>CM057078.1:33810450-36310450 GCA_029379335.1 Thymus mandschuricus
AGCTCTTTCAGGATTATTAAATGCAGCTCTTAGTGCACGAACAACTGTATCTCTGTCCCAACTTCCTCCACCCATGTCAACAATCTCTTGAACAGTAGTCTCCAAAGTACTTCCAGCAACAAGATTTGATGCTGCTAGACCATACACATCTGCTGAACTGTTTGAACTGAACCAGAGAAATTGATTAGACAATAATTCTTAACTATAATTATTTTGAAAAGTATAAATCATATTGATGAGTTATGAGTATATCATATGGAACTAACAGGGCAGGGGCAGGAGAAGGAACTGGGGCAGGAGAAGATTCAGGAGCTGGTTGCAGACTGCAATTTAAGGGCCAAAGAATTAATCATGATACACTTAAGTTGAAAGTTAGCTCATCTACGCAGCTTGAAACTAGAAAAGTAAGATGAACTTACGGAGCAACAGTTGGTCCAGGCGAAGGAGCTGCCATGACAGGTACTGTTGGTTGAGATGTGTTACTCGCAGGCTGTGACCAAGAGTAATTACATAAACCAACAAAAATAAGGAAACGGCATTAATAGATTGTTTGAACAACATATATATTCTAGGACTTTTAGGAGAATAAAAAGAATGAAATATCAAACAGATGTTGTCGCTCAGATACAAAAGCATTAGCGTATATAAATATATACTTCTAACTGTATGTCAGCCGTGACTATTCAGATAAACACCAATATAAATGCTTTCTGCTAACCCAATATGGTACGAAAGTGCAGGCAGATTAGCTTACTGTATTTGATGGTGCAGCAGATGGAGTCGGTCCACTGGATGAAGCCTTTGCCTACAAATTTTGCAAGATGCAGATGAAATCAGCTGTAATTCTATTAAGAACATGCGAGCCTCTAAGAGGCAATTCATACTGAAAATGTAGACATGTCCAACGAGAACACAAATTTACTTAGATATACAAGTCCTTATGTTTACAACCATACATATAAGGTATGTATAAACAAATAGCAGTCTATTGACATAATGAATTATATATATGACTTGGAGATGGGCTGATCCATTTTTCAAGGAAGAAAATTACCTTGCTCAGCATTAACACGACAAAACTATTTTCTGCAACTTTATTCTCCTCTAGAGTCGTCTCATCCTTAAGAACTTTCCCTTGATGGATAAGCATCTGCAGAGAAGCAGGGTAGACACCAGAACCCTGGACTTCTTCAATATTCTTCTTCACATCTGCCACCTAAGAATTGATAAAAGAGAAGATCAATATACTACAATCAGAAAACAGAAAAGGAACAAGTATGTTGCTAAACACAATACGTCCAATTTTAAAGCAGCAATTTGTTCAAGATAAATATATACTAATTCCATAAAAAGTACTAATAAACAGAAGCGAAATTTTATGCGTATAATTACATAACAAACCATTCAAAATTATATGAGAAGCTATATTCAACTTTGAAATGTTACGACCATTAGAAAAACCAACTACCACAAAAACTCTGTTACAAGGTAAAGAAGGCAAATGGCATGCCTGGCAATTAGTGCTTATCTCAATCACAATTCGATTCATCTATAAGGAATAAGCTAGTATTATAACTTAAAGAAAGCATTACAGCATGCAATAAACGAAAGATAATATAACATCCTAGGTAAGAAAACGTCATGTTTGTCAATAGCAACACGCAACAATCTAATAATGTATCCAAACTCAATCTGTAACTATCCAAGGGAACGTGAGTACTATCTACATCGACGAAAACTTAAAACATACTCAGCTTGACAGGCAAGTTTCTTTCAAAAGAAAACCCAGAGTAAAAGACCTTTATAAGCTCTGCATAAAATAAGTAGCAGAAAACATTCGGTTTCTTGAACTGCTTATCACTTAAAAGATCGTTACAGTTTTAAGACACTAGAATTATTTATCTGAAGGAGCGATCATTCGACTGACGCCACATTCAACGAAATTATGGCAGGAAATTCTGGAAACTATGATCTAAAATCCATAATTAAAGATTCACAAAACAACCCAATTCCCGGAGCAACGTAGAGGAACTGAATTTAACAACGCGCAGCTTCATAATAAATTCAATGCCTTGAAAATTATGAGAAATTCCCAATAAAAAATCGCAATCGCAAAGGCCAAAACAGCAAGCAAAATCCAAATTCCAATACTAATATTCTAAAACCCTAATTACAGTCCAATCCACTAAGCATAAAGCAATTCAAATCAAACGCAAATTGATAAGCACAAAATCGCGTATAACTACAGAACGAAAATAGCAGCGACCGAGCTCATACAGTGTCCTCGGGTTTAACTTCCACAGGGAAGTGCGAGCCTTTCAGAGTCTTTACGAAAATCTTCATCGTCAATCGCGTATAATTTCCCCGCCAATTCCTCGACTCCCGGCGAGACGGCGCCTCCGATCTCCGGTAGCCGCCGAAGAGATCTTTAGAGAGAGAAAAGGAGAGGGCGAAAGATAAATTCGAGACACAAATCGGAGTAAACGGTAGCATTAAAGTCAGTCGCAGTATATATAGGTGGTGGGTGGCAATGATTGAGTGACAGCTAGGTGACTGACCACCTGCTGAGAGCCAATGAGAAACGGCCACGTATTGAGGGGGTTCGGAGCGGTGCCCGTGAGGCTCGTGGTGTGGATAAATTTGGAAAAATATAATTCAAAAAATGCATATTATGCTATATTTTGTGGTATTTTACTCCTTATTATAGTAACGAAAATCAAAATTAAAGCCGCAATTATATTGTATTTTTATAAAATAAAATAAAAAATTAGGCATGGTTTATCTCTTAATAATAAATTATATTAATAATAAATTCAAATAATTAACTGAAAATTTAAACGTCTAGGACTCTCGATTCGTGATAAATTCAAATCATAAGTTGAAAATTTAAAGGTCCTCCCAGGAGGACTCGAATTCGTGTCGTTGCTATCCTCTAATCTTATTTAAAAATCACCATCTCGGATGGTGAGCTCGTTTCCTTATTATAAAAACATCCACCAACTTGTTATTAAAACTCGTGTCGAAGCAACATATTTTTCGGACGGAAATCGTAAAGACTAAACACCAATGCAAAAGTCACTTTTTCAAATTCCTTGACTGAGGGATTAAAAAGTGCTGAAAATGGACTAATTCATACAAGAATCAAAGTTTAGTTAAACAAACTTTCATAAAATATAATCAAAATTGCTGACTTGAATTTTCCCAGCACCATGAATTGAAAGTGTCAAGTCAAATCCACAGTTAATATAGTAATCAATCTCAAAGTATATATAACAAAACAAAGAATCTCCACTCATAACCAAAACTAATAGGCTTGTGAACTCCAGGAGAATATGGGGAAGAGGCTGAATGCTCTGCTGGGAAGAAGCTCGAAAGCTTCGAAGCTGAGAACGGTGGCGAATCTTGCAGTTTCGAGAATCGCCATCCTTACGAAGCTTCATGGTGTGAGGTTATCCCAAGCAAAATCTGATGTGATTCAGCTGCTGCACCAGGGCTATCAGGAACAAGCTCTCCTTAGAGTAAGTTCTTTTGAGTTTAGCTCGGATTAAGTTTGCGTATGTTTGGATTGGTTCGAGCTCGATTTTGATCTGATTTGATGTTATAGGTTGAGCAAGTGATCAAGGAGCAAAATGCATTGGATGCACTGGTTATGATAGAGAAGTGCTGCCAGTTAATGGGGGAGAGAGCTGAGATGATCATGAACAACAGGTAGGAAAACAGTACTATGTGTTTTGTGGTACAAATACAGAAGGCAATGAAGTAAAATGAGTTGCTTTCATGCAGAGATTTTCCTGATGAGGCGGAGGAGGCGATGTCGAGTTTGATCTTTGCAGCTTCGAGGACGGGAGAGTTCCCAGAGCTGCAAGAGATTCGTCGGATGTTGGTTTCCAAATATGGGAAGGACTTTGCATATAGTGCAGTGGAATTGAGAGAGAATTGCAGGGTGCATCCTAAGGTAGGCTCGTGCAAGTTTCGAGTCCTTTTTCTTGTTCGATATAATGAATTCGAGGTAATGAAATCCAAGGATTTGTTTTCAGATGGTGCAGAGATTATCGACAGGTAGATCAAGCCTGGAAACCAGACGAATTCTGCTAGACAAAATCGCGAAAGATAATGGTATCGCTCGGATGGAGCATGGGGAGCTTGATAACTCCAGACATGTAGAATTCAGCGGAGAACGCAGAAACGTAATTCTGCAACGACAGCTGCAGATTCATGAAGAATCGTATGAAAAATTTAAGCAAGGTGAAGATGCGCTCGGTATCAAGAGATCAGCCGTACAGCATAATAGAAACGAATCGTGGGACGAACAGTCAGACAATGACAGTGATTCCGATCATCGAGAGGAAGACTCAGACTAGGCAACAGTTCATAGTGCAATCTGCAGATTAAACGATGAAGAGATAACAGAGAAAATATGTATATTGTAGAAAAAAAGTGCGGGAATGTTCGAAAAATACAACGTTATCTTCCCAGAAAATAATACAGTAGTTTATAAATGTGATGTTCCTTCAGTATACACTTAAATATCTCAGGCAACAACAATCCACCTAGCAAAACTCTACGTATAAATTAGGAATTTCCACTTCCTCTCGGATCTCCTCACAACAATCGAAAAACGAACTAATATTGTTCGGCTCAAGAGCTGGTCGCCTTCAAGCTTCTAATAAATCATAATGGAAGTTGTAACTTGTAAGATGCAAGGTTAAGACCAAGCCTCAACATGATACTTGCCAGCTCTTTCTAGTGTCCGAATCCACGCTGCTGCATCTTTTCTTGGAACCCCAGTTTCAGTCGAAACTATTTCCTCCAAAGCCGACAATACATCGGAAGGCATTTTATTTGCAGATCCAGCGACGTAAACAGCAGCACCCTGATTCAGCAAGCTCCATATTTTCCCACTTTGCTCCCTCATTTTGTGCTGTACGTACACTTTATGGGGTTGTTCCCTAGAAAAGGCAACATAGAAGCCTCCACCTTTTTCTTCAGAAAGTACTCCATCCTTCTCGGAGTGTGACATCCAAAAATCTCGGTATAGGAAGTCGTCCTTCTCATTTCTACACCCAAAGAAGAAAATAACGGGTGCAGTAGGAGAAGTTTTACTCTGAATTGCTCGTTCCTCAACAAACCCACGGAAGGGGGCACATCCGGTTCCAGGTCCAACAATAATCAGAGGAAGTGATGGTGGTGGTGGAGGAAGACAACCTTTTTTAATCCAGGCTGGTATAAGGACTCCTGTTAAAGGAAACAGTAAATTCGATTTGTTCCACGGGCTGTCACGGTAGGGACATAAAGGTAATCTTACTCTGATCAGGATTGAGACCCGCAAGCCACGACGAGCAGAGGCCCACGCGTTTCCTCTTGAAAGGCGTTGTCCATGACACCACGCTTATAGTTAAGTGCACCTGATTCGGATGAGCTGAATTTGATGAAGAGATGGAGAAGGCCCTTGTTTTCAGTGGAGGAACTAGCTGTACCAACCATTCAAAGGGCATCTGCACAGAAGGAAAATCCTCCAGCACCTACATCACAGAAACAAAGATAGATACATAAGCATATTAAAACACAGGTGTACTTTCGTTAATACAACCATGTGCATATCAGTCGATAAAGAAAAATAACCATATCATCACCTCGAGGACAGTTCTCCTTTCCTTCTGGTTGTATTGGTATAAATCATCTCTTCCTTCAGGTGAGGCAAAATATTGAAGCCTTTCCTTCTCATGTTCAGCAGTGGCAAAAAAACTCATGACCTGAAGAAGTTAATGCATCAAAGGTACTAAGTTCAACACACTACGGTACGACAGAGTCTTCACCGAAAAGCAGATATACAGGACTAAGATGTTATTAGGAGGCAAATTAGACATATGGTGCTTCAATTCAGTGTTGTTAAATGGCGGCTATGGCGGTGCCATGGCGGATGGCGGTGGCAGTTTTCTAGGCTTCCGCCATCGCCATGGTATGGCGTGGCAGTTTTTCATGGCATTTTATGGCGGCCGCATTTTCATGGCGGCCAGCCGCCATGGCGTAGTATGGCGTAATATGGCGTTAATTTGCTGCCATTCGGTCATTTTGACCCTTTTGACCCATTGACCGGCCTGTGACCTGCCGAGCCGACCCGCTTACCCAACTTAATATAAAATAAAATTAGGGTCTAACTTATGTTTTAGAACACAACAGCCGTTTTCTACTTCCAAAACATTCTCCACTACACAACAACCATGCAGCCACTACCCACTAGCCAATATAGTGTTAACTGTGTTATCAAATATCACTAAAATATATACTATATTACTATATAACTATATTAGAAGTTTAGGAATTCTGATATAATAGTGTTATTCATTTTCAAAAATCAAGATATTGACTTTATGTTATGGTTTAGGTCTTTCTATTTTGTCTTACATAATTATATTCATGATTTTATTTTATTTTTCAATCGTCCGCCATAACCCGCCATGGCAGTTGTGGCGGTTTTCTGGCTAACTGCCATAACCCGCCATCTGCCATTGACAACATTGCTTCAATTTCAATATAGTAATTTTAGTTGGATCCTCATCGAAAAGTTGTTTTTATTATACAATAGTGGGAAAAAGTATAAGCACAAGACACTGGGTATCTTTATAAAGTCGAGTTTCAAACTAACTGGACCCAAATGATTACTTATTCTTTCTTGGTCCCTTTTCTTGTTTATGGTGACGAACTTGAGGCCCTTTTCTAGCTTTATCATTTTTGCCTTGAGAACAAGGTTGCTTTTAACGGGGGAGGGACAAGATAAGCATTGAATTCGATTTACCCATGGAGAGCTGTGATCTGACAATGGATTAGATGTTGATTTTTAGAAGTTGTAAATGCGCTAATCGTGAACTACTTAGATCTTAGTTATAAGAAATAAAATAAAGCAACAGTTCGAGCTAGTTTAACATAAATTTATCCTTGAGTTGTACGCTAATCTGTTTGCTAGCTGGTGAATATGTTCTTTAAATATACCCATGAGCTGGTAGCTATAATATTATATTACAATTTTATACTTTACGTAGTGATAAGTATATCTTATTTAAATAACCTTATTTTATTAACAACATAGTCGAACTTAGCACATAGATTATATTTTTGGAGTAAAATAAAATAAATAAGGAAAGAAAATAGGCATGTATAGTGATAGTACCTCAAAAAAATAGCGTCTAGGGGAAGCTGATGTGACATCCATTGTTAACTCAACAAAGGATTTTAACTTCACAGGGGAAGAAGGTTTCACAAAACCATGGCTGTCATAATCTCTAGCCTGAACCTGAAAGCAAGAATTAAATGAAAGTTTGTAACTCGATACCCATGAACATGCATTGGAAACATTGTGAAAACTTTTGTTATGTTATGTGTCCAGTAGCTGAAACTATGTATATAGATGTACAAGACCTAAAAATTAAAATGTTATTGATTGAGAGAGAGAGAGAGAGAGAGAGAGAGAGAGAGAGAGAGAGCAAAAACAAAAGCAGAATGCAAAACTATAAAAAGTTAAAGTAGAGAACTACCTACAGTTATGTATGATTCAGGGTTCAAATTACACCGCCGCATAAAAGCATCAAGTGCTTCAGGACTTTGGCCTGGAAGAACCTCAAGAATGTCACCTACGTCATAATCAATTGACTGCTAGAAAATAAATGATCAGTTAAAAGTGTTCAGGAAATAAATTGAAGAGGTTTCACATCAGTTAAGAGGTATTTGCTAACTTACACATGAAACGGGTTCAAACTCGATGTGACGTACATCCTTTCCACTTTCCGCTCTACTTAAGAGATCATTCTTGGTCTGCGTTACCAAAAAAATGATTATTGCTAATATCAATATGTAAAGACATTACTGTAGTTAGCACCTATTTCACTTAAAAATGTTTGCAGGAGTAAACACGGCAGGAGTAAACACGTCATACGCGGTTAAAACATAATAAAATAGAGGTATGGCTGGTAAAGCTTTGAGGGTGAGGTAGTTGGGGAGACCCCCTCAGAACCTATGTACCAGTTGCTTGTGACAGGTTGATATTTCTATAGAGGGATATTTGCAACTTCTGAAATCTCAAAGGCTTGACTTAGCAAACTGAGCTATTCATAGCCAAGCACCAAATAAAGAAGCTCAAACCAATACATACCCCATAAAATTGTTACGGATTATACAATACCGGAGACAAAATGAAATACTGCATACCATTGTGAGGAAGAAATCTGGCCTGTTTTTGCCAGAAAATTTGGCAGGATTCATTGAATGAGTCTTCTCAAAAAGCATCTCAAGATCGTTGATATCTGTAACATCAAATCTTTCTGGCTTAACAAACATCAAAAAATCCAATTGGTTGAAAAGCAAAATAACTAAGAACATAGAGCCAGTTACATCCTCAACTTTATGGTTTATCTATCCTTTTCTGTCATTTAGGTATTATGCATGGAGAATCAAGCTACAGAGAGCAGCTTACCTGTGCTAGTTGCCACAGGTGGGTGCCCTTCTTCACTATCATGATATATAACTTGTACTTTAGGTTGATCTATCGAAGTAGTTTCTGGAGTTGCAGCATTTGGAATTAACTTGTGATTCCTCTGATATAATATATTCCACAAGGAGGACATCCACGGATCTAGAGCCCCTTCATACCTATCAATGATTGTATAATTGCCCAATAAGCATCCCTGTTGGTAATTCATATGGCAAATACTTATACAGAGTCGGATATAGTTATTCAGAAGGCTGAAAACATAATATTCTCAAAATGGTACACGTCAAAAGTATCGATTAAAGAGTACAAGGATCAATGGTAGTGAAAGTGTAGAACTCTGCACTGTCTGTTTTACCACACACATATCAAACTTCATCTGGATACAGCATGCCTCAATTTAGAAGATATAAGCAATTGTAACATAAAATAGCATGATACTTATGGTAAGTACAGTATCTGTAGATTTACTAAGCTGTGATAGTCGCCATTGATAGCAGCCAGTCTTCAGCAAATATCAAAGATAATGACAAACATGCATATAGGACCAAAAGCAAAAAAGTGGTACCCTGAAGGATGCTGATCATCTCCAAGACCTTTGTCAATAATAGGTGTCCCACCAAGAGACGAAAGCCGTCTGTCCAGCTTCTTTGCTACAGACTGCAATTAGATGATCCCTGGTGTTAGATGATCTGAAACTGTCTAGCATGGGATATATAATTTAGCACATCATGTGTGCCTAATAAACGTAGAACAAAAATAATACGATATAATAAGCCTAAGGATTATATTCTGATAGAACTATTGCAGTAAGTAAGAAATGCAAGACCATGCCAGTTATAGCTACTGCATGTAATATTCTTTACATTTATGAGTTTTTCATCAGCCAAAAACACTGTAATACCACTTTAAGGAGTATCCTTCGCATAGCAAAATATCACCACTATTTCTTTTCAAATATCATATAAATTGATTGATTAAATATCCCCTCCATCCCATTCACGATGTATGATTCTTTTGAGCACGAGAACTATAGGAGAAGATGTAAAATGTTGAAAAGTGGCAGGGGTCCGCTGTACTTGAAGAGTTAATATTAGAACAGGATATTTTGAACGGGACGACTCATAAGAAAAAGCATGGCCTTTCAAATGAGACGGAGGGAGTACTATTAAAAGGACATAGGAGTTGCAATTCTCAGATAATAAGATAGAGAAATTGATGATGAATCCTAAAATTCCAAATTACATTATAATTTTGGTAGCTTGAATCGCCCAATCCAAACACGGCATAGTTTACTCCTTTAAGCCAGTCCTCCGTCAATTTCTTCTGCAACAAGAACCTCCAAAACCCCTGCAGAAATTTTAGCCAACATATTATGAAAAACTACCAGAAATATGATTATTCATCAACATGAAATGTTTGATAATATTATGTCAATTATAAACAACCTTCATCGAGTCCGGATTGTCCCCTTGACCCGTGGTCGAAACCACAAAAACAACGGCTTCGTGGCTCGGCAGTTTGCTCTGAAACAACAATCACAACAACCAGTCTATCATATTCATATTCATATTCAAATTCAATCACAACAACCAGTCTATCATATTCATATTCAAATTCAATCACAACAACCAGTCTATCATATTCAAATTCTTCCATGAGAAAACAAGTCCACAAGTAGTTAACACTCATTCCTCCCCCTAGATCAACAACCAAAATACCAAATATGCAGTAGTTTACATCTCAAAGTAATGCTTTTTTCCCAAACAAAATTCATAATTTGAACGTACCGGATGAAATTCATCCACGGATAGGACGGAGATTGAAGGGCAGCCGCGTCGCTGGGCTTCGCGGCCGAGCCGCTCGGCAGCATCCATAGCATTGCCCGTTTGCGAAGCATACAATATCAGCAGCTGATTTTCGCGCCTCTCCTCCACCGAGCCCATCGAATTCAACTGCAGTCAGCGCCGTATTCGCCGATGAAAGGCTACTTCAATCCAATATTTTCAGCCGACTGCTACTCCAGCTTCGAATTATTGAGATTGAAATCAAGATAATTTCAAAAACCTAAACTTAGGACAAAATTTTGACTTCGATTGAGGCTGGATCAGTGAATCAAGCAGCTTAAATCCTCTTAGGAATTTGCTTCTTTCTAGTCCCGCTCCGATTTTCACAAATCCGAATTAAAGTTCAATTTTTGATCAACTTCCTCTAAAGTCAGGAACTCAGGATACGGATTTCAACAATATAGCAGTATTCGGCCCCTTTTAAGGAGGAGGAGGAGGAGGAATAATAGTGCGTGGCCCAAATTTATAAATGGACCGAAAATAATTTATAAATTGGGCCGTAACTTGACTGGAAAACTAGAGACCCGTCATAGATGACTCAAATTTAATAACTTTGTTCACGAACATTAATTTCTACTGCTCGACAAAGCACGCAACATACAAAATGTAGCCATAAACAATAACGAATCAATTGATCCACATCAATATTATTTTCAACCATTAAGGATTAAGAAAGTTATTATTAATCTATGTCGGAAAAATGAAACCGTATAAAAACCCACTCACCCAGAAGAAACACAATTCTAAGTACATTATACACCCGGTTGAGATCTTGCCATCTTGGGTAGTAGTTTTGGGCCGAGATTATTGCAGTGATGTTCGGCTCTTTATGGATTGAGCCGTTTTTTTTTTTTTTTTTTTTTTTTTTTTTTTTTTTTTTTTTTTTCGAATCCGATCCGTATTTAATTTGTAAATATGCATCTTTGTTTCAGCATGACTTTTGATATAATATTGTTGGAAAGTTTCGTGAGTAGAAAGACAGAACAATTTTGAGAATGTGGAAGGTATTTTATTAAGAAAGTATATAATAAATGCGTAATTTTCATAGACGTTCTAAATCGACAAATAGTGTACTGAGTAACATGGATGGACCGAAAGAGCATCTCATGGATACACACTTAAAATGATTCATTGAATTCGTAAAGTTAGAAATTTAAAATCTAATCATATACGTACTATATTTACTTAAATTATCAAATTTAAATACTGTAATTAAATTACGTGTTAATAAGGAGAGCGGGAAGCAATCATCGCCCAGAAAAGAAAAGAAAAGAGAGGCAAAATATTAATTAAGAAAAAGAAAAAAATTGAAAATGCTAAAACGGGGTCGTTTTAACACTGTACAGTGTTTTCTTCCCACTGAAGAGGATCTTTCCTGAAAGCCCGAAAGCCCTAAAGAAAAACCCTCCTCCCCCCACCTCCCTCCCTCTCTCTCTCTCTCTCTCTCTCTGTGTGTTCCATTTTGAACCTCCGATCTAGCATTTGGGTAACACTGCAAGCTGTTCATTCAGGCAGAGTATCTAGCACGCCAAGCACCTCACCGTTCCCCGTTCCACATACGAGGAGCAGAGCGAAACGATGTCGCTAAAGGTGTTGAATCCGAACGCTGAGGTGCTGAACAAGTCTCATGCGCTTCACATGAACATCAACGCCGCAAAGGGCCTTCAGGATGTGCTCAAATCTAACCTCGGCCCTAAGGGAACTATCAAAATGTAAGTACTTCGTTTTCCCCCTCGTTTCGTGTGCGTATTTTTACTTCCCTTTCGAGGATTCGTGTTGGTGATTTGCGTTGGTATTTGTACTGTGCAGGCTTGTTGGTGGCTCCGGCGATATTAAGCTCACTAAGGATGGCAACACTCTCTTGAAGGAAATGGTTGGTTTCGAACCCTTGTTTTTCTTCGTTTTGTAGTCTTCACTAGAGCATGCTTATTAGTCCAGATTTTTGATTGCACGCTTCTAATGCCTGTTCTGGCCAGTTCATTACTATTTAGCGCGCATCTGGTTTTGATGTGAGTTTGTTATGGAAAGTGTAGACTATGCATTTTCTGGATTTGTCTTTTATACTGCGTAGGATGTTTAAAAAAGTAATTGCCGTGGAGATTTTAGGGTATATACTACTGGCAAGTGAATGGTGTTGGTGTACTAACTGAGCTCAAATGAAGTTGTATATTAGAACAATTTCGTAGTAATGTTGTCATATTATTTCCCTGAACCACTTTAAGTTCATATTGAATGCCTTAATATTTAAGGGATGAACTAATATATTCTAATGAACTAATATACTCTATGTTATCGGGGAGGAGATGTCAGAGTAGACTAGATTGCTTCGGCAGTACAGAATGATAATATAACCAAGTTTAGAAAGGTCCATAATGATGATTTATGTTTGGTCCTTTGCATGTTTTGTTTTAAAAATTATTATTTAGGAGGGTGCTGGAATTCACTACTTGAATAGAAGCCATTTTTTTTGGATTCAAATATGTATATGTATTCATTCTTAGAGTATCGCTTTTTTATGACAGCAAATACAAAGCCCTACAGCCATAATGATCGCTCGAACTGCTGTTGCCCAAGATGAAACCAGTGGTGATGGTACCACATCTACTGTCATCTTTATTGGTGAGCTCATGAAGCAATCAGAGCGGTACATTGACGAAGGTTAGTCACATTTTACTTTACGACGATATACATTGGTATGAAATGTCTCTGTGCCAACTTGTGTAGTTTATTTTATGTCCACTGTTGACTTATGGTTATCAGTATATTCCGTGGTCTTCTATGGTCATTTAATCCTGTTTTGGCTTATAATAAAATGCTCCAAATCATAATATGTTTGAATGTTGCACTTTTAAGCAGCGAAAATGGATAGAATTCTGAAACTTAAGTAAGCTTGTAATGCATTGCAGGAATGCATCCACGTGTTCTAGTTGATGGGTTTGAAATCGCAAAAAGAGCTACACTTCAGTTTCTTGAAAAGTTTAAGACTCCTGTAGTGATGGGCAATGAACCTGATAAAGAGATACTGAAGATGGTTGCCAGAACAACATTAAGGACTAAGGTTTTCCTCTGCCACTCTGTTTGTGTGTTTTGTTTATATAAGCAAAATATTGTGCTTACATGGCAGCTGCCTGTTTGTGGCTTTGTTCTTGTGCAGTTGTATGAGTCATTGGCTGACCAGCTAACTGAAATCGTTGTGAATTCTGTAAGTGCAACTTTTATTGTTTTTATGTCCTGCTACCAGATGTAGATACACGAACAATATTAGCTTATTTGGGATTATGTTTCTGAAATAAATTGCTAGATACATTTAATTCATGATTGTCATGATTATCAGGTTCTCTGCATCCGCAAGCCCGAAGAGCCTATTGATCTTTTCATGGTTGAGATTATGCACATGCGCCACAAGTTTGATGTAGACACTCGCTTGGTACGTTACTGTGATATTTTATGATTATTCTGAACTTCTCAATTAGATGTTGATTTTGTTTTGTGTTAATCATTTGTTCAAACATTGTAGAAAAATGTTACTATCTGTAGGAAGTCCTTGTTTCTTTTCCTATAAAGCTCTGGCCATTTAGAATTTACTTTCTGTGTCTCTAAGCAATTTTACTTTCTTATGCATCAGAATGGTTGTGTGGTTGTGTTTTGTGCTTGCACTTGGAAATTTGCCAGCTTGACTCTGTGATGGTTGAGTTGTACTTCCTAATGATGTAGAAAATTTTGTTTCTCTGACCTGTTCATATTCATTATCTTTCTTATGTATCTAGGTTGAGGGTCTAGTTCTTGATCATGGTTCAAGGCATCCAGATATGAAACGTCGAGCAGAGAATTGTTATATTTTGACTTGCAATGTGTCACTAGAGTATGAGAAGAGGTAATGATATGTGGCCTCTTGTGCTAGCATGCTTTCTCCTGTGCTAGTTTGTTCTGTGATATCCATGAGCTAAAAGATGGACTGTACTTTTTCCAGTGAAGTAAATGCAGGATTCTTTTACTCGAGTGCTGAACAGAGAGAAGCGATGGTTTTAGCAGAAAGACGATCTGTTGATGAGAGGGTCCAGAAAATTATTGATTTAAAAAACAAGGTTCTTATGTCCTCCTACTTTTCCCATTCCTTATGGGGATGACTGATTGCTTCTATGTTTTCTTGTCAAAGATGTTCATCTCTAGTGTTTCTTTCAGGTTTGTGCTGATGGTGAGAGCAATTTTGTTATCATCAATCAGAAAGGAATTGATCCCCCGTCATTGGATATTCTTGCTCGAGCCGGGGTAAGTCACTTTTACTTACTTTTAGAAGTGTGACTGAAATATAACCCATTATCTGAAAATTTGCATTGTGCTGTAGATATATTAGACTTCATGTAACTTATTCAGTGTGTCGATCAATTTTGTAAAAGCTTATTATGTTGGCCTAGTCACTATTGGGAATCAATTTATATTGAATTAGAAAAATAGGGAAAAAAAAGAGGTGTTTTCCAGCTCACTTCTGTTGAAGGAAAGCTGATGGACTACATTCTAGATCTTTGTTCTGTCTTTGTTTCCTTTTCCCTCCAACGTTCTGTTATTCTTTTGAGTTCTTTATTAACTATATTTAATGTGGTTTCACTCTTAGAAGTGAAAATACTTGGTGCCTCTTCAAAGGTCTTCTGGTTCTTTGTTGAATTAAAATTGTTGCCCACCATTGCTCTTTAAATACTGGCCTCTTTGTTCTGTCCAAAAGAGTTGTTTCCTTGAGGTTCACATTCTATGGTTACTATATTATCTACTTCTAGAGTTTTGTTCTTTGATATTACTTTCTCTTTGTTGATGGATTTATTATTTAACTTTTGTTTCATAATTGTGTTCGTTCTTGTCTTTGGTATAATTCTTAGATAATTGCCCTGCGAAGGGCGAAGAGGAGAAACATGGAGAGGTTGGTTTTGGCTTGTGGAGGTGAGGCTGTGAATTCAGTTGATGACATGACCCCTGACTGTCTTGGTTGGGCTGGCTTGGTCTATGAGCATGTGCTTGGAGAGGAAAAGTATACATTCGTGGAAAATGCAAAAAATCCCCATTCCTGTACAATTCTCATTAAAGGTACTTATAGTTTCTCATTTTACTGCTAAAGTTCTGTGTGCCGGTGCCTGTTGGTTGTACATTGTGTTTTTTTTTTTTGTTGTCGTGGTTATGCCACTGGGTAATGTGGTTTGAAATTCATGGTTATATTGATTGTATGTCCGCTAATGCCTTCAAACATCATGCAGGGCCAAATGACCATACAATTGCTCAGATTAAGGATGCCGTTCGTGACGGTCTGAGGTCAGTGAAAAATACTCTTGAAGATGAAGCTGTCGTACTGGTGAGTTTATAAATTTATTGTCTGGTTGTGACTTTTAGTGAACTCTTATCCCTTGGTTAGTAACATTTATTTTGTCCATGGTGACGCTAATGTTTCCGAGTTGATACCATATATTGTGTACGCAATTCACTTATGTGTGATTTTTTTATACCGTGGGTTTTAGTTCATAGCTTATTGATATTTAACAGTGTATGAGGACCTTACTTCGCATAATTTATGGATAAATATGACCCTATCCAATTTTAGCCCTATTATTTTGAAATAAGTAAATAGTTTGTCGATTGTTAGTATGTACAGTATAACCCAAATCCCGCCGATTCCTGTATTAAGTGATTTCTTTTTCTGCTTATCGCAGGGTGCAGGGGCTTTTGAGGTGGCAGCCAGACAACACCTGGTTAATGAAGTCAAGAAAACTGTTAAAGGAGTATGTTAATTCTATATTATTTTTCTGCTTATAGGGATCTATTTGTCTTGGCAAACATTTTCATTTAGAATAGATATAAAAATCAAATGTTTTCTATCTCTTATGAGGGATTAGTGTTGCATAATAGAGTAGGTACCTAATATTACATATTTTTACTGTATTTGCTCTGATGCCGTTGAAACATTGAATAGCGTGCTCAACTTGGTGTTGAAGCCTTTGCTGATGCCCTTCTCGTGATTCCGAAGATACTTGCTGAAAACTCTGGTCTTGATACTCAGGATGTGATAATTGACCTTACGGTAAGTTATCTGATTTTTCTAGTACTGTGCATCTTGTTCAACTTCTTGATGTAGTTCATCACATCATGTCACCAAACATGATCTCTCCCTCCTTTTCTTTTTGCCAGGGAGAACATGATAAGGGCAATGTAGTCGGACTCAATCTTCACACTGGAGAACCCATTGACCCTCAGATGGAAGGCATCTTTGACAATTACTCCGTCAAGCGCCAGCTTATAAACTCAGGGTATGTCAAGAAAACTCCAGCTCTCCTGTTTAATCAGCTTCTGCCCATCAACTTTTTGGGGGATGTTTTTAATACTTCGTTCGACTGGAATAATTCTTTTCTGTTGCAGGCCCGTGATTGCATCGCAGCTGTTGCTTGTGGATGAGGTTATCCGCGCTGGACGCAACATGCGGAAACCAAGCTAATCTGTCTTGAACTTCATCACTTGTGCCTGCATTTTCTCGTTTTCGTGAAGATTTCAATCTTAAGTTCGATGTAGTCAGTGTTCGTAGAAAATTTTGATTGGTGGTGTTCTTGGCCCTTAATTTTTCGCTTTGTTATGCGGCGGCGCTTGAATTTTTGTTCTTATTACGCACCGATCTGGCGGTATTTGTTTGAAGCCAGTAGTGTTATGCTCAGATATTAAGTTAAAAAAACACTTTGTTCACTCGTACGCATACACTCACCATCTTTGATTTGCTAGTTAATTGTTAGTGTTTCGTTCCATACTCTTCGCTATCTTTGATTTTAATCGATAATTCGAGATACATAGACTTGCTAGTTTCTTATTGAGTGGTGAATTCATTAGTGGACCATGGACATATAGAAGGGAAAAGGCTATAAATGAAGGGGTTTTCTAGAAGCTTCTCACCGTCGAGGATTTCTATCCCTTCTGGATTATTCCATGTTCAAATGCCGTTTTTGGACGGTGCAATGTTCGTTAATCTTGACTTTTAATAACTCCTGTCCTATGTTGTGTCGTGAAGTAACAAGGCGGGGGCTTAAATCCATTCATTTCCTATATGGCCTGCTAACATAGAAATCGTTACTCTTTTCGTTTCTTCTGAAATGATCATTTGTTTTGGCATGTTTATTAAAAAAAAACTGAGGTCTGTTATAAAGTACTCCGTACATGATGTAGTAGACGAAAGGAGTATTAGGCATTGCATTTGTATATCTCACTAAAAAGGCAAATCATCATAAGAGGAAACACAATTAATGTAGGGATAAAATAGTTTGTTGGCAAGATTCCACATTCTAATCTCGATTTCCAAACATGATTAATGCAAGACGTGTGAAATTAAAACACACATGTAAAAAATTACAAGGAATGCATTAAATTCTAAACGGATCTGGTTGGGTCAAACCAGTTGCGCCCTACGGCCCATTACGAGATACCCGTGAAACTCAAACGCCAGCCGAAATGACGATAAAGGGCTTTGACGGGTCAGCGCCAGCGTGTCGCATCCCCCCTCCCCGAGAATTGCAAACTCCGCCCCCGCCAGCTGTCGCTTTCCCATTGGCGGGCCGCCCCTCCCCCTAAATTTCCACTATTTAAACCTCCCTTCACTGCGGCGTCTCTGCTTTATCGTACCATTTCGTCAAAAGCTGACTGCGTTCCCAAATCAAACCCCAGATCTATCACTCAAGGTCTACTCTTCTTCCTCTTCTCGGTCTAATTTTTTATTTTTTTCATTTTTTTCGCTGTTTTTTGGTTGTTTCCGCCTATTTTTGTAGGTAGATCTTGTGTGATTGGGGTTTAAGGTTTAGGTTTGGGCTAGAGTTAGGGTTAGGGTTGATAATTGGAATTTAAGTTTTCTGATTTTGAATTTTTTTTTTTTTTTGGAATTTTTTTTTCTCAATTGAACTTGCTGGTGGAAGTGGAATCGTAGATCTGCGGAATTTTTGCTGTGATGATTGTCGAATTGGGATCTGATTTTTGATTTTGTGCTTATCTCAGTTGAATCAGTAGGATCTGAAAGAGAAAGGGTTTAGAGTTGGTTGGTTTGTGTGTCTGTATGCTGTGTAACTCTTGTGGTGTGTTATTGACTTTGTTTTACTTGATTTAATAGCATTGATACTGTGGAGTGATGTGAATTGTATCCGAGTGCGATGGTGATTTCGGAGATTGGTTTGTATCTGGTCGTTGTTAATTGAAAGTGATCGATGGTGTTTCTTTTCCTGTTTCAATGGGGCAGTGATATTAAAGTAGAACTCTTTAATTGTAACATGGTTGACTAGCAAACAGGGAATATCCCTTTACTATGAACTTACACTGGACTTCACTTCCTGTGCTAGTAATTTTGAATCTGTGTTGGTGTTTATGATGATGATGTGATGATTGGTTGCATCGAATGTTGACTTCGTTATTTGAGCTTTTAATTGTAAATTGAAGAGTTGTTGTAAAGTTGAGATTATTTGTTGCTTATTCTGACTCTTTAGTAGTATTGTTTAGTGATATTGTATTAAATTTCAGAAATCATAAACGGGATACTTTGTTGCAGGTTTTTGGCACTATTTTAGCTTTTAAAAATGTCACCAGCTGATTCGTCCCGCGAAGAAAATGTTTACATGGCCAAGTTGGCCGAACAGGCTGAGCGTTATGAGGAAATGGTTGAGTTCATGGAAAAGGTTGCAAAGGCTGTTGATAGCGATGAGCTGACGGTGGAGGAAAGGAACCTCCTCTCAGTTGCGTACAAGAACGTCATTGGTGCTCGGAGGGCTTCATGGAGGATCATCTCTTCCATCGAGCAGAAGGAGGAGAGCCGTGGTAATGAGGATCATGTGAGCATTATCAAGGATTACAGGGGGAAGATTGAAGCAGAACTCAGCAAGATCTGTGATGGGATTTTGGGACTCCTTGAGACTCATCTCATTCCCTCTGCCTCATCTGCTGAATCCAAGGTGTTTTACTTGAAGATGAAGGGCGATTATCATCGATACTTGGCTGAGTTCAAGACTGGAGCTGAAAGGAAGGAAGCAGCTGAGAGCACCTTGCTTGCTTACAAGTCTGCACAGGTAAATGACACTAGTTTGCAAAAGATTATTTTATGTTCTTATATTTGTTCTGATGATGTTTCTTTCATTGCTGTTCTGTTTGGTTGCTTTTTCTACTATGTAGGATATTGCTCTTGCTGAGTTGGCTCCTACTCACCCAATAAGGCTCGGACTTGCTCTCAACTTCTCTGTTTTCTATTATGAAATCCTTAACTCTCCGGATCGTGCTTGTAACCTTGCAAAACAGGTAATTGAAAATATTTGATTGTTCAACGAAAATTATCGTTTTGCTTTGTAGCTCCTCAAGAAGTGGAATATGTAGACAACATTAGCAATGTTTTAGTTGACTTTTAGAAACTGAGACTGGATGTGTTTTTTGGTGCTCTACCCCCTCTACGCTAACATTACTATTTTCCATCCAACTGATTCAGCCCCTAGGAAAATACATGCGTACACGGATTATTTCCCATCCCTTTCTCTTGTTGACTTGGGTGTTTGTTGTTTTACCATGAAGCATGCTTGTTGATAATTTCTTCCGATACAACTATTGATCACATTCACTCTTATTAAATCTTGCTAAATTGTTCACACATATATTGGTCTGTTTATGCAGGCTTTCGATGAGGCTATCTCCGAGCTAGATACGCTGGGTGAGGAATCATACAAGGACAGCACATTGATCATGCAACTTCTTCGAGACAATTTGACTCTCTGGACATCTGATGTAGCGGTACTTTCACATCCCTTTCTTATATATCCTCTCTAACTAATATATCCATCTTATTACATGCCAGAATACTTAATTTTTTGTGTTTGGTGTTTAGGATGAAGCCGGGGATGAGATCAAGGAAGCTCCAAAGCGTGATTCCGGAGAGGGAGGACAGCAGTAACAAATTAGTATTGCGTCGATGTATTCCTTATATGTTGGTGGTTCTAGTATAGAAATGTCCTTGTGCCGTAGTAAGACTTGATGGTTACCTTATGCGTGGTACTGGAGATTTCTACATATTGAAATGTTTCTCATATTCCAAGCTTGTCGTCGTCGTTTTTTGAGATTTCAATGCTTTTTGAGTTATGATTCTTTCTGCTGAAACAAGGTGCTTGGTAGGTCGACCTGAGGGTTTTAGTTGTCGATTCGTTATTTTTACTCTGTTCATTTGCTCTTTACTCTGTTTCGTTCTTATTGTGCCTGTTTATTTTCTTACATTTACTCGTGTTTTTTTAACCTTATTTTTCGTTCAAATTCAACGGTGAATGCAAAAGGCTTGACAATGGAACAATCAAATACAGTAGTTTGAAGAGTCCTTATAAAAATGAAGGAATGTGATGTCGAATAAGTTTTATTTCGGGTCGTCTAACTCCATTCATGACGAATTATTTCCGAAACTAAAAATAGTTAGGCTAAAAAAAAAATGGATTATTCATTTGGCAATTTTGTCATTTGACAACAAATTATTGTGAAATGCATGATTAAACTAAAAATGATTTGCAATCATAGTGCTTTCATCACGGAGTCGTGAATTAAGACTGCTGTTTTAATTTTCGTGTCAAAATAATCCGGTAATACAAAGTCTGGTTTATATAACCGACGAGGGTGAGGGTTAGGGTTAGGGAGCAAAATTCCAGATTCCCTTTCACTTGTTCTAAAAGAAGAGGGAAGGAAAAAAGATGAAAAAACTCAAAAATCACAAAATCAGTGGCAGTGGCGGGAAAGGCAAAAGTTAAAGTTGGCGCTTTTTCTTTCACTGCAAAATTCAAACTCCCTCCCTTCAGCGCTCGTCTTAAGACAAGTGGAGCTTCGGTTTCTTACATTTCGAGATTCAAGATCTTGTCGAATTTCAGAGCCGATAGTCTGCCCGAAGGCAATGGCGGTTGGTTCTGAAGCTGCTTCCGATCAGATGCTCAAGAGCCCTAAGAAGAAGGATGCCCAGAAAGATGCGCCACTTTCTTCGCCGGCGAAGCGGAACAAATCGCCCGGAATCCGCCTCATCCATGGCCGGATTTACGATCCCGTCAACGGGAAAACTTGCCATCAGGTTTGGAATTTCGATTCGAAGAAAACCCAACTGTTTTACTACTTCTGTCGATTTAAATTGCCCTGCGTCGAGCGAAATGTTTGAATCTGCAATCAAGCACTTACGAAAATGTATGTTCATTTTTGGGAACTTAATTGCTAATAGATTTACTTCGATTTAGATCAATTGAAACCGAAACCATAACGAAGTATGCTGCTCCTAGTTATGAATTTTTTATTCCATCATGAGCTTTAGCTTTAGAGATCCAAGTGCTAAGCTAATTATGTTGATTGAACATGCCTTAGGATCTTCTTTGTAAGCCCTAGGAGAATGATTTTCTTCATTTTTGCTAGCAAGTCTCCTTGGTTACTTATGTTTTGATCCTGATGTATACATTTTTTGATACGGCAGTGTCGCCAAAAGACCACGGACTTCGTTGCAGCATGCAAGAACTTGAAGAACAACAAGCCCTGCACCATAATGTATTGTCATAAATGTCTCTTGAACAGGTGCTTTCCCATCTTTAGTTGTTGTGTTGTATTTGAAAGCAAACTTTTGTCGAACTTTGCACTAATTCACTACTTTTTGCAAGTTAGGTACGGTGAGAAGGCTGAAGAAGTAGAAGCTCTAGGAGAGTGGGGCTGTCCTAAATGTAGAGGCATTTGCAACTGCAGCATTTGCATGTGAGTCTTCTGAATTGTTTCTGAATGCTTGTTCAGCGTATTTCTGACTCCATTGGACATTGTTTAGGAAGAAAAGAGGTCATCAACCCACTGGTATACTCGTCAAAACAGCAAAGGCAACTGGATATTCATCTGTTTCGGAGATGCTGCTTAAGGGAGGCCAACCTTTGAATTGTGAAAAAGTTGATGCAGTTGTGGCTGCTTCGCCAAAGAAGGTATTCTACATAAAGAAATATGTTCAAGCTTGTTATTTTTACAAGTGATATAATTGCAAGTTGATTTGCCTTTTGCTATGACTCTGATATCAACAGGAAGTCGTTGCTTCACCCAGAAAGCAAGGGAAAGAAAATTTGTTTGATGGAAAAATTGATGCAAATTTACCAAATGACATTGACAAGAAGTCCAAGAAGTCCAAGAAGAATAAGGAGGCCCCAGAGGGTAACAAAGACGATGTTACCTCAATTAGTCCAGGCCTAGATGAAAGAAATTTGGAGCAGGAAGCTTTTGCAAAGAAGGCAAAGCAATTGAAGAGGGGTAGATCACATGGGCTGGAAAATAAGAAAGACGATGGTGAAATATTGAAGGAGAAGAGCATAAACAATGTGGAAAAAAATCCAAAAAAATTGAGGAAGGGTTCCGAAGTTGACGATAGTAAGAGTAATGATGTCTCTTTTGCAAGGAGGACAAGTCCAAGAAAACTGATAAGTCCCACGAAACAATCCAACAAAGAAGCAAAACTCGGCGTTGAAGTTGGTCTAGATGAAGCTATGGATGATAGGATCACAGTCAACAAAAAAGGTTTCGTAAGGCCCTTAGTAGATGACTATATGAAGGGAGATGAAATCAATACTGCAAATGTTCAAAAGCAGCATAAAGTTGATCAAATCCCAGAAAGACCAATGCCCCTGGGAACAGAATTGAATGACGTGGCAGGGATCGACGTATCTGCGGAAGATGTTGGCAATGCTTTGCAGTTTTTAGAATTTTGTGCTGCTTTTGGAAAGGCAAGTGATCTCACTTGCAATCCATTCTGCTTATATTCATGATTAATACTTAATTCGGCCTCTTCACCTGTATATAATTTGCTTATTTACAATGTTTCAACCTTTAGCCATGAAAATTACTCTTATGTTTTCCACTCTAGTGAACATGCTTATTTTCCTTGCCTTTGGAAATTCTCTTTGTAAATGAGAACCATTAGTGCTAATCAGCTGCCTTAGTCTTATAATTTTAGTGTCAGTCACTCTATTTTCCTCCTATATCGTAAGTAACATACTTGATTCCAATAAACAGGCCCTGGAGGTAAAAAAGGGACAACCAGAGCATGTTCTTCGAGACTTATTTCAAGGGCGAACTGGACGTCGAGGAAAATTTTCTGTAACTGTCCAGTTTCATATCCAACTACTATCTATTCTACAGTCAGAACAAGGAGAAGAGTAAGATACACTATGCTGTAAATTAGAAAGCAATTTTTTACTTTTACCTGATGAAATTCTTAATTTTTTTCCATTTTCTGCAGATGTGGAGAACTAAGTCCGTCAGTTGGAAAAAGCTTATGGTTCAATGCACTTAAGAAATGCTTATCTGAATCTCAAAGCATTCTTAAAGCTCAGGGCCTCGACTGTTTAGAGAGCACATCTGACTACGAATCTTTAGAAGCTCCAGAAAAGCTTAGGCTCTTAAATATTATTTGTGATGAAATTCTAGGAACAGAGTAAGTACATCTTTATTCATTAACACTTGTAATGCTAAAGTTCAGAGGTATTTAATTTGTTTGTTCCATGCATAGCAAGGTGAGGAGTTGGATAGATGAGCAAAACACCAAACTTGCTGAAAAGGCCAAGGAAGCTAGGCTTAAAGTTACAGCTGCAAAGGATGAGGTATAAACATTACGAATATGTCTGAATAAAATTAATATTATGAAATAGTTTGCTATTTGGGAACTAGACCGATTCATATGTAATACTATCATATAAACTTCTACTGCCCATGCAGGAGAAGAATTTGAAGCAGAAAATGAAAGATGATATTGCCGAGGCTATTATTGCCAAACATGGTGCTCCTCTTACAATAGCAGAGCATGAAGCAATCGTCTCTCGTATCAAACAGAAGACAGCAGAAGCTCATGCAAAGGTGCTTGAGTCTAAGGGCGTATTTCTTGAAAGTAAGTATTCCATGCTTCTCTTGGAAGATTTCTCTTTTGTTTAGATGGGCTTGCAGCCTTCGAGCCCTGAAAGCTGTTCATCCTACTAAAGCACTTGATCAGATGCTTAAAATTTGATTCATAAAATCGAGCATTTTGGGTGTCTTCATATCTTAATGACTATACAGCAATTTTAACTGTCTTATGTTCTGCGATAAAACCTACTATGTTCTGTTCAATAGCAGCTCCAAACACGTAAATATAAGTTTGCAGTCATGAAATTCTTACTATGCAATTTGTCCTTTCGAGTATCTATATTTTCTCTTACATTGCTCAATCTGTTGGAAACATGTTAACTTATTACTAGGATATATGTCCATGATTTTTGATCCTGCTACTACTGAATCTGTAGATTGTTGGACTTGCAATGCTGTAAGAACAGAACCTGTCCTTGTCGGGCATGGTGGTAATGTGTACTGGAAGTTGAACTGTACGGGCAATTCCAACGTACTGCATCAAGGTAAGTTAATATTACATGTGCTTGCTTTCCATAAGTAGCTATTGTACCTTAGCTAATGATACAACATAAAATCATAATAGCTAACCTTATCTCTTATTTGAAGATGTTGGAAAGGGAGATACCCTTACCTTAAACGAGAGATGGTTTGCCATTGATGACGAAGGGAAAGAAGTAATTGAGAAGCACATTTGCTCTATGAGGCAAGTTCTCTTCTCTTGAGAGTCTACATCATGTTTAATTTGTTTCGTCCATCATGGTATGGCTACATCATAATGAAACAAGATTGGTTCCTAATGCCCGAAGTATATTGCACGTTAGCTCAGTTCATATGTGCTGGTATTGATGAATCCTCTGTGCTACTAGAGTCGATGAATTAATGGCAAAACACATAACTTGACTTAACTCATTGCATACTCATCTCTAATATTTTTGAATAACACTGAATTGTTATGAATAGAGCTGAGTACAGATGTAGTTTTCTTCATGTGATTCCACATGCATAAATGGTCCGTTTTTCTGATTTTTTGCTGCTAGTGCAGGACCGTTACATTTATATCGTAGTATCAACAAGAAAGAAATCGATACAGTTATGAAACTAATCAAAGCACAACTTTGTATCCGAATAATCTGAATGAAATTGCACCCCAACTCGCTTGTTAAAACGTTTTATCTCATACGTATTCGAGTCTTCATCAAGTTGCTCAATACTTCTTTTTTTTGTGTTTGCAGAGGGAAAAGGCAAAGGTGTTGATGTAGAGGAAGACTTCTCCATACATTTTGTTTGGATTAATGTGGAAGAAAATGCAGAATATGGAGGAGGATAATAGTGTTGGGAAACATTTTGAAGTGAAATATGTTTGTATGTGTAAGGAAATGTTATGTTTTTTTAAATCTTTTGAATATGATTAGAAATTTAGAAGTCTTCATTATAAATACAAATGATTTTGTTTTTAGAAAAAGAAGGAAAATATACTAAAAAAATAAAATAAAGACAGATATTTAAAACAGCTGTTTCTGAAACAAAACACAGCTAGCCAATGGAATATTCCGATCGATTCAGGAAAATAAGAGGAAAATTGAATCTAATGATGATGTGACCAAATCTATATAGAAAAGCGAATAGTGATGTATACTTCTTCCGTTCCATTTCAATAGTTTCGATTCTTTTTGATACGTAATTTTATGTGCAAGTATTAAAAGTGAAAAATAAGGGGTATTGATTCTTTTCGACAACTCAAAACAACAATGATTAATAAAATGAGACAGAAAAAGTATTATCAAGGTAAAAAATCACAAAAACTACTTAAAAGAATCGAAATTGGTACACAGAAATCGAATCAAATGTGCAAAATAGTCCATATCATATTGGAATCAAATATCTGCAGAAAATAAAACTGAAATAGACCTAACAAGTCATTGATAAAAACAGAGATTACACCAATTGATATCAACTTCTCATAGAGAAATGATTCTTGAATTGCTTCAAATCCATCAACCAAAAAGAAATAAAATATACTGCCTCCGTCTCACTTCATTTGACTTTCTTTCCTATCTAGGACGTTCCATTTCAATTGGTTTGTTTCGTAAAATTGAAAAATAATATTGCACCTAAAATTCCGTGCCGAATGAAACAAACTAAGGGTAGTGAGACGAAGGGGTATATATTTTCCAAAAGATGCATTGCACCATGAGATGACAAGACACCACCTAGTCAGATTTCATTCATACACATAACAACTTTTTTCCCCAAAATTAAATAAAATGCAGATGCATGTATATTTCTTGATTAGTACAGTACTTTTTCCCCAAAATTAATTATGGTTTTCTCCCTGTATATAATTAGTACAGTACTATTTCTTGAATGGTTTTCAGTGTGTGTATGTGTGTGTGAAAGAGAGTGGGGAATAAGTTTCCATTCAGTGTTCTAAAAAACGTTAGGCGCTAGTCGGGCGGCGAAGGGCCGACTAGCGCCTAGCAGCCTAGGCGGCGCCTAGGCGCTGTCTAGGCGGATTCGTATTTTATACTTATTTATTATTATTTTCCTAATATTCCCAAATAAAAATATTAAAATTTTCACTATCCAAAGTACATATTATCTAATTCCATCTCAACAATGCAAATATATAATTGTAAATTAATATGGTTCAAAATTCATAAATCAATAGTCATTCAATTAAAATGTATAGTCGAAACTTTACCACAAATTTAAACATAAAATCGATAAATTAGTCTATTACATGTAATCTAATCTTCAATTTCGTCATTCTTATAATTTGTAATACACAAGATGGATGAATGAGAGTTGATTTTTAATTTTTAAATGTAATTGTAAATTTGTAATACACCCTAACTTTTTCCCCAGCCCGCCTAGACAACCCAACCCGCCTAGCCCGACTTGGCGGCCGCCTAGCCCGACTTGGACGCCTAGGCGGCGCCTAGCTTGCAGCCGCCTAGCCCCTTCCGCCTAGCCAAAAAACGGGACGGCCCGGCGCCGACTAGCGCCTAGGCTCCGCCTAGGCCGTTTTTTAGAACACTGTTTCCATTTCTAAAGATAAAAAGCATTACTACAAGAGAAAACCAGTAAAGCTTTTGTCAGATTTTTAAAAGGAAAAAAATTCCCACTAATTCTAAATGAGAACAAAAACATAACAATGATAACATCAAGATTCAAAACTAGTACAATAATTCATGGAACACCCAACTCCATTATTTTGGCACATTCCCAATTCATCATTCAATCAATCTGTTCTATTTAATCATACTCTCTCCGTCTCACCGGATAAAAAGAAACGTAACCAAATGGGATGAAACGAGTATGATTTGAAGCGCATGCGCTTTGAAGCTAAAAGAACATCGTACTTGTACTTGAGATTTAAAAATTGTTCACAAGAAATGTTACTGTTATATTGTACGAGCTTATAACTTTAATGATTAAACAAGAAAATGACAAAATCTGTCCCATAACTAGGAATTTTGTTGCCTGAATCAGAGACAAACTTTCCTCAAATTTCAAAATTCATAATAGTTTTTTAGATTATTAGTCTGATTTTTATTTTATTTTAATCACCATGATTAATTTCCATGAACAAAAGGTGTTCAATTACTAAAATCAAATTAATTTCTGTAATTCAAAAAATGGAAAAAAAAAATTATTTGCATCAGCATGCAATGGATATAATAAAAGATTTAATTAATTTGAAATTAAATGAAAATTTATTGTTTGGAGCAGCCATTGAGATGGTGAAGAAAGGTAGAGAGAATGTTTGTTCTTGTTCTGGGTTTGTGTTTTTGCAGTTTGTGCTTTTGTGTTCTCATCCACAGACTCCTCAATGAAAGGCATCCTCCCACCATCTCCTTTCTCTCTCCCTCTCTTGATTCCTCCATTTCTACCTGCAACCCATCCACTCTCTTATCATAACATAGCATGAATAAACCCTAGCCATGCAACTAAATAAATTGTACATAAAAGAAAAAGCACAATTTTACTGTGGAAAAAGCTAGGAATTCAGTGAGTGGAGGATCTTGAGAGGATCTACAAAGAGGGCAAGGACATTAGAAAGAATGCAGAGGTAGTGGAAAGTTGTCACTGTCATTAAGCATGTACAAAGTCTGGCAATAATGAAGGTAAAAATAATGAGAAAAAAGAAAAAGGAGAGAGAGAGAGGGTAATTAGAATTTCCATGCAAGATAGTAAGCCTTATTGTCCCGTTGATAATAAGTTCGATACTATATCAAATTTATTACTCCGTATAATATAAATAGACTTATTATCAACTGTAAAGACGGAGTATCGTGTTCGATAGGAAGTGATGATTGCCAGAATAGAAGACAGCTCAATCATCAGTGATACACAAAACAAGATGAGCATTGAAGAATGTGACCTCATAAGCATGCATGTCTATGCTTTTTATGTTTGATTAAGAGAGAGAAAGATCACATATATAGTGGTTGAATTTGATGTGGTCACTCTTTGGAATAAATTAAATAAATAACAGAAATATCACATTATTAATTATCTAGTGATATTGATATTCAGCGCGTTAGGGGTGTACACGGTTTGGTTTGGTGCGGTTTAACGTAAAAACCAAACCAAATCACATAATACGGTTTGTTAAAATTTCAAAACCGAACCGAACCATATTAATACTAAAACCGAACCGAACCAAACCATATAAATGCGGTTTGGTGCGGTTCGGTTTGCGGTTTTAGTACTATATGATTGTATTTGAGTATGAATAGTAAAAACTATATTTTTTTATACAATCTAAATTGTTCATGAAATGAGTTCATAAGATAACGAAAATTATGGGATACATTCCAAAGAAAGTTATTTAATATTTCAATAAATATTGAGTAAGAAATATAGTTGGTAGCGTAAAAAGAATATTTTTAGAGTTGGATATAATATTTTATATAAAAAAGAATTATATTAAATTGTACTCTGTCTTAAGTGCTTATCTTTTATTATTACTTTTCAACTCTAAATGGTGATGTATTAAAATTGAAAGTAAGTTATGTCAAAATTAATAATTAATATTATATTTATTATAATTAAATTGCGGTTTTACGGTTTACGGTTTGGTTTGGTTTATATATTTTCAAAACCCAAACCTAAACCGTAAACCATAATTTGTGAAAATATAAAACCAAACCATATTTTTTTAAACCATAAACCAAACCAAACCGCAAAATACGGTTTGATCCGGTTTGGTTTACGGTTTAAACCAAACTATGAACACCCCTACAGCGCGTATACTCTCCATCATACTTAACTTAGTTTTCTTTTCTAATCGAGACGTCCCATTTCAATTGACTTGTTTTCTAGAATGTAATTTACACTACATCGGGGACACTTATTTAAAGACGGAGGGAGTATTTTGCAACGTCACTCATTACTTTTCACTTTTAATACTCCTAAAATCCCGTGCCGCAATAAAATAATCCAATTGAAATGAGACGAATGAAGTATATAATATAATGTAACTCAATGCATGTGTAGCCTAACTTGCAATTTTGGTTGTGTGGTCTATTTCTTTGAGGCCCTATTTATCTCTATTTCCCCCCCCCCTTGGACCACTTATCCTATTGGGACCAAGAATATGACATTGTACACTCTTAAATTAACTACTAATCACAAATTAATCAACAACAAATTAATTACCTCGGTATCCGATTTCAAGGAAATCGACGAATCCCCGCTCATGACCTTCCTCGATCTTTCTTCGATCCAGGGAGTCGGGGCGGGGCTCGGGCTGCTCGAGCTCAGATTGACCGGCGTGCTCTGTGTCCCGACGTCCCGCGTCTTCTTCTCTACAAATTTTTTACAAATAAATTAGCTAGCTTACTTATATAAAAAAAATCTATACATATATAAAAAGAGCCTTAGCTAACTATTACCGTCAGGGTCGATCTGAGGGTCGTGCTCGTGGATCGGGAGGTTGGCGGGGAAATGGTGCATTTGGGGAGTGTAGATGAGGGGTGCAGACATTGTTATTCTGGTGTTCAATCCTCTAAAAGATCTTCCACTTAGTGTTTTAGCCGATAAACACTCTAAAGGAACTTCCCCAGAAAGAGGGTTGCTTATGTATTTCTCTGCTTCGTTCCATTTCGAATTCAGAGTTAATCCTTCTCGTGGCTGCACCTCCCACGTGTACACTGTCTTTGCTTGTAATGCTGCACATTTTTTTTATTTTTTATTTTTAAATAATTATTTTTAGAAGAAAGTATTTTCAATGATGAAGAATCTTTACCTCTGAGGGCAGTGGTGAAAGAATAAGTGGAAGGGTCGATTTCCTCTGCATGAATGAAAGGAAATTAATATATGTTTATTTAGATGTTTATATGAACCGTTCCCTATATATATATAAGGCTACCTTTGAGGGTGTAGCCGGGGGAGGAGGCGGTGCTGGAAACGGTGACGTTTGATCGGAAGGATCGTGCTTGATCCTCTCGGAAGCTCTTCAAGTTGGAAGCCGAAAATCTCCGGGAGTTTGCGTTTTCGTGGCTGATCCGTCGGGCCTTGAGAGCCCATTCTCGGAGGTTGAAATCGGCCTCATCGAGCTTCTCTGAGGCTAGGGATGATCGCTCCATTGATGTTTATAGTGGCATTTGATAAGAGGTATGTTTTGTGGAATATGAGAAAAGGAAAAGAAATTGGAAGGTGAATAAAAATAGTATTGTGTATTGATTTTAGAAACTCCGAACTGGCTTAAGTATATAGTGGATGCTACCTTGTCAATGCACTTGACAAGTGTATAATACTTCTTTTGTACCACTTCATCAGTCAGGTTTGATATTTTAGCTAGACTGTTCCATTTTACTAGTTTTGTTTTCTACAATGAAAATAATTAACCTTTACTTTTCAATATAGATCTCTTACTTTATACGTAAATGAAAGAGACGAAAGGTATAGTATCGGGACGGCTATCATGGGTGATCTAGTATCCTATACTCCAAGCTACCATGGGCCCATTCGATTATATTATAAGCTTTTTCATTGGTCCAGAGCTGATTTCCGATATAATTTTATAAACATTATATTTATACTAAGTTTCCAGAGGTCATGAGAAATTGATTTACTTCATCAGACATTTCTTAATTATATACCTAACTCTAAAATATAATAACGTGTCATTTTAAATGTGACGGAATGAGTATGTATATTAGAGAGGCAAAACGAGATGAAATGCCGTGTCCACTTATGAAAAATATAGGCTAATTAATAAACATGAATGCAACATAACCAGAGTTTCTTCCGAATTAAGCGGCAGCCAGTCTTTACTATAGGAACAATTTTGATCATCTACAACAGTATTTTAGAACTTCTACTTCAAGGTAATCTCTCTCTCTCTCTCTCTCTCTCTCTCTCTCTCTCTCTTAAAAGGGTCAAGATATGCATTACACGTTGGAGATACCTAGCCGTCAGCGATGTGTTGTTTTCACAGTGGGTTTGATAACGAAACATCAATATTCCTCTCTCTCTCTCTCTCTCTACAATCGAAGGTTCTGGTAGTGCATGTGCATGAAACTACAATGCGCCAACTTATAATAGATGATGTGATAATGGGCCGACTCAGGCCCAGCCCAAATCAAATTTCTCAAACTAGCCCAGCCTATGTTTCTCTCATATTTGTATTCTACTATTATGCCCATATTAAACGGTATACCCTATGTTCCTTTCAAGTTGAATCATTTCTTTTTACAAATTTTAGCACGGTTTTCCACGCTTCTAGATGATGAATTTTAAAATGGATTTTTGAAGAATTTTTTCTTTTACAAGATACTACAAAACTTGTAGTATCCCATACAAGAATTATTTTAAAAAAATACATTTTAAATTCGTCATCTAAGAGCGTGGATAAGCGTACCGAAAATTGCAAAAAGAAATGACTCAACTTGAAAGGGACGGAGAGGGACGGAGGGAAGGGAGTACCTTGCTAGCATATCATATATTAATAAATTTCTAAATTATTTATTTTTTCCAACATGCATGCTAATCAGTAAAGTCGGGCAGGGTCGCCCATTCCAAACAACTCTTCGCGGCGGCGGTGGGCACCGCCTAGACCGCCGGCGCCACCGGTTCTCCGAGCAGCTCTGCTGGCAGATCGGGGATCCCCTTGAGGTGGAAGGTGTAGAAGAGCTTGGAGGGGAAGATGATCTGGTGAACCCTGACGTGGCCGGAGACGCCCTCGAAGATGCCGGAGCCGCCGGTGACGGCGAGGTCGGAGTCCTCGTAGGTGAGGTAGGGCCCCTGCACGGCGATGTGGCCGTACTCTCCCAAGTAGAAGCTGTATATCGCCTCGTACCGGTCGCCCTTCTTCTCCGGCTCGTTCTTTATCAGGATGCAGATCCCCGCCGTTATCCCCGCCCTTTTCTTTAGGTCACCGGTGTAAACCTGCATAATATATACTCCTATTTATTCACTAAATGTGTCGATCTGAATATAAAATAATAGAAACGTGTCGTCTTAAACGTGACAGAGTGAATTCCTTGTTAGTGAACGGCACAAGATCGCCTAGAGAATTAACGGTTTTCTGGCTCAACTGGAGGTATGCTGGGCCGCCGCGATCTAGCTCGTTGATTTCGTACACGTAAAGCTGTTGAATTTTTGCTGAAAAATATATATATTTTCTAATAAATTACATTAAGAAGAATAAATGAAGCCTAATAATCATAAATAAATGAATAAATATTACCAAAATATGTTAAACTTTTTTTTAGACCGTACCACCAAAATATGCTTAATTTCTTTCTTTGTAGTATATTTTATATCGTATCACAACTATTTTATCTTTAGGGCATGTTCAATGCTAGAACCCAAAATGGAGTTCTTAAATGTGCCATATAGACAAGATCTCATTCATATTAAAAAATCACAATGGTAAAGTTCTTAATAAAGGTTCTTATCATAATTAAAGGGTCCCACTAATTTAATTATTTGAGAAAATAAGAGAGAGGAAAAAATAAAAAGGAATGTGGGCCCCACTTTTTCTTAAGAACCAATATCTTATATAAGAACCCGGGTTCTTATTTAGGGGATCTCCAATGGGGGTGCTAATTAAGGTGTGAGTTCTTGTTTTTGCCACATAGACAAGAACCACTCCATTGTACATGCTCTTACACTCGATCATGTTAACTTACTTACCACTTAATATTTTAATTAAAACCAATGTCATAAGTAAATAGACATATTCTACTAAAAGGTCCGGAACGGAGGAGGGAGTAACATACTGTACTAGGTACAGGTGTGGAGTCCGAGGATGGATTAGCTTGAGCTTCGCATGAGGATGACTTCGTTGATTTTAAGGAAAGTGTGAGGGGTTGAGGGAGCAACTGTCGTTGCTTGAACGAGGTGGTGAAAGGAGAGAGTTTCTTGGCGGCGGACGACGGCGGCAGCATGGCGGGGGAGGGGGAGGGGGAGGAGACGGCGGCCTTGAGAATGGACGAAGTAGCCATGAAAATTAATAGAAATAAAAATTAATTAAAAGGATGGAAATTGTTCAAACAGTAGAGCGATTGAAAAAGTTTCAACAGTGGGAGATAAAATGATAATGGTGAAAGTTGATTGAATGTGTGTGTGCATATTTATAGCAGATTTGTAGCATGGAAAATGTGCAGAAAAATATTAGTGAAATGTGAAATGTGTGGGCTCAATCTAAAAATGTGTGTTTAATTTAACTACTAATACTAGATTCTAGCGTTTTTATGGACGGTGCTGCCGCTATTTATAATACTTATACATTGCTTCCTCCGATTTTTATTTTTACTAGCAGAGATTATGTGCGATACACGTATAATTTTATAATTTTTATTGCACATATAATATTTATTTTTAATGTTATTAGTTTATTATAAATATTAATTAATACACTTGAAGATAAATAATAAAATCATATAAGTTGGATATAAATATAAATTGAAATATTTTCAAAATCAATATTCTAATGATAATATTAATATTCTAAAGATTCATTTTAATGATAAGGGCAAAATAGACAAATCAAATTTTGTAAACAAGACACATTTTATAATAGTATATAGATTTTTTGGTTATTGTTAGTTGCTCTTTTCAATTTTGATTTGTTAAGTTTAGAATATTAGCTTAATTAAAATGTTTATGAACAATAAATCGAGTGGATTTTTTGGTTGCTGATTTCAAATCCTCCAACCAATCTCTCAAATCGCTTAATTAAAATATTCACTTTCATAGTAGATGTTTCATCTAAGAGTCTTTCATGTTATGACTTTTGAAGTATGATATTATGCTCGTTTAGAACTAATAATTTCCGAACATGTCTTTCAATTTTGTCCGTTTTCTTGAAATAGTTTAATTCAAAATAGAATAAAAAGTGCTATAAAGAATTAGAATCTGAAACCTTTGATCCTACACATAAAATCGAAGCCTTTCAAATTTTGTCCATTTAATTTCGAAATGTATAGTTTTAAATCATTAAATGTTGATTAAATAGAGTAGACCAATTAAACTCAATTATTGGGATCCAATAATACCAAATTACCAATCATAACCAACAACAAAATGCTTCCGCCACTACTAAACTCGAACATAATAATGGAGTTTCAAAAGGCAAAAAAAATTTAAAAAAAAGGGAAAAAAAAAAAAAGAAAAAAAAAAAGCACCAACTACTTAAATTTATTACACCATCGTGACGTCACCAAACGAACCACCGGTCAACGGGAAGACGACCGCCGTTTACTTAATCAGTAAAGCTAGTCAGAGTCGACCCTTCCTCGCAATTCTTCGCGGCGGCGGTCGGCACCACCTCGACCGCCGGCGCCACCGGCTCCCCGAGCAGCTCCGCCGGCAGATCGGGGATCCCCTTGAGGTGGAAGGTGTAGAAGAGCTTGAAGGGGAAGATGATCTGGTGGAGCCTGACGTGGCCGGAGACGCCCTCGAAGATGCCGGAGCCGCCGGTGACGGCGAGGTCGGTGTCCTCGTAGGTGAGGTAGGGCCCCTGCACGGCGATGTGGCCGTAGTCTCCCAAGTAGAAGCTGTAGATCGCCTCGTACCGATCGCCCTTCTTCTCCGGCTCGTTCTTTATCAGGATGCAGATCCCCGCCGTAATCCCCGCCCGCTTCTTCAGATCGCCGGTGTACACCTGCATAATGTTTATCCACTTAATGTCGACCTAAGTATAAAATAATAGAAACGTGTCGTCTTAAACGGGACAGAGCAAATTACCTTGTTGCTGAAAGGCACGAGATCGCCTAGGGAATTGACGGTCTTTTGGCTCAACCGGAGGTAGGCCGGGCTGCCGCGATCTCGTTCGTTGATTTCGTACACGTGGAGCTGTTGAACTTTTTCTGCTGATTTTTTTGAAAATAAATAAATTACATTAATTCCAATTTTAATTGAAGCCTAATAATAAAAAATAAATAAATATTGGTAACATACTGGGTGTGGAGTCTGGGGATGGATTAGCCTGGGCTTTGCATGAAAACGATTTGTTGGATTTGGGGGCGGCGGCGGAGAGACTGGGGAGCTGATGTTGCTTGAATGAAGTGGCGAAAGACGAGAGCTTCCGGGCTGCGGCGGAGGAAGGCGGAAGCCGGGCGACGGAGGGGGAGGAGACGGCGGCCTTGAGAATGGATGAAGTAGCCATGGAAAATGTTAAAAGTGTATAGGTGTGATTGAGGTTTGAGAGTTGGTTGAATGTATTATTGAATGACAATGAATGTTTTTGTGTGTGTAAAATATAGATATATATAGATTGAAGCAGTTGCAAAGAAAGGAGTGGTGGGCTGAATTGGAAAATGTGTGAAATGTGGGGTTTAATTTAATTGCTAATAGTGTTATATATATGGACGGTGCCACCGCAGTTTTAATACTTGTGCGTTGTTCCGTCCAATTTTGCTTTAATTCTCTCTCTCAATTGTTAATTAGTTCTTCACTTCAATCTTCATTTGTTTATGTTGCATGATGTTCATACAAGAATTGTTAGGTAAAACTGAATATTCTGATTTAATAAGAAAATAACTCAACTATGTAACTTAATGCATTTGACCATCGGACTTCTCTTATTAATTTAGTCACGCAATTAATTAATTAATTAATTAATTAAAATTACGTACGTAGTATAATAATACATGCATAATTGCACGGGGTTATAGTTTGGACGGTGAGGATGTAAACAACTAAACAAGGTTGACTCGCTTAACTCAGCCCGTAAATCTTGTTGACCACCGTCTTCTGGCACTTCACTTTTCGTTGCTACCAATTTTGTAAGACCAATTTTTTTTTTTTTTTTTTTTTTTTTTTTTTTGATCGGGCAAATGTTAGATGTTAAATTAGATGTTAGTACTCCTAGTTCCCAAACACTCCAAGAAAATCTCCAAGTCATCTTATATCTCCCTAATTCGTTCCCACCAGGGATCGAACCCGGGTCACTCCTTCAAGGGAGGAGCCCGGTGGCCAGGTGCGCTAAGACACCTGGTTAAAATAAAATGTAAGACCAACTCTTTACTTATGTTATCCTTCCGTCCACATGAAACGTTAACGAAATGCTTCGACGTATCATTTTATGTGATTTGATATAAAGTAAAGAAAATTAAGTATAATGAAAGAATTTTAGGCGGGTATTTAGTATGAAATGATTTTTAATATGAGGTTCACAACTACACATAAAAACGGGATGTATTTATAGATGATTGAAAATAACAAAATTTTCACAATTTTCACTAATAGAGCGAGTATATATAAATCAAATGCGTACAATTTTGAGTCAATACTCTCTATATTTAATTTATTTAACATGTTTAATTATTTAAATCATTCATATATTTAGCAAACAAGTCAAATAAAATGAAACGGAACGAAGCGTGGCATTTCAAAAAGTTAGATTGTAAGGTCATCACTCGATTCCACTAATATCAGTTACATCAACAACAAAATGCTTCCGCCACTACTAAACTCATACTACCTCCGTCTCGCGAAAGACTTTACATTTCTTTTTGTCAATTTTTGGCACGTTTTTCCACGCTTCTTGATGATGCGTTTAAAAATAGATTTTTGAAGAATTTTTTCTTTTACGGGATACTATGATAGTTGTATTATCCTGCAAAAGAAAAAAAAAATTCAAAAATCTATTTTAAAACACTTCATCAAGAAGCGTGGAAAAACGTGCCAGAAATTGACAAAAAGAAATGTAACGTCTTTGGCGAGACGGAGGGAGTAGTAAAGTTGGAGTTGAAAAATGAAAATTTAAATTAAAAAAAAAAACTACTTAAATTTATTATTACACTTCCATGACGTCACCAACAGACCACCGGTCAACGGGAAAACGACCGCCGCTAGCTAATCAGAAAAGTTGGGCAGAGTAGCCTCTTCCTCACAGTTCTTCGCGGCGGCGGTGGGCACCACCTCGGGCACCGGCGCCACCAGCTCTACGAGCAGCTCCGCCGGCAGGTCGGCGATCCCCTTGAGGTAGAAGGTGTACAAGATCTTGAAGAAGAAGACCCGCCGGAGCCTGACGTGGCCGGAGGCGCCCTCGAAGATGCCGGAGCCGCCGGTGACGGCGAGGTCGGTGTCCTCGTAGGTAAGATAGGCCCCCTGCACGGCGATGTGGCCGTAGTCTCCCAAGTAGAAGTTGTAGATCGCTTCGTACCGGTCGCCCTTCTTCTCCGGCTTGTTCTTTATTAGAATGCAGATCCCCGCCGTCATCCCCGCCCGTTTCTTCAGGTCGGCGGTGTAGACCTGCATCAAGTTATTTATTTATTTAACTCATAATAGGTCAAAGTAGCAAATTTTAAAGGCCGCACCACGGGGGACTCAAACTCGAGAACTTTCAGGTCCGATACGTTAATCTTAACCCCTTACCTCTAGGTCAATACACGTACACCGATTTTTTTATGTTTTTTTTCCATGCATGCAGTTTTTTACCTTGTTGTTGGAAGGCACGAGATCGCCGAGGGAATTGACGGTTTTGTGGCTCAACCGGAGGTACGCCGGGCTGCCGCGATCACGCTCGTTGAAATCGTACACGTGGAATTCTTGAATTTTTGCTGAAAATGATTATGAAAAGTTAAAAACAAATTAATAAACTAGAGTAATTCCAATTTTAATAAGAATATCGAAGCCTAACAGTCGTAAACAATATATTAACCATAAACTCGATTGAGCGATGAGCACGGGTTGTTGTAGAGATATGCAAGAAATGGGTGTTGAAGAGGTGATGAAGGAGGTGCATACTGCACTGGATGGTGAAGATGCAAGCAGGAAGAAGATGAAGATTTAGCCGTTATGTTTGTATTTTCTCAGTTTCAATAAGAGCCGTTAGATCGTACTTAAATCCTACGGCTTAGATTAGATAGTTGTTAATTGTAAAAGCGTGTAGCGCTTTTTCCTTTCTTTTGGCAACTTAGTTAATACTGTATATATACAGTATTAAAGGTAATTTGTAGTATTGAATTTGTATTCTTCATTTTTCCTGCTCCTCTACTGGAAATGAAAGATTCCTTTCACTCTATTCTCTCTCGATTTCTACATGGTATCTAGAGCTAAAATCTAGGGTTTTCTCATTGCGCGACTCTGATTTTGAGCTGGAATCTGTTGTTTTTTGTTGATTTCGATGGTGAAACAACAACGAAGAGAAGAGTGGGAACGGCGAGTGGAAGATGAGGTTGCTGGTGCGTTCGGTTTGAAGAGAGATGGAGCAGAATCGGATGGATCAGGACCTCACGAGAAACCAGAATCGAGTAGAAACCTCCGTTCACTGGATCAGGACCGAGTGGAGGTGGATTCGATGATGGAGACGATGATGATGATATCATTCCTCCGCAAGGATTTACACTTCGTCAAGTTCGAGAGATTCTGCATCTGGAGAAATCGGATCATCCTGGTATGCAGTTGATTGCGACGCAACTCACAGGTAATAACTTCATTAACTGGAGTAAATCTATACGGCGTGCATTAGCTACTCGTAGTAAGTTGGAATTGATTGATGGTAGCTTTCCAGAACCACATCCTACTGCTGTCTATTATAAGAAATGGTTAAGAGTTGATATGATGATTTCAACCTGGATTGTTAATTGCATTTCGAAGGAATTTGTTAAAGCTTTTGCTCATATAGATAATACAAATAAATTGTGGAAGGCTATTACTCTTAGGTTTGGACGAAGGAATGGACCTAAGGTATATAGGCTTCAAAGAGAGAATTTCAAATATTCTCAAGGAACACAGAGTGTGTTAGAATATTTTAACAACTTAGTAGCTCTATGGGATGAGCTTGATGCAGTTTTGTCTCCTATTGAATGTGCCTGTAGAGCTAGGACTCAGGTAGTGGCTAGAGAAGAGCAGCAGAGGCTTATGAAATTCTTAGAAGGATTAAATGATGAGTATGAAGCTGCGTCTGATCAGATAATGATGATTGATCCACTGCCAGACATAGAAAGGGCTTATTCATTGGTTGTTCAGGTGGAGGATAGGAAATAGTTGAATACTTCCAGAGTTCCAGTTTTGATACTAGTGGTTTAATGAGTCTGAATGCAGGGCAATATGGAAAACAGAATGGAGGTTACAGAAATGATGGTAATGGAAACAAAGGTGGACAGTTTAAGCCTAGGATTTCTAAGGAGGATAAGAGGAAACTGAAGTGCACTTACTGTCAAGCAACAGGACATGAGGTTGATGAGTGTTTTAAACTACATGGAGTGCCAGAGTGGTATAAAAAGTTGAAGGAAAACAGAACACAAGGAAGAGTGAATATGGCTGATAGTGAGGAAGATACCGAGTCTACACATGAGGGAGTTGTACAGAAGGATGGGGCACAAGACTTCAGTAAGATGATACAGACTGAGATAGCAAAATTCATGCAGATGCATTTGCAGCAGGGAAATGCACAACATGCAGGTCAAACTAAGAACAGATCAGAGGTGAACTTTATTCATGAAGCATCAGGACAGAGCTCACCTTTCGAGGGGCATTATGCATTCAGTATGCCATCTAGCATGGGAAAGGAGGTATGGATAGTGGATTCTGGTGCAAGTGATCACATTTGTTATGATCCTTTACTACTGTGTACCACATATAGGCTAGAGAAACCTATTAATATACATCTACCAGATGGTTCTTCCAAGGTAGTGACTCATGCTGGTAAAGTGAATCTTACCAAAGACATTTTGTTGGTGGGAGTGTTATATATCCCAGGTTTCACACATAATTTGTTGTCAGTAGCCAGACTCATACAAGAACATGGAATTAGATGTATGTTTTACAAGAGTCACTGTGTTTTCCAGAAGGATAACTCAGATCAGGTGTTGGCTATTGCACAAATGAGAGGTAACCTTTATATTTTAGATGTTCTGTCTGAGAAATATTGCTGTAACATTGTCAATCCTAAAACTCTTACATTGCAAGAGTGGCATATAGCCCTAGGGCATCCTTCTTTGACTACTATGAAACATATGAGAATCTTGAATGGATTGCTAGAAAAGGAATTGATAGATGTCATTGAGAAGTGTGAAGTGTGTATAAGGGCTAAACAGACAAGGAATCAGTTTCCCATCCTAAATAGGAGGACTGATCACTTGTTTGATTTAGTCCATGCTGATTTGTGGGGGCCTTATACTGAGAATAACTTGTGCTCTGTGAGATATATGCTGACTCTAGTTGAGGATCATAGCAGAATGATTTGGACATATATGTTGGGTAGCAAGGATCAGGTAGCACATACACTCAAAACCTTTGTGATCATGATTCAGACTCAGTTTCAAGTTAATGTTAAGCAGTTCAGAACAGATCATGGCACAGAATTTGTGAATCAGCATGTGCAGAAGTTGTTCATGGAGCATGGTATTTTACATCAGAAGAGTTGTCCTTATACACCACAACAGAATGGGGTAGTGGAGAGAAGACACAGAAATCTATTACAGACTGCCAGAGCTTTGATGTTTACCAGTGGCTTGCCATCAAAGTTTTGGCCCTATTCTCTCTTAACAGCTACATGGTTAGTGAACAGGTTGCCAAGCCGTGTGCTGGAATGGTTTTCACCATATGAAGTGTTGTTCAAAGAAGAACCGGACTATACCATGTTAAAGCCTTTTGGGTGTTTAACCTATGCAGTGGATCCACTCATAACAAAAGTAAGTTTGTTAGTAGATCTCTTAAGTGTGTGTTCTTGGTGTATGATCTTTCTCATAAGGGGTTTATACTGTATGATTTGGATAAATCTAGGGTATTGATTTCCAGGGATGTGAGGTTTTTCACTGACACATTTCCTTTCTTACATCCTGATCCTAATGATGTTGCTACTTCTCATCAATCTTCTTTACCCCTAGTTCCTCTTTCTATTGATGATCATACTGAACATACTGATATTTCATCACACAATACTCCTGTTGATCACTCTATTGATACACATCATGATACTACTGAGAATGAAGGTGCATGATGATTTAGATGATTCTTCTTCCACAGATTCTGATTCATCTCATGTTGAGGATCACTTAGAGCCCGCTCCTTCACTTGAGGGTAGGGGAGCTAGAGTTCGTAGGGCACCTAGATGGATGAAAGATTATGTGTGTAGCAGTTTTACCACAGAATTTCTAGGTACTCCTAATACCAGTACTACACCTCAAACTTTTCCCTACCAAGTTTGCTCTAATCTTACATCTACTTATACTTTCTTTTCTCTTTAATCTCTCTATGATTAAAGAGCCTACCTCTTATAAGGAAGCCTCTCTTTTCTCCAAACTGGGTAGAAGCAATGGATAAGGAATTAGAGGCTTTGACAGTTAACAAAACATGGGTGTTAACTGATCTTCCTCCAGGGAAGAAGCCTATTGGATCTAAATGGGTTTTCAAGGTAAAACTTAACCCAGATGGATCCATAGAACGCTACAAAGCCAGGGTTGTAGCTAAAGGTTTCAATCAGAAAAAGGGTATGGACTATACTGAAGTTTTTTCACCTGTTGCAAAGATGGTCACTGTGAGGTTCTTATTTGCCATGGCAGCTGCCTCTGACTGGCCAATTCAGCAGCTTGATGTGAACAACGCATTCCTTCATGTTTTTTGAAGGATGAAATATATATGACCTTACCTGCAGGCCTCAAGGGAGCTCAACCTAATCAAGTTTGCAGGTTGGTCAAAAGCTTATATGGACTTAAGCAGGCTTCCAGGGAGTGGAATGCAGAGTTCACAAGACAATTATTCAGTTTTGGTTTTACTCAATCTCACAGTGATCACTGCTTGTTCTTGAAAGGTTCTGGTGAGACATTTCTTTGCCTACTGGTTTATGTTGATGATGTTTTAATCAGTGGCCCTTCTCAAGCTTTGATTGATGAGTTGAAGTCATTTCTACATGCTGCTTTTACTATTAAGGATCTTGGTGCAGCAAAGTATTTCTTGGGTATGGAGGTAGCTAGGGGTGATGCTGGTATTTCCCTTAATCAAAGGAAATATGTCTTGGACATTATTTCCTCTGCTGGTTTGATCGGTTGCAGGCCTGCCTTGACTCCTTTACCACCTGGTCTGACTTTAGCCAAGCATGATGGGGAGCTTTTGGAGGACCCTGAGCCTTATAGAAGACTAGTAGGCCAGCTCCTTTACTTGAATCTCACCAGACCAGATGTGACTTTTGCTTCCCAGCAGCTTAGTCAATTTGTTGCTAAGCCTAGAACTGGCCATTGGAAGGCTGCCCTTCATGTACTTCGTTATCTGAAAGGGTGTCCTTCTCTTGGAGTTTTCTACTCCTCTTCTTGTGATTTCAGTGTCCGTGGCTACTCTGATGCTGACTGGGGCAATTGCACAGATTCACGGCGTTCAATTACTGGCTATTGCATCTTCAAGTTCCTGTTGCTCTGCCCATTCCCCTGTTCTGTGATAATATGGTTGCTATTCATATTACCAAGAACAGTGTTTTTCATGAGAAAACGAAGCATATTGACATCGATTGTCATATCGTGCGCGAGAAGTATGTTTCGGGTTTCCTTGTTCCTACTTCTGTTTCTTCCTCGGCTCAGCTCGCAGACTTCCTCACCAAATCACTGAGTTCCCCTCAGTTTCGAGCTATTCTTTCCAAGATGAACTTGTTGGATCTCCACCAAGTTAATCTTGAGGGGAGGGTGTAGAGATATGCAAGAAATGGGTGTTGAAGAGGTGATGAAGGAGGTGCATACTGCACTGGATGGTGAAGATGCAAGCAAGAAGAAGATGAAGATTTAGCCGTTATGTTTGTATTTTCTCAGTTTCAATAAGAGCCGTTAGATCGTACTTAAATCCTACAGCTTAGATTAGATAGTTGTTAATTGTAAAAGCGTGTAGCGCTTTTTCCTTTCTTTTGGCAACTAATTAGTTAATACTGTATATATACAGTATTAACGGTAATTTGTAGTATTGAATTTGTATTCTTCATTTTTCCTGCTACTCTACTGGAAATGAAAGATTCCTTTCACTCTATTCTCTCTCGATTTCTACAGTTGTTTAACCAACCGTTTATCACATAAAAAGACAATTTTTAATCTGATTGGTTAATCGTGAAAAAATGATATATAAAAAGTGTTGAATAACGGTTAATTTAAAGAATCGATCCGGTCAACTTATTAGTCTAATTATTGAACAATTAATTAGGATAGCAAACAATTATTAGGTTTAAAAGTTTATATTATAATAAGGGTGATGCTATTCGGCCATAATGTGGCCGGCCATATTTAACTTTTTTAATTTTTTTAAGTATCAAATAATTTATATTTTTTTGCCAAACTTTTTTATATCATAAAAAACTCAAAAAGTGAAGCTCCATATTTTTTACGTATTTTTTAAAATTAACCCTTTAATTATTTGATATTTTTTACTATTTAAAAGAATTTTTTACCTTTTTATCTAGAAAAAAAGAGAAAAATATGTATTTTTTGTGGAAAAAATATTTTTAAATTAAAATATAAAAGTAATAAACTATATTTATCATTTAACATTTTTAAAATTACATATATTATGAAAAATGTCGTTGTGTGGCCGACCACATTATGGCCAAATAGCTTTATTGTTATAATAAATGAATTCTGAGTCATAAAGGTTAGCATACAATCTAGAAATATAAATCACGTAACGGTTAGTTATAAAACAAACATGAGTGTAATATACAGTGTAAAAAAAGTAAAATTTGGAAGTAAAGTTTAAGCATAGTAAAACGAAAATATGACTAAATGTATAATATTAGTACATAACTAATAAATATAGTTTCAATAACTTTTTGTAGATGCCAATGACCCCTTGGCCTAGTGGCAAGGGGAGACACCTAGGACTCTCATTTCAAGAGGTTCTGGGTTCGATTCCCACTACCAGCATGGTATGTGAAGTAGTCTTCCCACCTTGTGTGGTGTAGTTGTCCCACCTCTGTGTGGGTAGATATACATGAGTTGATATTGAGCTATAATTTGTATTATAATCCCACATTCGTGTGTGGTGCCAAATATCTCATGTATATGAGTAGTTGTATATATAGTTGTAAACTTTGATGTAATACTCAAAAAAAAAAAAATAATAACTTTTTGTAGATACCAGTTCGGTTAACCATCAGTTTTTTAAAGTATAACCCAAAAACGAACTAAAACCTCAGTTTTTTAATGTTAGAAAATAAAACCGCAACCAACGGTTCAATTAACAACGTTTTCGATCTGATTTTCGGTTCGAATCAATGGTGGTACGGTTTTTCGATTTTCTATGCTCACCCCTAGATGTGTGTGCAGTGGCAGAGCCATAGCCTAGCTTGGTGGGGCAATTGCCCCACCTCAAATATATATATATTTTTTAGTGTATAAATATGAAATTTTAATTATAAATTGTAAAAAATTATTTATAAATTTGCATTATATTCTATGTTTGCCCCACCCCAAATTAAAAATATATGAACTAAATTTTTTTTGCCCCTCCTGTACGTGTTCGAGGGCCTGGCTCCGCCACTCTGTGTGTGTCGGCAGTGGCGGAGCCTCCATGGAGCAAGGGGGTGCAGTTGCACCCCCAATTTTTTTTTTTTTTTTACTATTATATATATATGTATGTATATTAATTATATATAAATATATATGATTTATATATATATATTTTATTGAAATCCCGATTATTTTTAAAAAAAAAAACAAGAAAAAAGCCCACCAAGTTCATAATTTTGCTTATCCTTTGATGTTTTCCCTCATTAAGTTCGTGTTGATTTTTCGAGTTTCTACTGCATGTGTGGAAATGATATTAATTTTCCAAAATGATTTATATTAAGAAGGCCTTCAAGTTCTTAAAGGCGAGGTTATCAATCGCTTTCAAGAAATAAGGACTTGTCGAAATTTAGATTAATTAACAATGTATTTGTTTTTATTGTATTTTGAAATATATATGACATTATGACACTATATATTTTTTTTCGCACCCCCGAATCGAAAATCCTGGCTCCGCCACTGTGTGTCGGTGTAGAGTGTGAGGATGGATCAGCTTGGGCTTTGCATGAGAATGATAACGTGGATTTGGGGGCGGCGGCGGAGAGTGTGAGGAATTGAGGGAGGAACTGCTGTTGCTTGAATGAGGTGGTGGAAGAGGTTAGCTTCAGGGCGGCTGAGTACGGCGGCAGCCTGGCGGCGGAAGGGAAGGAGACGGCCGCATTGAGAATGGACGAAGTAGCCATGGAATTTTTTATTTTTTTTCCTTCAAAAAATTCAACAAAAAAGGGATTGAATTTGTTCAACTTTAGGGTGATTTGGAGTTTCAGCTGTGGAATGATGAATGCATGTGTGTGTCCGTATCACATATATATACAGATTTGTAGCACGTAAAAGAGTAATGAATAAATTTGATGATTGCATCTCTGTGTGTTGGTTTAGTCGAGGGTTAAGTTTCGTAATCAAATGTTCCGAGTTTGAGTCCTCCGTGGCGCATTAATTTTTTTTTTCCTTTGGTCTCCTAGTTTCTATCAGTTTTTTAATTATAAGTTGTAATCTAGAATTACCTGCATTAATTGTGGTCCACAACCTTCCATTAGCATTTTATATTCTCTATATCATCCAATCAAATCCTCAATTTTATTTCAGTGTCACATCTTGCACTGCACCAACGAATGATTTTTACGTGTTTAAATTATTTTCAAAATCAACGAGATTAAAAAAATCTCGTAAAACAAAATATTGATTTTGAAAATATTATTGACACGTATCGAAAGAATAACTTTACGCATATTTTCGAATCCTGTCCATTTACTCGAAATAGTTTAGAAACCGGATGACTCGATTTTATACAATAAAGGGTACCCTTTCGAATTTTGTCCCTCTTGCCCTAGGTACGAGTCCTTCAAGAGTGAAGTGACTTAGAGTCGTCCCCCACCCATAATTTAGTTAAATTATTTTATTCTAGGCTTTGAAAAGGAGGTTGAAAATTTGAAAGTTGAGCGCAGTTTGCTGCATAATTTAGTCGCACAATTAATTACCGTAAGTAAATTTGTAACAGTAATACTAGTTGTTCAGGTGCACGTTGTTACAGTATGGACGGCGAGGATGTAACCAAATTTGAACAGTGCTGGACTGGCCCAGCCCATCTTGGCTGTTGACCGACCCAATTACTTCATGGGTTGCGGTGCGTCGGGCCACTCCATTAAGTGGGTATCTGATCATATATTGCATTTCAGCATGACGTTCGTCGCGTCTTAAAAATATTTTTTTAAACATGTCGAACATCTAACAGTATAGTAGGAAATGACATTACCGAAACACGGTGTCGTGGTAGCACAATGCATTGCTACAACTATTTATATTGTAGTCTCGTACACTCGGGCAGAGCTAGAAATTTAGATGTCCCCGGACGAAATCGTGCATATGTGAATTTGGTTTAGTGAAACTACATATGCATGTAAAAAGTAAAATATAAGATACGAATATACTATAATTATAGAATATATATAAAAAAAAATACTCAGGCGGCCGCCGGGGTTACCTGCCTCGGCTCCGCCTCTACTCATACAACTATTTCTCTAGGGAGTAACATGGTCGGATTTATCGTTGGAAATAGGACCATATGCGGTAAGAGTTTCTACCATAGGACCACATGCACCTTCAATTATTCAAGGCATTGTAATTGTAGCTAAGATAAAACAAGGGTTAAAATTTTAGTATGAGTTCGAACTCGAATTTATCGGTAACAAGACTTTTCTTTCATACAATTGAGACTATTTCAATATAATTATAATTTATGAGTAGCAAAATTGCAATGTTACATTTGTTTCATTGTTATTTCCTCAAAAAATAATTAAAATAAATAAATAAAATGATAAGGTGAATTAGGAGGGTGAGGAAAGGGATGTTGACATTCCATGTTTAGACTTGTCAAAAGAGAAAAAGGGAAGAAGGGTGGTGGTATAGTGGTAGGGCACTGATTACTACAAAATGTAAAAGTCGCGTTTCGCTTTTGTGCGGGAGAAAAAAAGAAATGTGCAAAAGCGCGCATGAGATTCCAACTTTTGATAGGAATTGGCACCCATCACAGGGAAAAGCACTGTAGGGAGAGAGAGAGAGAGGGGGTCCCCGCCCCCACCAACGGACCAAACACTGACTGGTGGTGGAGTAGGGCTTCCACCCCCACAACAGATCCGAGAAATGCGGTGCTGCCCTCCCGCCAGGCGCCACCCCACGCGCTGACCTTGGCGCCTCTCTTCCACCACCTTCCACTCTTTGGCTTATTATCTGTTCTCATTACTTCCAATATCCTTCCGGTGTTTCAATCGTCTCTCGATTTTATAATTCGATGGTAAATTATGCTAATCCATTTGGATTTACGATTCAATTACCATTCAACCTTTAAGAAATTTGTACATAAAAATAAAAAAAGTTCCAAATGTGTTTTTAGTATGTATGAAATTTATTCGGTGTACACAATGTCCATAAGGGATTAGTCGTAAGTGAAGATAAGCGATTGTATAATGCCTGACAGTTTAAAAAAAGGAAATGCTCAGAATCTCAGTAAAAAACTTCACAACTTTGCATTATTCAGGTCAAATTTTATAACCACCATTTAAATTCATCTCAAGTTAGAAACACTACCATTTGACACTAAGGAAAAGTTTTATCACAGTAGTTAGTAATCCTTAATACTCATCCAGTTTGACGCGTTATGTGTCGTATAAAATAATGAAACGCATCAAGTTGTGTACGCATAGTATTGTAGTGTTGACCCAGTATCCATAACTTATTTTTACAGTGGGGTGAAAATTTGTTTTCCGTAAAAGGGCTAAAAAAAATTGAATAAAATGCGAAGGTACAGTTCACATGTATATATCCAAAAAGATGATTGGAATTAGATGAATTAATGAAGTTGTATAAGAAAAGAGGAGCAAGAGTAATTATTAATGATTGGGAGGTGGAACCCACGCTCGAACCCCAAATTAAAAAAAAGAAAAAGAAAAAAAGAAAAGGAAAGAGGAGGTTGAGTTCACAGCTCATCTTTACCTTGGCATCTTGTACAGTAGTGTGCACCTTCTTTCTTCTTCACCTTCCTCCCCACGTCCTGTCATTTCCACCATAATTCTGACTCAATGCGATTTTTCTAGAGATCGCCCCCCTCCTACTGTTACTGTTTACTGTTACAGTGATTTTCACCATCAAACCTCGTGATTTCCTCTGCCTCTTCCTTCCACCACTATATAATCTTTTCCTCCTCCTCCCTCCTCTATTCCCATGTACCTACAGTAAACAGTAACTCTATTCTATACTCCTTTGATTTCCTCCTTGTTGGCATTTTCACTAACAGTTGGAGGGTGCGATGACTGTGAGATGAAGGAGCGTCAGCGGTGGCAGCCGGAAGAAGACGCACTCCTCCGCGCCTATGTGAAGCAGTACGGGCCCCGGGAATGGAATCTCATCTCACAGAGGATGGGGAGGACCCTAGATCGGGATCCGAAGTCGTGCCTCGAGCGGTGGAAGAATTACTTGAAGCCGGGGATTAAGAAGGGGTCGCTCACGGCGGAGGAGCAGAGCCTCGTCATCTCGTTGCAGGCGAAGTACGGTAACAAGTGGAAGAAGATTGCTGCAGAGGTCCCTGGACGCACCGCCAAGCGGCTCGGGAAGTGGTGGGAGGTTTTCAAGGAGAAGCAGATGAAGCAGCTCCATAAGAGCCACTCCGACTACGGCGTTTCGCCGGAGAAGCCGGCGCAGGGGAAGTACGACCATATACTGGATACCTTCGCCGAGAAGTACGTCCAGCCGAAGCTGATCTCCTTTCAGCGGCCGGTTCTCTCTCTCGGCTCCGCGTCCGCCGCCGATCCGGGAAACGCCGCCGCCGCGCTCCCGCCGTGGATGAACGCGATCGCCACCCCCACCTCGACGTCGTCCTTGACGACGTCTTCATCGTCCACACCGTCCCCGTCCGTAAGCCTGACGCTCTCGCCGTCCGAGCCGGCGGTCCTCGACCCCGACGGCGGAGGCGCCCGATTCGTGCCGGTCCAGAGCACGGGCGTGCTCATCCAGCACGTGAAGGAGCTGGAAGAAGGGCGGGAGCTGTGGCTCCGGCACAAGAAGGAGGCGGCGTGGCGGCTGAGCCGGCTGGAGCAGCAGCTGGAGTCGGAGAAGGCGCGGCGGAGGAAGGAGGCAACGGAGGAGATCGAGGCGAAGATACGGACGCTGAGGGAGGAAGGAACGGCGTACGTTAGCAGGATGGAAGGGGAGTACAGAGAGCTGCTGAGCGAGGTGCAGAGGGAGGCAGAGGCGAAAGAGGCAAAGTTAATGGAGGCGTGGTGCAGCGTTCACGTGCGGCTGGGGAAGCTGCTGGAGCAGATCGAGATCGGGTCCCACCACCGCCGCGGCAGCCTCCTCCACGGCTGCTGCTCTCCCTCCTCCTTTCCTTTCACATGAATAGACTGCGAACCTTTTGCTCGTAGCATCTGTGTTAGCTCTCTGTAGAAATTAAAAAATTGTCATCGAATATAAATACAGCAGCAGCGCCCCTTCTTCCATCACGTTCAGATTAATACATATGCATATCGCATCTCTCTCTCTCTCTCACACACACACACACACACACACAGAGGCAGAGTAATGAATGAAGATGGAGTTCGTTAGTTATGCACGGCAGTATTTGTAATTTCGATATATAGTTTTATTGAACAAATTGAATGTGGTGTGGACTGAGGCATTGTGAGATTTCATTGAAGGTTTTTTACATCAAGCTTGCTAGCTAGACTTTATTATAGGAGTATGCTTCAATAAATTAGATATCGGTTGCGGTTAGATCTCAAATACTACTACTATTGACGTTTGTGGGCAAAGGTAGTGTAATGTTAAAAACGCACTAATATAGAAGATAAACTAAAATGGATTAGATATAATAGGAGTATAAAACAGATTGGAAGTGGATATTAAATACGTATATAAATAATTTATGATCATGCAGCTGTCACCGATCAGTCGTTGTAGTATAGTGGTAAGTATTCCCGCCTGTCACGCGGGTGACCCGGGTTCGATCCCCGGCAACGGCGATTTTGAATTTTTTTTTAAATGGCCCAAAAGCAAAGCCCATGGTAAATCCAATCTCACAAGCCCAAGCTTTTTATTTGAAAATGTATTAGTACTATTACTTCTTCCTTCTACTGTATTTCCGAATTTCATGTTATGAGAAAAGCCAGCCAAGAACGTTTGAGCCTCTCTCTCTCTCTCTCTCTCTCTCTCTCAAATCGCATCAAAATTCCTGAATTTGTGCCACATTTCAACAGCATGTGTTGAAGCATCAACGAAAGAAACATGAGAATTAAAAAATTCCATGAAAAAGAGAAAATGAGATTACAGTTACAGAGTTACTACACCATTCCTTCTTATCCGAATATCAGGAAGGATTAAGGGAGCAAAAATTTTTATTTGAAGAAGAAGAAGAAGAAGAAGAAGAAGAAGAAGAAGATTCAATTGTCCCTATAAGCAATGTAATCGGCGAGGGCAATCAACGGAGCAGCCCTATCAGGATGAAAATGGAGGAGCTGCTCCTTCGCCTCCCGATTCAACCGATCCGCGAATTCCTTCGATTTCTCCACCCCTATCAGCTTCGGGTACGTCGTCTTGTCCGCCACCAGATCCTTCCCCGCCGTCTTCCCCAATTCCGCCGACGATTTCGTCACATCCAAGATATCATCCACCACCTGAAACAGCAATCCGATGCAGTTCGCGAATTTCCGAAGCTTCCCCACCTCCTCCTCGTTTCCGCCGCCCAGGATCGCCCCCAGGACCACCGACCCCTGCAGCAGCGCCGCCGTCTTGTGCTGGTGGATGTACTCGAGGTGCTCCAGCCCTACCCCGGCCATCCCCTCCGAGCAGATGTCCACCACCTGCCCTGCCACCAGCCCCTCCGACCCGATCGACGCCGCCAGCTCGCCGAGGACCCTCACCAGCCGCTCCGGCGGCGCCCCCGGCGTCGCCGCCGCCACGTGCTCGAACGCGAACGAGAGGAGCGCGTCGCCGGCGAGGACGGCCACGTCCTCGCCGAATACCTTGTGGTTCGTCGGCTTGCCGCGGCGGAGGTCGTCGTTGTCCATGCAGGGGAGGTCGTCGTGCATCAGCGACATCGTGTGGATCATCTCCACGGCGCAGGCCGACGGCATCGCCGTCGCCTCGTCTCCGCCGACGAGCTCGCAGGCGGCGATGCACAGGATCGGCCGCACCCGCTTCCCACCGGCGAGGAGGGAGTAGCGCATCGACTCGTGGATCTTCAGCGGCTCCTTCATCTCCACCGCCGCCTCCAGCGCCTTGTTCACGGATCTCGCCTTTCGGAGCATGTATTCGTCGAAATCGAACCCCGCCGGAGTCGAGTACGTCAGATTTCTACCCTTAACCTGGCTGTCTTCCTTGGTAGAAACCGCTGAAACTGAAAATTTTGTGTGAGTTTTCATAGTCGAGGTTGACAAGTAGAGATTGTTGTGAAGTGGATGAGAGAGAAAGAGAGGGGATCCGGATCTCCGCCTCCGGCCGCCGTGAACATCTCTAACGGCGGCCGCCTGAGGCCATTTCGTCACCGGATTAACAAGAACACTCATACTCACAACAAGTAATGTATAAATATACACAAAATTGTATAAAGAAAGCAGTGGCAGTGTGTGAAGAAGCAACGTGAGATTGAATTTGGTATAGTTTGAGGTGGAAGAAGGAAGAATTTAGGTGGATGAATGTTTATGGAAGTGCAGTGCCATAAAAGGAGTGGGGAGATTTTGATTGGGAGAGTTTGGCGGAATTGTACCCCAAAATGTTATGTTTATACTCCAACTTCTTTAATTTAATTTAATTTAGGGACCACACCAAACATATTCTATTTTCATTAATTTTTCATTGTTTTGGTATTAGTAGTAGTAATAAATCATGTAATGTGCTCAATTACTCAAATGCATGCTTGCTTAATTTGAGCCGAATGGCAGGTTCAATATTCAGTTCGATTTTCAAAACATTGAGCTAATGGATAACGTTGCTCATTCGGTTTGCCGCTTCTTCTTTTACAAGGAATAGGTTTGAATTTTGATTCATTTATGAAAGAATAGCTAGAAGAGTGTCAACAAAACGCAATCTAGTGGTCGAACCAAGAGGTCTAAGTGTTCAAGGGCAACAATTGATTGCTTTGGTTTGATGAGTTTGTAAGATTTATTATATAGTCAATTCATTAAATTCAAGATTATAGTGTAAAAATGTGTATATAGAGAGAGTAATTATTCAAGTCACCCCTAGAGACTAATAGACTCTTCCCAGCCGCCTAAGTACATCAGCTACAAAGTATACACTACTAACCCATCCCAATTCAACTCTTGGTTTTATAACATGCCTCCACTTTTGTTTTGTTATAATTACCACTTAATAATGAAATTATAACATGACACGTCATCACATATCACTTGTGCATTTAATTTGGCCTCCCTATTAAATATACATAAATAATAATAAAACAAACTATATGAAACTAGATTAAACAAGTGGAGGATTAAAGAAAAAGATGTAATAACGTGAAACACAAGACTTGAGCATGTTGTAAAATACGTAAACTTAGAAGGCTTAAGCAAGTTAATAAAAAAAAAAAAACTGAGTAGTTACTATTGTTTAATAACTTTGCGTAGTTTGGAATTTAGCAAATGATAGAAGCAAAGCACGAAAGAATAGAATAAATAATACAAATAGTTACAGAAATTACAAAAATAATACTACATCTGTCCTAAAGATAACGTCCTGTTTCTTTTGACAATACTTTCGTACTACCTTCGTTCCAAAATTTTGGGTACGAGAATTAAGGAAATGTGTAATCTTTTCGCAGTTATGAATAATATAATACTCATACTATAAATAGTCGAGAAAAGATTACGCATCCCATTAATTCTCCTATCTTAATTTATGGGACGAAGTTAATATAAAAATATTATCAAAAGAAACAGGACGCTATCGTTGGGACGGAGGGAGTAGTAAATAAATAAAAGTTTGAAGCGCAACGAAATTTAGTCCAATATAATAGTAGTAAATGTTAAGCTACAACATTAAATCACAAAAAAAAAAAAAAAAAAAAAAAAAAAAAAAAAAAAAAAAAAAAAAAAGATTCTTGCTCTTCTATTTTTTCCCTCTGCCCAAAATTGTTCTTAAAGCTTAACAGCTACAATTGATGTAATAGTCACTCACGTGTTTCAAGTCGCAATGTGATTATATCTATCTATTTGCACAAGATTTTGGACAAATTTTTGGACATCTTTTTCCAGAATAGAAACAAAGCGAAAAGATTCAGATGGCCTACTTGTTATAGAGGTAAACAGCGCTGAAGATGAAGAAACCGGCCATCTGCAGTAGTTCAATTGATGTAATTAGTCGAAGCATCGAAATAAGTTGAGGTGACACCCGAGTGAGAGAGAGAGAGAGAGAGCTTACCATAGAAAATGAGGCTCCGTAGTAGGGAAAAGCTGTTGTGATGAATCTTTCATATTCGTTGTGATTGAATGGCCGTACTGGAATCTGTAAGACATTTGAGACACATCCATGTTATTCCGTCCCGAAAATTGGTTAAAAAAAATCTCATAAAGTTAAGGAGAGAAAAGTAGTTTCTGCATCTCAAAGAAACCTATAACAGAAGCACTGTATCTATCTTCAGAAGGCAACTCACCTGCTTTGAAAGTGATAAAGTAGTGTATCCCAGCTTCTGATATTCAACCTTAAATTGGAATACTCCATAGATATCCGGTACCTTAAATGAAGTGTGAAAATTTCCCTGCAGCAAATACACAGATATGTGAGCGTCCTGGTATCTTACCAATGTAACACGATTCTAAGAAAAGTTACCTTCTCATTTGTTGACAAATTTTTCAACACGTAGGGGCTCATCATGTAGAACTGCACCTGAACGTCCTTTGCCACATACGGCACCCAACTTTTTCCAGACCATTCATGAATTTCAACAGAAAATTCCTGCATTGGATATCATTTTTGTTATCAACCAGAGTCGGGAGAGAGAGAGAGAGAGCTTTTATTTTCTGAACAGACACTTTAAGATGGTTGAGAGTTGGGAAGTCAAATGTAATTTAACCTGAAGTTTATAGCATGCAGAAACTTTATAACAGAAGAATTGCAGGCTTACCAGGTCATCTTTGATCCTATACATTGAAGGCTCTTGAGTTTCACCAACTTTATTGTGTCTGAGATTCGCAGCCTAGGAATTGAGAACAATCAGCTAACTACCAAAGTTGCCAATAAATATGTATCCATCCTGAAAAGAGAAATGACATTGTCCCAAAACTAATTTACCTTAAGATGACCCCTTTCATGGAAGATCCATTTGGAAAGTTCAGTAAGAAATTGTTCGTTGCCAGATTTCGCGTATCTGTTCACACAATTTATAATATCTGTGAGTCACATCCAATACTAGAAATGCCACGGACTCAACAAAGAATTTACTGCACAGAATTTTTCTCTTCCTCCAACAGATCATACTGTATATCATTTATATGCATGAGTTCAGTTAGGAGAAAGATCAAGAGATTAGTTTTCTTAATTTAGAGAAACAATAACTAAGGAATGCTCCAGTAATCTAGATATAAACAAACTTTTAAACAATATTGCATCAGAGAAGTCATTTATACTTGAAGACTGCCGAAGATTAGCAGGCTTCGGAACTTTTGGCTCCATTTGCCTTCTAAACATGTAATATACTTACTTCGCTTAAAAATGGAGAGAGGCCTAAAAATAAAACATGTCCTATAAATGATATCTTGAGATGCAAACTTGAGAAGAAGATTTGTAACTTAGGAAGAACTCAAACAAAGATTACGAGCATTTGGTAGACACAGTATAACAGAGAGCTTCACTCACTTATTCAAGCTTCCACTTTTCTGCACTCCAGCTTTAAACAACCTGGTCAAAAGGCAAGCCCTCCAGTGAGCTATATAACTAAGAGAATCAACAAGGGGTTGAATATATAGTTGATTGTAATTTTCAAAGAGACAACATACCGGTTGCTGAACATGTTCAATGAACCAGTGATCATAATTCGTGCAGCATTCCTAGCCTGCACAGATTAATGTTGATATTAGGAAACAATTGGAGTCTCTTGATGTCGTGCACCCATTTCTATGGCTACACTAACTAGGCGAATGAAACAAAAAAAATAAAAAAATGCATGAGATGAGAACTAAGGCAGTAAGGCTGGATCCCAGATAAATGCAAGATTCAGCATGCCGCCTATACAGCTACACCAGTGAAACAATGGGTCTACTGTGTAAATTGTCCATAGTTTCAGAAAAAACTTGACGAAGAATCGAGAATATGAATGCATCCCAAAAATAAAGCCAAGGTTCGCATTAAGGAAGATATCAATGGGGTGGTTAGGACCCAAAAAGACGTGGAAAGAACATCTAAGAAAAAATATATAGTACTACATGTAGACGAGATGTGTTTTGTCGAGTCATGCAAACAAAAGGAAAAGTAACAAGGAACCTGCACAATTGAAACTAGTGAGATGGAAGTTCCATAAAGTGACGGCGGAAGGCCAGATAGCTTTGAGCTTGGGTTGGTGGAATATGCGGAAGGAGATGCAGAAAGAGCCTTCAAAACCTGAAAGTTGAATGGAGATCATGAGTTGAATATAGTTTAAGACAGTCACATTATGACACTTCAACGTACAGATAAGACCAGGTCACTAGTCTTCAACGTACCATGCTATTTCCAGGATTCAATGAATGTCCTATCCCATTGAAAAGCACAGGGGCCTGTTTCAAACATACAATTGATCAATAAAGAGGGTGACAGGGTTCAGCCACAGAATACTGATTCCTCTTTCTGGATAACATTGATCTTCCAAAGACTAGTTAGTGAAGAAACAAGTTTCAACAAGTATGACTGTGCCTAAGAAGCGAACATACACATGAGCACACAAGGCATTTACATGGTCCCAACAACGTAATTGCATAGCCAAAAAACGATACCAGATCTCCGTTTCAGAAAAACTGACCTCAAATTTCTTGCTTCCTAGAATAACATCAGACTGAATAAAATCATCAGCTGCAATTAAGGTATGATCTCCCTCCGTTTCTGATACAGCATAACTAGTGTGATCAACAACAACAGCAGAGGGATCCTGCATAACATAACAGTGTCAAATATCAACATCGCATATATATAGACCATGCATTTCTGTAACATCCAGGAATTAACAAACATATTCAACGGAAATCAAAAGGTGCCCGGCATTAATTCGACTCAAAATCAACTCTACCGATCTAAATTTTCCCTTTAGTAACATGTGATTGAGTTCTAGAAAGCCTCTCAGTTGTTAAGCCAGTGTATGAGGATAATAACTGAATGCATATATCTCAACTCAACTCTAAATAACCCATCGGAATTCAATAACAAAACAAAAAAGAAAAAAGAAAAGGAAAATCTACACACCTCGTCAAAATCAACTCCACATTCAGCAGCGATGTTCCGAATCAAATCCGATGCATTAGCATCGGCAGCCAATATCAAGTCATGCCCGGAATCAACGAAATCCAGAACTCCCTCCATATCCAACGACCCTCCAAAACCTACATAAATCCCCATCACTCATAAATATCGAACAAACCCCACAGCAAAAATTCGTTCCAAAGGCAAAGCAACTTACGCTCGGTAGTAGGGGAGAAGAGAATGAGCCCATCGTACACATACTGCCCATACCGCTTCACCGCTATCTTTGGATCCTCAGCGAGCTTGAAATCGAGATCGAAACCGCGGGACTCGAGGGAGGAGAAGAATATCGAATGCGAGGATTTGAGGGAGAGATCGTCGAGGAGAACGAGAATCCGGCGATCCGTGGGTCGATCGGCGGAGAAGGAGGAGACGAGGATCGGTACGAGCGCAATTAGGTTGAGGAGGACGAAGAAGGCCAATTTGGGCGCTGCCATTTTCGAAGCTTTGGCGCAGGGTTTAAGCTGCAAGGCAGTGACAGTGGTAAGAATGAAGAAGGAAGGAATGGAGGGTGAAACTGCGCGTGAATTAGTTGACTTGTTTCGGTAAATGTCGCAGTTAATTTTGAAATCAATTTTTCTTACAGCAGTAAAAACATGTCTTTCTACGACATCTTAATGGGCCGCGGCCCAAAAAATCGGCCCATACGATTAGTTTTGGGCCTTTATTAAAGTGGGAAATGAGCTTAATTTGGGTCCAACTTGCCCAGTTTCACAGACAAATCGAGAATAATTTTGTATATGATTAATTAACAAAAACATGCATGCACATTTCTCTAGTAGTCAAATGAAATAGTACTAATTCTAATTAATTAATTAGGGATGCATTGCATTAAATTAAACAATAATAATATGATGAGAAAAGGGGCAATTGGCTTCGAGTGCACGTGGGGGAGGCCGTGCGGTGGGGGTTAGGTGGGGACTCATTTTCATGTATTGAATTGGGATTTGCTGTGGTTCAATGGATTGGACCATGGATCAGATCCATGCATGTCACCCTTCATTCTTCTGGAACGAGAATTAAGACGAGAGTGTTGATAGTGGATTAAGTAGTATAAACTGTTTATATTATATTAAAATTTTATCATTTTATGCAATATCCCCGATATCAATGGGACGGACAAAAACTATATTAATGGACAGAGAAAATGTATAATATTAAAATTTAATTGCAACCTTTACAAGTCATTCCAAGCTACTTAGAAAAAGGAAGTTACCTAGATATTAAATGATAGAAGTGCAATTTATTTAGATGTAGTCAAACATATTATAGTGGAATAAAGTATGAACCCACCCGTGAGTAGGCGTAAACGTCGATTAATAATGCAACCTCCACATTTAATACTACTAATACACATTATTAAATTAACTAGGGTTTAATATTAATACTATACATTATACAAAAGCGGTCACATCAATTTGCCCTTGCCAGCTTTCTTGCTTTTTCGCACGTGCCTTTGGCTGTTCTTGCTCCCCTCCCCATTTTAATTATTCTTACAAAACAATTTAAATACTAATCTCCATTTTTCTTTTTATAATTATTCTATATTTCAAGTGAGATTTTGCTAATAATATCTCAACAAACAAATTCGACATCTTTCTTTAATTTTCATAAAATTTCAACCCTGTTAAAATTTACGGTTAAAATGTTATGGTAGAAATTGAAAAGGTGACATAGTATCTATGTTAGTATTATTGAAACAGGTAATAAATTAATGTTTTTAAATAAAAATCTGAGTCAAAGCGATAGCATCTTCAATAATCAATCATTTTTTTTTGGCTACAACTAGAACTAGTACTAGTCCAAAATAATTTTAGCAGTTAGAAGGAAGAAGCTAGTAATGTATTTTGGCCATTACACAACCAGGCAAACGCGTCTCCCTCCTAAACTGGGACCCTACTTCATTTCTCTATTCATCGCTCCCGATTACTAAATAATACTCATCGATATTAATCGAAAAATAGCGTTAAAACGACGTAGCAGACAATTTCACATACATTTTATAATAATAATCAACAAATTGCATGCGTGTGTTAGCTAGTGTTAGGGGTTAAGATAACGTATCGTATCTGAAAGGTTTCGAGTTCGAGTTTTTTAGACTAATCCTTCAATAAATTATCCAAATTAAGTTACGAGAAGACCGGTTCATTAATTTTGCAAAGACCGGGTCCTCCAATAATTCCGCTTAAATTATTTAATAAAAAAAATATGTACGTGGGCCGCGGAACTGAGGAAGGACACGGGTGGAATATAATAAAAAGAATAATTAAAAAAAGGAAAAAGAAAGGAGAAATTCCAATAAAGCGTGGGGGGGAGTTGTCCTTGACCACCATGTCCCAATTCAGTCCCCTTCTCCCCCTACACCCACTGCTCCATCCCCAATAATTCTCTCTCGCGGCGGCGGGCGGCGTTTTCCGGCGGGACCTAATGACTGCCTGCGGCTCATCTTCGGGGCGCCAGCCGACGTGGAAGGAGAGGGAGAACAACAAGCGGAGGGAGCGCCGGAGGAGAGCCATCGGCGCTAAGATCTTCACCGGACTCCGAGCTCAGGGGAACTATAAGCTCCCCAAGCACTGCGATAACAATGAGGTGCTCAAGGCGCTCTGCCGCGAGGCTGGCTGGGTTGTTGAGGAGGACGGCACCACTTATCGCAAGGTCAGTCAACGATTTCTCTTTGGTTCGATTTCAGTTTGTTTTTTGGTGGATCGATTTTCTCTCTCTAGGTTTTACTGTTGGATTCGTGGTGGTGTGAGGTGGTTTGATTGAATTGGTGGTTTGTGCTTGGTGTTTGTGTGGATCTGATCTGGATTAGATGAGAAACTTCGAAGAAGTATGCTTTAGTGATTTTAGTTTGAGTAAATTTGCATTTTTTTTGGGTGTTCGTGTTCAGTTTTGCTTGGGTTTCCCTTAATTTGATGCTTTGCTGTTTCTAGATTTTGTCGAAATCTAGACCGGTGTATTAAATCTGCAATTTTGTGGTTACTGTTGAAGGCAATTAGGCATTTGCTATTGTCACGAGTTCATTATACTTGAATGCTCAATCGCATGCTTTGATCTGAAATTAGAGCTTCGTCTTCGACCTCCGATTGCGAAAATATCATAATAAGAGATGCAATTATGTGTTTCTAAGCATATATTGAATCTGTGGATGTTCATAATCATGCATATCTTGTTTTTATGGTGTTATTAGTCCTAACTCTGGCTTTTCTTCATTTGATCAGGGATGCAAGCCACCGCAATCTGATACTCCGATGATTTCTGCGAATAACAGCGTATGTTCATCAATGCAGCCGAGCCCAAATTCCTCAGCGTTCCCCAGTCCCATACCTTCTTATCAAGCTAGCCCCACTTCTTCATCCTTTCCAAGTCCATCGCGGAATGATGGAAACCCGACTTCCTACATTCTACCTTTCCTCCACAACTTGTCCCTTCCTCCCCTACGTATATCCAACAGTGCTCCTGTCACGCCACCTCTCTCGTCTCCTACTAGAAATTCAAAGCCTAAGGTTCATTGGGAGTCTATACCTGAAGTATCTTTGAATTCTTTTGTCCCACCATTTTTTGCTGCCTCAGCCCCCTCTAGCCCTACCCGTCGTAGGCGTTTTGCGCCTGCCCCGATTCCAGAATGTGATGAGTCTGATTTCTCAGCACAGTGGGTTAGCTTCCAGACTGGCCCTGCCTCGGTTGCTCCCACTTCGCCCACTTATAATCTTGTAAAACCTGCGGCTCAGCAAACTTCTCTTCATGAGGATCAATTTGGGTGGGGGGGAGTAGCATCTAAGAGGGCTCGGGGATCTGATTTTGAGTTTGAGAATGGCGCAGTGAAAGCATGGGAAGGTGAAAAGATTCACGATATAGGAATGGATGATTTGGAGCTAACTCTCGGGGGTGCAAAAGCTCATGCTTAAACTCTCATTGCAAGTTAGAATATCATAGTCAGAAATGGTATGTTACACGATGTATAGCACATGTCTGTAAATGTCTAAACTTTTTGCCTCGAGTGGAGGAATCCTGTTCACAAATCGACTCAGCTGGTGGGGAAGATGAGATTCTGCAAGCTTATCTAGAATTGCATGATAGACAGTTTCCATCCCAGAGGAAGACCAATTCTTTTCAAACGTCGACAGCACAAGATTAGGAGGGGGCACACTGATAGAAACGGGTGATTTATTTGCAATAGTTGATTCTCTAGCTGAATGGTTGTGTTGGCCCCAACAAGGTATAAGCATGTAGATCGTGCAGTTGAGGGTATAGAAGAGAGAGTTTTCGGCAGCTGCTATACATTCTTGATCGGGGTTCTTCTCGGGTCGATGATAGGCATCTTGTTGAGGGGACCATCGGCATGTGTAGTAATGTGTGTAGTGTAGCTTTGCAGGCAACTGAATTATCATAGCCCGCGTGGATGTAAGGTTCTAATGTGACATACCCACTTTTTTTTACAATTTCTGTAACTGTCTGTCTTTATTTAGTACAAGTATACACAGCATTTTCACCAAGTGTAGCATTTTTAGTATATTTTTTATGTTGTTTGTGTTTCGTACTTTTCACTTTTATCACTGTGCTTAAAACTTCGTAACGAAATAAAACAGGGCGAATGAAGTAGGACGGAGTGAGTAATTATCGCAACAAAATGTAAGCCCTAAAAGATAGTAGATCGCCTCCATAGCAGAATCACGTGGCTGATCCTTCTTCTTCTTCCTCACCAGCTACTTCTTCCCTCCTCCTTCACCATTTTCATAATACTCCATAACTGAAAAAGTAAATCTCCACACTACTGCATTATGGTTGGAGGAGAAGAAGCTATTACCAATCTTCACGTCGCCATACTCTCCAGTCCCGGCATGGGCCACCTAATCCCGGTGCTGCTTCTCGCTAACCGCCTCGCCTCCCACCACCGCGTCGGAGTTACAGTCCTCATGGTGACGACGGCGGATGCGCTGCCGGAGTCGAAGCTCCTGAAGCTCCCCCTCCACCACCTAGTCCGAACACTCGAGCTCCCTCCCGTTGACATCTCCCATCTAGTCGATGCATCCGCCAAAGTCATCACCCGCCTCTGCCTCACCGTCCGCTCCGCACTGCCCTCGATCCACGCTGCCGTCGCCGCCATGGATCCCCGCCCCGCCGCCCTCTTCGTCGACCTCTTCGGCTTCGAGGCATTGCCGATCGCTGCCGAGCTCGGCATTTCCAAGTACATCTACTTCCCTACCAACGCATGGCTCGCAGCTCTGGTCGTGTACACCCCGGTCCTCGATCAGCAAATCGAAGGTGAGTACGTTGACCGAACAGAGCCGTTGCAGATCCCGGGCTGCAACCCGGTCCGACCGGAGGACACGGTCGACCCGATGTTGGACCGGTCGAACCAAGTGTACTCCGAGTACCTCAAGATGTGCAGAGGCGCACCCTTATTCGACGGGATTCTGGTCAACTCGTGGACCGAGTTAGACCACAAAACCCTCAAAGCCTTCGCGGAGAACCGGAGCCTCAGGTCAGTGGTCGACATCCCGGTTCACGCGATCGGCCCACTCACTCGTCAGCCCGAACCGGCCAGTAAAGATTCCGATCTGTTCCGCTGGTTGGACCGGCAGCCTAAAGAGTCGACTCTCTTCGTTTCGTTCGGCAGCGGGGGAATGCTTTCGGCACAGCAGCTGACGGAGCTGGCGTGGGGGCTGGAGCTGAGCAAGCAGAGGTTTGTTTGGGTGGTGCGCAGGCCCACCGTAGGCAGCGTGGACGACGCTTTTTTCAACGTAGCCAACGGCTACGCCGCCACCGGCGCTGCTCACGACTACTTGCCACGTGGGTTTCCGGAGCGGACCCGGGAAGTGGGGCACCTGGTGTTCAGGTGGGCCCCACAGGCCGAGATATTGGGCCACCAGGCAATCGGCGGGTTTCTGTCGCACTGCGGGTGGAACTCGACTCTGGAGAGCATCTCCAACGGGGTGCCCATGATCGCATGGCCGTTATACGCGGAGCAGAAGATGAATGCCGCATTTCTGGCGGAGGAGGCGGGGGTGGCGCTGCGGACCCCGGCGGAGGTGGTGGGGAGGGAGGAGGTGGGGAGGTTGGTGAGGGCGTTGATGGAGGGAGGAGAGGGGAAGCGTTTGAGGGAGAAGGCGAAGGAGATGAAGGCGAGTGGGGCCGAGGCTTTGGAGAACGGTGGGCCGTCGCACGTAGCGATGTGTGAGGCGCTTGCAAAGATAGCCACTAGAGTAGGGAACGAAGATGATACACACGTTTGTAATATAAGAGCATCTTCAAGAGCAACACTAAAATAGTGCTCAGCACTATTTTAGTGCAGAGTTTTGCTCCAACAGTCCGCACTAAAATAGCGAAATTATAGTGTAATGAACAGTGTTCCCCTAAATATAGAGTAACACTATTCACTGCACTATAATTTTGTGTTCATCATTTTGTGCTCGTGTTTGTTTGCGATTTTTATTTGTGGTGTAGTATTTCAATTTAGTTTGTTTTGTTGTATGAGTAATAATTTTATTTTTTTCTTTTCACAATTTAATTTGATATATGCTTATTTGTTTTGTGTGTATCAAATTTTTTTAATTATTTTTTTTCCTTTTCACAATTTATCGTATGTTACTTGTAATAATTTAACTATTTTTCTCTTCTTTTTAAACTCTATGTATAATTTACGTGTGATACAAATATATATACAAAATGATTGTATAAATTAATGAAACAAAATATAAAAACAAAAATGCATTAATAAGAAAAACGTAAAATTACATAACATTGCCAAATTAAAGTACAAAACAAACTACACCATGCATGGGAACATACGTTAATATAAAACTGAAAAAATTAAAGATACATTTTTTCCCCTAATAATCTGAAAGTCCATCTCCATTTCCTCCGGCACCGGGAAATAAATTCCGAAACATATCAAAACCGTGAGCGTTGCCTTGTTGTGTGTTTCTTCATTTCCGCATAATTTGTTGTTGTTCCAACCGGAAGTAATTTTATAATTTATTAAGAATGTAATTTTAATTATTTGCAATATCTACTTAATTTATCTTAATTAAATGAGTTAAAATTTATATCATTGTCATTTTTTTTAATCATGTTCACATTTTATTAAAAAAATGAATGAAAAAGGATATTTTGGAATATTCTTTTTCTGCTGTATTTTAGTGCGAACTGTTGGAGATGAGTTACTGTTTCTGCACTATTTTAGTGATAGTGCTGCTGGAAAATAGGGGAAACTGTTGGAGATGCTCTAAACGATTGAGCCTTTCGTTTGTATTATTATTTTTATTTCTTCTTGATTTCTAACATCCATAGAAGGTCGAGATAAGTTTTGTAATAAAACGTTTTTGTCATCTCCTTCCGCTTAAATTTGTATGCTATATTTTGATTGAAATTTGGAGTTAGTCAGTATTGGAATTACATGGTGTTATGTGAATTTTTTATATCCAAGATCTTATCAGCAATAATAATGTTACCTAATGTCAACTGTATTTGGTTAGCTAATTATTTATAAATAAATAGTGAGAGAAAACTAAACGTAACAAAATTCACTACTCGAAAAGAAATTGACAAGCATTTTAATTAGCCAAACAATCGAAATGACGTAATGCAAAATTTGTAAGATGGGAAGAGCACCACTACATACATGCCACGTTGCTAAATACTAGAATAATTAATTAATTTGAGATTTGCAATAATGTATTATGGGGTTGTTGAAGTCAAAGATGGATACAGTATGTACTACGGTGGTAGAGTCGTGATCCCTTCGTCCCAGTTTTTCTTTTTTCTTTTCTTTTTTTTTTTTCCTTCTGTTTTTTTTTTTTTAAAAAAGAAAAAAAGGATCAATAATGGTTCTTTATTTTCCCACTTAATGTGACTCGAACCCCCGACCTATTGGTTGGAGCATGGAGGGGAAGCGTCTTACCAATTGAGCTACGCTTCGTTGTCGATCCCTTCGTCCCACTTCATTTGACTTCTTTTTTCTAATCGAATCGTCTCATTTTAATTAACTTGTTTTCTAAAATAAAAAATAATAATAATCATTACTTTTCAAAGTAAACTCATTTACTTTTCACTTTTAATTCTCATTAGGGCTAGTTTGGTAGCATTGTTAGGATAAGTTCAAAATAAAATTTTGTGTCAAACTTAAATAAGTCGGGGGAGGAGGGAATAAGTAATTATGAATCAAGAAAATGGGTTAGAGGTCACTTTCAACTGGTTGAGTTATTTATTCATAATATCCCATATCCTTGATTCTATCCCTTTATACACCGGCAGCAAATTAACTCTCCCTCTCCCTCTCTAAGACATGGACACTTCCTTCACCGACCTTCACGTTGCTGTGGTGGCGAGCCCCGGCATGGGCCATCTTATCCCTGCGGTGGTCCTCGGGAACCGCCTCGCCGCCCGCCACGGCGTCAGGGTCACCATCCTTCAGGTCACGACGGAGGCGTCGCCGCCGGAGTCGAAGCTCCTGGAGCTCCCCCTCCACCGCCTGGTCGAGACAGTGGCGCTCCCTCCCGTCGACATCTCCCACCTGGTGGGCCCCTCCACCCAGGTCGTCACCCAGCTCTGCCTCATGCTCCGCCTCGCCGCGCCGCTGGTGCGCTCCGCCGTCGCCGCCATGGACCCGCCGCCCGCGGCCCTAGTCGCCGACCACTTCGGCACGGAGGTGCTGCCGGTCGCCGCCGAGCTCGGCATTGCCAAGTACATCTACGTCCCTTCCACCGCCTGGTTCGCTACTCTTACTATGTACCTGCCGGTTCTCGATCGAGAAATCCGGGGAGAGTACGTCGACCGGACCGAACCGCTGGATATCCCCGGGTGCAAACCGGTCCGACCGGAGGACGTGGTCGACCCGATGCTGGACCGGACCGACCAGCAGTACGATGAGTACATAAAGATGGGGAAAGCGATGGTATCGGCCGATGGGATTCTGGTCAATTCCTGGGAGGATCTGGAGCCGAAAACTCTCCAAGCTTTGAGGGAGAACGAGACGCTGAAATCGGTAATCGAAATCCCGGTTCACCCGATCGGACCACTAACCAGACCGGTCGAACCGGATAGCCCGAACATCGAGCTGATGGCCTGGTTAGACCGGCAACCGAACGACTCTGTAGTTTTCGTGTCGTTCGGTAGTGGCGGAGTATTGCCCCAAGAGCAAATCACCGAGCTTGCATGGGGACTCGAACTGAGTCAGCAGAGGTTCGTTTGGGTGGTGCGCCGGCCCACCGACGGCCGCGTGGACGATGCCTTCTTCGCCTTAGCCGATGGCTCTGCCGAAGCGCCAAGCTTCCTACCCGAAGGATTCGTGAACCGGGTCCAAAATGTGGGGTTCCTAGTCTCAAAATGGGCCAAACAAGTCCAAATCCTAACCCACCCGGCAATCGGCGGGTTCGTATCACACTGTGGATGGAACTCGACTCTGGAAAGTATCACAAACAGCGTTCCAATCATCGGTTGGCCTCTTTACGCGGAGCAAAAGATGAACGCCGCCTTCCTGGAGGAGGAGGCCGGCGTGGCCCTGAGACGGCCCCGGAAGGCGCCGGTGGTCGGGAGGGCGGAGATAGAGAGGTTGGTGAGGGGGTTGATGGAGGGAGAAGGTGGGAAGTCTTTGAGGGATAAGGTGAAGAAGCTTAAGATGAGTGGAGTTGAGGCTCTGAAAGATGAAGGTTCATCCACTAAATCAATGTGTGAGGTGCTTGCAAAGATTGCATCTTCCAAAAGGCCAACAATTTAGATCAAATCAAGTGTTTTCGTTTTCATTTTGGAGCGTGTGATTGAATCTAAAATTGAAGATTGGGTCTAATTAAGGAATGGGTAGTTGAAGTGTACTTGTTTCTTGATTTGTAATGTTTTTCTTGGTTGTGAATTAATTTGGTTATGAATCATGAATAAGAAGGTACTATCCACATATCAACTCTCCTTCCTGCCCTCTTATTCAATCAAATTGCCCGTATGGTTTAAAGAGCATGGGAAGTACGCACTTCGTTTCGGTCAAAATGTTTCAATATTTTTTCAAGATCTATTCAGAATGTCAGTGTGAACCCTCAAACGAGTCTAATTATCTACGCCCTCCGTCCACCAAATGACATGCGTCTCTATACTCTACACCTCACGAATACTCAAGAAACTAACATTATTACGTGGGAATAGAGGGACTAACATGTTGAATTCTATTAAAAAATAAGCATGAATTCAACATTCAAAGTTCAAACGATCTCTCACTTTATGATTTAGTATACGATTTGGTTCGTATAAAAATAAATTAGAGGAGTACTCCATTATCGTTGAAGTCCACTTTTCCAAATATTTAGAAACTGCTCTGATTTGTCAACGTATCAATCACTTTGACTTTATTTAAAGACTTTTCGAATACAACAATAATACTGCAATGAAATGCAATCGACGTAACTACTTTAAACGTCGCATCTATTAACTCTATAGGTCCAATGGAGCGGAACAGAGAGTGCTTTAGACGAAGCTTCGTACAAGAAAAGGGTAAGAAAGCGAATTCATATCTAATAGGAAGAAAAGCCAAACGCCACATCTCATTATACAGCAATCGACCCACAAAGTTAACCAAATATACACTTGATAAGTTGATAATCAATCACAAAAAAAATAATTGAATGAAGCTGGAAAAGAAAAGGTTAAAGAAACAAAAACAGCCAAGAACAATGAATAATTAGGGTTCCCAATCAAGAAGTGAAAGAGGCATGTACCTATCTTAAAAGGAGACGCTCAAGCTGAATGCAGTGATGCAAATTTGATATTTCTGCATAACCTCATGGCGTAGCCAAACGCTTCACTACGGAAGCCATGTACTTGCCTTGATGCTCTGCGAGGGCCAGCTCCGTCTCAGTTGGCTCTCGTGTTCCGTCGCCTGCAAAAACTCCGGCACCGTATGGAGAGCCTCCCCTGATTGAATCCATTCTGAACATTCCGGCGCCGAATGTGTATCCGATTGGAACAAAGAGCATCCCATGATGAGCTAACTGTGTAATCGCAGTCCACCTGCATAAGTTCGGATTAATTAGCTATGAAACTGGCCGTTCAGTATAACTTTCTTCTCATCCATCTGCATGACAATGTAAGAAAAGATGTTGACACTACGAGGTAAGAAAATATATGTAAATGGCACAGCGTAGGATTACTGAGGCCACAGGGTGGTGGAGAGAGTTTTTGGAACAAGTATCTAGTGTAATAGTTCGAATCTCCGCAAAATTTCAATAGGCAAAGTACTGTTACCAAAACAGGCACATGGTTGAACATTCAACCGAATCATCCGAGATAACAACTTTACTTTCAGGCATTTTCATTTGTTAAGGAAACCTCAGCTGACTCATATAAGCAAACTGGTTTACGATAAAACAAGGAAGTGCAATAGAGATCTAAACAGGAAGCAGTTGTGGCCAACCAATAACAGCAGTTCAGGGATGGAAATCTGATCAGGAACAACAATCGTTGAACCTTCACAGAACCATCACTCCAGATACTGCATTTAAATACTGCAATGGTCGAAGTTACTAGAGTGACAAGCTTGCGAAAAGCACTTACAATGTTGCAGAAAAAAATCATCCTGGCATCATAGTATACTTGACATTTCACTAATTTTAGAGTTCTGCCCCAAATCTAATAGGATTGTAGTATTGGATCAAGAAATTTATTCATCTTCAAGCTACTCTATATGCCATCCCATCAAACAAACGCACATATGGTCCATGATAAAAGGAGCACCTTATTTGCTATAAGCCAAGAAAACTGAAAGAGAATATCATTATTGATTCATTGTCAATATAGGCATTTCATCATATCTAGTTAACTTAAATGACACTGAAACCAAAATAAATATCACGTCGAGCTTCTGTCATGGAGTTCACCATATATCTACATGATCTCTTTGGAATTCTAATCTAGAAACAAATTCCTATAACACACCATTCGAAGTTTGACTTCTCACCTACTACTCCATGCATCTCCCAATCTCAGTTTTGGGAAGACTGAATTTCCCTTCCAACATTTATATGCATTTGCTTCTGATAAGTGAAGTCCAGTAACACTTTTCTTAAAACGAGCATTGGTCATAGAGTTCACCCGATATCTAAATGGATCTTTTAAGAAGACAGGAGCTATGCCATGTAGAAATTCATGGTAGTTTCTCCTCAACTAAACCTTGACATGCCACATACACAGTCATGACTAAAATCCATAACCACAAAAACCTTTTCAAGTTAACTGCATATGGTCGCGGGCGTTTCTGTAAGTATAGATTTATAATACAGCTTTTAATTAGATGCCAGAAAGATGATTCTACTTTCCAAATATCGACAAACACAAATATTATGAGTCAATTTATCAACCAAATAGTTCAAATCATAGGATTTAGTAACTGTATCCAAACATGTATGAGATCTAATGGATTGAATCACCAGCCTAAATCTGCATTATTGTAATAACTACACTAATGATGAGGTAACAATTTCATGAAATGCACTAAGAGGAAGCAGAGCATTCACATTGCATAAGATTGAACGAAATCAGTATATAAATTTTCCACATTAGAACATCAATTTCTCCTCCATCAAAGGCCAGTTGATGAATTCCAAGCATCAAAACACTCAGATTGAACCATCTTTGATGAAATCTTTTCCAACCCATGTTTCATTTATTAAGTAATTCAATGCACTTGCCTTCTATGGAAGATACTACTATATAACACGAATCATAGCTTCAAAAACTGTGAGAAAAACAAGAAGAAAGGTTATTAGGAGCTTACGCAGTGGTCTCTTGGCCGCCGCCTTGTGTCCCGGTGCTGACGAAGAAGCCGGCGGGCTTTCCGGCGAGCTTCTGCTCCTTCCACAACTGCCCCGTGGAATCGAAGAACGCCTTCATCTGCGCAGCCATGCACCCGTACCTCGTCGGAAACCCGAACAGGAACCCATCGGCGCCGGCCAAATCCGCGGGCGACCCGATCTCGAGGATCGAGTCGTCCTTGGGGGGGGCCCGCATCTTGGCGAGGACATCGTCGGTCAACGTCTCCGGCACCCTGTAGAGCACGGCCTCGACGCCGTCCACGCTGTCGGCGCCCTGCTTCATCCGGCGCGCCAGCCCCTCGACGTGGCCGTACATCGAGTAGAACACTATGAAGACCCTGAGATTCCGCCGGTGCTCGGGCAGGGCAGCAGCTTCATCCGCAGCAGCGGCGGGGGGATTCTCTTCGGCAGCGGCAGGTGGGGTGGAGTCGGGGAGATCATGGTAGTCGTCGTCGTCGACGGCGGCGGCGGTGGTCTGTTTGGGGAACTTCTTCTTGCTAGGCACGCAGCCCCCTCCCTTTCCCATCAATTGTAGCTGCAGCGGATTACAAAAATTAGGAAAATGGAAGCAGCGGCGGCGGAGGAGGCGGCGGAATAGGTTGTAGAGAGAGAGAGACGGCGACGAGGGACGACTGTGGACTGTGGAGTGACCAGAATTGAGAATAGAGCGTGGGGGGTTGTTGCTTGTTAGAGTAATACGGAGAGGCGAAACGGTGTCGTTTGGGTGGTAACGGGTAGTTGAGTAGGGTTGACTCCGTTTATACGCTAGAGACTCATTTTGAGGGTGACGTTGAAATTAGTAATTTTGTTTGGATCAACAAATTCCACAAAAAATGGAAAAACCCACTTCATTAATTAATTAAAGATTTATGAACCATTCCATGCCCCTCACTCCTCAGCTCAGGTATAAGTATTAATTTATTATTTTATTTTATCTTTTTAGCTTTTGTATTTTGGTTGACGTCACAAAACATAAGATATGATTAACGGTGAATTTGACTGAATTAGTGGGAGCTGAGTTGTATTTATTTGATTGATCAAATCTCTCTACAAAAATACTATTTAGGGTGTCCCAAAATATAGTCCATTTTTTTCTTGGAAATATAACACTCTCTCTTTTACATGGGAAAGAGACCTTTTCTTTTTGTGTGAGAATTAAGACGAGAATAATGATTGTGTGTTAAAGTGAAAGATAGTGAGTTGACGTGTCTAAATTTTATTGAATTAAAATTTTCTATTTTCGGAAATGTCTCTATATTAGTGGGGCGTCCCGAAAAAAGAAATATCCCTTTATCAATAGACAGATGAAGTAGTTTTCTTTAGACTTAAATAACCTTATCATTGAAAAAAATGAACAATTACAAAGTAGTAAATAGGGGTAAAATTGAACATTTGCATACAAATTGTACTTTTCAAAGCAAAATTAATAAGATTTCTTAATTCGTGTGAAATTATAATAAAGACTTATTTAATGAGACGAAAAGAATAGACAATGTTTTCATTAGTGATAATGTATCATATAAATAACCATATTTAATACTCCCTCCGTTTTTTTCAACTTGAGTCAATTTCCTTATTTGGACGTTCTTTTCAAGTTGGTACATTTCCTTTTTGGGCAAAAATTAGGACCTAAAACACCTAATTAAATACAACTAATTGCACCCCTTATTTTTTTTAATTAACACACTAATTAGGCCAAATTGGCCCCCAACCCATCGTTCCCACAATCTTTTTTCCTCCCAAATTGTCCAGAACATCTCTCTCCCCCCAAATTGTCGAGAACATCTCTCTCCTCCCAAATTGTCGAGAACATCTCTCTCCTCCCAAATTGTCGAGAACATCTCTCTCCAACCCACCCCTTATTTCTGTTTCTTGTGATTCTATTGAACTCAAAAAAAAAAAAAAACCCTAGTTTCTCAATTTCTTTAAAACCGCCATTGTTGTCTATCTATTTCTTCCTCTTTCTGTTGAATTCTAAAAAACCTATCCATGGCAGAAAATCCCTGGATCTGTCCGAAGGGAAAGCCTTCGTTGGTGGGGGAGAAGCGTTCTTCGCCGTTAGAGGATACATCTCTGCCGTGTAATAAATCGAAAGCCATTTCAAAACGAGCTAGGGCAGATGACTCGTTTCCACAACCCAATTGTGTGGTCTCTCAAAAGCCATTGGCTGCTATGATGGCTACCTGGAAGCGCTTTATCGCCGAAGAAGAAGCTACCCCTACTGTCCAAGGTATGCTCCACAACCACCCTCATCCTTACGACGTCCTCTGAAACCGTCGTCATTGGGCCCGTAGGCTGCGTGGAGGAAGCTGACAGCAAAGGGAAAGAAGATAGCCCCAGCAAAAAGAAAGAAGGGAGGAAAGAAGATAGCCCCAGCAAAGGGAAAGAAGATAGGAAAGAAGATAGCCCCAGCAAAGGGAAAGAAGATAGCCCTCTTCCTATGACACCTGATAGTCTCGAGACATACTTATTTTTTCCCTTCGATATGTTCGGTGAGACTTGGGATCGGTGTGTTGCAGCAGCCGAAGAACAAATTGAAGCCGAAGAACAGCTTCGGGAATTGCTAAATAATCGGGGTAGTGATAATTAAGCATCTGGTATGAACATCCTCCCTTAACCCCGTTTAATTATATGATCCCTTGCATATGTTGGATAGATGATATATGTGGCTGTGGATATGTGTTGGAATTTTTTGCATATTTGTTGGAGATCACTGCCATTGAATGTGGAATGATGTGGTTTCATCAATGTTGGAAAACTTTGTTTGCTTGAATCTATTGAGGATGATTTTGTTTGCTTGAATCTATGTTGGAGATCACTGCCATTGAGGATGATTTTGTTTGCTTGAATCAATGTTGGAGATCACTATAATACTTCAAAAAAGTTCGAAAATTTTGTTTAAAACTAGTGTATACATTGCTTAAAGATAATGATTTGAACATTGAGTTTCTTACAAAAAGTAAATGACATGCACTATAATACTTCAAAAAAGTTCAAAAATTACACTTTTTTGACTAAGCTAGTGCATACATTGATTAAGCTAGATGATTCACATAATATTTTTCTGAAAATTTAGCTTCTGCACAAAAAGTTATCCACAAAAACATGAGAATTAAGCTTCTGAAATCTTCAAGCTCCCTCTGTACTGAGTTCCTGTTCCATTCCTTAGCAAATTACTAACTTAAAGTTCTAGCAAACCAAACCTTTCTCGTGTGCCTAATCTGATGCCAATTTCTTCAATTCCTTGAATGTGTCCTGTCTCAATTAGAAAAGTTATGCAGTCCATAACTAACTCTTTTGAACATTCAATATTCTTTGGTAGTTGCCCCTGCCTCATTAGTGCATCCTTGCCCATGTGGGGAATCTTGTAAGAGTTGTGCCCTCTGACTTTCAAAATCTCTACTAGGCAACATTGTAGAGTCAAGAAAACCTTGTTTAGTGTGTGAGGGGATAACTCATAAAATGACTGGATAACAACACTAATTAGCTCATCCAATGTTGTGCAAGCTGTCTCATGTTGAAGCGACTGAATTGCATTAAAAAAACCTAGGTCTAGAACATTGCAATCAGGGGAATTAGGTGGCTGTTGGACTAGCTTAATATTGAAACCATTTTGTGAGGCAGCTTGTCTAAAATCTGGATCATCATCCATGATGTGGGGTTTTGCATTATCTTGTTGGATTTTGATGTTTTTGCTTGCTCCTGCTGGCCACTTTTGCATGATAGCTGGTATTATCTGAAATGCATTTTACATTTGAAAAATCTGCATAAGTATGGCAGTAGGTAGTGCATTGATTACAAGCCCTGCTATCATACCATTTGCATTAAACACATCAAATCTGAATTCTTGGGTAACTTACTTCATCTAATACATTCATTAGGCATTAAATACATTGATAACTACATTGATAAGTGCATTAAATAGATAAAAGACTGACCTTTTCTATCATGGCTTCCTTGATAACTGCTCTAGTAATTTGTTCTACTGGTTTTGTCACCATTGTACCTCTGTCTCTGTGTTTACTCTTTCTAAGTGCTTCCTTCCTAAATGTGAATGGGAAAATCCCAATTTTCCCATCAAATAAGACAGCTCCATTTTCTGCAAGAACAGGTCTGCATACTGCACAAATGAACATTATTTTTCCAATGAACTTTTTGCTTTTACAAGACCTAACTGGTTCAGGTTCATCTGGTAAAAGGTAGTATCTGTGGCTCCCCTTGGTAATGTAGAACCATTTTTCATCTATATGCACTGTGTTCTGCATATTTGAAAATCTAAGACAGTTTAAAATTCTATCCAACTCCAAGGATTCAAGACTGAACCTAATTCTTAGTAGCTTGTTATCCGCTGTTAAGCTAGGCCTTAAGGATGAAGTATGAGCTCTTAAGAGACCAGCTTTGTACCATCTGAAAACTGTTGTTTTGCTAACATCCATCCGCACAGAAATGCTCTTGAGACTTCCTCGTTTGTTCGTTGGTATACTAGTAAACACGGTAAGATCTAGAGGTTTCAAAATCCTAGGGCTTTTGGTTTTCTTGCCTGATATAGAGTGAAGAAGTAACCCGCTTTCTTGTTGTTTTTTTGCAGCTCTCCAAAGCCTACTCACAGTTTGTCTTGAAATGTTGAACTTCATGGTAGCTTCTTGTTGCTTTCCTCTTGCTGGTTTTCCATTTGTGCAGCTTTCAAGAAGAAATTGTACCACCATATTCCTCTCCGCGGTTGTGAGATCTTTGCGGATGGCCATTGTTGATCGATATTCGGCAATATTTTTTTTCCTTCTGCATGTACAATTCCTCCGCTGAAAATGTTTAAGAGTTTTGTTGTAGTTTGGTGTCTGAAATTGAGCAGGAGGTCATATGTATTTATAGATAGGGACCTTTTCATTTTAAGTGGGAAATTTGAATCCCACTTTACTTTTACTTTTTGTTGAAAATTTGGAGATTGCCGCCTCCTGTAAAAGTGTTTGAATATTCATTTTAATCTAAAGAATGTTTGTAATTGTATTAGTTCCTCATATGATTGGCCCAATTAAAATTTTAAGTTTAGTTAAGTTTTAAGTTTGTTTTTTGATTTATGTAGATTATGTTTGTAAAAAGAAATACAAACAGTAGAACAAACCTGGAAAAAAATTATCAACAAAAAACATTAATAAATTAAATTAAATATAATAAAAAAATAATTTTAGAAATACGTTTGGTAATGCAAGAATAAATTAAAATATAAATTATAAACATAATCTCATTCTCTCTCCAATTACCAAACACACTTTAAACACTAAATACCACTATCTTAATTTCCGTGCCGAAAAGTTTTGACTCAAGTTGAAAAAAACGGAGGGAGTAGTTATTATACTCCCTCCGTCTCTTCCTAAGTGACTCCTTTCCTTTTTGACTTTTTCGGCACGCATTTCCACCGAGACGTAGTACGGATTTTACGATATAATTTTGAAATATTATTTCTTTTACGGGATACTACAACCAATTGTAGTATCCCGTAAAAGAAATAATATTTCAAAATTATATCGTAAAATCCGTACTACGTCTCGGTGGAAATGCGTGCCGAAAAAGTCAAAAAGGAAAGGAGTCACTTAGGAAGAGACAGAGGGAGTACTAAATATAGCATGTATTGATCTATCGATAACGAGGTTAATGCTTGAAACCTCCGTAGTAAGGTGCTAGGTTTAGCAAGATGGTCTTTAAATTTAGAGGCAAAAACTAATATACCTATAAGCATAAGGAAAATACACACTATTACCTACAACTTAAAAAAAATTAAATACTACCTACATTTTCCAATTTAACCCCAAAATACCCCCCACTTTCCCACTTTCCAACAAAATTGCCCCCTTTCCCTCCTCCCTTTCCTCTTTTTTGTCCTCCTTTTTCTCCATTTTCGTTTCTTTAAAATATTCCTAACACTCTCTCTCCTCCTTTTTAACTCATTTGGTAAGAATTCCGATTAATTCATGTGATAAAAATTTATAAAATTCGTATTTTATACTTATATTTTTATTAATTTGTATGTGTAATTGTAAATTAATATGTGTCGTCATAACTTGGTAAGAAATTAATATTTCTTATTCATTATTTCATAAGAATTCATAAATCTTATAATATGTATCATGTTTATTAATTTGTATGCATAGTTGTAGCATGGTAAGAAATTTTGGTTTATTTGCAAAATCGAAACTTGGTAATACATTTTAATTTCTTACCTATTATGTAGTAAGAAATCGCATTCCTTAAAATTTGTACCATGTTTAATATAATTTGTATGCGTAGTCGTAATTTGTATGATTGATTGTAAATTTGTATGTTTTCTTACCTAATTCTTATCATTTTTACTAGGTTTAATTTATTAATTTGTATGTATGATTGTTAATTTGTAAATGTGGTCGTAACTTTATAAGAAAATTGAATTTTCTTACATATTATTTCGTATGCATTCGCATTTCTTATCATTCTTATTATCTATTTGATAAGAGATTTCTCATCGTTTATTTGGTTAGAATTTATATTTCTTACCGTTAATACCATATTTTTAATAATTTGTATGTGTGATTGTAAAATTGTACGTTTGTTCATAACTTGATAAGAAATTAAGTTTCTTACATATTATTTATCATCATTATTACTGTGTTTTCAATAATTTTCATATATGATTGTAAAATTGTATAGAGAATGAGTTGTACGATGATATTTTCTTACGAACTTTGTATGTTCTTACTAATATTTTATGTTTCTTATGACAATTAAATATGTTTCTCAAAAACTAATTTATAAAGAATGAGTCGTATATGTAAGAAATGAACTCAAACTTACAATCTGGTGTAAGAAAACATGTATAATCTTACTATAGTACGTTTAAAAAAACAATAACAATGTAACATATAGAGATATAATTTAAAAAACGACATAATTCTTACCACACTTTGTAAGAAATTAATATAAATTCTTACAATCATGTGTAAGAAAAATCATGTTCCACCTAACTCTCTTACTTAACAAAAACATAATGTAAAATTTACACATATTATGTAAGAAACTATATCGTTCTTACAATACCTTGTAAGAAACCATGTAAAATCATACAAACTTGTGTAAGAAAACATGTACAATCTAAGTAACTTGATTAACAAAAAAATAATGTAACATTAAAGACATGTTATGTAAGAAACGATATCATACTTATCATACTTTGTAAGACATCGTTTAAAATCTTACAAAGTAACTACGAGATTATTAGTGCACAAGGTTGTCGACATTTACAATTGTCATCTCTTCTTTTTGAAAAACCACCTGCACCACGTCCACCGCCTCCGGATCATCCCCCTTCTCTTGCTTGCTCTCTTTTTGACAAACGGGACAATGATTTCACCACCTCTAAACATACCCCAGAATTATTGTTTTACCCTGCAATCCCACAATGCTTCTAATTAGTCAACTACGATAATTACTATCGTTTTTTAACTTCTTACCTGCTATCTGAAAATAAATTCGTATTTCTTACAATTACCTTCGTCAAAATAATTAACACCCGTGTAATCTAATCAACACCATCATCAAAATAACCAACCATAATCTATACAACATTAATAACAAAATATCATAAAGGAGAAAAGTCCTTCAAAGAAACTACTACAGTTCATATCCATCAACACAAGAAACACAAATTCAATTCAAGGAAGCCATAGTAGTTCGAAGCTTATATCCATAGTAGTTCGAAGCCATAGTAGTTGTAAGATGATATCTTATATATATATATATATATATATATATATATATATATATATATATATATATATATATATATATATATCATATCATATTTTTATGACATATTAGCAACAAAATACATATCATCTTCTTTCTCAATCAGAAAGAAGAGGAAAAAAATTCGCAAATTGCTAAGAAAAATAAATTTCTTATCCAGTTGCTAACAATTCGCATTTTCTTACTTATTATTTTAACAAAATTCCATTATAAAAAAAATGTCTTATATCTCTCTAGCATACAGTAAGGAGTGTGAAAACAATTCTTACAAAAATTAGTGCTCAAAATCTTCTGATTTCCCAACATCACATATTACACGAAATTCACCATGTTCTATATTTGTCAAAACAACTTCATCCAAAAAAATGCATAAACCTTTGCAAATTGAAATTGCATCTCCCAACATCACACATTATACAAAATTCAACAATCCGAAACTCACCTCAACTACGATAATTACTATCGTGTTTTAATTTCTTACCTGCTAAATAATAAACACCCATGTATGTTTCTTATGACATATTAGCAACATAACATATCATGTTCCCTCTCAATTAGAAAAAAAAGGAAACCTTTACAAACTGAAATTGCATAACTATAAAAAGGAAGAAGAAAAAAGGAAAAAGAAGAAGAAAGAACCTGTAGAAAACAAGAAAAAAGGAATAAGAAGAAGAAGAAAAAAGAACCTGTAGCATAACTATAGAAAACTCCTCCAAAAGAAAGAGAATGAGCAGCAACTCTGCCCACCGCGCCTCCTCCTACCCCGACGCCTATCTGCAGAAACTCAGGTCACCGATCGTGTCCGACGACGAGTCCGGCAACGCCTCTAGGTCGAGCAGCTTGGATCTGGGGCTAGGGTTCCAAAACCCGAACCTCGAAAATTAAACCCTCTCCATCTTCTTCCGTCTCCACCACCACGTCGCCTCTCGCCGTTCGTCCTCCCATTGTAGCAGGTGAGAGAGAGAGAGAGAGAGGAGTGAGAAAGAGAGAGAGAGAAGGGAAGAGAGTGAGAGAAGTGGGTTTTGCATATGAGAGAGAGAGAAGGGGGAATGATAAGTGATTTGAAATTTGAAAGTAATAATAAGAAAATGAAAAAAAAGAGGGAAAGTTAGAAGGAGGGGTATTTTGGGGAGGAATTTGAAAAATATGGGTATATTTTAGTGTTTCTTAAGTTGTGGGTATAAATTGGTTTTGACACTAAGGGGTTAGGTAAATTGGCATATTATCTCTTAAATTTATTATCAAATTTTATTGAAAAAAATCAAAAATAACAACTATCACGATGATTGATACTTTTATGCACGATAATTTTTTATATGAACCTTTAACTCGAGCTTAAAATTTCATATTGAAAAGAAACAGACTTAGTGAAGTGGGACGTAAAAATATGCTCCCTTCATCCCACTTCAGTTGGCTTATTTCTTTACACATGAGATTTAGAGGCATTGTTAAAAAAGAAAAGTAAAGGGTCCATATAAAATTGAAAAATAAGGATTAATTCTTCAATTCTAAGAAACAAGCCAATTGAAACAGTATACGTTTCAATTGAAAAAGGAAGTCAAGTGAAATAAACGGAGATAATACCATGTATTGAATTTGAATTGGTTTTTTGTAACCAATTGAACATGTTTTCTACGTGGCCCAGTTCCTTTTCAATGGACATGTGCATATACACGTATATGGATAATTTGGATATTTCGTGCAGTTTACGGTTTTTCAAGATTGTTGGGCCCAGATTTTATTGGGCCCTTGAATCCTCTTATTTCCTCGTCCACAGTTTTAACAGCCCAGATATTCAGGCTACTATTTGGGCCTCGTAATTAGAGTATGAAAATTTCAGTCCAAATCAGTTTCTTAGCCCAACTGCAAAGCACATTTAACATGATAATTGATACTTCCTCGGTTCCTCCGTCCCCTAATATCCCGAGCAGTCAAAATGCAGTAACCAAGAAAGTGTGTAATTTTACCATATTAACCCCTAATCATTACATAGAAAATTGAAAAAGTAAAAAATGTGTAATGATAACACGGGTAAAATTGGTAGTTTAGCTAAAATTTTACATTGGAATATGTGATAGGACACTTATTAGGGGATAAAAATTTTAGTCCCTTGAGACACTTATTAGGGGACGGAGGGAGTACTGTAAACGACTCTCTCACACTCTCTCTCTCTAAATACTAACTTTTGTGTTAGAGATACAGAGGGTCCTGCAATATTTTTCATCAGTCTGTCTTTCAATGGTTGGATCTCAATACACCTGAAAGATCCTTAACTACTTTGTCACTACATTTTATTAAAAAAAAATTAAAAAATTATAGTACAAAATATTAGAACAAACACACTTACTTTGTATATAAGGGAAGGGAGTATATATGCATATGGTAGAGGTAAGTGGTGAGCATGTGCTCTTGCTACAGCTTTCTGCAATTTGACTGGGGAAATTGTTGCGTGTTCATTAAGAATTTCATGTTTAATAACCTTCATTAATTACGCCTAATCACAAACCAACACCTCACCCTTTGGAGATTTCTAGATAGACCCTTTAAACTACTACTACTATTCTTTTACAGTTCTACTAGTAGTTTGGTTCTATACACAATTAAGTCATGAAAACCATCAAAATTAAACGTGTATGTGTTTGGCCGGACGCTAGAATAGATGGTTAATCTTCAACATCAAAAAACTTGAGTTCGAGCCATTTGTGGTTGTATATATATCGAGGAACATGCACCTGCTTTTTAATTCTTACATTTTGGATTTTAGTCAGAAATTTTGACCGTCAACCTATGTTTACTATAAGAAAAATGAGTAATCCATGCCCTGATCATACCACCAGCCGATCGAGCCCACTTCATCTGAAATTCCTGACTTCACCAATACATATTATTATGTATGATTACTATCTCACTAATTGACTATGTGGATAGCTAAATACCCTTAAATTCCTCTACAAAATCCATGGTTGAGAAACTAACCAATTCTCTTTTTAGAATAAGAAACTAGTGGAGAGTTGACATAGTTTATAGGGGAAGGCTTAGGAACAAAACTAGGCTTGTGTCATGGCCTAAAATACACCAATTAAAAATTTTCCCTTTGATAATTAATAATTAAACTATTGTAGCTATGTACATTTATAACTTAATTGGACCTTAAAGTAAGTGCTTTGTTGGAGATTTTAGGAAAAAGAAAATCGCCTAGATTGATCCCTAACTTAAGGCGTAAATTAAGGGGGTGTTGAATTATAAAGTGTTTGATTAATTAATCAAATGTGCAGAACCAGAGGAGATAAGGTAGCGTGAGTCCTTTGGTAAGGGAAGCGGGAAACATGGAGCTATTGTGTCTTAATCTCAATATTGTTTGTGTATTTAGTACGAGAAACACTCTCATACCCATCGTGGATACTTTTAATATTGTTTGTGTACTTAGTACGAGAAACACTCACCGTTGATACTTTTAATATGACCACCGCTAATATGACAGATTTATAATTTAATCTCTTAATTAAGTTAGGGTATATAGTACTCCCTCCGTTTTTTTTTTTATAAGTCCTTTTTAGCTCAAACACGGGAATTAAGAAAACTTTATGATTATTCTTTTATGATCAGTTTTTTTCTCGTAAATCACATTTTTCATGTAAAATTAGATGAAATTATTTTGGAAAAAGAGGTAAACATTAATTGTGATAAATGTAGATAATGAAAACAAGAGAAAAATTGAAAAATAATGAGTTGGAAATTAAAATTTTTACATAGAAATGTGAAAAGGACTTATAAAAATAAGAGGCAAAAAAGAAAATACCCATTTTAACTTTATAAAAACAAATTTAGGTATGGAATATAGTTTATAATAAAAATACCCATATTTTGGTATGGTGGACAATAATACCCTTACTTTTAGCACATGGCCACTCCCTCCTCCCCTTTTTTCTCCTACACGTGTTTTCTCATTCACTCCTTCCTTTTTTTTTTTTTTCTTCTTTTTCTGCTTTATCTTTATTTATTTATTTATTAATTATTTATTTAATTATTTATTTATTTATTTATTTTTTTCGTTTTTTCCAGAAAATTTTTCAGTTTTTTTTTTTTTTTAATTCAATTTTCTACCGTTTTTTGTATATTTCGATAAGTACAAGTACACAGTACATTTAGGTTTTTAGTAATGTGTACTGGTAAGTGGTAAACGAATAATATCAAATTGTACTGTGTACTGATAAGTCGTGAGGGACTAATATGAAATTTTAACATCAACTTCAAATTTCATTGTTCTCGTTAAAACAATCGAATGTATAATAACCCAGTATAAGATGCAGAGATTTACACAAAACCCAAACCCAAACCCAAACCCAAAACCCAAAACACAAACCCAGAAAAAACCCAAGTTACGATGTTGAAACAAAGTCATAGAAAACAAACAAAAACTTTAGCAAAATCAAAATTGTAACTGTAGTAAACAATACATTTATATCATCTAGTACTGTTTACCGGTAAGTGGTAAGCGAAAAATATCAAATTGTACTATAGTACGCAGTACATTTATGTTATTTAGTACTATGTACTAAATATCAGGTAAAGTTTCTGGGAAATACATCATTCAAAAGTGACATAAATAGTATTCCGTATTGAATGGACTACTCCACTTCACATCCTGCTAATATTACTACACATATCTACCAATAATAACAGTAAAATCAATAAATAACTCTTTTCCCCGTTTCTTTCTTTACACTCGTACATACACACGCATGCATTCAACTTCAAGTCTCGACATATATAAACACATACCTAATCATGATGTAAACAGAGTAAGAAAATAGAATCCCTCATTCAAAAATTGTTGATAATATAGCATACCTAGCTTATCCTTTACTTGATGATTGCAACCACTCACACATCATTCAACTCGACTACTCAAGTATTAGTCGAAAATATATCAAATCACAAATGCTTCATAATTAGTAGTAAAATCAGAAGAGAATTACATCAAATAGCTGCTATAGATCATCCTAATCCAACACATATATATGATTACTCATCCTATGCAACGCTCCCAAACTAAAGGAAAGATGTAAAAACAGAAATGGTTTACCATGAAGGAATCAAGAATGAAAACCAAAGGTCAAAAGAGTTTATTCTTGCTCGGTACTTAGTCCAGGCTACACCAATTTAAAACAATTTTTGAGTGTTGATGATATCCCTCTACTACGAACGAACGACCTCTCAACCACGTTTATACAAAAGTTATAAAAACAGAGCAACCAAATTCAACTCATAGAACAATTCAAATTTCAATATCCAAAATTGAAATTACCATAGCTACTGCTCACCATCACATCCCCCTTCGTTGCAGCTTCCTAATTCTTTTCCACCATCAAGAGAGGGTGACGCTGTGCAGGTTGATAACTTTGTAAAAATCAGAGTAGACAAACGGACTGTCGGAATCGATTGAAACTTTCTGTGTAGCTTCGTATACGTATGAGGGAACACCAGAAAAAATTTGAGCCAAAACGGACGGCTAGAAATCGCCTCCCAATTCCAGATCAAAAAATCTGTCACCTGAAGGGAAAAACAGTGTCGCCGTCGATCCACCGGTTGGATTTGGATGAAACTTTCAGCGAACCTTCCCAGATGCAAGGCGAGGTCCCCTGTGAAGTTTGGTTGCAATCGGCCGGCCAGATTCGCCGGAAATCGTAGAACGGCGCCGAAACCCTAATTTGGGTCCGCCGGCGGATGGCTTCACAACCACCACCAACGTGTGCGCCTTGATGAGAGGGTTACGAATCTGTGGTTTTGATGGTAAGATTCGCCGCCGTCGCCGGTGAGAGAGGAAGAGAGTATGTGAGAGAAAGGGAGGGAGAGAAGAGAAGAAGAACCACCGTCTTTTTTTTGCAAAGACGAAAATAAAGCCGGGAAGATTTTAGGCAATAATAAATATCAAAGATAGGGATATTTTTGTCCATCCAAATCAAAAATTGGGTGTTTTTATTGTAAACTATATTACATACCTAATATTGTTTTGACAAAGTCAAAAGGGGTAAAAACATATATTATCTCTAAAAAAAAAATAAAGACAAAAGGCTAAAAAGACTTATAAAAAAAAACGGAGGGAGTAATATTAAATATGCTCACGATGGATAGGGGGTTCGTTTCCGTATTTAGTATAATACGTGCTTAAAGAAAAGGAGTTGTTATTTTACCAAATTGCTTTCGCATTAGCCGAGGATTGGCATCTATCCCTAGACAAATTAAATACTAATACAATTGCTTTATCATTTCCTAATTGGGAATTATATAAGTAATTCTTTTTTTGTTTTTTGTTTAATTTTTGTTCTTTTTAAATCGTGCTGTCAGAATTTAATTGGCCATAGTCGACATAACATGATTCTCTAAATACAGCAGTTTTTTTAAAGTGGAAATTTGACGAGGACAAAAAAATTAAACAAGTTGAGTATTTAAGTCACATATTTAAGTAGCAATTTCATAATATTAGTATTTAAGTAGCAATTTCATAATAATCTTGCTATTATTTGGTACGTATTTGATGAATTCACTCACATATTTGATACACGAAAATGCCGAGAAATATCGTAGAAAGAAAATTTACTTAACTTTGTCACGTTAATAGTAAACATTTTAGTTAGTCTCACAATGACCTAGAAAACATTTAAGTCTAATATGTACGCTACGGTCGTCCATAAATTAATAAAAAAAAAAAATCGAAGAATCAAATAGTACAATTTTTTTTTTTCTTTCAAATCTTAAAGGCAATCTTAAAAACCAATGAAGCCCCTAGTTTCAAGCGATTTAATTGGTAGGTGGATTGATCTCACCCACATCTATACAATACATAAAAAAAATGTCCTTAATTATATACTAATTTATTACTTAATTAAAAAAATGAGTAATTAAATTAAGAAAATCTCGATCCAATCAAAACAAGGAGTAGAAAAATGCGAAGATACAAAAAGGGAAAATTACGTGTAACAATTATACTGCAGGACCACCCTAGTTAAGATGCAATTAGCACTTCCACACCAATAGAAAAAATTTTAATTAATCACTAAATTAAAAGCTAATGACAATTAATGCGTGCTATAAAGAACCTTTAACACTTGTATTTTTGCACCTTTTTTCCCCTTCTTTTAATTAATTTAATTAAGGGGAGGATGGGTGTGATTAGAGAGTAATTAAGTGGGTTAATTAATTAATTAAAAGAATTGGAAAACTTGAAGGTGATTAGCTGTTAAGCATGTAGTTGGAAGATGGGAAGCAAGGGCTTGGGCTGTCGGGATAAACATAACAAGAGAATTAATTATGGAAATTAGTTTTAATTAATCATTGCAATTAAGGGATGAATGAAGCCAAATTAAGCCCAATAGGAAACAACTCATCACCATCTAAAAGCAAAAGGGAATTTCTGTACTTTTAATTAGTTGCCTAATTTTCCAGCTTTAGAGGAATCTCAATTTGTTCCTAACTAAGAGAGAGAGAGAGAGGTTAATGGAGATGAAAATATCAAACGTCCATTCTTACTTTTGTTCAATGTTTATAATAGTATAAAATGTGGCCAAAAGTTTGTTGTGTTATTCTACTGTTGCATTAGATTCATGAAAAAATGATGTGGATCGTTAAAACGTGGCATACTGTTTACTAAGTCTTTTCGAGATTGGGTGTTTGATCCTAAGTAGTGTTGGGATGAACATTTTCTTGTAGGTTTTCATTCAGGATACTACGTGTATACCCTTTTTTCTGATCATATCGATAATATTTCCTGTTTTCCAATAAAAAAGAAGAAACCCTAGATTTAAATCTCACGAGTAGGAAAAATATATTAATTCCGAATCAAGATTTTGTCGATCCTCCTCTCCTTTTCGCCGCCAAATTTAGCTCTTATACCAGCGCACGACATTTAGGTTAAATTTTTCTATAGGTCGTCGTAAAATTAATTACTATGGAGTCAAAGATCGGACTATATATAAATAACAAGTTAGCCTTATAATATCATAGCTTTGAAGTATGAACCAATGCTAATACACCAAATCAAAGAAGAAGAAAACACAAAATGGAATATGCTCATAGTACTATAAAGTTATAGTTTCATCCTTATCCAATTTACTACCACCTTTGACTACATTCATCTACTCTTGTCCTCATACTAAACTCCTCCTCGTAAAGTAGTAATAATGCTCAGTCTTATCCCACACCCATTCTCATGCTTTCTTCAATTAGAACTACCTCTATTAATGCATCAAATTAAAAGAGTCGTGTTTGTTATATCATAAAAGAAAACAGGTCAATCGAAAAAATAATCTGAATAGGTAAACATGCAACGTCAGAAGAAACGGAGGGAGTAATTAATAAGGAGTTGAGTCTAATTTGAGTTGCAATTAAATTAATGATAGTGTAATAGTCTTGCATAAAGTTACTTGTATTTCACCTACTACTACTTCTATTCTATACTACTAATTATTTAATACTAACTAATTTTCCACAACTTCACTTTGTTTAATACTACTACTATTATATGGCCGGTAGTCGTTGTTACACAAGTCACAAGAAAACACTGTACTCCCTCCGTCTTTAAATAAGTGTCCCCGATGTAGTGTAAATTACACTACATCGGGAACACTTATTTAAAGACGGAGGGAGTATTTACACTACATCGGGGACACTTATTTAAAGACGGAGGGAGTACATAGTAAAAATCTTTCCTACCGACAAATCGACGGCAACCACAAAAATCGTCACTCAGATAATTCCAGTGACGATTTTGACACTCGGGAGTAATGGATATTGTCGCCATTATAGAGTATATAAAGCTGCATGCTAATGTACATGGGATCATAATTTGTAGTCGCATTTGGCGACGTTGTCACAATTGTTACAATAGTAAAGAATTAATATTATTCACTACTTTATTGTAGCAAGACTTCCCCTAGCCACACCTTTAATTGATTCCTTCCCATTACTAGAGCTTGAAAAGAAGAACATACAAAATGAGGAGTGCATTGTTGTCAACCTATAAGCCATTGAACCCTCATGACCAACTCTTTTTCTTAATCTACTTTCGTTTTTGTATTTACGTATCCTCGCCGATAATGTGCCAACTGAATATTATATATAACAGTCTGACTAGTACACATATATAAAACATAATATAAAGAGAAATTAAGTATGAGATGTAATACATACCAAAACTCTGATCTTATCCATGGACAACAAAACAAAAATCTCCCTAACTCTACCTTAAAAGAGAGAAAAAAAAAAAAAAAAAAAAGATTGAAAAAAAGTAAAGGGGAGAGAGAGAGAGAGAACTTCAGTATCCAGTCTAGATAGAGTGGATGCAGTACAAAATTTCCCTAAATTGAAAAACGCCATACAAAAACTTGCATCACTTACCCTTTCTCTTCCACAAAATTAGGGTTCATGAACTGAATTTCACCTCACAAAGGTGGTGGGGCCCTACATGCATTCACACCTTAAAATTTTAAATTAAAATTTTAATTTGTTGGATTAAATTCATCATCATCTCATTTCGTTTGAAGAAGCAAAATACCATGTGCAGAGGTTTCAGTTACAACACGCATGCACCAATATTTCCCTTTTAAAACCCCTTTCAAAAGTGAAGATATGAATTTTTTTGCAGTTTCTTCAGACTTTGGAATTCTTCCATGGCCCAAAAAGTCGTTGTGCCTAAAACTATAATACTTACGTACACCTTATCTCTTGTGAGAAACTTAACAGTTTGGTTGCTTGCTCCAAACGAACTACCGGCCCCCCTCTCTCTCATTACATTACTGCCCTCTTCCAGTTCGAAGCGTTCACTTCCACTTTTCGAAAAGAAACCCTGTCGCTTATCGACACTTTCCACCGTATCATATATGGCCAAAAGAAAGTGGACGCTTTGACCCAGACAGACGTACTTGTATATATATTGTTATTATCACACTGCTAGAAAAAAATGATTTGTTGCGACATTGACATGCATGATAAACTATATCTAAAAATGCAAAGAGCTAACTCTGCATTTTGCCGAAACACTAATATGTAGGGGTGTTCACAGTTTGGTTTAAATCGTAAATCAAACCGGATCAAACCGTTGCGGTTTGGTTTGGTTTATGGTTTGAAAAATATGGGTTGGGTTTAATTTTTCAAAAAATATGGTTTTTGGTTTAGGTTTGGTTTTAAAAAATAAAATACCCAAATCAAAACGTAAATCGTAAAACCGTAATAATTTATAATAATAATAATAATAATAATTAATAATTATTTAATCATTTCTGCTACAAAAGATTCACATACTTGGGTCAAATTTTATAGTGCCATCTACTATTTTCTTTTATTTAAGTTTTTATTACTTTTTTTAAACCTAAAACCTAAATATAACAACTTTGGGAATTTGTTTCTTCATTTTATTTATAGAACGATGACGACTTAAAAAGAATATATATTTTAAATTTGAGGAAGAGAGATGATGAACTACTCATATTGAAGATTTTGATTTCATCAACAAAGGTAATTTATACACCAAGGAATATAAATCATATGATTACTAAGCTTTAATCAAACATAAGTGCAATGCTATTTTATTTTATCTCGATTTTATGTTGGAGAACGATATTAATTCTATAATTTTAGTTATTGAATATTTAATTTTCCCTACGACTGCAAACCGTAAACCAAACCGTACCGAACCGTTATAATATGGTTTGGTTTGGTTTGATTTTCATAATGAAATGGTTTGGTTTGGTTCTATAAAATAAAAAAACCGCATTTTAAGGTTTGGTTTGGTTTTAACGTCAACCCGCACCAAACCAATCCGCGAACACTCCTACTAATATGACATTTCGTTGGTAAAAAGCGTCATGACAAAATATTTCAAACTACACTTCATTTAACGTTATATTGGCAGATAAGAGTATAAGACATGTTCAGGAATGTCACGATGAGAGAAGTGTAATAGAAAAAACAATTTATTATGACAATTATACGTATCTTATTAGGCTAATTTTCTACTAGCGTCAATTTAATATGTTGGTGTCTCGATTCGGCCTTAGCCAAGCGCCAAAGATATATATATCGGACCCTTCTTTGTGTTAGGTCTTGAGTTCGATTTCCACTGACGATCGAGAAAGTAGTCACACCTCGAGGGGAGTTAGGGTTTGATGACATTTCCAACTTTTACCAAGGCAAATTGATTTATTTTGGACTGTTCACTGTAAAAGTGGGGTGTTGAAAAGATGGATGATGTTTTGTTTGTGTATAAAAAAGTATTTCACATTTGGAGAAGAAAAAAAAAGGACAAAAAAAACTATTTATCCATAAGAATGTGATAAAAGGTGTCCTTGAAGATAATATCTACTGATAAGTTGGAGGAAATAGGGGAGCCACGTGTTTGCATGCGATAGATTGATTTTTGATTAGTTTCCTTTTTTTCCGAAGTCGGAAATTTGTAATTTTTTGCATGGTTTTATTTAGCCTTCATTCATTACCATTTATTACAAAGTTTTTAACTTCTTAAATACTCAAGAGGATTTAGATAAGATTACTACAACTTTATTAATTATGAGTTGTTAATTACACAATGACGTGAGTGGAATTTCCCTAAAAAAGAAAAAAGGAAAATTAACGTGTGGAAATGCGTACGTAGATTTATACGTACCTGCATGTAATGTACGTACGTGCATGTGTACGTATTCGGATAGGATTCTCTGTTCCAAACTCTGTGTCCTAATCGTGTCCCAAATCTCAATTTTTATTAATTTTGTACATTTTTTTTTCAAATTTATAATTTATAATGATATATTTTAATTTTATAATTATTTCTAGGATTCACTAATCCAAATTAGGGTATATAATTATTTTTTAACATCTAATTTCACTTTTATTGGTTATATAATGATTGAAAATTTCAAAACTAGGGCATATTACATTTAAAAAAAATCTAATTTTCCCCCCATAAATGTCTATTATAATTTGTTATATAATGCAATTTTTATTTTTTTTTAATATAATATTTATCGAATAGAAATTAGGATTTGGGACACGACTAAGACACAAAGTTTGGGACAGGGGATCCCATCCGGTACGCATTAGCTATAATTTCAATGTAATGTAGTGATTACTATATTATTAGAATTTTCATGTTTGGAGTAATAATAGAACTGTATAGATTTAATAAAACAGAGAGGTAAATACGCTCTCCGTCTCTTAATAGGTGTCCTCGATCACTGTGGTTATTTCGAACGATACGTTGGAAGCGCATTTGTATCATCCCAACAAATTTACACACAAATATATTCCACTAAACTGATGAAAAAATAAATTGAAAAATAAATAAACATTGTTAATTAACGATGGATACGGCCTAGGTTCACCTCTAATTAACCGTGATTATGTGCACCTGTGACGTCACAGCTTACGCATGCATTTTCTGTTCTCTTTTATATTACTAGTATATTGGGGCTTGATTTCTCTTTTTTAATTTCCCCTTTTAATTATAAAACAAAGAAGCAAAGTTTATTTACTTTATTCAACTATATATTCCCTTCCTACTATCCCAATTCTCAAATAATACTCCTATTTATGTAACATGTTACGCTCAAAGCATAAATTAAAGTTACTATTACATTATCACCACCGATTCCGGAAAAGGTAGATACTGCCTCCGTCTCATCCCACCTGTCTCGTTTTTTTTATTTTACACTCGTATATATTTAGTAAACGTGTCAATTATGTTGAGACTGAGGGACACGCAAGTAACAATAAGAAATTATATAAAAGGGAAGAAGACAAACACAAATAAATTCCAATTGGAAGTAATGTAACAAAAAAGTGTACGTAGTAGCTCCTGCTCATTCATCTCGAGCCACGCATATTGGAGTGGGGGCGCACTCATTTTCTTTTGGAACCAAAATTGCCACGTAGGCACTTATATTATCATCACTTAATTAATACTAGTAATTAACTAATTAATTAATTAATTAATTAGTCAATCACTCACTAGCTAGTAGGAATATTTCATCCTTCTATGTACACCGACATATACCGTTAAAAAAAGATCAAAACATTTACTATGTATAAGCATTTCTTAATAATAATTATCACATCTATCAATAACACCGTACTTTATCTGTCTGTAATATTTGTGCGTATTATGTATAAATATTAAAACTCGTGTTGACACGAGGAAAGATTGTAATAGGGTCAGAATGGCTTGGATAATGTTTAGCAAGATTTATTATCCAAAATAAAGTTTAGGATTATGGGACAATGATATTTAGTTGTAATATTGGGTAAGTGGTAGGGTTAGTTACTATCACAAACTTTATCCAGAGATGTTGGGCATCAAATGACAAATCATGTCAACTCAAGAGACGTACATAAGATTAATTATGGCTCTCATCACATGCTAATCAATTTTAATTAATTCAAATCGTTGTCATCCATTTAACCTAATTAATCTCATTCGATTCAAACTATATATTAAAAATATTAATAATCACATGTTTAAAATAATAAAGCAAACCGTATATATATGTTGGAAATTTGCATGCATGCGTCACTTTTAATTTGCATGCATTATTTTTGCTACGATTAATTTCCCAATATGACAAAACGTACTCTAATGGATTTTTATTCAATGAATACACTATGTCCTCAAGCGCGCAAAATAATTGTATGATATACACCCTCCGTCGTGTGAGAGGAGGAGACACTTATTAGGGGACGGAGGGTGTAAGCCTTGACGGTCGAGGTGGCGTGAAACGATAGATCTTCCGTGATAACTGAATTTGTATATATTTTTGTTAGTACATTCTGATGTGTAAATCTAGGCTCGTATATATTTTGTGATGCATGTATTTGTACTTCTTCGGTAGTACACTATCTATATATCTGTAATTTACATTTGTTTGTGTTTTATTTTTTAGTATTACTAGAGTGGCGGGACACTTCCATATATTTATGGCAAGTGATTCTTCTTCCTTATCCACAGTGGAATTTGTGAGCACCTATTTATAGATGTATATATATATACATATACATATACATGTGTGTGTAATCTATCAGGTGCTTCAAGACACTATCCATATATATCATCAAACACAAACACACACATTTTAAATTGTATAATATTTATATATATAAATATATATGAATCCACATTTTATGGGGATTTATATTATAAAAATAATAAAATAAAAAGAAGTGGATTTTTGTTATAGAATATAGACAGCCTATCATGTAGGCCATAATATATACACACATTACAGTAAAAAAAGGAAAAATGAAATAGTACTAGTTTATGAGGGCAGTGGCATTCTTGAAATTTCTAGGAAACAACATGGGCAGTTACAAAAAATCAGAGCTTATAAATAGAGGGTTAGGGTGATCCATATCCTTGGTTAGTGCAGCAAAACAAAAAACTAAGCTCCTTCAAAAAAAATATTCTGACTTTCTTCCTTAACCGAATTTACAACGTTAGTAGTACTGCTGCTGCATCATCACCATACACAGAAAACCACCAATCCCAATCATCCAACACATAGAGAGGGAGAGAGAGAGATCAGAATGATGAACCCTGAATTTAATGATGATCATCCCCCACTCACGTCTGAGTACTATCCTGTCGGGCTCATCTCCCACTTTGTCACTGATCAACAAGGTACGTACTATCATCTCACCACGGAAGGGAAATAAAATAAAGAGTTGAAGGAATTCCTTTTGCTGAAAATAGTTGGTTGAATTTTTGTGTGTGTAGGGGCGGCAGCGGCAGGGGAGAAGGTGAAGACGAGGAGGCGGCGCCGGAAGGGGAAAGGTGGGGAGGGCGGGGGCGAAGGGTTGATGAGGAAGAGGAAGTTGAGTGAAGAGCAGTTGAGCATGCTGGAGAGGAGCTTTGGAAGTGAGCATAAGTTGGAGACGGAGAGGAAGGACCAGCTGGCGGCGGATCTGGGGCTGGACCCGCGCCAGGTCGCCGTCTGGTTCCAGAACCGCCGCGCTCGCTGGAAGACCAAGAAGCTCGAGGAGGAGTTCTCCAAGCTCCGCTCCCACCACGAGTCCACCGTCCTCGAGAAATGCCGCCTTCAGACTGAGGTATACTACCTCCGTCTCTCACTCTCACAAACTTCTCTCTCTTTTCGGCGAATAATAATTTGCATTTTTAATTTAGTTAATATATTCGTAATAATTCATGTTATTAATTAGGATTAGTAAACTAGAACACACACATGTGTGTGTGTGTTTGTTTTTGGATGAGAAGCATTGACTAAAGAGGAGGTGGATGAGGAAGGAGGGTAAGGTAGGTAGGGTGGAAAGGAGCCATGTTTGTATAATGTATGACAAATTGTAGAGAGAGAGAGAGCACAAAATGTACTGGTAAAAACCTCCGTACACACAGTCGACACTAGTTTATTCCACAAGATGGTGGAGAAGCACATGCACTCCCTCCCGCACATATCTATATCTATATCTATATCTATATCGCGATAATACGTCCACATTACGTATCGGTCCTTCGCTACATGTTCATGCGGCCATACACTTACAAAACCAGAATAATCCAACTTACCCAAATTAAGTGGTCCATTCCCTCTCCACACATGACACATAACATGACATGACATGACATGTGTAACATCACATTAGTAACAAATTACTATAATTGATGCAGATTATGAAGATGAAGGCGCAGCTGGAGGAGGCGGAGAAGGAGATCCACAGACTGTCGGAGGAGCGGGGGGAGGAGCGGGTGAGGAGCAACAGCCCCACCTCGTCCATGTCCACCGAGGCTAACAACGTTGTCGAGCCTTACCACGAGCAGCAGTACGGGATGATGGGGTACTTGGACAACGTGTTTTACGTGCCGGAGACCAACTACGACGCCAATGTGTTTCCCTGCTGGGATGATCATCTTTACTATGTGTAATTGTTCTACGTACGTGCTAGGCTTCCTATGTATAGTAGTATGTATGTACGTAGTTCATTAATCAGTTGATTTGGGTTGGAATTTTAGTATTAATGTAGATAGTGGATATTATTGTATGTAAATTAATTAATCAATTAGCTTTTAATTTCTCTACTAAATAGTGTTCGAATTCAAGAATGGGTGTAGCCGTGTAGGTGTGTTTTTATTCAAGTATTTATTGGCCATTAATCAAGATTGGAATCATAAATTATTTCCATATAATAAGTTCATTAATTAGCTTAATTAGTACGTGAATTGTTTTTCAATTAATTCCTCTAATTTATTATTTTCATTATCCAAATTTATTATTTTCATTAACCAAGTATATTGTATATATATATGTAAGATATAAAATAGTATTTAGCGGCATTTCATAGTAATGGTTTAGTTTCTCATGCCTGAGTAATGATTAGTTTTAATAGTGGGCTTTGTAGGGCCATGTTCCTTATAAATTACTACGATGTACTAAATATCAGCCCAATAAGGATATGGGCCTACCTAATAACCCAAAACAGCCTATTGAGGTTTGAACTCATACATCACCTATGTTAAAGGTTTGACTATTACGGAGTAATTATTAACATCTACTCCCTTCGTCACTTGTAGAGGTGAAGTTTCTTTTTAACAATTTCTGATACGTTTGTCCATGTTTCTTGACGATGAATTTTAAATGATTTTGTGAATAGTTTTTTCTTTTATGAGATAATATGATAGTTGTCTATTTTTTAAATTATTAAGAAGTGAGGAAAAACGTGCTACATTACCCCTTGCGCGGAAATACTACATTACATTATTATAGGGGTTGTATTACATAGATTTAACTATTACACATTTGACTTGAAAGAATAAAATAAGCCAATAACCTTCAAGTGTGGAGATTTTGAACGTCCAGTCAGTAGCAGATCTATAATTTATGCAGTAGATTCGATTCATTCACTTTTATAATAAATTATTTTGAGTTTTAACTGCAAATTGTATTGATATGTGAGCATCACTACGTGAGTGTGGATAGGAAGAACAATTCGGGAATGCAGTGACATGATTTTTGCGATACGCATGTTATATGTCGCAATATTAGCAACATATATGTTGTAGTAAATTTTGTGACATATAAATGTGTAAGTATATTAAAAAATGCAATAAATAGTTGCACAATCAAATATCACTAAATTTAGTGAAATGCTTAGATTTTTGTAACATGCATAATAGTTACTCATTCAAATGTGTCACAATTTTATTCAGTAACGTCTCTAAATGTAGCAATCCAATCAAATTTATATCACTATTTGAGCTCTTTCGTTGTAGTTGTATCTTTATCTAGGTCTGCTTAGTTATTAATATGTCTATGTGCTAAGTAACGTTCTATTGGTTTGATGAAAAAATAAATTTAAACTAATTGACGTATAAACAAACTAAGTCGTTTTTTTACGGATGAGATCCTCTGTCCCGAAATTGGTGTACCAATGTTGTACCCGATACAAAATTAGGAAGTTTTGAATTCTCTCTATTTGTGGTCATTTTGAGTTTGGGTATTAGTGTATGTCAAAACTTCCTAATTTTATATCGGGTACACCATTAATACATCAATTTCAGGACAGAGGATCACATCCGATTTTTTTAGTATAAATTTTTAAATTTTCGCCGCCGCCCGGAAGCTAAGGCGAAAGTCCATGTAAATTTAAAATGATAATCCTTTTTTCTTTTATTATTATTTTTTTTAATGAAAGACGGTTGGTTGGGGTGGGAAATTGCAAATATAAAAAGCTATCTATCCACACAAAAAATAAAAGAAAATAAAAAAGAAAAGAAAAGAAAAGAAAAAAAAATAAATAAATAAAAAGGCAGCTTCGGCATGAGTCATCGCAAACAACTTGGTTGCCGCGTCATGTCTATCCACTAACTTTCCGCCAGTTGGATTCCTCTCCCCCCTCACGTGTCACCCTCCAAAACCCTACCCCCACCCCACACCCCCCATTCCGCAACCGTGCTCCTCCACCGCCACCACCACCACCACCGCCACCACAGTTAGCTCAGCTTCGCTCCTTTTCCGATGCTTCGAATACACTTGATTTTACTACTACTTGCTGCAGATTAGTGCGCCGCGGTCGAAGTTTTTCGGCTGATTTTGATCTCTGGGTGATGCAGGGGCTGTCTTTTGGCGTATAGACTTGTGATTACGGCAAACAACGAACGGAATTGAGCTCTGTTCCCGTCAGATTCCTCCTTAAACCAGGTCAGTCGACTTTGTTATCTCCCTCCCTCTCTCTCTCTCTCTCTCTCTCTCTCTTGTTGCTCTTTGTTTTCTTTGTATAGATTCATACTACATCAAATTCACACTTGCAGACTGTATGTTTCTTGAGCGTTTTGCTTGTTATTATACATGTACGCCGTGGAATTTAGCTATGGGTCTTTCGTATCTTGCGCTTTTTTTGATTTAAGTTTACCGAGCGAGGGAAGGGGATGTGCTGGTCAGGAATCAGAATTTGAGATTGATTTGATTTTGATGCCTCAATTTTAGATTTTCTGGCTACTTGTGAGCTTATAGTTATGTAATTAGTGCTCCAATTGGTTGAAAGTGATAATGGAATACTGTAAATCAACTAGTTTTAAGGCGTGATTCGATATCTGTTCGGTTACAATCTCCGGTAGTCCTAGTTGTGAGGGGATAGTACGAAGATGCTTATGCATCTATAAGATGAATCTATTTTTTTTGAGGTTATTTTGACTAGGGGTTAATATCTAAATATCTGCTGTGAAAAGATGACAAAGCATAAAGAAGATGTCTTCTTACTTTCATTGGATGTTGTTTGCTTTGATCAGATCAATAAGAGCCTTGCCCATTCATTCTCTATGTTCACAAGTTTTCTGCTTGACGTACAATGATATATACCGTAAGCTGTAGTGGCTGATATTTTCCTACTAAATTATTTTGTAGCTTATTATGTAGATAATTGTATACGGTAATTATTAAATTTGTTTTCACTTGGATATCAATAGCTGAACCTTTATCTGTTTTATCTGTTTTACGTCAGCCATTTCTCCTATGATTTATTGATTTTCCTCCCCCCCCCCCCCCCCCCCCCCCACACACACACACACACACACACACACAAAGCAGTTAGTAGCAAACTATCAATTACAAATGGTTGAATGTATGGTCCAATATTGAAACGCGGTTCACATGGGATTCTGTCTGTTGGTGTTGAACAAAATGCAGGTGCATTAATGTTTACGGTATATTAGTATAGCCAAAAAACGAGCTAAAGAGCATTCTGTTATTCAGTTTCTCCATTGCGTCATTAATTGGATTCCCTGCAAGATACTCCAATCTGAGTGTGAATTGTCCATAACGACCAGTAAGTGCTGACATCATGTACATCTTCTAACTGTAGGTCAGAAGATCTTCACAGTGCTCCATGCTGTTATATGCGTTTAGTAGTAGTGCTCAGGCAGCTTTGCTAGATGTCCATTGCGATATCTTTTATCTATTCTATTTCTTGAAAGCCACTATGAAGACTTTTGCGGTTGACCTTCCATTAATTGCCTTTGAGATGTCACCCTATGTTGAAATGGGTTTTTGACTAGTTTTACCATGATGCAGCGTCACCAGGTTCTTTTTTTTGACAATACCAAGACCCTGTAAAATAATCTCCAGATCGGAGTTGAGAATTGAGTGCACAGCCCGCTGCTGCTCTAATGGGGGCTGGGGATGAAGGCACTCCATCAAAATCATCCAAACCTCAATCTTCAGCACAGGTACTAATTTATTTTCCTCTTTTCTACGATTGGTTTGTTTGATAGGTTTTCAATATCATTTTTTAAAAATTGTTTTATTAATAATGGAAAATAAGAACTAGACTTTGCATTTGGCCTAATTGAACATCCATATGTGCGGTGATTGAATTTCAGGAAGCACCCGTTACACCTACGACGCCTGTGTATCCTGATTGGCCAAGTTCTATGCAGGTATAAGACATTTTTGTTGGCGTTCGTTTATTATGAAGTCTGTACATTTTTTTGTTTGAAGTGTATACCTGCTTTGTGTAAAGTGTATAAGGGGTTTCTTCTTTCCAGGCTTTTTACGGTGCTGGATCAGCACCACCTTTCTTTGCTTCAACTGTAGCTTCTCCCTCCCCTCACCCTTACATGTGGGCAGGCCAGGTCAGACTTCTGGAATAACTATGTCGCATCACACCCATGATTTATGAAAAATTTTGTTGTAGGAGACTAGGAGTTATTTTCGTTTCTTGCTGATTGATCACTCTCTTGGTTATCTTTTCCTAATTTCTTTATCAGCATCCTATGATGCCACCTTATGGGACTCCAGTTCCGTACCCAGCTTTATATCCTCCTGGGGGAATGTATGCTCACCCGAATATGGCTATGGTAAATCTCAAACTTCTCTGACTAATTTGGAAAAACTCGAATACATTCTTGTGTTCTTTTCATACATCTATTGCACTAGGAGCTGCAAAAGCTTCATGTTACCCTTTTTTCCTTATTCCCCTTGCAGGCACCTGGAGCTGTACATGGAACTGCAGAATCAGATGGGAAAGGAACTGAAGGAAAGGAGCGCTTGTCAAGCAAAAAGACCAAGGGGGCTTCAGGAAATCAAGGCACGACTGGTGGAAAGTCCGGTGATGGCGGAAAAACAGCCTCTGGCTCTGGAAACGATGTAACTCACAGGTGGTCTGAGACTCATTTGGTGCTGTAACTTTTTTCATGCTTATTTTCTTCTATTTCTCATGTTTTGAGGATCAAAAGCATCTAGCCATTTACCCTTTGAGGTTTAGGCTCTGATTGTTATGGTTGCTCATGAGCAGTGCTGATAGTGGAAGTGAAGGTTCATCAGATGCTAGTGATGAAAACAATAACCAGGTCATTTTCTCAACCTGTGCGGTTCATTACATGCATATATTTTAAAGTTCAATATTGCTATATTAAACATTCTTAGGCACATATATAGAGCACTGGCATTTTTTATTGAAGCATGTGTTTTAAAACATTTTCTAGGACTTCTCTGGATCCAAGAAAGGAAGCTTTGACCAGATGCTTGCCGAAGGTTAGGCTTCTCGAATGCCCAGAATGCTGACCAGAATTTTGTTTGGATTGATGAGATTGTGATTTTATCCCAGGGGCAAGCGCACAGAACAATGGTGTCCCAACTAATTTTCCAAATTCTGTACCTGGTAATCCTGTAGGTTCTGTCACTGGAACTAACTTGAACATTGGCATGGATTTGTGGAGTAGTGCTCCCGCTGGTTCTGGGCCCATGAAACATCGTCCAAATTCAGTTGGTGTTGCTCAGACTGTTGCTCCTTCTGGCATGATAAATGATCAGTGGATTCAAGTATGCATACTTGGTCACTCCTTTTATTTGATTCCCTTTATCCATCTTCCATAGTATTATTGTGGTATAGCATGCTTTATAGGCCCATGGAGCACATGTTTCTTTTGACCATTAGCTCCATACGAGACCATCGGCACATCATACACATGCTCTTTTTTCGATGATAGGCTCCTTAAGACCCCGGGGGAACCATATGTTTAATTTTATGACTGTTTGGTGGGAGAACTGGGTTTGGATGCTGCATTGCCCTATTTGCGGACACACTTTACTAGGTTGATGAATTTCAAGGAAAATAGTTTTCATAACTATAGCCCAGGGCATTACTAAGTTGCTTATAATGGAAGGATTGATTTTGTGAATCTCTTGTAATTTATGCATTCTTTTTCGGTTGACCCAAACTCTGGCCTGAAACCTTTGCGCGAGCAACATTCTTTCCTATTTTCATACGCTTATTTGTGTCTCCACTTGTCTTAGCAGTTATGTTTTTTCTCAATATTCTTTGTTTGTAAATGGTTCAACTTCCTTCTCTAAACAAAAACACCAATGATCACAAGAAAGCAAATTAAAGTTGTTGATATTTAAAAAGAATTCGACCTCTTGCAGCAGGACGAACGTGAACTAAAAAGACAGAAGCGAAAGCAATCTAATCGAGAGTCTGCTCGGAGATCAAGATTAAGGAAGCAGGTATGTCCATTTCTTTTGTTCGAGGTGCCCTTTGCTGTTGCATAACCAAACTCCTATCGTTAGTCTTGATGATAAATTCACAATAAAGGGGGTGTTATTGATATAGGAGAACATAAGCTATCTAATTGACCCTTCTGATCCAATTTTTAAATTCCGTGTCCAACCGCATGACTAGTATCTGGGCATGAAAAAAAAAAAAAAAAGGCTTCCAACTGCATTTTATTGGTTGTGGGATTAAAATCAAATTGATTAATCCAAGTGGTAATTCACGGCCAAGAGAGTGGGTGATGGATTTAATTTGCCTAGCAAAATTAATGATGCGTAAACCAGTATTAGATATTGACTCCCGATTTATTTTGGTTTTTATGCATACAACTCCGTGTTGCAAGGATTGTTACTGAAGTACACTCATAGCTAGGAGATATTGCAGATTGATATTTCTTGTTTCGCTTGTTAGTTGATTGAAAAAGGCTAGTGCTTGATTAAGGTAGATATCCATAATTGTCTTAAGGTTGGGAATTAAGAAGAAAAAGCTATCCTTATTTTGAAGGAAGCGTCTAATCTGCCATCTGTCAGTGTTTTCCAGTTGGTCAATCCACTAAATCTGAAGTTGATATTGTTGCCAGGCTGAGTGTGAAGAGCTGCAACACAGAGTGGAAGCATTAAGTAGCGAGAACCGTGGCCTCAGAGACGAGCTGCAAAGGCTCTCCGAGGAATGTGAAAAACTTACATCAGAGAATGACTCCATAAAGGTAGGTTCTCCTTTTCCCATTTTCCTCTCCGTTAATATTATTTCCCCTGTAGTATCTAACATGGCGATATATACACAGGAAGAGTTAACGAAGTTGTTGGGGGAAGATGCGGTAAGTAAATTAGAGAACGGGAACTCTGATACACATGATGAAGGTAACTGTTAGAACAGGCCTTTGGCTTTAGCGAGAAGAGTAGTAGATTATGAAATGATTTGACAAGTTGCTTAGCACTTTTTCCTTTTAGTTTAAAAGTCATGCTCTTGTGCTCACTAATTCTCTTACTAAACCTAATTCTTCTTCCTCTTCTTCTAGTGTTGTAATACTTAATTCACTTAGTTATACCCAGTTTCAAGGACCCCATTGTCTGATTCTCTCTCTCTCTCTCTCTCTCTCTCTCTCTCTCTCTCTCTCTCTCTCTCTCTCTCTCTCTCTTTTTGTGATAATTTAATCTTGGTTTGATTGTGTTTTTTCTTTTCTTTTTCTGTAACCATATCGTGTGGTTTCTAATTTAAATGTTTTGATTTCCTTTTAAGCATGTAATTCTCTCTATTCGATTAGAGCCACTTATATTTTAATTCCACATATTAATCACGTGCAGCCTTATTTATGTTTTATGGCGAATGTTTATAATTATATGTACTCTGAAAATAAATTCAGTCAGGAAAAAATTTATAACCCATTAAATAAAAAAAAGAAATGGTAAAATTATCGACGTAGGACTATGACGTTAACAAAAGATTCATTCAATATGTCGGTATGGGCAGTGGAGCGAATGTTGTACAATATTGAACACGTTGTTAAATTCGATTCCACGACATAATCCATAACAATCATTAGTAAATCAAGAACTATAATTCTAATGAGATCAATTTTTTTCGAGTTTCTGTATTTAAATACTGGTAGAAATCAACACGTTTTTTCTGGTAAATGAGGGCCAATTATATTTATGTTACTATGAGAAGGAGAAATGGGAAGAGTAACAATAGTAGTATTGAGAAAGGAAGACAAAATGAAAAGCTATCAACCTAATTTAAACATACACCACATGTTGAAAACACATAAACATGGCTCCAATTTCCCCCCCTATTTTCTTTTAATTTAGAGAGAAGAGATTAATTAATTAATCAATCTCTTTAACTAGAGGTTAAAACCTCCATGCTGACGTGGCGACGAGGGGCCTATCGTGCCAGCACAGCATCATCTCCGCCTGCCTCTTGACCACGTGGAACCCTCTCACCTGCACTCTCCTCAGCAGGCACTCGGCCTGGAACTCGGCGAACTGACTCAGCCCCACCTGCCTCAGCCCCGCCGCCACCAGCGCCTCCCTCCACGCCGTCCCCCGCCTCCCCGCCGCCTCCACCCCCTCCACTATCTTCGGGTACAACACGAACGTCTCTATCTTCCGCATCCAGTCCCCTCCGCCGCCGCCTCCGTTGAAGTTGGCGGCTTCGAGGGACTCGAGCAGCGTCGAGTACAGCTCGAGCCCGTCGATCACCGCCTGCCGGTACGACGTCGTGCCGAACCCCATCTGCCCCTCGATGTCCACGTGCACCACCACGTGCGGGGACACCCGCCGGAGGTCGTTGAGGAACCCCGTCCCCACCTGCCGGAATATCGCCGGAGAGAGGAGGACCGCCACCTTCTCGCCCTCGGCGAACTTGATCGACTTGAAGGAGAGGTACTCGAAGGTTCGGATCAAGACGAAGTCGATCTCGAACCGAATGTTGAGGTCCCGGGCGAACTGGGTCAGGTTCTCCCTTATCAGCCTCGACTCGGCGGCGTACTCCTCCGGCACCAGCGCCGATATCCTCAGCGCCGCCTTCCTCGCGTCGGCCTTGTCCGAGAGCTCCCTTATGAAGGAGGCCCAGTGGCCGCCGAGGCCGATGTCGAAGTCGATGACGTGGACGTGCATGGAGCCGTCGAGCGCCTCCAGCACCGCCTGGTTCGCCGTGAAGCTCGAGAACATGGGGATCGGAGAGATGCTGGAGAAGGTCTTCTGGGCCTTGATGGTTTGGATGATCTCCGACGAACTCGCCGGCTGGTGAACCGGGCGAGTCGACCCGGTGAGTAGGGACTGGAGGGCTTCCTTGAAGTAGAAGGCAGCTCGCTGGAGCGGCTTCCCGGAGGGCGATCGCAGCCGCTGGTTGAGCCGCGCCAGTATCACGTGGCCGAGTTGGAGCGAGTTCGTCTCGAAGCACTCAGCCAGCCTGATCAACTCGTCCACGTAGTCGAACCCCGCCACGTCCCAGCCGCCGCTGTTGAGGTCGCCGTCGAAGGCGGCGGCGGCGTTAGGGTTAGCATACGGCGGGATATCCGAGAGAAGGCCGAAATCCGCCGCCACGAACTGAGTGGAATCGAAGGAGTTGACGGGCGGGAACTCGGGGAGATGGTGGTGCGAGTCGGACTGGGAACTGAGGTGCGGAAAGGGCTTCGACACGGCGTTAGGGTTAGGGTTAGGGTCGTCGTGAAGGCCCAAGTCTCTCATCAAAGAATCCCAGTCGTCCAACTGAGGGCCGATCAGCACATGATCCTCCAGCTGAAGGGGATCGACGGACAGGATCGGGTCGGGCTTGTGATCGGCGACCGGGCTCGGGCTACCGCGGAGCTCGAGGACGGACTTGGGCTCGTAGGGGGAGGAGCGCGTGGGGGGGACGGCGGCGGCTGGGGTTTTAGGGGTCTGGTGGTGGTGGTTATTAGCAGGAAAGGGTACTTTCATTTCTCGAAACAAAACAAGAAGGAGAAGGAGAAGGAGAAAAGCAAAAGGGGGTTCGTTATTCTTTTGTTGAAATACTAGAATTAAACTGTGTTTTCTTCTTCCCAGGAATTGAAATGGAATTGAGCTGAAAAATACAAGTAGGAGAAAGAGAGAGGGGGGCTTTTGTGAAGGATGATAGCTGCCTTTTTAACTTTGCGTGCATGGGAATGGAATGGTGGAGGGGTCGGCTCCGGACTCGGACACTCAATAATGTTGTTAATTTAACTTCTTAACAAAATACGTATTACTGTCCGTCCCATTGACAATGAGATAACTGTTTCGTGTAGAATCGAAATTAGGATTAGGCTAATGATAATAGGTTAAAGTAGTGTGAATGAGCTTTTGTGGGTTAAAATATTGTTATTTCACATAATATCTCCATATGACTTGGTAATATGCATTTGTTTTCCATAATTTTAATTTATTATGATTTGAGAAAATTTTGTAATTACTCGTTATAGTTTACTCATCCAATTAAGTTTATCGTTATTTTTAGTATTTAATTTTCATTTTAGTTGTGAATAATCATTATAATATATTATAATATGATGTTTTTTATTTGTATAAGAATTATTATAAAATTTTATTGGATACACGATTAATACATTGAAATCTGGTTGGAAAATAAACCTGCTCTCAACACGTTTTCTAAATATATAATAATATGTGTCCAATACAATCGGGGATATAAGAATAACTATTTGCATTTGTTGGAAAATAATTAATACACTACGTCTTCTCTACTTCGTTAGTCTCATTTGGGTATTGATACAATAACTAAGAAAAGGGGGATACATGCATGAGTAGGTAACCAAAACTAATTTTAATGGGAGATATGTTAATTGTAGCTAAATATTTATTATCCTTTTAAAAAAATTGGACTAATATATGGAATTCACAAAATAACAAATAAGACTAATGAAATGAGACCGAACATATCGTTATGTATTGGGATATAGTAGTAGTATATGGAGATGTGGGGCTCAATTTGCATGGGAGAAAATAGACAATACGATGGAGAAGAGTGAGGGAGAAGATAAGAGGATTGATTGATGTATATTTTGTTATAGAAGAAGAAGCTTCAATTTCACGACTTGTAGTAACGCTTTATTGTGTGCTGTCCTTTACTTTCTTTGATTCCCACCTTTCCCCTTCTTTTTTCTTTTATTTATTACTACTATTTTTTTTAATAATTATAAATAAATAAATGTTTGTGCTCTAGCGACTTTTGACTTGTTTGCTTTCACGTTTTTCACTTCGTCGCGTTTAATTAGTTTATTGTTATTAATTAATAATTGTTACAGTTTCTTGTTTCCTTCCTCAACCTAGGGCAAGAATCGTGGAATTCTTTCACTTGATTTTGACTAATTAATTAGGTATGAATCCAAATTCTAGAACAATTTTGGGGTCTAATTACTTCTTCTGACTCTGAATCCATCTAATTAATCTTTTCCATGTATATATTCCCTTCGTTCCAAATCAATGGTACGTTCTGTTTCATTTCATCACTAGAATTTATGTGAAGTGTTAAAATTAAAAATTATATATTGGTTCACATTAGAATACAAGGATTGCATTTTTCCTATTTTTAAAAACACGATAATTTATGTGGAACGACCCGACTTAAATGCATGACAATTGAAATGAGATGAAAGATATAGATTAAAAATGTTTTTGAGGATTCTGATATCTGTATAGATACCGTATGTTTACTCAGAATTAGGTTAGGCTCAGCTCAAATTAAATTAGGCTGATTTTTAGGTAAGAATATAAACAGAATATGAAGAATATATATGGTTATGAAGTCATTCATTTTAACAAAATTAGGCTAAGGTCAAAACGTAAGCATACTTCAACTCGTGCACACGAGTATATACCAGCATTTCTTGCGTTTTTTTATGCTTTCCAAAATTCTTATTGAAATGAATAATTTATAAAAGTTTACTTTTGTACTTGCTTCAAGTATATATACTAGTATATCATGAGATGATTTTTTTTTTTAATTTACAATAATAATTATACTTATCAATTTTTTTTATGTAATTTTCCCATCAAAGCATTTAAGAAAATCAAAACATTTAAGAAAACACCATAATCAAAACATATATAATTCATTTACTATTTAATTTATTTATTTGGAAAAAGAGTCGGTATCAATCATTTAGAGAGGAGAATAAATCCTTTAATTCGTATGTTATAGTATATTTATAACCACATTAATATTGTCTAAGATCTTGATTACATAGTACTCTACTACAATAGAAAAGGTGGAAATGCTTCAATTCCTCATCAAGAATTAAAGTATTTAGTAATAATTAAGGACAAGTCTCCATCCAATAATCCTTACGCATGCATGCAGGTTTCTCGTAATCATTAACAAATCTTAAATCATTACCTTATTTAATAGTAATAACAGTATCTAAGTAGTTGACAAAATAAGTTAACTAGCTATTGTACAATGGGACGAAGGAAGTATTGAATAGCAAATTTTATGCTAGTTTGCGTTTTCTCGAAAAAAATATAAATTTGAACCCAAAAAAATAAACATTTGGTAAGTTTTGATTATGAATTGGTAGATGAGAATATAGTGAAAATGAAAAGAAGATAAGATCCAAGAAATTGATTGGACGATGAAGATGCAGAGACAGACAGAGAGCATCCTCAAAAATCTAATCTTTGTAAAGGAATTCAAGATTGTGTTATATAATTCGATCTCTCATCATTAATTAATATTCGAACCTGCCAATTCCACTATAAAATCCTTTTAATGTTACATTTCAAAGAAATGCAAACAAATTAAAATACTACTACTCCCCATTAAATAAACCTTCATATTTTTCTAAAAAAATTCTACATATCTATGCTTTCATGCATGAGTGAGGCAGAATAAATCTCAGATTCAATAATACTCAAAACTGCATTTAACGATCATCTAACAACGATTAAATAGAACCCTAATTGCCACAAAAATCAGAAATAACGAAAAGACCTCAAACAAAAATTCAAAATTACAAAATAACCGAAAAAATAGAAAACTGCAATTTTCCCCTCTAAATGAAGGAATTTTGATCAGAACGTCGTTTCCACCCGAAAAATACTAGGAATTCGCCAAATTCTGAAACTTACAAGAACTTTTCAAATGATCCACACGTTGCATAATTTGTTCTGTATTGATGAGGATCACAAATTGATTGAGATTAAAATAAAATAAAAAGGTTTAATTTGTAGTATTTTGCAAAGTACATTAATTTTGGAATAGATTTGATTTTGTTTTGAAATACTAGTAAAAGTGAGATTTTTAATTAGGTCAACTGTTTATGAACAAAGAGGTTAATTGAGGGGTTAGGACCACAATAAGTATGAAATATATATGAAGATATATTATATCATATCATGTGATATATGAGTATATTATATATATATATATATATATATATAATATATATATATTTGAAAATATAAGATGGCTTTCAAAAATAATTCCACAAAAAGATTTATGAACAACTTTATTAAGAAATTTTTTGTGCCACTCACTTATACACCGTCCATAATGGTCCAAAAGTTTTTCCTTAGTAAAGTTACTTTTGTAGGTAAATTTTATGATATGGTTGGAGTTGGAGACTTGGAGTCGACTAAAATAATATCTTATACTGCGAAGGGTTCGGACTTGAAACCTTTGGCCTCATCCCCTGAAGCTAGACGACCATATTGCATAATCGTATTTTGGTTAATCGAACGTACGTGTGTCGGCTTGAATAAAATGAAAAAAGAACTTACTACATATAATCACAGATCATGTATGGAGATGTTCAAATCTAATAAGCCATTGAGAATCAATTTCATGATAGAAAATTAGAAAATTTTCATTTAATTCATCCTAAAATTACAATTACTAATTTAAATTCTAGGTTCAATTATTTAAAAAAGAAAGGGAAAAATGTGATAGACCTGATGAAAGCAACATAAGTTGAAAGAATATATGCTATGTGCAATTATAATATTAAAAGGAAACACACTCAAACAAATGGCTCTCTCTCTCTCCCACTCTTACTTTTAATTTGTTTTCCACGTTCAACTTTTGTGGAAAAAAGCATTCCCCTTTTAAAAGGTGTTTTTGGCCACTTTTTTCACCAAATAATATAACGAAAACACATTCTTAATTAATTTCCACTTAATTAATAAGCACTCATGTCTTAATCTTTGATTATTAATCGTGAACGTTTTCCTCTCGCGTGTATACGTGGCTTATTTCCAGTTAAGAGTACAAAACAATTAAGTTTAAAAATAAAATGCATAAATGGGAAAATAGAATGGGTAAAGACGATGGCAATTCGAATGAGATGGATGAGGATTCCATTTCAAGAATCGTACTATATGTCCTATATGTCTCCGCTTAATTTGCCCTCATCAACGATAGGCTCGTCTCTAACACTTGAGGAGCATGCGACAATGTAATCGGATATGTCACACTGAAACGTAAAATATAATCTAAACATGAGTACAGTAATATAATAATAGAGTGTAAATGACTTTATATGTATGTTTTTTTTTAAATTAAATTTTTAGAGAACAGACATTTAAGGGAAAGTTGAGCAGGGGAGAAAGGGTGAAAAGATAAAATTTTCTTTGGTGAAAAAAAGTTAAAAAATAAAGGACGATGATGATTTAGACATTGCCAAAGTTGTGATCGAGAAATCAATTTAATAAAAAGCGACGTTTCATTCACTGCCCTCTTTCTCTTTCTCTTCCTCTTCGCATCTTTTCTTTTCGAATATTTTTCGCAAAAATCAACTCGCTTTTTAATTAACTGACGTAATGCAATTCCCCACCTCCTTAAAAGTCTTCTTTTTTCTAAAACAAAAATCAAAATTATTTATTTTTACCTCTTCTTTTTGCAACCGTTAACATTGATTTTCGGATTAATAATCAAATTCTTAAATTATTAACCGTAAAAAAATTGACTGTAAATTTAAAGGGTCTTAATCAAATTGATTTGGCGGCGATTACTGTAAGATTTTTATTTTATTTATTTATTTATTTTTAAAAAAAAGGGAGACAGTAGAACTTAGGAGCTAAGTTTCGTAAATACACGGGGCACACACGGCAAATAAAAAAAATATAATAAAAATAAAACTTGTAGCATACAAAAGTGAAGAGGGTTATTTGGGGTTGAGATTCTGATTAATACAATTCATAATAAAGGTTTGTAATCCAACTCGCTAAAGCAAATTGTCTAGAATTCTCAATGGGCTGAATCGGCCATCAACCAAATTTACTTTTATATTGTATGATTATTACAATCATAGATATTGAGGAAAACGCATACTTTCTCGGTCCCACTTCATTAGTATTGCTTGTTATTTTGGATCGTTTCACTTCACTAGTCTTCCTTTTTAAAATGGAAATGATTAATTCTAGTACTTTTCAATATAGGCTCCTTGTTTGTCACTTGTAACGTACACTTTCGCATAAAATCTATTGTCACATGCATGCATGCGTATATGTATATGATAGGACCGATTTCCAGAAGTAATTTGTCGATCGGTACTTAAGTTGTATGTCAGATTAACCTTCATTTATCGGTTAGTTTTTTAGTGCATCTACGATGTTCGATTTGGATACGTACCTATTATTGGTGCTTTAACGTAGAATCAGGGCATGGTGTGGGAAAACAATCACCTTTGGCTCGATCAATAGGACTAAACCTTCATTTATAAACTAGTTTTTGGATGGAGTTAGAACTGTTACAAGTGACTATCGATGTATAGCACATAGATTAAAAGAAGGCACATAAAATATATATTTCAAAGAGGGGAATATTATGTTATAGATTGTGGACATGCATGGAGAAATATATGGTGGTCCAATTATGATTATTTGGTAAAGAAAAGATCGATCGATGTTGTTGAATTTGTGGTATATTTAATTCGCTCCTGAAAAAATACCCTTTGATTCATTGACTTTTTCCTTTGTGACCACTAAACATGATATAACGCTTGATTCCTTCTTCTCTTTTACACGTGGACCCATTTTCCCTATCTATCTAGCTACTCCAAAGTTTACTTTTTTGTTTCTTTTTTTCCTTTCGTTTTTATAGCGGACATGCTCCCTCCGTTTTCTAATAAGCGTCTTTTCTATTGGAGGAAAGTGAATAGTACTTATTAGGGGAGGAATGAGTCAACTGATTATACTAGAAAAGCTTCGTAAAATTTCCGTAAAAAATAAAACATGATGCATTTCATACACCATTATAATGCATTGACATGTGTAATTACAATGGATCATGCATCATAGGTATATTATTACTGCAGACATCGTAAAATGTAATTAGTATAATTATTATGCACCGGTTGATCTGAATCGTATGTAGATTACACAATCATATAAGGTCCATATCATTTCTCATTTGCTACATACGATCTACTCTCTCTATGATCATGATCTTTAGGGTCCGTAGGAGTCGGCACGGAATTTATTTAATCTCTAACATACCTATATTTGCATGGATGGATGCGGTCTCACTTGGGCCGGCTACGCCTATGATTGTGGGCTTATTTTTTAATTTTAATTTTATTTTTTTTCTAACTAACTACACTACCAAATCTCTCCTACATTATGAGTTCAAGGAAAACAAGAAAAAAACTGCAATCCTTCTCCGAAACAAAGCAAAAGCAAAGGGAAACTAAAGGATCTTCAAACCTACTTGAGCCGCTCCTCTGCGCATGCACGTGCCCTTGCAAGCATCCCATCATCGAATTCGTGTAGAGGAAGGTGACGCCACGGATGATTCAGACTTACCAAGAAACAAGACATATTGACGATTATATTTTGCAGAGCGGCCGCATTATGCACAAAATGCAATCAACTCGAGTTGCTTAGCCACTCCGCGATAACTGACCAACTCCACTTCCTTGAGGTGAACCCTTTTGCAGCAGCAGCAACAACAACAACATCGCGTATAACACTAACATGTTCACGAGGTTGCTACCATGCATAAAAATCGATTAACTCGCTTAATTTTACGACACTGATCCATTATCAGTTAGGGAAGAAACATGAGATTAATATATTACCTCTAACACAAATCTCTCCGACAGAGGGAACGAACATATTAATTTAGCGAGGGGTAGTAGAGAAATCCTTTTCCTCGTTATCATAGGGTAAACTCACCATACCAATCGACTTTTTGAAGAGTTCGACGTTTTGAATGAGACAGTTCGAAAAAAGAAAAAACCAAACAAAATAATTCGAATAATTGTACCTTCGGGATCGTAAAATAGACTTTGAGAAACTGTATCTGTTTAAACACACAAGCAAACATCTTGGCTACGTCATCCATGGATCGATTCCTGAACCAGAGCCCAGAGGTGAGTGAGTGAGTGAAGAGGGGCACATTGAGTTAATTTTTTCCATTTTACTAAAAAAACAAGCTATTTGCAATTGGACATTTCAATTAAAAAAGAAAACTAAGTAAAACGAGACGAAGGAAGTACTTTCGTATATAATAAAAAATGCTTGTAGTTGGGTCCAACGGCGGTATTCATGTGGAAGGTAGTCCTCCATTCACTATTCATAAATACACTATATTTACTATTGTGATACGACATCGTTAAATGGAGGAAATGGATAATTGCAAAATGATAAGACAAGGGAAATTTAAGGAGAAAGAATAAATCATTTTGTAAATGAATTGAAAACTCAAAAGAAATTTTGTCCTATATCTTCATTGATCAAGAGATATATACAAAGATTTTCTGATAATAAGTCCACAACATGAAATTTCTCAGAAACAGCGTCGCCTACATTCCAACACCCACCCAATTTCCCAGATAAACGTTATAAAGATAATAATAGTATATATATTTGCTAATTGCTATGCATCGATGTCTTCTATGTTACTTATCTAATACTTATCACATACTCTAGATATCGCGTTTAGAACGTTTCCTTTCATTTTAAACGAGACGACTCAAAAAAAAGAGAGAAAAACAAGACTTTTGAACGTTTTTTAAATGGATTTTTGAATTTTTTTTTTTCTTTTATAGCATGGAAATGAGTGACAGAAAAGAAATTACTCAACTTAAAAAGACCAGCAAGAATAAACCAGCATTTGATTATAAATCTTGCGTTAATAAGTATTTGAAAAAACATGTAAGAATAATAATAGTAGTAATAATAATCCAAAAATAAAATTTTAAAAAGGTGGCGTACCCTTGCACGTGTCCATGCAAATGCCACGTACTCTTCCTCCTCCCTCTCTATATACTGTACATTCTCACCACCTTTCGCTGTGTGTGATTTCACTCTCGAGTGTGTGTGTAAGCGCAACGCAACCTTCATCTTTTTTTTTTTTTTTTCCTGCAAAAACAAACAGAAAAAAAATTGTAGAACAAGGAAGGAAGAATGTGGAAGAGGAAAGGCCACACGTGCGTGATACTGCTAACGTTCTGGTTGAGTTGCTGTAGCGTGCTTGTGCATGCAGAAGGCCCGCGGGCTCGGGGGTCGGGCCCGGTGGTGAAGAAGGAGGAGAGGCGGGCCGTGGTGTCGACCGAGTACGGGGAGATCTCGGCCGTCCGCATCGACGACGCCGTCAACGGCTCGTATCTGCTCCACTTCTTCTCCTTGGAACCCAACTCCCTCGTTCTCCCCCTCCTCCTCAATGCCGATATGGTGTTCTATGTGCGCTCTGGTAATTAAACTGCAGAATTTTCTCGAATTTTCGGTTAATGTGCAGGAACTGTTTGATTAATTGGTTAATGATAGGGAGAGGGAGGCTGAGCTGGAGCGAAGAAGGAGAAGAAGCGAAGTACGTTGATTTGAAAAGAGGAGATGTGTACAGACTGGAGCAGGGGAGTGTGTTCTACATTCTTACCGAAGGGGAGCAGCAACAGAGGCTGAAGATCAACGCCATCTTCCCGAATTCGAACGACGACCTGCGCGTACGATTAGATGATTAATTACGTTTTGTTCTAGTTAATCCTGATTAGTAATTACCTTAATTGCTTGATCTGCGTACTGGCGCGGTTGTGGTGCAGGAACCGGCAATGGAGCCTTACTCGAGCATTCAGGAATTGGTGCTTTCCTTCGACAGGACGATTCTGCAGTCGACTTTCAAGGTTTTCTAGCTACCTTCTTCAATTTTCGTAGAGAAATTTTGAAGGAAATGAAGAAGTTATGCTTGTTTGTCTAATTTTGGGGGTGATTTGAAGGTATCGGATGAAGTAATCGATGAGCTGTTGGGAGGGACGAAGCCGCCGGCCATCACAAGTGCAGATCAGTTCTGTAGAGGTTTTCCTCCAAGGAGCAGAAGCTGCGATTTGTTGCAGATGAACAAGAAGAAGAAGAAGGAGGAGAAGGAGGATAAGAAGGAGAAGAAGGATAAGAAGGGAAAGGGGGAGAAGTTATTCAATCTCTTCGAAGAAGAGAAAGCGGTGGAGAATTGCAACGGCTGGACCACGACGGTGACGGAGGAGCAATTATCAGCATTGGAAGGTACCAGCATCGGACTATTCATGGTGAACCTCAAAGCGGTAAGTGGAAAAAAGCATCGATTCCTCGATTGATTTCCGAAATTCGCAAAAGGTATAAAAATTGGGGGAAAATTGAATGCAGGGATCGATGGTGGAGCCGCACTGGAACACCATGGATACAGAGATCGCGATAGTTCTAGAAGGGCGAGGGATGGTTAGGGTTTCCGCTCCGAGGATGAACGAGACGGAGGAGACAGGGGAAGGGAGGAATTGGAGGTATGAGGTGGAGGAAGGGGATGTATTCGCGGTGCCGAGGTTCCACGCGGCGGCGGAGATGGCGTTCAACAACGGGAGCTTGGTGTTCATGGGGTTCAGCAGGATGAGCGAGAAGAGCAAGGCGCAGTTTATCGCCGGAGAAGACTCCGTGCTTCAAGTGCTCAACAGAGACGTGCTGCAAATCCTGTTCAACGTTAGGAGGACGACGCTCGACCAGATCCTCGCCCCGCGCGAGGACTCCGTCATCTCCGCCTGCACGTCCTGCGCGGAGGAGGAGGTGCGGAGTATGGAGGAGGGAGGAGAACCCCCCGCCGGCAGCCGCGGCCACGGAGGGGAAAAGGAGAGAGAAAGGGAAAGGGAAGAGGATGAAAGAGAGAGATCAAGAGAACGGGAACAGGAAGAAAGGGAGAGGGAGGAAGAAGAAGGCGGCCGCCGTAGAGAGGAGGAGGAAGAGGGGAGGTGGAGACGTGGAAGAGAGGAGGAGGAGGAGGAGGAGGAGAGATGGGGAGAGAGAGAGGGAGAAGGAGAAGAGCGGTGGAATCAACGGGGAAGAAGAATTCTGGGGAGAAATTGAAAGAGAAAGGTCTTGTGGTTTTTGCCCCAAATAAAAGTTTTTGTAGTGGGCCTAATAATGTGTGAATTTGGGCTTTTATTCTCTAGCTTTTTAGCCCACAAAATGTACTAGTTTTGTAATTTGGTATTACTAATAATAAAATTTCTTTGTTTCATGTTTTATTAAATTGATTACTCCATTCGTCCTCCATTTACTGACATAATTACTATATTGGGACGTCTTCCATTTACGGACATATTCCGTTTTAGGACGTAGACCTCACAATCACTTTAACACTTTATACATCTACTTTTTATTATTTTAATATTTTAATACTATTAAAAAATTTAAATAGACCCACAATTATTTCACTTTAACACATTAATTTATTATTATACCATTAAAATGTAAAAAAACTGTGCTCACAAAACTATGTCTGGAGAACGGAGGGAGTACTATTATTATGTGGACCCACTAAATGTATTAGTGAATCTTACTATATATCCAGCTAAATTCCTAGCTGTTCCTTCAATGCAACATAACCATCCAAAAAAAAAAAAAAACTTTGTACTCATGTAGTCTTGGCCTACAAGACAAGGATTGATATTTGATAGTACATGATCCACATAATTTAATTTTCAATCAAGATAAGACCTAATTTATTGGGTCACAACCAACCACCCCATCTCCCCCTTAAGGTTCATGCCATGTACTACTTAATCTCCACCTTTTTCTCCATATTCAATGCTCTTTCTAAACCTTATTTTTAAAGCTAAACATCTTTTCATTAAATGGAACCCACCCCACTTTCATTATATCATCACCACATTAATCTTTATCTAAAACTATTCCTCATCACTCCCCCCTATTCCAATGTACCTTTCTTTGCAACACATAATAATTTCATTACAACAAAACTATACTCACACCTCCTAATCTCCTATTCATATATAGTCTAACCTCAACATTCTCATACACTTCGGATACGGAGCTCGTACCTCGACTTCCGGAGTGAAAAAACGAATCCTTTGCTGACGATAGCGTGAATAGTCCTTTCATTGAAGGCGTGAAATGCAAAACGGTTGGTTTCTGTGTGTGTGTATCGACCTCATCTGATGTCTTGGCCGCCAAATTCTCTACTACAGTCGAAGGAAACATCGAGACCACCGTTCATCAGAACTGATAATCCACTGTTGGAGCCACCGCTAGCAGCCATCCCCAGACCGAGAAGATCGAGGGTTGTATGCTTGGGACCAAAAACGGAAGGGGTATTCAGCATCAGTTCCTTCAAACCTGACCCGCTATCTAAGCCTAGGCCAAGGCGAAGGCCGGAGTCAATGTGCTGTTGACTCCATTCCCGAGAGACGCTAGGGGTAGAGGAAGAAGAAACGATTCCAAGGCCCCTAAGTAACGATGCGTTGGATGCTGAAGCGCCCATCTCAGCTGCCTTTTGGAGAAGTGCTGTTGCAGAGAGAGAAGGCTGCGGTGGCGGGGGATACTGCCTTCGTTCTTGACCTGTAGTTCCGAAAATCGACGACCCTTGATTCAATTCAAGGCAAAGAGCCATAGGCTCCGAAGATGGGTTGGAGAAGCCGGTTGTTTGAGATTGGAAGCTTCCAGACGATGTCGACGAAGCAAACAGTGAGGCAAAGACATTACTACTGGAGCTTCCACTACTGCTGATGCTGCAGCTGGCTGCGAAGCTCTTCATGGGAGGAGTCTCCTCTAACATCCGGGCACTATTGGGATCACGTTTCTTGCTTTCGAGCAATTCCATAACTAGAACAAATCAAGAAAATCGGAAGATCAAGTAAAAGAAATGAAGCAGCAAGAGAAGCAAGAACTTTTCCAGAAATAGTTCTATACAGAAAGCAAAAGGAGGACTAATAATACTTCCCCTTCTTCATCTCACCATCATTCTTTTCCCTTTTGGATCGTAATGCTTGTTGCTTTACATAAAGATTGCTTTTTTTTTAAGTAGCTTAATTATAATAATTCTAGTCTCCCAACTGATTAGTTCTACTAATATTAAAATAGTTCTTGCACGTTCAGATCCCAATCGCCAAATCCAGAATCATATGCAGAGAGCAACAAAAACCAGTAACAGACAAAAAAGGAATCCAAGATCAAAGGCAGCAAAAGAACAAAATATCTTTTGTTTGTATCCAAAGCATATATATATATATATAGAAAAGACAATCAAAAATGCCATTTTCAGGATTTAGCCATGTACCAGGATTGTTTTCTGGCAAGACCAAAGATGGAACATCAGTCGGAGGAGAATCTTCGGTTAACGAAACTTCTGATGCTAACGGTGGTGGAGGAGGTGGTGGTGATGCGGTTGAAGGTGGTGACGGCGATGGCGGTGAAACTGCAGCTGCAATTCTTGCACCACCATCAGTAGCAGGAGGTGCAGCTACCGCCTGCGGTTTCGAGCTTTCCTCAGCTAAAGCATCACAGAATGCCCTGTGTGTGATAAAACTATCCTTCCTGCATTTCATTCATTACAAAAATCGTATGAGAAGCGTAGAAATTGGCCAAAAAGAATTGAAAGATTGAATCAATTTATTCATACCTATTGAACAGAGTCCCACAATCGCATCTGTACTCTTTGCTCCCACAAATCTTGGAATGCGCCTTCCAATCCGACTGCACGGCGTATTTCTTCGAACACTTGTCGCACTTCCACTTCTTCTCGCCGTGTTTCCTGCAGAAATGCTTCTTGATCCCGGTCAGATCGCCCAGAGCTCGTGAGGGGTGGTGGTGGACGCAGCTCGCCTCGGGGCAGATGTAAACGCGCTTCTTCACATCGTTGCCCGATCTCTGCTTCAGCTTCCATGGCAGATTGTGGCCCCTCCGGTGCAGCTGCAGATTCTGGTCCCTCTGAAACCCCTTCTTGCATATCTCGCAAACGAATCTGTTCGTCGCCATTAACGTCTTCGGCGACAGAGCGATCACCTCGGAATCAGGATCTAATCCAATCACACAAACCTTAAGTCCAACTCCCCACGATTGAATCGGAAAATTTGAACTACGCAACTCAAATAAATCAATAAAAATCAATCGTTCAAATTCTTACCGGGCATGCCGGGTAGATTCCGCTTCTTTTTGGGAACTTCTTTCGCCGGAGCTGATTGATTTCCTGAAGAAGAGTCGCCGGAGACTGTAGATTCATTCATTTTATCCTTAATTCTCTGATTGAGCTCTGGATTATTCTTCCGTAGTCAATCAACTGGTAAAATAATGCGTTCAGAAACCTAGAAAAGCACGTGCCCTAACACAGTCGGCGGCGATAATTCCGCAAACTCGGAGGAAATGGCCGCCGAGAAATCATCTCCGACGAGCTGGAACTGAAGAAGAGCTGTAAGAAAGTGAAAGATTCCTGAGTTTACCGAACTGCGCTATGGACGAAAACGGAGGAAATCAGAGGGCTCTTGAGATTTGACCTTGGAATAGATCAATTTCACACCAAAATGGCGGCTGTGAGCTCAGATTGAGCGGCGGAAGGGATAGACAAATAGCTTAATTAGTTGAACAAATACTGAAAAAACTCCGTCGTTCAGAGCTGCCGGCGATCGGAAGGGGAGAGAGAGAGAGAGAGAGAGAGAGAGAGAGAGAGTGAATCTGTGTGTGAAAAAGTCTTCCGCCTTCAGCTTATTTTGGGAGTCTTCCCTTCGCAATTTCTTTTAAACTTTCTTTATTTTGATTTATTTCTCGAAGTTATTATTTCCATTGTAGGAATTTCGTCCTACCATGTGATGTTTCGTTATTAATGAATTTTTATATTTTTCTCTATAATTATTATCAGCCTCCTTCTTCTACCAATCAATTACGCTGTCGGAACCTTTCTCCCTTTCCGGTTTTTTTAAACGTGACTCGTTTGTCTATTACTACCGAGTACTCGAGTAGTAGTAGTATAAAATAATAAAGTAAGTCAAATGAAAAAAATATGAAAGGAATGCTTACTCTATCTCTATTACTTTTTGATATTTTTATAATTTATTCGTAATTACACTATGTCGATTATTAAATCGAACGTTTTGAACGAGTCGGAATGGAGTAATAAATACGGTGGTCTCCCGAATGATGTAGGTAGTAGTTCTAGTCTAGTAAAGAAGGTAAGGCTTGGGCGAGTCCATAATTAGGCCGATTTGTACCCTTTTTAAACCCTAGCCTGACATCTTTGACGGTCAATCGTTTCCCAAAATCTTATACCCCATTTTTGTACGTATTTTTCATTTTATTTCATTTACGTAATTCAGCATGTATGACAAATTAATTTAATGTCACACTTTCTAATTATAAATTTTCCTTACAATTAATTTTTCCAACCGAAGATGATTATTAATCTTGTTTAAAATTAAAACCGATTTAAGTTTCCATAAATAAAAGTCCCACTTCACAGGCAATCACAACATGAAACATAATTAATAGTACTAAATGCAATTCTCCACCAATGAATTAAGCGAAAAGAAGACATCATTAATTTTAATTAATTAAATTAATTAGCAGTTTCAAAACATTGAATCAAGATGGGTATATACCCACCCGCAACGATCAATAGTCTTATTCGTACACCCACAAATAGAAATAGGAACAATAGCCAAACTCCACCCCATTTGTCCATCGAAATTCGAGACGCCGTCTCTCTCGAACTTTATAGCTCGTTTGAGTTGCACTTCTCGTTCGTTTCTGTCAAACTAATGCTAATCACCACATGGATAGTCACCTACATGTCCCTATCGATGTAGCATCATAAGCCAACTGATTAAGATGGTTTTAAATTAATCATCTCATTACATCATCTGCTCTACTTACTTAATTTAACACAAGTAAACAATTTATGTACACCACATGTAGTCCATATATATGCTCCCACTAAACTAAACAAGATTAACCACTAATTATTTTATAGAATTGACTAATCCCAACAGACTGTTCTAAGAGTAGTAAATACAGTATATAATTATATATAAATTACATATCTGAAATATTTAATCACTTCTTCTCCCCGCCCTGCTCGGTCGTCGACGGAAGCCACTACTGGATTCAATTATCACAAGCTTCTTCTCATTTCTTGGCTGCCGTAGTCTCTTCCATCGAATGGTGCAGAAATGTCGAGCCCACCGTTGATGGAACTGACGAGGGCTGAAAACCCGCCACCCGAGCCGCCACTAGCAGCCATTCCCAGCCCGAGAAGGTCGAGTGTGGTGTGCTTAGGTCCGAACACTGATGGGGTTCCCAGCATCAGTTCCTTCAAGCCTGACCCACTATCACAGCCCAGCCCGAGGCCGAGCCCATCGGGCTCCATCTTCTGCTGGCTCCATTCTTCAGTAGCACTCGAAGATGATGACGACGAGACTATGCCTAAACCCCTCAGAAGTGACACGTTGGAAGCAGCAGCGCCTATTTGAGCTGCTTTTTGTAGCAATGCAGTTGCAGAGAGAGCTGGTTGCGGTGGAGGAGGGTATTGCCTTCGTTCTTGCCCTGCTTTTCCGAAGATCGATGAACCTTGGTTCACAGAAAGGCAAAGAGCTATAGGTTCTGAAGATGAAGAGGGTGCGTGATTAGGTGCGTAGTCCGGACGAGAAATTGCTTGTAACAAGTCCGTGAATCCAGTTGTTTGAGGCTGAAAGCTTGCTGAGGACGTTGATGAAGCAAATATGGAGGCGAATATATTACTACTCGAGCTTCCACTGCTGCCGGAGCCACTGCTGCTGCTGCAGCTCGAGACCAAAGTTGCATAATTAGGCGGCTCCTCTAGAACCTGACTGGTAGTCGGATCCACGTTGGTGCTTTCGAGCCTCTCCGTGACTATTAACATATCAAGAAACAAACAGAAGATACTTATTTCACTAAATACTCTGCAACTTCAACTCACTGGTAACCTTAGATAGAGAAGATGATTCTACTATATGTATATACAAAGTTCTTAAACTCAGACTGAATTAAATTATGCAGAAAACAACAGAAACAAGAAACAGACAAAAGAACTGCATCAAGATCAAAGACAGATAGACAACAAATGTAACTGTTTTATTTTTGTCCTGAGCATGTAGAGATAAAGACAAATCCAAAGTCCAATGGAAGTACCATTATTGTCGCTATGCTCAACATCAGCCGGACGAGGAGGATCTTCCGGTGCAGGGGATTGTCGTGGCGGTGGGGACGGTGCTGCCTCCGCAGGAGTCGGAGGCGCCGGTGATACCCTAGCTTCAAGATCTTGACCTGCATCACTAACTGATGGCGGAGCTTTGGCACTTTCATCAGCCAAAGCATCACAGAATGCTCTGTGCGTAATGTAACTATCTCTCCTGCAAATCACAATCAAAATCGAAACCTAAGCAATCGAATTACAACTCATGTCAATGGAGGATGGGAGCATCAGTCCCACCTAGAGAAGACGGTGCCGCACTGGCATTTGTACTCTCGAGTTCCACAAATCTTGGAATGGGCCTTCCAGTCGGACTGGACGGCGTATTTCTTCGAACACTTGTCGCATTTCCACTTCTTCTCGCCGTGCTTCCGGCAGAAGTGCTTCTTGATCCCGGTGAGATCGCCGAGGGCCCGCGACGGCTCGTGGTGGACGCAGCTCGGCTCGGGGCAGACGTACACCCGCTTCTTCACGTCCTTGCTCGACCTCTGCCGGAGCTTCCACGGCAGGTTGTGGCCCCTCCGGTGCAGCTGCAGGTTCTGATCCCTCTGAAACCCCTTGCTGCAGATTTCGCACACGAATCTGTTCGTCGCCATCAGCGTCTTCGGCGACAGGGCTATCACCTCCGAATCAGGATCTGATCCAATCAAACACCCCCAAAAATAGCAAATTCCCCCAATTAAGTAGAAGCAGCATAATTTCAACTCAACGATCGAAATCACTTGAATAAAATCAGTCATAGAAAGTTCGTCTTCTACTTACCGGGCATCCCAGGCAGATTCCGCTTCTTCTTCGCTGTTGGCTGAGGAGCTGCTGCTTGATTTCCCGGCGAAGAGTCGCCGGAAGCTGTGGTTTCATTCATGGCGGAAAAAAAATCCTCTAAACCAACCAATCAAAGATTCAATTTCAGAGATTTCCTATTTGAAGCTACATAAATTCTGCAAATTCAGGTCAAATGAAAAGTCCCCTCGCCGCCGGTGGAGATAGATGTGTGTGAAAGGGGTGAAAATTAGGACAAAACCAATTTTAATTCTGGGTTTTGACCGAAATTATTGATGCTGAAATTCTACCTACGCGAGGTGGAATTTTCGAGAAACGTTCGGCGGCGAAGATAAACGAGCTTGATTCCGCGCGGAGGCGCCGCTCCGAGCGTGGAGGAAGGACGGGTTTCGAAGGTCGGCGGCGAGTTAGAGAAGTGGAGAGAGAAAATTTAGGGGGAGAGGGAGAGAGAGTGTCTGTGTTTTTTGGCAAAAGTCTTCGTTGTTGCCTTCTTGGTCTTCATAACTCACTTTTCAACTTTTCAATTTTAAGCATTTCGACGTGTCGAAAAATAAATATTACGATAAAATTAGATAATTTAAATTATGATACTTCCTTCGTTTCATTTTATTTATTGTTTTTCGGTTCAAGATTTCATATGTAAGTGTTAAAATAAAAAGGTAATGGGTCTACGTTGAAAAGTAAGGGTTAATTATTTCTATTTCAAGAAACAAGACTAGTGAAGTGAGCCGGAGAGAGTATTAAACAAAATGATACTCCCTCCGTTTTTTTTTATAAGTCCTTTTTAGCTCAACACACGGGAATTAAGAAAACTTAATGATTATTCTTTTATGATCAATTTTTTTCTCGTAAATCACATTTTTCATGTAAAAATAGATGAAATTATTTTGGAAAAAGAGATAAACATTAATTGTGATAAATGAAGATAATGAAAACAAGAGAAAATTTGAATAATAATGAGTTGGAAATTGAAATTTTTACATAGAAATGTGAAAAGCACTTATAAAAAAAAAAACAAAGACAAAAGGCTAAAAAAACTTATAAAAAAAAACGGAGGGAGTAGTATAATTCACTCTATTAAGTAAAATGTAAACTTTATTGCAATGTCAAATTTTTGACTCAGTAAAATGTTTGTCGAAAAATTCTGAACGCGTATTTCTACAAAGATTAATTTAGCCTTTTTCTTCCCATAGCAAAAGAAGACAGGTCTAGGTTAGTTTTTACATTTTGGCACTATTTGTCTTTATCTGAATTCAAAAATGTTGCAACTTATATTTATTTCTACATTCCAACAACTAGGAAAAGTACTAAGTATATGACTTTTAATTATTTAGCATAAATAATTCCTCCCTAAATAATTATTAGTCCTTACTTTATAAGAAATCAAAGGATAATTAAAATAATCTAAGAATTCTTGTATATGTGACATTGAGCCCTTATACTTTTATTTGCACTTTCCTTTTTGCACCTTTTTAACAATTTTTTAACATGCTCGGATCATTGTCATCAAAAGTGCATGAAAAAGAGGCTATTTTTATTAAAGTAGTAAGTACTCCCTTCGTCTCGTTCTAATTGTCTTTGTTGGAATGTCTCATTTAATTGTTCGCTTATACAAATTAGAAATTTGATACTCTCACAAATAATTTAATATAAACCCCTTTTATCTCTTACTGCATTGATTACTGTGCCGATTTTGTAGTGAACAATTAAATGGGATAACCTAAGTACTATTTTGTAATAGTAAATGTGATTTCACTTTAAAGGTGTAAGTACACTGCTAATACTCACTCTGATTTTTTTATAAACTCCTCCATCAGCAAATTACACGTATAAAAAATTATATATGTAAATTTATATTTTAACCTCGCGTATTAACCTTTTCTTGCTAAAAGTCATAAACTTAAGCTGTTTTACTATCGAATTTGAAATTAAAACACTTAAGAGGGAATAAGAAAAATTTGTAACGGGACATTTAAAAGAAAATGGAGGGAGTATTGTGGATTGTCGATCTGCATGCAAAGTGTAATAGTTCTTGTAAACACAAATTTTATTGTATTTAATAAAATAAATACAAATTCGTTTACAAATCCAAATTTATGGATTAATCAAAATTAATGCGGGTTGCGATCTCTATTCTTCCTCTGATTCTTCTCTTCAACTTGATGCTTGAACGATGTTTGAACAGCTTCCGAGATTTATGGAGAATTTATCTCTCCTTGATCTCCTTGGCTTTAGCACTTGAATTTTTATAACGTTTATTCGGAGGGCTTCCGCCTTATTTCCGGATCAAACGCTAATTTTATTGGATTCTACGAAGAACGCAATCGGTTCTACGAAGAACACTTGAATATTGGTGGAATTTCGGAGCTTTCTACGAAGAACGATATTGGTTCTACGAAGAACGCTTGAATATTTGAGAGAATTCGTAGTAAATTCCAATTCTTGTTTAGAGTTGGAACTTATGAATTCTGGTGTGTTCTTTGAGCTCTCATTTGACCCCTATTTATAGGTGTAGAAGTAGCAGGCTTGATGGGCTTTTGGGCTCCATATTGGGCCTCCATGATGAGGTGTCACAATCTGATTGGTCCTTAATATTTCGTATTTATCTTCATCAAATAATAAATATTATGTGCAGATTTTGACACGTGTCAACTTCTTATTGGTCGAGAATCTCCATATTTTAAATATCAATATCTAATTATTTAATTCAAGAATTATCTTTAATTTAAATTCCTAAAATATAAATAATAGATATATTTGATATTTCATATATTTAATTTTATGTGATATAATTTATATCCACAAATTAAATATTTTATTTATAAAATTTATACGTCTACAAATGCCCCCTTTGAGACTTGTTCATGGACAATATTCATATTTGGGAATGAATGAGTCTCAAAGTATGATAATTGGATATGTTTTAAAACTCATATTCAAGAGCTCCTCAATTTTGAATTTATAAATAGTTTATACTCGTATTTAGGAGTTTTCAATTTAAATTTTGAATTTATAAATAGTTTATACTCGTATTTAGGAGTTCTTTATAATTTGAATTATTCAATATATATATATATATATATATATATATATATATATATATATATATATATATATATATATATATATATATATATATATATATATATATGGCTCTATATATATATTTTAAAGATAAGCACGTGACCTATAATATATATATATTAAAAGCCATTTATTTCCATGAATTTAATAATAAATTCCATGCAAAATTAGCTTCCATGTGGGAAACGATTCTTGTTAATTTGATTAGTTTAATCTCCATCCATCGCTATTTGTATTATAGATTAGCACAAGCAGTGGATTAACATACAATTTTCGATTTAATTTATTGATAATCTCTACTCCTTGTGCGTTTAGAATTCTTGTACTAATCAAATTCTATCTCTGTCATCATATACATGCATGCCTATAAATACCCCATTCTCTTCTCATATTTTTCGCACAATTGTCTCTTCTTAATTGCACCTTTGCGATTGGTTCGTATGCAGCAGAGGTAACATATTTTTTAACGTCACCTTCTACTTCTTTTCATCAATTACGATGATAAGCCACTTGTAACCTTTTTATTTCATTGTTGCATGCTTTATATGTGGAAAACACGTATCGCTCTTCTTCCTTTTTTATTGTGATTTATTAACATGTTCTTTCTACTTCGCAGTTCTTAAAATACTTGAAGCAAAAACATTCGGTCGGAATTGAGTTTTTGAGGTACGTATTGTTCTACCTCTCTTCTTCTCCTTTTCTTTTCCATTAACTTTTGCCTCCCTCCCTTGTTCTTCCTTTTTTTTTTAGGCTTTTAGATTTAACGGAGTAGATATATATAGATCACCAAGGATATTCCTTCAATATTTATCCTTCATCGAGAATTATGTTTCTCAAAAAAATTTGGTTCCTTGTTCGAGAATTATGTTTCTCAAATCTTGGTTCTTTGTTGAGAATTATGTTTCTCAAATATCTTGTCCCGTATAGAGAATTATGTTTCTCAAATTTTGGTTCCTTGTTTGAGAATTATGTTTCTCAAATCTTGGTTCTTTGTTGAGAATTATGTTTCTCAAATATCTTGTCCCGTATAGAGAATTATGTTTCTCGAATACTTGTCCCCATATTGAGAATTATGTTTCTCGAATATCTTGTCCCCACAGAGAATTATGTTTCTCGAATTTTGGTGCCCATAGAGAATTATGTTTCTCGAATACTTAGCCCCATATTGAGAATTATGTTTCTCGAATTTTGGTGCCTTGTTGAGAATTATGTTTCTCAAATCTTGGTTCCTTGTTTGAGAATTATGCTTCTCAAATCTTGGTTCCTTGTCCTCATAGAGAATTATGTTTCTCAAATCTTGGTTCTTTGTTGAGAATTATGTTTCTCAAATCTCTTGTTCCTTATTTGAGAATTATGTTTCTCTGATATTTTGGTGCTTTGTCAAGGATTTTCATGAATACTAATATTCAATTTTTTCTTAACAGCTACACCATGGTTTACTTCGAGGACAAAACTGTAGACGACCAAGATTTCCTTGTGATTCGCAATAGCGAGGAACAACCTCTAGACAAAGGAACTCATCTTCAAGTACACAAGCCATTGATCGGTAGTTATGCAAAGTCTTGGCCCAGACTTTCAAATACATTACACAGATTGACATGGACCGAAGAAATTAATATGACAAAAACGTCAGTGGCTTGGACTTTGGAGTCGGCTCATCATCATCCTTCAAAAGATGTGGACCCTTTATTGACTTTGAATCGACGTATCGCAGAAGGAAATGCCAAATGGGGAGACAATACTGAATTCTTTGGAGAGTTTCATTATTTCAAAGGATATTGGGAATGGAGCGAGGATGTTCTCAGCCGATGCAAAAATGAGCTCCGACGTAGTGGAATTTACGAGTCCGTCTTTGCTTCCCTTTTTACATACGATCGAAACCTTGAGATGACCAAAGCATTCTTTGAGTTTTGGAGTGAGACTACTAACACCCTAGTAACTTTGTCCGGCGAGTTATCAATCTCATTATGGGACTTGCAATTTCTATCCGGCCTTCCAACGTTCGGGATACCTTATGACGAAGTTGTCCCGTCTCTGAAGGAATTGGATTGTAAGGATCGAGGCAAATCATTTACTCCAACGAGTTGTAAGTACTTACTCCATGCCTATCACCTTATCGGAAATGGTAAAGGCGACGACCCAGATTGCTCAGTTACAATTGAAGATGCTCAGTTACAATTGAAGATGCTCAGTTACAATTGAAGATGCTCAGTTCTAATGCCCCCTGTTCGTAAAGAAAGAAAATCGGGACGCCCTAAATCGACTTACAATCCTACCGGAGTTATTAAGGCTCACGAATCATGGACCTCAATGGAGAAGGGCGTCTTCACCAAGCTCGGAGTTAATGAGAAGCACTGGAACGAGACATATTTAGCTGTCTATCTCTCTTGTTGGTTATGTACTTTTGTTCTTCCCGAAGGAGATGCTAGCCTAATCCGTCCGAGTACTTTTAAGATGGCGAGCTTGATGGCAAATTGTCAAAGGGTATCTCTCACGATTCCGGTCTTGACCAGCATTTTTAGAGGTTTGAATGAATTTTCAAGATCTGTCGAACCTTCCCGACTTCGAGTGGCGTTCCCGGTTCACTTTGTCTATGCTTGGATGGCTCTTTATTTTAAAACTCATCATGCCTTGGAGAAATGTCCTAGCGGTCCTAAGATGGTTCAGTTTTCTGGTGAAGGAGGTGCAAGATATTTCGAGTCCGCTGACGCCCGTGAAAGGATTTCAAAATGGGATAAGATACCTTGGAGTTGTACCATGTTTACCAAGAACAAAGATGTCTCATTTGTTGATGATGACGGTGCGAGTGAAAGTGATCAATGTTTCTTTATAGTCATTCGGTCTCACTACTTAACTCGGCGAAAAGATGATGGTTTTATTATAGAACCGTATAGTCCGCATCGATTCAGCCGCCAATTCGGATACTATCAGACTCTGCCAGGTGTTCTTTCTCGAGATATTCGCAAAACGTCTTTGGATAGTGGACTCAAGTATTGGCGCTCTAGTGTACTTCGCAAGACCATGCTGAAGGTTTGCTTCCCATGCCTAACTTCGAATGCGAAGAAATTTTCGAGCAATGAATATAAAAGTTGGTGGGATCGAGTGTATAAAAGTTCTTTGGAGGAAAACATCGTTGTAGCCCCCAAGCTCAAAGCAAAGAGCAATCCTAAGGAGCGGGTTGAAGATCAACATACTGGTCGTTCTGATGCTAAGCGGAAAACGGCCCCAATCCATATAGAAGATTCTGTTGGCAGCAGTACCGATCGGCATTGGAAGAGGAAGAAAGTTGTTGAATTACCAACTCTCGATGAAGGTTGTGCTGAAAGCGATCAATACCAATCATATGCAGATAAGGTTTTCTTTCTATCCTTGCTTTATTATATGTAATTCTTTTCATTTCTTCATCTTTCTTCTTCCTTTTTCACTATATACCTTTGTATATTATTTATTTTTAGGTGAAAAAGGATGTTCTTGGGATTGATGACGAAGACAGCTCTCATGATAGTCATGCTATGAGCGGATCTGGTCCGGAAGATAACACCTTTGTGGATGTGGAAGCTAATACACCTACTTTGCCTCGTGCTGGAGCTGTTTCCGAGTTTAACGGCAATAATATGGTTGATGCTGTGGTGAGATCATGTCTTCAAGAGATTTGGCGCAACATTCGTAGCAAGATATCGAGGACTCCTGTTGATTCGCTATCATCCATTGAAGAAGGAATTCGATATGGCCTTTCTCGAATGAAGGAAGTTAAGCATAATTTTGATCTTTCGTATATTGAGAAAAGTCTCGATACACTTTTTGCTAATGCAAAGGCTTATGATGAAGCGAGATCAAAGTCTCAGATGCTTGGAGAGGGTTCCGAGCAAGAGCTTCAAAAGGCCAAAGCTTTACTTCGTAATCTTCGCCTTAAAGAGAAGGATGATATTGCTCACATTCAGCCTATAAAGAAAGAACTTGCGGAGATAAAGAAGCGGAAATCGGATTTGACTTTATCTTTGATGGAACACCAGACATCGCTTGACACCATTCGCGGTGAAATTCAAGAGCTTGAAGAAAAAGTCAATCATTTCAAGAACACTCCTCCTGTTGATGGCAAGGTGTTGGAGGATTTGAAGAACTCTCAAAGTCTTTTGGAATCTGCTCAGAAGGCTTTAGAGGATCAAGATCCTTTTATTTAGACTTAGTAGTTCCTTTTTGAATGTTTCCTTTGTTTTCTTCGCACATGCTTTTATTTGTTTCATCATGATGGATACTTTTTAAAGCATATATATAATTTTTTTTTATTTATATATATGTCTTTATCTTGGCTTGAATATTCGTATGTTATGATTATCCAATCTTATTTATTGATAATAATCATACTCATAACCATCTGACATAAATAAAAAGTGAATTATGACTGAACTTAGAATTTATCTAAGCTGCCTACGTACCCTTTTGAAAGGGATCAAGTCAAAACGTAGTTCAAAAGATTAATTAAAATCTTTGAGGGGGTGTGCCGTACACAGTTTATACTCATGCGGGCCAGGAGTGACTATTTATTTAATCACTATATAGACAAAGTGAAATATATAATAGTTTAGCCACATAAATATACCATTTGGTGGGAGAAGTTTAGCAGTTTAACCACATGCACTTTCTTTGGTGGATACCGTACGCATTTTATACTCATGCGGGCCAGGAGTAACATGCAGTTTATCCTCGTGCGTCACGGAGCGTTTTTTTTTTTTTTTTTTTTTTTTTTTTTTTTTTTTTTTTTTTTTTTTTTTTTTTTTTTTTTTTTTTGCTTCTCAGGGATAGTAGTGTTTCAAGAACTTCCCATTAATCGGGCCAATCTTCACACGGTCTTCTGAAATCAATTTGTATGCCCCATTGGTATAGACTTCCTTGACGACATATGGACCGTCCCATCTTGACATAAATTTATTTCCAACGCGATGGGTGGTGATGATCGGCCTCCTTAGAGCAAGAACCAAGTCTCCCACTTGGAATGAACGTGGCCGTACCTTCTTGTTGTAAGATTTTGAAAGGCGCGCTTGATAGCATTCGAGCCTCTGTTGTGCCTCTAATCGTTTTTCATCTAAGGCTTCTAACTCTTCAAGGCGAAGACGCGCATTTTCTTCAACAGTTAGACCTTCTTGAATAGCAATTCTTAAGGACGGAATTTGTTGTTCAAGAGGAACTATGGCTTCTACCCCATAAACCAAAGAATAAGGAGTTGCTTGGGTAGGTGTCCGGTATGTCGTTCTGTAAGCCCATAAGGCTTCTCCAATGCGTTCGTGCCAATCACGCTTGGTCTTCGCCACAACTTTCTTCAATAAGTTACACAAGGTTTTATTGAATGCTTCGGCTAACCCATTTGCAGCTGCATTGTACATTGAAGATTTCCTTTGCTTAAAGCCGAACTTTTCACACAGCTTGTCTATGAAAGTATTGCTAAAAGGCTTTCCATTATCGGTTATGATGTATCGAGGAATACCGTAACGAAAAATTATATGGCCTTTGATAAAATCAGCAACGTTTTCTTTTTTTACTTCTCTCAAGGGTATGGCTTCTGCCCATTTGGAGAAGTAATCCGTTGCCGCTAGGATATATAAATGGCCCCCTGATGATTTTGTCAAAGGTCCGACGACATCCATGCCCCAAGCGTCAAAAGGCCATGATGCCACTGTAGGATGTAGCGGTTCGGGTGGTTGATGGATGATATTTGCGTGGAATTGACACGCTTGGCATCTTTGTGCATATTCCATGCAATCTTTTACCATCGTTGGCCAATAGTAGCCCATCCTCTTGATTCTAAAATGCAACTTTGGACCGGATTGATGAGCACCACAAATGCCAGAATGGGCTTCCTCCATCGCTTTTGCTGCTTCTTCCTTATTCAAACATCTTAGAAAGACTCCATCAAAAGATCGTCGATATAGTATGCTTTTGAAGTATATGAACCGTGTAGCCCGACGTCGAACATCGACTTTTTGACGTTGATCATTTGGCAACTTATCGTATTTTAAGTAATCAACAATCACTTGTCGCCAATCTTCTTCTTCTTCGATTTCATACACTTGCACGACGTTGATTTCCCTTCCCTCATCGTATTCATCACCAAAGAGAGGCGGTACCACCCAACTTTTACAAATTGGTATGGAAATATCCTTCTTGCGTATAGCAATTGCCGAAGCGAGTTTGGCCAATGCATCTGCTTGTTTATTTTCACTTCTTGGGATATGGCCAAGTTCTACTCCTCCAAGCCATGCAATCATCCTTCGAGCATACTCGACATATGGTAGTAGTTCCGGTTTCTTTACTTCGTATAATCCAAGTATTTGGTTTACTACCAACTTCGAGTCTCCATAGACTTTTATATGCAACCTTTTTGCATCCATGGCCATTTCTAGCCCCAATATGAGAGCTTGATATTCGGCTATATTGTTAGAACAATTCTCAGTCAAAGTGAAGGAATATGGTAACACCTCTTTTTCTGGCTTTACAAACACAACTCCGGCACCAGCTCCTTCTTTGTGAGACGCCCCATCAAAGTACATTAACCATGGAGGACTTATTTCAACTACGAGCGCGTCCTCATCCGGGAGATCGTCAGTTAATTCCCACTCGGCAGGTATTGGATGATCGGCTAAGAAGTCAGCCAGTACTTGCCCCTTAACAGCCTTTTGAGGGACATAAATGATCTCAAATTGTTGTAGCTGGAGATACCATCTAGCGAGTCTGTCAGATAGAACAGGTTTAGACATGACATATTTCAATGGATTTGCCTTAGAGATCAAGCGTACAGTGTGGGCTTGGAAGTAATGTTTCAATTTTTGAATAGAAAAGATCAAAGCCAAACATAACTTCTCAATCGGGGAGTACTTCAACTCATTTGGAGTCATCATTCTACTCAAATAGTATAATGCATTCTCTTTTCCATTTTCATTTTCTTGAGCGAGAAGTGCCCCCATCGATCGTTCTTGAGCGGCTAGATACAAGATTAGCGGACGACCAGAAACTGGTGCAGCTAAGACAGGAGGTTTCATTAAGTATGTTTTAATGCTTGTGAAGGCATTCCTACATGTTTCATCCCATTCAAATGGTACTCCTTTTTTCATGATCCGACTAAAGGGTTGACATCGACCTGCTAAATTTGAGATAAATCTTCGCAGATATGCCAATTTTCCTTGTAGACTCTTCAATTCATGGATGTTACGGGGTTCGGGCATTTTCACAATTGCATCGATCTTAGCCTGCTCGATTTCGATTCCTTGTTGTCGAACAATAAACCCGAGAAACTTCCCTGATTTTACACCAAAAGCGCACTTGAGCGGATTCATCCTTAATTGATACTTCCTTAATCGCTCGAAGATGATTCTTAAGTCTTTCAAATGCTCACTTCTCTTTCTTGACTTAACAACCACATCATCCACATAACATTCAATATTCTTGTGAAGTATGTCATCAAAGATTTTCTGCATGGCTCTTTGGTATGTAGCACCAGCATTCTTTAATCCGAACGGCATAACTTTGTAGCAGTATATTCCTTTAGGAGTGCGGAATGCCGTCAGCTCCTCATCATTTGGTGACATGCGGATTTGATTGTACCCTGACGATCCATCCATGAATGATAATGCCTCATGCCCGGTTGTGGCATCAATCATTAATTCGGCAATTGGCAAAGGGAAGTCATCCTTGGGACAAGCTTCGTTTAGGTCCCTGAAATCTACACATACCCGGATTTGCCCATTCTTCTTTCTTACCGGAACTATGCTGGAAATCCATGTAGGGTATTTAACTTCTCTGATAAATCCGACATCAATAAGTTTGTTTACTTCGGTTTCAATCAGTGGAACCAATTCGGGCCGGAATCTCCGTTGAGTCTGTTTAACTGGTTTTGCTTCATTCTTTATAGCTAAGTTATGAACAGCTATTTTTGGACTTAATCCTGGCATTTCTTTGTAAGACCATGCAAATATGTCTTTGAATTCCTTTAACAGCTCAACATATGACAACTCTTCATCATTAGTTAATAAGGCACTAATGTAGGTGGATCGTGGATCATCAAGAGTTCCCAAATTAACTTCTTTCAATTCATCAATAGTGACCTTAACACCTTCTTCAAACTGCGGGGGTGCTATCTGTGCATCTTCTTCTATATTCACCTCATCACACAATGTGATATGGTATGACGTTGAGATCTCTTCATAAGTGTTCTGCTCCAATGCTATGACGAAATTGGATGATCCCACACTTTCCCTATCATCTTCATTTTCAAAAGTGTGTTCATGGATAACTTCTTTATCAGCTTGTGTGAAGATGATGGTTTTCATTTTGGCTTTTAATTCCCTTCCACATGATATGGTCAACGTAGTACGTCTTTTCATACGAGAAGGTATTAAACTCCTCAATTTGTGAGTTGTCCGTAGCATTTTATTCTCCTTGATATGTAGACTATCCTTCTTGGTTTTACCGAGTCTATCAAAAACTGATACTCCATGAGTCGGTTTTCTACCAAGTCTTTTAAAAACAGATACTCTTTGCTCTTTTTCCTTCTCACATGACTCTTCTACTTCCTCTTCAATGATATAGTTGGTAGTGGCCCTTTTGATAGCGATACGGACAGGCTTTTGTGAGACGAATCCTAATCCTTCTTTTACTTTTGGAGCTATGATTGTGCTCTTGATCATGTCTTGAGCAGTTTCAACTTTGCTATCCTGCATTCTCTTAGCTGAGGATCTTAATGTAGACGCTTGAGAATTATAACCTGCTTTTAGAAGAAGGTCATATGCTTTTGGACCGAAGTGTTTTGAAACCTCTTGGTCAGAAAGTTCTCCATGCTCTATTGCGCTACCTTTCTCTGGCCTTATAAAACCTTCAAGTGGCTGGGCAGTCGGAGTATCCATATCAATCTTGGTCAATGGCACAGTGAATCCTTCTAAAGCCTTTTCTTTGGCAGAGAGAGATGCTCTCATCTTTTCCTCCTTAGCCTTTGTATCTCCATTTTTATGCTCCCCTTGCATAATCTTTGTCTTACTCACATAATACTTGGCGTCAGCAAAGTGTGATTCTGCTTCGGTAAATGGTTTATGATCACCAATTACCATCTTTACTTCGCCATTTTGACAGTATTTGAAACATTGATGCAAAGTTGATGGGATCACACCATATTCATGTAGCCATGGTCGGCCGAGAAGCATGTTATATGATGTCCTCGCATCAATTACATGGAAAAGGGCTGTTGAATTCATATCCTCCATTAACATAATCAATCTGATAGTACCAAGAGCTCTTTGTCCTTCGTGGTTGAACCCTTGAATCATTAATTGACTATTAGACAGTTCATTCGTATGAATTCCCAACTCTTTCAACATTCTAAGTGGCAAGATGTTGACCGCAGATCCTCCATCAATGAGTATTCGGTTCACCCTTTTTTCGTTGGTGTAACAACTTACGAATAACGGCCTGTTGTGGGGTTCATATCCAAGCTGCAAGTCTTCGTCAGTAAATGTGATGGTCAAAGCATCTACATTAACTGCCTTCACTTCTATTTCCTGTTTGCTATCAAATAAAGTTCCAACGCCTTCAAGCATATCATTAAACTCGGTGACGACATTAGTGGTCACATTATCTTCTTCGAGAGAAATTTTTCCTTGACGGGAAAGCTGCATGATCTTATCCTTAAATATGAAGCAATCATGAATTGGATGTCCAACCAATCGATGGTATTTGCAATATTTAGGATCATCGGTCTGCCCGGCTTCATTTGGTCGCTTCATTTCTGGTAACTCAATAAGTCCTTCTCTGAGTAGATCATCAAATATTCCAGAGACGTCAGAATCTAGGAAAGGATATTGTTTTTGTTGCATCTCTTTCAAGGTCAACTTTTTTTGCCCCAAATCTGGATGACTTTTTGGTTTATCATTTTCATCTTTATCCTTTCTCAAGAATTTGACTGATGTTGCCTTTACTGCCATTGACTCTTTCTTGGAATTTTTATCAAAAACATTTGCCCCTTTCTTAAAATCTTGTTTTTCTTTGAACCTTCGTGGTTCTTGAATCGGCGGTACTTCAATTCCACTTGCCGCCATGCTTATTTCCATATCATGAGCCCTAGTAGCCAATTCTTCGAATGTTTTGGGCTGGATTCCCCGTAAAATATACTGTAGGCCCCAATGCATGCCTTGAATGCACATCTCAATAGCTGACGATTCAGAGAGACGATCTTTACAGTTTAAGCAAAGGTTTCTCCATCGATTGATATAATCGATCACTGCCTCTTCCTTCCATTGACGAGTACTTGTGAGTTCTACCATGCTAACAGTTCTTCTAGTACTATAGAAGCGGTTGAGGAATTCATGCTCTAGTTGTTCCCAACTATCAATTGAACTTGGCTCTAAATCTGTATACCAATCAAATGCATTGCTCTTGAGGGAACGAACGAATTGTTTCACCAAGTGATCCCCATAAGTGCCAGCATTATTACAAGTTTCAATGAAATGAGCTATATGTTGTCTCGGATTACCCTTTCCATCAAATTGTTGAAATTTGGGGGGTTGGTAACCGAGGGGCATTTTTAGATAGTCAATCCTTCGAGTGTATGGCTTAGAGTATGCCAATGATTTAGAACTCCCATCGTATTTAGTCTTGATAGTCCCTTCAATGAATTCCTTCAATTGATCTACTTGAATAAAGCCATCGGCAGAAACATGGATATGAGACTTTTCATCTTCATGTTTGGGTCGTTCCTCATCTTTGTTTTCGTCTTCTTCTTCGTCTTCTCCATTTTGACCCGCTCTTTCTTTCGTTAGTTGTGCAATCTTTGCATCTTGCATTGTTATTTGATGACTCATTCCTTCGATCATTTTTGTTAGAGTGGCCAGTTGCTCTTCTATGGTAGAAGCACTTGTCGTCATAGCAGGGGCTTCCAACAGAGGATTTAAAAGGTTGTTCGAAAAACTGATATGCGTCTCCTTAAAAGCCGTAAATGGAGACACATTTTCCGTGGCGGATGAGGACCCAACGTTTTCTTTTGCCCTTCTCGCCATGCTTCGTGTGAGAATTCCGAAGCTCTCCGAATGATTTTCTGAAGAGGACTTACTTGGAGGTAACATCGTTCGAGTGAAGAGGAGGGATGAGAGGTAGAGAGGTCCCACCGGGCGTGCCAAAATTTGTAAACACAAATTTTATTGTATTTAATAAAATAAATACAAATTCGTTTACAAATCCAAATTTATGGATTAATCAAAATTAATGCGGGTTGCGATCTCTATTCTTCCTCTGATTCTTCTCTTCAACTTGATGCTTGAACGATGTTTGAACAGCTTCCGAGATTTATGGAGAATTTATCTCTCCTTGATCTCCTTGGCTTTAGCACTTGAATTTTTATAACGTTTATTCGGAGGGCTTCCGCCTTATTTCCGGATCAAACGCTAATTTTATTGGATTCTACGAAGAACGCAATCGGTTCTACGAAGAACACTTGAATATTGGTGGAATTTCGGAGCTTTCTACGAAGAACGATATTGGTTCTACGAAGAACGCTTGAATATTTGAGAGAATTCGTAGTAAATTCCAATTCTTGTTTAGAGTTGGAACTTATGAATTCTGGTGTGTTCTTTGAGCTCTCATTTGACCCCTATTTATAGGTGTAGAAGTAGCAGGCTTGATGGGCTTTTGGGCTCCATATTGGGCCTCCATGATGAGGTGTCACAATCTGATTGGTCCTTAATATTTCGTATTTATCTTCATCAAATAATAAATATTATGTGCAGATTTTGACACGTGTCAACTTCTTATTGGTCGAGAATCTCCATATTTTAAATATCAATATCTAATTATTTAATTCAAGAATTATCTTTAATTTAAATTCCTAAAATATAAATAATAGATATATTTGATATTTCATATATTTAATTTTATGTGATATAATTTATATCCACAAATTAAATATTTTATTTATAAAATTTATACGTCTACAGTTCTCGAAAACAAGATTAATGAGATGTTAAGTATGGTTAAATAGCAAATAATTGTTGGTTAATGATAGCAGAGAGGGCGACAAGTTGCTTTGAAAGAGACCTAAGCATTTAATTAAATTCGTTCGCCATTCACATTCATATCAATTGTCGAATTCATAGTATTAAAAAGAATTCTTCACAAATCATGTAGCAACTATTAGCAAACAGAGTATGTGACCCTTTGATTGTGCTGAGTTGAAGATCATAAAATATTCCTTATATATAAAGTCAAAATTACTATTATTATTTTTTGAAGAAAAAATTAAGGATTTCGTCAAACGATTCCACGAGGATAAGAATGAAGCTCTAAAGTGAAATGTGCCAAAAATAAAATAAAACAATAAGCTTGATTAATAGAAATTTAAAGACCGCGTCGTGGATTGAGACTTTTATTTTCAAAACTTAATTCTATCGTTAGGCCAACACATACACATAAAATGTGCCGAATTTTGTAACTAAATGAAGTTGTATATCTAAAACACAATTTAATTAGTATTTAGATAAGCGTATACAATTTCACAATCAAATATGGTGGAGTGGGGTGTAGGGTATTATGATTAGGATTTGACGCAATGGAGGCAATTGTCAAAAATGTACATTATTAAAAGTATCGACTGTGTTTCAACAATAAAATATCTCATACACTATGGTTTTGATTATTTCTAGATGTTTTACTTTTTGCACTTACTAATATCCACTAAAATATCATCTACTATTTAATATCGCACATGTGTTGTTACATTCTCAATTTCTCATATTCATACTGGAATAACAAAATCATGCTGCAAGCAAAAAAAGTAAGACTATTAATAAGTTACTCTCCTCGTCGACGATAAGCGTTCACTTTTTGCCATTTTGTAACGACGGAAATTTTGTACCTCATTTTCACTATTTAGACTCTTGTCTTCCACCAAACCGTAGTTTCATATTGTGAATCTAGAGTGATGTATATACATATAATCTAAATTAGTACTTAGATGGCCAAATACATCAAAATAACCCAAACTTTGCACATTTACACCAAAATAACCCAAACTATTAATATTACACTAAAATAACCTAAACAATTATAAGTTTGCATCAATCTGACATCTGTCAATGTAACATGGATGGAGCCGTTAGTTTGCTGACTCAGCAAACACCATTCCTCTTATTGACGCTTATGTGTAAATACACATGTATAATTTTTTTGAATAAAAAAAATAAATAAATAAAAAAATAAAAAAAATTGATCTAATCAAAAAACATTTTATTACTTACTCTATTATTTTTTTAATGGCTCCATGTTTTGTGTTGGTAACATCATATAGCATTATTGCGAATTTTAATTGAAAAGATATTTTAATTATTTGATATGTATTCATTACTTCTTAAGCTTTTTTTCACGTTTTTGGGATATTAGTGTGAGACCTTTTGTCTTACTATAATAATAATAATAATAATAATAATAATAATAATAATAATAATAATAATAATAATAATTGAATTGATATTACATTGATTTTTCAAATTTTTAGTGAAAACCAATAAAATTCAACTAAGTGTATTTGCCAAGTTAGCAAAACTAACGGCTCCATCCATGTGAAATCGACGGATGTCAGATTGATGCAAATGTAAAACTGTTTAGGTTATTTTAGTGTAATATTAATAGTTTGGGTTATTTTGGTGTAAATGGGTAAAGTTTGGGTTATTTTGATGTATTTGGCCTACTTAGATTCAAGAACATTTAGCCAGGAGGAAGATGACAAAATAGAAACGAACGAATAATGTTTAGGAGAAAGGGCTAGTGTGTGTTTTGTCGCATTAACAAATTTGTCTTCTTTTTCTTCGTTGTTTCTTAGTTGTCTGAGAATATCCTCACTCTCATATTCATACTATACTATACTATACTATGTTTAGTTGACTTTGCACTCTTTGTACAATACAAATTTCACCAAAAAAATAAAAAATGTTTGTGACACAAACATAGCACTTTTTACCATCGCAAATTTTCTATAGTACTAATTAACTTTCTAGTACTGCTATTTTTATTGTACCAAACCATGGATAAACAAGGAATTAAATATTTATGAGGGGGAACTTTATCTTGTAAGGATGAGGGAAAAAAAATGATTACAAAACAAGAGATTGAGATTGCATATTATACACACACACACACATGTAGAGAGAGAGAGAGAGAGAGAGAGGGAGGGAGTGGGATTAAATAGTAAATAAAAAACATGTTTTCGTGCACGGAAGTAAGAGCACATCAAGCACGTGAGGCTGCAAGGCTTGATAGGAACACACTCTGAATTCACCACATATTTACTTAATTTATTTAATAAAATAAATAAAGCCACCTTCAACTGCCATTACTCCTCTCTGCTGCATCCCATTCAAATTCAATCATTAATAGTCACTCCCTCCGTCTTTAAATAAGTGTCCCGAGCCGTCAATTTGAAAATACCAAGGAGAATGCTAAAATGACACTTATGCCCTTAAAATCCTTGATTATTTATTTATTTATTTTTGTCTTTCTCCCACTTTTAGATTTTCAAGAAGGGTAGTTTTGGTACTTTTGTGTAATTTTTGCTTGGAAAAATGTGATAGGACACTTATTTAGGGACAAAATTTTTGCCGGTTCGGGACACTTATTTAAAGACGGAGGGAGTACTTTAATACTATGAGAGTTCTTTTAAGAGGGGTCACTTAGGGAGGGACGAAGGGAGTTCTATTTCGATATATATATACATATATATATAGATGGTTCCATAGTACTATGAGCGTTAAATTTCGAGGGCAAAGATTCTCACATATTATAGCATGTTCCTGTGGATGAAGTGACCTACAGTAGAAATACAATTGGGAAATTGGGATGCAAAATTTTAAGAAGCGCTACTAGCTTCCCTCTCATAGTCATTTCATTCCCAATATTGAAATGTAGTATAAATTTAAAAGCCTCATTTTTCCCCTCCTGAAATGGAAGGGAAAAGAAAAGAAGAAAAGGGCAATGTTGTATGGGACTATGTTGTACCTGGATTTGTAGGATCACCAGCTTGCAATTTCGGGCAAGCTGACGAAAGATGGCCTTTTTCTCCACATTCGTAACATGTTCGCCTCCGTATCTTTGAGCTACTAACATTTGTCCCATTGTCAGCAGCTTGATTTTCGACTTTGAAACTCGTATTATCTTTGTAGACTTGATTGTCGACTAATGGCACCTCAGGAATCGCGGCAGTTACCTCCTTGCCATTGTTGGCTTGATTATCTGTAAAAAATGTATAATATTTAGAGGAGTCGTTCCAGGAAAGAGAAACCAGGGAAAAAGAAAAAAGAAAAAAATCAAGTTGGACTGTGCTTTACCCGTATTTGCAGCTTGAACTTTCGGGCAAGCTGATGAAAGATGGCCCTTTTCTCCACATTCGTAACATGTACGCCTCCGTATCTTTGAGCTACTAACATTTGACCCACCGTCAGCAGCTTGATTTTCTACTTTACCACTCATATTATCACTGTAGACTTGATTGTTGACTAATGGCACCCTTGAACTCGCAGCAATTACCTCCTTGCCATTGTTGACTTGATTATCTGTAAAAATGTATAAATGTTTATAAGCCTCTTTTCAGAAAAGAGAAACCGAAAAATACGCAAAGTTGGACTGTGCTTTCTTTACCTGTATTTGCAGAATCAGCAGCTTGTACCTTTGGGCAGGCTGATGAAAGATGGCCTTTTTCTCCACATTCATAACATGTTCGCCTCCGTATCTTTGAACTAGAAACATTTGTTTCATTGGTAGTAATTTGATTTTGGCCTCCCACACTAAAATTATAGTTGTAGTCTCGATTGTCTTCTGGTAGCAACCTTTGATTGGCAGCAGGTACCTCTTTAAAACTGTTGGTGTTGATATCTGTTTAAAATGTAAGAAGTCAGCAGCCTACAGAACAAAATCTAATAGTAGGACGAAAGATGTAGCATTAAACTATGTTGGACCTGGAATTGTAGGGTCGCCAGCTTGAATCTTTGGGCAAGCTGATGAAAGATGGCCTCGTTCTCCACATTCATAACATGTTCGTCTCCGTATTTTTGAACTTACATCATTTGCCTCACTTCCTTGATTTTCGACAGCTACACTAAAACTATCACTGTAGCGTCGGTTGTCTTCCGCCTTTGTACTGGCAGCAGTTACCTCCTTGCCAGAGTTGAATTGATTATTTGTTGGCATCGGTTGCAAAGTAGAAGCAGTACCATTTTTAAGTACAGCACAGCTTACTCTAATAGGCCTGCCACATACTACTGTTTGATCCAATTTCAGAGCTGTTTTTAGAGAAAGGCTATCGGCTAAATCCACATGAGCATATCCCTTGAACTCTCCCGTCTCTTTGTCTTTACCGAATCGAATAGTTTTGATAGTGCAGCCTACTAGAATTCTCTTCAAATCATCCTCGGTTATATTCCATGACAAATTACCAACATATATCCTATTGTAGCCCTCAGCAATAGATGGTGAAAAATTGGGCAACTTGTTTTCTCTGCTCGACTTGTACGGCTGGATCTTAAGGAATAGGCCACCCCTGGAAAACAGTGGTTAATTTAAATCAAGAAAATCAAGGCATGGTGAACGGGAACATGAGACGTCAATAATAGTACAATCTTACATGTCAGAACCATCAAGTGCCAATGCCCTTTTAGCTGCTGCATCAGTCTACAAAAGAAAGACAACAAATTAACTTTAGGGAAGTTATCATGTCTCTCCATCAACTAGATGCAGTGACTCGATACTGAAAATTATGGACATAGCAATGCCAAGGGGCTTAAAGTAATAGCAAAAGAAAAGTACAGTGAAGGTCATCCTTGCCTCTCAAGGCAAAATGTGGTGATTGAAACCTTGGAGACTTACTCAGAGCCATATCAGCAAGACATTAATGTACATACTATTATGTCTCGTATTTAGAAGCAAAAATCCAACAACACATTTGATAGTTAACATGATAATCTTACATCTTGGCCATTTCCACTACAAACTGCAAATATTAACAACTTAAGAATTATCCAGACACTTTAACAACTTAAGTAAATAAAAATGGTTATCACAATTTGTAACCTCCGTAAGAGCTTCTAAGCCTAGAAGCTCAATCTGTTACATAAGCAGCTCAATTAACATCGCATAAATTTGGCTTACTTCCCCTGAATTTTAGAAAATGTGATAACAAGGCCGTACATGGCAGCAAGCAAAAATTTAACAATCATGTGAACCATATAAAACTCATATTATCTGTTCTTGGTCGTATCTACTGTATTCCGTGCAATGCACCTTATAAGATCAATTGTATATCCAACGTGATAACACTTAAACCATAGAACGCTTGAGGTAAGCATAAAACATCATCATTAAGAAAGTTATAACCTACCTTGAAAGTGATAATTGCTATTCCTCTAAATTTTCCAGTGTCTGGAAATGTCAAACAATCAATGCTAGTAATGGTTCCACAGCCTTCAAAATAACTTCTAATATCATCCTCAGTTGAGTAGTAGGGAATGCCTCCAACATATACTTTTTGAGGTACTTCAATATGTTTCCTGTAGGACAAATCACAGCGATGGTGATCAGTGAAATTGTTCAGAGCTATACAAAAATATGAGGATTGAATAATTAAAAAAAGTAAAACATATCGCAGAACTTCTCCAAAACAGCTGCCTGTAGAAAGTGATGAAGCAAAAAAGTATTTGCATTTCTCATACTTTTCCCACAAGAATTCTGTAACTAGCTATGAATGGAACAAGCAAACAATGGCAGGGAAAAGGCAGAGGAAGGATAGTTACATCTAGGCTGGTCAAGTAGCTTTTTAATACATCAGACAACACAAGAAGATTGCTCTATCGGCAAATGAGATCTGAGATCTTATGAGGAACTCCATTCCCGAAGATTTGAACCATGTACAAGAATTTGAGTTCACGGAGTATACATAATAAATGACCTCTTTTCACACAATTTAGCATGGCCCTAAGCAAGCGTGCCACAAGTGATCCCTCCAAGTACAAACTTAATCCCATTAAATTTAAACCAAATAGCTATGTAACAAAAAAATTATCAAAGCAAGCAGCGTCCTCAAATAAGATAAAGATATATAGTCAGACTTCAAATAAACTATCTAATCAGCCTTCACATATATATTACATGCATTTACAAATAGATGTAAACCAGGCAGACTAAAAGATCAGGACAGCATACCTATCATTACCAATGCTATCATCAGCCTTTGCCACAACTGGCTCCCCAGTAGATACATTCTCATTCTGGTTAACTACCTCCTTCACTGCCCCATTTTCTGCCTCCTCGATTTTGTTGTTGTCAGTCTTTTTCTTCTTTAACATCCACCAATTTCGAGGCCTCTTCTTCTTCTTTGTCTTCTTCTTCTTCAAGTTCTCTGATTCCTCACTTTCATCTCTCTTCCTTTTCTTTATCTTATTCCTCTTCTCGACCTGGATAGTATCTGAGTTCATCCCATCTTCAAGCTTTACTTCCCCATCACCATTAATCTCTTCTTTTTTAATGTTGTCTACATTCTCTGTCGGTGCCTTTGGCCTTTGCTTTACTCTTTTCGGTCTTTCTTTTTTAGATAATTTGGATCTTTGTGCCTCTAGACTCAGGATAGTCCTTAGCGCATCCGAGGCTTTCGAGCTAAAATCCTGGGAACTTTCATATTTCTTGTCAGTAAAGTTACTCTGAGCTCCCGATTCTGTGATTAGTTCAGCTTTAACGGCTCGAAGCTTCTGCTTCAGCTTCTTGTTTGACAATACCATCTTCTTCTTTTTCACTCTCCTATCTTAGCCTTCCAAACATATCTGGCACAATAAACATACACATAAACATTATAAGCAAATTTAATTTGCAGAGATTGACAAACACATCAAACATAAACTCCACGATCTGTGAGCTTATCTAATAATCTGAAGAAACTGCATAGAGATCAACCGTTCGCCTTTTCAACGCATAGGACTTACCCGACCTAGTAACAAAATATGCAGTTAGATTCATCGTCCTCAGAATTATGCCAGAACCCATAAATTAAGGTGACTTAACAATATTAGTGACAATGCCCCACACCCCCAAATTCCAAACACACAAACACACCAACATAATGTGTGAACAGAACAAGTGCTTCGAGTACTAAGAATTCATGCTCTATTAGGTTCGCCCAGGTTCCTTCAATTTCATTGAATGTTCAAACCTCACTGTTCAAATTCGAGCCCTAGAAATACGAAACTTCAGAAACCTAAGTAGGACTTAAGCTGCTGCGTAACACCTCGATTGATACATTCCCCTTTAATTCTTACAATCCACAGCATTTCAGAAAACATAACATGATAGAAAACCAACTCCTAATTCAAGCACAATAATTTAACTCGTATAGAAAGCACGTATGCTGGTATTGACGCGCAGGCGAATAAGTGTGGTTATGAAAGAAAATAAGAAGTGACAAAGCAAAAGGGGAAACATTCAGCTCACCACCAGTAGTTGAGATGGTTGAGATGACCAGACGCCGCGAACTCCCACCCCCCTCTCTCTCTCTCTCTCTCTAGCGAGTAGTTTACCCTAGAGTACGGTGGCCGCGGATGAAAACAGAGCAAAGTTGGCGGAGCAGAGGCGCGCGGCGGTGGCAGGTTATGCTTGGGTTTTCACCATCTTTATTTAATTCGTTTCAACCTCGCAAGTTTTCTAATTTAAGATTTAACCCCTCAAATTTCTCGTAACTGCTGAGCGGGTGTTTCACTTTCATTTCTAGCTGATTTTTCATTTCTAAATGAAAAATGATACTCCCTCCGACCTCTATTTATTGACGGAGGGAATATGGGCACAGATTTTTTTGCATTTTATGGTATAATAATAAATTAATATGTTAAAGTGTTAAAGTGGAATAATTGTGGGTCCATTTGAATTGTTTAATAGTATTAAAATGATAAAATAATAAAAAGTAGATGTATAAAGTGTTAAAGTGATTGTGGGGTCTACGTCCAAAAATGGAAATTGTCAATAAATGGAGGACGTCCCAATATAGTATTAACGTCAATAAATAGAGGACGGAGGGAGTACTAGTATCCATACAATTATAGAAATTTTATAAACTTTTAACAAGTTGATGGGCCATTTATATTGACGTCTTCAAACATATGCTTGACTCGACTCGACTCGACTCGACTCCATCGTTTATTGCATTTATCTATATTAAGTTATAAAAATCATCGGTGCTCGTATTCGACTTCAAATAGTTTAATCTTAAATTCATTGTAGGACAACTTTGAGAAAAATATATTACCTTCATCTCGTTTAAGTTGAGACGTTTTTAAATGGCACAAGAGCCAAGGAAAATGGGATAAAAGGGTGATGTAATGGAGATGTGATGGTAAATTAAAGTTTAATTTAATTTAAATTATTAGTACTACTCACATCCATTTTTAATTAAAATTAATGTAGGCTATTTAAGTGTGATGTAGATGGTGTGAAAACGGGTCTAATAAATGAGATGTCCCGAAATGGAATACGAGTCTACTTAAACGGAATGGAGGTAGTACAATGTATGCATCAATTTTCAACTTTTTTACCTCAATAGATATACTTACACACATGTACATTCATCGTGATTTAAACATCCGAACCAATGTTTTGAAACCCGGACCGGATACCGAACCGGTCATTGAATCGGGTCACCGGGTCATCGGGTCGACTGGTTGATCCGTTTCTAAAAAACCGGATGATCCATATATATAATAGATATTATATTGTTTTATATTTTAGATATTTGTTGAACTTTTAGAATACATATATGAGGTAGTTCAGTTGGTTATTATGTTGGACTAACAAGCTAGTGGTCACAAGTTCGAATCCTGATGAATGCCAAAAATTAATTTTTTTTTAAAGTGAACCGTGACTGAGTCTGACCGGGTTTGACCGGTTCACTCCGGGTCTTGACCGGGTCTACCGGTTCACTCCGGGTCAATTGAAATGTACGTAAATTGAAGACCCGGACCGGACCAGGGACCGGTTCACCGGTTTTCCGGTCGGACCGGCCGGTCCGGGTCGGGTTTAACAACATTGATCCGAACTTTTTAATCATAAATATATACTCCATCCGTCCCCTTATTGATGTCTCATTTGTCATTTTGGGGTGTCCCAACAATAATGACACATTCTAAAAATAGAATTAATAAGGGAGTGTAATTGCCAACAAATGGTCCCACCATTTGCCATTTTTTGGTGATTAAATGTAAGGCCCCACCAGTTTTTATTATAAAAATGTCACTCCTTAAATCTTGTGCCCAAAAGTAAATGAGACATCAATAAGGGGACGGAGGGAGTACATCTTACCACTCAATTGAGTTTTTAGGTGGGCAAATTCGTGAATACATGCCCTAATGAGTCAAATACAAAAGGGAGGTACTCAGTGTTCGTGCCAAGGTCAAGGTCGGATTTAAGTATAAATCTAATGTACTCCATCCGTCATCCAAATATGTGTTTCATAGAATTTGATACGGTTTTAATTTTTTGTAACGAGTGTGTTTATAGTGGAGTTTAATTTTCACCTTTTATAGTTAGTATGTTTATGTATTTATGGGAGCTCCACTTTTTGTATTTTGGATAAATTATGAATAAATATGTAAAAGTTCTTATGAGATATTACGTCTTAAAATAGAAGAATCATGTACATTCGGGAGGATGATGAAAAAAGAAATAAAGATACAAATTTGAACGGGGGAGCAAGTTAGAATTTAAAATCAAATTTGATGGTTCCATTAAATAAATTAAAATTGAAGAAAAAAATGAAAACAGGCTCTCGCTTTACACTCGTTTCCCAGAATAAAAGAAGTAAAAGAAATTCAACATAACTAAATAGCAGTATTAAAAAAATTAATACCAAAATCGCGAAATTTTCAGGTCACAGACTCTCAACTCTAAACCCCTCGAAGCTTCAGAGATTGTAGCGGGGCAGTGTAGATGACGACCAGAATAGCGCCGGGCGTCGGTGCGAATCTTCTCGGCCAGCACTCCGCCGAGCGCAACCAAGACGCCACCGTCTACGTCGGCAATCTCGAATCCAAAGTAGGTTTCTCTTCTTATCCCTACAATCACCTCTTTTTTTGCTCTCAATTTGGCCTAGGGTTTTAGTGTGTATTGTTGTTTACTGTAGTTCGCCTGAAATTTCCCTTCGAATTTAAAATTCTCGAATTAAACAACTCAGTTCCAAGCTGATTTAGGGGTTTAGTGGTTACCGCTGAAATCGTACAAGTATAGCTGAAGCTCAGTCTGGTCATTATTGATTCTTTAGTGGTGGAAAATGTATGCTATGCTGATTTAGGGAGAAAAAAAGCGATGGTTTGGTGTTTATGGCCACTGAATTTGCATCCTGCATTTAATTTTTAGTGATTTAGATGAGGAGTGTTGAATTCTCAAATATTTAACCTGTTGTTTTTCTCTAATACATTATCTATTTCTGGTTTTGGATGTGTTTTTATGAATTTTTGGATTTGTTTCATTGAATTGCTGTGCTTCCCCAGTACTGTTTGTACTATATTATGTGAACAAGCGTAAGATGTTTGTTTCCCTATACATCTGGCGGTTAACGACATTTTATATCCTACGTGGGTGCACAGGCCAGTGAAGAGTTATTGTGGGAGCTGTTTGTGCAAGCAGGACCAGTTGGTATATCTCTGCTACTCTACTAGACCTTATACCGTAACCCGAATAATTCAGTGAACTCATGTTGCTTGATTACGAACCCTATTAATTCAGTTGTTTGTGTTTTTCTTGAACTAGTTAATGTATATGTGCCCAAGGACAGAGTTACCAATGCTCATCAGGGCTACGGATTTGTGGAGTTCAGAAGTGAAGAAGATGCCGATTATGCAAGTTCCTTTACTTCCAACCTTGTTAATATCACATTTTTTCTTTCCTCATATGAATTCCAAGGTTTTGACCATCAACTCGTTTTGCAGGCAATAAAAGTTCTAAACATGATTAAATTGTTTGGAAAACCTATTCGAGTAAATAAGGTATTAACTCAGCTGACAATGTCATTATTTTTCATTGTTCTATTGAATTATGACATATCTTGCTGGTATTAAGTTCTGGTTTATATGAGCCTGATTGTACGATCCAATTGTTTGAACTACAGGCTTCACAAGACAAGAAAAGTGTTGATGTTGGAGCTAATCTTTTTATCGGGAACCTTGACCCTGTAAGAAAATATTTTATCTCTGAGAGTATTTTCTCTCAACTGTCCTAAATTGCTTGAAGTATATTTATTTCTGGGCAATGAATTTGAGATTTTTGGATGATCAACTGCTGAGTGGTCTTATGTTCTACTTTTTGCAGGATGTTGATGAAAAGCTTCTTTATGACACTTTCACTGCTTTTGGTGTAATTGTTTCAAATCCAAAGGTTTTCCTCACTCTTTTCTTCATTTTGTTGTTTTGTGTCTTCGCTAGTATTACATTTGGAGAGTGGTAATATGGATTAATTTTCTTTTCTACTTTTGCTTAAATCGTAGTAAATGATTTGTACTGTAATACTGTCAAAAGGTATTGGTACGTTATTCATGTGTTGAATACGTTTCATCTGAAGTTTTTTTTAGGGGCTTATTACTCTCTTTTGAAAATTAGGTTCTGTTTTATACCAAAATTGGGCCAGTTGCTTTCGATAATTCTGTCCCTTATCAAAATTTCTAAAATGTGTTGTACAGTCAAAAATTGGATAGTGTTCTGATTTTCTGTTCAACTGTAGTTGGATTTGCATCAGTGTTGTTGACTTGTTGCCCCCCACCCCACCCCTTTGTTTGCATTTTGTTACTGCCAATGTTCTAAAAGACGTCGTCTAGGTCCACCTAGGCGGCGCCTAGGCGCTAGTCAGTACCTCGCCGCTCGACTAATATGTAATCCGCCTAGGCTCTATGCCATACCCAATGAGCTGCTCGTGAAGCTTAATCAATAGTCTATATGTGTTAATTAATCTATGTTTAGGCAAACTATGCTACTTTATGTATGATTTTGGATTTATAATTATGAAACTAGTCTATCAATTGTCATATAATGTGTATTTATTATAAATTTGGCAACAATATTGTAAGAATAGTAAAAATAAACATTATAGTTCGAATCCGCCTAGGCGCTAGTCACCCCTCCACCTCCAGACTAGCGCCTAGCGTTTTTTAGAACATTGGTTACTGCCATGTTTTGAGTAATGATGAAATAACTTTTGTTGAATCGTCAGTTGTGAGGATGTACATTGGATGCTGGCTTCTAAAATTTTGTGCTTTTGCAGATAATGAGAGATCCAGAAACAGGAAATTCTCGTGGTTTTGGTTTCATTAGCTATGATTCTTTTGAGGCTTCTGATGCTGCCATCGAGGTAAATTTTTTTCTATCTAATTGTTATGCTATGCTTGTGTTGGCTGATTACTTTGAGGAGGTTCTTGGAAGGGGAAAGGAATTAGAGGAACTACATTGTAAACACTAAACACAATATTCTACCTTTTCAAAATGAATCGATCCCCCGGGAATGAAAGTAGTTGTATGTACCTTTCCTCACTACTGACTTGAAATTTGTAGATAGTTGGGTTTATTCCACTAAAGGACATTGACTTGTAATATCTTACATAAAAACATATAGTCAAACCTTGAAGATCATTTGTTAGATTGAGTTTTAGGATGAAAGTTTGAAATGTTTTTGCCCAATTGTTTGTGGAGAGACTTGAAGTCAGGAGAGGAACATCATATTTTGATGTGTTCATCAATAGTTCAGAATAGTAAAAATGATATAATTTTGATCGCATCCTCAATCGAGGGCCCAAACCTTGAGGATCATCATCTTGCTATGGTGTCTAGTCCACAATGTGGTGCTAATGAATCATGTTAGTAAACATTCATTTCGTGCACTCTCTCTTCCTATATGAAGATGGTGCATTTTCTCCTAGAAGGATGGGAATTTTTTCGCATATGACCTGCGTTGTTCTGTTCGATATATGGGTCATTTGTGCTATTAATGATAGTTTGTATAGTACTTAGGGAAGATTAAAGAAATTGTTTTTTGTGTTGAAGCGCTTATTTGTTTCAACATCTAATAGACTAATAGTCATCATTCCACAGACGATGAATGGCCAGTATCTCAGCTTTCGTCAGATAACAGTGTCGTATGCCTACAAGAAAGATACTAAAGGAGAGCGTCACGGCACCCCTGCAGGTTATAATACAAACATTTGCCAAACTAGATCTAAGTTCGTATTGTTGATTTTCCCAGACAGCATGCTGTTGTCTTAGTTTTTGTGTTCATCATGTTACTGAAGTAGTTCTCCTTTATAAACTGCAGAAAGAGTTCTTGCTGCTAGTAATCCTACTGCCCAAAGAAGTAGGCCCCACACCATGTTTGCAAGCGGACCTCCGACCGCCCCGCAGCAAAACGGTGGTGTCAGTGCTCCGATGCCACCAAGGCCCTTTGCAAACGGCCCGATTCCTCCTCCAGCTCCAGTCCCACAACTCAGTGCTCCACCTCAGCAGAACATGTACCAACCTATGCAAATGCAAGCGCCCGCGTGGCAGGGCCAGCCACAGCAACCTGGCCACCCTGGCATGCCTCCACAGATGCAGCAGTTCAGAAGCATGGCGCCTCCGCCTCCTCCCCAGATGGCTCCGGCTCCTATAAGACCACCGCCACCTCCAACTGGAATGGCGGCTCCTCCAGGCTGGCGGCCTCCACCGCCACCTCAACAGCTCACAGGTGGGCCCCATTCTATGCCGCCACATATGATGCCGCCACCTCACCATATGAATATGCACCCACCGCAACATCCACAGTAAATCTGACCTCACCTCTTGAAATATTGGTACTGTTCTAACCTGCTTTTGCATTATGATTATGTTAAGTAACTAGAAAATGTATTCTTGGTCTTGTAACGGCGAGTGCTTGGTCAGGTTCTTGATTGATTATCTAGAGAGAGAGAGAGAGGTAGAGGATCATATTTTGGATGCTTTCAACTTCTTGGTCCTGGGATTTCGGTATAACATTTTCACATCCTCATGGGGGTTATTATATTTGGCATTAGATTAAAAACATGTTTATTTGTGTTGTAGAGGCATTTTTGCAATCTTATACTAGTAGGGTGCTTACTGTTATGAATCTTCACCTGGAGGTGAATTGTTACTTTTTTGTCCAAAATTGTTTCTTAATTTAAGAAATTACTCATCCGTTTCACTCTATTTGGCCTATTGCATTATTTTAAATCCACGTCTATTCAGTCTATAAGCCAAATGGAGTGGAACGACGTAATATTAAGTCTTTTTTCTTGAAAGGAGTTGAGTTTAGTAGTGGAGATGTTTGATTTCATTGTAGCAGGTTGCGTAATGTTGAGAGAAATAAATGCTTTGTCTCTTTTCAAGTTTTGGTTTTGGTCAGTTTGTGAAGCATGCATGCATGCATATGCTGTCATCATGAGATCTTGCCCCCCTCAAGATCTACTTTTTCACTCTCCCTCTCTCTCTCCCTCTCTCTCTCTGACTCTGATATTGCATTCTTGTCATCGTGTTGTCTTGACTTTTCTCACTGAGTGAAGTGCTTATCTTGATCTTGAAACGAAATTCCATCGGCACCCCAACCCAACAATCAATAAAGCTAGTTGATCATCATCGATTCATCAATTTCCAGTTAAATGTTTTTGTCTCCTCCACAATCCAAAAACTGTTCATCCATTTCCATGTTTATAGTACTCTTCCCTCACTTCTTTCTGCTATGCCAAATTCAGTATTCCCTTTGCATTATTGGTTTGTTTCCTCTTTTTCGTGTTTTGTTTAAATTATTTACATTACTGTACTAGATCCATTTCCCAGCGTATGACTCATGGTCGCGGCCGATAGAAATCTTGTTTTTGTTTCGTTGCATTTCGAAACTAATCGAAGTTTACACCGTGTAACAAAACCAGATTGTTCCAATGGACCCCAAAAAACCATAGAAAGAAAAAATGTTTCTCTTTGGCTAATCTATATTAGTGTGCATCAAATTAATCTTTTTTCATGTGACAGAACAAAAAGGCGTGGTCTAATTTAATTTTAGGACAGTCATTACATTTATTCTCGTTCAGGTTTGGCCATACATCACACTTCATTTATTACTAATTCTGCCACAGCTTTAATACCAGTATTATTATTTCCCATAACAGAAACAGAGCTACAGAAGCTACGTAAAGTAAGAAAATAGATTTCTAGAGAGGGAGAGATGTTACGTGTAATTGCAAAGTTTGGGGGTTTGGTTGTGTAAAAAGTGATGGATTTGCATATGTAAAAATGGGGGTGTGGATGGAAAGGAAAGAGAGAGTAGAAGGGTAAAAGAATCTGTGGTAGCGTGAGAAGTGAGAGCAGTCGACTGAATTTTTTTCTACTTCTAGCAAACTGATTTTTCATCACAAAATGCTAACAGAGTGAAAATCTATTTCTAAAAAGAAGTGAAAATTTGTGTGTATGTATATTCACATTAGGAGTCTGCATCAGCCTCTCGACTACTAAGATCTCCAGCTACTTATATTTAAGAAAACATCGGCCCTCATACCGTTGGTAGAATATTTATCGGGTCTGATTACGTCTCATTTTCTTATTTAAAAGACAGTATGGTTACATAATCAGTCGGAACTAAAGGAATATCATGTACTCAACCTACTTTGAAAGGCGATACAAATCATTGAAATTATTAGCCATAAACAAATATTGCATGTTGTGTGGAATCCAATAGTATAATTTAGCCACATTTTCTTGTATTTTATTTTTATAAATTCACATCACTCTCATTTCTTTTTTCTTTTTCTTTTTTTTTGCCCCAAAGTACCCTCACTTGCAGCGACACTTTGGACTGGCAGTAGCCAATTGAAGGAGGGGCATTTTAGGACCAATGAAATTTGGAGAAAATAGCAACTCTGCAGAAATTTTGAATATACCCATGAGTCACTATTTCATCCTCGATTTGTCGCCTTCTTTGCTTCTAGATCTTCAACCCTTTATTGTTCTTTTAATTACTTATATAATCTATAAGGATTAATTTTAACGAACCTAGTTATTGCTCGGTTCGTTTTCTATACATTGTAAAATTTGAAATTTAAACGTCACCGCGGTTCATATTATTATATGGTCTCAATTTGTTTATGTATTTTTGAGAAACTGTGACGTTACACAAAGTAGTAGTACTAGCTAGTAGGGGTGAGCATTCGGGTTGTTCGGGTCTAATCCGAACCAAACCCGAAAAACCCGTATCCCGAATTTTGTATTTTTTATAATCCGAACCAAACCAAACTAACATCGAACCCAAACCAAACCAAAACCGTATTTTACGATTCGGGTTCGGTTCTGACCCGAATTTATACATGATTTTTTTTATTTTTTATTTTTTGAGCAAATAAATGAAATTTTCTACTTTGACACAAAACTTTTATCATGTTTATCTACATCTAAACAACATAATAACATCTAATCAACTCAAAATACATCCATAATAAATAAGGGCTTAAAAGAATGGGTTGAAATTAAAATATATAATTAATAAATAATTATATATATATATATATATTATATTATATTATTTTTATATAATATATAAATTCGGGTTTCAGGTTAGACCCGAATTATTTATGCAAACCCATACTCAAACCATAATATTTTCGGGTTCCAAATTTCAACTCGAACCAAACCAAAGGGATATAGAACCCGAACCAAACCGCCTAATTCGTTTTGGTTCGATTCGGTTCGTTTCGAGTTTTCGGATTGAACCATATTTTGCTCACCCCTACTAGCTAGTAGTAGCATAAAAATAAAGAGGATGATGATAATAAAATGAATAATGATGGAGGGAAGTAGTAAATGATTCCGTTACATGTGCATGCATGATTTAAAGGCGGGAAAAAAGTTACACTTTTAATCAAATCAATTATGTTTGGTTTGGTTTGGTTCCCCTGTCAAATCATGCTATAATCCTTCTAGTCAAAGGTCAAACTAACATACTCCATTCACTTCTTTAATCAAAAGTAAGTTAATCCTTAAAAAAACATTCATAAATAAATAAACATCCAACAAAAAGATTTCCACGTCGCGTCGGCAGTAAATCGGCGGATAAATAAGTGTTGTTTTGTTCCTATTAAAAATGCACATACAGCGGTATTATCCATTTTTAGTATCAGACGTTGCAAATTTAATAAATACTACCTCCATCTCACAAAAGTAGTTCCACTTTCCTTTTTAGTCCATCTCATATATTAGTCCCCTTTCTATAAATGGTAAAAAACACTTGGCTACAATTAGCTCTCTCTCCTTAAAATTAACTACAACCACACATTCTACTTTTTCTTAAATCTTGTGTCATTTAGAAGTGGGACTACTTTTGTGAGATGGAGGTAGTATTTAAAAAAATTATAACTACTCTTCTCTCCGTCCATTGCAAAAGGATTCGGTTTTTTTTTACGTTTTTAACAAGAGGATACATTTTCTTATTGTATTAAAAATTGATATAGGAAAAAATATTATTTCCACATGCACTTCTCCACTTCAATATACAAATCCAAACTTATTTAAATTTCATGTTCAAAAAAACATCTGTTGTTGCAAGAGACGGACGTAATATTAATTTATCATTCTATTAAAAAATGTGTATAAATACAGTAAAAGTTTAGAACTAGTTACCAAATGTTGGTAGGAAGTGATAGGTCTTGAAATTCCTGATTTTTAGCCCCGTGTTGGAGTTGGAATTCCCACTCTAAATCAACCTTTTTCAGTTTGCTTTTTCCCCCCTCCTTCACATTTTTGTTGTGATTTCGATAAATATAAAAGTTAATTATAAATCATGTACTCCTACTCCTTGCTACCTCCGTCACTTTTGAATTGACACAAAACCAATAAAGAACAATAAAGAAGAAAATATGTAGTTGTAATTAATTCTGAGGAGAGAGGGTTTAGGTTATCGGCAAGTATTCTTTATCATTTTTAGAAAGCGGACTAATATATGAGACGAACCAAAGAGGAAAGGTGGACTACTTTCGTGAGATGGAGGTAGTAATTAAATAAATATACCCACCTCTCTACTCTTTCTTTCTAGGCTCATTTCACCACCTATCAATTTTACTCAACTCTGCCCCACAAATTTTGAATCGGATGGCATGCCCTATTCAATTCTTCAACTTTCCAAATTGCTTCTATTATTTGAAAAATTACTTTAATAGTTAATTAAATACTATAATACATAGAAAATTATAACTAACGTTGATGAATAACAACAGGACTAACTACGTGGGAGCGAGTGTAGACTCCAAGCCAAATCACAAAATAGTGAGGCGTGAATTTCAAATCAAAATATTTAGATGTTTTGTTGATAAAATATTTAAATTTAATCCTGAGTAAGTCGCTGTTAACGTGATTTCGAATTTGAGTGTGAAATATAGTAAGAAGGAAATAGAAGTAGAAGCATGCAATTACTATAAATAAATTAAATAAAAATTGAAGCATATGAAATTACTACTATTATTAGAAACTACAGTAGCTAAAATATTATACAGCAGAGAAGAGACCATACGTAGAACTAAAAGGGAGAGACAGTAGAAAGTAATTAACTAAATAGTAGACTGAAACGAAGCTACTCGCCGGCGATCGTGGCCGGCGGCCGGGGAAAACATCGCCGCCCAGATTTCGGAGAAAGCTTGGACGATGATCCCGTGGTAGTTCCTGGAGTTCAAGGAGAGGAAGCACTGGAGCAGCTGCTCCAGATCCTTCCGCTCGAACATCTGCTTCTCCACGATCATGTCCATCATCGACCTCCTGAAATCCTCGTACGGATCCGACGACCTCTTCACGATCGCGAAGCTCTCCTTCACCTTCCCGTCCACCGTGCACGGTATCAGCTTTTTGAACATCGACAGCCGCGCCGGAGTCTCTGTCTCCGCCGCAGGCGGAGGCGGCGGAGCCCTCACGATCCCGCGCTTCGCTCGGTTCGAGGACGACGATCGCGGCCTCCTGCTCCGCCGTGGGGGCTGATTCGCGGCGGTGAAGGCCTGCGTCTCTCGAATCGGGTGCAATTCAGAGGAGGAGCCTGGGGATGAGGAAACTAGGGTTTCGGTTTCCTCATCGGCGCTGCTGAACCAGCCGCTGTCAGCGGAGGAGGTGCTCAGGCGGTGCCTGCTCGGGATGTTCCTCTGCTTCTTCTTCTTCGAGCGGCGGCGGCTCTTCTCAGGCGGCGGAGGAGCGGGAGGCGAGGGCTGCGCGAAGACGAGGCCGTCGTCGGCGTCGGAGCCTTCGTCGCGGAGTCTGCGACTGTTGTGGATGTTGGCGACGACGTGCCATTTTTCCTCCTTCTGCCACTTGAATTGGGGAGGATCGTCGGCGGCGGCGGGGAGATTGCAGCCGATGGAGATGAAGGTGCGGTGGTTGGCGGCGGAGCGGGGGAGGGAAGAGAATTTGGAGAAGGAAGAAGGGACGGGATGAGCAGGGAGAGAGGAAGAATCTTTGGAGCGGCAAGTCTGAAGAGTGGTGGCGATGACTCTGCAAATTCTGAGCTTGAAACGTTTAGCCATGGGTCTGCCCTCTGCTCTAAGCTGCTGTTGTATGCTGCCTGCTGTATCAATGCTCTTATTTATATATACCATACCACAGAGAGAGAGAGAGAGAGAGAGAGCTGCTTGTCATTTTCCAACTACTGACTGTATTTCTTATTTTCTAATTTTATGTAAGTAATTCTTATTGTCTCAATTTTTTTTAATGCATTGCAATTAAAAAATATAAAAAAATGATGCTAAGACCGAATTAAGTAAAATTTGAGTGATTAAATTAGCGAATTTCCAATTCTTCAAATCATTCCAGACCATCGACAGACATTATAGTGAAAACTGGCATTTGACTTAGTATATACTACTATATTATTGTTTTCATAAAAAGAAAAGTCTTTTTTTTTTTTTTTAATTGTATATAAATGTGTGAGTGAGTACAGTATGTGTGTAGTTGTGTGAAGGGAGGGAATTAGAGGTTGGTGGGCATCAAATTCATGGGGACTGCATTTGGAAGCAATCCATGGGCCATATTTGATTGCCGTCTATTTTGTCTCTAAATTTCCCATTAATGTATTTACTGTTTTTAATACTAGTATGTTCCCCGTGCCGTTGCATGGGAAAATTTTCTTCTTTCTTTTTTTGAATAAATAAAATACGGAGTATGAAGTTTTTAATTCACTAATTAATTAAGTGGTATGATATCTCTTGCCTCCCCCTCTCTCATCAATTCCATAAGATTTAAATCATTCATGTAAATAGGCAGAATTGAGAACAAAAAACAAAATGTCATTTTTGGAAACCCCATCTCACTCCACCCTTTAAAATCTGCAAAAGAAAAAAAAAAATTAACTAAATAAATTAAGTAGAATGAGATATTGAAATTGTGATTAGGAATCAAATTGAAGAAGAAGAAGAAGAAGAAGAAGAAGAAGAAGAAGAAGAATGAGACTAACTGGGATTGAGAACATAATTACATAGCTTTATTTAATGAATTAGAAGTGAAAAGGTATGCACACTTATTAATTAGGTAGCTAATTCAAGGAACTTTTTGCAAAGAAATGAATAAACAAAGAAGTTATTAATTGAAGAGGTGTTTAGGCGGGAAAATGAATTGTGAAAAATGATTATGTTTTTATATATATAATAATACATTTGATTGTGGGAAAGTTTTTTTCAATTAATAATTTCAATATAAAGTTAAATATCTTTAATTTTTTTTATGTTTCCAAGATAATTAATATTATACAAAAGCCAATATGTGAAAGAAACGTCACTTTTGTTGGTGGTTGAATATGAAGAGACACCATTTTACCCTAATAATTAAGTTTATTAGGGGATCTAATAATTAAGGGATTTCTTAAACTAAACCAAAAGTCACTATTTTATTGTTTATTGAAGTTAATAACCAATGGATTACGATGGTATTGTTCTTATTTTTTATTTTAATTTTTTTTTTCAAAGTTGAGCTTCTAAGTTCCGCACATGCACATATATATTTTAGCAAAATATGTAGTTTCTAAGACTTGCTTATATTGTTGTTTATGTTAAATACGTATTTTACTAATTTTTTCTAATGTTATAATGTGTGATTTTTAAAAGAAGGAAAATAGTATTTCAATTCATGTATTGGAAACAACATCAATTAAAATTTAAAATAAACAACAATAATGAAATGTATTGGAAATGAACATTGTAGGGAAGGAGAGAGAGAATTAAATAAACTCTCATGCTAAAACCAAAAAAAATAAAATAAAGAAAAAGTCTTCCATGAAGAGAAAAGACTTCAATAAGAATTTAAATTAAAGAACAATAGTTACTTTTCTTAAACAACATAGGGTGCGGAGAGTCAGTAAAATAATAAAATATTCTTGTGTCTTAGAAGTTTAGGCGGGAAAAATGTTGTGGAATTGATTTTTGTTATTATATATATGAGTAGATAATAGATTGTAGCCTTCTTTTTTTGATGAGCATTTCTGAATAGATAATGTAAGGAATAAATATTCACATAGCTAATTAACCTACCATCCCTCCTTCACTAGGTAAAAAAAATTAAAAAGAGGTGAAAATTTGAAAAATTTCCATGAAAAAAAATAGTGAAACTTGAAAGAAGAGCGTTTGTCTCTTGAATGTGTGTTTTAAAATAAAGATAAGAGACTATGGTAAAAGAAGTTTGTCCGAACTATGATTATTAAAATATATACTTTAAAAATCATAAATGCATGTACTGTATATACTCCCAAGAAACATGAAGCCCTATTTCCAGTTCAAAAAAATATATTTGCAGCCATGTAAAACCCTAAGATGCTATGAATGCTACTACTACTAGGTAGGTTAATAAGTTCTCGAGGCCCAAATGAAACGCACCCCTTCTCGCCACTATTTGTGGTATGAAGCTTTGATCTTTATGCAAGCATTTACATTGCAAAAGGAGTGATGGCAAAAGCTACTTTTTGCATGAAATATGCAAGCAATATGAATTTCACTAACAACACAGAAAAATAATAATAATAATAATAATAATAATAATAATAATAATAATAATAATAATAATAATAATAATAATAATAATAATAATAATATGAAGCTTTGATTTTTCTAGATGCATAAGGTTGGAATCCAAGGGAACAGAATCATCTACCCATGCATTTGTCTTTTCTTTACACAGGAATTGAAATAAAGTCTAAAAACACTTTTTACACATATTTAGAGGCAAAATTCAAATTTTCCATTTACTGTAAACACAGTCTCCTCTTTGGTGTATGAGATTAGAATTAATGGGGAGGGTAAAACAGCAAATGAGATTTTGTTTTTAGCTTCTCTATTTAACTCTGTTTCCTTGAGTAAAGGTTTACTTACATCTTCACAAAAATGCAACCTCCTGGATTCATCCGAGGCTTATCCAGACGAGATCCATCACTGCAGACCGTCAAAAGTAATCATATACAGCTAGAGAAAGAAAAACGAAAGAAAGTTAGTTTTTTTTAACTAGTGTGTATCGCATTCAAAATGTTACCCCCTTCCTCCTTAGTGCAGCGTATATGTAACTCATTCACAAAAACACGTCCTCGTATATCTCAGCTATGTGTAATGCAAACTGCCTAATTTCAACCAATGACGTTCCCTTCAGCCATTTGCCTCAGCCTTCGTAGTCTTTTCCATCTCTTCCAAATAGCGTAAGTGAGCAGAACAAAGATGCAAGCGCAGAAAAACCGTAGGAGTCCAATGCTTCCTGTCCAATAAATAATTAATTTTAGCATAAGCTCGAAAAATGACCCAAACTTAGTATGAAAATAAAGCACTGTCTCTCAACATACATGTTTTGAACTTACAGCGAACTATAGAGGACTATAGCGTCTTGAAAAGTGACGCAGGAAATAAGAAACATGAAAAACTATGAATTCTCAAGTACAAGCCGGTGAATCGTTGTGATACAGTTTTTCGAAAATGGAGTGAAGAAAAGTGTACCATATGGGAACAAAGAGCGGCCATAAACCCGATGGTAAACAAGATCCAGACGAACCAGCTCCTGCAAACAAAGATCGTAGAGAAAATCAACTGCATATATACAAGAGAAGAAAGTAATGCTTTGAATCTTTCTCACACACACTGAAACAGGATATTCTACTCTATCTAGACCCCCAAAGTAAAAAAAAAAAGAAAAAAGTGCACTATTGCAAGCAAACATCGTAGATCTTAAATCAAAGATTGGCCAGATTATATACAAGAATGAGTTGGAGAAGCAACATGTAGACTGCAAATGGGAAGAAATTTGGAAATAAAGCTTATAAAAATTAACTTACAATCATCAATCTCAATATACGCAACATAAGATTCAACCTCATCCAGGTGAACCTGGGCGGCGCTACAGCTTTCTGCAGGACAGTAAAAATAAAAGAATGTATGTCCAGGGTAAGTTTTCTTTTAGAGTAAATTAGCTCTCAGTATAACTCATTTGTCTTGAAGGAGGAAACTGAAAGATGAATGCTGACAGCATGGATCCCTGAAACTATAATTGGTTTTGAGATTCGAAAAAAGGAATACTACAAGAATTTTGGAGCGGTTTACTAAGATCTAGAGTTAGTATTCATGAGAAGTCACGAATATGAAGGATTTTCTGCATGAAGGTTCACAAATTTGTGCTCATAAAAGACAATGTGCTTCTTGTATTATGAAGAGAAGGTCAGAAAGTGTATTCGGAGGGAAATGATGCATGAATTGGGGATCAACTGAACAACTGAAGGAATGTTTAACATGAGTCCAGCTAAGTCCCAATGGTCAAACAATAAAAATAAAAAGTGACATTTTGAGAATATAAAGTTAAGGAACTGGTAACGAAAACTATTATATCTCACACCTTGGCCCTTTTAATTTATATCATACTATATCATATAATAAAAAGGCATCGGCATGCAATCCTTGTATGCTTACAGCAAATTTGAGATACTGCACAAGGATATATAGATCTACTCCTCCTACTAAACATATGTGCCTTCTGACTACTAACTGAACGTGTGTAGTTCTGGAATTTAAGATGAAATATGAAGGACCAATATAACGTATTAAAAGATATTTACTCCCAACTTTTGTGTACTGGAAATATTAAAATGTCATTTAGAAAAGGATGTAAACAGAAATGGACTTAAAAGGTCAGTCGAGAAGATGTCAATGAAATCGAAAACACATTAGCCAATTTGCCTATTAAATAGCAAGATTAAGTGTACCTCACAATCTCTAACAACTATATAGATAACAAAGGGAAGAAAAAAGATATCAAAACGTTATCATCTACAAGAAACTTTCAGAAGATGAGAAGCATTACATTTGCTGTTTCCTCACAACACACATCCTGAAACTAACTTAGTGCATATAGAAATGCACAAACAGAATAACAGATAGGATAAATATTGTATTCAAATATTGATTCAAAGAACGAAACCAGTTTGTTAACCGTTCGTTAAGCATTAAGCTACTTATACAGAAATCACACATTGCAATTCCTCTTATAATCCAGAGATGTTCACTATGAGTTGCCAAGCCACTAAACATATAATCCAAAAAAAATGTTAAGAGTAAAAGTCACTGAATAACAGGGAGACCTAATTTAGAATCAAAATAACACCAACTAAGTCTGGTGCTACATTGTATAGCAAAGATTTAAACTATTCTTCTGAAAATAGCCAAATTCGTATAATTAATTCAAGATATACCTTGAGGATGCCGAACCATCCAACCATGTGTTGCCGATTATATCGTGAGATTTCACTGAGAATTCCGGTGGCATCCTCTCCTGGCTGATCCAGAGCAGATGGATATGAAACAAGATTGAATATCAAGCATCCACATATAGGGCACACACACTGTTGGAATTTCGCCATGAATCTCCAAACACTCAAAAAGCAGCTGCCTGTAGAAGGGGATCAAGAGTTTTCATGAAAGTTCCTAAAAATCGGACAAATGGAGGAATAGCGGTGGGAGGAAGAAAAAAAATCAAGAAAAAACAGAAATTCTTTCAACCATAGGTGCTTCGGAGATTATGGCAAAATCCAAGGAAATCAAAACCCTAGACTCCGCACAAGTCCAATTATTCACCAGAAAACAAAGAAAACGAGAAACACAGAGAGCTAGAGAGAGAGAGAGAGAGAGAGTCACCGCAAAACCAGTGTCCACAGTTAGTCCTGCATGGAATGTGGAAGTCGTCATGGCAAATCGGACAGCAGTCATCTTCCGGCGGCCTATCCCAGCGGTATCCTCCTCCAGCCTGCACCAAACTCATGCTATTTTCGGCGTAGGGTGGGCTATGTACAGCCAGCCTCCCTTCTCTCCCGGCGCTTTCCTCCATAGCCACGCTGCTCTCCGGCGCCGGAATTTCTCCAGCTGTTGAATTTTCATTGGCGCGCCTTCTCGTGAGCGAAATCATGGTCCTGTTTCTCTGTTATTAGCTATCGCTCCCCCACTGGAGCTTAAATTCCCCATTTTCTTCGATCATGCTTTACTTGGTACAAGTACTGCTACTACTACTTCGGGAATGGACGAAATTACCCCCTTGCAAAAACTTGTATTCACGAAATTAACCGCCGAGTTGCTTTTGCTTTCGGTGGGAAAATTAATTGAATTTCTGTTTTGGGTATTAAATCAGGTTTAATCCTTGCTTTTACATTTATTCCAGTTAAATGAAATGGAATTTGATTCCAAAAATAGAAATGAGTATTCCATACTAAGGTATAGGGCATTTGAGGTGTTTACATCTACAATGCATATTATTCACTCGGTCTCATTATATTAGTTCCGTTGAACAAATATATGTGAATGAAAATTATGATGAGCTTTCAAGTGCTTCATCATAGCAAGAGAGAAAACACACGGCCAGACCCGACCGGGACATTTTTAACGGCCCGACATGAGCCTAGTAACGAGCTAGCTTGTTCGGACAAGCCAATTTGACACCTTGGCTCGGAAAACTTGTATACAAAAAGCACGTTAGTATACGATGTGTATATGTAGTATGTAAGATTGGGATCCCTGCTTTGAGAGGATTCCTTAAGTGGAATATTTCTATACTTGAGAATATGTATCTATGTAATGGAAAACCATGCTCCCTTTCAACCAATCACGTTCCTTTCAGCCATTTGCCTCTCCCTCTCTAGACTCTTCCATTTCTTCCAAACAACATATACAAGCACAACAGAGATGCAGGCGCCAAAAAATATCAAGATTCCAAACCTTCCTCCTGTACAGCAAATAATTCCAGAAATTACCAAACTCAGTAGGAATACGAAGCGCGGCGTGTCTCTCCACATTTTGTATTTTCAACAAGACAAACAATCCATGTGATACAGTTTTCTTAAATTGGAGTGAAGAAGGTTGTACCGAATGGGAATAAATTGATGTCGTGGGCTTCGTAGAGAACACGGTCCAGACGAAGCAGCACCTGCAAACGAGGAAAGTACAACAAGCGTTAACATAAGACATACAAGTCACTCTGTTCAATACTTCCCACAAACATGATTCTACCAACTGCATTTTCCGTCAATAGCATGCTATTCTACCATGTCTTGACCCCCAAAGTAAAAGGAGATTGCTGCTATTTCATGTACAATATTGTGGCGCTCGTGCACCAACACATAAGCCAATATCAATCATGTCTGTAAGAGAGATTAGCCTGATCATATGTAAGGAATGAGTTGGAGAAGCAAAAAAGTAGACTGAAAATGGAATATTGAACTTCAAAAATAAAGCTTATAGATACATCAACTTACAGTCATTATCTTCATTACGAGCCCAATGGTAGTCAAGCTTCCCAGGGTCAACCCCGGAGCTACAGCTTTCTGAAGGACACAAAAAAAGAAAAACACATTTAACATATTTTCAAGTTACGTTTTCTTCTAAGTATAGTAGCGAACTAGCACACGTAACTTAGAAATGGAGCTACATCATAACTTTTTGTCTTGAAATAGCTGGAAAATTGGAGATGAAAATGACTGCACAGAGCTTTGAAACACTATTTGGCTTTGAGATTCGCGAGGGACACCACACGAGTTTGGAGCAACTCATTTAGGTATAATCAGAACATTGAAATACTTAGCAGTTAAGTGTATGCATATCGAGAAACACCATAAAAATCATGCAAATTATTGAAGAAAATGTTATCTTCTCTAGATTCTGTTCTATAGAATTGATTATGAGGCTTTGACAACAAACTGAATATGCGCACTCCTAAAGTGTGAAAATAAAGGGGATGAAAAGACTAACAAGTAACAGCAAAATAATGATTTAGAAGATGTACTACTAACTAATATGTGCTGAAATAGTAAGATATTCATAGAAATGGAAGCAATAACTAAAAGGAGAAGGTAATTGAAACCAAAGAAACATAGGTAAACGAAATAGAAAATAGACATTAGACAATCTGCTTAACTAACCAAGCTAAGTGTATCTCTTAATCTCTTATAGCTACGTAGAAAATAAACTTCTTATCACCCTAAAGAAACTATCAGAAAGCAAGAAGCATAACATTATCCAGTTCCCAAGCATACATACAGCAATTAACTTTGGCATTAGCAGACATGTGTCCTCAATGCAGATGGAAAGGTACATACGGAATTATATATAGAATACACTTCGTATTCAACTAATGATCTTAGAGAACCGGTTCGATAGCCTTTGAGTTCTTTTACATTTTTATGCTATATCATACATCAAACCTCATCCAAAATAAGTTCAAGTCCACTTATCAAAGATCATCTACATGTTCTCTGTGAGTTTCCAAGTCAACGAATGAGACAAGAGCCTGTTTGTCATCTGTTCTGCTAGTACCTCTATCTCTGAGATCGGAATCAACAATTTACTATAAGTCGAACCATAGACAGAAAATGATAGGAGTGTTGCGCCATTTTCACTTTTCTCCCAATAACAGAGACCTAACTTGAGCCAAAATAACTCCAAACGAATGCTGAGTGATGCATATGGTTACTGATAGCAGCATATACCAATATTTAAATTCTTATTTCTATGAGAAGTTTGTAAGCAACCGGAGGAATAGCCAAATTTGTATAGTCGAAGGAATACCTTGAGGATGCCGAGTCTCCCAACCATATTTTTTCGATTGTATCGTGAGATTTCTTCGAGGATTTTGGTCACACCCCCTTCCGGGTGAATCAAAGCCGATGGATGCGGAACTAAATTGAAAATTAAGAATCCACATACAGGGCACGCGCATTGTTTTGATTTCTCCATGTATTTCCAGATTTGCAAAAAACAGCTCGCTGGAAAGGGGCAAATGGAGTTCACATGAGCTCATGAGTTCGAAATGTTAGGAGGAATTGACGGTGGGAGAAAGTAAAAACATAAATTCTTCAAACCATACATGCTTCAGAGACTAATCTGTACGTGTACTGTATATGACGAAACCAAAACCCTAAAACCACTCAATTCTTCAACAACACAAAAAAAATAAAGAGAAACTACACATAGCTAGAGAGAGAGTCACCGCAAAACCAGTGTCCACAGTTTGTCCTGCATGGAATGCGGAAATCGTCATGGCAAATCGGACAGCAGTCATCTTCCGGCGGTCGATCCTTCCCGCATCCTCCTCCCACCTGCACCGAGCTCTTCCTCTTTTCGCCGCCGCGGGACCTACATATGGCCAGTCTCTCTTCTCTCACCGCGTTTTCCTCCATAGCCACGCTGCTCTCCGGCGTCTCCACCGCCTCCTCCGCCTCAATTCCTCCAGCTGTCAAATTTCGTGATTTTTCGTCGGCGCTTCTTCTTCTAAGCGGAACCATAGTTCTCTGTGGGTGGAGACGTTTGCTTCTCGCCATGGTTTTTCCACTGCAGCTCAAATTTTCCCACTTTCTCGCTCATGCTTTATTTGTACACCTACGCTCATGTCACGTGGTGCGAGTTTCCTCGAATTGGCGAAATTGCCCCCCACCCTTTCTCTTCCAAATATTTCAATTCCACGGCTACTTTTTTTCCTGCTTTTTCTTCTTTTTCTAATACTGCTTGTTTACTCGTTTACTCCTCAAAAAAATTCTTTTTCTTTCCCCTATTTCTTCTTTTAGTAAACTTTAATCTTACCTTTATCCTATTTATAACAAGCTCACTAAGCTAAATATAGTGTTATTCTCGTTTTTACATAACTAAGTTTGTTATCAACGAGACGTGAGTATTTGTAGGCGAAATAAGGCTTTTGTAGTTGGAAAAATCAATCAAGAAATTGCAATTAAACAATAGTGATAAAAAACCAAGTCGAACATTCAAAATTTTCGTAAGTACATACCTATCTACTATTAAGCATGCAAAAAATCCCAATATTGTCGAGCGATAAAGGGTTAATGTTAAACCATAGGTATTAGCTTCGAGTTCTTTATAGAGTTGGTCTTAAATTTCGAATTAAACTATTTTTTTAAGGAAAAAAAATCCCAATATAAACAAGAAAATGCCAGCATCCATAATTTCACAGTTAGTAAGTCAAAAATAAAAACCAAAATAAAATTCCTCCCAGATTTACAGGTTAGAACTTAGAAGCCTCTTTGAAATGCCTAAAACACCCTCCTTCCCTTGTTAAAGAGTATGCTGGTGAATGGAGGAGAGGTTACAGTAATCGTCTCATCACCATCATCCATCTCTGCCATATAACATCCCATAGCAGGAACACAACCACACCGTAGATGCACATGTCGAACCATATCGCGATTCCTAGCCCTCCTGTCAAGTTACGGTCAATAATCATCATGCAGTTTTGGTATTTGTGAAGTGTGATGCAGTTTTCACAACTACTACTTACCATTGGGGAAGAACTGCAGCTCAAAAGCTTCATACATAATGCCCAACAGCAGCTGCAAACAGCCCGAGTAAACACGAGAATGAAGTGATGAAGCTGAGACGAGGAGGGGAGGGGAGATGAACTTACACCAATTCTATGCATTGATTTACATATGTACTCCAGCATTGTTAAGTTCAAATTTCCCCACAGCCACAGCCTAATTAGCACCGGCAGCGCTGCAGCTTTCTGCACGAAATTATCATGAATTCGAAATTGTAAGGTTGCCTATGCATTCAAAATGCATCGGGAAAGCACCATAAGATAAATGAAACGGCTAAATTTGAGTAGAAGCGCATCTTGAAAGGGAGGAAATTGTAGCAGGATTGAGGAACTGATGTAATATCTCACAAGAATTGCTTCTATAGTTTTTGGAGCTCGCCTAAGCAAAAAGGTCTCACCTAATAATATACCGAATTCACATAATTTGTGGGAATAAATTGACATTACCATTAAGAGGGCAGACAAACCCCCAAGATTCATACTATTGTATAGTTGAATGTCTCTGAGAATTTTACCAACTTCTTCTCCGGGATGAATCAGCAAAGACGGCTGAAGAACCAGATTAACTATCAAACATCCACATATAGGGCATTTGCATTGTTTAGAATTTGCTCGGTATCTCCACAGCTCCATGATGCAGCCGGCTGTAAAAGAACAAAGAGCACATGTAAGTGCACGAGTGAGAGAGTGACCGCTACTGCAAAATAGTTCAATACCGAGATGGTTAATGTACGAGCTAGTATTACACAAGCATGCATGCAAACACATGGCAAAGAGTTCACGAAAACTATGAATTTCCAAACCAAAATGCAGAGAACATTCACTAACATTGATGGCTTTCGTGCTTGCTTGTTTCTGAAAACAATGAACATAGGAGTCCATGATGAGAGAGCTTTACCAGCAAGTTGGAGGAGGAGAGTCGAACAATACGAAGAAAATTAAATGAAAAAGAAACATAAACAAATAGAATGGAAAACCAACAAAATTTGTAATACGTTAAGGTCACCAAGGCAAGCAAGTTTAAACTACTGTAACTTCGGGCATACACATGGTAGTACGATATGCTCTTTCGTGCAAAGAATAACATAAAGATGCCTATACTTTAGTGAAAGCAGAGTTCCACAAGTCGAATGAAACTTGCACAAGGCAACGCAAGTTCTCCACCAAACTGCCTCTGCACTGACCATTCTTCCACTTAAATGACAATTTCCATTCCACTCTTAACATGATATCAACCCTCCCAACTTCCAACAGCCTTTCGGTTCAACATGTTTAGGTCGATATAACTCTAATCAATCATGTCAGCTAAATTCTCCGAGCAAATCTCACAGCAGTGGCCTAGTAAGTTTCTCCTATCATGCACACCCCCACAACACATCAGTCCTTCTCATTCTCTCACATTTCCGATCCAATCGCAAGGAAATAGCACGAAAATACTACCTACTCCATCAATCGACCTCTACGAACAAACAAAACAGTTTAAAAGCCATCTCAATCCACCCAGAGTTAATCATACTCGTTAGCCTTCTAAGTTCACTGATATTCCCAAAGCAGGCAAAAACAAAATCCAACAACAAAAAATAAATCTCCAGAGTCCAAATTTCAACCATAGAACACAACCACAAGAATCAAATCAAGGGAAAAAAAAAAAGAAAAAAAGAAAAATGATGAACTCACAGCAAAACCAGTGGCCACAGCTAGTCCTGCACGCGAAGTGGAAATCATCGAAGCAAATAGGGCAGCAGTCGTCCTCCGGCGGCCTATCCCTACTATACCCTCCCCCCAAATTCTTGCTCCTCTCGCCATCTTCCGTCTCCATCTTCATCTCTCTCTCCTCGCTTTCCCTCATCTCCATTTTTCGCTAAAAACCCCAATTTATTCATCTATTTTATTTTCCCGGGCAAAATCGTCGCGCAGCAGCAGAAACCTTCGCTCATGCTATTCGAATGTCACGAAAATACATCCACCTATTTACGATACCACCCTTCGCCTCCCGCCGCCTTCGTTCCATACGCAGGGGTAGAATTCGGTCCTTGGAATTCGCCGCCCCATTGCATTTTTCATGAAAAAAATTGGGCGCAAATCTTTTTTCGCGTTTCGAAGAAATCGCCAAGTAATCAGGGTAATAAGAGAAGAGATGAATTCATGAATTCTGCAAATTCTTCAACCTTATCCAAATGTACTTCCATTATTTTACTTCATTAATTTAGCCTAAAAATTCAAATGTTTCTGAAAATGTGGATGGAACTTTAGATGAAGGCAATGGAGGAAGAAGCTATCTATATATATGGGTCGTTTTCAGGTACCATTAAATTTCCTACCAAAATATGAAAAATTTCCCAATTTTATTAGATTAAAATGGACTATTCGTGAAATAATTTGATTATTTTTCAGCGTAATTTTTATTTTTTTAAAACAATTAACATAAATTTTAAAGACCGCATCACCGAGAAGTCGAACTTGGGTTTCAACATAATTTTATTATAAGTTCCAAACCGTTTATTTTTTTTACCACTATTTTCAAATGAACAAATATGAAATAATCACACGAAGCCAAAGGCCCAGGAAAAAAAAAATACAGATTACATGAATTAAAGAATAAGAGAAGGTTCACTCAATCATGTCGAACATGGTATGTATCCCAAAAAACCTAACAAAATCAAAACCAAAGCTACAAAGTAATCTGTGTTTCCAGAATAAGAAAGTACAGTCTCATCGCGATACGCAGGTTCGAGTTGCCCGTGATTTTCGAGTCGAGCCCAATTTTCCTTCCGTTACGTTCGTTTTGTATCCTTTAGATTCAGGTTCCGTAAGCCCTGAAAGTATACGACACAGTTCGACTCGTTTTAGTAGCTCATCAGCAAATGTGTATCAAGAAAAATGTATGGCAAAGTTCATGGAAAAGTATCTAAGGCCCTATATGGCATTTTTGCCATTACTGCTAAAAGTCACTATCTTGATTGCATGAGAGATGTGAAGCATGGCTTATTTCATTCCTATACATGTTCCGTCTTTGGAAGTAGACAACTTCCCGTCACGGAGAAAAGGAAATCTAAAACATGTTGGTAATGCATAGTTTCGGTAGAGCTAGCAAACTTTTCCCCCATCGTCTGAAATGGTGGCTACATACCTATAGATGGAAACCTCGTACCATTCATCACAAACACTGTGCTGCTAATGAAAAATGACAATTGTTGCTATAGCAATCCAAGTAGAGATAATGCAGCTGGTAGAGCAAATAAATAGTATATCATTTTCTCTATTTTCTGTCCAAGTTATGGTTTTCATCGAATATGAACTATCGTAATCTATAAGTGTTGGAGATTTGGGTTGCAATTGGTCAGTTTACCAGAAAATAGTGCAAATAACAGAAGGATTCTGCCCAAACATCCCAAGTTGTTACCAGGGGAGCAAAAGGGACTAATAAAGGTTACACTCGATAACTCAGTAAATAAAAAGTACAACTGCTCATGAGATCAACATGCCATATAGAGCATGAAAATTTATCTGTTTAGGTCATTTCCTAGTTAAACCAAAATGAAGAATTACTATTTCGAGAAACTCACCTACAAAGCTAGCTTCAGAACTGTCATTAGGGAGCTTAATCTAAGTAGTCAAGGCTGTGAGTTATTCCAAAGTTCGGTAACCTCAATTCATGTAGAAAGAATGACCAACTCGGGATAGAAAATATGTCCTCAACACCAAATTGTAAAATTTCGCAATCGTTGCCAGTATTAACACGTTCTGATAAAGTCAATCAGTTCATTATCACCTAAGCATTAAGGAAGATACAAACTAAACTGAGCACATATCCCTAACTGTATAAGGGTGTAGCTAGCGAAGGAGAATAGCAAAATCAAAGCAGATACATTGCAATCAGCAATCTCCTTATTAAGGAAAACCTTACGATTTAGATAAATGTCATTCACAAAATTAGAAATTTTCTTTACATGTCATTTAGCAAAACTTAGCCAAAGTGGTTCTTGAATCTTGATATCTCAGTCTAACTAACTCATTTGTTAGAGCTCAGAGCACCAAAAGATCATATCCAAGAAAAGCATAAAAACAATGTATCAGTATAAGTATAAACTACTCAGAGACAAGGACTGACCAGTGATAACGAAGAATATCGTGGAGGTGGCATGAGATCCAAGTAGCGGACCGACATCCTAGCAATCTCGGAAATAGCTTCTTCCCTTACTTCAGGCACCTCGCTCGTCAAATCCTCATAGGCAGCCACAAAAGCTTCCTGCCAAAAACCAGGTAGTCTCATCCTTTGGCTGTTGGTGTACACATCCCACATATGCCTCACCATCTTCTCCCTCTCCTCCATATCCTGATCAAACATTGCGAAAAAATCGTACAATGTTATCATCTCTCTAAAAAATTGATACTGGACAACCTCTACAACATCTTAAATCTCAATAATCCTAATCTGCAACTAAAGGTATGTATATATCGCAGCTCGATTAAACCGTATTCCGTATTCGATAGCCCTAATTTCAGTACAATGTGTATACATTACTACTACTCACTCAATAAAGTAGACCAGCTTGAACTGATAGATTTAAAAATTGATAATCAACAAAAAAAAAAAGTTCGATTCCATGGTTAGATGAGAGTGAAGGGGAAAGAGAAGTTACGAGAACGTCGAGATCGTCGGCGGAGGGGGAGTGGTAGTCTTGCGTGAAGCTGTCGTCGAGATCTCCGGCGGACCAGCGGAGGGAGACGGTCCCGGTGAGCATGGACCAGAACGCGAGCATCAAGATGACGGCGAACGCCCAGTACTTGTAGCGGCCGCGGCCGAAGGCGGAGGAATCCGACGAGGCGTCCTTCCGCGACGGCGGCGGCGGCGCGAAGGACATCGACGAGGAAGAAGTGGGCGTGGAGACGGGAAGCACGTCATCGTCTCTCATAACTGTTGAGGCGAATGCGGGAAGGAATCCGAGGTTGAAGATTCGAGATCAAATAGTTGCAGCATCGATCTCAATCATGGCGAGAATCGAGAAATAGGTTTTTTTTTTTTTTTTCAAAAAAAAAAAAGGAAAAAGGAAAACGGCCCTGCCGGCGGGGGCTGTGCCTCTGCAAGTAGATTTCCTTTTCTTTTCTTTTCAATTTTTTTTTTTTAATAATTAATGGAGAATTTAATTTTTTGATTGGCTGGGCTGCATATTGGGCCTGAGAAGTTTAAGTTTTGGGCCTTTGGCCCAGCTAAGAAGCTTTGATATTTTCTCCGAATGCCCAATTCAACTGTCGTTAAAGGGAGGGTGTTGGACAAGTTTTAACTCTTCAAATGTGTGGATAATATTTTACACATTTTACTTAATTTTCATGTAACGTTATCTATGGGACGAAAGAGAATACATTTTTTCTCTTCTTCTTGAGAAATGGTTGGTTTCATTGCTAGCAGGCACATGGAGTTTAGTTATAGGTTCATCCAGTGACGGAGGCACCTTATAGTTACAGTGGGCTTAAGTCCACCCCATTTAGTTATTTTCTTAAAATTTCCACGTTAACATTGTTTCATGTCTAAGTGCATGTGTGACACTCATGCATGTTTATTCGCATGGGAAACGGTTTCCTAATTGAGGAATGGAGTCTCAAAACACCTATTTGCAAAACATATTCCATGCTAGAGAGAATTTTGCTATCATCAAATGGACATGTAATAAAAAGAGTGTCACTCATTCTCAAATTTCCTAAACAATCTCATACCATTCTTTGAATAGTATTAGAACATAATTAACATTGAATATGGGTACTATTTGTAATTTCTATCGGTGCCCTAAACTACAAACCCGCTAGAGAGAAAAAATTGTGATATCCAACAAATTATGCTCAACTCGACCATGTCAACAATCATAGTTTATGTTAGACATGGTTCACTCTCTATATCCAAGTCCGACATAATAATCCTATGATTTCTACTTGTTGGTATGAGGTTTTATATAGAGATTTACAGAAATTGCTAAAGATTTTGCAAATAGTTTAGACTCAAGAGAATAAAAATATTAGTGGGGGCTTAAGGCATATGTTATGTAGGCTTTTTTTTCTTTTTTCTTTTCTTTTTTCCTTTTTTTTTTTTTTCTAAAGAGGACCAATAATGGTTCCCCATTTCCCCCCTTAATGTATCTCGAACCCATAACCTCTATATTTGGAGGCGGAGCGTCTTACTACTAGACTGCACTCCATTAACAAAATGTTGGGCAGAATCATCCTAGTCCAAACCCAATTTGTCTAAAGATAAAAGTCGGTTTCGGGTCAAGTGAGTCCAAAATATCTCGGACCGCTAATAATCTATCTCGCTCCGTCCTATAATAATAATTATAGTGTACTAATTTTTATGGGTCGTTCCGTATACATCGAGCTTTTGGGTTGGTCCGGCCCAGCCTGCACGAAAATAAACGTACCAATTTCAGCAAATCATAAACCAAGATTAGAACGAAATTATAGACTTTTAGAGAGTGTTTGGCTAAGCTTATAAGCTAACTTATAAGATGTTTGACTACTTATAAGTTGTTTGACTGCTTATAAGCACTCTAAATGTGTTTGGCAAATTAAGCTCCTTAAGAGCTTATAAGATGATAAGCAAAAAGTGCTTACAAGCACTCTAAAAAATAAGCTCCTCCACCCCAACTTATTTTTTTTTTTAATTTTGCTTATTTACCACTATAATTCTATTTTATTTTTATATTTATATTATATACAATTTCATTTGATGTTACAACATTATGATTTCAAATTTTAATTTTTTTTAATTTTTTTTTCAGATTTTTTTTTTTATTATCTCCCTGAGCTTATAAGCTATCCAAACACTTCAACAACTTATAAGCTCTTACCTTCATATATCTTAGAGATATATATATAATATACCCAATATGGTATAAGGAAATCAAATTAAGGACATACATTTAAAAAAAAACAAAAAATACCCATTTTGGACGCGCAATTACACAATTACCCTCGTTTTTACTCTAAAACCTATTTTTCTCTATCTCAATTTCGCGCTTTCATTCCGCGGTCCCTCATTCTCTCTCTAATTCTCTCTCTAAACTCTATCCTATATGTGAATGACGGCGGCAGCGGTGGAGGAAGAAGCGAACGACGGCGGCGGCAGGAGAGGAAGTGGATGGCGACGGCGGAGGAGGAGGAAGCGAACGCGGTGGTGGATCTGTTCGCGGTGGAGGAGGAAGAGAATTACTGCGGAGGCAGCAACTACGATGCCGTCCTCGCCTCCGCCGGAATCCAACAGCTTCTCCGCCCCGACGACTTCATCGAGATCTGGTCGTCGGAGGTTGCTGCTTCTCCTTCGCCGCATTGCCTTGTATCAGTTCGTGAAATTGAAGTAAGTTTTTGCTCCGATTCTTTGCTTCTTTAGCGCAATTGAGATTTATTCTGGAAAATTTTGTTGAGTCTGTTGTCGGTTTCGTTTGACTTTCGTTGGTGTAATTACTTTGGAAATCACTGGGGAACTGGTTGATTTGATCGATTCCTGTACAGTACGAGTTATTTCTGATGTGAGAAATCATGAACTTGATGTTGCTGGCTCCGTATCTTTGTCTGTGTAAGTAGTTAAGCTCCGTATATGTTGAATTTGTGCTGCCTGTCTCTTCTTCAGGCTTTTTCTCCAATTGAATTGCCTCTGCTATCATACTTGAATCTTCGTGGAAATCCATTGGATGAGAACTCGAGTAGCCAACTACTAACATATCTTAGAGGATTCACCAATCTAACTGCTTTGGAGGTAATCATATTAAATGAAAAGTATCTAATTTTTTTGAAACTGCCAATCAAGTTGACATGGGTGTTACAATAGGTGGATATCCCTGGTCCTCTTGGAGAAAGTGCTGTTGATATTATTGAAGCTCTCCCCACTCTCTCCGAGTTGAATGGGCTTTGTACGTCAAAGATCATAGAATCTGAGTGGGCGTTGTTGCTGCAGCTTTCTATTCCTTTGGTGGTCAAGTGGGCTGATACGGAGAAGGAAAGACAGACTCGGAAGGTTCGAAAGGCTCTCATGCAGGCATCTACTTTTCAAATTGCTTTTGGACAACATCAATCTGTGTATGGTGCTCTACCAATGAGTTACGTGCCTGCATATAATGGCTATGGCTATCAGGTTTGTGGATTCTCACTAGGAAAGCTTCCTTACTTCAGAAGTCTTCTAATTGTACTTTGGTGATTTTTAACTGTTCTGGTGTTAGTTGCTTTGCATTTGTGTGACTTTGGTCAGTTGAAGATTATTTTTCCAGTTTCTGGAGTTGAGAGAGTCCATATGCAAAACATCCTTAATTTAAGATAAATAAATGATAGCATGATTTGAGAAGAGTTGATTATTCTCTCTCTCTCACTCTCTCTCAGATGTGTGCATAGTTTGATGATATGTGCGAAAGGTTCTTCAATTTGTGAGGCTGTAAGGGCATATTTGTTGTGGTTGTAGAGTTTGATCATGTTTTCCATGGACGAACTTCATAGTTCGTACCTCTTTTTTGTGACAAAATAAACTATTTTCCTTAAGAAAATACATTATTAATAAAACGACTTGTTTATTTCGTACTTCCTTAACTATAGTTTTGTTACGAATAACCATATTTCTTACCGATTTAACATTAATTTGTTTTTCGCACTGATTTTACTATGTGTTGCACTGATTTTGGTTAAAATTTGTGAAATATGTTGGTATTGGTTCTGTTTTGAACTGATTTTGTTAATCTTGGAGTGTTTTTTCAGATTTTATTGTTCAAAATGATCTCTATATACTGAATATGTTGTGTTTTGGTTAAAATCTGTGAAATATGTTGATATTGGTTCTGTTTTGCACAGATTTTGTTAATACTGTACTGTTTTTCATATTTTTGGGTTCAAAATGATCTAATTCGTACTGCACGTGTTGTGTTTTGGTTAAAATTTGTGAAGTTTGTTCATATTGGTTATGTTTTGAACAGATTTTGTTAGTATTAAAGTGTTTTTTAAGATTTGCTGGTTTGAAATGATCTAATTCGTACTGCATATGTTGTTTTTTTGTTATAAACTATGAAGTTTGTTCATATTGGTTATGCATTGCACAGATTTTGTTAGTATTAAAGTGTTTTTTAAGATTTGCTGGTTCGAAATGATCTAATTCGTACTACATGTGCTGTGGTTTTTATTATAAACAATGAAGTTTGTTTATACTCCCTCCGTTCCACTCTATTTGGCATGTTCTATTATTTTATGCATCACATCTATTCACTCTATAGGTCAAATGGAGCGGAACGGAGGGAGTATTGGTTATGTATTGCACAGATTTTGTTAATATTAAAATGTTTTTTAAGGTTTAATTTTTAGTTTCAGGGTTTAATTCCTCAGTAGACTTTAGTACGAAGTGAATCTATTTCGTACCAATACATAGTTGATTTAGTACGAAGTGAATCTTATTCGTACCAATACATAGTTGCTTTAGTACGAAGTGAATGTATTCGTACCAATAACTGCATAATTGCATACTCAAATATGTGTTTCGTAATTCTTATATATAACTGGTACGAATTATTTATATTTCGTACCTCCTTAAAGTTATACGAATATCACAGCTACAGTAGTCAGGAAAAAAAAAAAAAAAACTGAAATTCGAAAAATCCAAAATAAAAAAAAAAAAAAAAAAAAAAGGAAAAATAATGAAGAGTGAAGAAGACACGTGGAAATGGGAGAAGGAGGGGAGGAGAGAAGAGTGGTGTTGACTAGTAAAAGTCAAACTCTATTAGTAAGGGTATGTGTGTCATTTCGTATCAAAAATGGGTATTTTTTGTATTTTTAAAATGTGTGTCCTTAATTTGATTTTCTTATACCATATTGGGTATTTTATTTTTCCCCTCTATATCTTATAAGTTCTTAAACATCTTATAAACACCTAGAGTTTATAAGCATTTTGAAATAAGTTTAGCCAAACGGCCCTTAATAAAATCCAATCATAATCTGTGCTTGCGTGTAAAAAATGGCCCCTATTATGATAGTAATGGCAATATCGTAATATAATGGGAATCCGAAGGGCATATTCTTCTGCGCGCTGCAACATTTACACCACCCAAGAGAGACGTATCAGACTTGCCGAGCGCGTGACTTTCTCTCTCCCTCCCTCTCTCTCTTCCCTTTCGCCTCAAAATTGTCCTTCCTCCCATTTAAAACAAACACACTATCCATCAATCTCAGCCGTCAATTGCGCAGCCACGTCATCGATCCATGATTTTCTAATCTTACGGCTCTCCGTCGCTTGTCAAACGCCCTCAGTTTCTCCATCTAACCCTACCGCGGTCAAAATTAACTCGACTCTAACCAACCCTAACTCATCTAACTCGGAGGTGACTCACCCCCCCCAATGTCTTATAGCGAGCCAGCCCTTTGAGGGAGAGATACAGAGATTTCTAGAGAGAGAATTTCAACAGAAACCAAATTCTAGGGTTTAAACTTTTTTTTTTTTCCTCCCAGAAATTGTATCGTTGAAGGAATCAATTGAAGGATTCTGTATCTGTGTTTATGCAGTGGTGGAATAGGCTCTAGTGTGAAAATGGATGAGATCTGGGAGAGAGCGGTGGAGACGGCGTTGGACGGCCAAACGGACGTCGATTTGGTCCGGACGTTAACGCTCGACGGCGCGGTGAAGTGCGTCCATGGCCGTTTGCCGCCGCCCTCGCTCTTCGACAAGTTTCAAAACCTTCAGCACCTGTCTATGGCTAACATCGGCGTCTCGTCGCTTGAGCAGTTCCCGCGCCTCCGAAATTTGCAGAAACTTATTTTGTCGGACAATCGGATCTCCGGCGGGCTGGAATTTCTCGTCGAAGCCGGGCTGGAATCTCTGCGCGACCTTGATTTGTCGAATAATAGAATTACGGATATCAACGACTTGAGACCGTTGGCGGAGCTTAGGCTAGTTTCGTTGGATCTCTACGAGTGCCCCGTTACGCGGATTAAGGACTACCGATCTCGAGTTTTTGGCTTGATTAGGTCGTTGAAATATCTGGATAAGATGGACGCGGAGGAGAATGAGCGGCCGGAGTCGGACGATGAGGAGGAGGATGAAGAGGACGAGGAGGATGACCCTGGCAGTGGTGAAATTGACGGCGAGGAGCATCCGTTTAGGGTGAGCAACGGGCAGAGAGGGGGGAATGACGGTGTTGTGGATGTTGATGAGGACGAGGAGAGCGACGCTGATGAGGAGGTAGCCGAGACCTCGAGGGGGGTCAATGGGTTGAGTGGTGCTGGCAGTTCTCACCATCATTCTAATGGGTTCAGAGTGGAGGTTGTGGATGGAGAGGATGACGAGGAGGAGGGAGAAGACGAAGATGATTCGGTAGAGGAAGTGGAGGAAGTGTATGAGGACGACGATGGTGATGATGAGGATGTGGTGGAAGTCCACGAAATAGATGACAGTGATGATGATGGGGAGGACGGTGTGGAGGATGAGGAGGATGATGATGAAGATGAGGAGGAGGAAGAAGTGGATAATGATGAGAGGGATGCTGGGGAGCCTGAAAGTACTGGGAGGATCACGAGCACGGAGGGGGAAATTGATGGACACGAGCAGGGAGAGGATGATGCTGATGAGGATGATGATGGCGAAACCGGGGAGGAGGAACAGGCTGTTGGGGAGGATGTTGAGTTTGAGGACGAAGAGGACGCTGAGGATGAGGTATACTTCATTTTCACTTTGAGATCCCTTACGTCTGTTTGTTTGTTTAATTGTTATGCCTATTGGTGTTTGACAGTTAAATTTTTTGTTTGTATGGATATTAAATGACTTTTTATCACACAATGATTGTGCGGTCCCATAGATTGTATTGCATTCAAGAATCCTAAAATTAGGATTTTCAACCTGTGAATTGATAGCTGAAATTTATGCTGTTTCGCTGTTCTTGTTGTTCCATATGTTTTGCCTATCTAGGCGGTTTCTTGCTCATTTGTCTTTAAGCGACGCTGCAGAAGATAAAATGCTATTTTGCAGATTTTATGCAGATTTTATGTGACAGTGGCACATATAAGGTTTTTGGCTCGACCTGGTAGGATCTGCAGCGGATATTATGTTTTTCTTGCATTTGAGTGGTATATGTAGAGATTTTTTCTTCAAAATGACTATTTGTTGACAAGAAAACGCTTTCAAACTTTGATTGTTGATATTTGACTACATCTTCGTTGGTAAAAAATCTGTATTCATGACCTATGTACAAGGAGTATGCCTAGTCAACCCCTGTTCTTGTTAATGCAAATGTTTCAAATTTTGGTGTAGAGTCGTTGAGGATTTAAGTTGGGCTTCGTTTGTTGCCAATTTTATTTTTTTAAGAAAAATAGTAGTTGTCTTGACGATTAGTTTTTATTGTAATGACGTGGCTGATAATTTCTGGTAGAAAATGGTCCAGTATCAATTTTATTTTATTGGTAGTTTCATCATTTTTTTTTTCACAGTTTAATTGGTTGAGAGTACTTGATTTAGTCAAGTGTGTTTCTTTTTCAGGTAAAGATCATTTAAACTTATTTTCCCCTTGTTGCAAGCATGATTGTTTTGAAACATTAGAGTTGGTTGGTACAATTGGCTTTGTTCTTTCAGCTTAAGTGAGAATTTTGTCAAATATTTGAACTTCTTTGCAGCTATTAATCTAGCTGTATTTCCGTTCTCTGTTGTTATGCTTCAATGCGTGCCTTTTAGGAAGGATATCCATGTGTTGCTTTGAATTGACGAAAATCGTGTCTTAACCCCGTGTCGGAACCACATGAAATATATGTTCCCTGGTACCTTTTGTGGTATAGGTGTATGATTTTGCAGATGATGTGTTTTTGCACTGCTAGATAGACATGGGCCATGAACTCTTAATGGATTAAAACTTATGTGGTTTATGACATGATGTTGCTGTATTAGGTGCTGGTGAAGTGCCTAGTGGTTTCAGTACCTTCTTGAGACTTGGGTTAGGGTTTTATGTAATTATCTGTATCGTAATAAGAAACCTGTTTATGTGCGATGTTTTGCCTGCATTTTCATGGTTTGTTTCTGTTATTAGATCTAATGGCAGTTTGAGTTTCATCTTGCTGGTTTGGTCCCCTAACAATTCATCTGTTACTGGTGTAATTGCAGGAAGATGATTTTGGATCTGGATTCCTGTTTCAGCCAGTTGAGAGGGTGGAAGCAGATGCCAGTGCTGTGGTTAGTGATGTGGGAGAAGGTGAAAACCCTGAAATGGAGGAAGAAGATGAGGATGAGGAAGAGGAAGAAGAGGAGGAAGTTGAAGATGAGGTTGAAGAAGAGGAGGAAGATGATGACCAGGACGGCGAGGTTCAAGAACTGCCGCCTTCTACTTCATCTTCCCACAAGCGGAAGAGGAACGGCGATGACGACGACGATGATGACGACGGTGATGGTGAGGAAGATGATGATATTGTGGAGGTCAATGGCAAGTCGAGCAAGCGCAGGTAGGAATGGCATGGCGGGGTTATGTTTGAAGAAATGGTGGAGAAGCTTGAAATTGTTAAAATGGCGGGTGCTGTCTGGCCTTGGCCTTGTCCTTTTAAAGACAAACAGTTATTTTGGAGGGAAGTTATGTTAAAGGATGGATGATGATGATAGGCTCTCTCATGAATTCAATGTTTAAAAAGTGGTTTGTTCCCGCTACAATTCAGTTGCGATCTTACTCATTAAGCTTTGCCTCCCTCCCTCCCTACAGTAGTAGCCGTTGGGCTGTGATTCAATTCAAAGTTGAAGAGCGGGTTGGACTCGCTCCCACAACTCAGTCGGAAGAAAGGGGAAGAATCGGAAAAACCCACCCAACTCGCCTTTTTTATAAATAATTTTCTGATTGGAAAAAAATATATATATAGAAAAGGAAAGGAAAGGCAGAATTGGCTCTCTCTCGTACAAACCGCCTGTAGAGGTGGACGTCGGTCAACAAACATCCTAAGCGGCGTCGTTTCAGTAACATTGATTTCTGCACGTGCGTAAACATGAATTATGTTGTTTTTATTCTCATTTTTAATGGAATAAAATTACTTTTTATTTAAAGCAAGATTAGTAATCGTGAAATGGCTTGTTTTGTTTTGCAGGTGATGGGCATGGCATGATTGAAGTAAGGCGGTGGTGGGCTTTTGGCGTTTTTTTTGTTGGGCTTGGGTTTGTTAGTTGCTACTGCTCTCTCCGGTTATTATTGTAAATGTTGTAACACGATTTATAATACGTCGGTGCGACTTTGGGTGAATGTCATGCTCCCACGTGTAGTGGAGTGACGGGTTATTTTAGATGACGTGTATATTATTCTATTTTCTTTTCCGGTAGCGGAATAAAATATAGTAATATCTCAGTGAGTCATGCCGGTGCAAAATAAAAATAAAAAGTAAATACACACGTAAAAAGGGCATTCTGCATGTAACTCGTGAAATGACGAAAGAGCCCCCAATTTATGTGGTTAAGTAAGGCCACCACCGGATAAGGTCAGATATTACTCCTCAACACACACACTCGCACACTGATTTAGTCAACTCTCCAATGATGCTGTTACAATTGTCGCCGTCGCTGGCGATCCCGTCCATAAACCGCCGCACATTCACCAAACTCCGGCAGCTGCCGGTGCTGAAAGTACGGGCGATGGCCAAGGAAGGGAGCGGCAGCAGCGCTGTCGAGAGCGGCGCGATCCTCGGCGGATTAGTGGCGACGCCGGTGATAGGGTGGTCTCTTTACACGCTGAAGACCACGGGTTGCGGGCTCCCGCCCGGGCCGGCCGGGTCGATAGGGGCGCTGGAGGGAGTGAGCTACCTGGTGGTGGTGGGGATTGTGGCGTGGTCGATCTACACCAAGAACAAGACGGGCTCGGGCCTGCCCAACGGGCCCTTCGGCCTGTTGGGAGCTGTTGAAGGCCTCTCCTATCTCTCCTTGCTTGCCATCATCGTTGTCTTTGGTTTGCAATTCCTTCAGCAGGGCTCCATTCCCGGCCCTCTCCCCACTGATCAGTGCTTTGGTTAATTAATTATCTCCTTTTGTTTCTGATTTTGATGCTTTGTATCATAATGTAATCGAAATAATCACTCTTCGACTTCAATTACTAGTCTATTTTACATGGAGGAATGGCATATATGTCCACTCGGTCACGACGGATTAAGAATAGAGAATGATAAATAAACAGGAACGTAAATATCTTTATGTGGTTCACATGACCAACTCTATATACTCAATATAGGTTCAGGGCATAATAACATGTTGTGTAAATATTTTTAATATGCACACGAATAAAATATATACTATTAATAAATAAAATAATATATAGTTATATTCAGCTCCATAAACAAAATAAAACATTAATTTCATTTCCTTTAATTTGATAGAAAATATATAGTCCAATATTGTGAAGAAGCCTAGAGCACTAAAAAATTAGCAAGTAGAGCAACAAACCTCCATAAAAAATGGGAGAGAGGAAAGATAGAGAGAGCCTGTTTTATAGGAAGGCAAGGCGCAGGCTGCTTCCCTCGTAAGATACCAACTAATCTCAAATCCCATATTCTCTCTATCTTACCTTTCCTTTCTACCAAGAAGAACTTCCATTCTTCTCCTAAAAAAAATTAAAATTAAAAAAAATATATATATTTATCAGTCAATTCGAATCAACCCATGAATTAGGGATTTCCTAAGTTGAAAATATCTCGTGCAACAAATATCTTGTTTTTTTCCCCAGAAAATTAACGCAGCTGCATGCAATTTCACAATCATCGTATGCGTGTGCTATTCATTTGATTTTGGCGGTGCAGAGAGATTATATTATATATTATCATTATTTGGGTTCCTTTTGCCTTGAATTAAATTACTATGTCGTCGTCGGAGGCTGCTCCGCCGACATCCCCTCCGACAGACTCTGCTTCGTCTCCGCCGTCTCCTCCGACATCGCCTCCAGCAGATTCAACGCCGCCGCCCTCTCCTCCAGCAGATGCCGCTAATCCGCCTCCGCCTGCCCCCACCGCTACCCCTCCCCCTCCGAACACGCCGCCTCCGGCGCCACCAACTGCCACCCCTCCGCCTCCCGTTGCCACACCAGCAACACCTCCACCTTCCCCACCGGCGGCAACAGAATCCCCTCCTCCGCCGGTAGCTGCCTCCGCTCCGCCGCCTCCGGTCGCCGTCCCGTCGCCTCCTTCTCCTACTGCAACCCCTTCCACCCCGCCTCCCGCCACCGACGCGACTCCCGCGCAGAATCCTCCGCCGCAAACGGCCGAATCCCCTCCGGCGACCGCCAATGCTCCACCGCAGAAGGAGGGTGCTGGAGAAACGCCGTCGCCGCCGCATCCCGTTTCTCCTAGCTATCCACGTTCGTCGTCGGTCTCCCGCCCCGCCGGTTCGCCGCTGACGCCTCCACCCTCTCACGACAATTCGAATATAAATACAGGCATCGTCGTCGCAATCGTCGCCGGAGTAATAACCATCATCGTACTCCTCATCGTCCTCATCTGCATCATATGCCGGAAAAAGAAGAAACCTAACTATTACATGAACCCTAACGGTCTCTTTCTTCCCTCCTCTCTCTCTCTCTCTAACAAACATCTAAACATCAATTAATCACCTCCTAATCGAATTCAAATCAGGCACAAATCAATACTACAACCAAGATCCGTCGCAGTGGCACGGCCAGCACCCCATGGATCCCAGCGTGAAGCTTCACCCCCCCGCCGGAAGTTTCATGGGGGCGCCGGTGAGCGGCTGGGCGTCGCAGCCGTACCCGAACTCGAGCGGCGAATACAGCTCCGGCACCAACTCAGGGCAGCACGCTATGTTGCCGTCGCAGAACATGGGCGGAGGAATGACTCAGTTCAGCTACGAAGATCTCGCCGCCGCCACCAATGGCTTCTCTCAGGCCAATATACTCGGGCAGGGCGGATTCGGCCTAGTCCACAGGGGCGTCCTCCCCGACGGAAGGGAGGTGGCGGTGAAGGGCCTGAAGAGCGGCAGCGGACAAGGCGAGCGCGAGTTTCAGGCGGAGGTCGAGATCATCAGCCGCGTCCACCACCGCCACCTCGTCTCCCTCGTCGGTTACTGCATCGCCAACGAGAAGAAGCTCCTCGTTTACGAGTATGTTGCTAATAAGACGTTGGAATTCCACCTCTATGGTTAGTTTCGTCTTTCCTTAAGTTTACTACTCCGTCCCGTCCCGTTTGGCTCGTTTATTGAATATACGAACCTTGCAGGGAAAGATCAACCGGTGATGCAATGGCCCACTAGGCTTCGTATTGCAGTTGGATCGGCCAAGGGGCTTGCTTACCTCCATGAAGATTGTGTGTATCATTTCTTTGAATCTTTGAATTCTTTCTTTAAAAATTGTATTAATCTCTACTTATGAAAGTATACTTATGTGATTTAAGGCCTACCACGAATTATCCATCGTGACATCAAAGCTGCAAACATTCTACTTGACTCCAATTATGAAGCTATGGTATATTACTAATCACCAACCCTTACTTTGTTCGTCACAATCTTATGTTTTAGCATACCTAAAATGCCATGGATTCCGTTCTCTGCAAGGTGGCCGATTTCGGTTTAGCGAAGCTCACTACCGATAACAACACTCATGTCTCGACGCGAGTGATGGGGACTTTCGGGTGAGTTTAATTAGTAATATAGTTTGTTCGTATAAACAGATGCTAATTTGTTACCGAAATGTAGGTACCTAGCGCCTGAGTATGCATCGAGCGGGAAACTGTCTGAGAAATCGGACGTTTTCTCGTTTGGGGTGATGTTGCTGGAGCTGGTCACGGGGCGGAGACCTATAGACATGACGAACATGATGGAAGATAGTTTAGTCGATTGGGTTCGTTCCTTGATCATCCGATCAAATTTTGATCGTGTTACCTTTTTTCTAGTAATATAACAAGTGAACGTGCTATGAACAGGCGAGGCCTCTGTTGTCCAAGGCGCTCGAAGACGGCAACTTCGAGGAGCTCGTGGATCCTCGACTCGAGGGCAGATACGTCCCCCAAGAGCTATCTCGGATGGCCGCGTGTGCTGCAGCCAGTATACGCCATTCGGCCAGAAAACGGCCTAAAATGAGCCAAGTATGCATTGTCACACTACTGCTGTTAAGGTATAAGTAGAATGCGTGCGGTCTTTAATTTTGACTTTACTCGATATGTTGTGAAGATTGTGCGGGCTCTGGAAGGAGACTCCTCGTTGGACGACCTGAACGAGGGGGTGAAGCCGGGGCAGAGCGCGATATACAACCCCAACGGGGGGTCGGAGATGTACGACACAAGGGCGTACAACGCGGACATGATGAAGTTCAAGCAGATGGTGATGGCGTCCGGGGAGTTCAACAGCAGCGAGTACGGGAACACGAGCGAATACGGACTTAACCCGTCCGTATCCAGCAGCGGGAGCGAATACACCCGAGAGATCGACAAGGCCGGCACAAGTGTGAAGAAGGACTAACGAATCGAAGGCAATGTGAGGTGCAAAATTGGTTGTAAATGAGAACGGATGAGAGATTGGATTAATTTATGATCAAGCATTCCGTGTGTATTTTTAACAAATTGTTACATAACTTATATTTAAAATGATTGAATCCCTTTGTTAATATTATTATTACATGTGTTGATTTTGATTGTCTAATGTTAGTTAAACATATTACTATCAATTCTTGTCATGGAGTGGGCATTATATATATTACTGTTCTATTTTTGTCTGTATACAAAAAAACGAACATTTTTTGTTTAGGACGTAAGCTTTACTTTTACAAAAATAATTTTGAACTTACATTTGTATTAAAAAAGAGCTCAAACTCTAATTTAGCAAATGCATAGTACTACGATCATAAATGCTTACCAGATAACAACATTAAACTTAATATACGGTAGATGTGACAGTTTCACGTTCCTAAATTTATAGGACGTTGGAGCATTAGTCTCATACTATAATTACTAAACCTAAACTCCATAACATAATACGCTGCACTATTTAATACTCCTATGTAATTATTACAAATAATAAGAAATTCTCGAAATTTGGTGATATTAATAATTTTTTTTGAAAAAGATAAAGCATTGTATGGCAATAAATTTCTCTCGGCAGAGAGAAATAAAAAATAAAAATAAAAATAAGAAAATCGAAAAGTCGCAGAAGAGTGGCATCCCTGTAATAAACGAAATTGTCCGAGGGTAGACAGGTCATTGTCGATTTCCCGCCCATCGCAGAGTGGCCAGTCCACTACCTAGAAATAAATAACTGTGCACGCCCTTTTTTGAATCTAAAATTCTCTCTTTCTTTTTGCTTCTTTCCATCCTCTCCGGTCTCTTGCCGCCTTCAGAGAGAGAGAGAGAGAGAGAGAGAGAGAGAGAGACGGGGAGAGTAAGAGAGGCAGAAGGAGTTTCCAATTGATTTGCAGTCATTTTCGCAGAATTAAGTAAGTTGTTAAACCTTTTTGTAGGGTTCTGAATGAGTTTTGGGGGATTTTGTTTCAGTGATTCAATTTCGTCCGTTGTTTTTCAAATAAAAAGTCGTGCAAAATGTAGATGGAAATTTGTTTCTTTTCCCTTGTGATTTCTGAAGTTACTTCTTTGTTGTTTTTTTTAATAAGAAAATTAATTTTGTGAAGGTAGAGAGAAATGGCGGCCGAAAACGAAGTGAAGAACGAGCCCATGGCAGATTCTCCGACCTCTGTTCTTGAAGACGAGGTATTTTCATTCGATTTTCTTTTTAATGGTTTCTGGTCTGTTGAGCTTATTCTTAGTGTTACATTTTCGTTTAATGGGATGCTAACCTTAGATTTAGGCGATTGCAACAATTTGCTCATATTGTTTTATAATCATTTGCTACAGTTATGAAATTTGGGGCACTATCCCTTGTCCTTAGATGATTTTTCTAAAGATACATGGTTCGATATGCTAATGAAATTTGGATGGAGTCTGACACTTATTTTGTTGAGTTAAAGGATTGCAAGGATAATGATAGTGTCAAAATGGAGGAGGAAGATACTTTGGGAAATATAGGTGATTCTCTTGTTTCAAGAACCATGAAGGAGGAAGAAGAGAAGCTGCAGGAAGAGCGGCTGAAAGAAGAAGAGAAGGAAAATGAGCCTATACCAGAGCCTCGCCTGAATGACACCCAGTTCTCGAAACTGGACGAGCTTTTAACCCAGACCCAGCTTTACTCCGAGTTTCTTCTGGAGAAAATGGATGATATTACTAAGGTTTCATTTCCATGCCAAATAAAAAAAATTGATTTGCAAAGATGTCTCTGCTAACTTATTCGTTTCAATATGTTAGAGTGGGGTGGAGGATGATGGGAATGCTGTCAAAGGAGGAAAGAGAGGCCGTGGCTCTAAAAGAAAGGCGGGTGCAAGTCTAAACAATGTAATGTTTTTTCCAACCTTGTTCCTGAATTCCTTCAGTTTTTTTTATTAAAATTATTCTATTTTCTTCAAAGATAATGTTGATTCCAGTGTTTGTATCAATCGGTTTATAATTTTGTAACTTAGTCGAAATACCATGTTGTGAAACAACTGCGGTAATGTTGTAGGGGAAAGCCAAGAGAGCTGTTGCAGCTATGCTTACAAGAAATAAAGATGGTTGTACTGCTGAAGATTCTACCCTTACAAATGAAGAGAAAACTGAGAAAGAGCAGGCAGAATTGGTACCTCTTTTGACTGGTGGAAAGTTGAAACCATATCAGATTAAAGGTGTAAAATGGATGATCTCATTGTGGCAAAATGGACTGAATGGTATTCTTGCTGATCAAATGGGGCTAGGGAAAACTATTCAAACGATTGCTTTTCTTTCTCATCTTAAAGGGAATGGATTGCATGGGCCTTACATGGTTATTGCTCCTCTCTCCACCCTATCGAATTGGCTGAATGAATTCGAGAGGTATATGATTCTTCTTTCTACCTGTTATGGTTCATGATTCTGTATTTTCCATGCGCTATACATGGAATGACTGGTTGAATCTGTTAGGTTTGCACCGTCAATAGATGCAATCATTTACCATGGTGACAAGAAAGAGAGAACTGAAATTGCAAGGAAACATATGCCTAAAACTATAGGTCCCAAGTTCCCTATTGTGATTACTTCTTATGAAGTTGCTATGATGGATGCGAAAAAAGTACTGAGACATTACAGCTGGAAATACCTTGTCGTTGATGAGGTATTTATCATTTTGTGTGATTATCTTATTGTGTGTGTGTGGTGTGTTTTAAATGTTCTACGCTCTTAAAGCTTTACAGAATTGATGTGCCAGCATCATTTTTGTTCTAAGATATAATGCTTCTTAAAGGGACACAGGTTGAAGAACTCAGAGTGTAAATTGCTGAGGGAATTGAAGCACTTGACCATCGAGAATAAGCTTCTCTTGACTGGCACACCACTCCAAAACAACCTGGCTGAGCTCTGGTCACTGTTGAATTTTATTCTTCCTGATATATTTTCATCCCATAAGGAGTTCGAATCATGGTAAGGAATTTGTTATTTGTTAATTGTTTATTAATAACATTCCTTGAATTTATTTTCTAATAAGTGCTTCAACAATTTTTGCAGTTGAACCACTTCCTTTTGTTCTTAGAAAGTTTAGCAGTTAGCGTTCCTGCACAAAGCATTTATTATAAATGAGTGCTGTTCGTGATTATAATAAAAATCCAATTGTGGGTGATCAAGGCTGTTGGTTCAATGATAACATTCATTTTCTTCCTCTATGTCTTATTGATCTCAGGTTCGACTTCTCAGGGAAGTGCACTAGCGAAACTGTCACAGAAGAAATGGAGGAAAAAAGAAGGGCTCAGGTGCATTTTAAATGTTCAATGTGCAACCTCAGAAGATTGCCTTTTGATGCTTAATTTTGTTAACTAGTAACTTAAACAATTTGCAGGTAGTGGCCAAGCTCCATGCTATTCTGCGTCCGTTTCTCCTACGTAGAATGAAAGCTGATGTTGAGCTAATGCTCCCCCGGAAGAAGGAAATTCTCTTGTATGCAATGATGACTGATCATCAGAGAAACTTCCAGGATCATCTCGTTAACAAAACACTGGAGGGTCACCTGATGGAGAAAGTATCTGCTGGTAATGACTATATTACGGCTTGGCTAATAGCTGTTTATAGAAGCTTAGATGTGGTGCCTTGATAACATGTTAGTTTATTTGTATCCTCGGTGTAGTATGTTCACTGGAATAAGGTTTTAGATATTTTGAGTCCTATTCTTGTACACTGTTAGAATCAAATGTCAGTTTCTGTTAAAGTTACAGCAATATGGATGACTGACTCTGTTGGCTTGCAGTCCATGGATGGAAAGGAAAGCTTAATAATCTGATGATTCAACTCAGGAAGAACTGCAACCACCCTGACCTTTTGGAGTCCCAGTTTGATGGTTCATGTATGTTATCTTATCTGCCATTTAAAACTCTTTACCAGATTTATTATAATTACTCCTTACCTAATTTGCTTCCATTATTTGGCAGTTCTTTACCCTCCCGTGGAACAGATTGTGGAGCAGTGTGGCAAATTTCAGTTGTTGGATCGACTATTGACTAAGCTCCTAGCTAACAAGCACAAAGTACATGAATGCTTGTTTTTCTTTTGAAGACTTGAAGATGTGCATTATTATAATATTATCTATTTGTTTCTAAATATAACTATTTTGTGCCTATAGGTTTTGATATTCTCTCAGTGGACCAGAATTTTAGACATCATGGATTACTATTTCAGTGAAAAGGGACTTGAAGTCTGTAGGATTGATGGCAATGTTAAATTATCAGAGCGAAGAAGACAGGTATAGCTTTTTTGACTGCATATATATATGCCTATATGTTTGACTAGTTGTTATTCAGTTGACGAACATAGGTAAGACAGGTACGTTGTGGTGTTCCATCTTTATCTTGTTTAGTTTGGTTTCATGTATGATTGTTTTCCTCCTAGCTATCAGTTGTCCTTTATCCATTATCCATTAGTTTTCTGTTTCGTATGTATTAGTTGCAGATTTCATGATTGGTGATTTCAGGGAAAGAATCATGATATATCAACTTGTTTGATGACTGTGTGCCCGAGCTAAAAAAATTGTAGGAGCTTATGTGAACTGAGATTGATGGCTCACCTGACCTTCCATTTATTGGTATTGAAACAACAGATTCAAGAATTCAATGATGTAGATAGCAACTGTAAAATCTTTCTCCTCAGTACCAGAGCTGGCGGGCTGGGTATTAATCTTACAGCAGCTGACACCTGCATTTTATACGATAGTGATTGGGTATGATCTTCTACTTGTGTTTTCATCTCTCATTCCCTGAAACTTTCACATATGCATTCCGTTGCACAGTTTTCTACAAATCTCTCTGTATTTTTTAATTTTTTTTTTTAAATTCTCGGAGGATTGATCTAGTGCCAATTGCATTGCAGAATCCCCAGATGGATTTACAAGCAATGGACAGGTGTCACAGAATTGGTCAAACAAAACCAGTTCATGTTTACAGGCTAGCTACTGCTCAATCTGTTGAGGTGCCTGAACATTAATATTCTAAAATTCTAACACACACACACCCCCCATAAAGAAAAGGAAGAAAAGTGCATCCTGGCCCTTTGCTTAATTTACTAATTTCCGAGAAATGCATTCAGGGTCGGATTTTGAAAAGAGCTTTTGGCAAATTGAAGCTTGAGCATGTGGTGATTGGTAAGGGACAGTTTAAACAGGAAAGGGCGTTAGATACCATTAAGGTTGGTGCAGTTTCCTTATCTTATTACATCGCTTATTATTGTTTGTTGACCATAGCATTGATAACGTAAACTTCTAGTACGCCTATACTGATCCCAGATGAATAAAGAGGCATAACTTTCTCATCATGCATGTTCATCACCCATCACTGTAAATGAAATGAATTATGATTATACGCTTGTATTGTTGCAAAAATGCACAATATCTCTCTATTCCATGACTTGTTCTGCATTGTGTACTTGCAAAGACATCCCGTAAACTTCTCATAATATATGTCCCACTTCTAGGAAGAGGAGTTGCTAGCCCTTCTCCGTGATGATGAAGATGAAGAGGACAGATGGATACAGACTGATATCAGCGACGAAGATCTGGAGAAAGTTCTGGATCGTAGTGACCTCGTTATCGGTGCGCCCACGGAAGACGAGAATGGTGAGGCGAAGGGAAACCTCTTTCCCCTCAAAGGACCTGGTTGGGAGGTGGTTATCCCTACTGCAAGTGGAGGAGTGCTCTCCACTCTCAACAGCTAATACCATTGGTTTCCGGAGGATTTATGGACCCTGTGTCGTCTGTTCTTCCGTTTTTTGAAGGATTCTGCTTCTTGTTTCCTCTCATTTTTGTCAATATGTGGAGAGGAACTCATGTTCTACTTGGATAGACAATCACATACTATATCTACTACTCACTTTTGGGGGAGAAGCAAATTATCTGCCTTTTTCTTTTGTAAAAGCAGGATTTTTGTATTAAAAGGAATTCCAATTCAAATGGGTGATTTTGCTTTTTTATTGGGTGATAATGTGTAATTGTATTCGTAAAATTGGTCGTTGGTCAAACGAGGAGTGTATTTCGTTTGGAACGGAACAAACACTGTATGTATCAAACAAGCTTACAACTTACATCCACATAAATACATACATCCATGAATCAAACACGTAAATACATAATGTTAAAGTGATCAAACGGCGTTCTTGATGGAAGAGCTATAACCAGTATCATAATACTTGGACCAAAGCATCACACCTCCATACTTAGCCGAACCCTTGATCGCCGGCAGCACTTCCGAAGTCAGAGTCCCCGCCGGCACGAACCCGCTCCCTGCTGCTGCCGCCGACGCCGGCAACCCTAGCAAGATCTCCCCCGCCGGCACCGTGTTCCACTGCTTCCACGCCGCCTGGAGCCCGTCCATGCCGGCAGACGAATACTGGCACGGAGGGTTGTTATAAAACTGCACCCACACGTAGTCGAAAAGCCCCGTCTGCAGCGCCTTCCCGACGTAGTAATCCGGGAAGGGGCACTGCGGCGCGGCGCTCAGGTAAACCTTCCTCCCACGCTTCCCGTAGTTGGAGAGGTACCGAGCTAGATCGTCCCAGTACAAGTCCGTCCCGCCCTCGATGTCGAAGTCGATCCCGTCGAGGACGGCGTCGCCTAGTGGGCGGGACGGCGACTGGCCGCCGAGGAAGTTGTCCCAGAGGTAGGCGGCGACCTGGCGGGCGTCGGCGGCGGAGGCGAGGTAGTAGCTGCCGGCGCCGCCGCCGATGGAGAGGAGGACCTTGATGCCCTGGGACTGGCAGGAGCGGATGTCGGAGGAGAGGTTGGTGCAGGCGTTGGAGTAGGGGTCGCAGTGGCCGGCGAGGTTGATCATGGGGGCCTGGCCGTTGCCGAAGGTGGGGAGGAAGGCGATGTTTACGAAGTCGTAGTTGCCGGTGGCGCAGGTCTCCGATAGGGTGCCCTCGTTGCCGTTTTGGCCCCAGTAGATGGAGATTTTGCCGGCGGAGGAGAGAGAGAGGGTGAGGGAGAGGGAGAGGGAGAGGAGGAGTGCGAGGGGGGAGATAGGGTTCTTCGGCGCCATTTTTGTTTTTCTCTTTGGGTATTTGAGGTGGTGGTGAGCTTTGATTATGAATATATAGGGAGGGAGGAGGAGTGATTTGAGGACAAATGCAAAAGTGTTGGAGCAGAATTCTTCGTAAATAGAATTAGTATCTGTGCGTGGAGGGGACGCCATGCATGCATGCATGCAGGTTGAAGCTGCAGATGACTCTTGGTTCGGATTCTTGCGTATTCAAAGCTGGAAATTTGTATTCTCTAATAATTATAAGAAAAGTCAACATCATTCCGTTGTCGTCCAGCGGTTAGGATATCTGGCTTTCACCCAGGAGACCCGGGTTCGATTCCCGGCAACGGAACCTTTTTTTAATTTATTTTCTTTTTTATTCATTATAAATAAAATACTATTTTAAAATTGCAATAGCAGTACAACAATTAGTTAGGCCTACCAATTTTATTTTAGGCCTACAATTAGTTTTATTTTGTGCATTTTGTTTATATAAGAGGATAGTGTTAGCAAGCTTCTTAAAATATGCTAGGCTAGGAACATGATACATTCAAGCTCAACATCATGTATGCCAAATTGAATTTTCAAGAATTTGCAAGAAAATAAAGAAAATTAATTCTTCAAATTCCCACACATTTCTATCAAGAGTCCATCAACTTACACATGATATAACTAAATAAATCCCATTAGAGCAATGAGTTGGAGCATATTACCTCATGGTCATGACAAAATTTGAAGAAAACACACTTCTTAGCTCGACAAATGAAATTTTCGCTTTTCACTCAAAACACCATGAAAACTTGAAATTCTTGACTTGAAATGTAGCTTAAGTGAAAAAAAACATTTTCACCAAAGGATTTGACACGATTCTAGGTGGTTTGAGAGAGATGGGTGAAGGAAATTTAAGTTTTTGTTGGTTTCTTGAAGGTTAGAGCAACAATGAAGTTTGAGCGCGATTTCAGCCGGAATTTAGCCTTCCCTAGTACAATTAGTTAGGCCTACCAAGTGCCTAATGTCTTAATTCCCGCACTGAATTAAAAAAGGTCTCTATCCTAGTGGGACGAAGATTACTTAATTCCCGCACTAAATATTGGATTGTGGTATTTTTCAATTTTTATCAGATCGTATATCAGTTGACCTTGATTTGAATAATTTTAAAATTTTAATTGATCTCATTAAAAACAGGGTTATTGGAAGAATTATTTTTAATTAATTCTAGATGATGACCAACCAATCCGAGTTGAACACCTCATTTCAATGACTAATGTGACTCTTGTACATTCATAGTTTCCTTTCGTGTTGTGTTCACTTTACCCTCTCTACCGAATCGAATCTTCTTCCCCAAAACCCTAATTTTGTTGATGATTCAATGCTGAATGCATCTCCAGAAATCGTGTGATCGGAACCTGGATGAACACTTTACTGGGTGGCGTCATAAGTTCGACCTTCGATTCATGCGTAATTTCGCTGCACTTTTGATCTGATCCAGTTCAGTTATCGGAGGTGAGGGAGCAGGGGTCTCGGTTCAACTGCAATTCGATGATAACTCGGTCGAAACTCGTGGAGCAACTCAGAGATTACCAGGTCCGATCCCAGCACAAGTGTCCTCCTCTCGCCGTCTTCTCTCCAAAACCCCTTCTTTCAACCTGGTTTGTGTGTTTTTTCCCTCTGAAATTGAGTTAGCTTTATTTCGAATTATCGCTCTCTGTCGCATTTTTATGTTTCGATCTATTGCTTTACAATTACTATGTGCCAGTATTACTATTATGCTGCTGTGCTGTATATTAGATAATGATAAATCGAGACGAGACAAGTTGTTGCTGATTAGTATATATTGCTGATTTAACCATTTCAGTTTTTTTGGTTGTTGTGGCAACGAAGTGTGTCAAGGCTCCGTACTTGCCCAGCTTCAGCTAGCTATAATATGGTGGAATATTAGAATATGGCTATAGTTTTGAACTTATAGTGATATGTATGTGTGTGTAAGAAGACGGAAAATCTCATATCTGATCTGTCTAATTAATTCACAAGCTCAGTATTTGGGGATATTTGGCTTAATAATTTTACCCCAGATGTAGGCACGATAGCACTCTAGCTTAGTTCAGGTTTTCCTCATTCTTGCGGTGGTGAGCTGGCTTGACCGCTCGATAGTTGATGCTTAAATGAAAGCAATGTGCTTAACACTTGCATTGGTAAGGTTTTTGAAAGTATTTGCACTGGTGAGGATGTTTTTAGAAAAAAATCTATGTTTGCGCATCAGACCCCCTAAATGAAAATGTGCTTGTTCAACGAGTCTGTTAATGCTTTAATTACTTTAATAGAAGTAAGAGGATTTTTTTATTATTATTATTTTAAAATTTTTTTTTTTACATTTTGCTCTAGAGTCAATCTAGGTTCTTTTGCACAGGTTTCTATTAGGCATCAAACATGAAGTCTCCTTCTGGAGACATCTCAACTAGTGCACATGTACATGGACCCTAGAAACTATAGTGCACAAAATGGAGCTTACCGCCATGATATCCTGACCAAATCTTGATTTCTATCGTTGCAATTTACTTATCACTCTGCACCACTGATCAGAAGCCCTATAGTAAGGAGAGAGATGTAATTCATCTGGAAACAATTTTCATGAGCCTTTTGTGTGTGTGTAACAAAGCAAAGAAATTATGGACTGAATCTTCACCTGATCAAAGTACACACTAGTAAGAACCGGTGGCTTCTTCAATTATGCTATGCTGAATTCCATGTCAAGAGTTACTCAAATATGGTGAAACTAAGATAAAGAAAGACGTTTAATTGGGTTTGATGAAGACTTAAAGAACTCCAGAGGTATCTACCTCTTAGTGAATGCATGTACTTAGGGAAAAAAACTATATTCTGGTGTGCTGGCTCATTGTAGGTTCTGTTCATAGACTTCAAAATCTTTTGCCCTTCATTTTCTTTGCAAATTCTGGAGAAATTTATTGTCCCAACTTTATGTTGCAATATTCATTAGAATTTTGGAGAATAATACGATTTCAGAAGGTAATTCCTTGTAGAAACTATATATAGTACAGATTGCAATGCATTTCTTTTGTTGGAGATCTTAAATTGCCTGTTTATGTATGCTGAATAGAGATCTATTGAACTAGTACTAATTTGAAATAAAGGGTAGTAGGAAAAATCTGAATGCATCTCATTCGGAAAAGGAAATATATTTTGGGGTTGGAAGATCCACAACGTTGTCAATTGCTCAGTCCCTTTTTAGCATTGTAAACATGTCACTTCTTGATCTTCGAAACATTGTTCATCTTCATATCCCAAATCTGGAGGAATTCCCGAGTTTCCTTTTCAATTTGTACCTGTATCTAATTTTATTGCCACTCTCTTGAAATGGATTCATCAGGTGGAATTTGAAAAATTCACCTCTGCATGATGTTATAATGTACTTTAGTGGAGCTAGACAGATATTGGATTATGTAACTTATACCCTATAGCTATAGCTTTAGTGAAGTACCAGACTACCAGATAGAAGAGCTCCATTAGTTAATGAGCGCGGTAAGTGGCATTGAACTTTCAAATTTATATGCAATCCAAAAGCATCCAGTACTGCCCGTTCCCGTCATAACACCTACAACCCCATACTTTCCCCCTATCTGTCTGCTCGCTGCCTGAAAGTTACAAACATCAATCTGCCTCTGTTTTGTAACTTGTGAAGTACCTATGGTAGTGTACAGCGGTCATTGGAAAATATAGGATAGCTAGCCTTCTGCTTTACTACCGAGAAATAACCCCATCATATATGTATGCCCATTCTTTTGTTCACTGGAGCTTGCTCGTTTTAAAGCATCTACAATGGATCCTATTCTTTTAGAATCAGATGATGAACTGAAATTTTGTTAAGAACTTGCTCGCTCTACATCTTTTCCCACCTACTTTTTGATAGTTTGAGCATTCATATGAACGGAGAAACTGATAATGATTGTGAGCGAATTTAAATCTGTCCCATGCTAAGAAATTATCAAGTAAGAATAATAGGTCTAGGGATAGGCATCAGAAGCACACGTTATATTTTTCATTTTGTTTTCTTGAAGAATATCTGGTAACACTAACCTGAAATCCTTTTCTTTTTCTAATCACTGTTACATGTTAATGATGCCCCGTCTCTTTGTTCTCCCCTTTGTTTAGAGTACACCGTCTAATAGTATCTCTTCAGATTCTTCTCTAATTCGTATGTCATTTCTCCTTATGCAGGGGTGATGTTGCTCTCGCTGTTTTTTGGGCCGTTACATTTTTCGTCCTCCTACTTTCATCGTATGTTAGCCTCTACCTAAACCATTACTGGATTTCCACATTTATACTATTCCTTGCCATCCTCCTTCCTATACGTTTGAGAAATCTGCGGCATTCACAAGCTAGAAAGAGGGACAGAAGAATGTTGCTACCTCTGTCTATGTGAATATCCTCGGCTTCAGACCATCATTCACCTCCACTAAACTGGGATTTCCTGTTTCATCCTCGGAAGCTCAAGGCTACTACACCTGTTGTAAGAAGTATCGAACCCTCTTTTCACATACAGAAGCATTGGGAATTTGCAGGAGTAATTAAACCCCTCAGGGAAGGGACTCGACTACAAATTTTGCACCTTTTTTTTAAAATTGTAAATGTCTTTTGAGAGGCAAAGACTTTGGCCATCGATTTGAGTTAATAGATTTTGATTTGAAAGAAGGAACGACTTGTTATTGCACATAAGTTTACAATTTCTTCAGTTCTCATATGGGATGCAATACTTACTATCTTACTCTAATATTTTCTTGCATTCTACGTTTCTTTTCAATTCTCATGTCCGAAAGAAATAATAAGATATTTACGTTCTACATTTTTTCTTATTCTTGAAAAAATAAGATGTCATCTATTAAACGGAGTATATGATATGAGAGATTGTAAGGTGTGTGTTTTGCCACATTCTCTTGAATAAAGAACTATTATCACGTATTGAGTTATGAAGAGAAATTAGTTCAAAACTTTAGAAAATTAGAGAAAAGTAAAGCATACCATACCATGTGGAAATAGTGGAGGGGGCATAAGCCACGTGGCAGGTTCTCGTGAGATCCGTCGTGGCTGCAAACATGTCATCGCGTCCATTTCTCCATCAAGAGCCTCCGTCCGACCTCCTTAATTCCCCTATTGACCCGATTAGTCTCTCGTCCCGTTCCAAATAAATTGTCATGTTATATTTCGATTCGAGATATTAGGATACAATGTAAAACGTGAAAAGTAGGGTTTACATTAAAATTTGAGACTTAATTATTTATATTTTAAATAACATTACGATTGATATGAGACGACCCGATTAGAAAAACATGACAATTGAAGCTATATCTTTCAATTTTATACGCTACGATACAATAATGTCTCGAACATGAAGCTATATCCATTCAGAAATTAAAATTTATACTAGTACTAGGAAATTAATTAAATAGAAAATAAAAACAGAATAACGATGAGATGTCGCCTTCACTTAAATGAACAAAAAATGGGTAAAGTTCTTCTCATTTGAAGGAGGGGCATTACCGTATATAAGCGGATAACCAAGGGCATTTTACGGAATTGATAGCCATTTAGCACTCCCGAGAAAACGAAATCCCTTTTCTCTACACCAGCAGACCAGCTATACTCTCCTTTCTTCTCCACTTTCGTATACCTTCTCTCTCTCTCTCTCTCTCTCTCTGAAACACAGTTAGCCACAGACATACGCACCAGATCAGCATTGATATACTCAATCGATACGTGCGCATAGAGAAATCGAGCAGAGATGTGGCGGTGCGTTTCCCGTGGCATCCGCATTTCCTCCTCTAAATCCGCCGCCGCCGATTCCGTCCGCCGCCTCTTCTCTACGGCTGTACGTTTCATTCGCCTCTCCTCTCTGATTTTTATCGGTTTCCAGCATTTTTTATTTCCTGTGATGTTTTTTGTGTGAATCATGATGGATTATTAGCTTGATCCTTATAATTCGTGTTGCTGGATTTGGTTATATTCCGATGGAATGGTTGGGTTTTTCGGAGTTGTAACTGCTTGATGTTTGTTCAATTACGTTCGCTGCTGAGAGAATGATTGTTTTGTTTATCCTGTCGGCGCCTTATCGGCGTGGTTGGGTTTTATTTACTTGCTTGATTTGCAGTGTGTTCGAATTACTGATTATATAATGGTTATTAACAGAGTGGAGCAGCTCCTTCGTATACGGTGGTGGATCACACCTACGATGCTGTGGTGGTTGGTGCAGGAGGCGCAGGGCTGAGGGCGGCGATAGGGTTATCAGAGCATGGATTCAACACCGCTTGCATTACCAAGCTATTTCCTACTCGCTCCCATACTGTTGCAGCTCAGGTGATGCAATTTTGAACTCTTTGTTCGCCGTTTCGCCTCTCCCTAATTGGGTGCATAAGTTCACCATGATAATTATACCCTTCCTGTAGTTTGTCTAAATTCTTTTGATTCCACATCTGAAAGTAGTATTTACATACCAGTGCTGGAGGCCGAATGGGGGTCATTGCCTCTTTGGTTGGGCGTGTAATAGAAACGCGTTCCTTTTCTTTTTTTACCCTCATGTTTGGTTGCCCTTCTCAGTCATTCTCTTGAATATTGAGGAATCTGTTCTTTTTTTTTTGTTTTTTGTTTTTTTTGTTTTTTGTTTTGGTTTTGGGATGACCCTAAAAAATCAATGTATTGTTTTTGCCTCTAACGTCTGTCTTTGAACAATTTTTGCAGGGTGGAATAAATGCTGCATTAGGAAATATGTCGGAGGATGATTGGAGGTGGCACATGTATGACACAGTAAAGGGAAGCGATTGGCTTGGTATGTTGTCTCTCTGGATTAGCTCTAACATTAAGTTTCTATGCCTAAGGAGAAGCTATAATTTAGTCATTATCTTCTAAGATGGTCTACCTGTGTCTGTTTCTTGATGAATAAACATCGATTCGTCTTAGTGATGATATAGGCGATGTAGTGATTGTATTTAAGTGGATTAAACTTCAAGGTAGTTTCTCCATAAAATTTGATCTACTTGCGTTGCTGTAATACGGATTGACTATTTGTCATAGTGAAACAATGTTTTGTTGTCTAATTTATTTTTTTTCTTCGGATGTCCTTGTGTTCAGTAGTTGAAAGACGAATTCAATATTCACAATGACATTTGTGTTCTTACTCTATATGTCACCAATATCTTATGATGCTTAGCGAAACAGATTCTAGTGCTGTTTGTTCACGATATTTGAGTCTGAAAATGGTGAATATGGGATTAGTTTACACAATGTCCATACCTCCCGAGTGATTGAAATCTTATTTTCGCGAACGGCATTATGTTTACCCCAGGGGATCAGGATGCCATTCAGTACATGTGTAGGGAAGCACCAAAAGCAGTTATTGAACTTGAAAATTATGGGCTGCCATTTTCCCGGACAGAAGATGGGAAAATATATCAGCGTGCATTCGGCGGTCAAAGCTTAAACTTTGGGAAAGGTATAATGTAATTTTCAGTAGAAGTTAAGTTCCCCGAATATAGTGGAAACTTTAATGGGCAATCTCTACTTGTTGTAGGGGGACAAGCGTATCGCTGTGCTTGTGCTGCTGATCGAACTGGACATGCTTTGTTGCATACTCTCTATGGGCAGGCTATGAAACACAATACACAATTCTTTGTGGAATATTTTGCCCTTGATTTGATTATGGGCAAGGATGGTAAGTTTTGACTATATCTCCAGCATCTTCGATTGTCTTTCCGTATTTTTGCATTGAATTCTTTGTTTAAATGTACCTGAGATTAGTACTTGGTACATGTCTCATATTTCCTTGTTTCTATGAAGTACTGGTGATCCTCATTTTCTCTATCCAGATCTTATATGAAATAGTAGAATGTAGGAGTATTACCATAGTAAAGTGCATGCATATATATCGATATAATATCAAATTGTTTCTCCTGTTTAATGCCAGGTACCTGCCAGGGTGTCATTGCATTGAATATGGAGGATGGAACCTTACACCGGTTCCGTTCTGCCTCGACGATTCTTGCTACTGGGGTATAATAACTTCCAAATAAATTTCAGGGCTATCCAAAGTTTGTGGGCACACCTTATGAAAGCTAATAATATTCTTGTATCTGTCAGGGTTATGGGAGAGCATACTTTTCTGCTACTTCTGCTCACACTTGCACTGGAGATGGAAATGCTATGGTTGCTCGTGCAGGACTGCCTCTCGAGGTTTGCTTAATGTTATTTACTGCTGCAATGTTGGATTAGAGGGGTATCGAGTCCAAAACTTATGGTTAGTAGATTTTTCCCTGAATGCTGATTGTGATGTTTGGTTTCTTGTTACAGGACCTTGAGTTTGTTCAATTTCATCCCACAGGCATATACGGTGCTGGGTGTCTAATCACTGAAGGTTTATCTATTTAGTCTTTACTGTTCTACCTTTTTTATTTCATGTTCTTCTGTTTATCTTGATTCAGCTTATTAGGTTTGCTAATATTCTTTCTCGATACACCACTGTCAGGTTCCCGAGGTGAAGGTGGTATCCTCAGGAACAGTGAAGGTGAAAGATTTATGGAACGGTATGCCCCGACAGCTAAGGATCTTGCGTCTAGAGATGTTGTATCTAGATCGATGACAATGGAGATCCGAGAAGGCCGTGGTGTTGGTACGTAACTTTTCATGGACAGTAAGATGTTGATTTAAACTTCAAATCTGTTAGTTCTGTGTTTATCGTGATATTGTTGTTTATTTTAGTGCCTCGTCTATATGAGAATAGCAAAGTCTTTACTTTCATTTTATAATAGCAGAGGTCTATATTGATCAAAACTATTGGTTGTCATTGCAAATGTATGAGATAGCACATGAAGAATATGACTACATGATTTTGATACTCCTGCAAATCTTTCATTTTATGCCAATCCTTACCTTGCATTCGTATCTTTTTGCAGGACCCTTGAAAGATCATATCTATCTTCACCTGAATCATTTACCTCCAGAGGTTTTGAAGGAGAGACTTCCTGGTATTTCTGAAACCGCAGCCATTTTTGCTGGTGTTGATGTAACAAAAGAGCCAATCCCTGTTTTACCCACTGTACATTACAACATGGGCGGTATTCCCACAAACCACCATGGAGAGGTAGAATTAACTATACATGATATTGAGCTTATGTCACTGATAATATGGATTTATCTAGAACTGATTGTCTGTTCTTGTTAAGGTGGTTACAATCAAAGGTGATAACCCTGATGCTATTATTCCTGGATTATTTGCTGCTGGGGAAGCTGCTTGTGCGTCTGTTCATGGTGCCAATCGTCTTGGAGCTAACTCACTTCTTGACATTGTTGTCTTTGGCCGGGCTTGTGCAAATAGGGTTGCAGAGATCCGGACTCCAGGTAACAGAAACTTTCTTGAACCGGTAATTGGACCCTATGTGGCCAATTTTTTATTTTTTCTGATACATGTAATTGTACTGTTACAGGGGAGAAACAGAAGCCACTAGAAAATGATGCAGGAGAGAAGACCCTTGCTTGGTTGGACAAGCTACGGAATTCAAATGGTACCCTTCCCACCTCAAAGATCCGTTTGAATATGCAACGGATAATGCAAAACAATGCTGCTGTGTTTCGGACACAAGAAACTTTGGAGGAAGGTATGTGCCAAGGCCTAGCTTTTTTTCTGCTAATTTACTATCATGGTTCGCCATCAAATATTTAACTCTTTTGTCTCACTTTTTAGGCTGTCAGTTGATTGATAAAGCGTGGGAGAGTTTCCATGATGTCAAATTGAAGGATAGAAGCTTGATATGGTATTTTGTCTCTAAAGCACCCCTTCTGCTAGTTTGGTCACTTTGCTTCATGTTCCTCTTTGCTTAATTGTTATTATCATTTTTGCGATTTTCAGGAATTCAGATTTGATAGAGACTATTGAGTTGGAGAATCTTCTGATCAATGCGTGTATTACCATGCACTCTGCTGAGGCGAGGAAAGAAAGTCGAGGAGCTCATGCAAGGGAAGATTTCACGGTGAGTTCCTCTTCGTGTTTTTATGGATTCCCTCAATTGTTTGTATATATTTCCCCCTCTAGTTGAGAACACTATCTGCCCCTTTTCCGTTCTTCTGCTAAACTATTCCGACTTCTCCCTTTGCAGACTAGAGATGATGAGAAATGGATGAAACATACACTAGGGTGAGCTTTTTACCCACTCTGTTTTTCAAGTTGGTTTCGCCAAATAGTTTCCGTATTGATGATTATACTCATTTCTATGATTTGCAGATACTGGGAAAATGAAAAGGTTCGACTCGACTACAGGCCAGTTCACATGAACACACTTGACGACGAAATCGAAACCTTCCCTCCCAAAGCTCGAGTATACTAGTCTCTGCCTGCTGATATGTGGGGAAAAAAACTTGGCAGCTTGGGAAATAGATTTCTTAGCTAAAAGCTAATGAATAAAATGGCAATTCTTTTGGAAATAAGTAGCTGTCATTGTTACGTTGGTGATGTTGATTTGAGAAGAAAAATCTTGAATCAGACATCATCTCTTAGCTCTTGTACCTGAACGAGTAACTTAAACACTAGAATTGTTCTTCGCTTCGTACGAGTACATAATGACGATGGATTTTAACCATCTATGAGGTTTTTAATTAAGAATGATGGGTCGATCTTATTAGAGTGTGTGAACTGTTCTATCATTTAGAAGAATACTAGCATGATTTACAAACGGAAGTTAGGAAATAGGCGAGTGCATCTGTTCTTCAAATCTAAGTGTATGTTTGATTGGAGTAATATTGCTAGTTTGATCAAGATATAACACCCTCATCACGTGTTTGATTTCCATGATTCAAGAAGTTGAAGGCCCGTCGAAAATGTGTTGCGCGGTTGAAAAATGCTACTTACACCATCAATTCCTATCACACCTTCCTCATAATTAGAATTTGCACTTGAATAGTAATTGCGATATCATGGTTTACTATTTCACTCGCATATCACACTTTTACTACCAATCAAGCACTTTAAGTGTTACATGCGAATTCCGCCCCATATGAGGTAAAAATTGGAGGAGGAATGAAGTGTTATGGTAAGAAATTATACATATATACAAAGCACACGTAATCATTGATAGTATGGTTAAGAATTAGAAATGAGTAAAAAGCTAATAATAGTCGAACATATAGTTTCCTTATTATGGCTAGTGTGTTGACCTGTGCATCATTATCTTCCCTTTGCACAATTGAACCAATTGATTTATCTTTTAGTGCATTTTCCTTTTTTTTACGTATTTTTTTATTTTTTTCCCTGGAGAAGAGCATGGTGCATAAGTTAAAGTAAGCATTGAAACAATTAAGCCCTGCATAGGTACACACCCGAACTCTAGGGGACACCTTTAATCCTAGATTCGCACACGATCCGGATCACCCTTCTTCATCCGGAATTCATAATCACACCATCTCTCTCTCTAGATCTCTCTCTCTCTCTCCACATATTCTATATAGTAACAAAAAACTAAGCACGATCTCATGAAAAAACTGTAGAAGAAGACAGAAGGTGAGAAAACAATAGAATGATGAGATCAGTTAGGTCGATGAGATCATATTCTTTGCCAAACTACATCGCTGGAAAAGCTTCATCCCTGAGACTTGCACGAGCTGCATCAGACAAGCCGCAACCACCCGACAAAACGGAGCAAGAGCAAGAGGCCAAGTCCGGGTCTGTAATCATTTACTCCGATCTCCAAAAACATCATGTAAATAAATGGAAAAATGATGAAATAAATATACAGGGCGAATAAACCTTTGCAGGGAGGAGGGTACGCGAAGAGGGCCGACGAAGAAGGTTTCGGAGCACTATACGGAGGGAATCAGTCCCTCTCCAAAGAGGATACTGATAAAATTGTTCACGGAAATGTCCCAGGTACTCGCATACTATATACATATGTAATTAACTTCACTCTATTTAATCTGGTTTTTTCTTTTCTTTTTTCCAGATATATATATATATATATATTTTTACTAAAATCTGATCATCATTATTAATTGTGTGTTTGGTTTGGTTTGGTTTGCATGAATGAAGAGTATGATGGCAGTAAAAAGAGTTCTTAATGAGATGAACAAGGAAAGAGATGCATGCATGGAAGCAGTGCAGTGGAGGAGGAAAGGGAAACAAAACATGAGACATAGCATATATAACTGCTCTAGAATTCTGTACTCTTATATTTCAGTGATATGAGATGTATGTACATACATGCAATTATGTATGTTGGACAAAAAAAAAAAAAAAGTGTTTCTCAAGACAGATTCAATTTATTAATTAAATCCATAGCTATGTTTTACATTACCGCATACCAAAGCAAATTTATCTATGAAACTTGAAATAAAGTATGGGAATTGAAAGATGATTTTTTTTATTTTTTTGGGAAATTAATTACTCATGTTAAGAGCAAATATGAACAGTATTAGTCGATGATACTGCAATAATCATTCAGATTAATATAAGTACAACTACCATTCAAGTTAGTGTCGATGGTGAAATTACAATCATTAAAAAGTAGGGTGTATATATCTAAATATATATCAAGATCCATAAATTTTCGCCCAGAGTTCCACTCCACGTACACATTAAACACTATCAAATGAATGGGGTACATAAATTATTAATTACAGAATGATCATTACAATTTACAAGCCCTTCTGTTCTATGTTGTACAACCGATACTCCCTCCGTTCTCCAAGTCTGCACACGGTTTTTAATCTTTATAATTTTGCATGTAAGTTGAGGGTAAATATGTAAAAAAAAGAAGTTTATAGGACCCCTAAAATGGATGAAGCATATATTTTTGAGACGACCGAGAAAGAAAATACAAGCACGAAGGGCGTAACTAGTTTTGACATTCTCGATCAGATTGAAAGTAAAGATTGAATAGTATTAACGGTATTGATATAATACTACTCCCTCTATCTTACTCTAACTAATTCATTGTTTATTTATATTTGAGATAGTATATAATAATAAAACGAATCACTCATAAGAGAAGATAGAGGTAGTATCTTGTATATCCTAAAGTGTAAATCATGTGTATATTTACCATCTAACTACATTATCTCATTAAAAAAAAAATATATATATATATATATATATATATATATATAGGCGCAGTGAAACAGACGTGGCAGCTTGAAGATGGGCGGTGTACACGTGTATGCTTTCAAAATTCAATATACTCTCCACGTCCCCATTATATTACAGTATATTATTAGAATAATGTAAAGAATCCATTTATTCATCCGATCTTCAATCCCATTTATCTATCTACCTACTGCTAATTTACAATCAAGAGAGGGAGAGAGAGAGAGAGAGAGAGAGGAGATGGCATCGAACCTGAACCCGGCGTATGCATACACGGTGGTGTACGTGAAAGATGTGGCGAAATCGGTGGAGTTCTACAACAAGGCCTTCGGCTACAAGGTCCGCCGCCTCGACGGTTCTCACCGGTACGTTATTAATTAACCTCTCCAATATTCATTCATTCATTCATGATATATAATCGTAATTAAAATAATAATTTCCATGCACGTGTGTTGTGTGTAGATGGGGGGAGCTGGAGAGCGGGTCCACCACCATAGCATTTACGCCGGCGAAGCAACACGAGACCGACGATCTCACCGGAAGCGTCAAGGTCCGGGAGAGGAATCCGGTGGAGGTCTGCTTCGATTACGCCGACGTCAACGCCGCCTATAAGGTATTTCTCTCTCTCTCTCTCTATATATATATATATAGTATATGTTTATCTCTGATTTCCCATCTATATATATATTGATGGGTGATGTGGAGGGTGCAGAGAGCGGTGGAGAGTGGGGCGGAGGCGGTGGCGGAGCCGGAGGATAAGGGGTGGGGCCAGAAAGTGGGGTACGTTAAAGATATCGATGGCATCGTCGTCAGATTGGGAAGCCACGTTCGATCCTAGATATCGATGCCATTAATGTTTTGCTATGTAATTAGTCATTCACAGAATAAATGATATATCCATCACCACTTTCTTGTTTAATTAATCATTTCACTTCCTTATGTATGTATGTATGTATGTATGTATGGAGAAGAAACAATTCAATTGCATTACGTACATGGATTATCAGAGTATTGAAAATTTTAAAACAAGTGTGGGTACGAATACGAATACGAAAGACGATTAAATGCATAAAAACTTCTACCATCCTTGGACCGGCCAGCGCCGATGGGGATGAGGGATCCAAGTACTCCGCCTTATCTTGGGCGCCGTCTGCACGCTGGTTTGTTTCTTCTTGTGCGAGAAGAGTCTGAGAAGAGATCTCCAGCGTGATCCTTTCAGGCTGCAGGGGACCTCGCTGGTGAGGCGCATCGATTGCGAGAGCTTCTCGTATGCAGTGGCGCGGGAGACATCCGACGCCACCAATGAGCTGCTGCACCTCCCCGGCCGCCGCAGAGACAAGCTTTCCTCCATGCCAAAACTTTCAGTTCCGTGAATGTCAACGGCGTCTTTGGATGATTTTTTCTGTTGTTAATTTTCGCACATATATAAATGTCGAGTGCACTACGAAGTTTGGCTGCAGTTGCATATAAAAAACACACTACAATTAAAAAAAAAGAAGAAAGGAATACCTAATACTATTATTCTTTGAATTCATCAAATTTTACGTGGTACCAACTCTTTGTAGCAACACACCTAACATAATCTTACACTAATCAAATTCAAGACAGCATAAGAGAAATGGGTACATTGAATCAATCATGAAATGCAAAATCATGCTAATTAAGGTACGTTGGATTCTCTCTCTCTAGGTTATTTATTTATTTATTTGAGAAATATCAATAGCGAATGTGACTCAATATGAAGATACGAATGTGACTCGAACTCCCAACCTCGGTTTCTTGAATCATAAAGAGCAAAGCCTAAAATATGATCAAAAATCGAAGCATATCGCCAAAGATGCAGTCAGTTCGAATATGTTTGATAACCTATCGACCATTGTAAACATGCAAACAATCGCCCCCTGTTACAATTTTCTTGAAAAACTACTGAAAAACAATCGAGCCGAAAATGAAATCAGCATACCGTAGACTAAGCTTATTGAAAACGCAGAGGTGCGAAAGCGCGAGGGATTATTTCGATCTCTTCCCTTCCTTTTTCTTGATGACCTCGTCGACGTACATGATACCTTTACCTTTGTAAGGTTCCGGAGGCTTGCAACTCCTGACAGCAGCGGCGAATTGGTGTACCCTGTCCTTGTCGATCCCAGTGCAGCAGACTACGTTGTTCTTGAAGCAAAATACGCGAACTGCTGGGGGCACAGCAAGTTCAACTTCGTGGCTGTATCCGAGTTTTAGGTATAAGAGACGGCCTTCGGCCTCTGCTCTTGCTTTGAAACCAACTCCAACGATCTTAAGGAAGCGGAAGAACTTGGCCTCCATTGAAGAGAGTGATATTAATCGCCTGAAACTGGTTAATAAGGTAGCAAGTCAAGAATAGGCACTTGAGCTTATAAATGCCTAAAAAGTCGCTAGGTGCTGAATGAAAAATCCTGATGAAATATTGCATCCACGCAACTAAGCTTTAACGTTTGTCAAATAAAAATGGCCATCCTACAACGTTTGATCATGTAAGGACTAAATGTTGCTCCTTGTTACTGTCGAAAAGTTATCCTCTATAACATAGTGAGGTAATGGATGAATAACGGTAGATTCCTGCTTTTCTTTGAGATACAACCCTTGGTTGCCCAATTAGTCTTGTGAAGAGATGATCTTAGTTGCACACAGTAGCTCGAGTGCTCAAAGGCTGTTGCAATGAATCTGAGTTTCTTCAGATTTAACTCGAAACTTAGAGATGAATTCTTCTGATAATGATTATAATTATACTATTCCGTAAATTCCTAAACTTTATTATCCTAAGATTGCTTCAGTATGTGATAGTACCCTCAGACTGAAAAGGGTTACACATTGTTGAGCTTAAGATGATAACTACGACATGAATACCTTCCGAAGGAGCAATACCTATAAGCATGAAAACGATAGCTTTTTCATTATTTTTGTACCAATCCAGTAAAGGGCTCTTAATGAGGTTCAAAGAGGAAGCAGAATATTGCTACTGTTTGAGGTGCTTCCACACAAATTGAGGCAAAGGTAATCTAATTGACGCTCAGCAGAGAAATACCCTTAGCTCCACAATCTCGAATAGAAAGAGTGGAGAAATTCTTTAGCATAGATTAATCTAGTCCGAAACTAAATCAACGAGCTGCAATGAACTTATAAACAAACCATTTTACTTTCACACAGGCACTTCATCAAACACTTAATACGCAGGCAATTCCGCACCAAACGAAACAAACAGCGCCGTAGCAGAACACTCAAGGTGATGAACCTCGACGCCATAGGCACGCATCGATCAAAGCATCGAAAAGTAATACAGTAAAAGAAAAGGGGATTGCGAATTTACCTGGGATTTTGAGTATGGATCTCGGAAGGAGAAGAGCGAAAAGAAATGGAGCGAGTGAGCTTCTTTACGCAAAGGCGGAGGCAATACTTGGTAAAATTGTTTGATTTGTGTGATTAATAGTAATTGACAATCTAAACAAAACAAAGCCTTCTTGTTCAACAAATAATATAGAGCTGGCCCATTTATGAGTATTCTTAAGGGGCCTAACACGAAGTCTATATTCTTTGCTACGGGCCCGAATCGGGTCGAAAACATTTATAACACGTGTTAAGGATTCGTAAGCAATAGACATTTTCGATTCAACTATAAGCATCAAATTTTAAAATTACAATCCAGTAGCTAAATCACAGGATCTCTTTTAATTGGGGAATATATGAATTTATGCATAGAGTCGTTGTTTGTATGGTAATTAGTCCACTTAATTCATGATTTAAAACACACACAACATTTATTTATTTTTTAAAAAATAGTAGTCATAACTTTCAATGGCTTATTAAAAGTAGCATGCATATACATTTGCAGATAATAAAAGGGAGAATACCCAAAAATAGCCACTTTCATACTCCCTCTGTCCCATGGCAATTGTCCACTATGAAAATGGCACAATAACCAATGCCATAAGAGATAGGGGATTTTATATTATATTGGTTGTGAGAGTGTGATGTTTCCACTTTTGGTAAGTGAACAATTAAATGGGACGTCCCAATAAGGCAACATGGACAATTGCCATGGGACGGAGGGAGTAATACAAAAGTCCTTTTTTAGCCACATATAATAAAAATGTCCTTTTCTAGCCACTTTACATATTTTATGACATTTATACCCTTAATGAAATATTTACACGAATTAAGGATTACTCGTGTTCGTGTGCACGAACGGATATTCACGACAATTTTGTTCGTGTTCGTGTGCACGAACAGATATTCACGACATTTTTGTTCGTGTTCGTGTGCACGATCGAGTATTCACGACTGTTTCGCTCGTGTTCGTGTCGTCTTCTTCGATTTGTTGTCGAGGAATCTGCTATGCAATGTGTGTGAGATAGAGAGAGAGAGAGAGAGAGGAGGGAGAGATCGAGAGGAGGAAAATTAAAGAATTTAGTGAAATTGAGGAAAATCCATACCTAGGCATCGCGGAATCGGAACTGAGCGAATACGAATTCGCGAAGCTCACGATAAAAAAAATAAAAAAATGTTGAGCAACTGTTCTGGCTTCCGCCGTCACCGTCGAAGCTTCTCTCACCCCCTTCTCCGACTCTCTCCCCCTCCCTCCCTCTATTGTGATTTGCGACTGGGTTGCCGATTTTTTGTCGGAGTTAGGTAGTGGTCGCCGGAACCGGAAAAGAGAAAAGGTATTGAATGATTTGGGGAAATCACCGGGGTGGAGATGGAAGAGGGAGAAGAGGGAGAGAGTGCATGCGTGGGGTTGCTGGGTTGGGGAGAGAGCACAACAACGGCGGCGGCGACGGCGACAGCAACGACGGCGGCGATGGCGACAGCGACGACAGTGGCGGCGGCGGCGGCGACGAGAAGAGGGAGAAGAGGGAGAGAGCAGATGAAGAAGAAGGTGAGGAGGGAAGGAGAGAGAGAGCCGATGGGTGGGGGGTGGGAATTGGGGGTTAGGGTTTTTCATTTTTTTGTATTTCAAATATTTTTTTAATTTTAGGTAGTAAGGGTATAATGGGTAGTTTAGGTCCAAAGTGGCTAGAAAAAGACCTTTTTATTATACGTGGCTAAAAAAGACATTTTTGTTATGAAAGTGGCTAATTTTGTCCTTGCCCCATAATAAAAGCTCGAAAAAAGAGTGAATTCCATTAATGTACTAGACTATAATTAAACATAAATCATCATAAAAGAAAAACAAGAGTATACTACTACTAACAACTTATTAACTAGATCAAATCCACAGAATGGAAATCACCATGGCAGTTCCGTTGGATCATCAGATGCATTCAGACCTCGTGCGAACGATTCCAAGGATGTCGAGAATTTATCCGTCATCTGCACGTATCACGAATAATTCAACCAGGCGAATTTTACAAAATAACATGAATTCTACGTATTCTGTTTTAGTATAAGTACGTAAAAAGGGCAAAAAAAAAAAAAAGAATGTTATAATTCCAGTAAAAAATAGAGTTTGAAAAATTACGGCTAGCAGCGTGAGTTTGAAGCCCTTCTTGAGATCTTCCGTGGGCAGTTGATCCTTCAAGTTGCCCAAAAGGCTCCGGTATTCGTCGTCTGTCTTGTTCTCCTCGCAAGAATTCGTTGTCATTGGCAACGGATTCAAAGAAGCGGCATCGTTCGGGCTCATTTCACTTGCCATGTCTATACCTATGAAGCGCAGATGTTTTGTCTACCTGCAGTAATAAGCAAGAGAGGGAGAGAGAGAGAGAGGGTGGGATGAAGTGGTGATAGGTTAGGTTAGAGTATATAAGATGAAAAACTTGTTAGGCAAGACATGAAAGAATAGAGTTTTCAGCTTGGGGAGAAAGTTACGCCTAAAGGGACACAATTTTTGCATGGTGGGAAACTTGGATGAACGGGAGATATTTACGGATATGCCATTACTATTATTTTTTTACAATATTAAAATTTTATACAATATTACAAAATTATTTTATGGAAAAAATCGTAATTATAAAAGTTCAGTCCAACCGAAATCAAAACTCTGGCTTACTCGATTCGGAGTCCAATCACTAGACCGCGGAACCCATGGTTTATTTGAAATAATTGAAATTTTACGTTAACACTTAAATATGGGGAACGAAGGAAATATATTCAACGAAATCGATGTACAAGCTAAGTCAACTGAATCCAGAAATCTGAATAGTAATATCCAATCTCCACTTGCAATAATCAAACATGTCTAAATATAGTTATAGTACATATTTAATTAATTACTAATTAGTAATAATATAATAATAGTATTATGAATGCAAGTTGCAGTCCTTTGCTTTTATCCCGTGTAATTAATTCTGCATTTCCGCCTTCGTTAAAACCTGAAGCGGCACCGCCGCCTCCGGCTTCCCCCAAACCCTACCCCTCAATGTCGGAGGAAATCACCAACCACCGCCAAGTCCATGCCGAAGATTCTCCTCCTCCTCCTCCGCCGCCGCAGAGCTACTTTCTCCACTCCATCAACGCCACCATAGTCATCCGTCAGCTCCCCGCCGAAGGCATCTCCTTCCAGCTCTGGCCCGCCGCCGCCTCCCTCGTCGCCCTCCTCGACCGCCGCGCCGACTTCCCCGCACTCTCCTCCCTCCTCTCCGCCGGCAACAGCCGCCTCCGCCTCCTTGAGCTGGGCTCTGGCACCGGCCTGGTCGGGATCGCGGCGGCCGCGCTCCTCGGCGCCTGCGTCACCGTCACCGACCTCCCGCGCGTGCTGCCGAACCTCCGGTTCAACGCCGACGCGAACGCCGCGGCCGTGGCGGCGCGCGGCGGCGAGGTGCGCGTGGCGGCGCTGTCGTGGGGGGACGCAGCGGAGATGGAGGGCGTGGGAGGGGACTTCGACGTGGTGCTGGGGTCCGACCTGGTGTACCACGACCACCTCTACGAGCCGCTGCTGGAGACCCTGAGGTTCCTGCTACTGAGGAGAGAGAAGGAGGAGAGAGAGGTGGTGTTCGTGATGGCTCACCTGAAGAGGTGGAAGAAGGAGTCGGCCTTCTTCAAGAGGGCCAACAAGCTGTTCCGTGTCGAGGTCGTGCATCGAGATAGCCCCGTTAACGGCGATAGAGTCGGAGTGAATGTTTACAAATTTGTAAGGAGATAACAACAGCAAATTTGTTTTGCTATAAAAGGATTGTACCAAAACTCCTCTGTTTTTGGCTAGAAATGGCGAATCATACCTTGCATATTTTTCAAGAAAATGAAGCAAATCAAGATCTCATTAATCACAAACTAAAGAAGAAGAATGAAGACACAAACAATGTATAATGAATCTAGCAAGCACAGCCTAATGAGATCCATCTGAAGAGTTGGTTATCATGAAACAGATAAGGAACTGTATCAACCTGCATTCCCAGTAAACGAGCTGCAACGAAAACGAAATGCTTTCAAAACGATACACGGAAACTAAACAGAGTACTTAGGATCTTGCTGATGAGACTGAGACATGCAGCATAAAGGAAATACGAAGGTCTCAGTCGGAAAATGCAGGCAACATTGCAAAAATATGGGTAGATAAGTTCAATTTTCATACACCATTCCATTAAAATGAGAAGTTAGCACCCTGGAGTAAGAACAACAACAAAGAATCTCTAAAGTTTTCCTACCTCAATCAGTGAAAAGACCACAAAAGTGAAACCAGCTAGAGAGTCATGTTTATTACTACAAGAGTGAGTACTTCTAGTTAATCTACGAGTGAAATAAGTATAGATGCAAATGAATTAAACACAATCAGTTACCAAGCTGAATAAAAGGAAAGTATGGAATGAATGCAGAGTGAGATATCCAATATCAGAGAATGCTCACGACACTTTCTTCTAGCAAGACAGTTACTATAAACCAGCAATATCACAAATAGGCTGGCCAAGGCAAAATTACTCGTAAGCAAACGGACACATGTAATACCGATTCTGGGAAAAACATCCAATCAAGAACATATGCATTATCTTCATTAGTTGCATTCCCACAAAAGATTCTGAAAATCAATACACAAACTGTTATGCTAGTTCCCATGAGTCAATATCTTACTAAGATTTGGATATATGAATTTGAAAGGTGCCTTTCAAATGTACAAGAATTTCCGGGACTTCTTGAGTACACCGGATAAATGAATCTCCACACAATACCAATCTCGACAACCTTTCCCTTGGTACAAAACACTACATCATGCTGCATATGTGCTGCAATCTTTAAATAAGACGAACCGAGCATAATGCCTAATACTAACAAAACACTACCAAACATACAAATGCAGAATCATTACGCAACAAAACAACACTTATTATCACTCGAAGACTAGTAAAAACTTTCAATCCAAGGTTAAATCACATGATACCTAATGATCATGAGCACTCGATAGTTCAACTTCCAAATCTAGTGATCGATGAACACCGAAGAAAATAAGAAACTCGAAAATTCTGGTAAATGCAGCCATTCAAGCATTTTATCAGTAACTTGGGATCATCCCCTCAAAATTACTCTTTCAACTTCTTCTTACTAAAGATAAGCCACCCAAATTTCATTCTGCAATAAAGCACAAATCCATCTCCAACTCAAACCCAGAAAATCACATAAAATAAAAACTGGAGCCTGAGCTTGATTTCCAACCAATTACGATAAGAACAAACGCATAAAATCAAACAAAAATACCTCGAGAAGGCGAGAACATTCATCGATCCAAAGGAATAAAACACTAAAATCAGTAATTACCCGGCGAAAAATTGATATCAGCTGAAAAAATCAAGGATAATCAAATTGGAAAAAAAAAAAAAAAAAAAATGACGAGGGAAAACGAAATTGCAAACCCGCCAATTGAAATGGTAAGAGCAGGACGAAACTTTTCTTCAATTTTCGATGGGCCGGGCCGTTTACTTCGTTATATGGGCCGGGCCGTTTGTTTAGTTATATGGGCCGAGCTGAGACCCGTTCTGTTGGGCTCAATGCAAGTGAAAGTAGGCCCGTTTTTTTAAATTTATAATTACATTAAAAAGATTAATTGACTATTAATTTTTGTCATATACTCCCTCCGTCTCATTTCAGTTGACGCGTTTCATTCTTTTATATATAACATACAGTATATTCAACGAATACGTCAACTGAAATGAGACGCATGGAGTATGATTAATGATGTATTCCGAATATAAAAAATAAAAATAAAATGAACCGAAATAATCCGATTTTAGAATTCGAAGACAAAAACGAAAAAAGAAAAGAAAAGAAAACTAATAATGGATGGTTTTTTTTGTTCAAAAATATTTAAAAACAACTTCTTTTTTATTGGTTTAGTTCAAAACTAAATGAATTTCAAACATAATTGGAATTTATTAAATATTAAAAAAAAAAGTAAAAAGAATTCGACACTATTATCGATTCCCACAATTAATTAATTAAATCTTGATTCAAAACCATATAATTAAATTAATAACATAAACCATCCCAATAAAGTTACAAAATCAAGTCTAAAAAAACCCTAACATTCCAAAGGGGCTCAACCCCTCCCCATAACATTCTTTCTTCTTTACCCCCTTTTCTTAAATTTCGATGGAATAGGAATTTGACCATGTTTTTTCAAAAACTATGCTTGAATAAAGCAAAGGCAATTCTAGAATAATGTTGCAGCATGCTAATGAAGTTGTAATATCTGGAGAGAGAAAGTGGATAGTATATAGCATGAGAAATGGACAATAAGGTGGATTGGGCATTATCAATTATCAATCATCGAGAAGAAAAAGAAAAAGAGAATAAGAAAAAAGGGGGGGTTCGAGTTTCCTTTGGGCAGAAGACTAGACCTCCTTGTAGGAGACAATTGGAGGTTTACAGTTTTATCTTTTTAGTCTTGTCTTATTTCCCCCCATATTTGACCAACATTTATTTAATCACTACGTCTAATTACTCTCTGCTAAGTACTCCCTCCGTTTACTCTGATTCCCCCTATCGTCCCACTTCCAATAGTTTAATATCTCGACACGACAGTTTATTCAGGATACGTTGTTGATATATTTTTATGAATCTGCGATGCTTTGGTTTTAAAAAAATGGTACTTCCTCCATCTCACCCGACTTGACCACGTTTCTAAATCGGGATGTCCAAGCCGACTTGGCCAGATTCCTTTTTGGGCCTAATATAACCCACTTAGCTCACACTTAACAACCTAGTTTTAGTTCCCCTTTATTGAAAACTACTAATTCAATTAGTTAAATGCAGGGCACCACAAAGCTTCCTAATTCACCCTCCTTAAAAAGTGTGTCAAAACGAATGAGGCCAAGTCGAGCGGGAGTACGAGAGAACTAATTAGGGTGGGAATTTGGGGTTGCTTGTTGAGTGAATATACTTAAAAAAATAGAGATGATCATAGCTTTCTTTTCCTTTACTCCATTCTCCCACATTCTCAAAGACATCAATTTTTTAACATTACATGCAAAAAGTAGATCCTGTTAAAAACGACGTTACTATGGGCTGTAGACCAATCCTAATCTCTCTCTTTCTCATGTATATGTAATGTTTGTGTAGAGAGAGAGAGAGAGAGAGAGAGAGAAAGTGGAGGGGAGGGAGGGAGAAGTGGGAGACTGGGATTCATATGTTCCAGTTGTATTCTCGTTGCTTTTGAGGAATGTTTTTTTTGGAAGTTCAAACACTGTGTTCTTTTCGTGACTTGTTGTGGGAGTAATAATAAGGCAAAGATACAGATTCTTGCGTATAATTATTTTTTACTTATGGTGCGATAATTGAGTGACGCATTTGCATGCATGCATGCATGCATACGTGGCACGTGGATTAATGGCAATGATTAGGTCTTTTATGGGTTAGTGTTTTCAAGGAGAAGATTTTATTGCAATCTTTCGGAATTTGGTGAAAACTGCTGGGGCTGTGTGAAAGTTAGAATAGGGAGTTGGGTTCAATTTTGGCTTTCGACTTTGTAATTCTTTTCATAATTTATCATCATCATATTTTAAATATACTATTATAATTATGGGTATAGATATAGTATACTTTATGCATTAATATTTGTGTTGATAATATGTATTTTCGATGAGTGTTTTTTTTTTTTTTTAATGGAACAAAAAGGATTGTATTTAGAGACGAGGAAGGAAAAGCAATTAAGATGGTACAAGGAGTACTGACTCAGTATAGTCTAAATTACATTCTAGCTACAAGTTAAAGAAGTTGACGCCCAGATAGAAAAAATTAACATATCGGTCTCGCCACGGGCACGCACTAACTCTAGAGGTGTTATTTAATTTCGATTTCGATTCTCTTAAAGTCCCAGACAAACCCGTTGGAATTCAACGTTGTTCGGCCAATTTGGATTATAGTAGTATTGAAGTAGATTTAGCCGTATAATCCCAGAACGTTTGAATCCTTCGTCCACGATTCAATCTTAATTTGTTCTAACTTCCAACTTATATTTTCGAAAATAACATCATTTCTCCATTTACATATGATACCCTATATTTCATTTTATTTAGTCTATTACATTATTATAATATTCACATCTATCAACTCTATAGACAAAAATAAGTGGTACGGAAGGAGCATATCAAAGGAACCCGGCATTATTATTATTTATTATTTATATATTTTTTTTTCAAATAAAAATGATGAAATAATTAAAAATATAAAATAGTAGAAGGTAGGGCCCCACAAAATCCGAAGAGGCACATTAAGATGATGATTGGGCGAAGATTTGATTGCCCTCAAAGGCTGTGTGACTGTGAGAATTAATGGCGTTCGTGTGCTTCGCATCATTAACCAAAATCCAACCAGGATCGCTGCACTGCTGCTAATCCTAACCCTAATTAATTAATCAATACTTACTAAACATTATTAATTTATACAGAGATAGATCTCCCCATTTTATTCTAATTAATAGGAATCTTGACTTCCGAATTCCGAAAATGCCCCCACTCCCACTTGGGGTGAGGTGGCCATATCATCCTCTTGGGTTGGAGGGGTATTCAGGTCTTTTGATGAGATGAAAGTGGGTTTATTTTAAGGTTTAAGATAACAAACATAACATTGGGGTTAATGCAATGGAGAAGGGCAAGTAAGTTTAATTAAACAAAGGAATTGAGAGAAGAGAGCATCTTTTGGAAAGCGGTGGTCGTCCCTCTCCTTTGTCCAACTCCAACTGCCCCCACTCCAATCTCAAGACAACTTAAACCCTCCCTCTCTCTCCCTCTCTCTCTCTCTCTCTCTCTCGCTTAGTAGAGATGAAATAGTAGTGGTTTGTTTGTTTATTTAATAATTTTGAATCTTTTGATCGAATCGATCGATATTCCAGTCCAGAGGCCTTTGCTTGTCTGATATTGGGTCCCTTCATCATTGTGGGGTCACTTTTGCTCCTCCTCTTTTTGTCCCTCCTTACCTTATCAAATTTTCAAATTTCTTACTACTGCAAAGTTTTATAACGGACATTCTAGAAACGGATGAGACGAAGAGAGTAGTAATGATTTACTTTCAAGGGCTCAACGATACTTTTTAATTATACAATTGAAAATAAAGCTTATATAGGCAATGGGATTTATGATGAATTTGGTGTTTCCAAAATTTTTGAAGCTTATGGGTTTGCGTATGCATAATGTGTTGTGTTGGAGGAGTAGCTTTGCTTTTCTTTTTCCAAGTTTCCATCTTTGGGTCAAAGATTTGTGCAAGAGTAGAGGAACAAAATGTGTTGCTTTGATGATTGCAGAGTATCCTCTTTCACTTTTTGCACTCCTCTTTCTCTCTCTAAATTCTCTCTCTCTCCCCCTCCTCCCTCACTATTTTTCTTCAATAGTAGTAGAATCTCAAGATCTTTGGTAATACACTACTATCTCCATCACTAGAGTGATAGACTTGCCTTAACTTTTTATGGAATCAAGAATCATGGACTGGGACAACTAAGCTAGCTTCACACACCCATCTATCTATTTCAATAAAAGCAATAATGTTACATTGTGTCAATACATTGTTCAAAAATGTTACAATGATTTAGGGTTTGTGATGTACTAGTTATGAATATGGATGTGAATTTGATCGGAGTAGAGTGTTTTTCCCTTGTAAGTATATCGATATAATGCATTTCTCGAAAAAGAAATCGAATTGTATGAAAGCTTTATATTATTTCAAGAGTTAAAGAGCCTATTCCCTAAATAAAGTAAAAGAGCCTTCCATGTACTCATATAGGGAAAGATAAACTCAAAATTTAACTTGTAAGAAATGCAAACTTATAATACAAGCAAAGGCTAATATATCTTTATATTACTTGTGCAGTATTTGTTTCGTCGAAAATTTTTATCGTAATTATACATATTTTACACCAACCTCTCTCAACTTTCTCAAGTGATATTATTCTATATACTATTAAATAAATTAAAGAGTTTTTCATGTACTAATACTAATTTGCAATCTCTCTCACTATCCATACATAATGCATAGAGCTATGAATAAAACTATTACACTGATAAACACATTCAAAATGAAAAAGTTATCTGCATATAAGCTAAAATCGAATTCAGAACTTCTCGTTATGAAAAGAGTTTCAACACTTCTCAAGGCAACATACATACTGCATTTTATATCGAATTCATACTTGCTCCGTCCTAACTTACAAGAGTCAATTGACAATTTTTCATTAAAATATCCGGCATATAAGCTGTTGTAGGCAGGTCCAACCCGACCCGACCCGACTTGAGAGAGTATTGTTTTATGAATAGATAAGACAAAACGAAATGCAGGCAATGACTAGATGAGCTGAGCGACAGATGGGAGTATGATTGAGAAGAGGACTGAATAAATTTCACTTCAGTATTTCTGGAGATAAGAATATGTGCAGACACATGCCCTAAACCTATCTCTTCAAATCAGTCTCATTTTTCATGATTATTGGCTCATGTTTGTTGCAGTTTTGTACCATTTCATTTCATGCTACAATAATTGCCAAAAGGAATACTAATATTATCATTAAGAAAAACCAAAAAAACAAACATATCGATAAGCGCGGATAAGATCCCCTATCTTTAAACTTATCTTTCAATTGTATATCTAAGTTAAAATTAAGCAGTTTTGTTAATTTAAAAGATTTTTAAATTTACTCCAGTTATAAATATCAAAAATAAAACAACATAGTTTTAACTTAAATTTACGATTGAAACACAAGTTCGAAGACAAATAATCCCAAATGGGATATGCATTGGGAGTGCTCCCTAGTTATAGGAAATGTGTATATATATTAATGTGCCATGATGTGACGCTACAACATACTCCTACTTCAATGTGCATATCAATGTTTTTTCTTGGACATTGTAAAAACAAACCAACTTTCAAAATTAAATTTAACTCCAGTCACAAGATTTAAATTAATTTCCTTTTACATATTTCTAGTGAAAAAAAAAAAACAAACCGAAATTCGTTCTTCTAAGTTCCTCTTTGATTACTTCACAGCTAAGAATATAAATCACTTTATTAATTACTCCCTCCGTCCTTAAATAAGTGTCCCGAGCCGCCAAAAATTTTGTCCCTAAATAAGTGTCCTATCACATTTTTCCAAGCAAAAATTACACAAAACTACCAAAACTACTCTTTCTTGAAAATCTAAAAGTGGGATAAAGACAAAAATAAATAAATAAATAATCAAGGATTTTAAGGGCATAAATGTCAATTTACCCTTCTCCTTGGTTTGCACAAAATGGCGGCTCGGGACACTTATTTAAGGACGGAGGGAGTAATTCACTTTTTCTAAGACAAAAATACTCCATATATAGAACTGAACTCTATAGCTTTAATTAATAAATTGAATTAGCTTGCAAATCTAGAGAATGGAATTAATTAATTAAATTAAATTAAAAACGAAGAGGCATAATAATAAACATAATAGAGCCAGAGTACAATCCAAAATAACGCATAGTCCCAACATGTTCCGATCGATCACATTAATTAATTGATTAATTAATTTTCTGCCCCCGAATCAAGGCGGGTTTATTCCCGTGAGCCCGATGTGGGGCGGTGGCGGTCGCTCCTCCGGCGCGGCGGAGCAAGTGTTTGGATTGGTGGTGCCTCGTGATCGGCGACGGCAGATCCATGGAAGACTGTTCCCGCTAGTCACGTGGGCTCTTTTGACTGCCCAATGACCGGCCCCCCTGTATGTATAGGTGTATGTATAGGCGGGGGTGGAGGTCTATATATATGTGACTACATGCATTTCATTCCTTACTTACTCTTCTTTCCTCTTCCTCTTCTGAAATCTCTTCACTCTCTCTCTCTCTCTCTCTCCGATTTTTACTACGAGTTTTTTTTTTTTTGATGAAAATCGATTGACGACAAAGTGGATTCTCGCAGGTGCTGACTGCTATTTCGCCATTTTTAATCACTCTTTATATAAAGCTAGCTAACACTTGATCTCCTCTCTCTCTCTCTCTCTCTCTCTCTCTCTCTCTCGTACCAAGCTCTCTATCCTAAGCTCTTGTTTGTTCAAACATTTTATTATTACACATCCTTTTCAACTTACTATTTCCTTGTACTTCCTCCCTAGCTACCTCTGCTGCACATCATCCCTCTCTCTCTCTCTATAAAGTACCATCTTCTCTTGTGGTGTTGTTCAATAGAGCAAAAATGTATCACACACAGAGTGGGAATTCGTTTCCGATGCTGTTTTCAATGGGGAATGGGCACCGGGGTTACGATGAGGGGGAGTTGTACTCTTTTGCTTCTTCTTCTTCTTCGTCTACTTCGCCTTCCGCTTCGGTAGATTGTACCCTGTCGTTGGGCACGCCGTCGACACGGGTGACCAACGACAGCGGCCATCACCACCATGAGAAGAAGCGCTCCTCCTGCATGTCTAACTTCGGCTGGAACATAATGCCGTCCAAGCACACTCCGCCGCCTTCCTCCTCCTCCAAGCCCCACCGCTCCGGTAGCAGCAGCGGCGGCGCCGCCGCCTCCTCCGGCGGTGACCCACTCCTCGCCCGCCGCTGCGCTAATTGCGACACCACTTCTACTCCCTTGTGGCGCAACGGCCCCAGAGGCCCTAAGGTAATCATAATAATAATCACTTCTTCATTTTACTTCCTCTCTCTCTCTCTCTCTATATATATATGTATGCATGCTTGTATTGTACGTTGAACTGTTGAAGTACAAGAGGCTGATGATTGATTAATGCAGTCGCTATGCAATGCCTGCGGCATCCGCTACAAGAAGGAAGAGCGAAGGGCGACGGCGGCAGCCGCCACCAGCAACGGCGGCGGAGCTGCCCAGATGGAGACGCAGTACATGATGAACGGGTCGTGGGCCCCGACGCAGAAGGCATGCTACTCCTCCGCCTACGGCAGCGAATACAGATTCATCGAGGACGACGGCGGCGTCGATCACCGCGAAACGGACGGCGGCGGCGTTCCCTTCATGTCGTGGCGCTTCAACGTGACGGACCGGCCCAGCCTCGTCCACGACTTCACGAGATAAACCAAAACCGGCCATCAACATCCCCACAACATTTTCCTTCTTTTTTTTATTTAAAAAAAAAAAGGAAAAAATGAAGTCGAAAATTTAGGAAAAGTGGGAGTGAATCTAGTTTGATGGCGACTGATAGGAGTTGTTTTCATTTTCAGCTGTTTAGTTTAATTTTAATTTTAATTTTAATTTTGTTTTTGATGATGATGATACATAGATGGAGTGAAAATGAGTTAATTCTATGTTTGGTGGTTAGATTTTTTGGCTTTCCCCTGTTCTTTTGTAGTAGCTTTCACTTTTTCAGTCCAAATATTATTACTAGTATTATTAATATAAATATAAATATAAATGTAGTAAAATCTAATTATATATGCAGCAAATGGGGTTTGGCTTTGCTTTACGACCACCTCTTATTTTGCGTCTAATTATATATGTCTACCCTTTACCTACCTAGTGTATCATCAATTTTGTCTTATGTTTCTATTTTTATTAAAAAAAATATTATTTTCTATTATTAATTAATAAAAAAAAAGGAGGATATTTTATGAAATCAGCCTCCTATTTATTCTTTTCTTGTGACACCTTAAAATAATGTAGACATTCTGGTGAAACCGATCGTTTGGGAGGGGAATAAAAAATAAAATAATATTTGAAGGGAAAATGTGGGCTCGTGTTTTGAGAATGTAACGTGTGCTTGTTTGTTTTTGTTTTTGTGTTTGAATTGAATGGGCCAAGTCTAGTTTTACTCTCATGTGGGCTTTTCATGTTAAGCCGAATAAACTCTCTTTTTGTTTTGATCAAATCAAACAATAATAAATAAAAAAATTAGAGAAGACTACTACTTTCTCCGTTTTTTATAAGATGATACGTTTTTTTCGGACGTTAAACTTTAAAAAGGAGAGTTTGTATGTTAAAGTGGAGAAGTCATGTGAAAAAAGTTCAAATAACCGGACATATGTATACATGATTAATATAAATTATAAGCACCGTCTGCATGAATTTTGATTAGAGGTTATTTAATCAGAATATATTAATAAATTTTTTAATTTTTAATTGTGTTTCCCTCTTAAAAAAACACTACTACAGTATAAATTAACTGTGTTTAAAAGGCAAATTATGCGGCCAAGGTTTAGCTAGCCCGTGGGAAATCCCGCGAAAACCGTAGCCGCCCCTTTCCTCCACTGCATTCAATCCCATCGCCGCCCATCTCCGCCGTCGGATTCAGCCGTACGTCACAGCCGCGCCGACTGTTAATCCGGCGGCGACCTTCCCCATTTCATCGCATTCTCAAGCTCAATTAAGCAAGCCCTGGTAATTTTCGTTACACTACTGTCTACTGCTCTGCATTATTATGCATTTTGGATCTACATATACGTATATACGGTTATTATATCTTCAAGCATCTGGAAGATTTTAGGCGAATTCCATAGAATACTGTTAAATCTAGCAGCGAATGTTTGAGATATCGTCAAATTACGTTGAACATTATAGAGTAGGATTATGAATTGAGCTGAGCTAGTCTCTAGATCTGGGGTGGAATTGGGAAAGGATTGTATATTTGTATCATCTGTTGAATTAGGCAAACATCAGTTTGTGTCAGATATTTCTTGTAAAACTGCTGCGTTTAGACGATTAATGGGCTCTTCTCTGTAGTACTGGACTGGATGGAATTACTTGTGCTGTGATTTAACAATGTTTGAATTAGATGTGTCTCTAAATATCGGAATAGTTGGGTGCTTCTTCTTATTACTACTTGCCTACAAAATTGAAGACCAAAGGTAAATATCTGATTTATTTGCTGGGGAATTGCTTGTTATAACTTATAAGAAACTGAGGCCAATTAGGTGGCTGTATCGTTGTGCAAATTAGCGAACGTAGAGATGCTTGTTTTGGATGAATGAAGTGTGCACGCTTCATGAAGTAGCTAGTGTTGGTCTCTGAATACTGGAATCCTTCATGGTAATCTGCACTATAGGGTCGAACAAGAGTAGGATATGATTGAAAATTATATACTAGTTTAAGGCAGGGATCTCACCCTCCTCTGTCTGGTTAAGCATCTTCATGAATGGGACATTGACATCTCGAAGATTTCTCTAAAGATGTGAGGTTAATTTTTGAATTTCCTGATCGTATTCATGGTATGAGGTTAGGATTGAGGAGTCATCGATCATATGATGTCTTTGGTGAGTCAGTGAATCCATGCTTAAGAATAGAATATCTTATCCAATCATTCACTGAAGACAAAGTTGTTTCTTTGAAAGTAAATCATTCACACTTAAGATGTACATATGTGGAGATGGACCTAATTTCCCCACAAGTATTTCTCACTGCCAGTATGTGGCTTCATGCAAGAAGGTGAACTTTGACCTGGAAAATTTCACTAAGACATCAGAGAAAAGGTGAAACTTTAGAAAAGGCATCAGTTTACAAGTAGGGCATGAGCCTAGTTGGGACTGGACCAAGCTTAGAATTGTAGTTGAGGCTAGGTGTTTGTTTCCATGCTTTTGGATTTTTTGGAGACTTCGCAACTGGTCCACTCTTTATCCCTTATACTCTCAGAAGGGTACTATATCATTAATTTCCGAAAATGGTATTTGCTTGATAAGGTTATTTTGCAGTTATTATAATTTAGTGGTCTTTGTGCATAGATCCAAACAAATGAGATGGTTAGGGGTGTGAATGTCCTTTATGGGGTTGCGAGGATGTGTTCATTTGCCAATGAATTTGAAATCATCCTTCTCACCTCCGTACAACTATCGATTTGATTCTGATTAATTTACAATCTACTGGATGTTGAATCCGTTGAAATCTTCTCCTCAAATTAGGTCCTTAGACACGAAATTTAACCTATACCCCACTTCAATTTCAGTTCTTCATACTTCCTCCGTCCACCAAGAATGTGCAGACATTTGTTATAAAACAAGACACGAATAATCAAGAATGCATCCCACCCTTGGTGGACGGAGAGAGTATTACATATGGCATATTATTGTTCTTTTTATATTTCAGGACTTCATGGTCTTATTTCTTTGAGAAGCAACATTTGGGTGTTCATTGTGTTCAGTCACTAAGAAAGTAGAGTTTTAGAGTTGCAGATAGTAATTGTCGGAGCTGTTCTTGTTTCCCTTTTTTATTAGGGAGTCGCTTACATGATGGAATTTGGCATGTCTATTAGTATATTTTAGCTTTGTTTTAATAGAGAGGAGGAAGTCATAGCATATTTCAAACATCATGAATAGTTTCATTAGAAATTATTACTCTTAAGTACTCTTAAGTTACTTGAACTTGAGTCATGATGGATTCGATTCAAGAAAGAGCTAGGAAACTGCTCCTTCTGTAAAAAAGTATATCCCTTGCCAAATGAGAAGAGATAGGATCAAATTTACAGGAATTCCTGCTGCCAGCTGCAGAGCCCACTCAACTGATTACGAACCACTAGTTTAGCAACGATTATCTCCTGGAATATGTAAAAACCAATCCTTTATGCTCCAGGAAACTGGTTATATAGAAACTTAGCAATCCTATGATACACCTGAATGTGGTGCAGTTCGCTAAAGTTTGCTTCCCCATTTTCGTAGCAGCCTTATCCTCAAGGCTGAAATGGAGAAATTCGTAGACTGGGTTTTCATTCTCTCACTATTGATGGACTGATTAATTTACTCTCCCTTTGTCTTCCTTATTCACATATAGATTATGGAATGAATGCAATGATTCAGTTAGTATAACTACGATGATCTCTTCATAGATCGATAGGCAGTCTCTGAGGCAGATTGTTCAGTGCAATCTTACTGAAATAATCCTGGTATCAGTGCACATTTCTAACTTGATCGTCTTCTATTTTCCTCTTAATCAGTAGTAGAAATGAATTCATATTTTAATTGCATCTATTTCACTGTCACTCATTGGTAAAATGATCGTTTTATGTGGGAGTATATAAGACGGAAGAATTATTCTACTCTTTGATCGATTATTTTGCCACTTGAAGTATAACTTTTTATTAATGATTTTTTTTTTTTGAAATAACTACTACGAGTGTCAAAACCATCTAAAAAACTAACAGGGTCGGACGAAAAGAGTATCCGAAATCTCTTTCGATAAGAATTATATACATAAATAAAAAAATGCTTTTGGCCCCCTTTTGTTTTATTGGTCGGGGTAGACAGCTGAATCTGTTAAATAATAGGGGCATGTTCCACTAAATCGAATTGATTTATGGCTAGAACAATGTTATGGGTTAATAAATGGAAGAACGAATAAGGGGAAACGGGAATGATTTGTAGACCGTTAAAAGTAGGAATAGATTATACAAGTGGAAAGTTTTGCATGGCCAGGGCCTCACCACGTATATTTCTATTGATCATGTGAACTTCACAAAAAATAATCGTTTTCTTATCGTATTAAATTAGTGGAATATATAATATACCCTCTACTCGTAATTTTTTTCTTCTCAACGATTTATGGATCGAACTTGTTCCCTCAACCGGCTAAAAACATGTATTGGAATTCATTAATTAATTGCCGTGGACTAAGCCTAATCTTTGTCCTATTATAGTAGTGCGCCCCACAACGTAGGAAAAAAGATCAAGCGTGTAGAATTGCTCGTTGAATTTATTCAACCTAGTTTTTAATTTTCTTTTATCGGAATCCGATTTTAATTGACGCTTATATTCATAATAATCGGCAATAGTTGTAATTAACACCTTTTTTTATATATCGATTGATATTCTTAAATCATCATATAGATTGTCACTTTTTTTACTTATAACAGTTACACTTTTATACTTCATTCTTTGCACTTCATTAGTCTTGTTTCTTTTCGACACGAGAATTTTTATGCACAAGGAGGAAAGTAAGAGTTAATTATTTTCATTTTAGGAAACAAGACTAGTGAATTGGGACGACCCAAAATAGCAAACATGACTGGTGAAATGGGACTTCTTGGACTTTTTTTCGAGCACGGTTTTTTAATGTAGTGTGATAATGTGTTATTAAGTTAAAGTGTTAAATTTGTGGGTCTCATCTTATATTTTTAATTGCATTAAAGTGTTAAGAGTATTTATTATGGGGTTGACGTTCAAAAATGAAAAGGTCAAAGAAATCGTAGACATCCAAATATAGTATTAGTGTCAAGAGATTGTAAACGAAGAGCATATTACTTTAGAAATTGTAACTTTTACTTATAGCAATTGAGACTTTAATTCACGATAATTGTAACTTTTGCAAAAAAAAAAAAAAATGAAGTTGATAAAATGAAGAGTCTGACCATTACACAAAATGTCACTTTTATTCAGAACAATTAGCATCAAACCCTAATTCGCACTTTTCTTTATACTAGCACGGATAACGTGCGTTGCACGTTTAATCAAGTGTTTTTTTTTTTTTTTAATTTTTATTTCATGATAAAAGTTATTATAAATATAGTGGTCTATAGAAAATGCTATGAATTATTATGAAGAAATGAATAATCTAAAAAAAAAAAGTATTCAATTATATTATACATAAATTTTATTTTGATTGAGCTCCTATCATATTATATACTTTACTTTGCAAATAATTTGATTAAGAAATAAAACTGTAAAGGAAAAAAAAAAAAAAAAAACAAGTATTTAATTTTAACTTCAGTTTTAGACATTTTTTATCTGTTTGTAAAGGCAACACACAATAAAATATGCTTTCTCCACATTTTAACAAAAGTTCCATTGTCAATTAAATAACTTCCTTAAAGCAAGACAAGGTGACAAATAAAACATAATTTCTCATTTGAATGTTATATTTTCATATCTAACTTTTATCAAAAAACATGAGATATTTTTTGAAACCCAAATATTAACTTATAGATCTCAATAGGTATCTAAATGATCTAATACTCCCTCCGTCCTCCATTTAGTGAAGTTAATACTATATTGGGACGTCCTCCATTTACTGACAATTTCCGTTTTAGGACGTAGACCCCACAATCACTTTAACACTTTATCACTTTATACATCTACTTTTTATTATTTATCATTTTAATACTAATAAACAATTCAAATGGACCCACAATTATTCCACTTTAACACTTTAACACATTAATTTATTATTATACCATAAAATGCGAAAAATCCCGTGCCCATACTCCCTCCGTCACTAAATGGAGGACGGAGGGAGTATGTAGATTCAAAATGCCATATACTTAAAACAAATTTTTTCTTTTCTTTTCAAAGTGGATTCTTGAATAATTTGTTTTTTAACAACATTTATTATGTATATTCTTCTAGTAAGTACTTTCTCTGTCCCACTTATGAAGGGATAAATTTCAATTTTCTATGTTCTATTGATTATGATAAAGAGATAATACCTAAAATGTCTAAAATTTAACCTGCTAAGATCTAGTAATATTATCCACTACTTTCATCCTCGTCTTAATTCCGATTTCGGGTAAAAGTTACCCCTTTACTAACGGGACGGAGGGAGTATATTTTTCTTACTTTGTATGTAATGAACTCATGTGCAAAAGGGGAGCTTCGTCCATACACATGAGATAAGCACGTTAATTAATTATGCCTAAAAAATGAACAAAGCAAGTGAAAAACATAATTCTTATCAAAAATAAAAGAGGCAAAACAGAATATAAGTCCATTTTGGTTAGAACAAAAACATTATTAATAACTTAAAACTTATATGAAATATGTTCATTCTTATCCTTGTGAAGTTACATTGAATAATATAATTTTTATCTTCGAGTATTAACTATTCAAAAATAAAAAGGTATTTTTGTCCTACAAAATAAATCAATTTCAACCCCTACCTATAATTCATTTCTAATTATCAATCATAAGAATGAAATAACTCGAAGAATATTTCACTCATTTCAAATGTTTATGCATATCATCTATACGAACATGGGCAAATCCATGGGACAGGGGGTTAACCCCTACCATAAAATTTTTTTCTTTCGATTTTGTGTTTTCTTACAGATTTATGAAGTTATTGATATTTTATATGATTTTTTATGCTTAAGCTCACCACTAATCCACTAATCACCTTTTATATGAATTTTTATGCTAAAACCCCGCCATCGAATAAATTTTGGGAACATTACTCCGTTTTATAAATTATAAATTTAGAATTTTATAATTTAAAATTTTAGTACCACTGAACAATTCCATTCCATTCCATTTTATTCTATTCATATCTTTATTCTGTTCAAACCTTAAGCTTATATCGTTTATCCCACCAAACACCGTTTTAGATCCTTTAAAACAATAAAATGTGTCACATACCAACCTATGATTATAATCAACATGACTTATTGTATTGCATAAATAATAGTACAACATATAGTATTTTATCCATAAGATAATTTCTTTCTAAGAAGCCAAACTACACTAAATTTCATATGGGTAAATTATATCAAACAAACCAAATATCCTAGGTTCGACTCCTCTATAGTCCGACCTCAAATTTTGCAAATATATATCTAACAGATATTACATCAAACTTAAATTTTTAAGGAAAATAGAATCTTATATTAACATCACATGATGCTTATTATATATTTAATCAAATGAGTTTCGAGCACACCTAATTGCAAGAATGTAAATGAAAATGAAAGTAATCAAGAAATAGAAAAATTGGCAACTCATAAAATTGACTTAAAATTGACTTAATATGTTATTCTATAGCCTGAACTATTTTTAAAAAAACATAAACAAACTTAAGTGATTGTGGTAATTAAATAAAAAAGAAAATAATGATCTTACCTCTCGTTGTATCTTAAAGGTATATCCACATTTTGTCAATCATGATTACTATGACATTCTCAAACTAATATTATATGTTTTCTCCATGAATAATATATAGTGAAGCTTCTAAATGGTAAAGTTATGATTTGTTAAGTATATTAGGATTCCGAGCGAAATGAAAGCAGCCCCACCCTGGATAATACATTTTTGTCAATCAAAAAAACGAAAAATATAATTGTAATCACAAAAATACTAAAGCTTCTAAATGGAAAAGTTATATTTGTTATTCTCTGATGCTTATTTACAATGTTGTTATAGATGCTCATTAGTTATTAGCATAAACTTTATAAGCTAAAGTAAAATTGTTCAAAGCAAAGACTTCTAAAAATTAGCTAGCACTAAGCTTTACTACTTATATCTAATTGCATTTGATGATTGTGATGTTATTATTGAGTGTTCAAATATTTTAAGACGCGGAATGTCTATTTTCTCCTCAAAACTTACTATCCAAAAAAATCAAACATCAACGTATTGCATGAAGTTAATACAATTAATATATTAAGAATTATAATATAAATGAATAGATTACACACATTTTTATAAGTTTGAAGTTTTAAATGAAATGACGCTCTAATACTCTGAATACTAAAAAACTCAAGCACATAATCCTAGCCAGATATAAACAATTGAAATAAAATGAAAATTAAACCTAGAGCACCAATGAAAAATGGAAACACTGATCTAATTATTTGGTGAAGTATTTAATCTCTATGCACATATTGAAATATTGAAAGATGAAGAGGGTATACATGTATTAATAGTCTCTTAGGGGGCGTTTACTCTAAGAGATAAAAATAATTGACAAATTTTATTCAAGATATATAATTCTATATGTACTTTGTAAGATTGTAGATTAGTTTTATCTCAAAGCTCATTATAGGATGACCAACGGTGCTTGTTTAAATTTGGAACTAATCGTGTAATATGAATTCAAGTACTTTGTAAGATTGTAAATTAGTTTTATCCCAAAGCTCATGTTAGGATGACCAGTGGTGCTTGCTTAAATCTGAAACTAATCGTGTAATATGAATTCAAGTCGAACACGTATGATTACTCTTCTCAAATCTCAAATCTCAAATCCTAAGTCAAACTATCTATCAAACTATATGCCGCCCCAATTCAATTCTATTGCCCATAACTTTCACCATCTTATAGTGCATATAAGATGATGAATATTTTTACACGAAATGATAATCTTTTTCTTTGACCAAAGTACGAGGTAAAAAAATGCAGTTGATAAATTTTGCAATAATGGTGCATTTACTTTGGGATAAGGTACAAAAGTGCCCTTAAACTTTACTCTGAAGTGTAAATATACCCTTAAAATATGTTTAGTTGTATTAATTGAAAAATCAATTGAAGGGTATATTTGCACCATTAATTTGAGAATTTATTGATACACGTAAACATACTTTAAGGTTTATTTGCATTTCAGAATAAAGTTGAAAGGTATTTGTGAACTTTTATCCCATTTACTTTCTATACTTCTATGTAGAGAAATAAACGATGGCAATATAATGTGGTATAAAAGAAACAGCCGAACAGACACATGCATTTTATGTCATGTATGTTTACTTACTTTAAAGATAATAAATTTATAAAACTATGTATATTATACACGTATGATGTTTACTTTGTAAGAATATAGATACGAATATAGATGAATAAGATATGAAAATTGTCATTAATTTTTTGACGTTGCCTAAAATATTAACAATAGATAATAATGAATATGATAACTTATAATATCATGGTAATAATAACATACAATATGTATTATATATGTTTGAAGCCATTCCCTGCAAAAATAAATCTAATCCTAAGTATTAACTTATTCCTAATTAAATTATATAATATAATTAGTCTAACAATAACAGTAAACAATAAATCTAATCCTAATTTATTATTTTAATTCCAAATAAAATTATATAATTGTTGGTTTTCATAAATTATTTTTATTCTAAATTAAATTATAGTATTAGTTTAGATTTTATTTTTCTTTGTTATAAAGAAAAAACTAAATAAAGTTTTAAAAAAGTTGATGACGGAATTATTGATAATGAATGTAAAAAATTAATAAAAATAAAACGTATACAAATCACTTGAGATCTAGTAATTACTTGAATAGAGTTTGTTATAGAATATAATTTTAATTGGATATTATATTAATTATTCTATTGTAGTAAGGGTATAATAGGCAAATCAAATTTTGTAAACAAGACACTTTTTATAATAGTATAGATGAATCGACTCTAAAACTATCAAAACAACTCACTTTTTTTTTCAGAAAAAATTAACACTTTAATCAGCAACAATTAACACTTTACTGAACATGTTTAATAAAAGATGGGTTGAGGGTGGGTCAGGGAGACCCGAATTAAGATCCGGACACACCATGAATTTAATTAACTTAATTTCAAGTAGTTCACTTTCGAATTTTCACTAACATTTTGTCTGTATTTAAAAATTAACCAAGTTCTTCCCTTTTACAATATTTTTAAAAATATTGTCGAACTACACCTAAAAAAATATCGACCGATTTGGTAAAGTTTTGTAGCACTCCATGGGGTAGAAAACATGCTCAAATTCTCACAAGCATGCTACATATATCAATTACTAACATTTTGAATAAAGTGCCTCTCTCTCTCTCTCTCTCTCTCTCTAGCCTGCTGCTCCCCTCCTTTCTTCATAAAACCTTAAAAAGTAAAGCAAATTATAAAACAAAGAGAATTAGAACATGAAAAGCTCATCATGTAGGCATAAAACATGATATATAGCATACCCTGAAGGACTGTTTTTCCTTTTCTTATAATCCGAAATAACTCAATCATCGCACGACGGAAGTTTCGCGCATTAACCCCACTAACCCTAGGTCGATACATGCCCACAAAACACAAACAATTAAGATGGGATAATATAGCATGAACCCGTCTCATGATTTTTATACCATTCATGTATTCAATAAACGAGCAAAATGAAACGAAGCGGAAGGAGTACGACGTTACGGGTTCTCTTTAGAAGCATGCAGAATTGGTCTTGTATTGTTCGAAGAAAATTGGAAAGGGAGAAAACAAAATAGAGGAAGAAGTTGAGCATAGGTGGAGTCAGAGCCTGCAAAGATTCGCATTATATGTTCTTTGACTACTGTACATTATTATTGTTGTAAAGAAAAAATCACAATCAATTCCAACTTTATACGTATTTTTTTCCTCTTCATTTTAAAACCAAGCATCATTTTCTTTTTTCAAAATTAAAAAAAAAATGAAAAAGTGGATTAGATTATTGAATTTAAATTCTAAAGAGGAAGACTCTGATCGCTACGAACAAACATAATTAAAATTATGGTTGTAATTAGGGGGTGATTAGGGTAAATTAAGGCCTAATTAAGCGGAAAGGAGTAGAGGAAATGAGAATCTGACACACACACTAACACTCAAACTGGACCAAATTGCTGTGCTGTGGACCATCAGTTTCGTTTCCCATTACATCCTTCAACAAACCCACAAACACACTAGTAACTCTCTCTCTCTCTCTAGATTATACTGCTGGTAAAGTTTATGTTAGATCAACGGAACTGAACCCTCGCAATCTCATGTACCTTTGATTTCCCAATCAAGATTACTACCCAGATTACACCACCAAATTAAGCTCTCTCTCTCTCTCTCTCTCTCTGCAGGGGGGAAGGGGGCAACAAATGGAGGCAATAGATGAGGGTGCAGGGGTGTTGGAGAGAAGCTAGCAACATAAACTTTGTCGGTGGTTTTGTAGAGTAAGTCTCTTCTTGTTTCTCTCTCTCCATTTTCAGTTGCTACTATTCATCACTTTTTACCCCCTTCTCTAATCTTGATTCTTTCCTCTCTCTCTCTCTCTCTCTCTCTCTCTCTCTCTCTCTCCCTCCCTCTCTAGCCTTCCCTTAACCATTGCAAGTAATTTTCTCCTTATTTTATTACTTCTAATCTCTATGGATGGCTGTTGGGGAACACAACACACAAAGTTCCTTCCTTGCACTCTTCTCAACCCTCTCTCTCTCTCTCTCTCTCTCTCTCTAGATTAAAATAGTTGCCTGATGAACCTTGATTTGGTGCTGCTGACGGTGGTGTTGTTTTATGTGATGGTTTACTTAATTACATTGCATCTTAATTAGGGCGGTGTGGGTCCCCCGTCTGAGTATTGTGTCCGAAAATTTAGTCTTTATTTATTTTTTTTAAAGATTCTTCTTTTGGTTAATTATTTCTCCTTAGATTTTGTTCAAACTGCACTCACTGTTTTCTTCCCTTCTTCAATTCTGCTGCTAATATTGGGAATAGGGTTTTTTTTTTTTTTTTTTTTTTTTTTTTTTTCAGCATTGGTGAAAATGGGGGGTGGGTGGTGGTGGGGTTTCCACTAATACTCCAAAATTCAAACTTGCATAAAACAGAACCCCCAAAATCTCACCTTCATTATTCACTTGATTACCACCTCAATCATCTCTTCTAATCAAGGGATTAATCTCACCTTCATCATCATCATGCTTTAATTTGCAGTTTAGAGAGAGAGAAGGAGAGGCTTTTTTCATCCCATCTCTTTAATTTATGGAACGCAGAGGTCAAGATAGAGATTTAGGTTTCAACCCCGATTCGCCGCTCAAGCTGCCGCTCGCCCCCATTCTTTCCACTCCGCCGGATAGGAGGGGGACCGCGGCGGCGGCGGCGCCCACCCGCCGCGGCAGCGCGATTTTCAGCCCTACCCAAACCCTAGATCACCCCCACCACCTTCTTCCTCACAACAACCGCCACCACCTCAGCCCTCAGCAGCTGCGGCCTCCGCCGCCGCAGCTCAAGGAGCCCTCCCCAGATCCAGATCCGTCCACCCCGACGCATGACGGCCCGTCTAATTCGCGAACTCCGCCGTCGCCTTCCCCGCCGCTGCCGCCGCCGCCTGCGGCAGCGGCCGAGGCGCCGAGTAGCGGCGTCAGGTATAGAGAATGCCTCAAGAACCACGCCGCCAGCATGGGCGGCCACGTCGTGGACGGGTGCGGCGAGTTCATGCCCAACGGCGAGGACGGCACCGCCGAGGCGCTGAGGTGCGCCGCCTGCGACTGCCACCGCAATTTCCACCGGAAGGAATCCGACGGCGAGTCCCACCAGCCTCCGCCCCCCACCTCGTACCGCACCACCTTAACCTCTCCAGCCCTAGCCGCCGCCGCCCATCACCACTCCCAAAGCGCAGGCGCTGGTGCAGGTGCAGGCTTCTCCTCGGCGGCGCCGGCGATGGTGAGCTTCGGCGGAGGCGGCGGCACCGGCGAGGAGTCATCGAGCGAGGACCTGGCCATGTTCCAGTCCTCCGGCGGCGGCCATGCAGGGTCCCAGCCGTCGTACTCCGGCTCTCGGAAGCGGTTCCGCACGAAATTCAGCCAGGAGCAGAAGGATCGGATGCAGGAGGTGGCGGAGAGATTGGGGTGGAGAATCCAGAAACAAGATGAGCAGCTGGTGCAGCAGCTTTGCCAAGAAACCGGCATCAAGAGGCAGGTGTTCAAGGTGTGGATGCATAATAACAAACAGGCTATGAAGAAGAAGCAAATTTGATCATCTTCTCTAACTAGGTAGCTCCGCCATTTTAATCAGGTGAGCTTCATCAGAATTAATCTTCAACTAGTTGCTGTTATGTAGAGAGAGAGAGAGAGAAAACGTTGATATCATCATTGATTTGTGTCGATCTCTCACCATTCTTCCCCATGATTATTTCCCATCTAATTAGTGAATTCTTCACTAGGTTTAATAACAAAAGGATTTGTGTTACAATGTTTCTATTGTTGAATTAACAATATATGCATAATCATATGAATAAATTTGATTATGTTCCATTGACCTAGTTTATCTTTACTTCTTTTGAGCAAGTGAAACATAATACTTTCCCTCCGTCCCATTTCAACTGACGTGTTCGTCGAATATATGTCAACTAGAATGAGACGGAGACGGCATTTGGGTAAAAATTCAATAGGACAAGAATTTTGTAGCTTGTGACAGTATTTAGATAATTAAGAGTCCTTAAAACTACTATTTTGAGGATTCAGATAGTAAAAGTAGTTATACTTTAATTGACAATTTTAACTAATTTAGTTGACAGAAGTAGAAATTTGATGAAATAAACATGATGTAGGAAGATATTGAATCAAATGAGTTGTTGAAAGTTGAAACTGGAGTGAGATACTTTTATTACAGTACCATGCACATTGGAGTAAATAGGTCTACATGTTTTAACTACCTAGCTAAAAGTAGTGGATGTAATTCTCCCTCCCCATTTCTCTCTCTTTAGATGATTTTTTCCGAATCAAATCATCTATTGCATATATATGTGGGGGTGAGATCCGTAAAAATTGATGCATTTTATAATTATAATGTATGATATATACAATTATAATGCATTGTGTATACTATTATAGTGCATCAATTATCGCAATGCATTTTTAGTATAATCATAATGCATCAGTTAATTTGCACCGTTTATTACACTAAGATCAACGGTCCAAATCACTTCTCATTTTATACATGATCTGCCTTTTGTACGTGATCTCTCTGCTATGTGTGTTGTATTTATAGAAAGTTTTATTTATTGATAATTTTAGAAATATTTTTAACATGTAGCAATTGTTTGTCGATACAATAGAAAATGTAAATACGGAGGGATGTGATAGAGGATTCGATTCGGTATACAAAGAAAGCTGTTTGGTTATGTGGTTTTCCTATTAAGGCCATATTTAAGAAAATAACCACTTTTCGAGTAGTTATGCATTTGGAGTAATTGCATGCCCTAATTGATTCAATGCTGTTTATTACATGTACTAACATAGCACTTAATTAGTTCACAGAGGAGCTATGTATCGTACATACAATATAGAAATTTTAAAGATCGAATCACTGAGGAGGACTCGAACTTAGGAGATTTGATCTTAAAACATAATTTCTTATCGTTAGACCAACAACGCGCATATACTAAAATATAAATTTAACTTTTGGTGTTGTAGATACTAATTTCTCGTAATTAATAAGATACCTTAATATATGCATTGCACAAGTCAGGAATTATTCACCAATATTATTCTTCATCAAGGCTCAATCTCAAGTATGTATACGAACCGAACACGTACTCTAAAATGGGACTTCTTTCGTCTAATTTTATTTGGCTCATTTATCGGATATATGCGAGGTGTGAAATAGTGGAATGAGCTAAACGAATTAGGAATATAGATAATATATCAATTTTATGTTTATTTTCCTCTTTAGTGGCACATTAAGATAATATATCAAAGTACGTAAATACTTCAGTTGCCTGTGTGCGTGTGTTTAGCCGAGCAATAAGGATTAAGTTTCGAGATTAAAAGTTTGCAGCCTTTAAATTTATTGTCCGCTGTTTCGAAAATATTTAATCGGGCATCAACACACATCGTTTTTGGGTAATTATTTCCATAAATTGGGGAGAAGTGTTAGTAAATTCTCCACCAATTTGGAAGCAACAATCTTTATTATAGGAACTGACAAGAGTAATTGAATGCTCCCAACTAAAAAGAGTACAGTAGGTTTAAAGCATTTGACCATTTAATGCAGCGTTACTACTGCTCTAATTCCAGCCCAGGGGCCCCAAATATGAATTTGAAGAAGAAATCATGAAGGTTGTATGGTACTACATTACATACATCAATTAAACTCATAATGTTTCCACCAAAAAAAAATAATAATAATAAAAAGAAAGAAGAAGAATATATGAACCCCACATCTCAAATCTAGATGGGGCTCCCCTTGTTAGGAACGGTGTGTAATTATATTGATGCATGTGTGATCATAATAATGTGATCATTTGGCTCGAAAGTTCGAGATATGCAAGCGAAATGTGACGTTTTAACGATTTTTCAAAGTAATATTGTCCCTATGTGTGAAACCCGGCACTAGTGTTTTGACTTTATAGGATGGGACAATGTCGAATCGTACCCGGTTTGCTCATTTATACGTGAGACTCTATCATATACTACGTACCAAGCTCGTACCCGGTTTGCCAAAACAATTTCTAAATTGATGAAATCATAAAACCAATCACTATTAGTCTATTTGGAATTTCAACACTTGTTTCGTTTTGATTCTATAGGTTTCTGCTTTTTTTTCCTTTAAAAGTTGAAAGTTGGAATTAATACGAGTACAAGAGATACTCAGATCCTTTATAAGCAAGAAGATACCCTTACAACCAAAACTATCTCATTTGAGTTTAGTCGGATCGAACAACGAAGATCTGGCCTAGAGCACCATTCATAGAAAGAGGATATAAAAGACGAGTGAAAAGAAAAACAAATCCATTTCCGGGAATAAAACTTGATTCCCTCCACAAGGTTATCCATGTCTAACTTGATTCAATTGAAAGTCGCGTCCTTTCTCGACTTTCCAAATATTCCAACATACACAGTTACGCATTGCCAAATACTTATATTCGACTACTAGAACATTTTCAGTGGATTTAAAATCTCCTCAAGAACGTTAATAATGTTATATTATTAAATATTCCAAGAAAATTAGAATTAATTGGATGCTAATCAAGTACCTAATCAAAGGCAAATTTGAAGATTCTCTCTAAAAAAATAAAGAGATTTTTAAGATTAGTGTGCTACTTTTGTGTTAATTTAGTCCAAATAAAACTTGGCCCAATAATACTGGGCCTGGTCAATTTTTTTAGCTAAAAAATTGCTGTATTATTTTCTTTTGATGTGGATTTAGGCTTGGGGTGAGTTGGGCTTGGGCTAGACTTTATTTGCGGTGCGAATATCGAGGCGATTTTGTGGAGGGTTAACTATATTCGATCGCACTAAACTTTGACCTCATAGTTACTTTAAAGCATGTACGACCTTTGAGGATGATTAAACTAGTCTGAATTTAACTCGTAGTAACTTTATAATCCGAAGTTTAGGAAACTGCACGACTGACGCAAACTTTGAACACGCAGTAACTTTATGTCTTAAGTTCAAAACCTACGGTGAAAGTTATCTCGGAGTGTCAAAATTCTGAAGAGTTTCAAATTTTTTGAAAATTATATATCATAGGGAACAATCTTTGAAGTCAAAATTGAGGTCAAAGTATGGTTAACCAATTTGGGGATTTGTATATAATAAACATTGTGCTAAAAAAAACAAGTAGTAAGAACAAATCAAAGCGTGTGTGATATCATTTTGAATTTGTCCTAGTCGTTGACTATAGCATGACTCTTTGTAATAATTTTCAGTCTTTTTTGTGTAGTATTATAATGTGCTGACGTCATAAATATTTATCTTCAAAAAATGATTTGTGATGGAGATTTCTCCATAATTTCTTGATGTTCATGTATGTTTATCTTTTAGCGGTACCACATGTTAGGAATTCATATTCACCTTTTATGCACGTAGAACTTTACTCGTCTCGGAATTTGTCTTCATGAGTGAGAACAGTAATCTGAACCGTCAGTCTTTTTAAGATATTCCATTTAAGAAGAGGCATAACAATAATGTTATTATGACTCCATAAATAATATTCTTACTATCCCGATCTACAAGAGTCAGTTGGACTGTTTTTTAGATCGAGACGAAAGGGGTAATATGGTACAGTTGCATGCGTTTTGACATTGTAGGTTCATTTTCTTCCTACATATCTAGAAGTAGAACTCTACACTATATGCAAATAGCAGCCACTTTATTTTTTTAATAAGGAAGAAAAGTCATCGACGACCAAATGCAAAAATATAGAGGGCAAACAAACTTTAGCCATTTTGACTTTGGACTTAGAGCATCTCCAACAGTTTCCCCTATTTTCCAGCAGCACTATCACTAAAATAGTGCAGAAACATTAACTCATCTCCAACAGTTCGCACTAAAATACAGCAGAAAAAGAATATTCCAAAATATCCTTTTTTCATTCATTTTTTTAATAAAATGTGAACATGATTAAAAAAATGACAATGATATAAATTTTAACTCATTTAATTAAGATAAAATAAGTAGATATTGCAAATAATTAAAATTACATTCTTAGGGGAAAAAATGTATCTTTACTTTTTTCAATTTTATATTAATGTATGTTCCCATGCATGGTGTAGTTTGTTTTGTACTTTAACTAGTTTGGTACCCGTCGAAAATCGACGGGATTTAATATATTTTGTAAGTATTAAATAAAATTTTCATAAAAAGTACATAGTTTTATTCTGTAAGTTATTTCAAAAAGCCCGTTAATTGTGATGGTGAAAGAATATGTTAAAGGAATAATATTTCGATAATAGGTACATTGTATCCTGTAAATTTTTGACATAAATAATTCATAAGTACGATAAAAAATTATAAAAGTAAATATTATTGACTTCGAAAACGTAAAGACATCCATAATTCGGAGAAGTTGGTCACATCAATGATACATAAGTAAATGAACAGACATCTTTGCAAATAAATAAAACTTGGAAAACTAATAAATAATTAACTTTGGGATACTAAAACATATAGTAAAATATAGATTAAGAAAAATTAAGTTACATTTAATAAGCTCAAAGATTAAGGATTTTAAAGAGAAAATAAAAAGTTTGACAATATTTTACTTTAGTATAATATATAGATATAGGTAGAGAATTAAGCAAGAAAATTAGGATATCCCTGGTATCCGTAGTTTATTCTACAAATATATATTAATATATATGTGTTTGGGATGATGCAAAGACTGATATTTTGAGATTTTAAAGAGGAGGTGATTAATCTTAATCGGCCTTACATTTTCCTAAACACTTTAAATGAAAAGGTTGAATAATTTAGAGTGTAAAATTAAGCTAAAAATAAATACTATCTATAGTGTATCCAATGTATGTATTATGCATTGGAGTTACGAATGGGGAAGTGAAAAGGTGAATTTAGTTGGAATTTAAAATGTTAATCTAATTTAATTGTGCACTGGAGTTACGTATTATCCAATGTTAAATGTACGTATTGATATTAAAAAAGAAAATTCCAATAAATGCATTGAAGTTAATGAGAAGTCAAAATTGCATTAAATGATTTCATTTCTTGCATATAGATCAATCTAATTGGAAGTTTGAAAGACATACAAAATAATTAAGGGATATTAATAAGACGGTTTAGGCGGGAAATTAGATTAAGGAAGATTTTACTTTAGTATATTATATAGATTTGGCAATGTTATGTAATTTTACGTTTTTCTTATTAATGCATTTTTGTTTTTATATTTTGTTTCATTAATTTATACAATCATTTTGTATATATATTTATATCACACGTAAATTATACATAGAATTTAAAAGAAGAGAAAAATTAGTTAAATTATTACAAGTAACATACGATAAATTGTGAAAAGAACAAAAAAAAAATAATTAAAAAAATTTGATACACACAAAACAAATAAGCATATATCAAATTAAATTGTGAAAAGAAAAAAATAAAATTATTACTCATACAACAAAACAAACTAAATTGAAATACTACACCACAAATAAAAATCGCAAACAAACACGAGCACAAAATGATGAACACAAAATTATAGTGCAGTGAATAGTGTTACTCTATATTTAGAGGAACACTGTTCATTGCACTATAATTTCGCTATTTTAGTGCGGACTGTTCGAGCAAAACTCTGCACTAAAATAGTGCTCAGCACTATTTTAGTGTGCTCTTGGAGATGCTCTTAGTGCATCAGATGATGCAGCAACGCGATAAAAGAACGAATGCCTTCGTTGATTCAAAGAATACCGAAGCAAACGTAAAAACATTGAAACCCCCTAGTTTTCTTTATCAAAACTTCACCACCGTATGAATAATAAGAGTGCAGCTTTTTTATAAAAAACAATACAACAACTTCATCTCCATCACATGATGATCCTTTATTTTTAATTCCAAATTTATCAAGTTTCAGCTCATATTAATTTCTTTCCGTCCTATTCTATTCAACGCATCGTAAAATGTTATCGAATGAGATTGACCAGTGATATTCTTCAATTAACACAGAAGAACTGAATGTGTGATATTTGAAGTGTTGGGGAAAATATTGTGTCATTTTCCTCAATTAAAGTTTGATACCATTTTTTTTAAAATTAGTTGACCAATATTCATACAATATTTTTTGGGTAATATTTCCCAATACCCCTTTTCAAAACCTTCATGTACAAAATACCCCTTCTATAAAAACAATGCACAAAATACCCCTTAACCTATTTTAACCTATAATGCCCCTTATCTTTGTCTATGTGCAACCTCAAAATTGCTATGGACAAGAATTTCCTTGGTTTAATGTATTTATCCATTGAATAATTAGTAAAAATGGGACGAGAATCTCGTTTTCACCAATTATGATCCTACGCTTTCAAAATGGTATCAGAGCCCTAGGTTTATTTGGGAATTATATTTATTTATTGCATAATTGATTATTAACTAACGGAGGAGACACCAAGTTAAAATGGATCAACCGGATTATTGTCCGAGTTGCGAGTGTTACAGAGAATATCTCCAATTTTTGGGGAATCGAAAGGCGTATGAACTTTCTCAATTAAGAGAAAGTGAAAGAATTCTCCGAGACGTTCGAGAGTATGCCACTCCCGATCAAATCCGGACCGGAGAAGAGGTCGTGCAGAGTTACTTGGACTGCCTTTGGATAAATTTTTATCTTGAAGGAGCTCTAAGGCGAGCTATGAGGAGGTTTCATCAAACTCATACTCATCCAAGATGACGGAGTCAACCGGAGGAGTTGGCCCTAATTTCCTAGAGATTGAACCAGATTCATCAAAAATCTCTAAGGATTTAAGGGAGATCCAGAAGACGGTGCAAAACTACGGCAACTGCCAGTACGGAGTACCACAACAAGTTGAAAAGATATCTTCTCAACAAGATGAAATCCTTAACATCTTGAAAGATATCCAACAACGAGTGGAGAAATTGGAACAACCCCGTTCCAGTTCCTTTCGAAGAAATTTCGTCTTTAAAGGCGAATCGAGCAGTCCTCAGACGGTACTGCCCATTAAAGATCCTGACCTGAAGGATCCAAAACAAGAGTTCATAAACAAACTGATTCGAGATGTCAAATCTTGAAAGGATCGGTTTGGAAGATCTACAGGAGTTGGCAGAATCATTTGCTGATCTCAGAATGGTGGATCTAAAGGTGAACGAGAGAGAACCGGAGCAAAAGCCATTTGTGGAAGCCGGATCTTCGTTCCATGAGCGGTTTGAGGATCAGAGTTATGAAGCTCACAGAATCAACCTGCGGAATTCAAGGTGGAAGCCCTCCGAAAAACAGGACACTCCTGTAGGAAAGGCAACAATGGAACCCATCCATCCATATGGAATTCATCTCAACCTCGACGATGTCAACTTCAACGAGAGAGAGGAAGCCATCGAGGAATGGAAAAATTCCATGACTATTGCAGCAGCCACTCTTGATATGAGTCAAGATAACTTTGCAAAGACTCTCGAGGTGAGCCTCGTGGGTGTGGTCAGGATTGCTTGGGAAGGAATGAGCCAAGCTACAAGAGACAAGTGCCTAAAGGGAGACTATCAAAACATGGCTCCTTCCATGGCGGACGTTATAAAGCATCATTTCCTAGGGGAAGGATACTTCAAGGGATATGATGAAGAGAAAAAGAAGAAATACTTATTGGCGTTCTACAATCTGAGGCTCGTGGTCTTGGAGCAGAAGACGCTCAACAAGTTTTTAAAACTCTTCACCTTATATCAACATCAATCTAGGATTGATGAAGAAAAGGCCAGGGAAATTTTCTTCCTAAAATTTCCAAGCCCTTGGAGAGAAATGCTTATTCGTGGATATACCCCAGGTATCCATGACAGTGTTGCTAAAAGGATGTCCTATGTGCATGCCAAGTTGATGGAATGGTGTCAACAAGCTACTGCACAGAAGAACATGAAGAAGTTGAGGAGAATGAACAAAACCACCCTCAACTGTGAAGGCAGTGATCTACCAACGATCATTGGAGAAGAACCTTCGGTGAAACGAAGGTATAAGAAGAATAGGTTTCAGCCCTATTCAAAAGAAGGAAAATCCAGGAGAAAATCTTGGAAGCCAAGAACTATGTGGTCCAGACAGAAGGCCGGATCATATAAATATGGACAGCGAAGCGGTCCATCCAGGAGCAGATTTCAACCCAGAAAGACGGACCAGAAGACGGACCAGTCTCAGGGAAGATTTGCAGGAAAGAAAACTTTCAGAAAAGCTCATGCTAGAGCCAATGAAAGTTTCAAAGATTGCAACTGCTGGACGTGCGGTGCACTTGGGCATATCTCAACCAATTGCCCAGAGAACAGGAGGATGAATAGATTCGAGTCAACACCCGACATTGAAGACGCGATCTATTTCAAAGATCTGATACAAGTTTATCAGTTCGAGGATATACCCTCTGATGAGAGTATATATGAAGCCGAAGAGGACTTCGACAGTGAAGATTCTGATGGATCCAGTGATTCAGAATCCAACTGAAGAAGAGGTACATCATCAGGAATGTGAAGATAGAACCGGATATTCTAGCCGGACGATTATCTCACAAAGCCAGATTGATAAGATCATGAAGAAGAACCTGAGTATACAAAGATATCAGGGTTTTTCAGCGGGAAGCATAGACCAAGTTCTAAGGAACTTTAGTCTAAAGAGTAGGAAGCACCATATTGTCTATGGAATCACCAGACGAGAAATGGCGCTGCCGATCGAGCTTACGGGGAATCAAGTGGAAATGCAGTTGATTCCAGCAAGCGATATCCAGGAAGATCTATCAAAGATGAAACCGGAGGTTGCGGAAAAGATGAATTGGATCCACATCGGAGCAATTCAACTCGTGCTTAAATCAGCCTTGTTCGTAGGAGTCGATTCACCAATCGACATTGCCATATGTGACAGGCGAGTAAGAAACCTGCAAGATTCGGTGATGGGAACCATCGCAGGAAACCTATGTGCTGGACAAGTGGTGGGGATTATCTATCCAAAGATTGCTTACAATCTTAACGACACCAGCTTCAGCAAAGCCCTGACGTTGTATCAGGACTTCAAAAGAAAGGATTTGGTGGAAGAAGGAAATAGACCTTATTCCATCACATATCAGGTATCTTATGCGCTTTCCAACTCCCATCATACTGAGTTGTTCTTGGAAAAGCAATTCATTGAGATACCAGATATCTTCAAGAAGGTGACAACGGCAATTTGTCCCGATAGAGTTGAGATTCCACGACTGAGAGATGTGGATATCCAAATTCAAGACAGGGTAGTCATAAGACATGATCAAAGTCTTAGATTACATTCTGGAAGATTATCATTCCAGGGAGATAGGATTACTTCTCAACCTTTGGGAAGGAGCCTGAGTCTGAGACAACCTACCCAACCAAGGTTGTTGGACTTCAACAAGACGGTTATCACCATCAAATGTCCAGAAGGATGGAGAGGAGTAACCACCAGATTTGATACTACAAGATGGGAAAATAATTTTCCCTGTAATATCTTGTATTATCTGGAACAACCGGAGATCCATCATTACAAGGCCATGATCGAGATGGGTGGATGGAAGGTTGAAGTCAAAGGCCGAGCAGGAAAAGAAGAAGATATTCTTATCCTCGGTCTAGATTTCCTCGAGAAATACAAGCCCTGGAGAAGTACGGAAGGAGGAATGGAGATCACGATCAATGAGAAAAAACTGTTGATCGGATGACAAGTCCATTCTCAATATACATTCCTCTAGGAGTGTTGTATGAGAAATATAAGGCAGAATACTTTGCTGCCTATATTGATTCAGGTGCAGGGATATGCACAGCAAGACGTGAAATCTTCCCAGCAGATGTTGAGGAAGAACTACCACGGATTGCAGGACGAGACTTTTCCAAGAGGATCTTGATTCTATCCAAAGGAATTAAGACAGTGGAAATCTTGATTGGAGGAGCAGGACAGACGCCTTGGTATAAGGTTAAAACCCCTCCAATTTATTTTCATGATACCGGTGCAGATATCTTGCTCGGTAACAATTTCTTGCAGATGTTCAAAAGATATATGCAGGATAATGAGAGGCAACGATTAGTGTTCACAACGCAGTGTGATCACAAAATCATTGTTCAGAGAATGAGAGGAGCATTTAATCGACAAATGCCAATCAATTTTCGCAGCAAGCGTGGTGATGAAGGACTACTTCGGAACCCGAAAATGCAGGACCAGCGACGATTCAACGAAGCGTTGTTGGATTATAGGATCAAAGGGAAACTTAGCAAGAACGATGAGGAAAATGTTGCTAAGATCCAGATCCTAAAGGTATCTTTAATTTGTAAAGATATAGAAACTGATACACAGGTATCATTAGAAGATGTCAAAAGGAAAATTGTACGTTGTTACAATGAGAATCCTTTGGCATGGTGGGAGAAGAATCAACTCAGAGCAACCTTGAAGGTCAAACCTGACAAGGTTCACGAGTTTGTTCGATACAGGCCAATCTTGATGAATATCAAAGATCAAGAGGACATGAAGGGCATCATCAAGGAGCACCTTGACATGAAGCTGATCGAACCAGGAAACTCACCATACAGCAGCCCAGGCTTCTTGGTAAGGAATCATGGTGAGATTAAAAGAAATAAACCTCGACTTGTTATTAATTACAAAGGTATTAATGACATTTTGAAATTCGATGGTTATTTCATACCAAGTGGAGAACACCTTATTAACTGCATAAGAAATGCAAAGGTTTTCTCAAAGTTTGATTGCAAGTCAGGTTTTTACCAGATTCGCATGGAAGAAGGGAGTAAGAAGTTCACAGCTTTTTCTACTCCACAAGGACATTACGTTTGGAACGTGATGCCAATGGGGCTAGCTAATGCACCCCAGATTTTTCAGAGGAAGATGGATAATTTATTTAAAGATTATTCATCATTTATGTTCGTTTATATTGATGATATTCTCATAACATCAAAAGATATGAATGAACACAATAAACATCTTGAGATCTTTGCAGATGTTTGTTACAGAGAAGGGCTAGTACTGTCTGAGAAAAAGGCAGTTATAGCAACCCGGAAAATGGAATTTCTAGGAATCGAGATCGATGAGACGGGGATTATTTTGCAGGATCACATCGTGCAAAAGGTGAAAGATTTCCCAGAAGATCTCAAGGAGAAGAAGCAACTTCAAAGCTTCTTAGGAGTTGTTAATTTTGCAGGAGCATTTATTAAGAATCTTGCAAAATACAGGAAGGTCTTTAGTCCACTTCTAAAGAAAGATGTTCCATTCATCTGGACTGAAGAACACAAAGAAGGAATGAGAGTATTGAAAGGAGTATGTGGGAACCTCCCCAAACTTTCAATGCCACAGGACGAAGATGATTTAGTCCTGTATACCGATGCAAGTGATCATTGGTGGGCAGCAGTCCTTACAAAGATCACACCAAATGGAGAAGAACCATGCAGATACTGTAGTGGTTTGTTCCAAGCAAATGAGGCCATTAGATGGCACATTAACGAGAAGGAATTCTTTGCAGTTCGAAAGGCGTTTAAAAAATGGCCTTTATTTTTATTGGCAAAGAAATTTACTTTGAAAGTCGATAACACACAGGTTAAGGCTTTCTTAAAAAACAAGATAGAATCTAAACCTGAAAAGGCTAGATTACTAAGATGGCAAGCTGAATGTCAATATTTTGTTTTTGACATTGTTATTGTGAAATCTCATGAGAATGTTCTTGCAGATTTCTTGACAAGAGATGGAGCCAACTGAATGTAGCTCTATCATGATTGCCCAGAAGCATCTCCGAGAGAATCTCGAGATGTTATCAAAAGAATGGGACGAGTGTGTCTTGAGGGCTGAACAAGCCGGAAAGATACAAGCTGTCGACAAGACGAAAGTCACCGACAGGATACAAGCTTGCAGGATGGCACAAACCCAGTGCTGGAATGCAGTACAAGCGCCACTCCTTCGGGCGTCCTCTAAGGAAAAAGAAGTGATTCGGTTGCCGGCCCCTATAACGGCAGCAGAGGATTCAAATACCTCTAGCACAAGTCCTAAGTTGGTGGTATCTACAGATCCATCGGCCCAAGGAAAGGATGAGATTCAGGTGTCCAAACCTGGATTATCATGTCAACCCAGCACCTCTGGGGTTAAAGAGGGAGAGATCAATCTTAGGCCAATGACTGGCAAATCTAAGGTTGATACTAACCAAGTTATTCAAGTTTCTCCATTTTGGCAGGCATATCAAGCTAACTGGGAGAAGCTTCTTACAAGAAGGGGATTGAATCCAAACCATTGTATTATTGATGGTTCAGGAAAATATCCCAGGGTGTGGATGAAGCCAGGTGCAAATCCACATGATGTCAAGCAATGGTATGATTTTGGAGCTCTTGCTTCAGTTTCAACCATATCACCGACGTTCGCAGAGATCAAGAATCTACCTAGGTGGATTCAAGAAGCTGTGTACGATTCATGGGCTAATAACGATCAACTTAGCCGAGGTGATGTTCTGGAGTTATACTTTATAAGTGCAGCTCCCGAACCAGCAGGAAAAGGGAATCACGAGGCCTTCCACTACATAAGGCTAAGGAGACCCGACGAGAGAGCCTTAAACAGTGTTAAGGCAATAGATGGAGATGCTCCACTCGTCTCCACCATTTCAGAAGATGAAATCTCAACTCGACGAGCTTGGGGTTTATGGGTCTGTCTCACAGAGATGGACAAAGTCAAATACCAGTTCAAATTTTATCAGAACTCGGTAAACGGATCTTTTCTGTTAAACACTATAACAGGAAAAACCACAAGATTCGCAGAGGAAGCTTTCGAGAGGAAAAGGACTCTGCTATGGGAGAACAAGCTGGTGGTGAGCAAAGAGACTCATCGCAAATATTGCAACATGGCTCATTTCGGTCATTGGGATGAACGCATTTGTTCATCATGCCAAAACCAGAAGGAGCTGGAGTTCGGGAAAGGATTCAGGCCAAGAGCAGGCCGAGCCCGAGCCACCGACAAGAAGGAGTCCTATGCAGTTCCAGACAAACGAACGCCAAGGGCCCCGGGGAAAGGCTTTCCCAACAAAAGATAGTGGAGTCATGTGACTCTACTCAACAGGAGCCCCACTCAAAAAGAAGACGACAAGAGTGGGTTGCAGGAGAGTGACATTCCACCAACAATTTCGGTGGAATTCAAAAATGGAGGTCCCAGACTCCATTCATTAAGTTGCATTATCAACACCTTTCGGTGGAGATAATGACAGATCAACCTCACCGGATGAATTATTATAACTTTCGGTGGATTGATTAATAAACTGGCCCTCACCACTACCGAAATTTGCGGTGAAGAAGGAAGATGCCAACGACTTTAGCATCCGAGGCAATAATGCAGGATTTGGTAGATGCAATTCAGCATCTATATAAAGAGAAGAATGAAGGAGGAGAAGATCATCGAACATTTTCTTCAGCTTCTTCAAAATAAACTCTGTAATAGTTTAGTTTTCTTTTGCATGAGTGTTTCTATTTCAGCTACCATAGGTAGCTAAACAAGTTTGTCTCCTCCCAAAAGGAGATAATCTTTATGTAATAAATAGTTTATAATTCCCTAATAAAATTTTGGGCTTCTGCTCATCACCTGTCGCCAAATTTTAATTCTTGTATTTACCAACAAAATACTCTACGCCCCGGGTAGAAAACGAACGAGGGCTGTGCTGTTTGCTGCTGAAGGAATTCGTGGCTGGAACCATCCGGTGCTCCGCGTGGTTGGAATGCGTTTGCCGTAAAACCCAGACGGATAGGACCCGGCAGCAACTCGGTCAAAAGGTATGAAGTTGGTATTTTACAAAAATTTTAATTTTACGGAAGAGTGATGGGCCTGATGAAATTTTGCATGGTGGGAGTGGAAATATACAAAACGAAGAGAAATTCATTGTATAAAGGGCATTAATGACATTTCAATTTATAAAGGGGTAGTTTATACATGCTTTTATGTTGAGGGGTATTTTGTGTATGAATGAATTGAATAAGGGTATTGAAATTTTCTACCCATATTTTTTTATGTGTAAAAAGATTAAATAAATATGAGTGGTGGCTTTCTACATCAAAGTAGGTCCTCCCATAACCCCAGTTGATTTGCTTTTGGTTAACCAATCACATATATAACCTACTTTTGCTTTGTTTTTTTTTTTTTTTTTTCCTCCCACTATTTATTTTTTTAATATGAATACATTTTTGAACTATCGCAATTAAAATACTGTGAAATTGGCCAATAATATAACACGAATTGTGGAAAATTGAAAGAGGGTGATGTCTTGATTAGGAATGCAAGTACTAATATGGAGTATTACAATAGTAGAGTGTTAAGTTTATATATAGGTTGGGGTTGTCTCACTTCAATAGTCACGTGTCGAAAAAGAAATAAGGCTAACGAGTTTGAACCGAAGAAGTATAAAATGAAACTTATAATTATATCATCTCGTTTATAACAAGTTTACTAATAGACTCGTTATAACCAGGGATAATATCTAAAAGAAGTCATTTTGTACTTATAAAACCCACTAAACATTATATATATTTTCTCGGAGTAATTAGTAAGGGCAATGGTTGACTGCTTCCACTAGTACAACCACCGTTGCCACTCTCACTATTTGCTTAATAAAATAGTCTTCTCCTCTCATCACTCAAGCTCATTTTAATACTACCAACAAATATATTTCCACACAAACTCTCAGAAAGAGAAAAAGAGACGAAGCAGCAGCAGCAGTTCGAAAAAGAATTCTTCGTGGTTCTGTTTTGACCATGATGATTTAATTCCAAAAGGCCGTTCAAGAAATACTACTACACCCCTCTCCCTCTCTCTCTCTCTCTGCATTTAATTGGCAGAAAGCAAGGTGACCCACATCATCATGCTGTGCTGGTTTTTGGATTGGGTTGGGATTTGAAGGGTTAAATTCTACTATTGCCATGGGATTTTTTTTTTTTGTTTTTCTGGTAGGTGCCTTAATTGTGGTTCAAGCACCATAATAAAGAAAGGGTTTTGGCGTTGAGCAGGCATGCCTTTTTCGGATTGATGTATACATCCACGAGCAGACAAAGTGATTGAAAGATTGTAATTTTGTGATAAAGTTGGGACCTTTTTCATTCCGGAATATATAGAAAGAAGAAACTTACTTGCAATTTCAGTTTTTGACTCACTGTTCTTCCTCTTCTGGGTTGGTTCTTCGCCTCCTTCTTGGATAAGAATAGAGCAAAAGTTGGTCTCAAACCGTAGAGTTTTCAAGATTCTGCTGCAGCGGCTGCGTTTGTTTGAAGCAAAATTATGGTTGGTTAGAAAGGGATTCTTGTTTGTGTGTGGCATGAACTTTATAAAGGGGTAAGTTTTTTTCATGTGTTTCTTGAGCTATTACTAATATCTCTTAGTTGATTTGCGGAATCATTCTTTACGGATTTTCGGATTTGTGTGCTCTTATTTTCAGCCAGTTATGCTTTTGGTGGAGTTTTTAGTTTGTTGGTTGTATGAATTTGTTTGATCAATTGGGTGGAGAATTTGGATTATAATGTTTTCTGATCAGATAGGAAATGGTTCTTAGTTCATCACTTTATTGTATATGTTGAAATCCAGAATTGTGAGATGGTGAAGTAATTTGAAATGGATGTGAAATCTGTAAATTTTTACACTTCAAGTATTGATTTAGGTGATGGAAGCCACAATTTCAGCTTAATATTTGATTTAGGACAAGTCAACTTGGCAGTTGATGTGTGATGAGTTGTTTTCATGTGAAATGATCTTTACGTTCTGATTATGGTTCGTATTAGTACTGATTTATCGATAGAGTGGCTAATTGGCTGGTGAATGTCTTGGATTAACAAACTAATATAGTTGTGTTTTTTTGTAGCAGCTGACGGTTGATAATCCGGGGAAGTTGTTGTTTCCTCTATGGGAAATCATGGTGCTGATGTCGTGGAAGCACTGCCACCTACTCAAACCATCAAGGTATAATTATCTCGAGCCCCTTGTACATAGTGCATCTAATAGGTATCCTAAAGAGGCTGCATGAACCTCGAACTATCTCGGAGTTTTCCAATTGATGTTTTCTTCCTTCATAATCTGAAAGAGAGTTTTATGTTCTGCAAGAACATTGAAAGTAATACCCCCAAAGTGTTAAGTTCAAGTGCTGTTTTTTTATTTTTAAAAATAAATAAATAAATCAAAATCATTCTTCCTTTTGAAGACTCGAGATGTGAATTTGCAGGTGCATGCTCAAATGTGTTCAGAATTATCTAAGGTGATCGTCAGAGTTTCGAAGAACTTTCCCGAAATAGAAGCAGCCCGTCCTCGATGCTCTTCGGGAATAGATGCACTTTGCTTGTTAAACAATGGTATTGTCAAAGCCAAGTCTCTGCTTCAGCACTGTAGCGAGTCAAGTGTACTTTATCTGGTACGTGTCTAACTCCGTATCAGTTAGGCCTATCATGGAGCTTATACTTACTCTATATGATTTGAAATTCTTGCATTTTCTTCGAATATGTTATCATTTGTTGGCATCACATATTTCGAGGTGAAAAAAGTTGGTTTTAGGGATGTTAAGTGCTAATTACTAGTGTAATTCTGTCTCTAGATCCTGTGATGTAGCTTTTATGGTTCGATTCATTTGCACTTTTCTGTGCATAACTTCTATGTTATCTTAACGCTCGATGCTCGTTAAAAATTTCCAGGCACTTACCGGAGATGCCATATTGTCGAGATGTAAAAAGTCGAGAAATTTATTGGAGCAGAGTCTCTGCCAAATTCAATCAATGGTCCCAGTGATTCTTGCTGCAAAGGTGAGTAGGAATTTAAACTAACTAAGTTAAGAGGCATTTTCCACCGACCTCGGACTTTTTCCATCCCGACTATCTTGTACAAAAGAACCATAAATTTATGAGAAAATTATGTATAGAACTTGTGTTCTTCTTCACTATACATGTCCTTTCTGCAATATTACATATAGTAATGCTGGTGAAGTCATTTGTGTTCGTAAATTGGCAAAAAGTTGAAGACTATCTATTTTCTATCAGATTTCTGGAATAATTGCTGATCTCAGAAGTGCAGCTTTCTACTTGGATCCCTCAGAAGAGGAGGCGGGAAGGGTTCTTCGAGAATTGCTTCATAGATATGGTTCCACAGTTGACTCGACTGAAGAAGCTGCACTTGCTGCTATTCACAGTGTTTCTTCTCGTCTCCGTATTTCTTCACAGAAGGCTCTACTCATCGAAAGAAGATCTCTCAAAAGGTTGCTGGACAAAATTGGCGAAAGTGATCCGGGCAAGAGGAAGATCTTGATATTCTTCCTGAACCTTCTGAAAAAATATGGAAAAGTTATAACAGAAACTCAAAGGGACAATGGCTCATCGGAGCGTGGAATTCCATTCCCAGTTTCAAACCCTTATACATTAACAGATGATGTCGAACTCCGCACGGATTACAGGACTAATGTAGCTGAAATCGACATTTTAAGTAGGCCGGTCCCACCTTCGGAATTCATATGCCCTTTATCATCAAGATTGATGTATGATCCTGTTGTCATTGCCTCAGGGCAAACTTACGAAAGGATCTGGATCCAAAATTGGTTCGATGAAGGGCACGATACTTGTCCGAAGACTAATGTGAAGCTTCCCAATTTGTCTTTCACATCGAATACGGGTATGAAGGAGCTGATTATCAAATGGTCTACCATGCATAGTGTTTCTGTTCCTGACCCGAAAATGCAGGAGGGACTACTGAGATCTTGGGATTCTGTTACTTCCGTCGCTAGTCTCACAAATTCCATGAATGATCTGAATCTTCCACTTGATTACAGCAACATATCACTCGGATCTAGTCATGGTTCAGAGCCCTCGAGCACCAAGATCAGAGATGAAGTGGGATCGTTACATGAGGTCGATTGGGTGTTTCTATCCAAGTTTAGTACACTTCCTTGGGATTCTCAGTGCAATGCAGTCGAGGATGTGAAGAAGCTACTGACAGATAACGATCAGTCTTTGTCCGGTATTCCTTCAAAAAGGTTTGTCCAACTAATCCTTCGATTCCTGAAGGATGCCCATCGTCTTCACAACATGGAAGCCCAGATGACCGGATGTCTGCTTTTGTACGAGGTTGTGCAGAAGCAAGGGTAAGTATGATTCTACTTCGTTTTTCTTGAATTTGGATTTTGGAGCATAGTTTCAATTCTACTTCATCTTTATCTATCTACCCCATCACCCAAAGGAAAACCGCCGTCTTAAGATAGAGACGAGATAGTTGCAGCTACTAATCTACTTTATCTTTGTTATTACAGAAACAGCGTTTCGTACTTGAAGGAAGACGAGTATGCTCTATTAGCATCACTTCTTGATACAGAGGTCTCCAAGCAAGCTCTATTGATATTGGGAGAACTCTCATCCCACAAACAGTGCGGTGAAAAAATCGCTGCTTCTGGTGCTCTAGTTGGAATCTTTAACATACTCGATAGCCGGATTCAAGAACTGCTCGAACCAGCACTGAAGACCTTGAGCAATTTGTCTTCAAATGACGACGTTGATTCTTACATGGCTCCTTCAGAACTGATTCCGAAACTAATCCCACTCTTCGAGGATGACAGCCTGTCAAGTTACAACATAACCATTTTGAATAATTTATGCCACGTTCGAGGGGCTAGAGCTATTGTAGCCGAGACAGATGGCTGTATTGCCTCAATCGTGAAAATACTCGAGACGGAGAATCGAGAGGACCAAGAGAAAGCAGTCTCTGTCCTCCTGCTGTTGTGCACACAGAGTGTGGGGTTCTGCGAGTTGGTGATGCACGAGTGCGTGATCCCTGGCCTTGTTAGTGTCTCTGTCAATGGGAACAAAAACACAAAGGCCATGGCTATGGAGCTGCTGCGGATTCTGAAAGAGACTCAAACTGCAGGAGAGAAGTCCGAGCCAGATGCTGCTCCTGTCGATTACACGTTGCAGGTAAACGACAAAACCCCCCCTAAAGCATCGGGGTTTCTGGGGAAGATCTTCTCGAAATCGAATGCAAAGAAGAAGAAATAGGACTCAGAAATGATATGAGTAGGTGTTGATGTAGATAGGGAGTTGAATTAATCTTGAAGTTAGGTGATTAGTAATTTGATCTTATTCATGAATAGGATAGGGAACTGTATAGTATAGTATAGAAATCTTGTGTTTAAGTTAGTTTGGAATTTGTAATAATATTCTAATCTTTGTTGAAATTGGTAGTGAATTGAATTCATTCATTTGTAGCATGTTTCCAAGTTTTCATTCAAAAATTGTAGAATAACGCTATATTTTTGTTTTATTTTACTAAATCTTTCATCCTCATGTTAGATATTTTGAACTTGCCTTCCAATTTTATTATTTTAATAATAAATTAATAATTAATAATTAAATAGCTGGAATAGCTCAGTTGGTTAGAGCGTGTGGCTGTTAACCACAAGGTCGGAGGTTCGAACCCTCCTTCTAGCGATTTTTTCCTTTTTTTTTTTTTTACAGAGATTTTTTTCGTTTTTTTTTTTTTGGTATTTCGGCTTTGGATCGTTTTTCGGTTTTTTATTTGGTACTGTACTTGGTTTTGAATCGGTTTTTTTGGATTTTGATTTAATAGACTAATATTTTTTTTACGGTTTTTCGGTTTTGAATTGAGCGATTTTTTCGTTTTTTTTTTTGGTTTTTCGGTTTAGAATCGAGCGATTTTTTTCGTTTTTTTTTTTTTGGTATTTCGGCTTTGGATCGTTTTTCGGTTTTTTATTTGGTACTGTACTTGGTTTTGAATCGGTCTTTTTGGATTTTGATTTAATAGACTAATCTTAAATAAAAATGGACTATTAATAGTATCAATAGCACAACTCCTATTGTGTTATTTAAAAAAATTAACATATAATGAACAAAAGAGTATTTTTCAATTATAATATTTCAGTTTTGGATTGGATTTCAGTTTAATAGACTCGTCTTAAATAAAAATGGACTATTAATAATAGTAATTGGGAACAGTTCAGCAACCGATCCGAGCCAAGTTCATCCCTAATCGACATCGATTAGCAAATTCACGTCGGAAATGAAGATTCATTCATGTAACTCAACCGTTTTAGTACAAGTGGTTTCCATCTGAGCTCCTAAATAGTGTATAATCTACTACCTCGACTCCGAAGCTGAGCACAATGCATACAACATTACATGGCCCCACGAACACGGCCTGAATTTTCCAGAAGCTTGACGATGATCTTGATGAATGCAGTCGAATCCAAGATTCATCATCATCATCATTCACAGGCTGGTTTGGTGTCGAAGCTGCTCAAGCAGATGGCAAAAGCTTGAAACGCAGAAAGAGGGTAGCGGTAATCCATGGTGAAAATGTCCTTCCCAATCTTCCCAAACTGCAAAATCACCTTCTCCTGTTCCGCAGCAGGGATGTCCAGGGAAGGGTCGATTTCAGCCACGAGCTGGAAGTTTTTAACAGATGCTACCGTTACTCTGCCTTTGAAATTCAAGCACCAGCATTGTAAGTGTTCGTGCCATCTTGGAGCCTTGTTCTTTAGCACTAGAGCCTCTCCACAGCTGGGTGCTGGTATCGGTTCCTTCTCTTCAGAGATCCTCACGGAGGGAGATTTTTCATCAGTGAACTGAGGAAATGATGTGGGGGTGGGGGCCACACCCCCCTCTTGAATGGAGGAGACCGGAATCGAGAGCATTGAGCAGTGCATTCTTCTTGGACCTCTCGTACGGAGAACATTGAGCTCATAGGAAATGGTGGCCACACTGTAGTTATAAGCAGGTAGTTTCGGAGAAACTTGCTTAGCATTGAACCTTCGACTGTGTCGACTCTTATGCTGGATTGCAGCATCATTTGGAGACTGGCTGTCGTAAATGGTAAACTTGGTACCCAGAAAATTAGATCTGTGATTAAAGAAGTAAAATTTTGTTAGACTGGAAGGTAGCAATCGATTTTGGAGACTGTATGAGATGGCTTGCGTACCTAAGTTTTCCAACATAAGTGTTGCTGGCTCGAGAAAAATCATCTGCAACCAAAGAAACTAAGAAGTCCGTGCTTGTTGCCCTTCTCATCTTTCTGGCCGCCAGCAATAATTTATCACTATCGTCTTCAGCTGCCATTAGAAACCGAGTCAGTAAGTTCTCAACATCTAATAAGAACTCATAGAATCATAAAAAGCTGGTGGGAAATAATTTCATAGGAACCAAAACAAGACAGAAAATGCAGTTACGCGCTTTTCACTAGAAGAAAACCAAACCAAATGAAAAGGAAGTAAACAAACAAACAAAAAAGAACCCGCAAGAAAGCAGTCATACTATTACAATGCATATCAATAGTGAATATCAGTAGAAGTGTGCACATGATAGTGAGTATAAGCAAAATCGACCGGTGTACCTATATCATTTAAATACCAATTAAATTATCAAAAAGAAAAATCTTTACAATTTACATAGCAAAAGCTTAGACAGGCATATATTCCCTCTTTGAATCCATAGCCCTGTGCTAATAAAGAAAATCTCCAAAGGTAAGGGATTCATCCATGCAAGCTCAAGAAAAACGATTATTCTTGATTTCATATTCGTTCCATGGAGCTAGTTCAGACATGTTTCCCAAATGCATTATCGTATGCACCTTGGAGAGGTGATCTGAGTTCAGAAGGGTATTTTCCTACTCTTGTTGGTCAATATGAGAAAAGGGGTTCATTCATGGTAAACTTTTCAGATTGGGTTTAAACCATGAGTACCAGACATGGATGCAACTAAAGACAACAATTTTCAAATTGAGCAAATAAGGCACGTTGATCTATAACCTCCATATACCCTGCTGGACAAATAAGCCTTTAAAACTAAAGTAGATAGTTTGAGGAATCATAGAAACAAGACAAGATCAAATTAGTATCCAAAGTAAATAAAACACATACATGGGGTCAGGCCAAAATACAGACGGTAGGTGGAAGTTGCTCTATCCCTCTTGATAAAGCATTGGACTGGAGCATCTCGAGGCCCCGGCTTCGTAGAAACAAAAGTGTAACACACAAGTTTAGGTGAGACAAAAATTATTCAGAGCATACAGTAACTGTTAAGATAAAAAATGCTCAAACATTAGTACCTGCTTCAGTGAAATGGGGAATGTCAATCTCCCGCATTCCTCGGGGGTTTTAACGATTTCCTTGGTAACATCCCTCCAACATCTACACACTGATGCACAAGAAACAACAACTGCCCTAGCAGGCCAAGCAGTCTCACTCTCCTCAACCCTCCTAATGATATCCAGAAGCAATTCTGGTGGTAAGTTTGCCCACTGCCCTTGCTCTATCGGATCTGGGAGAGGAACATCAGGAGCTACAAAAGACCTTGAATGGCCACGCCAGTGCTTCACCTCGATTCCTCTCCTGGACATGCTGCCGATCCCATCTCTCATCTCTTTCAGCTCCCTTACAATGTTCTTGAATGACATCTCAGGTGAAGATCACGCCACGACCGTTACCTTCTGGTGAACACGCATGTAATAAGCAACCGGAAAACAAGAAATAACTTCTCCAACTCGAGAAATCTCCACCATACTCTTAGTACAGAAGCAGAGTGCCTAAGTCAACTAGATGTTCAGCATTACTTACGGATCTGACGCATTAATTTCAAGCTCAAATCTCATAACCACATGGTTAATTGAAGAAGAAGTTTCTAAAAAAGATACACAAAACAAAAGAAATCACAGTTTCCCACCTAATCAATCAGTGAACAAAGCGAATAAAATCAGAAACGAATCATATTTACTTAAGCTACAAGATGGGAACTTTAAACCTCTAATGTCCGAATTCAACGGATTGACAAACACCCCACCCAAAAACTCGTTAACCCTAAATCCCAATCTGAAAATACTCCACAACACTAAACAGAAATTAAACCTTCATCCAACATTCTCTCACACCTCTACAGTGAAATCTTTCAGGAAACCCAGAAATTGAATTGAATCGCACACAAACCTCTGGAATGAAGTGAGAATCAAATCGAAGGGAGGAAATTCCTCAAGAGCGCATGAATCGCACGAATGCGGACTCAGATCCACCGAAATGTGCACACCAAAAACCTCATCATCTTCCTCAATCTCCCTCTACATAGCCGAAATCGCCAAGACCTGAACGGAAAATGAGAGGAAATGGTGATCACGAGCTGAGAGAGGACAGAAAATAACAGCTGCTTTCACAATACTGAGCGAAAGCGTGCCTTGCTATGTTTGCGCACCTTTAAATCTGTGGCTCTCTCTCTCTCTCTCTCTCTCTCTCTCTCTCTCTAGATTAGATATATTATTATTTTATTTTTTCTGAATTAATTAGATATTGTGCTAGTAATAATTAAGTCATGGAAGTTTGAACTAAAAATCAGTTCTAAATACACTATATTTAAAGACACAAATAACTGAAATAAGTTTTGGTGTGATAATTAAGAATATTTTTGGACCGTTGATTTTGATAAGACCTATAATTGATATAAGCATGGATTCAACTAAGAGCAGATCCGAGACTCGAACAAGTAGTTCGACAACTCTCAAGATCCTAGCTTCGACATTAGTATGAAAAATATTTTTCGTATTGAGTTGTATATAAATAGCATGATTGTAAAATTAGCATGTTACTTGTACATCTAAGGATAATATGTATTTTTGTATATTTTTACACTGTGGTTTATTTTAAATACTTCATTCCCTTTAAACATAAATACACATGTAATGGAATATAAGTGATGCATACGGCATACCTACACAAAATTGTAAAGATTATTGACAAGTTATCAACGTAACATTCTACATCAGAAATGTACGTCTTAACCGTTTCTATATATTTTACACTTTTTCTACAATCTAAAATCTCTTCCAAGTGTGCATTTAATTTATTTATATATCTAAATTTGTTAAGTTAGGTTAGGAAATTTAATGATTGAACCCTACCATTCACCTAGCTATATATGTTCAAAGTATTGGTATTAAGGTATTTAAAAAAAATAAAAATATACTTTCTCCCTCTCTCATTCTATTATATAAAACTTTTTAATTTCACAATTCATTTTTATCTGTCGGAAATTGTATATTAAGATAAAATTTTGAATTTCATTTTTTTTTTTTGAATATTACATCAAAGTTTACAACTATATATATATATACAACTCATATACATGAGAAATCTGACACCACACTCGATAGTGGGATTATATTACAATTTATAGCTCAACATCTACTCATGTATATCTACCCACACAAAGGTGAGACTCCTACACCACCCAAGGGTGGGAAAGCTACTCCACATACCACGTGGGTAGTGGGAATCGAACTCAGGACCTCCTAAAGAGGAGAGTCCTAAGTACCTCACCCTTGCCACCTGGTCAAGGGGTCATCGGCGAATTTCATTTGTTTTAATGTACTATATTAGTATACTGTATCAGATAACATTCAAATTTTAACGTAACATTCACTTTCGATAGATTTTAATGCATGCAAATATATTTAATACAATATTACTACTATAATTCTACTCCATACCAAGTTTGAGAAATGTCAAAAAGGAAAGGAAGAACATAGCTAAAATGTTCAAATATAAAATCATTATTTGTTGCACGTTGAAATCTAGGTCTATGCTTATAATTGTGTCATAGAAATTGTATTGGTACTGTTGTGGGATCCTATGTCGACCAAAAATATTCGAAATTTCCTTCATTTTCCTAAATGTCACAACACTAACTAAAATTGATATTTTTATTATTTCATGCCCTATGCCCTAAAATAGACCCGTCCTCAATAGTTAATTCGTCCTTTTGCAATATGTTTATTTTCTTTTCAATTGATTCTCCTTATTTCCGTCTCTTTCTATTTGAGCTACATTTCGACGTCCCATTCATCTTAAGTCATTTTCCAATATAGCAATAAATAAGTTTAACAAGATAAACGAGTATCTTCAAAACGTTTCCTAACAAGTAGATCTTAAAAAAACCTTATAAAAAAAGAGAGTCGTCTAATCCATGCATAAACTCCGAGACTTTTCCCGAATCGACGTGTGATAAATGCGGGGAACCTACCAAATAAATGCATGTAAATAAAAAAAAAAAAAAATAGAAACTGTGTAATGCTTTCAACTATTCAAGTAAAGAGTCGATGTTTTATACATATAGATAGAATTCAACTATACAAGAATATATGGTGCAATGTAGTGTCGTTTTCGACATGGATAAGGTTATGGATACTTTTAATATAATTATATATTTATTTTATTTAATGAGAATTAGATTCCAACTGACATTATTGATCATTTTATTAACATAGGTCTATCTTCTTTGTTGCTGGGAAAAATACAAAGGAATTAATTTTTATTTATTTCTCCCATTCCAGACAGGCCACAGCATCATTCTCAGTCCCCTATGACTAGGGAATATCGCATATACTAGTATATAATTATGTGTTCGACATACCCGACCCATTTCAATCGTCTTTCTCTCTTAATCGAGTCGTCTAACATGAATTACATTGTTTTTTAAAAGGGACAATTGATTTGGGACGATCGAAGAGGGTATCAAACTATATACTGATATTAAAAGTAAAAATAATAAGGAAGACAACTATTTTTGTCTTTTCCAGATTTTAAAATAAATATCTAATTATTGAAGTTATTATTAAAAAAAAAAAAGAGGGACAATATGTTGAGGGTTTTAGCCTTACATATATAGCACTATGTGCATCCAAAGACATTAATTTGACATCCCACTTATTAAACATTCCCCACAAATCAAATCACTATTGAAAGAGATTTCATCACATGGCAAAATTGCATCCACAATAACGTTGCATAATATTCATTTTTGACACATTAAAACGTGTGTTGAAAATAACAGTACACGATAATCACGAACAAAGGGGGTATGGCATAAATGATACTAGTAACTTCTAAAAAGAATGAAACTATTGCATGTATTTGTGTCCATGCATCTTGATTATACTACCTCGAATATTTAATTCCACCTTGAATAATGGACTATTTTTCGAAGAAATAATCTTGGAAAAAGCGAGAAAATAAAAGCAAAAAAGGTGAATAGTGATTCCGATGCATTGAATATCCGATTATGGAATATAAGGGGTGAATCATTCACTTTTCTTTGGCTTATAATTTACGCATTCAAGAATTTCATTCACTATTATAAGCTCCTATAATAAATTGCTCAGGCATTATTTTTCTTCAGTTACCCATTTCTTTCTATTCTTAGTAAGTGTGGAGAGTGTATTCTACACAAAGTTTTTTAAATAATCGTCATGAAATTTAAAAACCACGTTATGCAAGATTCGAACATATGATATTTGCTTACTGCTCGATCACACACATGCATGCACGCGTATTTCCTCTGAATTAGATGGCAAGGCTCATGTTCTTTCTCTCTTGTGTAGGTTTTCAGTAATGGAGTGCCCAAGCTTGGTAAGTGGCTTGGGAAATTTGCCAAAGATCATTTTAACTTCTATTCATGGAAGGTATACTTCTTTAATTACGTACTCAATGGGGTTAAGTTACGTTTTAGGGCTAAAGATTCTAACTTCGAGTCCTCGACGAGTGAAAGTGAGTGAAATTAATTATTTGATGTATTAATTGGGTAGTGAGGCAGAGGTGTATGTATATGGAGGGTGTGTTACATCATGGAAGGTAGATGGAAAGGACCTTCTTTACGTTCGATCCGACGCCGTTTTCACCGGTGAGAAGCCTATTAGGTAACCATGTCTTTCGTCATTTAATCTTTCTTAATTTCTACAATTTATGTTAAATGCCTTCTTAATTAATTTGCTAATTACTCTCCTTAATTTGTTGATTACTTTAATTTCTGTGGAAATTAAAACAGTGGAGGCATTCCACACTGTTTCCCACAGTTTGGCCCTGGCCTTTTGCAACAGGTATGTATGTATGTATGTATGTATGTATGAGTGATTGGTGTTTAGATGTTAGGATTTTCATTATGTTTTTGTGTCTTTTTTCGTTGTGTTTTTGTGTCTTTTCGTGTGTCTTTGGCTATGATTTGGTTGTTTGGAGTTTTTGGTACTTGTAGGATAAAAAGGGCGGAAACGAGAAGAAAAACAATCATTGACCTCGAGTTCTAACCTCTCATGATTTTATTGAAGATTCATTTTGGATGTAATGAAAGCATTATATCGAAGAGGGGTTCGATAGGAGCACATAGGCGAAAACGGAGGTCAATTTGGAGTTCGGACGAGGAAGATACGGCCGAAACAAGAGAAGCGCGCGCAATCGTCCAGAACGTGATTTGGACGATCGTCCAGAATCTGGACGATCGTCCAGATAATTGTGGCGTGAAGTACCAGTACCTGATTTGGCCGAACGGCCAAGTCCTTAACAAATCTGGACGACCGTCCAGATGTCCGCGTCCAGCTATTAGTTTCCTTATATGATTAGGTTTTCTTCCTATTATAAATACTAGTACTTTGGGACTAATTTGGATCATCTTTTATCAACTTTTACCTTAGTTTTAGCTCTAGTTTAGCATACAAATACTTTAGATTAGTTTTCCTTTGTTCGATCCGGATCGTTACTTCGTTCTTCAATTAATTCAAGTTTTTTACTTAGTTCTTCGTTCTTCGTTTAATCTCGTAAGTTCTTTATTGCTTTCTTTTATTTGATTTAATTGCTTCCTAGTTCCTTAGATTTAGTTCTTAATTGCTTAGTTTAATTTCGTTCGTTCGTTTTCAAGTTCTTAGTTTAGATTCGTTTTTCTTAGTTTTCGATTACTTCGTTTTCCACGTTCTTAGAGTTAGATTTATTTACTTTAATTTCCAGATTTTCAGATTTAGTTTAATTCATGTCTAGATTCGTTTTCGTTTCTTTCGTTGCTTTCTTTATTGCTTTCTTTTCGATTCTTGCCTAGGTAGTTTATTTGCTTTCATCTAGTTTAATTCTTTAGATTAATTAGTTCGATTTATTTTCTTGCTTTCTAGATTAGATTATTTACTTGCTTTGATTTACTTGCTTTGATTTATTTTATTGCCTAGGATTTAAAAACCAAAACTCAAAATTCTTTTTACTTGCTTTCTTAGATTTAGGCTAGTTTAGGATTTTTGCTACACGATTATTTGCCCTGTAAAGTTTTCCTTGAGATTCGACATTGGGTTTTTACTTACTAAGTGCTAGGATAGATTTCGTTCTATTGCGAACACTTTTTAGTGAAACAATGAGGATTAAAGCAAATGTGTTATGACAGCATGGATTTGCAAGGAACATGAATTGGAGTGTAGTAAGTGTTGAAAACATGCAAGAAAATGCAAGTCTAACTCTGGAGTTGAAAGACTCTCCCTACAGCCGAAGTATGTGGGATTACAGTTTCCATGCTTCATACAAGGTATACTACTCCCTCCGTCCCAACGAAAGTCGAGCAAATTGTTAGCTTCATCGTTGCTGGTGAATTCCTCAGGTGACTTTAGGAAGAGACTCTCTCTCAACAGAGATAAAAGTGACAAATACTGATCAAACCCCATTTTCTTTCACTACTGCCCTGCACACATATTTTAGAGTAAGTCAAATTAATTAAATTTCCAAATCTTTATATTGTTACATAATTTAATACATGTATTATAATGCAGGCTTCAGCAGCAGAAGCCTCTGTGAAATGCTTGAAAGGTTGCAAAACATTGAACAAAGACCCTGATCCCAGAAATCCAGTTGAGGGTGAAGAGGAAAGGTTTGTATAAATTTTGGTTCATTGTTGGTTATCGTGTCTCATATATTCTCGTGTTTTGTTTCATCGATCTAGGGAGGTTGTCACGTTTCCGGGATTCGTAGACTGCATCTACCTCGATGCTCCTGCAGAACTGCACCTGGACAACGGCTTGGGCGATTCGATTGCCATTAGGAATGCCAAGTACATAAAACTGACATGATTTTAAATACTACTAATTATATTTTGATGCATTGTGTCGTAGACTCATCTTTCTCTTGTAGCTGGTCTGATGCTGTTCTGTGGAACCCTCATCTAACGATGGAGTCGTGCTACGAAGATTTCGTGTGCGTCGAAAATGCCAAGGTATGAATGCAGATCTTCAAAGTCATGTTAGTGATGATCACATAAGTAATAAGTTTTGCAATGTGTGATTTAGATTGAGGAGACTGAGCTGCAGCCACAACAATCATGGAGTGGTGTGCAACATATGAGCAAGGCTTGAAATGCAATGATCAACTACTGGAAATTCTCAATCTAAAATCAAAATAAATAAGCAGTGTTTAAAAATACTAGCTTTAATTTGTCGTGTACGTGACTGGTTTTTCTATACACCATGCACAATTAAAGCATATCATCACCTTCATGCTATATTTTTCAAGAATTCATGCACATATATTTTTTTTTAAAATTCTTATAACAGGAACATTCTCAGTATGAGTATAATATGCAACATGCAGATAATCTAATCGAATAACAGAGAGAGAGAGAGAGAGAGAGTGAGGCCCGGCCCATTTGAAAAGGGGCCCATTTAGCATGGAAGGTAGTTAATTATATATATAGCGGTTAATAAATCTAATCATCACTAAAAAAGAAACACACAGATTCATTCATCGATTTCATTCATACTCAATTACTCATAGCTCTGATTCAAGAAAATGGGGAAGAAGAAGAGGAACAACGCTGAGAAGAAGAAGAACGCGGCGGCGCCGTCGGCGTCAAATCCACCACTTCATGCAGATTCATCATCATCGGCAGCAGCAGCTCCTCCGATCGCGAAGGAGGAGAAGCAAGAATCAGCGGCGGTGGCGGAGGTTTCTACTTCTAGTGAGGGAAAATCAACAGCAGCAGCTCCTCCTCCTCCTCCGACCGTCGGGAAGGAGGAGAAGCAAGAATCAACGGCGGTGGCGGAGGAGGTATCAAGTTCTAGTGAGAGAAAATCGTCAACCCAACAACCACCAGCGACGATGATACCACCGGGCCTAATGTTCGCAGCGAGGCTGGATTCTGAAGGTGCCGACCCAAAACTGAACCAGACGGCGGTCGTAGTGTACAGCGACGAGATGAAGACGGCTCTCTGGGAATCCGAACTCCGTTACGTTAAGATTCTTGCGTCGGATTCAAGCGGCAGGGTGTACGAGCTGCGCCTCTCGCAAAACGACGACGTTCATTACGGAGGTGATCTCATCATCCGCCACCAATGGGGGAAGCTGGTGGCTGAAAATGGCCTCAAGGAAGGCCAATTAGTAGCCGGATACGGCTACGACGACTTCACCGACAAACAGTTCAGGGTCTTACTCAGTTTCCGAGACGGACCGCCGCCGCCGCCGGAGAATCAAGATAGGGAGGCGGACGTGGAGGGGCGGCCGGGGCCGCTTTTCTTGTTCGAGAAGAAGGTGGACGGCGGCGATCGGGAGGAGCTGGCGATCGAATGCTTCACCAACAAGTTGGAGATGGCCCTCCAGAAAACACCATCGAGGAGCTACATGAGGGCTTTCGTCAACGATCCCGAGAGAAACAAGTACGAGATGAGCTTGGCTATGCACCGTGGAGAAGGAGGAAGGTGCAGCTTCAAACTCCGCCATGGATGGGATTCTCTCGCAGCTGTAAACGGAGTCGAGGAAGGAGATTTAGTAACCGGAACCGGGCAAATAGCCAAGCATAACATCATCATGAGGCTCCATATCTTCAAGAATCTTGCAGATAAGTCGAATCGGGTTGGAAAAGGGTTTCTGTTGTTCGAGAAGAAGCTGGAGCCTGCGGATACCGACGTTAGTCTAGGCCGATTAGTGGTCCGGAGTAGCAAGGATGTGGTGAGGGATGCTGTTGATGAAGCTGATGATGGTTATGTTAGGGTTTCTACCACTGATGCAAAGGGGTGTGAGTACAATGATCTGAGGCTGTCGAGGTATACACCTGATAATCAAGAAGGAGAGGGAGCTGTATATGCTGTTGATAATGGATGGGGGGATGTGGTGAGTAACAATGGATTGAGGAGTGGGGATCAGGTTTGGTGCTGGGGGAGTTTCTTTGAAGACGGTTCGATTAAGACGAACATTGATGTCGACCAAGCTTTGGAACAGTGATCTGTTCAATGTGTTCTAGGGTTCAAGAATATGAATATGCAGTGACAGTGAGAGAGAAACATAAGTACACTACTGTCTTTTTTTTAGGGTTTAGTTCATATGAGTTCATATTAGGTGTTGGATTTAGACAAGTTTGGATCATGATTTCTGAGGTTCTGGGCACTGAAATTCTGTGAGTAGTATATGCATGAGGTTTCTTGTTCTCAGTTTGAGTATAGCTTCAATTCAGTTGTACTCAAGATCAATGGATCTTCGAATGGAAGTGAAAAGGAGTTGCATCCATTGTGTACTGCATGTCTTATGGTTCTTTATGAACATTTTCAATTATTCTCGTTGAAGTGGGACGTTTCTAAAATGCAAACTCTATTCGAGAAAATGAAAATCCAAGAATTTATCAAATTTCCTCTCTAAACCTTACGAAATTACCTCTGGCCGATAGCTATGAATTGCTATTAATTTTTGGTCGTGAAATTAAATTATATGTACACAATACATATATTATACATATTTATAAATAATAATAACTCCTATTGGGTTTGTTTACTTTATCTTCTTGCTTTTTTATAATCATGTACCCTAATTTTAAATTTATTGACTCTAATATAATTGAAAAAATGATATTAAATGTTAATCAACCATAAATAGGATGGGTGAACCCTATGAATAATTATATATTTAAAATAAACCACTATAACTAAATTGTTGGAAAATATAATTAAAAGTTATTTGTTTTTTCTTTTTGTTAGAATTCATGAATTCACGAATTTGATTTGTGAATTCGTGATTTCAGACTTTGATGTGAGTGAATTCATGAGTTGGATCTGAGAATTTATGAACTGATCAGACATTTTTTTAAAAAAAAGTAAATTCTCTACCTCTAATTCGTGAATTCGTGATTTTAGACATTTTTGTGGGTGAATTCACAACCTCAAATTCATGACTTTGTGATTTCGGACATTTTGTGTAAGTGAGTTTACTACGTCAAATTCGTGACTTAGGAAAGAGCAAAAATATTAATGATATGAGTGTGTACTTTTTATCTAAGTGACTACTCCACATGTGGATATTTTTAAACATTTACGATAAAAAATTATTAGTAATGATATAATAATATATTTCCTTTTAAAATCGAAAAATGGGAAAAGTAAAGAATGAATGGCTCCACTCTACATAAATAAATAATAAAATAAATATTTTAAAAAAGAAAAGGAAAAAAGGGAATGGTTCGTGGAGAGAGTATGAGTCGGGGCCCCGGCCCATTTGGAAAAGGCCCATTTAGAAAGCAAGGCAGTTATTTCAGGTTCAGCTCATTATATATATCTAGAGAGAGAGAGAGAGAGAGAGGGCGGTTAATCAATCATCAGAAAATACGCACACACACATTCATTCATTCTCTCTCGTTCATACTCATACTCAGAATCAACCAACCAACCGCTTCGATTCAAGAAAATGTGGATAATGAACAGGATCAGGAACCGGAGGAGCACTGTGGTGCCGTTGCAAGATCCTGCTCCAGCTCTACCTCCTCCTCCTCCGATCGAAGGCGAAGGCGGCGGCGGCGGCGGAGCAAATTCAAGCTCAGTAGAAGAAAATATTTTCAGGTGGCTATCACGAACGCAATCCTTGTCAGCCAAACCCGGTCCAATGTTTACAATGAAGCTGGATTCTGAAGGTTCCAACCCAGAACAGAACCGAACGAAGGTCTCAGTATACAGCGACGAGATGAAGGAGGCTCTCTCACGATCACAAGAAGGCTACGTTAAGGTTCTCGTCAGAACTTTCGAGAACACGAAGATGTACGAGCTGCACTTCTCGCGAGGCAACGTCAACGGCGTTGAAGGATTCATTCTCAGCAACCAATGGGGGCAAATCGTGACTGACATCGCTCTCAATGAAGGCTATGCAGTATCAGGATATGGCTACGACGAACGCATCGAAGGTTGTTTCAGGGTCTTATTCCTTTTTGCTCAAGAGGCGCCGTCGCCGCCGGAGAATCAAGATCCGCAGGCTAAGGCGGCGGCGCTTGAGGCGGCGGATCCTTGGATGATTTTCTTGTTCGAGAAGAAGATGGGCGCCACCGATCTGAAGATGCCGGCGATCGAACGCTGCAGCAACAAGATGAAGATGTCCCTCCGGAAAACACTGTGGAGGATCTACATTAGGGTTTTCGTCGGTGATCCCAATGGAAATTTAAAAGAGATCGACATGAGCTTCAGCCGAGATGGATTGGACTGCTACTCTTTCTTCAATGGATGGGAGGATGTCGTGGCTGCATTTGGAGTCGAGGAAGGAGATTTAGTAACGGGAATCGGCCAAGTCAACGACTATGACATCAGCATGTGGCTCCATATCTTGAAGGAGAATGTTGCAGAAGAAGAAACCAATGTGTTGAATCGGATTGGAAACACGGCGATTCTGTTGTTTGACAAGGAGCTGGAGCCTACCGACGGCCTTCTCGTCCGATTTGATGTCTTAAGTTGCAAGGATGTGGTGAAGGCTGCTGTTAATGAGATGCTTGAAGCAAATGCTGGTTCTGTTAGGGTTTCTGCTTTTGATGAAGAGGGGCGTAGCTACGATCTGAAACTGTCGAGAGGAGAGGGAGCTGCTGTATATGTTGTTGATGGATGGAGGGCTGTGGTGATTAACAATGGATTGAGGAGTGGGGATAAGGTTTGGTGCTGGGGGCGTTTCCGTGAAGACGGTTCGATTAAGATGATGATCACCGTCGACGTCAAAGCGTTGGCCGCTGCTGCAGCAACAAGATGAAGATGAAGAATATGAATATGCAGTACTGAGTGCAGTGAGAGAGGAAGATAAGTACACTACTGATGGTTTGTTTGTTTTTTTGGAGCTAGGGTTTAGTGCATATTAGTTGATGTTAGGTGTTGGATTTGGGCAAGTTTTGATCATGATTTCTGAGATTCTGGGCACTGAAATTCTGTTAGTAGTATTAGTATATGCATGAGGTTTCTTGTTCTCAGTTTAAGCAGCTTCAGTTGTAGTGCAAGATCAATGGAATTTTTGAACAGAAGTGAAAAGAAGGAGTTGCAACAATTGTGTACTGTATGTCTTATAATTCTTTATGAGCTTCTTAATTAATTCTCGTTGTTTCAACGGAACGGAAGTCGGACGTTTTTAAAATGCAAACTCTTCCTCGAGGAAAAAAAATAAAAAAAATGGAGACTTTATCAAATTGAATCTGGCCGATAGCTATGAATTGCTTTAATTTGTGGTTTTTCTATATACCATGCACAATTGAAGCATATCATCACCTTCATACTATATTTTTCAAGAATTCATGCATTTTTTTTTTTTTTTTGTGTGTGTGTGTGTGTGTGTTCTCATAACAGGAAAATTCTCAGTATGAGTATAATATGCATCATGCAGTTAATCTAGTCGAATAACAGAGAGAGAGAGAGAGAGAGAGAGAGAGAGAGTATTTTTCAAAGGAATTGAAAATGGTTTGCGATCACAAAGCGTTGGCTTAACTGTGATCTGTGCTCTAGTGTTGAAGAATATTATGAATATGCACTGACTGCAGTGAGAGGAGAAGATAAGTACACTACTGGAGCCGGAGGCGGAGATTTTCTTGTTCGAGAAGAAGATGGACGGCGGCGATCTGAAGCAGCCGGCGATCGAGTGCTGCAGCGACAAGATGAAGATAGCCCTCCAGCATACACCGCGGTGGCCCTACATTAGGGTTTTTGGCCATTGATCCCAAGGGAGAAGAGCACGAGATGAGCTTCATGCGAGAAGGAAGCTGCTTCACTTTCTTCAATGGATGGGAGAAGATCGTGGCTGAAAATGGAGTCGAGGAGGGAGACTTAGTAACGGGAACAGGCAAAATCTCCAGCCACTCCATCAACATGAGGCTCCACATGTACATCTTGAAGAATGTTGCAGAAGAAATCAATAAGTCGAAGAATCGGATTGGAAAAGCGACGGCGATTCTGTTCTTCGAGAAGAAGCTGGAGGCGGCTCCCATCGCCGCCCTTAATTTGGGGAGATTAGATGTGGTAAGTTGCAAGGATGTGGTGAAGGCTGCTTTTGATGAGAAGCTTGAAGCTGAGAGTAATGATGATGGTTATGTTAGGGTTTCTGCCACCGATGAAGAGGGGCGTAGCTACGATCTGAGGCTGTGGAGGTATATACGAGAAGGAGAGAGGGAGCTGCACATGTTTGTGATCATAGATGGAGGAAGGTGGTGACTGACAAGGGAAGGCCGTCGAGGTATGTACCTCGAGAAGGAAAGGGAGCTGTATATGTTGTTGATAATGGATCTAACAGCTTATGTTTAGGGCTTCCGCCATTGATGGAACGGATCGAACCTACGAGCTGAGGGTGTCGAGGTATGCAACTGATGATCAGCAAGAATGGAGCTGTGTAATTCATCATAGATGGGGGGATGTGATTAAAACCCATGGATTGAAGACTGGGGATAAGATTTGGTGCTGGGGGAGGTTCTTTCCGGACAGCTCGATTCAGATGAAGATCGATGTCGACAAGGAGTCGGAACTCCGGATGAGCGGATCATGAGTTCAATGTGTCCTAGCTAGTGTTCAAGAATATGCAGTGATCACACTGAGAAAGAAAGATAAGAATGTATGCATGGTTTGTTTTCCCATTTTCTTTTCCTTTTTTTTTTGGGGATTCATGAATATTAGGTGTTGGATGATTTGTGCGGAATTCTGTGAACTTTTGTGATGAGTATATGAGGAGATAGAGGTTTGTTGTTCTCAGTTTAAAGCAGCTTCAGTTGTAGTCAATATCAATGGAAATTTTGAGTGGTAGTGAAAAGGATCGAGGAGTTGCATGCATGCATCAATTACTTGAGTAGAATACATATCAACGAAATGATGTGCTTTGTTATACTTCTCTATGTTTCAACGAAAGTGGAACGTTTCTAAAATGTAAACTCATTCTCGGCAAATAGAAAATCCAAAAGTTCGTCAAATGAATTAAGTAAATGATACTCTTTCCGCCTTTACGAATTAAATTACTAGTATTATGTATAGTGTTTCATGGGAATTAATAACTCCAAATGATTTTCTTTTCTTCTGTTTTCCCTTGTTCTTGCTAATCATATTTAATTTTCTCATGAAAAAATTAGACATGTTTGAAAATAGAAGAAAAGTCAACTCGATCGAAGACTTCAGAAAAATTGTAAAACTCTATATGTAAATACAATACTATTACGTCTCATTCTCATTGAAGATGTCTCATTTAGTTTGGGCACAATTATCAATATTTTGCATGTTAAGTATGTTCGCTATTATAAGATGTGTAATTAGCCTAACCTTAATTATTTTTTCCAAATTTTTTTTCTTCATATTCTATACTACTAATTAAGATTTACTTATTAGGATTTCCATTGTTGTAGCCGCTTTTCTGTTGCGTCGATCCTATAATCATGGATCTCAAGATTGTACAATGCATTATATATATATTTGTATGGTGAGCAATAACATTCGACTCCAAAATTATCTTCTTCTCTCATCTTAATTTACAAGAAGAACAACACCCCAACAAAAACATTTGTAGGAATTCGATGGCGCTGGCTCTGATGATGATAATTCCAGAATATTCATCATCATTAGCTCCTCCTCCGATCAAAGGCGGCGGAGCTCTGCCGCCGGCGGTTCCTACTCCTAGGCCGAGAAGGCCAATCCGACCACCACCGAATTGGGTCGCGGACACGTTTCTGTTTTTCGAGAAGACGCTGAATTGTGAAGATACTTATCCCATATCCGCCAGATTAGTGATCTGGAGCTGCAAGGATGAGCTGAAGGAGGCTCTTGATAGGAGGCTTAAGGATAAGGATGTAGAAGCCTATGTTTGGGCTTCCACCTTGGATGGAAACGATCGAACCTACAATCTGAGGGTGTCGAGGGTCGAACATGAACAAGTATGGAGCTGTGCATTTCATCATGAATGGGGGAATGTGATTAAAAACAATGGATTGAAGACTGGGGATAAGATTTGGTGTTGGGGGAGGATCCTTCAGAATAGCTGGATTCAGATGAAGATCGACGTCGAAAGAGCGTAGGAGGAACTACGGATGAGCGGATCATGAGTTCAAGTTCAAGAATATGCAGTGATGATCACCAGTGAGGAAGAATTAAAGATAAGAGTGCATGCATGGTTTGTTTTCCCCTTTTCGTTTCCTTTTTTTTTTTTTTTCCTTTTTTTTGGATTCATATTCATGATATTCATGTTAGGTGTTGGATGATTTGTGAGATTCTGGACAGTGAAATTGTGTGATGAGTATATGAGAAGATAGAGGTTTCTTGTTGAGGCATAAAAGAAAATACCCATTTCAAGTTACAAAACATAAATTTTGCTTTGGATGTTTAAAAGATAAAAATATACCCATATTTTCAAATTTTGTACCAAAATACCCTTGCTTTTTGCTTTTTACTTTTTGTTTTTTACTTTTTGACTTTGACCACCAACTCTCTCTCTCTCTCTCTCTTTCCGGTAATTTTGGTGTTACAAATCGTACTGTGTTCCATACAAATAAGTACGAAACATGTTTCTTACTGTGTACTTAAGTACACAGTAAGCTTTTCTTCCCTTCGTACTGTGTACTTAAGTACACAATAAGATTTTCTTCCTTTCGTACTGTATACTTTAGTATATCATGTAAATTGAACAAAAACTTACACAAGACTAGTAATTTTTTTTGTGTTTCAAGCTTTTCTTCCCTTCGTACTGTGTACTTAAGTACACAGTAAGCTTTTCTTCCCTTCGTACTGTGTACTTAAGTACACAAAAAGATTTTCTTTCTTTCGTACTGTGTACTTTAATATATCGTGTAAATTGAACAAAAACTCACACAAGACTAGTAAGCTTTTCTTCCTCCTTTCGTACTGTGTACTTTAGTATATCATGTTAATTGAACAAAAACTTACACAAGACTAGTAATCTTTTTTATGTTTCTTACTGTGTACTTAAGTACACAGTAAGCTTTTCTTCCTTTCGTACTGTATACTTTAGTATATCATGTAAATTGAACAAAAACTTACACAAGACTAGTAATCTTTTTGGTGTTTCTTACTGTGTACTTAAGTACACAGTAAGCTTTTCTTTCTTTCGTACTGTGTACTTTAGTATTTCATGTAAATTGAACAAAAACTTACACATTCATTAATGATATTAAATCCATCTAAATTGCAAAAAAAAAAAAAATGAATTGCTCGATTCAAGTGTTTCTTACTGTGTACTTAAGTACACAGTAAGTTTTTCTTCCTTTCGTACTATGTACTTTAGTATATCGTGTAAATTGAACAAAAGCTTACACAAGACTAGTAATCTTTTTTGTGTTTCTTACTGTGTACTACACAGTAAGCTTTTCTTCCTTTCGTATTGTGTACTTGAGTATATCATGTAAATTGAACAAAAACTTACACAAGACTAGTAATCTTTTTTTATATTTCGTACTGTGTACTTAAGTAAAAATATTAGATTCAGTTCATCGATTACAAAAAAAACAAGCAGCTCCAACAATTACTCGGGCCATCTCTCCTTCTTCCACCACTCGGGCCATCTCTTCTTCTTCGTGTCGAGATTATGCTTCAGCATCAAATTTTACGTTAGGGAACATGAGCCTTGTACTCTTTTGTGAGCTGATTAAGAGAATTTCCAAGTCATCGAGTGTATGGAATACATCTGCAAAAAATTGCAAAGAGAGAAGAAAATTAGCCACGATTTCATAAATGAATTCAAAAAATCAAAATAAAAAATAAAACAAAATCAAAAAACCATATCTTAATCATCATTATCGGAGAAAGAGTAGAGCCACAAAATAAGGGGGGAAGAAAAACTCATGTACCTGGTATCGCTCTAAAAGCTCCCAAACCAAGCTCCAAAGACGAACATAATCACACCCAAACCAAGCTCCAAAACTCCAAAGCCCAACATCAAGCTCATCAATAAACACACACACACAAACAAACAAGAAAATCAATGAAATACAGGGCAAGAGAGAGAGAGAGAGAGAGAGAGAGAGAGAGAGAGAGAGAGAGAGAGAGAGAGAGAGAGAGGCGACGACAGGGTAGAGAGGGCTGAGCTCGAGCTGTGCCGGCTCGGAGACGAGCCGCCGAGCGAGGAGCTCGGGCATGGCCACTTTCGATGGGTCAGACAGCCTCCACCGCGAGGCCCAGATCCTCAAAATCCGCCGTCGTTGTCTCGTCGGCGCTGGCGGAGCCGGACCCGGAGGACCCAGAAGATTCCGGCGTCGATTCGGACGCCGCCGTTCTGGAGAAATAAATCAGATTAATTACTCTTCCATATACGCCGTTTCTCCTTCCGTTTGGAAGCTGGAATTCCGCAACTCCGGGAACGTAGTCTCTGCTCTTCATCATCTCCTGCTGTTTCTTCATCTGTTTTAAATCTCGAAATCAGAAAGCGGGGGGGAGGGGGGGGGAGGGGGGGGAATATAGCAGCAACGAGAATTCTCCTCTGTTTTCGTTCGGGAAAAAAGGGGGAGAGATGAGGATGTATGTACCCTGGCCGCTTGCCCGAGGAATGGTCGTCGCTAGACTCTGTCGTCTCCTCCCTAACTGACCGGACCCATTTGGGTATGTTGGAGCCGTGCTCCTCGACTAGATCCTGGAAAGGAGTCTTCCCACTGCGAAGACATCACCCCTCCTCCATCCCTCCTCTGCACAAAAGATGGAGATGAACACGGCCTTTTTGCATCAACCGAAAAAGAAAAAAAAAAAAAAAAAAGGAACAAGCACCGCATTCGCGGGAGAAGGTTTCAGAGATTCCAACAGTGGGGGCAGCAGTGAGGGTGGCCATGATCGGCTTCAATCTGAAGGAGCCGTTCGCGGGAGATCTGAGGCGTTCATTCCAGCTGGTTCGAGGTGGTGGAACCAGTTGCCGAGGATCCAGTCGGCGGCGGAGGAGGGGTGATGTCCGGCGATGGGAGGAGGAGGCGGATTGTGCAGCAAGCTCCGACGGAAGGGGGCCGGTGAGTTCGTTGCTGTTCAAATCGAGCCAAATGAGGCTCCGGCAACCCCCAATTCCCGGTGGGTAGAGAGAGAAAGAGAGAGAGGGGTAGAGAGAGAAAGAGAGAGAGAGTGAAGAAATAAAATAGAGGGAGGGAGAGGGTTTGTTTGTAGGAGAAGATCCAATTCAAATTTGAAAAATACACCATAGCTAGAAAGTAATACCAAAGCTAAAAAGCAAGGGCATAATAGGAAACCAAAGCAAAAATAGGGTATAATTTGTGTTTTTAAACATACAAAGCAAAATTTAGTTTTAGAAGTTGAGAGTGGGTAAAACACTAGATATTCTCTTTCTTGTTTCTCAGCTTGAGTAGCTTCTGACAGTGGCGACGCCAAAGAGGGGCATTGGGGGTACAGCTGTACCCCCAAAAAAAAAAAAAAATTAGTAGTATTAGTGCGGGTGAGGTGTTTGATTAAATGACGCAAAGAGGTTATGGCAAGCAAACTGCTTTGTTAACTGCTTCTTTATGCTGATAGATTTGTGCCTAATTCCCTTTGTTGCAGAGAAGGGCCATAAGTATCAAGATTCTAAGATATATGGTATTTTTAATGTTAGATTATTAATTTTCGCACCCCCGAATTATAATTCCTGGAGTCGCTACTGGCTTCTGATGGACTAGTCAAGATCAATGGCAAGTTTTAGTGGAAATGAAAAGCAGTTGCATGCATCAACGACCGTGTTATTTCTGAGCTTTTTTAATTACTTCTACTGTATGTTTCGACGGGAATGGGACATTAGAATGCAAACTCGTCCTTGAGAAAAAGAAAATCCAAGACTCGGTCAAATGAATTATGTAAATGATACTCTCTCCGTCTTAACGAATTACTATTATGTATAGTGTTTCATGGAAAATAATACTCACTCCAAATGATTTTGTTTTCTTCTGTTTTCCCTTGTTCTTGGTAATCATATTTAATTTTCTCATGGAAAAATTTAGACAAGTTTGAAAATAGAAGAAAAGTCCAACTCCAAGACTTCGGACCTTAGCAATAAAAAAATTGTTTATTATGTAAAACTCTATATATAAATACAATAACTATTACTCCCTCTAGTCTTTCTTAATTGAGTCATTTCTTTTTGTGATTTTCGGCACGCTTTTCCACGCCTCTAGATGATGAATTTTAAAACGGATTTTTGAAGAATTTTTTCTTTTACGGGATACTACAAGTGTTGTAGTATCCCGTAAAAGAAAAAATTCTTCAAAAATCCGTTTTAAAATTCATCATCTAGAGGCGTGGAAAAGCGTGCCGAAAATCACAAAAAGAAATGACTCAACTAGGAAAAACCGGAGAGAGTATTTTACAAAAGTAGTTTATCTTTCTTTTTTTGTCCATCCCATACATTAGTCAACTTTCTATAAATGACAAATAATACTTGGCTACAATTAACTTTCTCTCCTCAAAATTAATTACAACCACACATTCTCTTTTTCCTATTTTCTTTTTTTTTTTTTAATTATTAACTTGTAAAAACGTTCGGTTTCAAATTGGAAGATAGGAAAGTATACAATGGCTCCACTCTACATAAATAAATAATACTTCCTCCGTCTCATTGGGATAAAGACCTTTTGTTTTAGCACGAGAATTAAAACGAGAGTGATGACAATGTGTTAAAGTGATATGTAGTGAGTTAAAGTGATGTGTCTAAATTTTATTGGGTTAAAATTTTCTATTTCATCAAAGGTCCCTAAATAAGTGGGTCTGACTTGGAGGCCCGGCCCATGTCAAAAAGGGTCCATTTAGAAAGTAAGGTAGTTAATTCAGTTATATGTAGCGGTTAAGTAATCAATCATAGAAAAGGAGAGACTCATTCATAAATTTTATTGCTCCGTCAGTGAGTTGGTGCGAGTGTTAAGTGATGATACAAATGAGGCCCCGGTTCCAACAGAGAGAGAGAGAGGAGAGAGAGATTCTGGAAAAGGGGGAATTACCGAAATGGGGAAAATCAAATTAAGGAGGGATAAGAGATAAACAGAGGAAAGAAAATAGGAGCTTAAAATAATGCTACTGCGCCTCGCATTTATTGCTCTGTGTGATACGAATGTGCATGAAGAGGACGGGCGTGCGGGGTCCGTGGCTTCGTCCGAGGAGCGTGAGGACGTGGTGACGTTTGAGATGGGTCCGGCTTTGCGCGAGGAGTTGGAGGACGTGGGCCGTTCGGGTCGGCCCAAGAGACGAAGCCAGGCTCCGAGGAAGTTTGTTGATTTCGTTCCTCATCGTTAGCTTTTATTTTTGCGTTGTTGGATTGGGCTTGGCCCGTTTTATTTTATTTTATTGAGTCGAGCGTATTATAAGCTCCGTGTCGGGTTTTCTTGTTGGTTCTTTCCCGATTCGTAAGTCGAACCAACCTAGGAGTCTAGGTTATAAATAGGGGAATGTAGAGTTGTATTATGACATCTTGAGTAATACAAACCCTAGTGTCTTCATCTTTTGTGCGATTTTCCGTTCGTGGCGTGTACGTCGAGGAAGTGCCTCGCGTCCGTCGTGCGTGATAGGATATTGGTTCCTATCAACTGGTGCTTTCATTCCGAACCATGGCGAATCCCCATCGGAACGTTGTTCGACGGGATACCCCGCTTTTGGGTCAGGATCAACCGCCTTTGGGCTATGAACAACCCCGACGTGAGACGTCGCTGCCGTCGGGTTCGGCTCAATCGGATGAGATGGACACGGTGTTGGATCGTTTACGTCGGTTGGAGGCGAAATTTGCAGAGGACTCGGACCGCGGGCGTGGGGATCCGCATCCTGACCCGATCCGCCCTACGGGATGCCGTCGGCGTGGAAGTCGTCGTCTTGGGTGCCGGGCGGCCCATCGACGGCCGGTGCTGCTGCTCATCAGACCCCTAGCGTTCCCCCGCCGCCGTACACGCAGAAGTTGCCGGAGAGTAGGGTTACGGGGGGAACCCTAACTAATCTGGGCTTTCGGCCCACCCATGCCGACACCGCGCCCATGCAGTCCACTTGGGAGATTGGCCCACCTCGCTCGACGTGGGAGATCGGACCTCAGCGCACGGGCTCTGAATACTCGGGTTCGGATCCGACCCTCTCATTCAAGATTGAAGCTCCTATTTTCGATGGATCGGAAGCAACCAATTGGGCCACTCGTGTTCAATATTATTTTGATCACATACAACTGCCGGAGGAGCACCGATTACATTATGTGGTGATGTTATTCGCCCCTTCGGTCACCGATTGGATTTTTACTTACCGCGCGAACAACCCCACGGTGTCGTGGCATCAGTTCTTGGACGATGTTCGACGTAGGTTCGATCCACATTATTTCGTGAATTATGTGGAGTTGATTTCTAAGTTGACTCAGACGGGAAACCTTAACGATTATAATCGTGAATTCGAGAGGATGATAAATCAGATTTACGGGGTTTCCGAATCGACGTTGCTCGCTATGTATTTGAGTGGGTTGCGCCCTTATCTTAAGAACCACGTTCGTTATCAACACCCCTCGTCGGTGGCGTCGGCCATGGCCCTGGCGGCTGAGTTTGATGTGGTGGCCGACCGGGGAGCATCGCAACGTCGGCAATGGCAACAACGGGAGAATCGGCCGCTGGGAGCGTCGGGTCTGCCGCCGTCGTTGCTTGACCAGCCGTCCGCTCCGAGCCAACCTCCCATGGCTGCGCGGCCGCGTGACTACTCGAAACTCCCCGTTGTTTGTCTGTCGGCAGCGGAGCGAGCTGAGAAATCAAAACTAGGTCTATGTTGGTACTGTTCGGAGAAGTGGGTGGCCGGGCACACGTGCAAGAATCGTTTTTTGGCATATATGGGACCCGACGAGGATGACGAGGAGGACGGTGGACCTTCGGACACTTTCACAAAGGCGCCGGAGATGGTGACGGGCGACCTATCGCACGTTCTAAGCTTGGATGGGCAGCCTAGAGCTTCGGCTTTGGTGTTTCAAGGATCTTTGGGGGGAACGGCGGTCAGTATCTTGGTGGATTCCGGGAGGACGCCTAATTTCGTACACCCCCGAGTGGTGGAGAAGAGTCGCTTGGCCGTTCACGACGTCAAGCCGTTCCGGGTTTATGTCGGAAATGGCCAATCTTTGGTGTGCGAGGCTATTGCGGAAGACGCGGAGGTGCGAATTCAGGGTCATTCGTTGAAGTTGGATTTGCATGTTCTCAAGGTGCATGGTCCTGACGTGATCTTGGGGGTGCCGTGGCTCAGTGCTCTGCGTAGGGTGACGAGTGATTACGAGGCCGGAACCCTCGAATTCCTTCTTAATGGGCGTCCGGTGCGTTTAAAAGTAGGGATGTCAAACGGGCCAACCCACCGGGTTTCGGGCTAGCCCTATCGGGTTGCGGGCTTTTCGGATCGGGTTAGTCGGGCTTTTTTTTTCTTTCGGGCTATTATTTTTTGACCCTAACCCTAACCCACCGGGTTTCGGGCTAGCCCACCGGGCCATTAAGTTTATAAAAAATAAAATTGACATCGTATAAATATAAAAATAATTATTATTTTAGCACATACTTGTATAAAAAAAAATAAATAAATTATTAAATATTGTGAATTTAACAAAAATATTTTCGAATGTCAATCTTTATTTTATTTTTCACCAAGCGGCGAAGTAAAAAACGTATATAATTTAAAATGAAGGTTATATTTTTATTAAAACAAATTAAAAATACTCAATAATAATTAAAAACACAACCTAATTTATCAAATTTATAAGTAGAGTAATGAAATATGTCATGAATTTATAATTTATGGTAACCCACCGGGCCAACCCACCGGGCTTTCTGGCCAGCCCTATCGGGCTCGGGCTTTTTTCGGTCCAGCCCTATCGGGCTTTTTTTACTTTCGGGCTATTATTTTTTGGCCCTAATCCACTATTTTTTCGGGCTAATCGGATCGGCCCGTCGGGCTCGGGCTTTTTTTGACATCCCTATTTAAAAGTGACGCCTAGGGCATCTCGTCAAGTTTCGGCCAGCATGTTCGCTTCTATTATGCTTCACCGTGATGCGGCTCAATGCTACGAGATTGTGCCCGTTGAGCCCGCCGCATGCATGGCCGACTCGAGCGTGGAGTTCCCTTCGACATTACCACGTGTGGTCCTCGACGTGCTACATCAGCACGAAGAGGTGTTTACGACGCCGACCGGCCTTCCCCCGTCTCGGGCTTTTGACCACAAGATTCATCTCTTACCTCAGACGAAACCGGTGAACGTCAGGCCATATCGTTACCCTTATTTCCAGAAGGCGGAGATTGAGAAGCAGGTGCGTGAGATGTTGGAGGCGGGACTGATCAGGAGGGGTTCGAGTCCTTTCTCGTCGCCGATGTTGCTTATTCGTAAGAAAGACGACTCTTTTCATTTCTGCATTGATTACAGAGCCCTGAATCAGGTCACGGTGGCCGATAATTTCCCTATCCCCACAGCGGATGAGTTGTTTGATGAGCTTGGAGCAGCGCGAGTTTTCACCAACTCGATCTTCGTTTGGGATATCATCAGATCAGAATGCACGATGATGATGTTTTCAAGACGGCATTCCGAACACATGACGGGCACTTTGAGTTCTTGGTGATGTCGTTTGGCCTCACTAACGCTCCGTCAACCTTTCAGGCCGCGATGAACGCTATTTTCCAGCCCCTTCTTCGACGTTTCGTCATCGTTTTCTTCGACTATATCCTCGTTTATAGTACGTCGGAGGAGGAGCATGCCGCACATCTCCGAGATGTCTTTTCTATCCTCTCTCGTCACAAGTTTTTCATTAAATTATCAAAGTGCACATTCTGTTGTTTGACGGTGGAATACCTAGGTCATGTGATTTCTGGGGGCAATCTGAAAGCCGATACTACGAAGATAGAGGCGATGGTGGCATGGCCGACTCCTTCGTCGATTCGGCAGCTGCGTGGGTTTTTGGGATTGACCGGGTATTATCGTCGCTTTGTGGCGGGATATGCAATGTTAGCTGCGCCGTTAACGGACCTCCTCAAAAAGGATTCGTTTACGTGGTCCGCTGCAGCTGAGGAGAGTTTTCAGGCGCTTAAGAAAGCGATGGTGTCGGCCCCGGTGTTGAGATTACCGAATTTCTCGAAGACCTTCTATATAGAGACGGATGCCTCGGCGTTTGGAGTTGGGGCGGTATTGATGCAGGAGGGGCATCCTATTGCGTTCTTTAGTAAGAAGCTTGGACCGAGACGGAGAGTTACGTCTACATATCACAAGGAGTTGTATGCGATCGTCGAGGCGGTGCAGAAGTGGCGCCAATACTTATTGGGTCGAGAGTTTGTGATTCGATCCGATCAGAAGAGTCTTCGTGAGTTGTTGCAACAGGTTATTCAGACTCCGGATCAACAACTCTATGTGAGGAAACTCATGGGGTATAAATTTGTGATTGAATATAAGACGGGAACGTCGAATAGAGTGGCGGATGCGCTTTCGCGTCGCGATGAGGAGGATGAGGAGGCGGCGAAGGCGGCGGCCCTTTTTGTTACGGTGGCGCACCCTCTCCAGATCCCGGAGGTGCTGGAAATTCTTCGCGCCGATGTTGGGACAATTCCGGAACTTCAAGAGTGGGTTAAAAAAATCCGTGACGGCACGGCCAATCCCGAATGGCAGCTGCGCGACGGCCTCCTCTATCTTGGCCATCAGATGGTAGTGGGATCCACGTCGTCCGCGAAACATGTCCTATTGTACGAGCATCATGCGACTCCGTCGGCAGGGCATCCTGGGGTGGATCGCACGCTTAGACGGCTTGCTTCTTCTTTTTATTGGCCGGGGATGAGACGGGATGTGAAACGATTTGTGGCGGAGTGCGTGGAGTGTCAAACCACTAAGTATTCGACTCAGAAGCCGGCCGGTCTTCTTCAACCGCTGCCCATACCTTCTCAAGTGTGGGAAGAGGTTTCTATGAACTTCATAACGGGGCTTCCGCAGTCGAGGGGCGGCTTCACAGCGATCATGGTAGTGGTGGATCGTTTCTCTAAGTATGCACATTTCGCTCCGTTGCCTACGAAGTTTGATGCATGGCGAGTAGCGAATCTATTTGTGGACACGGTCGTGATGCATCATGGTTTTCCCAAAAAGTTGGTTTCGGATCGGGATTCGGTCTTCTTGAATGAGGTATGGGAGAACCTATTGCGTTTGAGTGGTACTAAACTCAATTTTACTACGGCCTACCACCCGGACTCCGATGGCCAAACGGAAGTTCGGAATCGGGGTTTGGAACAGTATTTAAGAGCGTTCGTGGCGGACCGCCCGAATAAATGGACTTCTTTTCTTCCATGGGCCGAACTTGCTCTTAATTGCACCTTTCACGAAGGGCTTGGTACATCTCCCTTTATGGCGCTGTATGGTCGTGAGCCTCCACCTCTAGTGGCGGCCGAACCGCCGTCGTCGTGTCCGGCTGATGTGGCTAGTGTGATTCGCCAACGGGGTGCCCTTCTCGTGAAGCTACGCCATAATTTGGAGCAAGCTCAGCAAAGGATGCGTGCATCGGCGAACAAGCATCGTCGGGATTTGGAGTTTCGTGTGGGGGACAAAGTATTGTTACGTCTACAACAATATCGCCAACACTCTGTGGTGCGTCCGGTATTCGCAAAAATTAGCTCGGCGCTATTATGGACCTTTTAAGGTGGTGGAGCGTATTGGGAATGTAGCATATCGATTGCAGTTGCCGGAGGGTAGTCGGATTCACAATGTTTTCCATGTTAGCTTGCTCCGGCCGTTTGTGGAAGGCTCGTCGTCGAATGTATTGGACTTTCCGTCTTTCTTCGCGCGTGGTTGTGTGGTTTCCCGACCGAAGAAGCTGTTGGAACGACGGAGTGTGTTGAGGAATGGCGTGTTGGTTGATGAAGGGTTGTTGCATTGGGAGGATGACGATGGGGCAATCCCGACGTGGGAACCCATGTCCATAATTTCCCGTAGGTTTCCATCTCTCCTCCTTGAGGACAAGGAGGTTTCTAACGGGGAGAGAGTTGATACGAATGTGCATGAAGAGGACGGGCGTGCGGGGTCCGTGGCTTCGTCCGAGGAGCGTGAGGACGTGGTGACTTTTGAGACGGGTCCGGCTTTGCGCGAGGAGTTGGAGGACGTGGGCCGTTCGGGTCGGCCCAAGAGACGAAGCCAGGCTCCGAGGAAGTTTGTTGATTTCGTTCCTCATCGTTAGCTTTTATTTTTGCGTTGTTGGATTGGGCTTGGCCCGTTTTATTTTATTTTATTGAGTCGAGCGTATTATAAGCTCCGTGTCGGGTTTTCTTGTTGGTTCTTTCCTGATTCGTAAGTCGAACCAACCTAGGAGTCTAGGTTATAAATAGGGGAACGTAGAGTTGTATTATGACATCTTGAATAATACAAACCCTAGTTTCTTCATCTTTTGTGCGATTTTCCGTTCGTGGCGTGTACGTCGAGGAAGTGCCTCGCGTCCGTCGTGCGTGATAGGATATTGGTTCCTATCACTGTGTTTGGAAATTGAGCTCCACCACCACCTAAACCATTATTTCTTCAGGTAAAAATAGGAATTGACTCTGAAGTCTGAATATATCCCCATAAATTTAAGTACACAGTGTGCAGAGAGAGAGAGAGAGGAGGGAGATGAATACAAAAAGTTTGATGGTGAAAGAGAAGAGGGGAAAAAGGTCAGACTACACAATGAAATTATTTGGCATTTTTTTATTTTATTCTGGTTGAAAATATGGAAATATAGGTTGGTGGCGTAAGTGGGAATTAATTTATTTATTTTCTAAATAGGGAAATAAATATGTTTTTCAATATTAAACCAATAATTTCAAAGCATAACTCCAACCGATTCTGGTTGAATATGGATGGGAGAATGTGGTGACTAACAATGGATTGAAGAGTGGGGATAAGGTTTGGTGCTGGGGGCGTTTCCGTGAAGGCGGTTCGATTAAGATGATGATCAGCGTCGACGTCAAAGCGTTGGCCGCTGCTACAGCAACAAGATGAAGATGAAGAATATGAATATGCAGTACTGACTGCAGTGAGAGGAGAAGATAAGTACGCTAGCTACTGGTTTGTTTATTTTTTTTTTCTTATTTTTTTTGGAGGGTTAGTGCATATTAGTTCATGTTAGGTGTTGGATTTGGAAAAGTTTGGATCATGATTTCTGAGATTCTGGGCACTGAAATTCTGTTAGTAGTATATGCATGAGGTTGTTCTCAGTTTGAGTAGCTTCAATTCAGTTGTAATCAAGATCAATGGAAAATTTGAATAATGGATGTGAAAAGGAGTTGTATCAACTGTGTACTGTATATGTCTTATGATTCTTTATGACTTTTTTAATTACTTCTTGTTATTTCAACGGAACGATTTCGTGAGGCGGAACTTGTAGATCCCATTGAACTGCCAGAACTAGGAGTAGATGGTGACTCTGACTTGTAACAAGTTCTCCCCCTGCACTTTGTTGCCCTTGATTAACAGCGGTAATCTGGGAATTCCAAGGTGAAACATCAACCCTAGGAGATAACACCAGAGACAAAATAGGTGTTGCCATCTGCCCGAGCTCACGAGAATTATTTACAAGGAATAAACCAAGGCACTACGATTACGCCAAACCAGGCACATGGACCAATCTTGCAATAAAAGCAGTAGCATATTCACCTACGGTTCCCGTTTGATGAGTCCGCACCAATGCTTCACAAGGGTTCGCTGTAGGATTATTACCAAACATCCTTAACAACTTGAAGTGGATCCAAGTAAGTCCAGGAGTACTTGCTCGAATAAACTGATACCACTGCAGGGCATTCCCTTCCATAGCAATGAGAGCTATATCCAACTTGCTCACCTCCGGCGTCCCATGAAGTAGGAAAAATTGCTCCGTGCGTGAAATCCAAGCCTCTAGATCAGAACCTTCAAACATTGGTAGAGTAACCCCTGCAGCAGCAGGCATATGCATCTGCCACCGTAAAGGATTTTCTTCCTTCGTCTCCTGGATTCAGCCCGTAAGAAGGGTTTGTTGTCTTGAAACCAATATTCTGATTGTAGGGCCCCATCTCCTGAAAAACTGGTGTGTCACCTATTATTCCACGTCCTGCACTAGACCCTCGTCCTGTGGATCGTACGGGGGTAATTCCCGGTGGCAGACCGGTGCCTCCAACGCTAGTGTCGACCATGCCATTTGAATTGCCCTAGTCTAGGTCCGATGCAGTGGCACTCGTGTCACCCTCACTGGAAGGGTCTTTTCCCTTCAGTAATGTACCCGTCATGCTCTTCATGCAGTTCCATCACTAACTCATGCGTTGTTTTGCTGGACGCTTGTAATTCTGATACCTCTTTTTTAAGACTCTCCATCCCCTTCTCCAACGCTTCTACTCGAGAATCCATCTGAACCTTAGCTTGATAGCAGGTCAGTGGCATAAACCGATCTGACAGAAAACCTTAGCTTGATAGCGGGTCAGCGGCAGGTCGAACAAATTTGTTAGAGTAAAGGGAATCGAACAAGGAACAAGAATAAGAAGAACTAATATTAATAACTGAATGAACTAAACTAAATAAGCCAAAGAGGAATTCTGGAAGAAAAACCTCCTATCTCAAGCGCAGAAGCGCCGCTAATATCAAATTCCAGATCCTAGACGATTCTTCCTAATGAGAGAATCCCTTATATATAATAATAAACATTTCCTTTAAGGAATACAATTCTGACCTAAATTCTAACTTAGCCTCCAAGAAATAATAAACAATCAATAATTAACTAAATTAATAAAAAGGATAATTAAATATAAACCTAATAATATATACTATAATATCTATCTCTAACAGTTGCTCAGTTTCGATGTTTCTTCCTCCCATATCTCGTTCGTTGCTCGACCGTTTCGAACGGTTCTCGCGTTATTGTGACCCTCATATGATGGGTAACAATATGGGGTGTTCGAAATTGGAAATTCTCTCCGGAAATTGGCGCGTTATTTTTGCACCACTGCTCAATTTTGATGTTTCGTCCTCCCATATCTCGTTCGTTGCTCGACCGTTTCGAACGGTTCTCGCGTCATGGTGACCCTCATATGATGGTAACAATATGGGGTGTTCGAAATTGGAAATTCTCTCCGAAAATTGGCGCGCTATTTTTACACCACTACAAGAAGTGAAAAGGTTCAATGGGATCTACAAGTTCTGCCTCAAGAAGTGAAAAAGTTTTTCTAATACTTTGTCAAAAGTTCCGATACTTTGTCAAATTAATTAAGTAAAGGATAGGTACTCTCTCCGCTTAACAAATTGAATATTGGATGTGTTAACTTTCTTCTTGAACTTAAATTATGGATACAAAATTAATAAATAGTGATAATATGTCAAACTAGCTAGCCACTCTACATAGTAAAAGATATATTCTAGCCACTAACTTAAAAATTATAAATTCTAACAACTTCCTAATTAAAGTTACTAATTTACCCTAAATGAAAAATTAATTAAAAATAACTAAAAAATTCACTCACTCACTACCTCATGCACACCTTTTCTTCCATCTCTCCTCTACTATTCATAATTTCATTTTTTTCCCGTCACCCTCCATGACTGCCTCCCCCGCCCCCCTCCTCCTCTCTCTACCCATTTCTTTTTATTTCGACTCCCAACTCCGACCGACAATTCCGACTCGATTACACTTACAATCATCGTCTTTCGAGGGCAACACCACAAACGCCATCGTCACTATCGTCGTCACCACCGTCCCTCTTTCTCTATGTTTTCAGTGTCATTGATATGTGATTCAAATGAAATCCCGACTGAGTCTTAGATCTATTCGTGCCCCTTGCAACCGCAGTGGTAATAGGAAAGAGAGCCCGGTGGGCTCGATCGATTGAGCACACCCACCTAAAGCTCGATCGAGCATTAGTGTAAAAAGCTCAATCGAGCATTAGTGTAAATTTACACTAAGGCTCAATCGATCGTGAGGAGTTAGATCAAAACTCACGGCTCGATCGGACCTTGACCGACCGTGGTGGTAATAAAAAAGAGAGCCCGGTGGGCTTCGATCGATTGAGCACGCCCACCTCAAGCTCGATCGAGCATTAATTAGTGTAAATTTACACTAAGGCTCAATCGATCGTGAGGAGTTAGATCAAAACTCACGTGCTCGATCGAACCTTCGTATGACAAAGCATGGCTCGACCGAACATAGGTTATTCATTAGGGTTTAGGGTTTACTTCTTAGGGGTTTAGGGTTTATTAATTAGGGTTTAGCTTCCCACTTTCCTTTCCATTTCTTCTATCCGGCTTAAACGAGCCCTATTGTAACGAGTGCTAATGGTCTCAATCGAGCCATGCATGTGTTCTCGATCGAGCTGTTATTCAATTCACACAACAAGCTCGATCAAGCCTTGATGAGATCTCGATCGATCCACATGGAGTAAACACTTTTTTCTCAATCGAGCCAGTTGACGGCGTTGATGGTTTGAATCTCCGGTGGACAACACGGGCGGAAGGTTGTGTTTGAACAAAGGTGTGAATTTAGGCGAAGGTGGCACGATCGGGTTTGAACGGGGCTCGATTGGTGCCCATGGATGGCTCGAATCTTTGGCGGTGGGGAGTTGTCAACTGCGGTGGCGGCGGCGACGACGATAATGGAGTTGCTGGACCATCGAAGGTGGAAGAGAGAAAGAGAGAAAGAAAGAGAAGATTATCAAAACCTAGATTTTTGATTTTCAAACGGAAATTATATTTTAATTAGTGAGGGTAAATTTGTCTTATTAAATAATAAGTTGCTAGAATTTATAATTATTAAGTTAGTACTACAATTTATCTTTTACTATCTATAGTGGCTAGTTTGCATTTTTCCACTACAAAATACATATATATTTATAAGAAAATAATAACTTCAACTGATGTTGTTTTCTTCTTCACTTTTCATTGGAATAATCATATTTAGTTTTCTCATAAATAAATTAGACAAATTTGAAAGTAGAATTAAGAAAAGCCCAACTCCATTAATATAATTAAACTAAACCATTATATATAGCTAAAATTGTTGGAAAACATAATTAAAACGTAGCTTTTTTTTTTTTTTAAAGAATTTATGAATTGCTGATTTTAGACTTTAATGAAAGTGAATTCACGAATTGGACTTGAGAATTCGTGAAATCTACCTTTTTTTTGGAGTAAATTCACGACCTCAAATTTGTGAATTTAAATATTTTTGACATTTTTGTGTGTGAATTTACGACCTCAAATTCACATGAATTTGTGATTTTAGACATTTTGTATAAGTGAGTTCACGACCTCAAACTCGTGAATTAGGAAAGAGCAAAGGTATTATAATACTAGTATGTACTTTTTATGTAAGTGACTAACTCCACATGTGGGTATTTTAAAACATTCCCCGATTATAAATTATTAGTAACCATATAATAATATATTTTCTTTTTTTTTTTTTTTTTTTTTTTTCCCCTCTTAACGGAAGATGGGAAAAGTGAAGAATGGCTCCGCTTCTACATAAATAAATAGTAAAATAAATATTTTATAAAAGAATTGAAAAAAAGAAAAAAGGAAATGGTTCGTGGAGAGAGTATGAGTCGGGGCCCCGGCCCATTTAGAAAGCAAGACAGTTATTTCAGCTTCAGCTCATTATATATATCTAGAGAGAGAGAGAGAGAGAGCGGTTAATCAATCATCACATTCATTCATTCATTCTCTCTCGTTCATATTCATATTCATACTCAGAATCAACCAACCAACCGCTTCGATTCAAGAAAATGGGCAAGAAAAAAGGATAGCTGCGAAGAAGAACTCTGAGAAGAAGAAGAACGCGACGGCGCCGTCGACGTCGACAAATCCAGCAGTTTCTGCAGCAACAGCAGCTCCTCCTCCGATTCAAGACAAGAAGAAGGAAGAATCACCGCCGCCGGCGGCGGCGGCGGAGGATGCTGCTTTTATACTAAGAAGGCCAATTATCCGTCCACCACCTACTCTGCTGCCAATATTGTAACTGAGCGCTGCAGATTCCGACCCATATCTCAACAGAGCAGCGATCGGAGTGAGCAGCGAAGAGATGAAGGAGGCTCTCATAGCAGAAGAACACGAAGCAATCCCATACATTACGGTGTTGGCAACGGACCATCTCGGAAGGAAGTTCGAGCTGCGGATCTCGCGAAACGCCGACGTTCAGCAAGGGAACGACGAGTTCATCGTCAGCCACGATTGGGGGAAGATGTTGGCTAAGAACGGAATAAGGGAAGGCTACATTGTTTTGGCGATCGCCTACAACAGGATCAGCAACAACCAGTTTAGTGTTTCCATTCGTTACTATCGGACGTTGTGGGAGACGGATCGGCCGGAGGGGGTTTTCTTGTTCGAGAAGAAGATGGAGAGCGCCTCCGATCTGAAGAAGCCAGATATCGAGATCTTGAGCGAAAAGTTAAAGAAGACCCTCGACGAAACACCAGAAATCGAGGTTTACACTTGCGATGCCATGGGCAGAATTGGCAAGCAGAACTTCAAGCGCCTCGGCGGTGAAGGCCGCTACACACTCCTTCCCGAATGGGATAAGTTTGTGGCTGATAACGGAATAAACGCAGGAGATTTAGTCACCGGAATAGGCAATATCTTGGCAACTGGCATCGGCATTCATCTGAGTATTTTGAGGAAGGCTGATAATCAAACGGCTCCGTACTGGGCTGCCGACACGTTTCTGTTATTCGAGAAGACGCTGAATCGTCATGATACTTATCTCATATCCCCCAGATTAGTGATCAAGAGCTGCAAGGATGAGTTGAAGGAGGCTCTTAATAAGAGGCTTAAGGATAATGATCTAGAAGCCTATGTTTGGGCTTCCACCTTGGATGGAAACTATCGAACCTACAATCTGAAGGTTTCAAGGGACGGACGACATGAACAAGGATGGAGCTGTGCATTCCATCATGAATGGGGTAAAGTGATTATAAACAATGATTTGAAGCCTGGGGATAAGATTTGGTGCTGGGGCAGGATTCTTCAAAATAGCTGGATTCAAATGAAGATCGATGTTGACAAAGCGTTGGCTGTTGACAAAGCGTTGGCTGAACTGTGATCTGTGTGAGCTAGGGTTTCATGTTAGGTGTTGGATTTGGGCAAGTTTGGATCATGATTTCTGAGATTCTGGGCACTGAAATTCTGTTAGTAGTATTAGTATATGCATGAGGTTTAATTCTTGTTCTCAGTTTGAGTAGCTTGATGTTAGGTGTTGGATGATGATTTGTGTAAGATTCTGGGCAGTGAAATTCTGTTAGTAGTATATGATGATTTGAGTAGCTTCAATTCAGTTGTAATCGAAGATCAATGGAAATTTTGAATGGATGTGAAAAGAAGGATTTGCATCAATTGTGTACTGTATTTTTGAGCTTTTTAATACTTGTCTATGTTCCTACGAAAGTGGGACATTTCTAAAATGCAAGCCCCTCCTCGAGAAAAAGAAGATCCAAGACTTCGTCAAATTAATTACGTAATCTTTCGTAATACTGAACTGAGAACCTCTGCTGAACAAACACTGGAGAGGTAAAAAGATGAGGCAAAATAAATAATACTTCATCACCACAAAGAGTAGACTATTGCAATCCCAGAAAAGAATTAAGAGAAAAACAGATTTAAGATGACTCGAACATTCACATTACATTACCCAGACCTGCTCAGCTGCCGAATCCTCGGATCCTCTCTCGTTTTTAACCCGGGTGTCGATGAAGTCTCACTTTCAAAAAATACTATTTTATGCCGTTACAACATTGCAAACACCCAACAGTATGTAAATTTTTACAATTCAGGCGCCACCTTATGAGTCATGATGCAAGAACTCCACACAGATCGAAAAGAATCAGAACGTCCGCTTTGTTTCACGAGCTGAGGCCAAATGGTCCTACGAAAGCAACACAATTTCACAAAATACTTCCAGAAAACCAGAAAGGCAATATGCATCCTAATTGATAATAGTGAAGAGATGGTGACAATTAAAACTTACCGAGATAAAATCAAACGCTTTTGTATCCTCTCTTTTCGATCCATTCATCAACGAAGTTGGAGGTTGGGTAGCCATGACGGGATTAAATATATCTGGAAAGGCCGAAGCACTCCCTCCTACAGGTCCAGTAGAATTTATGCTAGTATTGGACTGTAGATTACTGAGTTGATGCAAGTTGGACATTGTGGCTAAGAACTGCTGCTGAGCAAAGTGATTCTCCATGGCACTATAGTTCATCTGCTGAGAAGCGAATGCAGTATTGAGCATGAATCCGGGAGGGAAATTATATGCCATAGCACCCAACGGGAATACGGGATTTACATTCATCTCAGGAGCTTGAGAAGAAAATTCACCACTTAAAGCAACATTGGGAGCTCTATTATCTGCACCAGCTACTGAACCCAAAGTTTTGCCACCCATCTCATCACTCTTTGAATTTTCCTTTACAGAGGGTTCATTTCCTTTCGCAGGGAAACCATCCATCAAGTTAGCAGCAAATCCACTAGAATTTCCTTGCTCCTTGAAGACCTCAGAACTAGAATTCAAAAGGTCGAATGGTTCGGATTCATTTTTGTGAGCTGCAACATGGGCCTCTGTGGCTCCTGACTTATCAAGAGCCATTCCAGAAAACAGATCCGCAACACGGTCCTTATCTTGACTTGTATGAAAGGAGACATCCGCAAAAGGGTCGTCATCAATGTTCAATTTGTTGGTGCTCTCATAACTGTTGAAATTATCACCAAGCAAGTCGTTGATCAGTGGAGCAACAGGTGGCGTTGCAATTGTTGATTTTGGATCACTTGCTGCTTTTCCTGGATCCTCCATGCCAAGAAGATCATCTGGGTCATCAGTGTTTATCATATCCGGTATCAATGAAGGCTCGGGCATCTTAGCTGATTGCTTGACATGGTTGGTTCCACTGCCATTTTGCTCACCACCCAAAAGACTCAATACCTGAAGACACCAAAAATTACTTTTTTCTTATTCCGGTAAAAAAGAGATAAAATAAAGAGAAGCCTTAGTTACTAATTCTGCTGCCACACTCAGTATATAAATCTGATGGGCATTATCAGAGTAATTCATATGTTCAGGTTTTCTCACATTAACCTAAAGGAAGTTAGTGGAACCATAAGTAATCAACAGTTACATACTTCATCCCGAGCCTACAGTAAACCTTAGGTTTGAGAGAATACTAGTTGCCATCTCATCACGTCACTTTTACCAGTTTGCACACACCAACAATTCTATGTGGTCTTTGTTCCATGTTTCTAATGACATTGTGATATTTCATCAATACAAAAATTCAAACAAAATGCAGAGCAAAAGGGAACAAAAGAAAACTCTAGTGACTTCTCACACTCAAACTGCATTCAATCAAGTTTTTACGTACATAACACTAGAAGGTACCAAAATGGGGCTAGAACCTCACCTTAGTTGCTTTCTCTCTCAAAGATGCTTGGGGAGATTCAGAGCATTGCACCACGACATCTCTGTTGTCACTAAAGTATGAAGCAATAACTGAAAAGTGCCCATCATTCTTCTTCCTCAATACTGCCTCAAGGACACATATGGCTTTCATGCGGACCTAAATAAATGGACATTTTATGGAAACCCAGTAACTAAAACTATTAGTGATTATATTAGAATAGTAGTATTTTGATAAATGAAAAAGTATAGAACAAGCACGCAAAATTTGAGGAAGTGTTTGCTGCTCCGGTGATCATCAAATTCTTGTTATAATGAACCATTATGACACAAAGCACACACCTGCCACATAGGCGACCTCAGTTTCATTTCAATGGCATGTGCTATTGACGAAGCATCTAACTTTGAGGCCTCCACCAAGAAAACATGAAGTGCATCTCGAGTAGGTTGTAGGCGGACACCAGTAGATGTTACTATGGTCTCCAACAATTTCTCTTCACGTGTTTTTTGACTATAATTCAAACCAGGGTCTCCACTACTAGTTTCTGACTGGCTTGACGAAATATCTTGACCCCAGCTTCCGGAACCAGCATTCTTTGAGAAACGAGAAGAGCTGTTATGTTCAGCATGAGACCCAGCCTCTTCATACCTATCAGAAGAATAATCATTTTCTCTAGTCAAAGATCGCTCAAGATTTGGGCTTCTGTAACTTCCAGGGTCATTGCTTTTCCTCATGGATGGAGACTGTTTCAAACTACTAAGTCCCTGTCTGATTGTAGCACTTCCAATGTCAACAACCTCACTGATGAAAGACTTTCTATCATCCGACGATGGCATTTCATAGTTGGTATTTCCAAATCCTTGTATCCGACTGCGTAGACTACTTTCTGTAGGCGCAGCTGTGCTATCATCTGATGAAAACAAAGTAGATAGCGTCTCTTGTGCTGTTTCTCGGACAGCCTTGTTTAACGCATCACCCTTCAAAGCATCCGGCTGCCCCCTGTAGTGGATCAACTGCCGTACTGAAACCGAATTCTTTTGCATCTCCCTTTTAAACTCCGCACCCGACTTTCCCACAGCATATTTGATAACCCTTAATGCCTGAAAAACAAATAACACATTCCAGATTCTGTTGAGAATCAATGTAATGAATCTGCTAGAAGTTCTCCACTAGAGCCACAGGCATAGAGATTAGCACAATAAAGTTCATTGAGCTGAAAATGCATTCATAGGTCAAGATAATGCAACTAAGAATTCAGAAAGATTACCAGATACCTTATGCAGAAGAACAAAATCACCAGCACACAATCATACTTCTCCAAAATTTAGCAAATTAAACTATGCAATCAAATAAGCTAACCCCAAAACCAACCATCCCAATCAACACATAATAAATCAATAAACAAGTAATGCATAAAAAAGGCACAAAATGATGAAAACAGCAAAAGCCAGCAGCTAAAGAATTACAAAATTCAGCTAATAGCGTAATCGAAGAACCTTCTGCTTAACAATAGGCGATTTGTGATCGAGCCGCCTGAGGATGAACTGCGAGACTTCTTTAACGATGGAGATGTGTGAGGACCTCAGCAAATCGCATATTTCCTCCAATTTGTAAACCGGAGTGACCTTATCCTCGTCGGAAGTCGCGCCGTCGATCATCTTAGACCTCCAGTACGACTCCACTGCCCTCCTGCTCTGATCCATTCTTCGCCAAATTCACTTTCCCCACTCCACAAAAAACCAATCGATCAACCGATCCGCTCACTCAAATCGCCAATCAAACGAATCGATTGCTCAACGAATCACTACTGGATCGGACACCGATCTGCGACGGCGAGAGCTGCTAATCCTTCCGATCGCTGAAATAGAAGGCCTCTGTTCATCGATTTTGGAAGGAACACTGAATTGGGATTTTCTGGGTTCGTTGTTTGTTCTGTTTTTGGTCAAAGAGAAATGTCAAAACGCTGGGGTGCCTAATTTTCGTATTTTCCTTTTTCTTTTTCTTTTTTTTCTGGGAACAAGGTAACGGACTCATGTGGTATGTCAAAATTATTACCTATCGACGTGTCAAAGATATTACGATACTATATTCCTAATGCAATAAAAGACCTCGTTCGAAATTTGTCCCGGTTTTATAGTACTATAGTGGTATAATTTCGTATTCAATTACTCTATAGTAGTGGGAAGCCCTGAACAATCCCAAAGTACAAATGAAATTGAGTACTTATTTACATTTAATACTCGTGGAAGACTTGAAATTTGTCGATCACTGCTACAACATACATACATACATGTTACAGAGCTGATGCAATTCCAGAAACCAACAGCATCTTGTGAAGCTCCTCAACCAGCACATCCATGGCTTTTGGCGCCAAGCATATGGGCACTATTAGCCCTTCTTCGCCCTTGTCATTCTTACACAGCATCATATAACTCACCCCTCTCGGGAACGAATCGAAGCCGCCTCTCGCCACCCCGCCGTACACTGGTTTCCCCCACCCGACGTCCACTTCCCCGAAGCCATTCGCGTATGACACCAGATAAGTCCGCACTCCTGTCAGATCCGGTCGCCCTCTCGTCACCATCAGATCCGCAACTGACTTTGCATACTCCTCTGTTGCTCTGCCCTTTGCCTCCCTCACGAGCTCCACCGCGTAATGGAAGGGGCTCTTCAATAATTTCTCTGCAGTGGTGACGGCGGCTGGGTAGACGATAACGTTTCCATAGTAACCCTGAGGGAGTGGCGGGTTGAATCGCTTGCGGACGTTCACAACGCACATCAATCTCACCTCTTCGTGAGGGTGAGGAGCGGTGGCCAATGTCCGGCACCGCCACATGCAGGCAGCAACAAGCTCGAACCTGGAGCAGTTCTTGAGGTGGGGAGGCAGGCGGTGGCGGAGGGCAGAGATCTCGGTAGGGCCGAAGAAGAAGTGGCGCATTATGCGATCGTGCGGGATGGTGCTTCGCTTGGTGTCATGCACGATGTCGTGCTCCGTGTGGACGAATGTGACACGCGGCGGGTAACGAGCGCTGAGGATGTGCCTCTCCCAAACCGGTGGGACAGAGAGGCGTTCGGCACCCCGGGCCAGTTCGCCTACGGCCGTGAGGAATTGGAGAATCCCTCCGGCATCACCCATGGTGTGATTGTAGCGGAAGGCGAAGACGAATCCGCCACATAGAAACCGTGTGACCTGCAGAGGCGATCGAAGCATGTGAAAACTTGATACATATCAATGATGCAATGCACATTAGAGTAAGACCTAAGCATTTCGTTGCATTCCATTTCCAGTGAAAGGCATTCATAGCACCATCGAATTACAGATTGGAGTAAACGATTGAAGGTGTTGCAGCATATCGTTTAATAAGCTTTTACTGGGAAAATAATTTCTTCATAGAATGCATTCAAACACAGAATTAAGCTACGGTATTGAATCGTACATTCATGTTCTTCACTTTTGCTTGAAGATTCGATCAAGTCTAAGTATAGAACAGCCTATTAACTAGTATAGGAGATTGATTAGCTATGAACAGATCTGAGAATTTTGTACAGTAATTGATGTAAAACGAAGAACACTAACCTGAATATGCATCAAAGGGCAATTGACGACTCCAGCCGAGCCAGGGACGTTAAACAGCAGCTCGTGAAAGTTCGAAATCGGCGGTAGAAGCGTGCCGAGCTGTTGCAGAGTAGCGTCGGCGTCGGCCTCGACGAACACCACCCCTTCGCCGGTGCACTCCACGGCCAGTTTCCTGGTGGCGTATTCCCTCAGCCGTCCGGCGAAAGGGTAGTAGAAGACCAGTGCCTTCGCGACGGCGCCGCGAATGATCCGAGCCGGATCCTTCCCTTCCATGGAGGGGCTATTTCGGTAAATTAACACCAGCGGCATCTGAAATCGGAGGCCGTCCTGATCGTCGATATCGGAGAGAAGTCTCAATTCGTACGGCGTCGGCTTCGCCGGCCGGAGCAGCTCGGCGGTTCTCCGATTTACTTCGAAGGTTGCAGTTCCCATTTTCGAGCATCTATTGATTCAGAATTTCATCGAAACCTTCTTCTCTCACAAAGCCAAAATCAAAACCCTTACTGCCGCGGACTGTACGATAATCATCGAAATCAAATCAGCCTTCAAAAATTCGACCAGCAAAAATATCAACTGTTAAACAACCATAAAAATCAGAGTTACGAAACTTTAATCGGCGAGATGTGAAAGGGAAAGTTTCGTCTCATAGAAATTGAAGGCGGCGAGTCGAAAATTTCCGGCGAAATCGAGAAAAATTGAAGCAAGTGACGAAATAAAGGAGGAGGAGAGATGAAGGAAGGCGGTGGGCGGCGAACCTGATTGCCGGAACTTCGACTGCGGAAGTGTGGATAGGAGTCCAACCGTACTCTGATTCGTCGGACTCCTATGGTTGCGGAGAATATCAAAACACGTCATTTATACCGTCCCCTTAGGAAAGTACAATAATTTAAGGGCCAACTTTAAAAATACCCACTTTTATAAAAACTAATACTTCTATACCCATCATATAAGAAGTATAACTTCTATACCCATTTTGTAGTTAAAAGACATAAATACCCTTAGTAATTGGGTCCCACTTGTCTAATAAAACCAAAAAATCAATTAAAATCAATTGGATTGTGGGGCCCTCCCTCTCACGATTGATTTCTCCCTCTCCCTCTCACGATTCAATTGTAGTCGTGAACCAATTCCATAAACAAAATTCAATTTAACGTGGAAATAAAAAAAAAAAAAAAAAATTGCATTAATTAACTACAACAACCAAATCTGCATATTCAGTAAAAATAGAATATGGTAGGTGGTTAGCATTGATTAAAAATCAGAAAAAGTGAACAAAACAATAGCATAGACGTAATTGTATCACAACATTACACTACCTAATTATTGAGAGTGAAAATTTGTAGATTTGTACGCATTCTCGAATTTCTGGAAATTTCGGAAGAGATTCAAGTGGTTTATTCGAGACAAAATACCAAGGTAATATATGATTTTGTATATTTATTGTTAGTAATATTCCAAAAAAATTATAAAAAAGTATTGTTCTAAAGTACACGATATTTTGTCCAAAACAACCGTGTATACACGGTATATTGTATGTTTTTGTCGTGTAAAGTCAACAAAGTCAACTATTGAAAGTCAAAATTGTTGACTTTACACGACAAATTGTGTAATTTAACCGTGTATACACGGTTGAATGAACTTTTCAACCGTGTACTGAAGAACAAAAATTTTTCAGATTATTAATTTTCTTTTTTTTTTTTTGTACAGATGGAGATGGGTGATCAGAGAATTCTTATCCGTCATAGCGGTCGTTGGGAGGGAATATCGTACGTAGGAGGAGACTCTTTTCTCGTCACTTATCCCATAGCGAGTTTGAGCTATGAAAACGTATTGCGAGACGTTCAACTTTACTTGGGTGATGAATCGGAGCACTTGCTATTCCACTTGACGAACCTCAACGAGCGGGAGACGGTGAAGGCCGTTTTAAAGAGCACCGGGGATTTACTTAGAATGTGCATCGCGAGAAGGGAGACGTCGACGATCTACGTCATTAGTAGAGCAAATCGGGCAGCCCATACTACCCAACGATCGACGATTTTTCAGAACTATACCGTCGAAGAGGAGTCGATCCCGAGATCGAATGCATTTGAATCCGAAGTACGCGACGAAGAAGAGCCGGAGTCGGAAGAAGAGTCTCTCGAGTCCGAGGGCGAGGAAGCAAGGAATGTGGAGGAACGATCCCAATTACTTGAGAGCCTAACGGCTGAATTCGGAGCATGGATCCGCGAGCCCGGCCATATTGATAGGGTTATCGGGCTTCGTAGCATGCACTCACAAAACCAAGAGCCCCGTGACGCCGAAGCTCGTGCTCGCGCTAACGAGGAGGCGGTTCGACAATGGTTGATACCGCACGTCGATCTAGACACCGCGCTCCCTTTAGGATGGATCGATCCCGACGTGGTACCGGCCTTGGGTCAGTTGCGAAAGCACGGATACTTCAAGAAGAAGGATGACTTGCATATAGCCGTCGGATTGCTGCACATGGATCTCCGGAAGGAGTATTGTATCCCTCGTTCCGACAAAGGCCGTGTGGGTTTTAGGTGCACTTCGGGGAAGGATTGCGAGTTCAAGTTGAATGCAACGCAGAAAGGCGGGATTTGGAAGATCAACAAGTACGTGGCCGATCACACGTGTCTAGTTGATTTAAATTCGAACAACAAACGACAGGTGCCGGCCATGGTATTAGGAGCATTCTACGCTCGTCGATTGATCACCGAGGGCGCAGTGTTGAAGCCAAAGGAGATGGTGGACGAGCTACAGAGTGAGTACGGTATTCAGATTGACTACCCGTTCGCTCTCCGTGCGAGGAACGTCGCTATAGAGATGACGTACGGTGCCTTCGACGAGTCTTATCAGAGGCTCCCTTCTTACCTCTACCTTTTGAAGGAGATGAATCCGGGCACCCAGTACGACATCCACACCTCCCACGTCACCGACCGTCTGACCTACTTCTACCTCGCCTTTGGTCCGTCCATCGAGGCGTGGGGAAATGGTTTGCTACGCCCCGTGATCGTAGTAGACGGGGCGCACTTGAAGGGGAAGAATAAGGGGACGCTCTTTGTGGCGGTGACGAAAGACGGGAACGAGCAAGTGTTCCCCCTTGCCATTGGATTCGGTCCCATAGAGAACGACGAATCTTGGACGTGGTTCTTGGCCAAAGTCCGAGAGAGTTTCGGGGCGCCCTCGGACTTGTTGATCGTATCCGATCAGCACGTGAGCATCGCAAATGCGATCGACTCAGTCTTTCCGCACGCTGCTCACGGCCTCTGCTTCGTTCACCTCCAGAGAAATTTCGTTAGGTACGGGAGGCATGCGGGGGCTATATTCGAGTCTGCAGCGTATGCCTATCGAGATTCCCAATTCGATGAATATTGGGGGAATCTGAGGGACCTAAGCAGGGAGGGAGGCGGGATCTACAGGAGGTTGAGCGACATTGGCCTGCCGAGGTGGGCGAGGTGCAAGTGTCCCGTCCGACGTACGAGCTTCATGACTTCGAATCCCGCCGAGACCATGAATGCTCGGTTGTTGTGGGCTCGGAGACTCCCGATTTGTGCCATGATCGAGGTGTATCGGATAGTCGTCGAGAAGTGGTTCGACGAACATCGGACTAGTGCCCTAGCTCGCCAACATGAACTCACCGAGAAGGCCTATACGAAGATGTCGGCATCGTCAGAATGGGGTCGTCGCTATTCCGTCAGAGGAACGCCTACGCCCACCCTTTGGAGAGTCGAAGGTGAAAAGCAGACTTACCTGGTCGATCTCCAAAACTCGACTTGCGAATGCCGTGAGTTTGAGTTAGACGGCATCCCTTGTCGACACGCTTGTGCGGCGATAAGGTACGGCTACTTCTCGTTTTATTTTAGTTTCATGCTTGGCGTATTTCAATCGGATTTCTAAACGTTTTTGTATTGTATGTTGTTACAGGCACTCCGGTGGGCGGGCAACTGACTACGTGAGCCATTATTTCAGGCAATCCACGTTAGTTGCTACGTATTCTCCTCAGATTCAACCGGTTCCTCATCCCGAGACATGGAGTGTTCCCGAATTCATTTCACGATGGAGGGTGCTACCCCCTCTTGTACCTAGGCAAGCCGGGCGACCATCGATGGCAAGAGCTCGATCAGCCGTTGAAGGAGAATCCTCTACGAACCGGCAAAGGTGTTCAAGATGCGGACAATACGGGCACAAGCGACGGAGTTGCCAAGCCTCGCTTCCCATTTGCGGAGTTGATCTAAACGCTCCCCCTCGACGTCCAAGAGGTAAGAAAAAATGTAGCATTTGCAAGAGCGAGGAGCATACTAGGCCTCGATGTCCGTACGATACCGATGCTTGATTGTATTTTTATTTCTATTTTGTACAAATTGACGTTTTTTGGATCTTAATGAACGTTTTTGGATGTTTAAGAATGTATTTCGAGGTAATCTATTCAGATTGTGTTTGATTTGATCATTTGGTGAAAATTTGAGTTTTTTTGTGTTATAAATTGGATACCTTCGGCCAATTACACGACATTATACATGATTTAAACGTGTATACACGTTGTAATTACCCTATTAATCGTGTAAAGTCAACCAAAAAAAGTCAGAATTGAAATGGACGTTACACGGTCAAATGATATTTTTGACCGTGTATACACGTTTGGAACTACATTTTGACCGTGTATGGTCAAAAAAAAGTCAAAATTAAACAAAAGTCAATGCCCTCTACACGAATGTTGACTATACACGATTTCAATTGAAATATACCGTGTACCCTTTCCGTGAGAAGTCAAAATTAAGCCTAAAAAGTCAAAATTAAGCAAAAATTCCTAAAATTCTCGTGTTTCATTTGATTTTCGCGTGTATCTCGAGTCTATTAAGTTTTGTAAACGTGTAATAACGTAAGTTATGTCATAATTAAGCCAAAAATCAATTGAATTGAAGGATATGTTATGTAAGTATGAAGTATAGAGTGAGTGTCACTTATATAGTCTAACTACTAAGGTTACGTTTGATCTAGAACTAACTTACGAACGTAATGTTCTTACAAACTTGTAATTCACATAACGTGATCGAATCATAAGATTGCACAATGTATGAAAGTAACAGTGATTCCAACTCAATTGAGTCCCACGAATTGAAAAATCAAAAAAAAAAAAAAAAAAAAAAGGGGGGGTTCTTAAGTACACGACTTAGGGTACACGGTTGAGGTTCTTGAGTACACGGTTGAATTGCTCATTCAACCGTGTATCCAGCCGAAGGGTTAGAAAAAAATGGCCAAAAAAAACAATTTTTCCCCCATTTGATATTTTTCAATTCATCACTTGTAATGACCAAAATCAACATCGTTCGAACAAAATCAATTTCAAACAAATCTAATTAACAAGAAACGTCATTCGAATTCAACAATTTACAAAATCTAAATCAAAATTCAATATCAATCAATATTCGAAGAAAAAATACATTTGTTCACCAATTCCTCCATCCCTTCGAAATCATAAAAATTCTCGAAGCCATCTTTTTTCGAAATTTTTTCACGACCAATTTCTCGTCGCCATGGTATAGCTTATGGTTCCCAAGGAGCAAGTCCAAATACATGCACGCGTACACGCCACAACTCACGGAGTCGTTTTGGACGAACTGAAACTCCGGAGGGGCGAACTGGATGTCCATGAATCGTGTCTTCCAGTTTTTGACTTTTGAGTTGACACGCGTGAAGTATTGGGGATTGTACTCCAAGAGGCGTGAGAAGAGGCGAGACAAGGGCAAGCATTGGATGATCCGTGATTGCCTGAGTGGATGGTTTTCATCTCCCTCGTACATCCAATAGTGGGAATCGTACACCTCGATGCACCAACAAGGAACGTTCACCCGACACAGGATCCAATGGGAGGAGGAGACATGGCAAACGACGAGAAACTGAAAAAAAAAACACGATTTAGCAATACGAAGAATTAAATTCGATATAATCAATATAGGATATTAAAAACTTACATATTGGCCGGTGATCCACGGTTGGTACGTGTTAATCCCCTCCCAGCCCGCGATGAAATCGTAGGGGATCTCCCATTGCGTGTACTTCAAAGTCTCGTTTGCCAACCCCCAAGTCGAAGACTTGGGGTGAAACTTCAAGTACTCGTCTCGGAGTTGTGTCTTTATTTATTTGAAATTGAAACATTGTTTTTATTAGTTTTTTTATCAAATTGAAAAACATGAATATGGAAATTGAAACAAATGAAAACGGAAAATGAGAAAACGAACTTACGTAAAACGTAAGGGGCAGAACTATGTGGTGAAGTTTGCTAACACCATCGAGAAGACGGTACCCTTGTTGGAGTCTATGTTGCCAGTAGACCGTGTACAGGTCTATCTCCTGTATTCATTTCAAAATAATCTTATTAGTACCCTAATTAGAACAAAATACACAGTAAAAGTAACAAATCAAAACATGTAAAAAAACTTACCAGAGCAGTGAGGCACTTCGTCGTGTCCTCGATAGTGGAGAAGATCTCCTGTGTAAGGTAGAACCCGGTCCGGCTCATCTCCACGTGGGGCTGTCCCGATTCCCTAAACCTCTGATACGGAGAGGATCGGTTTTTGGGACGCTCTACGACATATGGAGATAGTAGAGAGGCTGAGGGGCGTGTCTCCCTAGTCGAGACACGAGTGACTTCCTCATCTGAGCTCGCTCCCATCCTATCTATCTCGTCAACAAACTCACTCAACCGAGAGTGATGGGAGCCTTGGGAGGGCTCAGGCTGGTGAAAAGGACTGTGAGCTCGGTCAGCCGTCTCGATCGGGATATCCCTGAGCCCCCCAAGCGAGTGCTCACTGACGTGGACATCCCTAAGCCCCGCAAACGGCTGCTCACCTACACGGGACTGTCCCTCGCCCCAGAGGAAGAACGGCTGTGGCTCGGACTCTTGGTTGATACGAACTTCTTCAGCTCCCCGGCGATAGCCCTCGCCAGTCGACCTAGAAATCCGGTCCCCGAGCGATCCTGCTCCCATCGGGACACCAGACGGTCTCCGAATCGGTCCAAGAAATCGTCCCCGAGGGGACCGCGCTCGCACGGATCTCCGTGTGCGCAGCAGATCAAGCCGGAGGGCCGGGGTTCAGCGTGCTCGCTCCGAGGCCTCTTCGACGCCCATGTTTCGGGCCTCCTCTCAACCCTCGGCCTCGGCATCTCGACCCCGCCGTCGGAGTGAGCTCGCTCCGCTCGTGGAGCACGACGACGAGGGGCCACTGCCTCAGAAGCGCCCTTGCCCTTGCACTTGAGCTTCTCCAGGGCCCTCGCCATGTCGCGCTTCGCCTTCGACTCCCTTCTCTCGGGCGGGAGATTGGTTTGTTCGTGGCGCTTGGAGGGAACGTAGGCCACGCCGATCGGCTCGATGCTCTCGAGACTTTGGAATCCAAGTTCGAGAACATCGTAATCATCCGCCTCCAGTGTCGGATGAACCTCGAGCTACAACGAAAAATAAAACAAGAGGTGTTAGGAGTCAAATTTCAATTTTCAATCAAAACACACGGCACAGTACACGACTGAAATTGTAATTCAGCCGTGTAATACACGGTTGAAATTCAATTTCAGTCGTGTAAGGTCAACAATTTTGACTTTAAAGTCAAAATTGTTGACCTTACACGACTGAAATTGTAATTCAGCCGTGTGTTACACGGCTGAAATTGCAATTCAGTCGTGTAAGTCAACAATTTTGACTTTAAAGTCAAAATTGTTGACCTTACACGACTGTATTGCAATTTCAACCGTGTTGTACACGGCTTAATTACAATTTCAGTCGTGTAAGGTCAACAATTTTGACTTTAAAGTCAAAATTGTTGACTTACACGACTGAATTGGATTTTAAAAAGGTTGACTTTGACTTTTAAAGCAAATTTACAGAAATCGAACGTCAAATAAATTAAACAAGCTAAAAAACTACTAAATCAATTACCTCGGGATTATCGAAGAATCCCCTGAAGTTGCACGAAGAGGAGGACGTGGCCCATCTTCTGAGGCGGGGGGTCAGTGTCGGACGATCCCGAACCCCGCATGCTTGCCCCATTCGGGGGATCGCCTCGTAGGCCCAAATGTTCAGGGCCCAGACCGGCCCGTACAGGTGATAGGCGGGTCGCACGCCCGTTATGAGGGCGGGGTCCCTCTTCATCACGTGCAGCTGGTAGAGCATGATCTGGAACGACCACGCTCCCCACGGAAATGCCCTCCACTGCTCCTCGTACTCCACCAGGTGCCATGCCCAGTCCTCGATCGTCGGGTTGTCGTGGCCGAGTAGCATGAGGTAGTACATGAGGAGGTTGGCCGCCTTCAGATACTGGTCGGCGTCTCCCAGTACACTCGTGTCGTCGTTGAAGTCCGCCTTCAACTTATTTATCTTAGGGGATTTGCCCCCGTACTTCGTGTAGAGGAGGCTCCTTGGGGGAGGGTCGTGACGGCCTTTAGGGTTGAAAGGCGACTCTCCGAAAGCCAGGCCCGTCACGAGGGCGTACTCTTGGGCACGGAACCGTATCACCTGCCCACCTACGTGGAACCACCTCTCCATCTCGGGGATCGACTCATCCTCGAGCTCTCGGGCTAGAAGCTCGTGGAGGGCGTTGTTCGCGCTCCCGTTCCTCCGAATCTCGAGGAGGTATCCGAACGGGCCTTCCGTAAATCTATCGAGCAAGCGTTGGCCGCCTACTCGACGCAACACGCGGGGAATCGACCGAACCACGTCGTCCCGTATGTAGAGGTTTATTTGCCCTCTAAACCCCTGCATTCGGCCCCGCATCCATTGAAACCTAGGCTGCAAATCGAGAACAAACAAAACGAATCAAAAAATTTTTTTTGTAAAATTTCATGCATTGTATTCGGCCAAGTACACGACTGAAATTGAATTTCAGTCGTGTACATACACGACTGAAATTCAATTTCAGTCGTGTATGGTCAACGATTTTGACTTTTAAGTCAAAATCGTTGACTTTACACGACTGAAATTGAATTTCAGTCGTGTATTACACGTCTGAAATTGCACTTCAGTCGTGTACCTATGATCAAAAACAGTAAAATTTTCAATTTTTCACAAAATTCGATTCAAACCATAACATGCTCCATGCTTATTAAACAAAGTGCTCGAAACCATAACATGCTTCATGCTTCTTTACATTGAACGTAAACAAATTTAGAAAAGGACATACGGGCGGTGGGGGGTCGGGGAAAACCCGGGGCGCCGCCGGCTGCTCCTCCTCCGCCGGCGGCTGCTGAGGCCTACGACGGGAGGCGGCCCGTCGGTTTCGAGGTGCTTGATTGGAGGTCCCGGCTTCGTCTTGGTTTGTCATCGGAGACGGCGACGGTAAAAAAAATTCCGGCGAGAGGGGGGGTTAAATTTCAGTTTTTACACGCCAAAAATTACTCAAATCGTGTAAGGGAGAGAGATCGTGAAAGAGAGAGAGAGAGAGGAGGGTGGGGTAGATTGTGGGGTAGATGGAATATTCAATTTTGTATTTATTTCGAGTGGGGCCCAAGACATAAATTCTAAATTTAAGTTGTTGGATTATAATTTTGTTTTATTAGAAAAGTGGGAGGGTATTTGTGACATTTCAATACAAAATGGGTATAGAAGTTATACTTCTTATATGATGGGTATAGAAGTATTAGTTTTTATAAAAGTGGGTATTTTTAACTATTAACTCATAATTTAACTGGACAAATCGATCAAGAAAACATGACAATTTAATTGAGACCAGAAACTATAAAAATAAGTTTAACAATCAAAGTTGAAATATCAGATAAATAAGCTCCGTCTCGCTACATCTCTTTTTCTTTTAAACACGAGTATTAGGCAATATGATAGTATCAGATAAATAAGTCGGGACTGTTGAGATAATTGAGAGTAAAGATAAAATAATTTGTGGTTGGTATATGTTAGAAAAACAATATGCATAATTATTTTTTTTTGGGCCTAAAATATTGAAATAAGTGATGAACCATAAATTTCAAATATTGTTGAAAGAAAAGAAACCCATTCAAATATTTGGATTATTCCATACAGCTTGAAATTGTTTTTGTAAACACAAATTATTGTTGATAGGATCATTGTTATTTATCTTGCCTTCATTTGTTAATTTAATTTAATTATTAATATTAGATTAGTATTTGGGCTTTGGGAGTCCAATAAGCCCAAATACGTCGACAGCTCAGCCCAAGTTTTCATAGCGGAATATACTAGTGAATAATTATGCATTTATTATGATAATCTAATTGGATATCAAACTTAATAATTCAGAATCAAAATCCTTCTAAATTAATTAAAGTTGGTAACAGAATCTAAAATAGATATGAAAAGCTAGCGAGACGCTTGATTAACCAATCAAAATCCAGCTAATGTGGAGTTAAAGTCAAGAGTTTCCATATATAATTAATTAATTATTTGATTAATTAGTAGGGTATATATATATACCCTTAATTAGATATGTATACTTCTATCAGAATTTGTAATTCCTCTTTCTATTTGGATTAGCAAAGCTTCTTACACCCTATATATACTCCCCAAATACCTATTACGTAATATCATATTATCATCACATCACAAACCCTTGAGAGAGAGAGAGAGAGAGAGAGAGAGAGAGACTGAAATCATTCGATCAAGGAATCAATGGCGGCCATGTTCAACGGTACCTTCGTTGATCCAGTATCCCAGCAACCTCAAGCGAACGCCGCCGGCGATGCGGCGGCGGAGCGCTACTGCATTCTGAACGAAGTGAACAGCGGCTCCTTCGGCGTCGTCTACCGAGCGTGGGACAACGAGACCGGCGAATTCGTGGCGATCAAGCACGAGACGGAAGGCCTCTCCCTATCGACGAGGAGAGAGATCTTCATCCTCAAGTCCCTGCCCCCTCACCCTTCCGTGGTGGCGCTGAAGGACGCGCTGCTGGTCGAGCGCCGCCTCGTGCTGGTGGTGATGGAGTACCTGCCCACCGACCTCCGCCGCCTGATCCACGACAAGACGAGGAGGATGCCCTTTACCCTAAGCGAGGTGAAGAAGATGATGAAGCAGATTCTCGAGGGCGTGGCCTTCCTGCATGGCAACGGAATCATGCACAGGGATCTCAAGCCAGCCAACATCCTCTTCGACACCAAAAAGGACCAGCTCAAGATCTGCGACTTCGGGCTTTCGCGCAAAGTGCTAAGCGAAGGGAGCGGGCGGTACACACCGGGGGTGGTGACGCAGTGGTACAGGTCGCCGGAGCTTCTGTTGGGGGCGACCTGCTACACCCCGGCCATCGACATGTGGTCGGTGGGGTGCATCATGGGGGAGCTTGTGCTAAGGGAGGTGCTCTTCCAAGGGAATGGTTCGGAGATCAATCAGATGGTGTGCATTGGAGATAATATGCAGGCGTCGGGTAGTCGGCTTAGGGTGAGGCTCGATGAAGCAGCGAAGACGGGACGGGGGCCGGGGCTGTCGGGTTCGGGAATGGATCTGCTGATAAGGATGTTGGAGGTGGATGTGGAGAGGAGGATCACTGCTCGAGAGGCTCTCAACCACCCTTGGTTTAAGGAGTTCTATGGCCTTCAGGTTGAGAATTAGTGTAGTTTTTGATTAATGTGTCCAGTTTTTGAAGGTGTACGTTAATCAGTAGTATTTGAACATATGAATTACTAGTATAGTAAGTTCCAAGTTCAAAATTGTCTGTCTCTATAACTATTTAGTATTTATTTTTCGAGAGCACTTTAAAATACGCGATCTTTCCTAATATTAAAAGGTCTCTGATACTCACGTATGTAGTACGTAGTATTAAATCAACACACTATTTCTAAACTAAAAATAGCCTTCGATTCCCCTTCTTTAAATAACGTGAACAGGTGGAAACACTTTTGACTTTCTATCGATCCGTCTACCAAATATGTGAACTCCTTACAAACCCTAACTTAGCAAATTAAATGTTAAAAAGGGGGTATTGAAGCAAAAGGAAATTAAGGACCCTTTTCTTTTCTTTATTAGTACTAGTTTCAAGTAACAAGTCTCCAAATTAATTAGGAATTGTACACAATCAAAAAAAGAGCAAGACCTCAAGGAGATGAGGAGTATACATCAGAATTAAATTAGTTAATATCTTACTACGTGGATTACTTAAATTCGGAAAGGTTTGAACTCGACATTAAACGAATCAAGTTTGAGCATAACATTATTCAGTTCGACTCGACTCGACTTTGCACAAACAAGTCTATGTAACACAAATATTGGGTAAGATTGGTGTGAACCATATATACTAGCAATATTGATTTTTACATGCGCATATATGGTCCAGACTATTTAATCTTCACTTATGGTCAATTAAGAACACAACAGAAAATAAAAGTAATAGTACGAGTGATGTTCCCTAGGGCACGCGTCACCCTCAAAATGCCTAGGATGAATTCAATTGATTGAGCCAAAACCTAAATAAAATTAATTTAAAACGTTTTCTTTTGATATACTTCAATATTTAACCATAACCTCCACGTTTTTTCCTTCTTTTTGTAAAAATATTTTAAATCGTTCACTATTTAAACCTCTCATTATAAACCCATAAACACTAAAGAAAATCTCTTGATCATTTTTAGAAAAAGAGAGAGAGAGAGAGACGCCATGTGCACTTTACAAAAATACGGCAACCTTTTCATCCTCACAATCACCGGCGACGACGATCACCGCCTAAACCCGGACCTAATCGACTCGATCCGGTCCGCTCTCGACCGGGTCAAGTCGGAGCCCTCGCGCCCCACCGCCCTCATCACCACCGCAGAGGGCAACTTCTTCTCCAACGGCTACGACCTCCGGTGGGCACTATCCGACCCGGACCCGGTATCCAAAGCCCGGCTCAAGATTATGTCCAAGAAACTCCGCCTCCTGGTGGAGGAGCTCATCTCCCTCCCCATGCCGACGATCGCCGCCGTCAACGGCGACGCCGCCGCCGCCGGATTCATCCTGGCCCTCAGCCACGACTACCTCCTCATGCGCGGCGACCGGGGCCACCTCTGCATGAGCGAGCTCGACATTGACTACAAGCTCTCGAACTGGTTCGTGAAGGTGCTGAGGAGCAAGATCGGGTTCCCCAAGCTCCTGCGCAACGTCATCCTGAGGGCGGAGAAGATCGGCGCCGTGGTGGCGGTGGAGTGGGGGATCGCCGACTCCGCCCACGGGAGCGCGGCGGAGACGGTGGCCGCGGCGGCCGAGATGGCGGCCGAATTGGAGAGGACGGGGAAGATGGACGGGGAGGTGTACGCGGCCAACCGGCGGAGCGTGTTCGCCGACGTGCTGGCGGCGCTCGGCTCCGACGAGGCGGCCGGCGATGACGTGGCCCGCTCGGTGAAGGTGATTTCGAAGTTGTGATGAACAATGTCGACGTGTAATAAAACGTGTGGCTATGTGGAAATAGGTTGAGATGAAATTAATAGTACTAATTTAATACTCCTTTTGTTATTTATTATTTAGAAAGAGACGAAGGTAATACAGAGTTTGATTTAATACAACTTAGTAATTTTCCTCCCTAATAATGCGTCGTTATCATTTAATTACTAGTAAAATTAGTTTATATATGATAATTTGGTTAAAAGTTATGATGATCGTTAATGAAGCTACTAAACTTTGGGGGCTTGGCCTCGAAATTTATAACTTGTATAATCCATACTACATTATAGGAGATAGGATACGGAAAGGTTGAGGTTGATTTTGGTCCCATTGCTAGCTTGATATTTATGAATGAACAAAATTGTGCACGTTCTTACGTTAAAGAAACTCGTGAAAGTGATTTTGTCGATTAGGGTTAATGTTTGAGACCGAAAGTTTTGTTGATTTTGAAAATTTGTCACCTTTTCGATTTTGTTGAAAGTTATATATGTGTACTGCCATGTTTTAAATAATTTTTCGATAAGTGAAATGGCGAGATGTGATGGGATATGGCCCACCTCCCCAACCCAGCAAAGGGCCCAATCAAGAGCCCATCAATAAAATTAGGCCCACGACTTCGGCCCATGAAGAATCCCTAAACCTAATTGACGTAGAAGATATGATCGCTACATACAAGGAAGGCACGATTATGGAAAGGAAACGTGACCGTAATTAGAGGATAATAGCTGATATGGTGGGATTCCATATTAGCTCCTATATGTATAGTGATTAGAGGATAGATAGAGGCATGTTTTCTTTTTTTTACTCTTAAGCAAATCCTAATACAAAACTCTCTCTCTTTCCTCCCGTGGACGTAGATCTACAACGTAGATCGAACGACGTAAACCCATCGTATTCTTGTTCATTGTCGTTATTTTTCTTACTAGCCATCGATATAATCTCCGCAAAATCCATACTCGATCAAGGTGTAACTTTTTGACATGAACTTGCATGTTTCAAACTATGCGATATTAATAACTTAATTAATAATTCATAACAACATCAACATTATAAACCGATGTATATCTATGTATAATTTGACAAAATATGTTCAAAGAGATAACTAATATATTTCAAAATTGGATTTAGTGTAAGAAATTGTTAATTTATAATGTATATTTATTAAATTAATAAATTAATGGAAAGGAGGCGGTTGGTTCAACGGCCGCCGCTCACCAACGGTGGTTAGGAACGTTGGAACGGTGTTGATTTTAACGACGACCAAAACGCCGTCGTTTTGGCACCTCAAATACTCCATTGATTTTCCACATAATTTGCCCCCCCCCCCCCCCCCCCCCCCCTCTCTCTCTCACTGTAAGTAAAGTAGGAGTGAAGCGGGAGGCGGGATGTGCAGTTTGGAGCGGCGCGGCGATGTTTTCGTCCTCACAATCACCGGCGACGGCGAGCACCGCCTCAACCCGGACCTCATCGATTCCATCCGGGCCGAACTCGCCCGAGTCAGTTCCGATTCCTCGATTCGCTCCGCGGCTCTCGTCGTCACCGCTCAGGGGAAGTTCTTCTCCAACGGCTACGACCTCTCCTGGGCGCTGTCCGACCCGGACCCGGTTCAGGCCGAAGCCCTAACCCGGCCCAGGACCATGTCGAAGAAGCTCCGCCTCTTGGTGGAGGAGCTCATCTCCCTCCCCATGCCCACAATCGCCGCCGTCAACGGCCACGCCTCCGCCGCCGGCTTCGTCCTCGCCCTCAGCCACGATTACCTCCTCATGCGGAAGGACCGGGGGTACCTCTACATGAGCGAGCTCGACATCGGCTTCAGTATTCCCAACTGGTTCGTGCAGGTCGTGAAGAACAAGACCGGTTCCCCCCAGATCTGGAGAAGCGTGGTTATGGCGGCGGCGAAGATCTCGGCGGAGGTGGGGGTGGAGTGGGGGATTGTCGACTCGGCCCACGACGGCGTCGAGGCGACGGTGGATGCGGCGGTGAAGCTGGGGGCGGATTTGGCGAGGAGGAATTGGGATGGGAAAGTGTACGCCACCAACCGGAGGGTCGTGTTCGCCAAGGTGTTGGCGGCGCTCGGCTCCGATGAGACGGTCAGGGATTCCGGCGATGATGACGTGGCTTCTCGATTGTGATCGACGCCTCCATTAACTCTATAGTATATATCCCCTTTTCTGGTTGATGCTATTCAAATTTCTTGCATATTAATGTGTGTGTGAATGAAAATTTATTGTTTAAGATTCCTATTACTGTAATTTATGAATGTAATTCTATCAATTTTTCAAACCCAGAAAAGTATGGAGATAGAGTTGATGAGCTTGTGTTTACTCTGTGTTATGGCATTTTGATTTCTGAAGATTGCCTTAATGCTTCCATTAACCTTTCCCTTGCAATTGTTTTTTGCTTTCGTTTCGAGATTGATCGATAGTCCTCTGCATTTCAGCTATTCTTCGAGTTTGGTACTGGTATGAGTATATGACTGTGTCTTGTTACACTTTCAGGAGGGAGAATGGAAGTTGTAGTATGTATTGCTTTCTTTTCTCTTAAAAATTACTGGACTTCATTGCCTTGTTGTATGTGTAAACTTTCTTGATAGAAGTTCGATTTTTGTGAGGGGGAAACTGGTGTGGATCTCACATTTGAGGTTCAGCAAATGAGGTACTTGTGTGTTTGCTGTATCTGTTTTATTACACGGAGATAAAGCTACTCATAGTGAGCCGGAAAAATGCAACAACCGGCCCTCTTCTCAGTGAATGTGCTCGAAGCAAATGGGGTTCTGCTCCCTCGAACTTGAATAGATGCAGTTAGTTTGAGTTTTGGATTCACACTCTTATTATTGATGACTCTATAGCTGCTGGCAAATGCCTTAGAACCGAGTATACCTTTTGATGCTGTCGAATATGTATCTAGCACCTTCTGTTTCGTGCTGTTAGAATGCTCTGTTTTGTAGACTTCCAGCGTTTGTTACTCTCATGAAGTTTATGTTTTAGGGCTCTGCAGGTACCAATAGATTGTGGAGCACTGGAAGGCCTACATCCGGGTTGATCTGTGGTCAGACCCGAACACAGCATTGGCAACGGTTATGGTTCCTGGATTCTGGCTGCCAAAGCTCACAAAGGCGATTGCCAACGTTGAACTGGAAGTGGATGAGACCCTGGGGGAAGACGAAGACATCTCCAGTGATATTATTTATTTTGCCTCATCTTTTTACCTCCAGTGTTTGTTCAGCAGAGGTTATCAGTTCAGTAATTGTATTAATTTGACGAAGTCTTGGATCTTCTTTTTCTCGAGGAAGAGCTTGCATTTTGAAAACGTCTCACTTTCGTAGGAACATAGAAAGTATTAAAAAGCCCAAAATACAGCACATAATTGATGCAACTCCTCCTTTTCATTCAAAAATTCCATTGATCTTGCACTACAACTGAAGCTGCTTAAACTGGAACAAGAAACCTCATATACCACTAACAGAATTTCACTGCCCAGAAACTCACACAAATCATCATCCAAAAAAACAGGAAAAGAAAAGGAAAAACAAAACATGCACTCTTATCTTCCTCAGTACTGTCACTGCAGCATATTCATATACTTGAACAGATCACAGATCACAGATCACAGTAGTTAAGCCAATGCTTTGTCGACGTCGATCTTCATCTTAATCGAACTGTCTTCATCGAAACACCCCCAGCACCAAACCTTATCCCCACTCCTCAATCCATTCTTAATCACCACATTCGACCATCCATCATCAACAACATATACAGCTTCCTTTCCTTCTGGAGGTACATACCTCGACACCCTTCCCTTGTCAGTCTATGGTCAAAAACATGTGCAGCTCCCTTTCCTTCTGGACGTGTATACCTCCACAGCCTCAGATCGTAGCTACGCCCCTCTTCATCGGTGGCAGAAACCCTAACATAACCATCATCATTACCCTCAGCTTCAAGCTTCTCATCAAAAGCAGCCTTCACCACATCCTTGCAACTTACCACGTCTAATCTCCCCAAATTAAGGGCGGCGATGGGAGCCGCCTCCAGCTTCTTCTCGAAGAACAGAATAGCCGTCGCTTTTCCAATCCAATTCTTCGACTCATTGGTTTCTTCTGCAACATTCTTCAAGATGTGGAGCCTCATGTTGATGGAATGCTCGGAGATTTTGCCTGTTCCCGTTACTAAATCTCCCTCCTCGACTCCATTTTCAGCCACGATCTTCTCCCATCCATTGACGAAAGTGAAGCAGCTTCCTTCTCGCCTGAAGCTCATCTCGTGCTTTTCTCCCTTGGGATCAATGGCGAAAACCCTAATGTATTTCCTCCGTGGTGTACGCTGGAGGGCCATCTTCATCTTGTCGCTGCAGCACTCGATCGCCGGCTGCTTCAGATCGCCGCCGCCCATCTTCTTCTCGAGCAAGAAAATCTCCGCCTCCGGCTCCGGTGGTTCTTGATGCTCCGGCGGCCCCTCTTCATAACGGAGAAAGACCCTGAACTGATCGCCGATGAAGTCGTCGTTGCCGTACCCCGCTACTGAGTAGCCTTCCATGAGGCCGTTGTCAGTCACCAGCTTCCCCCATTCGTGGGTGAGAATGAATTCAGTTTCTTTCCCAACGTCGTCGTTTCGCGAGAGGCGCAGCTCGTACTGCCGGTCGAATGCATCCATGGCAAGAACCGTAACGTAAGGGATATTGTTGATGTTGAGTTGTTGAGATTGTGATTGAGCCGCCTTCATCTCGTCGCTGTAGACTATGACCGCCGTCCGGTTCCGTTCTGGGTCGGAATCTGCAGATTCCAGCTTCGTAGCGAACATTAGACTGGGTTTGACCCCTGCAGTTGACGACGATATTGAAGATGGTGATAGCCCCAGCATCGGATTTGGTTCTTGGCTTGAGTTTCTCTCACTAGAAGTAGAAGAAACCGCTGGATTTGCACCGCCGCCTTCGATCGGAGGAGGAGGAGCTGATGATGACGAATCTGCAGAAAGTAGCAACGGCGCCACAGAGTTGTTCTTGATCTTCTTCTTCGCCATTTTCTTGAATATGAGAGTATGAATGAATGAATGTGTGTGTATTTTGTGATGATTGATTAACCGCTCTCTCTCTCTCTCTAAATATATATAATGAGCTGAACCTGAAATAACTGCCTTGCTTTCTAATGGGCCGGGCCTTTTCGAATGGGCCGGGCCTTCTATTCAGACTCCCTCCACAAACCATTTCCTTTTTACCTATTTCCCTTATTATATCGTTACTAATAATTTATTATCGGGGAATGTTTAAAAATATTCACATGTGGAGTAGTCACTTAGATAAAAAGATAAAAAAAATATACACTTGTACCATAATACCCCTACTATTTCCTAATTTAGGAATTTGAGGTTCTGAACCCACTCACACAAAATGTCTAAAATCACGAATTTATGAATTTGAGGTCGTGAATTCACCCACAAAAATGTCTGAATCATGAATTCACGAATTTGAGGTTGTGGATTTACTTTTTTTTTTTTTTAAAAAAGTCTAAATTCACGAATTCTCAGATCCAATTCGTGAATTTACTCACATTAAAGTCTAAAATCACAAATTTTCATGAATTCTAAATAAAAGAAAGAAAAAAACAAATTATGTTTTAATTATGTTATTTAACAATTTTAGTTATAATGGTTTAGTTTAATTATATAATTATTTCTGGAGTTCACTAATCTCATTTGGAATTTATAATTATTTTAAACATTTAATATTATTTTTGCCGATTATATTAGAGTCGATAAATTTAAAGTTAAGATACATGATTATAAAAAAAAAAAAAAAAAAAAGGAAGAATACGAAATCAAAATCAGTTAGAGGGTATATCATTTACTTAATTAATTTGACGAAATCTTGAATCTTCTTTTTTTAGAGGAAGGGCTTGCATTTTAAAAACGTTCCACTCTCGAAGAAACTTAGACAAGTATTAATATAAAAAGCTCAAAAATAGAGTACACAATTGATGCAACTCCTTCTTTTTCACTTCCATTCAAAATGTCCATTGATCTTGATTCTTGATTACAACTGAATTGAAGCTACTCAAACTGAGAACAAGTAACCTCAATGCCTCATGCATATGCTACTCACAGAATTTCACTGCCCAGAATGTCAAAAATCATGATCCAAACTTTTCTAAATCCAACACCTAACATGAACTCATATGCACTAAACCCTAATTCCAAAACGAAAACAAGAAAAACAAACAAACCAGTAGTGCACTTATCTTCATTCCTAATATTCTTCAACACTAGAGCACAGATCACAGTTAAGCGGCCAACGCTTTGTGATCGACGGTGATCATCATCTTAATCGAACCGTCTTTACGGAAACGCCCCCAGCACCAAACCTTATCCCCACTCTTCAATCCATTGTTAGTCACCACATCCTCCCATCCATCATCAACAACATATACAGCAGCTCCCTCTCCTCTCGACAGCCTCAGATTGTACCTACGCCCCTCTTCATCAAAAGCAGAAACCCTAGCATAACCAGCATGAGCTTCAAGCATCTCATTAACAGCAGCCTTCACCACATCCTTGCAACTTAAGACATCAAATCGGACGAGAAGGCCGTCGGTATCCACAGGCTCCAGCTCCTTGTCGAACAACAGAATCGCCGCGTTTCCAATCCGATTCAACACATTGGTTTCTTCTGCAACATTCTGCTTCTTCAAGATATGGAGCCACATGTTGATGTGATAGTCGGAGACTATACCGATTCCCGTTACTAGATCTCCTTCCTCGACTCCATATGCAGCCAAGACCTTGTCCCATCCATTGAAGAAAGTGTAGCATCTCTCTCCATGTCGCCTGAAGCTCATGTCGATCTCTTTCCAATTGGGATCCTTGACGAAAACCCTAATGTAGATCCTCCACGGTGTTTTCCGGAGGGACATCTTCATCTTGTTGCTGCAGCATTCGATCGCCGGCTTCTTCAGATCGTCGACGTCCATCTTCTTCTCGAACAAGAAAATCATCCAAGCATCCGCCGCCTTAAGCAGCGCCGCCCTAGCCTGCGGATCTTGATTCTCCGGCGGCGACGGCGCCCCTTGAGCAAAAAGGAGTAAGACCCTGAAATAACCTTCGATGCATTCGTCGTAGCCATATCCCGATACTATATAGCCTTCATCGAGAGCGTTGTCAGTCACGATTTGCCCCCATTGGTGGTCGAGAATGAATTCTTCAACGCCGTTGACGTTGCATCGCGAGAACCGCAGCTCGTACTTCTTCTCGTTCTCGAAAGTTATGGCGAGAACCTTAACGTAGCCTTCTTGTGATCGTGAGAGAGCCTCCTTCATCTCGTCGCTGTATACTGAGACCGTCTTTCGGTTCTGTTCTGGGTTGGAACCTTCAGAATGCAGCTTCGTAAACATTAGACCGGGCATGGCTGTCAAGAATGGCGATCGTGATAGCCACCGTATCGGATTTTCTTCTACTGAGCTTGAATTTGCTCCGCCGCCGCCTTCACCTTCGATCGGAGGAGGAGGAGAAGAAGCGGGAACTGGCAACGGCACCACCGTGCTCCTCCTGTTGCTGATCCTGTTCCTTCTCCACATTTTCTGAGTATGAACGAGAGAGAATGAATGAATGAATGAATGTGTGTATTTTGTGATGATTGATTAACCGCTCTCTCTCTCTCTCTCTCTCTCTCTCTAGATATAGCTGAAGCTGAAATAACTGCCTTGCTTTCTAAATGGGCCTTTTCTGAATGGGCCGGGCCTCCGATTCATACTCTCTCCGCAAACCATTTCCTTTTTTTCTTTTCTTTCTTAAAATATTTAATTTATTATTTATTTATGTAGAGTGGAGCCATTCTTTACTTTTCCCATTTTTCGATTTTAAAAGGAAATATATTATTATATCGTTACTAATAATTTGTCTATGTGGCACCTTTAAGAACCTCATTTGGGGTTCTAGCATTGTACATGCCCTTAGATAAAAAGTACACACTCTTATCATAATATCTTTGCTCTTTCCTAAGTCACGAATTCGACGTTGTAAACTCACTTACACAAAATGTCCGAAATCATAAAGTTATGAATTTGAGGTTGTGAATTCACCCACAAAAATGTCTGAAATAACGAATTCACGAATTTGAGGTTGTGAATTTACTATAAAAAAGTATGTCTGAATTCACGAATTTTCATATCCAATTCGTGAATTCACTCACATTAAAGTCTAAAATCACAATTCATGAATTCTAACTAAAAGAAAAAACAAATTACATTTTAATTATGTTTTCCGGCAATGACACTGATACGTTATTTTATTTTAATTAATTGTAGTTGTCGTTGGGCTTAGCCCGTTTAATTATTTGGGTCGTTCTTTTCGGGTTTTCTTGTTGATTCTTTCCCGAATCGTAGGTCGAATCAACCATAGGTTATTTAGTATAAATAGGTGGATTGTATCTTATTTCATTATCAAGAAATACAATACAAACCCTAGTTTATTTATTTGCTGCTTTTCCTTTTCGTATCGTAATCTGGCGTGTACGACGAGCAAAGTTCTCGCGTCTGCCGTTGTATCATTTATTCCTTTTCGTTCGTTTGATAGAGGAAAATCGCTCCATCCTCTATCAATTGGTGCTTTCATTGAGAGATTTCGAAAGGGGCGAAACATTGACTATGGAATCAATCCTCTCTAGGCTTCAGCGATTGGAAGCAAGGCTTGACGCGTCGGCGGCAATGGTGCCATCCCCACTGCTGCCAATTCAGTCGGCGGCAGAACACCACCAACATGGGGATTTATATCAAAGAATGCATGGCTTGAATCTTCTTCGGTCAACTCCACACCATGCAACGTTTACATCTTCGTCATCTTGGGAACCGCAGGTGACGCGGATGGGAGCAGATTTCAATGGCCACCGATCGTCGTGGGAGCAGTCGGCATCGCGGGGACCTTCATCTTCGTATGAATTCGATCCGATATTGGGCAGGCCACTCACTTCGTGGGATCTCCCAAGGCCTCGTATTGATCCGAATCTGTGTAGCAACCCTTCAGATTGGAACTATTCGGATCCGTATGCCTACGATCCGCCCTTCGGCCGACCACTCACTTCGTGGGATCTTCCAAGGCCTCGTATTGAGAGCTATGGAGGTGGAGGATCATCACAGTACATGTACGGAGCGAGCAGAACCCACGGAGATGGAGGCTACGCGCCGTATTCATACTATGGTGGAGGATACTCCGGTGGTGGTTATGCAAACGAGCGTAACTCCTATGCGCCGCCTCCTCCTCCTCCGCGGGACGGCTACTACGTGTCAGTTCCTCAGCCGTGTGTTTCCGATCCACCGCCGTCACGTACCGAATTTGTGCCGCACCTAGCAAAACCGGAGATAGAGAAGAAAGAGAGAGGGCGAGTGTCATTCACCATTGGTTCAAAATTGGTAGAAGAGGCGGGGGACTCCAAGGTGCTCGACTCTGCCGGGACCCTAAACCCTAGCCCCGTCAAAGCGACGATTGGTTCCGGCATTGGTGAGGGCGACCCCAACAACGCCGTTGAAAGCTCCGCCGTCGTCACTAACGACGATGAGCAATACAATTTAAAATCCCAGGCCGATGGCTCCTTCATTGTTATTAGGGATGTTGTTAGGGATGTTGAAGGTGAGCAGCTCGGCCGTGGAACCAAAATCACTCTCTTCTTCAAGGAAGATCAGTCGATGGAGTACCTTGGTGAGAGGAGAATCAAGGATTTAGTGAGGAAGTACTATGAGTTTATCAACTACCCCATTGACCTCTGGACGGAGAAGACTATTGAGAAGGGAGTCAGTGACGACAAAGATGCTGAGCTGAAGAAGGATAAGGAAGAGGAAAGTGAGGTTGAAAAGGTAATTCTTGAAGTTTTACGACGCTTGGTAATTTTCCGCATCTATGCTCTTGAGGAAGTATATAAGGATCTATTGAATCTCCACCTTGAGGACAAGGTGATTTTCAAGGGTGGGGGAGTTGATACGTTATTTTATTTTAATTAATTGTAGTTGTCGTTGGGCTTAGCCCGTTTAATTATTTGGGTCGTTCTTTTCGGGTTTTCTTGTTGATTCTTTCCCGAATCGTAGGTCGAATCAACCCTAGGTTATTTTGTATAAATAGGTGGATTGTATCTTATTTCATTATCAAGAAATACAATACAAACCCTAGTTTATTTATTTGCCGCTTTTCCTTTTCGTATCGTAATCTGGCGTGTACGACGAACAAAGTTCTCGCGTCTGCCGTTGTATCATTTATTCCTTTTCGTTCGTTTGATAGAGGAAAATCGCCCCATCCTCTATCAGACACGCCCTAACTCTTGAAGCCATTGAATACCAAGAATAATATCCGGCCCTTTAATGGGTAACACAAATAAGTCGAGAGAAAAGATAGTACCCTGAAGATCGACTCAAGCATCTTTGCATTGATTTTGGCAAAGGAGAGAATCACCATTGCCAATATAAACCCGAAAACTAGGAGAAGGACTAACATTTAGCTGTAGACGTTCAGCAAGAGCAGGTTGAATGAAATTGTGAGTGCTGCCGTTGTCAATCATCACCTGAAAAGTGTGTTTGCCTATAGTCCCCACGAGCCGCAGAGAGCGAGGCTGGCACTTCCCAGAGAAGGAGTTCAAACTCAAGATTGTGACATACGGCGAATAGGATACATTACGTAGATCAGCTTGGCTATCAATGAATTTCTCTTCAAAAACATTAGCCAAGGCAAAAGTTTCATCCAACGTGGCAGGGCGATTTAGTTGGAGCTCACGACGCACATGTGGTTTGAGACCGGAGATGAAGAATGAAATCAGGAGGGCTTCAGAAACTCCTTGGGTACGACTACGAGCCATCAATGATTCGAAAGCAGAACGGTATTCATCCACGGACCCGCTCTGCGTCAATTTCGCAAGGGTGCCTGCCGGGTCCTCAAAGTGAGAAGCTCCAAACCGGGCCTAATTGGCCTCCTTGAGGACCCGGTCTTCTTCTTCTTCTCAGCGGTGTTCCTCTTCTTCTTCTTCCCCATTTTCTTGAATCGGAGCTATGAGTAATTGAGTGTGAATGCAGATCGATGAATGAATCTGTGTTTTTCTTTTTTAGTGATGAGATGATTAGATTAATTAAACGCTATATATATAATTAACTACCTTCCATTCTAAATGGGCCCCTTTTCAAATGGGCCGGGCCTCGCAAACCATTTTCAATTCCTTTGAAAAATTCTCTCTCTCTCTCTCTGTTATTCGACTAGATTAACTGCATGATGCATATTATACTCGTACTGAGAATTTTCCTGTTATGAGAACACACACACAAAAAAAAAAAAAAAAAAATGCATGAATTCTTGAAAAATATAGTATGAAGGTGATGATATGCTTCAATTGTGCATGGTATATAGAAAAACCACAAATTAAAGCAATTCATAGCTATCGGCCAGATTCAATTTGGTAAGGTTGAGAAAGTTTTAAAAACGTCCCACTTCCGTTTACTTAATTAAAATTTGATAAAGTTTCGAATTTTTTTTTTTCTAGCTCGAGGAAGAGTTTGCATTTTAAAAACGTCCAACTTCCGTTCCATTGAAACAACGAGAAGTAATTAAGAAGCTCATAAAGAATTATAAGACATATGCAGTGCACAATTGTTGCAACTCCTTCTTTTCACTTCTATTCAAAATTTCCATTGATCTTGCACTACAACTGAAGCTGCTTGAACTGAGAACAAGAATTAAACCTCATGCATATACTAATACTACTAACAGAATTTCAGTGCCCAGAATATTTCTCAGAAATCATGATCCAAACTTGCCCAAATCCAACACCTAACATGAACTAATATGCACTAAACCCTAGCTCCAAAAAAACAAACAAACCAGTAGTAGCTAGGTACTGTACTTATCTTCCTCTCTCACTGCAGTCAGTACTGTATATTCATATTCTTCATCTTCATCTTGTTGCTGTAGCAACGGCCAACGCTTTGACGTCGACGGTGATCATCATCTTAATCGAACCGTCTTCACGGAAACGCCCCCAGCACCAAACCTTATCCCCACTCTTCAATCCATTGTTAGTCACCACAGCCCTCCATCCATCAACAACATATACAGCAGCTCCCTCTCCTCTCGACAGTTTCAGATCGTAGCTACGCCCCTCTTCATCAAAAGCAGAAACCCTAACATAACCAGCATGAGCTTCAAGCATCTCATTAACAGCAGCCTGCACCACATCCTTGCAACTTAAGACATCAAATCGGACGAGAAGGCCGTCGATATCCACAGGCTCCAGCTCCTTGTCGAACAACAGAATCGCCGCGTTTCCAATCCGATTCAACACATTGGTTTCTTCTTCTGCAACATTCTTCTTCAAGATATGGAGCAACATGCCGATGTGATAGTCGAAGACTTGGCCGATTCCCGTTACTAAATCTCCTTCCTCGACTCCAAATGCAGCCACGACATCGTCCCATCCATTGAAGAAAGAGTAGCACTTAATTCCATCTCGGCTGAAGCTCATGTCGACCTCTTTTAAATTTCCATTGGGATCACCGACGAAAACCCTAATGTAGATCCTCCACAGTGTTTTCCGGAGGGACATCTTCATCTTGTTGCTGCAGCGTCCGATCGCCGGCATCTTCAGATCGGTGACGCCCATCTTCTTCTCGAACAAGAAAATCATCCAAGGATCCGCCGCCTCAAGCGCCGCCGCCTTAGCCTGCGGATCTTGATTCTCCGGCGGCGACGGCGCCCCTTGAGCAAAACGGAGTAAGACCCTGAAATAACCTTCGATGCGTTCGTCGTAGCCATATGCCGATACTGCATAGCCTTCCTTGAGAGCGATGTCAGTCACGATTTGCCCCCATTGGTTTCTGAGAATGAATTCTTCAACGCCGTTGACGATGCCTCGCGAGAAGTGCAGCTCGTACATCTTCGTGTTCACGTAATTTCTGGCGAGAACCTTAACGTAGCCTTCTTTTGATCGTGAGAGAGCATCCTTCATCTCGTCGCTGTATACGAAGACCGTCATTCGGTTCTGTTCTGGGTTGGAACCTTCAGAATCCAGCTGCGCTGTGAACATTAAAGCGGGATCGGCTGACAAGGATTGCGTTCGTGATAGCCACCGGAGAATATTTTCTTCTACTGAGCTTGAATTCGCTCCGCCGCCGCCTTCGCCTTCGATCGGAGGAGGAGGTGGTGGAGCTGGAGCTGGAGGAGGATCTTGCAACGGCACCACAGTGCTCCTCCTGTTCCTGATCCTGTTCATGATTCTCCACATTTTCTTGAATCGAAGCGGTTGGTTGGTTGATTCTGAGTATGAATATGAATATGAACGAGAGAGAATGAATGAATGAATGTGATGATTGATTAACCGCTCTCTCTCTCCCTCTCTCTCTCTCTCTCTCTCTCTCTCTCTCTCTCTCTCTCTCTCTCTCTCTCGATATATATAATGAGCTGAAGCTGAAGCTGAAATAACTGCCTTGCTTTCTAAATGGGCCTTTTCCGAATGGGCCGGGGCCCCGACTCATAATCTCTCCGCAAACCATTTCCTTTTTTCTTTTCTTTTTTTTGATTATTTTTTAAAATAATTATTTTATTATTTATTTATGTAGAGTGGAGCCATTCTTTACTTTTCCCATTTTTCGATTTTAAAAAGATATTATATCGTTACTAATAATTAATAATTTATAATCGTAAATGTTTTAAAATATCCCCACGTGGAGTAGTCACTTAGATAACAAGATAAAAAAACATACACTCGTATCATAATATCTCTACTATTTCCTAATTTAGGAATTTGAGGTCCCGAACTCACACGCAAAATGTCGGAAATCATGAATTTATAAATTTGAGGTCGTAAATTCACTCACGTAAAATTAAGCTCATTTATTCGCTTACGTAAAATAAAGTCATTAATTCACTCTAAAAAAATATCTGAATTTCACGAATTCCCAAATTCAATCGGTAGATCCATTTGCAACAAAACATTGTTGGAAAAAAAAAAACAAAAAAAAAAGTAGGTGTACGAGTGATGCTCCCTAGGGCACACGTCACATTCAAAATGCCGAGGATGAATTTCATTGATTCATCAAAAACCTAAAGTTAAATTAATTTAAAACGTTTTTTCACATACACTTCAATCTGAACCCGGCCCTAATTGACTCGATTGAGTCTACACTAGAGGAAGTACGATTAAAAAGGATCGAATTCGGCCCACTTATTAAAGAGCCCGATAGTCAGGTGCGCTAAGTCACTAGTTAGTTAAAATGAAAATAACCTTTGTAACTAATATGGTTAAATTTTAATGTTATACCTATTTCAAAGGTCATGAAACAAGTTGGCACATGCACAACTACGATTGCATCAATTGTCAACCAATGATAACGAATATTTATTATTACTAATGACAAAGTTTAAATGAAAGTTTCAATTTAAATTTTCCCTAACAAACATACATACGTATAACGAATATTTATCTATTAACATAATAAAATGAATAGTTGGAGACACTTTTTTTAACGTAACAACCAATATTCCACGAGAAACGGCATCGTTTTGGATCAAAGTCAACTCATATTTCTTCTACATATAAACCAACGTAAACATGGCGTTCTTCAACAATCACCGGCGAAGTGGGAGGCGGGATGTGCAGTTTGGAGCGGCGCGGCGATGTTTTCGTCCTCACAATCACCGGCGACGGCGAGCACCGCCTCAACCCGGACCTCATCGATTCCATCCGGGCGGAACTCGCCCGAGTCAAGTCCGAGTCGTCGCCTCGCTCCGCGGCTCTCGTCCTCACCGCTGAAGGGAAGTTCTTCTCCAACGGCTTCGACATCTCCTGGGCGCTGGCCGAACCGGATCCGGTTCAGGTAGAAGCCCTAACCCGGCCCAGGATCCTGTCGAAGAAGCTCCGCCTGTTACTGGAGGAGCTCATCTCCTTCCCCATGCCCACAATCGCCGCCGTCAACGGCCACGCCTCCGCCGCCGGCTTCATCCTCGCCCTCAGCCACGACTACCTCCTCATGCGGAAGGACCGAGGGTACCTCTACATGAGCGAGCTCGACATCGGCTTCACTATTTCCCACTGGTTCGCGACGGTCATGAAAAGCAAGATCGTGTCTGCTAAGATCTGTAGGAACGTGCTTATGACGGCGGCGAAGATCTCGGCGGAGATGGGGGTGGAGTGGGGGATTGTCGATTCCGCCCACGACGGCGCCGAGGCGACGGTGGATGCGGCGGTGAAGCTGGGAGCGGATTTGGCGAGCAGGAAATGGGATGGAGAAGTGTACGCCGGCAACCGGAGGGTCGTGTTCGCCAACGTGTTGACGGCGCTCGGCTCCGATGAGACGGTCAGGGATTATGGCGTGGCTTCTCGGTTGTGATCGGCTCCTCCATTAACTGGTTGATGCCATTTAAATTTCTTGCTTATTATGTGTGTGAATGAAAGTTTATCGTTTAAGATTCCCATTACTGTAATATACGAATGTAATTCAATCGTTTTTGCTTTCGTTTCGAGATTGATCGATGATCGTCCTCTGCATCGAATAGTTATTCTTCGTATTTGGTACTAGAACAAGTACGTGACAATATACATCTTGTTACACTTTCAGAAGGGAGAATGGAAGTTGTATAGCATGTGTTGATCTCATATTTATTGGACTAGCTGAGATTACGTGCGATGAATGTATAATCTCGTTACACAATTTTTATAGTAGTATAGATTAAAAACGACATTCAAATAGGAATGGTATAGTTTAGTTGGTGTTGGTCCAGAACTGAGCCTGCAGGTAATCGATGATGTTCTTCTCAACCTGGAAGGCCTTGGCCAGCACATCCGGGTTGATCTTCGGGTCCGACCCGAACACAGCATTGGCAACGGTTATAGTTCCCGGATTCTGGCTGCCGAAGCTCACAAAGGCGACGGCGTCAGTCTTGCCGACGTTGAACTGGAAGTGGATGAGGCCCTGGGGGAAGACGAAGACATCTCCTGGGTACAAGTACTTAGTGAAGAGCTTGTTCTTCTGGGCAGGGTCCGCGGGGTTGGAAGTCACGAACCCGACATACAGAATGCCTTCGACAACGATGAAGACCTCGGTAGCACGCGGGTGAGTGTGGGGAGGGTTGATCCCGTAAGGGGCGAAGTCTATACGAGCAGCGGAAACGCCCAGAGTGTTGAGCCCGGCCAGCTGGTTCACGTTCACCGGAGTCACAATTGATCCGACCTTGTTGGACGTGTTGCCGGGCTTGTCGAGACCCTTGAACAAGAAGTCCTCCGCCACCACCATGTTTGGGTTCTTGCAGAACTTCCCGTTCACGAATACTGCATGCAAACATGTACTATTATGTCAGTTTTAGTACTAATTAGACGTTAACACTTAATATACTAACGAAATTGAGTCGTTTCGTTACTTACAGGCAGATGAGGCGTCGGGAACGGCAACGCAGAAATCTTGAAGTTGGCCCGGATCCGATGCAAATGCGATGGAAGAAAATGAGAAGATGATGAAAATGGTGCATAGAGCAAAAGACATCTTCATTTTAATTAGGAAATAAATATGTATTGAGACTATTTATTTCTTGCTATAATTTCTTGAAGTGGTGATGGATTTAGCATGATAAATACTCCTTTTTATAGGAGTGGGAAATTAAATTAGTAGTAGCTATGAACAATACTCTTCCCCCTTTTAAAATTTTAATTAATGGGGAATTAATGTGAATTAGTCAAGACACGTTTCAACATTAAACTTGCTCTATTCCTAATTAGTTTTACCTAATCGTGATTGTTTTACAAAGTCTTGTAATTAGTATGGACTTCTTCAATCTTTAATCAACTAATACAAGTAATTAACATGATTAGTGCAGCCTATAATCTCTACAAAACCACTTATTTGTTTGAAATTCTTTGTTCTACCTCTCATATACTGCAAATTAGTATATAATGTGGTTGCAGATAAAATCTTATTCCATCATTTGTTCCATTTCACTTGATTTATTTCATTTCGATATAAGAGTTTATAAAACAGTTAGGACGATTCGTGTGGGACGGCCGATTTAAAATCAAGACAATTTAACTAGGAGATGATTAGAAGGGGAAAAATCGTATGCGTAAACACTACGACGTCGTTGTCGGACTGTTTCAAACTATTAGGGAGCGGTCTCTAGCATTCACAGCAAGTAATTATTAATTATATACCAAATTAAAACCCTAGATTGGGTTAGGTGATTTAATTAGTTGCATTAAATTAAGTTGCTAGTAGTGTTAATTAAGCCAAAATATGTAGCTAATGATGAATAATCGGAATTGAAATTGGCAAATATGATTGTGTGCAAATTTTAAAAAATTACCTGCTCTTCGGTTTTGTTATAATTTATCGAGTAGAAGTAGAAGACTGGAATTGCTGCTGATTCAAATAGCCAGTCTGGTCAAATTAATGCATGCACGCCGAGTTTCGTTTATATAGAAATAAATCATGATGTGAGACATAAGAATAGATCTGAACCATTGATCTTAGTTTAATCTATTAACGTAATTGATTTAAACATAATTATAAAGTATTATAAGCGAATTAGAGAAGGCAACTAATTAATTTTATTTAATTTCCCGCTATATTAGATGAAGAAAATTGGAAGCAGTTAGTAGTTGAGCTTAGTCATAGTATTAGTTGATTTATGATTGAACGAGTCGATATATCAAGAATTTAATTAATTGAATATTAAAATAAGAGAGAGAGATAGGAGAGAGAGAGGGATGATCTATAGCTAGCTGTGTTTCACCTATAAAAAGGAGCATTCCTCATGCTAAGTTCTTCACCACATACAATTCTAGGAATAAGTTCAAGTCTCATACACCAGCTAATAAGGAAAATGAAGACGGCTTTTGCAGCTCTATGCACCGTTTTCCTTGTCTTTTCGTGTTCTTCGATCGCTTATGCATCGGACCCAGGACAGCTCCAGGATTTCTGCGTCGCCGTCCCAGATGCCAGCTCTGCAGGTAAATCAAATGAGAAAAATCAACATTATCAGTCATTACATAATAGAGTTTGGTTCATATAGAAATAAAACGCTTATAAACATGTCTGCATGCATGCAGTATTCGTGAACGGGAAGTTTTGCAAAAACCCTAACATGGTGGTGGCTGAGGACTTCCTGTTCCAAGGTCTCGACAAGCCCGGGAACACGTCGAACGCGGTCGGATCCATCGTGACCCCGGTCAACGTCAACCAGCTTGCCGGGCTCAACACTCTTGGCGTCTCGTCCGCCCGCATCGACTTCGCCCCCTACGGGATCAACCCGCCCCACACCCACCCACGTGCGAGTGAGGTCTTCATCGTGGTCGAAGGCACCTTTTACGTGGGGTTCGTGACGTCGAACCCCGCGGACCCCACCCAGAAGAACAAGCTCTTCACTAAGTACTTGTACCCCGGGGATGTGTTCGTCTTCCCCCAGGGCCTCATCCACTTTCAGTTCAACGTCGGCAAGACTGACGCCTTCGCCTTCGTGAGCTTCGGCAGCCAGAACCCGGGGACCATAACGATTGCCAACGCGGTGTTCGGGTCGGACCCGAAAATCAACCCGGATGTGCTGGCTAAGGCTTTCCAGGTAGAGAAGAACATCATTGACTACCTGCAGGCCCAGTTCTGGACCAACACCAACTAAACTACATAGATATATGCATGTCGTGTCGACGACGTCGTTTTGTTTTGAATAAATTGGGATGAAATCAATATGTATTATGTCTTTACTTATAACGCTTGCTTCAACTTTGTATTTCCAGTGATGAAATAATGAGCTCCTATCTTGAGCTAGTTACTTAATGTTACTGATAGAATTCCGCCTCATCTAAAAGCTCGAACTTGTAGAGAGGGTGGGAATCTATTGGTTTATATTATGATTCCCAATACTCCCCCTCACTTGTGGGCTCGATTTTCAACTCTACCCTCTCTGGGTAGGAGGCCCAACAAGTGCACATTTTTAATATGGGTGGAGTTGCTTTCAGCGGGATTCGAACACAGGACCTCAGCATTTGCTGAAGGCTCTGATACCATGATAGAATTCCGCCTCATCTAAAAGCTCGAACTTGTAGAGAGGGTGGGAATCTATTGGTTTATATTATGATTCCCAATAGTTACCAATAATTTATGATCACTCTTCTTTAATGGATTTGGATAATCTATTGCATTTTGATTTTGATAAGAAACTACGACATATATTGTCTATTGCATGACATTTAATAAATACTAGTACTCCTACCGTTCTTTAAGTTTATGCCTTTATTTTCATATTCAATTGTCCTTTAAGTATTTGCTTCGTCTGTTTAAGGATGTGAGCTCATATGAAACTTTATATTTTCACTATTAACTTACGCACAAAGTTATAAATGTAGACTCAAACTCTACTATAAACACATAAATATATTACAAAAGATTAAACTGAAATACCATTATAAATACACTCATTAATGAAGATTTAAAGGGTGAATATCTATTTTCTTTTGCATTAAAGTGAACGCAACCTAAGACTAAGAAGTAAGATTTTTTCTCTCATTGATAAAAGGTGGTAAGAGATGATAAAAAAGGGTGGAATTCAAAGAGTGATTTTCCCTTTTCTCTCCTCTTCTTTCGCATCAAATAACACAGCCTTAGTTATTTTTTCGAAATATAAAATTTGGAAATGCAAAACTTTATAAATTTCAAAGTCAAGGAGTTGTAATAATAAGTAAAGGAAATGTTTCCTCACATTTTATTGGATTAAATAAAAATTGAAACGACATTCAATCAAAATAAATTGAAAAATAAAACGACATTAAAATAGTAATACATGAATAGTTTAGTTGAACTGAGCCTGCAGCTCATCGATGGTCTTCTTCTCAACCTGGAAAGCCTTGGCCAACACATCCGGGTTGATCTTCGGGTCCGACCCGAACACCGCGTTGGCAATCGTTATCGTTCCCGGGTTCTGGCTGCCGAAGCTCACGAAGGCGACGGCGTCAGTCTTGCCGACATTGTACTGGAAGTGGATGAGGCCCTGGGGGAAGACGAACACATCACCTTCTTTCAAGTACTTGGTGAAGAGCTTGTTCTTCTGGGCGGGGTCCGCGGGGTTCGACGTAACGAACCCCACGTACAGAGCGCCCTTGACCAGGATGAGGACCTCGGTCGCACGCGGGTGGGTGTGGGGCGGGTTGAGACCGTAGGGGGCGAAGTCGATACGGGCGGATGAGACGCCCAGAGTGTTGAGCCCGGCTAGCTGGTTCACATTGACCGGGGTCACGATGGATCCGACCCGGTTCGCCGTGTCCCCTGGCTTGTTGAGACCCTGGAAGAGGAACTCCTCAGCCACCACCATGTTAGGGTTTTTGCAGAACTTCCCGTTCACGAATACTGCATGCCAAAACATATATTATTACTAATGTGTAAAGAATTCAACTTGTTTGTGATAAAAAAAGTAGGTGATAAATTAATTTGTTTACGTACAGGCAGAGGCGGCATCAGGAACGGCGACGCAGAAGTCCTGAAGCTGGCCGGGATCCGATGCGTACGCGATCGAAGAACACGAGAGGATGAGGAGAATGGTGCAGAGAGCAAAAGAGGTCTTCATTATAGCAGATTGTGTATGGTGAAGGCTGTTTTGTATTCTCTTTTGAATGTTTGTTGTAGTTGTGATGGTGAACTAAGCTAAGAAATGCTCCCTTTTATAGGAGTACAATACTCTTCCTTTTTCTTTATTTTTTATTTTGAAAGTACAATTATATCAAAGTTTACAACTATATATACACAACTCATATACATGAGATATATGACACCACACACGATTTAGGGTCAAACGGGCGTCAGGGAACAATGTATGGTTGCATAGATAATGCAAATTTAAGAACACAAAACACCTAGCCTCCTCGCTTTTCACACGTTGATCAATATCGAGCAACTATGGGTCGACGATCCTTAAAAAACATGCATTATTTCCTGTACTGCATATTCATGCATGGTGGCCGAAATTGTTTGGGATGATTTTTTTTTCCTTCTTTTTCTTTTCCAGCCTTTCACGAAGGTTGTCAGATGGTTTCAAAAATTGGTTTTCAATTTTTGATTAATAGTAATTTTAAAACCTCCCATGAATCTGTCGCTATAAGTTCTATGCTGCAAGTTAAAAGAACGCTTTCCGCTTATCTTCCACCTGTGTGCTAATCACAGGGCGCTGGTTAGTGATATGGGAAGACCGGAGTACGGTAGTGGAGGTGGGAAATCCCGTGGAGAAGATAGCTTAGTGATAGGGAAAGGGAGGGAGCTACAGGAGTGAAAAACATCTCAATACACGGAAGGAATTTGCTGCAGCTATATGGCGGAGGAGGAGACGGGCTGACACTTCTTCTTTGAGTGCTCGAAAGCGCAGGAAACTTGGAATAAGATTGTCCAACGGTGGGGCTTCTGCTGGGCGACGCCGAGGAATACTTAAGAACACTTTAATTTCCAGTCTTATTGAGAGGTTTGGAGGTGCTAAGACGAGACATAGGTTGAGGTATGAGGATTTGCGTTGTGTGGGTATTATGAAAATGGAAAAACACGGTTAGATTTGAGAATATTGGGTGGGATGGGACTATCGAAGAGTCGATGATGAAATTAACTGCAGATTTAGACATGGTGCGATGCTAAGGGGGGAAGATGTTGCTAGGTGTAGTTTTGAGAGATGGAGCTCGGGTAGATTATGTGACAGATGGGAGTTTAGCTAAAACTAATAGTTTCTCGGCAATAATCGAGATGCTAATTTGGGTGCTGCAAAAAAAAAAATAGATGGTTTCGTGACGTGGATCCATAACGTGGTGAGAGTTTAAGAAGAAGGTTGATCGAAGGGCTCTGGTTTCTGCCGGATTGGGTGTGCTTATATCCGGAGCTGATGTCGAGAGAGGAAAAGTTGGTTAGCTCCCGTATGCTTTTGGTGTGTTTGAAGATGTTCGCTCTGATCTTGGAGGTTTGGGTTTTTTCTTCTCCTGTTAGTCCTGTTTTTAGGATATGTACGTTTTTGTTTTCTTTGCTGCATCTTTTTTATGGTACCACTGGTGCCGTGGATGTTTTTAATGAAAAGTTATTATTGATTAATTTGACAGTAATTTCACTTTATAAGGATAATTAAATTGAATATATAATATATTGTTTTTAAATATCATTCAAATCATCATGATTTGATTCAAATCATCATGCTTTAGGAACAGAAAAATCTATGAATGTATTAAATAATTAAAATTGAGATTCATACATATACAAAACTAAACATATCCATTTAATAAAGGAAGGGGTTATCTTAACCATTACTTTAAAAAATTGCTACAACTACTAATACTTGTGCGAAATGTAAATAAATAAGAATAATATTATCACCATTTTAGTAATTAACGATATTTTATATTTAAAAAGAATAATATTATCACCATTTTAGTAATTAATGATGTTTTATATTTAAATGAAACATAACATATGATACAATAAAAGGGAAAAAATAGTAAAATGTAGTTAAATAAAGTGGACCAATAAGAGTAGTCAAGTTACAACAAATTTAAGACGTTAATTAAAGCATTTGAGAAATAGATTGAATTTTGCATATTTAAAAAAAAAAAAAAAAAAATGAAAGACTTATCTGACTTCTATATAAGTAAATAAAAATATGTCAAAATATTTAAGCTTGCATGACGCTATAAACTTAGATAACGATGAGTTTATAAAATTTAGATACAATTATTAGATTAATTTATTTTCATTGATTATTTTTCATATTTCTAATTCATAATTCAAAATAGTTATATGTAATATAGCAGCCTTATAAGATATATTTTCAATTTTATTTGAGTCAAAGAAAAGAAAAGGAAAAAAAAAACAATCGCTTTCATTTAATGATAATAAGATATAAAACATTGTAAAATGCTTAAGTTTAAATTCGTGCATGCATAGATAATGTTTTAGAATTAACGGAATTTGTTTGTTTGTTTATGGAGTAATTAAGAAACATTGTCTACACATATTAACATTATACACGTCCAACCAATTCTCAACACGTATTGTAATTTAAAATTTAATAAACTTGAATTCTTATTTTATTTTTTCTTTGCGAAACTTTTGGAACTTCGAAATATATTCATGTATTCTTATTCAATCATGTATTCTATGTATAAAATTAACCTCTATTTAAAATTAAAATGGATAGAATGAGTAATGTTTTTTGATTTTTTTTTTCCCTTTTAACTTGTAAGATAAATTATTTTAGTAATTCGATTAAAATATAAATTTATAAAATAATAAACTTAATATGCTTATAAAAATCTTTCTATGAAAAAAATTACCGTGCATCGCACGGGCATACGTTCTAGTTATAGTAATAATAAAATCATACTAAAATGTTGGGTGTTTGATCAAACAATTAATTACCTACTTAATCCATATGAAAAGTTGAACCTTAATCTTTAGATTAGATGGACTGGTCAAAAATCTTAATATTTAATTACTAAGTTGAAAGCGTATAAAATAAAAAAATAAAAAAATTATTACAGTGTTTAAATTAAAGAACACCTAATTTCGTACACGTAAACAGATTAGATAATTAACAAGTCAAAATTAAGCTCCATACAGGTAGGTAATTAATTCATTTGATTGCTTTAAAGTAAATTTGTCACTTTTAATTTATGTTTATATGAAAAAAATTGAAGTCGTATTACAGATGACTCGAACGTGTGACATTTGGTTTCGGCTACGTACCACCTTCAACTCTAATACACAAACAAACAAGATGTCGAAATTAGATATGAAGATTGATAGATAGAGTAAGCTGAGAACTTCAACATTTGACAGTTTCGACTCTAAAAGAAAAGGGAATTGAGAGAGAGAGAGAGAGAGAGATTGTAGATATCTACTCATGTTTCTCCTATAAAAAGGAGCATTTCTCATGCTAAGTTCATCACACACCACTACTACAAGAAATCAAAACAAATTAGAGTCCATTTCTCATCTAAAAATGCAGACATCTTATGTTCTATGCGCCATTCTTCGACCGCTTATGCATCGGATCCCGAACAACTTCAGGATTTCTGCGTTGCTGTTCCAGATGCGAGCTCTGCAGGTAAAATCAGTTGAGAAACGTTTGCATTATTATAGAGTTTGATTCATATAGAAATAAAACGCTTAAAAATATTTCTGCATGCATGCATGCAGTATTTGTGAACGAGAAGTTTTGCAAAAACCCTAACATGGTGGTGGCTGAGGACTTCCTATTCCAGGGTCTGAACAAGCCCGGGAGCACGTCGGATCCATTGTGACCCTGGTCAACGTCAACCAGCTGGCCGGGCTCAACACTCTAGGGGTATCGGCAGCACGAATCGACTTCGCCCCCTACGGGATCAACCCGCCCCACACCCACCCCCGTGCGACCGAGGTCTTCATCGTGGTCGAAGGCACCTTTTACGTGGGGTTCGTGACATCGAACCCTGCAGACCCGGCCCAGAAGAACAAGCTCTTCACCAAGTACTTGAAAGCCGGGGATGTCTTCGTGTTCCCACAGGGTCTCATCCACTTCCAGTTTAACGTCGGCGAGACTAACGCCATCGCCTTCGTGGGGTTCGGCAGCCAGAACCCGAGAACCATAACGGTCGCTAACGCGGTGTTCGGGTCGGACCCGAAGATCAACCCGGATGTGCTGGCCAAGGCTTTCCAGGTGGAGAAGAACATCATTGACTACCTGCAGGCCCAGTTCTGGACCAACACCAACTAAACTATATAGATATATATGCAATTATGCATGTTGTATCGTTTTGTTTTCAATAAATATTGTCTTTAATTACTTATTACATTTGCTTCAACTTTGTATTTCCAGGTACATCATGTGTTGTTGATGATTAAATATATAATAAATATTAAACTCTCTGATTTAGTGTTTGTGTCACCACTGTATTTCGATGCGATCTTTTTATCAACTTTTTTAAACTTACGACATTGTGTATTACACGGCATTTATAAAATTTAATCCCTTTGTCCCAAATCAATCGTCTCACTTTCGAGTGGATTATAATGAGTCTATTATAATAATGAATTAGATAGACGTTTGATTTAATATTGCATGCATGTGTATAACCTTAAACCTCTCTTTGCAATTTCGTCCCTCACTCTTTCTAATAGTTCTCATAGTCCATCACCATTTCACAACTCGTTAGATTTCGCCCACTAGACATCAGTATATCCCCTTCGTTAATTTCTTTTGAAATGGTCACATTTTTATGGGCTAGTTTATTAAAAAAAATGAGACTTGTTGTATAATGATGGTGGTCTACATACTTTATTTAGTGTATAAAGGTAGTGTGTTAAGGGATAATGAAAAAGTTAGTGCACATATATATATGGAGTTGTTGATGGAGTTGTCGAGTCAAAATAGAAAACTGAACTTTTCGAATACACATCACAAAATGATAACATGATTATTTCGAATGATAAAACTTGCCCCAATCCAACTCCTAACATGAACTAATATGAACTAAACCCTCCAAAAAAAATAGTAATGTACTTATCTTTCTCTCACTGTCACTGCATATTCATATTCTTGAACCCTAGAACACATTGAACAGATCACAGTTCCAAAGCTTGGTCGACATCGATGTTCGTCTTAATCGAACCGTCTTCAAAGAAACTCCCCCAGCACCAAACCTGATCCCCACTCCTCAATCCATTGTTACTCACCACATCCCCCCATCCATTATCAACAACATATACAGTAACAGCAGCTCCCTCTCCTTCTTGATCATCAGGTGTTAACCTCGACAGCCTCAGATCATTGTACTCACACCCCTTTGCATCAGAGGTAGAAACCCTAACATAACCATCATCAGCTTCATCAACAGCATCCCTCACCACATCCTTGCTACTCCGGACCACTAATCGGTCGAGACGGACGTCGGTATCCGCAGGCTCCAGCTTCTTCTCGAACAACAGAAACCCTTTTCCAACCCGATCCGACTTATCTGCAAGTTTCTTGAAGATATGGAGACTCACCTCATGACGATGTTATGTATGCTTGGCTATTTGCCCGGTTCCCGTTACTAAATCTCCTTCCTCGACTCCGTTTACAGCTGCGAGAGAATCCCATCCATGGCGGAGTTTGAAGCTGCACCTTCCTCCTTCTCCACGGTGCATAGCCAAGCTGATCATCTCGTACTTGTTTCTCTCGGGATCGTTGACGAAAGCCCTCATGTAGCTCCTCGATGGTGTTTTCTGGAGGGCCATCTCCAACTTGTTGGTGAAGCATTCGATCGCCAGCTCCTCCCGATCGCCGCTGTCCACCTTCTTCTCGAACAAGAAAAGCGGCTCCGGCAGCCCCTCCACGTCCGTCTCCGAAACTGAGTAAGACCCTGAACTGTTTGTCGGTGAAGTCGTCGTAGCCGTATCCGGCTACTAATTGGCCTTCTTCGAGACCATTTTCAGCCACCAGCTTCCCCCACAAATTAAAGCAATTCATAGCTATCGGCCAGATTCAATTTGGTAAGGTTGAGATAGTATCATTTACTTAATTAATTTGATAAAGTCTCGAATTTTATTTTTTTTCTCGAGGAAGAGTTTTCATTTTAAAAACGTCTCACTTCCGTTCGGTTGAAACAACGAGAAGTTATTAAGAAGCTGATAAAGAATTATAAGACATATACAGTACACAATTGTTGCAACTCCTTCTTTTCACTTCTATTCCAAATTTCCATTGATCTTGCACTACAACTGAAGCTGCTTTTGAACTGAGAACAAGAATTAAACCTCATGCATATACTAATACTACTAACAGAATTTCAGTGCCCAGAATCTCAGAAATCATGATCCAAACTTGCCCAAATCCAACACCTAACATGAACTAATATGAACTAAACCCTAGCCCCCAAAAAACAAACAAACCATCAGTAGTGTACTTATCTTCCTCTCTCACTGCAGTCAGTACTGCATATGCATATTCATATTCTTCATCTTCATTTTGTTGCTGTAGCAGCGGCCAAAGCTTTGTCGACGCTGATCATCATCTTAATCGAACCGTCTTCACGGAAACGCCCCCAGCACCAAACCTTATCCCCACTCCTCAATCCATTGTTAATCACCACAGCCCTCCATCCATCAACAACATATACAGCAGCTCCCTCTCCTCTCGACAGTTTCAGATCGTAGCTACGCCCCTCTTCATCGAAAGCAGAAACCCTAACAGAACCAGCACGAGCTTCAAGCATCTCATTAACAGCAGCCTTCACCACATCCTTGCAACTTAAGACATCAAATCGGACGAGAAGGCCGTCGGTAGGCTCCAGCTCCTTGTCGAACAACAGAATCGCCGCGTTTCCAATCCGATTCAACACATTGGTTTCTTCTTCTGCAACATTCTTCTTCAAGATATGGAGCAACATGCCGATGTGATAGTCGAAGACTCTACCGATTCCCGTTACTAAATCTCCTTCCTCGACTCCAAATGCAGCCACGACGCCGTCCCATCCATTGACGAAAGTGTAGCAATCAATTCCATCTCGGCTGAAGCTCATGTCGATCTCTTTTAAATTTCCATTGGGATCCTTGACGAAAACCCTAATGTAGATCCTCCACAGTGTTTTCCGGAGGGACATCTTCATCTTGTTGCTGCAGCGTTTGATCACCGGCATATTCAGATCGGTGACGTCCATCTTCTTCTCGAACAAGAAAATCATGCAAGGATCCGCCGCCTCAAGCGCCGCCGCCTTAGCCTGCGGATCTTGATTCTCCGGCGGCGACGGCGCCCCTTGAGCAAAAACGAGTAAGACCCTGAAATAACCTTCGATGCGTTCGTCGTAGCCATATAACGATACTGAATAGCCTTCATTGAGAGCGATGTCAGTCACGATTTGCCCCCATTGGTTTCTGAGAATGAATTCTTCAACGCCGTTGACGATGCCTCGCGAGAAGTGCAGCTCGTACATCTTCGTGTTCACGTAATTTCTGGCGAGAACCTTAACGTAGCCTTCTTGTGATTGTGAGAGAGCCTCCCTCATCTCGTCGCTGAATACGAGGACCGTCGTTCGGTTCTGTTCTGGGTTAGAACCTTCAGAATCCAGCTTCGTTGTGAACATTAAACCGGGTTTGGCTGACAAGGATTGCGTTCGTGATAGCCACCGGAAAATACTTTCTTCTACTGAGCTTGAATTCGCTCCGCCGCCGCCGACGCCGCCGCCTTCGCCTTCGATCGGAGGAGGAGGTGGTGGAGCTGGAGCTGGAGGAGGATCTTGCAACGGCACCACAGTGCTCCTCCTGTTCCTGATCCTGTTCATGATTCTCCACATTTTCTTGAATCGAAGCGGTTGGTTGGTTGATTCTGAGTATGAATATGAACGAGAGAGAATGAATGAATGAATGTGATTCTTGATTAACCGCTCTCTCTCTCTCTCTCTCTCTCTCTCTCTCTAGATATATATAATGAGGCTGAACCTGAAATAACCGCCTTGCTTTCTAAATGGGCCGGGCCTACTCTCTCCGCAAACCATTTCCTTTTTTCTTTTCTTTTTTTCGATTCTTTTTTAAATATTTATTTTATTATTTATTTATGTAGAGTGGAGTGGAGCCATTCTTTACTTTTTCCATTTTTCGATTTAAAAAGGAAATATATTATTATATCATTACTAATAATTTATTATCGTAAATGTTTTAAAATATACCACGTGGAGTAGTCACTTAGATAAAAAGATAAAAAATATACACTCGTATCATAATATCTCTACTATTTACTAATTTAGGAATTTGAGGTCCCGAACTCATTCACACAAAATGTCGGAAATCACGAATTTATAAATTTGAGGTCGTGAATTCACTCACGTAAAATTAAGCTCGTTTATTCACTTACGTAAAATAAAGTCATGAATTCACTCTAAAAAAAATATCTGAATTTCACGAATTCCCAAATTCAATCGGTAGATCCATTTGCAACAAAACATTGTTGCAAAAAAAAACAAAAAAAAAAAAGTAGGTGTACGAGTGATGCACCCTAGGGCACACGTCACACTCAAAATGCCGAGGATGAATTTCATTGATTGAGCAAAAAACTAAAGTTAAATTAATTTAAAACGTTTTTTCACATACACTTCAATCTGAACCCGACCCTAATTGACTCGATTGAGTCTACAGTAGAGGAAGTACAATAAAAAAGGATCGAATTCGGCCCACTTATTAAAGAGATGAGCCCGGTGATCAGGTGCGCTAAGTCACTAGTTAGTTAAAATGAAAATAACCTTTGTAACTAACATGGTTAAATTTTAATGTTATACCTATTTCAAAAGTCATGAAACAAGTTGGCACATGCACAACTACGATTGCATCAATTGTCAACCAATGGTAACGAATATTTATTATACTAATAACAAAGTTTAAATGAAAGTTTAAGTTTTCCCTAACAAACATACATACGTATAACGAATATTTATCTATTAACTTAATAATAAAATGAATAGAAGAAAACCCTTCACTACAAAAATCCCTGCAATTACCTACAAGATTACCTACAGAATTAACTACGGATTTGGTGGTTGCAGACGGATTGCGTACGGAAAGGTTCCGTAGCTAAAAGGCGGGTCGGGAAAATACACGCCCGTAGAGAATCCGTAGGCAAATTTCGCTACGGAATAACTACAGTCGTTTCCGTAGGCAATTAGTAGTTTGATGATGTCATTAAACATTGTGATCCCCTAGGGAATGCCTACGGATTGGCTACCCGGAAAAAAAAAAATTAATAATATATATTCGCTTCTTTTTAATACTAATATTTTCCTATTTATGTATGAACAACAATAAAATAATATAAACTCAATAAATAATAGTAATAAGACAGAAATAAGCAAATAATTTCATTTCATTTGAAATATTCAAACAAATTTATTCTATTGATCTAATTATGTTACAGACTCTACACAGACACACAAAAATTATCTAAAATCCGAATATTACATAACGGTGCTAAGAAGATTGAATCATCTTCTTCATGAGGAATTCCAAACCAACTGTAAATATTGGATCATCAAAACCTGCATAAACAGCCTGCGAAAAGAGTTCCGACAACAGAAATGTGGAACAATATACCTACATTATGATAAAGGAGAAGTTACAAAAACTCAAGAATGTTACCCTGCATGTGAAGGGGCGTAAGGATCTTGCAAGTTATCAGGTCCTACCCCAATGGTATCCCTTTCTTCTCTTTAATTTGCCTCTGTTTTGTATAGCCTCTATAACGGAGAAAGCATAATACTTGTGTTAAATATCAAGGACCAAGGGCAACAAAAGGCAAAAAATATATATAAATACGAACACTAACATAACATGAAAAATAACATGACATGAAAAATAACATGGCTTCTTCTCCGGCAAATGAAGCATAAAACATGAATTTGCAATTAGCACCAACACTAACACTTAAAGAACCTTAAACACTTGATCACAAACCAAATACCTGAACTCATTTATTCTCTCTCAAATATGGTATCCTGCCATAAAAGTAGAAATGAGCAGCTACATACATCTAAATCAGACAATTCACTCCAACTTAACAGGAAGCATGAATCTATCAAAGCATGAATCTATCAGCAAATCATCACACACATATGTGAACTCAAGTAGCTAGCTAAATTAAAAGAAGTAGAAGCAATGGTCAATTAAGTTGCAGTAAACTAGTGATAAACTGATACGAATCAATCTTCGCCTACGCATGATGAGGGATTGGAGACGGATGTAAGTGAGGAGGAATCGCATGAGGAGGAGGCCTTGGACGTGATTGAGGAAGAGATCGACGTCCAAGGCTCGGACGGGCGGCCCAAGCGTGCGACGAGGAGGCCCGCCAAGTTTGACGACTTTGTTCGTTAATTGGGTTCGGCCCAATTATTTAATTATCGAGTCTATTTTATTTTGTAAATCTTTTCGGGTTTTCTTGTTGATTCTTTCCCGAATCGTACGAGTCGAATCAACCAGGGTCCTTAGTTATAAATAGAGGGATTAGGGTTCTTTATGATTAAGCAATATATGAAACCCTATTTTTCTTTCTCGTATTCTTTTGCCGCAAGTTTCATCCTTCTTCTTTCTTCGCACAACGCCGACGTGATCGACGGGGAGAGCCCGCGACTGTCGTTTATTGTTATTCGGGTGTTCGTTTAGTGCGTTAGGAGCAGGAGGCTCTTAACAAGTGGTGCTTTCATCTTCGTTCTCGTCCTCGCCGCGCCATACCATGCATCCGAGCCGCTCTTTGAACGCGACCTGGCCGCCGCTGTCAAAGCCGATGGGTTCGTCGGGCTCATCGTCGTCAATTGTTCCCCCACCGCCCTCCGACCAGTTTCCGATGGAGTCGCTGATCCGGGTCCTTCAACGGGTAGAGGCCAAGCTGGACGCCTCGGAGCACCGCGCTGCACCGCCGTCCGAATTACCGTGGGAAGGGCGCTCGCCGCCGTGGCCTTCGGGAAACGCCACCACCATGTCGACGTCGGTGACGTTACCATCCTCCCAGCCGCCTTCTTCGGCAGTATGGCCATCGCTGGAGGAGAACCGCCGCGGTTCGGCGGGACAGCAAGGGGGGTATGCAGGGAGATCGACGTGGGATCCACCCCTAGACCACCGATCCACCACTCCCGTCGTGAGCACTCCATCAACGTGGGATAAGCCGGTGATCAACCGCGGGGAACACTACGGGTCCCGTTCTTCTTGGGAGCAGCCTCAATCACGTGGAGGTCCTCCCCATTCTTCGTCCGAGCCGTCCCGCTTTATGCGTTTGGATCCTCCGATGTTTGATGGCTCGGACGCGCAATCATGGGTAACGAGAGTTCAATATTACTTCGATTATATTTCTTTACCTATTGAACATCGCTTACATTCGGTTATTATGTTGTTTTCTCCACCGGCGTCGGATTGGGTGTTCTCATACCGAGATCACAACCTCCACGTTTCGTGGCCACAGTTTTTGGACGACGTTCGGAGGCGCTTTGATCCGAATTATTTCGTGAACTACATTGAGCTGCTGTCCAAACTTTCGCAGACAGGGACGTTGACTGATTACAACAATGAGTTCGAGAAATTGATGAATCGGACTCATGGTCTTACGGAAGCCAACCTTCTCCCGATGTATATTAGTGGCCTTCGGCAACCGGCTCGTGGCCAGGTGCGTTTGCACCATCCTCAATCGGTGGCGGCAGCCATGGCAATCGCAGCCGAATTCGAGACGTCGGTGGATCGTAGCGCTCAAGTTCCTAGGCGTCCGTGGCAGGCGAGAGACTCGCGGCCGGTGCACGTGCAGTCCGGGTTGGAGGGCTCTACATCGACACCCTCGGCCTCCGCCGGGAATCGCACGCGGGAGTTGTCTAAGTTGCCGATTGTTCGTTTATCATCTGCCGAACGTTCTGAGCGTAGTCGTCAGGGCCTCTGTTGGTATTGCCCGGAGAAGTGGACGGTAGGGCATGCCTGCAAGAAACCGGTTTTGGCTTTTATGGGAACAGACGAACACCTCGCAGCATTCGATGCCGTGGATGAGCACGTCGAGGAGGCGGCCACGGAGCCTGAGGTCGTCACTACAGACCTTTCTCATCTTCTGAGTTTGGACGGCCGCCCTAGGGCTTCTTCTATCGAGTTACTTGGGCGTTTAGGGAGTTCTGAGGTGAATATATTGGTGGACACCGGCAGTACGCACAACTTCGTGCACCCTCGGATAGCTGAGCGTTGTCATCTTCCGCTGGTTCAAATTACGCCTTTTCATGTGTATATGGGCAATGGCCAAGCTTTGAAATGTTCGCACAAGACGGAGGACGTGGAGTTGAGTATACAAGACCACATATTTCATGTGGAATTGTTTGTTTTGTCGCTGCATGGGCCGAGCGTGGTGTTGGGAATGGATTGGTTGCACGAGCTTCGCCGGGTTACGACAGATTATGAGAAGGGTACGTTGGAGTTCAATAGTGAGGGTCGGCAGATCTGTTTGAGCATTCCGCCTCGGCCGCCTCGTCAAGTATCAGCTAGGGTTTTCATGTCGCTTCTGAGTCACCGGGATATGGGAGCGTTGTTTGAAGTAATGGAGATCGATGATTCCACGGTTTCGGCTGCTCTGGAGAGTCCCGGGGAGGCGGTGGTTTTCCCTCTCGACATTCCACAGGAGGTACGTTCGGTGTTAGAGGGTTTCCCCTCTGTTTTTGCCGTTCCCGCCGGACTGCCGCCAGTTCGCCGCTTTGATCACAAAATTCACTTGTTGCCGAATTCGAAGCCAGTGAATGTTCGGCCCTACCGGTACCCGTACTTCCAGAAGAACGAGATTGAAAAACAGGTCAAGGAGATGCTAGAGTCGGGAATCATTCGTAGGAGTAGCAGTGCTTTTTCCTCGCCGGTCCTCCTAATACGGAAAAAGGATGGTTCATTTCGCTTTTGCATTGATTACAGAGCTCTGAATGGAGTGACGGTACCAGATCACTTTCCTATCCCGACTTGCGACGAGCTTTTTGATGAACTGGGAGAAGCTCGGGTCTTCACGAAGTTGGACTTGCGTTCAGGCTACCATCAGATCAGGATGCACGATGCAGATGTCTTTAAGACGGCCTTTCGCACTCACGACGGCCACTTCGAGTTTCTGGTTATGCCTTTCGGCTTAACTAACGCCCCGTCTACTTTCCAGGCCGCCATGAACGATATCTTTCGCCCCCTATTGCGGAAATTCGTTATTGTTTTCTTCGACGACATCTTGGTCTACAGCCCATCGATTGGGAGCCATGCCGAGCATCTTGCGGAGGTCTTGGGGATTCTACAGGCGCATAAGTTTTTCATCAAGATGTCTAAATGCTCGTTTTGTTGCTCTTCAGTGGATTATTTGGGCCATATTATATCCGAGGGCCTTCTGAAAGCGGACCCAACGAAGCTGGAGGCGATGGTGGCTTGGCCTAGGCCGAAGTCTGTCAAGCAGTTGCGCGGGTTTTTGGGCCTCACAGGGTATTACAGGCGCTTTATTTCGAATTATGCTATGATCGCGTCTCCATTGACGGATTTATTGAAGAAAGATTCGTTCGAGTGGTCGTTTGAGGCGTCCGAGAGTTTTGCAGCATTGAAGGACGCCATGACATCAGCCCCGGTCCTTCGCCTACCGGATTTTTCAAAGACCTTTGTTGTGGAAACAGACGCTTCGGGCCATGGTATTGGGGCCGTTTTGATGCAAGATAACCATCCTCTTGCGTTCTTTAGCAAGAAGTTGGGACCGCGCCGACGGGTGACGTCTACTTATCATAAGGAGCTATACGCCATAGTGGAAGCTGTGCAGAAATGGCGTCAGTATCTCTTGGGTCGGGAGTTTGTGATCCGAACAGACCAGAAAAGCTTGAAGGAGTTGTTGCAGCAGGTTATACAGACGCCTGATCAACAGTTGTATGCTCGAAAACTAATGGGGTTCAAATTCAGAATTGAGTACAAGCCGGGGGCGGCTAATAAAGTTGCTGATGCTCTATCTCGTTGCGAGGAGGAACCCCGTAGTGAGGAGGTGGCGCCCGAGACGGTAGAGGAGTTGTTTATGGCGGTGTCTCATCCGATGTCGGAGATTCTCGAGTTGCTTAGGGTTGAGGTGCGCACCATTCCGGAGCTCTCAACCCTGACCGCGGCTATTGAGTCGGGAACGGCTCCCCGGGGTTTTCATATGAGTGATGGGCTCCTATTTCTTGATCATAGGATCGTGGTAGCATCTTCTTCGGAGGCGAAGATGGCGATTTTATACGAGCATCATTCGACTCCGGCGGCCGGCCATCCGGGCGTAGAACGCACATTCCGGCGATTGTCTACATCATTCTATTGGCCTAATATGAGGAAGGACGTCAAGAGTTTTGTGGCGGGATGTTTCGAATGCCAAACTACCAAATATTCGACGCAAAAGCCAGGTGGTCTTCTTCAACCTCTTCCGATTCCATTTCAAGTATGGGAGGAGGTATCTATGGACTTTGTGACGGGTCTACCGCAATCTAGGGGATTTACGGCGATCATGGTGGTCGTCGATCGTCTCTCGAAGTACGCTCACTTCGCTCCTCTTCCCACGAAATTTGATGCATGGCGTGTGGCAAGGCTATTCGTGGATACGGTTGTAAAGCATCATGGGTTTCCGGCAAAGCTCGTGTCGGATCGGGATTCTATTTTTCTTAGCGAAGTGTGGGAGCATTTACTCAAATTGAGTGGCACGAAGCTAAACTTTACAACGGCTTATCATCCTCAGTCAGACGGGCAAACAGAGGTGAAGAATCGAGGGCTTGAACAATACTTGCGTGCGTTTGTCTCAGAGCAGCCGGCGAAGTGGTCCAACCTCCTTCCGTGGGCGGAGCTGGCTCTGAATTGTTTCCACCATGAGGGCTTGGGTACTTCGCCATTTCGAGCTCTTTATGGACGAGAGCCTCCGCCTCTCATTGCGGCTCGGCCGTCGCCTACGTGCCCTACGTCGGTAGCTGCGGCAATTCGTAGTCGGGGAGAATTGTTGGTGTGGCTACGGAAAAATCTTGAACGTGCGCAGCAGAGAATGAAGGATTCGGCTAACAAACATCGTCGTGATGTTCAGTTTAGTGTGGGCGACAAGGTGTTATTGAAACTCCAGCTGTATAGGCAACATTCGGTGGCCAAACCGTTGTCTGTGAAATTATCGCGTCGCTTCTATGGGCCGTTCGAAGTGGTGGAACGCGTTGGGGAGGTTGCATATCGGCTTAAGCTGCCCGAGGACAGTAGGATACATGACGTGTTCCATGTAAGCTTATTACGGCCTTTTGTGGATGGCGGGGGTGTGAATCCGGCCAATTTCCCAACGTTTTTTGCTCGCGGGAAGGCGGTGGCTCGTCCCGTGCGTGTGGTGGAATGTAGGAGCGTGCGTCGTGAAGGGGCTGTGGTGGATGAGTGTTTGGTCGAATGGGATGATGATAACGGGGCGGTGCCGTCGTGGGAGCCTCGGGAAGTGGTTAGTCGTTGCTTTCCTTCGTTACTCCTTGAGGACAAGGAGGTTGTTAAGGACGGGGGGGTTGATACGAATCAATCTTCGCCTACGCATGATGAGGGATTGGAGACGGATGTAAGTGAGGAGGAATCGCATGAGGAGGAGGCCTTGGACGTGATTGAGGAAGAGATCGACGTCCAAGGCTCGGACGGGCGGCCCAAGCGTGCGACGAGGAGGCCCGCCAAGTTTGACGACTTTGTTCGTTAATTGGGTTCGGCCCAATTATTTAATTATCGAGTCTATTTTATTTTGTAAATCTTTTCGGGTTTTCTTGTTGATTCTTTCCCGAATCGTACGAGTCGAATCAACCAGGGTCCTTAGTTATAAATAGAGGGATTAGGGTTCTTTATGATTAAGCAATATATGAAACCCTATTTTTCTTTCTCGTATTCTTTTGCCGCAAGTTTCATCCTTCTTCTTTCTTCGCACAACGCCGACGTGATCGACGGGGAGAGCCCGCGACTGTCGTTTATTGTTATTCGGGTGTTCGTTTAGTGCGTTAGGAGCAGGAGGCTCTTAACATAAACACTGATTTTCTACGTGTTTCGAGAGTTTATAGTTGTGTTTCAGTGTTATTATCATGATCGAATTCGATACTTTTAATATATATTTCTTATATTCGAGGATATTACACTTGATCGTAGTCTTGTTGAGTTTTGTAGGGAAAATCGGAGAAAAAGGGAACTTAATTCATTAAGTACGGGCCATGGGCCTTGAGCCCAACATGCAAGCCCAAAGCATAGCCCAACAAGCCCAAATCAAAGATGGCACGCGGCCAACAAATTCCTCACGCTGCATGCACATGCGGCCGCGCTCCCATGCATGCGGCCGCGTCTTCGTGCCGCACCTCCACCTTATCCATTAACGACGCCGCCGCGTTTCCTCCACCACATGCCCGCGTCCAGGAAGCCCATCTCCGCGTCTCCTACACGCGGCTTGACACGCGGCAGCGCCATCTTCCACCCTCGCCCGCGCCTGTCCCATTTTAGTTAGAAGCGTGATATATGCTATGGAGATTGATGGAAATCGTAACGGCCCATGAATGAAGAATTGGGAGAAGAGGATAATAGGAGAGGAAGAAACGACGGAAGGGGGATCTCATATCTTACATCTCGCACTCTACGAAAATCACAAGCGACTTGGGATTCAACCTTGGGAGAAGAAGATCGAAGGATTCAAGTCGGCGATATTCGGAGCCTAGTTCTCTACGGTTTTCGTTTGTTATCGATTATGCTTACTTCGAATCTTGGGATTTTTGTCTTCATTATGTTTGGCTAATTTTCTATTATTCTAGAGTTAGGGAGTAGATGAATATTGTAGACTCGATTTAGTTTTCGTTAATCGATCTAGACTTTCTATTGTTTCGTATGTTCTTGTATGCATTGCTTGCTTATTTGATTAGCTACCAAATTCGCATGATTTATTGTGTTGATTCGATAGGCGGAAGATGAGAATTAACACTCGAACGGGAAGTTTTGCAAAAACCCTAACATGGTGGTGGCTGAGGACTTCCTGTTCCAAGGTCTCGACAAGCCCGGGAACACGTCGAACGCGGTCGGATCCATCGTGACCCCGGTCAACGTCAACCAGCTTGCCGGGCTCAACACTCTTGGCGTCTCGTCCGCCCGCATCGACTTCGCCCCCTACGGGATCAACCCGCCCCACACCCACCCACGTGCGAGTGAGGTCTTCATCGTGGTCGAAGGCACCTTTTACGTGGGGTTCGTGACGTCGAACCCCGCGGACCCCACCCAGAAGAACAAGCTCTTCACTAAGTACTTGTACCCCGGGGATGTGTTCGTCTTCCCCCAGGGCCTCATCCACTTCCAGTTCAACGTCGGCAAGACTGACGCCTTCGCCTTCGTGAGCTTCGGCAGCCAGAACCCGGGGACCATAACGATTGCCAACGCGGTGTTCGGGTCGGACCCGAAAATCAACCCGGATGTGCTGGCTAAGGCTTTCCAGGTAGAGAAGAACATCATTGACTACCTGCAGGCCCAGTTCTGGACCAACACCAACTAAACTACATAGATATATGCATGTCGTGTCGACGACGTCGTTTTGTTTTGAATAAATTGGGAGGAAATATGTATTATGTCTTTACTTATAACGCTTGCTTCAACTTTGTATTTCCAGTGATGAAATAATGAGCTCCTATCTTGAGCTAGTTACTTAATGTTACCAATAATTTATGATCACTCTTCTTTAATGGATTTGGATAATCTATTACATTTTGATTTTGATAAGAAACTACGACATATATTGTCTATTGCATGCAGTGACGGAGCCAGACATTTGCTCATGGGGGTCCAAAATAGTTACTCCATCCTTCTTCTTTTTTACGCGTTTTTTAGAATATATTTGAGTGTAAAATAATAGAGCCGTTGCAAGAAAAATAGAGGGAGTAATTTTAATTTAGAAGTTCATATATGAGAGTTTTAAAACAAAATAACAATTAAATAGTACTAATGTAGTACTCAATCAAAATACTATTTTCATTATGGTGAATATCTAAAGACAAAATTTCGTAAACAAAAGTCAATAGTGAATATTTGAAAATGAGAGAAATTTTTATCTGCATGTTATGAAATTGGAGGTCGGAATCATGTAATGGTATCGCCACATATCAAATTTGGAGGAAAAAAATGCGGTCATTTATAATTTTAGGATTTGATTATAATATAATTTGTCAAATATAAGTATATAGGAATATATATTTAATCCTTAATTATTGTAAAATTACTATATTAAAAAAAAAAAAAATTAAAATCTTACCCGGGCCCAATGGCCCCCCTGGCCCCATTGTGGCTCCGTCCCTGATTGCATGACATTTAATAAATACTAGTACTCCTACCGTCCTTTTAAGTTTATTCCTTTATTTTTATATTCGATTGTCCTCTAAGTATTTGCTTCATCTGTTTAAAGATGTGGACCTATATGAAACTTTATATTTTCACCATCAACTTACACACAAAGTTATAAATTAATGTGGGACACAAACTCTACTATAAACACATAAATATACTACAAAGATTAAACTGTAATTCCATTATAAATACACTAATTAAGGATGATTTAAAGGGTGATCAATATCGAATTTCTTTAGCATTAAAGAAAATGCAAACTAAGAAGTAAGATTCTTTCTCGTTGATAAAAGGTGATAAGAGATGATAAAAGGAGTGGAATTCAAAGAGTGATTTTCCATTTTATTCTCGTCTTCTTTCGCATTAATTAAAGAACACAGCATTAGTTATTTTTTCGAAATATAAAATTTGGAAATGCAAAGCTTTATAAATTTCAAAGTCAAGGAGTTGTAATAATAAGTAAAGGAAATGCTTCCTCACATTTTATTGGATAAAATTAAATTGAAACGACATTCAATCAAAATAAATTGAAAAATAAAACGACATTAAAATAGTAATACATGAATAGTTTAGTTGAACTGAGCCTGCAGCTCATCGATGGTCTTCTTCTCAACCTGGAAAGCCTTGGCCAACACATCCGGGTTGATCTTCGGGTCCGACCCGAACACCGCGTTGGCAATCGTTATTGTTCCCGGGTTCTGGCTGCCGAAGCTCACGAAGGCGACGGCGTCAGTCTTGCCGACATTGTACTGGAAGTGGATGAGGCCCTGGGGGAAGACGAACACATCGCCTTCTTTCAAGTACTTGGTGAAGAGCTTGTTCTTCTGGGTGGGGTCCGCGGGGTTCGACGTAACGAACCCCACGTACAGAGCGCCCTTGACCAGGATGAGGACCTCGGTCGCACGCGGGTGGGTGTGGGGCGGGTTGAGCCCATAGGGGGCGAAGTCGATACGGGCGGATGAGACTCCGAGAGTGTTGAGCCCGGCTAGCTGGTTGACGTTAACCGGGGTCACGATGGATCCGACCCGGTTGGACGTGTTCCCGGGCTTGTTGAGACCCTGGAAGAGGAAATCCTCTGCCACCACCATGTTAGGGTTTTTGCAGAACTTCCCATTCACGAATACTGCATGCAAAACATATATTATTACTAATTTGTAAAGAATTCAACTTTTTTGTGATAAAAAAGTAGGTGACAAATTAATTTATTTACGTACAGGCAGAGGCGGCATCAGGAACGGCGACGCAGAAGTCCTGAAGCTGGCCGGGATCCGATGCATACGCGATCGAAGAACACGAGAGGATGAGGAGAATGGTGCAGAGAGCAAAAGAGGTCTTCATTATAGCAGATTGTGTATTGTGAAGGCTGCTTTGTATTCTCTTTTGAATGTTTGTTGTAGTTGTGATGGTGAACTAAGCTAAGAAATGCTCCCTTTTATAGGACTACAATACTCTTCCTTTTTCTTTATTCAGATTATTTAATGTGGAAATTGTCAAAACTTATCTTTGAAATTTCTTCTCTTGCTGAATTTTTCATCATATGGTATAACCTAATACTGATTATTTTATCTTGATTATGATAGTTTTATTTTTACAAAGTCCTTCAACTGATATGGACTTCTTCTTCAACGTTCAATCGACTACTCCTTTCGTTCCATTTAAACCAACACAACTCAAACTATGGATGCTTAGTAGTACATATAAATAGGGTGCAAATCATCTATGTATTAGCTTAGCTATGTACGTATTCGCTATCAGCCAAATTTGTTTTATAACATCAACGGATTATCTTCGCTAGTTATGAATATTTTCAAAAATTAGCAACGATCGAATTGGTACTCAAAAAGATTTCATGAACACAAAAATTGTTAATTTTAAGAATTTTATAAATACATGGCAATCGTTCGTTGTTACAATAAAAAGTGTCAGACTAAAATGTGATATACGATCTCAACTGGCGTGTACTTTAGTTGTTGAATGTTGAGTTAGTAAATCAAGATACCCATGGTAGCCAAAATGTTGGTTGATTCAAATTCAAACTAATTTACCTAGTCTACTCAAATATATATTATAGTAATAAATTAATTATATATACTAAAATGTTGGGTGTTTGATCAAACAATTACCTACTTAATCCATATGAAAAGTTGAACCTTAATCTTTAGATTAGATGGACTGGTCAACAATCTTAATATTTACTTAGTTGAAAGCGTATAATTAAATTAAAAAAATTATTACAATGTTTAAATTAAAGAAAACCTAATTTCGTACACGTAAGCAGTATTACGACTGACTGTGTCAATGCAAGGATTAATTAACAAGTCAAAAAAATTGAAGCCGCATGCATAGAGATCTATGAATGGCATGAAATTTAAAAACTGTATTACAGATGACTCGAACATGCGACATTTGATTTCGACTCTAGCAACGGAATTTTCAATTGTTAAAACGCGTATTTTTTTTAGTGATGGCGAAATTAGATGTTGCGCATTAGGTATGAAGATCGATCGAGGAACTGATTAGAACTTCAACATTTGACACTTTCGACTCTAAAAGAAAAGGGAATTTAAAATATATATTAGAGAGAGAGAGAGAGAGATTGTAGATATCTACTCTTGTTTCTCCTATAAAAAGGAGCATTTCTCATGCTAAGTTCATCACACACAAAACAAATTAGAGTCCATTTCTCATCTAAAAATGCAGACAATGTTCTATGCGCCATTCTTCTCATCTTCTCGTATTCTTCGATCTCTTATGCATCGGATCCCGACCAGCTTCAGGATTTCTGCGTTGCTGTTCCAGATGCAAGTTCTGCAGGTAAAATCAGTTGAGAAACGTTAGTATTATTACAGAGTTTGGTTCATATAGAAATAAAACGTTTATAAACATGTCTGCATGCATGCAGTATTCGTGAACGGGAAGTTTTGCAAAAACCCTAACATGGTGGTGGCTGAGGACTTCCTGTTCCAAGGTCTCGACAAGCCCGGGAACGCGTCGAACGCGGTCGGATCCATCGTGACCCCGGTCAACGTCAACCAGCTTGCCGGGCTCAACACTCTGGGCGTCTCATCCGCCCGTATCGACTTCGCCCCCTACGGGATCAACCCGCCCCACACCCACCCCCGTGCAACCGAGGTCTTCATCGTGGTCGAAGGCACCCTCTACGTGGGGTTCGTGACCTCGCACCCCGCAGACCCGGCCCAAAAGAACAAGCTCTTCACTAAGTACTTGTACCCCGGGGACGTGTTCGTCTTCCCCCAGGGCCTCATCCATTTCCAGTTCAACGTCGGCAAGACTGACGCCGTTGCCTTCGTGGGGTTCGGCAGCCAGAACCCGGGGACCATAACGATTGCCAACGCGGTGTTCGGGTCCAGTGGCGACTCCAGGAATTTCAATTCGGGGGTGCGAAAATTAATAATATAACATTAAAAAAATACCATATATCTTACAATAATGTCTCAATGAAAATAGTAAAATTACAAATATACCTAATTTAACTTTCGACGAGACGACACTTCTTGAAAGCGGTTGGCAACATCGTCGTCTGAAACTTGTAAGAACACATCTCTCTCAATGTAGGTGACCAAACAATCATTTAAAAATTGATTTCCCATCCTATTTCGCAACTTGTTCTTGACATAAGTCATTCCAGAAAATACTCTCTCAACGCTTGTTCTCACAACTTGTTCTCGCAACTTGTCCATACTTGCAGTAGAAGTGTCTACCCACCAATTTTCTTTGTCCAATAATCTTCAATTTTGAATAAAATTTTCCAAACAATTAATTAATTTATTCTCTCCTGGACCATTCTCCACAAAGAGTCTAAGACAAAGTGGAAGTGTGGAACTCCTTTCAAAAAAAATAAAATAAAATAAAAATAAAGTAAACTATAAAAGAGGTGGGTGCTTGCGGTTGCTTCCCCAAATCCCAATCTCATCCCTGATCCCACCACAACAAAAAGGAACAGAGTTATAAATTCACCCATTTACCTTTCTTTAAATTGACTTTATTTAGAAAGCACGTAGCACAGTGCCGTGTCGCCGACTATGAAATTGCCGGCGTCGGAGTCGGTGCGGAGCCAATCTGATCTGCCCTATGAAATCGCCGGCGTCGGAGTCTTGAGACTCAAAAACTTGGAATCGAAAATGGCTAACGGCGAATCGCCGAATGCGGACAGGTGAGGAGTGGAGTGGGGACGGGGTTCTGACTTCTGAGAGGGTCCCTCCGTTTCTTCTTCTTTTTTCCGCTTTGCTTACGTGGGTGGCTTTATTTTTTTTTATTTTTTCTCTTTTTTTCTTACGTTTTTTTCTTATTAATAATAATAATACTCCCTCCGTCCTCCATTTAGTGACGTTAATATTATATTGGGACGTCCTCCATTTACTGACAATTTCCATTTCAATAATGCTATTTGGCCATAATGTGGCCGACCACACAACGATATTTTTCATAATATACGTAATTTTAAAAATTGTAAATGATAACTATAATTTATTAGTTTAATATTTTAATTTAAAAATATTTTTTTTCCCAAAAATTACATATTTTTCTCTTTTTTTCTAGATAAAAAGGTAATAAATCCTTTAAAATAGTAAAAATTATCAAATAATTAAAGGATTAATTTAAAAAAATACGTAAAAAATATGGAGTATCGCTTTTTGAGTTTTTTATAATCTATAAAAGTTTGGCATAAATATATAAATTATTTGATACTAAAAAAAATAAAAAAAGTTATATTATGGCCGGCCACATTATGGCCAAATAGCATCACTCTTTCCATTTTTGGACGCAGACCCCACAATCACTTTAACACTTTAACACTTTATACATCTATTTTTTTATTATTTTAACATTTTAATACTATTAAACAATTCAAATGGACCAACAATTGTTCCACTTTAACACTTTAACACATTAATTTATTATTATACCATAAAATGCAAAAAAACGCGTGCCCATACTCCCTCCGTCACTAAATGGAGGACGGAGGGAGATATATATATATATATATATATATATATATATATATATATATATATATATATATATATATATACTAGTGAAAATATTGAAATCTACCCATTTTGAACCTCCACCATAAAACTACCCATTTTTTTTTCCCTCATTTAAATCTACCCATTTGATAATTATTTGGTAATTCAATTTAAAAAAAGATTTGACACGGAAAGACAAATGTGAAATAATACAGTTCAACTTTTCCGACCGGTTCGTACGTAGTTCGACTTAATACGTGAGTTTTAGCCGGAAAATGGTCAAACCGGTCGACAAAGTCGCCGGAATGTTGAAACCGGTCGACCGGTTTCAAATATTCCGGCGACTTTGTCGACCGGTTAGTACGTATTTTGACTTAAAACGTCAATGTAAGCCGGAAAATGGTCGACCAGTTTCAACTTTTCGGCGACTTTGTCGACCAGTTTGACCATTTTCATGGTTAAAAGTCGACGAGATTGCCGGAACCAATGAACCTGATGCGGTACGATTTATGCAATGTCTCGATCACCCGAAGAACTCGCGCAAGTTTCAGAATTTGGCGAAATCCTAGTGTTTTTCGGGCGGAAACGACGTTCTGAGCAAAACTCATGACATGAGCGCTGGCGGATTTTGGGCAAATTCCATCATTTAGAGGGTCAAAACTGCAATTTTATAGTTTTTCGGGTTATTTCGTAATTTTCGCATTTTGGTGATTAGGGTTTACTATTTATTCGTTGTCATAACATTGTAGCCGCAGTTTTGATTGAATTCGAATTTGATTCTCTCGTTTTACGAGTTTCGTTCTTCCTGTCACGCATACGCTGCATCAAAACCGGTCGAAAATCTCGCCGGAAAATGATAGGTATTCTCGACCACAGTTGAATTTTGGCATTCTAGTCACAAAATAATAGGTATTTTGACTTAAAACGTCAATGTAAGCCGAAAAATGGTCAAACCGGTCGACAAAGTCGCCGGAATGTTGTAACCGGTCGACCGGTTTCAAATATTCCGGCGACTTTGTCGACCGGTTTGACCATTTTCCGGCTTACATTGACGTTTTAAGTCAAAATACGTACAAACCGGTCGACAAAGTCGCCGGAATATTTGAAACCGGTCGACCGGTTTCAACTTTTCGGCGACTTTGTCGACCGGTTTGTACATTTTCCGGCTTCGAGTGACAAATTCAGTGCTTTACCATAATTTCGGCCGGAATTTCTTCGCCTGAATAGCTCATTTCTTCGTCAGCTTTGGGAGAAAAACAAGAGCATATTTTTTTAAAATTTTAAATTAAAAAATGGAATGGGTATTTTAAATACCATAGGTAATTAAATGGGTAGTTTTGTATTGGAGTGTTTGAAAATGGGTAGTTTTAATTTTCACCCTATATACTACTATTTTTTTAATTTTTTTTTTGGGGTACAGCTGTGAGCTGTACCCCCAATGCCCTTGCCTGGAGTCGCCACTGTTCGGGTCGGACCCGAAGATCAACCCCGATGAGGCCAAGGCTTTCCAGGTTGAGAAGAACATCATTGACTACCTGCAGGCCCAGTTCTGGACCAACACCAACTAAACTACATAGATATATGCATGTGGTGTGGACGACGTCGTTTTGCTTTGAATAAATTGGGAGGAAATATGTATAATGTTTTTACTTATTACGCTTGCCTTAAACTTTGTATTTCCAGTGTACATCATGCATGTGGCGATGATGATGAAATAATGAGCTCCTTGAGCTAGTGATTTAGTGTCACAAATATTCTATGATAAAGTGATTTCATGGATTTGGATAATCTATTGCATTTTGATTTCAGTAAGATTTTTGTCCAAGTTACCGAAAAATACGACATACATTATGTGTTGCATGACACTTAACAAATACTAGTACTTAATTTCATTGTCCCTCAGGTGTTATGTCTTTAATCTATTTTATTTTACGATTGTTCCATAGTATGTGCTTCGTCAATTTTATGAAGTGGACCCCATAAGAAACTTTAACCATCAACTTACACACAAACTTTCAAAAGGTGTGACTCAAATCACTTGACGTTAAACTCCATTATAAACACACGCATTGCAAAAATTAAAAAACCGTGTCACGGACTTGACGGATGACGGGCGTAACATTTTTACACGTATAGAGTCAAATCACAATTTTACATATTTACATTTTCGTCAATTTTATATACTACATGATTGCAAAAATGAATAGTTAATTAGATCTATGAAAATAAGTTTTCATCCTACGTATGAAGAGAAGCAAACTGTTATTATTTGGTTAGTTTTTCGAAATATGTAATTTGGAAATACAAAGCAAAGTCAAGGAGTTGTAATAATAAGTAAAGGTCGGGAAGTTCTGCAAAAACCCTAACATGGTGGTGGCTGAGGACTTCCTGTTCCAGGGTCTCAACAAGCCCGGGAACACATCGAACGCGGTCGGATCCATTGTGACCCCAGTGAACGTAAACCAGCTGGCCGGGCTCAACACTCTGGGGGTCTCGGCCGCCCGCATCGACTTCGCCCCCTACGGGATCAACCCGCCCCACACCCACCCACGTGCGACCGAGGTCTTCATCGTGGTCGAAGGCACCTTTTACGTGGGGTTCGTGACATCGAACCCTGCAGACCCGGCTCAGAAGAACAAGCTCTTCACCAAGTACTTGAAAGCCGGGGACGTCTTCGTCTTCCCACAGGGTCTCATCCACTTCCAGTTCAACGTCGGCAAGACTAACGCCGTCACCTTCGTGGGGTTCGGTAGCCAGAACCCGGGAACCATAACAATCGCCAATGCAGTGTTCGGGTCGGACCCGAAGATCAACCCGGATGTGCTAGCCAAGGCTTTCCAGGTTGAGAAGAACATCATTGACTACCTGCAGGCCCAGTTCTGGACCAACACCAACTAAACTATATAGATATATATGCAATTATGCATGTTGTATCGTTTTGTTTTCAATAAATATTGTCTTTAATTACTTATTACATTTGCTTCAACTTTGTATTTCCAGTGTACATCATGTGTTGATGAGGATGAAATAGTAAATATTACTTTCTCTGAGTTAGTGTTTGTTTCACTTCTATCCCAAATCAATCGTCTCACTTTGTATGAAAAGCAAGGGACAAGGCGGGTCTTGCTTGGCGCAATGGCTGCTGGCTCGGGGTAGAGTACACTACTAAAGGTCTTCAGACTTCCGGCTAATTTAAAATGAGTCTATTATAACAATAAATTAAATAGACAATTGATTTAATATTGCATGTGTATAACCTTAAACCTCTTTCATCCCTCACTCTTTCTAATTTTTCCCATAGTCCATCTCCATTTCACAATTCGTTAGATTTCGCCCACTAGACATCAGTATATCCGTTTATTTAGAAATGGTTACATTCTTTTGGGGGCAGTTATTAAAAAAATTGAGACTTGTTGTATAAAGGCATTATAATAAGGGATAATGAATTAAGGAGTGCACATGGAGTTCTTGATGAAGTTGTTGAGTCAAAATAGAAAACTGAATATTTCGAATACACATGCATCCAAAAATGGAAACATGACCATTTCGAAAGATACGGAGGATGTACGTACTACTATATATCTCTTTTACGGCTAGCTATGTTATACAATGACTACAGTATATTGCAAAATGAAAAACCACTGGAAATTAATATAAAAACGATTTATTTCTCTCAAGGAGTGATAATAATCAGTAAAGAATGTTCACTCCCATTTATTGGATTAAATAAAAAAAAACAACATTAATCAAATTAAGAATACATAATTAAGTACTACAGTTTAGTTGAACTGAGCCTGCAGCTCATCGATGGTCTTCTTCTCAACTTGGAAAGCCTTGGCCAACACATCCTGGTTAATCTTCGGGTCCGACCCGAACACCGCGTTGGCAACGGTTATGGTCCCCGGGTTCTGGCTGCCGAAGCTCACAAAGGCGACGGCGTCAGTCTTGCCGACATTGTACTGGAAGTGGATGAGGCCCTGGGGGAAGACGAACACATCACCTTCTTTCAAGTACTTGGTGAAGAGCTTGTTCTTCTGGGCGGGGTCCGCGGGGTTCGACGTAACGAACCCCACGTACAGAGCGCCCTTGACCAGGATGAGGACCTCGGTCGCACGCGGGTGGGTGTGGGGCGGGTTGGTCCCGTAGGGGGCGAAGTCGATACGGGCGGCCGAGACACCCAGAGTGTTGAGCCCGGCCAGCTGGTTGACGTTGACCGGGGTCACTCTGGATCCGACCGCGTTCGAGGTGTTCCCGGGCTTGTTGAGACCCTGGAAGAGGAAGTCCTCAGCCACCACCATGTTAGGGTTCTTGCAGAACTTCCCGTTCACGAATACTGCATGCAAAGCATATATTAGTACTCAGGATTAAAAATAATCAACTTTTGTGATAAGAAGTAGCTACATGATTTATTAACGTACCGGCAGAAGCGGCATCAGGAACGGCGACGCAGAAGTCCTGAAGCTGGCCGGGATCCGATGCGTAAGCGATCGAAGAACACGAGAGGGTGAGGAGAATGGTGCAGAGAGCAAAAGAGGTCTTCATTTTAGCAGATAGTGTATTGTGAAGGCTGTTTTGTATTTTCTTTTGAATATTTGTTGTAGTTGTGGTGATGAACTAAGCATGAGAAATGCTCCCTTTTATAGGAGTACAATAGTAACAATACACTTTTCTTTTTTCTTTTTTCTTTTTTTAATATATTAAGATATTTAATTTGGTGTCGAAATCGTCAAACACGTTTCATCGATCTTTGAACTTGTTCTCTGCTTACGTGATAATTTTACTTTTACAAAGTCATGTAACACATATTGATCGACTTCTTCAACATTCAATCAACTAATTAATAGTACTACATAGTAACCATTCTTTGCTGCAATAATAAGATATGTAGTAGCCGACGTGCTGAATTCCTATCTTGCCCTTGCCATGGAAGCTTATGTAGCAAGATGATTATGCGTGTCGTTGATTCAATTTGTACTGATTACTTGGTATAGTCGAGTATTATAATAAAATCATACATTAACAACGTATTCCAATATTGTTATAGAACTTTTTATACTTACTAGCAGAGGTAACGTGCGTTGCACGTTAAATCAATTCTTTTTTCTTTTCATGATAAAAGTCATTATATATAAATTTATAAAATAAGGGGCTATAGAAAATACCATGAACAAATGAATAATCTAAATAAAACAAGCTATTCAATTATATTATATGTAAAATTACTATTTTGATTAAGCAGTTATCATATTATATTACATTGCAAGTAGTTTTGATTAAAAACTCAACTTTAAGAATACTTAATTTTAACTTCAATTTTAAACTTTCATTAAACAGTAAAGGCTACGTACATAATAAGATATGTCATTTTAATAAAAGTTCCTTTTTCAAATAAAATAACTTCCTTAAAAGCAAGATAGAATGGCAAATAGAACATAAATTTTCATTTGAAAGCAATATTTTCATATATATATATATATATATATATATATCTTCTATCGAGAAACATGAGATATTTTTTATATTCCAAAAATCAATTCCTAAATCTAAATATTCATGTATCTAAAAGATCCAATATGTTGATCTAGAGAAATGATATGCTAGTCACATTTTGCTAGTCACCTCATGGGCACCTTCGTGTTTGACGTTATTTTATTCGATTTTTTTTTTCTTTTCTTTTCAATGTTGGTTCTTGAACAATTTGTTTCTTTAACAACCTTCATTTTGTATAAAAGGTCTAAATTTTCGTCTGTCCCACTTATAGATGGATAAGTTTCATTTTCATCTGTTCCACTGATAAAGAGATAATACATAAAAGGTCTAAATTTTAACATACCAAAACCAACTAATACTTTATCCACTGCTTTCACTGTCATCTTAATTTCAGTCCCAGACATATATAAGTTATCCATGTACAAAAGGGACGGAGTGAGTATATTTTTCTTATTTTGCTGATAATAAACTCGTGTATATAAGGGGAGTTCCACACACATAAGATAAGCACGTTGATATGATCAAGTATGGGGATACGTGTTATTGAAGTTATTGACTTTTCTTCTAATTTAAATAATAATGTTAAAATCAGAAAGATAACTCATTAACATTTTGTATGAATTCTTATGCTTAAACCCCCACCACTGATTTTGGGAATATCGTTATGTTGAATTATATAATTTGAAAATTTTAGTACCACTGAGCAATTTTTCTAGATCCGGCGATGTTTACGAATCAACCATTTCTTTTATTTATATTCATATCTTCATCTCGTTTAAACCTTAAGCTTATATCGTTATATCACACCAAACACCGTCTTAGATCTTTTAAAAAATAAAATGTGTCATATACCAACCTATAATTATAATGAACATGGCTTATTGTATAACATAAATAATGGTACAATTTGTTTCTTATTTGAGTTATTTGTTTATTTGTCTTATTTGTTTTATTTCTTTATTTGTGTTCTTTATTTATTTTATTTATTTGCTTAGGATTATAATACCACAATCTCAATTCTTAATTGCTTAGACATCAGTTTAGTTCTAGAGTAGAGGTATTGTGTGTGATTTCGACTTGTCAATCCCTGTGGATACGATACTCGTACTTCTCTTTACTATACCTATTTTTGTGTGGTAGAAATAGTGCGATCATAATACACAACTTATAAATTGACTTAATATGTTATTTTATAGCCTAAAATATTTATTTTAAAACATAAACAAAATTAAGTAGTTGTGGTAAAACAAAAACGGAACAATGACCTTACCTTTCGTTGTGTTTAAAAAGTCTATATATCAACCCTTTGCCAATTCTAATTACTTATGAAATTCTCAAACTAATATTATATGCTTTCTCCGTGTATAAATGTGAAGCTTATGTATGACCTGACTCTAGATAATACATTTTTGTCAACCAAAATATCAAAAAATATAATGTACTCATAAAAGTGAAGCTTCTAATGGTAGTTATGATTTATTATACTCTGATCCTTATTTACAATGTTGTTATAGATGTCCACTATGTATTAGCATAAACTTTATAAGCTTGAGTAAAATTGATTAAAGCTGACTCTTCTAAAAGTTAGCTAGCACTAAACTTTACTCAATGTACGTAATTGTATTTGATGATTGGGATGTTACTATTGAGTGTTCAAAATTTTTTAAGACACATAATGTGAATTGCAATTCTATTCTATTTTCTCCGAAAAACTTATTATTATCTGAAGAAATAAACATGAACATATTGCATGTGTTAATACAATATATATGTTAAGAATTATAATATAAATGAACTAATAAAAATTACACACATATCTATAACTTTGAACTTTTATATGAGGTAAAATTCTAGTTATATGAAAACAAAAAAACTTAAACACAAAATCTTAGCTAGATATAAACAATAGAAATAAAAAAGAAAATTAAGCCTAGAACACCAATGAAAAATGGAAACACCAATCTAATTATTTGGTAAACTTTGTGTATCAATCGTGTCCCAAATCTCGATTTCTATTAGTTTTGTACATTTTTTTTCAACTTTTTTAATTTATAATGATTTATTTTAATTTTATGATTATTTCTAGGGTTCACTAATCCAAATTAGGGTATATAATTATTTTTTAACATTTAATTTCACCTTTATTGGTTATATAATGATTGAAAAATTCAAAATTAGGGCATATTACCCTTAAAAAATCTAGTTTTTTCCCCATAAATATCAATTACAATTTGTTATATAATGCAAAATTTATTTTTTTTAAATATAATATTTAACTAATAGAAATCGAGATTTGGGACACGATTGGTACACAGAGTTTGGGACAGAGGATCCCATCCGTAAGTAATGAATATAATAATGTATAATTATATAAAGAGCCACCCTCAAAAACTAAATCTAATCCTAAGTATTAATTTATTCCATATTAAATTATATAATCCGTATAACAACGGAAATAACAATCGAATTCAAATAAATTACTTTTATTCCAAATTAGATTATATTATTGCAGATTTTATTATTAATTTTTTCCCGATTCACCCTCAATTAAAAGAAATGCTCTTATTCAATATTGATTATTAGTTTATCTAACAATTGATAAGCATGTTTTCGAGGTATTTACATGAATTTATATACTAAAAGATATTGTGACATTACTAATGATATAAAGAGTGTACATATCATTTTTCATGTTGGATTTGAAAGTTGAAGTTTTGATGTTAACTTTTGCAAAATTAATTGTATTTTATCAAAGGAGTTTCATTTTCTCAACAAAGAAATTTCTTATAGACTTGAATTATCAATAATAACTGGATTCTGATAACTCATGATAACTCATACGCAGAATTGAAGAGCAAAATAAAGTAAGCTTATGAACAATAAATGATAAATCCAAACTCATTCAATAAATTAAAATTTAAAAAAGGTAAAAAAAAAATGATGATGGAAATATGGAATTACCGTTAATGAAATCAAACCAAACACATTTAACATATAAAAAAAATAAAATAAAATAAAGTACAAAAAATGACGATGAAGTTTATGAACAATATATCCAAAACGCATTTGACAAATTAATGGTAAAAAGGTAAAAAAAAATAATAATAATAAAAAAATAAAAAAAATGATGATGGGATTACTGATAATGAAATCAAGCAAAACGCATTTAACAAACAAAAAAATAAAAAATAAAAGTAAAAAAATGATGATTGAATAATTGACGATGAAATCAAATATAAATATAAACTTATAACGTATAAAATTCGGAGTTTGCTATGGAATATAATTTTAATTGGATATTAACCTAAAATATTAATTATTGTAAGAAGGGTATAATAGGCAAATCAAATTTTGTAAACAAGACACTTTTTTATAATAGTATAGATATAGATAATCCATTTGAAAAATGAAAGTAAATTTTGGATTAGTTGGACATATCACCATTCTTCAACTATATATTTTGGATTAGTTTTGTTAATTAAGAAATATTTACAAATTAACTAACATCAAACATTATTTCAATTGTTGATATTATAAGATTTTGAAAAGTCACACTTTTGTTCTACAATAAATCGAGATGTTTTGGGCAGATTTACCCTTGATATCTGTCATGATGAATATATAAAAACAAACAAATTAAAAATTATTACTACTTCCTTCGTCTCATTTATAAAGTAATAAATTTTGAATGCGTGTATGGATGTACAAATTGTATTTGCGTGATACATAAAAAGTTTTATTCGTTAAGATACGGCCCAGACTGAAATAGCTAGGACTATACACACAATAATTGGTTGTTAATTCCACTACTTCTAGAATTTATATACCCGCTCTTTGCTTTGATTTTAATTTTTTATTACTATAATTAATCCTTTTTTTTGTTTGACTAATTTAAATTAACGACGCATATGTGCATGCTGCTATGTAAAATATAAATGCCTAATTAATGAAGTAGTGATTGATCTACTAAATCTTTATCCAACTTGGATTAATTAAAACATCATATGCTTTTTTATTTTTTTAATCAGGCAAACTCAGCTCACCGACATTTACTCTTTTTTTTTTTCAATTTTTTAATTGGAGGTAGAACATTTTACCACTAGGGGCTCTTTGGTAGCATTGTTAAAATAGACCAAGATAACTCTAAAGTAAGATAATAGTATAAAGTTAATAAGATAGTTATGGAAGATGGCTATTTGGTAGATGTGATTACAATTCAAGATAAGAAATTTAACCATTTGGTAGCAATGTTTATTCACTAGATAAAAATCTTGATTTACCCTTTTTGTCCTTACTAATATAATTAAAGTTACAAAAAAAACATGATGGTCAACATAACTTTGAAATTTGGGATTAGTCGATTTGAATTTTGCAGGGTATTTTGGGATAAAAATATGGCAAAAGGTAGCACTGTTCAATTTCACTAATTATATCACAGGGAGTGAGTGGGTGGAATAAGCTAAAGAGGAATAGTGAATTACTACCGGGCCTTATAATCTTACGGGCCGATGAGTTATCAAACTTGGATGCCAAAGAGCCTATTAAGCCAAGATAAATAATCAATAATCATGGTCTTAACAAGGCTACCAAAGAGACCCTAGATTGTGTTCCGTTGTCACATCATATGCTTATTAACAAGGTATAATCTAGTACTTCATTTAATAATTACTATTTCGCCACGTTTTAATTTACTGATTAAGTCGTTAATTATGTGGGCAGTTAGTTGAGGCTTAGTCATTGTATTATTGATTAAAGATTGGACTAGTCTATCTTTCTATGGTATTAGGTATGATAAAAGAAGATCGATTGAGGAAGGTGTTAAGAACTTCTACATTTGACAAAAAGAAACAAAAGTGAATTAAAAAATAAAGATATGGTAAATATATATCTACTTTTATTTCTCCTATAAAAAGGAGCATTTCTCATGCTAAGTTCTTCACACACTACTACAAGACATCATAACAAACTAGAGTCCATTTCTCATCTAAAAATGCAGACATCTTATGTTCTATGCGCCATTCTTCTCGTCTTCTCGTATTCTTCGATCTCTTATGCATCCGATCCCGGCCAGCTCCAGGATTTCTGCGTTGCAGTTCCCGATGCCAGCTCTGCAGGTAAAATCAATTGATAAACGTTTGCATATATATGTTATTATAGAGTTTTGTTCATATATAAATAAAACGTTTCATTATAAATGTCTGTTTGTCTGCAATGCGTGCAGTGTTCGTGAACGGGAAGTTCTGCAAAGACCCTAGCAAGGTGGTCGCAGAGGACTTCCTGTACCAGAATCTCGACCAGCCCGGGAACACGACAAACGCGGTCGGATCCAAAGTGACGCCGGTCAACGTCAACCAGCTGGCCGGGCTCAACACTCTGGGGGTCTCGGCCGCCCGCATCGACTTTGCCCCCTACGGGACCAACCCGCCCCACACCCACCCCCGTGCGACCGAGGTCTTCATTGTGGTCGAGGGCTCTCTTTACGTAGGGTTCGTGACGTCAAACCCCGCGGACGCCACCCAAAAGAACAAGCTCTTCACCAAGTACTTGAAAGCCGGGGACGTCTTCGTCTTCCCACAGGGTCTCATCCACTTCCAGTTCAATGTCGGCAAGACTAACGCCGTCGCCTTCGTTGGGTTCGGCAGCCAGAACCCGGGAACCATAACGATCGCCAATGCGGTGTTCGGGTCGGACCCGAAGATCAACCCGGATGTGCTGGCCAAAGCTTTCCAGGTTGAGAAGAACATCATCGACGAGCTGCAGTCTCAGTTCTGGGCGTCCAACTAAACTATATAGATATATATGCAATTATGCATGATGTATCGTTTTGTTTTCAATAAATGAATATTGTCTTTAATTACTTATTGCATTTGCTTCAACTTTGTATTTCCAGTGTACATCATCGTGTGTTGTTCATGATGAAATAATAAATATTAAACTCTCTGAGTTAGTGTTTGTATCACCACTGTATTTCGATGCGATCTTTTTTTCAAATTATTTAAACTTACGACATTGTGTATTGCACGGCATTTAAAACATTTAACCCCTCTCCTCTTTTCTAAATCAATCGTCTCACTTTATATGGAAAGAAAGGGATCGACAAGGGGGGTATTGCTTGGCGCGAAGGCTTTTGGCTCGAGGTAGAGTACACTACTAAAGGCTGCTGACATCAGTATATCTCCTCCGTTTCTTTCGATATGATCACATTCTTTTGGGCACAATTATTTAAAAAATAAAATAGAGACTTGTTGTATAAAGGTAGTGTATTAAGGGATAATGAAGGAGTGCAAAAGGAGTTGTTGATGGAGTTGTTGAGTCAAAATAAAAAACTGAACATTTCAAATACACGTCCCAAAATGGAAGCATGATTATTTCGAAAGATACGGAGTGTGTACTACTATATCTCTTTTACAGCTAGCTATGTTATACAATGACAACAGTATATTGCAAAATGAAAAACCACTGGAAATTAATATAAAAACGATTTATTTCTCTCAAGGAGTGATAAAAATCAGTAAAGAATGTTTACTCCCATTTATTGGATTAAATAAAAAAACAACATTAATCAAATTAATTAAGAATACATAAGTATTACAGTTTAGTTGAACTGAGCCTGCAGCTCATCGATGGTCTTCTTCTCAACTTGGAAAGCCTTGGCCAACACATCCTGGTTAATCTTCGGGTCCGACCCGAACACCGCGTTGGCGACGGTTATGGTCCCCGGGTTCTGGCTGCCGAAGCTCACAAAGGCGACGGCGTTAGTCTTGCCGACGTTGAACTGGAAGTGGATAAGACCCTGGGGGAAGACGAACACATCCCCGGGTTTCAAGTACTTAGTGAAGAGCTTGTTCTTCTGGGTGGGGTCCGCAGGGTTCGATGTAACGAACCCCACGTACAGAGCGCCCTCGACCAGGATGAGGACCTCGGTCGCACGGGGGTGGGTGTGGGGCGGGTTGGTCCCGTAGGGGGCGAAGTCGATACGGGCGGCCGAGACACCCAGAGTGTTGAGCCCGGCCAGTTGGTTGACGTTGACCGGGGTCACTCTGGATCCGACCGCGTTCGAGGTGTTCCCGGGCTTGTTGAGACCCTGGAAGAGGAAGTCCTCGGCCACTACCATGTTAGGGTTTTTGCAAAACTTCCCGTTCACGAATACTGCATGCAAAGCTTATATTAGTACTCAGGATTAATAATAATCAACTTTTGTGATAAGAAGTAGCTACATGATTTATTTACGTACCGGCAGAAGCGGCATCAGGAACAGCGACGCAGAAGTCCTGAAGCTGGCCGGGATCCGATGCATATGCGATCGAAGAACACGAGAGGATGAGGAGAATGGTGCAGAGAGCAAAAGAGGTCTTCATTTTAGCAGATAGTGTATTGTGTTTTCTTTTGAATATTTCTTGTAGTTGTGGTGATGAACTAAGCATGAGAAATGCTCCCTTTATAGGACTACAATAATCTTCCTTTTCTTTTTTAATTAAGATTATTTAATTTGGTGTCGAAATCGTCAAACACTTCATCGATCTTTGAACTTGTTCTCTGCTTACATGATAATTTTAGTTTTACAAAGTCATGTAACAAATATATATTGACTTCTTCTTCAACATTCAATCAACTAGTACTAGTTAATTAATAGTACTACATATAGTAACCATTCTTTGCTGCAATAAGATATGTCAAATTAAAATGCAATAGATAACCTAAAGTAGCCGACGTGTTGAATTCCTATTTTGCCCTTGCCATGGAAGCTGATATTTGATATATTTAGCAATGTGGAAGCCGATTTATAGCAAGATGATTATGCGTGTCGTTGATTCAATTCGTACTGATTACCTGATATAGTCGACTATTATAATAAAATCATACATTAACAAAGTATTCCGATATTTTAATAGCACTTTTTATACTTACTAGTAAATGTAACGTGCGTCGCACGTATAATCTCTATTTTTATTTCAAATGAGTTTATATTTATAAATGTAATAATTCACGTCTATACAAAAGCGATCAATATAACAATTTTTATGGATTTTAATGCGAAAATGGTATCAGATTCTTTTCATTATATTTTAACTCTAAAAATTGCAGATGAATACTTTCTATGATCATCTATTAATCTTAAAAATTGCAACATATAATTGAACTTATTAAAGAAACTATAATTTCCCATAAGGTGGAATTTGCTCCACCATATATAAGAACATTGGCCAAATGAAAATTATCATATAGTAACAATTATTATACCATATTTACCAAACAAATTATATTGTATTATGTGTTTCTATATATTGAAATTAGGGTTTCAATTATTAGTAGAGATTTTAAATTTATCCTTGATCTTCTTGCAAATTTTCACCCATTAGTTCTTTCTTGCAACAATAGTAATGACATTTCAAACTTGTGAGAACTAATCTTATCTTGAGAATCCTTTTATTTAAATATGTATCATGTTTTTTTAACTATACAATTATGTTTATTTTATTTTATTATGGTTATGTACATATGAAATATTGCTTTCTACACATTATATTATTATTATTAAGATCGCACCAGAGAACTCGAACTATGGTCCTTTAGTCTCAAAAATTAATCATCTACCGTTAGACCAATACATGCCACAATGTGTTGAATCAACGGTTCAAATTTGTTCATATTTCTCAAAAAAAGAATTTCTTTTCATATAATTTAATTCTTATATTGATATATATGTTATAGTTTCTGAAACCCAAATCTTGAGCAATCCTTTTCTGAACTCTGAACTTAAATTTAGATTGTTTGTTTTCTCTCTCTAATTTTCGAGGCTTCCTCCATTTTTATTTTGTTACTTTTTTCTATAGAGAACTTTGTTTTGCATAAAGGGGTGAATAACTTATTATTTTAGGTAGTGAAAAATTGGTAAGTAGATAGAAAATTAATTATTTTCGTGTATGATTTCAATCTATATATACTTATATGATTGAAAAATAATTTGTAGGTAGTAGAAAAATTGGTAAGGACTATTTATGCTATTATTTTATTATTATACCAAATCATAAAAATTATATCAAATCATAGAAGGACTATTTATGTTATTATTTATGTTACTATATTAAATTTAATTAAAGGGTATGATATTTAAAGGGTATAATAGGAAGTCTATATTTTATAAAATATGGCTCTTGGCTCTTTTTATATAAGTATAGATAATCCATTTAAAAAATAAACTAAATTTTAGATTAGTTGGACATATCACCAATCTTCAACTATATAATTTGGATTAGTTTTGTTGATTAAGAAATCTACAAACTAACATCAAACATTATTTCAATTAATTGTTGAAATTATAAGATTTTGAAAAGTCACACTTTTGCTCTATATATTATAAAGCGAGATGTTGGGGCAGATTTATCCCTTGCTATCTGTCATGATGAAAATATAAAAACAAACAAATTAAAAATTGATTACTACTTCTTCCTCCGTCCCATTCATAAAGGGATAAATTTAATTTTCGTCCGTTCTACCCATGTAGGGATATTACCTTAAATAGCAAAATTTTAACTTATTAAACTCTCGTCTTAATTAATTCCTATGTCCGAAAAAAGTTATCCATTTATAAGTTGGACGGAATGAGTACAATTTTTAATTGAAAGGGAAAAAAATCGTACACGTAAACATAGTGCATTGACAAGTAAATGTTAATTACCAAGTCTAAAGCACTGTACATGAAGATTAGGTAATTCATTTGATTGCTTAATTTAAATATATAAATATGCGGTTCAGTTGTCACTTTCTCTATGTATATACAACAAAATTGAAGCCGCGTGCATTGAGATTTATGAAGATTTCCTTTTTTTCCCCCTAAACGACTATGTATGTTATAGGAATTTAAAAACCGCACTACAGATGATACGAACTGACTTTTATGCATGAATATCGATCCAATAATAAATTAAGCAACGGAAGAAATCGAGGACATGCCTCCAGCCATTGCTATGTCGCCTCTTGTTTATACGAGTATCTCCATGGACTTGAACGTACGTATCCGGAAAGCTTTCTGATCAAATAGGTATGTAGAAAAGCAATCAAATGGTAAGACGCTCCCCCTCCAATCAAAATGTCGGAGGTTCAAGCATTTGAGTGCGTGCATGGGTGTACGAGTTGTATTTGTGCGATTTTTAAATAGTTTTATTCGTTAAAAGATATGGCACAAACTGAAATAGCTAGGACTATATACACAATAACTGTTTGTTAATTCCAGTACTTCTAGAATTTATATACCTGCTCTTTGCTTTGATTTTAATTTATTATTACTATAATTAATTATCCTTTTTTTTGTTTGACTAATTTAAATTAACGACGCATTTGTGCATGATGCTATGTAAAATATAAATGCCTAATCATATGCTTTTTTATTCTTTTAGTCAGGCAAACTCAGCTCACCGACATCCCATATATGCATGCATCCAAGTTAACTCTTTTGTTCGATTTTTTAATTGAAGGTTGAACATCTTACCACTAGATTGTGTTCCGTTGTCACATCATATTCTTATTAATATATGTTCATCTTATTCTTATTCGTTGATATAATTTTGATCTTAATACACCAATGTTAATGTTTAATCACATACATTTAGAAAGTATATGAATTTACATTTTCATAACCTCATTTTTACTATAACACCAACTTTTGGCTACAGATTTCTACTCACATATATTCCAAAATAAGACAAAAAAATAATAAGAGTTAATAAACTCAAAATAGGAGCATACAAATAAAATGGAGAGAGTATTATTACTATTTCTAAAAGGTGAAAATGAAAGAATACCTGCCTTGACTATCAATATTGAAAGCAAGGGAACCCTAGTCAAAGCAGCCGACGAAGCATGCAGGTGTTCATCTTAATTAATTAATTAATTAAATTTCTTTAATTAATTAGTCCCAAAATGAATGGTAATTGATTGACAAGGTATAGTCTACTTCATTTAATAACTATTTCGCCATGTGATAATTAACTGATTAAGTCGTTAATTAAAGATTGAACTAGTCTATTCAAAGATATCTATATTAAAATAATACCTACTATCTCTCTCTATGGCATTAGGTATGATAAAAGAAGATCGATTGAGGAAGGTGTTAAGAACTTCTACATTTGACAAAAAGGAATTAAAAAAATAAAGATATGGTAAATATAAAATATCTACTTTTATTTCTCCTATAAAATGGAGCATTTCTCATGCTAAGTTCATCACACACTACTACTAGAAATCATAAGAAATTAGAGTCCATTTCTCATCTAAAAATGCAGACATCTCATGTTCTATGCGCCATTCTTCTCGTCTTCTCGTATTCTTCAATCTCTTATGCATCCGATCCCGGCCAGCTCCAGGATTTCTGCGTTGCACTTCCCGATGCCAGCTCTGCAGGTAAAAGCAATTGAGAAACGCTTGCATATTTTATTAAAGAGTTTGGTTCATATAGAAATAAAACGTTTCATTATAAATGTATGTCGGCATGCATGCAGTGTTCGTGAACGGGAAGTTCTGCAAAGACCCTATGAAGGTGGTCGCAGAGGACTTCCTATACCAGAATCTCGACCAGCCCGGGAACACGACAAACGCGGTCGGATCCAAAGTGACGCCGGTCAACGTCAACCAGCTGGCCGGGCTCAACACTCTGGGGGTCTCGGCCGCCCGTATCGACTTCGCCCCCTACGGGACCAACCCGCCCCACACCCACCCCCGTGCGACCGAGGTCTTTATCGTGGTCGAAGGCTCTCTTTACGTAGGGTTCGTGACGTCGAACCCCGCGGACGCCACCCAGAAGAACAAGCTCTTCACCAAGTACTTGAAAGCCGGGGACGTCTTCGTCTTCCCCCAGGGACTCATCCACTTCCAGTTCAACGTCGGCAAGACTAACGCCGTCGCCTTCGTGGGGTTCGGCAGCCAGAACCCGGGGACCATAACGATCGCCAACGCGGTGTTCGGGTCGGACCCGAAGATCAACCCGGATGTGCTTGCCAAGGCCTTCCAGGTGGAGAAGAACATCATTGACTACCTGCAGGCTCAGTTCTGGACCAACATCGACTAAACTATATAGATATATGCATGCTGATTCGACGTCGTTTTGTTTTGAATAAATTGGGATGAAATTAATATGTATTATGTCTTTACTTATTATGATTGCTTCAACTTTGTATTTCCAGTGCATTTACATCATTTGGTGGTGGTGGTGATGAAATAATAAAACCCTAGCTTGAGCTAGTTACTTAATGTCGCCAATTATTTTATGATTTGGATGATTAATTGCATTTTTTATTTTGGTAAGATTTTTCTCCGAGTTAATTAAAAATACGACTTATATTGTCCATTGCATGACATTTAACAAATACTAGTACTCCCACCTCTCTAAGTCTGTCATTTTTTTCTTCCTTTTTCGATCGTCCCGGTCTAAGTATGTACTTCTTCCGTTTTAGGTCGACGTGGCCGCGTTATAAGTAATTTTATATTTTCACCATCTACTTATACACAAACTTACAAAACATGAGACTCAAACACTACTATTAACATATATATATAAGCAAACTATGCAAAAAATGAGACAAAACACCACTATAAACACACTCATTACAACAATTAAAAATCGTATCCGATCCTATGAATTCAAGCACGGACTTGAGGGTAGACGGTATAACATTATTACACGGTCAAATCACTTCAAATATATATACATTTTTGTTAATTAGATACATGAGTTGAGTCCCACCAGTAATAAAACGGATGTGTGATATACGAAGAGTGTTGTTTTCAGTTTTATGTTGCATTATCTTTGATGCGAAAGAAAAGGGAGATTCATCCTTTTAACTTTTTAATTTTTTATTCATCAAAGAACACAACCTTAGCATTTTGTTATTTTTTCGAAATAAATAATTTGGAATACAAAGCTTTAATTTCAAAGTCAAAGAGTTGTAATAATGAGTAAGGGATATGTTTCCTCACATTATACTGGATTAAAAAAATTAAATTGAAACGACATTCAATCAAAATAAATAAAAAATAAAACGACATTAAAATAGGAATACATGTATAGTTTAGTTGAACTGAGCCTGCAGTTCATCGATGGTCTTCTTCTCAACCTGGAAAGCCTTGGCCAACACATCCTGGTTAATCTTCGGGTCCGACCCGAACACCGCATTGGCGATCGTTATGGTCCCCGGGTTCTGGCTGCCGAAGCTGACAAAGGCGACGGCGTTAGTCTTGCCGACATTGAACTGGAAGTGGATGAGTCCCTGGGGGAAGACGAAGACATCCCCGGGTTTCAAGTACTTGGTGAAAAGCTTGTTCTTTTGGGTGGGGTCGGCGGGGTTCGATGTCACGAACCCTACGTAAAGGGAGCCCTCGACCAGGATGAGGACCTCGGTCGCACGGGGGTGGGTGTGGGGCGGGTTTGTCCCGTAGGGGGCGAAGTCGATACGGGCGGCCGAGACACCCAGAGTGTTGAGCCCGGCCAGCTGGTTGACGTTGACCGGGGTCACTCTGGATCCGACCGCGTTCGAGGTGTCCCCGGGCTTGTTGAGACCCTGGAAGAGGAAGTCCTCAGCCACCACCATGTTAGGGTTCTTGCAGAACTTCCCGTTCACGAATACTGCATGCAAAGCATATATTAGTACTCAGGATTAAAAATAATCAACTTTTGTGATAAGAAGTAGCTACATGATTTAATTACTTACCGGCAGAAGCGGCATCAGGAACAGCAACGCAGAAGTCCTGAAGCTGGCCGGGATCCGATGCGTATGCGATCGAAGAACACGAGAGGATGAGGAGAATGGTGCAGAGAGCAAAAGATGTCTTCATTTTTAGCAGATAGTGAATTGTATTTTCTTTTGTATATTTGTTGTAGTTGTGATGATGATGAACTAAGCTGAGAAATGCTCCCTTTTATAGGACTACAATACTCTTCCTTTTTTTATATTAAGATTAATATTTAATTTGGTGTCGAAATCGTCAAACACGTTTCATCGATCTTTGAACTTGTTCTCTTCTTACGTGAAATAGTTTTACTTTTACAGAGTCATGTATCAAATATTGACTTCTTCTTCAACGTTTTCAATCAACTACTGATTAATATTATAAACAATAAATTAAACATCGATCCTTAGTAGTGCAACCTACATCTACCTAGTAGCTACTAACTAACTAATACTTGCCAACGATCATTCCAATAAGAGATGTCACACGAAAATGATAACCTCAATTAGCCGTATGTGCTGAATCACCATCTTGCCCTTGTCTCGGAAGCCAATGTGGAACAAGATGGTTATGGGTGTGTTTGATTCAATTCGTACTGATTACCTAGTCGACTCGAATATTATAATAAAATTATACATTAACGAAGTATTCATAGAACATTTCGGACATATATAATCCATTTGAAAAATTAAGCTAAATTTTGGATTAGTTGAGGTGATCACCAATCTTCAACTATATGTTTTGGATTAGTTTTGTTGATTAAGACTTAAGAGATATCTATAAATTAATTAGCATCAAACATTATTTCATTTATTGAAATTATAAGATTTTGAAAAGTCATGCATTTATCCCTTGCTATCTGTCACGATGCAAATATAAATAGAAATTAAAAATTGATAACAATATTTAAATTGAAAACACAGTAACTGGTTGTTACTTCCAGTACTTCTAGAACTTATATACCTGCTCTTCGCTTTAATTTTAATTTATTACTATAATTAATCCTTTTTAATTTGACTAATTTAAATTAACGACTCATATGTGCATGTTGCTGTGCAAAATATAAAGAGATAATAGTTAAAAATACCCATTTTTAATAAAAAGTATAACTTCTATACCCACATTATAAGAAGTAGTACTTCTATACTCATTTTCAAATGAAATGTCAAATATACCCTCAACTTATCAAATAAAACAAAATTGTTATTCAAAAAAACAAAATAAAAATTTATGACGTGGGACCCACCCCTAATAAATCCAAAAATAAAGATTCATCTACCCCACCCTCCCCTCTCTCTCTCTCTCACACACGATTCCTAATCCTAACCGTGTACCCTTCGAACGAAAATTACCCCCAAATCGGAAAAAAAATTACCGTCACCGTCGCCGTCGCCGTCGCCGATATGTCGAACCAAGACGAAGCAGGGACCTCCAACCAAGCCCCTCCACGCCGACGGGGCGCCTCCCGTCGTCGGCAGCAACAGCCGCCGCAGCAGCAGCCGGCGGAGGAGGAGCAGCCGCCGGCGGCGGCCCTCCGGATTTACCCCGACCCCCCACCTCCGGTATGTCCTTTTCTATATTTGTTTACGTTCAATGTAAAGAAGCATGAAGCATGTTATGGTTTCGAGCACTTTGTTTAATAAGCATGAAGCATGTTATGGTTTGAATCGAATTTTATTTCTGAAAAATTGAAAATTTTACTGTTATTGTTCATAGGTACACGACTGAAATTGCATTTCAGTCGTGTACTACACGGTTGAAAGTGCATTTCAACCGTGTAGGGTCAACGATTTTGACTTTTCAGTCAAAATTGTTGACCTTACACGGCTGAAATGCAATTTCAACCGTGTAGTACACGACTGAAATTGCATTTCAGCCGTGTACTTGGCCGAATAAAATGCATGAAATTTTCAAAATTTTTTTTTTATTCGTTTTGTTGCTTCTCGATTTGCAGCCTAGGTTTCAATGGATGCGGGGCCGAATGCAAGGGTTTAGAGGGCAAATAAACCTCTACATACGGGACGACGTGGTTCGATCGATTCCGCGCGTGTTGCATCGCTTAGGCGGCCAACGCTTGGTCGATAGATTTGTTACGGAGGCCCGTTCGGATACCTCCTCGAAATTCGGAGGAGCGGGAGTGCGAACAACGCCCTCCACGAGCTTCTAGCCCGAGAGCTCGAGGATGAGTCGATTCCCGAGATGGAGAGGTGGTTCCACGTAGGTGGGCAGGACATACGCTTCCGTGCCCAAGAGTACGCCCTCGTGACGGGACCTGGCTTTCGGGGAATCGGCTTTCAACCCTAAAGGCCGTCACGACCCTCCTAAAAGGAGCCTCCTCTACACGAAGTACGGGGGCGAATCCCCTAAGATAAATAAGTTGAAGGCGGACTTCAACGACGACAAGAATGTACTGGGAGATGCCGACCAGTATCTGAAGGCGGCCAACCTGCTCATGTACTATCTCATGCTACTCGGCCACGACAACCCGACGATCGAGGACTGGGCATGGCACCTGGTGGAGTTCGAGGAGCAGTGGAGGGCATTTCCGTGGGGAGCGTGGTCGTTCCAGATCATGCTCTACCAGCTGCACGTGATGAAGAGGGACCCCGCCCTCATAACGGGCGTGCGACCCGCCTATCACCTGTACGGGCCGGTCTGGGCCCTGAACATTTGGGCCTACGAGGCGATCCCCCGAATGGGGCAAGCATGCGGGGTTCGGGATCGTCCGACACTGTCCCCCCGCCTCAGAAGATGGGCCACGTCCTCCTCTTCGTGCAACTTCAGGGGATTCTTCGATAATCCCGAGGTAATTGATTTAGTATTTTTTTACCTTGTTTAATTTATTTCACGTTCGATTTCTGTAAATTTCCTTTAAACCTAAAAGTCAACCTTTTTAAAATCCAATTCAGTCGTGTACGGTCAACAATTTTGACTTTAAAGTCAAAATTGTTGACCGTACACGACTGAAATTGTAATTCAGCCGTGTACAACACGGTTGAAATTGCAATACAGTCGTGTAAGGTCAACAATTTTGACTTTAAAGTCAAAATTGTTGACTTTACACGACTAATTAGCAATTTCTACCGTGTAGTACACGGCTGAAATACAATTTCAGTCGTGTACTATGCTGAGTGTTTTAAAAAAAAAAAAAAAATGATTCCTAACACCTCTTGTTTTATTTTTTGTTGTAGCTCGAGGTTCATCCGACACTGGAGGCGGATGAGTACGATGTTCTCAATTATGGATTCCATAGTCTCGAGAGCATCGAGCCGATAGGCGTGGCCTACGTTCCCTCCAAGCGCCACGAACAAACCAATCTCCCGCCCGAGAGGAGGGAGTCAAAGGCGAAGCGCGACATGGCGAGGGCGATGGACAAGCTGAAGTGCAAGGGCGCTTCTGAGGTAGTGGCCCCTCGACGTCGTGCTCCACGGGCGGAGCGAGCTCATTCCGACGGCGGGATCCAGATGCCGAGACCGAGGGTTGAGAGGAGGCCCGAATCATGGGCCTCGAAGAGGCCTCGGAGTAAGCACGCTGACCCCCGGCCCTCCGGATTGATCTGCTGCGCACACGGAGATCCGTGCGAGCGCGGTCCCCTCGGTGACGACTTCTTGGACCGATTCGGGGACCGTCTGGTGTCCCGATGGGAGCAGGATCGCTCAGGGACCGAATTTCTGGGTCGCCTTGCTAGAGCTATTGCCGGGGAGCTGAAGAAGTTCATGGGGAAGAGTCCGAGCCGCAGCCGTTCTTCCTCCGGGGGTGAGGGACAGTCCCGTGTAGGTGAGCAGCCGTTTGCGGGGCTCCGGGATGTCCACGTCAGTGAGCACTCGCTTGGGGGGCTCAGGGATATCCCGATCGAGACGGCTGACGTCGCAGACCGTCCTTTCGACAAGCCTGAGCCCTCCCAAGGCTCCCATCACTCTCGGTTGAGTGAGTTTGTTGCCGAGATAGATAGGATGGGAGCGAGCTCAGATGAGGAAGTCACTCGTGTCTCGACTAGGGAGACACGCCCCTAAGCCTCTCTACTATCTCCATATGTCGTAGAGCGTCCCAAAAAGCGATCCTCTCCGTATCAGAGGTTTAGGGAATCGGGACAGCCCCACGTGGAGATGAGCCGGACCGGGTTCTACCTCACACAGGAGATCTTCTCCACGATCGAGGACACGACGAAGTGCCTCACTGCTCTGGTAATTTTTTTACATGTTTTGCTTTGTTACTTTTACGGTTGATTTTGTTCTAATTAGGGTACTAATAAGATTATTTTGAAATGAATACAGGAGATAGACATGTACACGGTCTACTGGCAACATAGACTCCAACAAGGGTACCGTCTTCTCGATGGTGTTAACAAACTTCACCACATAGTTCTGCCCCTTACGTTTTACGTAAGTTCGTTTTCTCATTTTCCGTTTTCATTTGTTTCAATTTCCATATTCATGTATTTCAATTTGATAAAAAACCTAATAAAAACAATGTTTCAATTTCAAATAAATAAAGACACAACTCCGAGACGAGTACTTGAAGTTTCACCCCCACTCTACGACTTGGGGGTTGGCAAACGAGACTTTGAAGTACACGAAATGGGAGATCCCCTACGATTTCATCGCGGGCTGGGAGGGGATTAACACGTACCAACCGTGGATCACCGGCCAATATGTAAGTTTTTAATATCCTATATTGATTATATCGAATTTAATTCTTCGTATTGCTAAATCGTGTTTTTTTTTTCAGTTTCTCGTCGTTTGCCATGTCTCCTCCTCCCATTGGATCCTGTGTTGAGTGAACATTCCTTGTTGGTGCATCGAGGTGTACGATTCCCACTATTGGATGTACGAGGGAAATGAAAACCATCCACTCAGGCAATCACGGATCATCCAATGCTTGCCCTTGTCTCGCCTCTTCTCACGCCTCTTGGAGTACAATCCCCAATACTTCACGCGTGTCAACTCAAATGTCAAAAACTGGAAGACACGATTCATGGACATCCAGTTCGCCCCTCGGGAGTATCAATTCGTCCAAAACGATGGCGTGAGTTGTGGCGTGTACGCGTGCATGTATTTGGACTTGCTCATTGGGAACCATAAGATATACCATGGCGACGAGAAATTGGTCGTGAGACGATTTCGAAATAAGATGGCTTTGAGAATTTTCATGATTTCGAAGGGATGGAGGAATTGGTGACAAATTGTATTTTTTTTCGAATATTGAATGATTTTGATGCTTATTTAGATTTGTAAATTGTTGAATTCGAATGATGTTTCTTGTTAATTAGATTTGTTTGAAATTGATTTTGTTCGAATGATGTTGATTTTGGTTATTACTAGTGAAGAAATGAAAAATGTCAAATGGGGGAAAAATTGTATTTAACATTTTTTGGACAATTTTCCACAAACCCTGCGACAGAGTACACGGTTGAATTAGCAATTCAGCCGTGTACTCAAGAACCCTGATCGTGTACCCTAGCCGTGTACATAAGAACCCCCTTGTTTTGTTTTGTTTTTTTTTTTTTTTTTTTTTCAATTTTTTCAATTCGTGGGCCTTATTTGAGTTGGAACCACTGTTACTTTCATACATTGTGCAATTTTATGATTCGAGCACGTTACGTGAATTACACGTTTGAAAGAACATTACGTTCGTAAGTTAGTTCTAGATCAAACGTAACCTTAGTAGTTAGACTATATAAGTGACACTCACTCTATACTTCATACTTACATACTTCATCCTTTGTTTCAATTGATTTTTGGCTTAATTATGACATAACTTGCGTTATTACACGTTTACGAAACTTAATACACTCGAGATACACGAGAAAATCAAATCAAATATGAGAATTTCGCAAATTTTGGCTTAATTTTGACTTTTTAGGCTTAATTTTGACTTCTCACGACAAGGGTACACGCTATTTTTCAATTTAAATCGTGTAGAGTCAACATTCGTGTAGAGGGCATTGACTTTTATTTAATTTTGACTTTGTTGACCTTACACGGTTGAATTAGATTTCCAACCGTGTATACACGATCAAAATTTACATTTGACCGTGTATGGTCAATTTAAATTTTGACTTTTTTTTGTTGACTTTACACGATTAATAGGATAATTAAACCGTGTATACACGTTTAAATCAAGTATATTGTCGTGTACTTGGCCGAAGGTATCCATTTTTTAACACAAAAAACCTCAAATTTTCACCAAATGCTCAAATCAAACACAATTTGATAAAATTACATCCACTAACATTCTTAAACATCCAAAAACGTTCATTAACATCCAAAAACGTCAATTTGTGTAAAATAAAATTAAAAATATAATTAAGCATCGGTATCGTACGGACATCGAGGCCTAGTATGCTCCTCGCTCTTGCAAATGCTACATTTTTTCTTACCTCTTGGACGTCGAGGGGGAGCGTTTAGATCAACTCTGCAAATGGGAAGCGAGGCTTGGCAACTCCGTCGCTTGTGCCCGTATTGTCCGCATCTTGAACACCTTTGCTTGTTCGTTGAGGATTCTCCTTCAACGGCCGATCGAGCTCTTGCCATCGGTGGTCGTCCGGCTTGCCTAGGTACAAGAGGGGGTAGCACCCTCCATTGTGAAATGAATTCAGGAACACTCCACGTCTCGGGATGAGGAACCGGTTGAATCTGAGGAGATTACGTAGCAACTAACGTGGATTGCCTGAAATAATGGCTTACGTAGTCAGTTGCCCGCCCACCGGAGTGCCTGTAACAACATACAAAAACGTTTAGAAATCCGATTGAAATACGACAAGCATGAAACTAAAATAAAACGAGAACTAGTCGTACCTTATCGCCGCACAAGCGTGTCGACAAGGGATGCCGTCTAACTCAAACTCACGGCATTCGCAAGTCGAGTTTTGGAGGTCGACGAGGTAAGTCTGTTTTTCACCTTCGACTCTCCAAAGGGTGGGCGTAGGCGTTCCTCTAACGGAGTAGCGACGGCCCCATTCCGACGATGCCGACATCTTCGTATATGCCTTCTCCGTGAGTTCATGTTGGCGAGCTAGGGCACTAGTCCGATGTTCGTCGAACCACTTCTCGACGACTATCCGATACACCTCGATCATGGCACAGATCGGGAGTCTCCGAGCCTACAACAACCGAGCATTCATGGTCTCGGCAGGATTCGACGTCATGAAGCTCGTACGTCGGACGGGACACTTGCACCTCGCCCACCTCGGGAGGCCAATGTCGCTCAACCGCCTGTAGATCCCGCCTCCCTCCCTGCTTAGGTCCCTCAGATTCCCCCAATATTCATCGAATTGGGAATCTCGATAGGCATAGGCTGCAGACTCGAATATAGCCCCCGCATGCCTCCCGTACCTAACGAAATTTCTCTGGAAGTGAACGAAGCAGAGACCGTGAGCAGCATGCGGAAAGACGGAGTCGATCGCATTTGCGATGCTCACGTGCTGATCGGATACGATCAACAAGTCCGAGGGCACCCCGAAACTCTCTCGGACTTTGGCCAAGAACCACGTCCAAGATTCGTCGTTCTCTATGGGACCGAATCCAATGGCAAGGGGGAACACTTGCTCGTTCCCGTCTTTCGTCACCGCCACAAAGAGCGTCCCCTTATTCTTCCCCTTCAAGTGCGCCCCGTCTACTACGATCACGGGGCGTAGCAAACCATTTCCCCACGCCTCGATGGACGGACCAAAGGCGAGGTAGAAGTAGGTCAGACGGTCGGTGACGTGGGAGGTGTGGATGTGGTACTGGGTGCCCGGATTCATCTCCTTCAAAAGGTAGAGGTAAGAAGGGAGCCTCTGATAAGACTCGTCGAAGGCACCGTACGTCATCTCTATAGCGACGTTCCTCGCACGGAGAGCGAACGGGTAGTCAATCTGAATGCCGTACTCACTCCGTAGCTCGTCCACCATCTCCTTTGGCTTCAACACTGCGCCCTCGGTGATCAATTGACGAGCGTAGAATGCTCCTAATACCATGGCCGGCACCTGTCGTTTGTTGTTCGAATTTAAATCAACTAGGCACGTGTGATCGGCCTCGTACTTCTTGATCACCCAAATCCCGCCTTGCTGCGTGGCATTCAACTTGAACTCGCAATCCTTCCCCGAAGTGCACCTAAAACCCACACGGCCTTTGTCGGAACGAGGGATACAATACTCCTTCCGGAGATCCATGTGAAGCAATCCGATGGCTATATGCAAGTCATCCTTCTTCTTGAAGTATCCGTCCTTTCGCAACTGACCCAAGGCCAGTGCCAAGTCGGGATCGATCCATCCTAAAGGGAGCGCGGTGTCTAGATCGACGTGTGGTATCAACCAATGGCGAACCGCCTCCTCGTTAGCGCGAGCACGAGCTTCGTCGTCGCGGGGCTCTTGGTTTTGTGAGTGCATGCTACGAAGCCCGATAACCCTATCAATATGGCCGGGCTCGCGGATCCATGCTCCGAATTCAGCCGTTAGGCTCTCAAGTAATTGGGATCGTTCTTCCACATTCCTTGCTTCCTCGCCATCGGACTCGAGAGACTCTTCTTCCGACTCCGGCTCTTCTTCGTCACGTACTTCGGATTCAAATGCATTCGATCTCGGGATCGGCTCCTCTTCGACGCTATAGTTCTGAAAAATCGTCGATCGTTGGGTAGTATGGGCTGCCCGATTTGCTCTACTAATGACGTAGATCGTCGACATCTCCCTTCTCGCGATGCACATTCTAAGAGCATCTCCAATGCATACTTCAAATTGGAGTATTACTTCATTTTGGAGTACGGAGGTCATTCCAACCGTACTCCATTTTGCAGTTAGAGTTTTACTGTTCAATACTTCATACTCTATTTCACTATTCAAAAAAAAATTAATTGTAAATATTGAATTATTTAATTATATTTCTCATTGTAAATAATTATACTAATTCATATATCATATTATTTCATTTTATTTCATTTATTCCTATTTATAAAAATCACATTTAAAGTATTTCTAGAAAAAATTAACATTACATATATTATATTTTGTTTCATTTCATTTATAATGTATGTTATGATGATTGATATAATTAATATTTTTGCTTAAAAGGATGAATTTACAATTTAATAGTTCAAAAAGCCATATTTTTTTTATATAGTTATTATTTAATTTCCAATATATGTTAATAAATCATAGTATTATTCATTTAATGTTTGTCAATATTGTTAAGTTATTAAAATTAAATATAAAAGAATAATAAATTAAATATATAGAGTACGTGGTTGGAATAGATTTTTAAAATAGAGTACGAGATACTTCATTTTGAAGTATAGCATACTGTAAAATAGAATACTGGGTTGGAGATGGTCTAAGCAAATCCCCGATGCTCTTTAAAACGGCCTTCACCGTCTCCTGCTCGTTGAGGTTCGTCAAGTGGAATAGCAAGTGCTCCAATTCATCACCCAAGTAAAGTTGAATGTCTCGTACTACGTTTTCATAGCTCAAACTCGCTATGGGATAAGTGACGAGAAAAGAGTCTCCATTTACATACGATATCCCTTCCCAACGACCGCTATGAAGGATAAGAATTCTCTGATCACCCATGTCGATCTGTACCAAAAAAAAAAAGAAAATTAATAATCTGAAAAAATTTTGTTCTTAAGTACACGGTTGAATGGTTAATTCAACCGTGTATACACGGTAAAATTACACAATTTATCGTGTAAGGTCAACAATTTTGACTTTCAATAGTTGACTTTGTTGACTTTACACGACTTATTGTGTTATTCTACCGTGTATACACGGTTGAATTAACCATTCAACCGTGTACTTTAGAACAAAAAAAATTTCTATTTTTTTCCGCATATTATAAATAATAAATACAGAAAATCGAATATTACCTTGGTATTTGTCTCGAAAAAACGTCTTGAATCGATTCCAAGATTTCCAGAAATTAGAGAATGCCTACAAATATTCTCTCAACAATTTTTTCAAATTTAGTGTTGTGATGAAATGAATTATGTCTATGCTATTGCTATTGTTTTCTCACTTTTTCTGATTTTTCAATTAATGAAGTGCTAACAACCTCTACTTTTAATCAATTTCACAGATTTGGTTGTTGAAAGTAAATAAATGCAATTTCCTATTTTTTAAAAAGTATTACACGCCAATCTCCTATCCAATTTTTGGTGGTCGTGTATGTGTTATTCGTGACCTCCATATTATTATTATTTTTTTTTAATTTCCACGTCATATATGGATTGAAATTTTCCCGGAGCACGAAATTTCAATCGTGAATTGAGAGAGTAAATCGTGTACAACACAAATTGAATTAAATTTTATGGTGGGCCCCACGTTTGATTTATATATTTAGTTGATTTTTGGTTTTATTAGACAAGTGGGCCCAAATAGTAAGGGTATTTAAGACATTTCAATTGAAAATGGGTATAGAAGTTATACTTCTTAAAAAGTGGGTATAAAAGTACCACTTCTTATAAAAGTGGGTATTTTTAAACTTGACCCAAATATAAATGCCTAAGGTTGCATTCTCTTTGATGCGAAAGAAAATGAGAGAAAAGAGAAAATTACTCTATAAATTCCTCCCATTTTCTCACCTTTTATAAATGAGGGGGAGATTTTACTCCTTAAATTGGAGATAATATTTTCAACTCCAAATTGGAGAGATAATATTTTCTCTCCATTGTAGTGCAAATGAAGGGGGAAAAATAGAAAAGGTGAGAAAAAGGGTGGGATTTATAGGGTGAATTTCTCTTTTCTCTCCTTTTCTTTCGCATCAAAGAAAACGCAACCTAAATCTGTATCCAACTTGGATGTAAATGAATATAGTCTGCACAGCTAAATGCTAATTAATTACTATATTAAAACATCATATGCTTATTAATTCTCATTTTATTCATTATTCATTAATTCACTTTTGATTTTCATAAGCCAACTAATGTTTATATTTAGAAAGTATGTAAATACATTTCAATAACCTCATATTTATAACAGATTAAAAGAAAACGGAGAAAATATTATTAGTACTATTTTGAAAAGGTGAAAATGAAGGTTAACTGCCTTGACTTACATATTGAAAGCAAACCTAGTCAAAGCAGCCTTGTAGCAGGTGTTCATCACTTAATCAATTTAATTAATTAGTCCCAGAATTATCTACTAGTAGTATATCCGAATATTCCGCATTGAATGTTAATTAATTGACAAGGTATAATCATTTTTAGCATATGGTACTACCTGTCTCAAATTCTATGTTCTAATCGTAACCTGAATCATAATTTCTATTAGTTAAATATTATGTTTTTAAAAAATAAAAATTGCATTATATAACAAATTATAACAGACATTTATGGGAAAAAAATAGATTTCGTTTAACAGTAATATGCCCTAATTTAGAATTTTTCAAGCATCATATAACTAATACGTAAAAGTGAAAGTATATGCTAAAAAATAATTATATACCCTAATTTGGATTAGTTAACTCTAGAAATAATCATTAAATGAATATAAATCATTATAGATTTAAAAAATATACAAAACTAATAGAAATTGAGATTTGAGACACGGAATTTGGGATAGGTGATCCCAACCCCATTTTTAGGGCATGTCTTGATTAAGTCGTTAATTATGTGGGAAATTAGTTGAGGCTTAGTCATTGTACTAGTTGATTAAAGATTGAACTAGTCTATCCAAATTTATAAGATTATTAATCATATCTATATTAAAATAATACCTACGATTAGGTATGATAAAAGAACTTCTACATTTGACACTTTCGACTTAAAAAGAAAGAAAGAAAAATAATAATAAGAAAAAGGAACTAAAAAAGAAAGATACGGTAGAGATCTACTTTTATTTCTCCTATAAAAAGGATCATTTCTCATGCTATAAGTTCATCCCACACTACTACAAGAAATCATAAGAAATTAGAGTCCATTTCTCATCTAAAAATGCAGACATCTTTTGTTCTATGCGCCATTCTTCTCGTCTTCTCGTATTCTTCGATCTCTTATGCATCCGATCCCGGCCAACTCCAGGATTTCTGCGTTGCAGTTCCCGATGCCAGCTCTGCAGGTAAAATCAATTGAGAAACGTTTGCATTAATATATATATAGAGTTTGGTTCATATAGAAATAAAACGTTTAACTATAAATCTCTGTTTGTCTACATGCAGTGTTCGTGAACGGGAAGTTCTGCAAAGACCCTAGCAAGGTGGTCGCAGAGGACTTCCTGTACCAGAATCTCGACCAGCCCGGGAACACGACGAACGCGGTCGGATCCAAAGTGACCCCGGTCAACGTCAACCAGCTGGCCGGGCTCAACACGTTGGGCGTCTCGGCCGCCCGCATCGACTTCGCCCCCTACGGGATCAACCCGCCCCACACCCACCCCCGTGCGACCGAGGTCTTCATCGTGGTCAAGGGCTCTCTTTACGTAGGGTTCGTGACGTCGAACCCCGCGGACGCCACCCAGAAGAACAAGCTCTTCACCAAGTACTTGAAAGCCGGGGATGTCTTCGTCTTCCCACAGGGTCTCATCCACTTCCAGTTCAATGTCGGCAAGACTAACGCCGTCGCCTTCGTGGGGTTCGGCAGCCAGAACCCGGGGACCATAACGATCGCCAACGCGGTGTTCGGGTCGGACCCGAAGATCAACCCGGATGTGCTGGCCAAGGCCTTCCAGGTGGAGAAGAACATCATTGACTACCTGCAGGCTCAGTTCTGGACCAACATCGACTAAACTATATAGATATATGCATGCTGATTCGACGTCGTTTTGTTTTGAATAAATTGGGATGAAATTAATATGTATTGTGTCTTTACTTATTATGCTTGCTTCAACAATTTGTATTTCCAGTGCATTTACATCATTTGGTGGTGGTGGTGATGAAAGAATAAAACCCTAGCTTGAGCTAGTTACTTAATGTCGCCAATTATTTTATGATTTGGATGATTAATTGCATTTTTTATTTTGGTAAGATTTTTCTCCGAGTTAATTAAAAATACGACTTATATTGTCCATTGCATGACATTTAATAAAGTGGCAATAGGTTAAAATAGCCACTATAGATAACAAAAGATAAATAGTAGCCATTAACTTAATAATTATAAAAACTAGTCATTTACTATCTAAAGTTACTAATTTACCCTTAATTATATTGAACCCTTTTTTGGACTAAAAATTAATGAAGATTATCTTATTTCGTGTAATTTGTTTTAGTTCGTGGGGTTAACGTTGTTTCACCGTATAACTTCCGGTGGTTCAGGTGGCACGAACAGGGGTCGAACCACTCAAACGGCGACAGCTCGAACGGCAGACGGCACGAACCGACGACGGCACGAACGGACGACGGCGGCTCGAACGGCAGACAACACGAACCGACGACGGCAGACGGCACGAACGGACGACGGCGGCTCGAACAGCAGATGGCACAAACCAACGACGGCGGCTCGAACGGCAGACGGCACGAAAGGATGACGGTGGCTCGAACGGCAGACTGTAATAGCCCAAAAAATTTCTACTACTACTACTACTATTATTATTATTATTATTATTATTATTATTATTATTATTATTGTGGTGTTTATTAGCATTTGAAAGCCACTCACACATGAAACGTATTTCCTACATTTTTACTATTCTTAAATAGTGTTTTAATGGTAGATTTGTGGTTATAGACGTTGCCTTCCTTTCTCTTTCTCTAAAATGATTGCTATCAATTTACTAGTCATGATAGGTGGGAAGTAGAATCGAAATAGTTCCATGGAATGCATTATGGGATATTAATTTTATTAAATTCTTCTTTCATGCAAATAGTAACCGAATAGGAGTAATGAATAATAGTAATTGACATGATGTTTGAGATGCCTCCAACCTATGCCTATAAAAGGGGAGAGTCCTAGGGATAAATCATTTCCATACATTTCACTATACCTATTATCCATCGATAGTTGTAGAGATTTTTCCCAAACTCAACTACTTCTCTTTGAGGTAAAATATTTTCTTACTTTAGTAGTAGAATGGTATTGGAGTGTGTGTCATAAACAAAATTATGCAAGTCCTATCTTATTTCGTCTTTTCTTGAGTCTAAATACCCTCCTATGCATGTAGGGGAGGGGTGATCCTAAAGACACATGAAGTTGTCTTCTGTGCCTACCTTTCATCATTTCCATACACGTGTCCCATAGGTTTTCCATTCCCCGCACAACCCCACCATCCCCAAGATCCCTCATGGCCCACATTTGATTTTTTTCCCCTTCTTTTATTAAGTCTTATTTATAAACTTTAATTATTATGGTTTGAATTGTTATTTTATTTTGTACATCTACTACTATACTACATTTAATTTCGTTCCATTTATAATAATTTTATTTTTTTTATTTTTAATATTCTATTAACAATGAGTTATTTCTTAAATAGTAAAAAATACCTTGTAAGTTCTCTACAAGACTACATGTATTTTAATACAGTTTGAATTTAAAAATTTTAAATCATCATAATTTATTCTTTTGTTTTCTTACTTTCACGATTTTATATAAAATTATAGGTCATAAAATATTTCATTTAAAATAAATGGTTATACTATATTTTTAAGAATTATTAATGCTCTAATTCTTAAGTACGCTTCATGGGTAAGGAAGAAGAATAGACGATAAGAATAGTTGTTTGGAATAGTTATCATTTTAAAACAATAAGTTTATTAATTATTAAAACTTATTTTTAATAAAATTAGATATGCATCACTTAATTAGACATGTGACATTCGGTTTTGGTTCGATTTTCCATAAAATTAAAACAATTAATTTTGTTTAAAAAAAAATCCGATGTAAATTAGTTTCTAAAAAATCGAAAAAATCTAATTTAATTTAGGTTTATGAATTTCTCTCCAAATTACTTTTAAAATGATTAAACACACTTGTATATTTCTTTATAAAAAATATACTTCCTCCGTCCCACTTCAGTAGTCCTCAATGCTATTTTCGTTCGTCCCACTTCACTTGTCATCTTTCCTTAAAAGGCAAAAATTAACCCTTACTTTGATGTGGACCCCATACTTTTTCAAATTTAACACTACGCATAAAATCCCGTGCCGAAAAGAAAGAGGACTACTGAAGTGGGACGGAGGGAGTAATATATATAGTCTATTGTCTAAAACAGTATAAATACTACGTAAAGATAAATCTCGTTTTTTTCACTCCAGTAGTCCTTTTACTTTTTACAAAAAGATTTTTTGGATAGTGTGTTTATAGATAAAATGTCCATTGTTTAATATTTTATACAAATTTTATTATTTTAAACTAGAGCATCATAGATGCATAAAAGCATATTAATGTTTGATCTTAATTAAAAGATCGTATCAATACTTTTATTTGATACTAAGATACAAGAAAAAAAAAAAAAAACAAACAAACACGCAAATTGTGTTCGTTAAAATTTACGATTTAAATTATATTGGGATACGTGCTGAAGAGTAATGAGACGATTAATGATTTATTTTAAAATTAGCTCTTTCCATTTATAGATGAAGACTAGTAGTATGAGACAACCCAATATAATATACGAGACTAATGAATATACGAGACCGGCCCAAAAAGGAAAGTGTAACAACTTGAAAAGACCGGATGGAGTAATTTTTAATAATCATTTTTTCTTGCTAAATGAAAGAATGTATCTCTTTCGATGGGACGAAGAGAGTATTAAAATGGGTACTATTAAAAACAAAGTATACTTTCATTTCTGCTAAATTTGAAATTTTGATTATTATTAATTCATTAACAAAATATAAATTAATTACATAAAGTAACAACAATTATAATAATCTAATTTATTCATCAAACATAATCATATTTAAATTTAACGAATTATTGTCTATTTTGCATGACATAAAAATGGAAAATTTGAAATGTGGGCCATGGTAGTGGGTGCTCCTCGGGGTGGGGTTGGAGAGTGTGGATGTGCTATGTCTCAAGTTAAGTGAAATTATACACGTGGAGGGTGATTAAAAGGGTCTGCACAGAAGACGAAATACCTCGTCTTTAGGATCGCCTCCCGCTGCATGTAGTATATGTATGTCAGACGAGAGTAGGAAATTCACATGATTTATAGATTTAATTTTGCATGCATCATATCAACTACTACTATGAATAACATGTCCCCTGCCGAGATTATTTTCATTCATGTTTTATTTTATCAAACATTTCCACAAATCCTTATTATATCTATATACGTGTGTAGGTACGAATAAAGATGCCTATTGTATAAATTTTTCTAGCATTTTTCTAATTAGCTATATTTTCAAGCATTCTTAAGTTATTATTATTTTGTTTGGAAAAAATGGCTACTGCTTTACATAATGGTTTTACATAATCAAGTTAGTTTTGTATAAATTACGTAGAGGATTTTGGTAAAGAAAAATAAAACGATTTTCTTAAGTGTAATTCCATTTATTTACTTAATTACATTTATTTGTGATTATTATTATTTTATTTTATTTTTATTTTTTTTCTCTCTCTTTAAACATATGTCATTAAGTGTTATATAGCATATACTCGTACATGCACAGTAGATAGAAAATTTCAAAGTGTCCAGTGGTGTTTTTGTTTGATTGTTATAAACACTTTTATTATTTTGAATTTACAAAGAAGATTTCGTATAATTAAACTAGTTAGGACATGTAGTAAGAGTTTACTCATTTTGAGTGTGAAATTTATTTATTATTTAAAGGTTTGCAATTTATAACTTTTAGGCGAGGCGCGGTTAAGCAGTTAAGCTTTAGATATTCGTTTGCTCGACATTGTATCAAGGCTCAAGGTTAAGGTGTGTGATTCTTTTAAATTATGCACGTTGATTTGATTTTGTCCCTTTTAATATTACGTGACTTGCCGTATAATTATTTGACGTTAAGTGTGGAGCAGGACCGTTCAATTAAAGTTGTCCATTTGACTTTGCTCTCACTATATATTGGTGATCCCTATATGCGTTTGACTTTAATATTCATACGTGCCTCTGTTTTATTAATTTGGACAATCTCCGCATAATATCTCACACTAAGTATTTTTATACTTACCCTCAAAGTTTAACATTTCAGGTAATTAAGCTCGGAAGCGCGTGGGGGATCGAATGGCTCGTCAAAGTTTCATTCACATATTTTTATGCATCAATGAAGTCTCTCGTTTTGAGCATCTAGACTCAAAGTTAAGAAACTTATTTTAAATTAGTATGGTTTAGTTCTTAAAACGTTCGTGGGTTCTTATATTCAAATAAAGGACATCTTCGTTTATTTTTATTTAACATTAAGTCTTACATTTTTCATAAATAGTCTTGGAATTTATTTCATATTTTTCCGCTAATAATTTTATATAAAAATGATTTATAATATTCTATTTAGATTAGGGTGTTACACAGACGGCACGAACCGACGACGGCAGACGGCACGAAAGGATGACGGTGGCTCGAACGGCAGACGGCACGAACTGACGACGGCAGACGGCACGAAAGGATGACGGTGGCTCGAACGGCAGACGGCACGAACCGACGACGGCAGACGGCACGAACCGACGGCGGCGGCTCGAACGGCAGATGGCACGAACCAACGACGGCGGCTCGAACGGCAAACGGCACGAACCAACGACGACAGACGACACGAATGGACGACGGTGGCTCGAACGACAGACGGCACGAACGGACGACGGCGGCTCGAACGGCGACGACACGAACCAGCCGGCACGAACGGACGACGGCAGCTCGAACGGCAGACGGCGAAGAGGTGGTAATATAAATCAAAACCTAGATTTTGTATTTTAAATGGAAATTATATTTTAGTTTTAATTAGTGAGGGTAAATTTATCTTATTAAATAGTAAGTGGCTAGAATTTATAATTACTAGTTATTTCCACCCGTGCGACGCACGGGATAAACTGAAATATTTTTTTTAAATTGCATTTTTTTTTTAAATTTACATAATACTGTAGTACAATATATTGTTGGCATAAATTGAAAACTTGACGCATAAATTGTTTTTAAATCTTTTGTCTATAGCTAGAACAATAATTTGGATAATAAATGAGAACAAATAGATTATCATACATTCTTATTTGGAATAAAAATTGATACATAAGTATAGAAAAAATATACACGAAATTTCATTCTACTATAAGAATATATATTACTATGAGTATGAAGTGATGACGACGGTATCGCTGATGATGTTTTTCTTCCAATTCTTGATAAAAATCTAACACTCCATACGCATCCTCCACAACATGCAAAATTCTTTTTGGCTACATTTCTGACACTGTTTGGTGGGGCACTGCTCTCAACTTGATGACCTACTTCATCACATCATACGTATTTATAGACAACCTTTTTACATGATTTGAATACACAACTCATATCAGGAAATGATCAAAAATATTGAATCTTCTATCAAGACTACGCATCGCATGAACTTATAGATGCGTGATAAATTTATATACTCCATCCGTCTCGTTATTTCTGAAGCAATTTCCTTATTGGGCAATCTCATGAATCAATATCTATTGACTGTAATATGTTATAGTATGTCTATATGACTATATCATAGCTTCCAAAATGTGATGTTAAAGTCTTGTGATATTAAACTCTCCAGAACTACACAATGTCAAATAGATAAATTTAATGTATATTCATTAAGCACATGACCTACTGATTTAATGTAGGGAAAAAAAAAAGGGTTGTTTATAATAAACAACTAGTCGTGCACCCGTGCAACGCACGGTAATAATAATAGTTCTATAGTTGCATTCTCTTTGATGAAAAAATATCATGAAATTAATAATGATTCTATAATTGTGTTCTCTTTAATGGAAAACTATTGTGGAAAAGAAAACAATTATCCTTTAATTTTTTTTTTATTTCCCATATTTTCCCAACGTACTCTTTATATCTATGATGTATATCTTTCTTCCCCTTCCTTTTCACTTCAATGTAAGGAAAATATTATACCGCCAAAGAGAATACAACATATATACAAAGATTATAATAGAATACTATAGCATCGCAACAATAATTCTATAAAATTGAGGCAAATAAACTGTAGTTATTGAGGTGCAATAAAGATGTGTATAAATTTACAAAATGATGTTAAAATTATGAGGAAGCTAGTTTAGTAAAATTAATACAAAAAAAAAATGATAGCCAATAAATCAATAAAAACATTTAGATTACAACAAATGATACTTCCCTTTCATAACCATGGTATTTTCTTCCCTTGTTTTGATCTCGTCCTGTGCAATCTAGACATCGAACTTGGTGGTTATGTAAGTACTCATGTTCCTGTACGATCTAATTCCGGTCTTGACACGATACATGGTAAAGTTCATGATTCTCATTTCATCATTTTTGATTCCCTAACATTTTATCCTCAAGCAAATGAAACTGAATTTAAGGTATAATCCTTTCTACATCAGACTATAAAGGTGTATGAATTAGAGAGAAAACCATTCAAAACTATGAACCAAAATCTGCATCAAAATTCTTTCTACATTAACAGCAAAAGAATCACAGGATCTGGATTCCAGATTTACAGAAAAGGAACTACCAACTCTAAGCATTTCGAAAGAGCCCGTCGTGCAATTATCACGACGAAAGAATAGTATGATCAGTAGTTGAGACGAAAATCTTTAATCAAAGATATTGGGAGTCCATGGAGAAGTTCAACAGCAGTTGGGGAAAGTGGTGAGCTTGTAGTAGCAGTTGTTACCAGAGACCAGAATCTGGTAGCCATTCCCACAGGGGCAGTTGAAATGGAGGACTAAGCATTCTCCACTCTTCTCCACAAACACTGCTTCTTGTGAAGGATGATGCTTTTATGATGATGAATAAACCTAAAAAACATTATGTTACTCCAGAAAAAAAGATTACTCAAATTTCAAGAGAAAAATTCAAAAGAGAGAATGCCACCTGCACACAATAATGGTACTTTGGAAGAAGCTTTTTTGCCTATTAATACTCTAGAATACTGCATTAGTAACACTAACTTTGCACCTTACCTTTCCATTTTGCCCATGCAAAGAAGCAAAAGCTTGGTTCCATATATGCTATATCATGTTTTTATTGAGAATATGCAGAAAATGAGCGTTTATACGTAGTAGAAACGGTAAAAGGTGAAACGATAATAGAAGATAATGAGGCGTTATGATGCCTGCCAAGGATCTGCCTAGCGAACTTCATGAATTTTAGGACATATTCCTTAACTCATATGTTCATTATTCAGTAAGATACATGCCAAATATCGGCATATTGTGCCCTCGTGTAACTCGACATTATGTTCTAAACAAAAGGCTACTCAAGATTACCATCTTTTTTCTGGAGTAACATAATGTTTTTTCGGCATCATCACCTTCTTCATTCTCCTCTTCCTGCAAATTTCACACCACATAATCTTATAACATCAAGAAATCATAGATTTTGATGCACTGATTTTATCCTAAATTTAGTAGTTGTTCATGACTTTATCTGTACAATCTATTCTCAAACAGAAATCAAGTGTTTGATTCCAAAACTGAATTTAAGGTATGATCTAGGATATGAAAAACACATTAATTAATACTCAATCAAGGCAACAATTACTACTAAAACCACGATATATGCAAATCATTATAATAGAGGACACACAATAATACCTCTTCTGATTAAGATGTAAATTACATATTCATATCATAAAATATTTCAAGAAAAAATAGCAAATATTTAGAACCAAGATTCTGATAACTGACCATTTCGTGCCGGGAATCTTCACCGCCTCCGTGGGGAGGGTGACGGCCATGAACTTCCCGATGGGAAGGACCAGGGTTTGAGCCGAGACCGAGGTTACAGAGAGAGCATTCTGGCGGTAGAGGAAGAACTGGTTCAAGAATGACAGAGTTGCACATGATATTATGCCGAGAACCCACGTCCGAAAAGTCAGGCACGACAGCGTCGGATCGTCCGTTATCGGCACCATCAGACGTACTCTTCGATCGGAGAATTCGTTCACCTCATCTGCATAGTGATAAGTATCAGTTTCTTATCAATGATCATGAATCATATTCGACTCGACTAAACCAAAAGAGAAAAAAAAGACGGGATGTCGTACCGATTGTTTCGATTGCTTTGGCAGTTTTCTTGGGTTCGTAAGACTCTGCAACGGCGGGATTGCTCTCTGCAGACTCCATGAATGTACAAGCTACCGAAGCAGGAGTTTGGAGGTGGATTTAAAGGCCTGCAATTCTCAGAAGAGAACAAAGAATCTGCATCAAAAATCTATGGTTTGAAGGTGGATTTAAAGGCCCGGCCACAAATACCAGTTTCTCATCTTCTTCACAATAGAACAAAATATCGTGTTCGACGACAATTGCCGAGAATAACCTTGCCCCTATTTGTCTGTGGCCCGTCAACCCGCACAATACTGTTGCTCCTCTTCGATCAAAAGCCGTGGAAAACGAAAAAATTGATTCTTTGAAGAAGCAGAGCCGGATTAGAGTTATGGGTTGGACTTAATCGAACTGATCCTTGATATCCTGAAAAACAAAGGGGTTAATAATTGCAAACACGCTGCTAATTTATAATCAATCGGAGAAGGGGAGGCTTTAGAATAAAATTCTCAGAATTAAAACCTTACATTTGCTTCTCACGGTTTTCTCGGTTTACTGCAAAAGCCGCCGCGCTTTGCCCTCTGTAAAACTTGAAGAAGAAAACGCTTACAAAAACCGCTGCTTCTGATGTCTTGTTGTTGTTCTCGCTGTCCATTGTCGCTGCTTTAGAGAATGCGTAGGACATAGAGAAGGAAGGAGATCGTGTATTCGTGAACAAAGAAGTTATCGGCAAAAACTGACGATGGGTTTGTGGGTAAGGTTTGCGCCTTCAATTTAATTCAATTTAAGGATATTAACAAAATTAAAAACGTCCACTTAATTGTAGAAAAAAAACTAACCATTTGTTTTATATCAATTACAAAATTGCCACTCTAACTAATTTCCAATTGATTTGCTGATTTTAAACTCCCTCTTTATATATATAATAGATTTGTTAGCCATATACATTTCAATATACACTATGTACAATTTACCAAAATAAAAAGTATTGTAATAGATATTGAGTGAAAGATATTCACAATGTCGATAGCAATCTAATAAATTAATTTAAAATCTTATTCATAAATGGAGCCACATCCTTAAATTTGGACAAAAAATGTACTAAATGATACTAATGGTTGCAGTGTGGTGATTTATTGTGCTATTCTACATTGTATAGGAAAAATATATATATAAATAAAAAAAACTTAATTATATGCTTTTGTAACGTCAAATTTATTTGTTTATTAAAGAATATTAAATGCAATTATGATGTAGCATTTATAATAGTTTTATTTTTTTAATTTTTATATTCATCAATATACATAATTATTGTTGGCATAAATGCTACTAATTATTGTTGGCATAAATACTACGAGTGTCGTAGTATCCCGTAAAAGAAATAATATTTCAAAATTATATCGTAAAACCCGTACTACGTCTCGGTGAAAACGCGTGCCGGAAAAGTCAAAAAGTCAAATGGGACATCAATAAGGGGACGGAGGGAGTAGTATATAGATTAAGTTAGTGGCTAGAATTTATCTTTTACTATCTATAGTGGCTAGTTTACATAATGCCCCTAAAATAAATACTAGTACTCCCTCCTCTCTAAGTCTGTCATTTTTTTCTTCCTTTTTCGATCGTCCCGGTCTAATTATGTGCTTCTTCCATTTTAGGACGTGGGCCGCCTTATAAGAAAATTTATATTTTCACCATCAACTTATACACAAACTTAAAAAAAAGAGACTCAAACACTACTATTAACATATATAAGCAAACTATGCAAAAAAATGAGACAAAACAACACTATAAACACACTCATTACAACAATTAAAAATCGTATCCGATCCTATGAATTCAAGCACGGACTTGAGGGTAGACGGTATAACATTATTACACGTAGTCAAATCACTTCAAATATATATACATTTTTGTTAATTAGATACATGAGTCGAGTCCCACCAGTACTAAAACAGATGTGTGATATATGAAGAGAAGCAAACTGTTGTTTTCGGTTTTATGTTGCATTAACTTTGATGCGAAAGAGAAGGGAGATTCATCCTTTTAACTTTTTAATTTTTTATTCATCAAGAACACAACCTTAGCATTTTGTTATTTTTTCGAAATAAATAATTTGGAATACAAAGCTTTAATTTCAAAGTCAAAGAGTTGTAATAATAAGGGATATGTTTCCTCACATTTTACTGGATTAAATTAAATTGAAACGACATTCAATCAAAATAAATAAAAAATAAAACGACAATAAAATAGGAATACATGAATAGTTTAGTTGAACTGAGCCTGCAGTTCATCGATGGTCTTCTTCTCAACCTGGAAAGCCTTGGTCAACACATCCTGGTTAATCTTCGGGTCCGACCCGAACACCGCATTGGCGATCGTTATGGTCCCCGGGTTCTGGCTGCCGAAGCTGACAAAGGCGACGGCGTTAGTCTTGCCGACATTGAACTGGAAGTGGATGAGTCCCTGGGGGAAGACGAAGACATCCCGGGTTTCAAGTACTTGGTGAAAAGCTTGTTCTTTTGGGTGGGGTCGGCGGGGTTCGATGTCACGAACCCTACGTAAAGGGAGCCCTCGACCAGGATGAGGACCTCGGTCGCACGGGGGTGGGTGTGGGGCGGGTTTGTCCCGTAGGGGGCGAAGTCGATACGGGCGGCCGAGACACCCAGAGTGTTGAGCCCGGCCAGCTGGTTGACGTTGACCGGGGTCACTCTGGATCCGACCGCGTTCGAGGTGTCCCCGGGCTTGTTGAGACCCTGGAAGAGGAAGTCCTCAGCCACCACCATGTTAGGGTTCTTGCAGAACTTCCCGTTCACGAATACTGCATGCAAAGCATATATTAGTACTCAGGATTAAAAATAATCAACTTTTGTGATAAGAAGTAGCTACATGATTTATTAACTTACCGGCAGAAGCGGCATCAGGAACGGCAACGCAGAAGTCCTGAAGCTGGCCGGGATCCGATGCGTATGCGATCGAAGAACACGAGAGGATGAGGAGAATGGTGCAGAGAGCAAAAGAGGTCTTCATTTTAGCAGATAGTGAATTGTATTTTCTTTCGAATATTTGTTGCAGTTGTGGTGATGAACTAATCTGAGAAATGCCTCCTTTTATAGGAGTACAATACTCTTTTCTTTCTTTCTTTTTTTTTTTTTTTTTTATATATATTAAGATATTAAATTTGGTGTCGAAATCGTCAAACACGTTTCATCGATCTTTGAACTTGTTCTCTTCTTACGTGATATAGTTTTACTTTTACAAAGTCATGTATCAAATATTGACTTCTTCTTCAACGTTTCCAATCAACTACTGATTAATATTATAAACAATAAATTAAACATCGATCCTTAGTAGTGCAACCTACATCTAGCTAGTAGGTAATAACTAACTAATACTTGCTAGCGATCGTTCGTTGCCGCAATAAGAGATGTCATATGAAAATAAAATAGGTGACCTCAATTAGCCGTATGCGTGCTGAATCACCATCTTGCCCTTTCCACGGAAGCCGATATGTAACAAGATGGTTATGGGCGTGTTTGATTCAATTCATACTGATACTGATTACCTAGTCTACTCGAATATTATAGTAAAATCATACATTAACAAAGTATTCTAATAATCTTATAGAACTTTATTCAAGGCATATAACTAATCCATTTGAAAGATGAAGCTAAATTTTGGATTAGTTGGGCTGATCACCAATCCTCAACTATATGTTTTGGATTAGTTTTGTTGATTAAGACTTAAGAGATATCTACTCCCTCCGTCCCACTGGGATAGGGACATTTTTTCTCGGCGCGGGAATTAAGATGAGAGTATTGATAGTGGGTTAAAGTGAAAGGTAGTGGATTAAAGTGATGTGCCAGAATTTTATTGGGTTAAAATTTTCTATTTCGGGAAAGGTCCCTATATCAGTGGGACGTCCCAAAAAAAAAGGTCCCTATATCAGTGGGACAGAGGGAGTATAAATTAGCATCAAACATTATTTCATTTATTGAAATTATAAGATTTTGAAAAGTCATGCATTTATCCCTTGCTATCTGTCACGGTGCAAATATAAAAAGAAATTAAATATTAGGGTTGGCAATTCGTGCGTGTCGGGTTGTTATCGTGTCGACCTGATAGTGACACGAACCTGTTAAGCCCAAACCTGAACACGACCCGTTAAAAATTTTCTAAACCAGAACACGAACACGACTTGAATTAGTCAAACCTGAACACGACTCGAACTCGACACGAACACAATACTGACACGAACCAACCCGAACCCGACACGAAATCAAGTTATAAAATAAGGGAGGCGGATAAGTGGAAAGATTGTAAAGTAACCCGAATTAGGGGTAATTTATTAGTCAAAAATAATAAATTAAATAAATATTTATATTAACAGGTTACCTGAACCCGACACGAATCCAACCCGAACCCGACATGAAATTTTCAGGTCCTTATTGTGTCGATCTGTTAGTGACACGAACCCAATAAACCTCGACACAAACCCATTAATTTCGTGCGTGTTCGTATCGGATTATCGTGTCATGTCGAAAATTGTCAGCCCTATTAAATATTGATAACAATAATATTTAAACTGAAGGGGGAAAAAATCGTACACGTAAACACAATTAATGCATTGACAAGTAAATGTTAATTACCAAGTCTAAAGCACTGTACATGAAGATTAGGTAATTCATTTGGTTGAGTTGTCACTTTCTCTCTATACATTTATGTATATACACAAGAATTGAAGCCGCATGCATTGAGATTTATGAAGATTTCATTTAAAATAATTAATTATGTCATAGGAATTTATATATTGCATTCCAGAAGACTCGAACATGTGACTTTTATGCAAGAAAATCGATCGAATAATAAGTCGATATGCAACGGAAGAAAATCGAGTATATATACTCCGATCCGGCCATTGCTATGTCTCTTTATTGTTGTTTATATGAGTATCTCCATGGACTTGAATGTATCCGGAAAGCTAGCTTTCTGATCAAATAGGTGCGTAGAAAAGTAAACTTAGAATGCAATCCAGTGATAAAAACGCTCCTCCAATTAAAATGTTGGACATTCGACACATTTTGAGTGCGTGCATGAGTGTACTAGTTATGTTCGAAAAGTTTTATTCGGTAAGATATGGCACAAACTGAAATAGCTAGGACAATATACTCAATAACTGGTTGCTAATTCCAGTACTTCTAGAACTTAATTATGTCATAGGAATTTAATTCCTTACTCATTAATTTACTTTTGATTTTCGTAGGTCAATTAATGTTTAATTGACATATATCTAGAATATTTTGAAAGTATGTAAATTTACATTTGAATAATCCCATATTTATAAAGAAAACGGAGAGAATGTAATTACTATTTTGAAAAAGGTGAAAATGAAGGATTAACTGCCTTGACTTTCATATTGAAAGCAAACCTAGTGAAAGCAGCCTTGTAGCAGGTGTTCATCACTTAATTAATTAATTAATTTAATTAATTAGTCCCAAAATTATCTACTATATCCGAATATTCCGCAGTGGATGTTAATTAATTGACAAGGCATAATCATTTTTAGGGGCATGCTAATAGCGGATGGATCCTCTGTCCCCCAAATTGGTGTACCAATGGAGTACCAATGGTGTACCCGGTGCAAATTGGTGTACCAATGGTGTACCAATGGTGTACCGGCCAATGGTGTACCCGGTATAAATTATGAAGTTTTGAATTATCTCTATTAGTGGTCATTTTGAATTAGGTACTTAATTAATTTATGTTCTATTTCGCCATGTCATAATTGATTGATTAAGTCGTTAATTATGTGGGATATTAGTTGAGGCTTGGTCATTGTATTAGTTGATTGATGATTGAACTAGTCTAATCCAAATTAAGGTTATTAATCATATCTATATTAAAATAATACCTACGATTAGGTATGATAAAAGAAGGTCGATCGAGGAAGGTGTTTAGAACTTCAACATTTGACACTTTCGACTTTAAAAAGAAAGAAAATAGGAAAAAAATATATGAAAAAGGAATTAAAAAATAAAGATATGGTAGATATCTACTTTTATTTCTCCTATAAAAAGGAGCATTTCTCATGCTAAATTCATCACACACTACTACAAGAAATCATAAGATATTAGAGTCCATTTCTCATCTAAAAATGCAGACATCTTATGTTCTATGCGCCATTCTTCTCGTCTTCTCGTATTCTTCGATCTCTTATGCATCCGATCCCGGCCAGCTCCAGGATTTCTGCGTTGCAGTTCCCGATGCCAGCTCTGCAGGTAAAATTAATTGAGAAACGTTTGCATTATTATATATATAGAGTTTGGTTCGTATAGAAAAAACGTTTAACTATAAATGTTTGTCTCTATGCAGTGTTCGTGAACGGGAAGTTCTGCAAAGACCCTAGCAAGGTGGTCGCAGAGGACTTCTTATTCCAAAACCTCGACAAGCCCGGGAACACGACAAACGCGGTCGGATCCAAAGTGACCCCGGTTAACGTCAACCAGCTAGCCGGGCTCAACACGTTGGGCGTCTCGGCTGCCCGCATCGACTTTGCCCCCTACGGGATCAACCCGCCCCACACCCACCCCCGTGCGACCGAGGTCTTCATCGTGGTCGAGGGCTCTCTTTACGTAGGGTTTGTGACGTCGAACCCTGCGGACGCCAACCAGAAGAACAAGCTCTTCACCAAGTACTTGAAAGCCGGGGACGTCTTCGTCTTCCCACAGGGTCTCATCCACTTCCAGTTCAATGTTGGCAAAACTAACGCCGTCGCCTTCGTGGGGTTCGGCAGCCAGAACCCGGGAACCATAACGATCGCCAACGCGGTGTTCGGGTCGGACCCGAAGATCAACCCGGATGTGCTGGCCAAGGCCTTCCAGGTTGAGAAGAACATCATTGACTACCTGCAGGCTCAGTTCTGGACCAACATCGACTAAACTATATAGATATATGCATGCTGATTCGACGCCGTTTTGTTTTGAATAATTTGGGATGAAATTAATATGTATTATGTCTTTACTTATTATGATTGCTTCAACTTTGTATTTCCAGTGCATTTACATCATTTGGTGGTGGTGGTGATGAAATAATAAAACCCTAGCTTGAGCTAGTTACTTAATGTCGCCAATTATTTTATGATTTGGATGATTAATTGCATTTTTTTTGGTAAGACTTTTATCCGAGTTAATTAAATATACGATTATATTGTCTATTGCATGACATTTAACAAATATTTGTACTCACTCCTCTCTAAGTTTGTCGTTTTTTTCTTCCTTTTCCAATCGTCCCGGTCTAAGTATGTTTTTTGTCCATTTTAGGACGTTGGCCACATAAGAAACTCTATATTTTCACCATTAACTTATACACAAACTTATAAACACTAGTGGAGATCACGTTCGTTGCACGTGGATCCGTAATTTTTTTTTATCTCCTTACCTTAGGTGTACCGATGAATAAAAAACAATTAATAATTTCAAAAATTAAAAAAATTACAAATAAAATTAAATTAATTAAAAAAAACTAATATTTATGTTTATAAAAAATAAACGATTTAAAAAATAAACTCTACTATTCTCAATGTCTAAAACTTAACATCTAAATTAAAGTCGAATGTTAATTCACATTAATTCTTTTCTTGTTTGATTTTGATGGACGGAAAACACCTTTTGATCCTTTTGCTTTTTGGTTTTTCAGTCCCTGTAGGGCAGTAGGGCCCTCCTTAGTCGAACCATCATTAGGTTTTTCTATCTTCTTGGTCGAACCATCTTTAGGCTTTTTTCGGCTTTGAAAAGGTAGGGATCTCTGCTAGTTTTGCCATGATCGCTTCGATCATGGTTGTATGCCCTTTTACAGTTTTCTGCATCGGCGAAATTTTCCCATCAAACTTTGCCTTAAAACCTTTCACCATCTTCTCTATCTCCTTCATACTTGGTTCTAATCTCGTCCCCATGAAAGCGATCCGGCAAGTCGGATTTGTAATTTTTTTTTTTAATTTTTTTTATCTACTTAACTTAGATGTACAGATGAAGAATGAATGAATAATATTTTTTTATTTTTTTTTTTTCAGTTGCACTTTGTTTAGAAAGTGAGCTTGATTCATCAGAAATTATCGGTATTTTGAAACGTGAATGCGCAGTTTTTCCTCCAGACATTTTTTATTTCTGCATCTACTCCAGTTGTTGCAGTCACAAGTTCTATAAGATTTTTTAACCTTAGATTGGCTAATAGTGCACAATATAAGAATGTATTTCCAGTTTCGCCCGAGCCATCCATGAATAATATCACACCTTCATTTTTCTCTATGCAACTTAAAATCATTGAAAATGCTTTCCTTTGATCATTATTTAGCTTATGCTCTACATCATGATCTTCTTCAGATATGTGTATGGAGATTTCAATCTCTCTTGTGGAGAAGGTATGCTAGGAAGATCATATAAATCAATTTTGTTTCCCATGCTCTCCAAGTAAACACTTAAGGCCTTCAATCTCTTTGATATGCATGCTTCAATTGAACTGTATTCTCGTTTATAATATTCAGACAACACATCAAAGTATGTATCCCATAGTACTCTCTCATATGTAGGAGCGCAAATGCACCAAGATTCTTGCAAACGATCTACGTAACTCACCAGATGTTTGAAATGTAATTGCCTCATTCAAACAATCACGTATACTTTGATCCGCTTCCATCAATCCTTTCTTTTGTGTTGCTACTTTAAAAGTTAGACATTTATATCCATAAACTGTCATCAAATAAGAGAAAGATGTTGGTCCTCTAACATGATTTAAGAGTAGTTTTTTATAATACCTTTCTCATTCAATTGGACTCACAACGCTAATTCATAATACCTTTCTCCTTCAATTGGACTCACAACGCTAATACGTCCAATAACATTGCCTCTTTCTGTCCAACATTTATTTTCTATCCAACATTAATTTTTCTTGTCCCAAACATAGTGCTCAAGAAATTCTTTATAAAGATATTTTCTTGCCTTTTCACTTGTAGCACACATAGAAAAGTATTCCGTTAATATTGTTTTTGAAACATGATCACATGACACAAGGCTTTCCAAATTTTGTGTTGCATGATAAGCTACAAACTGCCCATTCCGAAGGTGAATCTGTAAGTTGATTACTACAGGAGAAATGTCGTTCAAATCATATTCATAAATTCTCCACATTGCTTCTTGAGCAGAAACCCAACGTGCATATGGAAATTGCTTGATTTCATCAATTTGGATCTTGTCTTTGTTTCGGACATATCCATTGCTACTATACCATGGCCCTTATAAATATATTTATATAAGTACCGTACAACTATTACACCATAACATACTTCGACATTAATATGAAAATTATATGTGGACAGTATGTATGGAATATACGGTACAATCCATCTGTTATCCAAATATGCATTTCGAACACATATTGTTGTCCCGGTATTTCTTCTTCTATAAACCGGATATCCATCTTTTCCATGTATATACAATATGATCGTGGGTAATGACATTTGCATTTTCCTTTACCATACATGAATTACTTGGATTATCCTGTCCACATAGTCCGTGCATAATATGTTTTTTCACCAATTCGAACAATTGAGGGTTATTTTCTTCATCAGGTAGTTCTGCATTCACGAATTTATCAATTCCTTCTGAAGTGTTTATATTAGATTCCGACTTAAAAATTACCAACATATGTAAATGTGGTAGACCTTTTTTTCCAATAACATCCACGTGCATGGCTACGTCACCAAAAATCTCACTTTTAAATAATCGATCTTTCAAGTCTTGTAACTTCACTCGAACACTCCTTAAGTTAAATTTGGATGATGTTGAGTTGTTTGACCTTCATACAATGAGTCTTGTATTTCTTTCCATTATAGGTTACAAGTCATTGTAATGAATAGATCTGGTTTTCCAAATTTTTGTACCAATGCCAAACGCATCAAGATATTTATGTCGCATATCTCTTGGCCCTCTTATAAAAGTTGCAGGAAAACAATTATCTTCCAAACCTCATTTCCCCTTGTCTCTCCTTTAAAAACACTGTCCATTATCCATTGATACAAGTCTACTCTCATATTTGATTGGTTTCGACGGAAAAAATCTAATCTCGTCATTTCCAATTTTATATACATGTCAACAGCGAGCTGATGTAACAATCTTCTGGCTAATAAAAGTACAGATTGCCTTGAATTTCTTATTCGTAGCTTGTAACAAATATATTTTGACATGTTACTTTTTTACCATTTTATTTCCTCACATCTGTAATATACTATACAAATTAGTTTTGCTAGTTAAAAGAATATACGGGCAATAACATGTGATGTGGTAGAGTTTTATTTCATCGTCATAAGATGGGCTCATGTGGCATTTTCATTTACTTAATATTATTATTACTACTACTACTTGTAAAGAAATCATCACATACTAATTCTTTATACATCAGAAATGTATATCACATTGTTGGTTCGACTAATCATATAAGCACAATTATTCACCCCATGTATATTAATTACTCTGTCCTGCAATACATTCATAACTTTGTGCATGAAGAATATACTATATATGTTATTAAATTCAGATTATTATTAACTTTATGTGTCTTCTTATATGCCAATGGCTATGATCTACCACTCAATTAACTCATTATATCAATATTGATATATCAAAAGGAAAGATTGATCGAAGGTATGAATATTATCTATTATCTAACATTATTAAATTCATATTATTATTTTTCATAGAAAAATTAAATAGACGTACCTTGTTCTTCTTGGGAGATTACATAATTAACAGTTGTGATTCTTGGTATTGTAGAATGGACATCGAGATTTGTTCTATGAGCCGATGATATAGACCCAATATTTATTTTTATGTTTTGACCCCAACCATCTTCGACTCTTGGAAAGAGGGGTGGATATTGTAATTATGTTTTATTCTATGTCTCTCGCCTGAATGAGCATGAACTACAATATCCCCCCTAGTGAAATACTTTCCCCATTCCCTTCAACTTATATAGCTGCTACTTGATCAGCTTGTGGAGAGTTATATATACGTTGATCTAAACTCACATCTTTTGAAATACGAAGTTCAACATTGTTCATGGAACTGTAGTCCTTCAATCTTCGAAATATTTTAGCATATGGATTGACCCTGCCTGTATACCTCTGTAGTTGTATTAAAAAATAATTTTATAATGACTAAATTAAAAAGTTACCTGAAAATGAGTTTGACTTGTGCATTGCCGAACAAAAAAAGAAACTATGTGTGCTTGTGAGAATTATTCGAGTATCAGCCTTTAATTTAGTATGTGCTAAGAACTGTAATAAATCATCAATATATATAGATTAAGGTCTTTGATTATAGTATGTAGCAAGAATTCTTTAGTTGTTAGGATTAGGATATGTTTTATTTAATGTCAAAGAGGTATACGTAATTATAGTCAATATTCCAATTATATAATGATTTATAATTTAAATTTTGATAATTTAAATTTTGTCATTTTAATATTTTAAATTTTTATTATTTATTTAAATTATATAATGATTCATTGACTTTTATATTTATCAAGTTCAAACGTGTTTATAGTCAATATTTTTATATTTATCAAATTTTGATAGTTCAAATTTTTTTTATCTATTAGAATCAATATATATATAATAGCAATATAGATCTCGATCCTACGTGGCATCGCGTGTGATTTTTATGAATATTTTCCAATATTTTCATTGATTTGGCTTATTAAAGATTAAAATCATTATAATTAGGATTTTCGTCCCACATCGAATTTTTAAAAGAACTTAGCACCAAAATTCATATATATATAGATCATGTATCTCCATCAAAATCCATATTTTATTTGAGAAACTATTCGTCCTACGTGCAATCACGTATGATTTTTATGAATATTTTTCAATATTCTCATTGATTTGACTTATTAAAGATTAAAATTTAATTAAATATATCACATACATTAATACGCTTTAGCGTATTTTTTTATTGTTACAAGTAACGGGCTGATTGCAATAATTAAATATAGATGCTAACGATATATCGAACGGTCTAACGAAATTAACAGGCAGATTTGCACTATTAATGCTAACGTTATGTCGAATAACAGGCTAACATGAGATTATAATATTATATTTTAACATTTTTTTTATTGTTACAAGTAAAGGGCGGATTACAATAATTAATATAGATAATTATGTATTTTGGATTAAAATTTTTATTCAAGATTGCAAAATAAATTAAATCATGTTGAAAATTGATATTAATTATGGACATTCTTATTAAGCGATTCAAATCGAATTTTGACGTGACTTAAATCGTATAGTTTTTTAAGAAATGTTAACCCTTTTTATTCCTTCAAAAAAGATCCATCTGAAGGGTGTTTAGATAAAATAAACAACGGGAGGCATAATATATTTTTATTTTATTATAAATTTTGTTTTAAAATAACATTTTCATGTTAAAATATAAAACATATCTATCGTAAAAATGTTAATTTCTTAACCCATTTTCATATCTACTATGAGTAACGGGCTACTTGAAATAATTAATATAAAAAAAATTATTTAATTTTTATTAAAACCTCTATTTGTAATTACAAAATAATTTGAAACCCGTCGAATTTCGACGGGTACTGCACTAGTTAGGATATGTTTTATTTAATGGCAAAGGCATATACATAATTAGAGTAAAATGATTTAATTTGAATAATTCAAATATTGACAATTTTAATATTCTAGAGATTTATCTAATGATAGGGAAAATATTCTAATGAAAAGGGTAAAGAGACAATTTAAATTTTGTAAACAAGACACTTTTTATAATAGTATATAGTATAGATAAGATATTTAATTTGGTGTCGAAATCGTCAAACACGTTTCATCGATCTTTGAACTTGTTCTCTGCTTACGTGATAATTTTACTTTTACAAAGTCATGTAACACATTCACTTCTTCAACATTCAATCAACTACTAGTTAATTAATAGTACTACATACAGTAAACATTCTTTGCTGCAATAATAAGATATGTGTTATAAATGTATTTATTTATATATTAGATGGACATTACTTGTTAGAGAAGGTTAGGGTTTTTATCCTTGTACCTATATATACTATTTATATCTTTGTAACTAAGTAGAGGAGTGATTCCACCGCCATAAGCCACCGCCATAGGAGGGTGTATATGAACCTATTGGCCACCGCCTTTGATTTTCCTTTGATTTATCTCTTCTCCTCTCTCCTTGTGGTTGTTCCCTCGATTATTGATTTACAACACGTTATCAGCACGAGTCTCTACCAATTGAGAAGATTTGGAAGAAAGATTTTCTAATCAATTGAATTAATTTTGGAGGTATGCCCTAAGAAAGAATCGTGTCTTTCTTGCAAGGTAATATTGTATATATTTGATTGAATTGTTTTGCTTGATATCGATTATGTCAATTCAATTAGGAGAAATTACATAATCTCATAGGATGTATGTATATAATGGGGTGTTGCTTTTGATTTGATTGTTCTTCGTTTTTGATGTCTTGCAATATTAACTGGATATTATGACCTGATTTTTGGAAATTGAATGCGAATGGCTGTGTTAATTGTTGATTGCCAGTTAGTTTAATGGATATAATGCGTGAGTTTGCATTCATAGTATAATCTAAATTATGCCTATGTGTTTCTGAAGTAAATTAGGGTTATGGGTATGAATTTAGAATTTGTGAAGGTTGAGATATTGCTCCTTTTAATTTTCTGAGAAATGATTAATATAAACACAAGGCATCGATTCACATCAATGATTCCTTACTTAAAAATCAGTTTTTGCCCTACTTGTTGCGAGTTAATTCTGTGCAATGTTCTTGTTGCGAGTTCATTCTTGAGATGTGCTTCAAGATCAGTCTGTGATAGAATCAGTTCCTATGTAATGTTCTTGTTGCGAGTTAATTCTTGAGAAGCAAAATCAGTTTTTGCCCTACTTGAAATCAGTCTTTACTTGAATAGCCATACAATAAATTCTTGAGATGTGCTTCAAGATTTGGGTTCCTCTACATTGAATAAAAGTTATTGTTTCATGAAGAAACATTAAATAGTAAACCTTTAATAATCATGATGATTATTATTATAGTTTTATTATCGAGCCGATATTTTTTTCATAAATGGTTCGATTTAATTAATTGTAGCTCCTGAAGTAGCACAACCAATATTCCCAAGGAATATTTCATGTAAATCTTTAATAATCCTGGAGATTATTATATTCCATATAGATCTTTAATAATCCTGAAGATTATTGTTGTAATCTCATTACGAGTCTCTGGACAATTGAGCAATTTAGAAGAGGAAACGATTATTCTACATAAATATTGGAGGTATGTGGTGGTTCCCATCTTCGCAGTTATTAAGGTATTTCCTGAACATTTGATCATTTTTTTAATAATAAGGATACGAACTCAATTGAGTGAGAATCAAGTTTTTGTGCATAATTATTTATATACATATTATGTGAATTTTTTTTTGATATGTTCGTTGGGAATTTATCGGGAATAAGAGAAACTAGGATGCATTAAACTTGCTTGCTTTATTTATTCGATTACTTGTGATAATGCTTAGATAATTGATTAGTGTCGATTTGTTCATTAAACCTGTGTTAATGGTATATTGTTGTTGACATATTTATATATTATACGCTTTTGACAATTCGAAACTTGTCTGCTTATGATGATTAAGAGGACATACCTATTACTTGAGTAAGATGAATATTTTTTCATGAATGTGAGTATCTTTCGTAGTATTAGTATTTTAGACTAGAGAATTATTTCTCACCAGAAATGATATATCATGTTTATACATTTGGCCTCATATTTTTATGTTGTATAGAATTTAGAGCTTATTACTGCCATATAACTATTTTATGTACATATATCATTATTGTACGTCTTATGACTTGATCATGGCTAACAGTTATACATGAAATTTATACATAATTACTACTCACCATTCCAATTGAGCAACAGTTGCAAACTCACAAAGCCCAGAAGGCGTAACAAAATTTAAATTTTATGTTTGCATTTATATCATGAACTGAGATTATATACTCATAAAACTATAATTAAGGAGATGACTTCATAACAAGAAGCACACATAGTTCTCCCTTTAAGTTATATAATTATTAGCTTGTGTATTCCTGAAGTAATACATAGCTAAACAAATCATATATAATGATTATGAATATTTTCACCTTTATTAAAATTTATAATTGCGGTCAAGTGATGCCTGAAGCACACTACTACTTATTGTAATACTTGAGAGAATGATAAGAAATTTTTATTGATTCTAATGTAGTAGAATGTGAGTGAGCAAATTGAGGTCATGAATATAGTTATGTTCATGTAGCCCATGAATGTTGAGATAATAATTGCAACAATTTGTTTGCCTGAAGCAAACTTAATATTCTCCTATAGCATGTGATCCTGAAGATTATGAATCATATATATTGATTAGTTTCTATAGCACATAATCCTGAAGATTATGAATTATATTGATAAGTTTGACTACAGCAAACTTATGACGTGTTATATTAGAGCATCGAAATAATATTTTGGAGAATATTAATTTTGTAACTTTTTCTTAAAAGAGGTGGAGAACTTCAACAATTCATTGACAATATCATTTTTGTCATCTCTAGAAGAGTTAATATTCCCTATTAAAAAGCTCATTATTCTTCCTTAATGAGAAGTAATCTAACGATAATCATGTTGCGAATAAATTTTAAAATACCCAAATTATCTTCAATTATCTATAGCATGAGTATTTGGGTTCCCCCACATATAGTTAGTGCATGATAATATAAATCATCATTTCCCCATCTGCTATCTTTCTATAGCCACCAAAACGTACCTATAAAGGCTCTAAGAAATGTTATATGCATACTCCGTCGAGTTTTAAAATACCAAATAGAGCCAAATATTGGGGATCATCTGTATTGATTCGTACGTTATTATAATCCAACTAATCATTTCACGGCATTAGGGGGAGATATGAATGAAAGAATGCCGCTAAATTCTTGTTGGATTGAATATTAATTCACGCACTACATAAAATGAAGTAAAAGTTCAAATTAAATATTAAACGGCCAAATGGAGTGAATAAATTCTATATACTTGCAGTATATATGCACCATAGTAAAATGAAGTTCTTTGTGAACTTAACAAATTATTCGATGCTCTTATACGCCTGAAGCGTAAACATTTTACTGGTGCTAAAGAGTAATTATAATAAAACTAAATATATACGTTATTACTCCATAGAACCTCCTGAAGAGGATCGTCCTGTAGACGAGAATCCCAGGTACACCATATAACCTCCCGAAGAGGATCGTCCTGTTGACGAGTTTGCACGTTGTTTCACCAAAAAGTGTTCGCAATAGACGAAATCTATTGTAGCACTAGCAAGTAAAACCTAAGTATCGAATCTCAAGGAAAACTTAACAGGGCAATGAATTATGTAGTAAAAACCTAATCTAGCCTAAATCTAGGAAAGCAAGTAAATAAGATTTTTGGAGTTATTGGTTTAAATCCTAGGCAAATAAAATAAATCAAAACAATAAATAAAAGCGAGTAAATAACTAATCTAAGAACGAGCAAATAAATCTAGAATTAAACTAAAGAAAAATGATTAATCTACCTAGGCAAGAATCGAAAAGAAAGCAATAAAGGAAGCAACGAAGAAAACGAAAGCAAAGAAAGAAGCATAAATAAATCTAGACATGATGAATTGAAATCTGGAAATTAAAGGCAAATAAATCTAACTTAAAAAGCTTTGGAAAACGAAAGAATTGAAATCGAAGGAAAACGAATCTAAACTAGAACTTGAAATCGAAAGAACGAAATTAAACTTAAGGAATTTAAACGAAGCAATTAAGAAAATGAATCTAAAACTAAAGCAAGCAATTAAAAGCAAGTAAACGAAAGCAATAAATAACTTACGCGATTTAAACGAAGAATGAAGAACTTGAATTAAATAAAGAAGTCTTGAATTAAACGAACTACGAATCCGGATCCGAACAATAGAAAGCTAATAAAAGTGTTTTAAGTGCTGAAAACTAGAGCTAAAAATATGATAAAGATGTCTAAGATGATACAAAATTTGTCCAAGGCATTAGTATATATACTAGGAAGAAAACCTAATTAAATAAGGAAACACAGCTGGACGCCGACTTTTGGCCGATCGGCCAGATGCTGAAGGAATTCTGGCCGGTCGGCCAGATCAGGAACTGCATAAACTCTTCGCATGTGTTTGGCCGCTCGTCCAGATGCTGCATGAATTCTGGCCAGTCGGCCAGATCAGGGACTGCTGAGCCCTTGCATAAACATTTGGCCGATCGTCCAGATTCCTACGGAAATCTGGCCGATCGGCCAGATCAGGTTCTGGTCTCTCACGGCTTTTCCTTCTCTTCGTGCACTTTTCGTCCCGTTTTCTTCCAATTTCTCACCTTTTGCTCCTACGATACCCAAAGCTCCAAACAAACAATCATAGCCAAAAGACACACTAAAAGACACAAAAACATAATGAAAACGAACACGAAAACGCAACGAAAAACCTAACAACTAAACACCAATCACACGTGCACTAATTAATCATAACACTGGGATTACGGAACAACCAGATTAAAATTTATTATTGGGAAATGGTGAATAATCTGGTTTATTTAGAGTTATATATATTGTCATGGATGACAATTCAGGAGAAAAATATAATTGAAGTATCATAAGTGTCGACACATTCATCTCAATCATTACCGGTATATATTTCAAATGATGATCTAGATCTATAGCAAATTTGATATTTTATTGCTAGAAGCACTTGGTGAAATATAGTATTATAGTGCCAGAAGCACTTGAGGTTGAGGTGGAGCTTAACTCGTTAAATCAGACGATAAGTCCTATTTCCTCAGTAATATATTCTATAGTGAATGTTGTCCCAGCAGAACACAAATGATTATTTTTAATGAGGAAATAAGTTAATAAGGTGGTGAAAAGGAAAGCGAGTGGCTCGAGGGCTTTTAGCAGAGAGACCCTCAATATAATTCAATTATCCTGTTATAAATGTTCCACTATTCAATATATCTGGCAGTAATTATAGATATCCTAATGATTTATCATCATGACCGCAATTGTATAAGGCGAATATCTATGTATATGTAAATCAAGTCACTGTTGGACTTAAAATTTCCTATCTAAGGAAAATAAAATTGCAACATGAATTACATGAAATTTATCCTTATGGAGTAAGGATATGTTAAAATGATCTTGCGTGTTTATTCAAAAAGTATTTGAATAATTGTAGTAATGTTGTTGATTATATTGATGTATTATATTGGTACACGCATAGAATTTGAGAGAGTTAACTCATGCTTAATGACGGAGTTATTAGAATTGAAGACTTGAATAAGTCTATATATTAACTCGGCCAGAAGTCTGAGTATCTTTCTAAAGAAATATTATACTAGTCTAAATATTATCTCGATCGAAAGTTCGAAATCTCCCTGAAGGAGTACTATACCAGTCTATTAGCTTTATAATTATTCAAATTAGTTTGTTATTTGATAGATCATATCCAATTAATATCTCAATCTATGTTTTATCACTCGAAGTGAATAAGATGACAAATAAATTATGAACCTGAAGTTCATCATGTTAAGTACTCATATGTACTAACTTATCAGGCCTGATATTGTATATAAAATACTTGCAAGTAATATTTTGAGATTCTCCTAGAAGGAGATATATTGAATGATGTTGAACACCATATTGGTTATCTTAAGAGGTATACAATACCTTTGTTTATTGTTACTCCCGGAAGGAGATCTATTTATATGTTGTTCATCATATTCTTTGTTATCTTCAATGTTCGCTAAAACCTTGATATATATTACATATTGAGATACTAATTGAGATTGATGTTGGTTGATTTTGGATGCTTGTTGCTTAGTTTGATTGATCCCCACAACGTATTTTTGCGACTGGTATATTATTAAATCCCCAATATCCTATATGAGGATATATAATGTTGTTATTGTGTTGCATATATGAGTTCTAGAAGAACCATCGTTATAAATATATAATAAGTGATAATCCTGCAGATTATTCACTAAACCTCCTCATATATCTATGCACAAGAAATATATAATGTGAAAGATTGTTGTCTTGAGAGGGAGCAATAAATTTTAAATTATTTTGAAGAATAGATCTTGAAGATCGAAATATATAATCTCGAAGATTATGCCCTGAAGGCTTAATAGTTGTACTCTTTTCCCTTACTAAGTTTTTTCTCATTGGGTTTTCTTAGTGAAGGTTTTTAATGAGGCAACTAATGCAACACATAAATAAACGTATGTTATGTACTCTTTTCCTTTATCGAATTTTTATCACGTGGTTTTTACGGAGAGGTTTTTAATGAGGCAACAATTATACTCTGCATATTTATATATGCCATGTACTCTTTTCACGACTGTTTTTCTCCCACAGGGTTTTTCAGCGAGGTTTTTAACGAGACATGAAGATCGCGGCGTAATGTCCAAGGGGGGGTGTTATAAATATATTTATTTATATATTAGATGGACATTACTTGTTAGAGAAGGTTAGGGTTTTTATCCTTGTACCTATATATACTATTTATATCTTTGTAACTAAGTAGAGGAGTGATTCCACCTCCATAGGAGGGTGTATATGAACCTATTGGCCACCGCCTTTGATTTTCCTTTGATTTATCTCTTCTCCTGGTTTTCTTCTCCTCTCTCCTTGTGGTTGTTCCCTCGATTATTGATTTACAACATATGTTCAATCAACTACTAGTTAGTAATTAATAGTACTACATATAGTAAACATTCTTTGCTGCAATAATAAGATATGTTCAATCAACTACTAGTTAGTAATTAATAGTACTACATATAGTTAACCATTCTTTGCTGCAATAATAAGATATGTTCAATCAACTACTAGTTAATTAAAAATTGATAACAATAATATTTAAATTGAAGGGGGAAAAAATCGTACACGTAAACACAATTAATGCATTGACAAGTAAATGTTAATTACCAAGTCTAAAGCACTGTACATGAAGATTAGGTAATTCATTTGATTGCTTTAAATAAATATGTGGTTGAGTTGTCACTTTCTCTCTATACATTTATGTATATACACAAGAATTGAAGCCGCGTGCATTGAGATTTATGAAGAATTCATTTAAAATAATTAATTATGTCATAGGAATTTATATATTGCATTCCAGAAGACTCGAACATGTGACTTTTATGCAAGAAAATCGATCGAATAATAAGTCAATATGCAGCGGAAGAAAATCGAGTATATATACTCCAGCCATTGCTATGTCTCTTTATTGTTGTTTATATGAGTATCTCCATGGACTTGAATGTATCCGGAAAGCTAGCTTTCTGATCAAATAGGTGCGTAGAAAAGTAAACTTAGAATGCAATCCAGTGATAAAACGCTCCTCCAATTAAAATGTTGGACATTCGACGCATTTTGAGTCCGTGCATGAGTGTCCTAGTTATGTTTGAAAAGTTTTATTCGGTAAGATATGGCACAAACTGAAATAGCTAGGACAATATATAAGTTCCAGTACTTCTAGAACTTATATACCTGCTCTTTGCTTTACTTAATTTTAAGTTATTACTATAATTAATCATTTTTTTATTTGACTAATTTAAATTAACGACGCAAATGTGCATGCTGATGTGCAAAATATAAATGCCCAATTAAGTAGTGTGATCGATCTACTAAAGCCTTATCCAACTTCGACCCAAAGTGAACCGGTCAAAACCAGTAAAATTCGGCAGAACTGGTCAAACCCGGTCAGACCCGGTGAACAAGACGAAGAATGGTAATTAATTAAAACATCATATACTTATTAGTTGCTCATTTAATTCCTTACTCATTAATTTACTTTTGATTTTCGTAGGTCAATTAATGTTTAATTGACATATATCTAGAATATTTAGAAAGTATGTAAATTTACATTTGAATAATCCCATATTTATAAAGAAAACGGAGAGAATGTAATTACTATTTTGAAAAAGGTGAAAATGAAGGATTAGCTGCCTTGACTTTCATATTGAAAGCAAACCTAGCTAGTGAAAGCAGCCTTGTAGCAGGTGTTCATCACTTAATTAATTAATTAATTCAATTAATTAGTCCCAAAATTATCTACTATATCCGAATATTCCGCAGTGGATGTTAATTAATTGACAAGGCATAATCATATTTAGGGGCATGCTAATAACGGATGGGATCCTCTGTCCTTAAATTGGTGTATCAATGGTGTATTCGGTACAAATTATGAAGTTTTGAATTATCTCTATTAGTGGTCATTTTGAATTAGGTACTTAATTAATTTATGTTCTATTTCGCCATGTCATAATTGATTGATTAAGTCGTTAATTATGTGGGATATTAGTTGAGGCTTGGTCATTGTATTAGTTGATTAATGATTGAACTAGTCTAATCCAAATTAAGATTATTAATCATATCTATATTAAAATATATAATATCTACGATTAGGTATGATAAAAGAAGGTCGATCGAGGAAGGTGTTTAGAACTTCGAACATTTGACACTTTCGACTCTAAAAAGAAAGAAAGAAAAATAATAATAAGAAGAAAAAGGAATTAAAAAAGAAAGATATGGTAGAGATCTACTTTTATTTCTCCTATAAAAAGGATCATTTCTCATGCTATAAGTTCATCCCACACTACTACAAGAAATCATAAGAAATTAGAGTCCATTTCTCATCTAAAAATGCAGACATCTTATGTTCTATGCGTCATTCTTCTCGTCTTCTCGTATTCTTCGATCTCTTATGCATCCGATCCCGGCCAGCTCCAGGATTTCTGCGTTGCAGTTCCCGATGCCAGCTCTGCAGGTAAAATCAATTGAGAAACGCTTGCATATTTTATTAAAGAGTTTGGTTCATATAGAAATAAAACGTTTCATTATAAATGTATGTCGGCATGCATGCAGTGTTCGTGAACGGGAAGTTCTGCAAAGACCCTATGAAGGTGGTCGCAGAGGACTTCCTATACCAGAATCTCGACCAGCCCGGGAACACGACAAACGCGGTCGGATCCAAAGTGACCCCAGTTAACGTCAACCAGCTAGCCGGGCTCAACACTCTGGGGGTCTCGGCTGCCCGCATCGACTTTGCCCCTTACGGGATCAACCCGCCCCACACCCACCCCCGTGCGACCGAGGTCTTCATCGTGGTCGAGGGCTCTCTTTACGTAGGGTTTGTGACGTCGAACCCTGCGGACGCCAACCAGAAGAACAAGCTCTTCACCAAGTACTTGAAAGCCGGGGACGTCTTCGTCTTCCCACAGGGTCTCATCCACTTCCAGTTCAATGTTGGCAAAACTAACGCCGTCGCCTTCGTGGGGTTCGGCAGCCAGAACCCGGGAACCATAACGATCGCCAACGCGGTGTTCGGGTCGGACCCGAAGATCAACCCGGATGTGCTGGCCAAGGCCTTCCAGGTTGAGAAGAACATCATTGACTACCTGCAGGCTCAATTCTGGACCAACATCGACTAAACTATATAGATATATGCATGCTGTTTCACGCCGTTTTGTTTAAAATGATTTGGGATGAAATTAATATGTATTAATGTCTTTACTTATTATTACTTCAACTTTGTATTTCCAATGCTGTACATCATGCGTGGTGGTGGTGATGAAATAATTATAAAATCCTAGCTTGAGCTAGTGTTTGCGTTACTATTTTATAATCCTTTTTATCGACCCGGATAATCTATTGCATTTTCGTGACATCTTTGTCTAAACTAATTAAAACTAGGTACAATATTGTGTATAGCATGACATTTAACAAATATTGACATTTTAACAAAGTATATTTTCATGTCTAAGTCAAACACTTAGTAAGGAATTCGTCAAATAGATATATACTACTATATGATTGCAAAAATGAATATTTAGGTATATGAAAATAAGTTTTAAAATGAATATTTAGGTATATGAGCCACCAATAATGAAACAGATGAGATATTTATTAAATAGATGTGGGGTTTAATATAATATAACAAGCCAATTTAATTGAACGAGACGGAGATAATACTTATTAGCATGGAATAAATTCACAAAGTAAAGACAGCAGCGAAGAAGGGTTTGCTTCTATCCTTGACTCGCAGATGAGATCTTCTATCCCACTTGACTTGCAAAAATGGGGATAGAAAATTCCATCCGAACTTGCGTATGCTTCCTACATGGGAGCAACTCTATTTAAGGCCTATTGCTTCAAAATTTTAAAGGTTTTGTTATAATTTTAAAGGGTTTGACATTGAATTTTTTTTTTTTTTAGATATTACATTTTTTAATTTTTTTGCTAGACCAATATATATACACATATTTTTCTTTTTCTTTTTATATGCATTTGTAGATTATTTTGTTATTTTTTCGAAATAAGGAGTACAATATAATTTGGATTTTGGATATGCAAAGCTTTATAAAGACAAGGAATTGTAACAGTAAAGAATGTTTCCTCACATTTTTATTGGATTAAATTGAAACGACATTCATTCAAACAGAAACGACATTAAAATAGGAATACATGTACATGCATGTACGTACAGTTTATTAGTTGAACTGAGCCTGCAGCTCATCGATGGTCTTCTTCTCAACCTGGAAAGCCTTGGCCAACACATCCGGGTTGATCTTCGGGTCCGACCCGAACACCGCGTTGGCAATTGTTATCGTTCCCGGGTTCTGGCTGCCGAAGCTCACGAAGGCGACGGCGTCAGTCTTGCCGACATTGTACTGGAAGTGGATGAGGCCCTGGGGGAAGACGAACACATCCCCGGGCTTCAAGTACTTAGTGAAGAGCTTGTTCTTCTGGGCGGGGTCCGCGGGGTTCGACGTTACGAACCCCACGTACAGCTCGCCCTCGACCAGGATAAGGACCTCGGTCGCACGCGGGTGGGTGTGGGGCGGGTTGGTCCCGTAGGGAGCGAAGTCGATGCGGGCGGACGAGACGCCCAGAGTGTTGAGCCCGGCCAGCTGGTTGACGTTGACCGGGGTCACTCTGGATCCGACCTTGTTCGACGTGTTCCCGGGCTTGTCGAGACCCTGGAAGAGGAAGTCCTCCGCCACCACCATGCTAGGGTTTTTGCAGAACTTCCCGTTCACGAATACTGCATGCAAAACACATATATATACATGTCAAAATTTTACAAAATTCTAATGTTTGTGATAAACGGTAGATGATGTGTTAATTTATTTACCGGCAGAAGCGGCATTAGGAACGGCGACGCAGAAGTCCTGGAGCTGGTCGGGATCCGAGGCGAAAGCGATCGGAGAAGACGAGAAGATGAGGAAAATGGTGCAGAGAGCAAGAGATGTCTTCATCTTTGGTATATTTGTTGTAGTTGTGATGATGAACTAAGCTGAGAAATGCTTCCTTTTATAGGAGTACCGAGTACAATACTAATTCCTTTTCTTTTTTAATTGAGATTATTTAATTTGGTGTCGAAATCGTCAAAACACGTTTCGTCGATCTTCAAACTTGTTCTCTTCCTTTAAATTTCATCATATGCTAATTATGCCTAATACTGCATGCTCCATGCATGATATATTTTTCCTTTTACGAAGTCATTTTTAACTAATTAAGATTGTATAATTGATATGTATATTGAGAAAACACGGCTGGGACACAAAAACGGGATCAAATCTATCGTTAATGCAATTTTTTGGCAACATAATTTTCGCATGGATCGCCACAAAAAATTTTAAATGAATAGTAAAAAAAAAAAAAAAAATTCATCTGTAATGATTTTTGGGGATGCAGATGGATTCCGATGTTTCATGTGGACATTTCATCCTTGAGAAATTTTTTAATATAAGGGTAAATTTGATAATAATTTTTTTTTATGAAAGTATGAGATTTAATTGGGTATTTTTAATAATTTGATTTTGAAGTAATTTTAATAAAAGGTAATAATTTATGATTTTTTAATTAACCCTAAGTACACTTAAGTACTCGAACTAAGTAGTACCCGTACTATATAGTTGCACCTAAAGTTCAAAAGTCAACTATATATTCTATATTCTTATTAAGCGATTGTATTAATTAATTATTCACATTCTCTATATTCATATTTGGTTGACATCTTCTATTATATTGATTTATAATTATTTTTATTGGTCAAGGTATTTTTAAAATTTTAGGAATTCTAAAACAGTTGATTTCAAAAATATCGTATACACATGGTGATCATTCGTTATTATGATAGGCCATATTAATCAAACAAAATTGCAATAGGTGACCTCGATTGTCCCGTATGTAACACTATCTCGCCCTTGCCATTGTAGCCAATATGTAGCACGATAATTATGTGTTTGGGAAATGAAGCTAAATTTTGGATTAGTTGACTTATCACCAATCTTTAAGTAATGTATTTGATTGTTGATTTGTCACTTTCACTTTATATTTATGTTCATACAAAAAATAAAAATAAATAAAAAATAAAAAAATTTGAAGGCGCATGCAGAGATATCTATGAGTGTATGTCAACTGAAAATAGAATTTAAATATTTGTGATCTTTGGCATTGAGAGTTACAACTAACATAAAACTAATAACTAATAAATTTCATCGACTTTTATAAAAGTTCAAGTTTTTAGATGAGAATTAATTCTATCATAACAGATTTTGACCGTGTTTAAATCTTGAGTAACTCATTTGTTTTACCATTGAGATAATTAATCTAGTACAAATCACCATTGCTTGATAGTCATATGAGTAATTAAAATTGAAATTCGATATACCGTTGAAATATGAAAATCAGGACAGAGATCTCTTCATAAATATTACCACATTTTCCTTAAAACATATTATGAATTAGGAAAAACTAAATCTATCACCAAATTCAACTATGACATAGAAACATTTTTAAGGTCCGAAATGAATTTTTCAGACTAATCAAATTCCGTTTCATCAAAAAGCTCGAATTTGTAGAGGAATGAAATCAATTCATTTATACTACTCCAATACAATCTCAAAGTAAGAAGTTGTGAATTTATGCAACATTTGAAAATTTATTTTCAAGCAAATATAAAATACTTCATCCGTCTCGTTTATGTTGTCTCACTTTGTAGATATTGGATGTGACTGCATAAACTCACATGTTGTTAGTTTGCTGATGTGGTGTCTGTGACGTGGCAAATGAGGAATGATGTGGAGCTTATGTGGTGTACACATGAGCATGACAGCTCATAGAGGTAGTTATGAAGTTAGTTATAACTAACTATGAGTATTGATTGAAGAGTAAGCCAAGATCGATGGCTGGATCTTCATCCATGGAACCTACGGCTAGGATCTTCAATTTTACAGCTGGATATAGGCTGGAATTTAGTTTCAGTTGGGGCGCGCGAGCTACTGTAACTGAGGAGAGAGTTCTGAGAAGAGAGGTTGTAGAATTAGGATTTTTCTGCATGTATTCTTCTTCTTCTCGTTGAAGTTGCAGTTTCCTCATTTGTAGATTCGTGTAGAATTGTGTGTGATCTTCATCAATAAAACTGTAAATCTTCTTCCCGTGGATGTAGGAGAGAAATCTCCGAACCACGTAAATCGCTGTGTTTTCAATTCTGAATTTCTGTTTTCTGGTTTTTCATTTGTGTTCGCTACCGACGTGCGAGATCGGTTACGCAATCGACGTACGGGCTCTGCTACGCCATCAACGTTTCCACGTGCAAGCTCGGTGGTCGCGAGATCGCTGAACGTGAGATCGGAGATCGCGTGCTCGGTTTAACACACTTTATATTCAATAGTCTATTATAATATTCAAATGAGACAACATAAATGGGACGAAGAGATTAGTATTTTTTACGTGTGAAGCCACATCAAACTACAGTGGGTAATTCTATCCACAGCCACCAAATTACTCCTCACAGCCCTCTCTCTTAAAATTAAATGAAAAATAATATGGATTTTACTATCTTAACTTAACCTTTAGATTATCTTAATTCGTAACTGCAATGTACAGCCCCCATTGAAAGCACGAAAATAAATGGCAGCCCCCAAATTAATTAATCATTATCAAAACATAAACATCAATTACGCAATATATTCTAGCACATCTTCATCAATAGATTCAAACTCTTCTATTTATTGATTTCTATTGGTTATGAAACATGAATTAATTGATCAAGGCTTTGCTGCACCCCCTTGTGGTTGTCGGCGATCTGTCACAGATTGGAATCCCACTTTTAAACGTAGACGAATCGCGGAGAATGCCGAGCTTTGTTGATTACAACTTTTCCCTCTCCATCTTCACCCTCCTCACTGTCTCCCGTTAGAACTCCTTGAATCAACCCACCTCAGGCAATAGAGGCCGCCGCAGGCTCCTCAGTAGCCTTCGTAAGGGGAGGCGAAAGATGAGCAAGTGGGCGGATTCCTTGATCATCGACTCGCTGCTCTTTTATTTTGTCGATTTGATCAACATGAGCCTACGAGAATAGATTTGTGGGGGCTGTACTATTCTATTGTTGAATCCAAATTTGCAGGGGCTATACACATAATTTGAAGGGTTAAACTAGTGAAAGTAATATTATTTTTAATTTACTTTTAATATTGGGGGCTGTGAGGAGTAATTTGGTAGCTGTGGATAGAATTACCCAACTACAGTATATGAAAGTTTTGTCCCTAGCTCATTCGAGGCCCAATGCATTAAATTCATGGGTATAATACGTACTACTACCATAGATATAACCTTTCATAATCCAAAGCCCACTACTCAAAATTAAGGAGCCCACCACCAATGAGAGAGAACATACATGATACATTTGACTTCTTTTTTATTTTTATTTTTTTTTATAATTAGATTAAATCCTTCATAATTCTTGAGTTATAGTCATAAGCTTATTTAAATGTCTCAAAATCTGAGCAGTAGGTCGAACCGATAAAAGCCTTTGATTCATAGTTTTTCAGTTGAAATACAGTTCAACCGTCTGAAATGGGAGAAAATCGTAAATTACACTCATAATCGATCTTAATTCAACCGATTAAACAGCCGATTCGGTACAAATTTTTAAAACACTTCGAAAAGACGAGTTTCCTAGACTATGTAAATAACTCTAATAAGCAAGAAAGGATGACGTGGCTTGCATTTACTTTAAGTGGGTCCCAGCTGCTAATTTTATTTATGCTTCCTTCCTACATAATTTTATTTATTTTTTAGGGCCCATCGCCCCCTTTTGGGCTCGTGATCTGTACATTTGTAGCCTTGTACCTATTTGCACTTTCATCCCTCATCTCTTCCGAATTTCTCTTCTAGCCCCTCACAAATTCACAGCTGGCAAGATTCCCCCATTAATATGTTACTACTAGGACTAATATTCAATGACCATATATACCCTAAAAAAAAGGTACTTACATGACTATATATTTAGTGATACTATGTAGTGGTTTAGTAATTTACATCCCTCCGTCTCATTAATATATGAATATCTTTTTCAGCATGGTAATTAAGTCAAATGTGATAGTATTAAATAAAGTAGTAATATAAATGTATTTGAGTGAGTTTATATTTTGTCATTTTAAGTAATATCTATATATCAGTGACACAAATGGAAATTTGGACTTATCCATAATATCAATGAGACATACGAAATTTGAACTTATGCATATATATATCGATGAAACGAAGAGAGCGGTATCTTCTTTTATCCTTACAATATTGTAAAGTCTTGTTATAGTAAAAGGCAACATTTCCCAAAGTGAAGGGGCAAATGTTGGAATTCAAGAAATTGGGGAAGTTGGGTTGGGGGAATTATCCAAACCAAAACATTGCCCATAATGAAAGAATTCTTTGATCCACTCTGGCCAAAATATTCTATATTAGCAGAAAATAGTTTAATAATGGAGAGGAGAAGAGAGGAGAGGGAGAGGGGGAGAGAGAGAACAGAAAGCAGACAAAAGAAGAAGAAAGCATGAGAGGACGAAGAGCAAAACAAGAGCCACACCACACCACACCACATCTACTACATTAGAATAATGGCATAGAAACTTGTGGGAGGCACCATCAACATCATCATTCAAACAACCCCCCATCCCATTTCGACTCCCATCACATTCATTTCCATTACCCAAGCTTCCACCTTTTTTGACTCTCTCTCTCTCTCTCTCTCTCTCTCTCTCTCTCTTCCATTGCTGTGCCCTGTGTTGGTATTGTGGTGGGCCCACATTATGCCTTGGCATTATGTGTGAAGTAGTAGCTGAGTTTCAAGAATATTTGCCAGCCAAGATTCATCACAGATTTGGAAGTTGAGCTCGGAAAAATTTTCCAGTTGAAGGAAAGGGGCTTTCGATATGAGACTCGGTGAGTTGAAATACCTCTCACTCGCTCGCATTTTGGTACATTTCTTGCGTTGTTGATTTCGTTAGTGTATTTATGTTACTGGAATTAGTGTTATCAATGAGAAGGGTTTATAGAACTACTATAGTAATAGTAGGGAACGGAAATAAACAAGAGAGAGAGAGAGAGAGAGAGAGAGAGAGAGAGAGAGAGGCAAGAACAGAAGGGAGGAAGAGATTTGGGTGCAAAGACAAAATCTTGATTTGTGGGCTCTGTTGAGGCATAGTTGTACTTTCTGTTTTCAAGGTTGTACCTTGCTTTCTCTCCTTTTCCCTTTCAATGAAGAAGAGAGTCCATTTGCCCTTGTCTTTCCCAGTTATCCATAGTTAATCTTCTTTCATTGCTTCTGCTGAGACAGGAGGTTGATGAAATTATGGCACATTTAGGTGAACATATGCCATTTAATTTTTTAGGATTTTGACTCTTTGATGCCTATAATGTGATTCATTTATGGCGCTATAATGCTATTCATTTTCTTTCATGTAGTTGTGGTTTTTGCCCTTGCTCTTTAAGGTTAGGAGGTGTAATGAGCAAGTGAACTGTATCTGTCTCTTTTATGTGCTTTTAAGCATTGCTTTTTTTGTCAAGAAAATTGTCTGTGTCTTGTTTGGAATTATGGGTAAGTGAAAACCTCTGAATTATGGTTCATGGCTGTAGCTGCTTTCTGTCTCCCTCCGTCACATCTTACTTGACGCTTTTCTATTATTTTACGCTCACATGTATTCAAGAAACGTGTCAAGTAGGATGGGTCGGAGGGTTGTATCCCTGATTTGTTTTGAGCATCCCTTTCCTTTGAATTGCTATCCAATCCAATGTCTGGATTATCAAGTTACCACTTACAAAATGCTGAATACTTTTCACCAGTTGCTCCATATCTTAGTGTCGTTCCAACATCCTCCGTCTTTAACCCGTTTCTGTCTACTTCCGAACTAATGAGAGCTTGATTGGTTTTTTATGTTTCTGTTTATCACCCCTATTAGTCTGAACTTTTTGAGTCCATTTATATTTTTCATTATTTCTGTTTTTATCATTTGTTGATGCTCTTTCTTTTAACTCACATTCTATTGCATTCAATCCTCCAAGTTGTTGTAACCTTCCTTATATGTTCAGGTATACAAAGAAATGATTGTGACTCGTCTCCTGGCCCTAGTTTGGATGGAAGTTTCAGGAAACCTGCATCTGGTATGTTTACTTCAAAGTGTCATCTACATACTTTGGATATGATTAACTATGTTAAATATGGAATTTCAGTGTACACTGTCGATTATATGCATCCCAATTGTATTGTTTCACTCAGACCTTCCTTCAATTGGTTTGCACTGCTAATGACACGATTACCAAATCGAAAAAGTGCACATAGTTCAAAAGTGTCCTTCCTTTTGGATGGCCTAGGCAATCAACATCAAGTTTTGAAACATACCGTGTATTAAGAAGTGATTCACTTTCTTACTGTGTTTATAGAAAAAGAGCCTTGAGTTATATTCGTCTCTGCTTGAATCCGCACTGCCATTTTAGGCGGGTTCTACATTTCATTACTGCAGACATTCCTTTCCCATTGTTTATTCCTTTCGTTTTCTTGTAATTCGTATTCTCTTGAGTAGAATGAAATAATTAAACAAGTGAATATTCCATGACCACAGTGGCTTCGGTGCAAACAACATCCAGCCTTTCGAGCAAATTCCTCCCGACTTCAAGAAGGGTGTATAAAGTCCTCAAGGAGTATTCAATGAAGCTGAATGACTTCAATATATTCGCTGAATATCTCGACGATTGGGTGGGGAATAATTTATACAATAAAAGCGCGGACAGTGAACACCATTTTAGCTCTCCGTTCTCCATTGATGACCTCCGTACTTTTGACTTTGCACTCGAGGGAGTTCTGTTTCAGCAGCTACTGCGCATGCCTTGCCCCCCCTATGCCTCTGAAAATCTCAAAGAAGATGAGTTTCTAGCTCTCGAAGATTTTCTACACACTGCTGCTGAAGGTCTGTGGCATGCGTTTTGGCATAAGAACAAGCCATTGCCGTATTTTGTGTCATTTCCTCGTTATCCAGGATCCAAGTTCTACAGTGTTGAAAAGGCAATATCAAGAGGGAGACTCGAAGGACTCTGTGGTGCAGCTTTGATGTCGAAAGATAAAGGTAATTTACATCCTCGTTGGGATGACGTAGTCAATTTTGTCCTGTTCAAACAACATCTTGTCAAAAGAGAAGAAGAATGGGGGCTCCCCTCTATGGCAATCTGCGAAGCTCTCTTCTATGGTGTCCATATACTGTTGTCGAGGAGTTTGAGTAAGCACAATAATGTGACCACTGATCATGTTTATGTATCCGTTGTCGACTCAAAAATTGGAGGTGTCGTGAAGCTTGGTGGTGACCTTGGAAAACTGCAAGTCGATTTGGAGAATCCTTATCAGTCTGTGGCAGATTGGATCACATCTCATGCGGAAGTTAGCATTTCCCACGTAGATCGAATATGGAACAAGCTCGGAAACGTGAACTGGGGAGATTTAGGAACTCTGCAGATACTTATGGCTATGTTCTACTCCATTATGCAATGGAACGGTCCACCAAGAAAATCGATGGCTTCTCTTGCAGCGAAACACAGCCTCCGCCTCCAAAAACGCAGAATGGAAACTCAGGTGATGAGCGAGAATGGAAGTTCTCTAGTCCCATATCAACATGAGAGCCATTACGATGGAGAAATCGTAGAGCTGGATAACGAAAGCCATCAGAACATGAAGAAGAAAGGTCTGAGGTTGGACCTTGGCCATGGCCAGATTCTATTGTTAGAAGATCAAAACCAGGGTATAAAAAGCTTTCAGATTCAAGATCTTCTCGACGATGGGAATGGAAACGGCTGTTCTTACGTCGCTGTGGCTGTGGACTCGCACGCGGAACTGTTGACCTTATACGTCGGTGCTCACCCGTCACGCCTGGAGCCGTCGTGGGAAGACATGAATCTATGGTACCAAGTTCAAAGGCAAACCAAAATATTGAACATCTTCAAAGAGAAAGGTATCTCATGCAAGAATCTCCCTGAAATCGTGGCTTCCGGCCGGATCATGCACGCGGGCCCGTGTGAAAAGCAGAGTCCGAAGGGGCGCTGCGATCACCCGTGGTGCGGTACGCCGATGCTCGTAACGTGCCCTGTGGGAGAGACAGTGGCGTCCATCTTCGCCCACGACGGCACTTTCTCAGCTGAGGAAGCCACTCGTTTCTGCCGAGACTGCCTAGCAGCCCTGAGAAGCGCAAAGACGGCTAACGTCCTGCATGGAGATATCCGGCCCGAGAATACAATCCGTATCGTCGATGAAAACGGGTCGAGGGCAAAGAGCGTGTTCGTCCTGGTCTCGTGGGGGCGCGCGGTGCTAGAGGACAGAGACAGTCCCGCGCTGAACCTGCAGTTCTCCTCCGCGCACGCACTCCAGCACGGGAAGCTCTGCCCGTCGTCGGACGTGGAGAGCCTCATGTACATGGTGTACTACGTGTGCGGCGGGGCGATGGAGCAGCCGGAGTCGATAGAGGCGGCGCTGGAGTGGAGGCGGCGGAAGTGGGGGAGGAGGGCGATACAGCAGAAGGTAGGGGAGGTGTCGCCGGTGCTGAAGGCGTTTGCGGACTACGTCGACGGGATATGCGGGACCCCATACCCCGTGGACTACGACGTGTGGGTGAAGAGGCTCGATCGGGCGGTGGAAGGCGGCGGCGGCGGGGATGAACGTGGGAAGATGGTTGAAGATGGGGGCTAGGCTAGGCTATCTTGTTCATGAACTTCAATTCTTTGTGGTGTTGGAAACTGATAATTTTTTGTGATCCTTTTAATCATGAATTGGGTGCTTTCAGTGGCTTCTTTCTGTACTTGCATTTCTATATGTTTAGCTTCTCTTACAACTCCCTCCCTACGTCCCACTTTCACAATGATGAATGTATATATACAAAGTATAATCTCGTGCCAAATAAAAACATAAATACTAAAATGGAACTGTCAAATAAAATGGGACGAATGGAGTATATTACACTCATGAAATGGGATGAAAGGAGTATATTACTCGTGGACTAATTAACTGGGCCACAAAGAATATTAGTATTTATTTATTTATTTAAGTATGTATTTCTGCAATATTGATTGAATGAAATTGGGCTGAATGTGATTTTAGGAAAGGCCCAAATAGGATTTCTAGTAGCCCAGAACTGAAGGAAGTAGGTGTAAATCCTATATTTACCCTTTTCTATATGATGATTGAAATTTTAAATTTCTAATACTAATAAAATGACACGTAATAAGTATTTGTAAATCATTTTTTGGCGGGCACTTCATTTTTCCTCCTAACTAATCACCTACTTAAATTTGTCTGTGCGTGTATAAAATCTGCAGACTTTGGGTTATGAAATTTCGTTGACCCGTGTAGAACATAAATCTGAACGTTGTTATGGATGACGTTACAGATGATGTACTACTTTGACGCTGCGGAAGCATGCACAACAAAACAGCCATGAAAGCAATAAAATAACACCAACCAATGATAACCCAGTTCGGTTAAATCAACCTACGTCTGGGGGGACACGCCCAAGAGCCAATTCACTATCAAGAGCTTCAGAGATACAAGTATTCGAATACTAGCCGCAACTACGTATTCACTCCTCACCCGTCTACACTCTACTCAAGTGAACTTGAGGTTAAATCCTCAGCCTAATCAAGCCTAATCTAGACTTACTCTCGAGAGATCTACCCAAAATATATATAAGAGGAAAACAAGAAAAAACATAGTCTGGGACAAACTGTGTTATATGTACCACATAATGTCCCAGCTGATGTTACAGAGACGCAAGATGACTTTCGGCACTACATTGTGCGAGGATAACAATATCAACTCTCTCCTCTCTCTTCTCTGCACCTTATGAACGTGTATGAGCCTCCTTATATAGCCACCAAGTCGTGGATCTTCTCTTGTAGCCCAAGTAACACGTTTCCTTGTAGATAAGGATTCATGTATATCTTTTTTCCTTGTAGATATCATTTTCCTTGTAGGAGAAGAATCCTTGTGCAAATAGAATCCTTATGCAAATATATAATTAAGGGAAAATAAATCCCTTAATAAAATCAAATCTTTAATCATAAGGAAATAAATAATATATCCTAATGCATATATAATTGCCAAAATAATATGCAACCATACGTTGCAGTAACAGGTTCATCTAGCTAGTTTCTCTGAAGCTAGCGCAATATATATCAGCAAATTAATCTGTAAAAAATCGAGTCGTGTGTGTTGGTTTAACGGTAGAGGGTTACATTTTAGAGCCGAATTAATGTTTCGAGTTTGAGTTGTGGCGTGGCTATTTCTGTTGTTAAAGCTTTAAAATAAAAAATAAAAAAATCGACCCTCGCTGCTATACCTGCATTTAAGTGCTCCTGCTCCATACCTAAATTTATACACGTCATTAATTTTCTACTATGAAATAAGAGAAAATTAAACTCAGATACACTCGGATCTTCCACTACAGCAATTCTTTGAATCATGTACATGATCTCTCTCTCTCTCACACAGAGAGAGAGAGACATGATGAATTTGAACTTTGAGCATGCTCAGCTCAATATTTAGCATGTGTGTTAGCCCTCACTACATAGTACATATACAGTTTACTATATAGTACATGAAATCCTTGACCTAATAACATCAACAACTCCATTCGGATTCCACTGTATGCCTAAATTTAATTACACCTCAAAAACCTAACACCATCTGCTACTTCTATATTAATTAGCAAGGCTCGTTGATTAATTAGGGTTCCAATATATTTCTTGCTAGTTGAAATTACCAAAGGAAAAAGAAAAGCACAAAAAACGAGCCAATAATAATAAAACTAAAAGGGGTGCAGTCTTTACTTCCCAATGAAATAAAAGCTCATGAATCCATAAAAAAATATACTAGTACTACGTATATATATAAGATATTAATTAATGCAAGCTACACAACCACCACCACCACCACCTCCCTCAATTCATTCAAAACAAACCCCAGATTCTGCAGCAGTTGGATTAATTAATGTTCGATCTCCACCAATTCATTAACCCTTCCCACACCAAAAGAAAGAAAAAAAATTACTGTAATAATATTTTGCCCTAACTAGCTAGGTAAAAAAGCTTGTTCGACCGATTCAGTAGAGATGCGGAGGTCTAATGGAGAGGTCCAAGTTTATATGCGGCTCTTCCGACATGGCATTACTGCAGTTGGAGGAGTTGGGTGCCTTCAAGACGACGTCGTTGTGCATGGCGCCGATTTTAGGGTTTACGATTTGGCGGTGGGTCTGAGGGTCGATGCCCCGGCTCACAAGTTTCCTCCTTATGTGAGTGTTCCAGTAGTTCTTTATCTCGTTATCCGTTCTCCCCGGTAATCGCCCTGCTATCAGAGACCACCTGCCACAAATTAATTAAATCTCTTTCTTTATTAATTATTATTCGAGATTTTGCGAAGGGGTGTGTTTCGTTCGAGACGACTACAGACGACTACTATTGTTGATTAATTAGTTAATCAGTAAAAGAGATTCTAGATTAGCAGGAATATTTCTATCTTGTTGAGAATAAAGTAGGGTTGTGTTTATTTAACGTCGTAAGAGAAAGTGTAATTAATTAAGCTATATCTGTAATAAGTGGCTGTGGTTGAGAGAGAGAGAGAGAGAGAGAGAGAGAGAGAGAGAGTTGTATGGGCGTACTTATTGCCGAGTAAGCTGTGGAGGTTGATGATGAGTTCGTCTTCTTCCTCGGTGAAGTTGCCTCTCTTGAGATCGGGTCTCAGGTAGTTTATCCATCGCAGCCTGCAACTTTTGCCGCATCTCAACAAACCTAGTACATATTTATCACAACACAAAAGAACAATCAATTAACTTCATCCAAAAGGTTAAGAGAGAGAGAGAGAGAGGGAGAGAGAGAGAGAGAGAGACCAGCAGATTTAGGGAGTGATCTCCAGCAGCCTTCGCCATGGAGTTTGATGTAGTTGACGAGACGCTCATCTTCTTCTTTGGTCCATGCCCCTTTGTTCGTGTGCTCCTTCTCACAGCAAGGTGATCGCCCCATCACATATCATATAAGTATGTATTCCCAGAGAGAGAGAGAGAGAGAGAGAGAAGGAAGGCAAACACAGAAGAGAAGAGTGAGTAGTGTGTGAGGTCAAATTTGAAAGGAAAGGAGAAGAGAGGGGGAGGGGAATATAAATGAGGGACAAAGGGGGGTTAGTGTTGTGTTGTTTGACCAAGTTGGTATGAGAGAGAGAGAGAGAGAGAGAGAGAGAGAGAGAGAGAGAGTGAGATACGAGAGTGGTTGGGAATGCATTTAAGTTAGTGCTTCAAATTTGGTAGGTAGCTCTGCTTTTCATGTTGTTGGATTTATTTTTCCTTTTTTTACTCTCTTTTCCATCCAACTCTCTCCTATTTACTTTCCCACCCCATCATCTTTCCTCCACTCCCAAATCCACCCCGTACCCGAACCGATTAGCCCAACGAGTCGACAAAATGTGTTCGGAGACAAGATTTGTCGCCGGATCGAAGATCCCAACAAGGTATACAATGCTAGTTCTTGATAGGACGAGTTGATATTCAGAAAGCAATTCAGCCCCAAATCGACAAGGTTATATCGCGATAGAGTGGTTAAATTCGAAACAGAGTCAAAAATAACATTTGTGGAGATTGGAGGATGGAAAAGTGATTGCATTTGTGTGATGGATTGAATTGAAAGTAAACACACAAGTTGTTGATGCACTATTTTGTTACTATATGACAAAAGGGTATGGAGGGATATGGGTTGTATTAACAAACCTCCATATATTCTGCAAAAAAGAAGTATTGCTTCTCACCAAATTTTGTTTTACTTGTATCTATTCATTACACATACAATTCAAAATGTGTAGACTAGCTGGCTGCTGAAGTACCAGATAGCTCGTTTGTTGAATATATGTGAAATAAGTTATAGTGGAATTCGACAGAACATGAGTAATTTTGCTTTCTTCTTCAAATTTGGACCATCAGATGCATTTCAGAGTGACATCTACTATCGTATCTTAAAAAACTCATCATGTGGCAATAATATGAGGTGTCGAACATACAGACGTTATAATAAGAGATATTACACCGAATCCTTAAAATTTCTTCTATTTCTAGTTTCTACTTAGGCTTATCCTTTTTTAATGTTTCTAGAAGAATGGGATTATATCACTTACTCCACTTACACTTGGACCCCTTTCTTTCTCCTTAATCCATGTATCATTTTTTATTGTTCTTTTAACACATTATATTAAGGTAGGGGAGAAAGTGTTGAATAACCAATCATGAGTTGGACAAGTCGTCTTCAATCATTTAGGTTAATTATTTTCACCAACTCAAGTCTGTAATTAGTAAGGTGAAAGTGTTAATTAGTTAAGTTGGATTGTATTGTTAATATCTTTTCTCTAAAAATAATATTTTTTTTCCATTTTAGGAAACAAATATTCGAAGAGTGGAAATGTTTTTACGCCATCATTCACGAAGTGCAGTTCAATTAGTAAGATGATTTAATATATATAATCGATAGATCGGGAGTTTGAATAATCTTGTATAAATTACAGGCATAGGAGAAAATTTTGATCATACACTAGTTTGATTTCTTTTAATATATATCCAAATGTATTTTTGATTTAATTATAGAGGTTTGATTCACCAACATCATCACTTTCATGCATTTCATCACTTCTCCAACAACTAAGCTTACCACCATAAGTGGTTGGCCCTATAATAAACAATGAGTTAATTAGTGCAATCTCAAATTTTTAATTTTTTCGAAAGCATTCACGGGAAATTTAAAAATCGTGTTACAGAGAACTTGAACTCGTAACTTTTGGTCTCGAAACCTAACACCCTACTGCTAGGCCAATACACGTATACTGCAATCACAATTGTGTCATATAAAAATGATTCTATAAGTGAGTAGACGATAACATTAATATATGTACGTTTTGCATGCAATGTCAAACGAAAAACACTTGAAAACTCATGAAATTAGGTCGGCAATTGTCAACTTCATTTTCTCACACTATTCATCTAACTTCGTATACAATAATATAATCTCGAACTGTAAAAATATATATAATAAGAAACGTATCATTTTAAAAGAAACAGCACGAGTATTATATATTTGGGCTCGAGCCTTCACATTATTATTAATTTTTGTGTTGAAATGAAAAGGATGGTTAGATTATTTATTAATTTTGTTGAGAAGCAAGATTAATTTGTCACGCGCCGACTAGAATAGTGTGGTTATAGTTAATAAATCCTTGCTTCTAGAAGGCTTGAGTAATCTAACATTAATAATCGGCATAAAATAATCATAATTTAACTAAGGACGACACAATCCTGTTGTTAGGTGACCCACCTCCCACTGTCGTTAGGTGGGCAAAATTTATTTGTTTGTTTTCCATATAATCGATCGACGAGAATCCACGAGATAGAAATACGTTCTGACGCGAGAAATATTATGAATTGGTAGATTATGGTATATAATTGATAAAATTATACATCAATACACATGATCGTGAATAAGCATGATCAAATACATATTCGGAAGGTTAATTGCATGGAAATACACGAACTTAAAATATCTGAGACATTTGTTCGATTTTTCCACAATTTGAGATTTTCCCGAGATTGAAGCTGACGTGGAGGAAAATTATCTGACATGGCAGCCATGTCAACAAACAAATGAATTTCCATAAAATAATTAGATTTTGTATTTTCCATTGCTCAAATAATTTATCATTATTTACATTTCCAAATGCAGAGATTACAACTCGCTTATTTCTTCCCATGCATTAACCTAGATTCAATCATTGTATCACAATAACTACAGTTGGAAATATATGTCAAGCTCAAACCTCTTGCATCGGGGTGAGGAGCTCGTCGTGTGGATTAGCGAAACACGGAGCTGCTCGTTGAAGATCGGGGTCATCACACCAAGTTCTTTGCCATCCAATCCATCCAGCATAGATAGTTTGAGTAGAATGCAGATGAATGAACGTCGAGCTTGTAAGCTAGACATTGTCCGTTATAGATAGTTATGCCTGTGAGGAATAAGCGCAGATCCAGATTACGAAAGAGAAACAGTTATGCAGCAAGTAACACGGTAAGAAAACGAAGCATCAATAGATCAAAATCTGATCACTGTAAGACTATTTCAGCTTATGTGATCTGAACTCATTGCAACGGACTAGTTTATCACGTGTGTTATTACTACGACAATATGAAGATGTTTTATCCTTCCTTCTTAGGGGAACCACATAAAGCAAACCAGGATTTTCGACTGGCCTGCATATAGCAAATCAAGGAAAGCGTATTTGGTTGGAAAGAGTGGAAAACTGGGAACTCTGAATGACCCTTTGGGACTGAGGTGGCTAGTTTAACTAATTAGCGTTTTTCTTTAGCCAAAGTAGGATGTTGAAGTCTGAACAATTAGAACTCGGAAACTAACTGCAAAAGACACTCTCATCATTTTCGAAAACTGTTCACTTATCAAACGAATTCATTCCAAGAATTGATAGGAGTCCGAAGATAAAGACTTCTCATAGATGATAATCTACTACTGCAAACAGACTCACTTGGTACCAATCGGTATTGCAGAAACCCCACCAAACGTATTGCAGCCAACACAGGCGATGCTGCAATTTTATTAAACTAGCTACAAGAAATTTTCATAGGTAACACAAAGGCAATAAGACCATCCTAAATTTCTTATGCTTAAAGGAGAATATCTACGTAAGCCACAAAGATACCTTCATGTGATTAAGCTGCTATTTATGAAAATGAAATGTCATTTAGCTCAATCTCCTAAATGCTATTCACCAGTGGAACGAGTGTAATACCTATTTCTTATAGAACCATTTTTGTCATATTTTCGATATGCAGTTCAGAAAATTATGACACGCCATGATATTTGTACCACACAAAGAAAAATTCAAGAAAGAGGGCATCATACCTTGGAGAGGATAGTGCATTCGAGGAATTTGAAAACCCAGAATATACGTTCGAGTATGTCTTGGTCAGATATGCGAAGTTGGAGATTGGTGATAGAGAAGGAACCCTTTCACCTTTCCTCAAAAGATCTCCCAAGTTGAGCCTTTGCAGAGTCAAGACAGCCCGGGACTCCTTCCACATGAAAATAAGCAACCCATTATGGATAACAAAGAGTGAACCAGGCTTAGAACCTGGATATCTGAACCCATAACCATTCGCAATGCCTTCTCCCTCAAAAGACTGCTTAACATCAATATGATTGGAGTCTTCATCAGTATCCCACGGGAATGTGTCGGTTGATGGTTGGGCCGTGTTCACTATAAACATAGCTGAGCCATTAGGATGCAGAACGTAGGATGTACCTTCTAAAATCTTGGTAGCGATTAGAAGTTGTTGACCTTCAGATTCTTCATAAGAGATCAAAATAAAGAAGAGAGCTTTCCCAGGCTTATCTTCAGACGGCTTCCCGGGAGGCCAACCAAAGGTGCCTCCCCACAAACCAGAATATTCATGGCTGGCCTTCGGAGCTCTTAAAGGCAACTTATAGAGTGCAAACCTACTATCATGCATATTAGGCCATGCTCTATATGAAGATAATTTCATGGTTGCAGCACGCAAGCTCAACCCTATTGTATGGCCCGAACGCAGAAATTCATGAAGTTGTAAATGTTTACTCTCGGATGCGGTCTTCTTCAGAAATTCACGATTTCCATTTGCTGAGCTTGATTTCCCTAGTATCTGTTTAAGGCCATTCTTCAGAAATCCGGAAAGCGTCTTACCTTTAGTGTAATGAGCTTGAACCCCATCTCCTCCCTGTGAAGCATGATAGTCACTTGGACAGTCAAGGCTCTTGCATACCTCACTTGTCCCTATTTCAGTAGGATTCAAAGGCGGATCTGAACCAGAACTAAGGTCGTGATTTCCACCACCACGCTTATACATCTGCAAAAGCAACAGTCTCCTCTCATGTAAGACTGCTATATCCTTTTGTAACTCAATCTCATTATTTCTCAATCGAGGAAACAAGAGTAAATTAGCTGTCTCCGGAACAACTTGCCGTACTTGGCCAGTCACGAGATCAAGGAGCCTTCTCCTATCACCGAATCCCAAACGACTAAAAGGTAAGCCAGTGGCTTTCTGCCCTACTATTCTCTGTGACTTAGAAATCCCACTGTCCGATCTAGCTAACCTACTTGCTACCTCCTTGTCTACTTCACGAGCAAAGCTCTTACTGTAAGCCAGCTTCCCTCCATTTCTTTGATGCCTAGGCTCCACCTCGAGCAAAAGCACATTACAGCTCCTATCAACTGACCGTAGCAAACCCGGATAAACATAATCAACTCCTCTTTCTCTCCCATGTAAAAAGAATGCCGGGACTCCTTCGTTATTGCAGATAATTTCAAAAACCGGTGTCCACAAAATCGGACCATCTTGAAGACCCAAGGGACCTACCTCCTGAGGGATTATCCGGCATCCGACAAGCGAACAAAATCCGGGCATAACATAGAGCACATTACCAAGCTCCGGATTTTGGTGCACCCAAATCCCAATCAAAGGATGGACATTCACCAAGAATCGGCAAAGGGCAATGTAAGACGACACGCCCTTTCTCCACTCAATCAAGGTACTAGACGGAACTAACCCTAACTTATCACATTGCAACAGCCATACTTTATCAGAGGCAACTACAGAATGGAGATCTCTGCAGCTCAGACCAAGACTACATACATCTCTAGGAGAGAGAGAGCTTGTAATCACAGAAAATATATCATCGGGCAACGCCAAAAGCATGCTTGATCCACAGAGATCGATCGATCGACAAAACACAAATCTAACTATCTACAGCAGAGTGAACCCTCAAATTTCAAAAAATCACGGCGATTTCGAACTACAGCTCGAGACCTTCAATCCGATAATCGGCTACAAAATTGAAGTCAATACAGAAGGGGATCAAATGGGCAAATTTTCAAAAAATATGAGAATTGTCCTTTGATTGTTTGAATTGAATCGAAGATGAGTAGTGGCGCACGGAGAAATCCACCAGCTGAAGAAGCTGAGTCAAAAAAGTTGATGATTGATTACTGTTTGAATGGGGTCGATGGCGAAGGAGAAAAGGACGGTGGTGTAGGGAAGTTGAATGTTGAAAATGGGGCACTGATGCAGAATCATCAAAGAATGGATTTAAGATTTGTGCTGGGGTCCTCTCCTCTCTCGATCTACTACCTCACACACACACGCACGCATCTGTAACTTGGAAAAACGCCAAAAATCCAGCCTACCAGATTTGAATTTACCATTGACGAGCGAGCTCCACCTCTCTTAGCTCCGACTCCGAGTCCAAGAGCCGTCAACTGATGATGCGAACTCCCCTTTTCTATCGTTTTTTAAAATAAAAATTTAATCTTTCATTCAATCATAAGAAAAAAATTGAATTATTCATCCAAATTTTGGTAGCCAAAGCGAAAAAGAAAACGAGAGGAATGAATCCAGATTATTGCTTGGACAAATTTTTACAAATAATTTAAAGCAATACGCATGGCCCATGGGCCGTTTTAACGTAATATGTGGCCCATGGGCCGTTTTCAATTTCACTAAATTGGGCTTCAGCCCATTATCAACCTTGCCCCATTTACCCGGCCAGCTAGCTAGCCCGACCCGCTGGCCCAATTGATAAAATTTGTTCTTATTCATCACGTAGCATAATTTATATTTTCCGCATATTTTACTTTCGTCTCGTTGATAACGAACTCGTTGAATATTACAACACTCCGTGCATGCATAATATGCATTCTGATATACGTCGGCTAGTTTGCAACTTCGAACGTTTTTCTTTACTACCGTAGAAACCAGTGATTTGAACTCCATTTGATCCTCATGCAAATGCAATACTTCTTTTCTTTTCCTTTTTTCGTTATTAGTTACAGATAGCCAAAGTTATTAGTAATTGCACTAAAACTGCTCCAAATCCGTATCCATGGAGGAGGAGAGGAGGAGTCATCCACGCGCCGCCGTCGGCGCTCTATATTTTTTCAAAATTCCGGTGAACATATGTATCTATACATACACATATAATTATATGTGTATGAATCCGTTGATTTTTACACACGCATAAATTAAGATCTCAATTTGTATACAGAAGAACTGCTCAAATGTATTCCTGCGACGACACGATCGCCTCCATACACTCCGAAAACGACCCCGATCTGCACCTCCCGAACTTCCCGGCCGCCGCCGCGCGCATCTTCGGCCGCTTCTCGACGATCTGGACATCCCAGAGGAGCTTGTTGGCGGAATTGGGGAGGTGCGGCAAATCGTGCGTGACGATGTTCCTCCACGGCGGCAGGCCGCCGTTAGGGCGGAGGAAGTTGCCGCACCACGACCGGAGCTTCACCTGCATCCCGTCCCTCAGCGGCTCCCACTCCACCGCCGGATCCGACGGCGACGGCGGCGTCTGCACCGCCTTCCTCGCCGTCACCCCGGGGAGGAGCGGGATCGTCGACGCCGTCAGGTACGTGCCGTAGCAGCTCATGAGGCGGACGGCGTCGCGACCTTCCACCAATTCCACCGTCCACACCGACTGCGGCGTCCCTTCCTCGTCGTCCTGGATCACGTTCTCCTTGTCGTCCTCCGCCGTCAGGAATTTGTCGCGGTAGCTCACCATCCTGATTGATTTCGCCTTTCGGAATATATCCATTTTTTTTCCAGATCTGGAAATTGAAACCGGAAACGAAGGGGATCGATCGGATTATCGCTGTAATCGTGAAATTGAATCGCTGCAATTGAAATCTGGATGGGGATTACCTTGAATCGATCAATCAAAAAACTGGCCGGCGAGGGATGATGGCGGAATGGACGTGGTTCTTCTTCTTCGCCCCAAGGGAAGAACTGCTTCTATGGACCAAAGCCAAAAGTTTTGGTAGAAGGAATGTGATTCTATTTATGGAGGTATTTATTAAACTGGCTTCCATTTTCGTTTGCTAGAACTCACTAGATTATAATGGTTTGTTTCCCTCCTTTAATAAAACACATTCGAGGGAAAAGGAAACTTTGACATATAGAGGATCTCGTCCGTTAAAATATAGGCACGATATTTATTAAATTAGGCTTGGATTTTGGTTTAGTCACTTGAATTGTATTGTAACACTCAAATCTGGGACATGAAATTCGCCGTTCCACTCAAAGGATGAACCGTTTTTGGTTTAGGGTGATTCAAATCGAATAACTGACAATTGATTGAAGTCGAAGTGTCTTATTAATCACATTTTCCCTCTACTGATTGATGAGCAATTGCATGGTCGATGCCACTAACTTCGTCTACCGACTACACGTGAATAGAAATTTGTAATAAATATCAACTTCGACTCTATCACTAGAAGCAGTGGCGTTTGCAAAAAAATTGTTTGGAGGATGCTAAAATCAATGATTAAAAAAAAAAGTTTTTTTTAGCTACAAAATAGTAAAAAATATGATTTTTTTCCCTTCTAAACAAGTTTTACTAGTTAAGAAAATCACTGTTTGAGGAAAGGGGGTGTTGGAGCTCACTCTAGCTCCCCGGATCCGCCGTTGCTAGAAAGACATACCCTCCATTCACGGCCTACGCGTCTTTATTAACTTGTCACCTGTCAGTGCGTGTCGCTATTTTCCGGCATAGACCATACATAAAAGTTTAAATTATTACCCTGTACATCATTTTATCCACCACTAAGTACAAAATGCGAGATCTAAAATATCAATTTATCCACATTTTTTACAAAAATTAAAAACCATATCATAAGATTCTAGACACGTATTTCATAAACGGAGAGAGTAAAAATACATATATGATATATTTGTTCAAATTAATAATAGAAGGTTAATGTACAAAACCAGTCTTTAATTGGCCACTTAAATTTCTTAAATGGGCCCAGTGCAGCTTCCCGGGCCAGGCCCATAAAGTCCAGGAAACTAAAGAATTAACACTCAGGGCCCGTTTGGCTAAGCTTATTTCAAAATGCTTATAAGCTCTATGTGCTTATAAGATGTTTAAGAGCTTATAAAATGTATGAGGGTAAGAGCTTATAAGTTGTTGAAGTGTTTGGATAAAAGAGCTTATAAGCTCAAGGAGATAATAAAAAAAAAAATTTGAAAATTAAAAAAAAAAAAATTTTGAAATCATAATGTTGAAACATCAAATGAAAGTGTATATAATATAAATATTAAAATAAATAGAATTATAATGGTAAAATAAGCAAAATTTAAAAAAAAAAAAAAAAGTTGGGGTGGAGGAGCTTATTTTTTGGAGTGCTTATAAGCACTTTTTGCTTATTTTGAGAGCTTATAAGCTCTTAAGGAACTTATTTTGCCAAACACATTTAGAGTGCTTATAAGCAGTCAAACAACTTATAAGCGGTCAAACATCTTATAAGCTTATAAGCTTAGCTTATAGCTTATAAGCTTAGCCAAACACCCTCCCAATCAATTAATATCTAAAATTAGGAGGAAGAAGAAAATTGAGGCGAAAGAGGAGAGGGAAAATGTCGTCAATTGAAGACGAGGAATCGCGTCGCCGGAAACTGGAAGAGGCGCTCGAAGTCAAATCCCTCCGCCGCATCATTAGCGCTTATCTCAAGTATGTGCCTCTCCTATGCTCACACATTCTTCCGTTTCTGTTGGTTACTCTCTTTGATTTTTTATTTTTTTTCGTGATTAGTTTGTTCAATTTTCGTATGTTTCGGTGATGGCTGTTTTTAGTCTGTTGTTAAGGTTTAATGGTGTTGTTTTCGCGTCTTATTTCGTTACTGCAAGTGATAAAAAGAGATTTTGTGAGGGTTTTGAGGGTTGGTAAGTAATGGAACTATTGTTGAAAACATAATTTTCGTTGAATTATATGCTGCACGTTATGGCAGAGCTGTTGAGTTCAATTGAAGTCAAATGCTTAGTTGAGAGTAACAGTATATAGATCGTAAACTATGTGAATCGAGGCTAGATTGAAGGCTGGTCATGTTAATGCATCAGATAGTCGAGAAGCTTAATAAATTGGAAGTACTCTTGTTGACACTCGATCACGGACTCACTGTAGAGAAGCTGTGATCATTATTTATTCACTTGAGCAGAGCTAGCATGTCGTAATTGGACAGATTCCATGTGTTGGCATTTGCATTGAGAGTGATGGTTTCAATTACTGAATTAATTGAAAGCCAACATGACAGTTGAAGACCTTTGCGTTTGCAGCAGCATTGATAATATCTAAAATATGTTTCTACCTGACATCACCCTCTAAAATTTTCTAGAACAGATATTCCCACTTTTTTCTATGCAAAGAAAAGCACAAGGAGTTGTATTACCTGCAAAAAAGCTAATTACAAATAATTACTGTCATTAATTTGTGGTAGTGAGGGTAGTTATATTATTGTAATGATTTTTAGGGAGACATTTCTTATCCTGTAGATGTAGGTATTATTCTATTCCTGCCTGTAGTCCCTTTATGGCGGGGAGCGAAAATGTAACTGTGTTCACAGCAATAAGCACTGGCATTATGATTTCTGATGGCTTTTTGCCAAACTTTATAATTTAACGTTTAGGTTATTTTGCTGTCAGAGCTGCTATGCCATTTCTAGTTTTTATTCTATCGCTGTCCTCATTATCGAAACCAGCTTATTATATAATTCGTTTGATAAGTATACCAGTATTGTAGTTTGAGTTTTACCTGGTTCTTAACGCAGCTATCCAGAAGCTGCTGAGGAAGATATCAAAAGATATGAAAGATGCTTCAGGAGGCTTCCTGTTGCCCACAAGGTCTCCTTTTTAGTTAACCAGCATTGTTACGGGAATCAGTTGTATGCCATCATGTTAATTTGTTTCAACTAAAATATTATGCAGAAGACAGATAAATAAAAATATATGTGCACAAAAATGGGGAAGCATATTCTGGAAATTGTGATTTAGTTATGCCATTTTATGCTGTAAAGAAATGAAAATTTGAAGAAAACTGAATACAATAATACCTCCAAACTTTCTGAATTTTATTCAACTCATACCAGTAAGGCAGTAACTTGATTTGGATAAAGAGAACATATCATCTCTGAAGTACTTATTAATATTATGTCCTTTTGTCTGCCCACATATGTGATTGCTTACTTTGTCCGATCTTAATTTTTTTTGGGATTTATCAGAATAATTATGATTTATCCCATATATAACACGTTTCTAGAATGTTAGGCTATACATATGATCAGTTTCTTTAATTTATGATGTTGGCTTTTGCAGGCACTGTTGTCTCATCTTCCTCTGAAATTTCAGAAACTCAGATGGTAAAATCGATTTTATTATTATGAATACTTGAATTGTTTCTGAGATGAAGTTCTAAACTAATTGAATACACTTTGCATAGAAAATTATTTTCTCGAGCTCTTCAAAGTCTCTGATGTAGAAATGCTAGAGACATATAACAACATTATAGCATGCTCCTCACAGTAAATATCACCATTTTCCAGTAGTTAACTGCATATGCACAATTCCTTTACACTTTTATATCAGATACCACTCCGGTCCTAGCTTCTTGACTCATATTCCTTTTTGGGACGTCCCATGTTTGTTGACTCATTTCCTTTTTTGGAAAGAATTAGAGTATAATTAGTACAATTAGTAAACCGCTTATTACACTTAACATTCCATACTTAAATCTCATCCACTCATTTTTCTGCACGTAGTTCAATATAATTTAAATTTCGAAAGTTTAAATTATTATAATTTGCTCGTTTGTTATCGGATTTTTATGATTTTTATATCCAATTAAAGGTCTTTATACGATCTTTCATTTAAGATCAGACAAGAACATGTTTTTATGCATATATGATGCTCTGTTTCTAAAATATGTTTAAATACATAAACCACATTACATTCCCTATAAAATACACTTTATACACTAAACATTTTCGTCTTAATTCCCGTGCAAAAAGCAAATGAGTCAAGAAGCTAGGACCGGAGTGGTATATCAGTATGTATTGTGAAGAATGTCATTGAAGGAATATGAAATTATAGAGCTGCTTGTAAGAATAATGTTCTCTATGCTGATTCTGGTGTTATTTCTTGCAGGTGTGTTTCACAAAATTCCTATTTCATATTTGAAATGCTTAAGGTGACTTGTGCGTCTTTTTATCTGTCACCCCCTGCGTTATTCCTAGTTGAGCTTGTAACTTTATCTGTTTGAGCTTTCGTCTGGAAATGTTGAAAGCTTGTGTGCTTAGTGTGATTGGTCTGAAGCTACCCCACCTCTTGATTTTGGCAGGCCTTTGATCCTCCTGTTGATATGACTGTGGACGTTGACGTTTCTGAGGAGCGAGCAACTGGAAAGGCCCCAGTCAAACAACTTTTTTCTACTGAAATGAGCCTTCATACCAGTCAATCAGGCTCACATAATACCATTAATGAACTTAGCTTCGGGGAAGGGGGAACATATGAGACTCCTAAATCTGAAACTATCAATGAGGTATCTCTTAGCATCCTGGGTCATATCTGTACAATTTGCGTGCAGTGTTCTCTTTGGTCAAATTTGTATATTTCCTTTTCATTATGAAATTTGACCTATGTAGATAACAACAGGAGAAGAAAATTCAATCATTGAGCAATAATGTCGGGAATTGCTCTGTAGCCACTGACCCTAATGGAATGGTAAAAAGTGCTGATGCCAACAGTTTTCAGAGTGTTAAAAATTCTCCAACAATATCTTCTGCACATTGTTGTGATGGACATGTAAGACATTTCTTTTCAAAATTTTATTTTTAGAGTAGAACCTCTCAATAATCTCCATGCTGTTTGCATTATCATCTTTCTTTGGATGAATATTTTAGTTTTTACCATTTGTTTTTCCTGTGAGGACACTGATAAGATTGGCTGACACAAAAATAAATGATTAAGAGGCTCAGGTAATTAGATATTTCTAGGTGAAGATTGTTTAAATTTTTATCTCAAATTGCTCAATTGTTCTCATCTATTCTTGAATAATGTCTGAGAAAAAACTGTACAGAGTGATAGAAAGCTTTATGCTAACATGGAACATACCATTATGAATGAGATACACCATCTTCATTCTGCCTGGATATTTCTCAATTTTCTGTTTGCTCTTTTCTTACATTTTTTTTTTCCTTCTATTACTATTGCCGATGAATTTGTTTTAGTATATCGCTCTATGTTGACAAACATGCTGGTCAAGTTCAAGTTTGCGTAAACTGAATCTGCAGCTTTTCCAGAACCTCATTCCAGACATTTTATTGTGCCACACCTATACTTCAGTTATTTTGTTTGCTTTTAAGTAATTTATACCCTGTTTATGTTCTTTCAGGAATCCTCATCGCCCGATTGGTTAGATCCATCATTGCAATTTCATGTTCCTTTGGTTGATGTAGATAAGGTGTGCTACTCTCTTAGATATCTGACTATCCGTGCTTAAATTTAGTGTGCTAAATAGAGTTTGAAGCTTACAGAATCCTCTTGTACTCCTCTCTGTTAACGCTAAGGTCATAATTGTTGTTTTTCCAGGTTCGATGCATCGTAAGGAATATTGTTAGAGATTGGGCAGCTGAGGTATTCATTTGGTTTTTGTGTCATCTGTAAACTAATGAAATCTCAACTCACATCTAAATGTAGTATCTAAGAATGAGGATTATAGAATTGGACTTAGCATTCTAACCTTATTTAATGCAAAGACGACATTCTATATTGTATTTAAGGAATGGAAATTTTGGACTCACAGCATTTCCCCCCTTGTTATGTGTAGGGTCAGCGGGAACGCGACGAGTGCTATAGACCAATTCTTGAAGAGCTTGACCGACTTTTTCCACATCGTTCTGGGGACAGGTATGGTTCCTCTGATTTTATTTTCTCAGGAGTCTCTTGTATCTGGTTAATTGACCTTGATCTCTTATATTTAGCATATCAGTGCATTGGCTGGTATTCTCTTATGGTAATATTGATATCTAATTTCTTCTCATGTAGTCCTCCTGCATGTTTAGTTCCAGGAGCTGGACTTGGGAGATTAGCATTAGAAATCTCATGTTTGGGTGAGCTACTGGAAAACTCTGCCTCTTTTAAGATTATAGATTATCTGCCTCCAGCCTGAGAGTTTTGTTATATCGCAGGTTTCATAAGCCAAGGGAATGAGTTCTCGTACTACATGATGATATGCTCCAGTTTTATTCTAAATTAGTAAGTACCTCTGCTGTCGGGATTCTTATACTAGAGATTGGGTTCACTAGTACTAATTTATAAGTTCATTAGCGCTCAAATTGCAGAGGAGTGGAAAATATATCCATGGATCCACAGTAATTGCAATAATGTTTCAGATGATGACCAACTTCGCCCTGTTTCTATCCCAGACATTCATCCAGCAAGGTATTGATTTAAAATTTTAAATTCATTTGTATTACACAACATACTATTCATTCTTTTCTGGTTCTCTGTAGCTGTCAGCCTGTCTCAGTTGGCTTTTTCAGCTACTTTTTTACACTATCTGTTTTCTTAGAAGGACATATTCAGATACCAAAATGCCCCCTCTTCGTCAAAAGCTTAAGTTGCTAGAAAGGATAATTCTACATTTAATTATACTGGCAAATGAGTGATGCATGGCGCCCCTTAAATGATATGATGAAATATTTCCCAGGATGTTTGCCTTGACTTATTTTCTATTCCTTGTATTAATCTGTCTATCATGCGACCTTCGTGTGTGATAGTGCTATGCTCTCCCTTCGGATTCAGGTTGTGTGACTGTAACTGCATAGGTCTTAAGCTTTCATGATCCTTTTGTTGCATTATACTGCAGCAAGTCAAACAGCTATTCCTTTAATACTTAGATCACAAACCCTTTGTTCACTTTTTTCTGGCAATTAATTGTAATGCGATCCTTTGAAACAGTGCAGGGATTACTGAGGGCTTCTCAATGTGTGGAGGTGATTTTGTGGAGGTCTATAATGATCCAAGTCAACTAGGTATGAAAATTCACACATAGTGTCAGTATATGTGGAGGTAGTGGTGATTGTTAATAATTGTCGTGGCAACAATCATGCTGCTGGCTGCAATCAGTAACAGCTCTATGATTTTTAGACGTTGAAACAGCTGTATGATTTTTAGATATACAGGTGAGCTTCATATGCATTTTATGGAATCGTAAACAAAAATTTTCCTTAACAGTCTCTAAACTGAAGAACTGCTAGAGTACAGAATCAGTGGAAACTCATAGCATATTTCATTCCCCTATGACCTGCTCTTTAATATTTGTGCATGTTTGCTTTTCTTATTATGCTTTCGATATATTCAGGAGCCTGGGATGCGGTTGTGACTTGCTTCTTTCTGGATACGGCACATAATATTGTGGAATATATTGAGATTATCTCTAAAATTCTCAAAGATGGGGGTGTAAGTGGCTTCTATTTGTGATTGAATCCTCGAATTCTACCTTCTTGCATTCCTCATTCTGAGTGGTTGACAGGTGTGGATCAATTTCGGGCCTCTGCTTTATCATTTTGCCGATGTGTACAGTCAGGACGATGTGAGCCCTTGGATCTTAAATATACGCACTCATTTTTAAATCTTATAATTTTCTTCTCGAGGTCTCAGTATGCTATCTTCTTCTGTTAGGAGATGTCAATTGAGCTGAGCTTGGACGACGTAAAGAGGGTTGCCTTCCAGTATGGGTTTGAAATGGAGGTACCGTACATCGGATTCATTTAAGAACTTAATAGCAGCGAGTCACTGTACTATTGTCATGTCCTTATTCGATCTACTATTTTTTACAAACAGAAGGAATCAACCGTTGCCACAACTTATACAACGAACCCTAGGTCGATGATGCAGGCAAGTGTTCAATATTGCGACTGGATTGAATATATGCAGGTATTCTTACATTGACTTCACCATTATTCAATTTCTTTCATATGTAAATGCAGAACCGGTACAATGCTGCATTTTGGACAATGCGTAAGAAACCACCAACGCCATCAAGTACAGACGATGCAGTAAAAGGCACCATGCACAAAATTTAGTCGACTCAAGCTTATGTATTGTTAGCTAAACTGATGCCATATTGGTAAAAAGCACTGTGTACTAGAAGGTTTCGCACACTGCTCTTGAACTTTGATCTATCGTTTTAGGCTAGGGATTTGAGACTGAACGAATGCGAGTGCAATTAGTTTTTCCCGTTCATTTACTATTCGATTTATAAAAGATCCCATTCGATTGCTTTCAAATGAATCGTTGGAAAAATGCGTGGTACCGAAGATTTGCTACTAATGGAATATTCATACTTCGTTCGTCCCATTTCAGCTGATCTTATTTGTTGAATATGTTTGTAGTAATATAAAATAGGAAAGCAGCCCAGTTGAAATATCAGAATTCTTATTAATTCTAAGCAATAGTATTGATTAGTTATTTAGTTCTTCGTTTATGGAAAAATAAAATAAAATCTTACAAACAAAATTTACTTTTTGAAAAAATAAAAAAGGAATATATTCTGAAATTGTTAGTTACTCTTTTTGTCTAACTTTAATTTCCCCGTTTTCATTTTCATAATCGGTCCTTTCCACACGAGTGTCGGAAAAAAGCAAGATAACCATATAGAGTGACGAAAAAATACAAGACAATTCGACTCGAAAAAAAGCAAGATAACCATACAGAGTGACGAAAAAATACAAGACAATTCAACCTTTTCACACGAATGTCGAAAAAAAGCAAGATAACTATACAGAGTGACGAAAAAAATGCAAGACAATTCGACCTTTCACACGAATGTCGAAAAAAAAAAACAAGATAACCATACATAGTGACGAAAAAATACGAGACAATTGAAGTGCGTAAGTTGCAAAGGTGAAGAGATTAGCCGTTGGTTCGTTCAATCTTCGTGTGGCTCTCAATCATAACACCAAATACTTCCATTTTCACAGTGCAACCGTCCATACACTTATCACTGACTCTCCTCCGCCGCGGCTAGATGGCGGCGACGCCGGAGTTTTACCCACTGAAACTCCTTCTATTCCAAAATACTCTCGGCCTGCGGTCTCATGCTACTACTAACTTATCTTGCTCTCCTTATTTCTCTCCGAGCAAGCCCGAATTCCAGTTCCTCAGCAGAAAGCAGTCGCTCCGCGCTTTGCACGAGAGACGGCGTCGTAGTTTGGAGCTCTGCTGCCGCGCTACCGGCGCCGGCGTTCAGCCCAAAGACGCCGCCCCTTCGTCCGCCGCGGAAATTGAATCCGGCGTTCGTGGGGGCAAAGACCGCCTGTTGAAGGTCCGTATTACGCTTACTTTACTGAGTCGATAGCGTCATCTGATATTAATATTCGTGGTCGGAATGAGAGCTATGAAAATTTTGAAAATTAAGCAACTCTATCAAATTTTGGTTGCTGCGAATTCCACCTTAAGTGTGTGCACATTCAAAAATGTATGTGAGAGTAATTATCCGAGGGGGGAGGAAGTGTTTTAAAGAAGGTGGTTGCTGTGATTGAATGCAAATGTGTATTCTAACTGCAGGTGCCATCGTCAAATATAAGGAACTTCTGCATTATAGCACATATTGATCACGGGAAATCGACGCTGGCGGATAAATTGCTGCAGATGACTGGCACTGTTGCGAGCAGAGAAATGAAGGAGCAGTTTCTTGATAATATGGACTTGGAGAGAGAAAGAGGCATCACTATCAAATTGCAGGTTCTGTATCTCTTTATCGCTCTCTATGGACTCCTCTAATTGGTATATATATAAAAATTAGGCGAGTTTGGGCATACTGATTTGGTTATATTATCTTATACTACATGAACAAAAACATAACTATGGTAGCATCTACAGTATTTGTTTCATCAGGGCGCAGAAACTGCTCATGAGAGAACAGTTTGTTTAGTGCTACAATGCATGAATAGCTATTGATTTGGTTAAATTAACTTGTAGTACTTACTTGAATATCAACCTTTTATCAGGAGTACTTATCATGTTGTGAAAATGTTTACCTTTTATTTTATTTGATGTCCTTTTTTTTCCTTTAGTTTTTACGTTTCCAAGAAACCAGAATGTGGTTGATCTTCTCAATGTGATCTTACAAACATTCCCCTAAATACAAATTCACATACAATTTTCTGTCTTTGTTACGTAGGCTGCACGGATGCGTTATATGTATAACAATGAAGCTTATTGCCTGAATCTTATTGATACACCTGGCCACGTTGACTTCTCTTATGAGGTACGTGCCTGAAACCACCTAAGAATAGCTTTGTTGCAAAAAAATTATTAATTGTGTTTTATTTGTAAAAATATTGCATGTTTTTGAGTAGTTACCGACTTTACTTATTGGTATCAAATGTATTGTTCTTCATAGTATAAAGAGTTCCTCTATATGATAAAAAAACTTTATTTTCACGAGTCTATATCTCTATATTTTCATGGAGAGCACAAATAACTTTTTTTCATTTTCAGGTAGTGTGGATTCCTGAGCGTATAGTGTTGATTTGTCATCATATCACGATTTCTGAATTTTTTTCAGGTTTCTCGCTCTCTTGCTGCCTGTGAAGGAGCTCTTCTAGTTGTAGATGCCTCCCAGGTGCTTCTCTATTCTTTCCTATTTCGAGGATACTTCTCTCTCCTCTCTATCTTATACATTCTCTTTTAGGGGGTGGAGGCCCAAACATTGGCCAATTTGTATTTGGCCCTGGAAAACAACCTTGAAATCATTCCAGTAAGTTTCTATTCTGTCAACCTTGAAAACTAGCAACTTTCTACCATTTAGTATTACTCAGGATAGGGACTTGCAAAGTTCCCAACTTTCTCAACTCTCAACATTTTCTTCTCCCCTCTCTCCCCTCTATTGTCCCCCCTATTTTTATTGTTTTCCCCCCAATTTTTAGGTTTTGAACAAGATAGATCTTCCAGGTGCAGATCCAGAACGTGTTTCCCGAGAGATAGAAGAGGTTGGTTGATGTTTTTGAGAAATAATTTTGGGCTGATAATATTCTTTTTGGCTGTGTATAATATCTCTCGAACAGAAATCTTACATTATGCTTGAAGTATATAACCTTAATAATTCACTCCCATCTTCATAGGTTGTCGGTCTTGATTGCAGTGATGCAATTCACTGCTCAGCAAAGGTTTGTACTGTGTCCCCTTTTTTCTTGCTACCCATGTTGTCGATATGTGATTAATTGTAAGGAAAGGTCCGTTGTGCAGGAAGGGATAGGTATCAATGAAATCCTAAATGCAATTGTTCAGAAGATCCCTCCTCCTCCAGACACTGCAGAAAGGCCTTTGAGGGCTCTCATATTTGATAGGTATCTTATTTAGGTACTATGATCAAACTGCTTAAATTAATTTTGTGTGTATACAATATTATTGCATGTCCTGTTAAGTCGAAATATTTAGGGAAATATCATTTACCCCTATTCTTTTGGCGTATAAGCAAACATATAAAAATTTGAAAAATTACATGGTACTGAAAGAGTCCATTTATCAGTTTATGTTTACAAATATCTGACACATTGGTCCAATATGATCTTGCTTTGATTGTGATTTCTTCGGTGGTTAATGATAGCATTTCACTTTGCAAACACATTTTGCAGTTACTATGATGCTTACAGAGGAGTCATTGTATATTTTCGACTGATTGATGGGAGAATAAAGAAAGGGGACAGGGTATTATTTATGGCCAGTGGAAAGGTTAGCAAATGTTCTTGTTGTAGCTTGAACCCCACCGTGTTTCTTCTTTATGATGAGGTGTCTACAAGGTATTAGAAGTTGTTTCCAAGGATCTTGTCCATATCCTAAATAATTTTTTGTCACCCAGATTTAGGCATAGCGAGCTTAATGAATGGGCATATATGGACTGTACCACATTATGTGAATGATTGATCCAACTCTAATCTTGGCAGTCTGATTTGTAAAAAAGGCATAGTGTTATGGTGTATCATGCTTCCAGCCCTTTGTGGTCAGAAGAAACTAGAGTTTCTTCCAGGATCATATTTACGTATTTTGAATTGAAGTTTCCTTATTCTGTGATATATTCTCAAGCTGCCTTGCTACTTTCTCCTTTCTAGATTATCTCATTCAGTTGTTGCTAATTCTATTTCTGTAGATTGAATTAAGATAATGCCTACAACAAAATGGCCAATAGATCTATGCCTTTCTTTTTTTTTTTAAATATATTTTTCACCTTGAAACTTCCTCATATATGTCCAGCCAATTTTCAGGATTTTCTGATCTTTTAATTCCTCCCTGCCTTTGCTTTTCCTCTGTTTTTTAAAAAATCAACAAAGGGTCAAGTCTTAACATTCAAATCAAACCTTCATTCATTTTTTTGGTTGATGCTCCTATAACATCCGACATGTTATGCCAGCTTGCTCACTGTGGAATACTGAATTGCAGGACTATTATGCTGATGAAGTTGGGGTTTTATCTCCGAACCAGTTGCAGGTTGATCAGTTAAATGCTGGAGAGGTGAAATTTTATATGGCCTCACCTTGCTATGGTCCTAAATTTTCATTGAAAAATATTTCAAACTGATATACTTTACCCCAACTCACATAGGTAAAAGATTCTATACGAGGACCAAATTCCTTACCATGCTGTCAATTCATTGATCAAAATCTAGTTCATCTGATCAAAGATTGAACCAACCAGAAAATTAATCAGTTTTTTATTCATTAATCGGACCAACCACAATATATGATGTCAACTGAAACCTATAGCTTTGATCTGGGCTTTTTTTGGCACCAAATCCGTAGTGCTTACCCCCTACTCTTCCTCACATTTCCAATCTCTACATTTTGTATTAAATATTTAGGCGTCGTTCCTTTCAGGTTGGTTATCTTTCTGCTTCGATCAGATCAGTGGCAGATGCTAGAGTTGGTGATACAATCACACACTATAGCAGAAAGGCTGAAGAATCTCTTCCTGGATACAAGGAGGTCACACCGATGGTCTTCTGTGGCCTGTTCCCTGTTGATGCTGACCAGTATTAATCTATTACTCTCTTTTTTCAGTTAATACATCTGCACATATGTTAAACTGCAATTTCTGTTGAACCTTGTCAGGTTTCATGAGTTGCGTGATGCTCTAGAGAAATTACAGCTTAATGATGCTGCATTAAGGGTAGGGTGCTTCTTATAAATGATAAACTTTTTACATGCTCGAGTCTCAGTAGATTAACTTGAAGTATATTTCTGGAACTGACAAACAGAACTAGCTAATGAGTGATAATGTTGTCAGTCCATTTTTCTCCAGATTGCTAAACCATTGTCTCAATTATTTTGCGAAGGGTTCATTTTGCTTGGTTTGCATTTCTTTGAAAAAGTGGATCGTAGTTGTCTTTACCAAATCAAACTTCCCCGAGTCATTTTCTCTTATCATCTTCTTCTGAGGTTCAACTTGTGGTTGCCTGTTTGGCTGTTTGCTTATATGCTTTTATGCGATAGATGTGCTCCACAGTGAAAATCTCCCAACTGCTTCAGTTTGTTTTGTAGTTTGAGCCAGAGACCTCGAGTGCCATGGGATTTGGATTTAGATGTGGTTTCCTAGGTTTACTTCATATGGAAATTGTTCAGGTTAGAAATTCTAACTTTCCTTGTCCTTCCAAACTATGTGACGTGTGCTTGCTTTCTTGTATTGATAATTTCAATTCTGCAGGAAAGGCTGGAACGCGAGTACAATTTGAATTTAATAACAACAGCTCCAAGTGTGGTGTACAAAGTGACTTGCACTAGTGGTGAAATTGTAAATTTCTTCTCATTCCATGCCTGTTATATCTTAGTGATTCACTCTGAGCCACTTATTCTATGTGTTTCTTCTATGTTCATGACATTGTTTGAATATTTCCTTCGTTTGTCATATATTTCCAGCAATCTGATTTTAGTTGAATGTTCTTCTAATGGTTTGATGTAGGTTGAATGTTCAAATCCATCCTTGCTTCCCGAACCTGGCAACAGAAGGTCAATTGAAGAGCCATATGTTAAGGTTGTCCAAAAAAATTCTGGTTGCCTTATTTATGGACCTATAAGGATAGTATTAATCCCGTTTCTTTGTTTCTTGTATAGATTGAATTACTCACTCCAAAAGATTATATTGGTGCACTTATGGAGCTTGCTCAGGAGCGGAGAGGAGAATTCAAAGAAATTAAGTTCATTACTGAAATCAGAGCATCACTTGTCTATGACTTACCCCTGGCTGAGGTATTCTCTTGTGAAATAGCTAAACAGCTCCATTTTGAGATGCCATATATATTTCCGTTTACGTGTATGGCTCATTCTGTAGATGGTAGGTGACTTCTTTGATCAGCTGAAGTCAAGAAGCAAAGGCTATGCTAGCATGGAGTACTCCTTCCTTGGGTAAGTTGCCTTATAGCCTAAGTGTATGATTTCGTTGAATATGAAACTACTCCCTCCACCACAATCTTAGTTTCGGTAACTTTATTTGATCGTCCCAGAAATTTAGCCTCATACCTAATATTATAACTTAATAACCCATTGAACAAGATAACCATCCTCAAAATTCTCCAAAATTGTACAATATGACATTGTGCGATGGAGTATCATTTAATTGATACTATAATTCTTTTGATGACTTTCCATTTTCGCAATCCACTGCATGTTACAGTACTCTAAATTCAAATATATTAACAGTTACAGGGAGAGTGACTTAGTAAAGCTTGACATTCAAATTGCTGGGGACCCGGTTGATCCTTTGTCGACTATTGTGCATAAAGACAAGGTAAGCAACTTCAGCTGATCTTTTTTTTTTTTGAGTCGTAGCTTTCCAAAATCATTATCTTGTCAATATAAGTTCTCGATGTCCTTAGGATTATGAACTGCCTAACTAGTGTCATTCTTTTCTTTACTATATTGATAGTGCCCAACCCATATAACTGTTTCCTTGTACTATGAAGATCTTCCACGTTCTCCATTCTATGAATATTTACGTACTCTTTACTGGTTTCCATGTACTATAATACCGTTCCACTTTTTTCAGTCTTATGCTGTCGGGAGGGCTTTAACTCAAAAATTGAAGGAACTTATACCGAGACAGATGTTTAAAGTACCAATCCAGGTATCATTCACATACTTTCCAACCAATCTTTTCTCATGACCGACATTGAGGCCGGTTCATTCAGATGTAGCTCTTTCATTCTTTCAATAGTGGTACTCGAATCAAATATAACATCCAATAGATCGGCTTAAGGCACACTCATTTGATCAATCGTCTTTTGGATTTTCTGTTGATAAGATTTTCTGCTTGTATCGGTCTTGCAATCACCGGAATTCTAAACTTATTTTGAGCTCGACAGGCATGCATAGGCACCAAGGTGATCGCTAGTGAAGCTCTATCCGCTATAAGGAAAGATGTACTTGCCAAATGCTATGGTGAGATTACCTCCCTTACTAGACAAGATTATTCAAATGGTTGTCTTTTGTGAGGTCTGATACCCTCAAACGTATACCATAATATGTCGAGTCACCTTATATGTTTCGTCCCAACTCTATACGTTTAACCTCTTGGTGCTAGAGTTTTAACTTGTGTAATATCGTCAACATGTTTCTCCTCCTTCTCTTTTTACCCCAATCATGCTACATACTTGAATTGTCTTTCATTATGAAGGTGGGGACATCAGTCGAAAGAAGAAGCTTCTGAAAAAACAGGTAAATTAGACCCTCTTTACTCGATTAGAATACCCGTGCATTGTGTTTGAAACCTGCAATGGTTGATCAACTTGCTCGTTACGCTTCTAAATCAGGCCGAGGGAAAGAAGAGAATGAAGGCAATTGGTAAAGTCGACGTGCCACAAGAAGCGTTCATGGCTGTGTTGAAACTTGAAAAGGAGGTACTGTGATCAAGAGCATCGACATTGTGTACAGAAAATCTCACGTTATATCATTACCGGTCTCGAGTAACATTTCTGAAGCCGAGATATACATCAAAAAACTGTAATGAAATTTTGCAATGAAATCGATTAATCTGTCTGAACCCATCCATTACTCTTGGAGGATGTTTGTAGTCGAAATTCTCCCTACTGAAAACACAAAATTGCACAAGAACAAGAACAAGAAGCAGGATGGTAAACGTAGTTTCATGTATCGACCAAAAATTCAGTATACAAACGCATGCTTTACAAGACGATGCACTACAACTATAAGGTTCGCTGCTAGAGCCCCGAAAATCATAGTTGTCGAATACGGAACTGAAATCAAATACCTTATTCTTCCTTCACCCTCCCAGTTCCAATGAATTTGCCTCCTAATCTTCCCATTTTACCGAATTCTCAACTTCTCCGATTCTCGATTTTGTGAGTATAAATAAACAGAAAAGAAGATAAAGAGAGGAGCTTTACTCAGACTAGTGCATTCCAAAGAGTGGAGGCATCTTCAGCACACTTTGCATGAACTCCCTTTATTCTTTCCACCGATTTGCAAATCCCGCTGCAGCTCCAATCGAACGAGGCCACACACACATTGCCTGCTAGTGTTTTGTTTTCACAATCTGCACTCATTATCGAATTCTTAAATTACTTTGACGATCTAAGAGGAAAATTTTCACAAAATATGATAAATAAATGAAAAAAAAGAGTGTGATCCGTACCAGGTGGAGTCCCACAGCACATGCTGCGATCATCTACGTGCTCGACTTCAAGACCAATGAACCAGGATCCGAGTGACACATCTTCATTAGCATATTTATGCAGAATTTCTCTGAATTATAGTTAAAGGATATATAAGTCGAATGTCGGGTTTGTTGGTGCAAGAGTAAGAGTAAGAGATTGCTTCCTGTCTTACTGATTGGCGGAGACGTATCTTGCTAGATCCCTCGATATGGCGTATATCTGTCCAGTAGCATGTCGAAAGTACTTGTTCCCCTCTTCCCCAAACTTCCAAAACTCGGGCTCGTGGTACTTTACATTCCTATGTAAACAGATTACTCATTAAGAAATGGAGAACGAATTCTGTTTTCAAAGTAAATAGCGAGTGATGAGAGAAAAGCTATAAGTAGCAGTTACTTCTGATGAAGAACCGGTCCTGATTTCATGCATCCAATATATACTCTGGGCTTCGACCGATGGCGTGCCAGAGTTGCAGCTAGTGTGCCTGCATTACGCTCGAAAGCAAATTTTGTCATGGAGAAGGACAGACGATAGTGAAGAGAAAAAACGTAGAAGGATGGAATCGGGTATACCCAAATTGACATGAACATCATCATCCACTTTTACATAGAACTCAGCGTCCCATCTTTCGACAGCAGCAGCGAAGAATGATTTCGTCTTGGCTGATAATTCATGATATCCTTCAACATGATTCTTAAATATGATCAACTTATCAGAATCCGCTACGGAATTATAACAGCATGAATTGGCGAAGGTGTTGATGCCTTACAAGCCTAATGAAGTCATTGTGCTGCCCATCCTCAGAGTCGATAGCACGATCCAAGATACTGTTCGACGTTGCACTGGACAATACATAACACGTCACTTAGATGATTCTGTGAGCTTTTCAAGGCTAGCATTAAGCTTAACCAGAAGCACTAAAGATCAACCTGTGGCCAATCATGAAACGAACGACAATACCCTTCTCTTCTTCAAGTTGAAACAGACTTTTTCCTGGTTAAACATTCAAGAACTTGTAAGCCTAACATCTACTAGTGCAATCGAAATCATTTCTGAAGAGCATCTAACCATGAACAAAACACACCTCTAGGCATCCACGTTTCTCTGATAGAATCACGCCTCCTTCTGCCACTGAAGGCCGTGTTTATACCTATTACCATAAACACCTTTTTCTTCGTCACAGCATTACCAGCATACGTGGAACTCCCAGTCGAATTCCCAAAATCCCCAAATTTGCGCGGCTTCTTAGACGGCAGCTCCATCCGTAGTTTGGCAACAGAGGAATCCAAAGATCTAAAAGGCCAAGTACCGAAAACAACACAACTTAGAATCATGCATTCAAGAAACTCTTATATGAATGTACTATTTCATTGCAATGGAATAGTCATTTAAAACGAATCGATCGATCAAGATTAGTATCTCGACTCACTGTAATGCTTCATGAGCTTTGCTGAACTCTTTTATCACTTCCTCATCCGGTAGGAGCTTCTGCATTGAATTCAAGAATTTAGCAACACATCAAAATCAAGAATCTATGAATGAAAATTTCCAGAAGAGAAACCAAACCTTATTTGTTACACAGTCATCAGAATTTTCCCCAAAATCTCCCAAGTGTCGCCTCGTGAAGAACAACCGATCCTCTGATCGCAAATCAACCCACATTCTACATAACATAACATAACATTTCCCCCAAATTTAGAATCTTTTTTAAATTAAACATACTGTAATAATCAATATATGTTTCCATGCATGGAGAAGAATCAACACACAAGAATTCATTCCATGCTGCTGGTGGAACAAATGGAATTCATGGGCAATCAATTTATGAAGAAACACACACACACACACACAGAGAGAGAGAGAGAGAGAGAGAGAGAGAGAGAGACGATCATGAATTATGAAGAAAAACCTATTGCTGAAAAGAATGCCGAGGCCGAAGCTGACGAAGCAGAGGACCATAATCCATTTCATCGATACTCTCGCACGGTTTCTGTTCTTCATTCCTCCTCCCTTTCTTGATCTTTCTTCACCCTTTTCTTTTCCCACAACACGATTCACCCCATCAAAAAACACACGCTCACACCCAAATTTATTCCCAGAAAAGAGAAGAAAAAAAGAAGAAAAAGTTGGACTGCTCAAAATCGGAGACCTAGCGACGATCGATGCGAGAATATTGCGTTGTATTGGAAAAAAGGAAAAGGAAAAGGCTGCGTCGATGGAGAATTTTTGGTGAAGGAGGTGTGGAAATTTGAAGGGTGGACTTGTGACGAACATGAAAATGCAGAGCCGATTCCATTAACAACGGATTATTATTATTAATTAAAACTCATATTCCCTTTTTTCATAGAGTGGAAAGTTTTGCTATTTCAGTTACCTAATTTTGCTATTATGTTATTGTTTTTCATGAGTGAAATTGTAATCATCGCCTCTTGATTTCTATAATTTGGCAACATCTAAATTTTTGGTTCATGCATGTTCTAAATTTATCTGCTCACGACTTATGTAACAGTGGCTCGTTAATAAATTTTTTACGCATACATTCTTGAAATTTAGTTGGGTAATGTGACATGCAAGTGAAGAATAAACACCCCCGTGTAATAAATATATTAAGTTAAGGGGCCAAATTGCAAGAAATTATATCCACTCGAAATAAATAGTTTTTTAGCCTATGACGAAATTTACACCAATTAAATTACAGAGATATTCAGGTGGAATTAACGAAACACACATAAACATTGCCTTTGATTTTTGAGAACAAGGGCGAACCTATGTAGGGCTAATACAAGTTGAAGTTTTCACGGTGGTCGTCGGAATCTCTAGATATTGGTGTATGTATTTTGTCGTTATTTTATACTTACATTATTTCGATAACATATCTTGTTAGATTAACTTTCACGATGATTTAGCCTTGAGTCGCGGCCACCATTCGACAACATATAATCATATTAAATAATGAAAAATTAGGGCCATATAATATTATATGATAAATTTAGCACACCTTGGCTAGTTTATAGTCACAGCTTTGAAATAGAGGTGTAAATAAGTTGGGCCAAGTTATGCTTTGCACTGGAAATTGGGCCTGGTTCACTATCTTAATAGGCCAACACCATGCCTTTCACATAGGCCCTTTATAATACGTTTTCTCCGTCTCTATTAGTCTCACCGTCCTTTTTCGTCTCCTATTTATTGGTCTTATTTCTTTTAAATGGAAATAAATTACTCCCTTCGTCCTACTTCATTCGGTTTCCTTTTATAATCGGGATGTCACATTTCAATTGGCTTGTTTCTTAAAATAGAAATCCTCTTACTTTTCACTTTTAAAACTGCAGCTAAAATCCCGTGCCGAAATGGAACAAGCCAAATGATGTGAGACGGAAAGAATAACACATGAAAACATCTTTTGAGACCCCTTTATCTTTGCTTTTCCCGATAACTGTGTTGATAGGATACGGCCCAACTACTTAGCCCAATAACAAAGCTCGGCCCACGTAGTTCGGCCCACGAGAAGCGACTCATTCAAACGTAGAAGACTCGGATGCTTTTCAAGAATAGGCCCAACTCCTAAGCCCAAACCATGAGGACCCCAAGCCCAAGAAGAGACCCACTAAGAAGAACATGGGATCATGGAGCCGCCACTAACATCCCCACTTCACAAGCATTTATGGAGAGAGGAGAAAATAGTTATAAATAGAAGATATATTCTTGGTAAAAGATAGATACGCTATTTGTAATCTCCTACGCAAAGTCTAATAAAATACCGACGCCTCCTTTCTCTCCGTGGACGTAGATCGAAAGATCGAACCACGTAAATCCCTCTTGTCGTTCTTCTTTCGTTTCGATTATTGTCCTACGAAAATATGATTCATCACTGGTGCCGTCTGTGGGAACGAGAAATTTTGTGTTTGAATCAATATTTTCCGAGGCATTTAATCGGCGAAGAACACACGAAGTCAGGCCAAAATCCCAAAATCCCTTTCCGCCAAAATCCCAAAAAAATCCCATTCCTAGTTAATAATTAATCCAACTTATGGATAAACCAAACCGTCAACATTGGCAGCAATCAAGAATGCCGCCGTGGATTGGTAGATGGGGAGCAATTGAAGATCCGGCGTTAGATCCAATCATTGACCCCTCCTGCGCCGCCGTCGATCCCTCCAAGCCCCGATTCGAGAAGAAGGACAAACGGAGAGCGCTGCTGTCACCTCACAGTATAGCCGTCCAAATCACCACACTCGTCAGCGTGGAGAGGCGGTAGAGAGAGAGAAATTACTGATCTCTCTCGATCACGCATGAACCGAGTGAGGGCGGAGGCGGGCGAAATTGGAGGGGTAGTGCTTCTCATGATAGATTCAACCACCTCCACGTGCTTCTCTTCTAGAAGTCCAAAAACCCTTTGGTGATGATAGCAATAATGATCAGATTAATCAAGAAGAACCCAATAAACAAGGAATTGAATACACAAAGGGGTATACGTGAGTATACGCGAAGGGCTTCGGAGCGCGGCATGCACCACGACTCGGCCCCCCAGCTCGTCTCCGACCTCGCTTCCGACAACACCAACGAACAGAAGAGAGCCGACATCTCACGCCTCTCCACGCGCTCGCCTCCCTCACACACCACCACCGCGGAGAAGAGAGAAAGAGAGACTCCAGCTCTCTCCACCGCCGAAGGCCCCAGCTCGGCTCCCTCTGCTGCCGAGCTCCGCTCCGCATCCCGCCGCCGCCGCAGCCCGCGCTTCGCGGCCACTCCAGCCGATCTCCGCCGCCACTTCTCCGAACTCCGATCAACGCCGCTGCGGAGAGGCTAGCAACCAGCCACGAACCCCCAAGGCTAGAGAAGGCCAGCCGCCAAGGACCGAGAAGGTCAGCCGCCGCCGAGATCCACCACCGCCGAACTCCACTACGGCTCTCTCCGATAGCGCCAACGGCAAAGAGAGAGAGAGTTTCAAAGGAGAGTGACATGCTTCATGAATCGCCATCTCTCTCATCATGGCTCCAACGCCTCTCTCTCTTCCTCCACCAATGGCTACGAGTATGGATCTCGACGTGAAGTCCCCACAGCTAGAACCCCCTCCGGTGCACGCGAGCCCTGACGCCGACTGTTAGTATGCCTTGAATCTAGCTGCCCCTTCGCAGAGCTGGACGGGGGTCTCGCTGCCCGGTCAGCGAGTCGGGGGGTCAAGGGGGGCGACGCCCCCTTGCCTGGGGGTCCGGGGGGGCGGAGACGCCCCCGGCCCGACGGTATGGGCTGTCTGTTAATTTGGGCCTAATTGGCGTATTGGGCCTAGCCCGTCTGATGTACTCTATTTATATAGAAATAGGGCACAATATTCTGTAACTCTGTAGCCGTCATAATACAATTTGTTCTCCGTTTCCTGCCCGTGGACGTAGCCAACACAACGTTGGTGAACCACGTAAATCTGTGTCTATTTTCGCTTTCTGTTCGTTCGATTACTCAATTACTCTATTCTGTTACAACACCGACAATTCCTACAACGCCGAAGAGAACCTCTATAGCCGCCTCAGTTCGCAGCAGCGGAAGCTCGATATCGAACCACAGATCTCCAGCACGTCGCCACCAAACACCGCAGCAGTAGCTCGCCTGGTTCGAGCTCGTCAACCACTTCGCAGCGGAGACCCAACTCCACTCCGCTCCTCCACCTCTTCCCCCATTTCCCCACTAATGGGGACAACAGCAGAAAATTCCATGAAGAGGGGGAGAGGAAAATCAAAAAATAAAAATAAAAAAAAATAACGTAGCCGACCTCCACCGCCACCTCGGCGACCTCCTACTCCTAGAGAGAGGAGCTCCACCTCCTCGGCAACCTCCTAGAGAGAGGAACTCCACCTCGGCCCGAGCTCGCAGCGTCGCCGAGCTCCGGCTCTCTTCGCTGTCGAGCTCCGCACTACGGCTCCCTCCGCCGTCCATCAATTGAAGATTAGAGAGGAGTGGCCCCACTGAAAATGGTAAAGGAATTCTAGAGAGAGAGGACCACCTCGGCAACTCCTCCGCCGCCACCAAGAGCTCCACATATATAATTGGCCACAGTGGGTCTCGAGCCCATGACATTTCAGCCGAGTTCCGCTCCGACCCTCACCCGTAGCGTGGCCGAGCTCCAACTCAGTTCACTCCGAACTCCAGCCCAGCTCTCTCTCCGCCGAGCTCCACCTCGGCTCGTGCTCGCAGCGCCACCGAGCTCCGACCCGATCCTTGCTCGCAGCGCCGCTTTGATGAGGAGTCAAACTCCTCTCCATCGCCGTTGTCACCACGATCGACGACGACGTTCGCACCCTCCACCCCGGCCGAGCTGCCGCCGAGCTCCGGCTCCGCACCACGCCACTGAGCTCCCAACTCAGCTCACTCCGAGCTCCAGCCCGCTCCAACACCTCCGCCAATGGTGTAAACTCGAGCACGAACGGGTGGTGAGCACACCCCGTACATCAGCCTCTGTATCCAAGTCTCATGATTCCGACTCGATCCGAGAAACCCGTGGGAAGAGGTGAACGGTTACGAGGCGAGGGAGCTGCCGACGTGCATCGATCGGAAAGTCAAACCCATATGGAGCAACAAGCTTCGGCCAGTACTTTAAAAAAAAAAAAAAAAGTTTGTGGTTGGAGCCACCACGTGCAGCGCCATCCTCCCATCCGAGTTCCGCGCCGCCTCCTTTTCTCTCCGCTGCCGAGCTCCGCTCCGGCCTCCCACGCTGCCGAGCTCCAGCTCGCTCCACTCCGCCGCCGCCGTCCGAGCTCCACTACGTTGCCGAACTCCACTCCAGCACCTAAACTAATTATTCTAATTATCCATGGAGTTGGAGAAACTGCCATAACAAAGTCCACCAGCTCAGTCCTCTCCGCCGATCTCTCTCTCCGCCGAGCTCTCCCTGCGCCGAGCTCCACCTTGGACCTCGTCCCCTCCGCCGCTGAGCTCTATTATATTAAATGGATGTTGGAGCAGAATATTATCCTCAGTTGATGCGGAGCATCTAAAGAATTTTGGGCACCAAGCATTGCTGAGCGCCTGCCTTGGAGACAAAAACAATCGCACCGTTGCTCCGCCGCCCCATCACTAACGGCCGGAACCCGAATGGGTCCCGCACGGTCACCTCAAGAGGTATTATGAGTTCATGTTTTGAGTCAAGTCTGTCTTTTGAGTCAAGTCTTTGTCGAGTCAGTCCGGTCACGCATATTCTACTACCTATGCATACCACCGCTCATCTATTCTCCACATTATCCTGACGAGGAAAGTGTGTTATCCTTGAGACACGTATCTCGGATATGAAATAAGATATAAGACCGATACATCTCGGCACATCTAAGACCGATACATCTCGGCAAAGTACCAGGGGACCACCCCTACCGGCCTCGCCGGCAAATCAGGAACCCGATGATCGACCCAAGCGTCACCTCGGCCGCCAACGATAGGCTATTAGCCATCTCGAGCCCGAGAATTGACCCAAGTGTCACTTCGGAAGTACCAGGGGACCACCCCTACCGGCTTCGCCGGCAAACCAGGAACCCGATTAGACCCAAGTGTCAACTCGGCCACAATGATAGGCTATTATGCCATCTCAAGGCCGGGGATGAACCCAAGTGTCAAGTCGGAAGCCGAAGTCAGGCCCCCCGGCCACTTCGGAAGACCCGATGATCGGCCCAAGAGCCACATCGAAAGCCGATGATAGGCCTTAGTGCCACTTCGGAAAACCCGATGATCGGCTCAAAAGCCACTTCGGCAACACCCACCTAGGTGAGACAGCTTGACTCGGTTGGACTGACCTCGTCACCTCGTCAAAATCCACCTAGGTGAGATAAAACAGATTGACTTCGTCACCTCGTGACCTCGTCACTTCGTCACCTCGTGAGTTCGTCACCTCGGCAACACCCACCTAGGTGAGACAGCTTGACTTAGTCAAAAATCCACCTCGGTTGGACTGACCTCGTCACCTCGTCAAAATCCACCTAGGTGAAAACAGATTGACTTCGTCACCTCGTCACTTCGGCACCTCGTGAGTTCGTCACTTCGGCAACACCCCCCTAGGTGAGATAGACAGCTTGACTTAGTCAAAAATCCACCTCGGTTGGATTGACTTTGTCACTTCGTCAAAAATCCATTAAGGCCATCGGCATCAGAAATACTACGGGGAACTACGATTCGACTTTGTCAGAATCTGTTACTTTGGCGGGCTAATCGACTTCGACTCAACTATATCATCATCACCATCGCATCCTCGCTTCCACGTCTTTTTGGGAGGGGATGTGATAGGATACGGCCCAACTACTTAGCCCAATAACAAAGCTCGGCCCACGTAGTTCGGCCCACGAGAAGCGACTCATTCAAACGTAGAAGACTCGGATGCTTTTCAAGAATAGGCCCAACTCCTAAGCCCAAACCATGAGGACCCCAAGCCCAAGAAGAGACCCACTAAGAAGAACATGGGATCATGGAGCCGCCACTAACATCCCCACTTCACAAGCATTTATGGAGAGAGGAGAAAATAGTTATAAATAGAAGATAGATTCTTGGTAAAAGATAGATACGCTATTTATAATCTCCTACGCAAAGTCTAATAAAATACCGACGCCTCCTTTCTCTCCGTGGACGTAGATCGAAAGATCGAACCACGTAAATCCCTCTTGTCGTTCTTCTTTCGTTTCGATTATTGCCCTACGAAAATATGATTCATCATGTGTCATACCCGAGTAGTACGGAGGGAGTAATTTTCTGCATTATTTTTTCTTTTTTTAATGATACATTTTCTTTCTTTTTTTACCCATGAAAGTTGAAATGGAAACCTTCATATTATATGCACATACCAAAATACAAGAGCTTCAAATAAATTATAACCATAATTAAAAATGTCGATTAAAATAATTCTTTAATAGCATAAATCTCTCACACCACCTGCGTAGCTCCGCTCGACGCCTTGTGCGGCGGCGTGGGGTCGTCGGACGTGGCGCCGTGCTTGGTGCTATCGTACTTCTCGCCGTCGCCCCACAGCGCGTAGGCCTCCTCGCCGTGGACGGCGTCGTCTCCGACGAGAAGCTCCTCCTCCGGCATCCGCAGCGGCACGACGAGGCTGATGGCGACGCAGATGAGGGAGGTGACGACGACGTTCCAGCCGATGACGAAGGCGCCGCCGACGATCTGCTTGAGGAACTGGACGCCTCCGACGCCGCCGTAGACGCCGCCGCGGGAGTTGGTGACGGGGAGGAAGAGGGAGCAGAGGACGGGCTCGGCGAAGAGGCCGGTGAGGATGCCGCCGAGGTAGCCGGCGACGGCGTGGGTGTGGAAGACGCCGAGGGTGTCGTCGATCGACTGTAGGACCCACCACCGCTTGTGGACCACCATCATCGTGAACCACGGCACGCTGCCGGAGAGCACCCCCATTACTATGGCCGCCCAACCTTGAACCAGCCCTACATGCATGCAACATCGAACCCCTTCGTCAGCATCTATCGTCGTTTATTCATTTTAACATTATTTTTTTCTAACTTATATTATTGATTTAAAATACCATGCATGTAAATTCAACATTCGAAAATGCCAAATTAACGCCTCGATTCCATACTAACGGTTGAAACTTTAATGTCAGATAATTTTTTTTTATTAAAAAATATTAATAAAATAGAAATAATAATGAATTAATTCATAATAAATAGTATAATATAAAAAAATTATAGTACTAAAATGAAAGGGAGTGTACCTGCACCGGGAGTGATGCAAACAAGGCCGGTGATCATGCCCTGAACGGCGCCGATGACGGAGGGCTTACCGAAGAAGATGACGTCGAGCCACGTCCACACCAGGAGGCTAGTGGCGGCGCAGATATTCGTGTTTAGCACCGCCATGGATGAGTCGATGTTGGCGCTGTAGGGGTCGCCGCCGTTGAACCCGGCCCACCCCATCCACAGCAGCCCCGCTCCGGCCAGCATCAGCACCACGTTGTTCGGCGGAAACCTCTCTCTGTCCACTTTCGTTCGAGGCCCCACCTATATAACCAAGTCTGTTTTAAATAATACTCCTTTCGTTCCGCCCAGTTTAACATGTTTTATTATTTTATAGCTCACATATATTCAAATAATGCGTCAAACTGAATGCATGGGAGAGTATATTGTGAAGGTGTGGGGGGGGGGGGGGGTTACTTACCCAGTATGCAGCGGTGATTCCGGCGATACCGGAGGAGAGATGAATGACGTAGCCGCCGGAGTAATCAATAACCCCCCAGTGGAAGAGGAAGCCGCCGCCCCAGAGGCTGAAGGCCCCCACCGTGTAGGAGAAAGTGAGCCACAGCGGCACGAACATCATCCAAGCCCTAATATTCATCCTCCCCAGCAACGAGCCGGCCACCAGTATCAACGTTATGGCGGCGAACACGCACTGGAACCACACCATCGACGCCATCGGGTAGAACGGCACCGCCATCCCCGTCTCCACCGTCCCGTTCTTGTAGAGGTGGAGGGTGGCCGGCAGCGCCGCCTGCCCGATGAGGAAGCTCTGGCCGAGGGCGGGGCCGGCCCGCCCCCAGAAGGGGAGGAGGCGCTCGCCGAAGGACATCTTGTAGGCCCACACCACCCAGCAGAGGACGACGGCGGCGAAGGCGTAGAGGGCCATGAAGGCGGAGTTGACGGCCCACTTCTTCTTCACGATGCTGCCGTAGAGTATCACCAGCCCCGGCACGCTCTGCAGCCCCACCAGGGTGGCGGAGGTCATCTGCCACGCGTTGTCACCCTTGTTCAGCCAGTCGGGCACCGCGGCCGACGTCCACGCTTGGTACGCCACCGGCACGGCGGAGGCGTTGACGGCCATGGCCGGAGATTAATTAATTAATTAATTAATTAATTCTATATAATTTGTAGGGAAAATATATGTATGAGACAGTTGATAAATTGGTGATTATTCATGTGCCTAGGAATCTATATAAGCGTTTGCTGAGGTGGAAGTTGAAGATTCCTTTTTATTTTTTAGGATCAAGTCAACGCTACACAAGTTGACTTACACTAAATTTTATTCCGTTTCGTTTCCACCTGACACGTTTCTATTATTCACATGCAATTCCGCCTCTTAAAATGAATGCTTCTAATGATTAACTAGCTAAAGCGAATGTTTCTAATGGAATACGCAAATACAATTTAACAATAGAAAATCTCATTCGTTACCTGACACATTTCAATTATTCACATGGGATTTGGCCTTTCCAATTGACTTCCCAAACTTATTTGGAACATGAAAATATATTCTTCAATTAACGAGAAATTTAAAGATTGTAGTATGGAGAATTTGAACTCAAAACGTTTGGCCTCGAAACTTAACCTTCTACCGCTGGACTAATACACGCACATGGAATGTGATTAATTTGTTGTTTTGTATAATGTATTTTGGGGTAGTTACAATGTTAGAAAGATACCAAGAAGAAAGGCGTGGAATCAATTGGCTATGTGCACATGATTAAAATTTAATTTAGGGAAAGAGTGGACTTAATTGATGGATTGTTCTATCAACCATTTACTCATTGTCCATCACTAATATTATTATCATTAGCCGAACGATACCATTTGCCCACCTACCTACAAGGCTACAACCCCAGTTTTCTTATCACTACAATTATTAATACTTCCTCTATTCCATAAATAAATAAACATTTTTCTTTTCGAAACATTCCCTGATATAGAGATTGTTTTCAAAATAGAAAATTATAATCTAATAAAATTTAGACATATCACTTTAACCAAGTACATTTCACTTTGACACACAATTATCACTTCTGTTTTAATTCCGGCACCAAAGAAAAAAGTTCATTTTTCGAGTGGGACGATTATATAATTATTGACCAAACTTTTATAGATTAAATATGTGTGCGTGCTTGTGTATTTATCCAATTAATAGAAAATTATTTTTTGTTTCGTAGTATAGAATATAAAATTTAAGAGCATCTCTCAATAATTTACTGACAGTGGAATGTCCCTACGCACCGTATGCATTTTTAATGTGTTCATATATTACGTAACATAGTATTAATGATTGCAAAATATATATATACCTTAACTTATCGGGGGAAAAAAATCCTAACACTATTATATCAACAATAAACATATTAAGAGTGTCTACGATGGATAGGAGGATTTTTTTTTTTTTTTTTTTTAAGGATAGGGGAGCTTTTCTCTTCACTAATAATAATACCCCTCAAAAAACAGAAAAGTATGAGTTTAAGGTATGGGCCTTGATCCACAGTCCACACAATATATGTAGTCCCAACTAAAAAGGCCTACTTTATAAATCTTGATTACATAATCGAGCCATTAGAGCCCAAATATATTAATTTTAATGGCCCATACAATTTTAGAATTTTTGCATTATACCATAACTATTGTGTGACATTAAGACCATGTGACTCAGTAGTTAAAACGTTTCCCCTCCGACTTGTAAGTTGGAATTTGAGTCATCTTAAGTCCGTTTAAAAATACTATGGTTCACCATCCCGGCCTACTGTGAAATCAATTTTTTTTATAAAAAAGAGAAAACTTCGATTCAGTCCAAATCTGTCGAGCTATTGAATATAAGATGTACTGTAATACATGTTTTAACGAATCATTAATTTCATAATATTGAAAAATGAAGTCGAAATTCACATGTATGTTTTCAGTCAAAAGCAAAAGGACGAATCAATCACTTTCTATTACACTCTTACTATTTTAAGGGCTTTCGTTTTCATCCTCTCCAAATTTTCTTATGTTCCTAACATTGTTTGACTATAGAAAGAAGTATTTTTTTGTGTGCCCAATAATTCTAACAAGAGTACAAATACATTAGCAAAACTACACCCACTTGAATATGGGGGACGGTGCGGACCAGAGTCGGAACAAAAACGACGAAAGCAGTCGCGACGAGGTTGGGGTAACAGTTTACAAGCTGATTCGAGAATTCATCCATATACTCCCTTCTTCTCTTCATAAGTGATTATTTTTATTATTTTATATCTTATACGTATATAAATATAAAATGGGTCACTTAAAAGAGACGAAGGTAATATATTATAACAATAATAATTTATTTTGAAAATATTTTGGAGGGAACCAATAATGTATAGTGATTGCACAATAGTCCGCCTCGATTGAAGGTTCATTTGATATTAAATATTTGATGAGCTGGCATATATGATCAAACCAAACTTTGGGTTATATAGTACTTATAAATCCACATACTATATCTTTGATGACTTAAACTCGAGTTGTAAGGAATTACAACACCAAGGACTTTCGCCATATGCACTTATTCACTCTTTAACGTTCCACTACAGTGAATTGAAGATTCATCGGTTCCTAGCTTTATGAGACGTACCTAATCTTATCCAAGATCCAGGTTTACGTACCCTTTTGTGTTTATAATTCACACAATTAATTACAAGATCAGACCTGATAGCTATAACGAATACTAGATTAAGGATCTTCGACACTCAATGTATGTATGCAATAAATCACAAAATCGACAATAACCTTTCAACGAGAGGCTCTTCAACAATACATAAGATATCTTGTCAAACCCTAGATATTTGATCGATTTCTTTCACAAGTAAAAATCGGATCTTGCGGCACATTCCATGTACGTGTTGATCTCTTAATTGTGAAGTATATCCGCATAATATTCACTCAAATAATCATTCGAGTTTCCATTTTCAAGAAGGGTTAATGCCATGTAAATACACGAGCTTTTCACGAAATTCCATTTTTTCCACGAGCTTTCAAAAATCTGCCATAATACATGACTTTTGCGCCATGTTCAATTTTTCCATAAAATCAATTTTTCCCCAAATTGATGCTGACTTGGAGCCTACGTGGCCGCCGGAAGTGTGACGTGTTTAATTTTTCCGACGATACGAAACGACGTCGTTTCGGAATCAAAACGACGTCGTTTCGCACTCAAATTAAATCTCTAGGTTTCTTCCTCCTCCCTCTCCTCCGCATCCCTTCATCCTCTCTCTCTCTCTCGTGCTCCGGCGAATGGCCGCGGTGCCAAGCCTCCACGTATCGCAATTCATATCCTCGTCTTTCTGCAACAGTCTCTCTCTCTCTCTCTCAATTCGAATTATTTTCTGAAATTCTCAGCTGAAAGGAGTCGATCAATCAACGAAAATGGCGGCTCCGGAGATTGCGAAGTTCGCCGTGTACCTCGCCGTTCCGATCGGGATGATGTACATCTTCGCCACCAATACGTGAATTTGCCTCTTGATTTCTTTCTGGGCAGATGGATCGGGGTTAGAGAATCCCGGCCCGTACCTTGGCAGGGAAATCGCGACGGCCTGCACTTTTTTGCGGTGCGACGGTGGTATTTGCAGCCATGGCAGCGCCGCCTTCTCTTTCCCCTCTCTTTAAATCTACTGATCTGAGCCTCATTTTCTGCCTGTTTAAATTCGTTTTTGCAGCAATGGCGATAACGAGGAGGTCGAGCAATGGAGGCAGAGGGAGAGTGGAGGCCCTGCCGTGACGGCAGCTCTCGCCGCCGGCGAGGGCGGCGCCGATAGCAGCCATGGAAGAGTGAGAGAGAGCGAAGGAGGCGAGAGAAGGGAAGGGGAGGGGAGAAATTAGGGCTGGTGCGGATTTGGGGAGTGAGTTAGGGCTGGTGCGGATTTCCGCCGTTTCCGCGGCCGGCAATGAGTTGCAGAAGAAGATGAAGATTTGGCCGGCAACGAGTTGGAGAAGAAGAAAGAAGATGGAAAGAGAGAGTTGCTGAAGAAGAAGATGGTGAGGTGTACATGAAACGACGTCGTTTCATGTACACCTCATCGTATATTTTACACGTCATATCCACGCCATATCCACGTCAGCATCAAACTAATCGGAACTCCGATTTGTGGAAAAATTGAACACGGAGCAAAGCTCATGTATTTTGACAGATTTTTGAAAGCTCGTGGAAAAAATGAAATTTCGTGAAAAGCTCGTGTATTTACAGTGCATTAACCCTTTCAAGAATCATAAGTATTGAGTATGGAATATGGAAACTTTCCATACGAATTAGGATTGAGAACCGTCACGTATGTACAAATTTGCTACCCATAAAAAACAAAATGTAAAATGGCCCATTTGTCGTGGATCAGAGCACATAACATAGATGTTCAAACTTTAACTTTGTCGTAACATAAACATGTCAATACATAATATAGTGTATCCCCATACACTAACCATCATAATTAGTTTTATTACTATTTTATATTCTTATTATTATAAAACCAATAAAAATTAGCAAAGAACGTAACGTTCACGTCGAATGAGCAGTTTGGCAGCTATAGGTGTCTCGTCTTATTTGTCACAAAATTATATTCTTAAATTAATTAGCTTTGAGTGCCACCTGGACTTGTAATTAACCACCAACACACATTAATTAATCACATTTTTACACACACTACTTAATTAACTTTATAAACTTTAGCTAGCTAGCTCATTTGCGTTTGATTAAAGCTTCCTTCTAGTTAGTTCTATATAGATTAGTACATATAGCATTGATCCCCGACAAGTATCGTACAATAACACGTTCACTATTAATGTGACAGTATCACACGCACATACTCAATAGTTGAAAATGGTTCATTTCTTGTGTTTTGTATTAGGGAAAACGTCCCTTAATTAGGCCGGCGACCCATGATGGACACAAGTAGAGACAAATTAACACAATCGTTCATCTAATTCATTTTTTATTTATTTAATTAACAAGTTGCATCATTTTATAATTTCAATACTATATTTTAATCTTACACTGATTGAATTTGTTTGGAGCGTAATACAGCAATGAATTAATGAGTCGTGATATTTTTGTTTCCTTCCCTTGTTTATGTTTTTTAGTGGAGAGACGTACGTAATTAACGACGGAGACATGCATGGGAGTTGTTTAGCAACCGATACCTATCTTCTCATTAATCCTCTTTAAATAATAATCCCAAGGATTTTCTCACTAACTTCATCTTCTTAATATTACAAGGAATTCATTTTAATATAAATAAACGTATTATCAACGAGACGAAACGAGTAACGAGTACGTACTTATACTTTACGAGTGCGTACATATTGTAAGAATTTCCCATTTCGTTTTCTTGTTGGCCTAATTATATACCACTCCGGTCCAGACTTCTTGACTCATATTCCTTTTTGGTACGTCCCACACATATTGACTCATTTCCTTTTTTAGAAATAATTAGAGTATAATAAGTACAATTAGTAAACCCCTTATTACACTTAACATTCCATACTTAAATCTCATCCACTCATTTTTCTGCACGTAGTTCAATATAATTTAAATTTTGAAAGTTTAAATTATTATAACTTGCTCGTTTGTTATCGGATTTTTATGATTTTTATATCAAATTAAAGGTCTTGATACGATCTTTCATTTAAGATCAGACAAGAACATGTTTTTATGCATCTATGATGCTCTGTTTCTAAAATATGTCTAAATACATAAACCACATTACATTTCCCTACAAAATACACTTTATACACTAAACATTTTCGTCTTAGTTCCCGTGCAAAAAGCAAATGAGTCAATATGTGTGGACCGGAGTGGTACTTATTTAATTACACATTAGTGCTAATAATCAATACTAGTACTAATTTTCTTGATTTTAATTCGAGCGCTGAGAACAAAATCATTAGCACAGCAATTCTTGAAACTCACAAAAATCACCACGTGCTCTTACACCAAACTCAAGGTCCTCTCCCTCTCTCTTTTGACTCTCTATCAACATTTTCTTTTCATCAAACAAGTTGAGCAAGCATTACTCCTTCTGTTCCTCGTAAGAGAATTCGTTTAGTACATCATCAGAATTCGTTTAATACGTCATCAGTAAGAGTATACGTTTTTCCATTGGATAAAAAGTTACGTACATGTACACTCCACTTTAACACATAAGTACGCCTTTTTTAAAAAAAAATCTTACGTCCTAAAAAAAACGTCTCCTCTTACGAAATACGGAGGCGGGAGGACTTAAATCTGTTTTGAAATACTACTAGATTAGATTAATTAATTCATAAACTGTAGCTAGAGAGCAACATATTCAAACTTCAATTATCTCTCTTTGACTGGATGGGCCCAACCCCACCTAACCAAAAATATTAACAACAACTAATTCTTAATTAATTAATTAATTAATTAGTTAAACTTGATTCAAATCTGCTTCTCAAATTTTCATAATTGTTCCAATAATCATCAACGTAAACCCAGAAATAATCATTCATGCAATGAGATCTTCAATCATATGAAATTATTTCTCAAAATGGATAGTAATCATTTCATTAAATCACTCTTCTTCCTCACTTTCTTCATCAATGCCGCCACTTCATCAACCAGGGACGCCGCCGTTCTCCTCCGAGTCAAGACCTCCCAACTCACCGATCCGCTCGGGGCGCTCGACGACTGGGTCGACTCATCCCCCAACGCGCCATGCACCTGGACGGGCATCGCCTGCGACGCCGCCAACCGCACCGTCGTCGCCGTCGATCTCTCCGGACTCAACATCTCCGGCAACTTCCCGGCGGACTTCTGCCGGATTTCGTCGCTGAGGTATGTAAACCTAACCCAGAACAGCTTCGGCGGCAGCGTTACCTCCGACACGATGGCGCTCTGCTCCCATGTGGTGGCGATCAACGTCTCTTACAACAACTTCGTCGGCGGCCTGCCGGAGTTCCCAGTGCAGTTCCCGAACCTCACGGTGCTGGATTTTTCATACAACAACTTCTCCGGCGAGATTCCGGCGAGCTTCGTCAACCTGCCGAGGCTGCAGGTGTTGATACTTGGCTCCAACCTGCTGAACGGGTCGGTGCCGGAGTTTCTCTCCAATCTGACTGAGTTGACTCGCCTCGTCCTGTCGGTGAACTCGTTCATGCCGAGTTCGCTGCCGTTCTTCCTCGGGCGGCTGGCGAAGCTCGAGTGGTTCGAATCGATGTACACGAACCTCATCGGAGAGATTCCGGAGTCCGTCGGCGACCTCGCTTCCCTCAAGAACTTCGACGTCTCGCACAACAATCTCGCCGGAAGAATTCCAGAAAGCATCGGCCGGCTGAAGAAAGTAGAGCAAATCGAACTGTTCGGAAACCAGTTCTCCGGCGAACTCCCGGACACATTCTCCGATCTCACCTCCTTACGTCGATTCGACGCGTCGGAGAATAACCTCACCGGCCGAATTCCGGCAAGCCTCGCCGCATTGCAGCTCGAATCGTTGCAGTTGAACGACAATTTTCTAGAGGGAGAAATACCAGAAATTCTAGCCACGAATCCAAACCTCATTCGGCTAAGATTATTCAACAACGAACTGTCGGGATCGATACCGGAATCCTTGGGCATGAATTCGGATTTGGAAGAAATCGACGTTTCCGGCAACAGTTTGGAAGGGGCGTTGCCTCAGAATCTGTGCTACAGAAAGAAACTGCAGGATTTGGTAGTCTTCGGCAACAGAATTTCTGGGGAAATACCGTCGTCGTACGGCGAATGCAGCAGTTTAACCTACTTGAGAATGCAAGAAAACCGGTTAACCGGAGCCGTACCCGATGGATTATGGGGATTCTCCGATCTCGAATACGTCGAGCTCAGTAACAACTTGTTCGAAGGCTCTATCCCGCCGTCGATTAAGGGCGCGAAGTCGCTGCAGCAGCTGTTGATATCCGGTAACAAGTTCTCCGGCGGCTTTCCGGCGGAAATATGCGGTCTTCAAGAGCTGAGGAAAATAGATTCTAGCCGGAATCAGCTCTCCGGCGAGCTTCCACCCTGCATCACCGACATGGTGAAGCTGCAGGAGCTCCACATTCAAGGCAACCGTCTCGCCGGCGAGATCCCCAGAGGGGTTTCGTCTTGGGCCGAGTTAACCCAGCTGGATTTATCGGGGAATCATTTCTCCGGCGAGATCCCGGCCGAGCTGGGATATCTGCCGGTGCTGACGTCCCTAAACCTTTCGAACAACTATCTCTCCGGCGAGATTCCGGCGGAGCTAACCAAGCTGAAGCTGAACGAGTTCGACGTCTCGAAAAACCGACTCCGGGGCAGAGTTCCGGCGGCCTTCGACACCAAGTTCTTCCTCTCGAGCCTAATAGGGAACCCAGATTTATGCAGCCCTGATCTGAAGCCTCTCCCTGCATGCTCGAGATCGAAGCCGGTGAGCTTAGTAATGGTGGTTCTGCTCTCCGTTCTCGCATTCCTCCTCGTCGTCTCCCTCCTTTGGCTAGTGTTCAAGACCAAGAAGTTCATCTTCTTCCGCAGCAAGAGCCAGAAGCACTGGAAAATCACTTCCTTCCAACGGGTCGGGTTCGAGGAGGACCAAGTTCTCGCCTCGTTAACCGAAGAAAACCTTATCGGGTCGGGCGGGTCGGGGCAGGTCTACCGAGTCAGGCTGAAAGACGGGCAGACCGTGGCGGCGAAGAAGTTTTGGGATCCGAACGGAGCATTGGAGTCCGATGGAATGCTGAGGGCGGAGATGGAGATTTTGGGGAGGATTAGGCATAGTAATATAGTGAAGTTGTTGTTCAGTTGCGTTGGTGAGGATTTTAGAGTTTTGGTGTATAATTACGTCGAAAATGGGAGTTTGGGCGACGTCTTGTACGGCGAGAAGGGCGGAGTTTTGCTCGATTGGCCTAAACGGTTCGCCATTGCAGTCGGGTCCGCGCACGGCCTTGCCTATCTGCATCACGATTGCGTGCCTGCGATTGTTCATCGGGACGTGAAGTCGAACAATATCTTGTTGGACGAGGAGTTCAGGCCGAAGGTGGCCGATTTCGGGCTGGCCAGGATAGTGAGCCGGGATACGAAGGAGGGGGACGAAGAGGCAATGACCCGTGTGGCCGGTTCTTACGGCTACATTGCGCCAGGTGAGAGCGACTTACTTCGCCTTTTCTAATTCGAGTTTTTGGTTGTGCGGTTGAACATAACGTCGTGATCCAAAAAAATGTCTCCAGAGTACGCTTACACGGCAAGGGTGACGGAGAAGAGCGACGTGTACAGCTTTGGGGTGGTGTTACTCGAGCTGATGACGGGGAAGAGGCCGAACGACCCGTCCCTGGGTGAGAATAGCAACATTGTGAAGTGGGTGACGGAAGTGGCGTTGTCGTGTGATCGGGAGCAAGGGAGCGGAAGCGCAACCGGGAGCGTCAACGTGGCTAGTTTAGATCAAGTTTTAGACCCAAGGATGGACGCATCCTCGATCAACTACGGGGAGGCCGAGAAGCTCCTGAACGTGGCGTTGTCGTGCACCGCCGAGCTGCCCGTCAGCAGGCCTTCCATGAGGAGGGTGGTGGAGCTGCTCAAGGAACATTCCGGAGCTCGTTCCAAGTAGTGAAGAATTTGTGCATCTTGTGAAATCAATGTAGATATAGGAATATGGGTTAGATTATTGGTAGCATTCATAGATGTAAGAGCAAAGTTGTGTTGTTTTTGGCTTAAATATAAAAAAAGATAAAAAAAAAAAAATTTGGACCATTTCTCGATTTATGCGTGTCATCCTTGCGCAGGGGCCATGCTAATCTTCTCTGTATCGTTCCAATTTTATCGGATGTCCCCGAAGGGACAAGCAAAGTGGTGGCTCCAATTAATATAAATAACATTATACTTGCATGCAATTCCGATGTGGGACAGAGATAAATAGGCCCAAGCCCCTTATTATAAATAATCAATATGTACTACAAGATTTAACTACAATGGGAAGAGAAATAGAACATTGGCCTCTTCCTTACATTATTAGCCTTTGCTAACCCTTCTACTATTACTACTAAACATCACATGTTTTCTAGCATGTGTTCAGTTTCATATCTTATTTAGCATATTTACCAATACTATGTATACTATATACATCAAATAGGCAGTATGTGCCACATTTTTACCTGTAATTTTTACCTGTAACTTTAGAGGTCGGATTCGATGTTCGAGTAATGAATTACTTGAATGGTGGAAGGATGCCCTTCATCTTTGAGGTCAATGGAGACATTGCCATATCCATTTTTCCGTAGCTCTTTATGGTTTTCTCCATTGATTTTGGTGAAGCAGAGAACACATCTTGTTCACCTTCTTCCTCCTTCTCACCTTTCTCTCCCTTCGAATCTTCACCTTCGCCTTCATCCTTCTTGTCCTTCTTTTTATCATCATCGTCGTCGTCGTCTTTTTCCTTCTTGTCTTTCTTTTCTTTCTTGTCCTTTTTCTCTCCATCTTCACCCTTTTCCTTCTTTTCTTTCTTCTCCTTCTTTTTACCTTCGCCTTCATCGTCGTCCTTCTTTTCTTTCTTCTCCTTCTTCTTGTCTTTGCCGCCTTCATCGTCGTCCTTCTTTTCTTTCTTCTCCTTCTTCTTGTCTTTGCCTTCTTTTTCATCATCGTCCTTTTCTTTCTTCTCCTTCTTTTTATCTTTGCCTTCTTTTTCATCGTCGTCCTTCTTATCTTTCTTCTTCTTCTTGTCTTTGCCTTCTTCTTCATCATCATCATCCTTTTCTTTCTTCTCCTTTTTGTCTTTGCCTTCTTCTTTGCCATCCTTCTTTTCTTTCTTGTCCTTTTTTCCTTCACCGCCTTCTTCGCCTTCCTTCTTTTCTTTCTTCTCCTTTTTGTCACCGCCTTCTTCTTCCGATACCTTACTTTCTGCCTTTATCTTCTTTTTCCCTTCACCTTCACCTTCCTTGTCCTGCTTCTTTTTGTCTTTGCCCTCATCCTTCTCATCATCATCATCGTCATCTTTCTTCTTCTCTTTCTTCTTGTCTTTCTTTTTCTTGCCGTCTTTCTCCTCCTTTTCTTTCTTTTCATCTTTCTCACCGCCATCTTTCTTCTTCTCTTTATCACCCTTCTCATCATCGTCTTTCTTTTCCTCACCGGGTTTCACCTCCTTTTCTTTGCCTTCCTCCTTTTCATCCTTCTTCTGAGAGTCACCCTCGAGCTCAGTTTCCATTTTTGGCTCGGTCTTCAGATCCTTCCTCCCCAGCTTTACATCCTCCTCGTTAGACAGCTTCTTCGACAGCTTGATCTGAGACGAGGCGTGACTTTCCTTCTCGTGGCTGGGGAAAGGCATCTGGTAAAGCAGCAGCCAAATGCAAACTCCAAGGAGGAGCGACACTTGCAACACATGCTTCACCTTCATCCCTCTGCTCCTCTGATTTCTCATACGTGGCGATTGTCTCAACATCTTTGCTAATTTCCTTTGTTCCTTTACTAACGAATAACTAGTACGAAAAACTTAATGATATATCTGCAAGAATCAACAAAAGCACGGCAAGATGCCACCGATGATTAACATATACTATATGATCATGCATTATTGATAAAGCTGGAAGAAGAATGAAATCCTTGAAACAAATGGATCTAAGGCAATCAATGCATTGCCCTTACTATTACAGATGCACATCAAGTGATAATTCATGAGGAAATCAGGTAAGAAGAATGAACCCAATCGAAAAACGCCATAGATCATGCATATAATCAAAAGGCATTTTTTCCTTGAAACAGATTTCTGTTCCATGATTGATGATTCTTTTCACTGGCCATAAAAACTGATGGATAACGAAAACAAGAAACTGCACGAACTGATAACAGAATATTAAGAGGGAAAGCAATGTACCTGGAGTTCTGCAGATCTTTATTTGTGCAAATAATCAATCGCCAAAATGTGCATGCCTATGTACAGAAACATGCAAGGGGCAGGTTTTATTAACTACTTTATTTATTATTAATTTTTTTTTTTTGGATTTTCTGAAGTACTGAAAAACTCAGGAAGAATATATAATAGTCTCAGAATACCAGAAATAGAGCAAAATTTTGCCTCACCGGTGCGCCACATGTGAGTCGTATTACCTATAATATTGAGTGATTTTGCCCCACATATTGTAGAGCCTAAAAAGGTTATATACCAAAAATAGAAATTACTATAAGTTAAACATAAGAAGAAAAGAATAACAAGAATTGCATATAAAAATGGACGGCAGTTAACAAATGATAACTATGTATATTATGATTGATCGAAGTCAAGGTTGCATTATAAGAAAGGTAGTTAGCCCTCATCCCTATAAATGAAGGAACAAAACGATAATACATTTGTTCCAAGCATGATACTATCAAGTATTGTAACTTCTAGAGAATGGAAGGTTTCAGCTGTTTCAATTATCTGACAGTAACTGAGATAGTCTTCCCTAGAACGAAGAAAACCAGTGATAGCTCAATGAAGAAGATCGTATTGACAAGCATACGGTCCACGATCCATCCAAATATTGTGAATCCGCCTGTGTTGGATTGCACGTACGAAACTACAAATTCAGGAGAGCGTAGAATCAGAATAAGGCTCATAGCAACGATGTATAAAGGCCAAAGTATTTGAGCAAAAAAATGACAGGAATCTGGTCATATTATGTAGGGATTTGAGCAAGTACAAGTCTCAGCTTTGTCTTAGGAAGAAGCATATGAGAGTTTGAAGATGGAGATACTAAGGATAAGAGCAAGCATCCATTAATTAATGCCTCTCGAACTATTTCAGGGACTTTAAGAGATCAAGAGAATATATATGCATAATACGAAATAATAATCTGCATATTGTTATGTTACTCTACTGGCAGCATATGTCCAGTTTCACTACTTGTCACAGCTGGATTCAAAAGTTGTAACCTTCCTAAAATAATGTCACGGATGAAGGTGGTAATTCCATTTTTAGAGCATTTGATACCAAACTTAGCATTAATGAATGGCTAATAAGCTATTGATTCTGATAGAAAACAATAGTGGATAGCCTAAAGGTGATATAGCAAACTGTACTGTTGTTTAGTAAAGCTCAGTTTCGGCCGTTATACAAGACAAATTAATATTTATGAGAAAATGTACATACCAAAGGCTTGTCTCTTCTGGTATGAAGACTTAGAAGGGATGGGTTGCATATTTGTCGGCATAGGCATGTAATCAGCAGACTCCAAATCAATTTCTGATCGATTAAAGGCTAATGATCTTGAAGGATGAACTTCAGCATTTCCACCATTGTCTACATTTCGAGAATCAGACCCATCATTAGAAGTGCAAGTGACCAATGCATGCCATCTACTAGCAATTGAACCAAGACTCTGAGCTCTGTGAGAAATCTTAGCAGCTGCAGTCACACAGAGAAGGATGCCAACTACTTGAACAATCGAAAGCACCTGCATATAGCAGAATCAGCAAACCAATGAATCATGAATGCGTGAGGCTGACACGATGAATAAACATAAAAACAAATATCATAACAGCCAATGAAATGGTCACATGATCTGATTATGAATTAATTTAAAGCTACAAATCTCCCAAGAGACACAGAGTACAAGGGTACTTACTCCAAAATCACCTCCATTGATGAGATTAATGATACCCTGATTTTCCGTTGTTCGCAACAATGTGACAAACTGACTTGCTGTGACAATAAAAAACTCCAGAAGGAGAAAGACTCTGAACCTGTGACTTATCTTCGATAAGTCATAGGTGAGATTCATATGCTCCTCGATGTAGAGAGAAACATCCAAATCTTTCTCCAGAATTTTCCCATAATTTTCAAAGTGTATCACTTGCAAATTCCCCACCAGGTTGAATAAAGCACATCCAGAGAGAAACACCAGTGTCGAATACGACCAAGATACCAAGCAAACGAAGAACAAGGTAATAGACAGCCACCAAGAACCGTTATGAAGATAAACCAGCCGAGCAACCTCACGCGCCGTCTTCAACACAAAGCAAACCCCAAACCATGAACCCAGTAGGCAGTAAAATACCTGCTCGAAATCGAGAATTAACAGCTAGGAAAAGGAAAACCAATTCAACAGAAAGGGAAAGCGTTTAGTTCAGACACCGAACGTCGATTCACCAGTACAAACATTATGAAATAAGTATGAAATTCTAACAGTTCTAACCAAAACAAAACTAAAATTTCGCTTCGACGGAAGAAGAAGAACGTTGCTTATTAATCGATAAATTCAAAAATAAAAATAAAAAAATCGGTGACGTTCTGTTGAAGACGAGAAGAACTTACGCGAATTCTCCGAACATACTGCTTCCGGAACTGCGCCATGCGGCCATGGCAGCGGTCGACGAAGAGCGCCTTCCGGATTCCGTACTTGCGCAGGTTCCGCGACACGCAGAGGAGGGAAACGGCGGCGACCACCGCGCGGGAGACGAGGATTTCGAGCTCAAAGGTCTCGATCTCGAACTCCTCGCAGCCGGAGCACCTGGAGAGCTCGATCTCGGCGAACGGAAGAGCGACGGCGAGCAGGAGGAAGGCGGACCAGGAGAGCGCGGCGCCGACGAGAGTGTGGTGGCGGAAGCCGAGGAGGGCGAGGAATTTCTCCAAAGAGGTTAGGGATTCGTCCAGCTCCGTCTCGGGGTCGGGCAGTAGGGGGGCCTCGGGCGACGCCATGAATGTACAAGCGCGTGTTTGTCAAGGTACAAGGTGGCGATGCCGTGAGAAAAGAGTAAATATAGAACTGGAACTGCGTTAGAGAGAGAGAGAGTAAAGTGTAGTATAACACTTTACTAAAGGTAAATTGAATAGATTAATTAAAGGTAAATTGCGGGGGTGGGGGCGAAAACTATGGTCCTGGGCCGGACATGGACGGCGGACGGCGGCGTTGATTCTTACACGATTCATTATTTGATGTTGCGGCATTCAACAATGTCAATGTCCTCTCAATCTCGTTCTCGATTACGTTCTCGTTTTCGTTTTCGTTTTAGTTTTCGTTTTCGTTTTCATTTTCATTTTCGGCATGTTAAACAAAAAGTGTATCACCACATTTCAAATTGCGTAAATTTAATAACTACTATCTGGTTTCACTCATACATGGATAACTTTTTTTCGACACGAAAATTAAGATAAAAGTGATAGTCATTAATAAAATAGTGTGAATGAGTTTTAATGAGTTAAAACTTTATCGTTTAAGATAATATATTTATATCAGTGAAACGAATGAAAAAAGAACCTATAACAAATAAATACGACGTGAGTATTATTATAGTTGTCGTGGTGTGGTTTCCTCCACGTTGATTTTAGTTTTAGGCATTGTTTCATACAATAGGTCAGCCTTTGACGAATGGTGGTGAATTTGATGGTTTCCTTCTTCATTTAAGTTTAAATCAACCCTTCGATTTTTCACTTTCAATTAGCCCATTTTCAGACTTGGGCCGAGAAATTATATTTAGATGGGCCTGTCAATTATATTCGAATTTCTCTCAACTCCATTTATTAAATTTTTTAATCGATGAAAATTTTCATCCTAATATTTATACTCCCTCCGTCCTCCATTTAATGGCATAATTATTATATAATGGACGTCCTCCATTTACTGACATATTCCGTTTTAGGACATAGACCCCACAATTACTTTAACACTTTAACATTTTATACATCTACTTTTTATTATTTTAGCATTTTAATACTATTAAAAAATTCAAATGGACCCACAATTATTCCACTTAACACTTTAACACATGAATTTATTATTATACCATCAAAATGCAAAAAAAACATGTGCCCATAAAACTATGTCAATATATGAGGACGGAGGGAGTACTATTTCTTTCGTATACTAAAAAATTGCAAGCTTAATACGATTAGTTAGGGGAAAAAATTCAATATTTCAATTTAGTTAAGACAAATCCAAACAAATAAAATCATGAAACTCTACGTTCGTACTAGCTCAAATTTTCTTGAAATCATACAGGATGGATCAAAATTAACACAAATACAACTTATATTAAATCAAGTCGAGTAAATAAATAAAACAGTTGGGGCAATTAATCATCATATATCTAACTAAACAACATAAAATGAATCCGAATGAAAGAATAGTATAATGAATTACTACACCTCTCTCTCTCAAAAACTGGATTATGCATCTGCATACATGGAGGTTTCATTCATATTCTTGAATAATGTATCTATCCATATTTAATTACAAGCCTTAATCAATCAATGATTATATAATTCTCCAACTGAAGGCCATAGAACTCAGTAAACCAAGGGTGGTTGAGAGCCTCTTGAGCAGTAATCCTCTTCTGCACATCCATCTCCAGCATCCTCATCAGCAGATCCATTCCCAAACTCGACACCCCCGGCCCCCGTCCCGTCTTAGCTGCTTCATCGAGCCTCGCCCTAAGCCGACTGCCCGACTTCTCCAAATTGCTATCAATGCACAATATCTGACGAATCTCCGAATCCCCGTAGAAGACCACCTCCCCCATCACAAGCTCCCCCATGATGCATCCCACCGACCACATGTCTATGGTCGGGGTGTAGCAGGTCGCCCCCAACAGAAGCTCCGGCAACCGGTACCACTGCGTCACCAACCCCGGCGTGTACCGCCCGCTCCCTTCGCCTAGCACTTTGCGCGAAAGCCCGAAGTCGCAGATCTTGAGCTCAATAATAAGATTGTTGATGATCATCTATTACTATATATAAAAGCTCAATTGTTGAAAAAAATTACATCTATGTCATTTTCCTCCAAAGCATACATTGTTTTATCCAAAGGACATACATTAATATTGACTAATCTAATATTCTCTAGGTAATGCACAATAACTATATAATCACAAAAAAAAAAAAAAAAAAAAAAAATCACAAAATTAATGTATCCAAATAGATTTGAACACAAGTCATCTACAAGTTTAATACAATGATTAATAGGTTGAGCCAAAACGGATTTGAACACAAGTCATCTACAAGTTTAATACAAGGATTAACCGGTTTTTAGGCTTTGGACACAAGTCATCTACAAGTTTAATACAAGGATTAACCGATTAAGATTAACAGGTTAAGCCAAAGGGATTTGAACACAAGTCATCTACAATTTTAATACAATGATTAACCGGTTAAGACAAAGGAGATTTGAACATAAGTCATCTACAAGTTTAATACAAGGATTAACCGGTTAAGCCAAAATTAATGTATCCAAAGGGATTTGAACAAAAATCATTTACGAGTTTAATACAAGGATTAACCGGTTAAGCCAAAAGGGATTTGAATACAAGTCATGTACAAGTTTAATACAAGGATACCGGTTAAGCCAAAAGGGATTTGAACAAAAGTCGTCTACAAGTTTAATACAAGGATTAACCGTTTTTTTGCTTTGAACACAAGTCATCTACAAGTTTAATACAAAGATTAACCGACTAATCTAGCCAAAAGGGATTTGAACACAAGTCATCTACAAGTTTAATACAAGGATTAACCGGTTAAGCTAAAATTAATGTATCCAAAGGGATTTGAACACAAGTTGTATCCAAAGGGATTTGAACACAAGTCATCCACAAGTTTAATGCAAGGATTAATTAACCGGTTAAGCCAACAATCTATTTATGAATTTTCATAACCAAAAATTTATATGCAGGTATCCGAAATTTGGGGCCCCAAACAATGGTGGGCCCTGAGCCGCTGCCCAGGTTGGCCCACCCTCAGGGCCGGGCCGGGCGGAGGCTATCGTCTACAGTGACGAGATAAAGACGGCTCACTCGCTCACTCTACGATATAAGAAGGACACCCCATATGTTAAGATTTCTGCAAGGGATTTGGAGAATAGGAAGTACGAGTTGCTCCTCTCGCGGAACGAAACTGGATTTGTTCTTACCCAGGATTGGCGGAAACTCGTAAATGCGATCGCTGTGAAGGAAGGATATCCGGTACTCGGGTACGACTACGATAAATTCAAGGGCGAATGGTGCTAATCGCTCGTAAGAAGGATTTGCCGCCGGATAACGGCCTGGAGATTTTCATGTTCGAGAAGACTTTGAACGCCAACGATCTGGACAAGCCAATTATCAAATGCTGCAGCAAGAAATTGGATAGGTCAATCCGTAAAGCACCATGGAGGACCTACGTCAGGGCTTTTGCCACCGATCCCAAGGGATTTCAGTACGAGATCAGCTTCTCTCGCCATGATCAAGTAGAAGGCAGTTTCACTCTCCTCAATGGCTAGAAGGATATGGTCACCAGAAACGGATTCGAGGAAGGAGATATAGTAACCGCAATCGGTAAAATCTGCCCTCTGACTATTTCATTGAAGCTGAATCTCTATGTTTTCAAGAGAGAGAACTCGAATGGGTTCGGCAAAGCGACGATTCTGCTGTTCGAGAAGGAACTGGAGCCTGTGGATTAAGGGTGAGCATTCGGGTGGTTCGGGTCTAACCCAAACCAAACCCGAAAAACCCAAACCCAAATTTTACATTTTTTATAACCCGAACCAAACCAAACTAACATCTAAACCGAACCAAACCCAAACCATATTTTCCGGTTCGGGTTCGGTTCGGTTCTAACCCGAATTTTTACATGAAATTTAATTTTTTCTTTTTTTTTGAACAAATAAATGAAATTTCTACTTTAAACACGAACATTTATCGGCTTTAATAATATCTAAACAACATAATAACATCAAACCAAGACAAAATACAACCATAATACAACAAAATCAATCCACAGATCAACCTAATAAATCCATAATCTAAGCATAATACACAAAGCTAATTCAGAATTCAACGAAATCAACAATTATGGCTTAAAGAATATGTAGGAATTATGAATATATATTGTGTAAATAAGGGCATAAAGAATTGAATGTGTAGGAATTAGGATATATAATTAATAAATAGTTAAATACACATAAATTATATAATATTATTTTAATGAATTATATAAATTAGGGTTTCGGGTTAGACCCGAATTTTCTATGCAAACCCATACCCGAACCGAAATATTTTCGGGTCCCAAATTTCAACCCGAACTAAACCAAAATGATATAGAACCCGGACCAAACCGCCTAATTCGGTTTGGTTCGGTTCGGGTTTTCGGGTCAAACCATATTTTGCTCACCCCTACTGTGGATACCGAAGGCCTTGTCGTCCGATTTGATGTCTTAAGTTGCAAGGATGTGGTGAAGGCTGCTGTTCATGAGATGCTTGAAGCTCATGCTGGTTATGTTAGGGTTTCTGCCACCGATGAAGAGGGGCGTAAGTACAAGCTGAGGCTGTCGAGAGGACAGGGAGCTGCTGTATATGTTCTTGGTAAGGGATGGAGGGCTGTGGTGGCTAACAATGGATTGAAGAGTGGGGATAAGGTTTGGTGCTGGGGGAGTATCGCTGAAGACGGTTCGATTAAGATGAGGATTGACGTCGACAAGGCGTTGGCTTAACTGTGATCTGTGTTCTAGTGTTGAAGAATATGAATATGCAGTACTGAGTGCAGTGAGAGAGGAAGATAAGTACGCTAGCTACTGGTTTGTTTGTTTTCTTGGTTTTTTTGGAGTTAGGGTTTAGTTCATATTAGTTGATGTTAGGTGTTGGATTTGGGCAAGTTTGAAACATGATTTCTGAGATTCTGGGCACTGAAGTATTAAATAATTAAGTCGAGTAATTAATTTAATAAAACAGTTGGGGCAAATAATCATCATATATCTAACTAAACAACATGAAATTAATCCGAATGAAACAATAGTATATATAATTAGTACTACACCTCTCTCTCTCTCTCTCAAAAACTGGATTATGCATCTGCATATATACATGGACATTTCATTCATTCTTGAATAACGCATGTCTATATATATATCTGCAACTTAATTAATTACAAGCCTTAATCAATCAATGATTATATAATTCTCCAACTGAAGGCCATAGAACTCCTTGAACCAAGGGTGGTTGAGAGCCTCTTGAGCAGTGATCCTCTTCTGCACATCCATCTCCAACATCCTCATCAGCAGATCCCTTCCCAATCTCGACACCCCCGGCCCCCGTCCCGTCTTCGCTGCTTCACCGAGCCTCGCCCTAAGCCGACTGCCCGAATTCTCCAAATTGCTATCAATGCACAATATCTGACGGATCTCCGAATCCCCGTAGAAGACCACCTCCCCCATCACAAGCTCCCCCATGATGCACCCCACCGACCACATGTCTATGGCGGAGCCGTAGTAGTTCCCATTTAAAAAAACCTCCGGCGCCCTGTACCACTGCGTCACCACCTCCGGAGAGTAACACCCGCTCCCTTCGCCTATTACGTCGCGCGAAAGCCCGAAGTCGCAGATCTTGAGCTGGTCCTTCTTGGCGTCGAAGAGGATGTTGGCCGGCTTGAGGTCCCTGTGCATGATTCCCTCGCCATGCAGGAAGGCCACGCCTTCAAGAATCTGCTTCATCATCTTCTTCACCTCGCTTAGGGTGAAGGGCATCCTCTTCTTCTTTTCATGTATCAGGCAGTGGCGGAGCCAGCATTTCAAGTTCGGGGGTGCAAAAAATTTTACATTGTCATAAACATAAAAATACTTCATATTAAAATAATATAATGTCTTACACTTCAAAATACAAAAACGAAAAGAAAAAACATAGCTATCTAATCTAACTTTCGACCAGCCTTCATTTCTTGAAAACGATTAACAACATCATCATCAGAAACTAGAAGAAACGTATCCTTTTCAATGAAAGTGACCAAACAATCATTTAAAAACTGATCTCCTATACTATTTTTCAACTTATTCTTGATATAAGTCATTCCGGAAAATACCCTTTCCACACTTGCAGTAGCAACAGGAAGAATCAATACCAACTTGATGAGCAAAAACACCAAAGGATAAGTCACGTGCCTCCCTGTTTCAACAAATTTCATCGAAAGAAAACTAATATCTAACAAATTCTGACACTCATCATCTCTTTTCATATCCGCCATGAATACATCAAATTGACATACAAGAGTAGTCAAATAAATTTATGGGCTTAATTAAAACTTGTGCCTTATTTGGGTTTGGGTTTTGATTTATTTTTTTGGTCAATGGGCTTAATGGGCTTAAGATTCAATATATTGTAAATTTTATATTAATTAATATATGTATATGTATATCTACTATTTTTTTTTTTTTTTTTTGGGGATGCAGTTGCACCCCCATGTACCCCCCTGGCTCCGCCGCTGGTATCAGGTGGTGGAGGTCGGTGGGCAGGTACTCCATCACCACCAGCACGCGGCGGTGCTCGTCCACCACCACCTGCTTCAGCCCCACCACCGAGGGGTGAGGCGGCAGCGACTCGAGGATGGTGATTTCCCTCATCGTCGATAGGGTGAGGCCGTCGAGCTCGTGCTTGATCGCCACCAGTTGTCCCGTCTCGTTGTCCCACGCTCGGTAGACGGCGCCGTACGCGCCGCTGCTCACTTTGTTCAGAATGCAGTAGCGCTGCGACGCCACCGCCGCATTGCCGGCGGCGTTTGCTTGTGGTTGCTGGGTCGTTGGATCAACAAAGGTACCGTTGAACATGGCCGCCATTGATTCCTTGATTGAATGATTTCTCTCTCTCTTTCTCTCTCTCTCTCTCTCAAGGGTTTGTGATCATGTGATGATATTACGTAGTAGGTATTTGGGCAGTATATATATATATATGTAAGGTGTAAGAAGCATTACTAATCCAAATAGAAAGAGGAATTACAAATTCTGATAGAATACATATATCTAATTAATTAAGGGTATATAACCCTACTAATTAATCAAATAATTAATTAATTAATTATATATGGAAACTCTAGAGTTTAACTCCACATTAGCTGGATTTTAATTGGTTAATCAAGCATCGCATAAGCTAGTTTCTCATATCTATTAGATTTTGTTACCAATTTTAATTTTGTAGGATTTTGATTCTGAATTAATTAAGAAAGGGATGTAATAATACTACTATATGACAAGAAAAATAACAATAATTTGTCTAAACAAAACAATTTTAAGCTGTACTGAATAAACCACCAATAGATCTAAAAATATTCGAATGAGCTTCTTTTACTTCAAAATAAGTACAATTTGAAATACGGAGGGAGGGAACATGATTCAACTTCGATGTTTCGACTCGTTTCAAAATCATCTGGATCAAAGTGTGATGTGTTGACCTAACGGTAAGGGGTTAAGTTTCGATGACTGCAACGTTCAAAGTAACATCGGATTAATAGAAGGGGATTTGCTTCGTATTTTGAATTAGGCAATTTCACTTATTTGGTCAATGAAAAATTCTAAACAATTTATTCAAACTAGTTTATTGATTTAAACAATTGAACACAAGTTTCTTCAAATGTTACCCCATTATTGAAAGCCATGTCAATTTCTAGGAATGTACCAAAATATATACTGCTACTGGTACATTCGAAATTTACAGTTTAGATGAAAGAGCAAGATGAACCAGCTCCCTCCGCAGAATCTTCCCTGCTGGGGATTTAGGGATCGAATTCACAAATGCAACGCGTCGAATCTTTTTATACGGAGCAACCTGTTAACATAGGTCCAGGATACGGGGATAAGTACAGCACCTTAGACAAACAAGTGGAAGAGAGTAAAGAAGATTACAGTAAGTCGACTTGCCTGTTTTGCGATCAACTCCATTATCTGAGTTGCAGAAATGTTGGCACCCGGTTTCCTCACAATATAGGCCATCGGGATCTCACCTGCCTCTTCATCGGGATAGCTGGGGGGGAAATAGTCACAGCAAATCAGCACAACTAAAAAATCTCAGTTCAAATGAGTGAATTATAGAATATTTTGTTAGAACTAGATTTGGGTGGAAGGTTTTTCGTTCCACAAAATTGCATGAATGCAGTGGCGCATCCTATGGAGCTTAATGTCTGCCAACGAATGCTGGATCATGAAGCAGGGGGAGTAAGTTTTTGCACCTTGAGTTCATTGCATTTGATCATTAATGGATCGAGTAGCATCTCATAACAGCTTTCCCCCAAAGTTACATCCGATTGAGGAGCATCGTATATTAGCAAAGTGTTTTCATATTCAGTGAAAGAAAAGGTTTTCCAACGAGAGAAAAGGTTTTATATTTAGTGTTTTCATATTAGCAAAGTGTTTTAGCCAGAATTATGAGTTTGAGCTCTGTTATTCGGAGGCAACGGGAAAGGATGGACTAAGAAAGTTAAGAGGGAAGAGACGAGAAAATTTACGGGATCACTGCTGCATCAGCAATTTGAGGGATGGATTGAAGCAACTGTTCCAGTTCTGCTGGAGGAACCTGCAAAATCACCTTCTCTACTAAGAAACGTGTCCATGCAGCGAATGAGATAAATCCATCAGTCTTTTTAGAGGAAAATAGATAACCTGATATCCTTTGTATTTTATCAATTCTTTCAACCTATCAACAATGTAGAGAAGACCCTCGGAGTCGAAATAACAAAGATCTCCGGTCTTCAACCACCCTTCTGAATCCAAGGTTGCAGCTGTAGCAGCAGCATCTCCGGCATAACCTGTGAGAATCAACGTTGAACTATCAATAATCATAAATATCGTAAAGAATAACTATGGAACATCAAACTTTGAGGCCTGTGGATTCCACTCAAGACTAGTACGATTCGTAGGATGTTCTCAGATTTTCATACAAAGTGCCATTATATGCCAGAAAGCCAGGTATGCAACTAATTTCTTACAACATGAAAAGATAAAGTTAACTGATCTCATCACCTTTCATAATAGCAGGGCCTCGTAACCATAACTCTCCACGTTTTCCAGGAGGTAAGGATTCTCCACTCTCTGGATCAACAATCTTGGCTTCCATGTTCTCAGCCAAGCGCCCTACAGATCCATACCGCTTCGTCTCCTCGGCTTCAGTTGTACGTGTGATCCCACCTGCAGTCTCTGTCAAGCCATAGCCCTAGAGAAAAGTAAATTACTACTAGAGAACACAAACTCGAGTTATCCCAAAACAGCCTTTCAATAAGTAAATTCCTTGAAATAACTTGCTTTTCCTATAACTCGGTATCCGATAATTTGGTTTCATAACTCAATACACTTCAAATCACACAATAAAGTCATAGTTGGGGATCATTAAGAGTAAAAGATTAGAAGTTTCCATGGCAAAGGAAGCTTAAGGTCCGGTCCACATGCCGAAAGAATCTCAACAAAAAAAAAACGAACGAGGAAGAAGCAGAGCGTGCTTTCATCACTGTCCTTTAACATGAATTTTACACTCATAATGTGTTATACATTTGCTAAACACAGTGAATAACATATCCTACAATCATTTTAGCAATTGGCTATAGGCCACACCATTAATTCCTTGGTATTTCAACTCCTGCATAAGAATCTTATTTGCTGCATATGATGAATAAAGATAACAAGAACTCAATCAGCAACACTAGATCTGCCTATTTAGTACTCCCTCACACTCGCATATATTCAAGAAACGGATCTAGTAGAATAATAGAATAATGAGAAGTAGGGGTATTAAACTCGAGTAATCAAACCTAATTCTTACAATAATGATACTTAAATGACGTAAACTTCAAGATGCTGGAACATAGAATAAAGCAAGAAATATCCAAGATTCATCATCCAAACAAATCAATATACTGTGAAAATAGTGCAGAAGCTTTTTTTTGTTAAAAACCCAGAAAAAACAAATGTTCTTCATACTATGCAATTACACTTTCGAGAAAGAATATGTGAATTCATATAATAAGGAATGATGTCACTCTATTTAATAATCGAGAAATTAGCTACACGGAATGGCGGATTTGCTGTTTTTTTTTGGTACCTGAACGATATCCACGTGAGGGAATCTAGCCTTGAAACTCTCGGCCATCTCCTCTCCGAGCGGCGCGCCGCCCGATCCCACCAGCTGCAGCGAGCTGAGGTCGTACTTGTCCACCAGATCCGACTTCGTCATCGCCACCACGAGCGGCGGCGCCACCGGGATGTACGTCACCCTGTATCTCTCCACCGCCGCCAGCATCTTCACGAAATCGAACTTCTCCATCAGCACTAGGCTCTCCCCCAGCGACGCCGCCCTCACCAGCATGAAGAATCCGAATACGTGGAACAGCGGCACCGTGAAAAGCGACACCGGGTGAATGTAAACGCTGTCTCCTTCCGATTTCTCCTTCTCGTCCCTCGAGATCTTAGTGTGGTAGAGGCCTGTGATTACGGCTATCAAATTCCGGTGGGTCAGCTCCACGGCTTTCACTTTCCCGGTGGTGCCGGAGGAGTATAGGACGGCGGCGGTGGCCGATTGGTCAACCACGGCGGCGGCGGAGCTGCTGTTGGATCTCGATTCGAGCATGGAGAGGAACTCGGCTGAATCGAGGAGGACGACGGGGAGATCCGGCGGTAGCTTGTGCGCGAAAGCTGAGGTGGCGAAGGCGACAGAGGGTTTGCTGAGTCGAACCTGGTGAGCCAACTCGGACGGGGACGAGAGCGGGTTCGACGGCGAGACGGCGACGCCGAGGGAGAGGAGAGAGAAGTAGAGGACGGGGACATGGAGGGAGGGCGGAGAGAGCACGAAGGCGACGTCGTTTGGCGAAAGAGAAGGGTAGAGGGACCTGAGGGAGGACGAGAGGGAGCTGACCCGGTCAAGGAAAGCGGAGTACGTGAGTTGGCCGCCGGATTCAGCATCAATGACGAATGCGGTGGTGGAGAGGGCGGCGGAGGCGGGGGTGGCCGGGGAGCGGAGGAGGGAGATGGCGTAGGAGGACACCGAGAGGGGCTCGGATGCCGGAGGGAGATTGACGGAGGGGTGGAGGCTGCTGTAAACTCCGGTTCGCGAGCAGTAGCCGCTTCTTGGGTCGCTAGTGCTGCTGCCGCGGTGGAGTAATGGAGTTTCCGCCATGAGAGAGAGAGAGAGAGAGTCTGAAGAAGAAGATACTATTAAACACTGGTTACTGAGTATTTAATTTAAATATTAAATAGTAATTGCAACTGTCCCTCCAATAATATTAATTACGTGTATAATTAATTTCCACATTCCTAATGTAGTCCACAATTTTATTTTAAAACACTACTACTTCCGTCTCACAAAAGTAGTCTAGTTTGACTTTTGACTTTTTGGGCACATGTTTTCATCGAAATCTATTACGGGTTTTAAAACATAATTTTAAAATATTTTTTCTTTTACGATATAGTACAAGTGTTTTAAAACCCGTACTAAGTTTCGATGGAAACACGTGCCCGAAAAGTTCAAATTCAAACAGGCGTGAGATGGAAGTAGTATATAAATTGGGTAACAAAATAAACTAGTCAACTTCAGCACCCTGCCCGCCCCTACTCACATAGTCAAACAATCACCCATACTCATTTACGCCGATTTTAACGTCTCAACACAAGTATAGTCTACAGGTAAGGCGTGCCTCGTCCAACCAAAAAATCGAGAGTTCGAGATACTTGATCTGTGTGAATTGTATTTATCTAATTAAAATTTTGTATTTTCTAATATTACTTTTAAAATTTGTAAGTATATATTTTAGAAAAACAGCAATGCGTAGATATTAATGGAAAGTATAGGCAACATTAATTCTATAAATATATAAGTACATCATCAAATTTAGTGTTATGCCTAATTTATTACTCACTTTGTCCCAACTCTTTTGACTCGTTATCAAATAATGAAACGGGTCAAATTAAATGGGACTAAGGGAGCGTATTTCTTTATATACTTGCAAATTTTATGATGTTACTAGCAAAAAGTGTCGAGGCTAAATGTCCCGTGTTCAAATCATCTGTGACGTGATCTTTAAATTTAATGTCATTGTTTTTTTTAAAAAAAAAATTGTATCAACCGAATGTTTTGTATCTGGGCTTTAATTGGGCCGTAAAGACTTTTAGTTGAAGAGGCTAAAATTTGGTGAGGAAAATTATTTAGGCCCATAAAGAATTTTCAGCCGGGCCTTAAATAACTAAAGATGGTCTAAAATATTAAAAATATTTAGTACTCCATCCCCGTCCCACTTTATTAATCCTTTTGAAATACGTATTACATTATATATACCTCACATATGAATATCTCACCGGACTAATCAAGTAGACAGAGAGAGTAGTATATTAAAACTTGAAAGATTATAACTTTCTCTTTTTTCCCCCTCGATATTTACTATTTCCATGCAAATTAGAGATTTGCTGCAATTTTTTATTCAAGATTACTTATCAATATATTTTTATGATGCTCTAATTTGAAAAAAAAAAAAAAAAACTGTATTAAAATTGTAATTAACACATAACTTCATTACGTGCGTAAATAAATAGATGAGATTAATAAGAAGGGACGGAATATATATAAAGAAAAAGGGCATTCAAACGTGTACCGCTTTTCAGTTAGGATTCCTGCTTTCTGTGAGTTTCGTCTCCTCCTCCTTCTTCACCAGCTTCAATTATTATTATTAGGAAATTCAGCTTATAATTTGAAGAACAACATGGAATTTCTCGGGGAAGAAGAATATATGCGTCTCCATTAATGAAAAAAACAGAGATTAATTAAAAAACATGAATACAAATATTAATAAAAATCTACTTGATTGTAGATCGAACAGAACATGAACACACAAATGGAGTGAAGAAGAAGAAGATGAAGAAGGTGAATGGAGGATAACAACAATAAGCAGCAATGAATGATATGTATATGGTTGAGGAGGTTTCAGATCTGGATGAGTCGCTCGAACTTCTCCATCGCCGGCGCCGGCAGTCCGAGCAGCACGTTGATGCTCTTCCTCTCACTTCCGTGAGAGAGGAACAGTATCACCTCCTTCTCCGGCAGGACCACCGGCCCGGACAGCACCGGCTCCCCCCACCCGAAGTCGGTGGTGTGGAACGACAGCCGCGACCAGGTCGTGATGAGGAGCGTCGACGCCAGCGACGGCCGCTTCCGCGTCGCCTCGAAGTAGTCAATCGCCGACCGCATGTAGCCGTCCGTCACCATCCGCACCGCCTCCTGCACCAGCTTCACGCCGAAGGAGAGCGGGTTGCCGACGAGGTCGCCGGCCTTGCAGAGCGAGTTGGTGAGGACGATCGCGTTGCCGAAGAACCGCTCCGGAATCGGCGGATCGAACCGCCGCCGCCCGTCGACGGCGAAGAGGAGCTTCGTCTCCTGCTCGGGGCTCAGATCCAGCGCCTGGCTCCGCGCGCGCCACACGAAGGCGGAGAGCGCCTCGAACGAGGTGCACTTCTCCAGATCCGCCGCCCCCTCCGTCGCGCTCCGCCGCAGCTGCTCGAGCTTCTCCGGATCGAAGCAGAACGAGCGGTACAGCATCTCCTCCTTGTACAGCTCCGCCGCGTCGGAAACATCCTCAATTTCTGCAAATTCGTGGTGCGGAAACTCAGGTTTGGGCGGATTTCGAGCTTCCAAAATCGTCCTATCCATAAATGGCGGCACCTTGATTTCATTCCCCCTCGCAATCTCCCCCCAGGCATTCACGAACTCCATAGCTCCGATTCCGTCGAACATACAGTGATTCATACAGAGCCCTAGCACAAATCCCCCACATTTGAACTTCGTCACCTGCAAACCGAACACAAATTCAGCCCCCAAAAAAAACCCTAGGCCAAAATTCTGCAGAAAATTGCTCAATCAAAGAAGAAGCCTACTTGAGCAACAAGAGGAGGAATCTGAAGAATGTTTTGAGCTCCAGGAATCTCATAAACAAGCTTCCCTAGAGTAACTGGATCAGGCCTGGTAATATCCCCAATCTTCTCAAGCTCACAATCAGCCTCCGCCTCGACATACACAGCTCCTTCGGCATTACAGTCGACAATCAGCTTCATCTCCGGGCTAATAGTTAGCCTTCCCGCCAAAGGATAGTAATGCACGAGCACCTTCGACAGCGCGTCCTTGATCACCCGAGCCGCCTCCTCGTTCCCCTTCTCCTCCGCCTTGAAGCAGTAGATAGTACGGACTAACACCGCGATGTTCTGGTCCAGGTTCGACAGGAAGTAGGGCCCTTTCTCCGTCTCCTCCGCCGGAGGCACCAGACTCACCTTCCCCTGCTTCACGATCACCTCCGACACCTGGTTCCCGCCTTTCTCCATCGTTGATCAAATCCAAAAATCCTGCATCAAAGAAGAAGAAGAAAGAAACAGTAAGATTTCTTCACACGATCTCCATTTCTTTAGCATGGCATGAAATTGTTGTACCTTGAGATTAGATTGAAGGAGAATGGGATTTTTGTTTTTGCATGCTTTTTGAAATGGGATTTGGGTGAATTATATAGTGGGAAAGATGGTGTCACATAATTGAAATTTGGTTAACAAAGATTGTAGGATTGAAAGAGACTAATGGTGTAGGGTTGATACGCAAACACACATGAATGGGGGATTAATATTGAGAGGGTTGAGATTCTTGAATTGTGAAATAATGTGGTTGTGGGTAGGCTACTTGCTCCAGCGCCAAAAACATATTTATATTACTCCCTCCCCGTTCCTTTCAAATCAAGTCATTTCTTTTTGTCCATTTATAACACGAATTTTTCATGCTTCTTGATGATGAGTTTTAAAATATATTTTCGAAGAACTTTTTCTTTTGCAAGATACTACGACCGTCACAGTATACCGTAAAAGAAAAAATTCTTCAAAAATTCATTTTAAATTCATTATCTATGATCATGAAAAAACGTGTCTGAAATTAACAAAATGAAATGACTCGACTTGAAAGAAATTGAGAGTACTGCAAGTAAAATTGAAATTGAGAGGGATAGGGGATGGTTTGGTGGGGGTTGGCATCCAAATTTTACTTGCTTTGAACAATCACTATCCCCTATTTTATTAATATATTACTAATCATTGTTTTCATTTTTATATATTGGATTTATAATTTTTTAGTATTACTATCAATTGTTTGATTTTTGGTTGATTTTTATACATTGGATTTAGGAGTACAAGGACAAAATGGTGGAGATTTTGTTTATATTCTTACTCCATTTTTGTAACCCCTAAAGTCAGCACGTGTAATTTGTGAGATTAACATGGCTTTTTCACTTCTCACGCCATGGAATACACCGTAATCTACTCTCTCTGTCATTTTACAAATGTCTCGTTTTATTATATTATACCTCACATATATTCAAAGTAAAATGACTCATTTTATTACTATAGGTCACATATATTCGATTCCGAGGCGTGGAAAAATCATTAAAATGAATAGAAATAATAATTAGGCCAGCACCTCTAACAACTCCACCAAAAACAATTCATCTTATCAAAATTCTAAAAATAAAATAAAAATAAAAACCAACATATTTAAACGTTAAAATCAAATCTTCACTAGTGTAAAAACATGACATAATACATGTAGAAGGTGCTAAATGAAAAATATTACACATCTAAATCCCGACATAGTACTAACTGCTAAAAATCCCAACTCTGCATCTAATCTAATAATAATAAATATAGAGAAAAACTACCAGTAGCTAACTTGCATAAATTATACTAGTACTATCACAATTAGATCAAACATCTGCTATATAGACTTACAACGGCTGGGCATGAGGCGAAGCCTAAGCGTCCTCATCTTTTCCCGATTCATCACCACCAGATTCAGAGGCTTCGTCATCAGACATATTCTGTATTACTTCTGTGATTATTTCCTTAACTTCGGATTTCCTATGCAAGAGATCTAATCCAAAGTGGTTTCCTGATTATCATCCCGACAAAAATAAGTTAGCAAATTATAACGAGAATATGTAAGCGAATAGGTAGCTGTAGCATTGGGCACGTTGAAGAAATCATACCAAGTTGTCTGAGAATATCGGATAATGTTGCCTGCATTTTACAAGTCGTGAATAACAAATCCGAGACCAATCATAAACAAGCAATGTATGGTAAGTGGGTGAATCTTACAGTGTTGAAATCTACTTCCTTCAGAATATTCTGTACGACTGCATGCATTTCTTCTCTTGTAGGCTCTTCTTTAGCCTTTTTGCTACCTTTGCCTTTGCCTGCTCCAAAACAAAGGCTCGATTAAAACTCACACTGCAGATCATACTCAAGCGATCTGAGTTCATGCCAGAAAGGTAATAGAAATTATCTTAGACGGATATGATACCTTGATCCTTCTTCACAGCTTTAGCCTTCGCAGGAGTACTTGTGTCAACCTCACTTTCCTTTTCAGCTTTTTGTTTCTTAGTTGATGCCGCCTCCTGTTTACTCTTTGACTTGGAGTTACCGGCACCTTTCTTCGATATGGAACTGGACGATTTTTCAGTAGATTTAGCAGGAGCATTTGCAGGGCTTTTCTTACCAGCAGATTTCTCAACAGTCCCGCCACTATCTTTCTTGGCACATTTCTTCAAAGAACTTGTCTCTTGCGTATCGGCTACACCTTGCTCTTCACCTGTCTCTTCCCCTGAGTCAATCTCTTTATCATCAGTTTCCACCACACGAGGAACTTCATTATCATCATCCAGATCATCTTCACTCTCTGAAGATTCTCTTTTGTCATTATCTTCTTCCTTCGTTGAATGTTTTCTCTTCTTTCCAGATTCTGAACCCGATTTTTGTTTCTACAATAAATAGCATGATGCATTACATATCAGCAAATGAATATTGTAACAGTTGTAAATATTTAGTGGAAGTTATACATATAAGTTGTATTTAAGCAATTCCAATCTACAATGTGGAGACAGCTTTTCCCAGCTCAAACTCGGGCCAGAGAAGTAAACACCGATACAGAATATCAAGATCAACGTATAGCAAGCACTAACGAGTACAGAAGCATATGTTGAATTTCAGTTTTAAAGGGAAGGAAAGCCAAATACAGACGCAGAAACACAACCGGCCACCAGTCAATTGAGATGGAATTCATGCTTGTGGGCCATGGCAGTACAGCAACAAAGCTCACCTCAGCAAGATCAAATAAAGACAGAAAAAAATATCTCCATCCAGCTTAAAAACTGGTCCTGGTATCAATATCTCTCCAAAACTTTTCATTCATTTCCATGACACTCTTTCCCCCCAACAAATTAACCCTCAGTCAAAATTTAGAAAGAGTCAGACCTTGGTTTTTTTCCCTCCAGCCAGGTTGGATGAACCAGGGCTTTTGATTGCTGTTTCACTACGCCTTCGCTTTTTAGCCTTCAGAGGTCAAAGGGAGCAGAAAAATTTAAAATATATATCTATATATATATATATATATGAAAAGATTAGTTAGTGTTAGGCAAAATATAACATAGAGATAAATAACATTGACTAACCTTTTCCCTGTCAGAGAGCAACACGCCTGATGTAACATGAGGAGACTCCAAGAATTCTAATAACTTTACCGAGACTTCTTCCTGGATATCACAAAAAAATATTAAACGAGCAGAGGAACTATCATCTTATAGCAAAGAACCAAAATTGCAAATCTTACCTTTTTTATAGTGGCCTTATTGAGTGGAATGTTGAGAACATCACAAAAATCTAACAATTTTTCTTTAACACATCTGTCCAGCTTATCCTTAACTTTAGCCCTCTGTTTACCCTATTAAATTTAATGAAAAAACTAGCCATTAATATTAAAATAAAAATTAAATAAAATAAAACTAAAGTGCACACAAAAACACTAGCTGTTAAAAGCTTTTATGCCCATTACTGGGTCCCTTCGTAAGAAAGCATCAACATAAACATCTTTGTAGTTCATCATATTTTATAAGATCTGATTTAAAAAAAGCAATCACTTTATCTAGAACATACAGCAAAGATAGCCATAAGATTCAAAAATTAAACCTCAAGACAGATTGGAAGAAAATGAGAGAAAATAGCCCACCTCATTCTCAGCCCATACAAAACCTGAAAATAGGCCAATATTTTTCTTCAGATTATGCACCTGTACAAAAGGGTAATTAGACTCCGGATAAATTCAAAATTCAACATGCAGGAAAATCACAGAATTTTTATAAATATATATGTATTTAACCTTAGCTTTTTTCCCGTAAAGAATGGTGTGAAGAAGGTGCAGGTTCTCATCAGCTTTCCTCTTGGACAACTTGAAGGCCACTGAAACATGCATAAGAACATAGAAAGAGGACTCATTTTAGCGGAACATGGTATCTAATTCTAAATTTAATTTTCCTCATAAAATGTCAGCAAATAAAGCAAGATACCAAAAACAAATCACAAATAATCACAGCAATCACTATACATGCTTAAAGCCATCAGGCAGCACTGTCTAGCATGAAAAAACACGCATAGACGAAGCCCATTACACGATATTCATGCTATGGTGATCTACTAATGTCAGGATAACTTAACATGTCTGCTGATGCAAATCAATTGGATCTTCATATTTAATACAGGTAGCATAAAGATCGAACTTATCAGAAAGAGAAAATTTTCCAGCTAGCTTGATATGATCGTCATAGAAGCCTCCCAGCTCCCTTGACTAGAAAATGGCAAATTTAAAGAAGCAATTGATAGTTGAAAAGGGGATAAACTATACCGTTGGGGATTTCCTTGAGCTGTTTGCCTTGACCCTGTCGGAATGGAGCCAATGTAGAAAGTAACAGTCAGAAATCCTAAAGACAACCCTCTAAGAAACAAGAACTAATGAGATAGGGGAGAAGAACATGGAGCTAGAGCCTAGAAGTATGAGAAATAGCACAGGTTCATTTTATGGTTAATTGCGTTTAGAATAACAAGTGCACACAGCAAGGTAAGAACAATTTATTTCATTAGAAACACGTGCCCCATTCATGAAAGAAAAAAAAAAAACAAAAACAAAAAAAAAAAAAACAAAAACAAAAACAAAAACAAAAACAAAACAAAACTTCATTCTAAAAGATAATTCAGTAGTCTGTTGATAATTAGATAATACTTAATCTATCTCCTCAATTCTGGCCTTGGAAAAACATCAACCATGTAATGAGATCAGTGTCTCTCATTTATGTCCCCTATTAATTCAGAACCCTAACAATCAAAGTAAAAATATGTATCTGTAAGTTGTCTCAACCCACTACAGTTAACTAATACACATCAGCCTACAACTTCACAGAATCCAAAAAAGAGAAAACATTGACACGTCAAAAATCATCGATCTAAACTATGGAGAGTAAAAAATTTGACTGGATACTTCCGTCAACTAATCTCCTTCAAGCCTATACCAAATACAGGGTAATCAAAAAATATAAATTGAACCACAAGACCAAGAGTGTACTTTTTGGTAATCTCTTTCCAAAGCTTCTACCAGAAGATGAAATAGCAAATTCAATCACCACGACTTGTTTTTTGTATATGAAGGGCAAAAAAACAAAAAACTTAGCGACTAGGGAATCTAGCATAGCAAAAGTGATAGTTACAGTCGTCTAAACCAAAGTAATCAATCACAATGGTTCTTTTGAGCTATCACATACTTGTAATCGAGAAAGCTTTCCCATCAATTACTATTTTCATAATCTAATAACATCAAAGAAGTTCTTAGCTATTGACTTATTTGAATCAAAACTATGAAACTGTTTCAGTATTTCTCTCATATTTTACTACTTTTTTCAGATTCATTCTTTACTCAAAAGATTATGCCAAACTAGAAGTATGCAGCAACGACGATCACAGTACCTTCTCAATTGCCACTGGTTTGGGAGTAGAATTCCTCGCCTTCTCATTCATCATGAATCTCTCCACTAATTTCCTCTCTCTGGTTGGCCTGTCGCTCCCTGGCGTCCTAGGTGACGACAATTCTGCTGTATCAGACTTTCTCCTTTTCCTCGAATTCGTTGCAGCGCTCTTCTTCTCAGCCCCCGTCTCCTCTATCTCCTCCCCCTCGTCTTCTTCCTCTTCTTCCCCTCCACTCTTTGCCTCTTCTTCCTCCCCCATTCCATGCACTATCTGCGTTTTCACTTCCTCGTCTTCCCCTGCATTTCCACCTTTTTCTTTCATCTCTTTGCTTTCCACCTCCTTCCCATTTTCCTGCTTTACTTCCTCAATTCCCTCCTTTTCTTCAAGATTTCCGGCATCTGCACATCCTGCATCATCCTTAATCGGCTCCTTTTCTTCATCTTCTGCCGAACCCTCCTCCCCCTCTTGCTGATTTTTTTCCGCTTCGGATGTTTCCTTTTCCAATTCCATCCGAATTATCCGATAGCTACAATCAACCAAAACCCTAAGTACCTGATCACGTATGCACACGTGAAAGCAGAAGCTTAAGGATTTTCAAGTTGGATTTCGTGCAGGGTAGCAGCCGCAGACGAGTGCGTGCGTGCAGGGATGAGTGAAAATTGAGGATCTAACCTGGAAATATATATATAGAGATACACAGACAAAGTGCACAAATGTTGCTCCTGCTGGTTTGAGGAGTGGCGCGGCCGGCTGAAGTCGTCGGTCGAGAATAGTTCAGGCGGCGGCGATATTGATTGCACGGCGGAGACGACGGCGAGCGAGATGTACCGGGAATTTGAAATTTTTTGAAAAGGGGGAAGAAAGGAACAGAAACTGGATTTCAAACCCTAGAGTAGAGTATAATGGTTGGTTGGAGCAATTTGCTATTCACCGCACCCTGGTTTGGGCTTAGTTTATTTATTACTATTGTGGGCTTATTGGGCCCACTTCAATTCTGTTACCTGATTTTTATTTTACTATAGTTTTAAGACTCCTCCCTCTGGCTCGCTTCACTAATTTTGCTTCTTTTCGTTACATAATTTTATGTGCAAATATTAAAAGTAAAAAGTATGCGGTCCACATTAAGAAATAAGGGGTGATTATTTTTATTTTAGGAAACATGACTAATTAAGTGAGACGATCAAAATAGCAAACAAGACTAGTGAAGTGGGACGAAAGTATTAACTATTTTGGGTTGTTCCATTTTAGTACTCCTAATTTTTATTTTTTAAATATTGTAGTACTAGTTTTTTGAAATAAAAATACTCATCAATTCTTACTTTTCGCTTTTAACATTTACCTATAAAATTTCGTATTGAAAAGAAATATGAGTGATGGAGTATTGAATTTTACTTCCCTATAAAACTTTGGGCATACAATTTAGGGTTAATTCACTGTAAATCCATAAACGTTTAATAATTCCGATTTTTTCCATAAATTATCAAATTTGATTGTAAATTCACGAACTACCCCTTTTTTAGAATTTTCCCAAATTCAAATTCCGGCGAAATTAAAACTATCGTGGCGTCTAGCAACATGACGCCGAACTTAGTGACGTGACATTCTTTATTAATTACTTGGTTTTGACTTGTATTTTTCTTTATTAGAGTAAATCATTATTTAATTCTTCTCTCAATTTTTATTTGTTAAAATCCTTCCAATTATTATTGAAGAAACTCTTTTATAGAAACAAGAAAAACAAATACTAGATGAAGATTTGACTGTTACATTTACACCCATGCCCCTGACTCAGCCCGGGCCACAGGCGCAGTCAATTTAGCATTCTAAGGGTAAAATAGGTATTTGACTTTGACCTCAATTTAACCCCTTCAAGAATTTGAGCAGTAGCCCCTAAATTGAATTAGGCTTCCGCCATGGAAAGAACAGCTCCAGAATTGGAGCTCTACACCATTCCTAGCTACTCCAGTAAGTCTTCATGCATTCAAACTCCCTTCCTTTTCCATGATTTCGAATTCTCAGCTGATTTTGCCCTATTCTTGATTTTGCTTGAAAAAAAAAAAAAAATCAAAATAAATTGAAGGTTGGTTCTCTTGGAACAACATTCACGAAGTCGAGAGGTTTTCGCTGCGGGAATTCTTCGACGGAAGCTCGATCACCAGAACGCCCAGAATCTACAAGGAGTACAGGGATTTCGTCATCTCCAAATACAGGGAGGACCCATCGAGAAAACTCACTTTCACCGAGGTGCGGAGGTCGCTCGTGGGCGACATTAGCGTAATCCTCAAGGTTTTTACCTTTTTGGAGAAATGGGGTCTCATTAATTTCAACGTTCCCGGTAGAAATGGGAGGGATCGTCGCGGCGGGGCCGAGGGAGCTGGGACGGCGTCGTTTGGGGATGAGGAGGAGGAGGAGGAAGATTGGAAGGGGCAGGTGAAGGTTGAAGAAGGTGCACCTCATGGGGTGAGAGTTGTGGGGGCGCCGAATTCGATGAAACCGATAGTGCCGCCGCCGCCACCTGCTGCTGTGGCGGTGGATGGTGGTGGGGTGATTGGGGAGGTGGGAGAGAGTGGCTTCAAATGGCCGCCGCTGGCCTCGTATTCGGATGTTTATGGGGAGTTGATGTTGGAGGAGGAGAGGAAGAAGGCGGCTTTTGTATGTGGAAGCTGCAAAGAGAACTGTGATTCTGCTCATTATGAGTACACCAAGGTAACTTATGCCTCCGCCTTTCCTCTTTCGGGTTTGATGTATGCATTTAATGGTTGAAGCTCTATTTTTCTGAGTTCTATCGCATCTCTCGTTTGTTGAAGCGAATCTGATTGCATTGCCTTATTTTATGAGGGGTAGTAACTTCAATGTGTCTAGGTTTTGTGCTATCTGCAATATTTTATCATTCTTATGTATTAAGTGAAACATCATTTCAAGAGAGTCTTTGGACACCTTAGTGTTGCCCCTTGAACCAAACTCAAAATCGAATTTTGCCATTGATACTTTAATTTGAATATCAAGAAACAAATCGATCCTCTATGTAACTGATTATTTGTGACGATCATGAGCATTCACGACTGAATAATAGTAGTAATTTCTCAATACTAAAGCCAAAGTATCTATCTTGCCTCTTCAAGTAGTTCAATTTAGTTATCCTGTATTGCTCCTATCTAGCACCACCCCATTTCTTAGATTCCTGTTCTCTTCGGTTGAAGTAAGATAAGTTTCTCTTGTTTCCTCAAAATGATTATATATCAATTGGAAACCCTCAATATTAATGTTTAAGTTCTTAGATTCAATTTGTTTTAACAAATTTATGAGTGCGAAGAACAATTTGAATAGCTGAGGACTGAACTACCTCAGAGGAACCTTCTTCTCATATTTCTTTTAAAACGTATAACTTTGAATTGTTGCTTAAATGTCACTTTAGGGCTGTTTTCAGGAGGTTATATTTCTTTTTGTTTGAATAATAATATGTAGGTGTTTTGCTTATTAAAGGTTTCCTTTGTGTCCTGAGTGGCATCTTTTTATTCTGAAATACTCATGTTGGCACATGCATACACATAGTTTATTATCCGAAAGTTTCATCCATTTAATTTCTTATGCAAAGTTTGAGGAGGTGTTCATTTCAACGAAAATCATAAGCTTATCAACTGTTCTCGAGACAAACATACAAGGGAAAAAACTCCACCTCATATGGTGGGTCAAGAAAAATAACAGCTATCCTCTAAACACGTGTTGTGTGCGTCTTTGATGTTATAAAATATATAGTATATCCGTATTTGTGGTAGTGGATTACACTTTTTCTAAAACATCGTTTTCTTAAATTCTGCTGTCCATGTAACAGGAAGCAAGTTTTGTTCTTTGTGAAAAATGCTTCAAAAGTGGAAATTATGAGAAGGATGAAAAATTAGCAGATGATTTCAAGTTGAAAGATACGCTGAATCAGGCAGAGGCAGCTGTCTGGACTGAGGCGGAATCTCTACTTCTCTTAGAATCTGTTTTAAAGCACGGAGATGACTGGGATCTTGTTGCTAAGAATGTTCAGACTAAAAGTAAACTGGAATGCATCTCAAAGCTTATACAGCTGCCATTTGGCGATCTTATGCTGGGAGCTGGATCGAGAAAGGGTAGATACCTGGATGTAATCAGTGAGGTTAGTAATAGTAAACATGAAGCGGTAGCTCTTAACGAATCAAAGGAATTGGTGATGGTTGAGGAGGAGCCAAGCTCCGAGCTCCAGAATACGGATCAGCAGAATGGAGATATCAAGTGTGAAGGTCCTCCTCTTAAACGAGTGTGCACTGGACCAACATCTGATTCTGGAAATTTAATGATGAAGCAGGTGGGTGTTTTTACTGAGTATAATTATTTATTGCTTTGTTAGGCTGTTTAGACTTATAGCATTTCATATCGACCATTCTGAAGATTTTGAGTAGAAGTTTAGACAATGATGACGTGGGGTTAGTCTTGTTGAAGGGCTAAATGGTTTTATGATGTTCTTGGTCTATTATAATTTGACGGTGGTGCACCCTCAACATATTTTTCTAAGCCTCTTTTTCATAAAATTTGTCTGCCTTCCAATGAAAGTGACATTTCCTTGAAATTCGATTGGGTTCTTTTAAGGACGAAAATAACCCCCAGACTTTGGATATGCCTAACCAGTAGTAGTCATTATATGCATGTTTGTGCAGTGTATTTGTGCTACTGCATTATCTATTCGCTCAGTTAAGCTATATGATCATACTGTGGGATCACTTGGATTGTGGCCATTCATGATCATTGCCAGAAAATGTTCTCATTACTCGACTTGACTATTGTTCTCTATGCAACAGTTTACTTAAATTACTACAACCTGCATATTTTTTTTACGCCAACACAGATTAGGAGTCGTAATAAGTCACCAGTATGTGTTTGTTATAATTCGATCCAGTTTCAAGTTTTGTCATTCATAGTTCTGTTGGATTATGACGTTTAGTCTGCCAGGTAAGTCGAATTTCCACAATGTTGGGCCCACACATTACAGCATCCGCAGCTGATGCTGCTGTCACTTCACTTTGCTACGAGAACCAGTGTACAAAAGAGCTATTTGATGATGATGATGGTAATAACGTTGACCCAAAAGCCTCCCCCGAAGCCAATAATCCGAAGAGGTATTATCCGTAGTGAATATATTGATTTAAATACTGAAGTTGTATCAAGAAACTCACTTTTACTCATCAGAGATGGCGATGGTGACGGTGAAGTTGATGCTGATGATGCAGTAGAAGATAAAAGCTCTAATCAATCAGGTAAGATTATACCTATCAGTAATCATAATCACGTGCTTTCTTCCTCTTCACCTAGGTTCCTATGAACTACTGGGTACGAAGCCACAGTGGTTTATGCATATTATTTTGGATATCACGATGTATATCACTATTTATCTGCAGAAATTGCGGAGATATCATCTGCGAAGAATATAATACCTCTAAATTTGAGAACGAGGGCTGCAACCGCAACAGCACTCGGGGTAGCTGCTGCAAATGCAAAGTTGTTGGCCGATCAAGAGGAGAAAGAGATCGGAAAGTTGGTGTCGGTTATGATTGAATCACAGGTCCTTTCTCTTATTTCTGAGATTATTCAGATAATACTACTACTTTCGTTTCCAATCACTACTACTTTCGTTTCCAATCAGCACCTAATCGAAACCTATAACTTCAAATCTCATAACTGGAAATGCAGCTCAAGAAAGTGCAGGACAAGGTGAGGCGATTCGAAGAGCTCGAGGTGATCATGGAAAACGAAAATGCCCAATTAGAATCCATGGAAGAATCTCTAATAGCAGAGAGACTGGAGGTTTTACAAAGGGTATTTGATGCTGGTATATCTAGATCGAAGGAGCATAGTTTAGCAAAGTTTCAAACTGATTCTGCTCAGTGAGAAATTATTGTAGAGTCTACACATATATTTGTTGTAATACACAAATATCTCAATTACTATTTGCTTATAATGGGATAGAACTTAGAAGGAATTGTAAACCAAAATGTTCCATTCTAATTTTTAATTCAACTAATTATATTATTCTTATTCTTATTCATAATTATGTTCAAGAAAATGTCAAGAAAAAAAATAAAAAACATACTCTCCCATTTCATTCACTTGGGGATAACTTTTTTCTGATATGAGAATTAAGGCAAGAGTGATACAGTGGATGAAGTATTATGAATTAGTTTTTGTGGGTTAACATTTTGCTACTTTAATAATGCCTATATCAGTGGGACAAATGAAAATACACTTGTCCGTGTATCAATGAGATGATGGAATACTTAAATAGGTCTATAAGAGCAACAAAGACAATTAAATAGATATGTAGTGTAGTTTTAGACGTTTATCGAATATATGTACTCCCTCCGTCCTCCATTTAGTGACGTTACTACTATATTGGGACGTCCTCCATTTACTGACAATTTCCGTTTTAGGACGTAGACCCCACAATCACTTTAACACTTTAACATTTTATATATCTACTTTTTATTATTTTATCATTTTAATACTATTCAACAATTCAAATGGACCCACAATTATTCCACTTTAACACTTTAACACATTAATTTATTATTATACCATAAAATGTAAAAAAACTTGTGCCCATATTCCCTCCGTCAATAAATAGAGGACGGAGGGAGTATGTTAAGTCGTGGAAATTAATTTAAGGTATCTATAATAGTGGGCCCAAATATATATATTTGAGAGTAGTGGGCCCGAATTTTAAGACCAAGTTAAACTCTTAAAATGCAGAAAAAGAGGAAATTTTTGGAGGGAAAATTATTGGAAAAAAATGCCAAAACGGCGCCACCGCCGTGCAGTCATCAGTTCTTCCGACGATGAAGGCGATGATAGCCACCAACCTCCTTCTCCCCCTCCTCCGTCGCCTCCGCCGCAACATAACGGCTTACAAGATGAAGAGATGGACGGCTTAGTTATGGAAGATATCGAGACCGAGTTCCAAACAGTTACCTTGAACTCCGTTAACCCTACCCCCGGCAGCAGCAGCTCCGCCACCGCCGCCTCCACCACCGCCGCTCACGCGCATGGTAACCGCCAGTTTGAGCCGATTCCTCTTGATATCTCCGACGAAGAGCCAGAAGAGGCCACCGTGGGCGATTCCACTGCAGATTCCTTACCTGAATTCGTGAACGGTGGTGGTAATGGCTATTTCGAAGTGTCGGAGTCTCCGGTACATGGGGTTTTGGAGAGATTAGGGCTCAGGCTTAGGAGGGAATGGTTGGAGTCGTGTTTACAGGGTTTGCAGGCGTCGGTGCAGGGGTTTCAGAGACTGGACGATGCAGCAAAGGCGAAGCTTTGCTTCCAGCAGTTCTTGTTCTCGGACATGAATTACTGCGGGGCTGGGGTGCTTCCGCCCAATGTGCACACCTTGCATTTGGTTAATCTCAAAGGCCCTTTTGTTCTTCAGGTGAAAAACAGTACTTGTTTCTCCAGTATCTTTCTATGCTGCAAATTCTACACTGTTTTTGCTATGCCTAAGCGAATTGAATAGTTACCTTTGTAAAGCTACATTGTTCTAAATAGAGGGTTTAAATGTGGAATCGGATGCGTGAATTGATGGGTTTATTGAGTAAAAAGCATGATGAAGTTTGAAAGCAATTAACCCAAAATCAAGTTTGAATTTTAGGGTTGGTATGATTGTTATTATGGAAATTCTTCTGGGTACCTTCACTTATCATTAATCCGGGAACTTTGTCTGTTCCGAGTATAACCGAATCTATGTTGGTCTATGTATAAGATTCCACGGTGAAACTGCAAAAAGTTACGGATCCTTAGGTTTGATTGCTTGTTTGGTGAGGGATATGTAGGTGGATGAGGTAGTAAATATCAGCAGCCCTCTTCGTGGAAGGTACCAAAATGCTGCTCCAGGAATCAAGAGGTGCCTCAAACTGTCTATGACAGATGGTGTGCAGCGTGTGTTTGGCATGGAGTATCGGCCCATCAAAGATCTTCAAGCTCTGACCCCGGCAGGATTGAAGGTCTACATTCATCCACTGTGCATTTGACTGATTCATGTTCCATGATGAATTATATACAAGGTTGTAGCAACTGATAAATTACTAAAAATTCATGCAGGTAGTTGTTTGCAATGTGAATATTAGGCGCGGGATCATGATGCTGGTCCCTGAAGTTATTGAAGTGTTGGGAGGAATCGTTGATGAGTTGGAAGCTGCACGACAGAGGCTTGTTGAAGAAGTAAATAAGCCACCACGGGGAAGAAGGTACTGAGAATTATAGTGCTAAAATTATTTAACTGTCTCGCTTCAGTTAACTCCATTGAGCCCTGTTATGTGCACGAAAGCCAGCCATTTCTAGATTTGTGGGAAATTTATACCGGTGTCGAGGAATGTCAATTTCTACATTTATGAGCATCAACTGTAGTTTGCTCAATTATCGTATCCCATATGCGCACCTCTCAGCCTTTCTCTGTGTTATACACTTAAAAATCACTAATACTTGTAGAAGTGAATTAGCTAAATAATTGAAGGATTTTTCGATGTATATGTAGCGAGTATTTATGGGCACGTAGGTTTTTGTTGCATTCCAACCTCAGGATTCGAGGAAATATTGGTCTAAGAACTGTCTACTCCATTCTGAATCACCCCATTTGAATTTTGTCGATTCCAGAAGTAGGACAGGAGAGGTTCTTCCCCTGACAACTAGAGCAACGAATGCTGCATGGCCACGTAGTAATGATGCAGTTCCAGAGCACGCAGATATAAACCGCCCAAGAAACATTATTCCCCCGCGATCAAATAGGCAAGGTATGGGATTTGTACTGACTTGTTCACTCAGATGAAAGTTGTGGTTCTCATAAAAGTTCTCCTTATATGTTGCTTACCAACTGTAAAGGATCTGCAGCTAGTGAACCTGCCATGCGCAGACAACACTTTGTTACTCCATTTAGAAACAATGTTGTGCCCAATACTTCACATGCACTCTTGCCATCTGAACATGTTCAAATTCAAGGGCACAATGACACTCCTATAGTTACCGATTCACGACAAGGTTCAATTATTTAAAAATCGTAAAAACTTTTCCTTGTAGGAACCTCCGACACCCCAGAATAGATTTCCTAATTTTCTTGTATGATTCCACAGGCCTTGACAGGGACAGGCAAGACTTTGAAGGTCTTGTGAGTAGAAGCAATTTTGAGCCTAGTACCGTGCCTCGAATGCAGCCTCTACAATCAGCCACCACAAATCAGCCTATTAGCGAACCCTCAGCAGAAGCTATGACACCTTTAGGCGGGACTAGGCGAGGTACATTACAATAATGTTATTATTGATAATTGTGTGACTGTGATCCTCAGTTTTTGTGGAATGCTCTCAATTTGCTCTATCATTCGAACCTTCTAGGCAACCCTGTGGATTATATGCCTGGGGAGGATGTTCATGCACCAGTCAGTGGGGATAATGCTGACCCTGATACATCCTCCATATATATGGATGCTGACGAAATATCCCTAGTGGATGATTTGGAACGTCATTTTATACTTTCCAGAGATAAAGAAATCCCTTTTACGTACTTGGCTAGTTTATCAGCAAATTGTCTGGCAAACGATGATGAAACTTCAGTTGTTCGGGGAAAAATAAAGGTACGGCCCATGAACCTAAGAGTTTCTCCAAAGTCAGTTCTGGACATTTTTCGAGCTCTCGTCTTTCTTCTGTCATCTACTTCACATGGTACCTTTGCAGGGCATTGTTACAGCCGTGAAGGGTTTTCAGTTCAAACACAGGGATACCTATGAGCTTCGAGTTTATGTTGATGATGGAAGCCTCATCTCTGAGATCCTCATCGATCACAACGTGAGTTGTTCATTGATGACAATCCTCTTAGATGATTATCTCTGACTACTTGCCTTCTCTTTTAGGTTGTACAGAATCAAATTGGCTATTCTCCTCAGGAGGTTACGAGCGCCGTTACATCTCCCGATAGCAATCGGGTCACTGAGATGAAGGAGACACTTAAACAGTTTCAGATATTTTTGGCTTATTTTGAGGTACAATTCTTATACCTTCTTTCTATTTTCTGTAACTTCACTTCTTGAATCTAAAGTTCCATTCTCTGCAACTATTTTTTGTCAGGGGACAATGGTTATAGAGATGAATAAAGCTTCTTCCATTCCAGTCGCTGTCGAATTGAAAAACGGCTGTCCAGCTTCTGATGCTTGGTTGCTTCTCGAGAGGGTTAAGGCCTTCGGTTCTCCTCAGCAGCAGCATAACGAGCCGTATCTGAATCATATCGACTTATCCCCATAACCTCTAGGCTCCAGAAAGAAAGCAGAACCACCCACCACTCTCTAATGCCCAGTGAAGAAAGCAAGATGATCACTCGTGGCCTAGAATTACTTCGACCGAGATCCACTACGCCTGTCCAACCATGTGATCATCTCATACAGGTAACCAGCATCTCAACTTTGCTTCTAGAGTATATATAGAGTTCATGGAACAGTCAAAAAGTTCAGGTTCCAAGCTAGATTTTAGCTTAGAAGAATTAGTTGCAAAAGAAGTTATTGTAGGATTTTGTTTCCAAATGTAATGTACAATAATATATTACTTGGATTTGCCATTTATCTATTTCTTGATACTTACTAGCTCTAAATAACCGGAGCCTGCCCGTCTTAGCTAGTCTTGATCTTCGGGGATTGAACGGAATCCGGCCATACGATGTCCTTAAGTCCAGGCAAGTCTGCAACTTTCTTGCTTATGGCTTCCGTTGGCGGGACTCCTGGCTCAGTGAGCAAATACCACCGGTTGAACCAGTCGAGTACTTCAGGGCAGAGTGACTTCACTAAAAGGGTCGAGCTCATCCACGGCGGCCATGTTAGGTACTTGTCACCACGGCAAGCACTGGCGACAACCGCCTTTGCACATCGTTCCACCTTCTCTATTGGAACCGCACTCAACACAACCTGTAGAAGTTCACACAATGTAAGCATTTCTTGGGTAGAGAGCTATTATTCAGAGTTTATAGTTGAAATCTTACATCGCGCATATCTTGGTCGACCACCATTTTGCCATCCTTGTTGAGGAACTTGCCCTTCGTCACCTCCGACTCGATCAACCCGGGGGTGACAAGCATGATCCCTATCTCGGATCCAAACTCGACCCGTAGAGTTTCCAAGAAACTCACCACTGCAGCCTTGCTTGCCTATTAGGTACATGGGCATTTCTCAGTTCATAAGGTAGATAAACCAAAGCACATAACTACACAATATCGGGATAACGATAAACGATACTCGACATTGTAGAAACTCAGCCTTGGCGCGTTCAACCAACTCGTGGAAGAAGAGATCGCCACGATCTTCCCCCTCGTCGTCCTCAGGTAAGGAGCAGCAAAATAAATTGTATAGGCCACACCCCAAAAGTTTGTATCCTATATAAATACACATACAAATTCACAATTTTTTGTATAACTTAATCATGATGTTAATTAGAATTGAAGAATCATTGGTTATGGATGATTACCATTGCAAGTGAGAAGTTATCAACATCAAATGTGTCTTCAAACAAACTTACAGGAGTGACACCAGCACTAATCACTAGATGGTCCACTATATACAAAACATTTGCAATCAAAATCGAATCGAATCACATTACTGCGATGCATAAAATAATGAAACGATTCAAGTTTAATGGAACAGACGGAGTGACTCACATCTTCCAAATTGGCTAACAGCCTCCTCAATCAACCTCCTGCACTCTTCGTATCGAGAAACATCGATACGAAGAGGGATGGTGCGGGGAGAGCCGAGCGAAACGGCTCTCTCCGCCACCTGCCTTAGGGCGTCCTCCCTTCTTGCCCCAATTACCAGAAACGCTCCCTTCTTTCCATACTCATACGCTAGGTGCTTCACTCACACATAATTAATTATTCCAAAAAAAAATGAAAATTCAATATTGTAAAAAGGTGAAGACAAAAGAAGTTATAAATAGTAGTTTACCTCTCCGATTCCGGAAGAAGCTCCGGCGATGACGACGACTTTTCCGGCGAGGTTTTCGGCAAAAACGGAGCGATAGGTGCGACGGAGAGAGTTAAAATGGAGGTAGTGAGGAAGGAAGAAGATGAGGGCGGCGAGGGAGATGATGGGGGCCAGAAGGTTGAGAATTCCATTGATGAAATCCATGGATCAGAGGCAGAGAGAGAGAGAGAGAGTGAAGGGTGATGCATGAGTGAAGAAGAAGAAGCAAAAATGTGCATGGATACAAACTGACACGTATATATCCCTTCTTCGACACGACACCTATTTGGGAATGGCATACAATGAAACACCTACTCTTTCATTTCAGCAGTAGTTTCTCTTTCATCTGAAATTCCAGGGTTAAAAAAAAAAAAAAAAAAAAAAAAAAAACAGCTCGATTCTTGGAGGAAATGTAGAGAAAGAGCAAACAACTGTTTGAATGTCTCCTTCCTTCCTATAATGTGGGAGTTGAATTCAAAAAATAAGTAAACAGTTGCTTCACCGCCGTTTCTGCCTTGAATACGTGGTCGATACAAGAAGAATTGTTTCAGGAATTAATTAATCATCTAAACTTGATTTGTTTTCTAATTCCTCTTTTTTTTTTTTTTTTTTTTTTTTTTTTTTCATTTTATTGAACTAGAAATTATTGATCGTGTCACGAAATACTCGAACTCAAGACCTTTCGCTCCAAAAACTTAATAACCTACCGCTAACCCATCATATTCAGATTCAGGTCTTATTGCCCTTAAATATCCAATGTTATTGATACATATTCCCTCCGTCTCACTTTATTAGTCATATTTGCTATTTTAAGTTATCCTGTTTCACTCGTCTTGTTTTCTAAAATAAAAGTAATTAACCTTTATTCTTTTTACACTTACACAAAATATTTCGTGCTAAAAATAAACAAGACTAGTAAAATGAGCCGTAAAATGGGACTAGGGATAATTGTCTACATGCCTTGGCCCAAAAACAATTAAAATCCAATTTATGTGTGCTTTCAGAAAGAAAACAAAATAATCTAAATTACTGTTTTATTTAAACAAAATTAAATAAAATAAAAAATGGAAGTTATCTATAAGTGGATACCGACTTCAGTTTGGTCCCATCTGTATGGATACCGACTCATGCTATTGCTAGCTGACTCAAATGCGATTTACATTGACCAAAAAAAAAATAAAAAGGAGAGAGAAGTGAAAATTAGTACTCCCTCCGTCCCCTAATAAGTGTCTCAAGCCGTCAAATTTCAATAACCAAGAAAGTGATTAATTTTACCATATTAACCCCTAATCATTACATAGAAAATTGAAAAAGTAAAAAAAATGTAATGATAGTAGGGATAAAATTGGTAGTTTAGCTAAAATTTAACATTGAAATACTCCCTCCGGTCTTTTACAGTTGAGTCGAAACTTTTCGACACGGGAATTAAGAAGAGTTGTTGAGAAGAGAATGAGTTTATGTTTATAATTGAGAAGATTTGTTTAATTAATATAAAAAAATATTTTTTATTAATTAATATTTTTTTTGTTTTTCAGTTTATTTTAAATTAATTTAAAATTTTCTGGATTTTTTTTTTAAATTATTGTTGATGTTTAAAATTAAAATAAAAACTTTTCTTGATTTTTTTTATAAAATTAAAACTTTTCTGGATTTATTTTAAATTAATTTAAAATTTTCTGGAATTTTTTTTATAAAATTATTGTTGATGTTTAAAATTAAAATAAAAAACTTTTCTGGATTTTTTTTTATTTATAAAATTAAAACTTTTCTGGATTTATTTTAAATTAATTTAAAATTTTCTGGATTTTTTTTTATAAAATTATTGTTGATGTTTAAAATTAAAATAAAAACTTTTCTGGATTTTTTTTTATAAAATTAAAACTTTTCTGGATTTATTTTAAATTAATTTAAAATTTTCTGGAATTTCTTTTTTATAAAATTATTGTTGATGTTTAAAATTAAAATAAAAAACTTTTCTGGATTTTTTTTTTAATAAAATTAAAACTTTTCTGGATTTATTTTAAATTAATTTAAAATTTTCTGGAATTTTTTTTAATAAAATTATTGTTGATGTTTAAAATTAAAATAAAAAACTTTTCTGGATTTTTTTTTTTTATAAAATTAAAACTTTTCTGGATTTATTTTAAATTAATTTAAAATTATTTCGAGAGAGACGGCAATGGCGATAATGGAGAAATTGAGAAATTGAGGCGTAATTAGTATGTTAATTAAATAAAATAAGGGGTACAATTAGTTGTGTGTTTAATACTTAATTTTTACCCAAAAAAGAAACGACTCAACTAGGAGAGACCGGCCCAATTGGGAAAGTGACTCAACTGTAAAAGACCGGAGGGAGTATGTGATAGGACACTTATTATGGGACAAAAATTTTGACGGCTCGAGACACTTATTAGGGGACGGAGGGAGTACATTATTTTTGATTGAGGAATAAATAATTATTACAAGTGGCGCCAATGGAAACTCGGATAAGTCCGAGGCTTGAAAGTAGAGGGTTGAATAATGGATAAGATTAAAGCAAAGCAACGACCCGATTCAGCCGTCAGGCCCTGGTTGGGCCCCACTCCGCCACGTTCACCACCTTCGCTGAAACATCGGACCACCAAATTAGCGTGAACCGCGTCGCACCCGAACAAGATTCCTCCTTTTATTATTACTCTGCTTTCTTTAGCATGATTGCTAGTATTTGTTTCTGTGTGCGTCGACTTGATTTATTTGTCCTCAACACGCAAGCAGGCAACCTAATTTAGTTCTTGTCACTTACTGGGGAAGAGAGAGTGATAGATAAACCAGTGAATCGTTAGTTTTGTAGAGAGAGAGAGAGAGAGAGAGAGAGAAAATGGTGGTTGAAGAGGGAGATACGCCTACGCCGAGAAGCCCAGAAGCGAAGCTGGGGATGCAGGTGGAGGATTTGTGGGATGTGATGGAGCCGCAGCTGAGCCCCACTGAGAAGCTTAATGCTTGTTTCGAGAGCATCCCTGTTTCTTCTTTCCCTTCTGCTCCTCAATCTGAATGTAAACATCTCGATTCATTCATTCATTTCTTCTTCTGTTTGTTTTTTGGTTCTTGTTTTCTGGGTATGGCTAAAGATTAGATTTTGTTCCTGAATTTTTCTGTGTTGATTTTGTATTCGGTGGTATGATCCTTGACCTTTTTGTTGATTTGAGGCGATCATGAATTATAATAGAGGATTATATACCTTGAAATAGTTGAATTTCTTGCTGGAATCTAAGTATGCCTAAATTAAATGATCGAATTTTTCGGTACCTAATTTCATAAGATTATTTGGTGTTTTTATGGAGATTCTTGGTGTATGATTCCAAATTATGTGTTTTTGTCGATATTCTTGTCTCTCGGGTTAGTTTAGCATCAGTTTCTTTGTATGAGTGGCTTCATTAGTGAAGGTGGCAGTGCTATGTTGAAACTTGGGGGGAATTGTTTGATGATGTAGACCTCATTCGCTGCAACTTTTTCTGTATAGATATCGAGATAAAGTCCGACACGACCGTGGCAGAAGCCGTCAAGTTACTTGCTCGGCACAAAGTTCTTAGTGCTCCGGTGGTGGATGTGCGTGCAGCCGAAGATGCAAGTTGGATCGACAGATACTTGGGCATTGTGGAATTTGCAGGCATTGTTGTTTGGATTTTACATCAGGTAATTCATGAAGTTAGCTATGCGAGCATTTCGATGGGTGATTCGTGTGAGTGAGGTTGTATTCTTATAGGGCTGGAAAGAGGAAGAAGAAACTCATACTTCCATAGAATTGTAAATGGGAGTTATCTAAGTGTCTTTTTCTGATATGAGATCTGAAACACTCGTCTTCTGTATATCGTTTAAAATCTATCGAACTTTGCTTGCAGTCTGAGAATGTGGAAGGCAGCTCTTCCTTCGAGTCGGCTCTGAATTCCACGGAGGGTGACATCGGCCCTGCTGTTGCAGCAGCTGCAGTCAGTGGGATGTCTTCTCCGAGATATAAAAGTATCAATCCGGATTCTCCTACAGCAACGTGTGGACAATTCTTCGAGACACTCACCGCTTCTGAGTTGTACAAAAATACTAAGGTCTTTTCTCTCAAATCCTTCTTTTTTGTCGTTAATCGAGCATCTTTCTTTCTTCCTAAACTAAGCATTTCCTCATTAAATAACCAGGTTGGAGATATATCAGGGTCTTTCCGATGGGCTCCTTTCCTAGCTCTGCAGAAAGCGAACTCATTTTTGACGATGCTCTTGCTTCTATCGAAGTACAGAATGAAGAGTATTCCGGTAGTTGATCTCGGGGAAGCAAAGATTGACAACATAATCACTCAAAGCGCTGTTATTCACATGCTACAAGAGTGTGCTGGCCTCCACTGGTTTGAAAGCTGGGGAAACAAGAAGCTGTTTGAATTAGGTCTTCCATTAATGAAGGCCAGCAACATGATAAAGGTAATGTGGCCATGTGGGCTATAGTTTATACAACACACGGTTGCATTATGGTCAAGGAAACCGTTATATTTTGGTCGAGGTTTTTTCTTTTCTCCGTTACATCATAGGTTACAAAAGCTGTTGATACTGTCTAGTGGTACTTTCTTGCACGTATAGAGGTTTGTCGAATAATTCGTTTGTGGAATGTGTTGGATCATGTTACCTCTTTTTATCTTGTGATTTTTCTTCTCTTATTGGCCTGAAACTACATTGTTAGAACTCTCTGGTGTTCTGTTCCAGTTGTTAAGAGTGGAAAATTCTATTCTGCGCCCATTTACCAAAATAATGATCGTTCTTCTCTGCAGGTACATGAGGACGAACCTGTGCTGCAGGCATTCAAACTCATGCGACAGAATGGAGTCGGAGGTGTTCCTGTGGTCGGAAGCGATGGAAATAAGGCCGTGGGAAACATAAGCATAAGAGACATACAGTTCCTTCTTATTGCACCGGGAATCTACAAGGATTACAGGTCTGTCTATTATCTTCTCGATTCTTTTTCGACACGCTAATCAGTCTATAACTAAGCCACTGATGCAACGAGTATACAACGGGGTTGAATCGGTAGAGCTCGCTGAATCTTGAAATGTTGATGCAGATCCATCACTACCAAACACTTCCTCACAGCCGTGCGAAGCTATTTGGAGGAGCGTCACAATTCGTCTCCGTTGCTGAGCGGGATGGTTACGTGCCGGAGAAACGACAGCCTGAAGGAGATCATAGCGAAACTCGATGACATGAAGATCCACCGCATCTACGTGGCAGACGAAGGTGGAAACCTGGAAGGGGTCATCACTCTCAGAGACATAATCTCGAAGCTGGTACACGAGCCCCGCGGTTACTTCGGCGATTTCTTTGACGGCGTCCTGCCGCTGCCTGCCAACAGTAGGGTCTAACAACTTGCAAATTCTACCTAGTAATGCTTTTCAGATATGATTTTCTGTTACTTTGGTGAAATAAATGGACGTACTAATCATAGCTGTTTTGATGTGAAGAGTTTTCTTGTAATAAGAGGGTGAAGCATTTCCTTTTTCCAGTTTTATTGTACAGAAGACTCTTATCATTGCTCTTGAGAAATGCCAATAATTTCTTGTCTACCTTTGCCGTCTTGTTTTCGCATAAATGTCGAGATCGCCTACTTGCATATGATCAGACGGGACGGACGGAGTATTTGTTTGTTGCGACAGAAAGGGAAAGAAAGAGTTGATGGCAAAAGGATGAGGTAGAATTAGGTACATGGCTTCCACAGTTACACTTGTACTTTACGTTGCTAAGAACGTACCCTAGAAGGAAATTTTGTACAGTTCTAAATTTAGTAAAATTCTTACTTGAAAAAGGAAAGAATAAATGCATTCATCATTCGCCTAGTGTCATTTTTCTTTGACTTCCCTAAAAAAGTAAACGGTACTAATTCCATCCTAATTAAGTCGTCATGTTTCATTTCGACAAAGGATTTTAAACTCAACGTTAAAAGTGAAAAGAAAAGTAAGGGGCACACATTCAAACGTAAAGGGTTAATTCTTTCAAGCTTAAGAAGCGGGACACTTAGTGTAGGACAGACTGATTAGGAAACGAGACAATTTAACTGGGAGGGAGTAATATTTCTACTTTGCTTAGCTACTGTAATGATTCAGATGAATAAAACAAACACCAAATCTAAACAGGACTGAAAGGACTGGTAATTAAATGAGAGAGAAAAAGGAAAGTCCACCAACTTCAGTTCTGTTATTCCAATTCCACCAAATCAACACCACAAAAGAAGAAAAGGAGCTATTAAGATTCTTGGCCTAGATTGAAAAAGAAAGAAGAAGCAAAAGAGTGTTCAAAGATACTAAATCAGTCTAATCATCAGCTTAGCTTAAAAGCATTCAGTCAATCAACAGTAAACAGCACTGAACCAGAAATCAAGAATACCACATGATTAAAGTGAAATTAGAACCTTAAAAAGTTAAATCAACTGAAAAGAATGAGACTTAACTTGCATTCTGTATGAAGAAACTACACAACCTAACTCCCGAACTAGCAAAAATGAGTGATAATAAGCATATCCTAATGCAACAAACAATGACTAATTAGTCGACACGTTAGCGAAGGTAGATAAACGACGAGGAACCTAAGGAATGGTGATAGAAGATTTCACAATTCGAGACAAACTAGTCAGGAATCACCCAACGGAAGGGCACTAAGGCTGTTAAGACAGTTTAACAGCAAATTAAGCAGGCTGCCAAACAGCATGGCCACTTTATCTACATAGTCAACATAGCAGCACATCAATATTCACAAACTAAAGACAACTAAATCCCACAGAATCATTGTACTATAATGATATGAATTGAGACACAGAATAGAGTAGCTTTAAACCAAAAAAGGATCAAGCCATGCCGGAAATATCATCTAGTCCAACTCTAAATGTGGTTTAGCAATATAAGTACAAGGCATATTCAGTTCCACACAGACACAAGCTAAATGTACAAATTATTACAGTATATGAAGAAGGATGTGAATATCTTCACAAAAATTTGCGTTCAATACATCCAACATATGGAGAAGATAACAACACCAAGCAGAAAGTCAAAGTTGCATTACTTCTCGATGAAGCCAGAAACCATACCTATAGCCAGAGTCCAGAGTTTTATGTACTTTTTCTTCTCATATGGTGGATGATAAGGGGAGTTCCTTCAAACAAGTCCAATAAATAATTCTCTAAATCCTCTGGATTATATTTTATATATTTTCCGGCATGCCTTCCACTTTCCAGGTGATTTCCGAACCTTCCCATGAATGAGCGGTAAGCTGGAATCACTTTCTCAGAAATAGATATCCTAAGTTCTTCACGAAGCTGAGGATCTGGGACTTTCCAAGCTGTCTGAACCCTGTAGATGTCTTCAAAACAAGCATTGAAATTCTTAAACCTTTCCTTCAAAGCAACCTTTGATGCATTATTCGAGCTCCCACCAATCCCTTCATCCTTCAAACAAGATAAGACCTTGGTCCATGATGCTCTAAGGTACTGTGTGGCATACTGCCTAATCAGCCCCCGCCGTTTCTTAACAGAATTATCACCCAAAAGATTCCGAAGCTCTGAGTCTTTCACCTTTTGCACAATGTAGAGTATGTTGTTCATCAGGAATATATATCGCATTGCAGCATCCTCATACACCTTTGACTTCTCCTCAATATTCGACTCCAAAGACATAATCAGAGCCGACAGCCGCCTAGCAAAGGGGGACATGCTTTCCAACTCTGAATTATCAGCATTCCTCCTCTCTGACTGGGCCGTTTCATCCTCCAAATTCTCCAATAATAAGTTGAGAGTATTACTATAATCCACAAGCAACTTTGCATAATTCATCACATATCGAGCAAGAGGATGAATCTCACCATTCTGGATGGGCTTCTTGGAAGCTTCCCCCTGAACTGCATTCTCAAACTCCACAAAAGTCCCGATAGCAGCTTCACCTAGACCATCCAACACACCCTGAGCCTCCTTACACACCATATCACCTGCATCTTCATCCATGAATAATGACTGCAAATCAGGTAAGACCTGTGCTAAGGCATCATACATATCAAGAATCCTAAACAGTTTCTCCACGGACCTCCTCCCAATCGCGACAGCCTCCCCAAAATTCAACAACTGCATCACACAACCTTTAGAAGTCTCTAGAAAGCAGACTTCTTTAATCAAATCAGACCCAGAAAAAATCTGCTCGCACAGATGCTTCTCACTCGACAGCAGACCACGAACAACGACTTTCACTGCTTGAATCCATTTCTTCATCTTGTCATCCAAGGATCGCCATTCGATCTTCTGAACCTCCTCAATACTCAATTTCTCCACTCCAAGAATAGCCATACATTCCTCCAGAACATCTCGCCGAACACTACAATAGACCTGGCAGCATTCCTTTTCATAACCAGATCGGATCATCCTATCAGCAATATCTTCAAGTTCGGTAACAGCTTCGGGGTGAATCAATTCAAGGGACATATCATCCCCTCCAAAGCTCACACCCCTACTACCATGGCTGTGGTGGCTGTACCTCGCGCTGCTGACATCCTCGAGACTCTCGCTCGTCTCATCATTAAAGAACTCCGTCGCAGCAATCGCGATAGCGGCAGCCGACGACGAGAGCGACGAGCGGTGGAGGCGGTCGGGGTCAAGGGCAACGGTGTTCCGGATCAGCACGTGACGGAACTCATCCTCCAGCCGCGTCATCGCCAGCTGCAGCGCGTTCTCGGCACGGTCCAGCACCTCGTCGCCGGCATCGCCCGATCCCAGGTGGAACTCCTCGGTCAATTGTATGATCTCATCGACCGCCTCCAGGTAGTCGTCGGGAAACGACGACGAATCGGCGTGGCTGAGGATGATCCGCTCCGCCTCGTCGAATCGGGTGGGGGCGGCGGACGAGGAGTCGTCGGCCGCCGCGGCGGCCGACGGATTCTCAACGAAGGAGGAGAGGTTGGAGAGGCGGTTGTCGAAGGAGGAGAAGATCAGCAGCATGTCGTCGGTGTCGCCGGAGGTGTTCCCGAGCGACTGCACGATCCGCTGCGCCGTGGCCAGCACCTTGTCCTCGCCCTGGATTGCCGCCGCCATCTGCTTCCGATTTTGAGTGGATGGCGCAACTGCGAGTACAGTAAACTGATTGAGAAATTAGGGCACAGGAAATTGGGGGATTTATTGGGGGAAATTGGGAAAGCGGAAGGTTGCCATAACCCTAGAAAGGATTTGATCGATCGATCGATTGAAATTGGAAATAGAAATTAGGGATAAGGGGAAATGAGGCGTGTGGGGGCGTTTGTTTGGTTTAGGGCGAGAGAGAAATCAAAGTCTCTGCTTACAGGTGGTTAGGGCCGCCTTCATTGCATAAACTAAATACCAAACGCTTCAAATTATTACAACTATTCAATGCTCTACTCCTACCATTATTATACTCCCTCCGTCTCGTTTATGCAATCCGTCACTCGAATACGAGAATTAAGACAATCTTAATTAAAAAAGAAAATAGATTATCTCAATATTCATTTATTATAAATGAGATGGATCAAATGTGAGGGGTTGTGGTTTGACTTTGGGGTGATCAGTCCTTTTGATTTGATTTGATGGAATCAAACTTTGGAAAATCTAATTATTGAAAAAAATCATTCCTTATTAAATTAGATTTTTCCCCCAAAGTTATCGCCAAAAAGTTTTAATGGGACATGACTGTCTTAATTAAGTTGCCTCTTTATTACATCTTTCCCTTTTTATTTTATAATATTATTACACTAATCACATTCCCCTAATTTAAGGTCTCAATTAAATCTCATGTCTAATCAATTTAGTTCTTTACTAAATAATTTATCTACCCCCTTTTTAAATTTTCTTTGAAGTGCGATTTTTTTTTTCCCTCGATTTATTAAATTAAAATAAAAAAAAATTATAAAAAAAGAAGAGCATAAATATGTGAAGGGGAGTTGCAAATTTACAATGCTAGGTAGAAAAGGTGAACACAATGGAAGCCAATATGAAAATGGAAGAACCCTAACTGGCAACATCAGGACAGGCTGTGGAAGAGCAATTCACACCTTACCAGTTTCTGATATTAGGGCTATTTAAGCCACCTTAGTTCTGGAGCAAGTGCCCGTCCCGTGTTTCGTCCTGACACGAGAAGAAGCGATGTGAGAATGTAAGTTAGCCATGAGAAAGGGGTATTGCAAATTTGCAAACAGAGTACAGCAAGACTTACAGGTTCAGACAGCTGGCCTTTTATAGAGTACATGGACTTCAACATCATTTCCATAGTGTCTTTAGCCAATTGGAACTTGATACCCCTCTCGCCTGCATCTAGTTGAGCATCGCCTTGTAGCTGCGAAAGGTATAGTTAGATGCAAGAAACTTATTACGAGAGTCGAAGTTCATCTCACACGCCAGCAAAGAAAAAATACCTCCAGGTTTATAACTGCAGTAGGCTCTGTTTGTTCCGCACTTGGATTTGCCATGTTCCAGGTCATTGACTTCAAGCGTGGCAAGATGACCTGTCCGGATGAAAAGAGAAAAGAGAAAAACGAAAAAGGAAGATATGAACATTTTGTAATCTAGAAACGTTTATCGTTGGAATGAACTGCACTATAATTTCTCTATATACTATGAACGGATGAACTCTCACTTCATCATTTGAAATATCCTGTCGCCACTCCCTTTGGAACTTTTGCAGTAGAAGTGTCAGAAGTCTTGTTAGTTCAGGCAGAACTTTGTCGGGGAACAATTTCTGAATCTCGTCTTTGTTGACATTATCATAAACACACTTCCGAATCAATGCTCGTAGGCACACTAATAGCTGCAGGAAGCACATAATACATCGGCTAATTTATTTACTGGATAAGAGACAATACAGTCTACTGAATTACAATCAAATGTATACAGCATAACAGCAAGAGGGCAACATATCCACACAAAACCATTCGGCATACACAATAAAGGCACCACCCCAGACTCTATGCCAGAAATCAAATACAATTTTCATCCCTTAGCAGCCTTTGATGCCCAAAGTTAATTCTACCCTAGCAAACTCTTTATACAGAAAATATTTTTCACTTTCCTCGAGTCATATACACCAGCACGAAATAAGAAAAACGAGACTCCTTATTCCCTGAGAACATTCACCTTCCTCTGACCAGCTAATTTCTTGAGATCTTTACCAAAATTTAGTCCCGACGGCCCCAAAGCCAAGCAGAAACCCCCAAATATTATAACAGTCACTATCTCTTCAATCTTAATCTCCATAAACCATCTTACAGTTCAAGAGACGTGAAAACAAGATCTTGAGAACAGAGTCATCTAAACAATTCAAAAATTAAAAAATGATACTACTATTTTCAAGCATACGACTATTGACTAGTTTATACAAACTGCAGGCAGCCAGTACTACCAACGCAGATAGGGAACACAAGAGGGATCTTGCAGAGTTTGCACCTGGAGACAGAGTGCTCAAACTGGAAACGGATGCATGCGTATCATGCCTTAATTATGAGACTGATAAGCATGAGTAAACACCCTTCCCAAAAACAAAGAAATGAAAAACAACTTGTTCCATTTATATCTACAAGAGTACAGGAGGTGACACACTACGAGCAAAGCCTAAAACTCGCTAGTGGTTTAAATAATAAAGTGACATCATAGCATCTTCTACGTTAAAGAGAGGCATAGGATCTTATAGGATCAACAGCTTATTTATTGCATACCATTGTTACATACCTCTTTCACACCACTTTGCATAACCATCTCACTCCTCTCTCACTAGACATCCATCGACATGTACTATTACTTACTTTCTTACACAGTAATACGATAACATAATCGATGTTAGGTCTATTTACATTCCTAATCTACTTCCACCTCCACATCATGCACCCATGCTAATGTTCCTACCATCACTCCCCCATAACCAATAGAGCAGAGATTGCTAATTTCCCCTTTCTACTTCACCATCACTCCTATCTCAATAGAAGTACAGCAATGAAAATTTTTCAACAGACTTATCAGGTTTCCCCCCAGCAAACAATCACAGGAACAGACAGCCAGATAACGGATAAACATCAGCCCTACCACCGACAAATCGAATTCATCTTATCAAAAATGAACAACATCACTTCCATCATCAGCATTTAAGAAATACAGTAGCTCCACAATGAGCAGCGAAACCGCAATTTACAACTTTCAGTACCGAAATAATCACGGATTCGAGCAGGAAAGGAAGGGCTAGAAATTTTAGAAAAAATACTGACCGGATCGAGGTCGGAGTCGTTAGGGAGGCGAAGGATATCGCGGAACATTTTGCGGTCGGCGGCGTCGAGGCCGGTGCGGCGGGTGCGCCAGAGAGCTTGGAGTATGTATTCCACCGATTCCTTCGAGCTAGCCCTCACCAGCAACGGTAGGTGGCCCCACATACTGTGATTGCTCCCATCCCCCATCTCCTCTCCTATCCTTCCAAACAAACCTCCATCAATTTCTTCCCTTCACTGCTATGGAAATCACCACTCCACTTCCTCACGCCGCCGTACACACGTAAATATTGTTTGAATTTAAAAAAATAAAAATCTATTTTTAAAAATATACAATTTATAAAAAAAAAAACGTATATTGAGAATGGGCTTTTCTCCGATTGGGCCGGTTTTTGCTATTGGGCTTCTCGAAAAAGGCCCAACTGGTTTTAAAAGGATCCAAGCCCAAGGCTGTTGTAATCTATATATATATAGTTCTGATCGTAAGTACTCCCTCCGTCTCTCGTAAGACACTTTTCGACGTGGAAGGTACCTTCTCGATAAGAGAATAATTTCTTATTGGAGTAAGTATTAAGAAATTTAAAACTTAATGAGAGAGTGATTAGGTCAAATTAACTCATAAAGATGTTTTTCTTTTTTTTTTTTTTTTTTAATTAAAAGAGGTTTTTTCCCATTTGTGGAGAAGTGGAGGTAGTTAATTAGTTAAGAGTCAAAAGAGAAATCATGGTAAATTGTTGAAGAAAAAAGCAAACTATTGCAATCGCAGGAAAGTGCAGGAAAACAAAGAGATGATGATGGTGATATATTGACTCCTTTTTCCTGCATACGACAATATTCGTGTAAACATATACTTTGAGAGGGATCGATCGATCATCGCCAATTCCATCAAAGCAATTAATTTCCCCGTCCCCACTGAAAGAAAGACGTCTCTTTATTTTATACCACCTTATATTCAAGAAACGTTTCTCTTTCGAAGGGACGTACAGACGGTATAGCAATTTCACGATCACTCTACAACATTGCAACTGTGCTGCTGCTTTGAGATAAGCCCTTTGAATGGACCAAATTTCAGCATCCATCATTTCATCAAATGCCAAATTATTATATTTCAACACTTAGATGTGTGTTTTTTTTACAACTTTTTTTTTTTGTTTCCAATCATAAAGCAGCTCTCTCTCTCTCTCTCTCTCTGCATGTTCGCTCTAGCTATGGTGCTATCCTCATTTTCCATTGTGTCAGTGATTGAGTCCCACAAAAAATGAAAGAAAAACTTGCCCACCTTCAAAAAGCAAAGGTGGTGTGCCACTTTTAAAAATGGCTGCAATTTATGAACCCATCCAAAAATCATTACCCCTTCTTTCTTAACCTGGAAATTCTTTCTATCAATGGCTAAAATTCTCCATGACAATTCTTGATTGTGCTCCCAACTCATAAAAAAAAAGAGGTATAAACCCCTACATATGCATGTGATCTCCTAACATGGAAATGTTTGTCACATGCAAAATCACCTCCCATTTCCCAACGTGGCTTCTTGAACATGGAAACCCTAATACTCTCCCCGTCCCGCTAAACTGGAGGAACGCCTTTAGTTCGGTGGGAAGAGAGTATTAAGTAAACCTATGGATATAAGTTATTTGGATTATGCAACAAGTACTCTAATCCTTATTGTGAGTGTGTGAGGTGCACAATCTTACAATTTGATGAGGACAAATGTTAAGGATTTGTCATAATTTTCTTTGTTGATCATCATTCAATTGCTTGGCCCTACATCTTTTTTTTTTTTTTTCTATGTGTGTGATGCTTGTGCTTTCCATGGGGGAATTTAATTTGATTGCTATTGCAATTCTTTGAATTTTTATATATATTCAAAAATATATGTGACATGACCACTTAAATTAAATAGCTAGGTACTATTATTAAGTATGTGTATGTATGCACAATTATTTGATTTTGAAAGAAGAGTGGGAAGGGTTATTTATAATTTTATTCGTCGTATAACTAACTCAGCTTGTCGTGGATATGAGCTGACATTTTATGCTCATTTCAACGACGAGCTAAGATGGCAATGCGAGGCAAGGTGGAATGAGGAACGTGGGTTGTAAATAAAAGTAGCTAAAGTTCAAGTCATACGATTTACAATATATATATAACTATATATTCTCTTCGTCTCATTTTGTTTAACCTGTTTCATAAATACACGTGAATGTAAGATAACAAAAACGAGTCGGAAAACAATGGGACGATCGAGAGAGACATTGCAAAATGGGGGGAAAGGTAGAATATTATACTATATAGGTAAAAGGTAATGTATTTGACTGAGCACTCAATCAAGAATTTTGACATGCTCTGTCTAACAACAGTTGATAATAATCCTTATCGAGTACCTCTTTTTGTTCCCATACCTAGTGCACCTTTTCCCTATATAAAGATGCAATCTTTAATTAACACAATGCCCCTCCGTCCCCCTCCGTCCCGTCTCAGACGTTACATTTTCATTTTCGAGACATCCCACAACAGATATTACGTTAACCCATATACCACTCAACACACTAGCCCACACTTCAATTCATGTCTCGGAAACGAGAAGAACGTAACATCTGGTACGGGGACGGAACGAGTACATAAGTGCTTCTAATCAGAAGAAACATGTCAAATGGGGTGCTGTGCTGCAAAATATGGCTGATAATGATGCTATATGAGAACTCATTACATATATAAATCTTATCTAGAAAAAGTTTCTTTTATAGCAGACAATGATAGTGGGTGTTTGGTTTTTCTTGAGATTTTTTACTAAAGTTTAGCAGTTAGAATACAAATTCTCATTTCTATACAGCTATATATATAAATTTCTATTGGCTGTGATTGCAGCAGCAGCTTCAAATTTTTGTTCTCTTCCATTTGCCCTTTTCAAACTCTACAGGGTTCTTGCCTTGACCATGACCATATATAACAAATTGGGGTATATGTACCCTATACTTTTCAATCAAAGTATCACTCGACGCGGAAGTGGTAGGTAGTTAAGTTTCGAGGCTAAAGATGTCGAGTTGGAATCCTCTGTTACGTGACCTTTAATCTGCATGTTATTCGAGGGAAAAAAAAAAATCACTTAGAAATTTCATAATTCACCACCCTTGTTTTACCATGAAATGTTGGAAAGAATTATTGAATTAGAGTAGGTGTAGATTATGAAAAGATGTCCCACATTTTACTATATGCTTACTTTTGAAACTTGGCTCACATTAATTTCATGACTATATAAGTACTTATCTCCTTGCAATGTTTATACGATCATCTTCGTCTGACAGTGACAGAGCTAGGATTTCAGAAACGAACATTGAGTATTTTTTAAGGAAAATCGTGCGGGCTAAATTAATTAATCTAGACCCTAGATCTGATAGTCGACACGCAACACGACTAAATCGTAGTACGTCGTCCTAATTCGAACAAGTGTGAACGTTGGTCTTATATTGGCCACAAATTAGATTCATAATGTTGGGATGAGTTTATGATTTAGCCAACAAAATCAATCATCAAATGAATTCCATTGTAGCGTGCAAGAATAATCAAGATTTATGATCTTGTATCAAAGATTTTCAACACTAATTCACTCAATAAAAATAAAAATGTTTAAAATTGTGGAAATGAAGACAAAAATGGAAAGTCATTCAAGAAATTTTAACATTCTTCCTAAATGAAGAAAGCTTTGAACAAACTCAAAGTTAGAAGTGGGGGAAATGCTGTTCTAACTGGCAGTTCCCTTTCTTTTATTACATACTCCCTCTGTCGACTCGGTCGAACTGGCTCATATATATTCAACATGTGAGTATTAAAATATATAGACGAGCCAAATATTTTTACCATCTCAAATTCCATTATTTTTTACTACAAGTACAAGGATCTTCAATCTTAGTACAAGAATATTAATTTCCAGTACATCTTCAATTCATCAATCATGGAAACTGCAGCAAATAATACAAAACTCATTATTACAATTATCTTATTCTGCACATGATAAATACTCTAGTACTCTCCTTCATATTCATTACTCCAAAGAAAAAGAAGAAAGAAGAAGAAGAAAACCCTAAAACGACGACGTTCGGTTGCTTTTCACCGACCAGACTTAACCCTAAATCAAAGAAATTAGGGTGTAAACTTGTGCCTGCAATTCTGGCAAGTGATCTCCATGCAGGAGGAAGAGGAGGAGACCCTCTCCTTCACCCTCTCCGCCCTCTCCGCCTCCTCACGCGCCGTCTCCCACATGGCGCGGGCGCGGGCGAACTCCGACTGCGCCAGCTCCATCTCCCGCCTCGTCAGCTCCCTCACGCGCTCCGCGTACGCCTTCTCCATCGCCGCCAGCCGGATCTGCTCCGCCGCCTGCCACTTCAGAGCCTCCACGCACGGTGGCTCCGCCTCCGGCCTCCTCGCTCTCCTGACGCGCTCGGCCGGGGCGTGATTGAGGCTTATGGAGAGCTGGAGGTCGAGCGGCGGGGGAGGATCGCCTCCCGGTTTGAATCTCGAGGAAGAGGCGGCAGCGGCGGAGCTGCGGGAGAGGAGGTGGGGTTCCTCCATTAGGAAAAAGACGGAGACCGGAAAAAAATATGAGGATTTTTTGGTGTGTGCGTGTGGTGTGGGGTGGTTGAATAGAGAGTATTAGGGAATGAAGGGAGGGGGTTTGTATATATATAATGATTTTGCTATAAAAGGGTTAAATTTATTTATGAAAAAGAAACATTTTTCCCATGCAGAGAGGAGAAGAGGGGGCCAAAATTTTAATCATTTGTAATTTTTGCATGTTCTTATATATGAATATATGGATCTTGGACTATATATATTTACATTGTACATGATTTTGTGTTATGTTTTGTGTGTTTTGTGTGTGTGTGTGTTATTTTGTTTTAAACTCAATTAGTGATGAATTTAATGGTGAACAAATGGAAGTATATGGATTTTGTCATGTGGTGCATGGAAATTGGATTTGATGTAATGTAGTTTGAATAAATGCACTTCTAAATGTGTAGTTTTGCCAAATAAATCATTGTATACAAGTAAACATATACTCCCTCGTCCTGTTTCATTAGCCTAGTTTGTTATTTTTTGGGTCGTCTCATTTCATTAGTCATGTTTTCTAAAATGAAAAGAAATAATTCCTTCATTTTTAATATGGATTTCTTACTTTTAACTTTTAATACTTCGCATAAAACCTCGTCCTAGAAAGAAGCTGCAGAGCTGCTGAAATGATGGAGGGAGTACTAATTATTAAAAACAACTCTCCCTAACTTCAATTTAAGCTTATAGTATATAATAATTCCAGTGATATATGTATGTTATTGATGCAGTATTTTATAACCGCCCTGGTTATAAAAAGAAGTGTAATCTGGCAGTACGAATGGATCAGAGTACGTCTTTTTGAATCATTATGTGAAAATTTTAAGGTCGTGTCACGAAAGACTCGATCGAGAAATGTGGGGTGAGTGAGTATAATTCTTAATTTCGTATTCTATAGTGGTCCAATCAAATGTGAAGAAAAGTACCGCATGGGACATATAGTGTACCTAGTTGACCTAAAGATCCAAAAATTTGTATATTCAATTGAAATTATGCCGACAGTAACTTTTCATCTGATTTTGGAGATACGTGATTATAATAAATTTACTTCGATATATAATTAAAATTAAAAATTCCTTTATGGCAATTTGTGTAATTAATGGATTATTATCGAGTATTGTATTTAGATTTGTAAATTAATTAATTCCATCACAACAATATAGTTTTAGATTTGTTATTTTTATCCTCATATCAAAACGATATCGTTTTAATGATTGTGCTCGTCATATCTCGAATTAAATGTATGACATTGAGACATTAAATGTTTTGTCGATGTAAGAAAAAAATTCAAAATTTATAAAGTTTATGAATATAAAGTTAAATAAATTCTTAATTTATGAAATGACAAATTGATTTTAAGTGTGATGGGCCTTGACCTGTTGGCCCTAAAAAATTAAATGGAAAATGAGAAGAAAAATTAAAGGGCCAATAAACCCATTTCTTCACCACAAAAGCCCACATATTCCATGTGGGACTCCAAAACAAGGCCAACATATTGATTATGTAGTTTGAAAATAAATTCAATCATTTTGGAACACTCAATTATTATTATCATGTCACACAATCTATCAACTTTTTTTCTTTGATTAAATCATTAACACTAAATTAAAATACTGAACCACGAAAAATTCGAACTTGAAACTTCTGATCTTGAATATTAACTTTTCTTTAGGTGGAGCAACACACTTGCACTATCACTTGATGCATTTTTATTTGAGATAGAAAGTCTTTGAATTTGTTGTTTTCAATTTTGTTATGTTCGAGCTAGAATTGATTTGCTTAATCGGGACGTTCCACTTCGATTGACTTGTTTTCTAAAATGGATATAATTAGCTTTTATTTTTTATTGTGGGCCCCTTACTTTACACTTTTAACATTGAGCCTAAAACCTCATACCGAAATGAAACAAGTCAATTGAAGTGGAACGGATGGAGTAATAAGTACTCCGTCACTGCCACACTACTTGGGCTATTTGAATATAGTAATATATTCCCCTCCGTCCCAATTCACTTGGCTTGTTCAATTTCGGTACGGGATTTTAGGCACAATATTAAAAGTGAAAAGTAAGGGATAATTCTTTCAATTGTAGAAAACAAGTCAATTATAGCAAAACGTCCCGATTAAAAATGAAATCAAGTGAGGTGAGACAGAGAGAGTACTCAGTTTTAATTATTGGACTCAAGTTCATTGAGACGAGAGGAAATTGAGTACTATTTAGTTAATCTGATAATCAAAATGCAATAAAAATTTTGAGCCCATGAAATTACAGACTGGGACTACTTACTGGGCCCAATGGGCCCATATTATTTTGGGCTTCAATTAAAATCAAACTAATTTGCGGGTAATTAATTATTCAATTATTTTTCATTTTTTACAGTAAAGTTAAATCGTAAATTACCCTTTTACGGTTTTACCTGAGTAGAGTAGCCATGGATGAATCTTCATCGATTCATCGTCACTAATCCAGAACTACTGGTGGAATGACTTAACTCTGAAGGAATGAAGAGTAGATAGCGTAAGTGCAGGAAGGAATGAAGGAGCGATGCAATTACTGTAACTGAAAATCTCAACACAGTAACCGAAGAGGAGGAAAATCGCAAATCGATGGCGACGGAGGTGCACTCGCCGCTGCCCAGATCCGCCACCGACTTGTTCGGCGACCCGATCGACGACTCGCACCCGCTCTGGCTCAACCCGACCAAGTTCTCCGATCCGGCATTCGATCCGGAGTCGTACATCTCCGATCTCCGCACCTTCGTGCCCTTCGACACGCTCCGTTCGGAGCTCCGATCCCATTTAGGAGCTCTTAAGCACGAGCTGGTCGAGCTAATCAACCGAGATTATGCCGATTTCGTCAGCCTCAGCACCAAGCTCGTCGACGTGGAAGGCGTCGTCGTGCGCATGCGGGCCCCGCTCCTCGAGATCAAGGAGAAGATCCTGGCCTTCCGCGGCTCGGTTGATAGCTCGTTGGCGGCGCTGCAGAGCCGGCTGAAGCAGCGCGCTCAGGCGAACGAGGCGAGGGAGGTTTTGGAGCTGTTGCTCGACACGTTCCATGTCGTTTCTAAGGTATAGTATTGCCAACTTATTCGATTAGCTATCCGCTCTCTGATCTCTGATCGATTCCTTTAGTTTCTTTTGATCCTCTAGCGATGATGTACTTTGATCCGATGAGTTTTATCCTTTACACTTCGTATTAGTGTACTAATTGAAAAATGTGAATGTATTTGATGTTTGTGGTGGACTTCGCTATAGGTCTAGAGAGGATTAGTGGAGCTGAGGTTTGTATTAGAGTGGTTTTGTTTAGTAATTTCATTGAAAATGGATTGAGTTAGTTTGAGCTACTATCATGCATTCATGCTGTATCATACGCAAAAGGTTCACCACTTCACTACCCAATCTTCAGAGTTAGTCTGTAGTGCTTAATCTCCAGTGTAATTTGCTGTGTCCTCGTGTACTCTTAGCATCTTAGGTGCTCCAGAGTAAGGTCTGTAAAAGTAATAATTATCTAAACCGGGCGACTATGAGTTGGACTAATACGTACTTATCAAACAACTGAGGGCGCTCGATGGTACCAATATCCTAGTAAATAATTTTTCCTCTTCACTTGAGGTTCCCTCTGGTACACTTTTCGGTGCTTCCATCTCTCCTGTATTACTTATATGTTAAAATTTGTGTTGGTCAGGTCGAAAAGTTGATAAAGGAGTTGCCTACTGTTCCAGCTGATTGGTCTGGCAGTAACATCAACTCTGCCGAGAAGGGTCAACTAAGCAATGGTATTTCTTTTCAACATACAGAAAACGGAACCAATCTTAGAGAAACACAAAGCATGCTCCTGGAGAGAATCGCTAGTGAAATGAATCGTCTAAAGTTCTATATTGCTCATGCACAGGTCTGTCTTGCTTCATCTCGTAGTGGGAATTTATATCCTCCCTTTATTATGACTATGCATTGGACATTTTCCCCCTCTATCTCGTTAAAATTCTGGCTCTGCTGCTTCTTGACTATATAGTAATTTGTATCTTGTGTGCTATTAGGATCTGATCTGTGGTGGTGTATACAACTGCTTGCATTGTTTGATACACATGATTGAATGAGTTGAAGTGATATGAAATGTCTAATGGTACTTAATATTTTACTTTCATAGTACTACACCCCTGAAATATACACAGTTTCCTATCCTTTCCTCTTTCTGCTTTTTCAAAACAAATTCTTGAGCTATCTCATCTGTGTTTTATATCCATCTTTTGCTGCTCATGCATGCTTGTCTGTGTACCCCCCCCCCCCCCCCCCACCCCCCCCCCCCAATCAATGTTTTAAAAGGCGGTTTTAAGCCTCGAGGCGTTTTCCCGTAGCCTCACGAGGCGTAAGCCTCGAGGCGTTCCGAGGCGTAAGCCTCAATAATATTAATAAAAAAATATAAATATATTATATATAATTAAGTAACACATAAAAAAACATAAATATATCAATGTCACTGAAAATCAATAAATTCCAAACAAAGTTACTCTCAAAAGTCACAAGTACCATCACATTTCAACATTCATAAATAAACTAAAGCCCATAGAGTTTGGGAGAGGAGTTGAAAGTTGAAACCCTAATCTAATGAACTGCCGCGTTATCGATAATCTTAAGAAAAGATAATTCAAATTGATTTAATTTTCTTGTTAGGGCTTTAAAATTAAAAGCCCAACTTTAATTACTAAAGCCTATAGAGTTCAGCCCAAAATTTTCCTTAAAAAAAACGTGTTATACAAAAAATCTGAGGCTTACGCCTCTATAACCGCCTCGCCTCGGAACGCCTCGGAACGCCTCACAGAAGGTGAGGCGTAAGCCTCGACAGAACCTACTGAGGCGGCGCCTCAGAGGCGATTTTGGGCCGCCTCGCCTCGAGGCGCGCCTTGAGGCGTACGCCTCAAGCGCCTTTTAAAACACTGCCCCCAATGAATGAAATCCTACTCAATACCTTTGTCTAGCTCTCATAGATGGATGTAAGTACCTGTTTAGCAACCCAGTGTAGGTTTCTTCTATTGTGAATAGTATGTAACTAGTGAAATTGGGGACCTGGAATACTGATTCTGGTTCTGTATGTGATGGCTCTACAGAATATGCCCTTCATAGAGAACATGGTGAAGAGAATTCAGAATGCAAGCTTGTTATTAGATACAAGCTTGGGACACTGTTTCGTAGATGGGTTGGAACACAGAGATGCAAGTGCTATATACAATTGTTTACGAGCATATGCTGCTACTGATAATACCAGTAGTGCTGAAGAAATTTTTCGCTCAACCATTGTTACGCCATTTGTACAAAAAATTATCTCTCCTGGCTCGTCTGGAACAGTTGGTGGGTCAACTGGAGACGATCTTGAGCAAGACTATGAAAGGATCAAGCAACATATTGAAGATGACTGTAAATTTCTGTTGGAAATATCTTCTACAGGTGGGCTTGTTTTTCAGTCAGAATAATATAGCACCACAATGTTCTCCCGAAAGCTTCATCCTGATTTGTGTTGTGTACTGTATCACATTGTAAAAATTGAGTAGTTTTGAGTAACTTAGCTTTGTATTCTTACTCTGCATTTTAATCTGGGTTTTGTGTAACATGTATACGTATTATGGACTTGGGCTATTTATGTTTTGATGTATCAACAGGATTGTAAATTCGTTGCCGAGGAGCTAATTTTCACTATTTGTTTTATGCAGAAAATTCAGGTCTTCATGTTTTCAGTTTTCTGGCAAATTCTATTCTCAAGGATGTTTTATCAGCCATCCAAAAGGGGAAACCTGGGGCTTTCTCCCCTGGAAGGCCCACGGAATTCTTGAAGAACTATAAGTCAAGCCTAAGTTTTATGGAATATCTAGAAGGTGATAGATGGACCTTTTTACTCGCTCTTTGCTAGTGACTTTGTCCTACGATAACAGTTTTTACTCATGTGCTTTGTTATTTTTCAAGGTCACTGTCCCTCTAGGTCTGCTGTTGCTAAATTCCGTGAAGAGCCTGTCTATATAGAGTTCATGAAGCAATGGAATATTGGAGTTTATTTCTCGTTGAGGTATGCATGATTTATTTCATTCCCTATATCTCAGGCCTTGTAAATGTTGGGAAGGTTGAACTTGAAAACGAAATGACCTTATCTGAAGATAGAGCTGTGGCTTTGTGACCTCAGGTTTCAGGAAATAGCTGGGGCTTTGGATTCTGCACTCATGACTTCTACTCTTGTAACCTCCCAGAAATCCTCTAACCTGGAAAATTCTCAAAACTTGGTATTGAAGCAAAGTATCTCTCTTATGGATTGCTTGCGATCATGTTGGGGAGATGATGTCCTTCTAGTTTCTTGTTCTGACAAGTTCCTGCGCTTATTTTTGCAACTTCTATCAAGGTCAGTCTGCTCTATAGCTTTGCTCCAGATTTCTTTGACTTAATCATTAGGATTTCAAGCCGAACAAACATTTTGGAGTGAAATTCTATCTGTTTATCGTGCAGATACTCGAATTGGTTGTTGGCTGGACTTAGTGCCCGGAAAGCTGGTAATGCAGCTGCCAATTCTGGATCTGAATGGGCAATATCTGCTTCCCCAGATGAATTTCTTTTTGTATGTATCTCATATAATTTGACAATGTCTGGTTATCTGCAAATTGATTTCCACAAGGCCTTATTGTTGTCCTTCAGTGTATAACCTTTGTTTACATGCCAGGTAGATTGTTCTTGTCACGTAAGACCTGAAAAGAATGATGCATTAGCTGAATTCTAAAGAGGCCCATAATTGATTTACCACCTTCTTGTCAAACTTAATTGATACTAGATGGCTTAAGGAATATTTAAGCTTCTCTTTGTGAATTTTGGAATATGCAACCCTTTCAAGTGACCATGTCCAATAATTTGGCAATTTAATCACCCTGGGTGTAATCTTACTTTTGTTCCTTATTGGAGTTGTATCAATTTCCGAAAATTGCAAGTTTAGGACATGAATGGTTGAAACCATCAATCAAAGACAAAAAAGGAATCATTTATTTCGATTTTTTTTTTTCCCAAATAATTTTTGATAAGTTCTGTAGTTGCCTCATTCCTGATCAAATAGGTATTTTGTTGCAGATAATCCACGATTTAAATTATATTGTGGATGAAGTTTCTGGTGATTATCTTGGCCATGTACTAGGGCTTCTCAAGTCTTGTTCCGCTGAAGTACTTGATCTTGTGAAGCAAAGTATTTTACAGGGTGTCAATTCCCTAAAGGTTCTTCAGCCTCCTGTAATCAATTCGATAGTAGAAGCTCTTGTAGAGAAGTCTGTGGAGGTCAGTTACCTTCTCAAATTTCACCTCAGTTCCTAATAAATTGAAGAATGTAATTATGTTAGCATTATAATGCCACAAATTGTCTTCTGACGGAGTGTAATGTTCTTGGTATTATATATGGATGTTGCGTTGATGTGAGATGAACAATTAATAATTCATTTCATCAAGAATTACCCTAATGCATGTTTGAATAATTTGTGTAGGATTTGCGACAGCTCAAAGGAATAACAGCAACATTTAGGATGACCAACAAACCTCTTCCTGTTAGACATTCACCATATGTAGCTGGAGTTTTGCGCCCTCTAAAGGTACAAAGTTGCTTTATCTTGTCAATCTTACAACTTACAAGCTGCATTTCAAGAAAAACGAGGTCCTTTGAAAATTCCTAATTACAGGAAGCAATTGACTCGTAACTTCCCTTGAATTTTACTTTTTAACTGGCTCACGTGTTTTAGTATTGGATCCCAGACACAATTGCTGGTTTGAGTGCTTCATCCACCCCATAATGAGTGAACCAATACTTATGATATCATCTACTTATTCTTTGAAAGCTCACGAAATGTTTTTTCTGAAAGTTAAAAATATCTAGACCTGAAGTCGTAATCGAGCCTTGTGGGGGATAAATGCAACACATTTTTTTGTTTACAAACTGACTGTCATGTCTTTAATGGAGTTATGAGATGTTGCTTTATTTGTTGTTTCTCACTCAGTTGTAGTTCAAATGACCATGCTGGCATATAGAGACATTTGAGACCCATCTATGTACTAGGAGTAATACCCATTTCTTTCAGTTCATTGCTAACTGCGCATTAGATTCCTTATTAACGTCTTTTAATGTACATACTCCCTCCATCCCATCCTATTCGTCTCACTTGTAGAATATATGTGGGGTATAAAATAATAATAAAGTAGGTCAAATGGGGTGGGATAGAGGGAGTACTATTTATGCTTTTAATACGTTTGCCGACTTTGAAAAACTCTGATTTGAGAGATTATTGTGTTGCAGGTTTTCCTGGAAGGAGAGCGAGCTGCTACATATTTGAAAGCAGAGCACAGGAACGACCTCTTACATGGTGCTGCTTCTGAGATCACTCGTCGATATTATGAATTAGCTTCCGATCTCGTCAGTGTGGTAAGTAAATCTTCCTGAGAACTCCTTTTTTGTTCTGGATCATTCACCAACAATCTTAAAAAGCTTTGCATATATCCTCGCTCTATAAATACCACTACTCCTGCATCTGATTGTCAAAGTCAGTTTAGGACTTTACTCTCCGTCCTTAGGTGTTATATGGCATCAAATTAGGTGATTCTCGTGTACTTATCTTGATTGTAGAACTTATTGCAGGGTATGGGGAAGTACTAGTATAAAAGCTACACACCTTTTATCAAAATAGGTCTTATTTTAAACTATCAAGTTGCAGCAGAAAATCGTTATTAATAATCCTCTTCAACAATTACTGAGAGAACCTTTATATCTCTATAAAACCAACTCAGAAGATTACTATAGTGTTCACCGTACTAAACTGGTTACTAAAATACAATTAACAGGCCAGGAAAACCGAGTCGTCACTTCAGAAAATACGTTTGGGGGCACAAAGGCGAGCCGGAGCAAGCTCAGATGTCTCGGACAACAACATATCTGATACAGACAAGATCTGTATGCAGTTATTTCTTGATGTTCAGGTAATAGCTCTTACCAATATTGTCAAAGATCACCCGAGTTTCCTGCTGCTCATATTTACAAGCTTTTTTTCCTTAAAAATATGCAGGAGTATGGGCGTAACCTCGCTTCCCTTGGGGTTGATGCTACTTCGATACCAACATATCGATCCCTGTGGCAGTGTGTTGCCCCTTCGGACAGGCAAAACACCATAAGCTTCTAGTTCAAAATTTTGCCGTTTGTTCGATAATATATATGTATTCGGAATTATGCTAGAAGAGGAAGCGCAGCCGAGATGTACTAATTTTTTTAGTCTATAAATGAGCTTCTTTTTTCCTTATGTAGAGTAATTTCCTGGCTATAAATTTGTACATCCTTAAATTTGCCTTCAATTATTATTATTTTTTCAGTATCTTTTTCTCAACAATAATTGGAAAATGTCCTATTAATATACTCCCTCCGTCTCTTCCTAAGTGACTCCTTTCCTTTTTGACTTTTTCGGCACGCATTTCCACCGAGACGTAGTACACGTTTTACGATATAATTTTGAAATATTATTTCTTTTACGGGATACTACGATTGTTGTAGTATCCCGTAAAAGAAATAATATTTTAAAATTATATCGTAAAACCCGTACTACCTCTCGGTGGAAATGCGTGCCGAAAAAGTTAAAAAGGAAAGGGGTCACTTAGGAAGAGACAGAGGGAGTACTTGCTACTTCCATTCTGCCCAGTTTGACACGTTTCATTATTTTACAGCTCCCGTATTTTCGCATGCAAGACTAATATCACTAGTAAAACATAGTTTAGAACAAGCGGGATCTGCTTAATCTAAGTATATACTGTAGTATTATATTTTTCATGCAGCTGCTTACATAAAAATTGCTAGGCTACAAAATTGATTGATTACCTTCCCATATTCATTCATATTTCCCCTGTTTTTTCCAAACTTATAAACCAGTAACCAATTCTAAATGCCATGAATGAATCTTAATACCAATCAAATTCAGCATCAAGTATCACCGATTTCCCATGATTCATCGAGCCCTCTATTTTCGCTCAGTGGTCGATAGCACGAGCTTTTCATCCACCATCATATCCAGCAAAATCATTTGGAATTGGATGCACTTGTTTCCAGGTTTGATAGAATCTTGTTTAAATCCTCAAAATATGGCCAGCTCGATTGGGATTTTTCATCACCCTTGCATTCCTGTTCAAAATGGATAAACGAGACAAAATTAGTCGCATAAGTATAAGATGCATATATGTCGCACCTATCATAAGTTGACTCGATCTAGTGACATACGGCTGGATTATCAAAGGTGAAGAAAGGAGTAAGGAAACAAACCTCGTATCTCTGAACAAGGGATGTCCAAAGAGATTTACATTGTCCGGGGCTTCTACTAACTCCATCTGCCAATAAATTTGACGATATCTCTTCCCAGAGAGCCATCCTTCCTTTAAGAACTTGGAATCGATCATGAAGCTCTCCGCGGATTTTAATTAGCTTCTTGACCTCTTCAGGTCTCCATTTATTCCTCTTTATGGTCTTGGATGATTTCGGATGGGGTTTTGGAGGGTCAGAGTCCACTTCAGTGCTTTCGTCTTTCACCTTTTCTTCGGCTTCTGCTGCTAGAGGTAATTCATTAATTTCTGGTTGAACCAGCACCGGTGAGGACACAAAAGACTTCCAAAAATCGTCTGATTCATCAGTGTTTGGTGCTGTATCGGGCAATCCAGAATTTGATGTAGCTACTTCACCTTCAACGCTACGGCTATCCTGATCTGCAAAATCAGCTATTTATATGTATGGTGTTCAGTGAAATGATAGCAGTATGTATCAACCATAGAAAGTTAATTTTAACAGTAGATGAACCAGTATGTAAGATACATGCAGAAAGAAGTCGGGAAAAGGGAAAAAACAAAACACAAATGGCATATGTTAACAAACAATCAGCAACCTCAAAAATAATCATCTTAAAAGTTGCATTTCTATGTTATATTATATCATAATTTCGAAGACTAAGAAATTCTCTTTCAGTGGATCACAGCCAACTGGCTGTCTTATTGAAGCTGCAATTAGCAAACTAACCTTCTAAAACCTGTCCCGGTGTACTTGTTGCTCGTGTCAAGCCACTGTCATCTTCCTCTAGCCTAGCAATCGGTTGCTTTTTCTTCTGATGTACATCAACTGCTTTTCTCAATGCTGAAAACTCAGAATTGATATGAGCCTTCCCGGAAAGTTTGCCATTGATTTCATCAGCAAGCACGCCAACTGGATTCTCAATAGCAATTGCTATCACTTCCGGTCTTTTGCTACTATACTTCCTCACCATTTTTCTTAAAACTTCAGCTACAATTCTTTCCATATGGGCCAGAGGGCAACTCACAGGACAGCTTGACAGCGCAGCATGAGCAGCCTTATGAAGTGAATCCAAAAGTTTTCCTTTATCTAGCCATAAGCATCGTGTTGTAATTCTTATTTTTCCTTTTAATGCCTTCTCAACTGTACCTTCTGCAGGTTGAGGACGCATAATTTCCATACTGCATTGACGGATGAGACTGTAAAGATGCAGTCAAAAAAGTCAAGAGCAGTACATGAAGGATTTCAAGATGCTTACCTGACGACTATAATACCATCTGTTGCAATTCTCATTCTCTCATCAAGACACAGTTCAGTTGCTGTGCCAAATGCTTTGTCACCATCACTGTACATCAACTGGTGTTCAAATATAGTCAGCAGCACATTATTAGCTATATACAGTGGTGTGATGTACCCTCGTGCAGATATATGCAAGAAAGAGAGAAGAGAGGAAAAGTGGAGGAGTTCCATTTTCTAACCTGCAGATTCTCTTTACCAAGGGTAACAAACCCATTTGATAAAACTCTTCTATTTCTCAAATGTGACACCCCTAGCATCTCCCCATTCTTTATGACCTGTATTATAAAGGCAAGCTAAGTGATTAATGTCACACGAAGCAAGAAGTCGGTGCTCCATTAAATCAAACGTCCACGAGGACTCTCTCCTTCACACACAAAATTAATGTCTTAGCCATGATTAAAAGTGCACGCTACAAAAGATACTATATTAAATTGAAGCCAAATAAAGTTTAAACTGAAACTAATTACTTACAGCGGTATGTCGAACCCCAGAAGCTTTCCCCAGCATCTCATGCTCCTTCAAGAATAACAGCTCTCCATGAATCGGCAGGAAGTGTTGTGGTTTAACAATCTTCAGCACTTCATCCTTACAAACAGAATAAGGTTAAGCCCATCAGATGAATTCAACCATGCATAGTGACAGCACCAACATTCATAATTCATGTCTAGGAAATAGCAGTAACAGAAAATGTCAGAGAACTAGTAGGATATCTAAATGAAATTCATTACTATTCCATGTGGATTAAGATCCAGTTTGCTTTTCTGATACCTAAGCAGATATACACTCATAGGAACAGCAAACTGAAAAGGCAAAACATTCACAGGGATGAATAACATGCCTTCAGCATTCATGCAAAGGCAAAAGTACACTCTAAAGTTTTTCCTTAAAACAATACCAAATAATCAATGCAGCGTGCAAAAGGAAAGAATAACTCAGCATCTGCAAGCTGAACGATTGATTATGAACTTTTGAGATCCACCGACATAGAACCCATTCTTAGATCATTCGTGCATAAATTAGCACATAACAAAAACCCTAAAAACAATCAAAATGCATTACCAGTTCTTCACGGTGAGCATGGCCAGATGTATGCAGAAGCTCATTTTTCCCCATAACTATGGTCGGTCCGATTTCTGAAAGGCGGTTCATCATTTTCATGACTCTTGTCTCATTACCTGGAATTACCTATAATGTACAGAATATAAGCAGTTCCCATGTCCATAAAATTTATAAGCAGTTGCACCATTTGAATGTTGCTTTTAAATCTAATAGAAGATTCATTACCTTAGCAGAATATAATATTAGATCTTCTTTGTTCAACTTGAGGGAATGGCTACTTCCATGGGAGGCAAGATTCAGAGCTGCACGTGGTTCTGCCTGACATGGTTGGAAATTAAGTGAAACACTAGTCTATCTACCACTAAACCTTAGCAGAAAAGGCTAGAGTTTCCTACTTGAGAGCCAGTGGTGACAATTAGCAAGTCTTTAGGGGCATAAGCATCGATATCTTCCACTTTCACCTGTCCATTATAACTTTATTAGAAAGTAGGCAAAAGTATACTATAAAAGAAATGAAATGCAATATATGGGAAAAAATCAAAACTATAATTGACAATCTGTCTTGATGAATTACTCACTATAGCTACTAATCAAATTTCCATCCAATACACAAAATTAAGCTAGGATATAGCTGCTGATTATCTTATTCAAAATTTAATAGAGATGTACTCTGAGCAAAAGGTTATACTTGCACACACCACCTTATCAACAAAAAGATTTAAAGAGTATTGTAGAGTAAGTATGAAACTCATTTTACAGTCGGGTTAACAAGGCATCTTCACATATACAAGTTTTTGGTTAAACTACACATGAAACTACGGAAAGTTCAAAACTGTGGCTTGGAAATGAAGACTTGAACCAAGAGGAATGTATGAATCTGTTACCAGAGTTGAAGGATCAATTGGTGCCTTTCCGTCTCTCCATGCAGCATCAAGGTAAGTCCTCAAGGACATACCAACAAAGACCTAAGTAATAGATGTCGATGTGATCTCTTATAAATAATTTCCTCGATAAACTTCTGCAGAAGATAAAGATACCAAAGGGAAAATGAAAAAGATGGAGCATACCAACTTCCTCCCAGTCAAATCAGCTGCAGCTTTTACACTGCCCAGCCGATGAATATTTGAAGCAAATTGAGTGGTTATAACTCTTCCTTTTGCAGCTGAAATATGCCTCAATAACGAATCTGCAACAACTGTCTCACTCATTGTCCTTCCTGGAGAAAGCACATTTGTTGAATCACTCATCATCTACAAAACAAGAGATACAGTAAGTTGCGATTTAAACCTTATCCAAGGGAAAATTCATTGAAATGCTATTTGTTAGATAAAAGAAAATATAAATTCCTTTAACAAGTTTGTTAAATAAAAGCCTATAAGCTAATATTTTACCTTCTTAGACTTACCAAAGTATGTAATATTCTTCTCTAAAGTTACTTAATCAATATAGAAATAGATGGAACATGCCTGATACTATTTACAGTATTTCCCAGGATACAATAATTATGAGATTTTCATTTTGAGAGAAATTGCATGTTGTTTACTCATTAGATCATTATTATCAATTATATGTGTAATCATCAATTATTACTTGTCATAAGTAAACATCACATCGTGGCTGATCTTACAAAAAAAATGTATTTAGATGTTGTTTCGTGTGTCTTATTCTGGTTTGGTATACCTAGGCCATTATTTAATATAGTATAAAGCAGAAATTAAGAGAGAGATTTTACTGCTCACCAGAGTCACTCCTTCTTTTGAAAGCTCCTCCAGAGCTTCACGATCAAAAACATGTCCATCCAATGGCGCCTCGTCAATCTGAAATTAGTTTTTAATATTATAAATCTATAAAAATGGAAATTTTCTCAGAAAAGAAGCATTGTGCGCATATTTTCAACAGTAAAAGATTTCTTTGTTTTGATAATTAGTACCTTAATTGGGGAACAAGAACATACTCCGAGGTCGAAATCATGGGGATAATTATTTCCAAAAGCTAATATCGAAAAAGGAAAAGAGAGAAATCTAAGCAAAGTACCTTCCAGTCCCCTGTGTGAAGAATAGTACCATCAGCACACCGAAAAACCAACCCACAGCAATCTGGAATAGAATGTGTCACTCTAATTGGCTCAACTTCAAAGGGTCCGGCAACAAATTTTCTCCGTGTGTTAAACACCTTAAGTCTAGATGGAAGGAAGATCCCAAACTCCTTCAGACGCTTCTTAATAAGCTGTTTAATAAGAGAAGACATGTGATTAAGAAGTTCTATAACTTCTGGTTCTTAAAATGTAAGGGGATGCGGATGCATATTGAAAATTGAGCTTTAGAACTGCTAGACTAAAGGATGAAATGACTAATTATGAAACTTTAGCATAGTCACTATGTGTAACCATGCCATGCATCATTTGATAAAATGAGTTTGATATGAACACGGTAAACTTATCGCAAACCTCCATTGTGAATGATGAAGCAAATATTGGAGTATGAGAATCCAGCGCTGGAATGACCTGTTCAAATTGGCATAACCAGTGAACTCATAGATTGATAATTCAATATAAACAACACTTTAGGGAACTTTTGACTTGATTACTCAAAAAAAAAAAAATCTATCCTGAAGTCTAGCTTTCAGCAAAGACCGTGATAATATAGAAGAAAAGGATACTCCACTGGTTATAGAGCTTAATGAGTCAACCATATAATTGGCAGTTACATGCATTTTCACTGGCCTCAATTGAGGTTCGTACATCAATTTTGTCCTTGACAACAAAATGCAGTTTAATGTATACAAAGTAAGGCTGAACATAATTGATGTCATTAACAAATATTGGACATGCACAATTGATTTACACAAGATCATCCCACTTTGAGAAGTTAGGGCGAAGTAGAGACTTAATTAGAATCGGTTAAACTACACAAAAGGCTAAACATGTCAGAGAAATGGGCCAATTCAAGGACCTCCTCCTGCAGGAAATGTATCCCATAACCATCATTGATGCAACATACTATCAACCAGTGCAAAATGCTGAATATTTAATTGGACTATACATAAAACTAAATTCTGTTCTAGTGGGAGGAGGGAAAGGACACAAGCATGATCACACATCTAATAAAAGTTTATCACGCCTAGTTTCAATTTTCATTAAAACTCCATAAATGACTGAAAACATCAATTGCAGCATCATAAATTTAGGCATTTAGCAAGTATCAAGAAGTCGAATAAGAAATTTTACCCAAGGCAACGCACCAATGTGATCTTCATGCCCGTGAGTAATAACTACAGCTTCAATTTTGTGGCTCCATTTTCTGATAAAATTGGTGTCGGGTATAATCTTCTGGACGCCGATTTCGTCGTCGCTGAGATGCATTTATATAATATAATCAAGATTTTAAGAAAACAAAGGTGATTTGAACAAGCTTTAGGAAATAAAGCAATATCAGTTTTTGGCAGTCAGTCGTGAAATAGAAAGAGTCTTCACAACTTAAAAAACTGCATGTACTCCCTCACAGAGCCAACAATCAAACAGTCACCACTTACTCTGGAAACATTACACCAGCATCGATCAGAATATATCGGTCGTAATTCCCCACCAGCATGCAATTCATCCCAATTTCTCCTAAGCCACCGATAGGCAGTATACGCAAAGGCGGTCCTTCAGAACCTTCATAAAATTGCTCCATCGTGCGCTTAACAGAATCCTCCATACTCTTTCGAGGTCCTTCTGTTCTCCCATGCCTCCTACGAGGTACCCTGGAGCTATATACACCTAGAATCCACACAAACACTTGCAGCTTCAAAACTAGAATCGAAAAGCATTAAACCGAAAAAAGAATACAGTAGCTAATGAAACCACCCAGAGACCGAAGCCCTGGTTCAAAATACTGTAATCAACAATCAAGCAATTACAGAGCAGAAACGACACATCTAAGAACACACAAAGCAGGCATATAACTACATCCACCTCTTCATCAAGTACGTAATAACAACACGAGCAGAAAACATGCTATTCGCGGCGAGTAAACTTACAGTTCATCCCCAAATGAATCACTACAACAATGTTCACATATTCATCGAACTCAGCTCCACACACACACACACAGAGTAGAATAATATGCGGCATACCTTTTCCTGCAGGGACGGATACGCAGCAGGAAATGAAGCGTTGCCTGGGTTTCGGCTGGCACCAAAAGAGATTGTGCGAACACAGCGAAATTGCACTCGAAGCCGCCATACTTGAGCAGTTCTTCACGGAAATCTATGCACTATACATATATGTGAGGAGGATTTAGACCTAATGGGGAGGAATTCAAGGCTTGAATCCAAAACCCTGGAGAGAATGTGTGGGCGCGAAATGTGTTGCAGGGTTTAAGAAAGGAGGAGGAGCAACGGATTGCTTGCTCATTTGCTCCTGGGCTTAAAATATCTTTTGCTTATCAACAAAAAGCGAAAAGCTGAAGGGATTAGATTTCTCAAACGCCACGCCATCAAAACGCGACTTTAAATCGATGCTGTTCCTTTAGCGACTTCTGCTCACTCGTGATGGTGTGCATAAATGCGATTTATCCAGGAATGGAAACTCAACTCGACGAGAAATGATATGCCGATCCCCACTCCTTGTGCACCTTGGTGGGTATCAATTTTCGTTTGTTCATTTTAGCATTATTTCGTTCGTTTTTTTCATTGTTTTATACTTTAATACCTAAATAGTAATTAATATTAAAATCATAAATTTTACAAAATATATAAAAATTGAGATTCGATTTGTGTTTTTTTCGCCCTGTAACTTCAAAATCAATAGAAACACTAATTGAGTCTCGATTTTTATATGTTTTATAAATGTTATGATTTCAATATCAATGTATAACATAATAGAATATTAAACAATTGCCAAAATTGTACAAAATAATGCAAAAAAAAAGTAAGCAAACGACGATAGATGCCCACGAAGGTGTTCACAGTTTTGAGTTCGGCATATCATTTCTTTATTAGAGAATAAATACACAAACTTTGGACGATTTCTAGTTTTTGTCTAGGTTTTTTTATCTATCTTATTAATATACACAGCCTCCTCGATTGTCTAATTTGCACATTAACTTAACCGTTACCGTTAGGTCAGCACGTTTACATGCTTGTGGGTTCGTGCTTATAGATTCAATTATGATCATGAAAAAAAACTAGTGTAGCAGCAACAAAACATGATTTACAGTTGACAAGGTGTCAAAACACGATTATCTTATGCTATTCAAGGTTTATTCCTACATATCTCCAGATGCTAAGATCCAGACATACATACATACACCAAGATACAGAAGAATAAACACAGCTCATGGAGACACTAGCATTTTCCCGGTTCTCGAATCGACCTTCGACGCCGCCTGAACTTGAGACGCGTACTGCAAGTTCCAAAGAACGTCCTCAAAAGACGGACGAGTTGATGACTCGGGAGAAATGCAGTTGATAGTCAGAGACACGGCAATGGAAAGCGATTCTTGAGAGCACGACGACAGAACAGTCGGATCGACTATTCGTCTCTGCCCTTCCGAATTTCCAAGAGAAACCTGTAAATTGCAGAAAACGGTTATGACATAGGAACTACAGTGTTTTTTGCATGTTTTCTTTAGTTGAATTTTCAAGAGTATGTTTACCATTTCATTTAGTAGAAATGACTCCTTTCTTGCGTGAACCGATGGCCCGATAAGGGACTCGAGCAGTATGATGCCGAAGCTGTATATATCATCCTCGAGGCTCTTCGTTTGCCTGCAAATGATCAGGAGAAACACAGTTTCAGATTTTGATGAAAGACGAAACCAATGCTACGACAGAAAGGCGAAGGAAGGCCGTTTCTCTCACCATGATCTTAAAGCTCCTTCCTCCTCCTGGAGAAAAAGGATAGAATAGTAAGTGGTTACAGTTTTACGATATCTTCGTACAGGCTAACGATGAACACAGGGAGTGTATACGATACCTTGTTCTTGTCAATCTCTTGAGCTACAACAGATAACCCATAATCACTCAACTTTCCGATCCTGTGCTCGTTTAGCAAAATGTTGTTCGCCTTCAACATATTGCTGTAAAAGCCAGGAATAACTCCGGTATGCAGAAAATGCACAGCCTTGGCTATACCAATCAATATAGCTAGCCTATCACTCCATTTCAGCACTTTCTCTGGATTAGTTTCTGAAGAAAAAAGTGCAGCCTTCGTTAAATTTCTGATTTTCCAGCAAGAGTTTAGTTTTGAGTTATTTGCAAGCGACGCTCACCGGAAAGATGAGCTCGAAAATTGCCATTTGGTACGTATTCGTAGATGAGATAGACTCTGTTGGCACCGGCTTCCTGTTTCCCTTCGTTCTCGATGCAGTGTCCCAAGAAGCAGACGAGGTGAGGATGCCGAAGCTTGGCCAACAAATCGAGCCTCAGCTTCAGATTCCGTATTGTGAATTTCCTCGATACTGTCAAGCACCGTATAGCTACCAGCGTTCCGTTTTCCAGCCTTCCTTTATACATCTGAGGAGAGAAAGAAAACAAGTTAACATCATCAATAAACAATCAGAGAATGCACACATTTTTCATTCAAAGGTAAACTCATAGTCGATTCGAATGCAAAGCAACGGAATCATCAACGTAGAAGGGGTGCTGTACCTTTCCAGTTGTGCCTTCGCCCATCAAGGCAGAGCTGTTGAAGTTGTTGGTAGCTGCCTTCAACTCGTCTAGTGAGAACGAGCGATGAAGTGGCGAACCCTGCAGCTGCACGCCTAACTTTGCAGAATCGGAGATATACCCTGTGGCAGTAAACGGCAATGCTTCAGAAAGGATCAATCAATAAGGACAAATGCTATGCAAATGTGGGAAGACGAACGGACTATAAACGCGGGAAGAGCAAAACATACGAGCACTGGATACTATCTCCGCCGTGTAACCGGATACAGAGTTATCATGAACCGCCTTCTGCAGCAAGTGCTGCTCCGAGGTCCCTCGAGGGCAGTACTTTCGACAGAAGAAGAGAAAGCCTGCAGCTAGAAGAAGCACAACTACAGCAATCCCACCAATCACACCTATCAAAACTCCAACACTTTTCTTTTCTTTCTCCTGAGACTTCTCCCTCTCTAGAGGGACGTTCACACAATACGTCTCGGGGTGCTGTTCCTCCTCCTCGTTCGACAAGCAATTCCCGCCAAACCTAACCGTCCTGTTCTTCACATTGGAGCTCAAACAGGAAGGCAATGCCCCTCTAAGCCTATTATTGGACAAATCAACCAACTGAAGCTTGCTCCCACACTTCAAACGCGCGGGGATCAATCCGGCCAACATGTTCGACGACAAGTTAATCGAAGCTACACTAGGCAATGCAATGACTCTATCTACACTACCTCCCTCAGTAAGGGAATTGAGAGAGAGATCAAGCTGCAGGAGCTGACTCAACTTCCCATACTCCTCAGGAATTCGACCCGAGAAAGAGTTGTTCCTCAAGATAACCGCAACCACGCCTTTCGGAAGGTTCGGGAGGCCGGATTCGAGCCTATTGCTGCTCAAATCCATCCAACTCAACCTCGACAAACCACTGAGGTCCATCACCTTCCCAGAGATCCCATTCTTGGACAGATTTATATCAGTCAATGAAGTAAGCTTCTTAAGCGAAGATGGCAATGGACCATCAAGCAAATTCGAACTCAAACTCAAACTAGTGAGATTCGAAAACGAGGTGGTCCAATCAGGGAAGGAGCCATTCAAGAAATTCCCATCAAGCTTGAGAACATGAAGGTTAACAATTCTGGGGAAAGTCTGAGGAATGGATCCATAGAAAAAGTTCCAACTCAAATCCAAGAATTCAAGAGAGTAAAGCCTATGAATCTTGTCCGGGAACGGACCCCAGATGCCTAATGACACTAGGGTTAGAGCCCTCAAGCTGTTCAACCTCGATAGAGTAGCTATGAGTGAATCAATGGAGAAATTCTGGGAAAGAGTCTGGTTTGGGACTGGGAAGCCATGGAAACTGGGGGGCCTTGCCTTCATATCGCCATAGATTTTGATCTCGACAACTATGCTATCTTGGCAAGTAATGTTCACTTGTGGAGTGGAGGAGAAACAGAGATCAACCCCAGGAGTTAGCCAGTAATCTAGCTGTTTTGGGTTCTCTAATTGCTTCCTCAACTGGAGGAGAGCGTTGCTCTGAGAGGATTGAAGCTGGTGGGTGCCAGAAATCAAGAAACTCCATGAGAGGAAGAGGGAAAGAATGAATCTTGGAATTCCCATGTGGATTTTGATGCTGGGTTTTTGATGATTAAATCATGGGAGCTCGATAAATAGTGAAAACGACAGTTTCTTGAAAAAAAATAAGGCCCCAAAGTGGAAAATTCGAATTTGATCGAAAGCAGCGCTGTTCAAATTCAAATAGCCATGGAAAAACCCAGAAAAAAGTGCAGAAGATGAAGGAAAAAAGAGGAGTGAAGAACAGCTCCGAGAATCCCAGTTTTAGCTTGAGAACAACAAAAATCAAACAAAAAGTGGAAATGTTTATTAAAAAAAGGGAGGATTTTTATCGGGAACGTGAAAATGGAGATGGCTGGTAGTGTGGGAGATTATAGTAATGGTGGAGGCACGTGGTGTTTTTTCTTGAGAAATGCAGAGGTGAAATAAAAAAGAAGAAGCCAATAATGGAGAGGGATTTTCAGCGATAAACAAGTAGGAGGTTGGTGTAATTTATTGCTCAAGCCATGTTTTTTTCTGCAACTGGTGAGTGAGCTATCGAGAGAGAGAGAGAGAGAGAGAGAGAGAGAGGTGCTGCTTGCTGACAGTCAAGATTCAAGATTCAAGAGATAGTGTAATTTTCCTTTTCTTTTTTAAAATTTATTTATTGGATAATTCTATTTTGGGGAATTCGAATGTTGGTTATGGAGTAGAATCTATGTAGTACTTCCTCTGGTTCGTGATTTCTTGTGCGTTTTCCATTTTGGGACGTCCCAAGATTTCTTGTGCGTTTCCTTTTTGGGAAATAATTAGCAATTTAAGTACACAATTAGTGATCCCTTATTACAATTAACAAAACCCTAATAAATAAAAAAAATTCACAAATAATTTATTAAAAAAAAAAAATCAGAAAAAACAATAAAAAAAATTTTCCACAAAAATTAAAAACCACTTCTATTATCCTACCACAAAATATCTCCCACCCACCAAATTTATTCCACCCAATTCATTATCTTCTCACAACTCTCTCTCTTCCTCTTCTTTGCTGTTCTTCATCTCGTTGGTATCGACAAACCCTAAATTCCCATCCCCCCGCCGTCGCCATGGATCCACCCCCATCCGATAAATCGGAATGGAGATCAACCCGCAACCGACCCGTCGCCGTGAATCCCCGCGGCGGCGGGCTCACAGGCTGCGAGGTGCGTCGCCGCCGTGTTAGCCGCCGTTGGGCTTCCTCCTCCGAACTGAGCCCAAGCCCTCCTCCACCTCCTCCTCGAATCAAAACGCCCATTTCACCCGGGCGCTACGGCACCCTCCGCTCACCACCGACAGTGCGGAGCCTTCCAACCTGGACCGGTCCGCCGCCTCTGAGCGAAGGATATGTGTATGTCCCTCGATTTGAGGAACTTACGCCGTCGCCGCCTCGCGAGGATGAGAGTGTACGTCCTCCCTTCCGTTGGGCAACCCCTCACCAAACGACGGAGAGGCTGGCGCGGCGGTTGCCGTTTTCAGCCGCCCCAAGCGTCGAAGAGTCCCCCCAACTTTCTGAGCAGCCTCCGCCGCCGCCGCCGCCGTCCGCTGTTGAGGAGGAAGGCCTCACGGACAGTGATCCCTTGTCCAAGAGGCATGTGTATTACTACCGTGATGGATTTCCAGTCTACTTCCCATTCCATCCCACCACAGAAGAGTGGGATTTTTTTGATGGAGAAGCTGATCGGGAAGCAGCTGAATAATCCTTTCTTGGACCTGAATCCCCTTTACATATGAAGTCTGTAAAGGGGATTCGGGTCAGGGTCAGGTTGAATTATCTGTGGGGCTTTGTGATCCAATTGGTGATTGAAATGCAGATGAATAATCCAATTGATGGTTCCTTCGACCCGAATCCCCTTTAAAGATGAACTCTTTAAAGGGGATTCGGGTCAGGGGGACGTTGCATAATCTGTGGGGTTTTGTGATGGAGGAGGTTGAACTAATCTGATGTTTATGTGCAATGTGTTAATGGTTATTGATGGAAGATGTTGTTGTGGTTTCTTGCTATGGCCAGTATATGGTTTGAGTAATCTCTGTTCTTCTGTCCCTCTGATATGTAGTTGATGTGCCACTGTTCCATTGAATTTGTGTGACTTGATTGATTCTTGATGAGGTTTCTGTGGTATGAGTGTATGTACAGTTGAATGTTATGTGATCTCTGATCTTTGTTGCATGTTTTGATTCTAATTGACAAAGTTTTTGATCAATTTGAAAATGGGACAGTGGTAGAACAAGAGTAGCATTTTCCATTTCAAAAGATGTTAAGTACACTAGTCTTTTGAAATCCCAAATGCTAACATATACAACAACTATGATTAGTCTATGTTTGGTGTCATTTTGTTAGGTTTTAGTCGTTATTTATTATTTGTTTTTGTGTCGTTTTTGAGTCGTTTTGTGTCTATATAGCTATGATTTGGGTGTTTCGAGTATTTTACTTGTTAGGGATCATGGGAGCCGAAAGAAGGAGAAAGAACGAGAAAAGGACGGGAAAAGAGTGCAAAAATGCATAAAGTGCGCGGATCAGTTGGAGCGCTCGCTCCAGAGGTGTGGAGCGCCCGCTCCATGAACAGTGCTCGAGATGATATGCATGAAGGCTTTGGAGCGCCCGCTCCAGGAGGATAGAGCGCCCGCTCCAGTTCAAGAATTCAAGCTGGATTTTGCGCAGCCGATATGGAGCGCCCGCTCCTTCCCTTTGGAGCGCTCGCTCCATGTTGCGTTTTTCATAATTAATTTCCTAGTTGGGATCAAACTCTTACCTTAGTATATATATGCCATTAGGGCACGAATTATGACAAGCTTTTACCTTAGTTTTTCAGTTCTAAATACTCTAGCTTTAGTTTTTATTGCTTTCTTTAGTTCGAATCCGGATTCGTAGTTCGTTGCAGTTTAATTCAAGTTCTTCGTTCTTCGTTATTTTCGTAAGTTATTTTATTGCTTTCGTTTAATTGCTTTAATTACTTGCTTTAGTTCTAGATTCGATTTCTTTATTGCTTCGTTTAATTTCCTTAGTTTAATTTCGTTCGTTCGGTTTTCAAAGTCTAGTTTAGATTCGTTTTTCTTTCGTTTTCAATTCTCTCGTTTTCAAAGTTCTTAGAGTTAGATTTATTTACTTAATTTCCAGATTTTCAGATTTAGTTTAATTATGTCTAGATTCGTTTTCTTTTCTTTCGTTGCTTTCTTTATTGCTTTCCTTTCGATTTTTGCCTAGGTAGATTTATTGTTTTCTTTAGTTTAATTCTTAGATTAATTTCCAGCTTTTTAGATTAGATTTATTTGCTTTGATTTATTGCTTTGATTTATTTTCTTGCCTAGGATTTAAAATCAAAAACCCAAAATATTGTTTACTTGCTTTCTTAGTTTTAGGCTAGATTAGGTTTACTACATAATTGATCGCCCTGTTAAGTTTTCCTTCGAGATTCGACATTGGGTTTTACTTGCTAGTGCTACGATAGGATTTTGTTCTATTGCAAACACTTTTTAGTGAAACAAATTTTGGCGCCGTTGCCGGGGAAAACTTTAGGCTTTTGATTGTGTAGTATTTTTATTTGTTTTATTTTTATTTGTGTTTATTCGTTTTTCTTATATCTCCCACTCGGTGCGTTTAACCCTGTTTGCTGAGTGTTGTTTTTGCTGAGACCGAAGCGATGGCACGATATATGGGAGATTTTGCTCGCCCTACCTTCACTGCCACTACTTCGGCGATTGTTCTGACGGAAGCGGTCAGAAATCACGAGCTGAAACCTCACCACCTGGCGTTGCTCCCTTCCTATCACGGGCTGGCCAACGAGGATGCACTTACGTTTATTCGGGAGTACTGCACCGTCGTGCAATCTTTTCCACTATCAGGCCTTACGGAGGACAACCTGAAGATGAAGTGTTTCCCCTACACTCTGAAGGATCGGGCAAAGTCTTGGTACCTGTCACTCCCAGCCGAATCTCTCCACACTTGGAATGAGGTGTGTGAGAAGTTTATGTTGAAGTATTATCCTAGCCGCAAGACTCAGGAGGTGCGGTCGCAAATCATGAATTTCTCTCAGGACCACGACGAGCCATTTCACGAGGCTTGGGAGAGATTTCAGGACTTACTTCAACAATGTCCTCACCATCAGATGGCTCCTGAGCTTATTTGGCAGTACTTCTACGATGCATTGAATCAGACCTGCCAATTCATGGTGGACAGCTCGGCCGGAGGAAATATTGCGGTCAAGACAGCCGATGACATGAAGAAGATTTTCGAGACTCTTGCTGCAAGTTCCCAACAGAAGTCATCTAGGTCAACGAAGATGGAGGCAAAGGCGGTCACGATGAGCCCCGACATGAAGAAGCAGATGGCCGATATGTTGAGAGATCTCGAGGATTTAAAGATGAAGCAGAACGCACCGGCACCTCAAGTGGAGACTAGGAAGCCGGACCGGTGCGATATTTGTGAAGAGCTAGGCCATATCAAGGAGGTTTGCGAAAATATGGGAGCATTCACATACGAAGGAGGAGCCGAGGTCTATGCCGCCCAAGGTTACATGCCACAAGGACCACCACCTCAAGGGCAAGGTACGAACCCGAATTTTCAAAATCGTCGCCCCCCTCCTTATAATTATCCCTACCCTCCTAAAAATTCATACTATCCCTCTCCACCACCATATTATCCTCCTCATCAATATCCACCAAACCCATATTATCCACCACCTCCTCCATATTATCCTTCATCGCCATACCCTCCACCTCCTCCCCAAAATCCTCGTCCTCAACCACCTCCACAAAAGCCTCTCGTCGATGAGGATCGTTTCCATGCCCTTGACGCAAACATAAAGAGGCTCGAGACGGCTATTGGACAAATTTCAGGGGCAATGCACTTGATTCAACAACCGGGGCGAATTCCGAGCCAAGGGATTCAACCACAACAAGCCAATGAAGTGCAATATCCTCCATATGTTCCTCCGATTCCGCCCCAACATCCGCCAACTTATCAAGCTCAATCAATTTCGGTATTGAGGGATGGAAGTACGGTGGATAATGGTGTAGTCATGCCCTATATAGGAGGAACGGGCCCAATTAATGGACGTTGGGACCCGAGCAGCAGCTGGATCCCGTCGAAAAGCAGTCCCAGCGCGCAGCATATGGAGCGCCCGCTCCAGACATTGGAGCGCCCGCTCCAAGTCCAGCAAAGTTTAAATTCCAGCGCGCCCCATTTGGAGCGCCCGCTCCAACCCTTGGAGCGCCCGCTCCAACGCCTGCAATTCAATAGCGAGTCTCAACTGGAGCGCCCGCTCCAACCTTTGGAGCGCCCGCTCCAAATCTCTCAGAATAATTCTTCGAGCGCGCCCTACATGGAGCGCCCGCTCCAACAGATGGAGCGCCCGCTCCAGTCCCCTGTTGCACCTCCAGCAGCCGAAACAGAGAAAAAGGAGGAGGAGACCAATTTTCATAAGGCACCCAATCCTTACGTCCCTCCTATCCCTTTCCCGAGCAGATTGAAGAACAAGAAGCAAGGCGAAGACAAGCAAATGAGGAGTCACACTGTGGCTGCCGTCGAAGCAAGCCAAATTCGTCCTCATACCTCTCCTACCTCGACCGGTCATCTCTCATCTCTACCGAAACAAGGTGATCCCGGAAGCTTTACATTAGATGTTAGTTTGGATAATGGGGATCGTGTGTCGGGAATGTTGGATTTGGGGGCAGCGGTGAACTTGATGCCTTATTCGATTTATGAAAGAATGGGTTCAAGGGATCTTAAGCCTACAAATTATTACATCGAGTTAGCCGATGGTTCGTTGAGTCGACCCTTGGGGATTATGGAAGATGTTGTTTTACTTGTGAGAGGTATTCGAGTTCTTGCCGATTTCGTTGTGCTAGACGTGGGGCGAGGAGCGAGGAGTGGGAAAGGTCATCTTCTTTTGCTAGGACGACCGTTCATGGCAACTACTCAAACTCGAATCGACGTTGGCTCCGGAACTTTGAGCATGGCCGGCAAGGGAGGTTCGGTGACGTTTTCGGTATTTCGAAATTCGTCTTCTATTCCTACTTCCTCTATTCATAGTTGTTCTTATGTTAAACTTGCTAACCCTCTTGTTGAGGAAAATATTTGTGAGGATTTTAATAGGGTAGCAAGTCATGAAGAGCTCGTTGAAGAAGAGGATGACGAGTTCTTTAGTTGCGTGGATGAGGAAGAGGAGATCGAGCAACGTCTACGGGATTTAGAGGAGATTGATGAAGTAGATGAGGAATACTCGCCACCTCCATCGAATGCGACAATTTACAAGGACAAGGTGAAGAGGCCCCATGACAAGAGGATCACCTACAAGGAGTTCAAGCCCGGGATGAAGGTACTTCTTTGCCATTCTCATCTTCGTCTCTTTTCGGGCAAGCTCAAGTCCAAGTGGAGAGATCCTTACACGGTCGTTCGAGTTTTCCCCCATGGAGCTGTGGAGATCAAGAATGAAGAGTCGGGGTACATATTTTCAGCTAATGGTCAACATTTGAAACCGTACATCAAAGGAGAGACGTTGCCTCAAACGGTCGAGACCATTTTTATCTCCGATCCCCCTTCTTTTTCGTCTTGATTAAATTTTTGTAAGTCAAGCTAATGACGTTAAAAGAGCGCTTGGTGGGAGGCAACCCACGTAATTATTAAAAAAAAAAAAAAAAAAAAAAAAAAAAGAAGAAATTTTCCTGCAGGGTTGCGAGGGCGGAATGGAGCGCCCGCTCCTAATTGTCAGCGCGCCCGCTCCATAGGCGTTGAATTCAATTTTTCAGCGCGGCTTATATGGAGCGCCCGCTCTAGATACTCGGAGCGCCCGCTCCACCTTTGTCGGGTTAGGTATATTTTACGTTTTTTTTTTTTTTTTTTTTTTCCTATTCTCCATTCTAATTTCTTTATCTCCTTATGCACAAACCCTAGCCCCCAATTCCTCTGCATCCGTCAATCTTCACACCACCACCGGAGCCGTTTCCGCCGTCCGTCACCGGAGCCGTTGTCCGTCCACCTACACCGCACCGGAGTCACCATCACCAACCGCCTTCATCGTTTCCAGCCTTACACCACTCCGGTGCCGTCGCTGACCGCCGTTTCCCCCCTTGTTTCAGTTCGCCGCCGGCGGATTCGCCGTTGCTGACCCGAGCCGCTATCTGTCACTTGGAGCGACCGCTCCTCTCTGTTGGAGCGCCCGCGCGCGTTTGATAGTTGGAGCGCCCGCTCCTGTCTTCCAGAGCGCCCGCTCCAGGAGGCTCGCGCTCCTTTCCGAGAATTTTCAAATTCAGTTTTTCATCTTGTCTTTTCTCTTCGTTTTCTTCTAATTCTCAGGTCCTATAATGTCGAGAAGAAAGAGAGTAGCCCCGATTGTTGGAGCGGCATCATCTAGTCTTCCATTCTCTGCCCGGATGTCAGCTCGTCCAGTTGGAGGTATTACACCGGGAGAATACGGTGTCACCTTTCGTGTTCCCTTCGATACCGATGATGGGTATGAGGTAACAAATCGGTACCTTCATCTCAAAGATATGGAATTGTTGCCTCCTCGCCATTATTCGCCTATGTTTATTGAGGAATTGCGCCTAGGGGATTCACTTGCTCAATATTTAGAGGTCCTAGGCTTAACTCAGTATTTTAATAACCAATGGGAGGGGCATGATATATTGTGTTTGGAGATGTTGTGTACTGCTAGACTAGGGAAAAATACTGATGAGGGTCAAGAGGAGGAGACTGCTTTTCTGTGCAATTTGGGTGGAATTTTTTGTGAAGTGTCTTGCTATCGCATGCATGAGATTTTTGGTTTTCACTATTCTGATGATGCTTCTCAATTTGTGCCTCATGATTTCAATTATTTTGCTGCTTGGAAAGAGTTGACTGGTTGTGATAACTGGGTACAAAAGGGTGCCCCTTCTATGTTTATTCGTGATAATTCTCTATTACTGTTGCATCGTTTCCTAGCATTCAATGTAACAGGAAAAATAGAAGGGAGCAAAGTTAGTGGTCCGGAGTGTTACCTGTTGTGGGCTGCTAAGAATCATGTGCAGGTTAGCATCTCCCATTTCATTTGGAACCAGATCATTGGCAACCAGTCGAGGCACAATGCCCATCCCGCCCTCTCTCAGATAGCTACGGGGATAGCTCGTTACATGGCGGTTCCATTTTATCCCATTCCTCCGATGTCTCTCGTCCCGAGTCGGGAGATCACCCCAGCTGAGCTCATCAATGGCTCTTACTTATCTTCCCCTACTCAGTTCAAGCCATGGCATCTACGGGGTTCGGTCAGAAACTACATTGCCATCCATGGAGCACCGGCCGAACACGAGGAAATTCAAATGGATGAAGGAGTCGGAGCTGCACAACCCGAGGAACCCCCAGCTTACTTTCGCGCATATCAAGAGGGGTTCAACACGTTTCAGACCGGGTTGTTCGAGAGACTGGATTCCCATGCCGTGCTATTTCAGTCGATGACGACGAATATGGAGAATTTGGGACTTCAAATGCAAAACATGGGGACGAGAGTTCAAGGGGTCGAGAATCGGGTCTACGATATTGAGCGCCATCTTTCGAGGTATACCGATTTTCACCCTTCTTCTTCTTCTTCGCAGGCACCTTGGGATCCTAATGATCCAAATGATCCTCGAAACTTTCACCCTTGATAGCTATTTGTTTTTCTTTATTTTTTGTCGTGTTTTTGTTATTTTAGATGATATTATGCTTGTTTGGTATTTTTGTCTTTGTTTGTTTTGTAGGTTGCAATTCTTGGGATCGTTCAAGGTTCCGATTTTTGTGCCAATTGTGGTCGTCAAAAGCGATAAGTTTTCTCCTCTCTTTCTATTTATTTTCTTGCAATGGGACATTGCATGATTTTAAGTGTGGGGGGGGGGGGGGGGGGAGGGGGGGGGGTGTGAATAATTATCACTTTTGACATGTTAGTTGATGTTTGTGTTTTCGTGTCTTGTTTGTTTTTTGTGTCTTTGTTGATTTTCCCCACTTAGAAATTTGTTTGTGTTCAAGCATGTAAGCATGTAATTTAGGATTAATTTGAATAATTTGATGATGGAGTATTTAGTTGTTGGAATTGATTTGAGCATAAATTAGGTTGGTTTAATCTTGAGTTGTGATATATTATGATTCGATGAATTGTGGGGAATGAATTGATGTGAGTTTGAGGAAAATGATTTATGATTTTTGGTTGAGTGATTAGTCTAGATTGTTGTAATTTGGATTGCTAGTTTACTTTCCCCTTAAAAAAAAAAGAAAAAAAAAAATAGTTATGTTTATGTGAATAAAGAGTTGATAGGATTTCTGCTCCTCTTGCTTGTAACGTATAAAAATACTAGAGTAATGAGCATGGGAAACCACATGAAAAGGCTTCGAGAGACCCTCGAATGATCATATTTCATGAACATCGTCCTAGATGATACTCGTGTATATTAGAATAAGTGTTCGTAGGCATTCTACCCCTCTTGACAATGGGTACGGGAAACCGCACTAGGAGGCTCGATGTGACCCATCGATGATTAAACCTAGTGAATTTTGTGCCATAAACGTTCACTAGTTTAAAAAAAAAGAGTTGCTTATTTGTTGAATAAAAAGGGGAAGTAGGCTAGTCGTCTAAGTTGTGGTGATCTAGATTATTGTGAGATGTGTGATATCATTGCTTTTCCTCTTACTTGGATTGATTTATAAGCCGCATAGTTTGTTGATGATGATTGTTCGTAACTTGGGATTAAAGTGACCTTGTTTGAGTTTGTCGATTCCGATGATTAAATGTTCTATGATTTGGATTATTTGAATTGAGTCTAAATTATATGATTATTTTGCTTGAGGACAAGCAAAGGTCTAAGTGTGGGGGAGTTGTTTGGTGTCATTTTGTTAGGTTTTAGTCGTTATTTATTATTTGTTTTTGTGTCGTTTTTGAGTCGTTTTGTGTCTATATAGCTATGATTTGGGTGTTTCGAGTATTTTACTTGTTAGGGATCATGGGAGCCGAAAGAAGGAGAAAGAACGAGAAAAGGACGGGAAAAGAGTGCAAAAATGCATAAAGTGCGCGGATCAGTTGGAGCGCTCGCTCCAGAGGTGTGGAGCGCCCGCTCCATGAACAGTGCTCGAGATGATATGCATGAAGGCTTTGGAGCGCCCGCTCCAGGAGGATAGAGCGCCCGCTCCAGTTCAAGAATTCAAGCTGGATTTTGCGCAGCCGATATGGAGCGCCCGCTCCTTCCCTTTGGAGCGCTCGCTCCATGTTGCGTTTTTCATAATTAATTTCCTAGTTGGGATCAAACTCTTACCTTAGTATATATATGCCATTAGGGCACGAATTATGACAAGCTTTTACCTTAGTTTTTCAGTTCTAAATACTCTAGCTTTAGTTTTTATTGCTTTCTTTAGTTCGAATCCGGATTCGTAGTTCGTTGCAGTTTAATTCAAGTTCTTCGTTCTTCGTTATTTTCGTAAGTTATTTTATTGCTTTCGTTTAATTGCTTTAATTACTTGCTTTAGTTCTAGATTCGATTTCTTTATTGCTTCGTTTAATTTCCTTAGTTTAATTTCGTTCGTTCGGTTTTCAAAGTCTAGTTTAGATTCGTTTTTCTTTCGTTTTCAATTCTCTCGTTTTCAAAGTTCTTAGAGTTAGATTTATTTACTTAATTTCCAGATTTTCAGATTTAGTTTAATTATGTCTAGATTCGTTTTCTTTTCTTTCGTTGCTTTCTTTATTGCTTTCCTTTCGATTTTTGCCTAGGTAGATTTATTGTTTTCTTTAGTTTAATTCTTAGATTAATTTCCAGCTTTTTAGATTAGATTTATTTGCTTTGATTTATTGCTTTGATTTATTTTCTTGCCTAGGATTTAAAATCAAAAACCCAAAATATTGTTTACTTGCTTTCTTAGTTTTAGGCTAGATTAGGTTTACTACATAATTGATCGCCTTGTTAAGTTTTCCTTCGAGATTCGACATTGGGTTTTACTTGCTAGTGCTACGATAGGATTTTGTTCTATTGCAAACACTTTTTAGTGAAACAGTCTATATGCTTCTGCAAAAAAGTGTTTGTTACATGTGATGAACCCTAGCTAATTGCAACCATGGCCAACTGTTCTTCAATCCCTGTCAGCTGCTGCATTCCCAATCTTTGAATCAGATGCTCAATTCCTCTGATTTGGCCATTCTCTACTAGATAATCTATGCTTTGCCTTGCTAATTCCATTGGAATTGTTAGACTAATTGGCAATCTGCCTTCTCTAATCAACCTGTCCTTTCCGATGTGTGGTATCTTGTAATTGTTGTGGCCTCTGACCTTCATGATCTCTGTTAGGCAGCCTTGGAGTGTGAGAAATACTTTGTTCAATGTCATTGCTGGTAAATCATGAAATGCAGTTTGCACTGCCATCACTAGATCATCCACTGTTCTACATACTTTTCTATGCTGCAGTGATTGAATAGCATTGAAGAATCCCAAGTCATTTATGTTTGTGTCTGGGGAATTTGGTGGCTGTTGAACTAATCTTATGTTGAATCCATCTGTGCTTGCAGCTAATCTGAAATCTGGATCTGAATCAGTGATATGAGGCTTTGCATTATCTTGTTGGATGAATATGTTCTTATCTGCAGTTGCTGGCCACTTGTTTTTTATTGCAGGGACAACCTAGTGTGATATTTCATGAAAAAGCAATTCTATGAGACAACTTAGTAGTGCTATGATGTATATCTGAGCATGAGTATTGCACTTACAAACATGTAGGGCAGTAGATTGCTGGTACCTCATTCAAAAGACATCTTTTCATCACTTCTCTTGTGATGGAGTCAACTGCTTTGATATAGGGTGTGCCCTTTTTTCTGTGCTGTTTTTGATTGCTTTATGTTGAGTGGTGAATGGGAAGCATCCTATTTTGCCATCAAATAGGACTGTGCCATCATCTCTTAGTATTGGCCTACTCACTGCACACAAAAACATGATTTTGCCAATAAACCTCTTTGATTTGCATGCTCTGTATGGTTCATCTTCCCCTGGTGCAAGATAATACCTGTAATATGAAATGTAAAAGGTAAGTATAGATGTTGTTTGATGACCAATGATGTATATCTCCTTTACTGAGGTCAGTCCCTCCATGTACCTGTTTTTTCCTTTAGTGATGAAGAACCACTTCTCATCAATATGCACTATATTGTGCATAGATGAGTACTTCAATGTGTTGAGTACTCTGTCCAGTTGGAGCATTTCCAAACTGAACCTCAACCTAATGAATTTGTTATCTGCTGTTAAGGAAGGCTTAATGTAGCTTGCAAATATCTTAAAAAGTCCTGCCTTCCCCATCTCTGCAAGGTAGATCTGCTAACTCCCATCTTCTCCACCATCGATCTATAACATGATCTTTCACTGAAATCCATTCCCCTAAGAACTGCGTAGTTGGGCTTGAGGTTATGGTTTCTTATTCTCCCTTTTTTCTGTGATTTTAACTGTATAGCTAACCCTTGCATTTGCTGTTCTCTTGCAGTTTTCCAGAGCCTAGATACAATGTTACGATGGATGTGGAATTGTTGTTGGGCTTCAAGCATCCTACCTCGTTTTGGCTTCCCATTCTTTGTATCTTGAAGGAGGAACTGCACAACCAAGTTCTGCTCTTCATCTGTCAGGTTTTTGGCCCTCTTCACCATCTCTTCTTCTTCTTCTTCTTCTTCTTCTTCTTCTTCTTCTTCTTCTTCTTCTTCTTCTGCTTCTCTTTTTCTTCTTCTTCTTCCTCTGTGATCACTTCTTCTTCTGTGATCACTTCTTCTTCTGCTTCTCTTCTTCTTCTGCTTCTGTTCTTCGTCTTCTTCTTCTTGTTCTTGTTCTGCTTCTCTTCTTCCTCTGTGATCACTTCTTCTTCTGCTTATCTTCTTCTCCTGCCTCTCTTCTTCTTCTTCTTCTTCTTCTTCTTCTTCTTCTTCTTCTTCTTCTTCTTCTTCTTCTCCTCCTCTCTGCTGGAATCTGACTCTTCTCTTCTCTCCTCTCTTCTGATTTTTTTTTTTGTTTTTGGGCAGATGAAGAAACAGAAATGCAGATGAAAGAGGGGGATATGCTGCACAAGTTGATCAAATTTGAATTGGGCGCCATTTCCATTTCCCCCTCTCTTCTTATTTTTTTCTTTTTTTATTGGGTGATTAAACCCATGTGACTAATTGGAAAACAATTGATTTAATCTCAGTGTATGGATTGCAGTTTGTTGGAATGAAATGGCAAAATCTGTTCTTTTGTTTAATTTGTTGTTCATTTTATGTTTTGGAGTTCATTTGCTCTGTTTTTTGGTTGAATGGAGTGAAGGAAAATGGAATGGATGAATGGAATGAAATGGCAATTGAATGGAGTGAAGAAAAGCCAAAAAAAAAAAAATACTGTGCATAAATCGGAAATGCAGATTAATAAATAACAAAAAAAAATTACATTATTTTTAATATTTATTATAATTTTTATATATATATTACAAAACAAATTAACAAAATAATATCCATAAACAACATACTTAAACAACTAAACACAAACGCCATAATTCCCGTGCCGAAAAGAAACGCACAAGAATCCTGGGCCAGAGGAAGTAATAATAACTGATTTTGTAAATTAGTGTTTACTAGGTTTGATTTATGTAGTAGAGAAAGATACTCCGATTCTATTGATAAAGGCCTCAATTTTTCGAATACCATAGCTAAGACAGTCTTGATTACCTGTAGTTTCTGTTCACTACTATGTTTGCGCTAAGTATCTAATAATTTATTTTTAATTCAACCATAGATTTTGGAATTATACTTTCTTCAAATAGTAAAACTACTAAATTACTAGTAATAATTAAAATATATATATATATATATGATTGGACTAGTGTGTGTAACCATTTATGAGAATAAGTGTAATTCATTAATACTATTAGTCTTCGCACCGACAAATCTAAATTTATTATAATGCCTCTATTATTTTCTTGACTGTAAAAATAATAATATAGTAATAAAACCTTAGTTAAAATTTGAGTATAATTAGCTTGAACATCGAATAGTAGGATCATCTGTACTCAAACTTGTGTTTCAACCGTATATTCAGTTAAAATTACGTAGTTTTAATAGTTTAAGAGATTCTTAAATTTTTGGTAATTAAAGATAGTAGAAAGAAATTGCGTAATTTATAAATTGTTTTAACAGTTTAAGAGATTCCTGAAATGGTGGCAATTAAAAATATTATAAAAAAATTTCGGAATTTTAACTTGATTATACGATTGAAACATGAGTTTAGGAACATAAGATCTCGTCTGGTTGAACATACATTAATATATGGATCGAATAATGCCAATCATGTTACGCAATTTATTCCTACCAACAATGTAAAGCTAAAATAGTAGGTACTTATGAGTAGTATGTAATTATTGTATAATAAATTATTACTATATGATAATGTGCGTGACAGTAAAGTATGATGCGTTTATATCCAAACTTTCTCTATAGTTTTTATCATTTTGCATTTATCTTTTATATAAAAGACATGTTAACTAAAATATTTTAATTAAGAGCTCAAAATCATAATCCAAATCGTCGGCAATATTAATTTAACAAAATTTTATTTTGTTTTTTTGTATTTCACAAATTGTCAGAAATAATTATGAGTGTCCTTTTCCACTTGGGGATTGGGGTAATTTAAGTGTCGGTGATGCATAAATTTAAAATTAAAACATCAATGATTGCAACCATTGGAAATATTTGTTGATGGATTAAATTATTAATTATTAATTAAACAACCATTTTTTAAAATCAATTGTATGAGACACATGGTGATTAATTGTAATTTACGTAAATTGTGTTATTTATACAATTAAATGTAAGTGACTTATATTTCATGAAAGTTTATTACTTCTTTCTCCGTTCTTTCTAACATGGCTCGTTTTTTTTTAGATAATTTCCAAAATTTGTGGTGGAAATTTAGGTATGAAGGGCATTAAAAGATATAGGTAAGAATGCAGGAAGTCTAATTAATAATAAATGCATTAATTTTTGCAAAAAGGACTTACTATATAGCATAAGAATTATATTCTGTAACATCTATTGCCACTCATACGACACCATATGTCCTAGTCAAAATAATTGAAATCCTCATTTAATATCACGACTTCGACTTTATAGTAAGGAATTATTTGATGGGATTTCGCTTTTTCCCCTTATCTGATGCCACGAAAAAACGAAGAATTCGTAATAGATACGAACCATTCATCTTAAGAAGATCTATCGTTGATATTGGTATAAGTACGGTATTAATACACTATAAGTATAAACGTCTAAATGTTTTTTGCATATCCACGTACGACGGTTTATTTTTCGCATGTAAAATATGTCCGTGGGGTAAATTTTGGCGAAGAATTTCAGAAACACTTTGATTGAAAGCGAATGATGCAACTTTAGCTTTAGAAATAAAAGATTAAAGAAGCTTTATTCTTTATTCTTAGTTGAAAGCCCTAAGTTTCACACACTTTGGCAGGGTTCACTTATTCCTCCCCTTTTTATCTCCTAAAATTATGGATATTGATTAATTTTGAATATATTTGTAGAAAGTATTTAGTTAGAGAGGAGGATTCAATAATTCTATTTCCTGAAATTGGTATTTGTTTTTGTACAAATTGCATTCTGCACACATTCTTTAATTAAAGTCCTATTTTTACCACCTAAGTGAAAATGACAATTCAAGATTGCCAGAACATAAATTGTGTCCTCTCTATATGTACATGGTGTATTTTTTTGTTTAGAGTCCCCCCTTCTTCTAATTCAAGACCCGATAAAATTAAGTTTTGGTCGGACCGACAGATTTTCGTTTAGTGCCTAGGATGAATTAAGCTTTAATAGGACGAGAAAATTAAGTTTTAATTCTAGGCGGGGACCTAGACGGGAATTTTTAGAACAATGCTCATGCCATTGTTTTATATGCCATGATATGTTTACCTATATGACTATATCCACCATTCATGCTGATGTGAAATCGGGAAAAGACCCGACCTCATACAATACCACGAACAATCGAAAGTTTGTGTATTTATATGCCAATTTTGATATTTGTGTTCTTACATGCCTATATAACGGGCTATGGGCCGAATAGATATCGAAGAAATCATCCCAAACGAACTGGACCTTATATAACATGTGGGCCCAAATGATGGATACGAGATCAAAAGCCCAAATTTGAATAAGTCCAAAAGGGGTAATTCTAAACATAGCCAAAAATTTACTCTTCATAGCTACTTCTAAAAAAAATACTCCCTCCGTCCCATAGCAGTGGACCCATTTGTTTTTGACTTTCCGGCACGCATTTCCACCGAGACGTAGTACGTGTTTTACGATATAATTTTGAAATATTATTTCTTTTACGGGATACTACAATAATATTTCAAAATTATATTGTAAAAGAAATAATATTTCAAAATTATATCGTAAAACCCGTACTACGTCTCGGTGGAAATGCGTGCCGAAAAGTCAAAAACAAATGGGTCCACTGCTATGGGACGGAGGGAGTAATAAGATTTAATATTAATTTTCGAAATATTAATTATGAAAACAACAATAAAACTGGGAGGCGACTCAAGATCTACCTTTTTTAAGTTCTAAATTTGAGGCTTAAATAAAATGAAAATGTGTTTCAAGATTTGGTTTTACCGACTTCATGCTTAGTCAAGTATGCCTCCTTTGCAATTTATAATCACGTAATCAGAAATCCCAAGTTAAGATCGAGGTGTAAATCAAGAGCGAGCAGACAATGTGATCTGATCATCTGAAGATAACAAGATAAAACGATATTTAATGGAAAGCACGCTCAGGATAGCTTTCGAATGAAAAACACATACATAACATGAAGTAACAGCCTCTTCCTGCGCATGTGTGTGTGTGGAGAGAGAGAGAGACCTCCAATAAAGCTAGTTATTAAACTTCAAAATCTGGGAGTAGCTCATAGAGCTCATATAGAGAAAAACGTAGCGTTTAATGTCTGTGTCGTTACTAGGAGGGTGTTTTAGCACGCTTGACGAATCACAAACACATGGTACTGTTTTGAAGCACTAGAGTCATGATGCATGGTGTTCATAACAAGGTGGCAAGAGGGAAGACTAAAGTCTAAAGAAACATTCACACCTAGTATAAAACAGTGAAGCGACTAAAGATGTTCCCTTTTCAGTTCGAACTCTGAGGCGTAAATGAAATCAAAATGTGTCTACAACACGTTGCCTCAATGAAATGTAGTTTTGCTAACCTCGTACTTAGTTCAGAAATGCCAAGTTAAGATTGTGCTATGAATCAAGTGAAAATTCAAAGAAATTGACATCTGATAACAATCTGAAGATAATCAAGATGAAACGACATTTAATGGAAAGCATACTCAAGACACTAGTTTGATAGCTTTCGAATGAAAAGCACATAGGTACCATGAAGAAGCAAGCCTCTTCCAGTATCTCCCAACCTGCATTTATTGAAGTACGAGCAGTCGAAGCACAGGTTATAACGGCATCATTCCTAGCTCATTAGATAAATCCCTTGATGTTTATGAAAAAGTTTAAAGATATAACTTTAAACCAACGTAACATGTTACATCAAGAACCTTGAGATGTATGTGGTTGAGAAATCAGAATTTGATGGCCCTAACATATGTTTTCTGATAAAAAAAAAAAAAAATTCTAATTTCATTATATATTCTAACAAATGATTTGAAAAGGAGGGACTGGTACCTTCTTGTTCGCCGCAGTTCTTCCTTTAGCTGTTGACAAGTGTTTCGATGATCTATTTCACATACGAGAGATGGAGAGAGCAATCAAATCACGAGGTAACTTAACATTTATCTTCACATAATTCACATGAATAGATAAGAACGAAGAAAAAATCCTGTTTTTCTAACTGTTACTATTTACGAGAGCAAAATGTTGATGAAAAATTAGACTTGCATCACCTACAATGGCAGAGCAAATCTTTTGGCAGAGAGAATCACAGCCACGTTGTGGCTGCAGATCTCCGGTTGCTTGCAATCAGCATGCCGTCCGGGTTGCCCAGCCAAGATACGGGCTGTGATTTCTCAATGGAGGCCCTTAAGCGAGAGTGACCCGTCAAAATATCAGTTTAAACAATACAACGAATGCGTGATCTATCTTCCGTCTATCCATGTCTACAAGAGCCAAAGCAACATTAGCAGACGTGAAATATATGTCTCTTACATCAGTAGGGAGTGATGAAGAATCACAGCTGCCGTCAAAGTTGGATGCTCGTTCACGAAAATTGTTCAACCTCCATTTACAGCCTCACCCTGCAATACGAACAAAAACATTAGAATATAGCAGATCTGCAATAGAAATCCAGCTATCTTTTACACTTCTCAGAAAAAAGTAGTTATACAGAGCAAACACGATACTACCAACGATCTCACAACCTCTCTAAATCGAACCCTTTCTCAGAAAAATTCTCTTAGGAAACATATTCTCCGAGCATAAAATCCCAACGAATGCTCAAATGTTTATCTTTTGAGTACAGCCCACCAGGGATAGAAGGATTCTCGATAGCTCTATCTTACAGAGAGAAGTTGAGAAAAACCTTGACAATACAGGTTCAACAATTAGAGGCAGGTCTAGACTCATATATTTGACAGCAAACGACTCCTTTTCAACTTATTGTAGGATATTTTGAGAGAAAAAAATAGTACGAAAGAACCTGAAAGGTATCAGCGCCATATGAAATCATGCAACAGTCGTAAATGGAATCTCAAAGTGCCCAACTACAAACTGATACTGAATTTGTTCAGAATCACACAATTAACAACTACCTCCGACCATAATCTCATGCTCTATTTCCATCTCTTTTCCGTTATCATGCCAAGAGAATCCTGCGCTGCTATGGCTGCATATCACCGGTTGCTCGCAAGAAGCATGCCATCCGGGTTGCCCCACCATTATACAGGCACGGGGTTTTCTCATTCAAATCCCTAACATGAGTGCCCCATCAAAATATCAATTCAAATCATATCTGTAGCAGACATTGCATGAACCTTGAAGTCATCGGCTTCTTGTGTGAGGGCGTAAGGCGTAAAACAAGCACTCAGCTCCCATCACAATCAGATTTGATCACACAAAAGCCTATATATATATATATATATAGGATCATCAAGAAAAAGAATTGCATTCACATGAGGAAAAAAAAAATGTCGTCTACAATAAGATTCTCACTTGACCAGAAAGCAGTGCATCAAATCATAGTTCCTCTGGAAAGCAACTAAACCGTAAAGGAGATAGTTCTTACCAGGTTAAGGATAAAGGTTCTCAATGCATTGTGATGTGGACATTGTGATATTGGTTTATCTGCAAGATCCGGTGTTAAATTATTCAAGATTATGTCGGCGAAAAAAGCGAGATACGCCTTGCCTGCATTAAGATTTGAAACTTGCCGTCTGCTACGTCAATTGGTAAACTATGAACCTGCATTATGTGAGTACAAAATCCCCTTATATGAGTAAACTAAAACCACCTTGTATTGTATACCAAAGAAAATGATGAGAAACAAAGTGAGCAAAACATGAATATTAATCAAGCTAAACTGAATGTTTTGACAATAAGTTTTTATATAGCTGAGACAAGAGCTTCATACAGATGCTTAGTTAATTTTCACCAAATCAAATAAAAAGATCAGCTTTACCTGCCACCTAGAAAATAAAATCTTGAAAATCGACTGTGAGCCCATCCTTCAAGGGGAGGAACTATTCCACCTGGATAGCAAAGCACGAATAATTTACTTGGTCCATTGAATCATGCCTGCAGACAAAGGAAAAAAATCAGTAATCTCAAGTCATTCTTGTGTAAAATTTGTTCTTTTGTATATTCAACGCTGCAAAAGATGTAATTTAATGTATGAAATATACAGAGCAATTCACACGAGGTATTCTTATAGAGGCAAGAGTACCATATGTGCGGTACCTCTCATATGATTCACAAACTGATGGAAACGAGTGATCCATTTTTTAACAATCCACTGCAAAAATCAAAGCAACATCAGCAGACATGGAACTTATAATTCTTATTGAGGAATATAAATCTTGATGGATTCAACATTGCAGACTAGATTTATTTGTGCTTCTATCAGGGGATAAAAAAAGACGTGAAGAATCTCGTGTTCAACACATGTCAACTAACTATTACACACAGAGAGAAAAACCTATCAAATTTCAAAGTGGCTCCAATTATAAAGAAGATCTCACATGCTTAGGGAGCCATAAAGAATCACAGCTGATGTCAAAGTTGGGAAGTATCATTTAATCAATGTCTCAAATATAAATGAGTCACTGCTAGAAGCCTAGAACCATACCTTGAGATCGAGTCAACATCTTCAGGGTCATTAATTACTTTGACTTACTCCGCTTAAATGAAGATATGATCACCAAGTGGGAAGATTTTCTCGTAAATTTCAATTTTTAAAGTACATACTTGCAACCTAATGAATAAAAACATAATTTCAATTTTATGAAGTTTTACCAGTAATTAATGTCGTAACTAACGAGAAAAAAAATGAAAAGAAAAGGGGAAAAAAAGGTGAGAAAAAGAAAATAGGTTGAGATGTGCAAGAAAGTCCCGGGTATGCCATGGTTGCAAATCACCGGTTGCTTGCAATGAGCATGCCATCCGGGTTGCCCTACCAAGATACAGACCGGGCTTTCTCCAGCCCCGAAAACCCAGTTCAAAATATACGACAGAGGAAACGAGAACCGAAAAAAGCAAAAGATAGAATACATAAAGAGCGAACAGAATACGAACATGAACTTGAGTAGCAGCGCTCACATCAAGGACCTTAAGATGTATGTGGTTGAGAAATAAGAATTTGATGGCCCTAAGAACAAACAGAAGATTAAAGAAACACATTAGCTTCAAATGTGACATTATATATTGATATTATATTCTAACAAATGATTTGAAAAGCACAGACTACCTTCTCCTTCGCCGTAGTTCTTCCTTTAGCTGTTGTGACAAGTGTTCCAATGATCCATATCGAACACAAGAGACAGAGAGTGCAACCAAATTGTCAGTAAACTAAACATTTATCGTCACATAATTCACATTAATAAATAAGAACGAAGAAAAAAAATGCAGTTTTTCTAACTGTTGCTATTTGGTGTGCGAAATGTTAGAGAAGAAAATTAGACTTGCATCTGCTACAACGGCAGCAAAACTTCTGGCCAAGAGAATCACAGCCACGCCATGGCTGCAGATATCCGGATGCTTGCAATCAGCATGCCATCCAGGTTGCCCCGCCAAGATACAGGCTGTGATTTCTCAATGTACGCCCGAGTGTCACTAATTAATTACTTTTACTTACTCTACTTGGATGAAGATAAGATTGCCAAGTCGGAAGATTTTCTCGTAAATTTCTATTTCAAAGTACATATTTGCAACCTAATGAATAAAAATATAATAGTGTATGACAACAAAAAGAAAGGGAGAAAATTATGATAAGAATAACAGAAGGAGAACTGCAGAACTGCTTGGCATTCTTCTATCGCTCTTAGTTCGGCCTAATAAACAAAGAAAATATAACAATATATGATAACAGAGAGAGAGAGAGAGAGAGAGAGAGAGAATTATGATAAGTACCAAGAAGGAGAACTGTAAAGCTGCTTCACATTCTTCCATAGCTCTCAGTTCAACCTAACAAATAAGAAAAAAGCAGAACTTTCAGCATATCTGCATTAAACCAAGTGTGGAGACAAGAAACTTTGGTGATAGGTGCAAAAGGAAACGTACAAAATAATCCAACGAGCTCCACCTTTATTTGAATCTTTTACACTTCTCAGAAACGTAATTATACACAACACACACGATACTAGCAACGAATGCGTAAAAATTTATCTAGAGTGGAGCCACCAGGAATCGGAGGGTCCTCGATAACTCTATCCTAATTTACATGAATACTAAAAAGAGAAGTTGAGAAAAACCTTGAAAATCCAGGTTCAACAAGACGAGGCAGGTCTAGACTCAGAATTTTTTTGACATCAAACAACTCCTTCGTTGCCTAAATAACCATGTATAGAAGACATAAGCAAAACATCATCCGTATATTGGACATGAAAAATGTATTCAAGTAATTGCAAAGTATTGGTCTTACCCTAGTTCCTCCAAGTATATATTAAGATTAAAGTCCAGCTGCAAAGATGAGTTAGTGTCGTTAGAAATTCCGGAAAATGATTCAGAAAATGGTTGCCACAATTGTGCATTAGTCTACCTTCTTCTTCATCGCGAGGCAACTTCATCTCGGCAACAAGCGAAATTGGACAATCTCTTTTGCACTCCACTCAGCCCGTCGTCGTCTCTATTAGTCTACCCTCTTCTTCTATAACTCTCACTTCGACCTAATAAACTAGAAAGGCAGAACATGAAAAAAACTGTAAGTATCATAAAATGAACAAAATGTGTATTTACTATAGTTCTTTGAGGTGGACACTTGTTTCGAGGCTCTTTCGCATAATTTGAGAACCACTAAATGTGATTTGAACAAGCTTTATTGTCAGAAGCCTTGCATATGTTTAAACATAAATGAGAATAGAGCAACCCCGTTTCCATAATCTATGCATTGCAAACGCGGTTACTGTTACCACAACCACAGAGCAGCAAAATGTGGATTAAGGAGAAATCAGACTTACAGTCAGCGCAAATGAGCCGGACTTTGAGGCATCTGCTACAAAGGTGTTTTTTCACACCTTTTATTTGCCTGTTCCAAACAAATGAAAGATCACTCACATCAATATTCATTGTCCATCAACGCTCGTAGAGATCTAAGGTATTCTAGAGATAACATAAAAAAAGATCAACTTATAAAAGTAAATCAACTTATTGTAAGATATTATCAGGAAAAAAAGGGAGAACAAAAGCACCTGGAAGGTATCAGCGCCATATGAAATCACGGAACAATCCTAAGAAGAATCTCAAAGTGCACAACTACAAGCTGACACTGAATTTGCTCACAGTCACACATATAACAATTACCTCTGACCATAATCTCATGTTCTATTTCCATCTCTTTTCGGTCATCGTGCCAAGAGAATCCTGCCCTGCTATGGCTGCAGATCATCGGTTGCTTGCAATTAGCATGCCATCCGGGTTGCCACGCCATGATACAGTCATGGTTTTCTCAATCAAAGCCTGAACATTAGCACCCCATCAAAATATCAATTCAAATTATTTCAGAGCAGACATTGCATGAACCTGGAAGTCATAGGCCTATACCCTGCACCACTTATCACAAACACATGAATCAGAAGAAATTCAAAAAAAAAACTTTAGATGATCATCAAGAAATAGAATTACCTTCACACGAGAAAGTTCCAAAAAAAAAATGTCATCTAAAATAAGATTCTTACATGGCCAGAAAGCAGTGCACCAAATCATAGTTCTTATCTGGAAAGCAACTAAACTGTAAAGGAGATAGTTCTTACCAGGTTAAGGGAAAGGTTCTCAAGCATGCATTGTGATGCGGACATTGTGAAACTGGTTTATCTGCAAGATCAGGCGTTAAATTATTCAAGTTTATGTTAACACAAAAAAACCCTCAACTATCCCAGTTTGTTGACAAAAAAAAAAAAAAAACGAGACGCCTTGCCCGCATTAAGATTTGAAACATGTTGTCTACTAAGTCAATTGGTGCGAACCTGCAATATGTGAGCACAAAATCTCCTTACATGAGTGAACTAAAACCACCTTGTATGCATGTATACCAAATAAAATTATGGGAAACAAAGTGAGCAAAAAACATATTAATGAAGCTAAACTGAATGTTTAACAGTAAGTTTTTATATACCTGAGACAAGAGTACCATATGAGCAGTACCTCTCATATGATTCACAAACTGATGGAAATGAGTGTAATTCGTCAACAATACACATCTGCAAAAATCAAAGCAACATCAGCAGACACGGAACTTTCAGCAGAGTAAAACTTACAAAAAAATTAAGTTTTAGTGAGAAATGGACCCCTCCACCTAGATGGCAAAGCATGAACAATTCCTTGGTCCACTTAATAATGAAAGAAACCAAAGTAAAAGATTCAGAAATATCAGATGTTTGAAACCTCTTATACGAGTGTGTAAGGTCAGTCAGCATTGGTCAAAGCAGGAAGGATACAAAGAAAAAACAAAAGAAGGTGTAAGATTCCATCTAAGAATGAGTGCTAAATTTTTGTTTGCAATCAATACCACCAACATGCAATCAAAATCTTTTCAAGGCAAAAATAGTTTTTCGAGGAGTACGAAAAAGAGAATCCATTTTTGTTACTCTATTTTTTTCCCTCCTTTTGATCAAGAAGTGAACTTTTTAGCAAGAAAAGCAGTTTATACACATAAAAAATATCAAAATATTAATGAAATACATAGGACATATCCATACATAATCCTCGCTTTCTATGTGATGCAACCAGTGTTCTAAAAGACGCCGCCTAGGTCCGCCTAGGCGGCGCCTAGGCGCTAGTCAGTACCTCGCCGCCCGACTAACAAGTAATCCGCCTAGACTCTATGCGATACCCAACGAGCCACTCTTGTAACTTAATCAATAGTCTATATGTGTTAATTGATCTATGTTTAGGCAAACTATGCTACTCTATGTATGATTTTGGATTTATAATTATGAAACTAACATATCAATTGTCATAGTATGTGTATTTATTATAAATTTGACAATAATATTGTAAGAATAGTAAAAATAAGCATTATAAGTTCGAATCCGCCTAGGCTCCCGCCTAGCGCCTAGGCGCTAGTCACCCCTCTACCGCCCGACTAGCGCCTAGCGCTTTTTAGAACATTGGATGCAACACCATCCCAAGGAAGGATATGCAATGGATGTCAAATAGCTAAAAAGCATTATTTATATACATAGGACATATCCATTCAAAAAATTCCTCGCTTTCTATGTGATGAAACACCATCCCAAGGAAGGATATTCAATGGATGTCAAATAGCTAACAAACATTAATGATATACATAGGACATATCCACATAATATCCTCGCTTTCTATGTGATGTAACACCATCCCAACGAAGGATACTCAATGGATGTCAAATAACATAGCAAAATAGTAGATAACAAAATATTAACGATGTACATAGGACATATCCACAAAATATCCTCGCTTTCTACGTAATGGAACACCATCCCAAGGTTGGATATTCAATAGATGTCAAATAGTATAGCAAAATAGTAGATAACAAAATACTATTAATAATATTCCATCTCATGTAAGGAGATGGAAATAGATACACATTAGCATCAAGAACCACACACCAGAAAAGAGAAGGACACCCTTTGATAAATCACTCACAAGAAAATAATATCCCCAAACCCAGAAAAGGAAACAAAAAAGGAAAATATTGATACTATATTGTATCATATAATTGTACTACATAATATTATACACACGATCCCCCATATTTAATTTAAAAACAGAAGTAAAGCAAACAACGTAAACACAGCATGGGAAAGGAAAATTAAGCAAGAAGAGAACTTACACTGTCGTCCTCAGTCAACTTCAAGAAACCCCCACCTAATAGCTTGAAAGTAGTCTCTCCTTCGCACCAAAAAGGAACAGTTTTTTATTTGAATTTTTCCGTACCAAGAAAGAAGGAAAGAGAAGCCAACTTGAAAAAACGACATAAAAGCTTGCAAAATAATTTCTTTTTCGCACTAAAAAAGCGTAGTTTTTTTTTCTGTTCGTACCCAGATTGAAGGAAGAAGACGCCGACTCGAAAAACCCACGTAAAAGATTGGTAAAAGATTGAAAATATTTCGTTTTTGGCACTCAAAAGAGAAAAGAATGGTGTTTTTCTTGTTCTTTTCGTACCCAGAAAAAAGAAAGAAGAAGTGAGAAGATGCATAAACAGAAATCGAAACTACAGAAAAGCTTACAACCTTTTGACACTCAAGAATTCTGTTATTTTAGAACCCAGAAAGGAGGAAGAAGATTCACAAGAACAGAGTAAAAGATGGCAACTTTAGATCTACTTCATTCGAAGTGCGAGGGGAGTCTACTTATTTTTGTTGAGGAATATGGGAAGGAGGCCTATTTATAATGTGGATAACCGCGATTAATTATGGTAATAATCCAAAATAAGTCGGTTTCGTTTCGTATTCTGCATAAATAAAAAAGGAATCGTCGCCGCGAAAAAAGAAAGAGAAGAAAGAGTACCGTTGTAAATAATCAGGTTTTTAAATCAAGAAAATACTTGCAAAATAATAATAATAATAATAATAATAATAATAATAATAATAATAATAATAATAATAATAATAATTTTTTAATAAATACTAATGTGTTGATTTTGCAATCACTAATCTAGAGACAGAATGATATGAGAAATTTACACTCGTTTTGTCTCGCTTTACTCGACTCCTTACATAATCTTATAATCGGGCTTGCTTAATCCTATATGGGCCCATTTGGTTTTATATATGTCATGATATTTGATATTCATTTTATTATTATTTTTTTTAGAAGGGGCTGTAAGGAGTAATTTCTTGACTAAGTATAGAATTACCCGTCCAAAAGAAATACTCCATCCGTCCCACTTCACTTGTCCTCAATACTATTTTCGTCCGTCCCACTTCACTTGTCCTCTTTCCTTAAAAGGCAAAAATTAACCATTACTTTTTGATGTGGACCCCTTACTTTTTCAATTTAACACTACGCATAAAATCCCGTGCCGAAAAGAAAGAGGACAACTGAACTGGGACGGAGGGAGTACTAGATATGGCCCAAAAAAAAAAAAAAAAAAAGCCCATACTAAACCGGTTAATTTTCGAAAGACAAATGTTGGTTTTACTTGTTATAATTATAAACAATTTACATTAAACCAATATCAATTTTGAATAGGTGATGTGAGGGATTAAAATTTGTAAAGAGTTATCAAATATCATTATGTGCAAGCTATGGTATAAGAGCCTTCCAAACCAAATATCAAAAAAGCTTTTATTGAGATCGGAATTTACTACTAGTAGATAGAGCTGTCAAAATGAGCCCGACATGACCTGACTTGGTGGCCGAACCCGTTTTTTAATTGGGTTGGGCTAATCCAAAAGCATTAAAAGTTCGGCAAGATCAGGCTTGGGAATTTGTATCAATTGGGCCGAGTTGGGTTTGATTTGAGGCCCATTATGTTTCTGGACTGGGCCGAGCTGTACATATTTTGGCCCAAGACTTGCAGGGCTCGGACCGAGTTAGCCCAACTCGGGAATTTAACAGCTCTAATCTTCCCTTATCCAACTGTATTAGGGTGCCTCCAATGATAAACCTAACTTACTAACTTTCACTAATGCCACATCATTATTTGGGCCCACTCAACTTTCATTATTTTTTTTCTTCAACAATGAACCCAACTTTCAACTTTTTTACCTCCAATAAATTGATGTGTGTTCCACTCCCACTTTTTCACCTCCCACTTTATTTCATGAAACCAACTTCCAAAATTAGAAGTTGGGCTTTCAACTTTCAAAAATGAAAGTTGGGTCCAATGGTTGAAAGTTGAAAAAACAACTTTCTTTCAACTTTTAAAAGCCCATAAAAGCTACCATTGGAGGCACCCTTAGTCTCGTTCAAATGTTTTATATATTGTACATATATTTACGTATTGAAACTGAGACGAATGGAGTATTTATTTTTTATAAATAAAATTTGTGTGTTAGGGAAGGTGGGGGTCAAAGCCTCAAAGGTATGGTAGATGTAACAAATTCAAATACTAATATTTGTGTGTACCGACTTCCACAACTACCACCAAATCCTTACGCAAAAAGTCGTCTCCTCTTCACTAAATTCATTACTCAACATTTTATCGAAAAATCACGAGTTCGAGTCTTCTTTGATGTCGGTCTTTAAAATTTTTGGTGTAAAGTTTAAAAAGAAAAAATCAAAAATCAAATTTATTGTTGGTCCAATCCAATTGAGTGATAATTTTATGGATCTTATTTAAAAATTCGAGGAAAATTATTTAAAATGAAATAATATTTGGAGATTAATAGTAGTAGTAATATTGTTGTGTGCATATTCTAGAGTAAAAATAATTATTAAAAAAAAAGGAGAAAAAGGCAGGGGGGGGGGGGGGGGGGGGGTAGGGTAGGGTATGCTTGGGTTTGAAGCATTGGAAGGTCCGAATTCTGAACCCTCGAGACAAATTATATTACTCCTACATCTTCTTCTCTCCACACTTCCTCATCCACCAACTACCCATCGCAGAGAGAAACCGCTAGGTAATTCGCACTGAGAGAGAGAGAGAGAGAATGGCGGCAGCGGCGAATCTCGAGGATGTGCCTTCCGTCGATCTCATGTCGGAGTTGCTCCGCCGGATGAAATGCTCCACCAAACCCGACAAGCGCCTCATCCTCATCGGTGCCCTTTCTCTCGACCCTCATAATTCTCTTGTTTGCATTCGTTTCTAATTGCTCATTCGCCTCAGGGTTTGGGGTTTTGGGGGTTTTAGGTGGATTTTGAATGGGTTAGAATGAGGTTTTTGAATTTTGATCGATGCGCGTGCCAAAGGTGTTAGCTTTCCGGAATATTTGATCTCGTTTTTGGTTTTGGGAGAGAATTTAGGTAAAACAGTTGCTGGATTTCTGAATTGCGACAACGGTTGTTATTTCTGTGCATTTCTTGTTGAATTGAAGTATGCTTAGTTTCCTGTTTGCAATAGATCCCAATAGCTACTTGTATTGGAATTCGGGAAATCGGAGTTTACGAAGACTTAGGCCCTTATTCTGATGCTTTGTGCTCTTAAATTTTCAGGTCCTCCCGGATCTGGGAAAGGTACCCAGTCACCGATAATTAAGGATGAATATTGCTTGTGCCATTTGGCCACTGGTGATATGCTTAGAGCAGCTGTTGCTGCCAAGACTCCCCTAGGGGTCAAGGCCAAAGAGGCCATGGAGAAGGTATTCCCCGTGATTTTTTTAGTCCACCTCCTGAAAAAACATAAGTGTGCTCAGGCTGAACCTTTCTTCGTGTGGTTTTTCAGGGAGAACTTGTTTCCGATGATTTGGTTGTTGGGATTATCGATGAGGCATTGAAGAAGCCATCTTGCCAGAAAGGTTTTATTCTCGATGGATTTCCTAGGACAGTTGTCCAAGCACAAAAGGTCGGCTGCTTACAATGCCTATTTCAATTTTTTGGATTGTTTACAACAATTATGATCTGATAGAATTCCCTTTTATACACAGCTTGATGAGATGCTTGACAGACGTGGAGCCAAGGTTGACAAAGTTCTTAACTTTGCAATTGATGATGCTATCCTGGAAGAGAGAATTACTGGTCGCTGGATTCATCCTTCTAGTGGCCGTTCTTACCATTCGAAGTTTGCACCTCCAAAAGTTCCCGGTGTTGATGATGTAATTAGTTGCCCTCATCTCCTTTTCATCTTCAAATGAGACTTTCATCCTTATATAGTATATATCAACTTGATGTGAATAATATGTCATATGTGTCAAAATGTCCGTATGTAATTTACTTCTTATTAGCTGATTCTGCTTCTTCATTTCTGAAGGTATCTGGGGAGCCTTTAATTCAACGTAAAGATGATACAGCTGCTGTTCTGAAGTCGAGGCTTGAAGCTTTCCATCAGCAGACAGAACCGGTATGTTTTCCCCTCTCAAATTTCTGTTGCTGTGCAAATATTTTCAAGATGATCTTTAACCTGTTGTTAATAATTAGGCTGGGTATTAATAAGCAAACAATAATACTTGTTTCAGAATGCTGATTAAAGATAACTTCTGTTACTTTTGGTTGTTCATGTTTCCTGATTTCTTCCCCATTGCTGGATTTATTCTACTTGGCTTGTGTGCATCTAAAAGTGAAGGGACTGGGAGTTTGTGTTGTTTCTTTTATTTTTATTATCCAATGTTATTCAACTTCTATGCTTGGCACTTTCTAGTCATAGCGGTCTGGGAAAACTGTAAAGTTACCTTGGTTGTAATCTAATGAAGTTTAGACAGGATTTTGTGGCAATATAGTCAATATTCTGAATACTTTTCATCGAAATGGACAAAGAAACTAACAAAAGCAAAAGAAGATAAAAGCAATTGTCTGGGGTCAGTAATATGATTATATCTCCCAATAGAGAGAGGGCGTAGGGGGGCCCATCGACTGTTGGGAGGCTTAAAGTAAGTCATTAAAGATATAATTGGAACCTTTTAGGTTCTGGCTGTTGATACTTGTTGATATCTCACACTTTAGGGCTGTATATTACTCCATCTCTTGTGTTAAGTTGAACTGGAAAAAATAAGTTGAAATCGAACACTTGGTTTGAGCCAACCAATACCAGTGTGATGTTATTTCTAGTTTGGTTTCTGTGTTTCTTCTCTGCTATTTCTTGAACTAAATGGACTTCTATTTCATTTTGCATCCAAGTATAGTTTTCGGAAGTGGGAGGAAGATATCTTTCATATTAAGCTCTTAGCCTCTTAATGGCTTCTTTCTTCATATTGCTCCCGATAGTAGTTGGTCACTGTAGATAATTTTTAACTAATTAAATTGGTTATCTCCCAACATTGCTTGTACTTGAGACATGTCACTGTTGCAATCTCTATATTCTATCATGAACAGTACAACCTTGTAGATGTTGCATTAGTGTTAGTAGTAAAAAATCCCCTCAACTAAATAACCTATTTATTTAGGTTAATAGTAATTTCTTTATTGATATACTAAGTTATTAGTCTATAATCAATCTTGTCGTATTAATTTATCTTTAATCGATTTGAACATTGCTAACTTAACTTAGGATCATGTTGAGATTTATCCTTCCACCCTAGCATTGCAATTGAAAAACTCATCAATTGTTTGGCAAGTAGAATGGGTCCTACAATCGTAGCTTCAATGTTCCGCTGAGTGGAGAATGTCCGACTGCTTGTTACATCATCTGTTAAACATGCTATCCTAAGTTAACGATTGATATTGCCATTTCGTTTTGGATCCTCTGATGACTGATCCATACATATTACACCTGCTAAGGTGTCATGTTTTCGATATTACCCTGTTTTTTAATCACTTGTAATAGCACTGCATTTCATTTAATCTCCTTCTCGACTGGACAGGTTATCGACTATTACAACAAGAAGGGTGTTGTTGCCAACCTTCCAGCGGAGAAACCTCCTCCAGAGGTGACATCGGAGGTGAAGAAGTTACTCTCGTCGTGATTGAAGACTTTGCAAGCCTTTTGTCCTCCCCCAATAAACATATGATTGCTGCAGTTTTTGGTCCTTTATTTTTTTTTAATTCGGATAAGTCGTGTGACTGATCTCAAGAGGTTCTTGTACTATTTGTTCTGCTGAGTTAAAAGCACTAGTCGGCATTAGGTCTACATTATTATGCCTAGACGAGTTAGACAATCATTTTACTTCACCTTCAAAGGAGAGATTAAAAACGCAGGTTTCTGGCTTTGTATTTCTGCCGATCAACACTTTCCGTTGGAAGTATACTCTGATTTATTAACGTCGGTGCACCTCATTTTATCGCAACATGCCAATAAAAATTACTCCCTCTGTCTCTTTATAACGTTGCATTTCTTTTGGGTTACGAGAATTTAAAAAAGGCTCCGTCTCTTTATAACGTTGCATTTCTTTTGTATAATGCATTTGCTTAAACTGATTTTTTTAGTATTTTTTTATCAAATAAAAAAAATGTAACAACTCCCACTAAAGCTTATAGTAATTTTGTTTATTAACAGTTAATCGAAACATATTAAATTAAACTGGAATTGATGGGGCTTCCAATTAAGGAAACACCCTCCAAAAAAAGGCGTATGCCGCTTGAATTGCGACGAGCACACGGTATTCTTTAGTAAAAGGCGAAAGAATAGTTCGCTATGTGCTCAACGCGCGGCTGCGTGAGTTTAAAGAGCGAGACTCTCTATTATTTATACCCGCCTCCTTCGGTCCAACTTCATCTCTTTTCCGATGTGGGACACTTCACTCTTGGTTTCCTTTGACACTTCTCTCCTATATTTTAAAGCTGAAAATACTGAATCTTATAAAATAGTCCACAAAATTATGTAAAAGCGGAACCTCTGTTTTTTACTCATATGCATTAACATTACAAAAACAAGCCATTTTATCTTTGATTCAGCCATTTTATATTTAGTTAATGTAAATTGGCATAGTATTAGTAATATATATGATCTTATTACTTGTAAAAACTCTATAGTTAACCACACGTATATCATCTCGATATGCCCACGAATGACACTGAAGTGACTAAAAATCGTTACTTCGTTTCTCTTTTGCCTCGATACTATTTGTATAAATTTTCGCAGTAAACCTAGAGAGAGCAATGGTGCTGCAGTTGTACATTCTGGTATTCCGGCGGGAAAATGAACCGGCAGGGGTAAATTTGGAATTTGGAGCAACTGATTCAGTTATCCCCTCTCTCTCTCTCTCTTCGCTCAAACTAACTGCTCTCTCTTCTTCATCGTCTCCTTCGTTCCATTCAGCTCCAGACTTACCTCAAGAATCGGAGAAGAAGGCAGTTTCCATGGCGAAATCCGCGAGAAACTTCAAGAGCTCATGCATCGCCATGAACCCATCCTTCTTCCTCCACCTCCTATCGATTTCGCCATACTCGACCCCGAAGAAGAGCTCGAGAAACCGCTCTCCCTCTCTCTCTCTCATCTTCTTCCTCTCCCTCTCCATCTTCACCACGCTGCTGGGAATCTTCAGCTTCACCCTCTACACCATGTCCCAGAACCCCACCCCCTGCTCCCTCCTCTCCCCCTCCTCTCCCCTCTCTCCTCTCCTCCACGCCTCTCTCTCCTCCGTCCTCGCCGACCAAACCCGCCCCACATTGTCGGCCAGCGTCATGGTCCCGCTGCCGGCGCACGGCGTCGCCGCCGGTTCCAACCTCTCCGACGCGGAGAGGGAATTCTGGCGGCAACCGGACGGCGAGGGGTACCGGCCTTGCCTCGACTTCAGCCTCGACTACCGGAGATCGTCGGCGAAGATCTCGAAGGAGAAGAGGCGATTCCTGGTGGTGGTGGTTTCCGGCGGGCTCAACCAGCAGAGGAATCAGATCGTCGACGCCGTCGTCATCGCCAGAATTCTCGAGGCTGCTTTAGTCGTCCCCGTTTTGCAGGTTAATCGAATTTGGGGCGACGAAAGGTACTAAACACTGCTTCATAGTCTCGTTAATGGAGTTTGGAGTAAACTTTTCCTACATTTTTGCAGTGAGTTTTCAGATATTTTCGACTTGGAACATTTCAAGAAAAGCTTACAATCCGATGTTCGAATCGTGTCGTCTCTCCCGTCGACTCATCTAGTCTCGAAGCAGTCGATCGAGAATCAAATCCCTTCTCACGTTTCCCCCATGTGGATTCGAGCAAGATTTCTTCATCAAGTAAGGAAAAAAAAAAGTTGAATTCACTACTCTGTTTTTTCTTCTTTAGGCTTTGTACATTTGTTGATGGTGACTGGTTATGGTGGATTCTGGTAGCTTAATGAAGATGGATTTCTCATACTAAAAGGGCTAGACTCTAGGCTGTCGAAGAATCTCCCCTCCGATCTTCAGAAGCTCCGATGCAAGGTACGAAAATGGCGGATGCTCTCTCTCTGAAGCACCATTGTATGATAGTATGCATTATAGCAGTGTATTGAGGCCTCCTTTTTCTTGTTTCCTGACATAAGGTAGCATTCCATGCTCTGAGATTCGCCTCTCCGATTCAAGAAGTAGGGAACCGAATAGCTCGAAGAATGTGGATCGAAGGTCCCTACATTGGTGTTCATCTAAGGATAGAGAAGGATGTGTGGGTAAGAACCGGTTGCCTCACCGGTTTAGGCCCCGAATTCGACGCCATCATAGCCATGGAGAGAAGCTCAAATCCAGATTTCTTGACAGACAAACTCAACATCACTGCATCTGCAAGAAGGCTAGCTGGACTCTGTCCTCTCACTGCACTAGAAGTCTCAAGGTGATGATCATTCGACCGATTAGCCCGATCCATCCTCTCATCGAAGTCCGATCACCTTCTCAAACAGGCTTTATCTTGAACTGTGGATGCAGGCTTCTCAAGGGACTAGGAGCACCTAGCAATGCTCGTATCTACGTAGCCGGAGGGGAAGCGTTCGGAGGGAGGCGGGCGCTGCAGCCGTTGATGGATGAGTTCCCAAACATAGCAACAAAGGAGAGTTTAGCTAGAGAGGGAGAGCTCTCTCCTTACTCGAATAGATCCTCCATCCTAGCTGCCGTAGACTACGTTGTCTCTCTCAGCAGTGATGTGTTTGTGCCCTCTCATGGTGGCAACATGGGAAGAGCCATGCAGGTATACACACACACACACATAATCAAGATTCTGTTTCTTGAAATTCTCCTTTTCCAAGATTGGATTTTTATGGCAGGGGCATAGAGCATATGTGGGGCACAGGAAGTACATAAGGCCTAACAAGAGGGCAATGCTGCCGTTGCTCGAAGACGGATCGGTGTCGGACGAGGAATTCAGCAGTGTTATGCAGAGGATGCATAAGTACTCGATGGGGCAGCCGGAGTCAAGGAAGAAGAAGATGGATAGAGATGTTTTGGCATATCCAGTCCCTGAGTGCATGTGCAAGAAGCAATGAGCTGCAGAAGATGAACATTCATTCATTCTTTCTTAGGCAAAATGCAGTTTCTTGAATTTTTTTTCTTGATACGAAACTGTAAATTCCCTTTTACTATGTGTAAAAACACTTTCACCATGGAATGAATCTCGTGTTCATTACTATTTCTTTTTTCATTCAATTCTTCAACTGCTCTTGATATGTGGAAAATGAAGGGAAACTCTCATGGTTGGTGTAATTATTTTTTAATTTATTTTTTTAATGAATAAATAAAGAAATGGGCCTACTTTTTTTTTATTTATTTAATCATTTTACTTTTGGGTGAGGGTGAAGACCAATAAACAGTCTTTTTCCTGCGAACTTGGCATCCCAGCAGCAAATTAACGACGACTTTGCTTGGTTTCGTCTCTCTCCGTTGATAAATTCACTGACCCAGAAATCTCTCAAGGTGGGAGCTTCTGCACCCATTAATTTTTGTTTTGTGTTTTGCGTTAGGGTTTTTGTTTGGTATTGAATCTTGATTTGTCGTGGATCAGTTCTTGTATTTGAATTTCGTGTGTGAGAAGGATTTTTGGGCGATGGGTTGTGGAATTTTTCTGGGTTGCTGCTGCTATCCGTATATGACCATCTTGGATTTTTTTTCATTTTTTTTTTTTAATTTTATATTATTAGGGTTTCTCATCTCTTCTCTCTGTGAGCTAATTTGTGTTTAGTTTTTGATTATACAGTTTCCTGAGATTTTTTTTTTCCTTGAATTTGTTGAATGTTGAGCATTTGTAGGTAGTGTTGAGCTCTGGTGTTTTAGCTTGTTAGACTTGCACAAGAAACCCTGTTATGCTGCCTGTTGATTGAAGTCAAATTGCTAATTTGGAACTTTAGTTTTGAATTTCATTTGGCATTTCCAATGTGAATCGGGATGGAATGATCGTTATGGAAGATCTGTTACGGTGCATTCGGAGTTGCCTGCAGTTTGACTGCTCGTATGCTGTCCTTTTGAGATTGATATACTAATGAACATGGTCCCTTTCATCAAGATAATTGGGTGTGATGCATTGTGTGTTTTTGTGTGTGGCTTTAACGGAACCAAGATTTCTTGTCATTCTTGATAAGATGAATTGGTTGTAGTGTACTTCTGTTATGATGTTCGTGTTCCGTAAGGTTCCTTTTCAGCTAATGGGCACAAATATGGCAGTGTAACTCTTACGAATTTCTTCATGCTTTGAAAGTTTCTCTCAACACGGGTGATGTTGTCCTTTTGCTATGGGAGTGTTTCGTAGATGCATTTATTTGTGAGTGGACTTCAAGCACGTCCTTGAACCACGGGCCATGGTGCTTGCTTGCTTCTACGATGAATTATTAAGTCCTTGATATCACCCTTCATCAATTCATCTTACATTCTTATGTTCTCGTTTCTGTTTGCTCTTGGTCTGCTCTTTCGATGTTAAGTTTTTGATTGTGTTCGATCTGACAATGTGTTATGAACGATTCAGGGTAGTCGAGTTGCCTGCTCTTCCATGGCATCTTTCAGAGCATTTTTGAACAGCCCTGTTGGTCCAAAAACCACTCATTTCTGGGGGCCTGTTGCTAACTGGGGTTTCGTCATTGCTGTAAGTCTCTCCACATGAATGAAAAATATGGGATTTTGTTTCACTCTGCATCGATTTTCAATCGGTTTTCGTACCACAGGGACTAGTAGACATGAAAAAGCCTCCGGAGATGATTTCTGGCAACATGACCGGAGGTTTGTAGTCGGATTTCACTATGGATCGCTTATAGTAATGCCTTAACCCGTGTGTTTTTCTCCTTATTTCTTCCTGTGGTGAATGATACAGCAATGTGCGTATACTCTGCACTATTCATGAGGTTTGCTTGGATGGTTCAGCCTCGCAACTATCTGTTACTTGCATGTCATGCTTCAAATGAAACGGTGCAGCTCTATCAATTCTCTCGATGGGCCAAGAGTCAAGGGTAAGCTCCGACTTTGAGGCTTCTAGAATGTTTGAAAACGGTTTTCCTCAACAAAATCTATTCCCTCAGCCATCTTTCTCCTCCTATAACTCAAGTTAGCAAGTACAGTAAAGCTTCAAGAAACATGTTAAACGTCGTTCTTTTTGAATTGATGCTAAAATGGACAGTGAAATGGCTTGAAATGGGCAGTGTGTAACCGATGTCCATTTTTGTTGCTAGGTACTTGGGAGAGAAGAAAGCCGAGGAGGCCTCGTCTCAGTGAAGAACAGAATGCTGGTAAATGTATCCATAGCTGAATATCAGCTTTACCGTATTCAAGAACGGAAAATAAAAGGCTCGTATATGGTTTGAATTCGTTAGATTCTGGAGAAACTTCTTATGTGAATCAAAGATCCTTCCATTTGAGATGTTCAAATTCCTTTCTCGTGAATGCATTTCTTACAAAAATCGAATGTCGAAAACATAAGAGTTGTTAAGTCATGTCTATCATCTTCGTCTTTCAACCTCGTGCAGATTCTTCGCCTTCTTACTTCCAGAATGTTTGTTAGGTTTGTTTTTTTCTCGTTTCAAAGGGGTCGATTCTTCGCCTTCTCCTGCCATATATGCGACTCGTCGGACAGGAGCAACTGTTTGGTTCGAGTAGGATGATTATACATATCGAACCTATGAAGCTCTGTTAATAGCTCTGAATACAGAGACAACATACAATCAAACAAAATCAAACAAAATAATACTAAATGAGCAAGTGGCGATAAGTGCTCACGGTTTGGGTTAATAGTGGAGTTTGGTGTTTGTTTCCAAAGAGTAGTTTTATGCAATTTACCTGCTATAAAGTCAATTAAGTAATACTCCACTCGTCTCATCCTAAATGACCCATGTTTTATTCACACGTGAGGTATATATAAATAATGAAATGATTAGCCGTACTATTTCCTTAAAAAAAAATCCATAAAATTTATCATGTGTGAATTATGAATTATATAAATAAATAAATAAATAAATAAATACTATAATCCACATGTATATTCAACAAAAGACAAGCATAATAAATTGTAAAGTACTACTCGTATAAAATCTATTAAAAGTTTAAAACCAATTACCAATATTTATTTTCCAAAAAATAAAAAGAAAAAATTACTAAAAATTATTGAAAAAAGGGAAGCAATATTAATTGGATGTTGATAACTCATATAGTGATGAGACTTCTGAGTTATGAGTTGGAAGTTGCAACTGCAACCACTTCCCTTCATTACTTAAAACATTAAATTTGGATTTTGGTTTAGTTTTGACAAATGTCAAATTTGAAATGCCAACTGCCCTTTATACATATCAAACATACATACCTATACACATGCACTATATATTATTCCCTCCATCTCGTTCAAAGCGAGACAATGTTTATTCGTATGTGATGTATATTTTAATAAATTGTCTAACTTTCGACCGACGATAGACGAGAGAGAGGAATTGCAAATATTTTTCAAATACATTAGCATATTAATGCCCTCACCTAATGCTAATAGGTTAGTTAAGTACGTAGGTCATCGTTTTGTTTTTACTTATATACAAACACACACTTGCATTATGCCAAGTGCAATGTACATGACACTAATACATTTAAATACATTAAATCTTATCAAAATATATCTTGATTAATTAAATACATTTTCCTATCAAAAAACTGTATATACCGAAAGATACCAATGGAATAATCCAAATTCGTTAGAAAATACACTTTTAATATTCGTAATTACTACTCTCTCGTCTCAACTATCTTTTCCCACTTTATTATAACGGGAGTATAATTATTTTACTACTATATGCTTGGTTGACTTACGTAAGAGCATGTTCTTTTCTTGTCTGTATATTTAAATTCATGGACTGCAGTTTTCTCAACTAATTCAACCCCAAAAAATCGAGAACATAAATAACAAAATTAATTTCTAAATCATTTTATTTGCTAATATCGATTATTTCTAATTAAGGAAACTTAGCAAATTACAAACATCGATCCATCTTTAGATGAATCGATGCAGCTAGCTACCACCTCCACTACTATACAAACCACTACCGCTACGTAAGACCAAACCGCCGTCGCCGCCGCCGTCGTTAAAAGTGATCGAACCTCACCAGCCTCGGCGGCGTGAGGCGGCCGTAGCCGCCGCACCCCTTACCGACCGCGACCGCGGTCGCGCTCCTCGCCAGCCGCCTTGCCGGGTTGAAGGGGCTGCACGCGCCGCCGTAGCCGACGACGGCGCCGCCGTCATTGGCGGCGGCGTCGATCTCGGCCAGGACAGTGTAGAAGAGGTCGACGTGGCAGGGGAGGAGGATGGGCCCGTCGTTGCAGAAGCCGTACTCCAGCTCAGCATCCTCCAGCAGCATCTTGAAGAGCGGGTGGTTGGCGTACTCCGTCTTGATCACGAACCGCTTCCTCTCCGGCCCCACGTACACCGTAAAGCACCCGGTCGGGGCGACCCGACCCGCGCCTGCCTCCGCCCTCCCCCGCCTCCCGAGAGACAGTAGCTTCTTCAGCACGGAATTCTTCCTCCTGCAGCTCTCCCCCTCCATGTTACTGTTTGATTGGGATTAATACTTGTTTATGTCTTTCTGAACGCTCCGATCTCGATTTCTGTCGTGTTGCTTATTCTTCAGCCTCTGTCGTAAGCCAGATCGGACATGAACCTCGTCCTCAGCTTCGTCGAGCTCCACATGTCGCCGTGAAATCAACTCAAGGTAATATCGACGTCGATGGCGATGGACTATGCATATATAGAACTATGAAGCAAACCTCAACGAGTGAAGAATCTAATATGCTTTTGCTTTTTTGGAAAATGAGAAATTATATTAATGAAGATTGAGACAAAAGCAGTTGCATAAATAGTTGGGGAAGGAAGGAAGGAGGGAGGAGATAAAGTTAGTGAGAAGAGATGATGATAAACTTGAGAGGTGAAGCCTATAAATATATAGTTGTGAATGGGCAGCTTCTGAGGAAGGCCCAATTTGTGCCACTATATCTATTTAATTATATACTTCCTCCGACTCACGATTACTGACTCAGACTCTATTATATTCATTATTTGTGGTAAGCGTCTTAATGATGAGTTTTGTAGTATCTCGTAAATAAAATAATTATTTAAAAAGATTTTCAAAACTCATTATCGAGACGCTAAAAACGCTTGCTACAATTGATGAAAAGAGACGGATCAGTAATCGCGAGTCAGAAATTAAAATGTATAATGTGTATATATAGCTCACTACCATGCCATTTGATACCCCCATATTTTAGATACTGTAGTAATAATTGAGGGTAGTTTGTCAACGCATATATAGTTATTATTATATATGTGGCATAGTTTTTATATATTTATATAAATAAGTATTAATGTGTAAATGTCAAAAACTGTTTGAACCTTTGTATAATCATATTTAAGTATGTAATCATGCTTATTTGTAGTGATAATGGTGTATTTTGATGTTTAACGTATTATTTTAGATCTATTGTTACTTCTCATGTCGCGACTTATTTCTATACGAATCGAACTATTTCTTTTTGATTTAGATTTGGAATGCCACCACTGAAAATGATGGGGTGTTTATGCATTGAAATTCAACGCAGCAAAGAGAAGTGAAGATGCAGCTAGCAATTTTAGACTAGTAAAATCCAATACTTGTGTTTTCAAATATAAACATTTTTTTATTAATCTCGATTTAATTAATTAATTAATTATCAAATGGGGTGAGCGTGAGAGTGAGACTAGGGTTGTAAACGAATCAAACAATTTTGATTCGATTCGCGATTCGTATTCGTTTAGGTGTATTCGTATTCGATATTTTACGATTCGTATTCGATAAAAAATATAATTTATGATTCGATTTTTAATCAAATACAAATACTAAATGTATGATATTCGATTCGATATTCGTTAATTATTCGATAATGATTATATATATAATATTTTATGTAAGTCCCTTTATAAGGTTCATTAATTTATGTGAAACAATTGAATCCAATCAAAGAATTTTAAATACGGTTCATTTTTTTTAATCAAACACTAAAAAATTATTGTTTAATTAGAATATAATGGAAAAAAATAATAAGGATATAAACAAATATTAGTATTCGATTCGGATTCGTTAAGCTATTCGCAAACTCGCGAATACAAATTCAAATCGGATTTTCATATTCGTATACTATTCGAATTCGAATTCGAGTTCGCTAATAGTTTAACGAATCTGATTCGAATACCTTGGTATTCGACTCGATTCGATTCGTTTACAACCCTACGTGAGACCCGCGGAGGTTGAGTACTTTCGTGAATTTTCCGTAAAGTGCTTGTTGCTGTGCTAAGAATTGGTGTAGGTCTATTACTATTATTATTATTGTTGTTATTTTTTATTTATTTTTCGCGGAGTTGGTATATTACTATCTAAGAAATATAATTTATTATGCATATTGTAGTGTATGATTATATTATAGTATATATGTATAGAATGAGTCATTTAGGTATTTAGGTATTGGTGGTTACTGGTTAGAGTTCGTGAGGAATCTTTAATTTCTTATTTTTAATTTTGTGTGTCAATGTTGAAATAAGACTTCGAAATTTGATTTTTTAATAATCATACACTCCAAATAATTATTTATGCCTTTAATTGTAATTCAAGGCTTAAGTGTTGAAGGAATATTATTAATTTAATTGTAGAAATGGCACAATTGAAACATGAGAGTATGGGGAATTGCACATCGAATCTTAATTAGTTAATGTGTGACCATCGATTTTATTATGTAAAACATGCTCAAATGAGTGACTTAATGAATCGAATTCGTTAATACGACACTGTCACATCAGTGATCGATGAAACACACATGGAATCTGTATAACATGTGACATGTATATCATAAATTAGTGTACATTGGTGTATTACACTAACATCAAGATTTAGGAAAGGAATCCAGTCGATGCAACGAAACTCTTTTTCGTGTATATAAACAATGGTCAAGATATGCAGTCGTCCATAGTTGCCCATGACAACTTCTTAGAAGTAACATAAGTATTTCGTTTATTTATCCTTCTTGGTTATACCAACACAACTAATGCTTGCACTATCATTTCAAATTGACTATAATCAATCCAAATTAAACCATGTGCCAAATTATGATTATTAACTTGGATAATTCTTGAATCTCACCTCAATTTGCACATTTAAAAATATAAAATGTATAAAAAATCAACGGTTAATTTAATTATCTATATTTACTAGATCTTGATTCTTGATAACATGCATGCATGTAATATTCAAGGGGTATTTATGTCTTTGTGTAATGTGTTTTAGTGTGTTTTGTGGAATTTAGTGATCAAGAAAGTGAGAGGCTATTAGGGTTTAGTAATTAATCAAATTAAACTCTTTTCAAGATTCAATTAACCTTGCATAAATAAAAGTGTTAATAGCCATGCAACTCTCAACAAAAAACAAAATTGGAATGAGACTTTCTTATTTCATATCCCTTTCCTTCCATCTAAATACTTATGTTTTCATCGTTTTAAAGTCAATCACTCATTTTGTTAATAATAAAGAGATGCGTAACAGACGAGAATCGAGATAATTAGGATAAGGATAGAGTGGATAATGGAATATTTAAACAAGTCAATTGGGTTTCTCAAATTTAACTAGGTAAGGTAATTAACTAAAGCACTATAGCTGAACTAGATTTACCCATTGGAAGACCTATTCCAAGTCAATTCTATTCAAATAATCAATTATTTCTTTCAACGAGTTTAAGCAAAATTTTGGCACAAATACATAGGTCAAATGACGAATGCACCATTTCACTTACGGAATATAATACTTACTCCGTTTCTTTTGAAACGGTTACGTTTCTAATATGGGGCGTGCTATTTAAAATGACTCGTTTCCTATTTTGATCCAAGTAACCTATGTGCACACCTCATTAACCTCTTAATACACTACTTTAATATATTAAATCCTCATTTTAAGTATGTGGATCGCCGCTTTCATACAATAAACCTCAATTAGTCTAATTAAAACGTGTCCAAAAGAATGTCGTCGTTTCAGAAGATTCGTAGGGAGTATAACATATTTAATTTTTTATTTATATATGATGATATCACTATTCCTATTCAGATAAATTTGTTTTGAGATTTTGAATTTTTATAATTTTAATTTATATATTGATGATATCACTATTCAAATTCAGATAAATTTGTTTTTAGATTTTCGAATTTTTATAAATTTAATTTGTGGTGGCGTTACGATTCAAAAGACAGATGTACCAACATGGACTGTGGGCGGTTAAAGATTTAATTAGTAATAGTAATAATAATTTAAAGTCGTCCATTTGTATTAATATAAATATTTCTACTAAAATTGTCGTATTAGTACATTATTAACTATATCAATTAATTTTATTATTTAATTAAATTTTTTTTGTCTTGATGATCCACAGTGTTTAGAGTTTATCGTAATCTAAATTTAGTAATAACAATAAGTCAACAATAAAGCTATTTGGCCATAATGTGGCCGGCCACACAACGACATTTTTCATAATATACGTAATTTTAAAAATGGTAAATGATAACTATAGTTTATTACTTTTATATTTTAATTTAAAAATATTTTTTCCACAAAAAATACATATTTTTCTCTTTTTTTTTCTAGACATAAGTCAATAATACTATTAGTGGAGTATTTAATTATAAATTAGTTTCTCAACGGAATTAATCAACGGATCTTTACTAACATATTGTTACTGAATCATGTATACTACTACCTCCGTCCCTTCTAAGACGTTACATTTCTTTTTGTTAATTTATGACACGTTTTTCCACGCTTCTTGATGATGCATTTTAAAATAGATTTTTGAAGAATATTTTCTTAGAAGGGACGGAGGGAGTATAATTTAAGTCGAGATATAAAAAATAAGCAATGAGTAGTCAAATTTACATGCATATATGTGTTCGTCTAACAGTATAGTTAGGGGGTGTTTGGTAGATAAGATGAGATAAGTAAAGATAAATAAACTTAGGATTAATAGTGTGAATAGTAGTAAGATTATTAATCCTACACGTTATTTGGTAGACGAGATAAAAAAAGTCGAATAACTAATCTAGCGTTTGGTAGGCAAGATTCCAACCCTAGATTAAAGTTGTAAAGACAAAAATATCATTGTAAAATTCTAATATTTACACTAATGTCCAACACATAGGGCAAGGGTTATATAGCAAATTGCACATTCGCACATCAGTTCCCGCGTGAAATTTTGTGGCTCTCGGTGAGAAATCTGCGGTGCTCATTGTAGCGCTTAATCTTTTCTTGTTCTTGTAGTGCTTAATCTTTTCCCCTCCCATAACCATTTCTGTACCTAATCCCTCAACTTTGTTGCAGCAAATGCTCCAAACAAAGGAATTCTAATCTGAAGGTACCGTTCGGCGAAATCGAAATGGATTCAACCCAAGAAGGTGCGCCGTATTTTTATACTACTTCAATTTCTTCAAAACTTTCTCCTGTCTGTTAAAAAAAAAAGGTTTTGTCTCCCCTCCGTTTTCAACTATTTAAAATGAAGTTGGAGTGTTCATTCTTTGATCGTGAATGAGGGATTTGAATGCGATTCGTTTGTGGATACTGGGTTGGTGCGCTTGTATTCGAAGTTGGAGTGTTTGTGGATACTAGGTTGAGCACAAATTCAAGACTTTGGCTTCATACTTTAATCTAAGCAAGTAACATGCTCTAAGGAATTCTTGAAAAAGGTCTCAAAATCCAGCATCAAGAAATGATCAGAATCGAATGACTAAATCCCGAAGCAAAGTGTAACATATATGTCTCTCTTCCCCACACACACACACAAAAACACACAAGTCACCTGTAACTTTGAGGCCAAGAGGGGTTGAAGGAATTGGGCTTGCTTTGCTGCCTACCCCCATTATCATTATCATTATCATTATCTTTGTCGTTATCGTTATCGTTATCACTGGAGTAAATCGACGAATCAGAACCATGTCCAGCTTCACCATCCTCAACTCTCCCAGACACCGCCTCTTCATCCTCACTCTCTATATAGAAGCTCTGGTCCGACACCGAGTTCCTCATCGTCTACCTCTTGATCTTTCCCTCCAACAGCTTCACTATCCAAAATCAAAAAACACAAACACTAGTGTAAAGTTGAGGGACAGTTTAAAAGACAGTTAGACTACTGGCAGTAGATCAGAAGCAAACAAAAGAAGTACAGATCAAATGGCTCAAAACAAAATTCCCATCATGAATACTTACATGTGCAATTATTCACAGCAAGGCATTAAAATATTGAGCAGAGAGAGAGAGGCAATACATAGTTCCAATGCTTCTAAAACCCCATACTTTAATGCTGGTGCACATAATAAACTAATCAAATTCTTTAGTATTTTTTGGGATTCCAACAGTAATTAAAACAATGATCAAGAACAAGAAACTGAAGCATTCATGAACAAGAAACTTACACAACATCAAAAGCCAATAGACAAGCACCCAACTTGGATAGTTTTTCAGAGAGAGAGAGAGAGAGAGATTCTACCTTTCCAGAAAATTAAGGCTTCTTGTAAACGGGATCCTGGGCTAGAAAAGGTCCGAATATTTTCCTTTACACAAAAAATAAACAAAATAAACAAAAACTCCAAGAATCTTCAAGAATCCACCATAGAATAAAGCTTGTACTCCTTACCTCTCACCCAGAAAACACACAGTAGCTTCACTACTTGCACACAACAGTCTAGGCCTGAAACTGGAATCAGCCTTAGCACTTCAATAGGAAATGTGATGTTGTATATGATAAATGCTCATTAAAAAAAAATATAATAGATCTAAAGAATCCAATGTAAATGAAGGGACAGACCACTTTAGCTTATTAACTGCAAAAGAATGAGCTCATGCAAACCTATTTTGAAACTAAAATGGAGCCTATCTAACCAACTACGAACATCCAGCGACAAAAAGGTTAAAGTAAAAAAAATCAACACGCCTATCATCTTTGTTTTCCAGAACAATTATCACGAGGGAAAAGAAACAGTTACGACCATAAATCCAACAATCAATATCACGAATCCTTATTCCCAAAATAGTGAAAAACTGCTTGAATGAAGTCCACCACACAATCCTACAATCAACTAGGCCGCGTTCTAGATGACTACAGAAAGTTTACTTGAATTCATCAGAGATCATGCATACAAAACCATAACCGAGTTCCATGACACAATCTTACACTCAATTAAACTGTAAACTAGACAAGTTCGAAAAAGAAATCATGAACTGCTGAAATGCTGAAACATAATTACAGGCAAACAATCGAAGAACCAATCCAACACATCAGAACACCGCTTCATTATATATGACCAAGTTGCAACTCAAACAAATAAAACCATGAAAGAAAATGGTGAATAACACAAGCATCATATGCAGGCCACCAAACTTCTTTTCTTCTAATCGATTTTCTGCTAATTTTTCGACCATCAGGATCGGTTACAATTTTAGTTAATAAATATTTTAAAATTTGTTCCTTTTTCAGAATCTATTCGTCCTCCTGAAATTAAAGCAGGCCCTTTCATCTTTAGATTGGGAGATCCCGATTCTCTAACAAATTTACTGATGAAAGTGAAAAAATTCACAATTTCCGTTGATAATGGTTTTTTTTCAAATCTTTTTTTTTTTTTTTTTTTTTTTTTTTTTTTTTCTGTTCAAATTCTTGATAATTGGCATCTGGAAGAAGTATACCATGAATCCGATTTATCTCAAATTTATCGATGATATTTTCTATCAAAACTTTTTTTAAGCTTGAAGTAATGAAAATTACCTGTGCTCAGCGAATTTGGCCACAGGAATCCCCCTTCAAACCCAGCTTCGAAAACCTTGCAATTCTTGCACTAAAATCCAGCTTCGAAACCTAGCAATCCCAGCTTCAAAACCTAGCAATTCCTGCACAAAAATCGCGGTCGATTTCCGGAAGAGAGTTGAGCGAATTCAATTTCAAAAACCTTCGAACTATTCGAAACTACCTTGGCGATGTCGGCTCCAGTTGAGCGACGGCAGGGAAAAACTCGGCTGCGAAAATATTGGGGGAAGGGGCTTCCCGTCGAGAAAAACTCGGCTGCGAAAAACTCCGGTTGCTTCCCGTCGCGATGAGAGTTCAGAGAAAGAAGGAGGAAGAAGGGTAAGATGGGAAAATTCACGCCAACAAAAATATTGGGGGAAGGGGCTTCCCGTCGAGAAAAACTCGGCTGCAAAAAATCCTCCCGTCGCGATGAGAGTTCAGGGAAAGAAGGAGGAAGAAGGGTAAGATGGGAAAATTCACGCCAATCTTGGAACACTGTTCGTTTATCGGAGGGGGAAGGGTCCGATTTGTTATCGGTGTGAAACAGTGTTTAAGAGCGGGCTTCAACTTTTATTCAGGGCTCACATGATAATTTATCTGCCCTACCAAACAACATACAAGCCCATATTAGGTAAGATTAATAATCCTATCTTGGGTTAATTTGGGCTACCAAACAGCCCCTTAATGCCTAAAATACGAATGTCTACATTTGAGACCTTCGCAACAAAAGTATAACTTTCGAGTTCTTACTTTAAATTTCATGTTATGTAATTAGTAAAAAGTAGCCAACTCCACATTAACACATTTATATTAAAAGAAGGGGAAACATCAAGAACAAAAAGTAAAAGGCCATATTTGATGGCTCTGAATTATTGAATATTGCTTGTTGACTTTCTTCCAAAAAAATTTAAATTTTTTTCAGACATATTTTTTGAGGTTTATAAATTTCGAGTTCGAACACCCACGTCCCCACGAAAATTTGAATAAGTTGCATCGACATAAACATATTACTCTTGAGTAATTGTATTGGCTCCAAGGGGTCCACGCACTTATATCAGATCAAATAATTTGTCACACCTTTTGATTTTTTTAATTTTAAAATATACTACTATTACATATGTATTTTATCAATTATGAAGAGCGTAACGTTTTATCTATTTATTGAATGGCTTTATATATAGTGATGGCAAATGTGGCATTGGTCTTGTTGTGATAATATAAAATGGCGGGAACGTCGGTTAGATAATCAAGAAAATTATACTATTAAATTATAAAATTGATCGATCGAACTTTATAAATACTTTCATAATTGGATCGAAACAAGCTATAACTTAAATTTAAGACATTTTTTTAGAGTCGTCAAATTTTGGCCTCGACTATTAGGCCCGATGAGCAAGCCCGGTTTTGGGTTGAACAAGGTACAAGCTAGGTTGGACCAATTCAAAATGCCACAAAGCCCGATAAGCTCGGGCTATTATTGTCGGCCCGAGTTACACTCTAAATGAGGTTATATTTGTTTAAATTTTTAGTGGCCCACTTTAGTTTTGGTCCGGCCCGATCCAACCCAAATGTTACCTTCGGCCCAATGGGCTCGGGTCGAACTGACTCGACCCATCAACTTGTCAACTCTACTTGTATTGATTAAAACGTGGTTAAATAACCGAACATGTTTCGAGCAAAACTCCCAATATTTGATCGTTTGCTTCATCTAAACATTGATTAAATATATCTAATGCATTTCAAACATACTTGTTTCAGCTCCAATTTAGAATTTTATTGGATACAAGTGTTTTTTATATCGAAAAGTATAGATATCGCATGATAAAAATGTATTTAATCCCGTTGATGGTGTAACTGAAATTATGAGGAGTGAGGCTTTGAGAAAGAAGTCATGGAATGCGATCAAACGAATGTTATAAAATTAGTAATCGAATTTACGAAGGTTGATAATCTTGTATGTTTAGTCCATCTTTGTGGACATTCAGAAATGGGATATGAATTCGATGGCGTAGTTATTATGTATGGACGATTGATGAGTAACTAAATGAGTCGAAATTGATAATTTTTTCTTGTTTAAATTTTCCATACAAGATTCGAACTGGGCCGTAACCATTCAGAGTATCGATAATTCATTTATGTAGTACGAATCATATATAGAATGATTTTGATTCGACAAAATTTTGAACATATAACCGTGATAAAATATGTCAATTGGATTGGGCCGGCCGACATTACTCCCAAACACGGGTTGGCTCATAAGGTTCGCGTTCTTGCTCGGCTCAAACCCAACTCCGATGTGGGCCGGGCATCTTCTTCCCTTTCCCTAAAAACAGCCTTGAATACGGCCCGTTCCCCCCAATTTTTCTGGTAAGCTTAGATCATTATACTATACTACGCTATATTCTAAAAAGAAGAAGAAGAAGAAGCAACAGCAGCAGACATTTGATTCGACGGTATGGAGCAATTCAATGCTGCAAAATTCATTTAATAATCTACAATGATGTTAAATTCAGATTATAGTAATAATATAAGCAATCCCTCAATTTCTTTCGAAACGATCACATTCCCTTTTCGGAGTTTATTTTGTGAAACAATCACTTTGTTTCTTGCCCAACAAGTTCACGTGAAGTTCAAGGTAAATATCCGTTAACACTTTGTCGATTTTAAAACGATGTAGGTCGACACTTTAACGGTTTAACCTCTCTAATTTAATTTTATAAATGGATGCGAGTCACCACCCTTTTAATCACTAATCTCTCATCTTTTGGAATTCGTAACAAAAAAAAGTTGACATTTCAAGAGAAAACGGAGAGGAGAGAGTATAACATAGAGACAATTTATAGAAAAATCCGAGAATTTGGGCATTAAATATTTACCCTAGTTGCAATGCAACTGAGTAGTCACCTTCCCATAAATACTACTGTAACAGTAATCAGTAGTTTATTTAAATTTACTTACCTTTCTTCTTCTCGAACCCTTCTCTCTCTCTCTCTCTCTCTCTCTCCGAATCCACGAATTGGGCGAATCTTTGTACTCCTAGTGAGATCATCCGCCATTAAAACTCACACCTAAAACCTCTGCTTCTCTTCAAATACTCGATTAATCTTTTTGGTCAAAGGAAGGAAGGCGAAGCGCTTCAAATTCGAGCCCCTTTTTTGTTGCCGCCTCTTTCGCTTGCCTCGTCGCAGTCGCCATGGCGAGGGACGCCCAGGTTCATATCAAGAAGGAGTTGCTTGACCCGAATATTGAGCCCAGGCGGAGTGCCTGGCCGGGCAATGACGGGCCTGTTTCGCTAATCGAACTCTCGAGTTCGGACTCCGACTTCTTCAGCACGGAATTCTTCCTCCTGCAGCTCTCCCCCTCCATGTTACTGTTTGATTGGGATTAATACTTGTTTATGTCTTTCTGAACGCTCCGATCTCGATTTCTGTCGTGTTGCTTCTCTTCAGCCTCTGTCGTAAGCCAGATCGGACATGAACCTCGTCCTCAGCTTCGTCGAGCTCCTCATGTCGCCGTGAAATCAACTCAAGGTAATATCGACGTCGATGGCGATGGACTATGCATATATAGAACTATGAAGCAAACCTCAAGGAGTGAAGAATCTAATATGCTTTTGCTTTTTTGGAAAATGAGAAATTATATTAATGAAGGTTGGGACAAAAGCAGTTGCATAAATAGTTGGGAAGGAAGGAAGGAGGGAGGAGATAAAGTTAGAGAGAAGAGATGATGATAAACTTGAGAGGTGAAGCCTATAAATATATAGTTGTGAATGGGCAGCTTCTGAGGAAGGCCCAATTTGTGCCACTATATCTATTTAATTATATACCTCCTCCGACTCACGATTACTGACTCTATTCTATTCATTATTTGTGATAAGCGTCTTAATGATGAGTTTTGTAGTATCCCGTAAATAAAAAAATAATTTTAAAATATTTTAAAAGCTCATTATCGAAACGCTAAAAAACGCTTACCATAATTGTTGAAAGGAGAGGGGATTAGTAATCGTGAGCCAGAAAAAAGTATATAATATAATGATAATGTATATATAGCTCACTGCCATGCCATTTGGATAGATACTGTAGTAATAATTGAGGGTAGTTTGTCAACGCATATATAGTTATTATTATATATGTGGCATAGTTTTTTATATATTATATAAATAAGTTTTAATGTGTAAATGTCAAAAACTGTTTGAACCTTTGTATAATCATATTTAAGTATGTAATCATGCTTATTTGTAGTGATAATGGTGTATTTTGATGTTTAACGTATTATTTTAGATCTATTGTTATTTCTCACGTCGCGACTTATTTCTATACGAATCGAACTCTTTGGTTTTGATTTAGATTTGGAATGCCACCACTGAAAATGATGGGGTGTTTGTGGATTGAAATTCAACGCAACAAAGAGAAGTGAAGATGCAGCTAGCAATTTTAGACTGGTAAAATCCAATACTTGCTTTTTCAAATATAAACATTTTTTTATTAATCTCGATTTAATTAATTAATTAATTAATTATCAAATGGGGTGAGCGTATAGCTGGCAAAATAAGCCTAGCCCGTTTGGCCGGCCCGTCGGCCCGGGGTTTGTGGTTGGGCTGGGCCAACAAAATTTAGGCCCATAAGAAGTCAACGGTCCGTCCATATGGCCCGCCGGGCCGACCGGGCTTTGGGGCTAAAAAGCCCGTAGTTTCCGGGCTAAAATGGCCCGCCCATACATTTGATTTTATTTAATTATTTTTAATTAATTACACTCATATATTAATTTTAAAACCCTATTTTCTATACTATTTTTCTATCACGCTACTTTGTTATTCAAAACATAGATTAACGACTATTTTTTTTTTTTTTTGGTTTTAATTTAGATGATGAATTGGAAGACATTTAGTTGATTTTTTTTTGTCTTAATAATTTTATTTTTGAATTTTTGGTATAATTGTATCATGTTACTACTTATTTTATTTTATTTAACTTGTTGCATAATTTATTAATTTATTTTATAGATTATTTAATACTTTAAAATATGAATTTTTAAGAAAAACTTCTTCGGGCCGGTTTGGCCCGCCCGCCCGACAGCCCTTAGGTGGCCGGGCTGGGTTCGAAATGTAGCAACCCAAAAATTTTAGGGCCGGGCCGGGCCTACATGGAAAAGCCACAAAAGCCCGATGGGCCGGGCCGGGCTTGGCCCGGCCTGCTACTTTGCCAGCTCTAGGTGAGCGTGGGCCCGAAGAGGTTGAGTACTTTCGTGAATTTTCCGTAAAGTGCTTGTTGTTGTGCTAAGAATTGGTGGCGGTCTATTATAATTATTATTGTTGTCGTTGTTATTTTTTATTTATTTTTCGCGGAGTTGGTATATTACTATCTAAGAAATATAATTTATTATGCATATTGTAGTGTGTGATTATATTATAGTATACATGTATAGAATGAGTCATTTAGGTATTGGTGGTTAGAGTTCGTGAGGAATCTTTAATTTAATTTCTTATTTTTAATATATGTCAGTTTGTGTGTCAATGTTGAAATAAGAATTCCAATTTTTTTTTTTAATAATCATATAATTTACATAATATTTATGCCTTTAATTGTAATTCAAGGCTTAATGTGTTAAAGCAAATATTATTTAATCATAGAATTGGCACAATTGAAACATGAGAGTATTGTACATCGAATCTTAGTTAGTTAATTCACTCTTTCTATATCATAATTTTGTCCCATAATTACGCAATGTGTGACCATCGATGTTGTTATGTAAAACATGCTCAAACATGCGAGTTATTTTAATTGAATTTATTAACGTGACACTGTCATATCAGTGATGAAACATAAGAGGCGGTGATCGATGTAACAGGTTTTATACAATCGACGACAAGTGTTATACTAGTAAAGGGGATTGATGCGACGAAACTCCGCTTTTTCGTATATATTAGAAACATCATACGGAGTATTTAGAACATAAAGAGATGTAAAATAGATTTAGTCAAGATAGGCAGTCGTCCATAGTTGCCCATGACAACTTCTTAGAAGTATCATTAGTATTTTGTTTATTTATCCTTCTTGGTTGTACCAACACAACTAATGCTTGCCCTATCATTTTAAATTGACTATAATCACGTGCCAGATTATGATTATTTATAGATACAAAGCCAAAAACATAATTCATTAGCCAATGGATCCCATGTATTAACTTGGATAATTCTTGAATCTCACCTCAATTTGCACATTTAAAAACATAAAAAATAAAAAATCAACGGTTAATTTGATTATCTATATTTTACTAGATCTTGATTCTTGATAACATGCATGCATGTAATATTAAGGGGTATTTATGTCTTTGTGTAATGTGTTTTAGTGTGTTTTGTGGAATTTAGTGATCAAGAAAGTGAGAGGCTATTAGGGTTCACTACTACAAAAACGCACATAGATGACAGTTATTAACCGTCATCTATGTGCATTAAAAACCGTCATGGAAGGCGGTGTCATCTATAGTGGGTACAATACATGACAATTACAAACCGTCATCTATACTCTAAATACATGACGGTCTAAAACTGTCATCTATACTATAAACTACTATCATCTATAGCCATTATAGATGACAGATTTTTGTGTGAACCGTCATTTATTCCCAAGCTATTTTAACCAATATTTATATATATTTTTTCAATTGATTTTCTTATTTTTAATTAAATCATACACAATCATAAATAAATGATTTTACTTGCTAAATATACACAATCATATATAAAAACAAAATATCCAGTAAATTTACAAAAATGCATCAACTCCACCTAAACTAACAAATCTAAAATACACTATAACCCAAATTATGTCATTTGACTTAAGCTAAGACAAATACTACAATATTTGAGCCATCACACTAAACCGTGAGTTGAGAAGTGCGCAGCTACAAATGCTCCTGCACAAAAGTCGAAAAAAAAAAATCGAATTTATGCACCGTCTTCAAGAATCGGAGCAATGCTATGACTTTATGCTACTAGTAAGGAAATAGTAGAATGCATCAAAGTGAGTCTGTTTTATTAACTGATAAATATCTGACCTGTCATTAACTCCAGCAAGCATAACATATTCGAATAAGACCTTGTATTTGCGTTTCGAGCGAAGTTCCTCCCTGAGCGTTCCAAGAAGCAGCTCGAGGTTATACTTGCGGTTTATTGGCATAACCCAGTTTCTGACCTGCATTTTTAGCAATATTTATAGATTATTGAATCTAAAATCTTTCAACATGGTTAAAGAAGAAGGCTAGAGGCCGTACCTCTATCTGTTGTAGCATTTAAACTGACAGCTAACGAGCAGTCGGATTCTTTGAGGAAGCGCTTTAACTGTGGAACGAGGCCACTAGTCGAAACTGTAACCTTACGGGGACTGAATTGAAGGCCTTGCTCATCTACCAATATGTCAGCAGCTTTTAGAACATTTTCGATGTTGTGAAGCGGTTCTCCCATCCCCTATAGCGAGTAAAGTTCAATCAGTACGACATCAGATTTAATCGGTTAAGAACTTCAACACTAGTTGCTTAAAAAGTGCATTAATCAACAGGATTATACACTAACCATGAATACAACATTTGTTATGTTACCAACTTCGTGTGAAAGCAGTCGTCTTGCGGAAACAGCCTGCTTGACTATCTCAGCTGCCGATAGATTTCTTTTCAATCCCATTCTGCAAAAATAAATTAACGCGAACCATCATTAGCTGCATCTTAAAATAAACAATCAGATAATAGTGTATACATAAGGTTATTTTAGCCTGAGCACATCCTTTTGGAAGTCAAAAGATTTAGTTTTCAGTCCCGAGTTCGTTCATCTTCATGAAAAGCGCTCGGTCCACTTACATGTAGATGATGTCGACGAACAACTACTTATAGTATCATATAAGACATGAATGCTACAATTAGTTTCAATGATAAAGCCCTCTAGCAAAAACAGAGTGATAACTGCAGCATAAAGGACACTATGCACCAATATTCAAGATAAATATCATAAAATCAAAATATGCATACTATTAAAAGAAAAACATCGGCATAAACATAAATTTCTAAATTACCACATTCATTGCCGAAACTAATATCCCAAACAGACACCAAGAAGATATCCAAAGGCCCCGATTCTGAAACTAATGAAAAAGTACTTGCATATCACTCTTTGCCAATCCAAACTTCAACAAGAGACTAAATAAGCACAAGGTACAACTGCTTGAAAGTAGAAGATTAGGAAGGTTGAAGATCACTTCTCTCAATTGCTCCTCTTTAAATCCCAACTCGATTAATAAACACATAACCTCAATCATATGTTTTCAATCACAAGAATCAACTTCCTTTATGTGCTTATCAAGCCAGTCTAAATGAATCCCTAAATTCTTCAACTCTTTCAAGAAACCATGGAGTTCTTCATCTTCGTCACTCCTCAAAAGATGGCGTGCAGTGGCAATCATCTCAACAAGAAGATACTGAGGTAACCCCCGACCCTGCAACTGCAAGGCTTTGAGCCTCGACTGCAACACGCCATGACCATAGCTAAAAACCTCCTTAGCCTCCACATAAATCTTTCAAATCTCATTCTTCTCAATCCATAGTTATACAAAACATGATAGTTATGCAGAATCAATTCATCATCACTCAAAAAAATCGAATTACGAGGAAGGAACGATGCATACTGACAAGGGTCCAAACCAATGCTCTCAAAGAAAGGCTCAAACTCATTAACAGGATGGTACCTGAGAAACCATGCTAGCGACGGAGAAATCTCTTCTGCCAAATATTTCCGCCTCCGAAATCGACGGCGGCGCTCTCCGTTCGGCCGAATCTGAGGAACTGCAAAACGGGGCGCGGCCCATTTGAGCAAAGATCGGATTTTGACGATCTAGCGCCGATTCCGAAGCAGAAGAGAGGAACACGGTTGAAGAATTGAAGCTTGTTGAGCCTCTGCAAACCATACATGGGCATCTCTTTGGAGGTAGAGCGAGAGAGAGAAAATGATGGGTTCTGGGCAGAGATGCACCTCATTCGCAAGAATGCTCGATTGAATTAATAATGCATAAGACAAAATCAAATCTCGGGCCACTGATTACTGGAAACAGTTTCTATAATATCATGGCCCAGTTAGAAGCGATGGCTGCCGGAAACAGAGCCAGCGGAATGGCCGCGGGCGGAGAAGAAGCAGGCGAAGAGTACGGGAATGGGGATTTGTGCTAAATCCCGCCGTGTGGTGGGCGAGGAGAGGGAGGGTGGTGGCGGCGCGGCGGCGACGACGGAGATAAAAGAGGAGTTGATGGCGGCTGTTCCACCACACCAGTAAGGCCCCGATTCGCAGCAGTGGTGGAGATGGAGAAGCGCGGTCGGTGATTCGAGAGATGGAGATTGAGGGAGAGTGCAGAAAATTAGGGCAAGAGAGGGAGAATCTCATCTTCTCGTTCCCCCCTTTTGTATTTCTTTTATTTATTTCCTTAGAAGAATTATCTTAAATCTTTTTAAGAAAATGAGACGCACATAGACGACGGTTAGGTTAAAAGCGTAATGTATTATCGCCTCTATACATGACAGTTATGTTTAAACCGTCATCTTTTAAAAAAGTAGACGCACATAGATGACGGTTTATATAAAAACTGTCATGTAAACCCTGAGCACGCACATAGATGACGGTTCTTAAAAAAAAACGTCATCTATGTAGTGTCATCTATGCTCATTTTTGTAGTAGTGGTTTAGTAATTAATCAAACTAGTTATTCACCCATACGATGTGTGGGGATATAGAAAACATATTTTAGGTCTTGTGTTTCAATTTTTTAATCTCTTTTCTTTCTCCTTTTAATAACTAACATTAATTGCATCAGATGTTGACTATCTATATAGGGATTTATGTTAGTTTCATCTTGATCTAGTACTCCGTCCGTCCCTTTAGATGTTATGAATTCATATTTGGTACGTCTCGCGGCAGATATTACGTTTACTTATTTGATAAAAATTTACTAAAGGAAAAACACTTTTGCACATGCAATTTTCACTTTAACATACAATTCCAACATTTTTCTTCATTCTCGTGCATGCCCCAAAAGAAATATAACGTCTATAAAGGGACGGTGGGTGTATTTCTCAACCACAATATGAAAAAATGATGTGAATACTGATTTTTTTTATCGTGAAATTATAAAATTATAATAAAAAAATAGTTTGAAAGTAGGAAATACATATAAACGAATAGTGGTCTTTTTTTTTTAAATATATGTGAGATATAAGGATATAATTACCTTTAGACACGTAATAACATAAATATTGAATAAACTTAAAGCCGTCATATTAGTTAAATTGCTAAAATTTTTAAATTGTCATAAATTATACTTTTGTAACGTTTACTATTGATTAGTCGACTAAAAATATTCGTGTATAATAACGATATAGCATTTTAATACACAATTTTTAAAAATAGTTGATAAACAAATTAAATAACTAAATAATTATTAACATTAAAAATGGTTAACATAAATTAAATTAAATACATATAATTAATAAACTAAATTTTCTAAAAATAATCACGGGCTTACTATTATATATTATATAGATATAGATTAAACTCCTTTCAAGATTCAATTAACCTTGCATAAATAAAAGTATTAATAGCCATGCAACTCTCAACAAAAAACAAAATTGAAATGAGACTTTCTTAATTATTTCATATCCCTTTCTTTCTATCTAACTACGTCTGTTTTCATCTATCTAACTACGTCAGTTTTCATTATTTTAAAGTCAATCACTCATTTTGTTAATAATGAAGAGATACGTAATAGACGAGAATCGAAATAATTAGGATAAGGATAGAGTGGATAAGGGGATATCTAAACAAGTCAATTGAGTTTCTCAAATTTAACTAGGTAAGGTAATTAACTAAAGCACTATAGCTAATCTAGATTTACCCATTGGAAAATTTTGGCACAAATACATAGGTCAAATGACGAAAGCACCGTTTCACTTATGGAATATAATACTCCCTCCCTCCTCCCTCCGTTTCTTCTGAAATTGGCACTTTCTTTCGGGCACGCGTATTAAGAAAATTGAGGATTATGTTATATATAAAAACAGAAAACATCTTCACAAAAATTTTTCCGCCCAAATTCACACTCACATTAATATTATATTAGTAAAAAAATTATTTTACTTAATGGGCCTCGAAAATAGGAGTTTTTTATCTGAAGATTATTAAATAAAATGCAATCAACAGCTTTAAATAAAATACTCCCACAATCAATTCAATTAGCATTGGAACTAATTAATGTTCCTAACGTCTTTTTCCACATTTCTCTTATTAGTTATTGCTTCTTTTTTTCCAGGTTGTAAAATTATTATCTGCAAAGTATTAACCTCATTGTGCATAAAATCATTTCATCTAACTAGAATAATGTATACTAAAAATACTAGATTCGAAATCATATATATATATATATATATATATATATATATATATAGGGAATAGATCATATGAGAACCCTTTGAAATAATGAGAACTAGGAACCAATCTCAACCATAAAATTTAATTGATCAATGGTTAAGATTTGTTGATCAATTAAAATATATATGACAATTTTTAAATGATAAAAGGGTAATAGAGTAATCTTATATTCTTGTTCCTAAATTTAAGGAGATATTTATATGGATTCTCTCTCTTGCCACTCTCATTTTTTCTTCTTCATATTTTTATTTTTTTCTCTCTTTGACGTTCTTTTTCTCCTCTCTTCTTCTTTTTCTTTTCATATTAATTATTATCTCTCTCTCTCTTTTTTTTCTTCTTCTTTCTCTCTCTCTTTTTTTTCTTCTTCTTACGCCATCCTCTTCATGATTTTTCTTCCTTTTTTTTTTCTCTTCTTCTTCTTCTTCTTCTTCTCCTTCCGCTTTCTTTTGTTTCATGATATAACTAACTTGCTTAATTAGTTATAATTTTTAGTGCTTAGAAGTTACTATTATATTGCTTAATTAGATTGACATTCATACACTGCATAATTTTATATTAAAATAAGCACGATTAGCGAAAAAACAGAATTGTATACTATGAAAAAACATGAAGAAATCATAGTCTAAGCATACAAGAAAAACAAATGAAGCATAAATTCATACGAAAAAAAGCAAATCACGTTGTTAAATAAACATAAATTTTAACGTACAAGATACTGACAATATGCTAAACATTAAGCATCAAGAGTATATTGTTTTTTTAAATCTAAATAAGCAATATAATAAGAGGAAATAGGGTATTTTACCCACTTCAAAATAGTAAAACTAAAATTAGGTATGGGAATAGTTTTACACCAAATTTTACCCATATTTTGGGTTGGTGGTCCAAAATGCCCTTACTTTATTAGGTTTGGGATTTTGTCTCATTATGTGTACTATCTCTTCTTTCTCTCTCTTCTCATCTCATCTGCGTCCTCTCTTCTCCTTCTCTCTTCTCCACTTTCTTCTACACTGATTTTCTTCACTTCTCTCTCTCTCTCTCTCTCTCTCTCTCTCTCTCTCACGCAGGGGACGGCGACGACGACGGCTACCCACTTCCTTCTCCACTTTATTCCTGCGTGGGAGTTAATTTCATGCCAGCTTGGGCCCACCGTACGACGTAGTATCGACGCCGGTCGTCGATTTTCGGATTACATGTGAGCTTTCATCCATTCTTATATACTACTAACTCCGATGAAGCAGTGTAGTGAAGAAAATTTCACCAATGATTTGAGTGGGCAATGCAATTATATTCGGAAAAAAAAATGGATTCTTCTTCTTTTTCTCTGGATTTTTTACTATGCTACTTTTGGTGGGTGAGATTTGATATTTGTTGTTGTAGGGGTTTGATGAATTTAAATTCGGATCACATTATGAAAATCTTACTTGAATTTTCAGTACGATTTTAACACTTTCGTACTTCTTTGTTTTGCTATTTTTTTTTACCTTCGCAGGTGCCTTTCTAGTATGGAAAATGACAACTTCGAATTCCTTGTTCGTATAACAATTGCTGGTGCGAATTTAACATAAGAATCTCTCGTATAACAATTGTTGGTACCAAATTCATCAAGAAAGCTATAGCACCACCACCGACTCTCACTTTCTCTCTCTAGCTCTCCTTTCCTTTTGACTATGTTTTCTTCATTATTTTTTTATTTAATTGTTTCACCTTTGCAGGTGTGTTTCTAATAAGGAAAAGGACAGCTTTAAATTATTTGTTCGTACCACAATTGTTAGTATGAATTTAACATAAATATTGACGGCGAAATTGTGTATATTTTTTATTTTATGTGCATTTGATTGTAAGGAATTCTAAAATTGTAATTGAATTTTCGGCACGAATTTTATAGTTCGTACCAGATTTGATTTTTGTCTTGTGCATTTGAATTCGGAATGGATTAATGAATGTCGTACTTGATTATTTGGTACAATTTTAACATTTTCGTACTTTTTTAATTTTGAGTACGGTGATTAAGTGTGAAGAAAAAGAAGTTCCCCACACAAATGATTGTAGGACTCATAAGAGGATGTCATCATATAGTTAATTTGTGAAAGAGTTGTAAATTGTTTCAATAATACTAGCTTTTTGTCTTACTTCGATTTTTTGTATAAATTTCACATTTCGTACTTATTTCATAGGTAATTTATACAAATTATTTGTATTCGTACTGATAACTTAATACTTTCTTATGTAATTAGTAATACAGATAATCTATATGAATTGATTCATATTCGTACCAATATCATACGTAAGCTCTACGAATAGACTAATATTCGTACTTATTTTATAGGTAATTGATACAAATAATTCGTATTCGTACTGATAACTTCATACTTTCTTATATAATTAGTATTATACTATAGGTAATCGATATGAATTCATATTCGTATCAATATCATAAGTAAGCGTTACGAATAGACTTAAATTCGTACTGATAAATTAAGGTATGTTGAGGCACAAAATACAATTTAGTAGTGCGTACCAATATTAAGTGGCTGTGTTATGCTGAGGCACGCGATACAATTTATATGTTACCACGAGATAAGAATATTTACCATGTAACTCATGTATTGGTAAGAATACCAAGAATCGTAACATGTAACTTATATATTGGTAAGAACAATAAGAATCTTATCATGAGAAAGACACATCCTTTCGTAATGGATGATATAAGTACGAATTTTGAGTAATCGTACCGGCAAAATAACTCGTATCGAAATCTACGAAATTCATATATTTCCGTTCAAAATGCAAAAATCATAGTATCCAAACATTTTTTTTTTTTTTGTTGTTTTTGTTGTTGTTGTTGTATTGGGCCCCACCGCATCTGTTGCTCCAACTGTTGCCGACAGGACGATGGATGTAGGTACGTGCATTTGTTGTTATAGCCTCCGCCCTTTTCAGAGATAACAAAATTAGAGATAACATCAATTAATAACATAGGAAAAAATCCACAAAATATTAACTCATTCATTAGTATGATTTAAGACAAATATTACTAATAGGAACTGTTAAGATCTACACAAATTCTACCAAACGCATCATGAAGTTGAGAACATAGTACATATTTTCACAAATCGTACTAACACACTGAGAACATAGTACAAATTTTTCAAAAATTGTACTAACACATTAAGAACATAGTACATATTTTTACAAATCGTACTAACACAATGAGAACGTAGTACATATTTTCACAAATCGTACTAAAACATTGATAACATACATAACATTACCACAAATCTTACTGGAGATGTTAACAAGTTTGCACAAATCGTACTAAAACACTGATAGCATACATAACATTAGTAATATTTGTACAAATACTAACAAGATACGCTGATAATGTAGTATGATCAAGTTATTTGTAACATGTAACTCATTTATTGGTAAGATCACAACAAATCTTAATGAAATCAATGACAACAAAGCAAAAATTCCACAAATCTCTCCAATTCATGAATAACATCAAAAACAAAATTAGAGATAACATCAATTAATAACACAGAAAAAAATCCACAAAATATTAACTCATTCATTAGTATAAATTAACACAAATATTACTAATAGGAACTGTTAAGATCTACACAAATCTTACCAAACACATCATGAAGTTGAGAACATAGTACATATTTTTCACAAATCGTACTAACACATGAGAACATAGTACATATTTTCAAAAATCGTATTAACACACTGAGAACATAGTACATATTTTCACAAATCGTACTAACACACTGAGAACATAATACATATTTTCACAAATCGTACTAACACATTGATAATATACATAACATTACCACAAATCTCACCGGAGATATTAACAAGTTTGCACAAATCGTACTAAAACACTGATAACATACATAACATTAGTAAGATTTCCACAAAATATTAATTCATTCATTAGTATGATTTAACACAAATATTACTAATAGGAATTGTTAAGATCTACATAAATCCTACCAAACACATCATGAAGTTGAGAACATAGTACATATTTTCACAAACCGTACTAACACACTGTAAACATAGTACATATTTTCAAAAATTGTACTAACACACTGAGAACATAGTACATATTTTTCAATTTCTCATTCGAACCCAGTAAAAAAACCCAGAACAACCCACAAAACGAATCACTTTTTCCACAAAACGAATCACTTTTTTGTTTTTTCACATGCAATCAACGATAAACATAAGAAAACAAATCGTTTTCAAAACTAGGGCTCGTATTTTCAAATATTAGTACCAGAAAACAACCAAGAATACCTGTATACGGTGCTTCGTCCTCCATGTAATCGTCTTCTTCACCGAGTTCCTCCGGTTTTTCTGAAATTTCTGGATCTTGAACTTCAAGCCCGAGGCTCGTCGAGTCGTCGACAAAATTTCTGGATCTTGATCGGCCGTTGCTTCGTCCTCCGTGCCATCATCTTCGTCTTCTTCACCCAGTTCCTCTGGGATTTTCAGAGATTTCTGGGTCTTCTGCTTGCTGCTCATCGACACCCTTTTTCGTCGGCGGAAAGTTGGAATCCTACGGTGGAATGGGTTAGGGGTTTCAGAGAGAAAGTGTAAATGGGGGGGAGAGGTTTTGGTGAGGAGAAGGCTAATCGTATTTTTTATGGAGAGAGAGAAGTGAATAGACACTTTATTTCAAAATAAGGGAGAGGGGTATTTTAGTACCACATTTGAAAATAAGGATAAAATTTGGTTTTTCTTATTCCCATACCTACAATTGGTTTTCTTATCTCTAAGAGGTCAATATAATTTTTGCCTCATATAATAATAACTTATAAGCATTAAAAAATAATTAATTAAGCAAATTAGTAAGATATTCTTTTATGTAAAACTAAACATTAGGATAACTATACCCTAGCTGTTAGGGTAAACCAAACCCTATAGGGGAAAACTAAACCCTACGCGGAGGGGGTAGGGCTATAACCCTTTTACCCCTAGGGTTTAGCTTTCCCGACAGGGTTTAGATTCCCCTAACGGCTAGGGTATAATTTGTATTTCTAAAGTTTAGTTTTAAAGAAGCACATATATAAGCTTTGGGTTTTACATTGTCCCCTAGGGTTTAGTTCCTATAATAGTTAGGGCATATATAGTTTTAATTTCAAGGTTTAATTTTACATAGAAGAAGATAATACTAATTTGCTTAATTAATTAGTTTTTAGGGTTTAGCTTTCCCCGACGGGGTTTAGATTCCCCTAATGGCTAGTAAAAAAAAAAACAAATCACGTTAAGTAATCATAAATTTTGGCGTGCAAGATAGTGACAAAAATGCTAAATATCAAGCATCAAGAGTATATATATATATATTTTTTTTAAAATCTAAATAATAGAGTATGAAATTCTTAATTTTTGATTTGATAATGCATAATTATGGAATTCTTAATTTTCGAAAGAGTGTATCATTTTATTTCATGCTTAAATAATTATCTTATTATGCTTAAACGGTTATTGATTGATGCTTATATAACTATCGTATGAATTTGTGCTTAAATTAAATTTTTTTATGCTTGGACTATAATTTTTTCTTCATGCCTTTTCACGTATATAATATTATCCTTTTATTCAATCATGCTTATTTGAATATGAAATTAAGCTTTTTAATGAATGTTAAAATGCAAAGTTTTATTTTACAGTAAAGCTACTTAAAAATAGCAAGAAAACAAACGTAAATAAGCATGTCGGAGATTGATTTTAAAAAAAATAGCAACTAATTATAGTTTTGAATATAAAACTATATAAAAGCAACAAAATAAACATAAATAAGCAACTTTTGAATTGATAAAGAAATTCAAAACTATAAAATACCAACAAAATAAATATACATAAGCAACTCTTCAATAATAAGGAAAATATACAAGAAGAAAACGAAAACCAAAGATTAAGCAATCATATATATATAAAAATAAATTTCCAATTCATAATTATAAAAGAAGAAGAAAACAAGAAGATGATGAAAAGGAAAAAATCGGAATGATGAAGGAGAAGAAAGGGAAAAAAATGAAAGAAAAGAAAAAAGAACAAGGAAAAAAAGAAGAAGATGAACGAAAGAAGAAGATGAACGACGACGAAAGAAAAGAAGAGGACGAAAGAAGAAGCAGAATAAAATTAGTTTATTAGGCAGCACAATTTTCATAATTTTTATGTTTATTAGGTTGCTTATTTACCGTTAATATTTAGCTTATTTAGGTATTCATTTTATAATAATAATTGATGAAAGCTAATTAAGCAATAAAAATTTTAAAATATATATATATATAAATAAAAAGGACGTCGGAATTGAGAAGAGACGTTTAAAACAGTATAATTTAGGAAAAAAATATTGTGTTAAATATTTGGAGAGAATATGAATGTTAATTCCTTAATTATGATTTGGTGGGATCTCCTCCAATCAAAGCTTCCTAAAATGCCCTTATAAGCATCAAAAATTGAAAAGTAGCATCCTCATTTTATTTGTTAAGATTAAATCTCATCCATTAATTAGTTTTGGATGGAAGGTTGTGATTGGTTCCTAGTTCTCATTATTAATACTAGCATCGAGAAGTTAAATCATGCATACATTAGGTGATAAACCCTAATCACGAAGAAGTTAAATAAGCATTTTAAAGATATAATAAAAGCATCAAGAGAAAGTTAAGTAAGCATTTTAAGGATATAAAATAAGTTATTGATAAATACAGTATATATGTAAATAAGCTGTACAATAATAATTTCTAAGCATTGCAAAACATATTAATAAAGCAAATATGTCATATATTACTCTTGAATGTAAAAACTAAACTTTAGAATTAAAAACGAAACTCTGTCAGGTGAAACTAAACCCTATTGGGAAAAGTAAACCCTGAGGGAAAATGTAAACCCTAGAGTTTAGTTTTCTCCCAATGAGTTCACTTTTTTCCCCATAGGCTATATTTTTTCTTGATAGAGTTTCTTTTTTTGCAACACGGTTTAGTTTACATGTGCATTAATAATTATTATATGATGCTTAAACCTGTATTGAAAAATGCTTGAGTAGTTACCAATCGACACTGTTAATATTATGAGTTTGTCATCTATATATGAAAATATATTTGATGCTTTAATAATTATTATAGTATGCTTAAAAGATTATTAATCTACTCTTACAAGAAAAAAGTTTTAATATTACGAGTATAGCATCAATAAGTAAAATATTATTATTGCGTAAATAATTATTATATGATGCATGATGAGTAAAATTATACGAGTTTGGTTTTGAATACCTTTTATTAATTTAATATATTGTTTAATATCATATTTAATGAAACAATCAAATAAATTTGATGATGTGAATAAGAGTGAAACTAGAAGAAGGATGAGGAAATCACAAGAAAGAAAAACATTTAAGTATGGATTCTCTTTAAATATGATCCATTAAATCAACGATTTAAAAAAATAGTAATTGAACTATTCTTTTTTCGAATAATAGAACAACTAATTATATAGTTGTAGATGTGAATTAATTCAACGTTTTAAGTGGAAGCTATAATATTGGGATCCAGTTAAGTTTACTAAATTAGCCCTCAATATAGAAAACTGCCGAAAATAAAACATGGGTTTTGGTCAAATCATGGCCGTAGATCTAGTGAAAATTAACGAACAAGATTAGTTCCTAGTTCTCATGAAATGAAAGGTTCTCATATGATCTACTCTCTCTCTCTCTCTCTCTCTCTCTCTCTCTCTCTCTCTCTCTATATATATATATATATATATATATATATATATATATATATATATATAGGGGTGAGATCCTGTACAAAATAGGATTATCGTAAAAAATAAAAAATGATGCATTTTATGCATATAATTATAATGCATGATGCACATAATTATAATGCACAATGCATTATAATGCATTATCTATACAATCATAATGCATTTTAGTAAAATTATAATGCACCAGCTAATCTACACCGTAGATCACAGAGATCAATGGTCCAGATCATTTCTCATTTCTTACGGAAACTGTCTTTTGTATGTGATCTCTCCGCTATATATATATATATATATATATATATATATATATATATAGGGGGTGGTTCTCATGAGAACCCTTCACTTCATGAGAACTAGGAACCCATCTCATCCATTCATTTTTAATGATCTAAGGGTGTATATTAAATACCGAAATTAATGATAAGCATAACTATATTAGCGCGTGGGGTTATTTTGGGAAAATTCTTTAAATTCAAAAACTCACGCACCTATAATCATGGGATTCAGTCAAATTTCAATAGGTTATTGCTTTATTTAATTTGTTAATCGTACATAATTTTATTTGTCCATTAAAATAGGAAATAAAAGGCTTTACGTCAACATGGGTTTTTAAATGCTTATTATTTAATTAAACTTTGCTAATTTTTCTATTAGAGATTGTAGTTTATTATTTAATATTTATAAATTATTAAATTTATTTAAATGCTGAATAAAAGTTGTTTAGATGCTTATTTTATTATATCTCAATGCTTATTACTTATTACTACTATATTGCCTTTTATCTATGTACTATTTATTGATTGATTATTTATTGATTATTTTACATGTTTTGAAATTAATAATGTATATAATTGGAATGCTTATTTATGTTCATGTGATGCTTGCCATCTGCTATAACAATGCTTATTATTGTCAACACATTGTTTTGTGATATTTCATCGGATTCTTTATGTTTTTGAAATTCTTAATTAACTATATTGAAAATATTATTTATATTTTTACGATGCTTATTGTTTAATAGTTTTGGTAGGTAAATAAGCATTGTAACAAAATAAATTAAGCATTATTTTAAAGATTCGTTACTTTTTATTTTCTTGCTTTAATATGATTTGAAAATTATAATTTCATGCTTAATTTACCTTATTGTAATTCTTATTTATCTTCTTGCAGTGCTTAACATCCGATAATTTTAATTAGAACCATTAATCACAAGCTTTTATTAGAACTAGCAAACAATAAGCATGGTAAGAACATAAATAAGCATTCAAACATGATAAATTAAGCATTTAAAATAAAATAAAATATAACAACAGACAAAACTAATGCTATAGAAACAAGCATGCAAAAGGACAAAATAAGCAATTAAGCATTTAAAATTTATAAAAAAAAAAAAACAAATCTGATACTTCATGCGGAACAAAATGGGAGACTTGATTCCTAAAACTACAAATGAATTAAATAATACTCCATTTATTACGAATGAGATATAAATTTGAAATAGGAAAAAGTATATCCGGTTAAAAAAGTTGGATATTAGTGAGAGAAGGTGGTTACCAAAAATTTAGGAAACTAAAATATTGTGATTACACATTTGCCCTTATATTGCCGTAATTAACAAATATTATGGAATTTAAAAGTAAAATCTCTACCGTTGATCAACTAAAAATGAGTGGAGTAGATTGGTTCCTAGTTCTCACGAAATGAAAGGTTCCCATATGATCTATTCTCTATATATATATATATATATATATATATATATATATATATATACACACGAAGTAATAGACATATTAGCATTTCAATCTTTTATTATTTTATTTAGTATCAAAGCTGGAAAAAATTACAACATGAATACAAAACAATTCAATCGATTAATTAAAGCTAATAAATGCCAAGCCATATAGAACTTCCGCCACTCTCCACGCCTATTTAGTATCAGTTCAATTTCATTGGTCTTAATTTATTTTTTTTAGATGTCATTACATATTCTCTTCTGTACGCATGTTTTTTTTCTAGAATATACCAACTCTAATTTGCAAGATTAACTCAAACCCTCGGTAATCGAAAAGACCTCCGACTTTGCTTCGTTTCAGTTCTCAAATTGATTATTTTATTTGTCTTTTTCCCCGTTTTCATGCTTCTGCTACCTGATCCAATTTTTTTTTCTTTTTCTTTTTCTACATATTATCTATTCAACTAAAGTAAACCCAACAATAAACTTCATTTTTACCAATTAAAGCATTAATTAGTGTATTAGTAGTGGCAGTGTTTTGTTTATGCTTCAAAATTGGATATTTCTTTATCTTACTCTACTTTTTATTTTTCTTTCTCCGATACACAGTAGAGCTAAAACATACAGAGAATCAATCTTACATCAAGTGACCTTTCATATTCGCATGCTTCATAATTACTTTTTTTAAAATAAGAAAAAAACTATTTAAATTTATACTCCCCAACTCGCACTATATTAATCCGAGATAGTAGGTATATAATACCTTGGGACTAATAGAGAGAAAAAAAATATTTAAGTTTATACTTCCTACATCACAATCTTTTTTTTAAGGGAAAAAATGTATTAAACGAATCATGGTACAAGGGATACCAATCCGTTTATATTATGAACCACTCCAACTATCTATCAAATAACCCAAATGACACACTCTAATAAAAAAATGGTGAGTAAATATTTTATTTTGAAAAACCACACGAATTTAGGCTATCTCGAATTGGTAATAAACATATTGATTTATGTAACAGAGGGAACACAAAATTATTTTGTTATGCTCTTTAATTTATTTAAGATATTAGATCACTATGCATTACTCCATCCGTTCCATTAAATTAGTCTTATTGGAAATTCATATGTAGGTATATAATATTTTAATTGGAATAATCTAATGGGACGGAGGAAGTACATATTAATATAATTTTGACATTATTATTGAATTGTACTTTAACATATTATTTTCCGTACATGACACTAATACATTTAAATACATGAAATCTTATCAAAATCTTGATTAATTAATTACATTTTCCTATCAAAAAAACTTTATATACTCAAAGATACCAATGGAATGATCCAAATTATTCATTTTTAATATTAGTAATTGTTGTTTTCCGTCCCAACTATCTTGTCTTAGTCGTAATAATAAAGCGAGACAAAATAATCGAGACGGAGGGAGAAATATTATATTTCTACTATGTGCTTGGTTGACTTACGTAAGAGCATGTTCTTTTCTTTTCTGTATATTTAAATTCATGGACATCAGTTTTCTCAACTAATTCAACCCCAAAAAATCGAGAACATAAATAACAAAATTAATTTCTAAATCATTTTATTTCCTTATATCGATTATTTCTAATTAAGGAAACTTAGCAAATTACAAACATATCCTCTGTCCCCAAATTGGTGTACCAATACAAAATTAGGAAGTTTTGATATACACTAATAACCAAACTTAAAATGACAACTAAGAGAGGTATACCAATTTGGGGACAGAGGATCTCATCCGCATCTCTAAATGAATCGATGCAGCTAGCTACCACCTCCACTACTATTACAAACCATTACCGCTACGTAAGAACAAACTGCCGTCGCCACCGCCGCCGCCGTCGTTAAAAGTGATCGAACCTCACCAGCCTTGGCGGCGTGAGGCGGCCGTAGCCGCCGCACCCCTTACCGACCGAGGTCGCGCTCCTCCCCAGCCTCCTCGCCGGGTTGAAGGGGATGCACGCGCCGCAGTAGCCGACGACGCCGCCGTCGTCATTGGCGACGGCGTCGATCTCGGCCAGGACAGTGTAGAAGAGGTCGACGTGGCAGGGGAGGAGGATGGGCCCGTCGTTGCAGAAACCGTACTCCAGCTCAGCATCCTCCAGCAGCATCTTGAAGAGCGGGTGGTTGGCGTACTCCGTCTTGATCACGAACCGCTTCCTCTCCTGCCCCACGTACACCGTGAAGCACCCGGTCGGGGCCACCCGAACGCCCGCCTCCGACCTCCCCCGCCTCCCGAGAGACAGAAGCTTCTTCAGCACGGAATTCTTCCTCCTGCAGCTCTTTCCCTCCATGTTACTGTTTGATTGGAATAAATATATAGTAGTAGTTGTGAATGGGCAGCTTCTGAGGAAGGGCCAATATGTGCCACTAGATCTATTTAATTATATACTTCCTCCGACTCGCGATTACTGACTCCATTCTTTTCATTATTTGTGATAAGAGTCTTAATGATGAGTTTTGTAGTATCCTGTAAAGAAAAAAATTATTTAAAAATATTTTTAAAACTCATTATCGAAACGCTAAAAAACGCTTACCACAATTAATGAAAGGAGGAGGGATTAGTAACCGTGAGCCAGAAAAAAGTATATAATATAATGATAAGGTATATATAGCTCACTGCCATGCCATTTGATACCCCCATATTTTAGATACTATAGTAACAATTGAGGGGAGTTTGTCAACGCATATATAGTTATTATTATATACTAGTGCAGTGCCCGTCGAAAATCGACGGGGTTTTAATATTTTATAATTTTAAATAAAATTATAGTAGAAAAATACATAATTATATAAAGTCTTCCGTTACTTGTATTTATAGGAAAATAGATTTAAAGGGGAATATTTTGATAATGGGTGCATTTGTATCCCGTCAAAATTCGATACGAATCACTATATAACGTTATTTTAAAGTAAAATATAAATGAAAAATATTAAAACTTGTCAAGCTACAATTAGTTTATTTTAACAAAAAGAAAATATCATTATGTCAAAATAAGTTAAGATGACCGTTGTTTATTTTAATAAAAAAAATGTTGTTATATCAAAATAAGTCAAGGCTGTCCGTTGTTTATTTTAATAATTAAAAAAATGTCGAAGAGAATCTCACGTGGCCCATTGTTTATCGTAATAAGAAGAAAATATTCGTTACATCAAAATAAGTCAAGGCCGCCCGTTGTTTATTTTAATAATAAAAAAATGTCAAATAGAGTCTCATGTGGCCAGTTGTTTGTTGTAATAAGAAGTAAATGAAAAATATTAAAACTTGTCAAGCTACAATTAGTTTATTTTAACAAAAAGAAAATATCATTATGTCAAAATAAGTTAAGATGACCGTTGTTTATTTTAATTAAAAAAATGTCGTTATGTCAAAATAAGTCAAGGCCGTCTGTTGTTTATTTTAATAATAACAAAAATGTCGAATAGAGTCTCACGTGGCCCGTTGTTTATTGTAATAAGAAGAAAATATTCGTTACATCAAAATAAGTCAAGGCAACCCGTTTTTTATTTTAATAATAAAAAAATATCGAAGAGTGTCTCATGTGGCCCGTTGTTTATTGTAATACGAAGAAAATATTTGCTACATCAAAATAAGTCGAACCTCTCGTTGTTTATTTTAATTAAAAAAAATGTCAAAGAGAGAGTCTCACGTAGCCCGTTATTTATTGTATTCAAAAGAAAATATCAATTTTATCGTGTAATGTCAACCTTTTATATGAATCACTTTATATTGCTACTTTTAAGAAAAATAAGAAAGAACTACAATGTACTAAAATATGTCAAAAAATATATTCATGGACATTGTGTCCTATTAAAATTCAACGTTCTACATAATACAACGTACGATGGAGACTTAAATAACTTATTTTAAGCAAATATTTAGTAATATATCAAAACATATCAAGTTGTCTATTGTTTATTTCAATCAAATGGTTGGAAAAGTATTATTGTTTAATGACAAATCAAAGAAAAATTGTTATTAATATATAACTAAACCATATGTGATGCCAACTAATAATATAAGAGAAAATTTAAATCTAATTTTCGTTTAAAGTATGAGATAATTAAACTAATTTTTGCTTTAAAATTTTGTAATCATCATTTTCAATAATGGTCTAATCCAAAAGAATTTGGATTAACATTATTTTAATTCATATATATTCACATAATTTGAAATCATTGAAAGTGGTGGATATGTAATGTTATATTTATATGAGTAGTTTATCTTTGTAGTTTGATAAATAATCGATGTGGGATAGTTGTGATTACATAGAATTAATGAATTAAAAATCCGAAGCTATGAGAATATAGGAAAAAAATCAAGAAATTCATACGTGATGCCACGTAGGATCGAGATCTATATTGCGATTATATATATATTGATGTGGCATAGTTTTTATATATTTATATAAATAAGTTTTAATGTGTAAATGTCAAAAACTGTTTGAACCTTGGTATAATTGATGAGGTGGAAATTAGTTAACGGAAAACTTAAATCCTGTATCAGTTCCGTTAAATAAGGATCTTATGAAATAGAAAAATAGAAGTACAAGGACTCATTAAAACGAGAAAATTGTACAAGGATCAATTAAAACAAAAAACGAAAGTGCAGGGACCTACGGATGTGTTTTGTCTAAAATATATAGAATGAGTCATTTAGTCTCATTTAGGTATTGGTGGTTAGAGTTCGTGAGGAAATTTTAATTTAATTTCTTATTTTTAATATATGTCAGTTTGTGTGTCAATGTTGAAATAAGAATTCCAATTTTATTTTTTTAATAATCAAATAATCCAAATAATATTTATGCCTTTAATTGTAATTCAAGGCTTATTGTGTTAAAGCAATATTATTTAATCATGTAATTGGCACAATTGAAACATGAGAGTATTGCACGTCGAATCTTAGTTAGTTAATACACTCTTTCTATATCATAATTTTATGTCCCATAATTATGTAATGTGTGACCATCGATGTTATCATGTAAAACACGCTCAAACATGTGAGTTAATTTAATTGAATTTGTTAACGTGACACTGTTATATTAGTGATGAAACGTAAGATGCGGTGATCGGTGAAATAGTTTTATACAATCGGCGATAAGTATTATACTGATAAAGGGAATCGATGCGACGAAACTCCTTTTTTCGTAAATTTAGTCAAGATATGCAGTCGTCCATATTTGCCCATGACAACTTCTTAGAAGTAACATAAGTATTTCGTTTATCTATCCTTCTTGGTTATACCAACACAACTAATGGTTGCCCTATCATTTCAATTTGACTATAATCAATCCAAATTAAGCTATGTGCCAAATCATGATTATTTATAGATATAAAGCCAAAAACAATTTAGACATAATTCTCGAATCTTACCTCAATTTGCACATTTTCAAATATAAAAAGTATAAAAAATCAACGGTTAATTTAATTATCTATATTTACTAGATCTTGATTCTTGATAACATGCATGCATGAAATATTCAAGGGGTATTTATGTCTTTGTGTAATGTGTTTTGTGGAATTTAGTGATCAAGAAAGCGAGAGGCTATTAGGGTTTAGTAATTAATCAAATTAAACTCTTTTCAAGATTCAATTAACCTTGCATAAATAAAAGTATTAATAGCCATGCAACTCTCAACAAAAAAACAAAATTGAAATGAGACTTTCTTATTTCATATCCCTTTCTTTCTACCTAACTACGTCTGTTTTCTTCTATCTAACTACGTCTGTTTTCATCTATCTAACTACGTATGTTTTCATTATTTTAAAGTCAATCACTCATTTTGTTAATAATGAAGAGATACGTAACAGACGAGAATCGAGATAATTAGGATAAGGATAGAGTGGATAAGGGGATATTTAAACAAGTCAATTGAGTTTCTCAAATTTAACTAGGTAAGGTAATTAACTAAAGCACTATAGCTAAACTAGATTTACCCATTGGTACACCTATTCCAAGTCAATTCAAATCGAATATACTAATCAATTATTTCTTTTAATGAGGTTAAGCAAAATTTCGGCGCAAATACATAGGTCAAATGACGAAAGCACCATTTCACTTATGGAATATAGTACTCCCTCCCTTCGTTTCTTCCGAAATTGTCACTTTCTTTTAGACACGCGTATTAAGAATTTGAGGTTTATGGTATAATTAAAATAAGGATGTAGTGTATAAAGATAATGTATTAGGGGGTTAATGAGGTACACACGTAGGGTTGTTGGGCCAAATAGAAAACTGGTCATTTCGAATAACACACCTCAAAATGAACACGTAGTCATTTCAAAAGAAACGGGAACTGTTAAATTTTTTTATTTATATATGATGATATCACTATTTATATTCAGATAAATTTGTTTTGAGATTTTGAAATTTTTTTATAATTTTAATTTATAAATTGATGATATCACTATTCAAATTCAGATAAATTTGTTTTTAGATTTTCGAATTTTTATAAATTTAATTTGTGGTGGCGTTACGATTCAAAAGACAGATGTACCAACATTCCAACATGGACTGTGGGCGGTTAAAGATTCAATTAGTAATAATAATAATTTAAAGTCGTCCATTTGTATTAATATAAATATTTCTACTAAAATTGTCGTATTAGTACGTTATTAACTACTCCTATATGAATTAATTGTATATTAATTGCATTCTTTATTAATTAAATATATTATTTTTTTGTCTTGATTATCCACAGTGTTTAGAGTTTATCGTAATCTAAATTTAGTAATAATAATAATACTATTAGTGGAGTATTTAATTATAAATTAGTTTATCAACGGAATTAATCAACGGATCTTTACTAACATATTGTTACTGTATCATGTATACTATAAATTTAAGTCGAGATATGAAAAATAAGTAATAAGTAGTCGAATTTACATGCATACATGTGTTCGTCTAACAGTATAATTAATGTCTAAAATACGAACCTCACGTTCGAGACCTTCGCAACAAAAGTATAACTTTCGAGTTCTTACTTCAAATTTCATGTTATGTAATTAGAAAAAAGTAGCCAACTCCACATTAACACATTTATATTAAAAGAAGGGGTAACATCAAGAACAAAAAGTAAAAGGCCATATTTGATGGCTCTGAATTATTGAATATTGCTTGTTGACTTTCTTCCAAAAAAATTTAAATTTTTTTCAAACATATTTTTTGAGGTTTATAAATTTCGAGTTCGAACACCGGGGGGCCCCACGAAAATTTGAATAAGTTGCATCGACATAAACTTATTACTTGTATTGGCTCCAAGGGGTCCACGCACATATATCAGATCAAATAATTTGCACACCTTTTGATTTTTTTAATTTTAAAATATACTACTATTACATATGTATTTTATCAATTATGAAGAGCGTAACGTTTTATCTATTTATTGAATGGCTTTATAGATAGTGATGGCAAATGTGGCATTGGTCTTGTTGTGATAAATATAAAATGGCGGGAACGTCGGTTATATAATCAAGAAAATTATACTATTAAATTATAAAATTGATCGATCGAACTTTATAAATACTTTCGTAATTGGATCGAAACAAGCTATAACTTAAATTTAAGACATTTTTTTTAGAGTCGTCAAATTTTGGCCTCGACTATTAGGCCCGATGAGCAAGCCCGGTTTTGGGTTGGTAATAGGCTAGAGAATGAAGGCCTTGTAACAATTCAAAATGCCACAGAGCCCGATAAGCTCGGACTATTATTGTCGGCCCGAGTTACACTCTAATTGAGGTCATATTTGTTTAAACTAGTTATTTACCCACACGATGTGTGGGGACTATTAAAAAAATATTTTGGGTATTGTGGTATAATTTTTTTTTTTCTCTTTTTTTCTCCTTTCATTAGTTAACATTTGTTACATCGGATGCTGACTATCTATAGAGATTTATGTTAGTTTCATCTTGATCTAGTATTTTTCATCCACAATATGCAAAAAATGATATGAATATTAAATTTTCTTAATCGTAAATTTTGAAATTTATAAAAAAGAAATAGTTTGAAAGTAGAAATTACTTTCTCTATCGTAAATGAATCGTGGACGTTTCTTAAATATACGTGAGATATAAAATATAACTACTTGTAGGCACATAATAACATAAATATGGAATAAACTTAAAGTCGTCATATTACTTAAATTGCTAAAATCATTAAATTGTCATAAATTATAGTTTTGTAACGTTTACTATTAATTAGTTGACTAAATTTTTTTAATGCATAATAATGATATACTGCCATTTTAATATACAATTTTTTCAAATAGTTAATAAATAAATTAAATAACTAAATAATTATCAAATTTTGTTAATATAAATTAAATTAAATGCATATAATTAATGAACTAAAATTACTAAAAATAACCCGGGGCTTACTATTATATATTATATAGATTTTTAGTGGCCCACTTTAGTTTTGGGCCAGCCTGATCCAACCCAAATGTTACCTTCGGCCCAATGGGCTCGGGTCGAACAGACCCGACCCATCAACTTGTCAACTCTACTTGTATTGATTAAAACGTGGTAAAATAACAGAACATGTTTCGAGCAAAACTCCCAATTGATTGCTTGCTTCATCTAAACATTGACTAAATATATCTAGTGCATTTCAAACATACTTGTTTCAGCTCCAATTTAGAATTTTATTGGATACAAGTGTTTTTTATATAGAAAAGTATAGATATCGCATGATAAAAATGTATTTAATCCCATTGATGGTGTAACTGAAATTATGAGGAGTGAGGCTTTGAGAAAGAATTCATGGAATGCGATCAAACGAATGTTATAATATTAGTAATCGAATTTACGAAGGTTGATAATTTTGTATGTTTAATCCATCTTTGTGGATATTCCGAAATGGGATATGAATTCGATGGCGTAGTTATTGAAAGAAAAAAGAAAATAGAACCGGTGGTGATAATTATACATTCTTTTAAATTGTCAGGTAATATATGAAGTGGACTATGGAGATTTCGCGAGAACTATAATGGATCGTGGCAATTCTCATTCTAGCTTTTAAATAAAAATGAATTGGATGGTGTAGATTTCATGATAACTATAAGAAACAGTATTCATCCTTTTGGATTTCCGAATAAGATATGAATTGAACAGTGTAGGTTAAAACTTGAATGAATTGTGAAAATTAATTCTCATAGATTTTCATGAAGATATTATACATGGACGGATCGATGAGTAACTAAGTGAGTCGAAATTGATAATTTTTTCTCGTTTTTTGATTTTCCATACAAGATTCGAACTGGGCCGTAATCATTCAGAGTATCGATAATTCATTTATGTAGTATGAATCATATATAGAATGATTTTGATTCGACAAAATTTTGAACATATAACCGTGATAAAATATGTCAATTGGATTGGGCAGGCCGACATTACTCCCAAACACGGGTTGGCTCATAAGGTTCGGGTTCTTGTTCGGCTCAAACCCAACTCCGATGTGGGCCGGGCCTCTACTTCCCCTTTCCCTAAAGGGTAATTCTATACACAGCCACGCTTTTACTCCACACAGCCCCCAAATTAAAATAAATACTGGAAATTCCTATGTTGCCCTCTTCGTCAACGCTATCTTTTCTTCTTCTTCACAGCCCCCACTCTCTTTTCTTTGTCCGTTCATTCTCGGAAAGTTTTTCCTGCTGTTGTTGCTATCGGAGACGAGCTCCGTCGCCAATGAAACCAAAATTTTACGTTTTTCATTAACTTCCATGCAAATTAAAATGACCGCGAAGAACTATCATACTCTTCTTCCATACCGAGAATATTTCGACAAAGGGGAAAATTCGCTTTTGTTTTTTTAGCTTAGAGGGAGAGTTTAATTGACCGTTATTTCTTGGGATCAGAATTCGCTATTTCCTTATTTTTGGCTAAATAACTTAATTTTGATTTCACGTTTCCCCTAACTTTGTAGGAATGAGTGGTGGTATTTTATTTTTTTTCGTTTCAGATTTTGATTCCTCCATCTTGCTCTTGACGTGCCGTCGGTTTCCTTCGCCGCCGCCGAAAATGGATTCATTCGCATTATGAGCTCGTCCTACTCCTCGAACAGATCTCTCGTCTTCTACTAAATATTCAATGATTTCAAATTGGAATAATATAGTAAAGATTCAAAGATTTCAAATGTGGAGTTTCAAATGTTTTGTGTGTGTTTGGATGGCTTCATTGATGGTTGTGGTTGTCGTCAACGGTGGCCGGAGAAGTAGAAGAAGAATGAGATGTGAGAGAGAAACGGCGGTGTAGCTGTGTTAATACTGGAATGGAATGGGGGCTGTGGGGATAAATTTGTAAATTCGATGATATTTGTTTTTAATTAAATAAATAGGGGGCTGTGGGGAGAAATATGGGGGCTGTGGATAGAATTACCCTTCCCTAAAAACAGCCTTTAAATACGGCCCGTTCCCCCCGATTTTTCTGGTAGGCTTAGATCATTATACTATACTATGCTATATTCAATGCTGCAAAATTCATTTAATAATCTACAATGATGTTAGATTCAGAATATAGCAATAATATAAGCAATCCCTCAATTTCTTTCGAAACGATCACATTTCCTTTTCGGGATGTATTTTGTGAAATGATCACTCTGTTACTTGTCCAGTAAGCTCATGTGAACATAGGTCACCCCGTTAACTTCTCTAATTTAATTTTATAAAAGGACGTGAGTCACCACCCTTTTAATCACTAATCTCTCATCTTTTGAAATTCGTATCCAAAACATTTCGAGAGAAACGGAGAGGAGAGAGTATAACATAGAGACAATTTATAGAAAAATACGAAGATTTGGGCATTAAATATTTACCCTAGTTGCAATGCAACTGAGTAGTCACCTTCCCATAAATACTACTGTAACAGTAATCATTAGTTTATTTAAATTTACTTACCTTTCTTCTTCTCGAACCCTTCTCTCTCTCTCTCTCTGCGAATCCACGAATTGGGCGAATCTTTGTACTCCTCGTGAGATCAACCGCCATTAAAACTCACACCTAAAACCTCTGCTTTTCTTCAAATACTTGATTAATCTTTTTCAACAAAGGAAGGAAGGCGAAACGCTTCAAATTCGAGCCCCTTTTTTGTTGCCGCCTCTTTCGCTTGCCTCGTCGCAGTCGCCATGGCGAGGGACGCCCAGGTTCATATCAAGAAGGAGTTGCTTGACCCGAATATTGAGCCCAGGCGGAGTGCCGGGCCGGGCAATGACGGGCCTATTTCGCTAATCGAACTCTCGAGTTCGGACTCCGACTCCGATGATTCTTCTCCTGGGCGTGATAGTGCGAGGAAGAGGAGGAGGACGGTGGATAGTGCGGTGCTGCCGGTGGGGTTCCTGGATCCGCTGCCGCTGGCGCTGCAGCCGACGGAGGTGCAGTTGCCTATTGTGCCGTCGACGGCGATGAACGCTGTTGCCGGGACGTTTGCGAAGCAGTTCTGGAAGGCGGGGGATTACGAGGAGGCGCCTTCTGGCGTTTGGGATTGCTCTAATGGTGACGTATTCTTTCTTCTTTTCTTTTCTTTTCATTCCCTTCTCTTTGTTTTGCTCTCGCGAGCCATGGTTCATGCATGTGGCTTCTGTACTTGAAGTGGTGAAACTGACATGATTCTAGTCTTAGTTCTGTTCCTTTTCGTTTCTGTTGAGGCTCCAGAAACGTAATGGGAGAGTTTCGAGTATTGAAACTGTTGTTGCTTCAGATGCTATACTTTCTTTGTGATTGGGATTCTTACAATACTTTCAGTCTGAACATTAGTAGTACGAGGATGCTGGTGGGATGCATTCAGCCAAATTCCTAAGATCAGTACTAGTGAATCAATCTTACCTGAGGGAATTTTCTTTTGTTTGTAGAGTTTGGGACTAGAATGATGAAATGCATTTGTAGATATACTGAGAAAAGAGGGAGAAGCTATGAACCAGTTGTTCGACATTGTGCCTAGGGAGACTTGTATGGTAGTTATATGAGGTGATTGAGGTCGGTAGTTGATGTTGGGATGCACCATTAAGATGCTCTTGTTCCCCATGGTGTTCGTTTTGGTGGAATGTCAGAAGATTAAATTCAACATTAGTGGACCGAAAGGACTGATCAAATTTGGTTTATATGTATTGAATAAAGTGGAAGATGATACTCCAAGTCTTTTTTCGACTTTGACAAGACTTGAGTTGTGATCCATGCTAACCCAAGAACTTAACGAATCTCAATTGCGTACCCGGGCTTGAGTTTTTTCTCCCTTGCAGAGATTTCTTGAAAAAAGAAATGTGATTAAGATTGGCTTGCATAATGTTCTATTGATACCTAAATTGCTGCTCTAAATTCACCTATTCATCCTTGTGCATCTAATTTCTCCATTTTCATTTGTCGTACTAGTACAATGGGGCAGAATAGCGACTTCAATGTTTTTTTTTTTTTTTTTTGATACACAGTTGGCATGGACCATGTCAGAGTGCATCCAAGGTTCTTACATTCTAATGCAACCAGCCATAAATGGGCGCTTGGAGGTAAAGGAGCTAAATATGAGAACTATATGATGCATGTTTCTGGTTTGCGTCGGGATGCAATGGTACTATTTCATTCTTACATATTTGGTCTAACATGGATTTGGATTTGCAGCTTTTGCAGAGCTCTTGGACAATTCTATGGATGAGGTAAGCGATTTGTATTTATTTATTTTTTATGCCGATCATTATTGTGATATGAATTTGTTTGCAGGGTTCCTGTTTTTAAATTTACTTGTATGTGTGTAATAGGTCTGCAATGGAGCGACATATGTAAACGTAGATATGATCATAAATAAGAAAGATGATGGCAAAATGTTGCTCATTGAAGGTATTCTCAGAAAAGTTAATTTTGTAGTTTACCCGCTTTATTGGTGGTTTTATAGGCCGTGGATATCTGTGAACAGTGAATGCTTTTCCCAGCTGAAATCTAGTTATACCAATTTACTCTTCTATGCTATAGCATAGTCTGATTTCCTTGCTGTGAATGTCATTCTTGTCCACGTCCTCCATTTCCCCCCTCTGTTTGTTTTCCTGGATGTGGTATTTTTCAGTGTCTGCTGCATTAGGCGAGTTCTTAAAGTTGGTTACCACTATCATTTTATACTCAGTTGCCTTCGAAAGTAGAAATATGATCTCGTCATCAATTGTTCTTCTTCACCTGCGACCTGTTTACTTTGAGTTCTTCTATGATAATGATCGTGGAATAAGTCTGGATAAAATTCTTATGTATTTATGTTTATGGATAGTGCAGATTATGGAAAAAGTTTTTGACATCACTTTGTACTTAAAACCCTTTGATTGTTCAAGTCAAAGGGTCTTCTGATTAATTGTTCTTTTTTCACCTGCAACTTTTACTTGGAGGTCTTCTTAGATAACGGTGGGGGAATGGATCCGGATAAAATGCGTCAGTGCATGTCACTTGGTTATTCTGCAAAGAGCAAAATTGCAGATACTATCGGGCAGTGTAAGTTCTCTCCTTTTCTTCACCCTCTCTCTTCATATGAGCACACACACATGAACACATTTATTTCTCCTGTGTTTACTCACTTACCCCTATGCCTTCACACATACTTACATGCATCTCTGAACTCGCGCTTGAAGGGACTTTTGAACATGTCTTATCTCTTATGACTCCCCTTTGATCTATGTTTCAGATGGAAATGGTTTTAAGACTAGCACAATGAGACTTGGTGCTGATGTCATTGTGTTTTCTCGATGTCGTGGGAAGGACGGGCTGAGGTTTGCGTTCTTTAAAAAATAATGAGTGGCCTTTTAAATCATAGTAACATTTTGGCTTCTGAAGATGCTTTCAAATATTCCTGTAACTGGATAAACGAAATTGCCGTGTTTAAATATGCCTATCCCTGTACCTCCCTGCCTAATAAATGCTGCTTGCATGATTTGTATTAGAACTCCATAAACCAATGTAATTTACTGTTGAATTGTTGATTTAGGCCGACACAAAGCATTGGACTGCTGTCATATACATTCCTGCGGAGCACAGGGAAGGAAGATATAGTGGTTCCCATGGTGAGGAATTGTATACCCCCATCCTGTTAAAAAGAGAAATATATTCTAGTGTAACCTTTTATCATCTAGACTTGAGTGTCAGGAATTGAGTACCACTTTATATCATCTTAGACTTAGTGTCGGAAACTGAAGTAACTGAATAGACATTGTTTTTTCTCTCTTAGAAAGTATTGTTCCATTAATAGAGTTACTTACGGATATTGGAATGTGATAAACAAAGAAGCGGTCACTCATTAATTTTAACTTTACTACAGCAAACAAGTAAGATCATCACTTTGGACAAACTAGGATTTTCTCTTGATTCTGTTACCCATTGTTTTAATGTGCTTCATGGGCTTTAGAATTGATTTACCATTTAAGTGACTTTATACTCTCCTTAACTTTTGGTACATGGCTGTTTCATTGTTTTAACTTTCTTCAAATGACCAAAAGCTTGACTATGAAAGAAGTGGACAAGATTGGATCAAGATAGTTCGGTCATCAGCCTCTGACTGGGACCGAAATGTTGATACAATACTGCAGTGGTCTCCATTTTCCAGCGAAGCTGATCTTTTTGGACAGGTAACTTATTCTTCTTTTCTTTTTGTTGCTCTGTTATTTGTTTCAGTTGTCTCATGAATGGTGATATAGATTTATTCTGATGCATTTCACTAACACCCTTTGCATCACTGTACAAGTGTCAGTTTCTGACTACAGATTCCCTATTTGTTGTTTTCATGCTCATGATGAAACCATTTGTACTATCAACAATGCAGTCCTGCTTTCTGAAAACATATGTTTTGTAGTCTGTGTTTTGGAGTCTGTAGAACCACTGCCCACTTTAAAAAAAGTGAATCAAAATTCACTTCAAGATGGATGGAGTAAGAAAAATGTGCCAATTGATCTATACATGTGATGATTAACTTTCATTTGTGGTATCTGTGTAGTTTAATCAGATGCAAGAGCAGGGTACTCGGATATTTATTTACAATATCTGGGAGGACGATGAGGGAATGCTGGAATTGGATTTTGATGCTGATCCACATGTAAGCTGTTAATGTCATCATTGTTGCTAACTCACAACATAATTCATATTACTTATCTACATCTCTGTAGGATATCCAAATCAGAGGGGTCAATAGAGATGAGAAGAACATTGATATGGCAAAGGCATATCCCAACTCGAGGCACTTTCTAACATATCGTCATTCATTGAGGGTAAAGGCTTGCTGGTCATTGCCTTAGTTTATCATCATGCATTAGCTAATGTGTTGCATCGAGACCGAATCTCTTGGGCATTTATGCATTTTATCTTTATATGCATTTTAAGGGATTGAGGAAGTTGCTTAAATATGTTGTCACCATTTACTTTGGCGATTGTAGTAAAAGTCTACAAATTGTTAGCATAAATTAGCTCTATTTAACTTAGATCATTATAGAAGTTAAAATGTCTCATTTATGTGCCCCATAGGCTATGATTTAGTATTTCTTGGTATTTATAGCAGACTTTGTTTCTATGATTGCAAACACTTGGTAGTGTAGATCCATACAGAAGAGACCAATCTCTGAAATAAGTGTTCAATCAATCTATATTTCATTTCTTCTTGTGATTGCGTCATATACTTGATCTGGATCACATAGACCACTCCTATAAAGCAATTAATTTCCTATATATATATTTTTAGACTAGATTTAATAGACTAAGAGAATATTATGTCATTCCACAAATTTCCTTCTTGAAATTGCAGAATTACGCGGCTATTCTCTATCTCAGAATTCCTCCGGGCTTTCGAATAATATTGCGTGGCAAAGATGTTGAGCATCACAATGTTGTGAATGATATGATGATGTCTCAGGAAATTACATATCGCCCTCAACCTGGTAGTGATGGGGTTCCGAAGAACTTGAATGTAAACCGCATTTTTATTTACTTTCATTTGAATTCATTTGCAATATTTAGGTTGTAACTTTATTTGCTGACTTATACGTTTGCTTTAGATGGTGGCCACTGTTACCGTTGGTTTTGTAAAAGATGCAAAAGCTCACATTGATGTACAAGGGTTCAATGTCTACCACAAAAATCGGCTCATAAAGGTATTTTAAAAAAAAAAATATTATTGTTTCTTACGATCTGATCTAATTGGATGTATATATATTGTTTCTTACAATCTGATCTACTTGGATGTATATATATTGAGGGCTCATAAAGGTATATTTTTTTTAATATTATTGTTTCTTACTATCTGATCTAATTGGATCTATATACACTGTTTCTTACGATCTGATCTACTTGGATATATATGTATATTGGATGTTGCTCATACTTTTATTAGTGTTTTTGTTGTTAGTTGTTTTTATATAACTTCCAAATGGCATGATCGTTTATCAGTAATGTTTTGTTAATGTGCTCCTTTTAATTCTTTGGTCTCATCTTTGAGGTGATACACGCCTGTTCGTTAGTTTATGTTCTTGGATTCATTGCAACTACATAATATTTTCTTATTTCCAGCCATTCTGGAGAGTTTGGCATCCGCCTGGTAGTGATGGTCGTGGAGTTATAGGTACTACTTGGTCTTCTTTTGAAGTTCGGAGTTTCGACTAAGTTTTGCTTATCATTATGCATGTTCCTATTGCAGGTGTGCTTGAAGCAGATTTTGTTGAACCAGCTCATGATAAGCAAAGCTTTGAGCGAACTACTGTTCTTTCAAGGCTTGAAACTCGATTAATACAAATGCAGAAGAATTATTGGTCTGTGTTTTACTTAATTTAGGGTCCTGCGGAGTTTGAGTTACTTTTATTTTATTTTGCTTTGTTTTTATTTCTTGGGAACATTCTAATAGTGTCCATTACCCTTGTCAGGTGTTCAAACTGTCACAAAATTGGCTATGCTCCAAGACGTAACAAAAAAGTTAATGTAAGAGGTAATGGAAAAGAGTTGATATTACCCTTCAAAACCAAGATTAGTAAAAGGAACTCATTAGTCAATAGTAAAATGTTATCCAAGTTATGTGTATTAATTGTTAGCAATGATGTTCCATGGTCAGGCTAACATATATTTGTTTAATCAGAGATATCGCCAGATTCTATTCCGGGAGGTTCTAAATCGAAGGGGAGAAGCTTTGCTTCTAGTGACAAGACACCAAATAAGTCTGGGTACAAGGGAAGTAACAATGGGCATTTGAATGGCAAGGGGGATGTTAAGGCATCTAGGAATAGACCAAGCTATACTGATCTATCCTCCTCTTCCAGTGAAAGTGACGATGATCGGCCAAACGACACTTCTAGAAAGCATAGTAATGGATCCCAGAGGCCGTCAGGATTGAGAAGTTTTAAAGCTGCTGAAAATAACCTACCTAGAACCCCATCCCGAGCCACAAGAAATACGAAGTCACAGGTAACTTCACTTTATACTTTTTATTTTTGTTTTTTTATTTTTAATACTTGATTCCTTTTGATTGGCAAACTGAATTTTTATGGTTCGAAATGGATGAATTCATTCAGCCAGAGTGGATTTGAAACCCCTTTAGAAATCAGTCAAATCTTAGTTCAGAATAGTTGTAATTAAATTCAGATCTGAAGATAGAAATGGTCCAAGTAGCCATTTGTGATCTTACGTTTCAATCCATCTGGAAATCCTCCTTTATCAAATAGAACTGCATGTCTTTCATTCTAGGTGCTAATCTCTTGACCATTGGTTGTAACAACTCCTAAGGTCTGCTACCATGCAGACCAAGTATTTGCTACTAATAACTTTAGCTTTTAGAGGATTCTACTATGTTTTCTCAAATAACTGGTCTTAATTGCTCCATTAATAGAAGTTAGACTGTAGAGTGGCTATTTTACATCTGTTGAGTGGGTCTTTTGATGTCCAGTTCCAGCCTCTCTCTTAGGTTATTAGAACTAAATGTATTAGTTACATTTCGAGGTGTGCTGAATTTATTCTTACAAAACATTAGTGGGGGGACATTATTACAAGCTTCTATACTGTCAACTGAAATAAAGTCGATTCAGTTCTCTATTCAGTGTTGGGAGGCATGGCATGGCATGGCAGGACTTTGCTGGTGGGATCTTTCTTTTCATATGATCTTTACTTCATGCTTAACAATTTCTAAGTAATTATTCTCGTGATTAGAAGGAAAATTGGAGGAGTAACGGCAATGACGCCTTCAAAAGTTGTTTAAGTATTCTATCAAACAATATATTTGTTTTTAACTCTATTCAATTTACAAGTGGCTTTTGGCGTGGCTGTTTTCTTTCACTTTTTCTACTTCAGCTCATTTTGTTGCATTCATGTTTGCTATCATGGTATTGGTTGATTTAATTGGTTTTTAATGTGATTCTCAGGGGAATGGTTTCAATGAAGCCGGGACTTCACCATCAGATTCAAGTTCCAGTTTATTGGCTCGGTTGAAAGCAGAGAATCTCCAGTTGCAAGAGAGGTGCCTTGTCTTTCCCGAATAATGATTTATATCATGTACGGTGTAAACATCTCATCACATAACTCCTATACTTCTGAATTATAGACTGAAAAGGAAGGAAGAGGAGGTCCTAGGCGACTTGCTGAACGATTTGCAGAGCGAAAAAGAAAGATCCAAGTCTCTCGAAGTTCAGGTTGCGTTCATTGTTATGATTTAGATGATAGCTTACTGCCTGCTGATTTCTTGTTCCAAAAACTCATTTTTCCTCATCCTTGACAATATATGAAGAATTAAGTTTGTTCCTATTTTTCTTTTCTTTTTTTGAATTTTAGTAGCAAGTTATTATTCCTTGATAGTATATACTATACTATGACTGATGCATTATCACTAAAACACAGCTGAACGAGTCGACCAAAAAACACGAGGAGCTAATGAAAGAGCAGGAGAGTTTGATCGACATATTCTCAGAAGAGAGGCAGCGTCGTGACATGGAGGAGGAGAATCTTAGAAAGAAATTGAAGGTTCTGGCACTACCTGTTTGATTTTTCCCTTGGATTTCGATTCTTCTTATCGTAATTTACCAACCTGTGTTTCTTTTCTTAGGAAGCATCCAACACCATTCAACAGTTGCTCGAAAAATTACGGTTCCTGGAGAAATCTTCTTCCAATGGTAAATAGGAGTGAAGGGATGCTGTAAATTAAGTAGATTGGTCGAAACTGGAGTAGAATTGGTTTCAGAAAAGTTGCTCTTTTTACGCATAGGCATTGTAATATTTTGTAAATGCATGATTGTCAATAGTTCATACTTTTGGATCGCTTTGTTGCTTATTATGTATGTTCTGTTAAAAGTTGGGCCACATATTTATGAAATGATGGAATGGGTTCCTTCTTATTGAAATCGGCCAAGGTTGAAGATTTGTCGAAACAAGAATGGTTCGATCTTTTGCTCCTGACAATACGCAGACAACTCTATGGGAATTGAGTGTGCATTTCTTCAAGTAGTTCAAGCACAATGCATGAGTTGATAAAAGTATTCAGAGCAATTTGGCAAGACCGAAAAGGTAACAACACTTTGCATTTAGTTGTAATCGACAAACATTTAACCTAAGTACATAAACATGTAGGGATCGAGAGCAGTATAGTACATTTGAGAGTCGAGATGAAATGTAAGTAAAGAGAGGATCTCTAGTCTATACTAAGCCTCCTTCATCATCTTTAACGGGATAAAGTCCTTCACCTTCTGTGGAGTGACTTGATCTATCATTCCCACAAAATGGCTCCAGGATTCCTTCCACTTAGCTTTCGAGTGATAGTAAACTTGAGCGCCCTACAAATTAATTAACCGATAGATAGATAGATAGATAGATAGATAGATAGATATTAAGTTTAATCGAAAATTGATCATCACCTGCCCATAGGAAAGAAACGTTTCACAGTGCCTTCTAAGATCTTTCAACTCAAACTGGTCAGCTGCTGCAAGCAACTTCTTCACAAACAAACTGTCGGAACCGCCATCACCAATTGCTATCCCATCGAATTTGTGGAGCATTTTATTAAATATAAACCAGAGCACACTCTGCCTCAAATCAAAACAATAATTAGAAAAAAATACTAGGAAAAATGATTGTATTGAGTAGTATGTAAGTGTACCTACTACCTCAAAAACGCTAGTATCAACACCTGAGATAGTGAGAATTCCACTGGAGGCGGAGAGAAGAGTGGGGCAGCGTTCCCTTAACACGGCCTCCTCAGCATAGTAGCGTCGGTCCCCGACTTGAAAGATCACACATCGCTCAAAGGAGGGGAGAAGATGAAGAAGAGGGCGGTCGTGGAAAACAGCCAAGGTCGCCCTGATCATGAGACGGTCGCCGACCAGGAAGATGCGGAAGGGGTCTTGTTCGATATGGCTGCGGCTAACAAAAGCCGAAAGACCACAGCGAGCCCCGGGCTCCATAGTAACAACTCGCCTATAAGTGAAAGGCCCCGGCCTATCTTTAAGGTGAAGTGAGGAGAAGCCCCAGTCGAGATCGAGATCGGGCTTCCAGTACCGATTGACGATGAGGAGACCGAGAGCAAGGTCTACTGGTGCAGGTGTCTGGTGGCGGATGAATAAGGACATTTGTCCGTCGTTGTGGGAGGGAAGGTCGACTCCGTCGGGATACAACTGGATGACGAAGGAGTGGCCTCCGACCTCGAAAGGACCGCTCTCGATGGGGTTGCCGACGCCGATGCCCCCTTGGACTCTCGTCGAGTAGTTATCCACCACAAACACACAACTCGCCCTGTACATTACTTTCGATATGCTCTCCTCCATACCTGATCAGCTTCAACTTCAAAGGAGAATTGGGGCTGACGCTGAGATGTTAGTATGTTAGAATTGTGCACATTCACTTATACAAATACTTATTACTGTACAACCATTATTATTAATTGATTTATTCCTATTTTCCAAAACCCACCGAGGAAGTTATTCACATTATTTATACGTGAAACAAACTAAGGCATTAAAGAGGGAAAAGGTTAAACAAAAAAGCGTGGATAGAAAGGAAGAAGAATAATTACATGATAGTAAAATGTAGTATATATATTAATTACATGCAGTGCATGTTAAAGCTAACGTGCAACAATCCACCGACACGACAACGCACCCCAGCCTCAAGAACCGGACCCCGAGACGCAATCGTGGGAGGCCATGGCAGAAAGTCGATACGCCGTGGCCATCTGCTTCGTACTAGGAGCAGTATGTTCCGTTGCATTCTCTTACGTGTTTTTCGAATAATTTGTAAGGTGTTAATGCGTGCATATTTCTACTTTTTTTTTTTTATTCCCTAATATACTAATTGGATGGATTAGATTGTTGAAAGCACAAATGAAAACCGTAATACTTTTCACCTAAGTTAATATTTAACAAATTAGGGATTCTTTTTCATTGGAAAGGACAATTAAGTTGATATAATTAAGTGCTAGGGAAGATGTATGAATATATATATATAAGTGGTGCATTAGATTTAACATTGAAGCGAGGCTTTGGTGTTCTCTTTAATGGGATAATAATGAGCAAATTGCACGGATTTTTGCACGAACAAAATTAGAAACTTGCACATACTTAGAATGTTGCACTAGTTTTATCATCAAAATTGAAAAACAAAAAATAAGTTCAATTCTAACTAGTTACCCACCACAAATTAACACACAACTCACACTATACATTACTTTCGATATGCTCTCCTCCATACCTGATCGGCTTCAACTTCAACTTCAACTTCAACTTCAAAGGAGATTTAATTTGGGGCTGACACTGAGATATTATGGCTAATCACAACTTAAAATTGCTGAGATGTTAGTATGATTTACCTATTTCATTTTTAGGCATTAATTACTAATTGCCATGCATTTTGTATCGAATATTTTCATTGCCTCTTGTGCACGTTCACAAATACAGATACTTATTAATGTACAACCATTATTATTAATTGATTAATTTTTTCATATTTTTCAAAACCCATCGAGGAATTTATTCACATTATCTATTCGTAGGTTATGGAGAAAATAGAAAATAATATGGAAAATGACGTGAAACAAACTAAGGCAATAAGAGGAAAAAGGTTAAACAAAAAAGCGTGGAAAGAAAGAAAGGAAGAAGAATAATTACATGACAGTAAAATGTACTAGTATATATATCAATTACATGCAGTGCATGTCAAAGCTAAATGAAGATCAATAGAAACACTCCCCCCCTCTCTATATATATTTTTTATTTTATTTTATGCAACATGTCATGCATGAAAATGCATCAAACTATGCATGAAAATGCATGGTTTTTAGTTTTCACGAAATATTTAGTTTTCATTTGATCCAACTCCTATATATATACCGTTTAATTAAAAGATAGAGTTTAACAAAAAAGGAAAAATGGCGAATGTGAAACAATTCACCGACAACGCACCACACACTGCACCCTAGCCTCAAGAACCGGACCCCGAGCTAGATGCAATTGTGGGAGGCCATGGCGGAAAATCGATACGCCATGGCCACCTGCTTCGTACTGGGAGCAACATGTTCCGTTTCATTCTCTTACATATTTCTAATTTTTATTTATTTTTTTTCTTCTAATTTTGTGTTATACAAATATACTAATTGGATGGATTAGATTGTTGAAAACACAAATGAAAACCGTAGTACTTATTACACCATTTCACCTAAGTTAATATTCAACAAATTAGGGATTCTTTTTCGTTGGAAAGGACAATTAAGTTGATATAATTAAGTACCTAAATAACAAGATTCTTGCTAGGGAAGGTGTATATATATATATATATATATATATATATATATATATATATATATATATATATATGAGTTGAATCAAATGAAAACTAATTATTTCATGAAAACTAAAAACCTTGCATTATTATGCATAGGATGATGCATACATATTTATGCATAACCATGTTGCATAAAAATATATATTATTTATATGCATTTTTTTATTTATAAAATAATATATTTTTTATGCAACATGATATGCATGAAAATGGATCATGTTATTAATAAAAATGGATGGTTTTTAGTTTTCACGAAATAATTAGTTTTCACCAGATCTCATCCATATATATATATATATATATATATATATATATATATATATATATATATATGAGTGGTGCATCATATTTAATATTGAAGCGAGGCTTTGGTGTTCTCTTGATGGAATAATAATATGAGCAAATTGCACGGATTTTGCAGGAACAAAATTAGAAACTTGCACATACTTAGAACGTTGCACTAGTTTTATCATCAAAATTGAAAAACAAAAAATAAGTTCAATTCTAAGTAGTTATCCACCACAAACACACAACTCGCCCTGTACATTACTTTCGACTTGCTCTCCTCCATACCTGATCAGCTTCAACTTCAACTTCAAAGGAGATTTAATTTGGGGTTGACGCTGAGATATTATGGCTAATCACAACTTAAAATTGTTGAGATGTTAGTATGGTTTACCTATTTCGTTTTTAGCCATTAACTACTAATTGCCATGCATTTCGTATCGAATATTTTCATTGCCTCTTGTGCACGTTCACGGATACAAATACTTATTACCATACAACCATTATTATTAATTGATTTTTTCATATTTTCCAAAACACCGAGGAATTTATTCACATTTTCTATTCGTAGGTTACGGAGAAAATAGAAAATAATATGGGAAATGACATGAAACAAACAAAGGTAATAAGAGGAAAAATGTTAAACATAAAAGCGTGGAAAGAAAGAAAGGAAGAAGAATATTCTTCTTCTTCTTCTTCTTCTTTAATTATGCCTCAAAATCTGTTTGTTACAGACTCATATCTCAATAAAATTCCCTCAAAAGTTAATATATTCATTGGTGCTCATAGCAACGAACTCAATTAACAATTGATTAACTTTTTAAGGTGAGATATATTTAAATAGTGAAATTGTTGAAAAAAAATTGCAGTTTGATTGGGTAGGAATTTGGTTATTACATATGTAAATGGAGGATAAATATTTGTAGATAAAGTCAAGTTCTTATTTATTTCTACATCTCTAATGTAAGGCAACATAGGTTAAAGATTATATAGTGTTCTTGAGGGGAAAATGATTTAATTGTAGCTTTTGCACAAAGAATTGCAGTATGAAACTTCATATTTTTTGTCACTTCTCAGTCTCGAGTTCCATGAAAGAGATTTTTCCCGTGAGGATGAAAACATAAAATTGTGAAATGAAATTTTTATTTAATAAATATGATTATTTATTATTGAGATAATGGAAAAGTTAATCCACCGTTAAATAAGTATCTATTGAAATCAATCAAAAGTACAAAGACGTATTAAACCAAATTAATATTGTACAAGGACCTAATAAAATAAAATCTTAAGGTAACTGGACCCCAAGATGTGTTTTCCTATTTAATTTCAAGTAAATTGATATTTAACTTATTTTTACTTTTGTTGATATATATACAGGAGGTTGAGCATAATCATGATACTTGCATATATATTCATAGCCTTCAGTGGGTAAATAAGTTTGCATTGTGTGTTATTAGTGTTTTGTTAAGTCTAATAGCATTTGCATTTTTTGAATTTCACAAAAAATCAACCTTCGGCTTCTACCTAGTGGCCTTAGAAGTTTTTTTCTTAGTGATGATTGTGCAGCCCGTAAACGTGCAGCCCGTAAACGACTACGGGATGCTTCCCCTCTTTATGTCCCAACCGATTTTGTCCGTGCCAATTACCCCTTGCGCTTTCACCCGTTTTACCTACCTTATTCATTCATGTTTCTCTTCTCTCTGGCATGCCAATATTACTTTGTTCGCCCATTCGATCGAAGGTACAAAGAAAAAAATGCAAGGCAGCCCCGCCCGTGGAGAGCTAGAGATATAGGTAGCTAGAAATTAATGTAATTAAAATACTGGTTGTTATAGTATTTATTTTCCATATACGTAGATATAAATTAATGTACTGAAAATACTTGTTATTATATAGTATTTATTTTGTGATATTAGTTTTAGATTGAAATTAATGTAATGAAAATACTTGTTAATGAAATTAGTTTTATATACTCGCCAATTTTAATTAGCGATATTTTTTACTTTCGAAAACAACATAAATTTTTTACAATTTATATTTTGCTTTCGGTACGGACGGGCCATATTTTCACTACAAATTAGTTTTTATGCTCAAAAACTATCACAAATTTAACACTTGCACGAACAAAATTAGAAACTTGCACATACTTAGAATTGAACTTATTTTTATTTTCGACAAAATTGGGAAAAACATGGTACTTTGTGTTAAGCCACAACGGATACTCATACTACAATCCGGAGGAGGATGTTTTGAGTAAGCCACCACCCGGTTGGGTAAATAAGTATGCACTTTGTGTTATTACTTATTAGTGTTCTGCTAAGCCCGGTAATCTCTGCATTTTTTGAATTCATAAGAAATCAACGTTCGGCTTCTGCCTAATGGCCTTCGCCCTTAGGGGGTATTTTCTTAGTAATGGTTGTGCAAAGTGCAAACCCGTAAACGACGGGTTGCTTCCACTCTTTATGTCCCAACCAATTTTATCTGTGATGGCAAGTTACCCCTTCCGCTTTCACCCACTTTACCTTATTCATTCATGCTTCTCTTCTCCTTGACATGCCAATGCTACTTTGTTCGCCCATTTGATCAAAGATACGAAGAAAAAATGCATCGCAGCCGTGGAGAGCTAGAGATATACGTAGCTAGAAATAAACGTAATTAAAATACTGGTTGTTATAGTATTTATTCTAATTAGTTTTATATACTCCCTCTGTCCCTTTCAAGTTGAGTCATTTCTTTTTGTGATTTCCGACACGCTTTTCCACGCTTCTCCATTTTGAATAATTTTTTCTTTTATGGAATTCCACAAGTGTTGTAGTATCTCGTAAAATTAAAAAAAAAAAAAATCCATTTTAAAACTCATGATCTAGAAGCATGAAAAAACGAGTCAGAAATCACAAAAAGAAATGACTAACTTAAAAGGGACAGAGGGAGTATCGGCAATTTTAATAATTAAAAATTTTACGATTTATATTTTCAATACAAATTACTAGTTACCAGCATAAAGTGAAAAACACTTTGGTAGCAAACGCAATAAACCAACATAAGAATAAAACAGAAGGTCCCAAAATATAGTATTATTCAAAAACCAACATATATCTAACTCATAACTCCATTGATATTTCATACAACACAACTAATATAAAAAAGACTAGTATAAGTTCTAACTTCTGAGCAGCAGCTACTAGTACTAATTAATCTCTCTTGGGCTCAGCCACATACACCGATTCCGGGTACAGCAGCGACTTCGCTCCGGTGAAGTCGACCAGCTTCTTGCTCAGCGCCTCCGACGACGAGTCCCCGGGGCTCGTTATGTACAGCATTCTGTACGTCCATTCCAGCACCTCCGGGCAGAATATCTTCCACAGGTAAGTCATCCTGAACCACCGGGGCTCCGTCAAGTACCTCTCCCCTCGGATAGCGCTCCGGACTATCGACTTGGCGCAGCTCTCCGCCCTCTGGATCGGGACCATGCTCACTTGCACCTAAATTATATTGTTCAATTCAATTTAAATCAATCTAAAACACAAGGAATTAGCAGGAAAAACAGATTTAAATTTGCTCTGCTTTACATCTCTCATGTCCTGATCGACTTCGAGCCTGCCTCCCTTGGATAAGAATTTGCCCTGAGTGAGTTCGGACTCGATGAATCCGGGAGTGACTAGGGTGATCCCGATGTCCGGTCCGAACTCGACACGTAGTGTCTCGAAGAACTGCGCGATTGCTGCTTTGCTAGCCTAATAATTTTCAACAGACAATATATAAGTCTATTATAATATTCAGTGAACTCGTTTCGTTTTTAATAAAATGGTTAATACTACTGACATTGTAGAAGCTCATTCTGGGCATGGGCAGCCAGGAGGCGGAGGAGGAGAGGACGACGACTCTGCCCCGGCTGTGCCTCAGGTAAGGGGCAGCGAATCGAGTCATGTATACAGAACCCCAGAAATTCACATCCTGCATTAGTTCTACTAATTTTAATACTCTTATTTGATTGAGAATTAATTAGTATCTCACAAAATTATATATGTAATACCATGATTGCTCTGAAATCAGTGACGTCGTCGACTTCTTCGAGCAGCCCGACTTGCGAAACTCCGGCGTTGTTAACCAGATGATCCACTGCATATGTAGCCAAAACACAAAATTTAAGTACACGAATTAGTATTTTAGAGAGAGAGAGAGGGAGAGAGATTTTGTACGTCTTCCAAAATGGTTCATAGTTCGATCGACGATCTTCCGGCAGTCGTCAGCCTTGGAGACGTCGGCTTGTATGACGAAGACGTCGGGCGAGCCGAGGTAGCGAGCGGTGTCGGCCACCTCCTGGAGGCTTCTCTCTCTCCGGGCGGCGAGGACTAGGCACGCCCCCTTTTTAGCATACTCATATGCAAGGCTCTGCATATTCATCAATCAATCATTCGTTAATTAGTTAGTTAATCAAACAGAATGAGGAAGGGAGAGAGTATATATACTAACTTCGCCGATGCCGGAGGAGGCGCCGGTGATGACGACGACCTTGCCGTAGATGTCGTCGGCGAAGAGGGCGGCGAGGAGAGAGGAGAAGAACTTGAAGAGCTGGAAAGGAGGGAGGAAGAGCATGAGGGAGAAGTAGGTCAGCGGCGGAGCCGTGAGGTTGAGGAAGGCATGGATTAGTTCCAACATGGTTGAGATGTTTTTCAAGAATTCGAAGATGGAAATGGGGAATGATCGGAAACTGGAATTGAGAAGGTGATATATATGAGGAAAGGTGCATGGATTGAAGGTGACACGTATGCATCGATGAAGCGGTGATCAATGTGTGTTCATCATATTTATTTTTTTTGTCATTCCAAAAACTCAATCTATTCACGTTTCTCAATTTTCCAAACAAATCTATACTGTACTAGTAATATATGAATGTGGTGCTACCTCTGTTTGTTTTCTTTCTTTTTTTTAAAGATAAAGATTGGAACAGAGCCTGTGTTAAACGGATAAGATCTTCTGTCTCCAAATTGGTGTACCAATGGTGTACCCGATATAAAATTAGGAAGTTTTGAATTCTCTCTCTTAGTTGTCATTTTGAGTTTGGTTATTAATGTATGTTAAAACTTCCTAATTTTGTATCGGGTATACCATTGGTACACCAATTTGGGGACAGAGGATCCCATCTGTGTGTTAAATGACTTCCTCTCTACATGTATTTATGTTTTCAGAATAATAGAATTATTTGACTAGGTTAATTTTGAATTTATCTGTTGTAATCAATTTATCAAATCGATTAACATACAATTAAACTAAAATATACTACTATTAAGTATAGTTTCAAAGAGTTAAATTCCTGATATTGTAAATTACTACAGTACTACTCCATCCAAGCTAATTAGTCTCATTTTTAAATGGGCACAAGAGCTAAAGAAAATGGGATAAAAATCATAAAAGAGTGATGTGATGTTAAATTAAAGTTTAATTTAACTTAAATTAGTAGTACTACTCTCATCCACTTTTAATTAGAATTGATTTAGGCTAATTAAGTGTGATGTAGATAGCGATGTTAAATTATTTCCTTTTATGGAAACATGACTAATAACTGAGAAATCCCGAAATGGAATACTGGGACTAATTGCCATGGATGGAGGTAGTACAAGTTACGAGGAATGACGAAATAAACGCATGCAATCCACACTCTCGATTTTCCACAACAAATGGAAGATTCGCAAAGGATAGACGAGACGTGATGAGAATTCAATTTTAAGTTTTTAACTCCATCGCCACATATTAAGGAAAAAATATTAAAATACAAGAAATTTTGTCACAATCTTGAGTTCACTACTTATTTATTCTACCTGAATATAATTATAAGTTAGTTTTTGTATTATATTCCCTTCACGTGGAATTTTGTCACAATCTTGAGTTTGTTACATATTAATATCTCCCGTGTTTCCAATTCGGCTTTTATCCTCTCACCAAATGGGTCAAATCAAAACAAACGGAATCGAAATAAACAGACGGAGTAGTATATTGATTTCACATGCCTTAGGGCCTTATAGTCTATAGCCCAAAAGAAATTTCAAATCATTTTACATGATTTATTTATGCTCGGCCCAAGACTGTACTGGACTGGGCTTTTGAACAGAAAAATCCAGTTTCAGTGAAAATCCTTTTGTAAGGAGTTTGCAAACTCAAAACAATAAAATTCATAAACACAAAAAAAAAAAAAAAAAAAAAAAGCAACAAATGCGGAATAATAGAAAAGCTGAAATGTAACAGTAGCAGTTAATATTATACAATGTCCCCACCAAAGTAAGACTCAAGTTTTTGTAATCCTTACATTAATCCTTACAGGTAAGAAAAAAAAGAAAAAGGAAAACTAATTATAATGCACTCCAATCCTACAGCAAAGCAAAGCACCAGCTTCTTTCTCCTCCTTTCCTTTCCATTCATCCTTCACTAATAAGCTTCTTGCTCTCCCTACACACAAAATTTCCATTAACCTCATATGTACCGACATATAAATATAGACGAGCATTACCTTTTTGGTGGCAACGAAATTGACGAATTTGGCCTTGTCCTTGGAGGGCTTCTGGAGGTGTTGGCCCCCATACCTCTTGATCACCTTCTCCCTAACAAATTTCTCATAGATGAAGGCTGCCCCTCTGAACTGAGGCAGGACCAACCATGCCACGAAAGCCAGCTTCAAATCGTACCATATCGGAATCCTAATCAACCAAACCAACAGATTTATTTTCATATTATACTATTAATTGGAAAAGACTAGATGAAAGGTATTGAATTATAAGTAACCAACCATTCCAAGAGGGGCTGGAGCAGCATCTCCATGAGGGTGAGGAAGGAATACAAGATCCAATAAGCCAGCCACTGCTCATCGTCCACTTTTGATGTGCTCTCTATCGCCACAACCGATGCATACCTTCAAATTATACCCAATTTCTCAACAAATGTTAATACCAAATTCAAACAATTAAAAAAAAAAAAATTGTATATGTATATGTGTTTATGTTATGCTTACAGTGGGTAGAGCAGCATCACCCCAGGCCTGCACAAAATTAAAATTCAACCCACTATTATCATCAGTAAATACAGAAATTAAGTGTGTTTATGGTATGAGAGAGAAAATAGAGAGAGAAAAAAAATTAAAATTAAAATTAAAATTAAAACTTACCCGGCGAGAGAGTGGAGGTATGAGAGCAAAGTCCAGAAACGACTCATTCTTTGCTTCTGAAAATCACTTTTTAGCTTAAACGCAAAACAACAAAGTAATTAAGAGATTAATTTGAAAATATTTTGCAGCGTTCGTTGATAGCTATGTAAACTGCCTCTCTTTCAGTATATAAAGGGGAGTTTATGGAGGTGGAGATAGGAATTAGGATCATCATTAATAATATAGAAAATGGTAATTAATTCAGAGGGACACGTGGCGGGTGGAGCAGCGGCATCAGATTCCGCACTCGAACGTGGCGAACTCAACTCGGTTTACCACCGCCCCTGCTCAGTGCTCATCATAACTAAATTAATTAATACTCCCTCCCTCCGTCTTTAAATAAGTGTCCCGAGCCGCCAAATTTGAAAAAATCAAGGAGAATGCTAAAATGACACTTATGCCCTTAAAATCCTTGATTATTTATTTATTTATTTTTGTCTTTCTCCCACTTTTAGATTTTCAAGAAGGGTAGTTTTGGTACTTTTGTGTAATTTTTGCTTGGAAAAATGTGATAGGATACTTATTTAGGGACAAAATTTATTGCGGCTCGGGACACTTATTTAAAGACGGAGGGAGGGAGTAAATAATTGCATACATTATTTAATTTCGACTTTCACATTACACTGTGCTTTTGGTCCCTTTCAATTCTTTCCTTCAGACCGAAAGCAAGGGGAAAGAAGGAAGAAATATCTCAACGGAGTTCATTGGTGCTTTCCTCCAGACACAAGCCACGTGTTGCAGTGGACGATGCATGAGGTCGGTGCCACGTGGCGTCCGATTCAGAACACGATGTAATATTGTGCTTCGTAATATCGGTTGGTAGTAATTTCTATGAGATTAGTTTAAGTGAAGCAGAGGGTGAAGGGGAGGGGAGGGGCCGCCCCCTCATAATTCATAATTACCCTCTCTTTTGTCCCCCTCTTACCTAATTTTTTCACGGGCCCTATTTGTGCTATAGCCCACTTCTCTCTCTCTTTTCTTTTCTCCCTCCCTTTTCTTATTATTTTAAACTTCAAATTTAAATGAATACTGTACTATATACTTGCTGAGTTTCTACTGATTATTATTTTTTTATTTTGTGATTGTTTTAAGGTGAATGTGACTATAATCATAATAAAATTATTTGATAAATATTACTAGCATTCACGGTCTAAATTTATTCTCTCCCACTCTAAATATGAAGAGCAAATTCAACTTTAGATCCGGTTAGACTTCTAAGTACTATGGACCTATACTATATATAACTAAATAATTGATTCTCTACAAAAGTCAACTTACAAATTAGTACTCCGACCTTACTGGACTAGGAAAAAAGCCCAATAGCCCATCTGAGCCCAAACTCATGGGCCCATTGGGCCCATTGATATAGCGCTAGATATATTCTAGTCTCATTATAATAATGTTCTTGTCCATTCAAAATGTCATATTCTTTTTACATTTTTTGGAGCCGTCTTATTTAAAAATTTCTTATTGGCTTCTTTAAAAAAAAGTTCACTTTTAAAAGGTGTAGATCCTACGACTTTTTACATTTAACACTTTTTATCAATTTCTAATTAAACATTATGAACGAGAGAAAGAGTATTGGAAGTAATCATGTACCCCTATGTCCCGTGGCATTAGTCTCACTTTCCTTTTTTATTTGTTCCATTTATTAGTCTCATTTCCTTAAAAGGAAATAATTTAACATACAAAAATACCTTTTAAAACCCCTTTATCTCTGCATGCCTAGGTGACTGTGTCATATCCAAATAGGACTAATGCTACGGGACGGAGGGAGTAATGATTACCCAAAAAAATTATCTATCACTATATCATTTATATTAAATGATGCTCAAAACCAGAATCATCAAAGATGTTGATATATAGCCCGAAAAGAAGTTGGAGTTGTACTTTAACATATTCTCACCAATAAAATAATGTTAATTATGCCAAATAAGATCCATTCACATACTAATAGGCCAATTATAAAAGGGTTACTAAATATAGCACCCAATCCCCATTTTCTCCCCCACCATGAGAAAAAAAGGAGTTGCTCAACAACAAACGCCAATTCCCTCTTTTCTTCTCTTCGAGGGCATGCACGCAACTTCAATTCTCTACGTAGAGAGAGAGAGAGAGAGGCCCAACCCCAACCCCTTTTCCAATAAGTAGATGACCTAATTAAAAATCATTCAAAATCTTTTCCCCTCCATCACAAAACACCCTCAAATTTCCCTCTTTCCCCATCGGCTAAAAAGCAAAACAACTACACACACACATTTCGATAATATATGCTTATAACATGCATGATTAATCGTCGATCACTAGTTTTAATTTGGAGCCAAGAATCTTGACGATCATATGGCTTCCATGCACAAGGCTCCCGGCCTCCGGCTCCACGTCGAATCTCCGAGGCGCGTGGGCCCCGTTCGGGGGGCCGGAGGATACGGGGGCTTTTGGAGGAGGACGAGGTGCGTGGCGATGAAGGCGAACGTGAATACGGTGAAGGGGAATAAGGTGAACGGGGTTATTCATGTTGATGGGATTGAGAGGAGGAGCGGCGGGGACGCGGTGGCGAACCGGGAGTATTTGCTGGGGGGTTTCGCGGAGGACCGGTTCGTGTACCGGCAGTCGTTCGTCATCCGGTCTTACGAGATCGGACCGGATAAAACCGCCACCATGGAAACCCTTATGAATCTTCTCCAGGTCTATTATTTTTTTTTTCCCACATTTAGTTTATTTTTTTTTTCCTTTTTTTTTTTTTTTTTTGAAAATATGGAGATTGCTTAATTAAACGTAAGTGCAGGAGACCGCTCTGAACCATGTATCGAGCGCCGGGGTGGCGGGAAACGGGTTCGGGGCGACCCGGGAGATGAGCATCCGGAAGCTTATATGGGTCGTTACGCGCATACACGTGCAAGTTGAAGAGTATAGCTCTTGGTAATTACTTAAGCTTTGCTGATTGAACTGAATCTCGTCTCATCTAAAAGCTCGAACTTGTAGATATGTTTATATCATTATTCCCGATATTTGCTAATTGCATGATTAACTCCTTAATCCGTCACTAATAGATTACAAGAAATAATGAGTAATTAATGTGGTGAATTTGAAGGGGAGACGTAGTGGAAATCGATACATGGGTTGATGCAGCGGGTAAAAATGGGATGCGTAGGGACTGGATTATTCGAGACTACAAAACGCAGCGTATCATTACCAGAGCCACCAGGTTAATTTTTTTCATTTATTTTAAAAAATTACGTGTTTTTTACTTCGTCTCATCGATAACGAGCCTATTATACTTATTTTATCGACGAGACGGAGGGAAGACAATAGAATTGAAATAGTGGAATTAAAAATTATGATGCATGTGTGCAGTACGTGGGTGATAATGAACAGAGAAACGAGGAGGCTGAGCAAAATCCCAGATGAAGTGAGAGAGGAGGTGCAGCCCTTTTACCTGAATCGGGCTGCAATCCCGGTCGAAGATTCCGATAGCGCCAAGATCGAGAAGCTCAACGACCAGACCGCTCACCGAATCCGAACCGGTTTAGCTGTAAGTCTTACTCTACTAGTACTACATATCTAAATAAATTATTGACGTGGTCAATCGTTCAGATCATTTCTCTTTTTATTCCTAAATTTTTTCGGAATGCAGCCACGGTGGAGCGATATGGACGCCAATCAACACGTGAATAACGTCAAGTACATCGGCTGGCTACTAGAGGTATGTAACGACCGAAATCATCCTAATTCAAACACATGTATTAATCATCGGAATTCGATGATCATAGTTTTTCGATTTCGGGATGTTTGTTTGTGTCTGCAGAGCGTGCCAGTAGATGTGCTAGAGGACTACAACATGAGCAGGATGACTCTAGAGTACAGAAGGGAATGCCGGCAGTCCAACGTGCTGGAGTCGTTGACTAGCATCAATGTCAAAGGCGGCGACGACGACGAAGGAGCAGTGAAAGTCAACAACGACAATGGAGGAGGAGAAGAGGATGTAGAATGCACGCATTTACTGAGAATGGAAGGCGACCAGGCCGAAATCGTTCGAGCAAGATCGGTCTGGCACTTCAAACAACACCATCGGATCGTCGTCCCCTCGTGATTTTTTTCGATTTTTTTTTTTTTGCTTGAATTCTTAGTATTACTATTGTTTTGAATAACTGAAGAAGAAGAAGAAGAAGATACACATACTGAGATGGACTATTCATTTTTTTAAGGTTCTTATTTTGAATTTTTCTTTTCTTTTTCTTTTTTGCCTTTGTTGCACATGATGAATGAATTGTCCTTATACGATACTTGAAATTAGTCTTCCATTTTAAGGTTGAATCAGTTTTAATTTCCAAAAATAGATGCAACAAAACAAGATTAAATTGATGACTTATTGCATATAAATTGTTTTTGATGCGCAGCTTATTGTCCAAATTGATAGAAATTAAGAAATTGGTGAGAGTTTGGTAAACAGATTAACCGATTTTAAGCACATGATAAATATGTTAATAAGCGTAAGCGTGTAGTTTTGTTAAATATGCTTCAATAGCAATAAATAAATAACACGATATTTGAAGGTCGTGGCATATAAGATTCGAACACGTAATTAATTGGCTTAAAACTTATCCCTGACCTTGATTGTTAAGCGAACATACGAACACACACCACGATATTTGATGGCAGGAGTAAAGTATTAATCAGTGATTAAAATTAATCCTTCGTTATAAGATCACCTTCTATATTTGGGACAGGGGATCCGATCTGCTTCTATATGCATGCAGATTTAAACATTATAAATTAAATTTATTTATATTGATTATTGTTTAATTTGGAATTGAAATTATTCCCATAAATTGATAGGGTCGATGTGCGCGTGATTTGAGGATAATAGGGTAGAGCGGCGCATGGAGCCCGGCAACGGTGAGGGTTTCAGCTTAATTAATCTCATATTTTATATTCAAATATATTCATAATTCACAATTAATTTAGATATGGTAATTAAAATACACTAATAACTTCTTAGACCGAGCATTGTAGCTCAAGCTCCCGGCCACTTCTCCTCTCACCCTCACCACCTATACCGGTTTAATTCAGAATCGACATTCTATCTCACTCTCACCACGTATACCGGTTTCAGAATCGACATTCAAAATTCATACCATAATTTTTTTTAATACTAATCTACTGTGAATGTGTATGCATGGTGGACCACCAAGAGACAGACAATAGTAAAAATTACAGAATTCATAAAATGATTGAGCTGCTTTTCTTTTCTTTTCTATGGTGGAAAAAAGATAGTAGTAAAATAAATAAATATATATAAGTGGATTCTGGCAATCCGCATGTGAAAGCAAGAGTACATAGTGAAATTGTATTATAGTTAAACAACTTGTTGCATCATAACAAATTCTCAAAGATTCTTCAGTACTTGCTGTTCTTCGATATTTGCTGCCTCACCTTTTTGTTTTTTCATTATCTTTTCTACCCTTTTCTTCCATCACTCAATGTTGATTGCAAAAAAAAAAAAATCCTTTTGTTATTTATTAAAAACTCAATATATATAATGAAATAGAGAAATTAATTAAATATCCACAATAATTAGTGCAACAGTAGTAAAGAGTGAGTGTAGCAACTAAGAGTGGTGGAGCATAAAAAGTGATGGTGTGATTATCAAGGTAATACCATGAGTGAAAATTGATGGACGATGATGAGTCCATAATTTCATAATGCTAACTTAAAGCGATGAACCAGAGATGGTCAAAACTATATTCCGCATACTCCCTCCGTCCTACCCAAAATAAGTAGACGACGCATTTCCTGTGTAAGATGGAGTTGTTACACTTCTTTTTAGTATTTGTCCCAAGCGCTTTCGAGAATTTTAATGATGAGTTTTAAAATAGTTTTTTAAAGATTTTTTCTTTTTATGAGATACTAAAACACTTGTATTATCCCGTAAATTTAAAATTTTCACAAAAAGATATTTTGAAACTTACTATCAAGACGCTTGAAAATGCTTGAGATAAATGCTGAAAAGAAATGTATCAACTCCAAAGGGACAGAGAGAGTAATATGCAATAGAGATTATAAGAGAAATTAATAGCAATGAATAATTAATGCTGTACACCTGCGAAATAGTTGAACCCAACCGCCTGCATTTACTCTTATATTTTTTGGGGAAAATATCAAATTACTCTTTTTATCCCAAAAGTTGAGTATGAAGAAATGCTGAGTTTGTTTCCAGTTTTTATTTCTACCTCTTTTTTGTGAGAGTGAGTGGATCATAAATTCCATTTGCACTAGCCGTTACTCACTTCGTACAAGTACTTCCAACTTCAATATACGAATTTCGATCGATACAATAATTTTAATATTCAGTAGACTAATTATCGACAAGACGAGAATAAAAAGGCTAAAAAGGTTTAAAGAGCCCTAAAATAACAATTTTACAAACAAAGACAAAAAGCACTCCAGCAACACACTACACATATACAACACCACCTCAGTACTATATATACACATTACATTTATAATATATTTATAATATATAGTTTATTATTGACGGTATGTGACAAATATTTTAATAATAATAATTATAATAACAATAGTTCCATTTAAAAAGACTAAAGTACAAAATCCTCACAAAATTCTACAAACCCTTCTTTTCCTTCCCTGTAGATTTATACCCATTTACCCAGGACACCTCCACATGCAGAGCACACCACCAAGGATAGATGTTGCCCCCAGGAGGGCGAAAGGTCTCTTTTGCCCCTCTCCCCAAACTGCCCCTCCCTCTCCGCCGAATTTACATGACCGCACATGCATTCGGATTCTCGTCGCTGAACAGCTGCGTCGGCGCATTCATCTCCTGCACGTATCTCTGCTGCTGGTAAAACTGGGGCTGGTAACTCTGCTGAGGGTAGAAGTAGTACATCTCGTTCTTCCTCAGCTCCAGTTTCAGATCTTCGTCCACCGCCTCCTCCGCCGCCTTCGCCGGCGGATCGCCGCCGCCGTCCTTGCTCTCCTTGCCGTCCTCCTCCGCTTTCTTCGCCTCGGTTTTCTCGCCCTCGTCGGACTTCTTCTCCTCCGCCGGCTTCTCCTCCTCCTTCTTCTCCGGCTCGACCTTCACCACCGCCGCGTGCTTGCCGGTCTTTTTGTAGACGTAATCGGCGAGCGATTTCGGCTCGACCACCCCTTTCACGGTCACCTGCGAGCTCTTGAGGTCTGCTTCTGCGCTTTCCACGCCTGCTCGCAAGCAATTTTTGAATTAATTTTGAACAATATTTTGAATTGACTAGATTCCGTTTTGAATAGTTTTTGAATTTGTTTTTGGAATTGATTGACCTCGGACTGGAGGAAGGAATTCAAAACAGAATCTGCTAGAATTGATTTAAAATTAAAATACTCCAAAAATGGAGAAAGTACAGATTGTCACTGCAGGTTGAGAATAAATATATGGAATTGTTATTAAAGTGTGTTTTTTAAATACTCAAACATTAAGTAGTGTGGAAGAGATGCAAAAAAGAGATGAAGACACAGTTTCCTTTTGCATATACAGCTGAAAAGGTACATCAATGGCGTTAAAAGCATCTACTCCTTAAGAATCCGCCATTTTCCTTTCCCAGAAAGAAATGGAAAATTAAGAACTCTAGAGAGAGAGAGAGAGGGGACCACACGCACTCACCTTTCATTCTGAGAATTCGCTTTCTGATCTCTTGAGCACAAGCCTCGCAATGCATGTAAACTCCCAACACCACTGTAATTACAGCAGGCTGCAAAAAATTGAAGGAAGTAATTAATAATTACATGAATCTCTGCACCAATTTAAAATGAAGGAGTTCAAAATTAACATACCTCCTCTTTCTTCTCTTCGGGTTTAGCCTCCTCCTTCTCCGGTGGCTTCTGCGGCTCCTCGGGCGGCGGCGGCGGCTTGGGGATCGGAGAGATGAGCTGGACCTGGCGGTGGCTCTTCCGCTGCACCCTCTCGAACACCTTAACCGGATCTGCTTTCTCGCCTTTCACCACCACCTTGCTCGTCCTGCAATCTGTAATCACGTTCTCCACACCTGCAAAAAAACCCAGCGGAATTTCAAAAATGGAAAAAAAAAATAAAATTAACAGCTGTGTACATGCAGCAGCAGCATTCAATTCAGTGAGATTCCGTCCAGTTTTTTCCGAACCTTCGAATCCTTTCAGACACCGGCGGACTTTCCTAGCGCATCCCTCGCAGTGCATGAACACCTTCAGAACGATTTCCTGCGGCGGCGGCGGCTCCGCCTTCGCCTCCTCCTCCTTCTTCCCCTCCTCCGCCGCCGCAGCCTTCGGCGCTTCCTCCTTCTTCTCCTCCTCCGCCGCCGCCTCCTTCTTCCCTTCCTCCGGCTTCTTCTCCTCCACCGGCTTTTTCTCCTCCTGCACCCATACCAACATTTAAAAAGAACAAAAACAATTATTGCGGAGAGAGAGGGGAAGAGAGAGAGAGAGTTACCTCGCCCATTGATTTTGCGATTTCTCTTCCTACGAGAGTGACGATGAGTGCGAGAAAAAAAATTGTTAAAAAGGAGAAAGAGAGACACCTCGAGTGCGTGTATATTGCACACAGGAGGAACAAGCAGTCAAATTGTTGGGTTTCTAATTTATCAGATCCAGTCTGTGAATTTTAGAGAGAGAGAGGAGGGAAGGGGCGTCATCACTAGCAACTGACGTGGCTATTAATATAGTACGTGGCACGTGGAAATAATATTGGGCCCAAACGGCGTCGTTCGGGGCTAGTGCGTAATTAGCCCATTTTTGGCTACCCATTTCGGGCAGCCGGTGCAGGCCCCTTTTCCTCTTCACTTATCTATTCCTTGTGTTTCAGAGCTTCTACTGGAAAATTGCTGGGGCTATTTATGACGTCATTATCCATTATTTTTCTAGTAAATTATAACCTCATTTCCTTTTTCATGAAATTATGCTGAGATTTTATCTCAATTGCTTTCTTTCAGGTTTAGAAAATGCAAGATTTGTCGAGATTAATTATATATGACATTATCACGAGATTGAATCTCGGGCCTATCTCACAAACAAAATTACAGATGTACCGTGTACGAGGATGAGTTTAATTAAGTATTAATTTGAGTAAAAATTAGTATTCAGGTTATAGCAAGCACAGCATGAAGCTTTAAAAAAAAATCAGAGTGGAGTACGTAGAGCGTTAGAATACGAAAGAAATAGGAGTCTATTTCATAGGAAGCAAGCAAAAAAATGGAATGGGGAACTGACAACTTTCTCGAACCCACGTTGGTTGAGAAGCTTTCTTCATTTCCCTATTTTACATATTGACACGATAATTTTACCATGCATATTATCGATCCATATATTTACTACCCACATTTGTACGTGCTACCATACAACTTTCAACTTACATAAATTGTGGATGCAAATGTTTCGTTTATGTACTGCATGATATTACAAAATATACGAACGCGACGCCGACAGACGACATATTAGAGTTTAACACATTTAAGTTTAACACGCTCACGACTGATGTGATAACGATAACTCAATAAATAATAAAATCCAGCAAAAATATGTACGTGTTTCGAAGACTTAATATACGAAAACAATATTTTTAATCTCGATAATAAAGAGATGAAATCTACGTATCATTATCAAAGCAAACGTGAATGAGGTAAATGTATATTGCTTAATAGTAGTAAAATCATTGCACGACCTTGCATAGAATGTTACTTCACTTACGGTAGATATATTTAATATGTGGACATTATTATGATACAAAAAATATTCTAAGGTTGCGTTCTCTTTGATGCGAAAGAAAATGAGAGAAAGGAGAAAATAACCCTATAAATTTCACCCCTTTTCTCACATTTTCTATTTTCCTCCTTCATTTGCACTACAATGGATTGAAAATATTATCTCTCCAATTTGGTGTTATAAATATTTTTTCCAATTTAAGGAGTAAATTCCCTCCTTATTGATAAAAGGTGAGAAAAGGGTGAAATTTATAGTGTAATTTTCTCTGGTCTCTCATTTTCTTTTACATCAAAGATAACGCAACCTAAATATAAATCTTTTTAAAAGAACTAAACTCTACTGAACATAACGAAATTCCAAATTAAATACAATATTGACATGATAGAATCACATTAATCGTTAACATATTAAGTATGAATAAGATTGATATAAATTGTTTCTCATAGATAAATTGTTTCTCATAGTTACCATTCTATAGTTTCTATCTCAATTCGGAACATTTATCCAAGTACAATAATTAAAATTTTCACTCATTAACTTATACTCGTATGGAAGAGTAAAAAATGGGAAATTAATTAGCATAATTATTGGATATATTTATGTTGGGCATGAGTATCTCGACAACCTACCAGTGGGCAGCAGATGGGCCTGGTGGGCCCAAGAATCAATTTTCTTGGTACTAAATAATACTACCTCCATCAAGTTTAAGTAGACCTATTTTTTTATTGACATGACAAGTAACGCATCTCCACCGAAACCTAGTCCGATACTACGAGTGTCGGACTATCCCGTAAAAGAAATAATATTTCAAAATTATATCGTAAAACTCGTACTAGGTTTCGGTGAAAATGCATGTCGAAAAAGTTATTATGCAAATGAGTCTATTTAAACTGGATGGAGATAATATTCCATGATTTTTGTAAGAAAATATTACTGTGGCTGTATGCAACGCAAAGGACCATGTACAAATGTTTTTTTGCCTCAATTATTATGAAAAGGGCCTTTAATCAATGGATCCAATGATTTTGTATTACCCACTAGTACTATTACTATATAGATTTAAATCATAATAAAACTTATTTATGTATAGAAGTATACTATACTTCCTCTCTCTCTGTTCTCTGTTTATTTTACCGTGACACTTTATTGTTTAACTTGATATTTTATTGAAAAAGAAATATTATTAATAAAATGAACGGAAGAAATAATATTTTTACGTAATATATGAACACCAATTAAAGACGGGCCAGTGCTTTTTTACGGGAAAAAAAGGCTACAGACCAAACTTTTTAAAAATTAAACTATTTTCCAAAAGAAAAAAAGAAAAGAGAAAAAATACAATTTTTTGAAAAGATTTCGTTAAAGGGACGTAACGTTATTTATAGGACGGACGGAGTATATAAAAGACGAGCACCGGAAACCTGCACAACTATTTTCCAAGTTTATCTCTAAAACTTTACAAATGTAAAACCACAATAATTTAGACAAAGAAATAGTAGTACAAATTCAATATGTCTGGGCAATATAATGAAAAGTTTAGTTTCTTCACGCAAACACATGCACCACGAAATTCATGGCTGAAATTTCTGAATTTTAAGAAATATTATATACTAATCATTACTATTTGTTAAGACTATGTTCCAACACTTGTCCCACTTCTAAAATTACCATCTTTCAATTTTATTATTGAAGGTTTTTGAGTAATGAAGCAATTGGTTAGCGTGAAAGAAGACATAAGTTGGGACAAAATTAATGTGGTGGTGGTCCAAATTCATGTACAATTTCACTCTCAATCCTCTAAATAGATAATGCCAATTCCATAGCCAATTTATGGCCTAAGGACTTGTGGAATTTTATCATATTCTAGTTGACGCGTTTCATTATTTTATATCTAACGAACACGTCAACTGAAATGGGACGGAGGGAGGGTACGTTAATATCGCAAAATTCTATGAATGTGCATGTATCCCCACAAAAAGCACTAAGATATATTTATGCATGTATGTGTGTGTGTTTTTATATTTTGATGATTGGGTATTACTTAAAGGAGAACATTTAAGTAGAAATGAATCAAATTTATTCTTATTTATGTGAGTATTAGTGTTTACACATACATGCATGTATATTCCCTGCAGAATCTATGTTTATTCCTTGACGTGAAGCAAGAAAATAATATGGGAAAAGGTTGATGGATGTTTTAAAGTTAGACTTGATTTTAAGTAAAGGTACTAATCACACTTTTTATTGACTAAGATAAATGTTGTGACGAAATAGGATAATTGAGTAATCGAACAAACAGAAAATGTAAAGAGACACAAATTAACATGGTTCACCAATGTTGTGCTGGCTACGTCCACCGGCAGGAAACATATAACATATTGTATTATGATGACAATTACATATTACAGAGTTTGTACCTTATTTCTATATAATGTAAATAGAATACATCAGACGTACTACACCCAATACATCAATTCGGCCCAACTAAACAAACAGATCAAACTAACAATAAATCCTTGAAATTTACTAAGATAGTATATTTGATTAATTATTAATTTGCACAAATTGGATAAACCTACAAGTACACACATCAAGAAAAATAATTTTATTTGTTTTAAAAATAGTTGTAAAATATATAATTGTGTCGTTGCATATGCAAGAATATATTCTCTAAAATGTATGCTAAATGGATGAGACAAATTGTAAAAGTGAAAGAATGCAAATTAAAGGACAATTTTTTTCGATTCACATCCTATGTATAAATTCATAAGGAAAAAATATTTTTGAATACGAACTCTGAAGTCTGAAGATATGATTCCAATAACAGAAAGAAAAAACAATAGACATTTCTTAGAATACTCCCGTTATGAATTCGAAGTACCATACTGATTCACATATATATGTGGTGTCTCTAAGCCTAATGTATAAAATGGCTACTTCAAATAATTGTATATTTTTTTCCACTAAACTTTATTTAACAATTATAAAATAATGGAATCCTGTCGATTTTTGTTTGATATTTCATTTCAATTGTATGATTTCATGCATTCATTAAAAAGAGTTACTATGTTATAGGTATTCTCATTCATTGTAGCCGATCACTTCAATTTAATTTGAGATACACGAATTCAATAATGCATGTGTGCCTCAAATAGAATTAGGAGTTGGCTCAAATTCATGCAACAAGAAAAGAAATGACTATACCCATACACACTCACACATCAAAATAAATGTGGCAACGTCACCATACATTATTCTTAATTAGGGTTCGAGAAAAGAGAGATCATTTTCAAGATTTGTTTATCAACAATTTCGATTATGAGTCTAGGCAAAGAGTGAAATTGCCTAGGGTCCAAGATCAAATTGATTACAAAAAAATCTAATAGTATAAGTTTAGGTTTTGAGTATGATTGGGCTATATTATTTTTTTCATGTATACCTCATAGTCACCCAATCCTATGATGAGGTGGGGGACCTTTGCATGAACTCGAGGTAAACTTTGTATTACTTCAAAACCCTATTAAATTCACTTTCACAATGAATTTGGATTAAAGTAATGCAAAAGAGCAATTGGGCACTCTTGCCTATAATAAGACAATAATTGTACCATTACTCATACTTTTAAACAATTAAAATCAACGTTGAATACGGCGTCATGAGAGAATCGAACTTGAAACTTCGTTTAGAGGTTCAGACGTTAACCTAGTGTAGTAGCTATACTGTACTAATATTGTGAGAAAAAAAAAAAAAAAAAACTTTATTTAAGCTAAGTTGGCTTTATAATTAAGTGGTTGGATTAGAGAATGATGGAGATTGTATTCTAATTTATGCCAAACCATCCTAATTCCTACAAGAAATGGCAATTCCAACATGGAAGATGAAGGCTTATTTGTTTTAATGCTTAATTATGTGACAAACAACACTAATCATTTCTTTACTTTACTAAAGCTTTTGAAATGTGAAGTGATATAAGTAATAATTTAATTAAGAGCAAATGATGATTAATGCATGAAGGCAAAAGTGCATGTACCCTTTATACTTGAAGATAAGAGCTAATTTGTTTGGATATAGAGATTTGTGTGGCTCAATTTCCCCCATCATTATCCCTTATTTGCATTTCTGAAGCATTTCGTCCCACTTTAGATGACCTATTTATTTTCAGCACAATAACTAAAGAGTGATGTTTAATTTGAAATATGTGGTTGTTTATAAATAAATTTGAAGTATGCGACTGTTACTAAATGACTCAGTTGTTACGAATATAATTATTTACTGAAAACGAAATGAATCATCTAAAATGAGACGAAGAGAGTATTTTCAAAGTCGAAATTAAATTCCAACGTGACTACACATAGAATCACATCATTTGACCTAATTATAATATCTTTCCTCTCTCTCTTTTTTGACCTAATTGATAATATCTTTTCATTGTTATACGTAACGGTCTAATTTTGCGAAATGGAGGAAACCTACCTAAGTTAAATGGAGTCTCCATTTCTTGTGAATTTTGAGGTCTACTCTTTCCTACTTCCTACAAAACCTACCATATTTCCTACATTCCCTATGAATACACGCCACATAACTACACTATTCACTACCTTAAAAAGCACTATACTATATTAATATCAAATCCATCTCCATTTTAAATTTGAGCACGAGTTTGGTTTACATCAATCATCAATCTAATTAGAACATGCCCCAAACATGAGAAAAGGCTCGTCTCTTCCCGATCAAATCATCTGTTTCATTTTGGTGCGATAATTCCTATCGAAATTGAGTCAATTCACATCTTAAATTGTCGTGTAAGGGGGGAGGGATTATCCCATCCACAAACGGAATTCAAATTCTTTCCCGAGTCGATGTGGGACAATAATGTGACTCTAACATCTCGGATTGCTCCGTCGGATATTTAGCACGTGTCGAATTCATTTTCAGTATCAACAATAACATAAATTTCCACGGACAAAAGTGCTGGTTTGGGAATGTTTTTGACACTCGACAAATATCCGACGGTGCAAAAGAAATCCAGTGATTTTTAGGGATTAAACTTTGGAATTTGACCGATCCTATGATAGTGTGACATATTTTATGATGAATGAATGCAATTGTCTACATTTGAATCAGCATTGAATGTGGAATTTGTGCTTTGCCCAATCCCATGAACGGTTAAATCACTACACATTATAATTATTATGCAGGAATTGCACACATGGCCTAAATATTCACTCATAAATCAAATAAAAGTAGTTTTGTTTTTGTTTTTTTTTTTTTAATTTTACTCCCTTCATTTTTTCCTGACGTGACTTGTCTCTCAATTTAAGTTGTTTTTCTTCAATTGGTCTGTTTTCTTTTATGATAAACAAACACCACTTTTATCCCTAACATTACATTTATCTTTAACTCATAACACATACTACCTTCATTCAGTTTAAGTAGACTCATTTGCATAGTAACTTTTTCGGCACGCATTTCCACCGAAACCTAGTATAGGTTTAACGATATAATATTGAAATATTATTTCTTTTACGGGATGCTATGAGTGTCGGACTATACCGTAAAAGAAATAATATTTCAAAATTATATCGTAAAACTCATACTAGGTTTCGGTGGAGATGCGTGTCTGTCATGTCAATAAAGAAATGGGTCTACTTAAACTGGATGGAGGTAGTATTAACTATTTACTATATTTCTTAAATATCGTGTCGAAAGAAACATGTAACGTCGAAAACGCGGAGGGAGTATTTATTTGATAAATAATAATTGTAAAAAATGGGCCCTACGCCATTTCTTGTTGTTGGGTAAAAGATCACATGAGGTGTCCCGGTTGGGTATTCATAATGGGCCTATATTGGGCCACGTGGCCCATTTACGCTGAATTTATTATGAGGGGCGGGCCCAAATTAAATTCGTCTCTGAACTTCAGGCCCACCACCTTTTAATGGTGGTGAAAAATGACAGTGACTGGGCCTTTCAAGTCTTACCTAGGCAAGCTCTTGCGACGTCGGTTGCGTCATTTTTCTTCACGATAATTATCACTTTCGAAATTTTTGATTACCTAAAAATTTACTGAAATTTTATTTTTTTTGCTAGATTGTTTCTTTCCGAATTTGATACTGCCTGAATCCGCAACTACTATTTTCGATGAGCACCGAATAAACCCTTGTATAGTGTCTCATACTTGAGATGACACGTGTGCAATAATTATTGTAAAATGTGCAATGATTAGGATGAAAAGTATTTCAAAAATGAATGGAATAGGCCACATGTAATCTATAAATTAAAAGGAAGAATGAATAAAATCTGTTAATGGAAATATATATGAAACATGGGCCAAATGCATAAATGTCACAATTGTTGGAATAAAGCGAGACATATCATGGTACAATAATTTTGTTACACTTTTTTATAATTATTTATCAAAATTTGATCTATGTTGGTGGATCCCAACTAATCATAAAAATTAAAGTTTGTACCATGGTTTTAAATAAAATGCTACTTTACTTAATTGGAACCATTGACATATATAATTGTTTATACAAAATTTAATTTGTGGAGCAATCATTAACGAGCATTCATGAACCATTTAAATAAATAAAAAATATATATATATCATTTCATGCATGAACTATCCACTACACAGATTCAGTAATTATATGATTAAAGATGTTTCATTTAGATTTGCCAATATTTGAAAATTGCGGAGGCTTAAGATAACAATTTCTATTGAAATTTATGATAAATGTCATCTTTCACCATACCATACGCAATACTTAACGCGTTCACAGTTGACATGTGTATAATTAAGTAATTTTATTACAAATTTATATTGAAAAAATAAAGTCTTGAAGAAAAATCCAAATCTTAAATTGAAAAATTATGGATGTAATCGTACACATGCTGACGGTGGACGGGGGAACGTTTCACGTTTGTGTGAAATTTAGATAGCGGATTAGTAAGTAGTTTACTTAATTACATAAATTTGCAGAGTGTTCGTAAAAAAAAAAAAATGCCGAATTTGAACAGAAGAACACTAGGCCTCAATTTTTTTAGGAGATAAAGCCCATTAAGCCCAAGTCTCAACTAATTCTGGGCCCATAGATCTTATTATAAGTGGGCTTTAGATATTGTAAACATTAAACAAATTAGCCCTTCCACTTTTGGAAATTATAAATTCTTTCTATTTTTAGATCTCATAACTAATTACTTTTATTTATTTAGGTACACAATTTTTAGTATCGACGAAAACGACAAGAAACTAAATTAAGCCGCAGCTCAAGATATTAAAAGGTGTAGAAAGTAAAAAAAAAATAAAAAAAATCACCCCCTTTTCAACTCATAGACTATTAATTAGCATATTGAATTTGGAGACCCTACTTTGGGGTAAAAAGCACTACTATTGAATTTTGACAACTTTTAAAACTATTTAAGATTTTATGAATAGTGCTTTAATATTATGAAATCTTTAAGTTGAAAGTTCTAAGACCGATTAGAAATGTTACTAAACTGATTCGTCCACTTATATTAAAATGAGTCTATTATCAACGTGACGAAGGTAGTACTGATGAAACGAAAGTCGAATACATATCAAGGTTGGGATATCTTTGGTGGAATAAATGGGGAATGAATAAACGCATTTTACAAGTAAAGGGAAAGTGAATAGGGGCCCTTTGAGTCAATTGTATGCAAGGATTAATGGAAAAAATGGTTGAAAGGTTCGTATTAACTTCAACTTTAATGCATACGTTTTATTAATTGATTAACTACATTATAGTTTTTGCCTAACTTAATGTGTACAACAAAATATAAAAGATTATGAAGTCAAATTACATGGAACCATTTTTAATTAATATTAAACAGTGGAATACGTTATGTTTGGATTTGACTATATTTATGGATCTCTCACTTGTCGTTACGAGTCTTTCATTGGAGTTTTTGGGATTTTTTTTTCTTTCTAAATTTTAATTTAAATATAAAATGAAATTGAGAAAAATAAAAGCTCACCTACACATAAGACTTTTATGAATTGAAGCTATCCTTTAAAATCTCATTCCAACAACACCTTTTAGTGATATTTTTTATATTCGAACCTATAATAATCGATTTTAGGAATAAAGGTTACGAGTTCGAATAATGAATTTTTCGTTGATGCCATTATATTTATAAAAGAAGGTGACATGTTACTACAACACCATGCTTAAAATGTATATACGACTAATACACCAATTGGATAAATCATTATCTTCTTCAACGGCCCACTAATCCTAATTATTCACTAATCACCCAAACAATAACATTACACAAAATTATTAAAATAACACGATTTCGTTCTTATAATTTTTTAACTATACACACACACTCTTATAATAACATTACAAATGTGAAATTCTTTCTACTACTTCCCCAAATTTCTCCAATCCACATTCACACACTACATTATTTACGACACATATGAATATAACAGAATCAAATACACAAAATCGAAAAACTTAAATCCGTGTGCGTATACTTACCTAAAAGTACATAATGTAAAGTCTGTTAATCAAATGTCTCAAGTTCGAATCTTTCGACATTTAACTTTCGTACGAATGTTAAAAAATTGGTAAGAACGTGTGGAATGTGAAATAGAGCGGATTTAATTGCTAAAATCATTCAAAAATTCACGCGATTTGGTATTCTTGTATTTCGTGTGTATTTTCTCGAGTAGAAAAGTAACGAATACGGGAAAAAGCCGGCTGCCCCCTCACATGGTAAGTCAATCCCCCCCTCCCCTCACGCACTACGCCATTTCCACCCCCCCTATATAACCCCCCCTCCGCCCCCTCTCCACTTCACCACCACTCTCTCTCTCCCTCTCTACCCCTCCCTCTCTGCGCTCCAGATCTTCTGCGAGAATGTCGACGCCGGCGACGAAGGTGGTGCCGCCGCTGGCGGACCAGCTGGACATCGTGATCCCGACGATCCGCAACCTCGACTTCCTCGAGATGTGGCGCCCGTTCTTCGAGCAGTACCACCTCATCATCGTCCAGGACGGCGACCCCAACAAGACGATCAAGGTGCCGGAGGGCTTCGACTACGAGCTCTACAACCGGAACGACATCAACCGGATCTTGGGGCCCAAGGCCTCCTGCATCTCCTTCAAGGACTCCGCCTGCCGCTGCTTCGGCTTCCTCGTCTCCAAGAAGAAGTACATCTTCACCATTGACGACGATTGCTTCGTAAGTCTCTCCCTCTCTCTCTCTCTCTCTCTCTCTCTCTCTCTCTCTCTCTCTCTCTAATTCTATCGCATTTCCGCTCTCGATTGCGAATTTTGGTACTGAGTCGGGGGAGCGAGTTGGGGGGATTGGATCTGAGTCGCGGCGGGGGCGAGTTTAGGGATTGGGGAAGTCAACGGTCTACGGAGAATAGTATGCGAAGAAGAAAATCTTTGTTGATTGCGAGAAATGTGGTTTGTGGGTGCTATGATAGGATACGTCGCGGTACACTGTAAAAACCGTGGGTCCCTAATCGTTGATCGTAACATGTGGCCCCTTTCTTTAGCTGATTTCCAGTTTGTCGTGATCGGTCGGGTTCGTGTTTGGCCAGATTTTGTGGGTTTTGGCCCACAACCAGATTCGATTTAAGTCGGTACTATAATTTTCTTGATTTGTACAGTTCTATATTTTATTTAATTCTGTGATGAGATCTGAAATTTTCATTATTTAATGCGACAATTCTTGCTTTATTATGGTGGAAAGTTGTTAAAGTTTCTTTCTTTCTCTAGGATTTGAAATTCAGCTTAAGGGATTGTTCTTCATTATTGTTTACTTTTTTTGGGATGTGAAGATAATGATTAAGGTTAATGGTGGAGTGGGATCTGTTTAGAGATTATACGTTTCTTGAATATATGTGATATATAGAATGATTAAGATGTGTCGTCTCTAAAGGGACGGTGGGAGTAATGTTCTTGATGTGGTTTTGTGAGTAGTAGTCTCATTGCTTTGAGAATTGGAATGAATGGATGTAGGTGGCTAAAGATCCAACTGGAAAAGAGATCAATGCTTTGGCTCAGCATATCCAGAATCTGCTCACTCCGTCCACGCCGTTCTTCTTCAACACTTTGTACGATCCCTACAGGGACGGTGCTGATTTCGTCCGTGGCTACCCGTTTAGCATGAGGGAAGGAGCTCCCACTGCTGTCTCCCATGGGCTCTGGCTCAACATCCCTGACTATGACGCCCCGACTCAGCTTGTCAAGCCTCGTGAGCGCAACACTAGGTCACATTTCTTGTAAAAATCGTGTCTTTGGTTGATATTGTTGTTCTGTTTATTGTGTAAATATTGAAATGTTATCCCTCTTGTAAAGGTATGTGGATGCTGTCATGACCATTCCTAAGGGAACCCTTTTCCCTATGTGTGGAATGAACCTCGGATTCGACCGGGAGCTCATTGGCCCTGCCATGTACTTCGGGCTCATGGGCGATGGCCAGCCTATTGGACGATACGACGACATGTGGGCTGGATGGTGCACTAAGGTCTCTTCTTATAACACATTCTCATTAATCTGAAAAGTTCCCTTTCGAATCCAAGAGAGAAATTTACCTCAATTCGAAGAATTATGAAGCTAAATGTAGAACGTGTTCGACACTTTTTGCAGGTTATCACTGATCATTTGGGACTCGGGGTGAAGACCGGGCTTCCATACATCTGGCACAGCAAAGCGAGCAACCCGTTCGTGAATCTGAAGAAGGAATACAAGGGAATCTACTGGCAAGAAGAGATCATCCCCTTCTTCCAAGGTGTTGTCCTCTCTAAGGAAGCCACAACCGTGCAGAAATGCTACATCGAGCTCTCTAAGATGGTGAGGGAGAAGCTGGGCCCCATCGACCCGTACTTCTCGAAGCTTGCTGATGCCATGGTGACATGGATCGACTGCTGGGACGAGCTGAACTCCGCTGCTCCTGCTGCGGCTACTGCTGATGCTGGGAAGAAGGACGCTGCTTCGGCTTCCGCCAAGAAGAAGTAGAGAGAGTTTCGTCGACTTTTGATAGAGATGGCTTAATTATTTCCCTTGGGTTACAAAGGTTTCTTACATTTTGTTGCATTTGAGTTGTTTTTCGATTCCTTGTCTGTTTTATTTCTGGTAATTTGTACTCGTAGAAGTTGAGTTATCATCTCTTTCGACGGCTCGGGATATTTGGTTATAAAATTTATAATACTGCATTTGAGTTATAATATACCTTTGCTTTCTTCGATTATTTCCAGCTTCTCGTTTTGGATAATGAAACGATTCAACTTCGTTGGAACAACGAGAGTACTTGATTATCAACTGAACATGATCTATCTAACTAAGTAGGGACAAGGATCAACTCCTCTACATTATTCCCATAGCAGCTCAAAAAACAGAGCACAAATGCCAAAACTATCAACACTGCACCAAAACCAGCCGTCGCCACCCTGCGTCGGCCGCGCTTCTCGTCTCCGTCCCTCTTTTCTGCCACCTCCACCACCGGCAACGAACATGATTCGCCGAAATTAGAAGACAACTCGTATTTTTCCTCGCAACCGTCGTAGTTCACTTCCACTTCTCTCTCTTCCAACCAATCAATGCATGCATCGCCGTCGCCGTCGCCGCCGCTGTAACTGTGAGTGAGGGAGGATTCCTCCTCCTCCTCCTCCTCCGCGGCGAAAAGCTGCCTCCCTTTGAACCTTCCGCTCATGATGGCGGCCCTTCTGTCCATGAGTATCTCTTCAACAGCATCGCTGCAGTGGGGGATTCTGTGCTGGAGAGAAGACATGAGCGTTCTTGGTGAAGATTGGAGGAGCAGGTGATGATCGACGGTGGCGGCGGCGGTGGTGGTGCTATAAGAGGTGGTTGAGCAGGTGCGTGGGCGTGGAGGCCTGGAATTCTGTTGGGATTTCCAAATGCTTTCGAGTTGGATCCACTTTTGGATTAATGCTAAGTTTCTTGGATTAATATCTTCTTTGGATTCCACTTTTTTCATGGTGGGGTCTTCTCCTTCCTCTTTTAGTTTTGATTAATGGTTTAATTATGCATGTAGGATTTGAAGTACCCGCCCCCTTGAATTTCTCCCTTTCAAATTCGAACTTGAGATTAAGAGATAACTGCATCTATCATCTCTCTCTCTCTCTCTCTCTCTCTCTAAAAATTAAAATGCCATTATTTTTTGCTACATACTCTCGAGTCTCAACACTACATTAATCTGGCATTCTCTTCGTCCCATTTCATTTAACTCGTTTGTTAATTATTATACGTAAAATACTACTAGTAGTATTATAAAGAGATTAGTGTAAATTTGCTTTTACATTAGAATGATTATGTTTGTTCCCTTCATCATTGCTTTTGAACCGATTAGCTACAAATCTGGACTCTATAATAGAAAAGAGTTGTTTCCCTAGTTACCCTTTCATATCAGCATTAGAAATTCAAATTTGCAATTTCTTTATCAAATTTACTTTTTTGGTTCAAACATACTCTTGTTTCCCGCTCTTGCACGATAAAATGTGTAAACCGAAGATTAAGAATAAATTATGAATGAGGAAATTATATTCTAAGATTAGTCATTAATTTAGTTTAGAAAATAAAAGTATGGGTTAGAACATAGAGCTACATAAATTACGCAATCTCATTGCAACACCCCAAACAGTAAAAGTGTTTACTGCTAACTAGACTATCCTAAGATCAACTCAACTGCCCTACTAGTAGTTGGATTTCTGACAGAATAATCGAGCGAACATTTCGTTCGTAGTTACGAACCACAGCCCTCACTTAGGGCTTTGGTTTGCATATGTCTTCTATTATGCCTTTGCCATCCGTTGCATCGAAGAAGAAGAAGTTCTTCATTGGATCTCCTTTGCCTGATACTGCTTTGATTACTTCCTGCAGTCGTGAATACATTGACAGAATTTAGCAATAAAGAAAGATTAAGAGCTCGATTAGCATTCAGCAGGATGATGGCTAAGAGAGAGAAGTGAGTGTTACTTGGCCAAGGATGCCACCAATGATGGCACAGACGGGTGGGAATTCGGTTCGGCCTTTCAACAACCTCTCGAGAAGGGAATCCGGAATTTGAGATTCATCGAGTGACTGCCAGGTTGATGGGACATGGTTATTTGCAGTTCAACTCGAAGGCAAGATGCGCGTGAAGATAAAAGGACAGTAAATTGAACGGGATTTACCTCAGCATCGCAAAGTTCCTTCCTCACTTTTTGAACATCAGGCAAGTCAGCAGCTGAAGTTTCCCCAGGAATACGCCTTTCAAGCTCCTCAAACTTCTCTATCACTGATAAGTTAAAATGTTCAAACTATGTTGACAGTTATGACCATGTCGGCAATTTACGATTAGAATACGTATTTATCAACTTCAGACAGGGCATGTGACTATGTCACTACGATAACTTCTTCACATACAGAGGCGCTAAAGAAAGAAGCACATATATATACGTGTACATAAATCGCTTATGAAAGCAACCATTCAGCGTATCTCTATAAAAAGGAGTAAAAATCATGTACCTCTAAGGGCTAAGTACAACTTAGAAACCCTCCTTGGAAGGGATTTCCACGGGGTAGAAATAGCTTCCTGAAAGAAACAAGGCAAGTAACATTAGAACACAACTAACACCTTGAAAAACTATAGTAGAGTAGTAGAGCACAACTAACTGAATCAGAAACTTTACAGGCATGAGGCATGACATGATGTGCTTTCAAATACGTGATATTTCTTTGCAGATATTGTAATAATACTTATGAAAGATCAATACATGTTCTAAATTATGCTCCAAATTATATGTTAAGTCATGACATCTCGGGCTCCAGGATAAAATTTTGACCCCTCGGTCCCCTCTTATACAAAAACTATTAATCAGTAGTTATATTTTCATCATCTCCAACTTCACTAACAAACATATTTAGCATGATTCAGTAATCACTGCATTAGATAGTACAACACTGGAGCAAATTCATTAGCAACATTTCTTATTGTGGCTTTATCAACCCACCTATTTAGGCATAATAGTAATGTTTAACACAACAAAGGAATAATTTAAAGATGTATCTTCATGACGAGATACCCACATTATGAACAGTGGACATTTCCCTGCAGCAAAGTTTCTAAAGTGCATATACGTTTCAACATGTTGCTTCTCAGACATGGGAAATGTACCTCAAAAGATGGATACTCCATGCGGCATTCAATGGCTTCATCATCTTTTTTCTGTAAAGGAGAGGAAAAGCAAATCAGACTCCAAAGTTTAAAATTCAAAGTAAGAGCTCTATCTAAGGATGAACAACCACAATCACTGAATCAGCACCTGTAGGTCAGATACGTCAATCCATATAAAGAATCAATTTTATTTTTGTAACAACTAAAAGAGAAAGAGAGAATATGGGGAGACAGAAAACATAACATATATTAATATCCCGAAACATGTACCTTAGTGTAGATGTAATTCTGCAAGTCAACGAATATCTCCCCACAGGAGTCTCTGCAATCCACAGTGTAAAATGCAATACGTTTTAACAATTTGCGACACTTCTCGTTAACTGATTTCTGCAAGATAAACATCAAAAGGCCTTATTACAAAGATAGTGAATACAATTCCATAGGTACACAAGCCAAGGAATTGGCCAGCCAGAGTGAGAAGGTAACTATACTTTTGTAGAAAGAGAGCAGGAACTGATAACCACAGCATCAAAGTTCTGGAAGAAATCAACACCAAAGTTGGATAATTCACCTGCATTCGTCTCACATTCAGTAGCAATAAAACTAAGACATAAAGCAAAATAGATTGGACTTAAGCCGTCTTAAATCAGATCTTCCCAAGAAATACTGGTCACTTTTTTATTATAGCATCTGAATACTTCATGAAAACGATGACCTATAGCGCTATATAAAACGATTTTTCCCTGGATATTTCATCCTTTCATTACAATCTGAGCACATAAGAAGAACAGCAGCAGGGCTATAATGAAAAAAGCCCCACCTTGTTGAATGCTTTCAAATCGATAATCAATAATAACAAAGAACAAATTATACTAAGATTACAGCAAACGCCCAAGAACGCAATACAAAAAAAAGCCCACCTTTTTGAACAGAAACGCGAACCATGGGGTTGAAATCCTTCAAGGAATCACTACATAGCTCAGCAAGAGATTTCCCCATGTACACATTTGGGTCAGACGGAATCAAAAAATTAGCAGACAACAATTCCTCCGTCACCACTCGATCGTCGTTCAAAGTCAAGCTACCTACCCCTGCTAGCACAATATTCTTGCAAAACTGCAAACGCACCACAACAGCAGATTCAGAGACTGCAAAATTCATTATGTTTTTTTAAAATTCCAAACATATTTGTTGAAGAACACGAAATCAATACCTCAACCGAAGAGCCTTTCAGTCCGCTCACGAGTATATGAGACTTGCTCAGCCTATCAACCAACAATTTCCGCCATTATCAGTACATACATAATTTCAGAAAAATCTAAGAGGTGAGAAACGCAGTACACAGTACCTCCGTTGAGCGTCGGCGCCCCAAACGCGGATTTGACGATCATAGAGCGCGGTTTCTTGTTCGGTCAATTCCTCACCGTCCATGTTCAATTGGAGCCTGAATTAGGCAAAGAGCTTACTGAATTTGTAGAGAGAGAAAGAATGGCGAAAACCCTAAACCTTGAAATTGTGTTACTCTGGGATGAAGGAACTCAACTCCCAGAGAAACTATGGAGGGAATGAAAGAGGTTTAGTCGCCTATTTATTTTATTCAATTTTTTTTATAAATAAAATTTATTAAAATATTATTTTATACTTGAATTTTATATAATTTGCTAGTATTTCAATAGTAGTAATAGTAGTAGTATATAATAATGGACTTTTTTTTTGGTTTGAGAATTTAATAACTAAATGTAATTTGGATTTTAGATAGTACCAAAATTTAATCGTACCTTAGTGATATAAACTAAAAATGATAAACGAAAGGAGTATTATGAAATTATTCAGATCCACATAATTATATAAATAGTGATTATCTCCTTCCCAAAAATTGTACTACTATGTAAACAAATCAGAATATTATTTCTTGGAGATGTGTATATAGCATGGATTTGGTTTCTACAAAATCATTGATCCCGTAGATTTTCGATGGGTACTAAACTAGTCGATATATATAGCAAAACAGTAGTAATTAAAATCGATGGAGTAGATAAATACACACCTGTGCAACATAGGAAGAAGATGCCTTGAAATTGTACACTGATCCCCTCCTTTTACCTTGCATAAACCTACAAATTTCACAAGTACTATCGGTTTTAAATTCTACAACTTCAAACTTTTTGATGAGACGAAATTCTATCGACCAACTACACCAACATAACATTTGGATTATAAATCAAAATGAGCAGCAGCAGCAGCAGCAGGTATATATAAACTGACAACAAATCTCTCTCTCTCTCTCTCTCTCTCTCAACACAACAACATAACAAAGAAGGTAAAGTCATTACCTGGGTTTTCTTCATCTACCATGCCTAGCTTCCAGTTTCCTGAATTCGCCATTCATACAAATTAATAAGAATTTATATAAAGCTCCAATTCTTCAGAAATATAGAATCAATTAGTATAAACAAAGATTCACTAACCTCGCTTGTGTAAAATTTGTAACTGCTTCTATAAATAATTCCATCGTAATTAAATGAAAAAAACAACTCTTTCATATCCCAATCTCTACATGCAATAAATGGTCACGACCATTTATATTCTACTCCTCAATTCCATTTTTTTAAAAAATAATAAAAATTATACAAACTTTTTTTTTTTTTTTTTTGTGTGTGTGTGTGTGTGTAAAATTCTGCAAGAATTGCTAAATAATCCAATAAAATCTTAGCAAATAATAATAATGAACAAAGATTTCAACTACATTCTACGAAATTTAAATCGAGTTTAAGAAGCGGAATATTCGAGTAGCGTTTTATGTTGTACCAAAATGCGACTTCTAATGTCCTAGGAAAGTTTTACAACACGTGGTTGAAGTTGAAGTTGAAGTTGAAATTGAAATTGAAATTGAAATTGACCATTTTTTTTGTTTCCAGAAATTTCCCACGGCTGAGAATTTTGAGCTATGGAGGAAGAACAATCCGATCGGCCGCCGAACAAAATGTTGAAGGCGGAGGAGGGAACGGGGGGCGGGAGCCATGAAATTGAGGCTTCAATTGAAGATTTAGGGAACGATCTCATGCTGAACATTCTCAGTCGGTTGCCTGCGCCGTCGTTCGCGGCGGCGTGCTGCGTTAGCCGCTCCTGGAGCTCGCTCTGCCACCGCGTCCTCTCCGTCCCTAAGCTCAGCTCCGCCGTGTCTTTTAACCCTGTTCTTGAGGTACCTTCGTCTTTAACTTCTTTTCTCCTGTATAGTAGTAATTGATTATACCTTGAATGTAATTTTTTGCCATTTTCTCGAATTGATGAATGCGGTTTTATTTGTTGATTTAGTTTGATTGGCGGTAAATATAACTGTACAAGTAATCTTGCATCGTAGCTTGTTCGATTCTTACGAATTATGGCACTCCGGGGAATTTACTCTTGGAATTCAGGCTTTATTTTCATGTACATGTTGCATACTGCAAGTATCTAATAACTTGAGAAAGAGGTTATACATCACCATATTAGCTCAACCTATGTGTTACATGGAATTCCTTGTTTCTTTTGATGTTAAGTTTTGCACACGTCGACACTTCTAGGACTGGACTATTTCATAAGCAATCTGAACTGAGAATAAAATGAACTAGGATGTGAGAATATTTCAACCCTGGAGTGCCTAGGCCGGGATATACTGTTGAAGGAACTCATCACTCGTTTTTCATCAGTTTTTAATTTATTGTTTCATCTCAGTTCTCCACTACAATTTATGTAGCTGTTTATATTTGTAGAGTGCTGTGAATGAGGTTGTGGATAAGGTCTTACTTGAACCAATCCGCCCGCATTTCGTGATAGTCTCCATTGGTCCCTACTTTTGCTTGCAAGAAGCTTTCCAACTGGTATGATCCCTCACTCTTGTCTAAAAATATGTATATTTCTAGGGTAGTTATATCTGCCTATTATTTCGACTATGTACTTAACAAAAGGTATGTTATTGCAGATTGGAAGGAAATTTCGCTCTAACATTCCTTTAATTGTCAATGTGTGTGAGGGAGTTATTGGCAGAGATGCGCTCACAAATCAGTTTGTAGAGGTAACAATCCATAAAGCTAATATTAATAAACAATTTTCCTGCATAGCCATAGATCTCTAGAAAGTGGGTTTAGTCACCTATGAAATTTCTATTTTATGCAATGTTGTTCTTCACACTTATAGAATTGGTTGCCTTCCTATTTGATATGGATTCTGAGATACAGGGTTTATCTTTTACTACTTTTATGTTTTTAGGCTTTAGGATTAGACTGTGATGAGTCGGTCTTATTGGTCTATAGGTTCAATGGGAAATAACAGAGGAGGAAGATCATGGTGCTGAATCACAAGAGGAGAAAGGGGGCATTTCGTTGACAGTAGGATTTTTGCCAGGACTAAAGGCCGATATAATTCCTTTGTTGATCAGTAATAAGGTAAATATAGCTTTCTCCACTTAAATTATCTAGGGACAAATATGCCTAAATCTGATACAGGGAAGAAACTTAATTATGCTGTCAGATCTCATTACGAAATTCCATCTGTTTGAGTTTCAAAGAATTATACTGTATAATTGGTTTCTCTTTGTGCATTCGCGGTTAATATTCTATTATACAACTTTAAAGCTGTGCTATATTTAGATGCTTACGAAATAAAGGACCTCAGGGCATTCTTATTGATGACTTTGTGATGGATATCAAAGAAGCTGCATCAACTTTCCCGGATCCTGCCTCTCCTGCTGGAATGATATTGTTTTCTGTAAGTTAAAGTTTTGAGCTTTTCTTTTGTTCATCATTTCCCTTCTGGTTGGTGCTCCTGAATGATATGCTTTTTCCCAAAACTAATGTTAATTTTTTTCTTAAATAAATTTATTTATCTAACTTGGTGCAAGATAATTGAACTTCTCCTAGTTTCAACAGTACAAATATGATCATAGTTTGGTCACATTTAAATGTCCTTTAGAAGGTGAAGTACGATAGATGCATGCGTGCAGTAGGAGGAAACTTTGAAAACCATTTTGGTGTTAAATACATTGATACTTTAATAGAATTCACAATGCAATGTGTCTGACATTAGTGCTAAATGATGTGCTAGGATCGGGATACAGACATCAACCCAGTACTTCAAAAACTTGGTGAGTAATCTATAATTGAATGTTCTTGTACATTGATTTTTCCGTACTAAAGATCCATATTTTATTACTAATGTAAACTAGTGCAGTGAAGTGCAACTAGTTTGCACTTAGTTTCCGGAACTTGATTTTGACGTTTCAACCTAATTAGAGTGCATAAATTACATATTATTTTGTTTGCTGTTGTTCTTAGAATATGCTTTTCCTGAGGAGACATTTGTTGTTGGTGATGGTTGCTGTCAATTTCTATATAGAAGTGGTAGTAGAAAAACTACTACTGATGCCCCAAATTCTCACTGTTCTGCGGCTGCCCTAGTATTTACAAGGGATGCAAACAAGCCTTTGGGTGAGTTCACCCTTCATTTTGAAATTTCCAGGAAGAATGTTTGTCAAGAATTTTAAATATGATGATCTCAAAGGTATTGTTAAGGTGTTAGCTTCAGTTTCCAACATCACTATTGTGTGTTTGTATTACTATTGGCAGATATTGGAGAAACTAAATTCCATGTCATGTTATCTACTGGCATATCACCGATCGGTCCCACATACAAGGCAGCTTCTGTTAAACAACGGAAAAGTTCTACTTGGCTCACTGCATCTAGAGAAACAGTTCGTGGGCATCTTGATGGTCAAGCTATTTTGGAGGAAATTTATAATGCGGTATCTGCACTTTGGACCCAAACTTTATCATCATGCTGCTATTTTATTTCCCAGTTGAGAAATTGTTACTAAATATTGAACGAAACGACCAATTAATTGGTTGCTATAGTTCTGCTCAGAAGGTGAAGTTAGCTAGAAACTAGAGTGTCTCATTTTCTCTGGATCAAGTATTGTTTCATTCTATATGATGCTAGCATTTTCTGCTTAGAGAAAGCAACTTGCTATTCTAATTATTCTGCTTGTCTTTGTGCAGCTAGGTGATCGTATCCAATATCCAGCCTTTTATGTTGGAGTAACCAAGAGAAGAAAATGCTCAATTGGAACGGAAATAGTAATGCGGATGCAATTTCTTGAATTCCACGAAGTCCGAGGGTAATATATGCAAGTCTATGCTATTGTGATTGTAAATATTCAACTCTATACGATCTAATATAAATGCTGAAAAGGTTGGCTATGCAAGAGTGACATGAGATGATCTAATATATACGATCTCGGCATCTTTAGTCCTCAAAATCCTATAGCATATGTAGGCATATCAAGTTTTAGTGTACTAAGTTTCCTTAACTAACTTGTAATGCTAAAGAAGTGTTCTTTTCTTTTCTCTTTTTCCAGAGGAGATGAAGAATATCTGATTTTGAGCGATGTTGGTATCAAAACTGGAGACTTCTTCCGTTTTTATATCTCAGATTCTGGAGCTGCTTTGTCGTCTTGCAACAAAGTTTCCAATGACCTCAGAAATCTGAAGAACCACGAGAACAATGTCGATGACCGTGAGACAGGAGAAGTGTTTGGTGGAATGATCTTTACTTGCTGTGGTAGAGGTGAGTCGTTCTTTGGACTCCAAAATATCGATAGCTCACCTTTTGTGAAGAACTTTCCTGGGGTTCCTTTTGGGGGTACTTACTGCGCTGGGGAAATTTGCCGTGGGAATCTGAACTCTTACGAGCAAGATAACGCCGAAGGTGATCTTGTGCACTGCGGTCAGCATGTCTACAGCGCTGTTTACTTAGTCATGTCATACTCTCCTCCGCCGCCTCACCATTAGATAGATGTAACGTTTCGTAGGCTTCGATTTAGGCTGAAGGTCTCCTGTTTAAATTATGCAGTTTCTTTCTTGAAATTGAGTAGATAGAGACTTGGTTTGAGCTTATAGTTCAATAAATTTTCTGATTCGTTTCTCAATTATATAGAAGAATGTTATTAACACTTGGTTCTTATCCAAATAGGACGACAGTGTGTGCGTGTGTCGAACTATGCATGTAGCCAAAAGTCTCGAGTTCGAGATTGATTTGAAATTTAAAAGGTGTACACATTACTGAAGCACCGGTAATGGTACTATGTATTCAACAATTGCAACCCATAAATCATGATGAAACAGAATCTGATTTCAAGTACAAAACATTATGTGAGGACTTGTGCAAGATCCGATCAACGAAAAAGATCGAGAAGCCATTTTCACATCCTCAAACAAAATAATGAGCAAACCAACAGTCCTACGGTTGCTTATTTTCTTTCGAAATAGAAGGAACGCAACGAGAACCCTCACGGTTTTCAGATCGAAATCCCCATAGATTTCTTCAACTTCTCAACTTCCAGATATACAGTCGAGTAAGGCAAGAACTCGGAGCAATAGCTTCTGCTGAGGTCGTTTATCGCAACAGCAAGTTTAGGGATCTCGAGTGTCTCCTCATGAGTCAGGGCCCTCACAAACTTTGCAGGATTTCCGGCCCATAGCTCCCCACTCGGTATTCTCCTTCCTGGAGGAACCACGGACCCTGCTTCCAGGATGGAATGCGTTTCCATTAAGGAACCTTCCATGAGAATGGAGTGTTGCCCAACAATGCATTCAGGTTCGATTGTGCAGGAGCGCAAAAGACTGCATGCGCCGATTGTGACAAACCTCTCGATTAAAGTTTCAGCTGGCAAACCTGTACAACACGCAATATGTTTCAGCTATAGCGTTGGACCTCAAACACAGAGAGTTTACAAAATCATAGAATGTAACAGCAACCGAGGCTTGTACTTCTAATCGTTATCAGAAGCAAGTCACATCCTATTTTCAGCACCCTAATTAGTTACACCGGAGTACTTGCTTACTATCAATCGATTCCTTAAACTTGACTAAATATGCGTTCATCACATATCTAACTCACTAACTTATCATAGGTCCTCTACGTTTTCTCTATGAATATCATGAATAATCTGATCCAAACCATCAAAGCTGTCATTATAATTTTTCGTCCCGACTTCAGAGTACTATCTGTCTTTATTTTTATTTCAACAAAGATTGCCCAGTCATTATAACCTAACCATCTGGGGCAATCTTCTGGATTTGCATACATTTCTAAGGGCTTTCGTGCAAACCTTCAAATGTTCTATAATATCTCATAGATCAGAAAATTCAACTTACTTCTGTAAATCAAGATACTTTTTTCTTTAAAGTTATGCTACCAACAGAAGCAATGTTACTAGTAAAACAGGAAGAATGAGTTTGTATGAGTTGATAAAAGAGGAGCAACATCCGAAAGAGAGTACTCTTCAGGTCTACTTCTATGGGTATGCAGGGTCAGGATCAAGAAGTCTCAGGAAAAGCCTCCATGTAGTAAGCAAAACAAATGTATCTACAAAAACCCTCAAGAATCAGATATTCCTTGCATTACCTCTCCGATTAATACGTACATCACAACCTAATAGTTCGCCTCATTGTGATCACGAAACACATAAAACGATGTTGCCACAGCCACAACCATATACGAAAAGCTGTTGAGATGTTAAAGGTTAAACACTAGCTAATGATAAAAGTTCAACTGATGCTGCAAGAAATTATACAAAACCATAGTATTTAACACTGATTCCAAACTCAAAGAAGCAAAATTTGCATCAGACATGAAGAAATTAAGCCTAAAATAAGCCAAAAGGACACAAGCAGTCAAAATCTTATGCAGAACCGAAATGTAAGGAGGAGTGTACAACCAACAAAGCGCAGGGTACAAGATTACAGCTGAAGAAGCTGACCTGTAGGGGAAGACCAAGCGGCGTGGACGACGCAGCGCTCCTGCACATTGGAGCAGAAGCCCACAGAGATCTTGTTAAGGTCGCCGCGCATAACGGCGCCGTTCCACACGGAGGCGCCGTCCCAGACCACCACTTGGCCGGCGAGGACGACGTTGGGCGCCACGTAAGCGTCGACGGCGATCTTAGGGGCCCACTGCCCCAAGGGGATGAGCTTCCTCTGGCCCCTGTAGTCCCATTTCACCCGATCCGGCGATTCCCTGATCACCGGCGCCGGTGGGGCCGGCTTTTCTGCCAATTGAGCTGCTTGTGCTGAGAAAGCCCGGCATCGGAGAGAGGCGGAGAGGGTCCGGGGCAACAGCCTTCTTCCAATCCGGGCTACAGTCGCCATTTTCCCCCGCTCCTTGATTATTCACTTTCAGTGTGTGTATGTGCGTGAGAGGGAGAGAGAGAGAGGGGGGGAGAGAGAGGAAATAGAATTGGAGCTAGGATCCGAAGCCTTGATCCATACTTTTTTTAATATTTTTTTAATTCGGTAATTTTACAGAGGAAATGTTAAATGATTAAAAATATGTATTTTTATAGATTACGTATTAAGCAAAAAAGTTAGTTAAAAAAAACTGAAGATTTGTACTCCCTCGGTCTCAAATGAATTGACTTGTTTCATTTCATTATAAGAAAGAATTAAATTGAAGTGGAGACGTCCCGATTAGAAAAGGGAGTCGAGTGAAGTGGAGACGTCCCGCTACAATGCAATTTGATCAGTAACTGCCCTCCCTAATTTTTCTCTAATTTTGTACTTAAACACGCTATCTTTTTTTCCTTGGTACAACCGTACAAGAGCCACTTTCAAATGTAGCTAATATCATGAGATGGAGGTAGTACTACCTCTATCTCACTAAATTAGCCTTATTGACTTTTTCGGCACGCGTTTCCACCGAAACCTAGTACGAGTTTTAAAATATAATTTCGAAGTATTTTTTCGTTTACGGGATACATCGACACTCATAGTATCCCGTAAACAAAAAAATACTTCGAAATTATATTTTAAAACTCGTACTAGGTTTCGGTGGAAACACGTGCCGAAAAAGTCAATAAAGCAAATGAGGCTAATTTAGTGAGATAGAGGTAGTATATTTTTAGTGTTTGATACTTCCTCTGTATATTTAAATATAAAGTGGGACAATTGAGTCAGGACGGACAAAATACGGTTTATCATTATAATATTTCTCATTTATTATAAAATATTAACAAACTCAAATAAATTTCAATTATTTGGATTCGTTTACTAGAAAATGTTACTATCATCCTGCACAATCAATCCATCCACATCCTATAAACTCAAGCACTAAAATCTAACAATGGGTACCAATAAATCAAGGGAAAGAAAATAATATTCATGTTTAAAAAAAAAAAAAAAAATCTACAAACATGATAGGAAAATTATATGAAGTCAAAGAAACCATTTGACATCCCATTTAGTAGCAAAAGATACTCTACACAGGAACATTTGAACCTGAACGCCTCATTCATGCCAGTCACAGTTTGCTTATTAGTACTACAAAAAAAGAGAGCAGCAATACTACATTGAAATATTGGCCTCACACACTTCAGATCGAAATCCCCAAAGATTTCTTCAACTTCTCAACTTCCAAATATACGGTCGAGTAAGGCAAGAACTCGGAGCAGTAGCTCTTGCTCAGGTCATTTATCGCCACAGCAAGTTTGGGGATCTCGAGCGTCTCCTCGTGTGTCAGGGCCCTCACAAACTTTGCAGGATTTCCGGCCCAGAGCTCCCCGCTTGGTATTCTTCTTCCTGGAGGCACCACGGACCCTGCTTCAAGGATGGAATGTGTTTCCATTAAGGAGCCTTCCATGAGGATGGAGTGTTGCCCAACAATGCATTCGGGCTCGATTGTGCAGGAGCGCAGTAGGCTGTATGCACCGATTGTGGCGAACCTCTCGATTAAAGTCTCTGCTGGCAAACCTGTGGAATATACAAAATATTTATTAAATACTTGTGAGATAGAAGTTCAAGCATAGAAGTTCGACATGTAAAGTTATGACGATGCTGATATGACAATGTGGATCATAAGAAAAGTATTAATGGCTTCATACTTCATATTTGAAGCCCAGTTATACTCTACTATACAAAGGGATTGAAGGAAGGTCATGGATGATTTATGATTATGAAACAATGATTGAGAATAGTAGAGTATATGCAGTGGAGGAATCTGATGGCTAGGTTATACAGGTGAAAAGGCTGCGCTAGAGAGTAAATCAGCCGCAACTAAAAAAATTAAGCTAAAATTCCTGGTGCCAGCTTAGACAGAATATTTCCAGCAACATCTATAAAATTCAAATGGAATGAAAATCGCCAAGCTTAAGCTATCCACTGAAAATTTAGATAGGCCGAACATTGACAAGAGATGAGGTCCATCAGTTAAAAATATACAACATTCGAAGCAGATCACACACAAGCAATCTGCCTACATAAGATGCATACTAAAAACACATTTTGGTAGAGATAGTGCTTTACGACTGATAGTACAAAGCAATAGTGTTTCTTGAGTCTCAGATTTTCAATGATAAATCAGAAAATAATTGAAAACATAAGGTATAAATCAGATGGGATTGCATAAAGAAAGAAGGGGAAAAAGCAGTGATAGCTCTTGCAACATGATAGCATGTCCTTTGCTCATAAAGTATAAAAGACGATCAAAAGAGCAGAAACGAAATTTAAAAGAAGTATACAAGGTTTGAAACATCAGGCAGGGTGCTCAAAATGTAAAGCAAGTCACGCGAAGAGTAGTGTAAAATTTAGAAGCTAAATTCCTCTCTGAAACAGGGAAGCTAGGCAACAGGGATGAAAAATATTGTATATTTTCAAAATTTTCGTTTTCTTAATTTTCACAAGCTTCATGAGCATCTCATCAGCTTCATTTCATTCTTCACAAAACAGCCTACAACCTCAGAACCAAGATGAAAGAGGAATTCAATCCCGAGTCTCATGCTAGATCCTCTAAACTAAGCTTTCACACTATTGTAAATGCCAAGAATAAGGGAAATTTAGGGTCATGGAAAGTGAATTGAAGCTTGATAACAGAAGCAATTGGGCAGTGTAACACCTAACGTTTCTCTCAATCTACTAGCCGGCTAGTAAATTCACTACATTATCCGACATGAGAAAATCTACTGATTGAACTATTGTGAGTCAATGTACGACATCCTGTGCCCTATCATTACCATCACGTATTTAGGTCAAACTACCTGATGAACCGTTCCTTTGATCAGATCTTCAGAGCAAACCACAAGTTCCTTATACAAACCAACCTCTCAACTAATATGACGAAATTCCAGAATGTCGTCAGCAAAATCTCTACACCAATTTTCTCCATCATCAAGCATAAAACTTACACAGTGATATCACTCATGTTAAACAGAATAGGTAGCTCATTATTCAATTCGAAGAGCTAGTACTACTAGTATTAGCAAATGAAAAACCAATATGTAAATTCATGAAAGCTCCTCAAAACTGGGATTAATCTACCTGAAGCCGACAACAAGAGCTCAAAACTAGGATGTGGCGGTTTGAGTTGGATTAAATTTCCCCCCAAATGTCACACAATACAATTTTGCGCCGCCATGTGTACTTCGGCGGTACTATCTAAACCCAATTCATCTCATCAATGAAGCCGAAATTAACCAAAATTAAGTCGCAATTAGGAGTGTAAAATCCAGAAGCCAACCTGTAGGAGAAGACCAAGCGGCGTGGACGACGCAGCGCTCCTGCACATTGGAGCAGAAGCCCACAGAGATCTTGTTAAGGTCACCGCGCATAACGGCGCCGTTCCACACGGAGGCGCCGTCCCAGACCACCACTTGCCCGGCCAGCACAACATTGGGCGCCACGTAAGCGTCGACGGCGATCTTGGGGGCCCACTGCCCCAACGGAATGAGCTTCCTCTGGCCTCTATAGTCCCATTTCACCCGATCCGGCGATTCTCTGATTACCGGCGCCGGTGGGGGCGGCTTTTCTGCCAATTGAGCTGCCTCTGCCGAGAACGCCCGGCATCGAAGCGAGGGGGAGAGGGTGCGGGGCAACAGCCTTCGAGATAATCGGGTTATAGTTGCCATTTTTTTCCTCGAGTAATTAGAGAGAGAGAGAGATGGGAGGAGACAATAGAAATGGAGCTTCAGAGCGGAGCGGTTCTGTAGAGTAGGGTGTCGGAGGCGGGTCGGGTCTAACTGCGGATTCGGATCTTTTTCAACTATTTTCTTCACAAAAAAAATAATTTTGTTTTATTAAAATTATAGCGGAAATGCAAAACTCAGGTTGCTTATATTAATGGATATTATTTTATTTTGTATTTCAATATTTGTAACGAGTAAATGTTAGTAATCAAAATAACAGCCCTTTAAATAAATGATATAATCTTCATTATATTCTCTCCATATCATCGTAGAGTAGAGTCGATTCTATATTTTATATCCCACATATATTCATAAAACGTAACGACACAAACGAAAATTGCACTTTCAGACACCTTATAATAAGATAAATCAATCAACAGTAACACTGTATACATCAAAACAGCTTGGACAGAAGGAACCAAGATGAATGATCTCATTGCTCTGTACTTCATCTCGATTTATCGATAAACAATGTTCCCAGAAACATTTCTGCTACAGAATTTTCGCTGCATACTCAAAGCGTGGAAAGGAACGGAGCACCATATGCTTCATAACAACCTTATTGATGAAGTTATGTATTAGACAGGAGAACTGGTCAGTAAGAGAAGCCAATTATGCAGAACGGGAATGCAACTAAAGATTTCGATAAATTTGAGATCCTGATGCAGTTAATGAGAAGCAAGTACAGCAAGGAGGTCTAACTTCTAATACTACTTGAGCATTCTCTGCAATAAAACGAGAGATCTATACATCGTCCGCTCCTTTACTGCAGGATGGCAATCAAGTTTCCATAATTATAAGTGTAATCAAAACAAGGAAGACAAAAATGGATATAATTTTGCACAATATTGCACAGCTGTTATGAGCAGAAACATTTCACTATTCTCAGTAAATATATTTACACAAAAATTTATGCTCTTAATGCTGGTAAGAACATTTTACTTCTATCTCGGAAAAAGTATATATAATGTAGAAATTGGAAAAAGACTACCTAAATCGAGTCCAAGTTGTTAACTGTTACGTTGAGCAGCATCTCCTTCTATCTTCTTATTTCCTTTGTTTCTTCTACTGTATGTAAAAACAAACTTGGGATCTCCAGCAAGGCTTCTTTGTGTCCCAGTGCTCTCGACTGGTTGAGCATCTGTAATCGTGTTTAAAAGTTCCAGAGGGAGAGCAGCAGGATCCAGTTCGTAGCAATTCTTAGGAGCGTTTTCAGCTTCTAGCCCATTCAACAAGTAAAAGGGGACCTGATGAGAGAATCTATACATCTCTTCCCTCGGAATGGTCTTGATCCCTCTCTGATCTGAAAGCTGATTGAAGACTGATGTGAAGCCAGCCACTTTAACTAGAGGAGCAACCGAGACGCCTGCATCTTCACTATAGTCTTGAAGCACCACTACCAGATCATATTTGTGCATTATTTCATCTTCGATGTTCTCATCCCAATCAGCAGACCAGTTCCTGTACAATGCCCAAACATCCCCCCTTGTTGGCAAAATCTGAATCACTCCTCTTAACCCTCTTTTCCACTTAACTGGATGAGAGAAAGTGTTTAATCTTTCACTGACTACATACTTACCAGTCCTAAAATTCCCAGTAGTCTTTGAGAAGCCAGAAGCTATCCAGTCAAGGGATCCGAATTCTGCAGTGGATTTGGAATTCAACCAGCTTATTTGCATCTTGAATGGATTCCTGGATATGACACTGTGAATCATAGCATAATATCGAGGCATGCCATCATCATTGTCATATGCAGCCCACACCTGGTTATTATCAAAGGAATTCTCTATCCTGTCTTCATCGAAATTGTGGAAATTTGCATCTGGAACACTCATCGACACATAGTCATCAGGATTTGCTTCCACGACAGTTTCTTTCAAAGCGGAGGATTCTTGTGGCTGCGGCAACTGTTGATTTTTGGACTCCGGAGGATTTTCAGAAATTTTGCCCTTTGGAATTTTTGCGGAAATTTTGTCCAAATTATGCACAATATTGCCCGTATCCTGTCCTTTCGGAAGTGAAGCCTTCAGTTTTTGTTTCTCCCATTCCTTTAGCTGGCAAAGGATTTCTGTCCTAGCCTTCCCTATCAACATAGCTCGTATGCTTTTCTGAGATATCTCCTTCACATTTCTAGACTGCTCAGCCCCAGAATTTCCCTTCACATCTCCAAAAGCCTTCTGAATATTCACCCCATTTCCTTCTTTCCCATTTCTTCCTTCCTTGCTACCATCAAACTTTTGGTTATCTTTCCTTCTCCTTTTCACCGGCCTCTCTTTGTTTGCTCCAGGAAAAGCAGCATGAGAGGCTGAAGGGGTGTCCAAATTTTTGGGCACACTGTAGCTATTGTTCATCGGAGGATTATTTTCCCTCCCAATGTTCATTGGCACTTCATGCTTCCTCTTGCCATCATTCTCAGATGGCTGTGACAAAGGATCTTGAGAGTTTCTTGAAACTGATGGTGCTGCAGGTGGTGCAGCAGGAGGCATTTCTTGTTGTTGTGTGGGGAGGGGACAAGGTTGTGCACTACAATTATTTACGGGTGGATTAGGCACAGGTGTTGCCAAAAAGGGCTGACGACAGCGGCGGCAAAGAAGAGTCTGATTGAGATAAACTTTCTTATACTCATACTGCACTGTGCACCTGTTGCACAATGTCCAAAATGTCTCTGGTCTAGACACACGAGAGCTGGAGTTCATCTGGTTTCCGAAATGAGGACTCTGATCACAGAAGGGTTGTGGTCTTGAAGTAGGATTATACTCAGCAGAGAAGGCTGGGAGCTGAGTTCTTTGAAACTTACGAGACAGGCCAGGATTACCATTGATATTCTGGGACTGCATGGGTGTCACTGGCCGCTGAAAGTACGGAAAGTTTGTTCGCATATTCTCGGTGCCAGAAAACGTTTGGTGACGTGAGGTGGAAGAACAAGACTGACTGGTGGCAAAGAAGCTGGAAGTCTGACTTGAAGATCTTACGTTCACTTTCATGTCGTATTCACTTCTCTTATCCTTATCTGATAATACACTCCAAGCCTGAGATATTATTTGGAATGCTCCATCTGCCCCTGCTGACTTGTTTTTATCAGGATGAAGAGAGAGAGCCAATCTTTTGTATTGTTTCTTCAATACCTCCTCATCAGTGAATGGATCCACTCCGAAAACGCCATAATAGTCTGTTACTCCATTTATTTTCTTCTCGTGGGCAACATAGACATCAATAATCTCAAGGAACTGAGACAGACCATCGAGCTCCGGGAAGAGACTATGAGCCTTTAGAGCAAACTTTTTGGCTCCAGCTGTGTCTCTCTCTAGTAGCTTATCCTCTGCAATTCCTTTAGCCCTGACAGCTTCGTCCTTGTTGCACTCCATTGATTAGATCAGACTTAGCTCCGAGAACCTATAGATTTCAAGAAACAGCATTAGATGGGAAGGTATACTAGTAAATTAGTTGATAGAAAGAATTAAGATGTGCTTTAGATTAGACTTAGCTCCGAGAACCTATAGATCAAAGAATTTCAAGAAACAGCATTAGATGGGAAGGTATGCTAGTAAATTAGTTGATAGAAAGAATTAGGATGTGCTTCACAAGTTATACATCAAATTTATCAAAATTGTGCAGAATTGTGCAATGCGCTTGCAGAACCGTGCATATTGCATCGAAAACATGGGGTGCACAGTTTTGCACATGTAATGCAATTCAAAGAACTATGAAGCAAAGCTACAAAATCTGGCGAAAATTAAAACAATAGTATGAAAATATAGAAAGAAGGAAAATCATCAGAACATACACTTCTTAAGAAAAATGCAAGCGTGCATCTTCCAACATGGGTAGCTGAATAATACATAGTTCAGAACTCAAATTTCCATTTCAATTATGTAAATTTCTCTCGAAAAAAGCTTGTTCATGCTTGCATATCTCTAAGATATCATACTAAACGCCACCGAGAATGTTGAGGAAATAGCAAACATGTGAATTGCCATAAATACCAGTCAATATCCATGTGGAAAGATAAACATATCTATTTTCCATGTGCTAGAAACAATAAGAATAAAAACCCAGCACAGGTAATAGATGCGTCATCATTCGTACTAAGCAGAGTGAAGAGTTATATAACTATCCGAAAGTGACTAGCAAAGTTCTTAAGGAAATATCAGAATTTGTGAGTTAATGCATTCCTGAAGTTAGAGTCCATGAAGAAAGCTAAATTTCCGCTTTAAAAGTCTGTAAAGCTTAGCTTATACACATAAAAGAAATTAATAAGAACTACTTGTGATCAGTATATTTATTTAATTCATTTATACATTTACTTGAGCACCTCCATGATTAGTAGGATAAAATGCCACACAGATGCATGTATAACTCAAGGAATCCGTTGAGTTTAAACCGGAGCAGAATCACAACCTTTACAACAATCATTCAGAAGCATGATTATTACAGAGAATCACACACGCACACATGGTTACCTAAATATTTATATGCAGACATAGTAAGTGATTTCACTGAAAGCTGTCAAAACTATAGAAGGGAATAAAGGGCAGAAAAGGTAAGTTATCAATAACAAAATCCAAACGAGGGCTGTAGTTCAAGAAATAAAGTCGGCATTCTGTTGCAAATTCGACTAACTCCTAAGCCGTGATATACACTCAAAGTCAGAAATAAATTTGTAGCTGCAAATAAATGCTACTGCCACTTAAGGATTTTTTTTCCTTGAAGTCAGAATTTAATGTATCCATAAAAATTAGTAACTAGACGGACAAACCGACAAATAGGCTAACTGTATTACCGAACTTTTTTGAAATCCTTAGACCCTTCAAACCCATTCTATAATCGTTTGCACGTAAACTAAAAAGTAAAACTAACAAACGATCATGACCGTGTTTTACACAATTCCAAATACTAATATTCGTCAATTCAAAAGATATCCTTTATCTAATCATAGACTAGCATTGGTGAATTTCAGTCAATGAGAAACTATTGAAGGAAACACAACCACACCAACTCCTTTTGAACAATTCAATAAGATGCTTCAGATCTACAAACCTTCGACGAATTTGCTTGAAACGGAACAAAACCAAATCAATCATGTCATTAGCAGTCTGATTTACAAGTAGGGCAAAACAACTCAAAATCTCTTCATTTCACATTCAAGCAAAAACATCAGAAGCCATTCTATAAATCCTTAAATCAGACGGAACAAACTTCAATCACTTTTGAATCCAAAGAGAAAAAAGTAAGGTAAAGGGCTAAAAGATTTCTGCAGAAAATACATAAACACAAACACTCAAAACACAAAAATACACAATCAACTCACGAATTATCAGCCACGATCAGAACATGCAAGCTCACCACCGCATAGATTCGAACAAACCCCCATTTTACCAAAATCACCAGCAAACATGCAAATTCTCGTGAACTCAAAAGGCACGATCCCATGTATACAAAATGAACAATCAAAACACACATAAATGCAGAAAAAACAGAGAAATTTTACACAGCATTACCTCTTCTCTACGTAAAAGCAATTTCTCGAGGGGCCGTTTGATTAACTTTCCACTGAAAAAGCGACTGAACAAACGATTTTCAAAAATTATGCTAAAATTGATAAAAATAAAAGGAATGAAAGCGAGCACTGGGTTTTCAAAGATGCTTGAGTGCTCAGATCAACAGAGTACGCATTGAACAATGTTGAATTTTCCAGAATTAAAGAGCACTGAAACAGGGATGAAATTCAAGCGTTTAAGAGAGGAATTGGAGAAAAGGCAATAATTTTTTTGTTGATAGATTGTGCATAAAAGAGAGAACTGGGAATTCCCTCTATTTAAGGTGGTGAAAAAAGCCCACCATTTTTTTTGGGGGAGAATTTTGGAGGTATTTGGTTAAAACCCTAACCATGGTTAAAATCTAACCCTGGTTACAATTTTCACAGAATTTACATGGCAAAAATTACTATTTACATGGCAAAATTACCGACCGTTTTGCTTTTAATCAAATTTAAATATATTTTTTTCAATTATCGGAATACCTGGTTTTATTCGATACTACGTACATTTTAGTACGACGAAGCACGTCGTCTTGATATATACAACATGCATGCTTGTTAGTAGTTACGTACGTACACGGGTTGCACGAGCAAGAGCATAGTATTTCATTTGGTGTAGCATTTAAAATATTCTGATGGGATTATTCAAAAATTCATTAAATCTTCTAATTTTTTGACTTGACTGAAACAAATTTTGAGAGAGAAAAGTTATTGCATTATAATCTGCATTTGAATCCTTCTTTTCATTTTCTGGTAGGTTAGTTAAAATATTTTCCATAATAAGTCTACAATTAAGTCAATTCACTATTTTATTTAATGATATAAAATATAATCGCTGCAGTAATTAATGAAATCCTAGCTGCATAATCTGTGAATTGGAGTGTGCATTGATGGAATTTAGTTATACAGATAATGCTGATATTATGACAGTAATTTCTCTGGTTGATGCCACAAGATTCTCACACTCTCATGGCTGACGTGACGTCGACAAGGGCATAACGGTCATTTTGCAGCGAAGCACCGGTGTGCCAGCTCCGATTTCAGTCCTGATGCAGAATTCTTCTGTGAGGTTATACATTGATGAGACAGAATCTGCACTCAGTTGGAACTCAACTACAAATGAAAATGCAAAGAGTTTCCATTGATTATGTGAAAATAGATACAGAGTTCACTGTGTTTGATACTGCTACAACTTTCCTCGAGAGTAAAAGGGAAATACACTAGCCTTACTCTGATTTATAGAGTACATATTGCTAGAATTTCCATCTACTGATGCAGATGATACATCAGTTATTGTCGTAGTTTTTGCATCGAACTTCTTTCATCCGTTGATTATATTCGACAACCCTGCAAAAGCTCCACATTCCTCACTTGATCCCACATTGTAACAAGTTATACTTTAGGAGTAAGGACTAAGGCGTAGCACTTTTGATAGAATTTGCAGCTCTTAGTCTCATAGCCGTCGCATGGCAGAGACAACACAGAAGCTTAGCGAAGCACCATGAATGACTGTAAGTCTGTAACACACCATAAATGGCTGTAGCACACCGTATACACCGTGAAAGCACTTGAACCAAACCTTGAGGCTTGTCCAATAGAATATAACAAGATTGTGAAATCCTTGATGTCCAAAATCCTTGATAGAGATATTTGTATAGAAGCATATTCAGCACAAACATAGGAGAAACACATGGATTTTTGCATTGAGAGAGAAGGGTCACTTCACAATGAGATTTCCAAACATATCAACTTTTTATACCTACAAGTCTACCTATCTGAATATATTTCTAACGAAAGCAATTCAAACCAATTCTCTTTTTCCTGCCTGACTATCATCTTTATCTACGAGTCTCTTTGCATATAAGCTTCGACCAAAAGTGTACGAATGCCAGTAGAAGAGTGGCATGTTCAATCGGAACATTTACTTTGTAAAATCAGAAAGAAAAACGAAATGGTTCCCTAGTTCTTGCTAGATTGGCTACCTCCTTAACCTATTTCTCATTGCAATTGTACAGTAAAATGCCTCACATCTCACTCTTCAGTCTGCACCCTTAACCATATTCACTTTATATAGAAGAATCAACCAATATCAATGCCTGTGGTACTGGTAACCTAAGGCCAGTCCAGTAATTCCTACGAGCAGCAGAGGCCATGATTACTTAATTATACATGAAAGCACAAAACTACGAGGTTACAATAGATCTAGTAGCAAAGCCCTACTAATGTACACTCATATATGCACCAGTTTTTCCTTTTTCATTTGATGCAACGGGTTTTGGCTCAAGTTCATATCAGCTTTACCTATCGTATATACTCAAAGAAGCTCTGCCTAATCTGACAAAGATGATGAATTCTTCGATCCTTCCATCAATCCAAGACCATTGTATATTTCCTCATCGAGTAGACCATTATATAGGGGAATCCTCATCAAGTAGGCCATCACCATAACAAAAGCATTAATACCAAGTTATCGACTCTCAGCATTTCTTCAGCAAAATACAAGCATTAATGAATCTTTCAACGTATGGCAATTTGTGGTTAACAGTACAGAAGTACTACCAATCTAACAAAACACACACACACACACACACACACACACAAGCATGCTCACTTACTAATGAATCAAAAGCACCTAATTTACGAATGCGATCCAGAATTTGCATAAGCTTGTAACGAATATCGAAACATCAATCGTACCAACACTGTGCAGAACGTAACAATCGCAAGCAGCTGCACCACCTACACACAAAAACATGGCCATATATATAAGTGCAAGCCCTCAATCATAACGAAACCAGAATCTCATTGTGCTAACTCTCTCAATTTCATAAAAAATCCAACCCTAAGAGAAACAGAAGAAAAAATCTATGAAAGGAATCAAAGCGCGCAGAAATCGGAAGCTCCATGAGAGTAGCAATCGAATCACCCCCCAAATTTCGTGTGCCCTATCTGATTATCGCCATACCTAATCGGAGATGGAGGATTGCATCCTAACCGTCAATCGCCATTCAAATTTTCAGATGCAAATTTTGGCGCCTCAATGTTTCCTTTTCGCTAATTTGTGCGGCGCCGTCATCTTCTTCTCGAAGATTCGATTGGGCCCCCAGAATTTTGGCGCGTCAATGTTTTTCAATCGGCCCGGCCCAAATGTAAAATCAACACTTTATAGGCCGGCCCATCCTGCCCGATGGATCGGGCCAAGTTTGAGTTTATGGGCCAAAATGAAGGCCCAAGAAAGTTTCAGGCTTGTTTGCACCAACCCAGAATACCATAAAGCCCAATGGGCCTATCTTTTAGCTTTGGCTCGACGGATGCGGAACGAGCCACTCCGACGAAACAATTTGACAGCTCTATTTTCGAGGCATAGTTTTGTACTCCCTTCGTTTCATTTCGTTTGGCCTATATCGTGAATAGATGTGAGATATAAAATAATAATGCAATGGTCAAATGGAGTTGAACAGAGAGAGTAATATAGCTATTTTTGGTATGTTTGGGTTAAAATAGTAATACCTGGTAAATAATCTCGTTCAAAACGTCCACTTTCTTTTAGAATTTAAATCTTCAGAAATAATGGATGGGCCTCTACCAATTTTTCAACTTCTATTCATGTTCCTACTCCTACCTAAATGCTCTCTCTCTCTCTCTCTCTCTCTCTCTCTCACAGCTCTCACACACATATGACATAACCTTCAATCATGCATACACAGCCATGCACCGATGTTTCACTCTCTCAAATTCACGAATACAAATTGCAAGTAAACAATGTGAATCATATACAATATCCATTACATCATTATACAGCATCATAGCCACAGTATCTGTTAGTCCATTGCATCGAATCTCGGGGCGTACCAGCCTAACTCGTCGACGATCTGCTTCAGTCTCTCTTCCTGGCCTTTCGAGTCCCCTAACGCCGTGGTGAACGGGTACACGTACGTGACCTTAGTCGCCATAGCCCTATACGAGACCACATCGCCATTTACCAGAAACTCGAGAACGTCTCTACCAAACCCTCCGTCCACCTCTGCCTCCACATACTGCCCTGCATCACATCATTCCCAAACACAAACACAAACACAAACACCCCATTTCAAGAAACCCTAGTTTGCCATAACTAACTAAACAAAGGTAACATTAAAAAGGGAAAAGAGTGAGTAGTGAGTTACCATTAGGTGTATCTTGAACGAGCTGGATCTTGGCATTCTTCTGAGTTTTTAGGATTGCATCTTGCAGTTGCTGATACCATACACATAGAGAGAGAGGGGTCAGATTTTCAAATGTGCAGCGAAAACCGTAGCAGCGAGAGAGGAAAGGGGGCGACTGACCTGAACGGCGACGCTGCTCGAAGGTTTCCCCTCTATGCTCCATGGAAATGAGAAACTTGAGGACTTGGGATTGCTTGATATACATCCTGGATTTATTGCAGGGCAAGGTCTGATTTTTCTGCATCCAAAATACATACTATCATTACATGCTAGTAGCTACATTTTCTTTCTCCAAAATGAATGCCCCAAGATTCACAAAACTCCGCTAATTTGATAGATTCGAACCCGAGACCTTTAATCACATGTAATAAACCCGACCACTAAGCCAACACACGCACTACAAGTCTACAACATCATATCACCATCATCAAACATCGGCAACAAAGGTAATGTGCTAACTCAAAGAGCAAGAATTTGCATCAAATTAGAAAAACCCCAACTTAATTCAGAGATGAAAACCGCGAAATTAAGAAGAAAAGTAGTGAGAGAAAGAGTACCCATTTTCCAATCCAGTGGGCAAATTCTGGGCCTGTGAAAAGGGAGTGGTTGGCGAAGGAGAAGAAGGTTTGGAAGTGAGAGAACTGAGAGAGGGGATTGCTGAAGATGGGAGTGGAGCAACAAGGGCCACAGCAATTGCAAGGGAGATTAGGTTGTTCGACCAATTAATCGAGGGTTTTTTGTATGCGGTTGGATATTTATTGAAGCAATCAACACTGAATTTACAAGAAAATTCAGGGGTGGGTGATTTTGAAATGGGAAAAAATGCAGGTGAAATACGATGGTGATGAAGGTGACCCAATACCATCATCATCTCTCTCTCTCTCTCTCTCCCCAAAAAATGCTTAAAAATTGAAATCTGGTTGTTTTTTCGGTTGATTTCTAATGAAAATCAAAATCCTTTTTAGCCACGTGGTTTTGTTTTATTTTATTTGTTGGGTAATTTTTTTGTCTGAAAGAAATCTTACTTATTTATTTTAAACTGTAAACTCTATCAAATTACAAACGTTTCTTCTGCATAAATTGATACATAAAAACGATATTTGCATAAATAATTAACAACTATTGATAGATGAGATCAAACAAGATTTGCAACAAATCTAAATGAAGCAGTTCCATTACTGGTTGCAGTACTGGGACATGAATGTAACATCTGTAGCATTTACACGCAAAAATGGAGTTTATCCGACGGCGGAGATCCATCGGACTCAGCCACGAGTCGACGATCGTGTGGTTAGGGAAGAACGCATGTCGACAATGGTGGACTTGTGAGCTCCCAACTTGATAGCCTCCTTGCTTGCCCTCAAGAACCTCGAAACCGCGCCTCTACAGTAGTCGTGAGCTTGCTTCACGTTCATCTTCTTCCCCATTTCATCCGATATACTGCTCAAGAAATGATCTCCATTCAAAACAGCAGCTAACTGCACCACCTCACTCTGAAATTCCGACAACCCCTTCGTTTCATCTGTGGCGCTCCTCCTCAAAGGAGTCACCTCGGGCAGAGCCACTGAAAAATCGAACATTGATCATGCTCATGTACTTCAGTATTTCAATTACACACTGTAAAAAATGCAAGGTGAACAATGCAGTTCCTCGAAACCTTGAAGTGTTAAGGGATGAGTAATTTACCGGGGCAATCGGTTCTTGGGGATGTTAGTTCGCTGAAAACTTGCTCGAACGTTCCAGCCCAAGCATCTCTATGAGTGAGGAAGTGGGACGAGAGATTGAAAATCTTCCTCATGGTTGCTGGAATGGACGAGTGTTCGTACTCTGAATTTTTAGTAGGGCCATTCGGCCTGCTTATCACTGCATACAAGAAAAGAAATACGATGCAATCAAGCCATTCGGTACAAGAGGCTAAAACTCGAGCAAATTCTTGCTAACGAACCCGGATCGTTTCAGCTCAACAAGGCATCAGCTAGCAAACTATACACCATAATAAGATCACTTTTCGATTATTCGCAACAAAACCATCTATAATATCTCCAACCAATCAATTTTTCCAGGAAATCAAACAAGAACACAAGAGATAACTAAGAATCAAGAACATTCAAATACTATAAACTACTCTATACGAAAAATCGAAGGCCAAAGCATCTAAAGATCATAAGCATACAAGAAACGTTTTTTCTGCATAATCGAAGCCGAAAAAACTCTCAATTCTCCTAGACCAAATATCCTGATATCCACCAATTCAAAATGCAGTATCAAAACAAGCACCATTGATGAAGACACGAAGAGCATCAATACGAGTAAAAACAGAGCAGAATCATTACCAGTCCCTTTCTTGATCCAAGGAGACACCATGATCGTGGGCACACGAACTCCAAGCCTATCGAACTTAAAGAAATACGGGGCCGGCCCCGTATTCCCATCCGGGTTGGGTATATCAACATATGGCGTCTGAACATGATCGTAGAACCCGCCATGTTCATCGTAAGTGATCACGAAAAGCGTCTGATTCCACTGCGGGCTCGCCCTCAGCGCCTCGTAGATCTCCTTCACCAGCTTCTGCCCATTGGCCACATCATGAGAGGGGTGATCGTCGTTCGCCGGAAACCCGATAATGTCGAAGTACCTGGGCTCAATCACGCTCAAATTGGGCAGTTTACCATCCCTAGCGTCCCTCTTGAACCTCAAATCGTAGTCGTGGAACTTGGAAACGTACTTCAGCTTCCTCAGATTTCTGTAGAACAGAGTGGTCGGAATGTTCTGGAAGTAGACGCCGAAATCGAGGCGGTCGTCGTGGAGGGAGTCGAAGATGGTCTGCTGCGGGTAGCCGGAGGCGAGCTGGCGCTTGACGTGGGAGGTGGAGCCGTGGGAGGTGGCGGAGTAGGCGAAGAGGCGGTTGGGCTGGGTGGGGCCGGGGATCGACGAGAACCACCGGTCGAAGACGGCGAATTCCTTGACCAGCTCGGCGAAGACGGGGAGGCTCGCCGGGCGGAACCCTTTCATGACGGTTTGGGGGAGGGTTTGGGAGACGGTGGAGGCCTGCTCGGCGAAGCCGGACATGGAGGGGATGGAGGCGGATCCGAACACCTGCGCCGCCACGTCCTCGAAGGAGTGGCCCGGGTCCGGATCCACGAACTCGGCGTCGTCGGAGAAGCAGATTCGCCGGGTGGAATTGGAGGCGACGGGGTTGCACTCGCGGCCGGTGACGCCGTCGATTGAGGGGTTGATTGATTGCTTCATCCACCCCAGCATGTGGTCGAACGACCGGTTCTCCAGCACCAAAACGACGACGGTTTTGATCGGCTGCTGCTGCTGCTGCTGCTGGAAGGATTGCGCGAAAATGGCGGAGAGTATGAGGAAATTGAGGACGACAACCCTCATTTCCACTTTCTTCTTCGCTCGAATTCGAGGGTTTCTGCTGAAATTGGGGCTTAAGGAAATGGGAATGGCGGCGGTGGAAGAAGAAGTCGAAGAATCGAAGATAAAAATATACTTTTTGCAGATGCAGTACAACTGTAGTTGTGATTAGGAGCAGAGATTAGGATAATGTTGGTGGTTGTTAACTCCAATCGCCATTGATGAACAGTGAAGCTCAGTCACGTGAGTACAGTATCTGTGCTGGATTCCAAAATCGTAAATATTTTATTTAAAATACACAATTTCCGAAATAAGATTATCTCGATTAGTAATTCAATCTGCAAATTATATCGAAACTCTGTGTGCGTAATGCATCGAAAATCAAGAAACGGATTTGCAGAATATATAGAGGGGGGAAGAAGAGGAAGAATGTGATTGAGAATGAGTGGGTGAATGAGGTGAAACGTGTCCATTACTATACACAGAGGTAACGACACAATTTTTTACGTGGCAATTTGTTGTTTCCATGCAATGCAACCCTTCCAGAATAAGATTTCTTAATATGGTAGTAGTAATTATTTTGTGAATATAGTTACGCGAACCCGCCACTTGCTAAATTGGAGTACAGATTTTTTGGGCATGTGAATAATTATAAATTAAAAAATATTGGTTTTAGAAATGTATTTCTACTCATGACTATTATATATTGATACATAAAAAATGCAATAGAGAATCTGACTCGATAAGCCGATTTTAAAATTAGGTAAATTGTGCATTCTTAATTTTGATGGTAACAAAATTATAAATACTTACTATCCTATACTAAGTAAACTACTTCAATCGTTTTCCACATGAAGCTTTCATCCATATTTTATTTTATTTTTCTCAAAATATTTAATGTCGAATTATGGTAACACACCACATGCAAAATGGCTAATTTTGCTGAAAAGGGAACAACAAAAGATTGTGATTATTCACGTTTGTTATATTTAATATTTCTAATGACACGATGAAGAAATAACATGAGTAAAATATGTGACGTTCTTTATTAGAAAAAAATAAAAATAAAAATAAAATCACAACCTCCCTGCTGTATCAGGAAATATCAGAGATCCACTCAATAAAAAGTGTAATGAACATGAACCCTTGATGGCTTGATGTATGCGTATTGGCATGCAACGATAATACACTCCCGCCGTCCCTTTATAGATGTTATGTTAATTGAATATACGTGAGACACCTCAAACTGAATTTCTCGCATTAAAATAGTAGTACAATAGATCAATGCACCTGACAGATATGAATTGCGGCCCCAACGAACGTAAGATCTTAGCCCATTCCTTTCAATAATTTCGGTATTATTTTTCCGGACAATAAATACCAGATTATTTTGACTATCCAAGGAATTTCACAAACAAATAAAGACAAGCTGTTTACAGTTAGAACATTATTACAAAGTCCAGTTATGAATTCATCAAATTATGATACTTCATAATTATACCACAGCAGCTTTATATTACCGTTGCTGCAGAAACCAATTTTTGTCGTCATAATCGCCACTGCAGAGTGTGTGTGTGTAAATGGAATCGAATTCAATTAATTTCCCGGTCGCCTCAAAAACGCCAAGACGCCTAAACCGGCAACTAATGCAGCTCCAGCAGCCACTGAGCTGTATGCCGAAGCCCAAGCATCTGCTTGCGCGTATTCCATACTTTTCGAGTTGGATCTCATCCGGGGACGTGTTGAGCCGGCATAGTCTAAATGCAATTTCAGTCCCTGTACAGATTACTTTCCGAGTTTATTATTCCCTTCGTTTGAAAGTTACTTTCATGTTCTAAGTAGAAGAACTGACCTTCCAACCAGCTAACCTGGCATGATCTACAGCTGCTTGAAGATCATTGTCGGATGCAAGTACAACCTTGTCCTTGTCTTCATCTTCATACTAGAGAATTGTGGCCATCAAGAGAATAAGACTTGGAAATACAGAAAACAGAACTGCCAGGAAGGCAGAGAGAGTCAAGAGTGTATATTACCAGAATTTGAGGAAGGTTGTCACGATCAATTTCATCTCCTAGTCTCTGAAGAATTGCTGCTATAAGGTCAGCCAAACTTTGTGTACCTAACATAATGTGACGCAAAAATTAGTTGTAATATAGGAGGACACAGTTTTCCTCACAAGAAACACAGTACACACACATATATAAATGTAGCTTATTCTTCAAGAGCACAAAACTTGGAGGCAAAAATAGTCAGCAGCTCCTGAAACTATGCTAGGATACCCAGACCATTGTTCACGCTAAAGGAAGCAGATTTTAAAACTTACCACATAAAAATCTATGCATCCTTCCTTTCCCATCTTGAATCTTGAAAGCAAACATGCTGGAGGGTGAAGTAGAATAAGCAATAGATCGGCCCATTTCTCCTCCATCAGAAGGCATCTTCAAGGAATTCTCACTGAAATATCATCAGAATTGTAAGAAACTAGAAACAAGAAATTGTAAATCAACAGTTAAGTGCACAACCTTCGAGTCTCGTCATCATCATCCGGAGTTAATTCCATAGCAGAATCCCAGAACTTCTGTAACATGGTGTGTGTGGCCTCACCGTTGACTTGTGCAGCACTCCCAACCTGGAAATTGAAGAAAATAATCAGAGAATAAAATCTTCAGAAAGTACATAGTGCAACATTGTAGATTCTAATTAGCATCAATGTTAGTGGGAACTGCAGAAAGTTCTAGCTAATCCTGCCACATGCCCCGCCACAGCAATTTAGTAAAATCAACGCACCAAAGATTCCAATATAAAAGCAATGACGTGTAAATTCTCTTAATTCCGGTGCTCTTAGTTCAAGTTAGTTGATCTATAATTAATTATCCATGCTAGGAAGGTTTGGATTAACTTACTGTGGCTATGGCAGCATGAGTTATATGAAGCACATCAACAACAGCTACGGCCACTCCTTCTGTATCATTGTCACAAAATATTAGGTCTGGAATTGATAATCTGCAAATCACTACAAAATCTTCTGCAACATAACATGCTGAGATATCGACCTTTATCAACAACCGGAAGGTGTAAAAATTTCCCATCATGCATGGTATGAAGAGCATCAACAATAGGTGTATCAATTGTAGCACATTCTGGATTAGGTGTCATCACCTGGAGAATTGTTTCAGAAAGAGGAAAAATGAGTTACATAAGTATACCATATTAATTACCCAGAAAACAGAAACTTGATGACAGATAGTGAAAAAGGCCATTATGAATGATACTCAACCAAAATAAGCAGGATATAGAGATGGATCTGGCTGAGAAACCCAATCAAGAGGAGAAAAATAGAGAAACCTACCTTCTCCACTAGCGTAGACCCTGGAGGAAGATCCTGAGCTATGACCCTCATCAGCATGTCTTTTGAACTAAAACAAGTATGGTACATGAGTGAGCACTAAAAGTAAATGACGCAAAATTTCACAGATCGTACATGCAGCACTTAGCATCCAAATGAAGGGAAAGCTCACGTCAGTATCCCTCGCGGTTTATTTTCTACAATTACTATGGCAGAGCTGGCTTGAACTTCAAGCATCTTTTTTGCAGCCACTAGCACAGTGTCACTTGGATCTACTGTAGCAATCCTAGCAAACCACGGGGGTTAGTTGGAATATCCAAGTCTATAATCATCTTGCTGCAGCCAAAAGATGCATGCTGCGGTTAGAGTTAATAGCAAAGTGAAGATATTACCTACTTTGAGTTCTCAGGGATTATAGTGGACAAGGAGGGTGTGAACATTCGCTCTCGAAGTGTCTCTATGAACGTGTTTGGACCTATATGTCATCATGTTAAATAATTGAATCAGTAGCAATTGCCAAATGAATGACCGTGATTATTGTACATGGATACACTAGCAAAGGAAAGATGAAACAAAGAGGCAAAAGTAAAATCTGCAAGAAAGCGAGAAAATTAATGGAGAATGCATGCACCAACCAGAAACTGTTGTCCCCCAATGTTTCTCCACGCCTTCAACAGCAGCTGCAATTGCCTTTCCCTTCTCAGCTGCCCTCTCCAGACGAGCGATAGCATCATACAAGCATTTTGCAATGTCTAGTAAAGCAATAACCTCCCCCTTTTCAACAACGGGTAAATGTCTAAACTTTCCTGTGGAAAACAAATAGTTTGCAACGAATGAGATTCTAAAACAAGAATCATAGATTGAATCCTGATGTTTGAGAGGAAAGAGACCTTGAACCATTTTTTGCAAGGCTTCAACAGCTAGAGACTCGGAAAGCACAAATACTGGATTCCTAGTCATGACCTTAGATACAGGAGTTTCCTCAATATTAACATCTTGAGCAATGACTTTCATAGCTATATCCTTCATTGCAGAAAAGGAAAATTCCATTACTTCCAAGAAATGAAATGAAAACGAGCAATGTAGGGACTTGTAAAAGACTGGAACTAGCTTGCAGGTGCATGTATGTCCCTCCAACCAGTACCTTATCGGTCAGGATTCCACACAATAATGCATTTGAATCAGTTAGCAATAAAGCATCAACCCTACGGGCAGCCATCCGTCGACAAGCCTCGATTATAGTTGTAGTTTCAGGTACTGTCAAGGCTTTTGATAGCCTTAATCTCTTGACAGTTCGTTCTCCTGCGAATCCCCTGGTTCAGATTTGAAGAACAGTACTTCTTAAACATCATGGAATAACTCTTGACATTAGATATTAGTTGCAGACATCCTTTTCATGTAACTCCCAATAGCAAACTAATTGAACTGCTGAAGCATTCCTTTAATATTTCACTTGGAAAAAATATCTAATTCAACAAACAGTAGACAAATGATACTTAACTTTAACTTTCCAGCCACGTTTTTGGACATAATAATAGCCACTAAGAAACAAACTAAGCAATGTGTGAAAAGTGAAGAACTGAATAATTGAAAGGAGTACGCAAGTTTATTTTCTCTTCACTACTTTTCTATCTAAAGTCTAAACTAGTGAAACGAGCAGCAGTTATACTATTTTTCTCCAGAGTTCTTGTTTTAAATTACTTGTAACAGAAATCCCCAGGGTCCATCTTTGTGTACTACCACCTTACTTCAAGTGGTTTATGGTTTACACAGTTGACAGAAACCCAAGGGAAGCTACAATTAACCTTCAAACTATGATTGCATGAATCAAACTAAGTAACTGAAGAACCTAAAAACTCTCCTCACTGGCAAATAAAAAAACTGAAGCAACGCTGAACTCGATTTCAGTTTTTACACAGTAGCTTCACCGATGAGTGAAACACGTTTTCACTATATGGTAGAAATCAATTGCTTTCATCCAATACATTACTTGCTCTTCACAAATCGAAGCGGAATAAATATTCACATACTTTACGGCATTCATTCAATTCAGATAAACGAGACCACAAGCACACAATTATTCCATTTAATGCCATCCACCACACTAAAGGAATCTGCTCAAAAACTTCAACATCCATACAGAAAATTCATTAACACGATTTCGCAATAACAACATTTCCAAACCGATGCTTCGACCAAAAACAAAAGAGATAGCGTACATGGTACGGGAAGTGGACATAGATTTGCGGGGGTTCGAGGGAGGAATCCCGATTCCTCCTTCTCCGCCGCCGTTCTCAGCAATAGATTTCCTCCTGTTCAACGTCACGCTCCTCCTAGCCGACGTCCCGCCCGGAGCCGCCGCCGACATCTCCCCGATCGGAAAAGGTTGACGAAACTACAAATTCATCGGCGAATCAGTACACGCATCGAAAATCGAACCAAAAAAAATCGCTCAGACATCATCACAGCTGTTTCAAAACCAAGTCAAAGCATCAATCGTGAAAGCAAGTGGAGTTATTGCAGCTTACAAATGGCGGTTGAATGAGCAGAGAAATTGAATTAACGGAGAATTTTTCGCGTGGATAAATGAGTACGAAAAGGGAAGAAATGCCCGCGTGAGAAACGGAAGGGTGAGGATTTTCGCTGTTACGCTTTGTGTCCTAAATATTGTAATTAAAAAGAGAGAAGTGATATGCTACTCCCTCTATGGTGCTCACCTCCGTCGGCACCTTCGTCGTTTTATTATTTTGATATTATTTTGTTCGATTTTTTCAATTGTGTTATATTCTAGTACCTTAAAAATAATTATAGAAATCATAAAATTAAAAAAATAAATAAAGATCAAGCTCAAATGATTTTATTAGTCATTTTGAAGTTAAAAATCAAAATAAATAAATCGGGTTTTGATTTTTTTGGTTTTATAATTTTTATAATTATTTTTAAGGTACTAGAATATAATACAATTGAAAAATTCGAACAAAGTATTATCAAGATGATAAAACGACGAAGGTGCCCACGGAGGTGAGCACCATAGAGGGAGTAGCATATCATTTCTCATTAAAAAGAATTCGAAATTAAAAGAATTAGTGACGTGGATTTAGGCTCTGGACCAATGGCGACGAATCCGGGCCGAGAAATGGATTGCAAAAATTGGACCCGGGCCCATTTAGCAAATTCCCTAAATTGCCATTTTTAATTTTACAATAAATGACATTTATTGTGTTTAATAAATGAAATAACCTCATAAATTGTGTCGTCCTATTTTATTGTATAGCTAGATTTGTCTATTTTTTAGCATCAGAAATTCAAATAATGAAGGTATTTTTGCCTATAGCTACTGCCTCCATCTCACGAAAGTAGTCCAGTTTGACTTTGGACTTTTCAGGCACGTGTTTCCAGCGAAACCTAGTACGGGTTTTAAATTATAATTTTGAGATATTTTTTCTTTCACGAGATACTATGACATTCGTACTATATCGTAAAAGAAAAAATACTTTAAAATTATGTTTTAAAACCCGTACTAGATTTCGGTGGAAACACGTGCCCAAAAAGTCAAAAGTGAAACTGGACTACTTTCGTGAGATGGAATAGTATTATTAATATTATTGTTGCAATCTTCCAACAACCCACGCTATACTATCTATGCTCTCCACCCATACATAGTCAATATACCAAATCACCACGCCTTTATTTGATATTCCATACGCCTTTTTTAAGTTGAGTTATGTTTTTTTGCGACTTCTGACAAGCTTTTTCACGTTTGTAGATGATTGAATTTTATAATGGATTTTTGAAGAAAAATTTTCTTTTACGGGATACTACAAGTACTACAACATTTCTAGTATCCCGTAAATGTGAAAAAAAAATAATTCAAAAACCCATTTTTAAATTCATCATCTATAAGCGTGTCAGAATCGCAAAAAGAAATGACTCAACTTGAAAGGTGTCAGAAATCTCAAAAGGAAATGACTCAACTTGAAAGGGACACACTAACAGAGGAAGTAAAAAATTGTACTCTCTCCGTTTTTTTTTTTTCGACGTCCTGTTTTCTATTTTGGGACGTTTTTTTTCAGACGTCCTGTTTTCTTTTAAGGCCCAACAAACACCACTTTTATCTTTAACATTACATTTATCTTTTAACTCACACCACATATTAATTTTTTATTATATTTCTTAAATATCGTGCCGAAAAGAAACAGGACGTCTAGAAAAAAAAAAACGGAGGGAGTACTCTTTTCATCTCCAGGCTAGGTGACGCATTTGCTTTCGACACGAAAATTAAGAAAGATTTGTTTAAATTGAAATGTTAAAAAAGTGATTTATGGATATAATTATTTTTAAATAAGGAGATGTGTCATGTAGGTCGGGACGTCCCAAAAAGAAACACCAAATCATCTAATGAAAATTTTCAAAAGATAGCCCATATAACATCTAAGAAACCTAGATGAAGGTGTATTATACAGTATATTGAACAATCTATACACATACATGCTACAAACCTAATTACATGAGTGTGTGTGTGTGTGTGTTTTCCTCTAAAGGAAACAAGCATGTTGATGAAATCATGAGGTGCAGAATTTTGTTGCATTATCAACTCCCACAATTTGGAAATGCCAGAATCTGCCCTTGGAAGAAACCAGATTCTCCTCACACAGGAATTCCCATGAGAACCACTTCTCAATCATTCTATCAACATCATGCACTATAACATGAGTGGTGTTCTTCCCTCTCCCTCTTCTTGCAAGCATGCTAGCTGTGTAGATGGAGGCCATCCTACCTGGTGAGTCAGGTGTGCTTCCTCTGGGGCCATCCACAATCACATAGTCCCACGTCGTGTCGATCACTTCCCTCGGGAGATTCGAGAGTGCCAGGCTGCATTTTGAAGATTTAGGCAGTTGAAACTTTGGCAAACAATAATCAGGATTCTCTCTTGCAGCTCTCAGATGCAGGTAAGCTTCTGAAGCTAATGTGTGGTACATGATCTTGTGGACTCGAGTGTTGTTCACCGGCCTTGTTTCTTCGAGGTGGTACTCCTCGAGGAAGAGGGTGACTCCGCCGGTGTTGAGATTCTTGATTCTTGAGTATTGATCCGAGTTTCCGAAGACTAGGAGGTTGCAGGGGACTCTGTGTGAGAGGAGGTTTGAGATGAATCTTGTTTCCTTCTTTGTTAATGTGGACCTACCTTTCAGTGGAGGCTTTGAAGAAGAAGAGGAGGAGGAGCTGTTCTTCCTACACATTGGTGGAGATGAGGAGCAATCATGGTGGCGGATCGAGGGAAAGGCGGAGGAAGGTATAGAAACAGAGAAGTTAGCGAAGATGCTTAGATTCAAGAACCGGAAGACGGAGGCAATGCAGAGAATGAAAACTAGAGCCGGTATGATCCTATTCTTTGCGATCTTCATCCTCCGATTTTGATGGAGGATCCGCTTGAGGCGAGATTTCGGATCGACCCGAGAGAGGAGGGGAGTTTTGGGAGTGAGGGAAGGAGGATGGTAATAGGTGGTTTCTGGTGGCATGTTTTGAAGCTTTGGCACCACAGCTACAATGTCACCTTCATTATAGTTTTTTTCATGGTGAATTGATGAATCAATATATTGGTGGTGTTCTTGAGTGAGGGAGAAGGGATGATTTCTTTTTTTTTTAAATTTATTTGCTTTGTTTTGAAGGCATGTCTTTATTTTAGTGGGATTTTAGTTTGGATCTTGTTTAGTGAAAAGTTTGAGGATTTATGGTGTTTTGTGTAAACTAGATTATGCAATGTTGTTGGGTTTGTTGGAAGGAGACTATCAATTAGTTGAATTGTGCCAAGTGAAGCCCTTTTTTGGCAACTCTCCTCTATTTCAATACGACGTGACATCTACTATTGCACCGCTAGATGTTCGTCACGTCTTAATAAAACGTGGTGAACAGATGATAGTAAAGTAGAGATGTCACACAAAAATGTAATTTGAAGTAAATAAACCGAATTAAGAAATAGTTTACAATTTTTTATTTTTTATTTCATTTTTATATGTTAGATGCTTGGTTTTATCGGATATTCGGCTGGACAAGTTAGACAGTCATTTTCTGCAGCAGCTGGCGATATTCATAAACACTTATTTTCATTTTATTTTATGTTTCAAAAGTATATTGTAAGGCTGTGTTCTCTATGATGCGAAATAAAATGAGAGAAAAGAGAAAATTACACTATAAATTACACTCCTTTTCTCCTCTTTTGTCGCCTTTTATCAATGAGGTAGGATTTTACTCCTTAAATTAGAGTAAATATTTACAACACCAAATTGGAGAGATAATACTTTCTCTCCATTGTAGTGCAAATGAAGGGGGGGAAATAGAAAATGTGAGAAAAGGTGAGAAAAAGGGTAGAGTTTATAAGGTGATTTTCTCTTTTCTCTCATTTTCTTTCGCATCAAAGAGAACGCAACCTAAGAAGAAAATATTACCTGTGTAAATTAAAATATGAAGCATACTATAATATAAATCACACTACAGTAAAGGTGGTCAAATGCTTGATTAAGTTATGTAACGGCTAATCATCAAATGATAGAGTAAAATCAAGACATAGTCCAAAAATGGAGGATTTTCCATCCAGCGGTTGGTGTCTGATTTCAACCACCACCTCTCTCTCTCTCTCTCTCTCTCTCTCTCTCTCTCTCTCACACACACATGTGAGAAAGGTACCTGGTAGTTCAAATGCTAAGTCAATCTAGAGATAGAGAGAGAGAGAGAGATTCATCCATGGCTTGACTCAGTCAGTCCCTGATGATGTAAGGTCTACTTTCTCATTCATTCATTCAGAAAGAAAGAAACATAGTATATAATTCTATAATACTTTTCACACTTGAGACTTCCTCTGCTGGAAATATTCCTACTTGTTTTGTTTGGTTTCTACACTAGTTTATGATAAAAATGAGCTCATCCCTCTCTCAACTATGCCTCCCTTCCATCACTCCCTTTCTTCTCCCCATTTTTTAACTCAAATCAAACACAGCATGTCCCTTTCGCATACCGAATATTTTACTCGCTCCCCCCTATCAGGATGCTTCGAGTAACCCTCTTGCTATTGTATAATAATAATCACCGGTTGTAATAAATCAAGAAACAAACGAAGGAAGAAAACGATGCAATTCCAATGATTTTTTCCATACCACAACGTTAACATCGTTATTGTCTCTTACCTTCTCTAGATTTGCCTCTGCTCTACTATTAAAAAAGCTCTGATCCCCATCAGCATAACAGCTACACTTGTTGACTTTCCCTGCAACTCCATCGACCATCCATCCCTGCGTCTGGTGCGCTTCGGTTTCATCTCCTGATTCTAGAACGATCCATCAGTTTATGGGCAGGGAAAGATCAGTCACAACCATGGAAAAGAACAGTGAGAAACTTGCAGTTATAACTCCAGCTATGAAGGTAAGTGAACATGACCACTCTTGAAACTCGAAATAGAAAGAGTCTCGTGTTTGAAATACTGAAAACTGTTATGTTCTTGAAATTCAGGGAACCAAAGAAGAAGATATGAGGAAATCGTTATTCAGTTCAGCAAAATCACCCACTGAAAACGGCAGACCAAGCAGCATGGTTTTTAAGGTAAGAACAATAACAAAATTTACCTTTCTCGTCGATACAATAATCTCAGAAACACATCTGATTTCGGTTCTATATGGAAAATTGAAACAGAAAGCTCCTAGAGTAATACCAGCTCATATAGTTGCTGAAGCCATATCAACACTACACGGCCTCGACCTCAGGTGGTCAGGACCCATAACTCCGACTGAAATGCAATACGTGGAACAATATGTGGTGGCCAAGTATCCAGAATACTCCAACGCGCTCGTGGAGGGAGGAGAGAAAACTGATCTATATAATCTCTGTGTCACAGAAAACCTCTCAGAACCCCAGTTAGATGACAGGAAAAAGTCACCAAGAGGATTTTCGAGAGATACGTTCGGGAGCAGCCTACCTGATCTCGAGAATACACAGCTCGAGCCATCAAGATTGCTAAGCATCCTGACCAAGAAGTCGTCCTTTGTTGGAAGCTTCGTCTCGATTCCTGAAATTCAAGCTAGAAACAAGGTTCTCAAACACTGTGGATTACCTGATGAGGAATATCTTGTGCTCTTCACACAGAACTATAAGGATGCAATGATGTTGGTTGGAGAGAGTTATCCCTTCTTCAAGGGGAACTATTACCTGACTATCATTGGGGAAGAAGCTGATTTTGTGAAAGAGTTTGCAACATATAAGGAATCGAGAGTGATCGCAGCACCGGAATCTTGGTTGGATTTGAGGATTAAGGGTTCACAGCTTAGTCATTATTTCAGAAGGAAATGCAAGCACACTCCTAAAGGGTTGTTTTCTTACCCGGTTGAAGTGAACGGGACGCGATACTCCATGCACTGGATTTCTGAAGCCCACCGCAACTCATGGCATGTTCTGCTTGATGCGACAGCATTGGTTGTTGGAGAAGATAAGCTGAACCTTGCACTGTATAGGCCAGATTTCGTGCTATGCAGTCCTGATACTACGAATGCTCAATCGTCAAAGGTTACCTGCCTCTTGGTAAGAAGGAAATCCTTTGACATGTCAGCCTCCTCTGCAGCAGCGCATGAGTAAAGTTATTCTGTATAAACCTGCAAGAACCTTAAAGTTTAGTTACCAAGTCAAAGAGAGTTTAGTAGACATGTTCACAATGAAAATAAACCTCTTCACTTGCTCAAAGCATCATTTTCACGTTATGCATAAGATTAGAAAATTTCTTCCATTACATGAATAAGGTTTTCAGCTGTCAGAAAGCTGTATCTTTACACAACCTGCAGAATACAGGTAGCATTCTCTAATCATAATATTTTTTTACTATAGAGAGCTTAATTTCCATACGATATATGCAAGCTGCTGGACATCTGCATACAAAGCCGATTAGTAGCATCCTTTCCTGCATTCTTAGACTTCTTTCTATTCATTCATCTTCTCCTCGCCACCCAAAAGAGTAAAAGCATGCATCTAAGAATCTATTGCAAAGGTATGTATGAAAGATGATACCTGCATCAATTGACATAACCAGCTAGATTATGAACCTAAAGCATATGATATCCTGCAATTGCTGGAAATTTTCATGTATTCCTTGACTTGCGGTCTCGGGTTTATGTATTGTTATCTTGCATTCAAGTATGAAATCGCCAATTGATACAATATAGTATCCCAGAATACAGAAATGAATGTTAGTATGTTTAGGGAAATCTGCATCAAAATGTCCAATAGCAGCATTTAGCAATTGCCAATTGTCAGAATCTGTTAGAAGAATTTGACAATTGCAATGCATGCAAGCTCTTATCGAGATGGCTATGGCAATGTGATGGATGCATCACAGAACAACAGTGCATAGCATGTGATGGATGAATCGCAGAACAACAGTGGAATCCATAAACGATTAACTCTACTCGGAAAAAAGGATGCCCAGAATACTTTTCAGAGTTAAAACATCAAAATTAATTCAGACACACGACTGTCTACGCTTATGTTAACAATCTAAGTAAAGCAACTGCATCAATGTATGTGATCCTTATGTATTGTAAACCCAATATGGCCAAAAGTAGAAACTTCCTTATTAAAACATTCAACAGAAGGAAGAAGATCAAACTAATGGTATCCAGTAGATACCAATAACTACATAAAGCAAACCTCACACATTTGAACAGTGAATGTCAAAACTCAAGTACAGACAACTAACTTACAAGCCAACTTATAACTGGATCTGTTACTGATATCTATTTTTCGCTGCAAATATCCAAACCAAAGCATAATCCTTCTCATCAATATTTGATTCTTCCATCGCCCTCTGTTATAACATCTTTGAAAGCTCCTCCACTAGGGATCATGGGCAAGACGTGCTCTTGATGTGGGACAATAACATCCAACAAATACGGCCCAGGAGTCTCCAACATTTTCTGTATTGCTGCCTTAACATCTTCCTTCCTTGTCACACGAGCTGCAGGTATATCACAAGCCTCTGCAAACTTCAACATATCAGGGAAGATTTCCGACTCGTTGGAAGGGTTTCCAAGATAAGTATGCGCTCGATTGGCCTTGTAGAAGCGATCTTCCCACTGGACCACCATACCAAGATGTTGGTTGTTCAACAGCATAATCTTGACAGGAAGGTTCTCCACACGGATAGTAGCCAACTCTTGAACATTCATTATAAAGCTCCCATCACCATCTATGTCTACCACTACTGCATCTGGTCTTGCAACAGCAGCCCCCATTGCAGCAGGGAGTCCGAAACCCATTGCTCCTAAACCACCCGAAGTCAGCCACTGACGTGGCTTATTGTACTTATAGAATTGCGCAGACCACATCTGATGCTGTCCGACGCCAGTGCTGATGATTGCATTCCCTCCTGTGAGTTCATCAAGAACTTGAATTGCATACTGAGGAGGAATGGCATCACCAAATGTCTTGTATGCCAGAGGAAACTTCGTCTTTTGCTCCTTTAACTCTTCCCTCCAGGGAGAAAAGTCGAGATTAATCTCACCCCGCTTAGCTTCCAATATTGAATTCAAGCCTTGCAAAGCAAATTTAATGTCAGCGCAGATGGAGACATGTGGCTGCTTGTTCTTCCCAATCTCAGCAGAATCAATGTCGATGTGGACAATCTTCGCTCTACTTGCAAATGCTTCCAATTTACCAGTTACACGGTCATCAAACCTAACCCCAAAAGCAAGCAACAAATCGCTCTTGTCTACTGCATAATTTGCATAAACGGTACCATGCATTCCCAGCATTTGCAATGCGCATTCCTCATCCGAACCAGGATATGAACCGAGACCCATCAGTGTGCTGGCGACAGGAATTCCTGTGAGCTCCACAAATTTCTTTAGCTCCTCACTCGAATTCAAACAACCACCACCCACATAAAGAACAGGCTTTTTCGACTCCGATATCAGTCTAACTATCTGTTCGAGCAGAACCCCACTCGGAGGCTTAGGCAACCTAGACAAGTATCCACCCAACCTCATAGGCTGATCCCAATTCGGAACCACCATTTGCTGTTGGATATCCTTCGGCACATCAATCAGAACCGGACCAGGCCTACCCGATCGGGCAATGAAAAATGCTTCTTTCACGATTCTAGGAATATCTTCAACATCTAGAACAAGGTAGTTATGCTTGGTGATCGACCTAGTTACCTCAACGATGGGGGTCTCTTGGAAAGCGTCCGTGCCGATCATCCGCCTCGGCACTTGCCCCGTGATCGCCACCATTGGAATGCTGTCGAGGAGCGCATCCGCTAGTCCAGACACCAGATTGGTAGCTCCAGGGCCGGACGTGGCGATGCAGACGCCCGGTCGGCCAGAAGCCCGCGCGTAGCCCTCGGCGGCGAAGACGCCCCCCTGTTCGTGGCGGGGGAGCACATTCCGTATGACCCCAGAGCGCGTCAGCGCCTGGTGGATCTCCATCGACGCGCCACCGGGGTAGGCGAAGACGTCAGTGACACCCTCCCGCTCCAGCGCCTCCACCAAAACGTCGCAGCCCTTGCGGGGTTCGTCAGCAGCGAATCTGGAAACGAACGTCTCCTGGTGGAGCACTGTCTCTTCGGGAGAAGCTAACACATTTGAGATTTGGAGCGCGCGGCGGCAGGAAATGGCGGCGGCTGACGGCTTTTGAGGGTTATGAGGGAAAGGGAGGGTGAATCTGGACAGAAGCTTCGGCGAATTGCAGAGAGAGTGGCGCTGGGAGGCCTTGAAGGACGTGGATGTCGGAGCGGAGGTCGCCATTTCCGGCAATGGAGCAGCGGCGGCTACGGCGAATGCGACGGCGGGTTCACTGGGTTAGGGTTTTTCTATGGCGGTGAGTGAAGGGAGATGTGTTCAATTTGCGAGACAAATCTTATTCAAGTGATATACGAGTGGTCGAAAATGCCCCTAATCAACTGATAGAACCACGTGTGGCGGCTAATACTCAATTGATGATAAGAATAAAGGAGCAGTGAAAAAACAAAAAGGGAAAAAAAAAAAAAAAAAAAAAAAAAAAAAAAAAAAAAAAAAAAAAAGTAAAATGGCACTTGAGTAATAATCCACCATTTGAAAGGGCAAAGAAGGGATATCACATACCGTCATCCTTCGTTGACTTCAACCAATCTTGAAACCCCACACGGTCGAAATCGAAATAGGAGTACATTTTCCCCCTTTCCCCAATATAAAAAACCCCCACTCTGTGCCCTAATTCATATCGAATCCAGATCCAGGCGAAGAACAAAATCAATCGAATTTGAATTCGAAGTCGAAGTTGCAGTCGATAATGGACGCTCTTGACTCTGTTTTCGATCCATTGAGGGATTTCGCCAAGGACAGCGTTCGTCTCGTCAAGCGATGCCACAAGCCTGATCGCAAAGGTAAGGTTCCTCTGATTCTGATGTAATCTTTTTTCTTTTTTGGATTCTTGGAAGATTAATCGGTGATTGGAAGAATGGGAAATGTATCTGATTAGTCGAATTTTGATGTGTGCGTGCAGAGTTCACAAAGGTGGCCACTCGAACGGCGATCGGCTTCGTCGTGATGGGATTCGTCGGATTTTTCGTCAAGTTGATTTTCATTCCCATCAACAATATTATCGTGGGCGCTGCTTGATTTTTCTTTTCCTTAGGTATATTCTCGTTCTTTGATCTGTCACTTTATTTTAATTTTAGTTTTGCTCTAGTATTGGCTGCCTCAATTTTGTGTTTTGAATTTGTTGTCGATTGTGTTACACCATGAACTAAGGTGGCCTAGAGTGATCGAGGGAAATAATTGAATGTTGTCCTGCCGTAGCTGTTCTAGAAATCTATCGATCAAACCCCGTTTTCATCGCATTTTCTTAGAAATTATGTGCCAAAGTATCAGTGGCGTTTGCAGAAATTTGATTGGAGGGTGCTATGTTTAATAAAAAACAATTCTAATGGTAAAAAAAATTGATTTTTTTAAAAATAAAATAAAATATATAAGGTGAAAAAAAACCGTTTTTCGGAGAAGGGGGGTGTTGGAGCTTCCCCCAGCTCCCCCCTAAATCCGCCACTGCCGAAGTTTGTTTTTCTAGTGCTTGTTATGAAACAGACTGGCTTATGTGCGAGCTTCAGAGTTTGAAGCTCTAGCATTGTTTCAAGTGTCATAAATTCTGACACCTGTCAATTTAGATCATACCCATGAAGTGGAAAATGCAATAATAGTTTATAAGTTTACAGTAAATTCCATTTGAAGATTGCTGGTATATGGTGTTAGAGTGCTGACATTAGCGGAACCTATGTCTCCACGGCCGACCTGTTTTGTGAATTCACTTACGGACCTTTTTCATCCTTTGAGGAACCGTTTTCAATTCTCATTCCCATGCATCCTTTTGGAGAGCTTATCTTGCCGTTTTTTGTGGGTTAATTCTGACATGTGTATGCGTGCAAGTACACGTATGGTTCATGTGTACATACGGTTAAATGCAGTGATATGTTGTATCTATTACTTCCACACCGATGATATATGGCTTGAAGAGAAGAGTTATAGAATTTCTCATGAAGATCTTTCTCTTCTAATCATAGTATGTGATACTGTATTGCCTCCATGGATGTCTGTTTTCGCACAAGTCGTGTAAATGTTTTACTTCGTTTATGTATTAGTGAAATCCATCTGATGAATGCACATCCTACTACTCACCTTAGCTTATCAACATTTATGGCGTTCTTAATTCGCGGATAACATTTATGACATTTTGAATTGCAGGCTTCCCTCTAGAATGAGAACCCTGGTCGACAATCGCATAGTGGGGAAAGACTGGTTGCTCAGAAGATTATTTGTTCGACTTCACAATCTGTAGAATTTCTCCTAGCCTGTGAACTTTGTGTGTTTCTTTAATGTAGACTCTTACATACGTGAGTATGCTTGCTTCGCCTAATTCATGTCTTTTTTCTATACGATTCACACATATACTCGTCTTTAGTATTGAGTTGAGAGAACGTTGTCCAAACGAGGTAGTAATCTTAGACATACAGTCGATAAACCCCATTTTCTCGTGATCAAGTTACAGCCTCTGTTCGAAAGAGCATTACCTCAAACATTGAAAGTTAGCATATTGAACGGATCAAAACTTAGCAAATGTTAAAAGAAAAGTTAGCATGTGAATCAAAATGTAGCAGATATTACAAACAAGAGAAGCTACTTAAAATTTAAAAATCAACAAGAGAAGCTCCCTTCATTCACTAATAGAGCCATGCCATGTTGTAAAGTTAAGACATCAATCTATCAACTTCCAATATGTCACTAAGAAGGGGAAAATGTGAATGAAGGGAGCTCGAAGTCCCGAATCTGATGCAGCCCGTAGATCGTAGATTTCACTTCATGGGCCAAGAATTAAAAATGATATGGGTTGAAGATTGAAGATTCTACTTCATGGGCCAAGAATTAAAAATGATATGGGTTGAAGATTGAAGATATTGTTTAATGGTTTATTTATTTATTTTTATCAATTTTCGTTTTTATCTAGTTCTCTAGTTGATAGGGTTATTTTAAGCATTATTTTGGAGATTTTATTCCTTTTTAGATTAGGATTTGGTTTAATATCTTTCATGATAAGTTTTTAAGTAGTTTCCTTATAGAATTAACACTTTTCGAAGCCTATAAATAAGGTGCATTCATAGGTGACAAAAATTAGATCTTTATTCATTAATAATATTTAGTTTATTTCTCTTATGAGATTTATTCTTTTGGTGTGACCAAGAATTTCTTTATCCGACGAATCAATCGAGTTCATCACCCTCGTTTGTGTGTCATTTATCGTCTCCATGTGACTGAGGCAATCACCACTTGGGGGTGTAGGGGTTTTTATGCCGATTTCTATATCATTTGTGGGGTTACACTGTAAGTATATTGGGATATTCCATATGTTCAATCAATTTCGAGTCTTCCACTTGCGTCTTGTGTGTTATCGGTCGTCAAAGATCGTATCAAAATCAAAATCATATGTTTGTATTAGGGAACTTTAAATAAAATATACTTAATTTTGATAGTATGTAATGTTATTATGTAATCTATAACTTCGAATAATATTAGGAAACTAAAAACTAATGCCCATCCAATTATTATTAATTTTTATATAATACTCCCTCCGTCCTTAAATAAGTGTCCCGAGCCGTCAAAAATTTTGTCCCTAAATAAGTGTCCTATCACATTTTTCCAAGCAAAAATTACACAAAACTACCAAAACTACCCTTTCTTGAAAATCTAAAAGTGGGATAAAGACAAAAATAAATAAATAAATAATCAAGGATTTTAAGGGCATAAGTGTCAATTTACCCTTCTCCTTGGTTTGCACAAAATGGCGGCTCGGGACACTTATTTAAGGACGGAGGGAGTAATATATATGCAATTATTATTATTCCGTACTATAATAAAACAAGTGATTTTTTTTTTCCGAAACAAGACATTAACACAAAAATACTCCTTACAAGCGTAGTAATCAAGTCAAAAAAAAATCCATGCAAGATTCTAGGAAAGTAGATACCGAAATATTATTGGTCCACGTGGGCGCTTAAACTGAGTTTCTCTCATGTTCGGAAAAGGAAACAGAATCCCTACAAGGTAATAATGGCGATTTCATAGGGCAAAATCCCCATACTTTCCATCCAAGAAACTCCTTCATCTCCCTCCATACTACACTATATATACAAATCCCTAGGGTTTCGATCTCCCCACACCCAATTCTTTCCTTCTCCGATTCACTACAGAGATGATTTCCGCCGCCGCAGTGCAGCCGCTGAAGATGCGACGGGCGCCGGAGCCCGTGCGCCACCGCTCGGGGATGGAGAGGTACAAGGTTTTCAACAAGATAAGCCAGGGCACATACGGCGCCGTTTACAGGGCGTGGGACCTCGAGAAGGAGGAACTCGTCGCGATCAAGCATGAGTTCCACGGCCTCTCCACATCGACTAAGCGGGAGATCGCCGTGCTCAAATCCCTCCGCCGCCGCCACGCGTCGATTGTGGACCTTAAGGAGGTCGTCGTGGATTCCTCCCGCCGCGTGTTTGTTGTGATGGAGTATCTGCCCTTCGATCTGAAGCGGTTCGTCGACGCGAGGCCGCAGCCGTGCGCCGCGGCGGAGGTGAAGGGGTTTATGAAGCAGATCCTCCGCGGCGTCGAGTTTCTGCATGGATGCGGCGTGACTCACCGGGATCTGAAGCCGTCGAACATCCTCGTTGATAGGGAGGGGAGGAATCTGAAGATCTGCGATTTTGGGTGCTCGCGGCGGCTCGGGAGGGGAACGGGCGACGGCGCGTGCACCCCAGGCGTGGTGACGCTGTGGTACAGAGCGCCGGAGGTTCTGATCGGGGCGGAGACGTACACCTCCGCCGTCGACATGTGGTCGGTGGGGTGCATCATGGCGGAGCTGGCGATGAAGGAGGTGCTGTTCCCGGGGACATCGGAGCTCGATCAACTCCGCCGCATACGGAAGACGATGGAGTCATCGGCGGCGATGCCGTGGCCGGTCAATCTACTGCAACGTTTGACCGTCGCGGCGGCAGCGGCTAAAGCGCCGAGGCTGAGCTCGAAGGGGTTTGATCTGCTGCAGAAGCTTCTGGCGATGAAACCTAACGGTAGGATAACGGCGAGAGACGCCCTCCGTCACGACTGGTTCTCAGAATAGACGGAGGCTTCGATTTCACCTTCTTCTTTGCATTGCATAGCTATTTTGACTATGCTTTGACTAACTCTCATATTCAATCTGTGTTCATATTAACTTTGATATTTCTTCGTGTTGTGTGTGCCTAATTGATGCCAGATTGCTTGATTTCTTGTACTCTGTGACAAATTACTAATGTTGAATTATTTGCAGAAGTTGGAGTATGATTTATTGATGCAAAGGAGTTGAACAATATCCATAAATAGTAATCTCTCGATGGTCTCAATACATTTGAATGGAATTTGGATACAACATATTCTAGTCAAATGTATCGATCCACGGGGATGAGGAGTAGTAACGTTCAAGTATCCATCGTCTCTTCTTCTCTCGCCGCGTAATATATACGTGCACACGTACAAAATTGGGACTTAACTATTGTTAGTGCATGGGTCGATATCCACATTGGCATTTATTGATCCTCGTGCAATTTAATCAGAACACACAGCGGAAGGCTTCCTCGATAAATTAATGCCAATGTGGATATCAACCCATGTAGTGAGGATTTGTTCTTGCATCTCTTTGCAAGTTTGTTTGTGAGCGTGCATTTCTGGAACAAGATAATTCCCTTGTTCTTGTTTTCAGTATTGATATGAGTTTTACACTTAGAACCATTCTTCAGTGTGAATCCGTACTATACGAGTCTTACTCATCCTTCATTCAATTCATCTGTAAGAGAGTTGTAATTGAAATACGAGGTGACATAAGGTGGAGTCCTGGTGTAAGTCCTGTAAATCTCTTTACTTCTTAATGTAAGTCTCTTTACTTCTTACGGTAGATTGAATCTCTCGGAATTTGTCCCCCAGACGTAGGTACGTGTATTATACTAGTACATGCAGATATTCAATGGTGCGATAGAAGATCCATAAACAAAATCCTAATGAATTTTTGGAAGTGTATGATTATTGATTGTGGAATTTCTTCTCGGGTGGATAATTGCACATGGGCTACGAGTCTTTTATCTTGATAATAATTGGGCTGAATTTGTTTCAAAAGTTACCAACCAATTTCAAACATTTGGGCTTATTCTAAAAATAAAAATTATTTACTCAAAACAGATTAATTGAGATCCATAAAAAGTAAGGAACACTAGGCCCACTGCAGCAGAATTTACAGCATTAACGATTAATGAGAATTAATGCATATTTAGCTGAATGGAAATGACTTTGATTAGTTAGTGAGTTTGAGGGTCAACATCAATGTTTTAAAAATCGAAACGCAAGTCGAACTGACGAGACCTTCTATTCATTGTTTTTCGGTGAAACTGAGGTTGAACCGTCAAAAAACAAAAAACGGTTTTATGTGAAATAATGCATTATCGTGGAATCCATGTCCTCTTTTGGATCAAATCGACAACTCCAATATAACAACCAACTTTATTAAATGAATTAAATTAATAAGGACTATTAATATAATACCACTATTTCAAATAAAATGAATATGTGAGCTGAAGGGTAAAACGGGAATTTTGCATGAATTTATCAATCCTTTCACCTAATTACTCATTAATTAGTGTTTTTTGTAAGCGTTAATTAACTACCATCAAAATCAAAAGGGAGCAACTAGGAAGAGTTCGATAATGACAGCGGTAACGAATAATGACTCACCACGTGCACATCTTCTAACCGCGGTTAATTTGTCAATTTACCATAAATATTTACCCCTCAAAAAGGTAAATAAAATCGTAGTAGTATAAAACAAAGCTGCAGCCCTCATAGCTGCTGCACATGCTTTTCATCCCTCGCCATTCGCTCCCCAGAAAAAACCCTATAACTCTATACATCTCTCTCTCTCTCTCTCTCTCTCTCTCTCTCTCTACACAGAAATCCTCCATCTCTCTCTTCCTCCTCTTATGAGTATGCATACAATCGCGCACGCTTCTCGGAACTGATTGTTCACACTCTCGTCTCTCTCCTTCTCTCTCTCTATCTCTCTCAACAAAAACTCCAAAATCGAAGGTAAAAGCGACAAAGAGATATCAGAGTTGCATACAGCCAGCTGCTGCTGATTCACTATTCCTGCTTCTCCTTTTTTGTCTCGCTCTGAATTTCTCTGTTTGGTGTTTTGCGTTTTTTTTTGCTTTCGATGCTCTGTCGCCATGCTTGAATCTGTGTATCTGCGTTCATCTCACAGATTGGGTAGGAATGGGGGATTTTTGCTCATTTGTCACTGGTTTGATGAAAGATATTTTCACTTTCTGAGCTTCGCTGTTTTGTTTGTGTGCTTGCATTATTGGGGAATCGGTATGGAATTAGGCTGTGGGGGCTCTTTTCCCGTGATTCATCTTAAAAGCAATGTCGGGAAACTTTCCTTTATTGATGCTTAAATTCTGAGGAAAATACCATCAACTTCCATCAGACTACCCCATTCTTCTCTTATGCTACATGTTTTTTTCAAAGTCAAAACCCTAGCTAGCTTCCTCCCCCTTTTTTCCAGTAAGTACACTGCTTATTTATTTATTGAAGTTTTGAACGAAAACATCTCACTCGTTTCCAGATTTTCGGTTTATTCGTGTGCATGAAATCGTATTTTTCGCAATTAATGGTTCGATGAATTCGTAGTATTTTTCAGCTTTTTTTGTTTGTAGTCGTGAAATCAAAGCTGTCAACTCATACCAGAGATTTCATTTCTCATTTTCTCTCTCTCTCTCTGTGCGTTTTCCGGTCAAAGATGAATCGATGCTCGTATATTTAAAGCTGAGATAGTTTTCGTCCGTGCATATTTTTGCAGTTTTCCCGTTGGCGGTGATTTGCTAGCTTCTCGCTAGCCTACTAGGTGCTACCCCTCCCTCCGAGTTGACTCAGTCCGACTCGCTTCCCCACGAGGCTTCGGCGATCCAGATTTGGTGATCAGAGAGAAATGATTTGCGAGTCGACATCATCATTGAGGCGCCGAAGGCTTTCCTTATTTACGGCGGTGTTCGCGGCCACCTCGCTGCTGCTATTCCTCGATATCTATTCAGGTTAATATGTGTACAGTGTGTTTTCCGTGGGCGCGCGTGTACGAATCCCCGTTTCTGGGTGGAGTTTAATATCGGAAACTCAATAATTGCAGTTTGGTGGAATTCGTGCTTTGTTTATTTCTGTAAATTATTGGCCTCTATCTATTTCGGCGACAACGCCCTCACAAAATTTTCTGCCTCCTCCCCGTTCGATATTATTTTTGGATCGGAATCAATTTCTGGTTGGTTTTTAGTGAAGATATTCATTTAAAGAATTTCTGGGTGAGGACGTGTGGGTGTGTTGGATCAGTTTTTGCTAAATGTAGTAGTGAAATCATTCATGGTCCCCCCAAACCTTGTATTCAATTCCTCCCGTTAATTTTTGTTTTGATTCCTGAAAAAATCGTTGGCTCACTGTTTTTCAGATCAAATACTCATGGAGCTCCGATCAGTTTCACCGGAGGTGAAAAGTTCAGCCACCAAGAAGATTCACTTTCTCTCTCATCGCAAGCTGCTTACCACTGGTAATTACGATTAATATATCTTCCTAATTACTAAATTAAGACCGTAGTTAATACTTGAATAATGTGAGAAGAGAGAGAAAATCAAGAAAGAGAGGGATATGCATATCTGATAAACAAACCCAGTGGGTATAATATTGCTCTTCTTCTCTCTTAATGAATTTGAACATAATTGTGATATGATAACACATAGGAGTATATGCTTGGCTTATTTGCATCTATTCTATGCTCATTCTGCCATGGCTTCTGCTCTATGCATTAATTGTCTCTCGAAAAAGTTGAATGTTTACATGCAAAAAACACGCACTGAGAGTCCTGGCCCCACTGTGCGCACAGCACTGCACCTGCACCGCCTGGGCTCAAACGTTTTAGCCTCCTCCCTTTTCTCCTCAGTTGTCGCGTACGGTTTTGTCCCCGTTTACATGGCGCCCCTCTCAGCCTTTTCCTTCTTCCTCTGCCCTTTAATCAACCCTACTCATCATAGTATGAGGGGAGGGGCCCTCAGCCTCTTAGGTAGGAGGAGTAGCTATTTTCTGCTTTTATTGTTTTTGGCCACTTAGAATAATTCTTGTGCAATTATGTTTTGTATTATGTGAAACTACTAGGGCGGTTTAATTATTTAGGGGTGCATTAATTAAGTTGCTATGATGAAGAATTTTGCTTGCACGTGTGCCTTGTTTGTTCATGTGTAGTGTTGGTGTTGTACCTTTTCTTTTCTGGTTGCATTTATTGGTGGGTCTGGGCCTTAATTAACTAGAAAGAAATTTGAAATCAAGTGTGCAAATTTGAAGTATAGAATCAATTAAGGGAAGATTACTCTATTCTCCATGCACATCTTTTTTCTTTCAAATGTCCCTTTCGAATTGCCCTTGCATGCTTTCCCAAAAATTCAATGTTTTCCATTATTTGCTATCAACAGTGACATTTCAATGAACACTTTGTAGACCCCATAATGCCCCTCTCTCTCTCTCTCTTAGTCTGAAGTTGGAAGATTTTCAGCTTCAAAAGGGTACTTGTATGGCTGTTATGCTGATTCTTGTTTGAGCTATTTGGGGCAGGTGGGGAACATGGACAGCGAGAGGAGGTTGTTGATGGGGATGAAAACGGGGTGGAGCCGAACAGGATATGGAGCGACAAGTGCTCCAAGTCGGACATAGTGATCAGCCAGGGGGCGACGGAGCCGCTGCCGAACGGGATCCCAACGTACACGGTGGAGATCATGAACACGTGCGTCTCCGGCTGCGACATCGCCTCCATCCACCTCAGCTGCGGCTGGTTCAGCTCAGCCCGCCTTGTCAACCCCCACATCTTCAAGCGCCTCCGCTTCAACGACTGCGTCGTCAACGACGGAAAGCCGTTGCTCAACGGCAGGACGCTCTCCTTCCAATACGCTAACACCTTCCGGTACTCCCTCTCCGTTTCCTCCGTTAGATGCTAGCTAAACCCCCCATTACCACTATTAGAATTGCTAAGTACGTGCTAACACATGATAAATACTAGTGCTAATATAATACTCCTATATGTATATAGAGAAAGGGGGAGGAAATTTAGGCGAGATTTTTGGGGCATATATTCTCTTGATGGCTGATTTTGTGAAAATTGTAAATGGGATTTTGTTTGGTTCGAGATGGATCGATTAAGTTTTGGGAGAGAGAGATTTCGGATTTTCGTCGGATTTTCTTGAGAGAGGTGACAGTTGTGGATTTTTTGAGATGTATATGGAAATATCTAAACTTTGGATATGATAGTGTACAAGAATTTTGTGCCTCCCTTTTGTTCTTTGTATTTACGTATTTAATTTTTTTGTGTTCCTATATATAATGTGCATGATCCTTCTACAAACTGTGTTTGCAATGTTGTATTATTATTGTATTTATGAAACTTAAAATGTGACAGTTGAATGAATTTGTAAAGTGATTTATTGATTGAATAAGTTGTTCTATCAGTCAAAAGGCCAATTTCAATTTCGATACTACACTCACCTAAGGGCATGCGCATCAGCGCACAGGTGAGAAGAGCGCACGCCACGTGGCGCTGACGTGGCAGTGCCACGTCAGCGTGCGTACATATGTGGACAAACGTACGCTGATGCGGGCGTACACTCGTGTGCGGCAGCCGAATGCCACGTGTAGGCATCCCATTGGGTGGTCAAAGTTTGACTTTGACCTTTTTTTTTTTGTTTAGATTCCGGTTTGGGCGATTTTTTTTTCTTTTCTTTCCTTATTTCTATGTTGAATTAAGTATTCTTTCATATTTTTTTGTTTTCCCATATTTCAATTGTAATTTAATTTTTTGTTTTCTCATATTTCAATTGTAATTTAAAGATTATGGATTATAATTTTAATTAATTTATGTTTTCTTTTTCTTTCCTATTTTTTTGACTTGTTCACATTTTTAACAAGTTGTTCACATCTTATTTTTTCTCCATTTTTTCACCCTTTAATTGTTTTGTTTTTTATGTTTTAAAATCTTTGTATTGTAATTTTTCAAATGTGCAATTCCATAAGAAAAATATTAAATCGAAATAAGAATGAACAAATAACTAACAATGTCCAGTCAGCATAGTCTAGTCAGCACATAAAATAAACAGCATACACCGTACTCTACTGCACTACTTTTCAGCATACGCCGTACTCTGTCTTTGTCAGCACACTTTTTGTCCTACTCAGCACACTTTTTAACCAGCATACGCCGTACTCTCGTATTCTCTCGTACTCTGCTGCTGATGCTAACATCAACAAAATCGATCAAAAGCAGGAAGATAAAATAGAAAGTGAGGAATTGAGTATGTATATGAAGATATGTGAGTAGGAAGAGTTCGGATTCTAAAATTGAAAGGGAATTAATTTGAAGGAGAGACTTTGAATGCATTTAGGTAGAAAGGCAGAAGCAAAAATTCAATTCTACAGAAGGAATGAGCATCTACTAGTATAAAAAGTGATAACAATTGCATTGACATTGATTTATCATTAAAAACTGTTATGGATATGAAATTATATTTAGCAACAATTTAACTAATTGTTGATGGAATTATTGAACTACTCAATACATGAACAATTAATTATTTCAAAATGCATAGAGACGTGACAATTTTGAGCATCAAATTACTAATTTATGATTTATTTGAACTTCCACCCACTTGTTCACTAAACAAGTGATTTTAAATTTTGTTTCGAAATTTAGTAAATTTGTAATTAGTGGCTTAAATTCTCCCGACTTTTTTTTAGCTCCCGCGTATAAAAAAAGGAAAAGGAAAAGAAAATGTGTGAGTGTGTGTGTGAGAGAGAGAGGCTAGAGACAGAAACTGAGGAAAACTGAAGAGAGTTAGTAAGTATTTTAAAAAGAGGACGAGAAACCAACAAGCTTTTAACCTGAGTGAGATATGGGCTTACAAAATGGTCCCAACGCCGCCTCCTTTCGAAATCCGCCCAACTCGGATCAACCGTGGCACTATCTAATACTCCCTCCGTTTTTTTTAGATGTCATGTTTCTTTTCGGCAAAATATTTAAGAAATATCACTCCGGTCCCCTATGCTTGAATCATTTGTTTTTTGCTTTTTCGGCACGCATTTCCACCGAGATGTAGTACGGGTTTTACGATATAATTTTGAAATATTATTTCTTTTACGGGATACTATGACACTATAGGGGACCAGAGTGGTATAATAAAAAAGTTAATTTATGGTGCAAATTAAAGATAGTAAATGTAATGTTAAAAATAAAAGTGGTGTGTGATAAGTACATAAAAGGGTGATCTTGTCCGTCTCGAAAAGACAAGCCATCCGATCAGAGTGTTCGCTATTTATTTCATGCAAACACCATAATCTTCCTCTAATTTCGAGAAAATGTGTGGGTAATTTCTTTTGATGATAAAAGCTCTAAATTTTTAAAAAATGCGCTTTCATATATACCGTAGACATATAAGAGTGTTCGAAAATATACAAAGTTAGATGATTAAAATAATTAATAAATCAAATGCGTATTTTATTGCCTATATATTGGGCTTGGATCCCAAAACTATCCGGATTTTAACATTGGGCTTAAAATGAAAGCAAAATCTTACCCAAATTTGGGCCTTGTTTTAGGCCTTTCAGCTAAACACGATGGATTCCTTCCTTCTTCTAATTTGCAGAACTAAATTTCGAGGAAAACGAAGCTGTTTTTTTTTGGATTTTCATTCAGTGAGATTGATGAAGGATAGTGTTTGAATTCAGCCAATTTATCTGGAGAATTTTTCGTTCGTGGTACTGGTACGTATAATCGCTTTCAAAATCTCGAAATGTTTGAGTGGTTCGTTAACTGCGATTTGATCGATTTTTTCATGATTTGCATTATTTTTTTCGAATTTTTTTAGTTGTGATAAGCATTGATAGTGGTGTTGCTGGAGATTTACTGGTTTACTCTCGTCGTGAAAGAATGGTGGATACAATGCTCTTGTGAAATAAGCTTGATCTGTTGTTTTTCTTGTGGTTCTCGAAATGTTAGAGTAATTTAGGCAGAGAAAGTGAGATAGAATTGATCGATATCGTGCTTGAGTTGTTTCTGGTTTGAGTTATTTTATCCATGGATGAATTGCTGAAATGGCTAGGGTTCGACCTGCTTTATTCCTTGGCTAAAGCCATTTATCTCAACTAAGGAAAGATAATGATCCCCCACATTGCCTTTAGGTGTATCTATTATAAAAGGAACTAAAGTAAATGTATCCGAATGGAGCCTACCTTGTGTAGCAACATTGAGTCTTCCTCTGAAAATTAATTGATTTCCATCAAGTGCAGATTATGATATGGTATGTATAGATTGAGGATTTTGAAAAGAAGGAGTAGCTATGGATGAGTGTTAGTATGATTGAGCTAAGAGGAGTGTAGTTGGCTTCTGTTGTTAGTATTGTTTAGAATCAGAAATGCAGAAAAATGTTTCCCGTTCGATCCTCTAACCAAATGGCAAATGCCAGACTGAGACATGAATGATACTGATCTTGACGCTGCATCTACATTGCTGAGTAACTTGATTCATTAGTGCAGATCGAGGAACAGAATATTATGAGGGTGTTGAAAGTATATCATGGGAATGAGTTAATTTTCAGTTTTGTTAACCTGCATTTACTTAGCTAGTTCTTTTGGCATCATTCATTTAAATGCCGTTTGACTAACTCGTGTGGAATCATAGGCCTTGCATACAATTCATTTCATGAGATGTCCTTGGTAAGTACTAGTTGTGAATGAAGAGTCTACCTTATATGCTTAAATTAGAGCTCGGTGAATGTGTAGCTGAATCTGTTGCCTGTGCTGTTCTGACCTGTAACTAGTTTACCATAACTTCACTACAAATAGAACTCTTGAAAGTACAATGAGTTGCATTTAGCTTTCATCTCTAGTCACTACTTACAAAACGTGTATCTTCACTTTGGTCTGAAGATGTCGGTCAGTGATTTGAATGAACCTGTCCCTACTTAGAATCTGCATTTCTACCGACTGACGAAGTTCATTTTACTCTACATTGTTGTTCTAGCTTACTTCTTTTGCATATTAGAAGATGATATACAAGGATGTTACTACATTAGTCTCCAGCTTTGCCTTACCAGGTGAAACCAAAAGGTTACTAGTGAGGTAACAGGTCCACTCTTTGCCTTCTTTACCACGATACGTTAGAATCCATTAGCTGGTTCATCCGAATATTCTGGTTGAGGATCCATATAGATATTCTTGAATGATTACATAACGCGTAATTCTAGTAAAAAAATCCACTGAAAACTTTTAGCCCACGATGATGTCTAGGTCTGAACAGAACAAAAGCAGAAGATATCATAAAATGGTAGTGATGACCTTCAGAAAAAAATATCAACTGGAAAATTCTTGCATTTTTATGTAGAATTGCTGTATGTTTTACTCTTTCTGTTTATACTCTTAGTTTAATAATCTAATCCGCTTAGCTTACCTAAGTAGAGAATTTAAGACATAAGAGTAGTCATCACTGAAATGGGGTCAAAAGAGCTAGAAGTTTATCAAATTTAGGCCCGTTTGAAAGGATTTTATTAATTTCTCTGAGATAAGCGAAGAAAGTTCATCTCCGTTCGCCAATGGTGAAAAGTTGCTTCTTCTCAAAGGAAGCATTCAACAATAAAAAAGGAGTTAGCTCAATCACATACATTGCTGTGGTTAAAATAGAAACCATCTTCTTAGCTGGATACATTATTTTGTTGACCTACAGTATACGTACAAAACTTATCTGCGTAGCTCGCATTTTCTTTAGACGCAGAAGCCTCTCCTCCGCGATTATGTCACGAGTAATGTGGTGGGCCATGATCAAAGTTGAATTATTCCTACTTTCTAGTCACTCAACACTAAACCGAATCTCCATCTTTGAGATTTTTTCGTATCATGGTTTTTGTTGGCTGGTGATAATGTTTTTTGACCTGCAGGAATGCGCAAGAACCACTTGATTGAGAAGTATCATCTGCTGCTAAAATTGCTCACTCAAGATAGAAGGATTGGAGCAAGTGGATAACCTACTGAAAAAGTAATCCATCATACACCCCTTGTTTACTTTTTTGTTGCTTATGCAGAAATCTTGGCCGGTTTATTCATCAACCGTGCAATCAGAATTCATCGTTACTTATTCATTTATTTTGTTATCAACTTGAATACAGAGTGATTATCATTGGAACAATGCATAATTTGAAATACTTTGTGACAGAGACCTAATTATAAGAGTTGGGAGAACATGAAAGGCAGCATATCAATATTCGCTCCGTCTCATTCCATTTGGTCCGTTTGTGGAATATACGTGCGGCAAAAAGATGAAACCATTATTATAGGTAAGGCGTGCTCAGGCCTTCCAGCTGCATCTTTTCCTCGAATGTACAGCTTGGTAAAGTTCCATCATCATTGGATTAATTTGGGTAGATTATTATCTTCCTTTCTTACTTAAAATATGTGGTTTATTTCCCATATGAAAAACTTAAGCTTAGCAATCCACATTTTTGGCAATGGTGCTGCATTCGTTCTGGAAGTAGCAAATGTGTACCTCGTTGCTATTGTTTAGGTATACCTAATTACATTAAACCCTCCAAAATATTATAGCTGTGTACATTTATTAATGATGTACCTCAAAACAAGCTTTGGAATTTAACAGTTATACTCTTTCCGTCCAATTGTGCTTCTTTTTATTATTGTAACGAGTTTATAAAATAATAAAAAGAGACGTAAGTCTACGGAAGAAGTGTTCTTTCGAATTGCAATATTTCAAGAAATATGAAATGGAAGTATATTTATGAAGGAATTATACATGGTGCCCCCTTTTCATCTTCAATATGCCTTAAAATACTTTCTCCGTCTCATTTCAGTTGACGTGTTTGTTGAATATATGTGAGATATAAAATAATAAAACGCGTTAACTAGAATGGGATGGAGGGAGGGTTAAATTTAACTTTATCTATATATTTATCCAATTTTGAAATCCTAAGTCATTTTTTGGCTATTAAAAGTAAAGCTCAATATGGAAAAGAATTGACCTTGAGCAAGGGCTTTCTATATTAATTATTACTAGTATTTTCACCGAACTACATTAATATGATATTGTTCGTTTTGTATTAAAATCGTACGATTTTATTTTTGGGCTTCATCCCAAAATGCCTCATACAAGTTATGCTCCCCTTTTTATATGACTATACGAGGTCTACTCACTTTATATTCCGACGTGGGACGTATTGTTTGCACCAATAATTATATTACGGGATAACAAATATAGTATTAAAACTTATTAGCCATATATATATGTATAATACACTTGACCTCAATTACAAACGATACAATCGATTCAAATTGAGCTTAAATTTGAAATTAAGTAGTTAAAATTAAACAACAGTACATCCATTACGGGAATTAATTACTACATTAAACCATAGCCTTAGTTTCATGGCAAACATCAAATTAATTTCAAACATAGTTGAATTCACTTGATTCCAGCAACCTTAGGTTGCATATTTGGTCAGGTAGGAGTGGTGATCACCGTCGCCGTTTCATTCCGAAGGACGTCGAAGTTTTCTCCGTTGACGAGCTGGGGAAGGGCCGGAACGATCTCCGGGCAAACCAGCGCACTGAGGGCTACGACGTCGATGATCTGATCTCGAATTTCCGGAATCTGCAGATTCAGATTCAGATTCTTCTGGGCAGCTTCCAGTTGAATCTCTGGCAGCTTTTCTCTCACTGCCTTCTTTGCACCCTTGTATATTACATACAACACCATCTGGATTATTCCGAAGCTGAACCCTAGAACATTTGGAATCTACATATATAGCACAAAAATTATCAAAATTCATAATCTTTAAAAAAAAAAAAAAAAAAAAAAAAAAAAAAAAAAAAGAAGTTAAGATAATATGATACTTACAGCAATGTTGTAATCCTTGCGGAGTAGGCCATAGAAGAACCACATGACCGCGCTGATGGTGAGGAAAAACGAGAGGAGGAACGGCATGTACTCCACGCTCCTCGTTCGTATAACTTGTCTCTGAAGAACACGAAAAAAATTTGAACAAATTTGCACGAATGAGCTAGCTAGACACACATGTACATGATTACATAAGTAAAATGTAATCCGTTTCTCACTCACCACGATGAATAGAGGGGCGACGAACACACACAAGGAGAAGACGAGGCAGATCCATCCAACAATTTCGGCGCGTTCTGAGCCGTTTGCAAGATAGTAAGTGAGGGCAACAATTAGGCTCATCCCAACTATGTTTAGCATGAGAATAAGCATCCCAGTTTGCACCTGCACCACATGTTTAATCATTAATTAGCTCAAATAAGTAGGAATTAATCGAACAATGATAGAGTTTAATTAGTATTGGCAAAAAAAAGACGTACCCTAGCGCGTTTGGGAGCATAGTAGAGAAAGAAACAAATGTATGCTGTCTGAATGAAGCAGCCAACGGAGTTGATGGTGATGAGGAGAGTAGTGTCCGGCTTCAGCAGCGCGTAGTATATCCAGAGCATCGCGCTGAATAGCCCGACTACGTATGGCACGGATTGGAATCCCTCCGTCGATTTCTTCTTGTGAATCTGATAAAACGTTGGCCTGCATTTTTGTCATAGCAATGGTTAAGTTACAAGATTTTTTTTAAAAAAAATTAAACAAAAATATTGTATAATTAGTGTAGGGAGAAAATTAGCTAGAGGGCTTACAATGGTGAAAGGAAAACCATAAGGGAGATAAGGTTTCCTGCAAAATATTTAAAAAAGATTAATAAATTAGAGCTCAAAAAATGGTGAATGCTTCTGCATGTTTTGCATGGAACTTTACGTGGTGAGAATTGAATCAAGTACGTAGCTTCCTTTTTGCATGAATATGGGGAATTAGAAATAATAAGAATCGAACGAAAATTGAAGGAGATGGAGATGATTTAATTTACCCAGAATTCCAAAGATTAAATCCAAGGGAGTCATGTTGAAATTCGAGAGATCGAATATCTTGATATGTCGATAACAATCTCTCTCTCTCTCTCTCTCACTTCGCACTAATTGAAGTACTCATAATAAAAGAGTCGAGATGAATGAAACAGAACGAGAGGAGCATCCGTTTATATAGAGCTGGCTAGTGGGAAAATCGAAATAAAACATTATTTTCCATTGCAAGAAAAGGGAAGTGGGGAGGGTTGAAACCCTCTTTGTTTTGATATTCTTTACAGTTGTTCAAGACTCAGAAAGGAATGGTGAAGGATACAACATTACCACATTCCTCCATTCTTTCTCTCTTCCAAAAAAAATTCAAAAAGAATTGCTCATCTCTTAATTCTCCAAAAAAGCTCCATTATATACCTAATTAGGGTAAAATGTTTATCCCCTTCGTCCCCCATTATGAATGGATGGGGGCCCCACAGAGGACCTTTCCGACGTGTCACCCACCCATGCAACTGGGCTGGGGTTGAAATTGAGGCTTACAACTCATTCTTCTTTAACAGTTTCTGGTAATTGCTTTGATGCTTCTTCTTCTTCTTCCATGGCTGCTCCCCTCTTCAGCCAATAGCGTCGCGCCACCTCAGCTTTCGGTGGGTTGTGCAATGTCGACTGTTCTTCAAATTTCTGATAGAGGATGGGGCGATTTCCTCTATCAAGAAACGAAAAGAAACAACGGCAGACGCGAGAACTTTGCTCGTCGTACACGCCAGAATACGATACGAAAAGGAAAAGCGGCAAATAAATAAACTAGGGTTTGTATTGTATTTCTTGATAATGAAATATGATACAATTCACCTATTTATACTAAATACCTAGGGTTGATTCGACTTACGATCCGGGAAAGAATCAACAAGAAAACCCGAAAAGAACGACTCAAATAATTAAACGGGCTAAGCCCAACGACGCTACAATTAATTAAAATAAATAAATAACGTATCAACTCCCCCACCCTTGAAAATCACCTTGTCCTCAAGGTGAAAATTCAAATTCTTTATAGACTTCATCAAGCGCGTAGAGGCCGAAAATAACCAATCGTCGGGCAACCACGGAGTTATCCTCCATTTCACAGAAGACTCTACAAACCAAGTCCATCCTACCACAATTCCCATGCGTATCAATTAAAGAGTTCATCATAAGAACATTAGATTTTCCCAATCTCTTTGCTTGGAAAACATGGCTGTGCAACCGAGGAGCCAAATTTAAGTCACTCACCCCACAAGCCGAAGTCATACAAACCATAGCCACATAAGCTGGGGAAAGCCCATCTTTTCCTTTCTCTGCATCAGCTTCCTCCATAGCTGGATTCAGCTCATCACCTCCTATATTGGGTTCCGTTTGCAACTCCGAGAGCTGCTGCTCGTAGCCTGCATCAGCATCAGCTACCTCCAACTTCGGATCAGCCATCGTTGTAGATTCCTCCACACCAATCTCTTCAAGTGATGAATCCACCACAATCACATCCCCCCTAGCTTCCCCTCGAGTCTCGGAATCATTAACATCCGCCTCTAACGTGGTATCAACATCCGGCACATGGTTATAACTCGGTGGCTGCGAGTAGTAATGTTGTGGCTGCGGCTGCAGCTCTGCAACAGAGCAGTACTTCGGCGGAGGCTCAACATGATTGTAGCGATCTGACTCGTCAGCGTAGTACTGTGCTGGTGGTGGAGGCTCGTACTGCACCGGCTGCGGAACATGGTTGTAGCGATCTGGCTCGTAAGTGTTGTAGGACCACGCCTGCGACTCGTAATTGTTGTACGACCACGCCTGCGACTCGTAATTCTTATACGACCACGCCTGCGACTCGTAATTGTTGGAGTACCCGCCTCCTCCTCCGTAGCTCTCCGAATACGAGTGGTTGCTGCACAGTTCCGGAGCAATACGAGGCCTTGGAAGATCCCACGAAGTGAGTGGCCTGCCCAATATCGGATCGAATTCGGGTTCGGGCCGAGGGTAGGCTTGTTGTGCTGTCCAACTCTGCTCCGATGCGTCGAGACGAGCCTCTATGCGCCTTAGCATATACATGATGTCATCCCAGGAGGCTGGTGCGGACGACGGAAACATTGTGGAGTCGACCCCTACTGCCTCTCCACACGCCGCAAACAAGTGTACTAATTTCCCCACACTTGAAACTCTCCTCGTACACCAATCAAATCCAACCAACAAATCCAATATATTGCAATTCAAAGCTTAAACAAGATTACGTCAACTTCAATTTCCAAGCATTGCAATATACCTATCCCTCGATGACCCCCTTTTTTTTTTTTTTTTTCTTTAATAAAGCAGATAAAGGATAGATTTGATACCTTCGAAGAAATCGATGTTTCGCCCCCTTCAAAGAGACTCCACTTCGGAAGCTCTCAATGAAAGCACCAATTGATAGAGGATGGGGCGATTTCCTCTATCAAGAAACGAAAAGAAACAACGGCAGACGCGAGAACTTTGCTCGTCGTACACGCCAGAATACGATACGAAAAGGAAAAGCGGCAAATAAATAAACTAGGGTTTGTATTGTATTTCTTGATAATGAAATATGATACAATTCACCTATTTATACTAAATACCTAGGGTTGATTCGACTTACGATCCGGGAAAGAATCAACAAGAAAACCCGAAAAGAACGACTCAAATAATTAAACGGGCTAAGCCCAACGACGCTACAATTAATTAAAATAAATAAATAACGTATCAATTTCCCCCTTTTGTTGTCATACATGGTGATTCTTGAGATTCATTTATATTTTTCCCGCGCAAATATGTAACGGATTGTTTGGTTTAGGTTACGAGCTTCTTAAAACATCTTATAAGCAGTTTACGAGCCAATGAGATCGTTTGTCTCTCTTTTGGTGTCCTAACCGTGTTTCATAAGTATGTGACTTTATTTCTTTACTCGGTCGTCCCTCAAGTTTCGTCCATTTTAAGACGTGGCTCGTAAGAAACTTAATATATTCAAGTTACACAAATTAACTTACAAAAATTGGGACCAACACTCCATTATAAATTCACATAAACATGCTGAAATGGATAAGACCCAAATCCCCCCATAAACACACTCGTTACAAAAAATTAAAAACGGTGTCTGAAGATTACATTTAGCCCAAAGGAGTAGTCTCTCGGCCCAACATTGCAGAGAGGGCCTGGCCGACATTATATTTACTAACTATTTATGGGAATAAAATTGCAATTTTCGCTATTTTAAAAAAGAAATGCTAATATATTCTCACATATTAGTAATGAAAATTTTTAACTGTTTAAAAATTAACCAGTGGCTCTTATACTTTCCGAAAACTCATAATTTTTTTTTTTTTTAAAATTATAGTAATTTAGAAAAAATATTAAAAATTTCGGTATATATTACGTTTACGCTTACGTCACGAATGATGAGAAGACCAAAGTAAACCAGCTTGCCCAACGCACTATATACGATCTTCACACTAATTGCCTCCAATTTCTCTGTTACTAAAAATTAGTTATGTTTACATTAATCTCTACTTTAGAATTTGTAACTAATTATCTATATCGAGTTAAAATTTTGTCATCACTAGTAGCAATATAAAGTGGATTAATCGGTACTTCTGGTTAAGAGAAGTGCCTAATCTCTGCCGTACATACCGCATATTGGCCACGTTTTTAAATCGGGATATCTCAGCCGACTTGGCCAATTTCCCTTTTAGCCCCCAACATAGCCCACACTTAGCCCACACTAAACAATCTACTTCTAGTTCTCCTGATACGTATCAGGATTAACTAATTCAAGATAATTAGTGTAATGTGTGGGGCAGCACAAAGCTTCCTAATTCACCTTTCATTAAAAAGTGTGCCGAATGTGGCCAAGTTGGGTGGGACGAAGGGAGAAATTCCTAATCACTTGTTGGGAAGGTTTATGGAGTACTGAAAACTCTCATGTGCAGTAATATTATACTCCCTCCGTCCCACTCATAAAGGGATAATTTTTTCCCGGCACGTGAATTAAGACGATCAGTGATAGTGTTAGAAAGAGAAAAGACTGACATGAAAGAGAAGAGGCGGTGAACTAACCAAGAAGACTGCCCGGAATCCGAATTTAGGGTTTCCAGGCAAATCATTCTTGGCTAGTAAACCATGGATCCATCTTCCCTTCATGCAAGTCCTCTCTTTACTCGATCGATCTCATTTCTGCATTTCAATTATATGTTTCTTCATTCCTATTTATACACCATATTTTGCTCGAATATAATCCTATATATATTCTTAGAATAAATCTCTGTTGCATTATAGTAGTATGATGGAATGTCAACCTTCAAATCCATTTCATCAAAACAACTTTCCCCAACAATCTTTAGGATGGAACAATTGAGGATTTGGTGTCAAGTTGGAGATCAATTTTACCACATCATTACGAAAATAACCGTACGTTGTGATCAGGGTATTATTCTGACGCGTTTTCTTGAATATATGTGAATATAAAATTAATCTCTATGTTCTAACGAAGTTGAGTCATTTCTCGAGTATAAAATAATGAAACGACCCAACCTCGTCGAGACACGGGGAGCACCTATTTTATGTCAGCTAATTGACCTTTGCAAAATTGACACGTGCTAGTGGATATATTCCTCCAAAATCTGCTATATATAATTGGAATATTGAATGTCAACATTTGAAACAAAGATAGGATCAATGGATTCCTTATGAAAGTCATGAATATCGAATAAAATTAGTGTGTGGACTGCTATAAAAGTTGCTCAACCTTTTATTCGTCCTCCCACTTCAATCGTCCTATTTCATTTCGAAGCGTGATTTTAAGTGTACAATTAAAAGTTAAAAGGGATTGATGTTGAAAAAATAAGAGTTAATTCTTTCAATTTTAGAAAACATAAAAATCCATCTAGAACAATCCGATTAAGAAAGCAAGACGATTGAATCTAGAAAAATTAATACTATTTGAGTAAAATCATACTACATCAGCTTGAATTTCCTTAGCCAATAGAGTATTCACTTTCTTAAGGCCTTTTAGGAAAATAGTTTGAGAGAGAGAGAGTGAGAGAGTGAGAGAGAGTGGCCCAAAATAGTGGCCCAATGAACATTCCTATGGGCTGAGCCAAGCTTTGTAATTCTTCACATGTCACAGCCTAGTATTTCTCCTTTATTTTATTACGTAATAAACTTCAATTTTCAAATTAATTTCACAATTTTTTATTTTTTTTTTAAGTTGAATTATAATCCAAATTTTGTATCCCCGAATTAGAAACGGTGCTTATTGCTTCCGCCCAGCTATGGAGAAATTGGCCGCCGTCGGCCGCCGTCTCCGCCGCCTCTTTCAACAGAAGCCTATACCTAGTTCCGCCGCCGCCTCTATTACTGAAGGAAACAGCCAAAATCATGCCGAAGCATTGGAGAAGAAGGCGCTCATTAATGAGGAAAAGGAAAAACCTCCCGTCGCCCGCCTCGGTCTCCACCGCCTTTTTCTCCGGGAAGCCGCCGCCGCATCCGACACTCTAGGAAGAAACGGAGATCGCATCAGAAAATTCAAGAGAAAGCCCGTCGAGTTACGGTGGCAGTTGCCGGAGCACAGGGAGTCGATCCGCCGCCTGATAAGAGCCGGCAAATTCTCTCGCATCGACGAAATCGTCCAGCATCAGAAGCGGTGCCCAGAAATCAAGGACGAACGCTTCGCCGCCCGCCTCATTAAGATCTACGGCAAGGCCAAAATGCTGGACCACGCACTGAAGCTGTTCGACGAAATGCCTGAACTAGATTGCCCCCGCACCGCCGTCTCCTTCAACGCCCTCCTCGCCGCTTGCTTCCCTTCGCAGAACTTCGACAAATTAATTGAGCTTTTCCGAGAACTACCTGCCAAGATATCGGTCGAGCCCGACGTGATCTCCTACACCTCAGCAATGGAAGCCCTCTGCAAAAAGGAGTCTTTCGACGAAGCCGTTTCGCTGGTGGAGGAGATGGCGGCAAGAGGCATCAATCCGGATGCCGCGGCTTTCCACGTCCTTTTGTATCACCTCTACCACGACGGCAGATTCGTGGAGGGGGAAAAGGTGTGGAATATGATGAAGGAGAAGAAGGTGGATCCCGATCCGAGGTGTTATAACTCCAGATTATCGGGCATGATTGGGCAGAACCGTCTCTCCCAAGGGGTGGAACTGGTGCAGGAGATGGCACGGAAGGGGTTGAGCCCTAACAGCTGCACATTCCGTTTCTTGATCGAAGGGTTCATCGATCAAGGAAATGTCGAGAGCGAGGTCGCAGTTAATATGGCGTTCATGCTGTGTAAGAAAGCCATTGATATGGAGATTAAACTCTCTCAAAAGATTGTGAGGAGAGTGAGCAATGAGCTAGTGAACAACTCCAGAGTTGAGGATGCTAAGGAACTGCTCCATCTCTTTAATTCGCCATATTAGCTTCTCATTTTTAACTGTCTTGGTTGTATGTTTCGTGAATTATGCATTGATAAGGATCGGTTCAAGTTTTCGGGTTCGAATAACAGACTACTTGGATGTCTCGACCTTGCCATTAGACGGCCCGAAAATCGGGAGCTAAAGTTTTTTAAATTGAAATGATCATCTCCTAAAAATTCCTCAAGATTTCCAACAAAGGATATGTCAAAAATTATCTTCGTTATCTAAAAATCGAAATTTAGTACAGTACTAGAAATTAAAATTGCTAATGGGCCGAATGGGCCCAATTATATTGGGCTTCTAATCGGCCCAAATTTTATTCGATATATTATATATTGGGCCTCAGTGCTGCCCAGTTTCTGTTGCTTCCGGCCACAATGGAGAAACCCACATCCGCAGCCCGCCGTCTCCGCCTCCTCTTTCGACGGAATCCGACGGACAAAACCCTTAACCGAAAGAAGATATCGCCGGAAAATTCATCACCCAGTATCGTCGAACCCAAATCCACACCTCCAGAAAAATTGGAAGATGTCGTTCAATTATTCAAGAATAAGTCCAGCTCCCCCGCGTTCCGGTGGAAGCACTGGGAGTTCAGGACCACCGTGGAGAGGCTCGCGAGGGACGGCCGATTCTCTCACGTCGACGAAATCCTCCAGCACCAGAAACAGTACCCGGATATCAGCAAAGAGCAGTTCACCTCCCGCCTCATCGCCTACTACGGCCAAGCGAAAATGCTCGACCACGCCGTCCAACTGTTCGAAGAAATGCCTGAGCTAAACTGCCGGCGAACTGTTGTCTCCTTCAACTCCCTCCTCGGCGCCTGCTTCCCCTCCGAGAACTACGACAGAGTGCTGGAGCTTTTCCGTGAACTACCCCCGAAGATATCGGTAGAACCGAACGTCGTCTCCTACACCTTAGCAATCAAGGCCCTCTGCAAAAAGGGGTCGTTCGAAGAAGCCGTTTCCCTTCTCGACGAGATGGCGGCGAAGGGCGTCGATCCCGACGCCGTAACGTTCGAAGCCATCTTGAGCGATCTCTACCACTGTGGTAGATTCTCGGAGGGGGAGAAGGTGTGGAATTCGATGAAGGGGAAGAAGGTGGATCCTGATTCGAGGTGTTACAACTCGAGATTGTATGGAATGCTGAGCGAGAAACATTTCTCCGACGCGGTAGAACTGGTGAAGGAGATGGAGGAGAAGGGGATGAAGCTAAACGCTTACGCTTACAATCTGTTCATCAGGGCCTATATAAACGAAGGCGACGTGGAAGAGGTGAAGAAATGGTATGCAGCTATGGAAGAGAGCTCCGCCGCCGCTCCCAACATCTTCACGTACGTTTCGCTCGTTCCGTTTGCCGTCGAGAAAATCGGCATCGATTACGCTGTCGAGCTGTGCAAGAAATCCGTTAATACGAAGAAGGGAATATCGAGAAAGCTTGTAATGGATGTGAGGGACGAACTGCTTAAAAACTCGAGGGTTGAGGAGGCCGAGGAGTTGCTCGAGTTGGTTAAGATCTCGTCGGAACCCAAAACCGTCGAGCGCACATCCAATCCTCTGGGAAAACTCGTCGAAACTTTCAAGAAAAAGTCCGACTCCATCAGATTCCGGTCACAGCCCAAGCCCTACGAGGTCATCGTCCGCCGCCTCGCCCAAGCCGAGCAGCTCTCCCTCGTCGACGAAGTCCTCCAGCACCAGAAGCAGTATCCTTCTATCAGAGACGAGCGCTTCACCGCCCGCCTCATCTCCCTCTACGGCATAGCCAAAATGCTCGATCGCGCCCTCCAGCTGTTCAATGAAATGCCTGAACTACGCTGCCCCCGCTCCGTCCTCTCCGTCAACACCCTCCTCGCGGCCTGTTTTAACTCCAGAAGCTTTGACAAGTTGCTGGAGCTTTTCTGCGAAATTCCCCTGAAGCTGTCGATAGAACCTGACGTCATCTCCTACACTTGGGCAGTGAAGGCTCACTGCAGAAAGGGATCGTTCGATGATGCCGTCTCTCTGATTGAGGAGATGGTGGCGGACGGCGTCAATCCCAACACGGAGACGTTCCACACTCTACTGAACCATCTCTACCACGACGGCAGATTCTCGGAGGGGGAGAAGGCGTGGGAGCTGATGAAGGAGATGAAGGTAGATCCCGATTTGAGGTGTTACAACTCGAGATTGTACGGGATGCTGACCGAGAAGCATTTCTCCGATGCGGAAGAACTGGTGAAGGAAATGGAGGAGAAGGGGATTAAGCTAAACACCTACGCTTACAATCTGTTAATCAAGACCTTCGTGGAGCAAGGTGAAGTCGAGGTGGTGAATAAATGGTACGCGGCTTTCGTAGAGAGCGAAGCCTCTCCTAACATTTACACGTACGATCTGCTCATTCCCTTTGCATCTGAAAGAATCGGGATTGATTACGCTTTCGAGCTGTGCAAGAAATCCGTCGCTATGAAGGGGAAGCTCGCTCGGAAGATCGTGATGAATGTGAGGGATGAGCTGCTTAAGAACTCCAAGGTTGAGGAGGCAGAGGAGTTGGTCAAGCTGTGTATGGATGAAGATAATAATCGAGGCTGATTATGCTGATTTTGGTTCTATTTTCTGTTTATGGATTTTCATTCCACTTGTTCGATCAATCACCAACGATTTGATTATTTAATCTATGCGAGAATATCGTTCACTCGTTCACGCATTCGACATGACTCGAACCCGATTCACCCTACATTAGTCGAACCCCTAAACCTAGAGTTGAGACGATGATAGCCTAAACCCTTAAATTCTTCATATGCAAAGATATATCGGGCACTTTTGTTTCTTGAATTGATTTCTAACATGCCTGATTTTTAATTAATCTACTAATCTAGTGAGATATTTTTTAATTGGATTTATTTGATTTCTAGGCCCGGCCCAATTAAACATTGGGCTTAAGCGGCCCAAATTGTATTCGGCCTGTTCCGTAAAAGGATCAATGATCACAGTTACTCAGTGCTTACGCGCACTATGGCGAAAGCGTCTTCCGCCGCCGCCGGTCTCCGCCTCCTCTTTCGACGGAATCCCAAACCCAAACCCTATATCCGGAAGGAAATTTTGGAGATCTCGTCGGAAAATCCGACTCCCGCCGTCAAACCCAAATCCTCGGATAGATTATACGATTTCGTTAAAATATTCAAGAAAAAGTCGAGCTCTCCCGCATTCCGGCAAAGCGCCTGGCATTACAGGACCACCGTCAGCCGCCTCGCGAAGGCCGGGCAATTCACTCGCGTCGAAGAAATCCTCCAGCATCAGAAGCAGTATCCAGATATTAAAGACGAGGAATTCACCTCCCGCCTCATCACCCTCTATGGCGAGGCCCAGATGATCGACCATGCCTTGAAGCTGTTCGATGAAATGCCTGAACTAAACTGCCCCCGCACCGTCGTCTCCTTCAACTCCCTCCTCGGCGCCTGTTATGCTTCCGAGAACTACGACAGAGTGCTGGAGCTTCTCCGCGAGCTACCACCGAAGCTGTCGATAGAGCCGAACGTCATCTCCTACACCTTAGCGATCAAGGCCCTCTGCAAAAAGGGGCTGTTCGACGACGCCATTTCGTTTCTGGACGAGATGGCGGCAAAGGGCGTCGATCCTGACGCCTTGACGTTCGACGCTATCTTGTGCGATCTTTACCACTGCGGTAGATTCTCGGAGGGGGAGAAGTTGTGGAATTCGATGAAGGAGAAGAAGGTGGATCCTGATTCGAGGTGTTATAACTCTAGATTGTATGGAATGCTGAGAGAGAAACATTTCTCCGATGCAGTAGAACTTGTGAAGGAAATGGAGGAGAAGGGGATGAAGCTAAACACCTACGCTTACAATCTGTTCATCAAGGCCTTCGTAATCGAAGGCGACGTCGAGGAGGTGAAGAAATGGTACGCGGCTATGGAAGAGAACGGCGCCGCCGCTCCCAACATCTTCACGTACGTTTTGCTAGTTCCGTTTGCCCTCGAGACAATCGGCATCGATTATGCTTTCGAGCTGTGCAAGAAATCCGTTAATACAAACAAGAGAATTTCGACAAAGCTTGTGATGAGCGTGAGGGATGAGCTGCTTAAAAACTCGAGGGTTGAGGAGGCAAAGGAGTTGCTCGAGTTGTTTAAGATCTCGTCGGAACCCAAATCCGTCGAGCCCACACCAAATCCTCTGGGAGAACTCGAAAAAATCGTTGAAACTTTCAAGAAAAAGTCCGACTCCATCGGCTTCCGGTCACAGCCCAAGCCGTACGAGGACACCGTCCGCCGCCTCGCCCATGCCCAGCAGCTCTCCCTCGTCGACGAAGTCCTCCAGCACCAGAAGCAGTATCTTTCTATCAGAGACGAGCGCTTCACCGCCCGCCTCATCGCCCTCTACGGCGTAGCCAAAATGCTCGACCACGCCCTCCAGCTGTTCTATGAAATGCCCGAACTAAGCTGCCCCCGAACCGCCCTCTCCTTCAACGCCCTACTCGCCGCCTGCTTTCAGTCAAGAAGCTATGACAAATTGCTGGAGCTTTTCGGCGAACTTCCCCCAAAGCTATCGATAGAGCCCGACGTCATCTCCTACACTTGGGCAGTGAAGGCTCACTGCAGAAAGGGGTCGTTCGAGAACGCCGTCTCTCTGCTGGCTGAGATGGTGGCAAAAGGCGTCGATCCCGACACGGCGACGTTCCACACTCTCCTGAACCATCTCTACCACGACAGCAGATTCTCGGAAGGGGAGAAGGCTTGGGAGCTGATGAAGGAGATGAAGGTAGATCCCGATTTGAGGTGTTACAACTCGAGATTGAACGGGTTGCTGAGCGAGAAGCGTTTCTCCGATGCGGAAGAACAGGTGAAGGAAATGGAGGAGAAGGGGATGAAGCTAAACGCCGACACATACAATCTGTTCATCAAGACCTTCGTAGTCGAAGGCGAGGTCGAGGAGGTGAAGAAATGGTACGCGGCTTTCGAAGAGAGCGAAGCCGCTCCAAACATTTACACGTACAATCTGCTCATTCCCTTTGTATCTGAAAGAATCGGGATCGATTACGCGTTCGAGCTGTGCAAGAAGTCCCTTACTACGAAGGGGAAGCTGTATAAGAAGATCGTGATGAATGTGAGGGATGAGCTGCTTAAGCGCTCTAAGGTTGAGGAGGCAGAGGAGTTGGTCAAGCTGTGTATGGTTGAGGATATGAAGGTTCATTAGATTAAATCCGGTTCTGTTTACTGTTTTTGGATTGTTGGATTCACTTGTTTGAAAGGTACTAATGATTTAGTTACTCATTCTGTGCGAGAGCACTCAATATGACTTAAAAACCCGACTCATCGCACATGACTCGAACCCCGACCATTTTGGGCACCCCTAAACCTAATTAGATTTCTGATGACCAAAGCCTAAACACTTCAAAATACTACTCATATGCAAAGATATATCCGGCACTTTTATTTCTTTAATTTATTTCCAACGAGGAACGATGTTGTTACCCATCTAATGTTGCTTACGGGTGGGTATGTTTGTCATTTTTACATTTCCAGATTATTATGTTCGATTTTTCCAATTGCAAATATTTTATTATCTTATAAATTAATATTAAAATTATTAAATCTAACATGCTTTCAATTTCTAAGATGCCTGATTTTTATTTAATCTCGTGAGATATTTTTGAATAGAATTTATTTGATAGTTTGGACCGGCCCAATTTAATATTGGGCTTAAGCGGCCCAAATAGTATTCGGTCTATTCCCTAAAAGATCAATCGCTACAGCTACTCAGTCTTCTTCCGCGCACTATGGCGAAAGCGTCTTCCGCCGCCACCGCTCTCCGCCGCCTCTTCCGACAGAATCACAAGCTTAAACCCGTTATCCTGAAGAAGAATTCGGAAAATTCGTCTACCGAAACCGTCGAAGCCAAACCTTTGGATAAACTTTACGACTTCGTGAAATTATTTAAGAAAAAGTCGAGCTCTCCCGAATTCCGGCATAGCGTCAGGCATTACAGGACCGCCGTCGGCCGCCTCGCGAAGGCCGGGAAATACTCTCACGTCGACGAAATACTCCAGCATCAGAAGCAGTATCCAGATATAAAAGACGAGGAATTCACCTCCCGCCTCATCACCCTTTACGGCGAGGCCAAGATGGTCGACCACGCCTTGAAGCTGTTCGACGAAATGCCTGAACTAAACTGCCCCCGCACCATCGTCTCCTTCAACTCTCTCCTCGGCGCCTGCTACGCTTCCGAGAACTACGACAAGGTGATGGAGATTCTCCGTGAGCTATCCCCGAAGCTGTTGATAGAGCCAAACGTCATCTCCTACACCTTAACGATCAAGGCTCTCTGCAAAAAGTCGCTGTTTGACGACGCCGTTTCGCTTCTAGACGAGATGGCGGCGAAGGGCTTCGATCCCGACGCCGTGACGTTCGACGCCATCTTGTACGATCTCTACCACTGCGGTAAATTCTCGGAGGCGGAGAATGTATGGGATTCGATGAAGGAGAAGAAGGTGGAACCTGATTTGAGGTGTTATAACTCGAGATTATTCGGAATGCTGAGCGAGAAACATTTCTCCGATGCGGAAGAACTGGTGAAGGAAATGGAGGAGAAGGGGATGAAGCTAAACACCTACGCTTGCAATCTGTTCATCAAAGCCTATGTAAACGAAGGCGACGTCGGAGAGGTGAAGAAATGGTATGCAGCTATGGAAGAGAGCGGCGGTACTGCCGCTCCTAACATCTTTACGTACATTTTGCTCGTTCCGTTTGCCATCGAGAAAATCGGCATCGATTACGCGTTCGAGCTGTGCAAGAAATCCGTTAATACGAACCAGGAACGCTCTCGAAAGATTGTGATGAATGTGAGGGATGAGCTGCTTAAGAACTCGGAAGTTGAGGAGGCTGAGCAGTTGCTCGAGTTTTTTAAAAAAGAAAAACCACCGCCCAAAGCCGTCGATCGCAAAGATATTCAAAATATCACGCCGGAACCCAAGACTGTGAATTGCAAGGAAATTCGAAAGATCCTGTCAGAACCCAAAATCAAGGAAATTCGAAAGATCTCATCGGAACCCAAAACCATCGATCGCAAGGAAATTCGAAAGATCTTGCCGGAACCCAAAACTGTCGATAGCAAGGAAATTCGAAAGATCTTGTCGGAACCCAAAACCGTCGATCCCGCACCCCAACCTCTGGGAAAACTCCAAAAACTCGTCGAAACTTTCAAGAAAAACTGCGACTCCGTCAGTTTCCCAAAACTCCAAAAACTCGTCGAAACTTTCAAGAAAAACTCCGACTCTATCAGTTTCCGGGAGCAACCCAAAACGTATGCCGTCACTGTCCGCCGCCTCGCCCAAGCCCAGCAGCTCTCACTCGTCGACGAAGTCCTCCAGCACCAGAAGCAGTACCCATCTATCCGAGACGAGCACTTCACCGCCCGCCTCATCACCCTCTACGGCGATTCCCAAATGCTGGACCGCGCCCTCCAGCTGTTCGACGAAATGCCCGAACTAAACTGCCCCCGCACAGTCTTCTCCTTCAACACCCTCCTCGCCGCCTGCTTTAACTCCAGAAGCTTCGGCAAATTGCTAGGGCTATTCCGCGAACTTCCCCCAAAGCTGTCGATAGAGCCCGACGTCATCTCCTACACTTGGGCAGTGAAGGCTCACTGCAGAAAGGGATCATTCGATGACGCCGTCTCTCTGGTGGAGGAGATGGAGGGGAACAGCGTCAATCCCGACGCTGCAACGTTCCACACTCTCTTGAGCCACCTCTACCACGACGGCAGTTTCTCGGAGGGGGAGAAGGTGTGGGAGCTGATGAAGGAGAAGAAGGTGGATCCCGATTTGAAATGCTACAATGCGAGATTTTTCGGGATGATGGGCGAGAAACGCGTAGCCGATGCGATGGAATTGGTAAAGGAATTGAGGGAAAGGGGGATGGAGCCCAACACCTACATGTACAATTCGTTTATCAGAACTGCCGTAGATGAAGGAGATGCGGAACGGGTGAAGAAATTGTATGCAGAATTGGATACGAGCGATGCTGCTGCTGCCGACTACTCCACGTACTCAATGCTGGTTCCGTTTGCGTTAGAAAACGACATTGATTGGGCGTTTGAGCTGTGCAAGGGAGCTGCTGGGCTGAGGAGAAGAAAACTGGAGAAAGAGATAGTGATGAAAGTGAGTGATGAACTGGTTAAGTGCTCTAAAGTTGAGGAGGCAAAAGACTTGATGCAGCTATTCAAACTCCCCACCACCTAAGAAGTGTGATTAGTAGGAATTGAGTAGTGTTTGATTTGAGGAAATATGCGTATAAAATCCAAAAAGAAATGTAACAACTTGAAAAGTTCGGAGGAAGTAATTAGTGGACTAAATAAATTTTAATTCCGAATTAATTTTTATTTATTCTGGCCCATTAAATGTGTCGGTAGTTTATTTGATATTTAAGCCCGGCCCAATTAAACATTGGGCCTGATCGGCCCAAATAGTATTCAGCCTAATACCCTAAGATGAAATCGCTCAGTGCTCACTCCGCTTCTACTGCTTCCGCGCACTATGTCGAAAGCGCCTCCCTCCGCCACCGGTCTCCGCCGCCTTTTCCGACGGAATCCCAACCCCAAACCCGTTACCCCTAACGAGAATGCGGAGCTCCCGTCGGAGAATTCGTCTCCTGTAACCGTCGAACGCAAAGCCTCGGAGAAACTCTACGAATACATCAAAACATTCAAGAGAAAGTCGAGCTCTCCCGCATTCCGGCAAAGCGCCTGGCATTACAGGACCACTGTCAACCGCCTTGCGAAGGCCGGGCAATTCTCTCGCGTCGACGAGATCCTCCAGCATCAGAAGCAGTACCCGGATATAAGAAACGAGGAATTCACCTCTCGCCTCATCACCCACTACGGTGATGTCAAGATGTTCGACCACGCCTTGAAGCTGTTCGACGAAATGCCTCATCTAAAATGCCCCCGCACCGTCGTCTCCTTCAACTCCCTCCTCGGCGCCTGCTTTGTTTCCGGCAACTACGACAAGGTGCTGGAGCTTTTCCATGAGCTACCACCGGAGCTGTCGATAGAGCCGAACGTCGTCTCCTACACCTTAGCGATCAAGGCCCTCTGCAAAAAGGGGATGTTCGACGACGCCGTTTCGGTTCTGGACGAGATGGCGGCGGAGGGCGTCGATCCCGACGCCGTTACGTTCGACGCCATCATGTGCGATCTTTACCACTCCGGTAAATTCTCGGAGGCGGAGAATTTATGGAATTCGATGAAGGAGAAGAAGGTGGAACCTGATTTGAGGTGTTACAACTCGAGATTGCAAGGAATGCTGAGCGAGAAACACTTCTCCGATGCGGTAGAACTGGTGAAGGAAATGGAGGAGAAGGGGATGAAGCTAAACACCTACGCTTACAACCTGTTCATCAAGGCCTTCGTAATCGAAGGCGACGTCGAGGAGGTGAAGAAATGGTACGCAGCTATGGAAGAGAGCGGCGCCGCTCCCAACAGCTTAACGTACGTTTTACTCGTCCCATTTGCGGTTGAGAAAATCGACATCGATTATGCGTTCGAGCTGTGCAAGAAATCCGCTGCTACGAACGAGAAGCTCTCGAGAAAGATCGTGATGAGTGTGAGGGATGAGCTGCTTAAGAACTCAAAGGTTAAAGAGGCAAAGGAGTTGCTCAAGCTGTTTAAGCTTCGAGCTAAAAAGGCTGATTAGTGTCTTTTTCTTATTGTTTTTTTTGGTCCCTTTTCATCGTTTTCACTCACTTGTTTGATGAAAATCTGCTCCAGTTTTCTGCTTACTGATAATTGGAAAATTCTAGATGGCAAATCCTTACTAATTTGTTGCTGAATTTTGATATGCAATGAAATTTAAGCGTTACTTCAAGAAAAATGCAGATTCAGCATATGTTCATTAGTAAAAATGGTTGCAACTTGCAAGAACAGCACAGTTCAAAGCAGTTTTTTAAAAACCGGACCAAACCTGCGATTGAACTAGTTGAACTAAGAATCAATCATGGAGGTCGACCGTGTTCAATCGAAAAAACTGTGAACTGAAAACCTTGTCAGTTCGACCTCCCGTTAGGTTTGTACCACTTTGGATCAAAGGAATTTCTTGATTCCCAGAAAAACAGAGTGGTGCTTTTTGATTTAATTCTGGAAATCTATATATCTATACTATTATAAAAAGTGTCTTGTTTACAAAATTTGATTTGCCTATTATACCCTTACTACAATAGAATAATTAATATAATATCCAATTAAAATTATATTCTATAACAAACTCTATTCAAGTAATTACTAGATCTCAAGTGATTTGTATACGTTTTATTTTTATTAAATTTTTACATTCATTATCAATAATTCCGTCATCAACTTTTTTAAAACTTTATTTAGTTTTTTCTTTATAACAAAGAAAAATAAAATCTAAACTAATACTATAATTTAATTTAGAATAAAAATAATTTATGAAAACCAACAATTATATAATTTTATTTGGAATTAAAATAATAAATTAGGATTAGATTTATTGTTTACTGTTATTGTTAGACTAATTATATTATATAATTTAATTAGGAATAAGTTAATACTTAGGATTAGATTTATTTTTGCAGGGATGGCTTCAAACATATATAATACATATTGTATGTTATTATTACCATGATATTATAAGTTATCATATTCATTATTATCTATTGTTAATATTTTAGGCAACGTCAAAAAATTAATGACAATTTTCATATCTTATTCATCTATATTCGTATCTATATTCTTACAAAGTAAACATCATACGTGTATAATATACATAGTTTTATAAATTTATTATCTTTAAAGTAAGTAAACATACATGACATAAAATGCATGTGTCTGTTCGGCTGTTTCTTTTATACCACATTATATTGCCATCGTTTATTTCTCTACATAGAAGTATAGAAAGTAAATGGGATAAAAGTTCACAAATACCTTTCAACTTTATTCTGAAATGCAAATAAACCTTAAAGTATGTTTACGTGTATCAATAAATTCTCAAATTAATGGTGCAAATATACCCTTCAATTGATTTTTCAATTAATACAACTAAACATATTTTAAGGGTATATTTATACTTCAGAGTAAAGTTTAAGGGCACTTTTGTACCTTATCCCAAAGTAAATGCACCATTATTGCAAAATTTATCAACTGCATTTTTTTACCTCGTACTTTGGTCAAAGAAAAAGATTATCATTTCGTGTAAAAATATTCATCATCTTATATGCACTATAAGATGGTGAAAGTTATGGGCAATAGAATTGAATTGGGGCGGCATATAGTTTGATAGATAGTTTGACTTAGGATTTGAGATTTGAGATTTGAGAAGAGTAATCATACGTGTTCGACTTGAATTCATATTACACGATTAGTTTCAGATTTAAGCAAGCACCACTGGTCATCCTAACATGAGCTTTGGGATAAAACTAATTTACAATCTTACAAAGTACTTGAATTCATATTACACGATTAGTTCCAAATTTAAACAAGCACCGTTGGTCATCCTATAATGAGCTTTGAGATAAAACTAATCTACAATCTTACAAAGTACATATAGAATTATATATCTTGAATAAAATTTGTCAATTATTTTTATCTCTTAGAGTAAACGCCCCCTAAGAGACTATTAATACATGTATACCCTCTTCATCTTTCAATATTTCAATATGTGCATAGAGATTAAATACTTCACCAAATAATTAGATCAGTGTTTCCATTTTTCATTGGTGCTCTAGGTTTAATTTTCATTTTATTTCAATTGTTTATATCTGGCTAGGATTATGTGCTTGAGTTTTTTAGTATTCAGAGTATTAGAGCGTCATTTCATTTAAAACTTCAAACTTATAAAAATGTGTGTAATCTATTCATTTATATTATAATTCTTAATATATTAATTGTATTAACTTCATGCAATACGTTGATGTTTGATTTTTTTGGATAGTAAGTTTTGAGGAGAAAATAGACATTCCGCGTCTTAAAATATTTGAACACTCAATAATAACATCACAATCATCAAATGCAATTAGATATAAGTAGTAAAGCTTAGTGCTAGCTAATTTTTAGAAGTCTTTGCTTTGAACAATTTTACTTTAGCTTATAAAGTTTATGCTAATAACTAATGAGCATCTATAACAACATTGTAAATAAGCATCAGAGAATAACAAATATAACTTTTCCATTTAGAAGCTTTAGTATTTTTGTGATTACAATTATATTTTTCGTTTTTTTGATTGACAAAAATGTATTATCCAGGGTGGGGCTGCTTTCATTTCGCTCGGAATCCTAATATACTTAACAAATCATAACTTTACCATTTAGAAGCTTCACTATATATTATTCATGGAGAAAACATATAATATTAGTTTGAGAATGTCATAGTAATCATGATTGACAAAATGTGGATATACCTTTAAGATACAACGAGAGGTAAGATCATTATTTTCTTTTTTATTTAATTACCACAATCACTTAAGTTTGTTTATGTTTTTTTAAAAATAGTTCAGGCTATAGAATAACATATTAAGTCAATTTTAAGTCAATTTTATGAGTTGCCAATTTTTCTATTTCTTGATTACTTTCATTTTCATTTACATTCTTGCAATTAGGTGTGCTCGAAACTCATTTGATTAAATATATAATAAGCATCATGTGATGTTAATATAAGATTCTATTTTCCTTAAAAATTTAAGTTTGATGTAATATCTGTTAGATATATATTTGCAAAATTTGAGGTCGGACTATAGAGGAGTCGAACCTAGGATATTTGGTTTGTTTGATATAATTTACCCATATGAAATTTAGTGTAGTTTGGCTTCTTAGAAAGAAATTATCTTATGGATAAAATACTATATGTTGTACTATTATTTATGCAATACAATAAGTCATGTTGATTATAATCATAGGTTGGTATGTGACACATTTTATTGTTTTAAAGGATCTAAAACGGTGTTTGGTGGGATAAACGATATAAGCTTAAGGTTTGAACAGAATAAAGATATGAATAGAATAAAATGGAATGGAATGGAATTGTTCAGTGGTACTAAAATTTTAAATTATAAAATTCTAAATTTATAATTTATAAAACGGAGTAATGTTCCCAAAATTTATTCGATGGCGGGGTTTTAGCATAAAAATTCATATAAAAGGTGATTAGTGGATTAGTGGTGAGCTTAAGCATAAAAAATCATATAAAATATCAATAACTTCATAAATCTGTAAGAAAACACAAAATCGAAAGAAAAAAATTTTATGGTAGGGGTTAACCCCCTGTCCCATGGATTTGCCCATGTTCGTATAGATGATATGCATAAACATTTGAAATGAGTGAAATATTCTTCGAGTTATTTCATTCTTATGATTGATAATTAGAAATGAATTATAGGTAGGGGTTGAAATTGATTTATTTTGTAGGACAAAAATACCTTTTTATTTTTGAATAGTTAATACTCGAAGATAAAAATTATATTATTCAATGTAACTTCACAAGGATAAGAATGAACATATTTCATATAAGTTTTAAGTTATTAATAATGTTTTTGTTCTAACCAAAATGGACTTATATTCTGTTTTGCCTCTTTTATTTTTGATAAGAATTATGTTTTTCACTTGCTTTGTTCATTTTTTAGGCATAATTAATTAACGTGCTTATCTCATGTGTATGGGACGAAGCTCCCCTTTTGCACATGAGTTCATTACATACAAAGTAAGAAAAATATACTCCCTCCGTCCCGTTAGTAAAGGGGTAACTTTTACCCGAGATCAGAATTAAGACGAGGATGAAAGTAGTGGATAATATTACTAGATCTTAGCAGGTTAAATTTTAGACATTTTAGGTATTATCTCTTTATCATAATCAATAGAACATAGAAAATTGAAATTTATCCCTTCATAAGTGGGACAGAGAAAGTACTTACTAGAAGAATATACATAATAAATGTTGTTAAAAAACAAATTATTCAAGAATCCACTTTGAAAAGAAAAGAAAAAATTTGTTTTAAGTATATGGCATTTTGAATCTACATACTCCCTCCGTCCTCCATTTAGTGACGGAGGGAGTATGGGCACGGGATTTTTCGCATTTTATGGTATAATAATAAATTAATGTGTTAAAGTGTTAAAGTGGAATAATTGTGGGTCCATTTGAATTGTTTATTAGTATTAAAATGATAAATAATAAAAAGTAGATGTATAAAGTGATAAAGTGTTAAAGTGATTGTGGGGTCTACGTCCTAAAATGGAAATTGTCAGTAAATGGAGGACGTCCCAATATAGTATTAACTTCACTAAATGGAGGACGGAGGGAGTATTAGATCATTTAGATACCTATTGAGATCTATAAGTTAATATTTGGGTTTCAAAAAATATCTCATGTTTTTTGATAAAAGTTAGATATGAAAATATAACATTCAAATGAGAAATTATGTTTTATTTGTCACCTTGTCTTGCTTTAAGGAAGTTATTTAATTGACAATGGAACTTTTGTTAAAATGTGGAGAAAGCATATTTTATTGTGTGTTGCCTTTACAAACAGATAAAAAATGTCTAAAACTGAAGTTAAAATTAAATACTTGTTTTTTTTTTTTTTTTTCCTTTACAGTTTTATTTCTTAATCAAATTATTTGCAAAGTAAAGTATATAATATGATAGGAGCTCAATCAAAATAAAATTTATGTATAATATAATTGAATACTTTTTTTTTTTAGATTATTCATTTCTTCATAATAATTCATAGCATTTTCTATAGACCACTATATTTATAATAACTTTTATCATGAAATAAAAATTAAAAAAAAAAAAAACACTTGATTAAACGTGCAACGCACGTTATCCGTGCTAGTATATATAAAAAGGGAGTTTTTCAATTTCAAATCAATTGAAAAGTAGTTATATGACAATTTTATAATTAACTTAAATCAAGATCATGGTTATTTATTTTACAAAACTTCCACAAATTTAGGTAAATATATGAGATATGTGTTTTTTCGGTTTTTCTAATAAAATTCCACAATTTTAGGAAATCAAGTAGTAGCTTGGTTTTAGTAGTATATTAAATGAAAAAAAAAAATCGTAATATTGATATCAATATCCATATTTTTAAATCTAGCATAAAATATTGATTTATAAAATATTAATATTACATTTTATTATGTTGTCATGGCACAATAATAAGTTACTTGAGCTAAAATTAAAGTAACAAACAATTGTGATTTGTTTTGATTGGGTTCTTCCTTTATAAAGGTATTTAGGTTAAAAAAAATCTGAATAATAATAGATACAAATTTAATTATGTTTGAACTTAATAATTGAACTCTATTAATATCGTCAGTTCGTCACTAGCAAAAATTTTAAAAAACTTTAAAAGTGACATTAATTTATATATAGTGTAGGCTCTGTAGGGTGATTGATCTTATAAACTACAAAAATATTAATTTATTCATTACATTTCAATAAATAAAATAGCGAATAATTTAGCATAATTAATTTTATTGATTTACACTAAATATTTAATGTGCACTAACTCACTTACAAACTATATTATTAGTTTTTTCAGAAAAAAATAAAATATACTACCTCCATCCCACCATACTAGTCCCATTTGATTTGTTGACTTTTCGGCACGCTTTTCCACCGAAACCTAGTACGAGTTTTAAAATATAATTTCGAAGTATTTTTTCGTTTACGAGATACTATGAGTGTCGATGTATCCCGTAAACGAAAAAATACTTCGAAATTATATTTTAAAACTCGTACTAGGTTTCGGTGGAAAAGCGTGTCGAAAAGTCAACAAATCAAATGGGACTAGTATGGTGGGATGGAGGTAGTATATATTTAGGTTGATTTTAGTAGGTTTATACGTGGATGAGATCCTCTGTATTCAAATTTGTGTGTCAACCGTGTACTAAGTTAAAATGACGTAGATTTGTTAGTTTATGAGATTTTTAAATTTGCGGCAATTAAAAATATCAGAACAAAACTACGTAATTTTGACTTGATACATGTGGAACACAACTTTGGGGATGGACGATCCCATTGGGTTTATTTATTTTTCAAGTGATTTTATATATTATCGCCAAAAAATTAGGTATAGATCTATTTTTTATAAAATATTAAATTAATAACTACTAGAATATGTTTTTACCCGTATTAGTGAAGAGTGATCGTATGATTCCAGTAAAAACCTGTTTAAGATTACAAAATCAATTAAACTGAAACTCCAAAAAAATATAATCGATCTGAACCAAACTAAAAGTTCAGTTCGGTTTTGATTTTGGTTTTGGTTTCAATTGGAATGGAATTTATTAGTGGTAGAATCCTATAGCAAAAAATACTTGTCTTTACATAATTCGAACATACAAATCAAGACATGTCAAAACATCCAATAAATTTTATCAATAGACTAAAATTTTCATCGAGTCAATAAATCAACAAGTAGGGGAAATACATGGTCAAATTAATATACTCCCTCCGTCCACCTATTTCTGACACGTTTGCTTTTTGTACGGGATTTAAGACGGAAATGATTAGTGTATAAAGTGTATTTTGTAGGGAATGTAATGTGGTTTATGTATTTAAACATATTTTAGAAACAGAGCATCATATATGCATAAAAACATGTTCTTGTCTGATCTTAAATGAAAGATCGTATAAAGACCTTTAATTTGATATAAAAATCATAAAATTCCGATAACAAACGAGCAAGTTATAATAATTTAAACTTTCGAAATTTAAATTATATTGAACTACGTGCAGAAAAATGAGTGGATGAGATTTAAGTATGGAATGTTAAGTGTAATAAGTGATTTACTAATTGTACTACTTAGTGGCTAATTCTTTCCGAAAAAGGAAATGTGTCAGAAATAGGGGGACGGCCCAAAAAGGAAAGCGTGTCAGAAATAGGTGGACGGAGGGAGTAGTATGTAGAGGTATTATATTTTGCCCCTAGTATGTATTATATAAATATTAAATATTTTAACATTTACATTGAATAATATAATGTCAAGACTATATGATATATAATGAATTCAAAAGGTTTAATCAGAACTACTACGTTTCTCCTCCATATTAGCGTGGAACGAGAAACGTAACAACTTTAAAAGTTAGAAAAGAGAGAGGTAAACGTGGAGAAAATGGTTAATATTGGAATAAGGGACCCCATCCAATAAAAATTAAAACAATACGGGTAGTAAATAATTCAAGATATGAAGAGTCGAAATGTAATTTTGTTAAAAGAATATTTTCATTTTCGACTAACACACTAACTGAGAGATGTCTCAAACGAGAAAAAATCACACTAACATGAGGGATGGATGGAGTATTAAAATTTAATCAATGTTCATAAATATTAGTTTAGTCGTAAGTTTTCTTAACATTCCTTTATAATCGTCCATTTTACCGTGCATCGCACGGGTGCAAAATCTAGTACTCCCTCCGTCCCTTTGGAGTTGTTACATTTCTTTTTAGCATTTGTCTCAAGCGTTTTTGAGAATTTTAATGATAAGTTTTAAAATAGCTTTTTAAAGATTTTTTCCTTTTATGAGATAGTAAAACACTTGTAGTATCTCGTAAATTTAAAATTTTCATTAAAAGATATTTTGAAACTTACCATCAAGACGCTCGAAAATGCTTGAGACAAATGCTAAAAAGAAATGTAACAACTCCAAAGGGACGGAGGGAGTACGTAATTGTTAAAAGAATAGAGGTGTCAAGGAGAATTTTTTTTCAGATATTTTTGATGGGCCAGGGCCATTTTGATATTGGGCCTATTGGCCCAACACGTATTCGCCCTTTCAGCGTATCCAAATTTGTCTTGAGCAAATTAACGCAGTTGATTAGCTTCCGTTACTTCCGCCCACTATGGAGAAAGCGTCTTCCGCCTGCCGCCGTCTCCGCCTCCTCTATTCGCAGAAACCACCGCCCAAAGCCGCCGTCAATCGCAAGGAAGTGTCGGAGATCTCGTCGGAACCCACACACGAACCTCTGGGAAAACTCCAAAAAATCGTCGAAACCTTCAAGAGAAAGTCCGACTCCGTCGGATTCCGATCGCAGACCAAGCCCTATGCGGTCACCGTCAACCGCCTCTTCCGATCCCGGCAGCTCTCCCTCGTAGACGAAGTCCTCCAGCACCAGAAGCAGTACCCTTCTATCCGAGACGAACACTTCACCGCCCGCCTCATCGCCCTCTATGGAAAATCCCTAATGCTCGACCGCGCCCTCCAGCTATTCGATGAAATGCCCGAACTAAGCTGCCCCCGCACCGTCTTCTCCTTCAACTCCCTCCTCGCCGCCTGCTATTATTCCAAAAGCTTCGACAAATTGCTCGAGCTCTTCCGCGAGCTCCCGCCCAAGCTCTCGATACAGCCCGACGCCATCTCCTACACTTGGGCAGTGAAGGCGCTCTCCCAAAAGGGATCGGTCGGCGCCGCCTTCTCGCTGGTGGAGGAGATGCCGGCGAACGGCGTCGATCCCGACGCGGAGACGTTCCACGCTCTCTTCAGCCAGCTCTACCACGGCGGCAGATTCTCGGAGGGGGAGAAGGCGTGGGAGCTGATGAAGGAGATGAAGGTGGATCCCGATTTGAAATGCTACAACACCAGATTTTTCGCGATGATGGACGAGAAACGAGTCGCCGAGGCAATGGAACTGGTGAGGGAAATGGAGGAGAAGGGGATGGAGCCCAACACCTCCACCTACAATGCGTTCATCAGAGTCGCCGCGTATGCAGGGGATGTGGAAGGGGTGAAGCAATTGTATGCAGCTTTGGAAGAAAGCGACGCTGCCGTCCCCGACGTCTCCACGTACGCTATGCTGGTCCCGTTTGCGTCGGAAATCGACGTGGATTGGGCGTTGGAGCTGTGCAGGAAAGCTGCTGGGCTGGAGAGAGGAAGACTGAAGAGGGAGAAAGTGATGAAAGTGAGGGATGAACTGGTTAAGTGCTCTAGAGCTGAGGAGGCCAAGGAATTGATGGAGCTGTTTAATCTCCCACCTTAGATTGCATTTTTTGGGTTGTGTTTTGTTTGTTATTAAAAAAATTTAACTCTTAAATTTCGTGAACGGAGGTAGTATGAATAACTCTTAAATTTCATGCAAGAGTACGCACGCCACGTGGCATGCCACGTCAGCGTGCGTACATGTGGCGAGGGAGAGTACGCTGATGCGGGCGTACATGTGGCGTACGGTGTACGCCCGCGTGTACGCCCAAGCATACATTGCTGTGCACCATCCGTCCGCCACGTGGCGGCATCCCATTGGGCGGTCAAAGTTTGACTTTGACTGTTTTTTTTTTTTTTTTTTTTCCTTTCTTTCTTTCCGATTCCATTCCAGTTTCTATTTTCTTTTTTTTCCTTTATTTTCTTTCCTTTCCTTTTTTATATGTTTAATTAAGTATTCTTCCTCATTTTTTTTCCCATATTTCAATTTTAATTTAAAGATTATGGATTATAATTTTAATTACTTTCTATTTTTTTTTTTCTAACATATTCTTTCCTATTTTTTTGACTTGTTCACATTTTTAACAAGTTGTTCACATTTTATTTTTTCTCCATTTTTTCACCCTTTAATTATTTTGTTTGTTATATTTTAAAATCTTTGTATTGTAATTTTTCAAATGTACAATAGAATTTTATTTATTAAAAAAACTCGTATTCGAACGACAAGAAAAATATTAAATCGAAATAAGAATTAACAAATAACTAACAATGTCCAGTCAGCATAGTCTAGTCAGCACATAAAATAAACAGCATATACCGTACTCCACTGCACTACTTTTCAGCATACGCCGTACTCTGTCCTTGTCAGCACACTTTTTGTCCTAGTCAGCACACTTTTTAACCAGCATACGCCGTACTCTCGTATTCTCCCGTACTCCACTGCTAATGCTCTTATGTGATGTTATAAAATTTAATGACCCCAAATATTGTCCATATTTCCCCAAATATGCTAGTAATTGTTAAACAGTATCCTCCGTCACACTGAAAAGTAGACGTATTCCTCTTGAGGGCATCCCGATGTATAGTGAAATGCAAATTCAACTTAAGTTTTTTTTTTCCCCCTCATCTTATTTGAAGGGTTAAACCAATGTTTAAAAAATCGAACCGGCGAGGCTTTCGGTTCATGGTTTTTATGGTTGAACCGGCGAGGCCTTCAGAAAAAATCACGAAATGAAATTATGACGGTTCATGGTTCAACCGGCGGTTCGCTTCAGTTTTTAAAACAACTGGGTTAAACACATAAAATTCTAGTGGGCTCGAACCTATATAACCCTTTCAATAGTAGCCCAACCTTAGTAAGAAATGAGCATGGCCATTGAGTTTTTGATGATTTCTTTCAGTCTAAAAGAATAATGTGGGCCGGGCTTCCATTAATCTGATCAACTAAATGGCCCAATTATCACCATGTGAAGGTTTTCATCATCAAGATTAATATTCTCCCCGTCTCATTCAAGACGAAACATTTATATTATATTATACTCACATATAAAAAAGACGTTGCCTTGAGCAGTACGACGGAGGTAGTATATTATTGGTTTATGCCACCATATAATCAAATTGAGAGGGATGTAGTAATCAAATTGAGAGGGATGTAGTATTGAAGGTGATGGAAAGGAGAATAAAGGTAAAGATAATGAATAAAAATGCAAATAAAATACTTTCCAGTATGATCACACTCAATTTCCTGGGCTATAATGGGATTATTATATATATACTTAAAAAAAAAACTCCAAGTAGGAGGGGGAAAGATTGATATTATTTCCATTTATATTATTAAAAAATGAGTAGATGTTATCCTTACATATGTGATATGTGACACATCTGAATATTGGATATTGGGTTGCTTACATAAACATGGGACAGATATTGTTATATATCCTGTTATTATATTCCACTCTTCAAACCAAAAGTGGTAACTATTTTGATAAAATCAAATCTAGTAATCTTTTCCATCCAATTATTTTGGGATTTTGTGGAATTATATTCTATTAAATAAACTCTTTACAGCCTCAGGTATGCATGCACGTCCAATTTCCTACTATCAATAGATCCAACTTAATTAATTTAAAATGAATTATAAAAATAATAATAATAATAATAATAATAATAATAATAATAATAATAATAATAATAATAATAATAATAATAATAATAATAATAATAATAATAATAATTTTGCAATCATGAGTTTCTCTCTCTTCTTCTTCTGTTTTTTTTAGCCCAATAATAATGAAAAAAAAAAAAAAGAGAGAGAGATTATTGAGCCACTTATCATTCAATATAGCAACATTTCATTGATTAAATGTAAATTAAACGTAAGAAGCTGAAACATTCACACATTAATGCTGTAGCTGCACTCACAACTTGAACACAAGATGGCTTAGATATCTAGCTTACATAGCTAGCATCATGCATCAAAATACCTTAGCTCCATCATCGAACTTGGACAGACTCTGATTAATTTACAAACGCAAATCCATTCATCGGTTATTTCTCATATCATCCTTCAACTCCATTAATTTTTCCATCATTTGGAGAAGCCACTCCGGTGTTTTCCAAAGGTAACACTTCTTCTTTAAGTTCGATTACGGTGATAACTTGATCTCTACTATTCGGCTCCTCAATCACCACGACTTGAGTTAGTACCGATTCAGCTGGAACCTTTTGCTTCGTACTAATTTTGTTCCCGTCCTTGTATTTAACGTACAGTGCCATCTGAATCAAGCCGAAGCTGAACCCTAGCACATTTGGAACCTATACATACCGAACATCAAAATTCATTAATTTTCTTTTTTGCATAAATTAAAGTTTACATATATTGCCTGCAGAAACGAAGAACTTACTGCAACGTTGTAATCGTTGATGAGAAGACCATAGAAAAACCACATGACAGCACTGAGTGTAAGAAAGAGTGACAGAAGAAATGGCATGTACTCCACACTCTTGGTTCTTATCACCTTTCTCTGCAAATATATATTGATTAATTAATTTATAATTACTCTTCATATATAATATAATAGTGTGTAGTATATAATATGCCTACCAAGATGCATAATGGGGCAACGAACACACAGAGAGAGAACACGAGGCAAATCCATCCGACGATCATGGCTTGTTGCGAAGGTTTCACCAAGAAGAGAGTCGACAACACGATGAATCCGAATCCACAGACTATAAGAAGCACGAGCATCTTTAGGGTTTGTACCTGCATTAATTCAACCACATATTAATCACTCACTCAATTAAGTTTACCATCAAAATTTTTGCATGCATGATTACTATTAACTAATTAATTACCCTGTCCTTCTTTGGGGCGTAGAAGAGATAGAAGGAGACGTAGATCGTCTCGATGAAACAGCCGAAGGAATTGATGGTGATGAGAAGAGTGGTGTTGGATTTGAGAAACGCGTAGAAAATCCAAAGCATCGAGCTGAACAAAGCAATCACGTAGGGTACCGATTGATATCCTTCGCTCGTTTTCTTCTTGTAGATCGCATAAAATGTCGGGCTGCAGTTTCACGAACCATTAATCGAGCTATGAACTTACAAAAAGCAGTCAACCGACTCTCTGCATATAACATTAGACCAATATTTAAATTTGAAAAAAAGATAAAAATCTTACATCGGTGAAAGGAACACCATGAACGACACGATATTACCTGCAAATAAATCACACACAGTTAATGTAAGTACGTAAAAAGTCTATGCATGCATGCATGCATTAACTGCTGATAGTAAATAGATACAACAAATATGATAAATAAGGAAAAATTTAAAGGGTGATCGTCTTTTTCTCATTTTCTTTTCCATCAAAGACAACGCACCCGAAACGAGAAAAAATATACAGGTATATATGTAATTACCAAGAACTCCAAATGCCAAAGCCCATTGCCCAGCTGATAAACCTGTCATCTCTCTGTATTAATTTCTATAAATATTTATTTTATATCAAAGCTCTCAAAATATTTATGCCTTAGCTTATCTTATGGAAAAATACTGAATCATTATACAACCTATTTATATACATAGAAATCATGGGACACCTGTGCTAAAGCTTCAAATCTTAGCCACAAAAAATCTTCACATATAATATTAATTAATTTGAAATTATAAAAAAGAGTGATGAATTTTATAAAGAAAAAGCTATAACTTTTTGAGTAATGCTATTTGGCCATAATGTGGCCGGCCATAATTTAGCTTTTTTTTATTTTTTTAGTATCAAATAATTTATATATTTTTGCCAAACTTTTATAGATTATAAAAAACTCAAAAAGCGATACTCCATATTTTTTACGTATTTTTTAAAATTAATCCTTTAATTATTTGATAATTTTTACTATTTTAAAGGATTTATTACCTTTTTATCTAGAAAAAAAGAGAAAAATATGTAATTTTTGGGGAAAAAATAATTTTAAATTAAAATATTAAACTAATAAATTATAGTTATCATTTACAATTTTTAAAATTACGTATATTATGAAAAATATCGTTGTGTGGCCGGCCACATTATGGCCAAATAGCATTGTAACTTTTTTTCTGCAGATATTATAATTTTTTGCTACATGAGGGGCAAATTAGTCATTACGTAAAGGCCACAGCTTTGAATATGTGCAATAATTTTGGAAACAATTAGATGATGATTGAAATTATAAAAGGGGAATCTATCTTAGAATGTGTTTCTCCAATTCAGCACTCACCCAATCCATGGTTGCCACTTGGCATGAGTTATCTAATTTTTGAAGTTAATCTCTACTAATAAGTGTATTAAATATTTCAGATATGGTTTCATATTAATATAGGTTTATCTTGTTATGGTGGTTTAATTAGTCACTGATCAGATATTTTTGGCTAATGGCCTTTATTTTTTTGTAATTAAAAAAACATATGTCTATATGTAATATGTATTTGAAACGAATATTGACATATACTATATATGTGTGTGCGTATGTTGACTTAACGATATAGGTTATGTTGCTAAGCCAAATGCCCCCAATTCAAGTCCTTCGTAACACGATTTATATATTGTTGTTATTAAGCTTCAACAAATATTGACATATAAAATGAGCATTTATCATAGCATTTTTTTTTTTTTTGGGCTCACAAAATTATTTTTGGGTGGGTTTCTTTTGTTTGCCACTTATAATGTATATATAAATATATATTCAAGAAATAAAAGAAAATAAAAGGGAGTGTTTATTTCGATTATTTCGTCCATTTCTTTTTAAAGGTTGGGGAAAAAGTTGGTGCCTAATTGAATTCCAAAAATGCCCCAAAATCATTTGGGATCAAGAAAGGTGCTTCTGCTGCGTGATAAAGGAGATTTTTTTTTTTTTTTTTTTTTTTTCAGGGATGGACTTATTAAAGTGTGTTTTCCTGATTTTATCCAAAAATAATTAACAACTAATCAACTTGGAGGATTTTATTCAGAATTGATGCAACGGTATGAAGTATGTGTTAGATTTATTTAATAATTAATGGTGGGTAAATATATAATTAATGTAGAAATTATTATTATAATATGTATATGCCACAAGTGTTATTTATTATTTGATGAGGGGTCAAATAATAAATATAAAAGTTATTATTATATATAAATGGTCTGGTCCCAAGAAACGGTTAAGAGTTCTCTGCGTTTTCTTTCCCCGTCAAGAACATACGCATCAGAAGAGACTGCAGTATTCTTGGAAGGCCAAAACCAATTTTCAATCTTCAAGTTCGATTATGGCTACTTCAGGTTAGTGCTTCCGCTTCAGTTTCTCAGATTATCGTCATAGAGATACATGAATCTAGGATTGTATTTATGTGATTTATGATTCCTGGATTCTAGAATTAATTGAATTTAATTCCTACAAGTGGTATCAGAGCCACTCTATTGATGATTCTCTGAGAATTGTGATAATTAAGATGATTCTTGTTTCGCGTGAATTATTTCACAAAACTTCAGTTCGTCATTGTGCGGTACTATTGTGATTTTGATCGCATATTGTTCACGAATTTCTATCTTTCATAGAGTTGAATCGTAGATTTGAATTGGCTTATTATCAATATTTTGTTGTCATGACGCATGAAGTCAACTGCCCAATTTGCAATTTCTTTATTGTCTTTTGGCGTCACTCTCTTGATTGGCCAGTAACTTGGGTTAATTGATTAATTTGATTTATACTATATTGCGATGACTTGTTAATCTCTTGATTAAAATCTTCACGTATTCATGCAATGCGTAATTGTTGGAGTATTGCGATTAGATTGTGTATACTCTGTTTATCAGTATTGAATCTGCCTTCGAGTCAATATGCGTATATATATATCCCGTTTATGTATATATTTGTTAATTATTTGTCTGTAAAAGCATACGTTGGGATAGCCGAATTAATTTCTTAAGGACCGTCTCCCATTTTTTCTTGGGATAGATTTTAATTTCGGCTCAAGGATCGTCTCCCAACGGATTGTATGCTTTAAATTTTGTGATTTAAATAAACTAATTGAAGCAAAATGTCGCCAAAGTGACCTCTTTTGTGTAGATTAGTTTGTTTAATATATAAAGATGGCTTGTGTGTTTTTAGTTCATGCGTTTATTAATTGACCCAAAGGTTAATTAATATTTGGCAGAATTACAAACACATTTGTAGTGATGAATATGTGACAATTATACGGTATTGATGTGATCAATGTATTAATCCAAAGATTGATCTATTGTTTGACATCATTTATTGTCAATATTTGATCGCTACGCCAAGAGTACCGTTTACAATTAGTATTACTATCCAAAGATATAATATTAATGTTGTGTTTGGTATCTTGAGATGGGTTTAGCCATTCTTTTGAATTTACTGTTTGATTATGGATATTAATGTGAGTTTTGTTTTACTTCTTTTGTTCTACTTCAGCAAGTTCTTCTTCTGCTGCCACTATATCTTCTAACATCAATTCGGTTCCCATGCTCAATGGGACGAATTTCAAGGAATGGAAAAGGCACTTAATGATAGTGCTTGGTTGTATGGATCTAGACCTTGCATTTAGGGTAGAACAACCTGCACCTCTCACTGCGGAAAGCACCCCTGATACCAAAAGGGAATTTGAGAGGTGGGATCGTTCGAATCGCATGAGTCTAATGATCATGAAGCACAGCATTCCGGATGCCTTTAGAGGTCCTGATTCTGAGGAAATAACTAAGGCTAAAGATTTCCTTGACGAACTTGAGAAACGTTTTGCGAAAAACGATAAGGTTGAAATGACATCACTTCTGTCTTCTTTGATGTCAATGAAGTATAAGGGTCAAGGAAACGTAAGGGAGTACATTATGGAGATGTTCCATATTGCTTCAAAGCTTAAGGCACTTAAGATCGACCTTTCTGAGGATTTGCTCGTTCTTATGGTGTTGGTTTCGCTTCCTCCACAGTTTAACCAATTTAAAATTAGTTACAACTGTCAAAAGGAGAAGTGGTCTCTTAATGAGCTCATTTCTCATTGTGTTCAAGAGGAAGAAAGGTTGAAGCATGAGAGAACAGAAAGTGCTCACTTGGCTAGTACCTCTAAAGACAAGGGCAAGAAAAGAAAGTTTGTGAATGAAGCTGCTAAGGGTCCGGCTCAAAAGAAACCACATCAGGATAAGAGTGGTTGTTTCTTTTGTCACAACCCGGATCATGTAAAGAAAGAATGTGCCAAATATCGCGCTTGGCGTGCGAAGAAAGGGTTGCCTGAGCTACAGAAAGCCAAGTGATGGTGAAAGATACATCTTCGTGGGCGATGGAAAGTCGGTAGAAGTGGAAGCGATTGGGCATTTTAGGTTGTTATTAGGATCTGGTTTCTATTTGGATTTGAAAGACACTTATGTTGTACCGTCCTTTAGACGGAATCTAGTTTCTGTTTGTTTGTTGGACAAATTCGGATATTGTTGTTCATTTGGAAACAATCAGTTTACTTTGTCTTTGGATTCAAATGTTGTGGGAACTTGTTATCTTAATGCGTATGACAACCTATTTGTTGGAAACAATTGCATCTTATAATGAAACCTTGCATGTGGAATCACGTGGTACTAAGCGAAAATTAGATAAAGAAAATTTGGCGTCATTATGGCATAAACGCTTGGGTCATATCTCAAAAGGTAGAGTTGAGCGTCTTGTGTCTGATGGCATTCTTGATTCTCTTGACTTTACAGATTTTGATATCTGTGTTGATTGCATCAAGGGAAAACAGACCAAAACAAAGAGATTAGGTGCCAATAGAACTTCAGACGTCTTAGAATTGATTCACACCGATATTTGTGGACCATTTCCTACGGCATCTTGGAATGGTCAACGATATTTCATCACATTCATAGACGACTATTCACGTTACGGTTACCTTTATCTCATTCATGAGAAATCTCAATCTTTGGACGTGTTCAAAGCTTTTAAAGCTGAAGTTGAGAATCAACTCAACAAAAAGATTAAGAACGTCAGATCTGATCGTGGTGGTGAATACTACGGTAGATATGACGGCTCAGGTGAACAACGTCCAGGTCCATTTGCTAAATTCCTAGAGGAATGTGGTATTGTCCCACAGTACACTATGCCGGGATCACCTAGCATGAACGGTGTATCTGAAAGACGAAATAGGACTCTTCAGGATATGGTAGGAAGTATGATTGCTCATTCTACCTTACCCGAGTCTCTCTGGGGAGAAACATTAAAGACGGCAGCTTACATTCTCAATAGAGTACCAACTAAAGCAGCAGCAAAAACACCTTATGAGCTTTGGACTGGTCGAAAGCCTAGTCTTAAGCACTTTCACATTTGGGGATGTCCAACTGAGGCAAGGCCTTATAGGCCACATGAGAAAAGAAATTGGACTTCAAAACTGTGAGCAGCTACTTTATTGGTTACTCTGAGCGATCTAGGGGCTATAAGTTTTATGATCCCACAACTCGTAGTATTTTTGAGAATGGGAACTGCGGTGTTTTTTGAGGATGTTGAATTTGGGGGGAGAAATAAAGTAAGAGACATTACTTTTGAGGAGGAATCAAGTTCAACTTCAATTCCTACTATCGCTTTTGATGATGTTCAGGTTGTCACACCTAACGTTGCTCAAGAAGTGAATCCAGAACCTCAACAAGATAATGTTGATCTTCCTATTCTTGAAGAACAAATTCAACAACCTCAAAATCAAGTGCCACTAAGGAGATCCATGAGAGAGCGAAGAAATGCTATTTCGGATGAATATTTTGTATTTCTTCACGAACATGAGGATGATAATGGAATGATGGAAGATGATCCAATCAACTTTCATCAAGCCATGAAAAGTCCGAATTCTCAAAATTGGATCGATGTTATGCATGACGAGTATAAGTCTATGCAAGACAATAAAGTTTGGGAACTTGTCCCTTTACCCGAAGGTGCAAAACCAATTGGTTGTAAATGGATTTTTAAAACCAAGAGGGATGCAAATGGTAACGTGGAGAGGTATAAGGCACGTCTTGTAGCTAAAGGTTATACTCAAAAGGAAGGTATTGATTATTCAGAGACTTTCTCTCCGGTTTCATCGAAAGACTCTTTTAGAATAATCATGGCACTTGTCGCTCATTTTGATCTTGAGTTACATCAGATGGATGTTAAGACTGTGTTTCTAAATGGAGACATTGAAGAAACAATATATATGGTGCAACCAGAAAACTTTGAGTCAAAAGACTCAAAGAATATGGTTTGCAAATTAAAGAAATCCATCTATGGACTCAAACAAGCTTCTCGTCAATGGTACCACAAATTTCATCAAGTTATTGTCTCGTTTGGTTTTGAGATGAATCTAGTAGATGATTGTGTGTATCACAAGTTCAGTGGGAGTAAGTTCATATTTCTGGTTCTATATGTGGGTGACATCTTGCTTGCTTCTAATGATACGGGCTTATTGTATGAAACCAAGAGATTTCTATCAAAGCACTTTGAGATGAAAGATCTTGGTGACGCCTCTTTTGTATTAGGAATTCAAATACATCGAGACAGATCTCGAGGTATTCTTGGATTATCACAAAAGAGTTATATCGATAAAGTGCTCAAAAGGTTTGGCATGCAAGATTGTAGACCAGGTGATACCCCAGTCGCTAAAGGAGACAAATTTAGTCTCAAACAATGCCCAAAAAAGTGACCTTGAAATTCAGGAAATGCAAAAGATTCCTTATGCTTCGGTTGTCGGGAGTCTAATGTATGCTCAAGTATGTACGCGTCCGGATATTGCGTACATTGTTGGGATGTTAGGTAGATATTTAAGTAACCCTGGTATGAACCATTGGATAGCAGCCAAAAGGGTTTTGAGGTATCTACAGAAAACAAAAGAATACATGCTCACTTACAGGAAATCAGATCATTTGGAGGTCGTTGGATATTCGGATTCTGATTTTGCTGGGTGTCAAGATAGCAGAAAGTCTACATCTGGTTATGTTTATCTGTTAGCTGGAGGAGCTATATGTTGGAAAAGTGTCAAACAGACACTTGTAGCTACTTCAACTATGGCAGCAGAATTTGTAGCATGCTATGAGGCATCAAATCACGGAATATGGTTGCGGAACTTTGTCACGGGGCTGCGGATTTTGGAGAATGTAGAAAGACCACTCAAGTTATTTTGTGACAATAAGTCGGCAGTACTATATTCCAACAATAATAGGAGCTCGTCTAAGTCGAAGCACATAGACATAAAGTTCCTTTCTGTAAAAGAAAGAGTGCAAAATAAGCAAATATCTATAGAGCACATTGGGACAAACTCCATGATAGCGGATCCATTCACTAAAGGTTTACCACCCAAGGTCTTTCATGAGCATGTTGCTCGTATGGGTGTTGTATCACTTGATGATATCATGGTTTAGTGGGAGTTTGTATTTTATTTGGCTTATTGGCTTATGGATATTCCAGACACTTATGTATTTGAATATTTTCTGAGCAGAAGTAAAGTATTTAGTATGTACTCTATTATGTGACCTCACTTTGGTTTAAAGAGGACCAGTCGAAAATAGATATTGTATCTGATTTTTCGTACAACCATTGATCTATGTCATTTGATTATATTTGTGTATGTGACCATTGATGAGTTTAGTCATGATTAATATGACATAATTAGCTGCTTTGATCCTATACAGATATAGTTGATGGACAAGATTGTTCAGATATACATATTATGTAATATTAAGTTCAGAGCTCATAAAGTTCTACATTTATCAGGAAATATATATTATTGCCCAAGTGGGAGATTGTTAGATTTATTTAATAATTAATGGTGGGCAAATATATATTTAATGTAGAAATTATTATTATAATATGTATATGCCACAAGTGTTATTTATTATTTGATGAGGGGTCAAATAATAAATATAAAAGTTATTATTATATATAAATGGTCTGGTCCCCAAGAAATGGTTAAGAGTTCTCTGCGTTTTCTTTCCCCGTCAAGAACATACGCATCAGAAGAGACTGCCGTATTCTTGGAAGGCCAAAACCAATATTCAATCTTCAAGTTCGATTATGGCTACTTCAGGTTAGTGCTTCCGCTTCAGTTTCTCAGATTATCGTCATAGAGATACATGAATCTAGGATTGTATTTATGTGATTTATGATTCCTGGATTCTAGAATTAATTGAATTTAATTCCTACAGTATGAACAGGTAGGCTGTAAATGATTAAGCTCAGTTCAGTTGGGAAGACGTTTCTTTCGAAAAGTTAAGCAGGAGGGGATGCTTGGGAATTCGAGGAATGCGTGTGTTTGAATATACAGTGACAATGTTGTATTAAAAAAATATATGGGCAGAATTAATACAAATACTCTTAACAACCTACACAAATAGGAAAACTAGGTTTTATAAATATTGAGAAAATAATATTAATAAAATCGTGCTACGAAAGATCCAAACGCGAGACATTTGGTCTCTAACAGTAACAGTAACCTCACTAGATACACTGATAAAAACCTCCATTTGAGCTCAATTTAACCTTATTCAGGTAAATTAATCTAATTTAAATAGTATAGTTGGAATTCCAAACAAATTGGTTCTATGGTGTAGTGGTTAGCACTCTGGACTTTGAATCCAGCGACCTGGGTTCGACTCCCGGTAGGACCTTTTTTTTTTCTCCCTTTTTTTTTTTCTCCTTTTTTTTGGGAAAGGGCAATTCGTGTGAGACATCCCGACTAAGAAAGCATGACGATCGGAACGGAGGGACTTTTTCTTTTTGAAAAAGGACAATTCGTGTGAGATGGCCCGACGACTAAGAAAGCATGACAATTGGATGGAACGAGTAAATTTTTATACAGCCATTGCAACTTGCATGTAGTAGTAGTACTGTACAAGATGCAATTGCGACCACCAAATAAAGTCAAAGAGAAACACTAATATTTTTCCGTCGCAAGTTCAAGTCCTCCCTGGAGCGACCATTAAATTTCTATTGTTTAAGTTTCAAGGAAAAAAAAAAACGATCACAGAAATAAAATGAGGCTTCAATTTAAATCTGCTGCAGTTATTTTCCATCTCTGTAATAAAACAAAAAGCTCACAAATAACACAGTAGTTACTACTTGGCCTCTCTTATCACAAAAACTGAACATGCTTTCCATAATTAAAAATCATAAACATACGAATCGTCGATGGTGGAAAAGAACCTAACGTGAAGCATACTACTGAAGAAAACAGTAGCTGAAGTATGGTGATTCTTGATGGTATATACACCATCACTATCAGTAACATAAGAACCTCGTCGAATCAGAAAGAAAATTTTCAACTGAGCTTCACTGCTGAAGACGTTTCATGATGATGAGACTCATGTCCATGTAACGTTGAGCACAGTTCGTGAGACAGTTAGTTTCGCTGGAACTGAACTTGCTTCCTGGAGTGCCTGTGATGCATTTGTCCCAGCAAGCAGATGTGAGCTTTGAGATCATTTCACTGATCATGGCCCGTTCCTTTTCTTGCTGAAAATATTTCGATAACAGAATTTAGAATGTAGGGAAATATTAAATGTACTACTTTGTAAAGACAAACAAGTATAAAGGGTGTAAACAGCAGTATTGCACGTAAAAGAAACTACTTGCAGATCACTGCAGTTGATAACCAGACCTCCAATGCTCATGAAAAGACCACGTGAACGTCACCATGAAAATAATTAGGATGGAGACGAGTTTTCTAATAATTTGTACAATACCATGCACTAGTTCAAAACTGGGGTCGACAAAGTAATGCTGCTTGACCCAAGACTGACTTGCGACCCTCACAACATACAAGTGTCACATTTATGTGATAAAGAGTACTTGAGTATAAGGACTTGTTCCATTAGTGGCTTCAACCCAAATTGGCAAATTGGACGAAGCTCAAATAAGTAATTGGTTTTTGAGTATTGTTACAGTACTAGTAACATGAACATGTTGATGTTGCTCTGAACTCACACAACAATGCACTGAGCCTCGAAGAATCCTTTATTAGTAATGTCATCTTCACTTCTTGCTATGCCTTAAGTCCAAATTATGATTAAAAAGGTCGTTATCCGGAGGAAATTATAACTCAAGATTGTTGTTTTACTAATAAAAAGGGGAGATCTAATAGGCATAACTTGGTAATTTAACAAAAGTGTTGTTATCATTACGAACATATCCATGGACAGAGTAGACCAAAGATTGATGACGAACTACTACAGTGTACTAATCCCTCCGTCCCATTTTACTTGACACGTTACGAGAGGGAGTATTAAAGTTCTATGAATTTAAGGATGTCGATCATCGCAACAAACATTAAGAAACAATAAAAATTAGATGTGTTTAGAGCAGTACAATCTACGAGCCGGAAAACTAGGAAGAATCCAAGCGACATCAATCAAATAAAGAGTAGTCGAATTCAGAAAAAAAAAAAAGCTCCAAAATTCAATTAATTTCATATAACCCATCAGCCAATTTATCAATTATCCCCAAAATCTTTACGAACTGGAGCAGCTTCGCCACAATGAGAATATGAACAAAAACTAATGCAATGGCATCCACTCATCGTTAAAGAACAAAAATTGCCCAGAAACACACGTTGTAATTCCTCCAAAGAGCTTCAAAGTTCAAATCTTTGATTTTGAATTCTAGCGAAGAAGATTAAAAACAAAAGGAATAACAAAACGCGCGCGCGCACACACAAATGTAGAAGTGAGGGAATTCGAGCTTACGTTAAGAAGGTTCTGCAATTCTGGGGAGCTAAGCGCCGAAGGATCCATCGCACAATTGAGGGGAAAGATTAAAGATTTCGATTGCTTTCTTTTTGCCGGTGAAATTGATTTTGGTAATCGAGTGAATAATCTAAACCCTAGCACTGTACAAAAACCCTTCCCCAAGCTAAAAATTGGGTTTCTTAGTGGGCTTGGGCCCATATTCTCTCAAGCCCACCTTAATCATTTTTTTTCAATCTATCTTAGTGGGCTTGGGCCCATATTCCCTCGAGCCCACCTTTATCGGACCAAATCGTCGGTAAAATGTCAGTGCCACGTCGATTATTTTTTATTGATCTACCTTCATTTATGGTACTTGATGCTTCACATGAAATCGTGATATTCTCGTAAAAGTCCATCTGAAAATTCTCTCTCTTGTTGCAGTAACAGACCAGTTCAGAGCTAATTCAACGCAATCGTCCGATGATATCCCTCAACGGGAGCAACCACGACGTTCGAGTAGAATCGAAACACTTGCGTACGTTCATAAGTTAGGGCATCTTACATAGGATCCTTAGACCAGTGAGTCAACTTTGGTTTCATGTGACAAATTAACATAAGTCATAGGGGGTGTGTGCATTGGCTTTTATGTCACTCGTACGTGAGCTGACTTTATAGCTTTTTTTAGGGCTTAGAAAATTGTATATATTAGAGCAAACAAAAGCAACATCTTTCATTCTTCACCGTGAAGCAAAGCACATATCCATTACCATTTTTTTATTTTTTTTTCAATTTTTCAACTCAATTTCCCCCTCTACACCTTTTTTAGGGTTTTCTTACTTTTTCCCCTAAGGAAAAGTATACCAAGCTTTTGTGTTCTTTCTTTTCTCTTTCAACCCTATTAATTTTTTCAAATTAATTAATTAAGTAAACCAAAGAAATTAGACATCAAATATATGTCCCTCTTTTAAGTGGGTGCATGTCACCTAATTAAAGAGCCCCAACAGTGAACTTTAGGTGTCAGATATCCATAATAATCAAAGTGATTGAAAAATTAAAGCTAATCATATCAATTAATTACAGTTTTTACTAGCTACCACGAATATATCGGGAATATAATATCTACAAGTTCGAGCTTTTAAAGTGAGACAAAATTCTACCATGGTATCAAAGCTTATAATATTTAGTGGTGAAATTTCGTTGACCCGTATGATTTGTTACACAGAATATGTAACACCGTATGTAACAGCAAGCGTAACACAAAGAGTAACAGAAACAGAAAACAACGAACGCACAGCAGTTGTTAACCCAGTTCGGTGATAAACACACCTACGTCTGGGGGGACACGCCCAAGAGCCAATTCACTATCAAGAGCTTCAGAGATACAAGTATTCGAATACTAGCCACCGCTACGTATTCACTCCTCACCCGTCTACACTCTACTCAAGTGAACTTGAGGTTAAATCCTCAGCCTAACCAAGCCTAATCTAGACTTACTCTTGAGAGATCTACCCACAATATATATAAGAGGAAAACAAGAAAAAACATAGTCTGGGACAAACTGTGTTATATGTACCACATCATGTCCCAACTGATGTTACAGAGACGCAAGATGACTCTCGGCACTACATTGTGCGAGGATAACAATATCAGCTCTTTCCTCTCTCTTCTCTGCTACTTATGAACGTGTATGAGCCTCCTTATATAGCCACCAAGTCGTGGATCTTCTCTTGTAGCCCAAGTAACACGTTTCCTTGTAGATAAGGATTCATGTATATCTTCTTTCCTTGTAGATATCATTTCCTTGTAGAAGAAGAATCCTTATGCAAATAGAATCCTTATGCAAATATATAATTAAGGGAAAATAAATCCCTTAATAAAATCAAATCTTTAATCATAAGGAAATAAATAATATATTCCAATGCATATATAATTGCCAAAAATATATGCAACCACACGTTGCAGTAACAAGTGGGTTCGTTATCAACGAAATACGGTAGAGTTTGCCATTCGAGGGAAATAAGACATCTATTTATGCTTTGAATAAGGTAAGCAAAATGTAGTATTCTTCTTCACGAAGAAAATAGCGTGGAAAATATGAAAAAATAAAAATAAATTACAAGCGAGGAGATCTTATATATTGACTAAACAAATCAAAGCACGTCAAACTTTAGAGTCCCAATCTACTAATTTTTATTACTTTACATCCGAATTCATCATGCGTTACAAATTTACAATGTATGTTACTTTTAATATTATAAGGAATACATTATAAAACAATCTTGCTTTTCATATTTTCAAACAAAAAATTGCGATTGGTTGAGGGTATATACTTGATATACATACACCATGATAATTGAAATCAAATAATTAAACTATTACAGTTGATTATTTTGAAATTTTAGCATACAATACATTATATTTCGATAGAAACGGTCCACCACGTCATACTTAACATTCTCACCTTTGAAAATTTTCCAACTAAAATTAATTTAAAGTTTCCAATATTTTTTTTTTATCGAAAGTATTTATAAATTTCTTTAAATATATAATCATTGTCAGTTCAGTCTTTGAGAACATCGTATACCAGAGCAGCATTGCCCCATATTCCGAATAAGAAATCTTAATCATCAAGCCTAATAATCACGCAAAAATAAACAACGCTTTAGTAAAAAGAGAGGAAGAAAAGGGAGAGAAGCGCATAATCTTTTTCTTAAACAGACTTCCTCACAAAGAAAAAGCGCGACCCAGAAAAAAGAAAATTAAAGAAAAGAAAAGAAAAAAAGTTTCATTACATTTCTTCACTATAAAACCCTCCATGCAATGCAAGTCAACAACGCTCACTCCAAAAGGCTCCTCTTCTTTCCTCTCCCTCTCCTCTCTCCCTTCAAATTATTACTGTATTTTTATTCAATCAAAAAAAATTCATGATGAAGAAATTCAACTTCATCAGAGATGGAGCCACCAGCAAGCTCCCGCCCGGCTTCCGATTCCAACCGACCGATCAAGAGATCGTCTTCCAGTACTTAGCCCGCAAGGTGTTCTCTTGCCCCCTCCCGGCTTCCGTCATCCCCGAATTCGACGTCTTCGCCTTCCACCCTTCCCACTTACCAGGTTTGTAACTGTAGAAAAAATGAAAAGGAAAAAAAAAAAAAATAAAAAAATAAAATCCGTCGGAATGATATGATTCCGACGGAATTCGTTACTTAATATTTTAAGTTATTATTATTATTATTATTATTATTATTATTATTATTATTATTATTATTATTATTATTGGAATTTTTATTGAGTTTTTTCATGGAATTTTTCAGGTGATGCGGAGATGGATAGGTATTTCTTTGCGAGTAGGGAAGTGAATTTGGGGAATGCCGGGGGTTTCTGGAAGGCGACGGGTTCCGACAAGCGGATAGCGCTCTCGTCGTCGAGGAGGAGCTTTCCGATTGTCGGGATGAAGAGGACGCTGGTGTTCTACCAAGGGAAGCACCCGCGGGCTGTCCGGACGGACTGGTTCGCCCACGTGTACTACATTTCCACGTCAGCAGAGGCCGACCGCCGCCGGAGGCGGCTAGCCGGCACTGTTCAGATAGGGAAATGGGTTCTGTGCCACGTGTTCATGAAGGGGAGGGGCTTGAAAGAGCAGAGTTGTGAAGAGATGAGTAGTGAAGGCGAGTCTTCTTCTTGTTGTTCTTCGTCGTCGTCGTCTTCGGCCTCCGATTCTAGTGTCGTTAGCGAGGAGGTGTCTTCGACCGCTGCCGATGTTTGATGTTTTTCTTGCTAGAGTTTAGTTTTTATTCATTGTAACGCATCAAAATAATTTTCGATTCGTTTGAGGTAGTTTAATTTGTATTGACTAATTCAATTCAATTTATTGTTTATTTGTGTCAAATGAAACGAGCAAGCAAATGAAGAGACAAGGTAAAAAGAGTAAAAGTAAGTCAACTTGTAGTTGAACTAAGAAGCAGAGCTAATGCTTTTGCTTCAAAAGTAGTGAGAGGTTGTATAAGCAGCAAGCAAGGCATATGCTTCTCTCTCTCTCTACCACCTTTATGTAAAAAAAATCCCTCACTCTCTCTCTCGCTCTCTTAAAAGAGAGAGAGGATGAACCACATGCGCCCTATTAAACCAATTTAACCGTATAATAATGAAAAAGGTATTCATTCACAGCCGTGTATGGAATCTATTAGAAATTTCCAAATGAGGTTAGCGCGGGAAAAGAGCAGAGCAACTGATAAAAATTACTGTGTGTTCTTGAAAAATTACTGCAGTTAATCAAACACTCAGATTAGGAGTTAGGCCAATTCATGAATGCAAAAATACCCAAATTTTGGCAAATGCTTCTTGGCTTGAAGTGATAATTTCTCCTACACTTCAGCACCATCTTCTTTACATTTCTTCTGCATTTTCTGAGGCACATCTCTCCCTTATCCATTTAATGCCTTATATACAACAAAATATTATGATTAAATAGTAGTAACTAATTCTCACTCAACCTGATCAGCACCAAACTATTACCAGATTCTGCTTCCCATCACTTACTTTCTCTCTCCTAATTCCCACCATAACCACAATGCTTCTTCCCCTCCACCCCCTCCTCCCACTCTTATTTATCATCCATTTCCCCCCTCTCGTCCCAGCTCAGCTCCCTCGCCCCCGCCCTGCCCTTGGAGGAGGGGGCGAGTGGCGCCTTCTCCACGAGAGCATCGGCATCTCGGCCATGCATATGCAGCTTCTTAAGAATAACAAGGTTGTGATATTCGACCGGACCGACTTCGGCCCGTCGAACCTCTCCCTCCCCTCCGGGAGGTGCCGGAACGACCCCAACGACAAGGTGCTGACGACCGACTGCACTGCTCACTCCATCCTCTATGACGTCCGGAACAATGCATTCCGGCCGTTGACCGTTCAAACCGACACGTGGTGCTCCTCCGGCGCCGTCCTCCCCAACGGAACCCTAGTTCAGACTGGAGGATTCAACGACGGAGACCACGCGGTTAGGACACTGGCCGCCTGCGGCGGCGTGGTGGAGTGTGACTGGGTTGAGTTCCCCCACGTGCTGACGGAGCGTAGGTGGTACGCGTCGAACCAGATCCTCCCCGACGGCCGGATTATCATCGTCGGCGGTCGGGCACAGTTCAATTACGAGTTCTACCCCGGGAATTCGAGGTCGATTAGGCTCAACTTTCTCCGAGAGACGAGGGATGGATACGAGAACAATCTGTATCCGTTTCTGCACCTTTTGCCCGATGGGAATCTGTTCATCTTCGCGAATCGGCAGTCGATTGTGCTGGATTATAAGAATGATCGCGTGGTTAGGGAGTTTCCGGCCATCGGAGGCGGGGACTCGAGGAACTACCCGAGCTCGGGATCCTCCGTTCTGCTGCCGATCGTCGACGGGAGCGCGGCGGCGGAGGTCCTGATCTGCGGCGGCTCCTCGCACAACGCGTTCCAGCTGGCGTCGAGGGGTACGTTCCTGCGGGCCGCCGTCACCTGCGGACGGCTGAGGGTCACCGACGACCGGCCGGAGTGGGAGATGGAGAAGATGCCGGCGGCACGGGTGATGAGCGACATGCTGCTGCTTCCCACTGGCGATGTGATTTTAATCAACGGGGCGTGCTCCGGCGCGGCGGGGTGGGAGGCCGGGAGGAATCCGGTGACGGCTCCGCATATCTACAATCCCAACGCCCCTGCCGGCAGCAGGTTCTTTGTCATGGCCGCCGCCGGGCGGCCACGGATGTACCACTCCACGGCGATTCTCCTAGCCGACGGCCGGGTGCTGGTTGGCGGGAGCAATCCTCACATATACTACAATTTCACCGGCGTCGATTTCCCGACAGATCTGAGCCTGGAGTCGTACTCCCCGCCGTACCTGTCGCCGGAGTACGACCCGCTGAGGCCGAGGATATTGAGAATGGAAGGCGGCGTGAGCTACAACCAGGCGTTCACGTTAAAGTTCAGCCTGGCGGAGCTGGTGGAGCCGAGCGCGGTGACGGTGAGGATAATGGCGCCGCCGTTCAACACGCACTCGTTCTCCATGAATCAGAGGATGGTGGTGCTGAGGGCGATTGAGGTTTCGTGCTTAGGGTTCGGAAAGTACGCGGTGACGGCGCTCGGCCCGTCGGCGCTGGAGATCGCGCCGCCGGGATATTATGTCTTGTTCATCGTTCATGCTGAAATCCCGAGTTCCGGGATGTGGATTCAGATTAGGTGATAATGTGTATATATGTACGGTGCAAAATATCTTATACGAAACCCTAAAACGGAAACTGATTATTTATAGGGTCTTTTAATAGTCTAATCTCTCGATCGAGTCCCAATTACATTGCGAAAAAAATCTAAATTTAAGTTGTACGCCTTTTCGGCTCGATTCAAATATTTCGTGTCACTTTAATAACGATGTATATAAGTCGTGACGATGCTAGAATATAAATACAACGGTGCATGCATGAAGTTTCTAAGCATGTTATCTCTCCCTATAAAAGAGCAAAAGTACTCCGAAATTCAAGGATGAAAAATATAAAGTGAATTGAGATATCATGCATGCATGGTCCAAGGCTTTTGTGGGACTCTCTCCCTCCCCTCCCTCTCTCTCTCTCTCAATGCCTTCTCAACCCATTATCCTACCTCCAACACCATACTCGATCTCATAATGGGGGGCAACGCTTCGACAATCGGCGCCGACGGAGCCAGACTCCCGGCGGTGACAAGGCTCCGGCCGCTCATTCTCCGGCAGCTAGCCGAGATGCGGTCGTGGAGGATTCCCGCCTGCCCCGCCAGGCCCACCCCTTACAAAAAGGGCCTCCTCTTGGATGATAAAGATCAATCAATAACAACCCCTTCCACCGCCGTCGTCCCCAACCCTTACGTCATCAAGGTCGCCGCCAAATTGAAACAGATTAGGGCTAATCTCAAAAATCAAACCTCCAAATTACAGATCGATAGCGCCAGATCAAAATCCATCAATGATCGTAAAGACGACGACGACGACGGCGACGATGAAGGGAGAATGATCGGCGCCTGGCCTGCATCGCCGAGCTTTCGAGTTTTCTTCGAGGACGCCGCCCGTGCCGGCCTCGTCGATCAAAACGGTACGTACATCCAAAATTTTCGATTAAAATGCAGGAATAATCATCATTGCATTAATCAATGTCTGAATGTAGGTGAAAATGAGGGTGTGAAGGAAAGAGATTCGCCTCCGACGACGACGAGTGGCGTGGAGGAGGAGGGGGAGGAGAAGAAGAAGAAGGTGAGGATAGAGGGGAAGAGGAAGAGGAACATGAAAAGTGCAATGACGGAAAAGAGAAGAGAAGCGGGGAATGCAGTGAAGAATCTGTTGAGCGTGAAAGGGTGTTATCATCCACCTACTTCACTCAACACCAAGCTTTAATTAATTAACTAGGCCCTTTATTTTCTTCATTTTTTTCCCTTTTCTCCTTCTCTCTGTACATTATCTATTGCATGTACAAATCTCTTTTCTGTTTCATTACATAACTTAACTAGTCACTGCTCTTATATACTCCTTCGATCTCGTTTTATTAAAAACAACATTTCTTGAATAATATAAGTATAATGATAAAAACGTATCAAATATAATACGATAGATAGAAGGAGTGCAATATTTTTACTAATATATTCTAAAATAATCAAATTTTAACTTACTAAAAACTCATTCAAATTAATTTATCTACTATTATCATTTTAGTATTAATTTTCGTTTCGAAAAAAATTACCTCTAGCTATACCATACCCCTCCCCATAAAGTTGAATTCAAATTCAAGTTGGTATAAGCACGTATTAATTGAAATTATCAGCTGTTTTTTTTAAAATATTTTATTCATTTTTAAAGAACAAAGAGAGAAAAAGTAATTAAAAAAAAAAATAAAAAAATCAACTTGTTTAATTAAGGGTTGGGTGTGGCAAATGCGCCACCACCCTTTGACACCCGAATTGGGCCAGATACAAATCATGCTCACTTAATTTAATCACAAAAATTGGGTCCCACCAACCAACGTACAACAACCGAAGCAGCCAATTTTGATACTCCGTTTCCCTTCTACACTAGCCAACATTCCTCTACGGTTCCCTCCCCGTACATTTCCCTACAATGTCTCAACGAACGTCTCTCTACACGTACTACCTAACTCCAAGCCAAGGACACAAGCGTCATAAATGTACAACACACCAAAGCGTGAGTAGCATCGTCTACAGTGAGGGGCACTACTATTTGACCTGGGGCCGCCAAACGCCAAATAAGAATTTCTAGTGTTAACGGATTATCATCTTCCACCGCTAAACATCTCTCCCTCTCCTGTAAACGCAGCTGACCAACCAGGTTTAATTCTCTCTGGCTTTTCGCTTTTTTTTTTTTTGTTTATATATATTCTTATTATCTTCGTTTCGATTTTCAACGTATTTGTTCGATTTGTTGTTTGCGATTGTTCCTCTGCGCTCGAATACTGCATTTAGGTTGGTGTCTGTGTGTTTGTGTGTGTTGGTTGGTTGATTTTTGATTTATGTGAACGATTTTTCGCGACGTGAGATTTGATCTGAGAAATGAGATCTTATTTACTTGATTAGGTGTTTTTGTTTAATTCTCTCTGGCTTTTCGCTTTTTTTTTTGTTTATATATATTCTTATTATCTTCGTTTCGATTTTCAACGTATTTGTTCGATTTGTTGTTTGCGATTGTTCCTCTGCGCTCGAATACTGCATTTAGGTTGGTGTCTGTGTGTGTTGGTTGGTTGATTTTTGATTTATGTGAACGATTTTTCGCGACGTGAGATTTGATCTGAGAAATGAGATCTTATTTGCTTGATTAGGTGTTTTTGTTTAATTCTCTCTGGCTTTTCGCTTTTTTTTTTTGTTTATATATATTCTTATTATCTTCGTTTCGATTTTCAACTTATTTGTTCGATTTGTTGTTTGCGATTGTTCCTCTGCGATCGAATACTGCATTTAGGTTGGTGTCTGTGTGTGTTGGTTGGTTGATTTTTGATTTATGTGAACGATTTTTCACGACGTGAGATTTGATCTGAGAAATGAGATCTTATTTGCTTGATTAGGTGTTTTTTGGTGACGATTAGGCAAGCTTAGTTGATTTGTGTGTGTGTGTGTGTGAGAGAGAGAGAGAGAGAGAGAGAGAGAGAGAGAGAGAGAGAGAGAGAGAGAGAGAGAGAGATGGAGTTTGATCTGATGTATTTGGATGTTTTGATGTTGATCAGGGAGTTGTGTAGAGAAGCAGATATGTTGGGGGTTTTGAGAAGAAAAGTTGCCTGCCAAAGCAGTCCTGCTAGGGTAATTCCTTCGCTCTCTGTGTTTCTTTTTCCCTTAAGTCTCGTCTCGTTGTAGTTCGCTCAGATTGGTCACTGTTATTGAACTGAAAGTGCCACTGATTGTTGATTTTGGTTTGTAAAGGGGTTGGAGCAAGGCCTTCGAGCAATTGCATCTAGGGCTTTTTCTTCTTCGGCAAAGGAGGAGGTAATGGCTCCTCTGCCTTGTACTGACTTGAGTTGTGCGTTTGTTTGGGCTATTGTGAAGTGAAATCGGTTGATATGGCTATTCTTAACTGATGTAGATATTCTTGTAACTTATAGGTAATGATCTCATAGGCTTCTCAAATTACATTTCTGTTGTATTTTTTTTTTTTTTTCGTATCTGTATGGCTTGGATGGCATATTTTCTTAGTGATCAGTCAGTTGTTAATAGATTTTACAAATAATATGATTGCTATTTCTGTAGATGACCGTTCGTGATGCTTTAAACTCAGCACTTGACGAAGAGATGTCAGCTGATCCTAAAGTCTTTGTAATGGGCGAGGAGGTATGGTGATAGTTTAGTCACTTCATAATGGAAAAAAAGAAAAAAGAAAAGAAAGACGGATGTTCTACTATGAAATTTGTTCCTTTTTTGTGTCACATTGCTAACTAAGCTATTGTTATATAGGTTGGCGAGTATCAGGGTGCATATAAGGTGAGTATTGGTTCAATAATGAAGCCTTCTATCTGAAATTACTCTGCACTACTAATTTACTCTCCATTTACCACTAGATTACAAAAGGGCTTCTTGACAAGTATGGTCCGGAGAGGGTGGTGGACACACCCATCACCGAGGTTGGCCCTTTTCCTCTGCAGATTTGTATGTGTATCTTTAATTTGATTACATTAAATTGTAATTCATAATCTTTTACTTTTAATAGGCCGGGTTTGCTGGAATTGGAGTTGGTGCAGCATATTACGGTCTAAGGCCCGTAATTGAGTTCATGACATTTAACTTCTCGATGCAGGTTAGGTTTCACACTTTTACTTCATCATAATGCTTTTTGCCTTCACCAAATTTGTGCACCACTTGTTGTGGCAGTTTCTTCTACCAGCATTTTTTGGCGTCACAGTTATCATAGTAATGGGCGATTAGCTAGTTCTACTGGACAGATAATCTTCTGCATTTCTTTAATTGCATGCCCTGCCTTCTTATGTTGAGTTTAAGAAATGTTTTTTAGCCAGTTTCTTCTCAGTGTGTTCTCGAGATGACAGATTTGTGCTTTTGTAAATATATATTTTGCTTTATTTGCATAGCATTTGTGTTTGGGTGAACTTTATTTTCTCTTTCTTTCCCTTGTGTGGTGAGGAAAGCAACGAGTTCAGGCTGTGTGATGGAAGTAACTGACAAGTTCTTGCTGCAGGCTATTGATCACATTATTAATTCGGCTGCAAAATCAAATTACATGTCCGCTGGTCAAATATCAGTACCCATTGTTTTCAGAGGCCCAAATGGTGCTGCTGCTGGTGTAGGAGCTCAACATTCTCAGGTATGCGGAATACTCTTATGATAGTCAAGATTTTGCAGCTATCCTTTGAAGCTCCATAGTTGATAACTGCTAAATTTGAAATTGAAGTTGTAGAAAGTATTATTGTGAGACCATATTTATAGTTGATCTTGGCAGTGCGTCCATTATGGATATCAAATCTGACGTGGAGAACATGACTTAGTTTGGTACTTAGATTTGATGGTATCTTTCAGTAGCGAGAGAGTATTAAATTTGCAGGCAGAAAAGCACAAATATTATGATAAAACAATAATTCTTCGAGCAGCTTCTTGTCTTCCATGATGAAATGGAATTTTATGCTAGGATGATCAATTTAGCGTGGGAAATAGTTTGCCTTATTTTATTTTATCTTTGTTTTTCAATTGAATTGCCAGCAGGTTCAATATCAACATGCCTAAGTTGCTAACTGAGTCGTATTCTTTGTAGTGCTATGCTGCGTGGTTCGGTTCATGCCCAGGTCTAAAGGTACTGACTCCTTATTCATCAGAAGATGCCCGTGGCCTGCTTAAGGCTGCAATAAGGGATCCAGATCCCGTTGTCTTCTTGGAGAATGAGTTGCTGTAAGTATAGATAGTCGGGCTTATGATTTGGTATGATCCTGAAGTAATGTTTATTTATCCTGGGTATTAACCGATAACTATTTATATACAGCTATGGTGAATCATTTCCGGTTTCTGCCGAATGCCTAGACTCCAGTTTCTGCCTTCCTATTGGCAAAGCAAAGGTACAGTGTGCCCCTCTAAATATCTCGTGCTTACGGTTTGCAGCTTAATAATTATCTATTCATAGTTTGTTAATGTTACGCCAGATAGAACGTGAAGGAAAGGATGTAACTATCACTGCTTTCTCAAAGATGGTTGGCTATGCTCTTCAGGTCAGCTGTTATTGATATTAACCTTTGAATTTTAAGATATGGGCTTTATCTTCCTTGAATGCAAAACTGGAATTTCCATGCAATTGTAGTCTGGAACAAGGTTGTTGGCTTTTGCACTAGCGGGTTTTGGTCTCTGCAGTAGCTTATCAGAAAAACCTACAAAACCTACTTGCCTCAATATTTGATTGTCAATCTCACACTTTTAATTACATATATTATCTTGTTAAGAGTATCTTTTCTCCTGGAGCTTTGTCATGCACGTGAATGTTTGGGTGAACTTCTGCTTCTGAATTTAAAAAATAGCTAAGTTGTTTCCTTTTCATGACTCGTTAGTGTTCATATGCCAGGAAGTATTGCTTCTAATATTTAATTAAACTTTTTATGATCAATCAATAAGTTTGTGAAGTCTGGATTCATCCATGATTCATCCTGCAATTATAACTATCCGTCGTAAAAGTCAACTAGGTCATGAAGATGGCAATATATTTGTTAAATGAATCTTCGATGCTTAATCTTATGGAGTTTAAAGTCCGATCTAACTAGATCAGATCAGTACATAATAACTTGGCCTGCTTTGGTAACACTCCTCTTGATCAAACTGACGCAGGCTGCTGACATTCTTGCAAAAGATGGAATTAGTGCTGAGGTAACTTAATACTTCAGTTAATTTTATTTATATTTTCATATGGAGGGTGAAGTTGAAATTACCTATGTTGTGTTGGCTCCTGTTTTGTGCCCAGGTAATAAATCTTCGCAGTATCCGCCCTCTTGATAGAGCCACAATAAATGCTTCGGTTAGGAAAACTAACAGGCTAGTGACTGTGGAGGAAGGATTCCCTCAACATGGTGTTGGTGCTGAGATCTGGTATCTTCTCGACTGCATCTCTCTATTTTTATTTATTTTTCTCTGGCTACCCTCTCTCTGAGTTATTAATACTTATTTTGTTATTTCTTTTGGCTCTTCAGCGCATCTGTTCTAGAAGACAGTTTTGAGTATCTTGATGCAGCTGTTGAGAGAATTTCAGGGGCTGATGTTCCTATGCCCTATGCTGCAAATCTTGAGAGAATGGCCGTCCCACAGGTATGCCTATCTACTTTCTTCTTGGACTTGAATGGTCTGTTCTTATGTCTTCTCAAGTTTATCCACTTGCATTTATTAGTGATATACATAAGTTACTGATCCAAACCATTTTTCATCTGGAATTGATCAATTCCTTCCACCAGCTAGAATATGCAAACAGAAAGTCCTACAAAAATGTGCTTTGCCTAAAATCATAGTGTAGTAATTCAAGTCCCTAACATTCTAGATAATGGCTGGTATAATTTGTGAAATCTGGTTTGTTGCTTTACCAGACACGTTCATGAACTCTTTTCTTAAAGTCCTACAAAAATGTGCTTTGCAATTCTCATAGTTATCATCTCGTTGAGTATCTATCTGATATTGGGTGGTGGCGATTGTTGTCAGGTTGATGATATTGTTCGTGCAGCAAAAAGGAGTTGTTACAGAGCAGCTGCTCCTATTGCGGCCACTGCATAAAATATATCTGATATCATGGAGTGAATATATTCTTCACTAGCTTACATTCTTTTAGATACTTCTTCCCATCTTTTTCTGCAATAAGTTTATACTATCCACATCACTACCATAGGCTGGTTTAACAAGTCTTTTGTGAACATTACGAGCCTCATTCATGAGGAGCTTCATATGCCTTTTTTTGTGATTTCTCGAGTGTCTGGATGGAAGAAGCAACATGGAAATTAACCTCTCTCAAAATATGTGTAATTTCTCTCGCTCTCCCAAAAAAAATGAGCGGAAGGATAATGTGACATTCATCTCCAGTTAAGTTACTAGTCATTTCAGCCGAAAGACCCGAAGAACAAACGAAATCAAAACTTTCAGCACGAGCACAATGAGTTTTTTCTAACATTCATGAATCATGATATCCCTGGCTACATCGACAGAAACAATAATTGACTACCTCTAAGGTACATGGATCTTTCAACTTGATCAAGCAATCTTTGGTGGAGACCAATTTCCCGATGTGAAATCTCTATAGAAGCTCGACTTTTTCGAAACAACAAAAAACACTGCAACCAAAATCGAGCTTGATTCAGATTCGATTGAATTCAGAACTGTAGTAACACAAATTGTCTTGTAAAAAAGGACGAACCTGGAATTCCTGGAACGGTTATATCGGATTTCTTCAGAATGTCATGAAGTGTTTTTCTCTCATTGATCTTGACCCATTTGGGACCATTTCCTGAAAAATAGATGAAGAATGGATGAACAACGTTGCCGATTATCATGACGTATATCATGGAGAGAGAGGGAAGTTTCTATATGTTTTCTTTGTTCTACTTCTGTTCTATGAGATTTCCTTGTCACAAGAATACCCAGTCAATAGATCACAAGTATGTAAAGCGTACCGCTTGAAAAGGAACTACGAGTAGCAGTATCAGTCTCTTCACCACCGTCGTTTTTCAGATGAGATGCAGCTGTTCCTTCCAACAGATAATTAAGTATTTCCTTTTTAGACCAACGAACTCCAGAATCAGCCTGTTGAATTAAGATTCTGGCCCCCATTAATGGGAAGATATATGCTGAATGAGGACATCAAAAGGAAAGAACACGACTAACCAAAAAGAAACTTATATAATCAAGTATATTTGCTAAACTGCAACAGGTCGATAGAAGCTTCGACTGTTTTGTTTCCGGATATTGCATTTTAAGAACAAATCACACTTGTATCTCGCTTTCCTCTTTAGCTTGAAGTGAAACATGTGAGAACTTTCAGTTTAATTAAAGAACAGTTCATGCATTATCAACAGTACCACTTCGTTTTTGAAAAATAATGAAGATATATCGACATAATAGAGACCCTAGCTATAGTATATATTCTTACCTCGTAATACAGCTCAAGAGCATCACGAGTGTATGCATTATCTGTATCCCAGGGCAAAGGTGGACTATCCTCATCGAACATGTACAGAAGCTAAGGACTACAAAATTTACTAGCAATTGCATCGGCTACTAAATAATACTCGTAATAATATAACTGGAAATATTAGATTTGCTGTCTTTCAGCAGGAAAAGTAACACATTGAAAGGATATAATGTCAAGATGGGCCGAGAACATATCCGTTTCGCAGAAATCCTCTATGATGTCACTGGACATAACCTCTGCATAGAGAAGCAAAACAGGCCAATGGAGAATTTTATCTTTGTCGAGCACTGGTTTTTTAACACCAGTGAGTTCTTGATACATTGGCTTCCCAAATTTTATCCGCCTATCCTCGAAGGCAGAGACAAGATCCTGCACGTTTGCAAATTGAAGTTCAAAACAGGAAGATTTCAGGACACAGGTTTCATTTAATAATAATACAAATTCAAAACCTTAGCTGCTGCCACAGCTTTGTTAACTTCAGCTTCGCGACGTTCATGTTCCGATTTCTTTAAATCAATTTGCTTGGCAAGCTTCTTCAGGTCTTCATTGTCCGGAGACAGCTGAAGCCCCTTTTCACAATATGATCTTGCTTCGTCCAACAGATTGAGTGACATCGATGCTTTGACTGCCCTATAAAAAGCCTAAACTCCAATAAAGGACTCAGTAACTAGCTGAAATGCCAAAACTAAAACAAAAAGTAATCATGGGAGCACAACCTTCACATTTGTTGGACACAGCTTAATGGCCTCCTCAGCATCCTCGAGACCTCGTCTGTAATTTCCCAAGAGCACATTCACATGCGCCCTATTCGAATAAATAATAGAGGTCTCTGCATCACTCAAGGCCTTCTGATTAATTGCTCTAGTATAGCAATCAACAGCATCCGAATAATGCTTCTTCCCCTTCTTCACATACTCATTTCCTTGTTCCTGAAACGACACACAAAACAAAATACACCGTTCACCCTTCATCTTCAGACCTTCTTCAGTTACATAATCTCGAGAAAGAATCACTGAGAGTCGAAACAAACTTTATTATACCACGTTAAATCATATTACCAACGCAGTTCTACAAGCTCATCGTTCCATTTCCCCAAATCCTCGTTATAATATACTTGTATAGAAAGATGTTCACATACCACAGTTTCTACTTTTTGTACCAATTGAACTAGTAAACTCAACAAGTAGAATGAAATAAGACGACAATAATCACTGAACCGGTGCCGTTTCGCAGTGCTAAATCAACCAAATAGAGCAGTGAAACACCATTCAGCCTACCTTTTCTACACAATAACAGCCTTCGGAAACTAAGCAACACGAAACTCAATCAGGAAACAACATTTAACACTGCAAAAAGTTAGAATTTCCTAACCAAAATTGAACCTCAAATTTCCTCAAATTCTGCAACACTCAAGGTCCAAATGAAACTGCTCGCAGCCAAATCGAGCTTAAACGCGAAACACCGAAGCTAAAATTTCATCCAAGCGTACAAAACATGTAATAAAAAACCTAACAAAACACAGAAAAGAATGAAAAATCGAGCGATGTAGAACCTTGAGTTCAACAGCTGAAGACTCTTTGAACGCAGCGATTGCCTCGAGATCAAAGATCTCATCGTTCGATTGCGGTTCAGCGCCTGAATCCATACTCAAAGCAAAGTTCGTTCGAAGTAAACCAAAATGAATTCGATGCTTCTAGTAGAAATTCAGAGGGAAGCAAGCAGCAGCGGCAGAATTAGCTTCGAACTGAAAAAATGGTGGTTGAATTAAAGTGGAGGAATTAGAGTAATTACAATAAATTAATTTCGGTTTGGGCCTTTTCTACTGGGCTTAAAAAATTTGAAGGCCCATTAAGGTTCTATTGGGCTAATATTTTTTGGAAGGCCCATTAAGAATTAGATAGTAGGCCCATTAAGAATTAGTTATTAGGCCCAATAGAAAATTAGAGGAAAAATACACCGAATGTGAGAAACCCATGCTGTCTGATACGTAGCTGCCACGTGGCGCGGAAGAACTTTCTCATGCAAATTGAGTTGTTGTGTTCCCCATAAATATTTAAAAATAATATATTTTTGTGGAATTATTTGTGAAATTGAGGAAGAACACTAATACATCATCCATAAATACGTTTATCTTTTCGATCATTTATCTTTTCGATCATGCCAATCACCTCATAACATACAAAATAAGGGTCTTTACACGTAAAACGTACTTCATTCGTTCCATTTTGTCAGGCCTAACTCTTTTGTGTTCGATAATTTTCGTTCCATTTTATCAGGTCTTACTCCTTCGTATTCGATGATTTAAAAGAACATATCAATTGAATAACATGAAAGAATAATTAGTAGGCATGAAGGTGTTAATTTGCATAAAAATCGTGTAAAGGCGCAAATTTTCTCTTAAAAAAAATATTTATAAGATAATAGTATATCTAGGGGTGGGTCGGTACGGTATACCTTCGTATTTTCATCATACCTTATACCTTACCTTAAGTGACGGTATGCTAATTTTACATACCTTTACCTTACCTTACTTGTCGGTATACCTTAAACCGGTATACCTTAATTTCGGTATGAAGCAAATTACATACCTTTACCATACCTTATTTTCGGTATACCATACCTTAAGCCGGTATGCCACGGTATACCTTTAATTAATTATAAATAAATTAATGAATATATGTATAATTCATATCTTAGAAACTTATAATACAATAAATAGCACCCAAATATTTAAACTCCAAAATTCTTCAAAATAAAACATATTATCAAATTCAAATCCAAAACATCTAAATTCAAAACACAACGAGAGCATAAAAAACTTTCGAATCTCACTCCATAATTTAAGGTATATACATAATATAAGGTATATACCCTACTTGCGGTATATACTGCGATAATGGTATATACTGCGATACCGGTATATACCTTATTTTCTGTATATACATCGACAACGGTATGTAACGGTATACCCCGGTATTCAAAAATTGATACCTTTATCTTACCTTTGTCTTCCGGTACGGTATGATACCTTACCGAAAATATCGGTATACCTTAATTACGGTATTTTCGGTAAATTTTTGGCACGGTATGGACGGTATACCGATTTTTCGGTATATTTCCCCAGCCCTAAGTATATCTAAAAAAAATGGTGGATGTTGTTGGTGCTCCCTCCCGTCTGATTATTACCGAAACGCAATGGCGGAGCCAGACATTTTGAATGGGGTGGGCTCAATCAGTGAAGAATACGAACAAGACAATAGTTACTCGTTTTTTCCGCATTCGGCGGGGGCTTACAATGAAAATTTTCGATAAAAATCGAAATTTAAAGAATTAATTACAAAAAAAATTGAATTGAGGTGGGCTTTAGCCCATGGTAGCTTGCTCTTGGCTCCGCCACTGCCGAAACGGAAACATGTCGCTAAAACAAGAATCTTAGAACGAATCAAGTAAAATGGGAAAGAGTTAAAGATAAACAGGAATTGCGAAAATAATTAATTCCAAGAATACAAAATTTGTGATTGATCATGGAAAGGTTCGAGCATATCACAATCAAAGTCAAATGCGATTTCACTACTAGTATAGCGTAAATAAAGGTTTTCTTCGTCCTCATTAAATTCTCAGAGCTGGTCATGAATTATAGTGTAAAAATAATACTCTCTCCGTTCCATTTTACTTGACTTCTTTTTCAAATCCGGACGTTCCATTTCAATTGGTATTTTTCTTAAAATAGAATGAATTAACCATTACCGATTTCTGCACGATTTTCCAAGCTTCTAGATGATGAACTTAATTATGAATTTTTGAAGAATTTTCTCATTTACGGAATACTACAACATTTGTAGCATCTCGTAAAAGATATTTTTTTAAATCCATATTAAAATTCATGATCTAAAAGCGTGAAAAAGCGTGTCGAAAATTGCAAAAGAAAATGACTCAACTTGAAAGGGACAGAGGAACTCGTTTTTAATGTGATCCCCTTACTTTTCAGTTTTAACACTGCACATAAAATCTCATGTCGAAATGAAACAAGCCAATTGAAGTGGGACGGAGCGAGTAGTATTATTTGGCTAAGCTTCAAAACTTTGGGAAATTGTGTCTATATATGTGTGGTGGTTTTTGTGCTTATAAAAGGGCTTCGATCATAGTACAAAATGTATAGCTAGCTAAGTACACAAGAAATTTCTTTCCCTTTTGCTTAATTAGTTACATCAGAAACATCAAGAGAGGGAGAGAGAGAGAAGATGGCAGCTGGTTTCTCTTGGCAATGGCCCTTGGCATTTGGACTACTTGGTGAGACTAAATATCTACCAACTTTTATTTGCAAAAACACTCTTAGATTAGTGCATGATATAAAGAATGCTAACATTCGCATTAGTTTACATATGAAGATACACATGTATAAACATTAGCATTCGTCTAGCATACGTCGTACTCTAATGCTGATGCTCTTAATTATCTCAGGTAATTTCACGTCGTTGATGGTGTTTCTTTCTCCAATGTAAGTTTGTTTTTGCTTTGATATATGCTCTACTAATTAAGCATGCACCATTGATATTAACTAGCTTGAATACATACTGCAGCCCTACATTTTATGCAATCTACAAGAAGAAAACAAGCGAAGGATATCAATCCGTACCCTACGTGGTTGCACTCTTTAGCTCGATGCTTTGGGTTTTCTACGCATTCCTCAAATCGAACACCACTCTTCTCATCACCATCAATTCCTTCGGCTGCTTCATCGAGACGATCTACGTCTTCTTCTATCTCTTCTACGCCCCAAACAAGGCCAGGGTAATTATTTAACTAACCATGCAACAGATTATTTAGTATCCAACATATGTTTAATTGGATTAATGCAGGTACAAACCCTAAAGATGCTTGTGCTGCTTGTAGTCTGTGGGTTCGGATTGATCGTGTTTTCGACCATTTTCTTGGTGAGACCTTCGCAACGAGCCATGATCGTTGGTTGGATTTGCCTCGTCTTCTCCTTGTCTGTGTTCGTTGCCCCACTGTGCATCCTCGTGAGTACATACCATTTTTTGAACAAGACACATTTATCTTATACATTACATAAATAGATGAGTAATACATGTTTTGCAGAGACGGGTGATTGAGACAAAGAGCGCGGAGTACATGCCATTTCTTCTATCGCTCTTCCTTACACTAAGCGCCGTCGTGTGGTTCTTCTACGGCCTTCTCATCAAAGATTACATCGTTGCAGTAAGTCCGATCCGATCATTAACTTTTTTTTATAAATTAAACTAAATATATGATGAATGTTTGTTGTTTTTGTGTATATTATAGGTTCCAAATGTGGTAGGTTTTAGCTTTGGCTTGGTTCAGATGGCACTCTACTTTAAGTACAAAAATGCAGAGAAAATTATCACCAGTAAACAAAAGCTTCCTCAAATAGTAATAGCTATGGAGGAGGAAGAAGAAGAGCAGCAAACAATTGATACTGTTAAAATGAATGCAGCATTACAATGTTCAGACAAAGTTTCAAATCCTTGCAAGTGATTGTGGGTGTGGGTGTGTTGAGTTAAATAAATTCCTTTAATTCCAATATAATCTCTAGTGTTTTTGGTTGAATCTTGTAATATATTTATTACTTTCACTCATACGGGGATGACTTTTTCCAGATACGGGAACTAGTTTCAAGTAATTTAGTACTTCATCCGTCTCACTCATATGTGGATAACTTTTTCCAAACACAGAAACTAAAACGAGAGTGATAGTGCTGAATAAAATAGTGCGACTGTGTTTTAGTGCATTAGAATTTTGCTATTTAAGATAATAGCCATATATCAGTGCGATGAACGAAAATAGAACTTATTACTAGATGAATGGGATGAGGATTATACAATAGATTTGTTTAATTGATTATAAGCTTATAGCATTAATTAAGATTCATTAGATTACTTGTACATGTTTTGTTAACCTAGTTATGAAAATATCACTCCTAAAAGGAAATCAATATTGATATCTCTTCATCAAGGTTAAATTTAGGCAAAACATATTTTCAATCTCTCTCTCTCTAAATCCATCATCTCTCAACTATACAAAAATATGGCCTTTTCATTCACACTCCAAACACTAAGTCCTGTTTTTATACACAAACTGAATTTTGAGAACACAGTCTATATAATTAGAATTGATTTTCAAAATTACTTAACTTGAAAGTGTTCATCATCTGCGTCGAAACCTGAAATCCATGGAACGAGCAACGGAGGACGGGTAGAAGCCGCTGATGAAGCTTCTAGAAGGAGCGCTACGAGGCTCGTCCTCGCTGCTCTTCCTCCTCCTCCTCAACGACTTCTCTTCGAAAATTGAAGATTCAAACGAAGCATCGGCATCAGCAGAAGAAGCAAATGACGACTGCGTGTGGCCATTGCCCACTGCTCCATCCTGATGTGGAGGTGGAAACTTCTCACTCTTGCTCTTCCCTTTACCGTTCGGCATCATTCTCAGCCTCTGCATAACTCAAGAATCGTAAGAACTGAATCATGATTATCGACTAGAGTAAGGAATTGGGAGCGTACGTCTAGATTGGTTTGGAGTTCTGCGTTGGCTTCTGGAGCTGGAATCGCGCGGATGATCTTGTTGTGTACTCTCGTTCTTCGATTAGTATGATTACTATCGGTGTTGTGAGATTTTTTACCTAAATTCCGTTGCCTGCAACGATAATGCAAACACGCACAACATGATTAGTAAGTGATCTTGGTTACAGGATTACTGAAGAACGAAGAGAGTTACAACACCTTCTAGCAGCTTCGTCTCTCAATTTCAAATCCATTTCCTTGCTAGGCGGAGATTTTGGTAAACTCGACGGATCACAGGCAAATGGTTCGGTTGTGAAAAACTGGCCACAAACAGTTATATCAAAATTTGGTCAAGAAAAAACTCGAAGCACAAAGGATTCCAAATTCGACAGATAAAATACTGCATCTCTCACCATGAGAAGACGAACAGAGAGCATATCGAGTTGAGGACCAATTTACCTTACTATTCAGTGCTGCAGTAGCGGTGCCTCGTGCATCAGGATCGATGGAAAGAAGGGTTTGCACGAGGGCAAGAGAAGACGGTGGGAAATCCTTAAACGTCTCCGTTATGCAAGATTTATAAGGCTGCTGAGGTTTGTAAAGAGTCGCATTCGGCAATTTGGATTTCTTCCAGTATTCGTCACTCGGAGAACCGCATAGCTTGAATATCTTGTGTAGTTGCTCCACCTAATAAACCAAATAATCCATAGCTTCAATCATATATATGTAAAGAAAAATTATCCATAACTATAAATAAGTTGAAATTACCTCTGTTCTTCCTCTGAGTATCGGCTTTCCGTAGAGAAGCTCTGCCAAAATACAGCCAGCGCTCCACAGATCGACTCCAACACCGTAGTAAGTGGCTCCTAGCAGAAGTTCAGGAGGCCGATACCAAAGGGTGACAACACGGCTCGTCATTGGCTTCTTGCTTTTGGGATCGAAAACAGAAGCAAGGCCAAAATCGGCTATCTTGAGTATCCCTTCGTTGTCGATCAGCAAATTGGAGCACTTTATATCACGATGTAGGACACCGTTGCTGTGGCAATGCTCCAAACCGGAGATCAGTTGCTTCATATAGCATTTCACCTGCACCACGAAACGGACTCCATGAACAACCAATCAAGAAAAGGAAGTTCCTAGCCAACAACCATGATTACCTGAGCCTCCGAAAACTTGGCAGTTTGAACAGCAGCAAGGCCAGCAAGATCATGCTCCATGTACTCGAATACGAGGTAAAGGCTACTCGACATCCTCGAGATAACAAGGCCTTCGAGCTTTATCACATTCGGGTGATTTAGCCTTCGCAACACGAGTATCTCTCTTGCCATGAATCTCACGGCTTCCGGTTCGAAGTTATCGAACCTCACCTTCTTCAGTGCCACCACCTTCCCACTGATCAAATCCCTAGCTTTGTACACATTGCTATACGTTCCTTGCCCTATCTGTGCACCAAACATTCCATCCCCCAAAATTCAGAATTTCAATTTTTTTTAATTTTTTTTTGAAAAGCAGAAATGCAGAATTTTGCTCAGGATTTACCACATTATGATTAGCAGTTCATAAGGGAATTACTACACACAGCCATAGCCAAGAAAGGGAAAGGGAAAGGGAAAGCTTTATTCTTCATTGGGATTGCTTAGAATGCTTGTACTTTTGCTAAGAAAAGTTGTACTTTATCGTAAAAGTTAAATTTGCACTACTCTCACAGTTGAAACGCAGGAGAAAAAGGCAAGCTCCTTTCACAGTCGGAAAAAGGTTAACGGCAACGGAGAAAAAGACAAAACGGCAACTCTGCAAGCAAGCAAACGCCGTGAAAATTGACGGAGCCGTTTCGTTACCTTGTCGAGTTTCTCGAAGGTGTTGGCCCGCCGCGGCTTCCACCCCTTGATCTCGTCTCCGGCGACGGCGGAGAGCCACGTCGGCCACGCTTCCGCTCCGGCGGCGTCCGCGCCTATCCTCAGCCTGAATTCCGGTGCCGCTACCGAAACGCTCCGCCGCCCGGCCGCGGCGGAAACCTCTTCGATCTTCGGCTCCCCGCCGGTATCGACCGCCGCGGCGGCGGGTACCGAATCCCGCCGTTCATCGCTTTTCCGCTTCCGGCGGCGACACCTCTCGAAGGTGGCTCTTTTTCCGAGAACGCACCCCATAATCGAGCGCTTTCCACCCACTCTCCCACTGAGATGTCAGCTTCCCATTGCGTCTGAAAATTCAAAATTCAGAAAGAAGAAGCGATCCTTTTGGGATGTGGATAGAGTAGTAGCTGAGTGAAGGGCGCTGCATTTATTGCTCCGTCAGTGAGTTGGTGCGAGTGTTAAGTAATGATACAAATGAGGCCCCGGTCCCAACAGAGAGAGAGAGAAAGAGAGAGAGGAGAGAGAGATTCTGGAAAAGAGGGGATTACCGAAATGGGGAAAACCAAATTAAGGAGGGATAAGCGATAAACAGAGGAAAGAAAATAGGAGCTTAAAATAATGCTACTGCGCCTCGCATTTATTGCTCTGTGTTTGGAAATTGAGCTCCACCACCACCTACACCATTATTTCTTCAGGTAAAAATAGGAATTGACTCTGAAGTCTGAATATTTCCCCATAAATTTAAGTACACAGTGTGCAGAGAGAGAGAGAGAGGAGGGGAGATGAATACAAAAAGTTTGATGGTGAAAGAGAAGAGGGGAAAAAGGTCAGACTACACAATGAAATTATTTGGCATTTTTTTTATTTTATTCTGGTTGAAAAAATGGAAATATCGGTTGGTGGCGTAAGTGGTAATTTATTACTCCCTCCGTCCTCCATTTACTGACATAATTACTATATTGGGACGTCCTCCATTTACTAACATATTCTGTTTTAGGACGTAAACCCCACAATCACTTTAACACTTTTAACACTTTATATATTACCTCCATCTCATATAAGTAGTCTCATTTGCCATTTTGGTCCGTCTCATCTATTAATCCAATTTCTTAAAATGGTAAAGAATATTTGGCTAGAATTAACCCCCCTCTTCAGAATCAATTACAGCCACACATTTACTCCTTTATTGGCTCCTGTGCCCATTCCAAATGGGACTACTTATATGAGATGGAGGAAGTATTTACTTTTTATTCAATATATGGAGGACGGAGGGAGTAATTTATTTTCTAAATAGGGGAATAAATATGTTTATGAATATTAAACCAATAATTTCAAAGCATAACACCAACTGATTTTGTTTTTTTTCCTTTTTTCTTTATAATCATATTTAATTTTCTCTTAAAAAAATGAGACAAATTTGAAAATAGAAGAAAAGTCCAACTCCAAGACTATGAATTTTTTAAACCTTAAGCCTATGGCCCACCAATAAATATACATATTTTATTTAAAAAATAAAAGTAATTTTTTCAGAAAGATACCACTTCAAATAAAATTAAAACATAAAAAAGAAATAAAATAAAATATTTTTTAAAAGAATTGAAAAGGGAAATGGGCCCGGCCCATTCCAAGAGAGGCCCATTTAGAATTGAAGGCAGTTATTTCAGGTTTCTTGTTTCTCAGTTTGAGTGGAAATGAAAAGGAGTTGCATGCATCAACTGTGCAGTATACATATCAAATGATATATGGTTATATCTGAGCTTTTTTAATTACTTCTGCTCTATGTTTTAACGGGAGTGAGACGTTTTTAGAATGCAAACTCGTCCTCGAGAAAAGGAAAATCCAAGACTCGGCCAAATGAATTAAGTAAATGTTACTCTCTCCGCCTTAACAAATTGCTATTATGTAAAGTGTTTTATGGGAATGAGTAACGATATAATAATATATTTTCTTTATTAACGCTTAAATACGTTCAAATTCTTTATGTAGAATGGCTCCACTCCACATAAATAAATAATAAATACAATATTTTAAAATATTAAAACAAAAAAAGAAGGAAAAAGGGAAATAAGAAATGGGTTAACTGTGATCTGTTCAATATGTTCTAGGTCCTCGAAGTGGGACGTTTTTAAAATGTAAACTCGTTCTCGATAAAAAGAAATTTAATATTTTATCAAGTTAATTGAGTAAATGCTAAGTACTCCCTCCGCCTTAAAAAATTGCATAAGGGATAGCTAAGCTATGAATTGCTATTATGTGTTGTGTTTCATGAAATTAAATTTATTTAGGAAATAATTAATTTAATGAATATGGTTTAAAAAAATGAAACCAAGAATTTTAAAACATAATTCCAAATGATTTTTGGTTCTTCCTTTCCCCTTTTTCTTGATAATCAATTACAAAATTTTGAAATAGAAGAAAAGTCTTTGGAATTTGTTAAAAAATAAATTAAACAATATCCCATGAGGATGCATTCGCGCGAGCTTTCAAATTTGCTAGTGAAAATCTCGAATTCTATAAGTTTTACCCCAACTACCCGTGACACCAAGTTCGAGCTCATTTTATATTTATAAAAGTTAATTTAGAATGTTCTATTTTAACATGTATACAAATTTACTTTTTTTTTTTTTTTTTTTTTTCATATGCAAGACACAAGCCCGATTATGAACTTGATTACATGCTCGTGAGCAAGCTTTGGTTAGATATACAAATCGAACACGTTTGCAAACAACTTGATTCAAAAACATCAGTAATCGAGCTCGACTTAATAGCTTTGTTGAGCTCAATCTCAGCTCATATACGCACTCAATGTGTTTCGAACACCCGACCTCTTGATTATAGGGAGATCGTCTTACCACTAGACTTTGGTCCATTAACAATAGCGAACCATACTTAACAACAAGTAAAATGTTAGTTTTTGGGCCAAACTAAACAATACGTCTTTGATGGGAAGGGGAGAGTAATAAATAAAATATTTTAAAAAAGAATTGGAAAAAAAAAAAAAAAAAAGAAAAAGAAAAAGGAAAAAAAAAAAAGAAAAAGGAAAACGTAAATGGTTTGTGGAGATAGTATGAATCGGAGGCCCGGCCCATGTCGAAAAGGGCCCATTTAGAAAGTAAGGTAGTTAATTCAGTTATATATAGAGCGGTTAATCAATCATCAGAAAATAAAAAACATTCATTCATTCATTCATACTCAGAATCAACCGCGCTCTGATTCAAGAAAATGGCTCCGAAGAAGAAGAACAACACCCACAACAAGAACGCCATGGAGCCGTCGACGTCAAATCCAGCAGCAGCAGCGGCTCCTCCTCCGATCGAAGGCGGCGGAGCGATGGAGGATAAGCAAGAATCGCCGGCGGCGGCGGAGGCGGTTACTACTTCTAGAGAGAGAAAATCAACCCAAGAATCACCGGATCGACCTTCCCTAATGTTCGAGAAGAAGCTGGATTCTGCAGATTCCAACCCACGTCTGAGCCGAGCAACGGTCGCAGTGCACAGCGAGGCGATGAAGCAGGCTCTCACACTAGCAGAAGAACACGAAATCCCATACATCAGGGTCCTTGCGAGGGACGTAGACGACAGGCTGTACTGGCTCCGGCTCTCGCGAAACGACGACGTTCAGCAAGGAAATGGTGCGTTCATTCTCGGCCACGAATGGGGGAAACTGCTGGTTGCGAACGGAGTCAGGGAAGGGAACATAGCGATGGGGTTCGGCTACGGCAAGTCCTTCGGCGATCATTTCAGGGTTCGCCTCCTTTTTTTTGAACAATTGACGCCGCCGGAGCCGGAGGCGGTTTTCTTGTTCGAGAAGAAGATCGCCGGCGCCGCCGATCTGATGCAGCCGGCGATCGAGTTCTGCAGCCACAGGTTGAAGATGACCCTCCAGCAAAAACCGGATATTAGGGTTTCCTACGTCGATCCCATGGGAAAAAGAGACTCCGGGCTGAGCTTCGCCCGGCACGGCGGCGGCATCACCCTCCGCCCCCGATGGGAGAAGTTCGTGGCTGAAAACAAAGTCGAGGAAGGAGATTTAATCACCGGAATCGGCACGATCTCCGAGGATTGCATCGGCATGATGCTCTGTACCTTGAGGAATGCTGAGAGGTATCTTGAGAAGTACAAAATACCGAATTGGGTGAGCGAGACGTTTCTGTTGTTCGAGAAGACGCTGGAGCATGAAGATACTGTTCCCATTCCCCCCAGATTAGTGATCCGGAGCTGCAAGGATGAGGTGAAGGAGGCTATCGATAAGAAGCTGAAGGATAAGGATCTAACAGCTTATGTTCGGGCTTCCGCCATTGATGGAAAGGGTCGAACCTACGAGCTGAGGGTGTCGAGGTATGCAACTGATGATCAGCAAGAATGGATCTGTTACATTCATCATAGATGGGGGAATGTGATGAAAAACCATGGATTGAAGACTGGGGATAAGATTTGGTGCTGGGGGAGGTTCTCTCCGGACAGCTCGATTCAGATGAAGATCGATGTCGACAAGGAGGCGGAACTGCGGATCATGAGTTCAATGTCGTCCTAGCTAGTGTTCAAGAATATGCAGTGAGGAAGAAAGATAAGAATGCATGCATGGTTTGTTTTCCCATTTTCTTTTCCTTTTTTCTTTTCCTTTTCTTTTTTGGATTCATATTCATGTTAGGTGTTGGATGATTTGTGAGATTCTGGAGAGTGAAATTGTGTGATGAGTATATGAGGAGATAGAGGTTAATTTCTATAGCTGGCAAAATAAGCCCGGCCCGCTGGGCTGGCCCGTCGGCCCGGGGTTTGTGGTTGGGCTGGGCCAGCAAAATTTAGGCCCATAAGAAGTCGGGCCGCAACGACCCGTCCATATGGCCCGCCGGGCTAACCGGGCTTTGGGGCTAAAAAGCCCGTGGTTTCCGGGCTAAAATGGCCCGCCCATATCTTTGATTTTATTTAATTAATTACTCTCAAATTTTAATTTTAAAACCCAATTTTCTATACTATTTTTCTGTCATGCTACTTTATAATTCAAAACATAGATCTATTTTATTTTATTTTTGTTTTGTTTTAATTTAGATGATGAATTGGAAGACATTTAGTTGATTTTTTTTGTCTTATTAATTTTATTTTGAGATTTTTGGTATGACTGTATCATGTTACTAATTATTTTATTTTATTTAACTTGTTACATAATTTATTAATTTATTTTATAGATTATTTAATACCTTAAAATATAAATTTTTAGGAAAAACTTTTTCGGGCCGGTTTGGCCCGCCCGCCCGGCAGCCCTTAGGTGGCCGGGCTGGGTTCGAAATGTTGCAGCCCGAAATTTTATGGGCCGGGCCGGGCCTACATAGAGAAGCCACAAAAGCCCGATGGGCCAGGCCGGGCTTGGCCCGGCCCGCTACTTTGCCAGCTCTATTAATTTCTTGTTCTCAGTTTGAGTAGCTTCTGATGTAGTCAAAGATCGATCAATGGAAAGTTTGAGTGGAAATGAAAAGGAGTGTTGCATGCATTAACTGTGTTATTTCTGAGCTTTTTTAATTACTATGTTTCGATGGGAGTGGGACGTTTTAAGAATGCAAACTCGTCCTCGAGAAAAGGAAAACCCAAGACTCAAATGAATAAAGTAAACGATACTCTCTCCGTCTTAACGAATTGCTATTATGTGTAGTGTTTCATGGAAAATAATACTCACTCCAAATGATTTTGTTTTCTTCTGTTTCCCCTTGTTCTTGGTAATCATATTTAATGGAAATTCAGAGTTTTGCATCAGCTGTACTGTAGAATATATTGTTTGATTTCTGGGTTTTTAAATGCGTCTCTTCGAAGTGGGACGTTTTTAAAATGCAAACTCGTCCTCGATAAAAAGAAATCCAAGATTTCGTCAAGTTAATTGAGTAAATGCTAAGTACTCTCTCCGCCTTGATTAACAAATTGCATATGGGATAGTTAAGCTCTATGAATTGCTATTATGTGTTGTGTTTCATAAAATTAAATTTATTTAGGAAATAATTAATTTGTTTATCCAAATAATTAATTTAATTTCTCATGAATAAATTAGACAATTTTGAAATAGAAGAAAAGTCCAAAACTTTGGAATTTGTTAAAAAATAAAATAAAAAAATATATATGTTTAAAAAAAATTGAAAAGGAAAAAAAAATGAAAAGCCTTTGGAGGCCGGCCCATTCTGAAAAGGGCCCATTTAGAATGTAAGGCGGTTAATTCAGTTATATATAGAGCGGTTAATCAATCATCAGAAAATAAAAAATCCAGACTCAATTCTCATCCATACTCATAGCCAATTAACCGCTTCGATTCAAGAAAATGGCGAAGAAGAAGAACAACACCCACAAAAAGAAGAAGAAGAATGCTGAGAAGGAGAAGAAGAACACGATGGCTTCGTCATCTCCGATCGAAGGCGGAGCAAAGGGGGAGAATCAAGAATCGCCGGCGGTGGCGGTTTCTACTTCTAGTGAGAGAAAACCAAGCCAAGAACCAGAGATGGAGCTCAAACCCGGCCTAATGTTTTCGAAGAATCTGGATTCTAATGATTCCGACCCAGAACTGAACCGAGCAGCGATCGTGGTGTACAGCGACGAGATGGAGAGGGCTCTCTCACTAACTAAAGAATACAGGAAAACCCCTTACATTAGGGTTATTGCGACGGATCCACGCAGCAGGGATTACGAGCTGAGGTTCTCCCGAAACGACGACGCTCAACGAGGAATTCATGAGTTCGTTCTCCACCACGAATGGGGAAAAATGCTGGCTGATAACGGAATCAAGGAAGGGTATCGAGTACTGGGATTCGGCCACAACAGGTTCATCAACAATGAATTCAGGGTTCTTCTCCGTTTTCTGGAGGAGCCGCCGCCGGAGAATCCAAATCAGGCTGCGTGTTTCTTGTTCGAGAAGAGGATGGGCGGCGCCGCCGATCTGAAGCAGCCGGCGATCACTTGCTGCAGCGACAAGTTGAAGATGGCTCTCCAGATAACACAATGGAGGCCCTACATTAGGGTTTTCGCCACTGCTCTTCCCACGAAGAAAAAGTACGTGATGAGCTTCAAGCGGCACGGTGGAGAAGGAAGCTTCACTTTCTGCGGTGGATGGGAGAAGATGGTGGCTGAAAACGGCGTCGAGGAAGGAGATTTAGTAACGGGAACCGACAAAATCTTCGCCCATTGCATCAGTATGCAGCTCTCTTTCATCAAGAACATTGCAGAAGAAACGACGTCGTCGAATTTGAATGGGAGAGCTCTTCTGTTCTTCGAGAAGAAGCTGGAATCTGCAGACACGGACGCCGGTCTCGGCGTATTAGTGATCCGAAGTTGCAAGGATGTGGTGAAGCAGGGTATTGATCAGGAGCTTAAAGCTGAGGGTAATAACAATGGTTATGTTAGGGTTTGTGCCATGGATGAGGGGTATATGTACGGTGATCTGAGGCTGTCGAAGTATGTACCTGAAGAAGGAGATCAGGGAGCTATATATGTTGTTGATCATCAATGGAAGGATCTGGTCACTGCCAATGGATTGAAGACTGGAGATAGGATTTGGTGCTGGGGGTTTTGTTAAGTTTATATGAGAAATTTGAATATTTAGTGTATGAAAACAGAGAGAGTGGCAACGGCCAGATTACTGGAAAAACTTCATTGCGGCTACTGTTCACCAACCTTACATATATAGTACTTCAAATGAACTAAAAGCGTGCTAAAAGAAGAGCACGACTAAAGACCCGCGAAAATTAACCCTAGACAATCCAAGCCCGACACGTGGCTAAGATCCAACAAAGCAAAATAAGTGAAAACCTGGGATCGATTCCCATGAGACGCAAAAACATAATAAACCAGTAAAAATGCAAGATAATTCATGCAATACTCTCAACACCCCCCCTCAAGATGGAGGTTGTGGAGGTCTAACAACCCCATCTTGGACAGCAGCTCCTTGAAACGAGGACCAAATAATGGTTTAGTGAAGAAATCAGCAAGTTGAGAGGCAGAGGAAACAACAACAGGTGTGAGAAAACCGGCCAAAATTTTCTCTCGTACCACATGGCAGTCAATATCCAAGTGTTTGGTTCTCTCATGGAAGACAGGGTTCTTCGTGATCTGAATAACAGCTTTGTTATCACAATACATAGGAATGGGCAGACTGATATCAGCATTGAATTCCTTGAGGAGATAAGATATCCAGCATAACTCCCTTGTAGTGGTGGCCATAGCCCTGTATTCTGCCTCAGCAGAAGAAGAAGACACAGTATTTTGTTTCTTGCACTTCCAAGATAAAAGAGCATCACCCAGAAAAATACTGTAGCCAGTTAAGGACCTTCTAGTATCAGTGCAAGAACCCCAATCTGCATCTGCATAAGCAGTAAGTTTAAATGATTGAGTGGATGGGTAAAAAACACCTAGAGAAGGACATCCCTTGAGGTATTTCAGCACATGAACCGCAGCATTCCAATGAACCATTGTTGGTTCAGCCACAAATTGGCTAAGCTGTTGTGTAGCATGAGTAAGATCTGGCCGGGTCAGATTGAGATACAAGAGTTGTCCAACTAGGCTCCTGTAAATTTCTGTATTATGAAGGAGTTCTTCAGTACCTTGAGTGAGAATGAGACCTGGAGGAAGTGGAGTAGCAACTGGTTTGCAGCATAGCATTCTGTTGGCAGTCAAAATTTCAAGGACATACTTTCTTTGATTGAGAGAAGTTCCATCAGATCCTCTAGCAATTTCCATACCCAAAAAGAATTTGGCCTCCCCCAAGTCCTTGATGGTGAAAGCTTCATGCAAAAACTGTTTTAAGTGAAGAATGTTATCAATAGATGGTCCACTGACTATGATATCATCTACATAGACAAGAAGACACAAGAAATTCTCTCCAGATCCTTTAAGAAATAAGCAGGGATCATGAGGAGAGGCAGTGAAACCATAAGAGGTGAGATTTTTGGTGAATTCAGTGTTCCATTCCCTTGAAGCCTGTTTAAGACCATATAAACTTTTGTGAAGCTTACAGACTTGATTCTCCTTAACTCCAGGCAGGCCTGGAGGAGGTTTCATGTATATTTCATCATGCAAGAAGCCATGCAGAAAAGCATTGTTTATGTCCAGTTGGTGGAGAGGCCAGCCATAGGCAGTGACAATAGCAATAAAAACCTTAACTGTGACCAAGTTGGCAACAGGGGAAAATACCTCTTGGTAGTCGATGCCATATTTCTGTGTGAAACCTTTGGCAACTAGTCTGGCCTTATACCTCTCCACTGAGCCATCAGCTTGTAGTTTCACCTTGTAAATCCATTTACACCCAATTGGATGTTTCTTGGGAGGTAGTTCAGTCAATTCCCAAGTGTTATTGTCTGTAAGAGCCTTAAGCTCTTGATTCATATCATCAACCCATTCTGGATGTAAGCAAGCATCTTTGTAAGAGGTAGGTTCTTTAGTCATTGAAAGGTTAAACAAAAATGCAGTGTATGGTTTAGAAAGAGCAGGACTAATAGCATAAGGGAAGGTAGGTGGGGTGATACTACAGGAAAATGTGTATTGTTTGTGAAGGTGAACTGTACCTATGTAATCCTTCATCCACACAGGGGGTTGAGTAACTCTAGTACTTCTTCTTGGCTGAAGTGGTGTGGTAGAAGGCACAGGTACAGAACCAGGTAACTGAACATCAGCAGCTGCAGGGGAAGAAAGATGTGGTTGATCAGATGGAGATTCTGATGGAAAAGAATCAGATGGCAGAGATGTTAACTCAACATTAGTATCAGGGATGTAAGGTAAGGAAGAAGATGGATCTGCAGTAATTGGGGAAGGATTGCAGAAAGGAAATGTGTTGGGAACAAACTTGACATCCCTGGATATGAAAACTTTGGAATTGTCCAAGTCATATAGGAGAAAACCTTTATGAGTTGAATCAAATCCAATGAATACACTCTTTATACTTCTGGTGTCGAACTTACCCTTGGTAGGTGCTATATTCGCAGCATATGCTAAACAACCAAAAGGCTTGATCTGTGTATAATCTGGCTGCTGTTGAAATAACACTTCATATGGAGAAATCCATTCAAGAACTTGACTAGGAAGCTTGTTTTGCACCCAAGTGGCAGTTAAGATGGAATAAGGCCAAAAACGCATGGGCATTCCACTGTGAAACATCATAGCTCGTGCTGTTCCAAGAAGAATTATGTGCCTTCTCTCAACAATACCATTTTGCTGAGGGGTGTAAACACAGGATTTTTGGTGGATAATACCATTATCAGTAAGGAGAGAAGACACTCTGTGGTTAATAAACTCGGTACCATGATCTGATCTAAAAAACTTTACTCTCTTTTGAAAATGTACCTCTACCATAGTGAAAAAAGATTTCAGAATATCATGCACTTGCTCCTTTGAATTCATCAGGTAAGTCCATGTGGTTCTGCTATGATCTTCCACAAGAGTGAGGATGTATCTGACATCACATATGTTGTATTCACTGTAGGGACCCCATACATCCCCATGGACCATATGGAAAAGAGAGGTAGATCTCCTGTTTAGAGTAGGAAAGGGATCCCTAGTCTGCCTAGCCTTCAAACAGACCTCACAATTTTCAAGCACCTGCAAAGCATCAGCATGAAACCTATGATTGTTGATGTGCAAATGTTTCATTGTAGTAATAGAGGGATGGCCTAAACATGCATGCCATTCCTCCACAGTCATGTCTTTGGTGTTAAAGAAGCTCCTGTGATACTTCTCTGTCACTCACTACTAGAAATTTCCTCATAGGAAACGCTTCATACATTACGGTTTTTCGCCAAAACCGTAATGTATGAGCGTTTTTTTTCGAAACCGTAATCTATGTGCGTGTACTTTTAACAATGATTACGGTTTTTTAAAAACTGTAATGTATACCTATTGTTAATGTTAACGGTTTTTAAAGAACCGTAATATATGAAGCAACACTTTAACTTTTAATTACGATAAGAATAAACCGTAATTAAATAAGTGTTATCTATTCTATTAAAAATAAAAAAATAACACTAAATTACAATTACAAAATTTCTACGATTGAACACTTAGAAAATTCGACGCTTAGAAAACACTTGGAAATTTTCCAGAATCGCGAGTGCTGCTGCGGGCTTCTACTTCTCTCTGCGAATCGCCACCGTGAGGAGCTTGCCGTCGCCGGTATTTTCATCGCCCGTACTCTCCTCCTCTCTCTCCCTCTCTCCCTCTCTTCCTCAACGATTACCCCTCAATTTCTAATCGATTTTGGGGAATTTTCGTGCCCTAGCTCTTACGGTACCCTCCTCCTCTCTCTCAGGTATCTCTAATTTTTCTACCCGAAATTAACAACAAAACACAGAGGATTTCAATCTTCAACTGTTGTGAGGGTTCCAGAATCTGAAACTCGGATCACGTTTCGAAATCGAAATCTTCGGTGGAGTTTGTTCTTCGATCGAGAGGCGTAAAGGAGAGAAGAAGAAGCGGAAATGGTGAAAGAGGCGTCGGAAAGCTGCGTGGAGAGTTTGCTGGCGGAGATAGTGTTGTCGTATTGCTCCGGCTTCTACGCCAACAAGCCCGAACTCGCCGCGCGCCGGATCGAGGCCGTCGGCTTTCAGGTCGGTCTCCAACTCTCTGAAAGGTTAGTTCATTATTCTTTTACCATCCGATTCCGATGAATTCATGCCCTGAATTGCGAATTTATGGAGTTGTGGAATTTCCAGAACTGTAATTGAGTAGCTGAAAGAAATATAAGGGGTTCTCGTCGCTTATGTTTTCCCTCAATTTCGGCATTGGAGGTTTCCCCTAATTATTTTCCTTTTTTAAGAAAGATCTTTGTACCTGTGTTTTTGAATTTATCATGTTTGTGTGTGAAGAGAATGTGGTGGAGTTGAAACTGACCTTGATCTAAGAGTTGTGTGTTGATCTTCATGTTTTTTCATTTTTGAATTGTTATATCACTGGGTTTGACAATGGAGATTAGATTTTCTTGAGTGTTTTGGAGATTGTGAATGATTTTTCCGGTCCTTTGCCAGAATCTTTGTCTAGTTGCCAAGAGCTTAATTAAGATCTTGAGTCTTCCCAAGAATAATTTAACTGCCAGATCCCTTACAGTTATGCTAATCTGTCTTTTCGTTTTGGTTTTGGTTTTTGCTTGAGCTTTATATTTATATTTTCTACCATATCTGACTGTAGTACTCAGAGCTTTCCTTGTGAACATTGTAAAGTCGAACAATAATCATTATGATAGTATTGGTTTACCTCTGCTCAATTATCCTACAAAGTTTGCCTTCTTTGGTTGAAGTCAGTTCAATTTTTTTCAGCATAAAGCTTTTGCCAGCAGCTCATGTTGTCAATTCCAGACAAACACACTATGTTGCTCGATTAATAGAATGGTGACTGTGGTTAAGTTGCATTGATTTTGTGATTCAGTTTATTACAGCATTATTATCACTCCTTCATAATATTGATATTGTGATTTATTTATGTTAACTTGTACTTGTTGGTGATGATAGTGTACGTATGTTGATTTTGCTTTTGCTTTTGCTTTTGCTTTTGCTTTCGGTTTGATTTGATTTTTTGTTTATGGGAGGTTGTTTGCTTATAAGTTTTCTGCTTCCTTTTTTCTTTTCTTTTTTTGTTAACCTTACGAGTGTCAATGAATTGTGATATCTAGTATTGCTAGTCAATTATTAGATCATTGATGTTTCCCAATGAGGAATCATCATATAGATGCTGGTAAAAGTTGCTTCCCATCGTTGACCTTCATCTGGAATGCTTACTAGCTTTCTTTAACCTATACAGATAGTGAGTGACGAGCTAGTTAAACTAATGGGAGGAGAAGTTTCTGAGCTGGTTTTTTCAAAAACTAAACCAACTGTCATTTTATTGGCTGGGTTGCAAGGAGTTGGAAAGACAACAGTCAACTCAAAGCTAGCTTTATATCTGAAAAAGTTGGTGCTTTTCTTGAACCCGTATTTCTTGTAGCAGATATCTTCACCTTCTGAATGTGAAAGTCAAAATTATGTTACATGACCTGATCAACATGGGAAGAGTTGCATGCTAATAGCTGGGGATGTCTACAGACCTGCTGCTATTGACCAGCTGGTTATTTTGGGCAAACATGTAGTTTTCTGGAAGTAGCTTCTTTCTCAGTTTAAGATTCCAGCATTAGAGTGTTTACTTTTGTTGTTAATAATCAATGTTATCATCGTCTTTTATGCTGAAATAGGACATCCTTAAATGTTATCATCACCTTTCTTGTCTTTCTTGTCCTATATATTATGAGAATGAAAATACACTCGACAACTTTTTTCGAGCTACCTTTAATAATGTCTTTTGTGTATGATTTGTTGTCTCTTATCTTTATAGTTATGCTCCTTATTTCATCCATTATTGACATATAAGCTTTGTGTAGGTTGGAGTTCCTGTTTATACAGCTGGGACTGATGTTAAACCTGCAGAAATAGAAAGGCAGGGATAGACGGAGGCCAGAAACAAGAATGTAGATGTTGTTATAATGGATATTGTTTTATGAGTAACATTATATTTTCATTCCTAATGTCTATTTCTATATATTGTGATCTGATGTAGGTATGTAGGAAATATACACCCTCAGGTTACTGAACCTCTTCTTCAGGAGGTTTTCTCGGGTACAGGCCCTCTGGAAGGCTGCAAGCTCATACAGAAATAAAAGGTGCAACTTTCAGCATTCCCTCTCTAATATCTCTTTGCTTGTGTGTGGAACAATTTTTTAAATTACCCCATCTCAATTAAATTGACATGATTGATTTGAATTATGCATATCTTGTTATGCTCTGTGATGCAGTCATCCTACGGGGATAATTCCTTATTGATCTTGTTTGATTTAGTCATTAGTTCTATGATCTGCATTTTATTCGAAATTCCTTATTTTCTCATCGTAACAGTTGATAGTCTTTCCTGTATTATAGTCATTAGTTTTATGATCTATATTAACAGTTGATAACTCCAGTTGATCTGCATTTCCTTTTGACTCTACTTAAAGTTTATTACTTGAACACTTTGGCTAATGCTGACATTTATTTTTTGCCTAAATAATTAGGAATATGCCTCGTAAAGATGCAGGAAAAAAATGAAGTTTACAAGATGAAGAAAAAGTTGAAGTTGGAGAGGCATGAGAGTCGTTGCTTGATGAAGTCGCCTATGGTTGAAAGATAGAAATCAAAGAAAGTTTTTGGAAGTGTACGTAATTTCACAAGTATGGATATTGATCCTGTAATTTCATTTCTTTAAAATTTTGGATGTTGTAGACAATGTTGGGATATCTTTTTTTATATTTAGAGAAATAAAATGCATAGATTAGGGTATTTTTAATATACATTACAGTGTACAATACAATTATTTAAGCTATAGAAGCGTAATCTATTGCGTAAAAAAATAACATTAAAATATGTTATTTGTAATGGTCACAAATCGTAATGTATGTTAGAATAACTGAAATCTTTGATTACCAAATCTTAACGCATAAAAACTTATAGATAACGGTTTCAAACTGTAATGTAAAAGTATAATATATTACGGTTTATTAGTGTGATGTATAATTTTTCGGACTGTTATGTATAATTCACATAGATTACGCTACAAAACCGTAATGTATGAGCGTGACTATAGATTACACCCAGTTCTATAACGCTTTTTTTGGTGCATAGATAACTCAAAATTTGAGTTATCTATGAGCGTTTTTCTAGTAGTGACTGATTCCATGAAGTAGAGATTATTCCTCATCTTTCCAATTCCCAAGACCTCATCAGATGATTCCCTTTGAAATATGCAGTGAGAACTGAGAAATGTACACTTTATATTCATGTCAGATGCAAGTTGGGCTATAGATAGCAAATTATGAGTAAAATCAGGCACAAATAAGACATTAATCAGAGTAATATCATTTGTAACTCTTGCCATGCCAGCATAAGCAACAGATCTAGAAGTTCCATCAGGAAGATAGATATCAATAGGCTTACTCAGCTTGTATGTAGTATGTAGGATGTCTGGATTGCAGCAGATGTGAGAAGAGGCCCCTGAATCTATGATCCACTCTGATTTTTCAATGCTGGATAATACATTAAAAGCAAAATGACCATCAAAAGGTGTGGCTCTTTTCTGACTGTCCTGTATCATATTCACTTCTCCTTTCTGGGCAGATTGTTGATTCCTCATAGATTCCATACACTTGACAATTTCGGACTGGATGAATTTGCCAAGATCCTATGAAGACTCTTTCTGAGCAGAGTGATCTTGATTCCCTGCAAAAGTATCAGTTTCACTAAAATTTGCCCTTGGTTGTAGTTGAGATTGCTTGCCCTCTTTTAGTTTATGGAACCACTCTGGAATGCCATGAAGCTTGAAGCATTCATCAACTTCATGACCCATTCCTTTACAATGAGTACATTTGAGTTGTTTTCTCTCTTCTTTGCTCAACCTCTTCTTGTAAGGAGGGCTATTTCCCTTTTGAAAAATTTGCTTCCCTGGAGCAGCAGAATGTTGTGGAGTGTAAGGCTGCTTTCCCACTTCATAGACATTAAGTTCCTGCCCTCAGTGTTAGAATCATTCAAAGAACGTTGATCCTCAACTTGTATGATCATAGAGTAGGCATTGTCAAGACTGGGCAGAGGTTTAATGAGCATGATCTGTGTTCTAGTGGCTTCATAGGTATCATTCAAACCAATAAGAAAAGTGAGTAAACGCATTTCATCTTCTCTTTTAGTAAACACAGCCTTAGCAGTACATGTACAATTGAGAGGAGGCTGCAACATATCCATCTCATCCCACAAAGAATTCAAATGGTTGAAATAAGTTGTCACATTCTGAGTTCCTTGAGAGAACCTAGAAATTTCCCTTTGTAGTTTGAGAATTTTTGGACCATTACAACCCCCAAATCTTCTGTTAAGAGCATTCCACAGTTTAAACGACCCATCAATATGATTAAAAGCATTCACAAGTTCCTTAGAAATGCAATTCGTAATCCAGGTAGAAACCAAATAATCAACCTTCAACCATCGTTTATAGTACTCAGAAGTAGCATCTGGTTCTAAGAAAATACCATCAATAAACTCTAATTTACTCCTAGCCGCAAGAGCCCGTCGAATCGATCGACTCCAATTCAGAAAATTAGAACCAGTTAAAGGGGCAGTAACAATAATAATACCAGAGTGTTCAGCTGGTGGTATGTCCAGAACTTCTTTAATTTGTCGACGCGAAAGCTTGATAACTGGATCAATCACATCCTTGGGATCCTTCTTGTCTTCATTAGACCTTTCTTCTCCGTCCATGTCGTCAAAATTTTCAGGTCGATTGAACTTAACCATGAAAGTAGTAGTGTAGGAGAAGAAGATCAGGTGCAGATCGCAACCTGGCTCTGTGATACCATGTTAAGTTTATATGAGAAATTTGAATATTTAGTGTATGAAAACAGAGAGAGTGGCAACGGCCAGATTACTGGAAAAACTTCATTGCGGCTACTGTTCACCAACCTTACATATATAGTACTTCAAATGAACTAGAAGCGTGCTAAAAGAAGAGCACGACTAAAGACCCGCAAAAATTAACCCTAGACAATCCAAGCCCGACACGTGGCTAAGATCCAACAAAGCAAAAATAAGTGAAAACCTGGGATCGATTCCCATGAGACGCAAAAACATAATAAACCAGTAAAAATGCAAGATAATTCATGCAATACTCTCAACAGGTTTTTCGTCGGAGACGGTTCGATTCAGATGAAGATCGATATCGAGAAGGCCTAGGAACTGTGAGAGAGTACACAGATATGGATGGTTTGTTTCTTTTCTTTTTTTCTTTTCTTTTTTTGGCTGGTGCATATTAGTTCATGTTAGGTGCTGGATTTGGACTGGTTTGGATCATGTTTTGTGAGATTCTGGGCTGAAATTCTGTGAATTTTTGTCATGAGTATATGAGGTTTGTTGTTCTCAGTTTGAGTAGCTTCAGTTGTAGTCAAAGATCAATTGAAAGTTTGAATGATAGTGAAAGAATGAGTTGCATCAATTGTGTAGAATACATATCTTGCACGTTCTTTTGTTACTCCCTCCCTCCGTTCATGATCTTTAAGGTTCGAATGGTTTGGTACGGATTTTAATGTATAGGTATTAGATTGTTGCAATAGTGACATATATAGATTTTAAGCATGGTAGGTTGTTTGCATATATTAATACTAGGGTTGGGACAATATAATGTGACTTCAAAGACATGCCATACCATTCATAATATACTTACACTTCAAGTACTGTTTATTTTTATTCACTTCTCATCTCAATATATTCTTCCTCCCCTCCAATTATACAAAACAAATCATCATGCCTCCTAAACTCAATCTCTCTTGCCATTTTCATTGCCCTTCTTGCATCCACAATTTTCTTGAATCAACAACACAATTCTTGGAAAACCCTTGTTCCTCGATCGTCGCTTCGATATTCAGACGAAGCCATCGCCACAATCACCGCCACCACACGGACGAAAACAAGCCCGCTTATAACAAAACGAGCATATGCGACAGCTTCCTGCCCGACTTCCCCCCTCCGGACACCAACACGACGTCGTTCTTCTGCGTGGACCCCAACGGGTGCTGCACCTTCACCACGGTCCAGTCGGCCGTGGACGCGGTCGGCGCCATGAGCCCTAAGAGGAACATAATTTGGATCAACAATGGGATCTATTTGTAAGCTATAGTATTTACCATCAATTTACACACATATATATGCACATCAACAAACCTTCTTAATATAATTCTTTGTAAACAAATTCAGTGAGAAAGTAATGATTCCAAAAACAAAACCTAACATCACATTTCAAGGGCAAGGCTACACTTCTACTGCAATAGTGTGGAACGATACGGCCAACTCCTCCCATGGAACCTTCTACAGTGGTTCTGTTCAAATCTTCGTTACCAACTTCATTGCCAAAAATATAAGCTTCACGGTGGATTGTTTTATACTGTAGTATGATTTAAGTATATAGTATAAATTAATTTTTTTGTTTCTAAAAAAGATTATTTTAAAATAATTCAGAATGTAGCTCCGATGCCGGGGCCGGGAGCGGTGGGAGCGCAGGCCGTAGCCATTCGAATAGCCGGAGACGAAGCTGCATTCTGGGGCTGTGGCTTCTCCGGGGCTCAGGACACTCTTCATGACGATAGGGGCCGCCATTATTTCAGAGATTTATAAATCCTTCTACCAGGTATACTTTAATTTATTACCTCCGAACGAAGATGAGGCGTTTGGCTGAAATCCGTCTTTGACGGGACGGGACTTGTGTGTGCAGAATTGCCGTATAACTTCGATAGCGAGCCCCGTGGCGGCGGGGGCGAAGGTGATCAACGGGGTGGTGACGGCGCACGGCCGCGCATCCAAGGACGAGAACAGCGGGTTCGCCTTCGTGAACTGCAGCGTGGGCGGCACCGGCAGGATCTGGTTGGGACGGGCGTGGCGGCCGTTCTCCACCGCCGTCTTCGCCTTCACCGCCATGTCCGACATCATTGCCCCCGAGGGTTGTAACGATTTCAACGACCCCGCTCGAGATCAGTCAGTCCTCTTTCCCTTTGCAAAGTATGCATTTTCATTCATGGTTACCCGGGCCGGGCTGGCCTAGCCCGGCCCGAGAATATGTCGGGCTTAATAAAAGGAAGCCCGACCCGGCCCGAAATATCATTAATAGCGTAAATCCAATCAAGTATATCCGAGTTGACCCAGATCAATCATGTCGTTTTTTTGACAGCTCTAACAATTATAGTACATTCGATGTTTTGAACGATTTGAACTTAGGCCGGACCTCGACCGGAGAAACTACCTCTCTAAATGAATCTTAATTTATGGCTTTTGCAGGAGTATATATTATGGAGAGTACAATTGCACGGGTGATGGAGCAAATATGGGAATGAGAGCACCTTATGTACAAAGGCTTAATGAAACTCAAGCTTTGCCCTTTTTAAATCTTTCTTTCATTGATGCTGATCAATGGTTACAACCTTTTACATCTTAATAATTCATTGTATATTTATTTTATTATAATTAAGGAAAATTCATGGGAAATTTATATACGTGGTTCGTTCATTCATATTGAAATAGTTGAAGTACTGTCTTTTTATAAGACCAAAAGGCAGTCAACTACATATCTTTACATAGGTGAGAAATACTAATTTATACTGTTTTATGTCTCGATACAATATAAAATATCTCATAATTATTAATTAGGATAATCACTTTAGCAATTAAGTAAACATCAATTTCTTTCTAGACTTGTAGTACCATTAATCATGTATATGAGTGACAGATTGGGAATAATAATTATAGGATCAAAATTGTGATGATGATTTCTCCCCTTTAAGGGCCATCGCGCAATTTTCAAATAATGATTATGAGTGTGCATGAAATTATCTATTCATTAATCCAATATTTCAATGTTTAATTAATTATTCGTGAGAAAATGATGACAACAAAATGAGTGTTTGATTAATCTTCAAATTTCAAATCAAAATCCAGTAACTTAACAATATCGCTTGTAGCGAAAAGGTATCTATATACGGACAGTTCGATTCAGATGAAGATCGATGTCGACAAGGAGTCGGAACTCCGGATGAGCGGATCATGAGTTCAATGTCCTAGCTAGTGTTCAAGAATATGCAGTGAGGAAGAAAGATAAGAATGCATGCATGGTTTGTTTTCCCATTTTCTTTTCCTTTTTTTTTTGGGATTCATGAATATTAATTAGGTGTTGGATGATTTGTGTGAAATTCTGTGAAGTTTTGTGATGAGTATATGAGGAGAGAGGTTTGTTGTTCTCAGTTTAAAGCAGCTTCAGTTGTAGTCAATATCAATGGAAGTTTTGAGTGGAAGTGAAAAGGAGGAGTTGCATGCATCAATTGTGTAGAATACATATCAACGAAATGTTGTGCTTTTTTATACTTCTCTATGTTTCAATGAAAGTGGAACGTTTCTAAAGTGTAAACTCGTTCTCGAGCGAAAAAGAAAATCCAAAAGTTCGTTAAATGAATATTTAAGTAAATGATACTCTTTCCACCTTTACGAATTGCTATCATGTATAGTGTTTCACGGGAATAATAACTCCAAATGATTTTGTTTTCTTCTGTTTTCCCTTATTCTTGCTAATCATATTTAATTTTCTCATGAAAAATTTAGACATGTTTGAAAATAGAAGAAAAGTCCAACTCCAAGACTTTAGAAAATTGTAAAACTCTATATGTAAATACAATACTACTACAGTACTACGTCTCATTGAAGATGGTCCCTTATAGTTTGGGCACAATAATCAGTGTTTTGCATGTTAAGTATGTTCGCTATTATAAGATTTTTTCCAGATTTTTTTTTTCCATATTTTGTACTAACTAGTATTAATTGCACCCGTGCTATGCACGAATTTTATTATTATTATTATTATTATTATTATTATTATTATTATTATTATTATTATTATTATTATTATTATTATTATTATTATTTCACACACTATAAAATTATAAAAGCAACATTGTGTCCTAATCTAAAACCGAATCGAACTGGTCATCCAATCAGATGATTTGCCTACATAGATTTTTTAAAAAATACATAAAAATTTTAAAACACAATCATCTCATTATTTTAACATAGAATCAACTTTTTCACTTGAAGATCATAGCAAAAAAATATAATAATAATAATAATAATAATAATAATAATAATAATAATAATAATAATAATAATAATAATAATAATAATAATAATAATAATAATAATAATAATAATAATAATCACGTCATTTCAAGTAAGAAACACATTAAATCTATCCACAATGCATAAGTTCTTGAGATATATTCATAGTTTTTGAGATACACGCAACATTATGGGATAAAGAAATCCTATATGTTCATTTATGCATTGGTAACGCTATTGAAACAGCTAAGACAACTTATCACCCTCGATCCTCTGTACTTTACCTAAAGATATAGACGACAACGGAGGGAGTTTTTCTTAACCGGTGGAGATTAGATTGTTGTTTGTGGTTTGTGGGAGTGGGAGTGGGAGAGAATCACAGAATGTTACGGTGAAAAACTTGTGTTTAATATGTCAATAATAATCTCATTTACAATTAGAATTTCAAAATCACCATTGAAATTGATTTCTAATTTTGGATCTTGATGTATAGTTGGTAGTGCTATGTTAGATTGCTTCCCACTTACAAATACGTACGATGTGTAACGTTAAATTCTCAAGATTTTTAATAGAAATAAGATAAAATTATAATTAGTTATATTATGAAGAAAAATAATCGCACATAAAAGTTTTTTAGCTATCTAACTTATAACCCTAAGATTGATGATATCAACAAAATTGGAATTGAATTTATATTTTATAGTATAGAGATTCAAAATAGTGGCAATACAAAATTTAATGGGGCACACTCCTGTGAGGCCGGCCTCACCGTGAGGTCGGATTAAGATTGACACTTTTGTTTATAAAGATTGGCATTTTGAAACATTGGCACTTTTGTTTACAAAGATTGACACTTTTGAAACATTGGCACTTTTATTCATAATAATTGACACTTTTACGAAAAATACGTTAATAATGAATATTAATTTCATGTTATGGAAATAAATAATAATAATAATAATAATAATAATAATAATAATAATAATAATAATAATAATAATAATAATAATAATAATAATATCAAAACATTATAATAACAAGTCGATAAAAAAAATATAAAATTTTCGATATCAAATAGATTGGCACTTTCATTCAGAACAATTGACACTTTTATTCATTAAGATTGGCACTTTTGCTGGAGAATTATATATCCTAAGTTTCAATTTATAATCCATATTCAACATTATAAAATTGAAGTTAAATACTAAACAATAATTATAAAACCCTAAATTGATATATGAACCCTATAAAGTAATTTTAAAATTACTACATACATACAAATTACGTATAAATTTTTATTTATAAGATTGACACTTTTGTTCATAAAGATTAGCACTTTTATTAACAAAAATTGACACTTTACATAAATAGATTTGAAAATAAAAACAAAATTGATATTTTAAAATTTCAATTTTGAAAATTTGTTAAATATGTATAAAGGATTTACAAATACATATAAATAGATGCGATATATAATTCAAAATTGATATATTTTGAAAAAACAACATTATTTTTACAATTTATTTGAATATCATTAATTAGTAAAAGAATATATTGCGTAAAAAAAAATAACTTGCACATAATTGTTTGAGTTATTATAATAAACTACCCAATATGGGATAACAAAATCAATATAAGGACACTCATTTAAAAAACTCATAATATACCCATTTTTGACGCGAAAAGACACAAATACCCCCGTTTTTAGTGTAAAAACTCCCTCCTTTTTCACACACACGCGGGATCTCTTTCTCTCTCTCCTCTCTCTCCACACACGCACAAATCATAATCTCTCTCTCTCTCTCTTATTTCTTGCACTTTCCTCTCTCTATTCTCTCTCTCTCTCTCTCTTTCTTATTTCCACAGACGGCGGCGAAGGAGAAACAAGCGAACTGCGGCGGCGGAGGAGGAAGCGAACGATGGCGGAGCCACTACGATGCCGTCGTCCTCCGCGCCGGCGACTCCCTGGCTGCCGCCGAATCTGCGCGGTCGAGGTTCTGATCGCCGGCGGTGGAAGCTACTTTGCTCTTGGGGTTTATATTAGAGCTTGTATTTATGTTGATTGTGATGATTTTCGTATTTTTCTCGCCATGATCATTTATTGTTCTTGTTTGGTTTGTTTTTTTGCAGAAACATGTTCCATCTCATTTAGTAGTGGATGGTGATAATGAAATTCTTATTTTAGAATTCGATGAGGTTCTGGAATCGGGATATGGCTTGTTGGAGATTGAGTTTTCAGGTGTAGAGTGATATTTGACAGATTCATGAGGTGGAAACTGAGAATTTGGGGGTGAAAACTCAGTTGTTGAGGCGCTCAATATGTGTTCGATGAAATGCCTCAATGGCTGGTTTTAAGTTAAGGAAGAGGCAGATTTTATGTGCACTTCAGGTGTTCGATGAAATGTCTCAATGAACATTTAAGCTCCAAACAAGCTGATTTTTGAAATCTAGTTTGTTGGTAATGTATATTATATTATCGTACGGTTGGATAAGTTCAAATAGGTCGTAAAACCTTACGAAAAAATAGTAAAATCATTTATTTATTTTCACAAATGTAGGGTTTAAATTTTTGTTTTCCGCACTGATTTTACTATAGTTTGCACTGATATATTTTGGTTAAAATATGTGAAATATGTTGATATTGGTTCTGTTTTGAACTGATTTTGTTAATATTGGAGTGTTTTTTCAGATTTTATTGTTCGAAATGATCTCCATAGACTGAATATGCTACGTTTTGGTTAAAATCTGTGAAATATGTTGATATTGGTTCTGTTTTGCACAGATTTTGTTAATACTGTACTGTTTTTTCAGATTTTTGGGTTCGAAATGATCTACTTCGTAATGCACGTGCTGTGTTTTGGTTAAAATTTGTGAATTTTGTTCATATTGGTTATGTTGTGAACAAATTTTGTTAGTATTAAAGTGTTTTTTAAGACTTGTTGGTTCGAAATGATCTAATTCGTACTGCATATGTTGTTTTTTTTGTTATAAACTGTGAAGTTTGTTCATATTGGTTATGTATTGTACAAATTTTGTTAGTATTAATGTGTTTTTTAAGATTTGCTGGTTCGAAATGATCTAATTCATACTGCATATGTTGTGTTTTTTGTTATAAACTATGAAGTTTGTTCATATTGGTTATGTATTGCACAGATTTTGTTAGTATTAAACTGTTTTTTAAGATTTGCTGGTTCGAAATGATCTAATTCGTACTGCATGTGTTGTGTTTTTTGTTAAAAACAATGAAGTTTGTTTATACTCCCTCCGGTCCACTCTATTTGGCATGCTCTATTATTTTATACCTCACATCTATTCACTCTATAGGCCAAATGGAGCGTAACGGAGGGAGTATTGGTTATGTATTGCACAGATTTTGTTAATATTAAAATGTTTTTTAAGGTTTAATTTTTAGTTTCAGGGTTTAATTCCTCAGTAGACTTTAGTACGAAGTGAATCTATTTCGTACCAATACATAGTTGATTTAGTACGAAGTGAATCTTATTCGTACCAATACATAGTTGCTTTAGTACGAAGTGAATGTATTTGTACCAATAACTGCATAATTGCATACTCAAATATGTGTTTCGTAATTCTTATATATAACCGGTATGAATTCTTTATATTTCGTACCTCCTTAAAGTTATACGAATATCACAGCTACAGTAGTCAGGAAAAAAAAAAAAAACTGAAATTCGAAAATTCGAAAATAAAATAAATTTTTTTTTAAAAAAAAGGAAAAATAATGAGGAGAGAAGAGACACGTGGACAAGGGAGAAGGAGGGGGAGGAGTAGGGATGGCAACGGATCGAGGACCCGGTCCAGATCCGACGGATCCGGCCCGTTTTTTCGGATTTGGGTCTTTTAATTTTGGACCCGACGGATCTGGACCGGATCCGAATCTTTTAAAAAAAATTCGGATCTGGACCCGGATCTGAAATTTCAGATCCGGATCCGGCCCGCAAATCCGTTAAATATATAAATATATTTTATTTATTATATATGAATATATGATATAATATGTATTATATTATTATTTTGTAACCCTATTCTATATTTTGTGAGATGCGATCTTCTATATTTATCTCTTTAGATAACTTATTTTAATATACACTTCTTATTATGTTTTGGACTAGATAATGCATTCGTAATTTTTGAAGTGATAATACATTAATAATACTTCATTTGAAAGATTGTAATATATTGTAATATATATATATATATATATATATATATATATATATATATATATATATATATATTGTAGTGCATTGAAAAAAAAAATTTCATTTAAAAAATAAAAACACGGATCCGGATCTAGATCCGTAGACCCGTGGATCCGTTGGATTTGGGCTCGGACCTAATTTTTTTGGACCCGACGGATCTGGGTCGGATCCGGATCTATGGGGAAAATATGGATCTGGATCTGGACCAAGCAAGATCCGGTCCAGATCCGGCCCGTTGCCATCCCTAGGGAGGAGAGAAGAGTGGTGTTGACTAGTAAAAGTCAAAGTCTATTAATAAGGGTATTTGTGTCCTTTCGCATCAAAAATAGGTATTTTTTGTGTTTTTTAAATGTGTGTCCTTAATTTGATTTTCTTATACCATATTGGGTATTTTATTTTTCCCCTCTAATTGTTTTACTCCTTATAATAAACCAAATATTTAATTTTTCCTAAATTGTTGGAAGCTTAATTAACTACCCTCCCTCACACGTTTCACCACTATTGCATATAAATAGCCATGATCTTGTATGTTATTACAAAATTGCTATTTTAAAATTGATTTCGATTGAAGATTTCTGTTTTATATATATAGATTAAAATTTAATTATTGATTTTCATTTACTTAATTAATTAGAGCTCTTAATCTATATTGGGTTTGACCTAATTATTTCCAAATAAAGAAATGAGACATCTTGTTGTAGCCTCTTTTCTGTTGCGTCCGATCCTATAATCATGGATCTCAAGATTGTACAATGCATTATATATGTACGGTGAGCAATAACATTCGACGCCAAAATTATCTTCTTCTATCATCTTAATTTACAAGAAGAAAAACACCCCCAACAAAAACATTCGTAGGAATTCGATGGCGCTGGCGCTGATGATGATAATTCCAGAATATTTATCATCATCAGCTTCTCCTCCGATCAAAGGCGGCAGAGCGAAGGAGAAGAAGCAAGAATCACCACCGCCGGCGGTTCCTACTCCTAGAACGAGAAGGCCAATCCGACCACCGCCGAATTGGGTGGTGGACACGTTTCTGCTGTTCGAGAAGACGCTGGAGAATGACGACATTGTTCCCTTTTCCCCAAGATTAGTGATCCGGAGCTGCAAGGATGAGGTGAAGGAGGCTCTTGATAGCAGGCTTAAGGATAAGGATCCAGAAGCTTATGTTTGGGCTTCCGCCATTGATGGAAAGTGTCGAACCTACAATCTGAGGGTGTCGAGGTTCGAAAATGAAAAAGGATGGAGCTGTTACATTAATAATGAATGGGAGAATGTGATTAAAAACAATGAATTGAAGGCTGGGGATAAGATTTGGTGCTGGGGGAGGATCCTTCAAAATAGCTGGATTCAGATGAAGATTGACGTCGACAGAGCGTAGGAGGAACTGCGGATCATGAGTTCAAGTTCAAGAATATGCAGTGATGATCACCAGTGAGAAGAAAGATAAGAGTGCATGCATGGTTTGTTTTTTCCTTTTTTTTTTTTTTTTTTGGGATTCATATTCATGTTAGGTGTTAGGATGATTTGTGAGATTCTGGACAGTGAAATTGTGTGATGAGTATATGAGAAGATAGAGGTGTCTTGTTTCTCAGCTTTAGTAGCTTCTGATGTACTAGTCAAGATCAATGGAAAGTTTTAGTGGAAATGAAAAGGAGTTGCATGCATCAACTGTGTTATTTCTGTGCTTTTTTAATTACTCCTACTCTATGTTTCGATGGGAGTGGGACGTTTTAAGAATGCAAACTCGTCCTCGAGAAAAAGAAAATCCAAGACTCAGTCAAATGAATAAAGTAAACGATCCTCTCTCCGTCTTAACGAATTGCTATTAATTTATCGGGTTTCATTGAAAATAATACTCACTCCAAATGATTTTGTTAATTTTCTTCTGTTTTCCCTTGTTCTTGGTAATCATATTTAATTTTCTCATGGAAAAATTTAAACAAGTTTGAAAATAGAAGAAAAGTCCAACTCCAAGACTTCGGAAATTTTTTAAAACCTTAGGAATAAAAAAATTGTTTATTATGTAAAACTCTATATATAAATACAATACTACCTCTATCTCACAAAAGTAGTTTATCTTTCTTTTTTTGTCCATTTCATACATTAGTCTACTTTCTATAAATGACAAATAATAGTCGACTACAATTAACTTTCTCTCCTCAAAATTAATTACAATCACACATTCTCATTTTCCTATTTTCTTTCTTTTTTTTTAATTTAAATTATTAACCTGTAAAAACATTCGGTTTCAAATTGGAAGATACGAAAGTATACAATGGCTCCACTCTACATAAATAAATAATACTCCTTCCGTCTCACTGGGATAGGGATCTTTTGTTTCAGCACGAGAATTAAAACGAGAGTGATGATAGTGTGTTAAAGTGATGAGTAGTGGGTTAAAGTAATATCTGAATTTTATTGGGTTAGAATTTTCTATTTCGGGAAAGGTCCCTATAACAGTGAGAGTGTGGGACATTTCAAAAAGAAAAAAGTCTTTTTATTAGTGGACAGAGGGAGTAAATACAATATTTTTTATAATTAAAAAAGGAAAAAGGAAATGGGTTGGGGAGAGAGTATGAATCGGAGGCCCGGCCCATTACAAAAGGGCCTATTTAGAAAGTAAGGTAGTTAATTCAGTTATATTTAGAAAAGGGCTCATTGCTTTCCTCCTTTTCTAGAAACTTCTCCATTCACCATGTTAGTAATTGTAGCATCACCATTTCCATCAACAACTACTTCTTCTTCGACTTCCTTTTCACTCTCCCTCTCCACACCGTCTCGAATTTTTATTTTATTCTGGTGAAAGAGAAGAGGGGAAAAAGGTCGGACTACACAATGAAATAATTTGGCATTTTTTTATTTTATTCTGGTTGAAAAAAAATGGAAATATCGGTTGGTGGCGTAAGTGGGAATTAATTAATTTATTTTCTAAATAAGGGAATAAATATGTTTTCTAATATTAAATCAATAATTTCAAAGCATAACTCCAACAAATTTTGTTTTCTTCTTTTTTCTTTATAATTATATTTAATTTTCTCATTAAAAAAAATAGACAAATTTGAAAATAGAAGAAAAGTCCAATTCCAAGACTAAGCATTTTTTATACCTTAAGCCTATGGTATGGCCCCACCAATCAATATATATATTTTCTCTATATAATACTACCTCCATCCCGTTATATTAGTCCACGTTGCCTTATCGGGACATCTCATATATTAGTCCACGTTGCCTTATCGGGACATCTCATATATTAGTCCACTTTCTAAAAATGGCAAAGAATATGTGGCCACAATTAACTCCCTCTCCTTAAAATTAACTATAACCACATATCCCTCTTTACATTGGCTATTGTGCCCATCCCATTATGAACTAATATAATGGGATGGAGGTAGTAAATCAAAACATAAAAAATAAATAATTTTATAAAAGAAGTGAAAAAGGAAATGGGCCCGGCCCATTCCGAGAGAGGCCCATTTAGAATTGAAGGCAGTTATTTCAGGTGATTGTATTATATGTATAGCGGTTGGTAAATCAATCACCAGAAATCATTCATTCATTCATACTCTCATAGCGAAGAAGAAGAAGAACAACACCCACAACAAGAACGCCATGGCGCCTTCGACGTCAAATCCAGCAGCAGCAGCAGCAGCAGCTCCTCCTCCGATCGAAGGCGGCGGAGCAAAGGAGGATAAGCAAGAATCGCCGGATCGACCTTCCCTAATGTTCGAGAAGAAGCTGGATTCTGCAGATGCCAACCCACATCTGAACCTAGCAGCGATCACAGTGCACAGAGAGGAGATGAAGAAGGCTCTCTCAATAGCAGAAGAACACGAAACCCCATACATCAGGGTCCTTGCGAAGGACGTAGACGACAGGGTGTACTGGCTCCGGCTCTCGCGAAACGACGACGTTCAGCAAGGAAATGGTGAGTTCATTCTCGGCCACGAATGGGGGAAACTGCTGGTTGCGAACGGAGTCAGGGAAGGGAACATAGCGATGGGGTTCGGCTACGCCAAGTCCTTCGGCGATCATTTCAGGGTTCGCCTCCTTTTTTTTGAACAATTGACGCCGCCGGAGCCGGAGGCGGTTTTCTTGTTCGAGAAGAAGATCGCCGGCGCCGCCGATCTGAAGCAGCCGGCGATCGAGTTCTGCAGCCACAGGTTGAAGATGACCCTCCAGCGAAAACCGGATATTAGGGTTTCCTACGTCGGTCCCATGGGAAGAAGAGACTCCGGGCTGAGCTTCGCCCGGCACGGCGGCGGAGAAGGAAGCAGTATCACCCTCCGGCCCCGATGGGAGAAGTTCGTGGCTGAAAACGAAGTCGAGGAAGGAGATTTAATCACCGGAATCGGCACAATCTCCGAGGATCGCATCGGCATGATGCTCTGTACCTTGAGGAATGCTGAGAGGTATCTTGAGAAGTACAAAATACGGAATTGGGTGAGCGAGACGTTTCTGTTGTTCGAGAAGACGCTGGAGTATGAAGATACTGTTCCCATTCCCCCCAGATTAGTGATCCAGAGCTGCAAGGATGAGGTGAAGGAGACTCTTGATAAGAAGCTGAAGGGTAAGGATCTAACAGCTTATGTTCGGGCTTCCGCCATTGATGGAAAGGGTCTAACCTACGAGATGAGGGTGTCGAGGGAAGTAACTAATGATCAGCAAGAATGGAGCTGTGTAATTCATCATGGATGGAGCAAAGTGATTAAAACCCATAGATTGAAGACTGGGGATAAGATTTGGTGCTGGGGGAGGTTCTCTCCGGACAGCTCGATTCAGATGAAGATCGATGTCGACAAGGAGTCGGAACTGCGGATGAGCGGATCATGAGTTCAATGTCCTAGCTAGTGTTCAAGAATATGCAGTGAGGAAGAAAGATAAGAGTGCATGCATGGTTTATTCTTTCCTTTTCCTTTTCCTTTTCCTTTTTCTTTTTTTTTTTGGTTCATTTTTTGGGGGGGAGATTCATATTCATGTTAGGTGTTGATGATTTGTGAAATTCTGTGAAGTTTTGTCATGAGTATATGAGGAGATAGAAGTTTTGTGAAGCTAGCTTCTGATGTAGTCAAAGATCGATCAATGGAAAGTTTGAGTGGAAATGAAAAGGAGTGTTGCATGCATCAACTGTACGTGTTATTTCTGAGCTTTTTTAATTACTTATACTCTATGTTTTGACGGGAGTGGGACGTTTTTAGAATGCAAACTCGTCCTCGAGAAAAAGAAATTAAATCCAAGACTCGGTCAAATGAATAAAGTAAACGATACTCTCTCCGTCTTAATGAATTGCTATTATGTGTAGTGTTTCATGGAAAATAATACTCACTCCTAATGATTTTGATTTCTTCTGTTATCCCTTGTTCTTGGTAATCATATTTAATGGAAATTCAGAGTTTTGCATCAGCTGTGTAGAATATATTGTTTAATTTCTGGGTTTTTAAATGCTTCTCTACGTCTCTTCGAAGTGGGACGTTTTTAAATTGCAAACTCGTCCTTGATAAAAAGAGAAATCCAAGATTTGGTCAAGTTAATTGAGTAAATGCTAAGTACTCTCTCCGCCTTTTAACAAATTGCATATGGGATAGTTAAGCTCTATGAATTGCTATTATGTGTTGTGTTTCATGAAATTAAATTTATTTAGGAAATAATTACTTTGTTTATCCAAATAAGGGAATAAGTATGTTTTGGAAAACAAAACTAAGAATTTCAAAACATAACTCCAAATGATTTTGTGTTCTTCCTTTCCCCCTTTTTCTCGATAATCAATTTAATTCCTCATGAATAAATTAGACAATTTTGAAATAGAAGAAAAGTCTTTGGAATTTGTTAAAAAATAAATAAAACAAAATATGTTTAAAAAAAATTGAAAAGGAAAAAAATAAAAAATGAAAAGTCTTTGGAGGCCCGGCCCATTCTAAAAAGGGCCCATTTAGTTAATTCAGTTATATATAGAGCGGTTAATCAATCATCAGAAAATAAAAAATCCATACTCAATTCTCATCCATACTCATAACCAACTAACCGCTTCGATTCAAGAAAATGGCGAAGAAGACGAACAACACCAACAGCAACAAGAAGAAGAATGCTGAGAAGAACAAGAAGAATGCTGAGAAGGAGAAGAAGAAGACGATGGCTTCGTCATATCCGATCGAAGGCGGAGCAAAGGGGGAGAATCAAGAATCGCCGGCGGTGGCGGTTTCTACTTCTAGTGAGAGAAAACCAGAGATGGAACTCAAACCCGGCCTAATGTTTTCGAAGAATCTGGATTCTAATGATTCCGACCCAGAACTGAACCGAGCAGCGATCGTGGTGTACAGCGACGAGATGGAGAGGGCTCTCTCACTAACTGTAAAATACGGGAAAGTCCCTTACATTAGGGTTATTGCGACGGATCCACGCAGCAGGGATTACGAGCTGAGGTTCTCGCGAAACGACGACGCTCAACGAGGAATTCATGAGTTCATTCTCCACCACGAATGGGGGAAAATGCTGGCTGATAACGGAATCAAGGAAGGGTATCGAGTTCTGGGATTCGGCCACAACAGGTTCATCAACAATGAATTCAGGGTTCTTCTCCGTTTTCTGGAGGAGCCGCCGCCGGAGAATCCAAATCAGGCTGCGTGTTTCTTGTTCGAGAAGAGGATGGGCGGCGCCGCCGATCTGAAGCAGCCGGCGATCACTTGCTGCAGCGACAAGTTGAAGATGGTGGCTCTCCAGATAACACAATGGAGGCCCTACATTAGGGTTTTCGCCACTGCTCTTCCCACGCAGAAAAAGTACGTGATGAGCTTCAAGCGCCACGGTGGAGAAGGAAGCTTCACTCTCTGCGGTGGATGGGAGAAGATGGTGGCTGAAAACGGCGTCGGGGAAGGAGATTTAGTAACGGGAACCGGCAAAATCTTCGCCCATTGCATCAGTATGCAGCTCTCTTTCATCAAGAACATTGCAGAAGAAACGACGTCGTCGAATTTGAATGGGAGAGCTCTTCTGTTCTTCGAGAAGAAGCTGGAATCTGCAGACACGGACGCCGGTCTCGGCCTATTAGTGATCCGAAGTTGCAAGGATGTGGTGAAGCAGGGTATTGATCAGGAGCTTAAAGCTGAGGGTAATAACAATGGTTATGTTAGGGTTTGTGCCATGGATGAGGGGTATATGTACGGTGATCTGAGGCTGTCGAAGTATGTACCTGAAGAAGGAGATCAGGGAGCTATATATGTTGTTGATCATCAATGGAAGGATGTGGTCACTGCCAATGGATTGAAGACTGGAGATAGGATTTGGTGCTGGGGGTTTTTCGTCGGAGACGGTTCGATTCAGATGAAGATCGATATCGAGAAGGCCTAGGAACTGTGAGAGAGTACACAGATATGGATGGTTTGTTTCTTTTCTTTTTTTCTTTTCTTTTTTTGGCTGGTGCATATTAGTTCATGTTAGGTGCTGGATTTGGACTGGTTTGGATCATGTTTTGTGAGATTCTGGGCTGAAATTCTGTGAATTTTTCATTTTTGTCATGAGTATATGAGGTTTGTTGTTCTCAGTTTGAGTAGCTTCAGTTGTAGTCAAAGATCAATTGAAAGTTTGAATGATAGTGAAAGAATGAGCTGCATCAATTGTGTAAAATACATATCTTACAAGGTCTTTTGTTACTCCCTCCCTCCGTTCATGATCTTTAAGGTTCGAAAGGTTTGGCACGGGATTTAATGTATAGGTATTAGATTGGTGAACAGTGACATAGATTTTAAGCATGGTAGGTTGTTTGCATATATTAATACTAGGGTTGGGACAATATAATGTGACTTCAAAGGCATGCCATGCCATTCATAATATACTTACACTTCAAGTACTGTTTATTTTCATTCACTTCACTTCTCATTTCAATATATATTCTTCTCCCCCTCCAATTATACAAAACAAATCAACATGCCTCCTAAACTCAATCTCTCTCTTGCCATTTTCATTGCCCTTCTTGCATCCACAATTTTCTTGAATCAACAAAAACAATTCTTGGAAACCACCCCTTTTTCCTCGGTTTCTGTGATCGTCGCTTCGTTATTCAGACGAAGCCATCACCACAACCACCGCCACCACACGGACGACAACAAGCCCGCCAACAAGACGAGCATATGCGACAGCTTCCCGCCCGACTTCCCCCCTCCGGACACCAACACGACGTCGTTCTTCTGCGTGGACCCCAACGGGTGCTGCAACTTCACCACGGTCCAGTCGGCCGTGGACGCGGTCGGCGCCATGAGCCCTAAGAGGAACATAATCTGGATCAACAATGGGATCTATTTGTAAGCTAGCTATAGTATTTATCATCAATTTACACACAAATATGCACATCAACAATTAAACCATCTTAATATAATTCTTTGTAAACAAATTCAGTGAGAAAGTAATGATTCCAAAAACAAAACCTAACATCACATTTCAAGGGCAAGGCTACACTTCTACTGCAATCGTGTGGAACGATACGGCCAACTCCTCCCATGGAACCTTCTACAGTGGTTCTGTTCAAATCTTTGCTACCAACTTCATTGCCAAAAATATAAGCTTCATGGTGGATTATTTTATACTATAGTAGTATGATTTAAGTATATAGGAGTATATATTAATTTTTTTGGTTTCTAAAAAAATTATTTAAAAAAAATTCAGAATGTAGCTCCAATGCCGGGGCCGGGAGCGGTGGGGGCGCAGGCGGTAGCCATTCGAATAGCCGGAGACGAAGCTGCTTTCTGGGGATGCGGATTCTTCGGAGCTCAGGACACTCTTCATGACGATAGGGGCCGCCATTATTTCAGGGATTGCTACGTTCAAGGCTCCATCGACTTCATTTTCGGCAACGCTAAATCCTTCTACCAGGTTTACTTTTATTATGATTTATTACCTCTGGACGAAGATGAGGCGTTTGACTGAAATATGTCGTTGACGGGACGGGGTTTGTGTGTGCAGAATTGCCGGATAACTTCGATAGCGAGCCCGGTGGCGGCGGGGGCGAAGGTGATCAACGGGGCGGTGACGGCGCACGGCCGCGCATCCAAGGACGAGAACAGCGGGTTCGCCTTCGTGAACTGCAGCGTGGGCGGCACCGGCAGGATCTGGCTGGGACGGGCGTGGCGGCCGTTCTCCACCGCCGTCTTCGCCTTCACCGCCATGTCCGACATCATTGCCCCCGAGGGTTGGAACGATTTCAACGACCCCGCTCGAGATCAGTCAGTCTCCTTTCCTTTTATTATACGTTTCCTTTTTCCAATATATGCATTTTCATTCATGATTACGAGGCCCGGCCCGGCCCGAAAATCTTTCGGGCTGAATAGAGGCCGCGCGGCCCGACCCGAAATACCATTCGAAGCATCAATCCGATCAAGCCACTATTTGGGCGATGCTCATATTGGAGTTGACACAGATCGATCGTGTCGTTTTTTGACAGCTCTAACAATTATTTTTGACGTTTGGAACGTTTTGTGAACTATGGCTTTATGGTTTTTGCAGGAGTATATTTTATGGAGAGTACAATTGCACGGGTGATGGAGCAAATATGGGAATGAGAGCACCTTATGTACAAAGGCTTAATGAAACTCAAGCTTTGCCCTTTTTAAATCTTTATTTCATTGATGCTGATCAATGGTTACAACCTTTTACATCTTAATAATTCATTGTATATTTATTTTATTATAATTAAGGAAAATTCATGGGAAATTTATATACGTGGTTCGTTCATTCATATTGAAATAGTTGACTGTCTTTTTATAAGACCGAAAGACAGTCAACTATATATCTTTATATAAGTGGGCCGGAGAGTACTAATTTAATATATCTCATAATAATGCTATTTAAGTATTGATTAGGATAATCATTTTAGCAATTAAGTAATCAATTGCTTTCTAGACTTGAAGTACCATTAATCATGTATATGAGTGACAAATTGCAATAATAATTTTGCAAGAAAATATAGGATCAAAATTGTGATGATGATGATTTCTCCCCTTTTAAGGGCAATCGCGCAATTTTCAAATGATGATTATGAGTGTGCATGAAAAATTAGCTATTCATTGATCCAATATTTTCACTGTTTAATTAATTATTCGTGAGAAGTCTATCTAAAATGATGACAACAGACGGAGTGTTTGATTAATCTTCAAATTTCAAATCAAAATCGAGGAACTTATCAATATAGCGTGTAACGAAAAGGTATCTATATACGTAGAAAAACCCAACTAGCTAGTCTGGCAAGACGTTTACGGAGCATAGTCTAATGGTAATTATAGATTCTTCCTTTAATCAAGATGTCGGGTGTTCGAAATACGTTGGATGCCTGCGTACATTAACCCTCCTTCATCAGCCTAACACACGAGGTTAAGAGGGAATTGGTTTGAACTTCCACTCATTGAGTTCGAAAATGGAGTCTTCACGAGTCACCATGGCTTGAAAAATCTCCAAATCTGCAGTAGAGGTTTCCTTTGCGGTGAAGGTCAAGAGCAAGATGTCGAACGACACTAGCTTCTCCACGCTCGAAACCTTCGAAACTAGCTTCTCCACGCTCACAACCTCGTACCTATTGCCACGCTTCATCGAACACTACATACATATATACATTACATGCACAAATTAATATAACCAAAAAATAATGATTTTTTCAAGCGTGACTATAAATTGCAGGAGTAATTGCTTACCATGTGATCGTTGATTCTCTCTACTGCAAACTTGGATGCGGCCATGGCTTCGTCGTAGAATTTCTCGACCTCCAAACTGCGGGGAACAAAAACACCGAAACTCTTCCAGGAAGGGCTCACCGAGAAATCAATGTCGGAGTCGACGTCGTAGCCCTAGGTAGACCATATCACAAATCAGCCATGCATGATGCATGCATGCATGAAACGAAACAAAATACTCTACAATTACTTACAAACCATGCATGCTTGAAACAAAACAAATTACTCTTGAAGAGCTAGAGTTAGTTAAGTCGGATATTTTGTACCTTGCTATCGCGGACTTGTCGGAGGAAGTCGAGGAACGACGAGTGAAGATTCGGACGTTGGAGACGCTCCTTGAAGCGAATCCAACTTGTGCTATCCTCTTCAACAAAGTTCTCGTCTTCCGGTGTAAACTTGACTAGAAATTTTAGTATTAGTTTCCATTCCCCGTGCGTGGGATTTGGGTATTTTCCTCTATACGCCGCCCATGGATCTTCAAAGAAATAGCACACCCCCCCTCTTTTCACCTTCTCATTCCCCTCCTCCTCCTCCTCCTCCTCCTCTACCTTAACATGACAATAGGTGTGATCAGAGAATGGAGAGACGAGGCTTTCGACGTAGGTGAAGCTATCAACTACACCATAACCATTACTACTACTACTACTACCACCAAACTTCTTCTCCACAATTTCTTCTCCTTCATCTTTATAGATGAACATTTTCCGAATATCGGTACAACTAGTTACCGCTTTAATCGCCTTCCCATCACTATCGTAGAAATACAAAGGTGTCAAATTAGAATAGCGTAACGGATATATGTTGGAGTAATCAATCTCCATATCCTTGCTCCATGAGCAATCCTCCATCATCGCCCAAACAGAAAACCTACCCTCAAAATTCCCCCACACACACACCCTCCCATTCAAAACAGCCACATCCATCTGGTCGGTCGAGCAAGTGCTCTGGGCGAGCCGCTCCGGCAGCATCGGAGGTGCCGCCTTCCGGAACTCCTCCTTCGACACGTCGAAGGAGAGAACCCAAATGCCGGGTGGCCTACTCCTATCCAGCCAGCGACTGCGGACTATCCAATGAACCGCTCCGCCGACAAACACGCCTTTATGGGTATGGAAGGCTGCCGTGATGTCTCGATCGGAGATGCAAGAGAGGATCCTTTTCCGACAATCGACCACCTCCCTCCATGAATCGCTCCTCAGAGAGTAGATCTCCGTCTCTCCAAGCAGATCCCGACGAGCTTTGATGATCTTGTAGTCGTTGGCGGCGGCGTCGTATCCCAACCCGTAAACGAACACGGAGATCGCGGTTTTGGGCATCGAAGTTCCGATCCGCGGCGAGCACGACGGAGGAGGGAGTTTCCGATGTGCTCGAGTGGAGGGGTTGTACAAGCACAGCGTGTTCCCGAGCTCGACGCAGCGCAGCTCGCCGCAGGAGACGTCGGAGTATGACTCCGCCGGCCTGAAGGGGAGAGATAAGGGCGTCGCGCGGTCGGTCGAGACGTCGGAGATGGGGCAGGCCAGAGCCTTTTGGTCGGAGGAATGGAGTCTCAGCGCCACCATCTCACGGCCACGGTATCTCTGGGCGAATTCTGGCCCGAGAATCATACCGTTCCATGGCTTCGAAACGGCGGAGAAACGGAGGAGCGATTTTAAGGGGAGATTCAATAATGTTTTCTCGAGCAGCTCCGCCGGGATATGGCGGGGCGTGTATCTTACTTGGGCGGTCTCCATTCTCTCACAGCAATTTTTACTTGTAACTAGCTAGGGTTTCATAATAGGTAGAGTACATATAAAGAGCAGAGCCCAATTTTACAATCGTATATCATCAACTAGATAATTAAGTTATATACCAGTATAAAGAAAACTATAAAAAATCGTCGAAAAATTAAAACGAATCTTAATTTTTTTTAAATCGAACTTTTCCTTCGTCGACAGAAAATCTTGTCCATGCTTAATTGAGGATATATATAACAACACCTCATGACTTGTTTTTTTAATTTAAAAAAAAAAAAACATTTTTTTTTTAATTGGCAATAAAATCCATCAGTGATGCCAAAAGAAATTAAACATATTACAGAGTAAGAAACGAGTATCCACCACTGCTAATATTCAAGAGATGATCATCGATCCTTTTGAAGTTACATTCCTTTGCTTGCGTACGCGTTGTCCGGCTCAAGGCCTCGACGGGAGATGATCCCAAACAAGCCTTCACGCTGTAACTTGAGCATTAAACGGCGCTCGACTGGAGACGATCCCAAACAAGCCTTCACGCTAGCTGTAACTTGAGCCTTAAGCGGCGCGTCGTGTACGTGCCTTCCATATGCGTTTTCCTTGCTTCCTCGCACTTAGAATAACGGTTTTCCTTGCTTCCTCGCACTTAGAATAAGGTGTCGCTTGACGACATTGTATTGTATCTGAGACACCACTACTTCATCTTTTCCGATCAGCACCGGTTTCGATAATAGCCAAATCTCTCATCATACCATGTTAATATATGTAAAACTGATCAATTGCATAGCCAGCTGTATTAAGAAAGACGAGTGGCGTGCTCGACACGCTTATACTAGCTAGCAAACTAACCGACTCTTCAGCACTCCACAAACTACTAACCAATCACCATTTCCATTACAAACTAATTAATATATAATTAAACCTAATCAATTAATTAATACCTCCCGCTCTTTTGCCAGAACTATTTTCAAATTTCTCTCACTACTCTGGAATCAATCAAGCAATCTGCAATGGAAGAAGGCAAGGCCCAAAATTCTGATGCTGATGTTTCTGGACAGAATGCTGAAGAAAACAAGACTGCGTAAGAATTTTGACTTTTTCATTTAATTTCTTTCAACTCTCTTCTCTTTAGGTTTTTTGAGAGTCATGCATTTTTGATAATTAGAACTGAAAATCCAAAGGAGAATGATGTTTCTGGGAGAAAACTACAGGCGATGAAGAAGGACAGAATGCTGAAGAAAACAAGACTGCGTAAGAATTTTGATTTTTCATTTAATTTCTTTCAACTCTCTTCTCTTTACGTTCTTTGAGAATCATGCATTTTTGATAATCAGAACTGAAAATCCAAAGGAGAATGATGTTTCTGGAGAGAAAACTACTGGCGATGAAGGACAGAATGCTGAAGAAAACAAGACTGCGTAAGAATTTTGACTTTTTCATTTAATTTCTTTCAACTCTCTTTTTTTTTTTTTTAGGGTTTTTTGAGAGTAAATTTTTGATAATCAGAACTGAAAACCCAAAGGAGAATGACGTTTCTGGAGAGAAAACTACTAGCGATGAAGGAGGACAGACTGCTGAAGAAAACAAGGCTCCCAACGCCTCGTAAGACACTTTCACACTTCCATGAATTATTCTGAGTTTTTTTACGCTTTAAAATAATGTTTTTCTTGATTTCCAGAAGCGGAAAAAGGCTGTCACTGAACAAGAAAGAAGGCCACGGTGAATGTTTCTGGGGTTTTCTGGAATACGACGACAAGGAAGAAGTAGGAGGGCTTCAGCTTTTTTTGGATGAAGAAAAAGCATTGGAACTGACCAACGATCTAGAGAAGAATTTTGTCGGCAAAGACTTTGATACCCAAAAGCAATACAATCTTTGTATTGTGAAGCTGAATGATCCCGACACTTACTGTATAGGGGGTGATTGGAGCCAGTTCGTCAGGGACAGAGATCTTCGAGTTTTGCGTGATGTTGGATTCTCAAAAATCGGTTCAGGAATTGTTGGAATCAAGGTGTTGGCAGAAACCACCTCTAGTGAGGATGATTAGAGATTCCTCCTGTATTGTTAGAGAGAGAGCGAGCGAGGGTTATAATGAGAGATACTGCATCTTTTTCTTATTCTTTTGCCTTTTTGTTTCGTATTGAACTATCTTGGATCGATTTTGACGATATGAAATGTTAATGTTTGTGCAATGGGCCCAATTTTCTTTGAATGTATGTTGTTGAGGGGTTTGGCCCAATTATCTATAGCCCAACGATGGGAAAAGCCTGTCGCCTTCTCTTTCTAAATTTTCTTGCTTGACCGTCTCTTTGAAGCTTTTCCCCAGCATCGCACGAAGGTTTTAGTCGGTAGAGGTATGTTTTCTTGAAGGATATGGTCTTAGATTAACTTTTACTTACCTTCAATTGTTTTGCGTTCGTGAAATTGGGGCTGAATGCTTTAGGTTTAGGGCTTTTATGTATGTTGCTCGATTCTGCTCTCAATTGATTTTTCCCCACCCTTTTTCTGTTCAAAACTGATTTTCCCCCTTTTCAAATTCTGCTTCTCAATTAGATAAGTCTCATCCCTTTTCAAATTCTGCTTCTCAATTAGATAAGTCTCATCCCTTTTCAAATTCTGCTTCTCAATTAGATAAGTCTCATTTGTACCACTAGCCTCATTTCAATGTATTCAAATTGATATGGAAATCAAAATACATAATCTGGAACAGATTGCATACTGTGCAGCACAATCTGATGCACGTGGGTGTATTGTGCTACATGTTCATCTATGGTGTTTCTGAGAAATATTGTTTCGTGTTTCTGGATGCGGTTGATTGCCAGGAGAACGAAGGCCTTATGACAGAATCGCATTAGGAACTCAGGGTGTCAGATGACGAGTATTGAGAGCTACTGAGGTCAATAGGATCAGAGAGTGGGGAGATGGAAAATGAAATTTAGCCCTCAGTGCCCCGAGCATGTCAAGAGTAAGTTACCGAGTCCTACAGATTCTGCTTCTCGTATAAGGCCAAAAAACTTCCCTATCACTCTATCAGTAATTCCATTCAGTTGCTGGACAATACCTTCAGTTTTGAAACGAGTACCGATTGGTCTGAGAAGGCCAAATGATGTATGTTTGTGAGCTTTTTGAACAAGAACTAGCGAGTTTACATTGAAGTTCTCAACTAAATTGCATGCGTTTTTGTTGTTCTATAGGGTCAGCACTTCATGATATCATGTTTCGTCTTGGGCTCCAATGGCTGGTGGGTGATGATAAGATGGCCTGCAGACAATAACTTCTGGTGAGGCTGTCATATCTGGATATAATCCTTTAGATGTATGTTCAATTCTTTTTCTTTTTTCCCCCCTTTGTACATTCACGTGGCATATTGGATTGAACTGCCTCGTTTTTGCTTTATATTCTATGGTTGGAATATATCTGGGCAGAGTTCCTTGCATGTCCTGCATCTACATGAGAAGTAGAAATGCAAATTAATAATTTCTGCAAACTTCTTAATGTATACTTTTCCAAAGAGGGTTGAGAATAGATAAAGAAACATTAAGCATCTAGAGTGAAAACTGGTTTTGTGGAAGAGATTTGTATCTTCTTAATTGCAGTCACTTACCTTTGTTGGGATAAAATACATGTTATATAATGCATCATGTTGTGACAAAAGAAACCAATTTGTGTAGAGGCTCTGTGAACTACTTGAGTGCTTGCTTTTCATTATTGAGAGAATGTCTGGCATAAGATTATGAATCATCTTAGCTACTGTTCTGGTGGCTTTTATTTCACTTCCTTTTTGTAATATTTATCATAGAGCTCTTGTGTTGTGTGTACATGCTGTTATTCAAGGAAGTTGTTGTTTCCCATTTTATGATTATGTGCCTTGTTTCAACCTCTAAGGGATCATGAAACTTATAACTTATCCCGACTAATGGATTATAACTTTTGCTGATTTCCGGTATTTTTCAGGGCCGCCATTCTCTCTGGTCTATGATATCAATACGCCCTAATGCCTCTGCAGCAGGTGTTTAGGGATGCCCTTTTTTAATGTTTCTGGTGGCCTAAACATGTTCTGAAGATGCTTATGTCCATGGATATATATATATATATTTGAGAAGAAGGTATTCATATAATAAACCTTTTTTTGGAATCTTGTATGTCTCTGCAATTTTAAAGAACTGGTTGCCTTTGTTATTGCAGGTGGAAAAGGCTATCCTAATGCCTTAGAGATTGACGAGGCTTAAAAACTGCTAAAGGTTAACATCAATTTGCCTCGAGAAATATTTACGTAACTGAGTCGATTCTTTCGCTAAAAATCCTGTTAAAAACTTGTTGGTGCAGAATCTTGATAATCATGTTTCTGTGTTTTTTTTTTTTTTTTTTTTTTTTTTCTCATTACCCAAGCCTTATTTGGATGTGTGTCTGTATTTTTGTTGACTTATACCCTTGTCTGCACATTTAGGCCAAGAAAGCAGTCACATTATCTACAAAATATAGTAATTCACTGAATCTAACAGCAGTTGTGGGCAACTGTAATTAGTGCAGCATACATTTTTACTTCCTTGCACAGCAATTATCGGTGTTTTGAATCTACGTCTAATTCTTCATTGAATTTCCTTTGTTGCATCAGAGAGTGAACAGCAGCGGACAACTGACTATCGTGGCCCTAGCAACGTGTTTGAGATTGCTGGAAGAGCTGGGAGTTACATATGAATTGGCACAACCCAGTGTTGAATTTCTGTAGGGCTGTTGAGATTTAGCCTCCTTGTCTTTGTAGGTTACCTTAGCAATTAATTGCTTTACTTTTCTTTGGTTTAAAAATTGGCTTGAGATTTGTTTTATCGAAATAATCGATATTTATAAAAATTGAAACCCAATATAGAGTGATGGTTTTTTAGAATGATTTTTGGGCTTTGAAATTATTATTGTAGGCCTATGAAAAAGAAAAAGGTAATAGAAGAATAAATTTTAAAAAAATATTAAAGAAGACTAGTATCTATTTCATCAGCATGTCACAATCAAAGACACCACATGTGATATAAAAAAATAAAATAAAATAAGTGCTGATAATAAGTAATATAATAGGACATAAATCATAAAATTAATACTTTATAATTCAAGGTCAGAATTAAAAATGGGGTGTTTAGTCCAAATTCGTGAAAGAAAGTGGTTGAATTCAATTATAATTTACAAAGAGACCCATCACTTAAATTATTGTGTGATACATGATGTGGGCTAGAAATAGAATAGAACAAATCTTCAAAAATATATACTACTATTTATATTTTTTTTTTGCGTAAATCATGTATATCCCATGTAATTTTATATTATAAATTCAAATCCGTCAAACCCACATAAATAAATTTAATATATTTTAATTTAGGTATAATCTAATGATTAATAGGTATCAATCTTTATAATAAAATAATTCGACGGGCTTTAATTAAAAATATTTGAACTACTACGGGTGATTTTAAAATAATTAATCTAATAAATACTTAATTTATGTATAATCTAATAATTAATCTTTATAATAAAATAATCTGTATACTATGTACATAATCTTTATAATAAAAGTAACAATTAATAAAATAATAACCACAATTACAATTTCATATATATAATACGAAGTAGAAAAATATAATAGAATCTTACATCAACTTCTAAGTATTACATGAATAGACTATATACTCTATTAACATTCTCAAACACAACAACACACATAAACCTTTATCAACTCACACACAATTCACAGGTATATATACGAAAAAAAAATAAAAATGAATGCAGAGCATGCTAAGTTATATCCCTCTATAATAAATGAGCAATAGTATATATACAAAAAAATAATGATTGCAGTTGAAAGTCGTAAGGGTGGATTTTTCTTTCTCTGTGGATATGGTGGTACTGGAAAGACATATATATAGAGGACACTGTGCGCGGCCTTATGTGGAAGGGGCTATATTGTACTTCCCGTGGCATCGAGCGGTATAGCTTCGTTACTACTACCTAGAGGTCGGACTGCACACTTCAGGTTCGGTATACCAATAGAATGCAACAAGAACTCAACTTTGCAGCAAAATAAATCCAGATCACGAATTAGAGGGACTCATCAAGAAGACAGAGCTTATCATTTGTGATGAAGCGCAAATGACTCATAGGTACTATTTTGAAGCGCTTGATAGGAGTCTGAGGGACATTACGGAAACATAGGGCCACGTGAGACTTTCTTTGACATTTTCTTTTTATTAAAATAAACAACGAGCAGCTTAACTTATTTTGATATAACTGAAATTTTCTTTTTATTACACTAAAAAAAATTATATTTTAAATATCACTCTTATAAACCTACTTTTTATTATCAGAATTAACCGACGACTTGAAATAATGACAGGGCGTGATACAACCAATATAACTATTTGAGACCCTCTATGACATTTTGTTTTATTAAAATAAACAACGAGTAACTTGACTTATTTTAATATTCTTCTTTTATATTTGATTACAATAAATAGCGGGCGGCTTGACATATTTTAATAATTTCATTTATATTTTTTCTTAAAAATAACGTTATTAAGTGATTCGTATCAAATTTCGATTGATACATAGAATTGCACCTATCATCAAAATATTCCCTTTTAAAACCTATTTTCTTATAAACACGAGTAACATGAGACTTTATGTTGACATTTTGTTTTTATTGCAATAAACAACGGGATACGTAAGACTCTCTTCGACATTTTTTGTTTATTAAAATAAACAACGGACGGCTTGACTTATTTTTATATAACTGTCATTCTCCTGTTGTTTGTAAGTATATAGAAATAGAGAATCATAATATGAATTATTTTTAAATAAAAAATTTTACTAATAAAATATCGAAACATTAAAATAATTGACAACCCGTCGATTTTTGACGGGTATTAACTAGTTTAAACGAATTTTAATCCTTTAAAATCAACCAGGTGTCTTAGCGCACCTGGCCACCGGGCTCCTCCCTTGAAGGAGTGACCCGGGTTCGATCCCTGGTGGGAACGAATTAGGGAGATATAAGGTCTCTTGGAGATTTTCTTGGAGTGTTTGGGATTTAGGCGTACTAACATCTAATCTAACATCTAACATTTGCCCGATCAAAAAAAAAAAAAAAATCAAACTTTACCTTCAACGACCAAAAATATTGTTCGCGGTTGACGATAACATGATACGATATACCATATTAGCATTATTTTATTATTTAGTTTAGCATTTATTTTAGTCATTTAATTAAGTTTTATTATTTATAATCTAACATCTAACATTTGCCCGATCAAAAAAAAAAAAAAAAAAAAAAAATCAAACTTTACCTTCAACGACCAAAAATATTGTTCGCGGTTGACGATAACATGATACGATATACCATATTAGCATTATTTTATTATTTAGTTTAGCATTTATTTTAGTCATTTAATTAAGTTTTATTATTTATATTATTGAGTTGGGCTAATTAACCAATATATAAGGTCTATTAGCAGGAGTCTTGTTTAGTAAAATAGTTGCATTCCCTCATTCATTTAATGAATAAGAAGATTATTGATATTTCATTTCTATAGTTTTAGGGTTTAGAATAATCATCGTCGATTATCGTTACTACGGTTCTGCATTAGGATCGTTTCGCTGAGCATGCCAAATTCAAATCCAACATTTAATTTGATTATCGATCCTTTATTACATTCCGAACGTCACTGCATTAACCGCCGCCTACGCCCTTCCTCTCTCAAGACTCGATTAAGTGTTTTGATTCAACCTAACGAACTAACCGCCTTTCTTAACTAACTCCACCATCACCATTATATATATTATATATGAACCCCTAATGAATTTAAAAACTCCTAACCCTCTCGCGCTTTGAAATTCAAGATTATTCAATTTTTTTTTTCTGAAAGGGCATTTGATGCAGAAACAGAAAAGTCCCACAGTTCTGATTCTGAAGAAGAAATCGACAGTGAAGCTAACATATCGTTTTGACAAAAGCTTCGTCGCTAAGTACAAACAAGAGCCAAAGTGAATACTTTCTTGATATCGTTAAGCTGACAAAGTCTGGCGACAGTTAATTTATTTGGAGGGTGTCGTGGTAGAGCAAATTTACAATATAAATATTTTATGGGTCAAATAAACTTTTTTTGTATATAGATGCTTCATCTGTCACGATAGAATGAGACTTTATGTTTATGGACCCTATGTTTATTCTTGTTGGATTAATGAAAAGCCTAAAAAGAAATGAAAGTAAATTTATAATATTGACCTCCTCTCCTACCGTTTCGAAATAGACGGTTCTGCTGTTTTCAAAAGGTGGAGGTGATTGTGCAGCAACTCCATCGAACCCTTTTCCAGAAAAGCCCATAATTTTTTTTCTATATTCCACTGAATTTATACTATTAATTTTTAGAATAATCTTTGTTATAGCCACTATTTTTCTTTGCCTTTTGTTTTCCCCATTTTCTTTTTGTAAAAAAAAAAAAATAATAAATAAAAAAAATTAAATTGTTTCGATATAATCGACATTTGGGCTATTTGTGGGCTTCTCAAATATTTAAAACCCAATATAGGCCCATGATACACACCGGATTAAAGAAACTCGGCCCATTTCAACTTGATTTACTTTTTTTTTTAAAATAAATAGAAGAAAAACAAGTTTTAATGAAAAATATGAAGTAAAAACACCAAACAAAACAAAAGCATGTGATAAAATATATATATATATATATATATATATATATATATATATATTATGAAAAAGGAAATAAAAAATTACAAATTCAAATAATTGAAGTTTAATCACAATCATAGACACCGCATGTGATTGAACAAATATGAAAAAAAGTGTGATCATAAAATTAATACTATACTTTATTATTCAAGGTCAGAATAAAAAATGGGGTGTTTAGTCCAAATTGGTGAAAGAAAGTGGTTGAATTCAATTATAATTTACAAAGAGACCCGTCACTTAAATTATTGTGTGATACATGATGTGGGCTAGAATAGAAAAAATCTTAAATTTTAAATTTGATTTGAATACAAAACACTATTAATAGTGGGCCCAATACCCCCTTAATTGGAGTTTAACTCGTCGTTAGGCAAAAATCATGCTAACACAAACTTAGGGTATGATGCTGAAATTAGAAAATGAAATGATGAAAATAATAATATTATCGCAATAAACACTTTGATAGCTTCTATAATTTCTAAATACTATGTGACATGCATAAAGTAAACACGAGTGTAATTTATTTGATCGAGGCCGCAATTCTTGAAAAAAACCACTTAGTTTTGCATTTAATAGGTGGCCCAATGTGCTATATTTTGTGAGTATAAACTTTTTAGTTGGGTTGATAATATAATACCAATTGTGGAAACATTATTTATACCTTTGTAAATTAACCCATGCCTTCGATTTTGACTGCGAGAATTTTTACTCTTTGCTAAAGCTTCCCTTCGTATGAGAAAATTTATTTATAATTTTACTAATAATATCATTATATGAGTGTGACGTACGAAAATGAAACTTATTACTCCCTCCGGTCTTTCCTAGTTGAGTCGAAACTTTTCGACACGGGAATTAAGAAGAGTTGTTTAGTACTTTAAGTATGTTTGGTAATTGAGAAGAGAATGAGATTATGTTTATAATTACTAAGTACTGTATTTTATTTTAATTAATATAAAAAAAGTTTTTTATTAATTAATATTTTTTTTGTTTTTCAGTTTATTTTAAATTAATTTAAAAATTTCTGGATTTTTTTTAATAAAATTATTGTTGATGTTTGAAGTGGGTATAGGACTATATATTCTCAAAAACTTTTCTGGATTTTTTTTTATAAAATTAAAACTTTTCTGGATTTATTTTAAATTAATTTAAAATTTTCTGGAATTTTTTTTTATAAAATTATTGTTGATGTTTAAAATTAAAATAAAAAACTTTTCTGGATTTTTTTTTATAAAATTAAAACTTTTCTGGATTTATTTTAAATTAATTTAAAATTTTCTGGATTTTTTTTTTTATAAAATTATTGTTGATGTTTAAAATTAAAATAAAAAACTTTTCTGGATTTTTTTTTATAAAATTAAAACTTTTCTGGATTTATTTTAAATTAATTTAAAATTTTCTGGATTTTTTTTTTATAAAATTATTGTTGATGTTTAAAATTAAAATAAAAAACTTTTCTGGATTTTTTTTTTTATAAAATTAAAACTTTTCTGGATTTATTTAAATTAATTTAAAATTATTTCGAGAGAGACGGCAATGGCGATAATGGAGAAATTGGGGCGTAATTAGTATGTTAATTAAGTAAAATAAGGGGTACAATTAGTTTTGTGTTTAATTCTTAATTTTTACCCAAAAAGGAAACGACTCAACTAGGAGAGACCGGCCCAATCGGAAAAGTGACTCAACTAGGAAAGACCGGAGGGACTGAGGGAGTACTTTGTGAATGGAACGGGAATATATATTTAGAAATTTAGAAATCAGAATATTGCATGGGCACTCTTTTAGGCCCGACCGAATGGCGGGTCGGGTTGGCCCGAACGGTCCACTTGCTTTGTGGGCCTAGCCCATTAAATTCTATTATGGGCCCATGATTGGCCCTATAAAGTGAACTCATATAATAATAATAATAATAATAATAATAATAATAATACTTTATCGACAGTTAATGAAGCGTATTCAATTCTGAACTACCTATTTTCTCATTACTTCAAATTCTCTACCACGTTTGCAATAAATCTTAACTCCTCCCTCTCTCTCTGTGCACTATAAATTACTAACTACCCACCATCATCAGTTGTTTGTGCCAGCGGTTTGCTCTGCATTCAATAACTTGCTACAAAACCTTCACAATCACAGAGAGATAAACTAGAGAGAGAGACCTCCACTCCCCCTCTAATGGATACAACAGCAGAAAAATCCATGAACCTCACGCCTCTCAAGACTCACAAGTTCTTCTTCGTTTCGCAAATCTCCCTCCGAGTCTTCGCCGCCGCCGCGACGCTCGCCGCCGCCTGGATCATGCTCACCGCCAAGCAAACCTCCGTCGTCTTCGGCGTCCAGCTCGACGCTCGCTACAGTTACTCCCCTGCTTTCAAGTACGATCGCATCGATTTCCCCAATTTCTACCCCTGTTTCGACTTTCAATTAACAGAAAATTAAATTAAATTCAAAATTTCAGGTTCTTCGCCTACGCAAATCTCATCGTCTGCGCCTTCACGATTCTGTCGCTGATCTACGCCTACTTCATCGCCAACAACAACAAGGCCGGAGATTCGACCTACTATTTCTACATCTTCCTCCACGATTTGGTACAGACCTCTCTAATTCCTCTCCAATTTAAACATGTCCTCTTCTTAAAAAACGAAAAGCTCCGATCTAATCGGTCGGAAAATCCTCACCAGATCGCGACAATGCTGATGATGGCTGGTTGCGCCGCCGCGACCGCCGTCGGGTACGTCGGAAAGTACGGCAACGGCCACGCCGGCTGGATTGCGGTGTGCGGCTACTTCCCCAAATTCTGCAGCAAGGCGACGGCCGCCTCGTCGATTTCCTATTTTGCCCTCGCCGTCTACTTCATCCTCACCGTGGTTTCCGCGAACAAGTCGCGCCAAATCGTAGTTTGATCGAGGGCAAAAGCGGCAGATTATATATATGCGTGTGCTTGCTAATTAATTAATATAACTTTGTTTAGGAAGTAGTTAATTAAAGTAATGAGTAGATTTTATGCTCCTAATTATCAGATATTTATGTAGTTTGTTGTTAGTATTAACCAGTATTTCCCACTTAAATATAAATATTAGTAGTAAATTAAATCCTTTAATTCGTCCCTAATTAATTGGTGCAGCTGCATTTTATATACTTCAGTATGGATAAATAAAAAAATTATAATACTACTTTGAATTTCATGTTAGCCAACAAATTAATAACTAAGATATGTGTGTAGTTTGTGCAGTTGATGTTAATTAACAACGTTTGGTGGAATTTAATTCACTTGGTGCTGTCAATTTCACGGTTCTACTCTCTGGCCTACTGTTTACCCTTTTGTTCACTCTGACTCTTCCTGTTAAAAACCGCATAACAAAGAACTCGAACTCGAGATATTTATTACGAAAGTCTCGTACATTAACTTAACACTGCTATGCTAACACCCGTTTACGTACATTCTTGATATTTGTAATTCAAAGATATAAAAAGTGATGGCGTTGATGATGCCCTCATGTTTTTCGAGAGATTCGATCGTCTTCTGAAACCGAAAGCATGCGTCCTTTTTGTTCGGTTTGGGCTTTAAGTTTGTTTAGTACGTTCACGTTGTTTATTTTATAAGACCCTTGCATGGGCTTTTTATGTTTAGGGTTTGTCTTGGATCTCTATTTATTTATCTTTCGTTTTTTCCTTTCTTACACTACTACGAAAAACTCGAACTTGAAATATTTATCATAAAGTCTCATACGTTCCCAACATTGCTACGCTAACACATGTTTACGTACATTCTTGATATTCGTAATCTGAAGACGTGAGACATTTATATAAAAAGATACGGAGAAGTGCTCGATTTCTGAATATGAGTATGCTTGTAATTTATATTTAAAGAAACATGGTTTTCTTGAATAGGATTGGGGAGTGAGTTTTGGTGGATTTCAATGTCACTTATTGCTTTATATAAAAGAAAGCATGGTGTAACCAATATTGGGTATTAAGAGGAATGGCACAATACAATGATAGAAGTTATGAAGGATTGTAAGTATTTATTTTACCTTGTTAGAGTGTTTATTTCTCTTTTTAGTTATGCAATTTCCACATCTTATAAATTAAGTTATTAGAACTCTACACGCTAAGACAAAGACATGCAACAAGAATTAGCATTTCGATTATATTTGCACATCCACTTTCCTTTATAGACATTTCTTCTTCTTCTTCTTCTACCCCTCTTTCGTTGCATATAAAATGATATTCTGTGAGCCCTAATTACTAGGGGGGTGTATTCAATTGAGATTTTGCTGGATTTTTTTAGACTTTGAAAAGTAGATGGATTTTTATAGACTTTTAAAATCCATAGACTCTATGCAGAGTTTGACTAGACTCTGTACAGAGTTTGACTGATTCTATTTATTGATTTTGATGGATTTTAATGGACTTGCAGTATTGTGAAATCTTTTTTTTATTTAATTTACATGGATTTCTAAACTCCGACGCTGAACTATCGTAACCATTCATTAAAATAAATAAATGTATACGAGTCACACTTATAAATAAATAAATAAAATTATATATATTGTTTAGAAAAAAATACCAAATAACTTTATCCAAATTGTTTGAATATATTTGTAGATGAGTATCAAAATTCATCAAATTATGTATCTTTCAAAACAAGAATCATACTTTAGACAAAGTCCAATTAATGTAATTCTAATTAAAAAAAATTACTCTTATTTTTTTTCGTTCAAATGTTATATTTTATTTTAGTCATTATTCCCAAAACCTTAAAAAAAAAAAAAGGTAGCAGTAATTTAACCATAAAAAATCTAAATGAAAGTTGAGATTTAAAAGTTACATGTTCGAATTTTATAAAAATGAGGATTTTTATGTAAAGATTGATTTTCATGTAAGCTCATATAGTAAACAAATTTTTAGTACAACTAGATAGTCATAATTTGGATGTTTTTAAGATAAACTATAATTGTTTGGAGAAAAAATAAATTATAGTAATTGTTTGATTTTTATAACATATGAAGGTCGTTGAGAGTGGCGGAAGAAGGTGGCGAAAAAATAGTGATTTTGAGTTTTTTCAGAGAATCCGTAGAAATCTCTGGTTTTTATAAAGGATTTTGAAGAGTGAAATCTCTTTATATTTTTTAAAGAGAATCCTGCAAAATCCATAGACTGTTGAAATCCATGGACTGTTGAATACCTGTAGATTTTTTAAGACTTTAAAAAGTCTACATTGAATACCTCAAGATTTTTAAAGACCTTTTAAAATCTGAATTGAATACCTGCAGATTTCTAAAATCCATAAAAATCCAGCAGAATCTAAATTGAATACACCCCCTAAATGTCTAGTACCTAAACTAACCCTAGGGATTATATCGAGAAGCTATATATAGGAAATCTAAAGAATAGGTTAAGTGGGAGTATTAAAGGAAGAGGATGAAAGTAGTTCCACACTCACTAATTACTAATTACGCACCCAACCTCCAAACCAGTAGGGGGCAATTGTGACTTAAATATAAGCATAGCTTTATTTTACTCTCCCGGTCCCGTATTAGTTCGGTCCCGTTATAGTTAAAATATTTTATACTTTATATATATTTTCAACTTATAGACCGACTGAAATAAAATGGATAAAGCGTTGAATAGTTTTAATCTTTTTTCTTCTTTTTGGGAACGCTATTTACTCTTCTTGACTGGCCCATAGAAAAATCTTTTAGTTTTCATGAGTGATGAAGGAGGAATGGTGTTCTTGTAATATATGTGATTGAGCCCAATTGCATGAAAGTCCAAATGCACAATTATCCAATGGGCCCACACTCACCAGCACTATGTACCATTTACCTTATTGACTAGTCAAACACAACAATATTTCTCCTTATGACCTACTTTAAACACCAAAATTGATAAAATCATACTTCATCGGTCCACAATCTTTTGGGCCTCGTTGACTCTTCTATCGGGTTGAAACTCGATATTTGGGTAGTATTCACAAAAATCATTATAAAATCCACGAATAACGAGCTTAGAAAGTCAACTGAGTCTAAAAATCATCGACAATCGATCTAAGCAAAATCAACAGGTAGCAAAAATATAGCCCTCCCGACGACACGGCCATAACTGGCGCAGCGCCGCCATCGGGGAAGAGATGCCTTCAATCTGCACACTGCAGATGCAGGTTATGAAGCCATACATACATACCAACTAGATACCTTCTCAAAAACACTAGCACAAAATCTCAGTAGATGATCAATCATTGACTGCTCCAATCCATCATTACATTATTTCCAACCAACATATCAATTTCAAACCTCACTCCACATCACACAACTAACCCTCCCTCAATATAATTCACTTCTCATCACAACCAATTGAAAAACTATTCACAAATTTCCCAATTATTTTGCTTCCACTCATTGCAGAATAGAAACACATGCTCCAGACTGGGACCTCCAAATTCACAAGAAATGCATACATAGTAGCATTAAAGAAACGTACGATCTCTAAAGAGACGGAGACGAAGGAAGTAGTCGAACTTGCTAATTTTATTGCATTAGACAAAGAGCAGAAAAGGAGCACAAACAACTAATGATGTTAGTTACAGAATTAAGCACAAAAAACTCCCATTAGAAAATCAGAGACTATAATTAACCACATTTACTCTCCTACAACAACAGTTTATGAACAAAAAAGTGTAAAGAAAAGAAAAAAAATAAAACTACCAAAACACAAGAAAAAATTAAAATACAGAAGAAAACATACAGATTATTTTACACAGAGATCAACAGTTATGAAAGAATCAATCACCTCTTCCATTGCTGTCAAGCTCGAGCAAAAACTCCCCACAGCTTCCCTCTCCCGAGACTTTCTAGAAGCTTCTTAGCACCTTCGACGTCCGACTCCGAGAGCTTCTGCAAATGAGCAACGGCACCGGCTCCGACTATCTGTTTCCGCCATTTCTTGTTATGAACTAACGATCCTAGTATTGAAAAGACATGCTTTTTATCCAAGTTCTGCACGGAGGGATTCAATAGCTCGACTGCACACGTGATCCCCTTCTCCTCCTTGATGAAATTCCTTCGATTTCCGGTGTAACTCATGAGACTCGACAGTAATTTAGCTGCGGCTTCCTTCTCCTCGATCACCTTCCCGTCTAACATGTTCACGAGGTGAGGGATGCACCCCATTTCCCCCAATTCCTTCCTTATTTTCGAGCTGTATGCGAAATGGTAGAGCGCTCTCGCAGCTGCGATCCTCACGCCTAGAATGCCGCAGCTCAGAACTCCGACTACACGGTTGAGGAAACCGTTTGCTACGAGGAATTCGGCTATGGGAGGGCATGAGGCCAATGCTCTCACCATTTCTACTACTACCTCGAGGCTCTGAGCATTAGGGGAAGAATTCCAGATATCCTTGAGGGTTTGAATCCCGCCTTCTCTAGCAACTAGAAGCTTCAAATCATCGTCTTTCGAAACTAAATTGCATAAGCAGCCGATCGAATTCTCCTGCGCTAAGGCTGTACCTGAATTGCAGAGTGATAGCAAGATCAAGACCGTGTTTTCCTCGATGAAATTCTCCCTCACATCTTCGAAATTCGCTAAATTTCGCAAAACCCCAGCTGCTAGGGCTTGGGAATTGGGGGTTCCTTCGCGGCAGATCTCTAACAGTGAAGAAATTCCTCCTCTCGATCCGATTGCCCTAGCGTTCTCCTTGGAATTGCTCAGTACTTTGAGCGCGATGCACGATTTCTCCTTGGCGAAGACGCTGCCGGATTCGAGCACCCGCATGAGGTTGTTGAGGAGGACTAGGCCTTCGCCGAGAAGAACATGCTTGCTCGAATCGACGGTCGAGATTTTGGCGATGGCGCTGACTGATTTCTCCTTCAGCTCGGAGGAGCTGCTGCAGTCGAGGAGGTGGACGAGCACCGGAACGATCCCCTGCGCCACCGCGATGAGTAGGTTTTTGCCGTCCTCCTGCAATAGGCCGAGCAGCGAGTCGAGGGCGGAGCTCTTCGAGTCGGTCGACCCGATCTGTAACCGGGTCATCAGGTACCGGACCTCCGCCCGGACGGATTCTTTCCTACTGGAGGAGACAGCAGCCGCCGGAGCGTCAGCGGTTTCGGTAAGGACGCCGCTCTTGACGATTACTTCGAGATCGTTGATGTGCGCCTCCATCTTCGCCGACAGCGAGTCAACGTCGTTCTGGGTTTTGAGCTTGCCGCCGGGAGGGTTGGGGGAGTGGCAGAGCGCGGCGACGGAGGCGGTGGCTAAGCAGGTGGAGGCGATAGAGCGAAGAAGCTCGGAGGAAAGAGAGTTATTGGCCGCCGCCGCGGCGGCGGAGGTAGACAAGTCGGAGAGGCGGGCGTCCAAAGCCGTGAGCTTTGTCGCGACCAGCGACCATTTACCCTTCAAGATTTGGACGCGAGAGACGGAGTCTAGGAGAGAGTGGAGCTGCTGCTGTATATCGGCGACGGCCGAGTTGATTGGCTCCTCTTCGGCGGCTTCCTTCATGGCGGCGGCGCGGCGGAGGAGGAGGAAGGGTTGCTTGGGAAACGGCGAAGTGTGAATATACGGGAAATTGGAAAGTGGGAGCAGAGGAAAAAGCGGACGCGGGTTGAAGAGCGTGGACTTCCAATTTAGGCTTAATTAAAATTAATCATTTATTCATCATTAATTATTTAAGCAACTAATTTATTTAATACTACTACTACTACTTACTCCATAATTTATTCAATAAAAATAATAATAATTGGTAAGTTTAGGGGAAATTTCTTATAATGGAGATTATCTCACATAAACTAAACACAATCTTATTTAATCATGTGTAGTGCCTCTATGCACATGGGCATTTGTCACCTTCTTTTCTCCTTTTAAGGTATAGATGTATTTATTAATATATTTATGGAAATATACAACTAATATAAATACCGCAAATGAGAATTTTCTACGGTGGTGAAAAATTTTCGCACATGACTAATTTCTTTATCATAAATATTTCTATAACTACCATGAACATTTTATAAAAAAAATCACGATGCCATGTTAAAATTTTTAGACGATTTTCGTTAATTACGTCTTCACGACGTTACCTGTAGGAACGTTGAATTTTGTATAGTGACGTATAATAAGTATTGAAAAAAATCACAAGCATCGCCATTTGGAACCCAAATGGACGTAATTGACGGTCTTTATCAAGAGCTAATACTTGTTTAATTAAATCAAATAAGTACACTACACAATTATAAATAATCATTATTTTACAATTCACTCCAACTAATTATAGGATTATTGGATGAAATATTTAACTCTTGATTTTGACGTAGACTTACTTAACCAACTCAAGAAAAGTCAAAATCAGAAATAATATCTACTACTATATATTCTTTGTTTGGTAAATAGATTGATTAATACTCAATGCTACATGTTAGGTTTCCATAACTAGACAAGTAACAATAAATAAAACACTTACATTACATGTAATGTAACACCTAATTTATTAAATTAGTTCTAAAATTAAAAAAATATATTTAAAATGTCGAGTGTAATTAACGCGCAAGTGGAGGGCGATTGATGAAAAGGATTGGGCCGTGAGTCCAAGTGAGAAATGAGAGGGACGTCAAAATAAACAGTAGGAATTGTGGGGGCCCAATAATAAATATCCTTCTTTCTTTCACAGGTGGACTTGGAAACTTCTACCCTGCTTCGCCGTCCACCGCACCTCTCACGGTCACGGACGTTAACTCACCGTCACCGGAAGTACTTTTCATTTGGCATTCGTGGTTTATTTTAACGGCCTTTAATGTTTTAGCGGAGCGACCGATGCTCTTCGTCTTCGTTTAATTTAATATTTATGACGATTGAATGATAAAATGAATTAACATTAATTTTAAAACCCTTTTTTTTGTTTATTAAAAAGAAAACTCCTTTTTTTTTTTTGTTAGTTTGCTAATTCTAGTTTATTAGTAGAAAAAGGCGGGAGAAAAAGAGATAAGAGTAGGTGGAAAACGACAAAACATAGACGCACTGCACTGGGAAAGTGAAGAATTGTGGTGCGAAAAGGCGAGCAGTGCATGACGCATGCATGACGCCATATAATATTTAAAATAATTTTTAATTAAAAAAACTAGTGGAAATTGTGTAAAATGTCATTACACAATAGCAAAAATTAATATATGTCAGAATTATAAAACCACACAAATTTTGTCAAAAGTAATATTTTTGGACCAAAATACCCTTACTAAGTTGAATTTTTGACCTACTTTTTTCACTTCCCCACAGCTGTTTCCCCCCCCCCCCCTTTCGACCTTCTTTGAACGGATTTTTTCCCTCCTCTCCCATTTTCAGCTCGCCCCCCACCCCCTCCACCCCCCCCACGAACCACGCCCCACCCCACCCCGACGACCCCCCCCCCCCCACCCCCGACGAACCACCCCCAAATTTTTCCCTCCTCTCCCATTTTCAGCTCAGCCACACCTCTCTCTTCATTATTTCGGCTTCCCCAACCTCTGTCCAAGCTCAATTCGACCACTCTTCAACCTCTCTCCAAGCTCAATTCGACCTCTCTTCAACCTCTCTTCAGTCCGTGCGTCGTCGCCGGTAGGTCAGACCGGCGCCGGAAGTCCAAAAACTTTTCGCCGGAAGTCCAAATCGTCGCCGAAGTACTTACTCCATCCTTGCGCCGCTGCCGGAAGCTCATACAGTCGCCGGAAAATAGATTTCATCTCAGTTTGTGTCGCCCTTGATTATCTAATCGAGATTTGCATTGATTCAAGGTAACTAATATGCCTGGAGCATTTTACTTCCATGAATAATTCCTCAATAGCTGCTGAATTGATGAATTACTTGTTTCAAACCCTTATTTACTTGAAGTTTCAAACCTGTATGTCCAGTATAGTAACTCGTTGGTACCGAAGTAACTATTAGTACCATTAGATATATGTATGCTAAATGTGTTCCATTATGCAGATGAGCCAGCGTTCGATGACCATTGTCCACGGAGGTGACTGGGATGACACCGACGAGTATAACGGCGGCCGAACAGAGCTCATTCCTATGCGCGAGTTTGATATGAATTATAAAAATTTGTTAAGCAAGATTGAAATGCGTTTGAAGAAGCCGAAGGCTCGCTACTTGTATGAGATAGATGCACTGGTTATCTCCCCAAAAACTAACCAAAAGGTTAGAATGAAGATCACTGATGATTATGAGTTGGCCTTTGTAATGGCATCAGACTCGGCTCCCGTGTTGTACATAACTACAACGTCGGTTCCTGCTGATTCGGAATTAATAAGTCTAGTGTTGCGGCAAAACCGGGTGGCTACAACTCCAGTTCCAACTCCATCAAGAAAAAGGAACTTGTCGATGAGAAATTCAGACAGGTTACATGACGATCTTAACGATGAGGAGGACACCGGGTTACTCCATCGAGAGATTGAGCAAGATGTTGAGGTTGAGGTTGAGGATGAGGATGAGCATGAAGTATTTGAAGATGTGGATGATGAGCACGAGAATGAGCATGAGACTGATTCTCATGATGAAACTGATGAGGTTGGGAGTAATCAAAGTCAAGAACGCTCTGTTTCATCCCTCCCGGACCTGAATCAGACTTTAAGAGAAAACAGTTCTATTGTTCGACAATGGACTATTCCGGGCACCTCTTTCCATGCCTCAGTTCCCGTGGAAGATTTTGGAGGAGGTCGATCCTCATTGATTGATGATTGCAGAATGAGCACACTTGAAAAGGATTCCATTTTCACCAATAAAGCCAGTTTGATAGCATCATGTGGTTTGTATCATCTTGTAAACCAGTTTGGGTTTGTTACTAGGCGCTCCTCCAAAGAGTACTATCATGTTGTGTGCAAGCATCATGCGGATACGTGTTCATTCGTACTAAAAGCGACAGCTATGGGAAAAGCTTGGATTATTGATGAATGGGTGACGCACACATGCGAGAAAGACCTCAGATATCATAATGAGCCGACGGTATATTCTAAAGTTTTAGCTGAATACTTTGTGCCTAATTTGATGGTAGACGGCGTTGTGCTTAGGCCGAGGGACATGATGGCGCAAGTACAACGGTTATTCGGTGTGCAAATAAAATACCCTCTCGCTTTGACAGCAAGGAGTCAAGCCCTGACTTTGACTTATGGTGAGTCAAGCAAGTCATTTCAGATGCTTCCGAAATATTTATATATGTTAGAGCAGGCAAACCCTGGTTCCGTTGTTGATTTGTTGACCGATGCTACTGATGGTACTTTTATGTACTGCTACATGGCTGTTGCTGCATGCATTAGAGCCTTCAAGGCCTGTCGTCCGGTTATTGTTGTCGACGGAACGCATTTAAAAGGGAAATACAAGGGTGTTATGTTCGTCGCTGCTACGAAGGATGCCAACGAACAGGTTGTACCCTTAGCATTTGGGTTGGGAGATAAGGAATCTGATGCATCATGGACCTGGTTTTTTCAACGGTTGCGGCACACTTTTGGGTGCCCTGAAGACATGTTGATTGTTTCTGACCAACATATCAGTATCCAGAATGCTCTGGATATTGTATACCCAGGCATACCCCACGCCCTATGCACATACCATTTACGAGGCAATCTCAGAAGATGGGGGAGTCATGCGATTGAAATGTTCAAACAAGCTGCCGATGCATATAGGGTAAGTGACTTTGTGGCGCGCATGCAAAACCTAAAAGATTTTTCACCCGGTGCACACGATAAGTTAATGGATGTTGATCCTGTTAAGTGGGCTCGTTCCAAATGCCCTGTTCGACGATATCGATTCTCAACTTCTAATGCTGCCGAATGCTTGAACAGTCGGCTTGTGTGGGCGAGGATGCTCCCCGTATGTACTCTATTCGAGTGTGTCCGCACTATGATCGGACATTGGTTTACCGAGCGTCGTGCTGAGGCCATGGCTAGAACTGAAGAGTTAACTGCATACGCAGAAGCTAGATTGACACGAGCGAATGAACTGGCTCGCAAAATGGTTGTTGAGGACATTTCTCCAACCAAGTTCAAGGTATCAAATGGAATCACGCATCACGTCGTCGACATTCAGAGCAAGGAGTGCACTTGTCTGATATTTAACATGGACCTTATTCCATGCTCTCACGCCGCGGCAGCCATACGGTATTTTATTTTCAAACAATTATGATTATTTCGGTATAGTTGGAAATATTATACATAGTACAGTGACATTACTTCTCTATTTATGGTGGATTATCACTTTCTACTATGTGTAGCCGAACGAAGCAGAATGCCGATGCATACGTTAGTCGTGTCTACAGCACTGACTCATTACGTGAAATATATGCTGGAGAAGTGATGCCGATTCCTATGCCCGATGATTGGATTGTGCCCGAGGAGGTTAGTTCGAGGATTGTCAATGCCCCTAAGAATCCAAGCCAGGCCGGCCGACGACGTGTTAGTCGTATGACTGCTGGCTCTCAGTCCTCACGCACAGTAACCTGTTCTCGATGTTTTGCAAGGGGACATTATAGAAGCACTTGCACTGCCACAATACATCTTACGATCGAGGAAGCTTCAGCCTCAACTTCAGCCAATCAGGGGTTACCTAAGCGTCGGAAACCGAAGCGATGCAGTGTTTGCGGAGAGGCTGGTCATACACGTCCGAAATGTATGCAGGGGATTAATCCATAAGGCCATAGTAGTATCAGTAGTAGAAGCATTTCTTTTACTATTTCCATCTGATGTCAGATTTTTCAAACTGTTTGTGTTTGTTGTAACATTTAGTACTATTAGTATCATCATGTGTACTATTAGCTGGAACTATATGTACTGGTTAGTGTCATCGTTGATACTAATTGCTCTTTGGTAGTACCAATAGTAATGTATATTATGTACCAACTTTACCTACGTTCCATCTGTTACAACAAATACACTGTTCCTTCAGCTATAGATTGTTTATACAACGACGTCGTTTTCTGGTCAACCACTAAAACAAACGACGTCGTTTTCTGGTCCATATTATATTTAAAGAACACAAGGCCCATTTATACTACAATTTAGGGTTCTTCTTCAAAATTGAAAGAATGTCGTCCTCGAGCTCCTCTTCCTCTGGCGGGCCACCTAGCTGGACCTCCCCTCCAACCCCTCCAAGTTGCGTGCACGGAGTGGCTGCTGATACTCTAACCTCTCACACGGAAGAAAACCCTGGGCGTAGATTTTTCTGCTGTCCATTGAGGAAGGTATGCAACGCACGCACCCTGTATTTGGGGATTAGGGTTTTTTGAATTTTTTTTTTTTTTAAATTCCTCTTTTATGCAGTGGGATGATTGCGACTTCTTCCAATGGGTGGATTTGCCTGAACCTACCAGCTTTTGCCGAAACAATTGCCAAAGCCGCATGAACTTGCAGACTCTCGAGTACGGTGAAGAAATTCATCAAGCACGACAAGTTGAGAAATCGTTAATCGAGAAACTGAGGTTGACAGAGCAGGAGTTGGAAGCTCTTAAGGCTGAATTTGAGGTTACAGTTCAGGTCGAAGCACAAAAGAAGTGGAATGCGATGAAGAAACTAGGGCTTTTAGTTTTGATTTTAACTGTTTTGATTAAGGTTACTTTTGGTTAATCAGTTGCTTAGTGGAATATTAATGGCTACCTTTCGTATGTGTTATTCTCTTCTAAGAGGCTGCCACGTGTAAGTTATCAAAATTCGTAGTTATATCTACTACTGTCGGTACCCCAAAATGTGCCTTCTTTTGGAACTCTTGGTACCCCTCTAAGTACTATTAGTATAGGCGTTGGTACTAGTGATTATTTGGTAGTACCAGAAGTTGCATGGAAGAGCTTGATGTAGCTGAGGAATGAGAGAAATTGTTCGTGAATGTACATAAACATATGGGATATAACTGTGTTTTAGGACATACACATGCAGGGAATAGATAGAATATACATAAAGTTAGTTTTAATCCACAACATCAGCTTAATCAATAACTATTGCGTGATCTTCACTGGTGCCCTCCATTTTCTAAGTAAGCCTTTCTGCCGGAGTGTCGAAAATGCCCTTCAACAACAACACCTTCAGCCCCACGCCGCAGCTGTCACCGAGCTTCTCAAGCTCGAATGTGCAAATATCCCCGGCCTTGAGCCGGTTGTCGTCGACGAACGGCTGCCACGCGCTCTTGCTGATGACAGGACGTTTGTAGCTTCCATGGTAAATGCCCTTCCATTCTTTTAGCCCGTGGCGCAATGTAACAGCAACATCAACGGCCGGCAACAACCTTATAGCCGTGCGGGGCATCAGCTGCATCATCACAGCACATTCCAGCATAAAAAACCATGAAAATATTTCATAAAATCAAGATCGGGTTAGAGAGCATTACCAATCTGTATCTCTTTGCAACATGTGTTTTCACAAGTTCAACCTCAAAGTACGGAAGGACACCGGAAAGGCATTCCGTAGAAAACTCAAAGGGATTTCCTTCATCAGAGTCAGGATACTTGATGTCACCAGAATCAGTATCGGATGCAGAGCTCGTCATGGGAGTTCTCCTTTTCGTTGCGATGGCGATAGGGAGAGGGAGAGGAGAGGGAGAGGGTGGCTGGAGAAATGAAATGAGGCTTGATTCAATTCAGTTTAACTATAAATATGTAAGGGCATTTGGGTATTTTCCATTCACAATCGGAGTCACTGTTGAAGATAGAGACGAACGCCTATTTAAAGTAAAAGAAACAAGGAAATGCCGAAAATTAGGTGTTTTGTCCTATACAACTTACTCATTTCCCACCTTTTTTATGACAACTTTAGTTGGCACTATAGACTACAACTGTGAAAATAGTATAATATCTTTATGAATAGTAATAAGATCTAGTGTTTTGTCTTATTCAACTTACTCATTCCCAGCTTTTTGCATGCACGAGTTCCATCCATCTCTCAAGGAATATTGACCCATAATCTTGCGTGTTTATATGGGGGAATCGTACTAATTTTGCAGTTGATATTTTTACATTTTGCAACATGCATTTAATTTAATTTATTTAAGGGGCAACATGCATCCCATATTACATGAACACTTCTCCCTTCTCGCCCTATGCACTTAATCCCATTTTGTTGGTTACCAAAATGTGCTTCGAAAATGTATCCTCACAGAAAGAGTGGTTCTACCGTAAACCATGGAACAAGGAGCTCGATCAAGCCTTCATTGATACCCTCATAGGCGCTTTGGGAGGGTCTCCCCAGTTGGGGAATGACCTACCGGGTGAAGCTCTAGTACTCGTGAAAGACAAATTAAACGCTACGTACGGCCTAAAGCTCTTGTGGGATGATGCATACTCAAAGTTCACTCTCTTGAGACGTCGGTACGATACGTTTAGATGGTTGCTTTCCGTCGATGGTGTGTCTTGGGATCGTTCTCAAAACTATATCTTCACTACCGACGCTGTGTGGAAGTTTGCTTTTAGGGTATGTTATACACATTTCATTAACAATGGTGTGGGGCTTTATGTTTATGCTCTATTAAATGTCCATACCTCCAGGCCAAGCCCATGACTGAAGCTTACTACCGTGAAGGAAAGCCCTTGTATGATAAGATGGTCGTCTTATTTGGTTTCGAATACGTTAAGACGGAGACGAAATCGATCAGCATCGTTGAAATATCGGAGTCCGAAAATGTCAACAAAGATGATGGAGAAGCGTCTGATGAGGTTACATCACCGCCGATCCTGCCCCGTCGCCGACTCTTCCACGACAGCGGAGCAACAGCAAGCCGGATATCCACTGAGTTTACGAACACACGCCCGCCAAAGTTGCCCGGCAGAGGAGGCAAGTATATACCCAAGGAGCCTGCTCAGCCCTCGAGCCCTGGATCCTCTCCGCTGATGTGGTGGAAACCATGACGTGTGAACCTATCTTAACTCATGTGTGTTTATTTAAGTGTAGCCGTTCATGTTAATCTTCATGCATTTTGACTCAATCGTCTGTTGGTAAACATGTTACTAAGGTGTCAATAGTACGTACTATAGTTTGGTACTATCGTCTCTGTTAGTTCTAGTAGTACTCTTTCTCTTATGGTGCTAGTGTTAATGTTTGTTTCAGTAGTACACTCTTCCATTTTATGGTGTAATGGTTATCTTGTCTTTCATAACAATATTGTTCATGTATGTTCTAATGTTACTATAAGTGTTACTAAACCTTGTACTAATGGCACATCATAAATACACGGCATAATTACATAGCATAAATAAATACATAGCAGGGGCCAAAATTATCTTGGTCCCTACGTACTGCCATTCACATACTGACATACCTGAATTAGTACTAAAAATGTTACTGGCACCAAGCCAACTACCGATAATAACTTATAAAAGCAGCACAAAAAAAAGATAAAATAGTGTGTTTGGTACATCCCACATCAAATGATAATTTTGTTTAAACAAATTCCTCCCCGCCTTTAGAACTGCAGAGTACTTCCATCCGTGCTGTATTCGTAGATCGTTTGGGCTATGTGCGTCCGCCAGCTTTCAATGGCATCATGGTCCATGGGAAAATCACGCTTGTCGCAAAGCCGGTTCTCCATGACCTTGAGTGCCAATGGGCCACAACTGCAGCTGTCATCCTGAATAATCCGGTTAGGGCCCATTGGTTCGAACTCCAGCTTCCACTCGGTGAACCGAATGGACTTACCCTCGTTGTAGTTGATGTACTTGAGCAGCATGGGAAATATGCGGCCCAATGGTCTGAATACCTGCAGTCTGAGCGCTTCAATATGGTCAGTAAACTTCGCTTGATTTGTGTCCCACAATACCATCCTGCCCTCCCTCATGTGAAGCACGCACACAGCCCAATGCGCGGAGAAGTGACACATCAATATCAGCTGGACAAATACATGAATAAACGATTAACAGATAGTACTAAAGGAACAAATTAGTATCATGTTGTACCAATAAAAGTTGGTACTAAAGGAACAAATATACACAATAGTACCTTATGCGCATCAACCCACTTCTTCAGCCCTCCCCATTCAGGCATCAGACCTTCCGCGAACATTGCCAGTCGATCAAGCTCCTCATCGGGCACAATCTCCTCCTCGTCAGCATCAGGAACCCAACCCTCAGGCTCTTTCCGGTTCCCATGCAGTTTAGCCCACACCTCATCCACAACAGTCTGCATTAATTGACACAATTTTAAACTTTTAAAGTTGGAAAAGATGACAAAATATACATATAGTGGAATATTATACAATGTTTACCATGAAGGTCGAGCCCATGACCACGTTCCTTGGGTTGGCCTTCTTTAAGTAAGCCGAACGGGGAGACTTGGCCAGAATTGCCACGAATGGCTCGACATGCTCAAACCCAAGCATTGTCGTCATGGCCTTGATCTCCACAAAGTACGACTTCTTGACTGTGAAGGGCAGACCAACATTTCTCCTAATATTCATCAAAGGAAAGCTAATTAGCTTGGTAATTGAAAACTATAATCATATTTTACATTTAGATGAAAAATACGAGACATGTATTACTCTGGAGGGTCGTCCATGGTCATGAAGTGAGCAAAATTCTTGCCCCGCACCTCTTGAGTCCGGAATGGACTTCTACAAACCGCCGAGGGAAATTTTCTCCTCACTCGGCGACCCGGAGGCGGGCCATGGGAAGAGATAATGGCCGTGGACTCGGGGGGGGGGGGGGGGGGGGGGGGGTTGGGCTGCTTTCGCGCTGGGGCTGTAGAGGAGGGCTTTCCTCATGAACATCGCGGCGGGGGGATCGTGTGGGGCTGTCCTCTTGCTGGGGCTGGGGAGGAGATTGTGGTGGAGGGCTTTCCTCATGAACGTATCGGAGGGGGGATCGTATGGGGTTGTCCTCTTGCCGGTGCTGGGGAGGAGATTGTGGTGGAGGGCTATCCTCGTGAGGGCGGATGGGGGATCGTATGTGTGCATCTTCAGGCCCCTGTCCCTGTCAGTGGAAATCAAAATATGTCAGTACCGTTACACACAGATAGTACTATTAGTACTATCAACCCTATTAGTACTGACAGTTCTAAACATTTTCACAAAACAAAATACATTCTTCTTACCGATGTTCCAGCCTCTCCCCCGTCTCCCGTTGCGGTCGGATCTTTGTTGTACCTTTCCTTGAGGAATGCTGCAAACGCCTCAAACATATCCACTCCTCCAAACAACTCTGTTTTCATCTTCTTAACAACCTCATCAGCCGTCTCCTCTACCATGCGCTTCCGAGATGTTTCACCAGTTTCTGTACTGGTTCCTGCTGCCGCATCTGCTGGCCTTCTCTCTCTTTCCTCCTTCTCTCTCTTTCTTTCGAAGCTGGGATCGTAGATAAGCTCGAAGAATGCATCAGCGGGCTCGATGCTCTTCCAGAACTTTTGAGTCATCTCGAGGAGCGTTGGCTCCAAAACTCCGTGGACCTGCAAATAACAAATTACATGAGTTGTATCAAAAACTGAATTAACAATGGTAAGATGTACAAATATATACCTGGTTGATGTGGGTCATGGCGACATCGCTCCATGATTTCTGAAAACGGAACCTCGCCCCACGTGGCAGAGCATCCGCTTTCCGTATCATACCGATGTGCTCCCCAAGAGCGGGAAATGCAGAGTATATCCAAGACAAGAATGCAAGGGAGTTCCCCTGCAAATGGTATGACTCCCCCTCGCCGCCCTTCATCAAATGCCGTCGAACATGGGTCAGCTGCCTAAGCAGGACCTGGTACGACATGCTTCCCCACGGGAACTCCTCCCATTGCTTCCTGTTCTCAACCAGCAACCAGACCCATTCTGGTACCTTTGAATTACTGGGATCCAATCCCAAAACAATAAAAACTGCCAACAAAACCTTGCATAATTTCAAAACATCCCCATCATCGGGAAGAAACTTCACGTCCTTGAATTTCGTCCAGACTTGGTTCGGCGTCTGAGGCACCTTTCCAAAGATACGGGCGTAGAGGGACGAGTGAGGTGTTACAGCGGGCTTGTATGGGTCGAAGGAGCTGCCTCCAAACCTCAGCCCGGTCATGAGGGCGAATTCCACCCTCGAAAACCTCACTATGTCGTCCTCGTCCCCGACCTGGTAAAATACAGCAGTGGGGTCTGGATCGGGCGTCCCTCTGACCTCTCTGGAGATAATGTAATGAATACATTTCCCAGATTTAACGATCGTGTCGGGGTACCTCATGTACACCCCGAGCGCAGAATTTTCCAAGGCCGTTGAAACGGCAAGACTGCAGCTGAGTAGCTTCTTCCGGATGGTTCCGATCAGATTCTCTTTGCCACTCATCATGACCTTATGAGGTACATCGATGAGGTCGGGCCTGACGTAGTTCCACTGCACCTGGTATAACATGAAGAAGCAGCCGTGTTTAGCAAACAAAATACCTCAAACAAAATACCTCAAGCTCACAAAACATGGTACTAATAGCAGTAATGGTACTAGCAGTACCAGATGACGCCTTTCAATAATGTGGGCCCCACGTAACCAACAACAAACAAATAAACAACAACGCGCCAAAGTGAAGATCCATAACAACCAATGGTACTATAAGTTACATTAGAACCAATCGTACAGATCCCAGTACAATCTAGACCCAGTACGAAAATTTTTATACAAATCGGACCAAAATCCAGTACAAATAGACCAAATGACAAATCTGAGAACAAAAATATTGGTACAAATCCACTACAAATCAACCCAAGAACAAATATTGGGACAAATCGGAGCAAAAATCCATCTGAAACCTAAAAAAAAAAACAAAAAAAATACCTACCTCGAGCTCGTTGTTAGGGTTTTCTGCCCTGTCGTTGCCGGAAACGGAACCACCGCTGCTTTCCTCCGCCGAGCCGCTAGCCTCGTTTGAGGCGTAGTCGTCAATCGCGGCGTCGGAGTAACTTCGTGGGGTATCCTCACGCACGTACTCAGAATCTGTGGACGCCATTTTATGTTTTGTCGCTGCGGCTTGGGGAGTGAAAAATAGACCGGACCGCGGCGGCGGCGTGAGGGAGTGGAGAACAAGCGGGGGCGGCGGTGTGGGGGAGTGGAGAGAAAAGACGGGAAGGCGGCGTGAGGGGAGTGGAGAACAAACTCGACGGCGGCGGCGGCGTGAGGGAGTGGAGAGAGACGGGACGGCGTCACGGCGGCGGCGGCGTGGGAGAGTGAAGAAGATGCAGAAAGCAGAAAGAGAGGAGAGGAGAGGAGAGGGAATGATTCGAATGGAAATGGGAGATGAGGGGAGAGGAGAGGTTACTTGTGCCAGTTGTGGGGATTATTCGAGGCATTGGGGGGGGGGGGGGGGAGCGGGAACCGTCGATTAAACTGACTACAACAGTGTATTCAAACCCTCCCTCAAATTTTCAGGTTTGTGATGGAGGGAAAGTAAGAGGGCATTTTGGTCCAAAAAAAAAATTTTAAGAGGATAGTAGACAAAATTTGTGTGTTTTTATATTTCTGACATATATTAATTTCAACTATTTTAGAATGACATCTCATTTTTTCCCCCAAAAAACTATCACTTTATCTCTTACTTCCTTTTCAATCGGAAATATAACAACTCTAAAAGTACGAAGAGAGTAATTAACAAAAATTAAAAGGTTGAATCACGGAAGACTCGAACTTGAGACATTTGACCTCGAAACATAACCCCTACCACTTGGCCAACTCACGCGTTAGAGTGATTTTCTTGGTATTTCCAGTTGCAAGGGAGAAACAAGATCCTCTCTCAAAGGCGAAATTTGTGTAAGTGAATGATACTTGTTGACCTACAAATCAATAATTCATCATATACTAACATATAAAGACCTTCTCTCTCTAACTAGTGATGATCATCACTTGGTGATTCACAATGAAGTTACGATAATTCAATAATATTCTTTTTCCATTTTTGTTCTTTTTCCATTGATTGACCACAGCATATATGATTTGGAATAATTAATGTACTTTGAATAAAATATAAATTCAAACTATAATTTGTGAAAATGGCCCATTATTATTGGGCTTATAGGGGACCAATTTAATGTTTGGGCCGGGCCACTATTATTGGGCTGGTCCCTTTAAAAAGCCCCAAGGGTAATTCTAAACATAGCCAGAAAATTAGCTCCTTCTAAAAAAATAATAAAATGTATATTAATTTTCGAAACTACCCCTCAGCCCCAAATATTAATTATGAAAACAGCAATAAAACAGGGAGGCGACTGAAGATGTACCTTTTTAAGTTCTAAATTTGAGGCTTAAATGAAATCAGAATGTGTTTCAAGATTTGGTTTTACCGACTTTCATGCTTAGTCAAGTATGCCTCCGTTGCGATTTAGAATCACGTAATCAGATATCCCAAGTTAAGATCGAAGCGAAAAATTGAGAGCAGACAACGATCTATAGATAACAAGATAAAACGATATTTATGGAAAGCGTGCTCAGGATAGCTTTCGAATGAAAAACACATACCTACCATGAAGCAACAGCCTCTTCCTGTATCTCTCAACCTGCATTTTTTAAATGATATGCGTATGTGTGTGTGTGTGTGTGGAGAGAGAGAGAGAGAGATGGACCTCCAATAAAGCTAGTTATTAAACTTCAAAACCTGCTAAAGAAACATTCACACCTAGTATAAAACAGTGAAGCGATTAAAGATGTTCCCTTCTCAGTTGGAACTCTGAGGCGTAAATGAAATCAAAATTTGTCTATAGCACGTTAACTCAGTGAAATGTAGTTTTACTTAGGGCTGGGGAAATATACCGAAAATTCGGTATACCGTCCATACCGTACCGAAAATTTACCGAAAATACCGTAATTAAGGTATACCGAAATTTTCGGTAAGGTATCATACCGTACCGGAAGACAAAGGTAAGGTAAAGGTATCAATTTTTGAATATCGGGGTATACCGTTACATACCGTTATCGAGGTATATACCGAAAATAAGGTATATACCGGTATCGCGGTATATACCACTATCGCAGTATATACCAAAAGTAGGGTATATACTTTAAATTATGTATATACCTTAAATTATGGAGTGAGATTAGAAAGTTTTTTATGCTCTCGTTGTGTTTTGAATTTAGATGTTTTGGATTTGAATTTGATAATATGTTTTGTTTTGAAGAATGTTGGAGTTCAAATATTTGGGTGCTATTTATTGTATTGTAAGTTTCTAAGATATGAATTATACATATATTTATTTATTTATTTATAATTAATTTAAGGTATACCGTGGCATACCGGCTTAAGGTATGGTATACCGAAAATAAGGTATGGTAAATGTATGTAATTTGCTTCATACAGAAATTAAGGTATACCGATTTAAGGTATACCGACAATTAAGGTAAGGTAAAGGTATGAAAAATTAACATACCGTCACTTAAGGTAAGGTATGAGGTATGACGAAAATACGAAGGTATACCGTACCGACCCACCCCTAGTTTTACTAACCTCGTACTTAGTTCAGATGCCAAGTTAAGATTGTGCTATAAATCAAGCGAAAATTCAAAGAAATTGAGATCTGATGACAATCTGAAGATAATCACGATGAAACGACATTTAATAGAAAGCATACTCAAGACACAGTTTGATAGCTTTCGAATGAAAAACATATACGTACCATGAAGCAGCAACCCTCTTCCAGTATCTCCCAACCTGCATTTATTGAAGTATGAGCAGTCGAAGCAGAGGTTATAACGGCATCATTCCTAGCTTATTAGGTAAATCCCTTGATGTTTATGAAAAAGTTTAAAGCAACGTAACATGTTATTATTAAGTTATAATTACAAACTTCAGTATGTGCATTTCTTACCAAATAATTTATATATGTATTTTCTATGACAAATGCTTCGATTGTCGCTCTATAGAGAAAAGGAAAATAGGTTGAGATGTGCGAGAGAGTTCCCGGGCCGGGCTCCCCAGCCAAGATAGGGGCCGGGCTTTCTCCAACCCGGAAAACCCAGTTCAAAATATATGACGAGGAAACGAGAACTAGAAAAACAAAGATAAAAGTAAGCAGAATATAAACATGTACTTGAGTAGCAGCACTTGCACCAAGAACCTTAAGATGTATGTGGTTGAGTAATCAGAATTTGATGGCCATAACATATGTTTTCTGATAAAAAAAAAAAATATTTTCATTATATATTCTAACAAATGATTTGAAAAGGAGGGACTGTTACCTTCTTCTTCGCCGCAGTTCTTCCTTTAGCTGTTGACAAGCGTTTCGATGATCTATTTCACATACGAGAGATGGAGAGAGCAACCAAATCGCGAGTTAAATAAACATTTATCGTCACATTTTTCTAACTGTTACTATTTCAGGGAGCAAAATGTTGAAAGAAAATTAGACTTGCATCTGCTACAAAGGAGGCAAATTTTCTGGCCAAGAGAATCACAGCCACGCTGTGGCTGCAGATCTCCGGTTGCTTGCAATCAGCATGCCGTCTAGGTTGCCCCGCCAAGATACAGGCTGTGATTTCTCAATGGAGTCCCTTAAGCGAGAGTGACCCGTCAAAATATCAATTTAATTCAATACAGCGAATATGTGATCTATTTTCCGTCCATACATTGTCTACAAGAGCCAAAGCAACATTAGCAGACGTGAAATATGTCTTACATCAGTAGGGAGTGATGAAGAATCACAGCTGCCGTTAAAGTTGTACGCTCGTTCAACCTCCATTTATTGCCTCACTCTGCAATACGAACAAAAACACTAGAATATAGCTGATTTGCAAATAGAAATCCAGTTATCTTTTACACTTCTCAGAAAAAGTAATTATACAGAGCAAACACGATACTAGCAATGATCTCACAACCTCTCTAAATCGAACCCTTTCTCAGAAAAATTATCTTAGGAAACATATTCTCCAAGCATAAAATCCCAATGAATGCTCAAAAATTTATCTTTTGAGTACAACCACCAAGAATAGAAGGATTCTCGATAACTCTAACTTAATTTACACCAATATTACAAAGAGAAGTTGAGAAAAACCTTGACAATCCAGGTTCAACGAGAAGAGGCAGGTCCCGACTCAGATATTTGACAGCAAACGAATCCTTTTGTCCCCCATCTCGCTGACTAGAATAACCACGTGTAAAACAAATAAGCAAAACATCATTTGCATATTGGATGTATTCAAGTAATTGCAAAGTATTGGTCTTACCCTTGTTCCTCCAAGTATATATTAAGATGAAAGTCCGGCTACAAAGAAGAGTTTTGTGTCATTAGAAATTCCGGAAAATGATTCAGAAGGGGAAGACTAATATGGTTGCCACAATTGTTCATTATTCTACCGTCATCTTCTTCATCGCGAGGCAACTTCATTTCAGCAACAAGAAAAAACCAATAATATCTCCTTTACAATTCTCTCAGCTGACATCTTCTTTTGGTCTACCCTCTTCTATCACTCTTACGTCCATCTAATAAACTAGAGCAACCCAGTGTCCATAACCTATGCTTCACAAACAAGATTACTGTTAACACAGTCACAGAGCAGCAAAATGTGGATGACGGAGAAATCAGACTTACAATCAGTGCAAATGAGCCGGACTTTGAAGCATCTGCTACAAAGGTAATTTTTCACACCTTTTACATCTTATTTGCCTGTTCCAAACAAATGAAAGACTGCTCACATCAATATTGATCGTCCGTTAACGCTCATAGAAATCTGAGGTACTGTAGAGATAATGTACAAAAGATCAACATATCAAAGTAAATCAACTTATTGTAAGATATTTTGAGGAAAAAAAAAGTACAAAACAACCTGAAAGGTATCAGCGCCATATGAAATCACGCAACAGTCGTAAATGGAATCTCAAAGTGCCCAACTACAAACTGACACTGAATTTGTTCAAAATCACACAATTAACAACTATCTCCGACCATAATCTCATGTTCTATTTCCATCTCTTTTCCGTCATCGTGCCAAGAGAGTCCTGCGCTGCTATGGCTGCAGATCACCGGTTGCTTGCAGTTAGCATGCCATCCGGGGTGCCACGCCATGATACAGTCATGGTTTTCTCAATCAAAGCCCGGACATTAGCACCCCATCAAAATATCGATTCAAATTATTTCAGTAGCAGACATTGCATGAACCTAAAAGTCAGAGGCCCATATCCTGCACCACTTATCACAAACACATGAATCAGAAGAAATTCAAAAAAACTTTATAGGATCATCAAGAAATAGAATTACCTTCACATGAGAAAGTTCAAAAAAAAAAAAATGCCATCTAAAATAAGATTCTTACTTGACCAGAAAGCAGTGCACCAAATCATAGTTCCTTTCTGGAAAGCAACTAAACTGTAAAGGAGATAGTTCTTAACAGGTTAAGGGAAAGGTTCTCAAGCATGCATTGTGATGCGGACATTGTGAAACTGGTTTATGTGCAAGATCAGGCATTAAATTATTCAAGTTTATGTTAACACAAAAAACCCTCAACTATCCCATGACAAAAAAAAAAAAAAAAAAAAAAAAAAAAAAAAAAGGAGATACGCCTTGCCTGCATAAAGATTTGAAACATGTTGTCTACTAAGTCAATTGGTGCGAACCTGCAGTATGTGAGCACAAAATCTCCTTACATGAGTGAACTAAAACCACCTTGTATGCATGTATACCAAAGAACTTTATGAGAAACAAAGTGAGCAAAAAACATATTAATGAAGCTAAACTGAATGTTTAACAGTAAGTTTTCATACACCTGAGACAAGAGTACCATATGAGCAGTACCTCTCATATGATTCACAAACTGATGGGAACAAGTGTAAGTTGTCAACAATACACGTCTGCAAAAATCAAAGCAACATCAGCAGACACGGAACTTTCAGCGGAGTTTAGAAGAGAAAAACTTACAAAAAAATTAAGTTTTAGTGAGAAATATACCTGAGATGAGAGCTTTATTAGGCTTCGATGATTGCAAAGGGGATGAACCCCTCCACCTAGATGGCAAAGCATGAACAATTCCTTGTTCTACTGAATAATGAAAGAAACCAAAGTAAAAGATTCAGCAATATTAGATGTTTGAAACCTACTTTACACAATCCTACCTTGGAGGTCTTCTTCAAGTAAGCTGTACAAGTACCTATAAATGCAGTCCATCTGCATGAACCATGAACTGATGGAAACGAGCTCTCGACATGGTAAACTATGTGATCAATTTTCCAACAATCCATGTTAAGAATCACAGCAACATTAGCAGACGTGAAACATTGAAACTTATAATTCTTAAATTGAAAATGCAAAGGAAGTTGAGAAGAAATTTAACTTAACATTTTAACTTACTTACTTGGACAAGTGATCAGCCTCTTATACGAGTGCGTAAGGTCAGTCGGCATTGGTCAAAGCAGGAAGGATACGAAGAAAAAAAGAAGGTGTAAGATTCCATCTAAAGAATGAGTGCTAAATTTTTGTTTGCAATCAATACCAACAACACGCAACCAATATCTTTTCAAGGCAAAAACAGTTTTTCGAGGAGAACGTAAAAGAAAATCCATTTTTGATCAAGAAGTGAACTTTTTAGCAAGAAAATTAAGCAGTTTATACACATACAAAATATCAAAATATTAATGAAATACATAGGACATATCCATACATAATCCTCGCTTTCTATGTGATGCAACACCATCCCAAGGAAGGATATGCAATGGATGTCAAATAGCTAAAAAACATTATTTATATACATAGGACATATCCATTCAAAAAAATCCTCGCTTTCTATGTGATGAAACACCATCCCAAGGAAAGATATTCAATGGATGTCAAATAGCTAACAAACATTAACGATATACATAGGACATATCCACATAATATCCTCGCTTTCTATGTGATGCAACACCATCCCAAGGAAGGATACTCAATGGATGTCAAATAACATAGCAAAATAGTAGATAACAAAATATTAACGATGTACATAGGACATATCCACAAAATATCCTCGCTTTCTACGTAATGGAACACCATCCCAAGGTTGGATATTCAATGGATATGTCAAATAGTATAGCAAAATAGTAGATAACAAAATACTATTAATAATATTCCATCTCAAGCAAGGAGATGGAAATAGATACACATTAGCATCAAGAACCACACACCAGAAAAAAGAAAGACACCCTTTGGTAAATCACTCACAAGAAAATATGCTCTCCATTTTCCAATAAATCCCCAAACCCAGAAAAGGAAACAAAAAAGAAAATATTGATACTATATATTGTATCATATAATTATATTATACACACGATCCCCCATATTTAATGTAAAAACAGAAGAAAAGCAAACAACGTAAACACGGGAAAGGAAAATTAAGCAAGAAAAGAACTTACACTGTCGTCCTCAGTCAACTTCAAGAAACCCCCACCTAATAGCTTGAAAGTAGTCTCTCTCCTTCGCACCAAAAAAGAACAGTTTTTTATTTGAATTTTTCCGTACCAAGAAAGAAGGGAAAGAAGCCAACTTGAAAAAACCACATAAAAGCTTGCAAAATACTTTCTTTTTCGCACTAAAAAAAAGAATATTTTTTTTCTGTTTCTTTCTCGTACCCAGATTGAAGGAAGACGCCAACTCGAAGAACACAGTAAAAGACTGGTAAAAAAGCTTGAAAATATTTTCGTTTTTGACACTCAAAAGAGAAGAGTATAGTGTTTTTCCTGTTCCTTTTCGTGCCCAGAAAAAAGAAAGAAGAGTGAGAAGATGCATAAACAGAAATCGAAACTACAGAAAAGCTTACAAACTTTTTGGCACTCAAGAATTCTGTTTTTTTAGAACCCAGAAAGGAGGAGAGTAAAAGATAGCAACTTTAGATCTCCTTCATTCGAAGTGCGAGGGGAGTCTGCTTATTATTGTTGACGAATGAGGAGGGAGGCCTATTAATAATGCGGAAAACCGCGATTAATTATGGTAATAATCCAAAATAAGTCGGTTTCGTTTCATACTTTCATATTCTGCATAAAAAAGGAAAAAAATCTGAAGTCGAATCGTCGCCGCGAAAAAAAGAGAGAGAAGAAAGAGTACCGTTGTGAAGCAGAATGAAGTGAAAACGGCCGTATATAATCAGGAGTTCATATTCTTAATTCAAGAAAATACTTATATAATTATAATAATAATAATTTTAATTTTAATAATAATAATTTTTTTTAATAAATACTAATGTGCTGATTTTAATTGTTATTGCAGTCACTGATCTAAAGAGAGAATGGTATGAAAAATTATACTCGCTTAGTTGTACTCGCTATGTCTCGTTTTACTCAAGTTCTTACATAATCTTATAATCGGGCTTGCTTAATTGTACACGGGCCCATTTGGTTTTATATATGTCATGATATTTGATATCCTAGATTATTAATTAAAGGGCTCCTAATAGAAGTGAAGCCCAATATAAAACTAGAGACTTTTCGTAAAAATATGACGCAACTTGTATAAATATTATACTGCACCGCATGTACAAATATAATGCATCATCCATCATAGTAACACACCGGTTAATTGCTCGTAAGTTCGTAACACGATCAACTATTAATGAAATCTTAGAAATTAAGATGCACAAACTCTATACACTTATGGAAAAAGTATTTTGGTCCGATTCAAATTTGAAAAAAGCCCGATAGGCTTGGGCCTGCCTGACTCGGTATGGGCAGACTTTTACCAGCTCTACTGATATAATCCTTGTTCATATACTCCTTTTGTTCACTGATAAATGAATTTTTTCTTTTTCGGAACGTCTCACTTATATAAGACCATCTTTCCTAAAATAGAAATTATAACTCAATTAAATTTAGACACATCACTTTTACTACACCCATCACTCATGTGTTTAATTCGTACACCGAAAAAAAAAACCTCTTTTCCAATGAGACGGAGAGAGTACAATTTAATAATCCCTCCGTTTTTTTTTATAAGTCGTTTTTAGCTCAAGCACACGAATTAATAAAACTTAATGACTATTCTTTATTGTTCATATTTTCCCTCGTAAATTGCATTTTTCATGTAAAAATAGATGAAATTATTTTGGAAGAAGAGATAAACATTAATTGTGATAAATGAAGATGATGAAAACAAGAGAAAAAGTGAAGAATAGTTAGTTGGAAATTGAAAATTTTATCTTGAAATATGAAAACGACTTATAAAAAAAAACAAAGACATAAAGCTAAAACGACTTATAAAAAAAAACGGAGGGAGTAATTATTTTCATATTTATTGTATATTGCAAATCATGCTTACGTAAATACCAACTATGAACTCGGGATATCTATGAATTTATGGATAACTTATCTTTCCGCGTTACTTGAGTCTTTGCTTATTCAAATTCAAGATATAATCATACTACTATTCAAGTTCATCTCACATTTGAATATTTGGAATATAATAAATGCACATTAAAATTTTACATCCCTACAAAATAATTTCAACTATAGTTAAACTCGAACGAATCAAAATTAATGCACAGATAATAAACCTTTTAATTAATTTCGAATAAGGAAAATAAAACAAATAACATGATTTTACAGCTCACGGCGCCAAATGAAACGGAAAGGCGAAAATCAGTTAGGAAATGAAGAAATAAAAATAAATAAAAAATAATAAACGTCAAAAAAGCAAGGGAGAAGAAGCGGAACGAGTCAAACTCAAATCTTCTCCCACCATTCTCTCCTCTCTCTCTCTCTCTCTCTAGCCGCCTTTCTCTCTCCTCCTGGGACCTCCTCCGCTCCGGCGTGTCCGGGTCAGATCGAGATGATGTGGAAAATCTACTATCCCACCGCCTTGGCCACCCTCCTCAGCTATGGCCTCTTCTTAGCCTTCGGCGCGTTACGCGATCGTGGCCGCATAATTATCGATTGGTGGAATGCTAGCACCGAATCCCTTCAGGTACGCGTTTGAAACTTTTCAATTTTCGCTTTGCTTCTCATTGCGCATCTGAGTTTGGGGATTGGATGCGTTTTTGTCGTGATTTTTTGGCAGGGCTATGCGCCGATCTGTTTGGGGTTTGAGGATTTCTACACTCGCCGTCTGTATTTGAGAATTCAGGTTCGTATTTCGAAAACCTAGCCGTTGGCTTGTTTTTTTTTTTTTTCGAATCTGTTTTTGTGTTTTTTGTTTGAGTTTTGGGGGTTGATCGATGCGAGCTGATTTCTGATATGTTATGATTTATGAATGGATGGCCTTTTTCTGTATTTCATGTCAACATGCTTAAATTCCATGTGTTTAGTGAGCTTCATATTACATTCATGATTTAGATATGAAAGGGTTGCATGTCTGTAAAGTTGGTTCTTGTCGCTCTGGATTGCTGGATAATGGAAGTCCTTTCATAGATGATGTAATATAGTCGGCTAAAGTGAAATATAATCGGCTAGACTGATTCCGTTGATTAGGAAAAGTGGTATAAGGACCCCATAGTTCACTATATGGAATTCTATAACGGTCTATCTACATTGTCAGAGGAATGGGCTTTGTTGTATAAATGCGACGTGGTTTTCAGGATTGCTTCAACAGACCAATATCAAGCCCTCCTGACGCTTGGATTGATGTGGTGGAGCGTGTCTCCAATGATAACAACAAAACGCTGAAGTAAGTGTCTAGCTCCAAATTCTCATTTTTTTTGGAGGAGGCATATGCTTTAAATTTTTACATTGATGTCTTGTAATTTGTTATGTTCTTTCCCACCTATGAGAACCTACGTTCTGATCACTTGATCATAATTACTGTATTGAATTGTATACTTTGTGAATATGAGGGGCCGGATGTGTTGAAGATTGAAATTTTGCAGGTTTGGCGTTTTAACATGAACCCACTATAACATGTGATCCTTACCTTAATGATGTTTTATGTAGGCGAACGTCAAGAGTTAATAGGTGCCTGAACTTGGGATCATATAACTATTTGGGATTTGCTGCAGCAGATGAATACTGCACACCTCGTGTAATTGAGTCCTTGAAGAAATATTACCCAAGCACCTGTAGTACTCGGACTGATGGAGGTAGATGTCTTTCCTCATGATATTACCCCCGTGAAGCATGTGCCTGCTTATGTGTATCTTGATGAATGAAATTCTATGGTCAGGCACAACAAAATTGCATGTTGAACTGGAGGAGTGTGTTGCTGATTTTGTGGGAAAGCCAGCTGCTATTGTGTTTGGGATGGGTTATGTAACGAATTCAGCCATTCTTCCTGTATTAATTGGAAAGGTACAGAGAAATAGTTGGCTGAATTGATTTTGATGTTTTGTAATCATGTTTATTCCTCACTTTGGACATTTTTCAGGGAGGTCTGATCATTAGCGACTTTCTGAACCATAGTTCTATAATCAGTGGATCTCGTGGTTCTGGGGCTACTGTTCGTGTTTTTGAGCATAACAGTAAGTCCGATAGCTTCCCCCCCCCCCCCCCCCAAAAAAAAATTTTATGCTTAGATTGCATAGAAGATTGCATAGATAACTGATCATAATCATTGTTCATTATTATCATTAAATTTTATTTAATTTTTGCCGGCATCATCTGATTCTGTCATTATTATCCCCCTGCAGATCCATCCCATTTGGAGAATCTTCTGAAGGAGCAAATTGCAGATGGACAGCCCAGAACTCACAGGCCCTGGAAAAAGATAATTGTTGTGGTGGAGGGAATCTACAGTATGGAAGGGGAACTTTGCAAGCTCCCTGAAATTGTTTCGATTTGCAAAAAGTACAAGGTAGATATCGAAACAAGATTCTGGTAACTGTATGGTTGCGCCAATTGACAGATTTCCCCGTTGTTTCATGAAGAAAAGAAATGGCTTTATTGTTTTGGGTACTTCACTGTAGTAGTTAGTGCAGTAATCGGTCCAGATGGTTTTTCAGGCTGTCTTTGACTGCCCTCTCTTTATGATATAAACTAATAACCATAACTCTATGTTGTAATTATCTCAGAAACAAAAATTTAAGCTCTGCTTTCCTGGCCTTTTAATGACAATTTTGGTACCACTTTCCTTGTGTTTTGGTTCTTCCACGAGAGCCGAATTTCTTCTATTCTACCTTTTCACATTGTTTTCCTTTTGAAACAGGCGTATGTTTATCTTGATGAGGCTCACAGCATTGGAGCTGTTGGGAAAACTGGAAGAGGTGTTTGTGAACTCCTAGGAGTTGATACTGCTGATGTGGATGTAATGATGGGAACTTTCACTAAATCATTCGGATCATCTGGCGGTTATATTGCAGGATCCAAGGTGTGTCTTATAAGTACCCTTTCGCGTGATTTCAAACATCATTGAACAGTTTATGACAGTATTGGGAATAGCTGTTAACTTTCATCTTTTATGTAGTCTTATTCCACCATCAGTTCATGTTAGTATTAGGCTCAATTAGCTTTGACTGACATTTCCTCCCTCCAGGAACTTATACAATACTTGAAATACGCGTGTCCTGCTCATCTTTATGCCACGTCAATATCACCACCAGCTGCCCAGCAGATCATATCTTCTATCAAGGTTGTTCTTGGAGAAGATGGTTCTAGCAGAGGTGAGGCTTTTCTATTATATAGTTTTAGTTGTTGCTACACCGCATTTTCAGTTTAATATGATGTTGAAGAGCTTTTTTTACCCACGCTTTTGTGAATTTCGTCAATATAGGGGCTCAAAAACTTGCAATGATTCGTGAAAACAGCAACTTTTTCAGGTCTGAATTGAAGAAAATGGGTTTTCAGGTTTTTGGTGATTACGATTCCCCTATAATGCCAATTATGCTCTACAATCCTGGAAAAATTCCTGCATTTTCACGCGAGTGCCTTAAACGGAAGGTAAGCATTTTTTTTTTTTGTTTACCTTCTTCTTTTCCTTGATATATCTTTCCATCTCACGTCTACTTTACTTACGATTTCATGAAAATACAGGTTGCTGTGGTGACAGTTGCTTTCCCAGCCACTCCATTATTGTGGGCTCGTGCTCGCATTTGCATTTCAGCTTCTCATTCAAGAGAAGATCTCATTAAAGCTTTAGAGGTTAGTGTTCCAAGTTCCAACTCATCTACCTTTTCTGTTCCAAGCTTCCGACTTTGTCCATATGTTATGAGACGTCGATAGCTAACGTGGCATCGACACTCTGCAGGATATCAGCGAGGTAGGGGATATGGTGGGTATTAAATACTTCCCGGCGCAGCCCAACAAACAGCAAATGGAGATAGGCGAAGTTAAGCTAGATTGAAGAAACACACACCTGTGTGAGAGTTTAGAATGGTTAAAAGTATATATTAGGGGGATTGTCAGTGCTTAGCCATATTAGAATGTGAAGTTTTGTTTTTTGTTTATTTTTCTAATTCTGGAGAAACTTGTAGCCAATATTATTTGCAATTGTAAATGTCATCATCTTCTTCTGCCAATTTTTAATGAAGTTTTGCAATATATTTTGTACGAACTCGTATGCACGTTTAATGATCAAAAAACATAAACGTCGAAGTAGAAACGAGTCATATCCAAAATTTACAAAACTAGACCCCTTTGATTTACATCGAACTGTTCAAGGATTTCAACAGAAAGTGAACACACAAAGAAAAAAGGGTAATCAAAATTTGTGGAAGAATTCAAACAAGAAGAATGTGGATAAACAAGAATCATTTAGCATCAAGGAATTGCAGGTTGTGACAACAAGGATAGTCATCTATTACAAACTGCTCTTCTAATCAATCATGTAACAGTAACAAACATTAAAAAGCATACTGTCCCAAGAACTAAAACTTTACTCAACTTTGCTTTTCTGTCCATTTGCCATGCATCTGTGGTGTTTAATCTAAAAGATGGAAAGGCGGGATCATTTGCGTGCCTCGATAACTTCATCGTACCTAATAGTAGCACTAAACTAAGACGACCAAACAATTAAACATCGCACCAGATCAAAGTGAAAAATTCCATCCCAGTTTTGCTCTTGGAGCAGAGTTGTAGAGTGCTGTATAAGTTTTTTACCAGCTTCAACTCAGTGAACAGGCTAGAAACGTCGGGAAGGCAATGAATCAGCATGCCAAATCTTTATCCATGATTCTCAGAGCAATAACAGAACTAAGGAAGGATACTGAGCAATAGATCGAAACTATGGTGGCCTGGGAATCGAAGGTAATTTGATGCTTCGAGGATTCATCACATCCTACTAAGACATGCAGTGGGTCAAAAGCCGGATCTCCTCTGTAAAGGCTATTGAAAGAACCATGAACTAATCAAGATGAGACCTTTACATAAGAGTGCTTTTCGACACTAGATTTTCAGTCACCTCTAAGTTATACCTCAAACGGATCTCCTAAAACACGACTTCTGATTGCTATTCCAGCCTCAAACAAATGGCATATAGTCAACCTAACCATCAAAATGAAAATGCAAACAAAGGCAAGTACAGAGATTTCACAAGGTTGAACACAAGTTCACCAATTACACCAACACAAAACCGAACACTCGAAAAGACAGCTGAAAGGCATAATAGAGCAGGATGAAAATCACTGTAAGGTATCACTTGAAAACGAAGCTCCAAAAGTTCTTATTAACATTGTATTACTGCAAATGCATCATATGATAACAACTACCAAAATCAGAGCAAAAATATACCTATAGTAGGTTATGATCGACCGAAATGCCAAGAGAGCATATGTGCTAAAAAAGCACCAAGATTCCCACGAAACCTAATCAACAGAAACCTACATTATATATGTAAAACCAAATTCATATATGCACTACCACATTCAGCAAAATGAGTATCCAAAAACTCCTACAAAAAGAGTATTGCTTTTCAACTAGGCACTAGTCCATCAAGAGAAACTCACGGGAACGATCTGTCGAGCTTCTGGATCGACGAATACAGCTTCCTTCGGACCCCAACTTCATTAATCCCCATATCCTTGAGATCCTCAAGAGTCAGCAATGGCAACACCTCATCGTCCACCCCATGAATATCGAACAATGGTGCGTATTTTCTCAATCCAAGATCATTCAGCCACATCCTCACACCAGTGTTGTCCACGTCTCGTTCTCGAGGCATCGACTCTCTTCCGATGTGATTCGAATGTCGATTATCCCTCAGTTCCCTCTGATTTCCGACGTGGTTCCCACCTGCATTTCGATGATGTTCACTCAATTGATTCCCATTATCATCGTCATCAAGCGAGTGATAAGGGCTAGAGGGATCGGAATCCTCCACTACCAAATTGCTGTTAATCCCATCAACGCCCAAATCAAAACCCACCTCTTCTTCGACTCCGTTCTGATCTTGATCCTGTTCTTCACTCTCGCCGCCACTCGACAATGCGGAATTCCCGATTTCTTGATTCCCAATTCTCTGGGATTTCGCCGGAACCCGGCTCTTCGAATCGGATGACCTAATTCTCTTCCTCTTGAAATCTCTGTCCACATTAGCAGCGCTGAAATTCCTCCAACTCCCGATCGCCGCATCGTCTTCCACATCAAAATCGTGCATCCTTTCTTCGCCCTTGCTGCGCCCGTTCGCGTCGCCGTTGTTCTTGGCGATTTTCGAATTCTGGGTTTTGGCGGTCCGAGGCTTTCTGGGCGTCGCCACGCCTTTCGTGGGCCTCCATTGCTGCTGAAGCTTGCGCTGGACGGCGTTTTCGTAATAGGGCTGGTGCAATCTGACGCTTGGCCGCCGCATCCGCTTCCCGTTCTCCTGCGGCACCGCTGCCGCCTCTCCGCTGCCGTTCTGCATTGGTCTCCCCGCGGCGCCGGCGGTTTTCTGCGCGCACAAACTCCGATCGAATGTAGTGGGGTAGGCAAAGGAAGCGCAGGAGTGTGTACAGGAAATTGAGGCGGTGTAGTTTAGTGAGAGAGAGAGAGAGGAGCTTTGCAAAGTGTCTTAAAGGCAGTATATTTTTTTATTAATTTATTCCCATTATTCTTGTGTTAATTTAATATGACTACAATAATTCATATTTTATTTTGAATTAAAACACATACCAATTTAATGCTAGGTTCTCAAAAAAGTTGTCTCGTATGTGTATGTTGGCTTAACAATAACAAGTTATATTTTACGACAAGACAAGAAAAACGAAAAATGAAACATAGATAGTAAAAAACAGAAAGAAAAATCCATGATTTATTTATTTTCATTAAATATGGACATATTTGTAAATTTTCATGCGCGAATATATTATCGTGATTTGAAGTGAAAACGGCGGGGATAAAAGTGGAAAATTGTCTATCATTAAAGGGATCAAAGAGGAAAATGGCGGGAATTTTTTTCTTTTCCCTCCTCTTTTTCATCAAAAGGAACACACACCAAAAAAGAGAACAAAAATTCAGCAATACTATCTTCGTTACTGATCATGTCCTGATCAAAGATTATACAAGCAAGAACCACTCTTCTCTGTACTAAATAAGTAGTTCTGGAAAATCGAGTCTCGGGCACTACACGGAACGTGGGGTCGACTGGGACTTACAGAGGGATCGTTCTAAATGCTACAAAAATAATTAAGCTTGGTTCTCTCTCAAACCAAAACATCGGAAAAGCTGTGTGTAATTCTCTTATAAGTTTTACCTAGATGGAACTGTACAGAGCTGACCGTGTCCGGGGTTGTGCTCCAGAGGATACATTGTAGTCCCTTTCACGTATTTTTGGTGCTCGACAGCAGCTTTTCTTGTGCCCGACACTCGTGCTGACTTGCCTCTGATTTGCTTGGAAATGATGGAGCATGAGGCTAAGGGATCTGAGGATCCAGCTCCAACTCTCCTGCAAGATTAACAGGGTTGTGATTGTGATATAACGCAATGGCTCGAAGTTGCATGATTAAATTTGCACAATTAATCAGACGAAACCAGAGAAATAGAGAAGAACTTCTATACTAGCTATAAGCATCGACTTGATTGTTGCACTTGCTTAGAGCAACTATTTTAGTTTCTAGTCTATTTGGCAAGATTCTCGAATAGATGACTAAGATAAAACATCATAATCAGTAGATAAAGAAATACAATAAAATATGGTGAAAATAAAATAAAAATGAAGATTACCTCAACAACTTTTCTGAAGCAATTCGGGCTGCTGTAATCAAGCTACGGCTTGGCACCGACTTCACAATCCGGTTTGGATCAGCCCTCATTGGAGAGTGGATTTTGATAAGCTGTAGGAGCACAAGCACAGAATATATTACTACTAAACTTGGTGAAGGTATACATGTAAGTATCACCTTTCAGTAGAGTAAAATTAATCTAAATATCATCCATCGCGTATCAACTATCAACAGAACTTACTCCAAGACATTCCATCATTTGATAGTAAGCCCGGCCATGCAAAGGGGTATGCCCTTTTCGAGACTCTGAAAAATATCTAGTCCTGAGATGAGCCAAGGACCCTCTATTAGGTAAGCATTATACAAATATGTGACAAATTAAGCAGCCTTTTTGAACATACATACCATTCTTTATAACCAGGATCAACAGTAAAACCATACATATCAACAGTGTCACAAATGGACAGAGAGAATTCAAGAGCCTTCAGCCCGGTGCCTTTAGCAGCTGAACCAAAGGATGCTCCTAGCATCAGATAAATCGGATTTAATATGGGAATTTCCTACAGAAACCAAAATGGTGAATTTAAAAGTAAGAAGAGCATTGCAATACAAAATTAATTCTGTAGTATGTTTGACACTGATACTATGGCGCTTCAGTTACATTTAATTTGCCGCTGCTTTTGTTATTTCAGGATGCTGTAAATTTACATGTTGATATGAAGGTATACACAGCTTGCAAAATGGTACTCACCCGGATCATCTTGTTCATGATATCGTGGATTGTTGTCTTGACAATCAAGACCTCCTTTCCCTTGTCTGTAGTTGTAAAACCATTAGTATGCTAGCACATAAGAATAAGTATCAAAATGGTATTATTATTAAAAATAAATAAATATTGTAAAAGGTGAAATATGTTTGTACCATACAACTCTGCGACTTTATCGAGAGCTTTTGCAGAGCCCCTGTTCAGGAGGCGAAATGTGCTTTTCGTACCAACATATTCTGTATAGTTCTGCACAAAAAACAAAGTAACAGGTCATTGGAAGGCTAGTCCAAGTAATTTAGGGCTGTTTCACAGTGCACAAACCTCTATAGGTGCTCCATTCTCTCTGAATACAGCATCGTAACTATCTATTTCTTCTCCAAACTTGTTGCTTAGGAGATCACCTGAGTTACCAATGACAGCACATCGACTAAATTGCCTTGGTAAATAAGGAGGATTGTCCGGAAGAACCAGAGAAAGTTTCTCCATGCACAGAGTTTTATTCTCACATTGATTCCTGCAGAGACAATCAAAACCTACTTCACATAACATTTTATACAGGAAATCTACATTTCGTTGAAGTATGTGCATTTGCAGCAAAGATGATTCAGAAGCCACAATAAAACCTTTCAGCTTCACAAGATATCTAAAAGTGGAGATGATACACTGAAAAAGCGTAGCTACTAATTCAGAACTTATGCATTGAAGATACTCACAGAAGTGCTCCCTTATTGATCCTCTTCCAAGCATATTCTCTCCATCCATTTGGCAAGGCATCAATGTATTCTCGAGTCAGAACAGTAGTACTGTTTCGTACCTGCAAAAGTCTCTCACTGAACATGAATCGACTATGGCGCCAGTTAGTTCCCAAAATAGAATACGGACCAAAAAGAGCTATTAAATGAAGGTGTTATTATTCGGGATACATAAACATGTCAACAAATCTTGCAAGATACAAGCTTATTATTTTGCAATGATGTTAGGATATTAAAGTTACACAAGCTTCACAGTTAGACAAGTAGCTGTATCATTCTGTTAAATAACACTAAATGAGTATTCCAGTTAGATCTTAAACGCGCAAAGGACACTAACCTGCTCCCATGTAGCTACTGCTTCACAGAGATTGAATTCAAACGTCAAGCCTTCAAATTCTCCCGTTGTAGGATCTTTCTATTCAAATATTTACCAACAGCATCAGTGAGAAAGCACAACTAAATGCAACCAGGAGTAGAAGATACTCGGTTTCAGAAAGTGTAGAGGAAAATCATGCAATTTAAATATAATTTGAAGCAAACACGACGGAAATTACTGAGAGCTTACCCATTTTGAGACTGTGTCACCAGGGAACTGCATCACAACCTCACAATCATCCCTACCTCTTACAGCTTTTAAACCTAATCCATTTGCGCTCTGCAAGGTATCAGATGCATCAGACGAATTATACAATAACACATAAGAGATCAGCACTCTTACTGTAGAAATCTAATGTGGGAAATTATAGTTCAGGTCCAAGATTTTCACCTTCAAGCACTACCAATTCAGGAGAACGACTAATCAACCGAGTCAGACACTTAATGAAACAATTAAAAAGTCTGTAACGTATATCTTAGCTTTAGAATCTCATTGATTTGGGTATTTCCACAAGATATTTTGTCGCAAAATTCAAGAAAAGAAGGAAGGCCATGCTCCTCTTTCATCACTCTTTGATAATATTAAGGAAGGCCAAGTTGACATAAACTGCCTCTAGGGAGTCAGCAGAGAAAGGTTCTTCACTGGACATGTTAATTTAACAGCAGAAAATCCCATGCCTAAATTCCAATCAGGAATGGCTACGACCATCATTTTCTCCCACTTCCAATAAACAAAGAGAGATCCTAGCCCTGGTTTACATAACATTCTAGAGAACAATCTATCTGCCTCTACAATCTAAACATATCATTTCAATAAATTATAGTTTCGACACCGAAAACTTTTGTAAGCATTTCAAACTTCAATTAAGTTTCTGGTACTTGAACAAGAAATCCAAGCGTGGCGTAGAGAGTACTCCGGTCAAAATTCCACAAATATTAAGTATAATCACGAGTACCACGAGCTAATACACTTCAGAGATCAACCAGAATAGCAAAATGAACAAGGAACTGACCACACATTTCTGGAAATGACTCTGTAAGGATCTCAACGCCTCCAGATCATCACTGGAAAGCCGAGGCGGCCCATCTGCACACACACAGCACACACATTCTCATTCAAAAACCCTAAACCGATCAAAAAAGCTGAAACAGATCGAACTCTGCGATTTCGATTACCGAAATTGGATACACCAGTTATGTAAACGAGAAGAGCTCCGATTCCAGAGGCTAGAGCAACCACAAAGGCCAGCTGCAGCAGCCTCATCTAAGGCCAACGATTCCTCAGATAGTATTCGCCCAATTTTGAAATGGAATTAACCAAATCCGAGCTCTCTTCTTCTTCTTCAATTGATTGGATCTAAACGCAGAGTGTCTCTGTGTATGAGAGTGTGTTATTCGAAGCAGTGTTTTAAAAACCGAACCGAACCGTCGGTTGAACCATGAACCGTCGTAATTTCAGTTCGCAATTTTATTCGGTTATTTCCGGTTTTGACCGGTTGAACTACGGTTCAACCGATCAAACCATGAACCGAAGGCCTCACCGGTTAGACCTCCGGTTCGGTTTTTAAAACATTGATTCGAAGGCGGTGCAAGTTATGGTTGTTTATTTTTCAATATAGCCCCACTATTTTTGTATAATTATAATACTGCCCCAAAATAATTTTTCACTATGACAGTAGACCCTCAATTTATGTTAAGGTCCATTGCATCTTATAAGAAAATTCTTCCATATAATAGAGAGATTAGATCCCATGAATATAAATTTTAGGTGAGTTGAAGATGTATAATGCAATATGTAACTCTTATAAAGTTAGTGATTTTTTATTTTTTATTTCCAAAACAGAAAGGTAAAACATTAGGCTATTTTTATCAATGAGTTTTATTAACTCTACCCTTTCAATAAGACAATTTTTTTCTCTCACCTACACGCACGACTCGCAATTTACTCGTATTCCATAACCTATATACTTTGTTTACAGTTTCAACCTAAAATAAAAATAATTTATCATTTTTATACTATCCCTCCGTTTTTTTCAACATGAGTCATTTCTTTTTGACAATTCTAGCACGCTTTTCCACGCTCGTTGATGATGGGTTTTAAAATAGATTTTTAAAGATTTTTTTCCTTTTCAACATACTATGACAGTTATAGTATCTCGTAAATGAAAAAAATCTTCAAAATTTTATTTTAAAACCCATCACCAACGAGCGTGGAAAAAGCGTGCCAGAATTGTTAAAAAGAAATGACTCATGTTGAAAAGAACGGAGTGATATTATTTATTGATTGGATATTGTAATACATATTTGGTGGACGCATCATAAAATCATGCAGGTCTAAGAATATAACCGAGTTGGTTTTATGGTTGTTATAGAGATTCCAAAACTGACTGATTGGGACCAAGTGGGTAAAAATTGCATGTGACTCAAAATACATGACAATGATAACTCATACGTATTGAAGACCGTAGATTATGATATACTTTTGTACTTTTATAGATATTATATAGATAAGAGTTTATCAGCTAAAATTTAAGCGACTTGTACAAATTGGTCACCTAACAATTTCATCATTCCCATTCGCTTTTTAAAATAAGTTATTTGACCAAGCAAGATATAAAAATTTAACGCCCTAATCATTTTCTTTGCTAAAGTTTCTTGTCTTGTACGGCTGACCCATGTTATAGGCTCGTAAGTAACCAACATTATCATCGACGAGGAATGTCTTCCCAACATATAGTAACATTTTAGAAGGTTTAATTACTGAGTATGAAAATAAGTAAGTAATAATGAATGTATTGAGATGATTGGGGTAAATAAGTCCAAAATCAATTCCATAAAACCATCAAGACCAAATAGTGGATTTTGTTGGGGAATAGCTGTATATAATCACAACATTAAGGACTAAATTGCAATAACCCAAAATTAAGCAGAAAGAAGTCGGGGGGGGGGGGGGGGGGGGGGGGGGGGGGGGGGGGGGGGGGGTTGATAAATTAACGAATCAATAAACATGTAAGATTGTGATACGTTCCATAGCGCGAAGAACAATCAGTGGAAGCAGGGGTTCTCATACTACAGCAGCGATCACAACCACCGCGCCATTACTTTCTCTCCCCAATAATCACCATAGCATCGGGAAATCTCTCTGTGCGAATATTCGATTTGAATCGATCGCTGCCTCGCTCGATCGCTCCGTAATCGGCGGCAATGGCGACTCGTTACTGGGTGGCGTCTCTCCCCGCCGGCCAAGGCGGCTCCGCCTCGTCTCTGTGGAGCCGTCTTCAGGAATCCATCTCCAAACAAGCCTTCGACACCTCTCTCTACAGAGTAATGTTTGGTTTCGCTACGTGTTCTATTTGTTCGTTGCAGATCTCTTCTTCAACTGCCGCTTGTGCTGTTTTTTTTACCTTTTCTGATGAGCTCGTGTTTCGTTTGCTTGTGTTTTGTTGATTTATCCAGTTCAATATTCCTAATCTACGAGTAGGCACTCTGGATTTGCTTCTGTCCCTCAGCGACGACCTATTGAAGGTGAGTTTTGTTCGGAAACCGTAGCTGATTTTGTTGAAATTGTTTCGATGTGGTCTGATTGGATTGTGTACCTTGTGTTGTCAGGCGAACAGCTTTATTGAAGGAGTTTCACACAAAATCCGGCGACAGATTGAGGAACTGGAGAGGGCGTCAGGGGTTGTTAGCACCTCGCTGACTGTGGACGGGGTTCCTGTTGAATCTTATATTACCAGGCAAATAGTTGCACTTATTGATTCTTTCGTTATGCACTGAAGTTGTTAGGGTATGGATTTGGTTGATGGTTTATGATTTCTGTAGATTCGTGTGGGATGAGGCAAAGTATCCAACAATGTCACCACTGAAGGAGACTGTGGATGGGATTCATGCACAAGTTGCCAAGATTGAGGATGATCTGAAGGTATCATAACTCTTTTCAGTTGTTATCAGCTGGCATTGACTGGTCACGTGATAGATTCCTTTTAGTATATCTTGTTTTCGATATGAATGTTATTAAGAAAAATAGCTTGGCATTGGATGCTTCGGAGGTGTAAATAGTGTTGGAGAGATTAGTAGTGCCATCTAACTTGCTTGTGACTTGGTGACGGAAACAAACTACTTAAGTTGCTTGGTTACCTCTAATGCACTAGTTGCCTGGTTAAATCCTTACTTCCTTAGCAGTTTAATAAGAGGTTCCAACCATATAATAAACCTTGAAAAATATAGATTTGGTCCAAGATATATGTGATGGGGAAAAGAAGTATGGATGTCATTTGATTTAGCTGATAGGAGTTCGGTGTCTTCAGATCAGTTTACAGGACCCTACCTCCCTCATCTCCAATATGCTCATTTTGTTAAGTAACTTTTCTAGGTTCCTCAACTTAAATTTATGACGACCAATTGTATGCATCATGCCAGGGCTGTTTAGTTTGACACTGTGATGCTAAAACTTATCCAATTTTGGAATAATCGCGTCAATGATATTTATTCAAGTATAGCTTATCAACCAAAGTGGCACGAGCACCTTCTTCTTTTATGGCATGATTAATCCACATTACTGAGTTCAGGTGTGCTAGGGTTCTGAATATTTCCGAGTATGCTTTTATCCATTGTTAGACTGTTCTAATTTTGGACACTTAATTTTATCTTTTCTTATAAAAATGGTGCAGTTGAAAAGTTGATAGAAGTTTTTTTCGTATGCATTCCTCTCTCTTACCATAATAATCAGTTTGATGAGATCTCCTGCTGGATTTCCATCACAGTTTCCCATTTTACATATTCCAATTCCAAATCACCCCAAATATCACCAACAAAGATGCTTCTGGTCAGTTGCCTGTGTCAATAGTGGACCATATTAAATTATAGTAATTCAAGATTTTGTGCCCGTAATTTTATGAATCTGGAAAATATGTTTGTAATTTAAACTGTAAGTGCCCGGGGTTGATTATGGGTGGATTAAGAATAAATATCTACATGGCACTACGTCTGGGGTCAGGTCAACAAAATACCCTCCTTTGGTCCCTTCTTATAGAAAAATATACATGTATGGTCTCTAGTTTCCTCCCTTTGACCATTACCGTGCATATTAACCATCTTGATATTACGTCACAGATTCGTGTTGCTGAGTATGGCAATGTGCGCAGCCAACTGAATGCCATTAACAGAAAGCAGGCTGGAAGGTATGTTAGTAACTTAAATTTTGACACGCCTGGGCTTGGGTTATGGTGGGTTCAAGAATGTAATGCATACTATTATAAATATTTATATGCTGACATTAGTTCTTCGAGAAGTATAGTCATGTGTATCAGTGAATGAATAGATTGTTATGTTTTTTGAGATTTTTGGTAAGTACCAAAAGCCTTTGCTTGCCCAAATGTCTGAAATCTATATAACTCTTAGGCTGATATGAGAATGCAGCTCTTGCTGGTTTATTCTGACTGGATTTTGAGAGTATTTCTCATGAGCACATGCTTAATCACTTCTACTTTATGTACAAGTTGTGGAAATAAACTTGGAAGTTGATCCTGTTTAGTGCATTTGTTATGAACTATATCAGTGTTTAGTTTCCAGTGAATCTGTCTTGGTGTTACTTTTGAATGTATATGCCTGTTTGCTCAATTTGTGGCATTACGTGTGATGGCGTGGAGTCTCACTCATGAAAATGATTCTATCCTTGGAAATAAGTGAGATTGAAGTTGTTTTGGAATACTAAAAAAGAACCATTTATGAGAATACTCATGGACGAGGAAAACATATAGATAATACTGATAAGTAAATTAAGGGCTAGTTTGGTAGCATTGTTAGGATATGGTGAGATTAATAAGCCCAAGATAAATATTGTAGATAAATCAAGATAAGTCATCTAATATTGGTGTTTGGTAGACCATGATCAAAACTAAGATAAGTTATGCTATGTGTTTGGTACCCTAGATTCAAGTTGTGATAATATTTAAGTTGACGAAAATATCCTTATACTGTATTCGGAAAATATATATAATTTCTCGAAATATCCTCCCTTTATTCATCAGAATAACCAATAATTTTCTCTAAAAAACTAATCAAGAGTCAAGAACATCAAATTAGTTAAATAAAAAAACTTTTAAAATATATTGTAAAATAAATTTTGGGGGGTGATAGAAGAATTATCTATTCACACTTTCACGAAACCTGGTGTGTTTCTCATCAAATCACTGCAGCGTAGCTCTCCATTGAATGATTCTGCTAATTAACCTAATTCAACTTGATTTTTAGAAGCATAAATTATAGGATTCATGTAACTCGCATCCAGCCAGTGTGTGTGTGTGGGTGGGTGGGTGGGTGGGGGGGGGGGGGGGGATTGGGGGGATTCCGAATTAAAGCTCTAAAATCATTCTAGATGCTTCCGATGATGTCGGAGTATAGGGGATGATATTGGATGATTGCAGATCTGATGCCTATTCCGCTTTTGCCGAAGGAGGAGACAAGGTAACTTCTCTGCAATCTGACTTCCGATTATGAGCTCGGAGAAGATGACATATATCAGGGATGGGGTAATTTGGGGAAATAAGTTTCAGTCCTAAACACTGTTCAAGCATGTTACTTTTCATCTGACCCAATTGGTGGGATAGAAAATCGTGGTGTAATAGTAAATATAGCTCGGGCTTTGATATTAACACGGGCCTGCGGGCTAATAGAAAATGCTACCAAACGCAAGATTACTACATATAAAATGTATCTAACTTGCTATATCCATGCTACCAAACTAGCCCTAAATGTCATCTTTCTAGCATGTTTGAATGCTTTAATGGCTTTCAGACTCAGGGCTGCAATTATTTGCTATATATCGTTTGCATTCCAAAGTAAATCCAAATTTAACAACTTTTCTGAAAATAAAAGAATAATTATTGACACCATCCATCATTATGTTTTTATCTAGGATCTGCATGCTATGTAGTTCAGTTTTCTGGGTAGGCTTCTGGTTGGTGTTCTTTTGGATACCCTTATGTCTCTAATAAATCACTTGAGATTACTTAACTTCTCTGTGAAACTTAGGAGCATATCAGTGATTTTTTCCCAGTACTCTGTCTCTATTGGGGAATCACCCTCTCAACAAATATTATCTGCGACATAGAGCCAGTATTTTAGATTTTTCTACACATGAAAACTTGGATTGAAAGTCTGGTGTGCATGTAAAAATCGAAATTCCTCTCTCTCTCTCTGAGACACACACGCACACACTCACACACTCACATTTGCATGAATGTACAAATCGAAGATTCCTGGTGATAATGCATGATTGCAGATTTCAGTAATGAATTGATCCTAACCAACTGCTCAATTATCTGATTCGAATGATTGTGAATTGCAGTTTAGCTGTTCGTGATCTTTCAAGCTTAGTCAAACCAGATGACGTCGTTTCCACGGAACACTTGACTACGCTTCTTGCTATTGTTTCAAAGTTTTCTCAGAAGGACTGGTTATCAAGCTATGAGACATTGACAACATACGTGGTAATTTTTAGTTCCTGGGCAATTCAGACTGCTACAATAAAATGCCTACCTGTCATAGGTTATGTGCCAAGGAATAAAGCAGCACCTTGTGATCATCAAAACATGAAATTTGGCTTTATTCTTCTTTTCAATTAACAGCTTGTTTAGTTGCCTTCAAATAATACCTTTAAAGTTCTTATATGGAAAAATCCCATCATTTAATTGAAATCTTTGTTTAGGTCCCCAGATCCTCAAAGAAACTACATGAGGATAATGAATATGCCCTTTACACCGTGACATTGTTCAGTCGCGATGCTGACAATTTCAGAACCAAGGCACGTGAAAGAAATTTCCAGGTAAGTAGTGGTGACCCCATTTATTGTTCTATATATTAATAAAATTTCTTGTTACTATTGCATGATAGTATGTATATACTTTCCCCAAAGCTCTATCACTAATAAGACCCCTTCACATTTGTTTTTTTTCTGAGTGATATAGATTCGTGATTTTGAAATCAATCCTGAGACACAAGAGAGTCGGAAGCAGGAGGTTGGAAAGCTGATGCAAGACCAGGAGACAATGAGAAGCTCTCTTTTGCAATGGTGCTATACTAGTTACGGAGAGGTCTTTATTCCCCCTTCTATAATTTTCTAAATTTACTTCTGTCAGGTGTAAGTTGTGGTGCTATGTGAATTATGTCCTCAGAGTCTCAATGTCTTGGATGGAAAAACAATAGGAACCTATGTATGGAATAAGATCTGATTTATTATACTGTCCAGCGATTTTCTGAAAATGTCCTGTAGGATATATAGTCCGGTTCTAATATGCATTCCTTGGAAAGGCTGAGTACATATTATGTGGAAATTTTGCTCTAGAGGGGGCATAGTTTGTCTGGTTCCTGCACCTTAAAAATATGTGTAGAACTCAAAAGGCAGTGGATTTAATTTGTGCAGTGAGATTCTTAACCGGGATATTCATTCCATGAAATGTTTGACTAGTTTATTTCGTTATCTTTATTCCATTGGATTTCTATTAGTAGTTTACTGGATTTTCCCCAGTTGCTTCATTGGATGTCTTGTACTTACAAGTAACATCAAGCACTTGTATGGCTACAAAACTATAAATTCCATCATTGAAATAGCTTATCCATTGAATACTCTTGAAATATTGGAATTTATGAGACAGTACTGTCTGCATAATCATTGTGCTCCCTTGGCGTCTGCAGCGTTCCAAAGAGCCACATGATTCATCCCATCTTCACTTACATAACATAAGATATCGTCTAACCTTAACTATAATCAACAACCTATCTGTTTCCCTTCAGTGCCAAAGTATTGCCCAGAATCGAATAGGTCCCGGAAGGAAACTCCATTAGAGAATGAGAGATCATTCATGTGTCAGTTGCGATTTGTCTTAAGTTACACTTTATGATAAACTGAACCTATTAGATGTTTTCTTTCTTACCTGGAATCAATTGCTAATAAGCCTTATAAATTAGTGGAATAATTTTGTGGCTATTATTTTTAAGTTGTGAAGTACAACTTCACTAGCTGTCCTCTGGAATCAAGGGCCTATTCTATGTTATTTCTCCACAATTTTTCTTTCATTTACTCATGCATCATATTAAAATGGTTCCAATTCAAAGTTTATTGTTTACAGAAATTTGTATGGCATGTGGATTCTTTTGAAAATGGATTTCATTCATTCTAATGCAGGTTTTTAGTTCCTGGATGCACTTTTGTGCTGTTCGAGTCTTTACTGAAAGCATTCTTCGATATGGTCTACCACCATCTTATCTGGTAATTATAATGCCTCTCTTACAACTTTCTGTTCAGTTATTGCAATACACTTTTTTCCGTCAATGAGGATGCCTCTTATGAATCATCTCTCTCGTTCTCTTTCTCTCAGTCTGTTGTATTGTCACCTCCAGCAAAAAGTGAGAAGAAAGTCCGGTCCATTCTTGAGGGAATGTGTAGCAATTCAAACAGGTACTACCTCGAGTTTCATTTTAGCTCTTCCTACACCTTATGTAACTTTTGCAGCCCCTTTGTTTTTGGATTTTTTTTGACAAAAATCCGAAGTTTGTGACCATGTTGGACTGTTACTCTATAACTAAATTTGGCTGAACCTGTCTGGTATTCTAGGATGATTTTGGATAAGACCTATGTCCTGTCGCCTCATGACTTGCCGTATACTAATTTGATTACTATATACGTCTATGTATATGTATATATAAATACCCACATGGCTTCTTGTTATCTTCATCATAAAACTTCTATAACCGTAAAGCCTTGCATGTGCTTTGAATGTGTAGCCGTTACTGCCAAACGGTTTTGAAAGGCTTGTCACCTATCCATCCGAAGCAGATGCATTGTTTCTGTTTAACCAACTCCAACAGTTCCTTCTAAAGGCCACATTGTTTATGGTCCCAGAACCCTTTCAAGTTGGATTTTAGTAAAATAATATACTGAAGGAAACTTTTGTTTCATCATTATCTTTTGTGTTGATGCAGCACATACTGGAAAACTGAGGACGAGGGAGGAATGGGCAGTTTTGCAGGCGAAGCAGATGCTCATCCTTATGTCTCATTCACCATCAATCTTATTTAAGGTGAGACTGAAGTGTCACTGTCCATTTTGCAAATCCATTATGTTGTTTTAATGGCCTTAATAAATACATTCTATCCTTGTATAATTTATAGTAAATTCCCCTATTCTTTTTCTTCCTTCAGAAGCATATGCTGCCTGTAAAACACTCACCCAACCTATTCTTTTTCGTTAGTTGCTTGCCAAACTTAAATAACTTAGAACCGTCTCAGCTTACTCTTTCCCCGAACTTTTGTTGTCAGAAGCTGTGTTTCGACGGACTTTATTATCAGCAAGTAATAAATATTGGTATGGAAATAAGCCACTTTGCTCTGCAGCTTGCATATTTTATCATTTATACTATTGCACTTTCTTAGCCCCGCAAATTGGCCTTAGTGTGAACGTGGCCAACGTTTAATGTTGGGGTGCTGACATCCAACAATGGGGCTTTCGTAGCGAGAGATAGAACCAAAGAGAATACTGTTAGCCTCTGATTTTTTTCTGTTTCTAGACCACTTGAATATGTTCAAGACATGTCACGAAAGAGAAGGAAAGTGTACCCTTAGCAAGTTGGCAAATTGACACGAAGAGACAGTTTGGTGGAAACGTCGACCCCTAGAGATGCGGAATTATAGAATTGAACCCGAGATTACAGGCTGATCTCAGTGATTACTTATTAGTTATGATTCGCTTATCCATTTGGCCTGAAATGGATGCAGAAACTGCGGTTGCTCATTCTCTATATACTTGCATTCTGTCTTTTAATATTCTTCGATGAAGTATGAAAACTGTGGGGGAGTTTTGTAGAGGTTTTAATGCTATGTTCTTATTGCTTTTGTATTTTTTTTTAAATATGAAGATTTTTCAATAAGGGGAAATGAGAAGGTATGCTGTCTTTTGTGGTAAGTTTGAAGAATTGAAATGTTTGTGAGCATGTGTATGTGGTATGTTGCTTTGTCCTTGAAGGGGTAACCTCTGAAATTTTAATTATGGCTGTGGTCCTTAAAGCTTTCACACACTATTTTTTTTTTTTTTTTTTCAATTTTTATTTGTAATTAATGACACTCATTCTTCCCATCGTCAACCTAATTTTGGTGGCCCAATCTAACTACCCCAGACATAACCCTAGGGCACGCTAATTAATAAATATTATTTTATTTCAATAAAAATCTCCGAAACGATACTTTCTTCTTGTCCAATACAACACCTACACGTTCATTCACGCACCGGTATGGCTCGAACTCCCGACTTACTGGTTGAAAGAAAAATATTTTACTAAGTAGTTGCATTTGTTGTCACGAATCATACTTTGTTAAAAAGGAATTTGAATTAGATGACATTCCAAAGGTTGTAAATATTTAGCTAATTCCATTTGCAAGGATAGGCATAAAAAAATACTCCCTCCGTCTATTTTATCATGGCATTTTATCATAGGCATAAAAAAATAGTACTACTTACATTGTCGATGATGAGATTATTTATATTATATAATAATTAATTTATTGTAATTGACGGGCTTATTATCAATGGGATGACAAGACAATACTTACTACTCAACATACTACTTGTGTCCGACCGATTTCGTCTATACTAAAACATTCAACATAATGAAATAGATTGAAATCCAACCCCTTTGTGTTGCGACAATACTACTTATTACAATATATAAAAATTCATATTTGATATATTGTACATCACCGTCATATGCCAATCCAAATGTTGCTCATCTCATTTATAGATGAAGGGGACCATTGCCCCCAAATAATCAAAATATAATAAACAATTGAAAGAAGGAAAGAGAAAGGAAAAATATTAGGAAGACAAAGAAGCAAGTAGGGATGAAGAGCATAGTGCATATTGAGACAGCCCATGCCTTATTTATAAGAGTATGTTTAGCTTCTTCTCCCTTCTTGTTCTAAATGGGCACATATTAAGGAGACAATGCAATTCAATTGCAATATTATAGCCATATGCACCATCCCATCGCCAAATGGAGCTCTTCTTAGCCTGCGGGCCCCCATCCAATTCGATCGAGATACTCCATCCGTCCCATTTTCATTTAGTCTGTTTTCCTATCCGTCGGCCCATTTTCATTTTTAAAGATTATTGTCATGTGTCCTACCACTTTTATCTATTTCACACCGTTTTTTTCTAAATAATGTATCCGAAAGAAACTGGAACAGGTAAAACGGGATGGGTAAAACAAATAAGTTTTTATTTTAATTAATTAATAGTACTATATTTTAGTGAAGTGGGTAATAAATTAAATAAGGAAATCTGGTTTGGGATTTGATTGAATGGGTGAGTGTCTTGTAGTTATTTGTCTGGATGTAAATATGTTGAAAATGACAAGGTAGATGGAATTATTGCAAGAAATAGACCACAGAATGGAGAATATTATTACTATTTATTTATTTCCCTCTTCCACACAACATAATTCATGGGTTTCCCTGTACTCAAACTTACTCTGATCATCACATTATTCAATCCGAAATTACAAAGCTTGCTCACAATGTTTCGAATTGTTATCGTTTATCGAACGTCATAAACGCTCTCCTACTATGCCGTCACAATTGACATGTTAATTAGTGAATCATTATCACATCAGCCGTGAACACGTTAGATATAGATATGGCTACAATTTGCATTGATACCAATCCACTATCTTTAAGTATATGTCAACGGCTAAAAAGGGGAAAGGAAAGGATAAAAGAAAGAGAAAGAAGTTGTGGCAACAAATGGTAATAAAAAAGACATATATATATGTCGGCATTTGTAATAGTAGAAAATTTCAATACTTTAAAATTTATATTCGTTCTTTTAATTCGAGTCACTCAAAGTTTCATCACCGTCTATTTACATATAAGTACCCAATCAAAGTATACTTATTGCCTAAAAATACATTATACTAAAAATTTTATTTAGTAATTATTATTATTATTATAATAATATGAAGGAGCAGAAATGGACAGAAATATGAAATTGTCTAGCTTGGATAAACACATGTGGAGCAATGGGTAGAAATTTCCATAATTAATTGTCCCAAAATATGAATAAAATAGAAATTGTGGGTCATCTCACTAATTGTCTTTTCTTTCTCTTTTTGGCAAAGTTGATTGGGATAATTTAAAGTGTTAGCAAATGGAGGAGCAAGATAGCCCAACTATCAAAACTGGGGTCAAATCTATTCAATTAAAAAGCTTTATTTCAATTGATTAAAAATAATAATAATCATAATTCAGAGGGTAGTTGATCATACAATAATTTAATGACTTGTAGTTATCAATTACTAGTATATACTAGTATTAATAATTCATGGGCTATATAACTAGATTAGACTTCTTGATAGGTACTCCCTTCGTTTTTTTTCAGACGCCCTGTTTTTTTTTTTTTTTTTTTTGGCTACGATAGTTAAGAAATATAATTAAAAAGTTAATATGTGGTGTGAGTTAAAAGATACATGTAATTTTAAAGATAAAAGTGGTGTTTGTTAGACCTTAAAAGGAAACAAGACGTCTGAAAAAAAACTTTCCAAAATAAAAAACATGACGTCTGAAAAAAACCGGAGGGTGTACTTAATTAAGGGGCATGATGTTTTTTTATTTAAATTGTAAGTGTTGTATCAATTATAGTTAAAATAAGAGCATTTTCTTTCATAAATGTTGCCACATGACATGCCTCCATGCATGAATGGTGCCAAACATTGGTTTTGTGTTTTTCCAAGAACTTGGAGAATCATAATTAATTCTTCTTGCCCAAATTTTCATTTGGATGAGCTTCTAAAAACAAGATGTTTCTTCATAATTTCAAATAATTTATCAGACAAAGCTTATAGAGTGTTTTACATGCGCACATATTGTATACACAGGAACAAACGCTCCCCTATTCATTATGAACGACGCTGACAATTTTCTCATGTGCGATTTAGTTTTCAGTAGGGTTTCAGTTATTTTTTTAGAGTTTATTTTAAGGGTGTATTTTTAGAATAATATTCATCAATCGTATACCAGATTATCATGTCAGACGTAAACACATTAATATGTCTACAATCGTAATGAAGTAATTTTTGGAAGTAAATGCTGGAATAAAGAGAAGATTGTCGACGAAATCAAAAGCAGATTGTGGAGCTGGTGTTTGATGAAAAATATTTTTATGCACTCTTTTCCCTTCAGAGAGTGGATGTCAAATCCTAGAAAATTCTTTCTTTGCTCCTAATTTTATTCATGTATCTGTAAACAAATTGATTGGTACTTCGCGTGCCAATTTGATTTATATGAATATTTTTTTGTCCGATCAAAAAAAAAAGGGTTAATGTCATTTAAATACACGAACTTTGGGCCGTTTTCGTTTTTTCCCATGAACTTTCAACTTTGTCACAAAAATACACGAACTTTCAAATCGTTGCAATTTTCCCATGAAATTAAATTCTGGTCAAATTGAATCCTAGTTGTCAATTAATTTGCATGACGTGGCCTTAATGGGCTGATTTGGCGCTGAGTAGGCAATGATGTGTCGAAAATATTAAGGGTTACTATCATTAAATACATGAACTTTGGGTGGTTTTCTTTTTTTCCCATGAACTTTCGACTTTGTCACAAAAATACAAGAACTTTCAATTCGTTGCAATATCCCCATGAATGTAAATTCCGATCAATTTGAATCCTAGTTGTCATTAATTTAAATGACGCAACCTTAATGGACTGATTTGGTGTTGAGTAAGCAATCACGTGGTGAAAATATTAAAAACGACGTCGTATTAATAATTGGGCAGCTTAAGATGCGACATCCAAGGTTTGCTGGCGTACGCGCCGTAAGAATATCACAAGACAAGTCATTCTCACAATTTGAGATGAATCTTACTCTCGAGTGCTTTGACGAATTGATGAGGATGTCATTGCCAAAATGAGGATGAAAGAAGAGGAACGACGAACCGGAAGAATAAGGTATGGAGAAGAAAAAATAAAGAAAAATGAATGACGGAGCCACTGCAATTGTTTTTTATTAATTGGAAACTATAAATTGATGTCAAAAGACGTTTTTGGCAGTTTCAAAACGATGTGTATTTTACCGTCGATCAATGCCACATAATTATAAACGGTTGCTACGTATGACACAATTTGGGGAAAATTGACTTTCATGGAAAAATTGCATTAAATCGAAAGTTCGTGTATTTTTGTGACAAAGTTTAAAGTTCATGGGAAAAAATGAAGAACAACCAAAGTTCATGTATTTAAATGACACCATTTTTGGCAGTTTCAAAACGACGTCGTACTCTTTACCGTCGATCAGTGCCACGTAATCATTCCGGTTGCCACGTAGGATGCAATTTGGGGAAAATTGAATTTCATGGGAAAATTGCAACAATTTGAAAGTTCGTGTATTTTTATGACAAAGTTGAAAGTTCATGGGAAAAAACAAAAACCACCCAAAGTTCATGTATTTAAATGACATTAACCCAAAAAAAAAATATGTCTACTGTCGGCTGAGGATCATTAATATAGTTATATGAATAGAATTGCATTTTTGCCAAGTTTTTTTCTCTTTTCTCCTTTGAAACTTTATTAGTATGATTAATGATTATTGACAGTTTTCATACTCCTTTATACCATAACTAATGCATTGGATTGCAATAAATAAAAATATGAAGAGTTGTTAGTACTTAAAAAAGACCCTCTACCAAACTCAAAGGGTACACACATAACCTAATAACCTATCAAAGTCATTTCAGTAAAAGTATAGTAAAACATCAAATCAAATATAGTTGGAAAATGTAGTACAAGAAAGTAAAACCCAACTGTAATTAACTGAAATAACAGATCTAGTGCATGTAACAATTAATAACATAACCATTAAATTACTAATATAGTACAAATATTTTTCTCAATACACATAGAAATTCTAATAATTAATCAATTCCTTTTACATGATTTTGTGCCTAAATTTACAATGATCCCTTCTGAGGAGTAACAGATGATCATCTGATAAAGATTAACTAATTTTCTGCCCCATAGATTTAAATCCACTAATTAATTTCTCTTAGTTCTTTATTCACCATCTTCTGGCAAACGATGCTCATCGAAATATTTCGATCTTGATTTCGAGTTCGATTTCCCCCTTACTTTTATTATATATATTACGAGGCTCTCGATTTCCTTTGCTCCTGTTTTTTAGCTCGATCAATACCTGAAAAGATTAAAAAAAACACAGAGAAAATGTTATTGTTATGGGCCTTTAATTTTTTTCTTTCTATCTATCAAGCACCTTTCTAATATAAAAAATCTAAAGGGTTTGTTATGATTCTTAATCTCAAATACTCAAAGTCAAAACACAAAATGATTAGGTTTAATTAGTGTCATAATCAATTAGCAAAAGGCCTTTTTGGATTCCTTGAAAAAGTAAAGCAAACATGAAAGTAGAGGATCTCCAAACTAAGCAGAAAAGGACATTAATTAATCTTGAATTAGCTCATAACTGTATTAATTCCAAATTCACCAAATATCTGTTTATTAATCAATTAAGAGAATTAATAAATAAAAATAAATATTGAGAGAGAGAGAGAGAGAGGGGGGGGAGTGCTAACCAGATGGTTGTAGGGCAGATGCTGGGAATTAATTAATTGATATAGAATTAATCAATGGAATGAAAACAGGCTGTTGTTGAATCCTGACTGATTGAGAATTTTTTGTCTATGCTCATCCACTTCCCACAACCCCTGTCTGCTTCCCTGCAAAATTATTTTTATTTTAATTCAAATTTTAATTAAATAAGAACATATAAGCATGATGTGCCAATAAATATATAAAAAAATATTATAGTATGTGACATGCATTGTATTGTTACCTGTGGGTGGTGAGGGAGGAGAGTAGTTGGAGCTTGGGATTGTTGAAACAGAAGATGATGATTAGCTGAATTTTCTACTACAAAATTATTATAATTATTATTGGCTGATATTGTAGGGCTGCATTCCTGCATGCTTGGCATTGGGGATTGCAACTCACTCAAATCCTGCATGCAAATTATATATTAAATAAATAAAATTAATTAGCAATAACTCATAATATATAAAAAATAATTATGGGTTAGTATTAATTATGAAATTTTATATTAATTTGTACCTGATCAGGTCTAACCATGAATGATTCCAAGTCAACTCCAAAGTCATAAAACATAGGGTTCACAGAAGCAAGCTTCATTGACAGAAACTGCATATACATATAAATGAAATTATTTGATATTAAGTTACTATATGGTAATAAATTAATGAAAAGAAAAAGGGTTTAATTGGAAAAGAAAAAAAAAATAATGATGTCACACCTCAACTTGATTTTGGAGGGACTGGACATAATTGATAATTTCATCCAACATGAGGGCCTTCCCAGTTACCTGTTTTTCCACATGAAAATGTAACCAAAATTAATATAATTAAACAAAAAACATTAATAATAATATTGGGAGAAAATTCTTGAAGAAGATGATTAATAATTTACCTTGTCACAACCAGGAACAAGAGTCTGTAGCAGCTTCATTCTCTCACTAATTCTCTCTCTCCTCACCTGAATCATACATGAATATATCATTCAACAAAGATTTTTTTTGAAATATTAGTAATTAAGAAGAAATTTTGAAGGAAAAAAATAAAAATAAAAATTTACCCTCTCAGCAAGGCTGTGACTATCAGTAGCTTGGCCCCTTCTAGCCCTTACATGAATGAAGCCCTTTTCTTCTGCACCTTTGGAATTACTATTCTTCTTCTTCTTTTCTTCATCCTCTTTAATTACTTTCTTCTGCTTCTTTCCTCTCAGCACCTCTCTCTTATCCTATAATCCACCAGCATTGGAAATTAAAAAAAGGAGGAAAAAATATATTAAAAAAATAGTTTAGGTAGAAATTAATCAACTAACCTTGGATTGTGCAGAATTTGCAGAAGAGGCTTGCTTGCATTTCCTCTTCTTCTCCATGGGAGTGATCAGGTTCTGAGTGAGGTGCTCACTGCTGTTTTCATCATGCTTTTGATCAGTCACAATTGAGGAGGAATTGTCCATGCTGTGGTTTTGGTGGATGAAGATGGTGGGCTGGAGATTCTTGGGGGGGTTGGAGGTCTCATCAATGGTGGAATTTGGGAGGAAGAGGGAGTCAAGGAGGAAAGAAGGTTGATGGTGGTGGTGGTGAAATGATGATGATGATGAAAAGGCTGCCATGTTTTCTTTTTGAATTTGGGAACAAAGAAAATTTCAGAAAGTGATGGAAGAGAGATCCTCCAGAAAATTGTGATGATGAGTATGATCTATACTCTCTCTCTCTCTCTAGAAAATATGAGATTGTGGGTCTGGTTTTGATACAATGTTTGGGAGGGATCAGGTATATATATATAAGAAATGGGGACCAAATATATATAACAACCTCCCCTTCGTTTTTTTCCCATGCAGTATAAATTTATAAGCCCATTCTTTCTTATGCAGTAAGTTTAAGCCACAATATTTGACTAGTCCTCTCTCTCTCTCTCTCTCTCTCTCTCTCTCTCTCCATTTAAGATAAGATTTAGTATAAGATATATACCAATACATTAGGTGCATGTTGCATTTATGAAAATTTTGAATTCAAAATGAATGATAACACATAGTAGTATTATATCTTTATTATTTTGATAAGCAAAGTTGGATAACTAGCTTCTATCTACAATTAATGTTTATGAGTAAGTGCACAACTATTAACTATACAAAATAATGCAAAAACACTAATGTATACACGACTGACTAACGTGACACTGCTATATCAATAAGTTTTCCATTTAGGGTTTAGTAGGGTTAGGTTTTTCTTAGTAGGGTTTATTCTTAACTACAAGATACATATACTTATAATAATTTTCTTTAACTATTTCATTGCAACGTCAGTCATGAGCCCATGTCGAGCATTCATATTTCTGTATCAATTCATTGATAATTCACTAATAATGCTGCATTTCACCCTCACACATGTACAGAATTTTTAACTCAATCAAGTACTCCCTCCGTCCCATTTAATTGTCCATGTTCTCCGTCCCATTTAATTGTCCACTTACGTAAAGTGAATTACTTTTACTCTCACAACTAATATAATACTAAACCCCACTATCTCACATGGCCTTGGTTCCTGTGCCACCTCCTAAAGGGACAATTAAATGGGACGGAGGGAGTAATATTATAAGAATTTATCTCATGCATGATTCTATATATGTATGTACTAATAATTATATGTGTTGGTATGTATATTTGGGAAAACAGAATAATTAAAGAAGGGGAAGGTAAAATCGTGAAAGAAGAGTAAATGCGATTTACACATAAAGCGTAGTACAGGAAGCAGTTTAGTCCAAACTGTGATGAACAGTTAAACAGTTGAATGTCAGTTTGCTTTTTTCATAAACCTTTAATTCAGTGATTTCAGTATATATTTATTCATTAACACTACAAGACAACAACCCTACAATAAAATTAAATTAAATAAAAAATTTCCTTCTTTAATTAATTAATTAATTAATTTTTCCTATATACCTCCAAGAGAAATAAATATTTTTCTTTTGTTTTTTCTTCTACTGAATTCGAAGAATGAAAAGGGTTAAATTCGCATACAAAGCCAAAGAGATAGCATTCACATAAGAATGAAAATATTGTGCTCCCTTCGTTTCATCCTATTTTGTGTATTTCTTGGATATATAAGAATGTAAAGTAGGATGTGACGGAGGAAGTATTGATTTATCGATCAAGCATAGTACGGTATATTAATGGTTCTTCTTATTTGTTGCATTAAATCTCTGAAGGAAGCATTAAAAATTTTGCAACAGACTGTGTAAAAATTTAACAGAAAATTCGTGTACTGGCTATAAAAGAAAACAGTCAAAAATCTAATTAAAGTCCAGCCATAAATGGTTACCTAATCAAAACCCTACGAGTTTGAGATCCAAGAACAATAAATTGCATGATTAGTCATGGATTAAATTATGTAAATATTCTTGAATGGAATCGAAAATGATGAATATACATCATCATATATGTCAACGGAGCACAATCGAGTGGTAAGGCGCTCCACCTCCAAATCAAGAGGTTGGGTGTTCGAAACACCTTGAGTGCGTATGTGGATGTGTGTGTTGCGTTTGTCTGATTAACAAAATAATATATCTATCATATATTGAAATCTCCTAATATTGTTATTCAATCCAAATCAATCATAACCAACTTTTTTTGATGCACAAAACTATATGTATGTATGCAAACTTTTGGATAAAAAGAAACCCTAGATTCATGAAATGGGAAATGAGATGCCATAAAAATGGAAGTGTGGAGTCATTGTTGAAGCAAGATTTTTGCCACTTGTTGTGATGGAGACACCATCATAGGTAAAAAGTAGTGTGTTATTGCTCTATGTAAATTGCACATGTCAAATCAACACAAACACACGTATATCCTACAAGAAATATACAGCGGAGATATATATCACGTACAAAAGACAGGTTCCGTAAAAAATGAGAAGTGATTTGGACCATGGATCTATCCACGGTCAGTGTTCTAAAAAACGCCGCCTAGGTTCGCTTAGGCGGCGCCTAGGCGCTAGTCAGTACCTCACCGCCCGACTAATATGTAATCCGCCTAGGCTCTATGCGATATTCAACGAACTGCTCTTGAAGCTTAATCAATAGTCTAAATGTGTTAATTAATTTACGTTTAGGCACACTATGCTACTCTATGTATAATTTTGGATATATAATTATGAAATTAACCTATTAGTTGTGTAATATCCCAAAATTTGAAATATATAGTTAATTAATTTATCTAGAGGTTCTCAAATATTTTAGAATTGATGATAGTAAGATATGAGTATTGAAAATATTAAATTAATATAAATATCTAAGTAGTAGATGTATATATCATGGTAGATTATAAATAAGAAAGTAATTAAAGTGGATGATTAATCATTATTAGAGATATTCTATGAATACATGTATACGTAAAATTTGTACAAGATTTAAACAACTAAATTGTGTCCCTACCATATTAATATATATTTTTAGATAATTATCATGCATGCAAACAAGATAGGATAAATGCATGAGTTGTTAATAGCTTACCTCCAATATTTACACGTCTCTTGCCTACAATTAATAGGCTTGTGACTCATCCATGCTATAATAGTGACTAATCAAGCCTACTAACCCTTTTCTTCTATATATACGGCCTTCGATAGTAGTATAAGATTATCGTAGCTCATGCATAAGTTGTCAATAGTATTTTCGACATTTTTGTTGAATACTCATAGCTTCGGCCTTCGGGGCCAAGGGCCAAGGATACTTAAATAAGGTGGGGTTTCTATTTCCAAAATATTATTTTAAGTTAGTAAGCTCTAAAATGTGGGTTTATCCATGAAAATGTTTTGATGCGGGATTACATGTTTAAGGCTCTTATGTTTACGATCGGGTCTTTCGGTTGGTCTAACACACTAATCGAGGGGCTGTGCGTACGATTAGATATCATTGGGTTGATCACCAATTGGTTCTAACCTCGAGGGGAGAACTAGTGGATGAAATACTCCATTGTCTCCAAACTATAGGCTCCATCAGAAAGGGATCCGGCAGTGGTACGTCCCGGGATCGGTATTAGTTAATCTATGGCTCCATCTGAAAAGGGATCCGACAGTGGTACGTCCCGGGATCGGTATAAGAGTAACATGGTAATCCGTATTGCAAAGGAAAATGAGTTTTGGTGTGCATGGAAGTTATATGATTTCTAAAACCCTTCTATGTATGCTTTATTATCATGGATATTCTTTTTTTTTTTATTATAAATGTTTTCGGCAAAATCCCACTGAGTGCATTAGTACTCAGCCCTGCAATTCCTTTCCAAATATTTTGCAGATTAAGGAGCTGGTGGAGCAGACGTGGCTAAAGAGGATTGTTGTTGTGTCAAATAAGAATAAAGCTTCCGCTACGCTTATTACTAAAGTAGTCATTAGTAACGATCCTGCAATGTACTTGGCTTCCTAAGTTAAATTTCAGGTTTTGAAATAAAATCTCTATGCTATACCTGAGTCTCGTTATAAGAATATATTATATATATTTATTTTAGTTACGGGTATTCAGACACAAGCCGGCCATTATGGGCTGTTTAGCTCAGGCGACCCCATAATTTGAGCTGAGCGTCCCGATCCCGTATTCTATTTAAAGTCTATGGGTATTCAGACATGGCGACCGACACGGGCGGTATGGTTTGCCTACCCCGTGGTTCGTGTTGTGCGTCCCGATCCCATAATTAATTTAATAAATTCATTAATAATATGGTTAATAATCCTAAGAAACCAGACCCCTTTCTATCCCCGCTTCTTATTTCCAACCCCTTGCCACGTCCCGGCACACGTACCTTCCCTCGGGAATTGGGATGTGACAAGTTGTCATGGTATGTGTATTTATTATAAATTTGGAAACTTATTGTAAGAATAATAAAAATAAGCATTATAGTTCGAATCCGCCTAGGCCCCGCCTAGGCTCCCGCCTAGCAGCCTAGGCGCTTGTTACCCCTTCGCCGCCCGACTAGCGCCTAGCGCTTTTTAGAACATTGTCCACGGTGTAGATTAACGGGTGCACTACGATTATGCTGAAAATGCATTATGATGATTGTTGCATTATGATAGTCTAGACAATGCATTATAGTTGTGCGTAGAATGCATCATTTTTATTTTTTTAATACTGAAAATTTTACTTTGTACCGGATCTCACCCCTATATATACTACTACTACTACAAGAATTGAAAAATGATTTGAACTGTTGATTATTGTGTAATCTACGTTGGTTCACTAGCATGGAGGATATACATTATGACGACTTACGTGCATTTTATACATATAATTGTGCATAAAATGCATCTTTCTTCTTCTTTTTTTTTTTTTTTTTTTTTTTTTTTTTTTTTTTTCTTTTTAAAAAAAAAAAACATTTTGTACGAGATCTTACCCCTATACATATCTATACGTGTAACCATTACATGATTCGTCGATCGAGAAGCACCTGGAAAAACATACAATAGTAGATGAGATTGCATTATTTTGCAAAAAGTGAGAGAAAGGGAAAAAGGCATAAGTTGTGGCTATTATGTTGCCATTTCAAGAAGCAAGAGAACTCATATAATTATTGATTTAATTCATTCGAAATCAAGCATGAATAGCATAAATTCATTATTAATTAGTTCTATTGTTATGCAAATGGACGATCGAGGGCGAAAATGAGCCCACTTTTGATTGAGATTAGACATCGAAAATTCAAGAACACGAGAAAAAGAAGGGTTTTTGATCGAAGATCAAAGAAAAAAAAAAGTGCAGGCTTAAATTCCCTTCACATATCTTCAATTAAGGAAATGTCTAGTCAATTCACCATTAATATTATATCATCAATTTTCAAATGCCCATATATGTTTAATCTATTTAATAAACCCCTTTGCATTCACGACAAAAACCCAAAAAAACAGCTCATCGATCGATCTAACTCATCCTTGCATGAAAAAACATTTCAAAGATAGTGAGTATCGAATACTCCTTTCGTCTCTGATATATGTGTCGTAATTCCCTTTTTGAGACGACTCATGTGTACATAAGTATATGTGTTGTGTCCATAAAAGGAAAATGATCGCACTCGCATAAATGAGACTGATCGTCCATTAACAATACGTTTACATATATATATATATATATATATATATATATATATATATATATATATATATATATATATATATATATATATATATCAGTTTTCCTTAAAACTCGTGCCAACTGAAATCTGATATGTATTTTATTTAGCTTCCTCCTCACACACTTGTTACATTTTGAATTTCTGCGTTGTAGTTAGGTAACCCTTCTTGTTTTTGTACGAGCGAATACGCTAACGATGAATGAGTTAGAAGCAACGATATCGATCATATTAGACGACATAACGTTTATTTTCTTCTTAATTTATTCGTGTCGATCCATCGGTTTTGAACCCGACATGCCATTCCCTCTCCAAATGAATAAGTGAAAATATATATGTTCAAAACTTGTGCACAATTATTGGAACATACAATGAAACTTTCAAGAAGAGATCCATTCAAATCCCTAGCTAGATTCTAGTACTAGAAAACACTATTGTACCAAAGCTTTATACACATGAAAAGTGTCATGCATTCTTCAAAAATATATTAATAAATATTATAATCTTTTTTTTTTAAAGCATAAATATATAGTACTACTGTACTAGCTATAGTGTATAATGAATGCAAAGAGAGAGAAGTATATATTATAATATTGTGGTTGAAAATAAAAGATGCGAAAAATGAAATTTGCTTCTAAGTTTTTTTGTAGCAACCAAAACGACATTTCTTTGATAATGAAATCACCTTTCACGCCGGCCGTAATTTATGAGGACCCACTTTTTGTCAATATATGATACATAATTGTAATATCGGTACGTAAAAACGAAGTCCTGGATGAAAAATTATCGACATAACACTGAATATCTGCAACAATGGACATATGAACTACGCCCAACAAACTTTTCGTATCTATGAACCCTAAACTAGTTGTTGCGGAGTATAAATTAATGAAACAACTCGAGTGATCGGAGACGGGGGCGACGACTGTTCTTTGTGGCCTCTTAGTATTTGTGTTCATTTGTTGTGTTTATAAATATAGTTTTAGCTTCTAGTGTTCTAAAAGACGCCGCCTAGGTCCGGCTAGGCGGCGCCTAGGCGCTATTCAGTACCTCGTCGCCCGACTAATATGTAATCAGTCTAGGCTCTATGCGATACTCAACGAGCCGATCTTGAAGCTTAATTAATGAATAGTCTATATGTGTTAATTAATCTACGTTTATGCAGACTATGCTACTCTATGCATGGTTTTTAGATTTATAATTATAAAATTAACCTATCAACTGTCATAATAGACATACTATTTATTATGAATTTGACCGGATGGAATCATCTGTCCCCAAATTGGTGTACCAATGGTGTCCCCGATATAAAATTAGTAAGTTTTGAATTATCTCTATTAGTGGTCATTTTAAATTTGGTAATTAGTGTATGTCAAAACTTACTAATATTGTACCGAGACACCATTGGTACACCAATTAGGGGACAAATGATCTCATCCGGAATTTGACAACAGTATTGTAAGAATAGTAAAAATAAGCATTATAGTCCAAATCCGCCTAGGCCCCGCCTAGTCGCTAGTCACCCCTCCACCGCCCGACTAACGCCTAGCGCTTTTTAGAACATTGACTTCTTGTGATAACTAATAACTTGGATTTGAGTGCAGTTGAGGAAACAACTAAGAAGTTTCACTTAACCTTCGGGACAAGACTTTCCTATCACTGAATTTCTCTCAAGATCCTCTCTCTCTCTCTCTCTCTAAAATGGCATCTTACTATTCTTCTCATTGATTTGACACGCTAAGAAGTAAGAACTGATCATTTGCATGCCTGATTTAGGATCGATCGAGTACGTGACATGAATTTAGGTATTTATTATTGCACATATATATATATATATATATATATATATATGCATATATAATATATTTACGAAGTGGTACGTGATGAAGTGAAATTAAATTACGATTAACAATAAAAAGACAAAATATATATGGACAAAAGAAGGAGAAGAAAAAGAAAACCCATCAAGAATTCTGCAGCAACAGCAACAGCAACAGCAACAGCGACGCCATTAAATTTGCTTGTTTCACGGAAGCTAATGAAACCGTACAAATCTTATAGATGTGGTCTGTGCTACATTCTATCTCTTTACGCGTAGAACCGTGTCGAGTAGAAGGAGACGACGGATCCATCAATTACTCGAGATCATCAGCATCCCAAGACGTCGGTTTCGCCGCATATATACTCGCAGATTTTTTTGTGTTTCAAATTTCTATGTCTCCGTACGTACCACCGTTGATCCATGTTGTACAAGCAGATTAAAACACTTACTAAAAGCGTCGCTATTTATAAAATTATGAGTTAAGAAGTAAAAATTCATAAATAAATGGTTTAATATATAATCCCTCCCTCCGTCTCTTCCTAAGTGACCCCTTTTATTATTATATACCTCACATATAAATATAAAAGGGGTCACTTAGGAAGAGACGGAGGGAATATATGCAGATAGTTTGGTCCAATTGAGTTGATCGAGTAAAAATAATGTGATTTTTACATAAGTAAAAGATACAATCGATCTTTTCAATTATTACAGATAACCGACACATTAAGACTGATCGCGGAATACGAATCGAGCTGCGTATATAAGTCGAAACGCTAGTGAGTAATCTAGAATCTGAATAGCGATGTTGCTCTAGCATCATGGTCCTATTTCTGTAGTTGAATCTCTGAAAATTTGATATATATATATATATATTCTGCAGTGTGTTGTCAATGAGTGACTACTCCCTATTTTATGGGGGTCCAAATTTCATATTATGCCTGCAACTGGAATGCATGCATGCCCTCATAATCAAAATTAAATAAAAAAAAATTCAGCAATATTTTTGTCCTAATATTTACTGCACGAGTCAGTTTGGTCTCGTATACTCCCTCCGTCGCATTGATATAGAAATTAGTTCTATTTTCGTCCGTCCCACTAATATAGGGATATTATCTAAAATAACAAAATGTGAACTCGTCAAAACCCATTAACACTACTTTATCTACTATCATCACGTTCGTCTTAATTCTCGTATCGGAAAAATGTTACCCCTATATCAATGGGACGGAGGGAGCGTTATTATTTTTTATTTAATTTTTAAGTTTTAATTGTTTGGGCCCATATTTCGGCCTTCTTGTTATTGGGCCAATTTAGGCCCATTTATTATTAACGAGGTCAAAAACGGAAACGTTATTTATTTTTAATCTTGAAATGAAAAGCAAATAAACGTTTTTTATGAAAGCGCGTTTTCTGGTTTGGATATTTTGATGTGTATGCTTAAACCCCAGAAATTTTGAGGCTTGCGTTCCTTCTCTTGTAGAAATTGAGTTGATAAACCCTAATTTCGTATGTGATTCAATTTTGCTATGGCCATTTCCACCGGCCTCGGAATTTCTCGCCTTCCGTATTTCGCTCTACGTCATCCTCTCCGCCACTCCGCTCTTCAGGTTTCTTCATTGTCTTTTTTTTTTTGAATTAATTTGCATTTATATGTTTGTTTATTGATCATCAGGTGAGATTGGCGTATGCTGCTTCGATTGAAGCATTCGACGATACGGAGAATGAAAAGGGCAAGTCAAAATTTGTTCTTTTCTGGTGCTAGTTTTAGTTATCTGATTTTGGAATTCTGCTTAGTTTCAAGTTTTCGGCTTTTTTTGTTGAGTTTTTCTATCTATTTTGGTGGTGGGGGTGGAAATGCAGCTCTTGATGGTTTGAGTGGTAGCAGCACGTGGAGAAAGGGTTGGAAGAAGTTGAAGGCCGAAGACCTTGGAATCAGTACTTCGAAAATTTCGAGGCCTACAAGAGTGGTTCTTAATGGCCTTAGGAAAGGAGGTATTTTACATTGAAGCTTAGCATAATGTACTTAGATTGCATTGTTCTTTACCCAGTGGAATGCTGTTACGGTGATGTGCAATGCTGTGTAGAGTCAGGAAGGGGAACTAAATATGTATCTCACCGTGCATTCGTTTTTGTATGTATTAGTTTAGTTTACTGCTCTAGTATAGGTATTTATTTTACCCGCCGAAGTGGATACCACACCTTTTGCAGATGTTATCAAACCATGTAAATCTCATTTACAGTTTTATTCGTGTCTATTCTAAGGATCTAATTATAGCATAAGCTTATGACGTGAAATCATTTATGCAGGCTTGTCACTTATTGCCATTAGTGATAGTTAATCTCTGCAAGGTTGCGATGTACTGATGTTCTCCCATTTAAACAGTTTGGGCAAGTAGTTGCTATCTGTTCTTAGAGTTGTTTCAACAGATGGATTTCTGTCTGGATATGTAGTCCTTTCTTATATCTAGTTGACCGTGTAATGAATCCATGAGTGTTTCGATGGACTCTTCTTGAAGCTTGTTGATTTCTCAAATCTATGTTTCACTCTTCCTTTTCTCATGTAGGCTTTGAAGTATATCTTGTTGGGGGATGCGTCAGGGATCTTATATTGAAACGAGTGCCCAAAGATTTTGATATAATAACCTCAGCTGAACTGAAAGACGTAAGTCTACATTGTACCTTCATTTCTATTAAAGGTATTGGAGTTGCTTTATCATTATGAACTGTTAGTCCTTCTTTATGCATTCTAAATTAAATAGAAGCTCAAGGTAGGTAAGCCACGTGATCTAAAGTCACTAGAGTCTCTTTGAAAGTCTTATTTTCCCGAATCTCAATTGGAAAAGATCATGATTGTTTTAATTTACAGGTTATGAGGACATTTTCTCGATGCCAGATGGTTGGGCGACGGTTTCCGATCTGTCATGTGCACATTGATGATACTATGGTGGAGGTTTGTTCGCTTTACTCATATTTTATGATTTAAAGATTCTTACTTTTTTGTTTGTATTGCACCTTAGACCCTTAATACGAAATTCTTACGTCTCTCGTAGTATTCAATTATGGTTCATATCTGAAGGCCATTTCTCTTATTCATGTCATATCTCACACGTCTGGAATTTCTTTTGGTATGCTGTTGCTCATGCAACAGTCATTCCCCACACCTTTTGGAAATTTCCATCCTTGACTTCTTGTGTCATTGCTCCACTTTTTGCCCTAGTTTGGTTCAGCATTGTTTGCCAAAGTTATCTGAAAAGGCTGGATTCCTGAAGCCTTCTTTCAAGCCTGCTGATGTTCTGATATCTTTTAGGTTTCTAGCTTTAGCACTCGGGCAACAAGGTTCGGAAGGTTTTTGGGTTCGGATCCTGAGAAGCCTGCTGGCTGTGACAATAGGGACTATGCTCGCTGGAAAAACTGTCTTGAGAGGGATTTCACGATAAATGGGTCGCTACTTTACCCATAAACTTGATAAGCATTTCCTCAGAAGTTGTTTGCTAGAGTCTTTTCTTTATTTTATTTTTCTTTCTTGTATCTCTCATTCACTCTTGCTATGCCAAGCCATCTTTTGTTTGGTTACAACTTTATTGTTCGGTGTGCGATGTACCTTGCATTATGCCTTCAAGTTCAATTATGTTATATATACCATATTAATTGATTTTTTTCCCTATTCTTTTGTCAGATTGATGTTTGACCCTTTTGCAAAGTTGGTATATGACTATGTTGAAGGAGTAAAAGACATCCGGAAAGCTAAAGTGTGCATGTATCTCTAAGCTGTTATAATCATAAAAGAATTATCCTTTACTGCTGAACAATGCATTTACGAATTTATTTTTTATATGAAGATCCGGACCATCAAGCCTGCCAATCTTTCCTTGACTGAGGATTGTGGTGAGTCCTAACTTTTAGCTTCCTGATACAGCAACTCTTCTTCATAATGGAATATTTATTTGTTTTTATGTCCGAGATTGCATTGCTTTGTGCCTTTATGAATTGTGAAAACCATGCCTAGATATGATTATTTTTAATTTAGATTGTTATTCCTACCTTAGTGGTTAAATTATTTGCTTTTCAATCACTGCTCTTTTATTTCCAGCTCGTATTCTTCGAGCCATCAGAATTGCTGCTCGATTGAATTTCAAATTTTCTAGAGAGACAGCTCTGGCAGTGAGAAGGTTATCTGCTACAGTTCTAAGGCTTGATCGGGTATCAAGAAGGCTTTAATCCTTTCATGGACATTTTCATCTATTCTAAATGATGTACCAAGTGATATTTTTGCTTTAATATAGGGAAGACTTCTCATGGAAGTCAATTACATGTTGGCTTATGGTTCCGCAGAGGCCTCATTGAGATTACTATGGAAGCTCGGTCTTTTAGAATTACTTCTCCCTATTCAGGTGACTGATATTTCAACAAAAAATAATATGCTAGTTAAAGAGCATTTGAGCAGGCTTTAATTTTATAATGTGCACATATTAAAAATGTATCTTTGCCGTTTAATGGAACTCAAGCGAAGTAGCTTTGTTTTGCAGGCGGCCTATTTTGTCAGCACCGGTTTTCGCAGACGTGATGAGCGTTACAACATGCTCTTGGTAATTACGGCAGCATGCTGTACAGTCTACTTATTTACTTGATGGATGCTGCTTGTTTAATTTTCTCATAGAATCCTGAGATGGTGATGCAATAGACTATCTTCTCTGTCGTGCTCATGTATCGTCTTCTTAATCATTTTATTTTGCAGTCCTTATTCTTCAACCTCGACACACTTCTTGCCCCTGACAGACCATGTCACAGTTGCTTATGGTAAGATTTGATTTTGAAAATTCAAATTTTCGTAACGTTATTTGGAACTCCGGTGCCATCAGAAGTTGTGATTCTCAGGTTTGCTCTTCTAGCATTTCATAAAGCACTCTGGGAACAGCCGAGAGATCCTCTGGTGGTTGCTGTGTTCTGCCTTGCAGTCCACAATGGCGGAGATCTATCAGAAGCTTTAAGCATTGCAAGACGTATTGATAAACAACATGACATAAGCTTTGGAGAACTATTGGAACCGAAGTACATGAAATCTGAAAAGTTGTTGGGTGAGGTTATAGATTTGGCAGATTCTATCCGAAGTTCGCTTACTCATATGACGGATGCATATTTTGTCTCCCAGGCAATGGCTAAATATCCGAAAGCTCCACATTCAGACCTTGTAAGCACTTTCTGCCTTTTTAGGCCCTTCTCTTTTCTTCTTGTTTATCTCCTTTACTTTCTGGGGAGCTACTTTCTGTTGCGCTGTTCTATCTGGAATGATTAGTTTATAGGTGAAATACGAGACAGTTTTAAAGAATCATAGACGTCTGCCATGCTCTGTCACGTGTTCACCATCTTATGCTTGTTTCCTTCGATTTCATTGCCATTTTCCCTTACACTTGTATTCCTTTCTGCAGGTATTTTTCCCATTGGCACTTTACTTGAAGGTTTTCAAGATGTTTGAATGTGTCGGATATGGGGGGGAATCGAGATTTACACCGAAACGTGGTAGTAAGATAGACTATGAGCTGTTAGCTATGGGGAGTTGTGAGGAAACTAGGCATGCATTTGCGAGAGTAGTATTTGATACCATTTACCCAATCGAGAAGTACATAGACGACTAATTTAGACCCGAGAATGAAAGAAAGCGAAAGCAACAGGAAGACCACATCAAGGCTCGCATCAACGCGAAAAACAGCCCGAGAGGAGACGAAGAAGTTGGAGAAACTCTGCACTTGTTGAATCAGAGGCTTCTGCAAATCTGGTGCTACTGTTTGCTCACTTGATTAACATCCGATTCCTGTTCCTTTTATGTATTCTGGTTATTTACCCATTTAATCTTTCTTTGTCAAGAAAATAAAATTATTCTCTTGCACAAATTTTCCATTTTTGTATAAATGTTGTTTTATCATTTTTTTTTAATTAAAAAAGATCAATTGAAGCAAAGCAAGTAATACTAATACCTAAAAAAGCTGTAACTCGATGTTACCAACGTAAATTGGTTTGTCAATGGACTCACTTTGCAAGAATTAATCACCTTGCAAGAATTATTTCATAATCTATCATAGTACATGACAAAAACGATACTATCTCCGTCCTTTGTTCCGCTGGTAATAAGTTCACTGAATAATCAACTCGTGGTTATATAAGTAGATTTGTTATCAACGGAACGGTTGCATCCTATATGACTCTTTGTCTCTCACTTTTTTGCAGGAGCTGGAGCACCACCACCAGTAGTAGGCCTAAAACAGCAAATCACTCATCATCATTGGAAAAATTTCACTAGAAAAGGAATTGATGAAGAAGCCACAAGGTTACTTACAGTCCAACGAAGACCTTGAACGCGTCGTAGATCCCCCATTGTGCCCCGGTGAGGGTTCCGATCATCACGATACGGAGAGGGAGGCCTCGTGTGCACAGTCCCCATAACCCGAGCTTATTCACAGCCTAATCAAGCATCAAAAGAAAGGTCACAAAGTGTTCATAAATTAGTCGGGTCGAATTTGAAGCGGAAATGGTACTGACGTCGCCGACTGTGGCTCCTTTGGCGTTGTTGAGGAAGGAGACCAAGTTATCAGCAGGGTGAGAGACAATGGCACAGAATACTCCAGCAATGTATCCACCTGCAAAACTCACTCCCAGCTGCAGCCTCTTGCTGCACTGGTCCTTCGGGACCGGGATCGCGTTCTTGTAGATGGCCTCGACTATGTTCTCGAAGGTGGAAAACTTCATCATCGTATCTGCAGCCAGTTCAATACAGCTCTGTCATGATCCTTAACCAAGCAGAGCTATTTGGATTTCGGCTCGATAAAATATTACTCTCTTCGTCTTATAGATAATGCCCTTTTTTCTTTTGAGTCAGAAATTCAAATGCAATAATTTCAAATGTTAATCAAGTAAATAAAGCTCGACGTGACACTACTACTATCATATTCGACTCGACTCAGCTCAATGACACTCATAACGTCTCTAATTCAAATAAAGCAAACGATGAGACTTACATGGAATTTGCCTTCCCCAAAGTGGAACAATACCCTTATAAAGGCTGCAACAAAACACACACATATAGCAATATTTCGAGATATCACACCAAAATGCAATAAACGATAAAAAACAAAAGAAGAAGGCTTTTCGTACCCTGCCGCTCCTTCGGCTCGGATGAACTTGGGGAGGCCATCGGACATGCCCCGGGCGAACCCCGGCTGGGTCTGGACCCGGACCTTAACGGCCTCGAAGGGGCAGAGGGCGACGTCGGCGATGACCTCGGCGGAGGCGGAGCCGGCGAGGAAGATGAAGGTCTTGTACTTGGCGGCGTTCTCGGGTCCGGCGAGGTCGGAGTAGTACTTCTTGAAGAACTCGTAGAAGCCGAACTTGCAGGCGCCCTGGGCGCTGTAGCCGAGCAGGGTCGGGACCCAGCCTCGGAAGAAGCCCTTGACGCCTTGCTCCCGAAGCAGAAGCCCGAAGCCGGAGCTGATGCTCTTGTACTTGGCCGGATTTATCTGCATGTTGCACTTGACCAGATCGAGTGGGGTCACCGCCATGTGGGTCACGCCGCAGCTGAATATCCCGCCGGCGGTGCAGGCGGCGTAGTACGCCGGGGAGAACAGCGGGATCTTGCTCTCGGCCGGTGCCTGGATCATGAATGACGGCGGCGGAGGTCGAGTCCTTTTGATCTGGGAGGCCGGAGTTTCGTATAGGGAGGTCGGGATCCATGGCAGCCGGGACGGGGGCTCCGGGAAAACCATTTTTGTTTTATTTATTTATTATTTTTTGTTTTGTTTTCCTTGATTTTTGCAGCGTTTGTATGAATTTTCCTGTGTTTTGATGGATTTTATGAGAGAGAAGAAGAGCGAGAAAGAGTAAAAGGAGTAATGCATGGTGATGAGTGGTTTGTGTTTCGAGGGTGGTAACTGAATTTTCTCCTCCGTTTACGCTTTCTCGCTGTTTCTGTTTAGTATTTCCTTTTTGGTACTATCAAATTAGCCTAAATTCGGTATTTTGGCAAGAAAAAAGCCAAAATAAAATAACTTATACAGACATCGACAGATAATTGTCACGTTATTTTGATTTCTTGAATAACTTGACGATATATTTAGGATGCGATCATCCAATTATATAAATGCGAAAATAAAATAGAAGATCCGAATCGCCGAAACAAAACTGACAAATGTACCTCTCGTTGGGCCTCCGGCCCAAATCATGATGTTTTTTACCCCAAATTGTTGCTGCCGTTAAATTCAATGTTTTAAAAACCGAACCAAGGTCGAACCATAGTTTTTTCGATTGAACCGTGATTCAACCAGCTAAAATTGGAAATAATCGAAAAAACATCACGAATCGAAATTATGAACGGTTCATAGTTCAACCGGGTTCAATCGGCGGTTTGGTTCAGTTTTTAAAACTGGTTGAACTACAGTTTACTCTGATAGAAAGAGTCAAACCTTTCACTTTCTAATTAATCTTAATCAACATTAATAAAATTAAACTAAATCATATTACCGCATTGATCGGATTAAGCAAAATTTCAACGGAGTTAATACCAAAATCCCACATTATTCAATATTCATTTTAAAAAAATATTATTTCGAGGTCAGAGGCATTTCCTCCGCCAATCACAGGCCTCCACGTCGTCAAATTTATTTGTACGAATTCAATTAAATTTACCAAATTATTTTTCCCTTGAGAAAATATTTAAGACTACCGCTCTCGCCTTTCCCGTTCGTTGTCCGTATCACCGCTGCGATTCGTAAACGTTCACTCTACCGGCGACGGTACCGGTGCGGCCGCTGTATAGCACGGCTCTGGTACCACCGATTCTCTCTCTCTCTAGGCTCTAACTGCTTGATGGAAACTAATTGCTTTGTTTTTGTTTTCAGTAGCTGTGTGCTTAGTTTGATGCTGTAATTTTCGTGACAATGTGTGTTTCTGCGTTTGTCAGATCGATTTGTGGAGGAGAAGAGGTTGGTTTTCTCTCTCTAAGGAGCCGGAGTTTCGGCTGCGCACCTCAGGTTTGTTCGTTTCCGTGATGCATTGTGTGATTTTCTGGTGAATTTTAGCTGTTGAGACTGTTCCTTGATTTATGTGCTTTTTTCTGGGTGTTTTTTAGGGTGTGTTGAGTTGAATTGATTTGGACTGAGTTGGAGTGGTGTTTATTGATAGAGAGAGTGTGGTTTTGTTACTGATCGGGGGTTTAAGGTAGTGTTGGAAAAATGGCGACTCCGGGAGGGCCGAGACCGGGTGGTTTCCCTCCCAATTACAACCCTGATTCACTTGCTAGTAACATTCAAAATCTGAATATTAATCAGCCTAATCAGCAGCAATGGAGTAATGCCGGTGGTAGTGGTGCCCCTAGGACTTCCGGCGCATCTCCTTTTGGTCAACCGCCTCCGCCTTTTGCTGCTGGCCAACCACGCCCGCCCCCACCTGGTGTGTTTCCGAGGGGCTGGGCCCCTAATATGGATCCGAGACAAAGTACATCGTCACCTCCGGATGTGATGTCGACTAGACCGACTGGCCCCACGCCAGTATCTCAGCCTCCTCCCTTTGCTTCAAGACCTCCCCCTTCGGGTGTTTTGCCACCATCCATGGGAAGACCTTCTGCCCCCCCTAATGGTGCAGCTGGTTTTCGTCCTCAAATGACCTCCAATGGTAATGGACCACCTTCATATATCCCCGATGGGATAGTGGCTCCGCCTCCAATGGGTAGTGTTGGGCCGAGGCCTTCAGTGGGACCAGCTCAACCTCCTACTATGATGCCATCTTCTCAGCCTCTACAAACTCGTCCTGGACTTGGTAGTCCTCATGCTGCGGAATCATCTTCTGCCAGTCCTCCATTTTCAGCCCATCCACAAGGTCCACCGTTTTCAGGTCCTCCTCAAAGCATGCCACCTCCTCCAGGTTCTTTGCCATTTCCACCACCACCACCTCGGGGAGCAGTTCCATCTTCAGACCATCCACAAGGTCCACTGTTTTCAGGTCCACCTCAAAGCATGCCACCTCCTCCAGGTTCTTTGCCATTTCCACCACCACCTCGGGGAGCAGTTCCTTCTTCAGGCAATCTTTATGGCATGCAGACGTGGCAGCAGCATCCGCCGCAGGTAACCTTTTGAACTACATACTTGCCAGGAAGATTCATTATTTTCTTACTCTTTCTCGATTCTTCATTTTCATGTCTCATAGCCTGAAGAGTCATACTTACTCAAAACGATGCTTGTTTAAAATGTGTTATTGGACTACTTGTGTGCCTGACCAAAGCTATTGACTATATAATGTGACAAATATGCTTTAGCAGTATACTATGGTAGTTTATTGGAACTAAATTATGCAATCTTTGCTACACGAGTATGCTACTAGAATTTGCTATGTACCAAACCACATGAGTGCTTTTACAGTTGACTGAACTGAAGCCAGCCCATTAGAACTAGTTAAGTATGATGTAGCATTCTTGTCTTTGGCTGTTTAGTTGTAGGCGGTACGACTTAATAGAATCTGGTGCTTGTTTAAGAACTTCTACTTTCAGCATCTGTTTATTCGAGAATTTGGAGTTCCCAATTTTAGACCCCTTTCAACAAATGGTGTGAGAATTTCTGTCTCTCAAAAAGACGGTTAATTATTTATTATTATTTATTTGTTTAAATAATCCTCCCAGCAACTTTTCTAAATATGGTTTGACATAAGAGTCAAAATGCTCTTCTTAAATTATAAAATAGAAGCTGATTTTCACAATTACAGATTTCCATGACTCTAGATAATTCAAACTTCTAAGACCAATTATTTTTTTTGCATCATTTTGGATGATTACTGTTGCTTGGGTGGTCCTCCAATTTACATGTTTGGTGTAGGCGGGATCTCCTCCCTTCCCTGGTGCAATGCAGCAGCAGCAGCAGCAGATGTTTGGGCTACCACCACCTGGTCCACAACCACTTCCAAATAATTATATGGCTATGGGTCAAACAGGGCAAGCAAAAGTCGATCACAACCAGATACCTCGCTTTAGCTCAAGTTCTGCTCTAATACTGCATGAGACTCGTATAAATGATCGAGCCAACCCTCCTCCGGTATGTTGTAATTTTTGCTTTTTCGTACTTGTCAATCTCTTATCACAATCTTCCATGCTTTTTTTGTCTAGTATTTTGTTGTCCCAGCGAGCACTTGACACAACTGGTTTAGATGTTCATAGATATATATTTATCTAGTTTGACTGATATTTGATCCTTTCTTTGTCCAGCCCGCAACAAGTAATTATGTGGTCAAAGACACTGGAAATTGCAGTCCACGTTACATGAGATGTACTCTAAACCAGGTAAGATATATAATGAAATTTGTGTTATTTAAATATGTAAATTGGCAAATGAGATCCATTTCATGTTATTACTTTATTTTACTGTCCGTTTCTTTACGGCTAGTTTTGATTGGTCCTGTATCCATGTGATTCTGTTGCATGTAAGAAATGTGGCTTTGTTTTCTGCTTATTAGGTTCCATGTACTGCGGATCTCCTGTCCACGTCTGCAATGCAGTTGGCATTATTGGTCCAGCCCTTAGCTCTTCCACATCCAGATGAGGAGCCCATCCAAGTAATCCAAAACATTCTTTCACTATCTAAGTTATGGGTTCTTTTTTCTTTCTCTCTTTCATTGTCGTACATGGTTGCATAAATGACTAGTTTGCTTATCTGACATGGTTTTATCATTTATGCGAATAAAGTAGCTCAGTGTTTTAATTGCAACAATCTGATCATATACTAGCAGCAAACCGTTTCAGTGCATGTTTTTGCCTACTGGTGTATCATAGAAAAAATGGATGGACTTCAGATGTTGCTAATAAGTCATCATCTTACTGAGTATCCAGTTTGCTCATTTTACGGCTAAGGGGATCAGTTTGATATTCACTCTTCTTGTGCCTTTTGAGATTTTAGTTTCTGGAGATCTGGTTTTCTTGGAATGTTTACCTTCCCCTGTCCTGCTAACTTGAACAACTAGGAAGCTAATGTGCTCAGTCACATATTAGTCGAACACTCACTGCTTCACTCCTATATGAGCACTTTTGATAAAGTAAATGTGAGCAGGCGATACCGGGCACACTTCATAAACCTTTTGCCACTACCTAATTAGTGTTTGTTATCCTCTTTTTATTAGAACTTCTTGTATGACTTTCTTGTCCGTCCTTATTCCAGAAATACCCTCTATTTAGGGTAACTCAACTAGTCATTCACTCACTGATTGAGTTTTGCTAGGTTGTTGATTTTGGGGAAAGTGGTCCTGTTAGATGCTCTCGCTGCAAGGGTTACATTAATCCTTTCATGAAGTTCATCGATCAAGGGAGACGTTTTGTGTGCAACTTATGTGGTAAGAAACATGGGCATTGGATGTCCATTTAATTATTAGTATGTTATCAAGCTGTGTACTGGGTATTTTAATATTGAGCCACTTTTATCGCGATGCAGTATTACATACACATGAAAGTGAATCTTGAAGAATGAGACAAGTGTGTCAATCTGATTAAGAGTGAAATTATCAGATGCAATTTTGTTCTATTCTCGATTGTAGGATCACATTTGATTAATTACTGACTGCAGTTATTACATTTGTATAATATATTTTGTGAGTGCCTGAAGCCCCTTTATCACTGCTATAATATTCCTCTATCGGCAGGATTCACAGATGAAACTCCACATGACTATCAATGCAACTTGGGTCCTGATGGTCGTCGCAGAGATGCATATGAAAGGCCTGAACTATGCAAGGGAACTGTTGAATTTGTTGCTTCTAAAGAGTACATGGTTAGACCACTGGCAACCTACTTTTGTTTAGGATGAGATCTGATATGGACGTGATTAAAAGATTTGGTTACTAGTTATACATTGGGCCTTAATGGCACTGGTCACCCTTGACAGAGAAACTGTTTTTTCGTTTGATCTTAATGCACTTGGTTCTGAGGTAGCTATTTGGATATTGATAACATTCATCTCAACTTGCATCCAGTGAAGCAGGGGCGGGGTTGGTGTGTGAAATGTAGATCAGTTTGGTTTAGTAGTACAATTGCAAAATATCAGTTGGAAGGTCAATTTGGTTGGAGGCGTTTTGCAGGAGTCTTTCCAGTATAATACCTGCTGCTTAATAAACCATTTTATGCCTTCTCTGAATATCTAGGCCAGAAATTCTTTCTGATTTTGGTCTTGAAACTTGAGCTACTAGATGTGATGGGGGGGATGTATAGTATGTTGCTTAAGTAAAGCACACATCTAAAGGATGTGCATAGTTTAATTGAAAAAGGTAAAGTTCATGTTGTACAGGTTCCCTTTTCCTTTGCAACTAACATATCTGGTAGATCACTGAGTTTCAAACCTATATCTGCATGTTTTGCGATGATCCAAACATTTTAAGTTTGACCCTCTATTTAGCTTTGCAGTATTTAAAAATTTTAATAGGTCAGATTTTATGTACAGTCACTCATATTTTTTGTATTTGCATTTGTCCTATGTTTTCAGCTGCGAGATCCAATGCCTGCAGTGTTTTTCTTCCTTGTTGATGTATCAATGCACGCCATAAAAACTGGTGCTACTGCCGCAGCTTGCAGTGCAATTAGCCAAGTTATTCCTGATCTTCCTGTGAGTTCACTCTGGGATCTTCATGCAGTAATTCTTAATTCATGACATTTGATAAATCTAGCTTGAGATGAGTTTGTGTCTATCTGAATTTCTTGAAACTGGCTCTTACAATTCCTGAAGAGTAAGGGTACGGTAGATTTCAGCTTATTTGGGGATCTAGGTAATCTGCCCCCGCCTTTGGCTTAGTCAGCCTCGTTTGTTCTGGGTAGGCCCAGATGACCCATTTTCCCTCCACCAGAAGTATCATAACCCGAATTTTGGAATCTTTAAAGATAATCATTTGGTCAGTTTTGTTTGTTTTCGTGGCCTGAAGGATTTATAATAGTGTATTAAGGCACAAATATTGAACAGATGTCACATTTCTAATTGAAACTTACGTTTAAAATTCATTATGATTCAAAGCGTGAAATAGACTTAAATATAGCTTAGTGATTGCGTCTGGATTTTTTGTGCTATTTATACCCCAGATGTCTGAGTGTGTCGTGAATTGGAAAGATCCTTTCGCCTTTGGACAACCAATATTATTTGTTGTTGTTTTGCAAATCCTCCCTCTCAAAATTGATGTGGCTGCAAGGGCGTGTTTGTATGAAAGGTTTAAACTTAGAAATCGGAACATTGAATAATTTCTTTTGTCATGTCACTTCATAGCTTGTTAACCATTCCAAGATAACATCTGGACCAAGATAGAAGTTTGTTTTCCTCTGAGAGCTGAGGACAGAAATTAGGTTGTTGGGCATTGTTTGGCTTTGATCATCCTTATTTCTTGCAGGGGGGTCCTCGAACCATGGTGGGCATTGCTACATTTGACTCCACCATCCACTTTTACAACTTAAAACGTGCACTACAGCAGGTTTGATTAGAGTTTTGGGCCTTCAGTTATCTCCTGAATATACTATCTTCTCAAGAAAACTTCTTTTGTTCTTTTACCTTGGAGGTTTGCTTTGTCAGAAGTCATCATTTTTATTTTAAATGCTGGAAATTGTTTTTGCACTCATCTGTTTCAACTTCATTTTTATTTTCCGCTGTATCACTATTGAAATAAAAGCTGTTGCTGAATATGTCAAAGCCTAATTCATTATGTTTTCTTGCAGCCATTGATGCTTATAGTTCCTGATGTACAAGATGTCTATACTCCTCTTGAAAGTGATGTAGTTGTTCAACTTGCTGAGGTTGGCTCCTTTTAATTTATGTGGGTTACATGTTGGCAAAATGAAATTCCTCTTTGACACCCTTTTTTGGTCCTTTTTCTTTCGAATTTAAGTTTTGTTATAAGTTGTAACACTTGATTCGATTGTGGGGGGAGGTGAAGTGGTCAGCAATGATGTTGTATAATTTTTAAAATACTCAATAATATTCATAAAGTGCAGTGCCGTCAACATTTGGAGATGTTGTTGGAAAGCATACCTACAATGTTTCAGAATACTAGAATCAATGATTCAGCATTTGGGGCTGCAGCAAAGGTATGAGACAGTGAAATATCATGTGCTTTACTATATCTTAGCTAGTAATTCGTCTTTTAACTCAGGATGTTGTTAATGATATACAAAAAATGGCCTTGATACATATATCTGATCCTTGTTCTCTTGTCTGTCCGTAGGCTGCTTTCCTGGCTATGAAAAACACTGGTGGCAAACTTCTTGTTTTCCAGTCAAGTAAGTTCATATTCATCAATGCAAATATTTCACTTGATTTAGTGCAGTTGTGCTGGCATGGTATGTGAATATAGTTTACAGATTGACTGTATCCTGTTAGAAACTTCTACCTTTCTAACCATACTATTTGGTATCAAACTGGTCTTGCCTACATCTTAATGTTGTCATATATGTATGTGTATTATAGTACTAGGAGTTCTCTTTTCATTATCTCCTGCCTTGGTTTGTTTGAGGGTTGAATATATGATATATCTCAAACTACTTTGTAAATATAAATGTTCATTGTGCTTCAGTCTTGCCCTCAACTGGTATTGGATCCCTTTCTGCAAGAGAAGCTGAAGGCAGAAGTAATATAACATCTGGAGAAAAGGTATAGCCATATGGAATATATCCTTAGGATTCTGTTCTCTCAATATTCCTTATGAATATATATACATCGGCAATTGCACAGACACACCCACACATGCATGTTCACAGGATTTTAGCATTCTGTACATTGTTTAAGCCAAAGAAGCGACTCTTTATTCATAAGAACATGTGTCTCGTGTATTTGCTTATATCTGTTTGTTGCTTTCCATAAATTGGTCGATGCATTGCAAATATGTCTGGTAAATCGACATGTTAATTGCTTCATGAATTGCTTCCTCCTTAAATATCAGGATGCTCACAAGTTGCTCCAGCCAGTGGACAAAACTTTCAAAACCATGGCCATGGAATTTGCAGAATACCAGGTGACTTTTCTTATATGTCCAATAATGAAGTGATGTTATTCATACCATAAGAACTGTTTGGAAATTTGAACCAATCGACTGTGGTCCTCATCATGCATCTGTTATATCTTAACATTTTCAGGTCTGTGTTGACTTGTTCATCACAACTCAGACATACATAGATATTGCGTCTCTTGCTGTCGTTCCACAAACTACTGGAGGCCAGGTATCTTACTAGATCTTTAGATATGAAACATTTTGTATACTAGTACCTTTAGCATATCATTCATATTTATGATGATTAATATCATCGATAAACCCTGTATAAAGTTATAGATCCTCTGCTGTACTGAACTGACATTCATTTTTTACCTGTCATTTCTTCATAATTCAGAGTCAGAGCTACAAATATTAATGATTTTTTTTAACCTCTCCAGCTGTACTACTATTATCCATTCTCAGCTCTTTCGGACCCTGCTAAGCTTTTTAATGATCTACGGTGGAATGTCACAAGGCCCCAAGGATTTGAAGCAGTGATGCGTGTGAGATGCAGCCAGGTTAGTTTCTAGTAGGTTGGATCTATGAGCTTGCTATGTGAACATTGAAAGATTTCCTGAGGAAAGGCAAATCTTGTATTTCCTGAGTATAGGGTATTCAAGTTCAGGAATATACTGGAAATTTCTGCAAGCGCATCCCAACCGATGTAGATCTACCTGCTGTAAGTCTTGTCTCTCTCTCTCTCTCTCTCCTGCCCAAGGCGCCAATACATATAAATTCATATGAATATGTCTCTATTTTTATACATCTTTGTTAAGAAAATGCACAATTGTATGCGTAGAGATGCATAGCTTCTAGGTTTCTACATATCATGATCAATGAACTTGAACCTAATTAATTTAGGCAGAGAAACAGATATGCATTACTTTATAGCAGATTGGTGTTTAATATGTATAGTTTACACCTTTTTCAATTATAGGAAGTAATCTCTATCGGGAATAAGAACTTTTTCTCCAATTTTGTTTACTGCTTCCTCTTTAATGGTATCTCTCCTCAACTACTCATGAATTTCTTTTTCCAGATCGACTGCGACAAGACAATAATGGTGTCTCTAAAACTTGATGATAAATTGCAGGAAGAATCAGAGTGTTCTTTTCAGGTGGACCTGTAGTTGAATGTTGTAGTGCCCTCTACTTAGAAATTAATGTTTTTGGCTGGTTTCTGATTGATCTCTGTTGTAGAATTCTATGCTCATCTAATCATTACATCTTTTGATGTTTAGTGTGCTACTCTTTACACCACTGTATATGGCCAAAGAAGAATTCGAATTTCAACCGTGTCCCTGCCATGCACCAACACGATGTCTAACCTGTTCGTTGCAGCCGACTTGGATACACAGTTTTCTTGTATCCTGAAACATGGTAATTTACTTTTTTCTTGATTTTACTCTATTTGCCTGTCTCTTAAGAATCAACTATTCTTGGTGCATGCTCTTTCCTTTCATCCTTCTATATGGTGCATTGAACTTCACATTTTGAAAATGTTTGATGCACATATAATATCTATTGTCATATAGTGTGCTGACCTTCTTTTTTCTAACATGACAGCCGCCAATGAAATGCCTTCAACCCCTCTAGCTAAAGTTAGAGATCAAGCAACAAATGTTTGTATTGACATTTTGCATTCCTACAGCAAGTTTTGCGCCACTAGATCATCTGGACTACTTCTTCTACCCGAAGCACTTAAATTTCTGCCTCTTTATACTCTCGGTACGATTTATGTCATGCAGGACTACGCCTACTACTATTATCGTAATATGTGTGGATGCAGACATGGTTTTTTTTATTTATCATTGTAGTTGTCTGATGCATGTCCAGTGATCTCTTATATTTGTCAAGAGGGAGATACTAAGGGAAGATATACTGCTAGTTGAGGAAAATAGTTCATAAATTTTGGATGAATGTTGAATTCCATAAATTTGAAGAACTATTTTATATGTGAGGATTCTGTTGAATTACACATCTGTTGGCGACTTCATTAAAGCGTTGATTAGATTTACTATATTTCTTGTCGATGTGCTTATTTTTACCTTACAGGCTTATACTATGTATTATCGGAGTCCTCTTTTCTGGTTTCTCTCTCCGTCGTTTGTGTAACAGTGCAATTCATAACAAATTAACAATTCTGCCGTGCCTTTTCCAGCTTTACTCAAAAGCAGTGGATTGCGCTCTGATGGAAGAATTGATGATATATCATTTTGGCTAAACTACGTTTCACCTCTACCTATTACTTTTGTAATTCCATTGGTTTACCCTAGGATGATTGCCCTTCATGACCTTGATCAAAAGGTTTGTAATATACCTATGTATGCAATTATTTTTTGTGGGACCTGAGCTTATCTCACTTCTTAATGCTAAAATTTCAGGAATTGGAGGAGTCCATTATTCCTGATACCATTCCACTTTCCAGCAAGCTCATATCTGACGAGGGAATATATCTTCTTGAGAATGGGCTTGAATGTTTAGTATATGTTGGTAACTCCGTTCAGCGAAATTTTCTAGAACAGTTTTTCGGTATATCATCAGTTGAAGAAATCTCAGACCAGGTATTATTCCACATGCTCATGGTTAAATAGTCATTTTTGGATAAGTACACCATACTCTTAAATCCTTATTCATTTTCACACTGTTTTGGGAGCATGAATATTGGATTATTTGATAACTGTTAGTGTATGTTTCGGGTTTCCACTCTTGAAGAAAGGGTTATGAACTTATTATGATATCCTAGACATCTTGAGTGCGTGGCTTACACACGTGGATTATGAAAATCCACATGTGTACAAGGTTTCCGTATAGAAATGCAACTGTTCTCCTTGTCTTGATTGCTTTCAATGCCCATATGACTTACTTTGTTGCATTTCTAGTTCTTCAAGAGGATTTATTTGTAACCTAGCTAAGGAATTTATGTCATTTGCTCGCCTTTTTCAGTTTATCTTGCAGCAATATGACAATCCATTGTCGAAGAAGCTGAATGCTATTCTAAATGAAATTAGGCGCCAAAGATGTTCCTACCTCCGGTACAAATAAGTATTTCTTTGCATGAGGGAATTGGATATGTATTTCATTTCATGCACTTTCTCACATTCTTCTTGTTGACTTGCAGCTTGAAATTTTGCAAAAATGGAGATTCATCAGGTTAGTGAGTGAGATCTAATCCACCAGAAACGTTCAAATTTTGTCTGTTCATAGCTCTTCTAGACTTATCTTATCAAGTTCGTTTTACTTCTTTGCAGGGTCGATGTTTCTATCATACATGGTCGAAGATAATATGCCAAGCGGAGCTGCGTATCCCGACTTCATAGTGTATATTCATAGCCAGATTCGAAAGAAAACGACTTGAGAGATGCATAGAGGATTGAGTTTTGAAGTTTTGATAACCAGAGGCTGACGAACTATAAACTTTCACTGGTATAGTCCCCTTTCTTTTGTTCAAATACACACACACATAAATAATACTATATTGTTATATTTTCCAATATATAGGGGGATAATATTAACAAATTACAAGCATTTTATTTTGCTATTCTTTACAAACTATATTTTACAGTGTATAGAGATCGTTTTCTTGTTGGTGGGGTGTATTAAATGTGGATCTTATCACGTACCCACCAAAGTTAATTACAATTACTACTTATTATACTGTTATAATCATTATTATCTCTAATATATGTACTTATATCCTATACAATATTTGGAAATTTGAAATTAATTTATAAGTTAGAGTAACGTGGAGAGTTGGTCGTTTTCTGGTGACAGTTACTGCATTTTTTATCAGACGTTATACCCCGATTCAACCCGTCTCATTCATACAGGGATAGTCGAGTCAATTGACTGTCTTTCGTAATGAGACGGAATATCAATTCTTTATATACAAACCAAACATGAATTTTGACAAGCCTGATGAAAAGTGGGGTTGTGACATCTAATATATCAACTGGAAGAAATTAAACTTAATTAATTAAAGAATCAAATCTGATTTACATGCATATGGGGGTATTGATTTGATTTAAGATGAGAAAGAAAGAGAAACGGAGATGTGATTTCGTATGCATGTTCTCTCTCAATATTGTCGGCTCACATGTATTAATAAATTCGTAATTAGTGTAATAAATATTTATTAACAGTTTTAATTGCCCAACTGAAACGGGAAACTGTAAACCATGTGGTTAGTTAATGTTCAATTTTCCATAATTAAAACAATTAATTGCATAATTAAAGTCGCCATCGCATGGTATGTCTACCTACGGCACGTCGAATTTGTTTTTAATTTATTGAATTATTAATTCAATTTTCGTATATTGTTTTATGCTAGCTAACGTGGCATTGCCACTTGGCATGAGGGGAATCCATTGCATATCCAAACCGGGATTTATAATGTTAAATCCATATCTTTCGAAGATTGTAGCTTTGGAAAAAATTAATAATTGTGGGATTGAATTTACTAATGTATTTATAATGAAACTCTAAGAATATTCATCAACACATATTTTATTATTTATAACATTTTCTATATGTAAAATTGAAAAGTAAGCATTTTAGGAAATTGAAAATAGTCTATATATGTAACTACATAAAAAAAATTCAAATTATTATACACATTGTGTGTGTGTTTTAGTCAAATATAAGTTTAAGTTTTAAGACTAAAGGTTTCAAATTGTCCTAAATCAATTAGTCGATACTCCTTCTACATTATCCTAATTAATTGATTTATTTCTTGAATTTATATGATTGTAAAATAATAGAAGCACCAATTAACATATAGACAAAACGAGCAATATTTTTTTTAAATTTGGAGAGGAGGTCCACTCCACAAAGAATATTTAAATTTGAATTAGAGAGCAGATTAGGTAAACTAATTACTCTGGCAACAGTAATTTACTAAAATAAATTCAATAAAACTGTTTGCCGTTCCAACAGTTTGAAGCGCACAAAAAAAGGTATTGTATATGCTACCACAAAAAACACTAGTCCTTTCTTTTTCTTTTTCAATTTCAAAATTTCTAAAATTCCTTTTTTTCGCACTGTACAGAACAGGAGGAGTTGGATGGGCATGCATGCACATACCGATGCTACACCTGTCAACATACATTCATACATACATACATCATACATATATATACACACACATTTGTGTATGTATCTACTTATACTTCCCTCCTTTTTCACAGTCAATTCCTCTCTCCCTCTCTCCCTCTCTTTTCTCGTTTTCTCCCCTTGGTTTTGTCCGTCTGGATTTCCTAGACTTCAACTTTGTACCATTCCAATGGATTTATTTGGCTGAAGATTTGGTTCCGGTGAGCACTCATTTTCCCCTCGAATTCAAATACTGTTTGGTGAAGAAACTTCACTGAAACGGAACTGTTCGTTCTCGTTTGCAGTCAATCTCTTTCTTCTTCCTTTTCAAGTGATCAATGGATGCTCTAGCGATAAGTTCTGTGCCCGTTTTCGTTAATTTCAGAGTGAGTTTCTCGAATCCTTTCCTCCACCATCTTGTTTCTCTTGATTTTCTGGTATTGATTTTCTCGATTTTCTGTTATTTGCGTTCTTGTTTAACTTTCCGTTTTTGCTTCTTCGTTATTTTCTATCGCTGCAAAATGTGTAAACTGAATTTCTACTGATTTTCGAAGATCGTTGGATTCCGTTCGCCGACGAGAAATTCTAGAGAGAGATGAAATCATTATATATATATATATATAAAATTCTGTTACAAGAACTTGGGTTTTTCCTCAGCATGTTTACAGATATGTGTGCATTAATTCTTGATGAATTTCGTCCTCATCTGCATATGCTCCTGCATTTATTTCTCTGATTTGGCGTAATGCTACTTTACTATTATATTGTTGATGTCATTCCTTATGAGATTTTAATTATTATTTCGTGATGGTCAATGCTGGGGAATCTGAGTAGGTATAGGGCTAATTTATTCAGTGTTGAATTCTCGTTTGTTTTCTGAGCTAGACTGTGTTGCTGGCCAACTAGGCATGGAGAACAATGGCGAGATGGAATTATAGCCATGAGAATTTGTGGTTATTCGCAGTCGACTTGATTTTCTGCCTAATTCGTTTCAGCTTTCGGTTGAATTTAGGAGGTTTTATCTTTAGGTTCGAAATCGATAGCGTAGAATATTTCGTACCTACTTCCTCAGAGGCCATTGACGAAGGAAACTAGGAATAGATATATATACTGAAGTTTGAGAAAGGCTTACACCTCTATCTAAGTTATGCACTCTTGAAATAGTTAGGCTGTTGTGTGATACTATGTTATATATGCTACATTTGTTACATACTTGAGTGGAGTATAAGATAAATGGATGAAAGTGACCTTCAATTATATGTAAGTCTGGATTGAACTTCTTATTTTCATATCAAGATTTCCAGTCTCGTACGTTTTGTGTAAAAGTCTACCGATTCTGCTTGATGTTCAATCCTTTTCTTGTATTCTAGATCCATGTAGTATTAGGAGGATGTCACTCAAATTCCCAAAACCCTTCATTCCTTTTTATGTTTTGTCAAGTTGAATGGGAAAATTAGTTTTATATGTGATGAGCCTCGTGATTCCAGATTTTTGCTCTTTTCAAGTTGAGATTTCAGCAAAACTCCAGATGAGTAGTGGTGTTTAACAATTTATCATTTTACTGTTGATATGCAGAAGGATGCATGGATGCAGACTCTCATTTTGTCATTTCAGAGCCTTGGTGTAATATATGGTCGCTTGAGCACAGCTCCCTTGTATGTACTCGAATCAATTCAAACCGGGGATATTGCATCACCTGATGAAATGCACGAGCTCTTCTCGTTTATTTTCTGGACTCTAACCGTCATTCCGTTGCTGAAGTATTCTTTTATTGTATTGAAAGCTGATGATGATGGAGAAGGTAGAGTTCTTGGTCAATTCTGTGGGCTGACGGATAGAATATATGGCGTCAGTGCTCATACTGAAATCTAAAATTCGTTGTATCTTGCAGGTGGTCCATTTTCATTGTATTCGTTACTCTGCAGGCATGCTAAAGTGGGGCTGATTCCATCCAATAGGGGTTCGGGCAAGATCTTGAATCACGAAGAAGACATCCCTTCAGCATCATCCAGGGACAAACTGGAAAATAAAGCTAGAAAAGCTATAGAGAAATATAAAAGCAGTCACTATTTGCTGTTGTTCCTTGCTTTGCTTGGGGCTTGCATGATATTAAGCGATGCAGTTCTTACCCCTGCCATTTCTGGTTGGTCTTTTCTTTTGTATAGTTTCATTACTTGAAGCATAATCTTACTAAAGTAGATTAAGAGTTACTAGTTGAAACTTGAAATATTATCGAGAAGCCTGAAAGCTAATTTCAAGTTGTGTATGCAGTGTTATCAGCAACATCTGGCCTTGGACGGTCTTTGGCGAAAATTTCAAAAGGTAAGGGTTTGCTGCAAACATGGGAAGAAACATATATTTTTGTTTTTTTGAAATATTTCTTGTGTGGAAACTAAAAGGTTTATGCTGTTTTGACCAGCTATTCTTCCAGATAGAACAAAGGACCATGTGGCAAATGGCTTGGAGAAATGTAAGTTGTTGAGTGGACTGTTAATGCTGTTCAATTCAAACTATATCAAAATATATGCTGTAAAAATGTCTCTATCTTAAATGATTTGTTTGACATTCTGATTTTCTTAACAAATGCAGATGTGCCAACGCCTGTTGCATGCGCCATTTTGGTTTGCCTTTTCACTTTGCAGCATCATGGAACCAAGAGAATCGGGTGCTTGTTTGCTCCTATTGTAATCACATGGCTTATCTTCATTAGTGGGTTTGGCCTCTACAATATTATTCACTGTGATGCCGGGATCCTCCGTGCAGTCTCCCCACTATACATGCTGAGGTTCCTGAAGAAAGTTAATCTTCGACACTGGAAACTACTAAGCAGCATAGTCTTATGCATTGCAGGTTCGATCTGTCTACTGAAAATAGTGATGATGTCTCTGTAGTCTTTCAACATTTCATTATTGACAAGCCTTTTTGTATGATGATTCCTTAATTGCGTGTAATCAGGTACGGAGGCCATGTTTGCAGATTTAGGCCATTTTTCCAAGAAGTCTATCAAGGTGCGAATAATGTAATCACATGTTGATCTTTTTAATAAAATTGGTAGGAGTAGAAATATTTGTGTGTGTGTATGTGTGTGTGTGTGTATATCGGAGCAATAAAATAAAAATGATATCAAAGCAAATGTATCTAGGAAAAGTATTTAACAGAGTGCCCAATACATATTCTGTGAAAAAAATATTCTAAGGCATGGAAGCGAATGTGGCCCATGGGACTATAGGTTCTTACTTGGACTAAAATCCCCATCAGTTGCACATAACACTCTGATAAAATCAGAAGCATTACTTAAGTCGAGATATTTGAAGATATAGAGAGAGGGTTCTCCATTTATGACAACTCAGCTATTTGTCTCTCAGATTTTGAAAGATTGCATAGCTGAAATATAAACTCTTCCCTCTTTTGCAGATAACGTTCATCTGCTTCATATACCCTGTCCTTTTGATAACATATGCTGGACAAGCTGCATATGTTTCGAAGAATCTCTATCATAAGGGTGCATTTCATCTAAGTGAATCTATACCTAGTAGTAAGAATTGTTTCTTCTTCATATTTCCTTGTCGATAGTTGACTTGTCCTGACTCATCACCCATCAGTTCTTAATATTGAAACGGTCAATTTTCAGAGAGTCTCGAGCATGTATTTGCTGTGCTATCGCTGTTTGCTTCAGCTGTGGGAAGTCAAGCTACCATTACAGCCGGGTTCTCTATCATCCACCAGTGTCAGGCACTCGACTGTTTCCCAAGAGTAAAAGTTGTTCACACATCGGACAAAATATTTGGGCAAGTTTATATCCCCGATGCAAACTGGTTGCTTATGATTTTGAGCATAGGATTTACCATCGGTTTACATGATATATCACAGCTGGCCAGAGCGACAGGTATGATTTCGCTAGCATTCTCTCTTTAAGACAAGTTCCTAAAATCAAGATTCGTACCACCTTAATATGTAATATCTTAGTTACAAAGATTTTTGCTTTTTGTTTCTGATGGCAGCTTTAGCAGTTACTTCCGGCTTTCTGGTAACAACTTGTTTGATGTCACTTGTGATTGCACTATACTGGGAGAAGCATCTGGTCGCTTCACTGTGCTTTCTTCTCTTCTTCGGCTCCATCGAAGCCATGTACCTCTCGACAACTCTAACGAGCTTCTTCCATGGTGCCTGGTGCTTGATCATCTTATTCTTATTCTTCATGACGATCATGGCTGCATGGCACTATGGCACTCTAAAGAAGTACGAATTTGACGTAGAAAACAAGGTCTCAATCGAGTGGCTAACTGATTACAGCCCGAGCCTTGGAGTTTCCAGAGTGCCCGGAATCGGCTTTGTGTACTCCGATGTAGAGATGGGAATCCCAGCTTTCTTCACTCACTTCATCACAAATATTCCTGCCTTTCACCAGGTGCTCATTTTCGTATCCTTCAAGGCTTCACCAGTGCCGTACGTGCACGAGAGCAGGCGATATCTTATAGGCCGAGTGGGACCCAAAGAGTATAAAATCTACCGCTGCATCGTCCGCTATGGCTACCACGACAACGTAAGAGACGCAGGCCACTTCGAGGATGAGATAATCAGCTCGATTGGAGAATTTATCACGAGGGAGGAATACGATCACGAATCGCTGAACTCACCCGAAGGTAGGATGATTGTTCTCGGAACTCCACTGAACGACGGAAGCGGGCTCATCACCGTCACTGAGATGAGCCCGAGTGAACGGGATCCGTCCTTAGGCGCGAGCGATTCAAGGCGTGGGCTGCTGGATGCTCCTTCAGGCAGCGGCGGCAGTAGTCCTCCAGGGAACAGGAAACAGGTTCGGTTCATGCTGCCTCCAAAGAGCCCTCGCATGCGAGCTTCGATCAGGGAAGAACTCGAGGCGATTGTCGATGCTCGGGAAAGCGGGACTGCTTATTTCTTGGGACAGTCTCATTTGTTGGCTAGGAAGGGGTCGAATCTGTTGAAGAGGCTGCTGATTATGACTTATGTTTTCCTTGATAAGAACAGTACGGAGCCTCCAGTTGCACTCAACATTCCTAATGTTGCCCTTTTGGAAGTTGGGACAGTTTATACCATTTGAAATGTTTTTGTATACTTTTTTTTAATGCACGATGAGAAAAAAAGAAAGTGATAAATGTTGTGTTACTGCATGATATAAAGGTTACTTTTTTACCTCATCCTATCGAGATTTGAATTACTTGTACGACTTCCGTCTCATTTTATTAGTTATCTACACTGGTTTGCGTTGGCCACTTCAATAGTTATATTTCTAAAATTAAAAGAATTAATCTTTACCTTTTACATTCGCGTATAAAATTCTGTGTCTAAAAAAATAAGACTAGTCCCGTTTAAATATTTTATGCTTCACATATACTCATCAAATGAGACTAATATAATGGGATAAACGAGTATTATTACGTTAAACAGTCAAAATCATAAATGGAAATCTGAAGGAAAAGGGTGCAAATTCAATTAAAAATATGTCCTTTGCTTGATTTACAGAAAATAACAGAAGAAGAAATGTAAAGAACAGGTTGAGCCATTGATTATTGAATTTGTGTTGGTACAGATACAGAGGAAAGGGTTAATTCACATTCTGCATTTCATCAAATCAGTTTGAAACCATACTTTCAGATTCCTTGACAAAGCCATCTCCTGTCCAGTCTCTATCAGACTGCAAACCTTTCTTGATGGCCTTCCTTTCGCGGATCGCTTCTTGTTGCCTTTTCACCAAGTCTGTGTGGGTCGTGAAGTAGTCGAGCGAAGCCCTGGTCGAATATAAAGAAGATAGGAAGAGAAGAAATGTGTTAATGGAGCATACTTAGGGTACTTGATGTATGTGAAGCAATTAAGAGAGTTTGAGTTCATACCCCCTGAAATCCTCTATAGATGAGAAGTTGTGCTTTTTCATGAATTCTTGCAGCTCAGAGCAAAGCTTCTTCACTAGACCGTATCCGTGCATCATTACTCCGGTGCAGACCTACAAAAAGTACGTAACTCCTCTTAGATACTTATCTCGGATCATAATAAAAGCTTTCACTCACTGTCTTATAGCAGTCTTTTGATATATTCTCGACTTTCATTATTTCCTCTGCTTTCATGTAAAAAGATTTTATAAAGTGAGAGGATTCGTTATACACGAAAAGATGCCAAAACAAGAGTGAAAGGCTACATGGACTTATCTTCAGCTTCGAACAACAATTCTAGAGTTCATATTGTAAACAGAAAGGAAAGAATCTGTATTATGTTGTCGTCTAACCTGAACTGTGTTGGCTCCAAGAAGTAGGAACTCTGCTGCGTCATTTCCTGTCTCGACTCCTCCAATAGCAGAGAGTGAGAGATCTTTATCTGCAAAGTCCCTTTTCATCATCTGAGCAATGCTCATCACTTTTGCAAGTGCAATAGGATGAACTGCCTTTGCAGAATAGCCTCCCGGGGTCGAATATCTAAGTTCACATACGATGTGATTTATTCAGAAACTTGAATGGATGTGGACATTGTGGAGAGAGTTTATATTGAAAAGGAAAAATCCAAACGTGTAATAGCATAAATTTTACCCCTCTACACAAGGCTCTGGCCTCAAGGTGTCGAGATTGATTCCCATGACACTCATAATCGTGTTGATTGCAGCAACCCCTTCGCATCCAGCTTCCAAAGACACTCTAGCTGGCTGTACAGAGCAAATATCGACCTCAATCAACGATACAAGGTTTCCAGTAGAAATATATTGCAGGATGTTATCTTTTGATGTATATACGAAATATTTTAATACATAGATTCGATGACTCAGTAGACTACCAAAAGGTAACATATACAGAGCTTCCTCTAGAATTGCTTTGTTTACTAGAAGTACACAACTGGCTATAATTTGCAGTTTATAAGAATGGAAAGATCGTAAACCTGTGTGATATCCGTGATGTTCGGAGTCATCTTCGCCCAAACAGGTACAGTTGCTTTGCCATTAATCCATCCACAAACTTCTTCCAGAAGCGCACAGTCTTGACCGACAGCAGCACCCATTTTCCGCTCCGGCATCCCATGAGGACATGAAAAGTTGATCTCAATAGCATCCTGCATATACAGGTATCAAGATCGAGACCATCAAAACACTTCGAAATATGTTGGCATCAGATTAAACTGAAATAAGACCATGGAAATTATATGCTTACAACTCCAACTTGCTCGACTCGATCAATGAGCTCCTCCCAGGCAGCTTTATTGTATTCTTCCATGATCGAAGCAATGAGTATCCTATCTGGGAACTCCTCTTTTAACTGCTTAAATTCTTTCAGCATAGTCTCAAGAGGCCGGTCACTAATGAGCTCGATATTTTGCCAGCCTATAATCTGCCCTTTGGGCGACCCATTTGGTGCTGCCCGTAATCTAGCGTACCGCGGAGTTACATTCACCACCTTAGCAGCATCCAGCGACACCTAAACATGGCATTCAAGATCAACAATGTATGCCATTTCCACCATTCATGACTACAGAAATTCTCACAGATTCGATATATCGAAATATGAACTGATCTGTTTCTTCTTAAGGCATGATACATATCAAAACTTCACCAAACACCACTGATCTACCAAAAACACAGATTACACACACTATATCGGTTGAAACATATGATTGATGCAGCAGCTGTTGCCCTAAGCAAGAATTCAACACGAGAAATTCGATAAATTACATGATTAATACTCCCTCCGTCCCAACGAAGTTGAATCGTTTCTCAACTAGTACAACGAAGGAACTAAGATCCGGCTATTGAACTGCGTTCTCACAATCAAATGTACTAAATTCTCAATCAAAATCACAGCATAACAACTAATCAATCATAATCCAGTAAAAAAATGAAAGTTCGCGAATCTTTCCGATCAAAAACGTTACCGTTTTGGCGATGACGGCGCCCCACCCCTCGTCGAAGGCCCGCTTCATGACGGTGTAATTGGTGCCGGGAGGACCCGACCCGATCACGAACGGGTTAGGCATCTTCAAACCATTCACCGTCACACTAAGATCGGGCTCCGCAGCCTCTCCCTGCGCATAAACTCTGAACCCGACCCGGTTCCCGCGACTCGCCGTCCGACCCGGCCGAGCCGCCGGGAAATCGGCCACCGGAGTGCTGATCCGGGAAGCAAATCTGAGAGATTCCATTGAGTGTGATGTAACGGCGGAAAAGGTGCAGATGGCGATGAAAATGAATATGCAGGAATCGGAGATTTGTAGCAATATTATAAGGGATCGAGTGTGGATAAAATAACTAAAAAAAGAGATTATCTTGTTGTTTAGTTACGTGTTGATAATGGAAATTGAATTGATGAAGAAGGTGGGAACAACTCAAACGCAACTGGAATCGTATAGTTTATGTCTCTACTCTTGCCTATTTAATTACTCCCTCCGTTCCGTTCCGTTCCGAGACGAGTCGTTTCGTTTCGTTTCTTTCTTTTTAGACACTAGATTTAAAAAACGACGAGGTTATGTGTTAAAGTGGTGAGTGTATGCGTAAAAAATGTATTTCTTCTACTAAATTTTTAACCCGATAGAAAATGTGATATCTTATTAAGACGTACCAAAAAGTAAAACGTATCGGGACGAGCAAGTATCATAATGGAAAAGAATCCTCTTTTCTTCTTCTCTTTGCTAATAATAACCATTAATGTGCTTCTTCTCCTCGCTAATTATTGAATCCTAATAATGCATGAGATTTTACGTTAACGTGATCTTTCAATAATGCAGATCTCCTTTGCTGGAAAAATATTAATAATCTAAAGTTACAATAACATATATTAATTGTATAAATAATACTAGTAAATGAGATATTGTGTTACATTGCGGTGTGTCTTGTTTGACAAATGGTAGAAAACATTGCACTTTTTTGTACAGAAAATTTTATTTATTACCGATTTTGAAAATATTTTTAACACGTGTCAAATGTACAACGGTACAATATAAAATTAGGGGTGGGTCGGTACGGTATACCTTCGTATTTTCGTCATACCTTATACCTTACCTTAAGTGACGGTATGCTAATTTTACATACCTTTATTTTACCTTACTTATCGGTATACCTTAATTTCGGTATGAAGCAAATTACATACCTTTATCATACCTTATTTTCGGTATACCATACCTTAAGCGTAAAGCCGGTATGCCACGGTATACCTTAAATTAATTATAAATAAATAAATCAATATATGTATAATTCATATCTTAGAAACTTATAATACAATAAATAGCACACAAATATTTAAACTCCAAAATTCTTCAAAATAAAACATATTATCAAATTCAAATCCAAAACATCTAAATTCAAAACAACAACGAGAGCATAAAAAACTTTCTAATCTCACTCCATAATTTAAGGCATATACATAATATAAGGTATATACCCTACTTGCGGTATACACTGAGATAGTGGTATATACCGCGATACCGGTATATACCTTATTTTCGGTATATACCTCGACAACGGTATGTAACGGTATACCCCGGTATTAAAAAATTGATACCTTTACCTTACCTTTGTCTTCCGGTACGGTATGATACCTTACCGAAAATTTCGGTATGATGCATCACACTAAAATGCGATAGACGTGCTAATCTGAAATAACTACCCACACACACACAATGTGTGTTCACATGACCATAATTGAAATTTTAACATAAATAATAATAATAATAATAATAATAATAATAATAAAATCTTACCAAAACCAGCGAATAATAAATGAAAAAATCAATGACATGAGGAAAATAACAATAAAATTGTATAACGGGCCTTCAAATTGTCATTTTATTGGGCCGGCCCAGTCTTTGAATTTTCTAAGTGGGCTTTCATAAGTATAATTTTATTTGGGCCGGCCCAAATAATATTTGAAACAAAATATAATGGGCTTTCATTGGGCCGTTAACCAGTCCAATGAAAGCCCTTTCCATTTTTCTTCTTCTTCTTCTCGACTTCAAAGCAGAATGAAGAAGGAATAAACAAATTTTCCGAATTAAAAATATAGTAAAAATATGGATAAATACAACAAATCTATAAGATAACATTAGATATATGGATAAATATAGTAAAAATACAAGTAGAGCTACTTTACTATAGATATTTTAGGAGCACTGAAAAAGGAAATAAAAATAAACATGAAATAAGGCATTAAAATTACTTTAAAAGGAAGAAAGTAGGCAAAGTGAAAAAAAAAACCACGTTACTAGTAGTATAATAGTAGTATGTTTCTATCGATTATTCGCCGACAAATAAAGACTTGATTAAGATTGGAAACTTAATTAATTAATTCAAAACAAAAACACATCATTTTCATCGCCAGCTTCGACTTCATTTTATAAGCTTTATCTATCCAATTAGAATTGAAATTTTAAAACGTAAATGCAAATGCCCCCACCTCAATATAGGGTAATTCTATACACAGCCCCCATTTTACTCCACACAGCCCCCTTAATTATTTAAAAAGAAAATGATTTTAGAATTTACTATTAAGCCCCCCACAGCCCCCGGTTCTTCATTTGCTTTCCCTGAAACTATATTATATGCTTTCCTCTATCAAAAACTGTGTTGATCGACGGCGGCTCAAACCGAACAAACTCTCCAAAATTAATTTGACTGTAGCCGACTTTCAATTGTGTTACCGATGGGGAGCTAAACCTCCTGCGGTGGATAATATGTATCTTAAGGTGCAGATTATATTGGATTTCAAATGATAAAATTTGATTTTCATTTGTTGTCGATGAACGGCTCATTCCCCCGAATTCAACCTCGCCGTTGCTTTCCCTTTGCCTCTCTCTCGAATCTTGAAACCTTCTGCCCGGCGTCGCTAGCTCGTCTTGTCTTCTCTCTCTCATCTCTTCTATCTTCTTTCCCTAACTCTCTTTCTTCCTCAGACATCAACTATTGTTGCCGAAGCTTTTGAGAGCAGCGCCGCTTTCGCCGTTGCCGTCGCTGGCCCCATTTCCTCCATCTATTCTCTCTACTCTCTCTCTTTGTCTCATCTCGCCCTCTCTTGTCTCTCGATTTATCTGTTACCCACTCCATATCTATAACTTTGTTCCATCTTATATGGTTACAATAGCAAAAAAAAAACGATAGATTTCTCGGGGGCTGCAGCCGGAGCCATGGTCGTTTTAAAGAAAAAGCAAGGGGGCTGTGCGCAGAGAGTGTGGGGAGGGTGAATCTAATTTGGAGGCCAAAGTAGGGGTGGACCGGTACGGGATATTAATATTTTTCGCCGATATTGATATTGATATTGATATTGATCGGTATCGCATTTTCGATACCGATACCGATACCGCAAGTACCGGTATACCGCAATTTCGGTATCGACGAAGAGCGATACCGATGCCGTGCCGACGCCGCGGTAATACCGCGGTATCGATAATACCGCGGTAATACCGCGGTATTGATAAAAATTTTCAAATTTTTATAATCCAACAAAAATAGATAAACACGAAGGCGCTTGTCCAAAGTCCAAACACAAAATAACAAAACAAAATGGAACAATTAGCTAGAGAAACTCAATACATGTCTAAGAAAATATTTGAATAATTAACCATTAAGCGTGAGTCGTGACCGTAAATCATTTCGAATTTCATAAAGTCATAGTCATAGTTCATTAATTCTCAATGTGTCAAGATTCAAGAATCGAGATTAGCGTAGTTGTGCCCAATATTTGAGAACACTTATTTAGAAACAATTATCATATTTGTTCATGTATACTTTGTTAGAACTTAGAAATAGAGAATATATTCTTAAGATATTTACCAAATTATACTAAATCATTTATAATTTTTAAATTTATAAATATTGGCATTAAGCGTGAACGTAAATCATTTCGAATTTCATAGAGTCATAGTTCATTAATTCTCAATGTGTCGAGAATCGGGATTAACGTAGTTATGCCAAATCTTTGAGAACACTTATTTAGATACAATTATGTATCATGTGTTGTTCATATATGCTTTGTTAGAAATAAAGAGTTTATTATTAAAATATTTACCAAATTATACTAAATAATTTATAATTTTTATTTTACAAATATTAGCATTAAGCGTGACCGTAAATTATTTTGAATTTTATAGAGTCATACATAGTTCATTAATTCTCAATATGTCGAGAATCGAGATTAACGTAGTTATGCCAAATCTTTGAGAACACTTAATTAGATACAATTATCATGTTTATTCATATATAAATGTTTTGCTATAAATTAATAAAGTGTTTATTCTTAAGATATTTACCAAATTATTTATAATTTTTAATCTTACAGACATTAACATTAAGCGTAATCGAGAATCATTAGTTTTACAAATTTGTTAAGGTTGTATCTAAAATTCAATAGTTCATTAGTTTTACAAATTTTAATTTTATAATCAATAGTTCATTAGTTTTCAATGTATCGAATTTGACTTATAAAATTATACTCCCTCCGTCCCGCCCGATTTGGCCCGTTTTCTAAATCGGGGTGTTCCGGCCGACTTGGCCTATTTCCTTTTTGGGACCAACATTACACTTTCACTTTTTTAGTTTAATATTTTTAAATTGTTAAGAATTAATTTGATTGACTAGTTTTAATTTTCCTTTATTGGGAACACAAATTCAAGGTTATTAATTAATGTAATTTACTCCTCCTTAAAAAGTGTGCCCAAACGAAATGGGCCAAATCGGGCGGGACGGAGGGAGTATATACAATTATACAAATTATAAAGGTTGTATCTAAAATTCAAATTTATTCAAATATAAGAAATATTACAAATAAAAATATATAAAATATCGGCAAAATGTCAAATCTACGGTATTATTGCGGTATCGGTATTATATCAGTACTGGTATTATGCGGTATTATTGCGGTATTGTGCGGTATCGGTATTTTCCGGTAATATCGCGGTATTTCACTTTTGGATACCGGTGCCGTATTGAACTTGTGCGGAACGGCATAAATACCGTACCGTAAATGCGGTATTCCGCAAAATTCGGTATTTTCGGTATTTTTTCGGCGCGACATTGTTGGTATTTCGGTATTTCGGTATTTTTGTCCAGCCCTAGGCCAAAGGGTATAAGAATACTAATAAATTAAATATTATAATAATAATGGGGGCTTTAAGGAGTAAAATGGTGGCTGTGGATAGAATTACCCCTCAATATATTGTGCAATTAATTAATAATATGTACCATTTAAATGGATAAGATTCAACCGATAATAATCCATTTAAGTTTGGGCCGAAGCTAAATGGGTATTATGGGCCGAACTTTCTTCATATAATCAACCCAAATTGGGTTGCCACTTGCCACCACCTATCTATATCAAAACCGAACCCACCGTGGAACGGTTCAAAATAACGAATAAGACTGATGAAGTGTGATGGAGGAAGTATTTGTGAGCTACCCCAAAGCTAAATATGTTGGGTGACCTCACTCCAATTTTCTTTACACTATCTCAACCTAACAAACAATGATCGTTGAGTCGTTTGGAATTATACATCATAATTTTCAAAATAAAGCTACTCCCTCTGTCCCGTGGCATTAGTCTCACTTTCCTTTTTTGTCTGTCTCATTTATTAGTCGCATTTCCTTAAAAGGAAATAATTTAACACACAAAACACCTTTTAAAACCCCTTTATCTCTGCATGTCTTGATTACTGTGCCATATCCAAATGGAACTAATGCCACGGGACGGGGGAGTATATACTACACAATGATTGAGATATCTTCATTTGTAAAAGACTAAATTAATGCAACAGGCCCAATTTCCAATTACTCCCTCCGTCCTCCATTTAGTGACGGAGGGAGTTTGGGCACGCGTTTTTTCGCATTTTATGGTATAATAATAAATTAATGTGTTAAAGTGTTAAAGTGAAATAATTGTGGGTCCATTTGAATTGTTTAATAGTATTAAAATGTTAAAATAATAAAAAGTGGATGTATAAAGTGTTAAAGTGTTAAAGTGATTGTGGGGTCTACGTCCAAAAATGGAAATTGTTAGTAAATGGAGGACGTCCCAATATAGTATTAACGTCACTAAATGGAGGACGGAGGGAGTATAATAATGAAGAAAATTTTAAAAGATTGGCGAAGCTACAAGGTTAGAGAGGCGGGCTAACAAGTGGATTGTAGTCGAAAGCAACGTGCTAACCAAACAAGGCACTATAGATGGATCAACCTCCCACCATTTCAAGTGGGCCACGTGGCCCATCGTTTTTATTTTAAACGTGCTTTATTTGTATTACTATATTAGTATCTTTTGGAAGGAGGCGGCCCGGCCCGTATGAATCTACGTGGAAACCTCCTTACCTTTCTATTACCATTGCCTTGCCGTAATTGAACTGATTAACTGCTAAACAAGAAAGAAATGTTTAACGAATTCTATGATTAATATTCAAATTTGATTCACTCTTGTGTCTGAGTTGAGCTGAAAGCTTCCTGATATGATCCGTCTCGTTTCATTTGACATGCGTAACAAGTGTACAACGAATCCGAAAGCCTAATGAAACGGACTATATGATGTAATACAAGTTTTATATAGAGATAGATTATTAGCACAAATGTTAATTTGAAGAATCCCCTGTTTATGAAACAGAGCTTCCAAAATTGTTGTTATTGTTCATCACCTCATTAATTTTGGAATCTTGGAAAATTATTAAACAGAAAATTAAGCAATCTGGATTAATTTCTCCCAATTTCTACAGCTTTTTTTCCAATGGCTTTTCATTGTACTGTTGAAATGGATTGTGATTCCAAAGTATATACACCGTAAATTCCTCAAAATTTCTTTGAAAAAAAGGAAGGAATCGCTATGTACTAAACTTTCCGGCGACCTCACGACGGCTGCGAAGCGGCGCCGGCGACGAAAGGGTGCGACAGCAGCTGCGCGGCGCTCCACCGCTTGCTCGAATCCTTCTGCAAACAGCACTCGACGAAACTCCGGAACTCCTCCGACGTGCCCTCCGGCAAGCTCGGTGGCTCCCCGAAGCATATGGCGCACATTAGCGTAGCCCAGTCCGGCCTCTGCCCCGGCGCGAGGTAGGGGAAATGGCCGACGTAGAGCTCCAGCAGCGTCAGCCCCAGGCTCCAGATGTCGCCGGCGTAGACGTCGTAGTTGGATCCGTATGTATCCGGGTCGAACCGCTCGGGGCTCATGTATGCGCAGGTGCCGACGTAGGAATTGCAGGGATCGAGCGTCCTCTGCAAAATTTTGCTCACGCCGAAATCGGAGATCTTAATCTCCATCTTCTGATCGACGAGGATGTTTGAGGGCTTCAGATCGCGGTGGATTATCTTGTGCGAGTGGAGGTACTCGAGGCCGCCGAGGAGCTGGCGGCAGATCCCGGCGAGGAGGGTTTCGGTGAATACGACGCCGTTTCGGAGGAGGGAATCTAGGGTTCCCATGTCCATGTACTCCATACAGAAGGCGATATCGCCGCCGGGGAGGTCGAATACTCCGTGGCACTTGATTACATGCGGGGAGTCGGTCCGCCGGAGGATGGCGGCCTCTCGGAGGACCTGCCGCCGGACGGCGGGGTCACTGTCGCCGTGGACGACCTTGAGAGCGTAGACGGTGGAGGTCTGCTTGTGGCGGACCTTGTAGACGGTGCCACCGTTGCCGTGGCCGAGGACCTGGAGCTTCTCGAGGTCGGCGGCGGAGACGGCGGAGGAGGAGGCGGCGGCAGCGGTGGAAGCGGAGGAGGGAGGGAGAGGGGGAGGAAAGCGGGAGCAGCGGTCGGAGGGCTCCGGGAGAGGGAGGCGTAGGTTAAGCTGGCGGCGCTCGCGGACGACGGCCATAAGATAACGTGCGCGGGGGTAGTAGGATAAGATCGGTGGAGGGAGGAGGGAGGGATGAAGAGGGGGCGGAGAGTGAGGTGTACTTATATGTAGTACACGAGTGGGGCACGTGCGATGGCGGGCGGAAGGAGGTTGGAAGGGGGTTGCTTGCGCGGGCCCCACCCTTTTGGATTTAGTGATAATTAATTACCTTAATTTAACTTAATTCCTGCATTAGAGTAATTGGATACGGGGAAAGTCGATTGAGATGAATCTTTTTGAGATATTGAATCCTATTTATTAATATATTATATTATTTTATTGAGTTTAATTACACGTGTGAACAAAAGATTAGGTGAATACTATGAGAAAGTGGGCTAAAGATACAATGAACCAACCCATTCTTACCAATAACCAACTGCTTATTAACTGTATAGAATCGCATTGGGCCGTTTCGATTTTTCTACCTATAAGGCCCGCTGTATTCTTCGGTTATTACAAAGGCTACCAGAAGATACCCAATAAGAAATGCCGATATTGAGCTTCAATTGGTATATATTATCCCAGGATTCATGACACGTTTCTTTTCAGCATTTGTGGCAAGCGTTTTCGAACGTCTTGACGACGAGTTTCAAAATATTTTTTTAAGGAATTTTTTCTTTTACGGGATACTACAAGTATCAAGGTTATAGAATGGAGAGATACGGGAGTTTTCCATTTCACTATGAGGGACTAAAGCCCTTTATATACAAGAGGACAAAATATAAATAGAGAAGATTACAGCAAATCATTCTATCAATTACTACAACAGAATATCTCACAAACTAAGGAAAGAAGGATAATATGAGATTATGTGGAATCTTCTCTAATACGCCCCCGCAAAATTGAGGTTCCATCAGCAACCGAGATTTTGGATCGAAGTTGCTGGAAACGTACTCTTGCCAATGGCTTTGTCAAAAGATCAGCAAGTTGATCTAATGTGTTGACATAGGCTACTGTAAAAACTCCCTTCGATGCCAAGTCTCGTACAAAATGTAGGTCTATAGCAATGTGCTTCATCCGAGAGTGTAAAATAGGATTAAGTGCGAGTCGAGTAGCACTCAGATTATCACATAACAACTTCGGAGGAGAGGTAAGGCAAACACCAAGTTCACCGAATAGTTGGGAAAGCCAACACACTTCAGAAGCTGTTGACGCCAATGAGCGATATTCAGCTTCAGTCGACGATCGAGCCACACCACGTTGTCGCCTAGACCTCCAAGAGATAGGTGCAGATCCTAAAAATATCATAAAGGCAGATGTGGATTTGCCATGACTAAGATCACCACCAAAATCCGAGTCTGAATATGCAGTAAGAGAGAGATGTTGTGGTCATCGGAGAAGAAGGCCATGATGGATAGTCCCTTTAAGATAACGAAGTATTCGTTTTACAGCACTCCAGTCATCAACTGTTGGTTTAGCCATGGATTGAGCGAGTTTGTTCACTGCAAAAGCAATATCCGGTCGTGTAAGAGTAAGATATTGTAGTCCACCGATGGCGCTCTTGTAAAGCGTAGAGTCGGCTGCAGCAGAAACTGATAATTGCTTGGAAGTGGACATGGGGGATGTAACGGGATTAGCTCCACTCATATCAAATCGAGCTAAAAGGTCCGTAGTGTACTTATGCTGAGATAAGAATAATCCTTCACGGCAACGAGCGACTTCGATACCAAGAAAATAAGTGAGTAAACCAAGATCCTTAACCTTAAAACAAGATTGTAGGTGAGAGATCAATTTACATAGTGCCTCGGAGCTGGAGCCAGTGAGGATTATATCATCAACGTACACAAGAACCACAAGATGAACATCCTTGCGACGTAAAATAAATAGGCTAGTATCGGCTTTAGATTGATGAAAGCCAAACTGGAGAAGAGAGCTACTTAAAGTGTGATACCAAACACGCGGAGCTTGGCGAAGCCCATACAAAGATTTTCGAAGTCGGCACACATGATTAGGATGTGTGGGGTCTTTGAAACCCGGTGGTTGCTGCATAAAAACGGGCTTGGATAATGTTCCATGTAGGAAGGCATTGCTAATATCAACTTGCCGTATTTCCCACTTATGATATAGTGCGAGAGTGAGGACTGTCCGAATAGTTGCAGGTTTTACAACTGGACTAAAAGTCTCGTGATAATCAACTCCTGGGCGTTGATGAAATCCTTTTGCCACCAGACGAGCTTTGTAACGCTCGATAGTGCAGTCGGGCTTTCGTTTGATTGCAAAGACCCATTTGCTGCCCACAATATTATAGTGGAGACTCGGAGGTACCAAGTCCCAAGTACCATGTGAGGATAGGGCTGTAATTTTCTCAGCCATAGCACGACGCCAATGATCAGATTTTAAGGCTTGTGCAACGGTTGTAGGAATGGTGTCTTCTGGAAGAGGGTGGCGTGTAGAGGCATTATGGGTGGTGGCTTGGAGTGATGGCGGCAGCTCAGTAGCAAATTCATCTAAACGGCGAGAAAGAGTGCGGGTTCGAGTGGAACGGCGTTGTGGTGGAGGCTCGTCATTTTGTGTTTGTGAGGTGATTGGGGGTTGTACTCTAGTATTGTGATGATTGGGTGGTGGTCCAAGTACAGACAATGGAACCGTATTAGGTCCAGTAGATTGTGATGGTATTTTAGGAGGAAAATCGGCAACAGTTTGTTCGGCAAATTGTACATGCCGAGAAATAAAGATACCTCCAGTGGTTGTATCGAGACAACGATATGCACTTTGTGTAGGCGAATATCCAATAAAGATACATGCCCGTGAAGGTGGCTCGAGCTTGCTTGAGGAGTAGGGACGTAACCAAGGATAACAGATGCATCCGAATGTTCGGAGATTCGCATAGTTGGGTTTCTTCAGAAACAACACCTCAAAAGGACTCTTGTGATTCAGAATCGGTGTAGGCAGCCTGTTGATTAAGTACACCGCTGTCTGAAAAGCATATGGCCAAAAAGATGTTGGCAATCGAGCATGATGTAGTAGAGTACGACCAGTCTCGACCACTTGTCTATGACGTCGTTCCACAGTGCCGTTCTGTTCAGGGGTATGTGGAGCCGTAGTAAGCCATTGAATCCCATGTTTAGCAAAGTAGGAGCGAAGCGCAAGAAACTCCCCACCATTATCACTATAAAAATTCCGAAGGATGAACCCAAACTGCTTTTCAAGCAATGGATGAAGTTTTATGATAATCTCCAACACCTGTGACTTGGCAGATAATGGAAAAAACCAACAATATTTTGTGAAACCATCCACCAATAATAGATAAAAGCGACATCCATCTATAGAAGATTTAGTAGGCCCCCATACGTCGGCATATATATAATGAAGAGGATGTGTAGCAACTAGACTTGTATCGGAAAAAAGGTAATTTATGGGTTTTGCAACTTAAGCATGAATCACAACTATAGTTCAGAGAACCAGATTTAGATACTGGCAACTTATTCTGAGAAATAATAAAGGAGTTAGTCTTACGAGAGGGATGCCCCAAACGTGAATGCCAAATATCAAAAGTGGTGCGCAAACCAACATAATTAAAATTAACAGTAGCTAACGGCGGATGCAGGCGATAGAGTACTTGTTCACATGTGCCTCGAGCCAGAGGCGCCCCCGTGCGACGATCCTTAATAACAAAAGATGTGGGGAAAAATTCCACCGAAACATTATTAGATGCAGTAAGATTAGAGACAGATAGCAAATTTTCCTTTGTGCGAGGAACACACAAGACATTCTCTAAATTGAATGTGTGAGGAGGATAAGAAATAGCAGCAGTACCCGTGTGTGATATGGGAACCGAGAACCCATCTGTCAAATGGACTTCCTCTGTTCCATCATATTCTGAATGTAGGGAGAGATTGCTCAAATCATTGGTGATTGAGTGTGACGCCCCTGTATCTAGTAGCCAACTGTTGGGTGTGTTGGTGAGAAGAGGAAGCTGTGGACCTGTAGGAGAGCGTGCAAAATTCACGGCAGCAGCTTGAGAAGGATACCTCCAACAGGTTCGAGCAGTATGCCCGGGCTGGTAGCAAAGTTGACAGGTCCCACGAAATTGTTGGAATTGTTGTTGTTGTCCCTGAGGTTGGCCGTAAGGAAATTGACCATAAGGAAATTGCCCACCATTGTTGGAGCGACCACGACCACGACCAGAGTTGCGTCCACGACCACGACCACGTCCTGTGGTATTGTTCGAAGGTTTGGACTGAGCCATGTTGGCCGACACAGTCACTTCGGCTGTTTCAGTGGCTTCTATAGCATCTAGGTACTTTTCTTGTGCCATCAGCAAGTCCAATAATTGAGGAAAAGAGATAGAAGTAGATTGAGCACGAATCGAGGCTGCTATATCACGAAACTTCGGGTTAAGACCTCCGAGGACATATAGCGTGAAATCATCATCGCTAATCGGCGATTCTATGAGGGAAAGCTCATCAGCTTTAGCTTTTAACGAGTGCATGAACTCGACAACAGATTTAGTGCCCATCTTGGCATGTTGTAGATCTCCTTTTAGTTGCATAACCCTCGAACGTGATTTACTTGCAAAGATCGAGTGGAGAGCAGCCCATGCTGAAGAAGAAGATGTATAGGAAGAGATATATGGAGATACCTCGTCTGTCAAAGATCCTTGAAGAAATGCAAGAACAAGTTGATCTTGGCGAAACCATCCCTTGTACTCCGGCGAAGAAGCCAGTGGTGCTGAATTGGAGCCATCGACATAGCCCAGTAAATCATACCCATTTAATATCGCAGTCACCAAAGAAACCCATTGAGGAAAATTCAGACGAGTTAGCTTATGAGAGGTTGGGAATGGCGTGGTGATAATCACCATTGGAGACTGCTGGTCGGCCGTTTCTGTGGTGTTAGGGTTTGACATTTTTTTTTTGGGAGAGTATGAGAAATGGAGTCGGCAGAAAGTAGGGTTTGTGCAGCGGAGATGAGAAAGCATGAGGTCAGGATCAAGATAATAATGATACCATATAGAATGGAGAGATATGGGAGTTTTCCATTTCACTATGAGGGACTAAAGCCCTTTATATACAAGAGGACAAAATATAAATAGAGAAGATTACAGCAAATCATTCTATCAATTACTACAACAGAATATCTCACAAACTAAGGAAAGAAGGATAATATGAGATTATGTGGAATCTTCTCTAATAAAGGTATCCCGTAAAAGAAAAAATTCCTTAAAAAGATATTTTGAAACTCGTCGTCAAGACGCTCGAAAACGCTTGCCACAAATGCTGAAAAGAAACGTGTCATTAATCCTGGGACAGAGGAAGTACTTGACAACTGCTCGACGGTCAATTTGAAAATAGATTATTTGCTTGAACTCGAATTCGTTAGTAGTCAAGCAGAGTTCAACCCCAAATTCGTACGAGACAAAATTGCCGAGCCGGTCTTTATATTATGTATACTTAGTTCGAATTGCTCGTAAACATGTTCAGATTACCACGTATAGTGTGTATATAATATATATGCTTTTCGATCATATATCTCCCGATAGATTTATTTCAAATTCTACGCTAACCTTTCTCATCAATTAACAATATCCAATTCTTTTTTACAACAAAAGAGGGATACACGATCGAAAATATTGTTGCCCAAAAAAAAAAAAAAAAAAATCATGTTGAAGTTTCAACTAAAGGGCAAAATGGTCTTTCCGGGTCATCACGGTGGGAAGGAATAACAAAATGCCTCAATCTTCCTTCTTGTTTCCTCAAATACCCCTGGCACAAAAACTCCCTCGAAAACCTATCCTCCACCTCCCTATTCACGTCATGCACAAACACATGCGTCCCCTGTCCGCCGCCGCCGCGGCGGTTCCTCGCCATCATCCCCGCCGTATATATTGCCGTCATCCTCCCCGGCGCCTCCTCGTGGTACCCCGTGGGGGCGTCCACCATGATCAGGTCCCACTCCACGTCGTACACCAGCGCCGGCAAACCCTTGAGCGCCAGCTGGCACATCGAGTACCTCGGGTCGGCCACGGCGGTGCACTCCGGCGCCCCCCTCCCGGCCTCCATCAGCTCCGCCGCCTGGCTCAGCCTGCTGCCGTACGACACCCGGTGCGCCTCCAGCATGGGGAAGCGGCGGCGGATTCGCTCGATCCACGCCGCGTCCTCCTCGAGGAACACGGTGCGGCCGCCGTGGTTTAACGAGTGCCACATGAGGCTGTCGTGGCCGAGGCCGAAGACGAGGAAGTTGCACGGCGACCGCCGCTCGAGGATTCTGGAAGCCACCGTGATCTCCTTGATCGTCTGCTGCGGGGTGGTGGCGGAGGTGGTGTAGTGGATCAGGGCTTGGGCTACCGAGGCCGGGATCTTCCCCGGGGAGCAGCCTTTCGGAGTCGAGGCTTTCGACTGGGAATCGGAGGAAGATGAAGATAGGTTTGATCTGAGGAAGAAGAGGATGAGGAAAGATGTGATGATTATAGTGAGGAGAAGCTTTAGGTTTAGAAGGTTTTGTGTTTTTTGCCTCATTTTTATTACTTGTATTTATTTTTTATTTAAAAAAAAAAATCGAATATCGATTGAAGCAGAAGAAGCTGGAGTTTTTGAGGAATCAAATTAGGGTTAAATAAAGTTGTAGGTAGAAAAAGAGGAAGCATAACAACTGGGAAAATTAAGCATGAAGCAAAATAGTTAAAGTTGCTGGTGGAGCAGAAGTTTGGTGCATGCAAGAAAAGGATTGAGCCACCTTTCATGATTAGGTAATGTGGCCAACTAAAGTTAGCATGCATGTACTTCCTCCTCCGTTTCAACGACTCACGTATATTTAAGAAACGAGGAAGCAAATCTTTGATTAATCAAAATTTCTTCGTCTTGGGTTCGATTCACACCGAATTAAGTGCATTAGAAATCACTCCTTTGAAAATGTACATGTTGTGTGATTCACCTACATATTTCGAGTTGTGACGCATACTTTAAGAGTGTAGGGGATTTTGAATATACCAATTTTGCCCCCATTTGTTTGTAGAGGAATGTTCATTTAGGCATCGAAAATACATTTAATGTGGTGACAATTTACATGATGATAAAATGATTAATATAAAATATTACACATATATACTACTCCCTCCGTCCCACTGATATAGGGACTTTTTTTTTTGTGATTTTCGGCACGCTTTTCCACGCCTCTAGATGATGACTTTTAAATCGGATTTTTGAAGAATTTTTTCTTTTACGGGATACCACAAAAAAAAGTCCCTAGATCAGTGGGACGGAGGGAATATAAGAATAAATCATACCACGAAAAACTTAACTTTGCTAATATAAATTAATTAAATTCTAAATTCTAAATGGAGAAATTATTAACATGACAGCTTCATGTTATCTGTTATTTGTGAGCATATTAAATTGGTCCATATATTGTAGTATAAAATAGTGTTGTCTAATTGGTTATAGTCCTCATATATATTATTTTTGATGGAATTAAAATGTGAAAAATAAACGTCATATAACAATCATGCACATTGGAGAATACCAAGTTTAAAACGTGAAATGAAGGTATATATTATTATTTCATTATCTCTATTAATTAAAATAAAAATAAAAATTATTATGGGGGAATCTTTTTTTGTTTGATTCTGTTATCATTTTTGGCATTATCATAATTGAATTGAATATTAAGAAAGTGTTTGTAATCTATTGTTTTCATCCCTTTTCGTTATTTTCGAATATTCTTCTAAAGGGATTATTCGAAACATGATGTTTATTCATGTAATGTTTGTATTTGTAAAACATATGTCTACTCGAAAAATAAATTAATAGAAAGTAATGAGTTCAAAAAGGCTAGTAGAGTATTTGTACTAATAAATAATAATGGTCGAAAGGGTAGTTTTATTTCATCATCAGCTATAAACACACTAAGCGAGTATGTTCAGAGTGAATATTAATAATTTATTATCTTTATTTTTTATTTATATATCAAACAAATACAACACACGCGTATACACGAACTTGAGGTGATTCGAACTCCCGAAGACCTCTAGATAGATAGAAGGAAAAGAGTTTTATCGAGTGACATCAATAAAATTAGTGAGAATCGTATCGTCTCAATTCGTTGTGACGTGCAACTTGTCTTCGACTACATCAAGTGGAATATTAAACATCTTATTTCAATTTCTTGTGTTGTGACGTGCAACTTGTCTTCGACTAAATCAATACAGCTAGCTCGATTATCAATTTCTTTATTTATTTTTAATTTTGAGAAGATGACAATCAACTGAATTGATAACTACGCATGCACCACTTCTTCTTCTTCTCCTTATCGCAAATATTAATCGAATCCCTAATAAGTAAAAAATAATACTCCATCCGTCCTCCATTTAGTGACATTGTTTTCTGGACTCAAGTTCTTTTGCATTTTGATGGTATAATAATAAATTAATGTGTTAAAGTGTTAAAGTGAAATAATTGTGGGTCCATTTGAATTTTTTAATAGTATTAAAATGTTAAAATAATAAAAAGTAGATTTATAAAGTGTTAAAGTGATTGTGGGGTCTACGTCCTAAAACGTAATATGTCAGTAAATGGATGACGTCCCAATATAGTACTCCCTCCGTCCCACTTCACTTGTCCTCTTTCTTTTCGGCACGGGATTTTATGTGTAGTGTTAAATTGAAAAAGTAAGGGGTGCACATCAAAAAGTAAGGATTAATTTTTGTCTTTTAAGGAAAGTGGACAAGTGGTATGAGACGGACGAAAATAGTATTGAGGACAAATGAAGTGGGACAGAGGGAGTAATAATGTTAGTAAATGAAGGACGGAGGGAGTAATATATAATAATCAGAATTTAGAATTTTGTAAAATTGATTGACCAATAATTAAACACACATTTTTTTATTTATTAAACAATAATAGAAAAGTTAACAGTATGAGAGCAACTTGCATAGTAAAAACAATAATTTAAGAGAGGTTTTATGCACAAATTCATTGTACCTGGGCAATTAAAATTGTCACAGGCGGATATATATATATATATATATATATATATATATATATATATATATATATATATATATATATATATATATACTCTTTTCGTCTCATTCATAAATATATAATTCCATTTGCGTTAGATATATACAGGTGGAATTTAATTGAATATTGGTCAATTGATAGAAAGAATTCAAACGTGGTCATGGACTCATGTCAAAATTTGGCATTCAATACAGTATTATTATTAGTATTGATATTATTAATTACTATTTGATACATAATTTTTATCGTAGCAGTCAAATTGCAGGGAATTTTAACGTCTTCTATATAGTTGTAATATAATATTCCTCGGATAATAAAATTAGAGATATTTCTCTTAACTTCATAGTGGCATCACTTTTTCATTTCAAGATATTTTAATTGTTTAATTATATGTATTAGTTTTTAATGGGAAATAAAATTACTTAATAAATAGTAGTGGAGTACTAATATTTGTAAAAAATTAGAATTAGAATATAATTGAAAAATAAGAGTATTTAATTTTCTATTTATATAGATTTTGGACTCTAAAATTGGAATGTCAAAATTTAAGTAGAATTGGCCCATAACTCAACCGTATCTCTTATGGGCCTATCGATGTACAATGAAGCCCAAAGTATTTGAATATTATGGGCCCAAAAGCTATTTTAGCCCAAAATGAAACTCAATGTCCCATCTATTAATTCATTACACTAACATCAATATATATATAATACCAATACGGATCCCGATCCTACGTGGCATCGCGTATGATTTTCTTGAATATTTTCGAATATTCTCATTGATTTGGCTTATTTTATATTTATTCACAATGAATTCTGTCCCACATCGATTTTTTACAAAAACTTAACAATGGATTACCTATATAAATAGATCCATATATTTCCACCAAAATTCATCTTCAATTTGAGAAACTACATAATTAATGTAAAAATCTCAAAAACAAAAATCAAACGATATATAATAGCGTTAAGGATCTCGATCCTACGTGGCAACACGTATGATTTTTTTTTGAATATTTTCGAATATTCTCATTGATTTGGCTTATTATATATATTTAATCCAATTATATCACATTAATGAATTATGTCCCACATCGATTTTTTACAAAAACTTAACAATGGATTACCTATATAAATAGATCCATATATTTCTAACAAAATTCATCTTTAATTATGAATTATGTCGCACATCGATTTCTTACAAAAACTACCCTAATCATTAATAAATCATTAAATCTATATAATCATTAAATCTATTGTCACACCCCGATTTTCCTAACTCTAAAAATAATCAATTTCAATTTTAACCAATTAAATCGGGATGCAACGAAGGGTAAAAATAAAAAGGGAGATTCATAATTCAATTTATCTTAGTTAATTTTAATTAGAATTCATTTAGTTTAGCCCGAAGATTTGGGCAATATCTCCCCTCAAACCAGGATCAAGTCGTAGTAAATACCAAAGACTTAAACATCCATTAACCAAATACATAAACCATAACGATGAGGTCGGACCAGACCGCGCCATCATCGGATCCAAGATATTTAATAAAAAGAACCACCGAGGCGGACCAGACCGCTCTACAGTAGGATCCAGAATTCATATCGAAAGCATAACAACCGTGGCGGACCAGACCGCACTACAGTTGGGTCCAGAATATATAATTACATCAGAGTTACGTTTATTTAGCGGAAACGAAATAAACAAACATTCATTTATTAACCGTTATAGTTTTTATGAATTCGTTTAAGTTTTCGTTATATAAATTCGTATTTTCAAAATGTCAAGTTTTAAACTAACAAATGAATAACGAATAAACTTTAAACGAATATTAACTTCCTAAGTAAATCCCATTCAATTATATAGAGCAGTGACAATTCGGTTATCTAAATGACGAAAAGGGAATTGTTTTAACGTTCCAAAGCATACGTAAATTGTTTATAACCGAAATTTAAAGTTTAGGAAACGGGAAAGAGTCTAACGGTTCAGATTTTATTATCCTCGTCTCTTGTTTATTCCTCCATTCCTTCTCTCTCTTCTCGCCCCGTCACTATGCCTCCGGCTCCCAATCTGCAAAACAAAGAAAGTTTCACAGGGCTGAGTACAACTAGCACTCAGTGGGAATCATTGCCAACAAAGGAAAACAAAAGCAGGGCTTTCAGGATTTTAAAAGAGAGAAGAGAAAGAACAAGTCTTGATCCCATGACCAAACCACTTAGGCGCCCATTTAGGTATTCCCGAGGTTACTCGTAATCAAAATCCCGGTTAAACCACCTGTCGGATTATAAGAACATTTGCAGGGTGACATACATAAAGTGTATATAAACCCATCAGCTATGCTAGACGGCATAAATAAGTTATATGCAAGTCTATCGGCTAGGGATCGAGATTTCCGTGGTAAACCCCACTCCCGATCCCGGTGTACACCAGTTGCTCGTTGGTGTGTTAGACCTAACGATGTCAACCCGATATCGTAAAAGATTAGAGCATTAAACCTGGGAAACCTGTGATTCACAATTTAATCCTGAAACAAAGCCTGCACTTGAAGAATAAAGAGCTTACTAGCTCAAGAGTTATCAAGAAATAAGAATCCCCAAGGATTTTAACAAGTTCGAATAAATAGATCCCCACCTTTACCGGTTACTCGATTCTTTGGTTCGAATCTTAGTCAGCTTCTTCGGAGAGTCTTCCTACAAATATTTTCTGAGGTTAAGTTACGTTCGTAGTTTCATCCTTAAAATTTTCTAACATAACTTTCTTTTTAAATTATTAATATTCCCTAAAATTATATATATAACCTATTAACCTTCAATAATTCTTTTCTTATGTTTTCGTCGTTTGCATGGCTTAGACTTCAACACAAAAGTTGTTCAACTAATCATTAGGAATATTTTGGTGCAAAAATATTAGACATGCAAAACGGGTAAGGGTCCTTCGAATCGAAATGAACACAGTTTCATTTTTAGAAAATTAACGGTGATTCCGATTGTTACCAAATTTTAGAGGATGCTAGATAATCTCATTTCAAAGCCATATTAATATTTTCAAAATATTTGGACAGAGTCTCGACATGCAAGGAACCATTATCCATGAACAAGAAATCACACCAACAACAATCCATCCACAAGATTCATTCCGATTAAGATGTTAATTATTAGGTTACGATCAACTTTAGTTCGGTTATATGGATGCAAAAAGGAATACCGGCAACCACCAAAGAAAGGGCGATTGCACGGCACGGAGAAGAAGAGAAGATGCAAATGAAGATGTCGATGCATGTCACACTTCGGAAGTTCGCAACGACGATCAACCTTTATCCCTAAGATCGAAATCTCCCTACGAGTTCATAGAAGCGAACGACATACCTTTTCGATGAACGGAGAAGAAGATATGCTCGAAAGGATGATCGGTGATGATCGGGCTGTTCTTGGCTTCCTCGGCTGGAAGAAGAAGGAGATGATGACGGAAATAAGCTGAAGAAGACGAAGAAGATGATGGCAGCAGCTGCTGCTGGATCGGAGGAGATGATCGGCGGCGGTGGTGGCGATCGGAGGCTGCTGCTCCTTCGGTTTCTCTTGGAGAGAAAAGACGAAGGTGATGGCTGGAGGATGGTGGTGTTCGGTGGAGGAGATGGTGATGATGGTGGTGGTGATGATCGATGGAGGGTGGTGGAGGGGCTGATGGGAATCGGTGGCTGGTGGAGGGTCGCCGGCGGAAGGGAGAGGCGGAGGTGGAGAAGATCGTTAGAGAGAGAGAGAGCTGATGGAGTTGGTGGATTTTCCTCTTGGATGAAGGAAATGTAAATGGATAGGATATGCACAAAAGAGGCGGTGGTGGCCTCTTTTATAGAGGTCATCCCGTCTCCGGTTCGACGTCTCGTTTCCCGAGCGAAAAGATATTTTTCCGGCAACGAATTCCGATTTAAGATTTCAAAGGGTTTATGGAATCCACGAAAAATATGGAACACTACGATATAGGTTAAAGAATTTTCGGAAGGGATTTGATGGCTCGAAGATTTTTAAAGAAACGAAAAGATCGAAAATAGACAAACGGCGACTCGGGTTTTCTTAACCGTTTATCCGAAAAATACCTAACTCCTTTCATAATTCTTTTAATGTCAAAACTAGGTTAAAGGTATTAACATTACATTTTTGGAATATTATTAAGTTAGAAATAATATTTTTAGTTAACTAATTTTAATTAAATTAAATATTCTAAAATTCTTTTATTAAAAATTTTACATAACTAATAATATTAAAGCTTTTAAATTTAAATATCCTTTCATCATTTTACTATATAAATTATGAAAAGCTTATTATATTAAAGGAAACTATCTATTTTTTTATTTCCTAGTATTTAAAAATACGGGTTATTACATCTATTCACTATCAATTGTCACACGTTGATTATATAGGATTTTTACAAGAATTAGTGACAAAGTACATATATAAATAGAGCATGCATCTTCACCAAAATTCATATTTGATGTGAGGAAATGCATTACTGATTCATGCTAACGTTATATCGAACATCGGGCTAACGGAAAATTTAACGGGCAGATATGCACTATTCATGCTAACGTTATATCGAACAACGGGCTAACAAAAAAATTAACGGGCAAATTTGCACTATTCATGCTAACGTGATATCGATCGATGAGCTAATCGAAAAATTGTGATATTACGTCTTAACATTTATTTTTTAATGTCACAAGTAACGGGCAGATTAAAATAATTTATAAGAATTCGTAATAATCTATTTCTCTAAGTTTATATATTTTGAGGAGAATAACTGTTATAATAAATAACTGGAGGTTTGACATTCATACCACATATAATTATTTGAGAAATGTTAGCCTTTATCGACACATTTTTATATCAATATACATGATCAACAGGTGCTTTAGATATAAAATAAATACAACTTTTTTTATCAGTTTCATCGAAACAAACAACGGGTGACTTGATATATTTTGATATTTTTCTTTTATATTTTGCTTAATATTAACAATATAGAGTCGAATTTTGGCGTGACTAAGTAAAACTATATAGTTATTTCAGAAATGTTAACCCTAACTATCCCTTTTTATTTGGTCAAAAAGATCCATCTGAAGGGTGCTTTAGTTAAAATAAAAACGGGGTGGCTTAATATATTTTATTTTATTTTATATTTTGATTAAAATAACATTATAAAGTGATATATGTCAAATTTTGACGGGATGAAATAATCGTAAAAATATTAATTTACTAACTCATTTCATAGTACCACGAGTAACGGACTGCTTGAAATAATTAATTAATATACAAAATTATGTATTTTTATTAAAATTTTATGTAAATCACGAAATAAATTGAATCCCGTCGAATTTCGACGGGTATTGCACTAGTATTACATAAAACCGGTGGCAAACCGCATCAATCGAGTCGGTTGAAGGAAAAAAGTCATACTAGTTATGTGATAGAGGATGAGGCGATTTCCTCTACCAAGACGAACGAAAAGAAGGAAATACAAGACGGCAGACGCGAGAACCTTGCTCGTCGAACACGCCAGATTACGATACGAAAAGGAAAAGCGGCAAATAAATAAACTAGGGTTTGTATTGTATTTCTTGATAATGAAAATAAGATACAATCCTCCTATTTATACTAAATACCGAGGGTTGATTCGACCTACGATTCGAGAAAGAATCAACAAGAAAACCCGAAAAGAACGACCCAAATAATTAAACGGGCTAAGCCCAACGACAAACCTAAATAATTAAATTAACGTATCAACTCCCCCACCCTTGAAAATCACCTTGTCCTCAAGGTGAAGATCTTTATATACTTCGGCAAGTGGATAGAGGCCGAAACTAACCAAGCGTCGGGAAACTTCTCGTGATTTCAACCCCTTTTTTCCTGGGCCTTCACCCTTTTTATTTGGTGTAAAATCCAACGGACCCACCTCCTCTTGGGCTTTGTACAATAAGGCCCATCCATAATTGTAAGAAGGATACGCACACTCTAGGACAAAGTCAACGCCCTCCTTCACGACTGAACCACAGGCCATCAACTCATCCGTGAATTCTAAGTTCTTCTCGCGCTCATCGTTGTGAATGACGGAGGTAGAGCATTGGACGACGCTGTCGACGTCGCCCTCCTCTTCTGCCACTTTCGAATCAAGGGAGTCATTGCTATCATTCGAAAGCTTTACCCCAACTTCCGAATCATTGGCCACAAAATCGCCCTTCTCTTCACCAACTTCATCCATCTCTGGGTTCGGCGCATTACCTTCCTTACTCCCAACCGGTTCATCAGAAACCGGCGCAACCACTCCATCATCGACCCCCGCCTCACTCTCGGCACAAGCCCCCAAGTTAACTCCTTTCTCCTCCATCTCCACAATCGTGCCATGAACATGCGTAGAGGAGAGGTCGTAGTCGGATATGATGTGGAGTGAGTCGGGAGCGGTTCGAGACCATGACAATCCCCATGATTGCTGAGGGTGAGTATTCGACGGCGGATTTGGCTGAGGAGCCGACACATAGTAGCCTTTCCGCGGAGGAGGAGGTGGCGACACATACGGGTTAGGCTCGTTTACATAACGACCACCCGAGTATCCTCCTCCATAGTTCGAATATGGCGAGTAGCTCCCACCTCCGTGGTTTCTGCTCGCTCCATACTCGTACTGTGATGATCCTCCGCCTTCATAGCTCTCAATACGAGACCTTGGAAGATCCCACGAAGTGAGTGATCGGCCGAATGGCGGATCGTAAGCATACAGATCCGAATAGTTCCAATCTGAAGGGTTGCGGCAACTTTCCGGAGTTATACGAGGCCTTGGGAGATCCCACGAAGTGAGTGGCCTGCCCAATATCGGATCGAATTCATACGGTGATGAAGGTCCACGCGTTTCCATCCGAGTCGCCGGAGGATCCCATGACGAAGGTACCATCTCCGTAGTCATGCGTGTCGTACCGAGCTGCTGCTCTCCATAAGCCACTCGATTTCCATCCATGATTGGTGATTGCCAATAAGAATCCACGTACTGTGGGATTTGGGGCACCATCGTAGAGAGAGACAGCGATGGAATGGCTGCTGCCGTCGACGGCGTTGGTATCCCCATCGGCATCCACGGCGCCGTCGTCACGGAGAGCGCCGTGTTCAACTCTCTATCAACAGCAGTTTCAAATCTTTGTTCCTAGCTAATCGAATAACAATGATCCATGATATAAATGGCTAAAACTCCGATTTTGTTACTCACGGCCGAAACAACTCGCCAACCAAATCAAATCACAGCAGATCCAATCATTAAACTCCAAATCACGTAAACACTTAATCCATAAACAAATCCATAAACAAACCAAATCACAGCGGATCAAATCATTAACTCCAAACAATATACCTCGCACGGAATTCACGAACTATCCACTCTTATCAACCACCAAGGACTGAAGCATACTGTCACATCCCAGTTCCCGAAGGAATGCACGTGTGCCGGGACGTGGCAAGGGGTTGGAAATAAGAAGCGGGGATAGAAAGGGGCCTAGTTTCTTAGGATAATCAACCATATTAATAATGAGTTTATTTAATTAATTATGGGATCGGGACGCACAACACGAACCACGGGGTAGGCAAACCATACTTCCCGTGTCGGTCGCCATGTCTGAATACCCATAGACATTAAATAAAATACGGGATCGGGACGCTCAGCTCAAATTATGGGGTCGCCTAAGCTAAACAACCCATAATGGCCGGCTTGTGTCTGAATACCCGCAATTATAAAATATATATAGATTTTATTTCAAAACCTGGAATTTAACTTAGGAAGCCAAGTACATTGCAGGATCGCTACTAATGACTACTTTAATAATAAGCGTAGCGGAAGCTTTATTCTTATTTGACACAACAACAATCCTCTTTAGCCACGTCTGCTCCACCAGCTCCTTAATCTGCAAAACATTTGAAAGGAATTGCAGGGCTGAGTACTAATGCACTCAGTGGGGTTATGCCAAAAACATTTACTATAAAAAGAATATCCATGATAATAAAGCATACATAGAAGGGTTTAAAAATCATATAACTTCCATGCATACCAAAACTCATTTACGTTGATTGCGATGCGGGTTACCATGTTACTCTTATACCGATCCCGGGACGTACCACTGTCGGATCCCTTTTCATGATGGAGCCATAGATTAACATATACCGATCCCGGGACGTACCACTGCCGGATCCCTTTTCATGATGGAGCCATAGATTAACTAATACCGATCCCGGGACGTACCACTGCCGGATCCCTTTCTGATGGAGCCTATAGTTTGGAGACAATGGAGTATTTCATCCACTAGTTCTCCCCTCGTAGTTAGAATCAATTGGTGATCAACTCAATGATTTCTAACAGTGCGCACAGCCCCTCGATTAGTGTGTTAGACCAACCGAAAGACCCGATCGTAAACATAAGAGCATTAAACATGTAATCGCGCATCAAGACATTTTTCATGGATAATCCCATAGTTTAGAGCTTACTAACTCAAATAATACTTTGAAAAGAGAAACCCCACCTTTACCGTTTACTCGTTTCCTCGATTCTCGGGTTCGAAACCTACGACAGATCCTTCTGACAATACTCCTTTTCGATGATCGGTGGTCAAGATATGCGAGAAAGATGATCGATGGTGACCGGAGGCTGTTCTTAGCTTCCTTTGGTCTTGAAAGAGGGAGATGGTGGTGGAAGATAGTGGTGATGATCGGTGATGGGGGAGAGGAGGAGGAGCTGCTGCTCTTGCGGCTCTAAGAGAGAAAGGGCGAGTGGTAGGGAGGTGGTGATCGAGGGAGGGAGAGAGAGAGAGAGGAAGAGAGGGGGGGGGGGGGGGGGGGGGGGAGATCGGTGGGGATTTTGGGGGAGTGGGGGAGTAAAGGGAGTCGGTGGGGGAAAGGATAAAAATGGTGCTGTGCAAGTGAAGAAAAGGAGGCGGTGGGGGAGATTACTTAGGGGAAAGGAATTAATTGGGGGCTGATGTGCGAGAATGAGGCGGTGATGGCCTCTATTTATAGGGGTCATCCCGTCTCCAGTTCGACTTCTCGCTCCCCGACGAAAAGATTCCCCTTCGGTAACGGGTTCCGATTTTAGGTTTCGAAGGGTCTACGGGATCCAAATAAAATATCGAACTCAACGATATAGGTTATATATTTTTCGGAATGAGTTTGATGGCTCAAAGAATTTTGAAGGAACGAAAAGGATCGAAATGGACAAATTGCGACGCGGGTTTTCTTAACCGTTTATCCGAAAAATATCTAACTTCTTTTATAAATCCTTTAATGTCAAAACTAGATTAAAAGTATTAACATTATTTTTTTTAGGATATTTATTGAGCTAGATATAATGTTTTAATTAAATAAATTTCTAATCTTTTATTTGGGAAATATTAATTTTTCTTTAAATTAAATAACGAAAATTCGGGATATTACACATACAAAGAACACCAACGAAACCCCCTCAAAGAGACTCTACTTTGGAAGCTCTCAATGAAAGCACCAGTTGATAGGACGCAAAATCCTATCGATAAGAATGGTAGACGCGAGATCGAAGCTCGACGTTCACATCGGAACGGGAACGGAATGAAACACGAAGAAGAAAGAAAATTAGGGTTTTTATTTCTGCATAATGCGGCAATATAATACACCCCAACTCTCAATATATACTAAGACCCTAGGGTTGGTTCGACTCTACATTTCGGGAAAGAACCAACAAGAAAACCCGAAAAGAACGACCCAAATAATTAAACAAGCTAGGCCCAACGACAAACCTAAATAATTAAATTAACGTATCATTATGCGTAAGAGTATATGGTACTTAAAATTTCCAAATTATGTACGTTTCAATACATAAAAGAGCTCAGCCGAGTGGCGGAGATCGGCTTCCACCGTGTGTGAAATCGGAGCTTCTTCAGCTTTAGCTAAAGCCATGGCGAACATTTTCTCCGTCGCGGATTCTCCAAAGTGCTGCTTGAAAAGCGCCTCCCCCGCGGCTCTCGAAAGAAGCATAATGTCACGCGCCCTCATCTCGGAATTTGGATTCGTCACCTCCACGCGCTTGATGCAGAAGCACCCGTTCTCCTCTATCGCCCTCCTCACGTCCTCCGCATTAGGGAAAAAAGCAGGGATGTTAAAGCCATCAACCTCACTTTTGTCAATAATTCCCTACACTTTCCACATTTGACTGGAATTAAGTTCGTGAACATGTAAAATATGTTTAAAACTATATAAATATACTCATACTTATGATTATTGGACGCTATTATTATAATGTCTTGAGCAAAAATTTATTTATATATGAATCAAACTCTCGATATAAATAGACCTGAGCAGCTAGGTGAGTTAGAGTTGTTCGGTAAAGGTCAAAGGCGGTGGCTAACAGGAAGCGTGCGTGGTCCACACCCTCTGCGATTCCGGGTAAGATAAGAAACATGAGCCCTCCTTCCACGATTTCTGCAGCTCGTGCCCTCAAAAAATCTCCCATATCCCTCTGGAACTGCTGCGAATAAGCGTCGAACACGTCGTCTCTCTCACCTCCGGTGTAAAAGATCTTCTGCCCTTTATTTCCCCGCGCCACCCCTTCTGGGACCCTCGACAACCATTGTAGGGCGTAGGAGGAGTGCGCCAGGGTGATGGAGGCGCGTGGGAACAGGCGGTCGTGGAACGAGCCGGGCACCACGGCCGCGTGGTACTTCCTCCCCGTGGGGAGGGAGGCCAGGAGCGTGTTGAAGTCATTGGAGATGTGGTCGTTGAAGAACACCTGGAACTCTAGGTCAGGAGACCGCGGGCGGCACTTGCCCTCCGCGGCCTCAACCAGGTTGCCCATAGCGTAGAACGTGTTGGGCCCCACCGAACAGCCCAGGTCCGCTATCCGAACCGTGCCCGCGACCGCGGTCGCCTCCTCCAGCTCTTGCATGATCGCCTCTTGGAACATCCGCTTCGCCGAAACCGAAGCTTCTTTCTGTACGCGCGCGCGGGGATTAAACTTATACACCGATAATTATTCGTTAAGCGTAGTAATGTTGTTACCTGAAGCTGGGAGTTTTTGGTGTAACTGTAAGCCCCATCGCCACCATTCATTGGAAAAGTATACTCCATTTTCTTTTTCTTCTTCTCTCTAAGGTGGCTTGTGTGTTAAATAATCCTAAATGGTAGTCTAAATCTAGTTTTGGTAGCCGTCATAATTGATTATGAGCTCTCCTTATTTTCCTTTGTTTTATGTATTACTCCCTCTTCTTTGTCTACTAGATTTTGCACCCGTGCAATGCACGGATAGAAATATGTTAAAGTACAATTCAATAATCATGTCAAAATTATATGAATATGTACTCTCTCCGTCCTATTAGATTATTCCAATTAAAATATTATATACACTCATATATGAATTTTCAATGAGACTAATTATATGGAACGGATGGAGTAATGCATAGTGATCTAATATCTTAAAGAGCATAACAAAATAATTTAGTGCTCCCTCTATTACATAAATCAATATGTTTATTACCCGTTCGAGATCTCCTAAATTAGTGTGGTTTTCCAAAATAAAAATATTTACTCACCATTTTTCCTCACTTGATATTTACATTATTTACAATACTTTTTATCTACCTAATCCTACAATTTCTAAAATTTTCAACATTACATTTTTTCCACAGTCGTGTACTACTTTTTATCTACCTAATCCTACAATTTCTAAAATTTTCAACATTACATTTTTTCCACAGTCGTGTACTACTTTTACCTCCTCCTCCTCCTCCTCCTTCTTCTTCTTCTTCTTCTTTTAAAATTATGTGTCACTCCTATTTCATACTACTATACATAGTGGGGGTTGTAATATTTTAGAAGCCATATTTACTAATTATTGTACATATATCTCACAACGAAAAATGTCTATTGTCGATTCAAAGTTCAAACCCATTAAACTTAAAATATAATTCGAGTTATTTTCATATTTTGAAAGTACAATGTATGGATATATAAAATAAAAATTAATTGAAATACTTGATATTGTTTATATCTAATGAAATACTACTTGATAAGCATTACTACTACAATGGTTTGAATATTATTTTACATGAGCAATCAATTATTTTGTTTAATGGATTCATATGAAACTTATGATTTGTTGCTAAATTAATGGATTTTCTCGTTAAAGTATTATATTTCTTTGCACACTTTAGGCATAGTTAAATGAGTCTTCTTTATCATTCCAGTGATTCCACATTATATATAATTTTCAAAAAATAATAGTACAATATAATGCTATGTAGCATTACACTTCAACTACCAACGCTATAAATTGATCCACCTACAGTATGAAGAACATAATTTCATCTCATTCGTATAAGGTCGTGAGACCATTGCTCGATACTCATTTCACTTTGCAATTTAATAAAGAAAAAGAAAAGGGACGAAATATATAAGTTACAAAGTTTAGACTTGATTAATTATGAATCTAATAAGTTCTTTTATTAATTTACTTTCTCATTACATAATGATTTATGGCTTACGATATACTCCCACAGACTTATATTGTTGTAGAAATTTATTTTTGTTACATCTCCAGCGAATTTGCATTTTTCTAATTAGAACATAATACTCTAATAAAAAATACTTTACCCACCAATAATCAGTTGATGTTTACCCAATATCATCTTTAATTATTTACTCGAAGTTGATGTTAAATTGTTTTAATGAAATTCTATTTATATATTTCTAAGTGAGTTATTAAATTAATCATGTTTGATATGATAATCTTAAAATTTATTGAGTTTTATATTAATGAGATATTAATATAATTAGTTTTAAAATTAAATGTGATAATCACACAATTATGAGATTTTCACAGTTTTTTAAAATTTATGTCAATGGTAATATTAGGGTAATGTAATACTAAAAAAAAAAGTATTTTTTTCTTTTTGATTTTTTTCTATAACTATTTAGGAAAAAATGTTCTCTAAATCCCTCAAAAAATATATCAAAATCAACTCACTACAAATGTCCAATTTACTCTTAAAATCTATATCATACTTATACAACTTCCTTTTTTAAATTGGGTTATAATTGATTTACTTATTCACTTATTTTATACACCTCTCTCCGTGTATAAAATTATGCTAACGATAGCGCTAATAAAATAATATACTAATATCTAGAAATTAACTTTGTATTTAACTTTGATTAAAAACCATTATTTAGAAAAAATCATTGCAAATGAAAAAAAAATAATAAAAAAAAAATCCTAGTATAATTAATATGTTATCAATCTATTTCTAAATTTGAAAAATATTTACAATACATTGTGGAAGTTGTTAACATAAGTGTGTTATTGTGTTAAATTAGAACTAAAACACATCATCATATTTTATCCTATATTCATAATTTATAAATTATAATTGAGATTTAGGATAAATAAAATTTTAATATCGAAATTTTAATATAAAAATATATTCACTATTTATTTATTAATTTATACCGAATAAACCACCCCCTGAATTCCTAATACAATCAAGCATGAGAAGATTAGCATGGCCCCTGCGCAAGGATGACACGCATAAATCGAGAAATGGTTGTGTTGACAGGTTGCTAGTGCCCAATCGTTTCATCAGGTCAACCCGGCCAGCTTGGTCAGCCGTGCCAGCCGGAGTCAACCTTAATTGTAGATCTACCCTCTACAATTTGGCACCCACCGTGGGGCCCTAGCAATCTAGCGAATCAGCACGATCCGAAAGCTTTCGAATTCCCGATTATGGGTGACGAGCACAACATGTCCGATGCGCCTGTAGGGACCGATTTCGCCGCTCAACTTGCGGCCTTGACCGAACAGATGAACCGAGAGCGGGAGGCTAGGGAGAGGCTTGAAAAGGAGAATACCGATTTACTCAAGCATCTCGAAGCGGCCGCGAATCAAACCCAAAAGACTCCGACCTCTCGGTTGAAGGCTCCGATTGACCCGATGCAGTCCCTGGAGTTTGGAGACCACTTCACTGATGACGACGAGCTCGACGATGTCAATCCCGGAGGTTCATCCGGTCTGGTAAAGAATCAAAGTTTTCATCAGTTTAATCCTGATCGTACTCGTGTGTCTTTCCTTACAGGCAACCCAGTATCCCTTGATCTCGAACCTCAACGAACCGTGACACGACCAATACGATCTGCTGGAGTTGGCCCGACCGTCCCGACAGCCGGTGTGACAGAATCAATCCATCAAACAATCGGTCTTCAACATGTGACTACCGAATCGCCAATTCAGGGTGCAACCGTTACTACGGTCCCAACAGTTGGAACCATGCAACCCGAACAGAATTATGGCTTCGCCCATCAGAACCAATTCATCACTAGCAAACCAGTCCGGATAGCCGTGGTCGGACCCTACATGAACCTTGATGCAAATCTAGCTTACAAGTTGGCAGAGATGGAGGCCATGATACAGAGGATTCCTGGTGTACCAGCTCCAATCAAAAAGAGTGCGGCCAGCTGCTATGCCGATTCGCCCTTCGTCGACGACATCGCATTAGTGGAAATGCCCAGCAGATTCAGTTTTCCAAATATGAAGTCATTTGATGGCACTTCCGATCCAGACGACCACATCGCCCAATACCGACAGAGGATGTTTACCGTGGCCATTCCTCGCGAGTTGAGGGAGGCCTGCATGTGTAAGGGGTTCGGTTGTAGTTTAATAGGACCGGCCCTCCAGTGGTATACAAACCTTCCTAATAATTCAATTTCCTCTTTTGCTCAATTAACATATACTTTTGTGCAGCAATATGCTAGTAGCAGGAAGTTGGAGAAAATCTCTGAATATTTATATGCCATTATCCAACGACGTGGAGAATCCCTCCGCGACTACATCAGACGCTTCAACAGGGAAAAGGTGTCTATAACAAACTGCAACACTCAGACAGCTGTCACCGCTTTCAGAAAGGGTCTCCTCCCCGATTCAGATCTCTACAAAGATCTCACCAAACACCCTTGCAAAACCATGGAGGATGTCCTCGCCAAGGCATGGGCACAGATCAAGTGGGAAGAAGACCAATACAACAGCCGTCGATCTTCTCCACCTATGAGCTCCAGAAGAGATACCCGAGTAGACAGGAGAGTTTCGAAAAAGTGACCCGAAGCATACCCATCATCGCGAAGGCAAGATAACCGCAGGAGAGACTATGGTCCGGTCGCGGACACTCGACCTCGTGAGAGAGCAAAAGTGCCGGAATACAACCTATCTATCTCACTTGCCGAAGCCGTTGCAGCTCTCAAAGGGCTCGAAAATAGGGTGAAGTGGCCCGAGAAGATGAGGACTCCAGCTGAACAAAGAGACAGGTCGAAGTGGTGTGAGTTTCAAGCAGATCATGGCCATCGAACAGATGACTGCATTGCCCTCAAGCTGGAAGTGTCGCACCTGCTGAAGCAAGGCCATCTAGTTGATCTACTAACGGATAAGGGCAAGCAGACGTACCAACAGGGACGTGACAGACAAAATCAAAATGGAGAAGTCAGCCCTCCGAGGCCACCAGTCCATGAGCAAACTGTAAACGTGATCACAGGAGGTTCGGAGGTCAGTGGAGTCAGCCATTCAACAGCTAAAAGACACACCAGGCAAGCTCAGCGCAGTACGTTGGATTCAACTGGATCAGAGAGGACCATAGCTGGCCAACCAGCTCAAACGATAAGCTTTACAGCCTCGGAATCAACCAGGCTTCTAAACCCTCATCACGATGCTCTTGTTATTTCATTATATGTTGCAAATTGCTTAACCAAATGAGTGCTAATCGACAACGGTAGCTCTGCCAATGTCTTGTTTCTTTCTGCTTTCAGGGAGATGGGGTTAGATGAAACCAAGATTACCAAAAAGACCACAGTCCTCATAGGCTTCAGCGGCGAACACAAGAACACGGTCGGAGAGATAGAACTACCCGTATACGCTGAAGGAGTCAACCTTATCACCAGATTTCTAGTTGTCGATTCCCCATCTGCCTACAACATCATCTTGGGCCGACCGTGGATTCACGAGATGGAAGCAGTCCCATCAACCTACCACCAAGTCCTTCAGTTCCCGACCAAATGGGGGGTGAAGGAGATAAAGGGAGACCAGAAAGACTCCAGAGCTTGCTACCAGACTACCATGAAGGCCAAACATGCCACCTTATAGCAATTACAACAACAGGGATCGCCCAGCCTCTAACCGCAACAACCAATCCATCCAGACGAGCCGGACATGGTGGAATTGGACGAAGTCCCAATCCACCCAGACTTCCCCGAGCACACCGTTCGCATTGGAGCCCAATTGACGCCGACCATCAGAGAGGAGCTTATACAATTCCTCCATGATCGTTATGATTGTTTCGCTTGGTCCCATGCGGACATGACTGGTATTGATCCCGATGTTATTGTGCACAGGTTACAGGTCGACCCGGACTATCCTCTAAGAAAGCAGAAGAGAAGGAAATTCGCCCCTGAAAGGAATAAGATCATCAACGAAGAGGTCCAAAAGCTACTCGATAATGGACTGGTTAGGGAAGTCCATTACCCGGAATGGCTAGCCAACGTGGTCGTCGTGAAGAAGAAAAACGGAAAATGGCGGGTGTGCATTGACTTCACCGACTTGAACAAAGCCTGTCCAAAGGATTTGTTCCCTTTACATCACATAGACATGTTGGTAGACGCCACGGCCGGACACGAACTACTGAGTTTCATGGACGCGTATTCGGGATACAACCAGATATTGATGCATCCAGATGACCAGGAGAAGACGGCCTTCATGACCAACATGGGTATCTTTTGTTATAAGGCGATGCCCTTCGGATTGAAAAACGCAGGAGCAACATATCAACGATTAGTTAACAAGATGTTCGCCGAACAGATAGGGAGGACAATGGAGGTCTACATCGATGATATGCTAGTCAAGTCCCTCCGTGCAGAAGACCATATCGATCACCTCAGTCAATCCTTCGATATCCTTAGAAAATATAACATGAAACTTAACCCAACTAAGTGTTCTTTTGGTGTTACCGCAGGTAAATTCTTAGGCTACATGGTCACGCAAAGGGGAATCGAAGCTAATCCAGCCCAAATTGAGTCAATCCAAAGGATAGCCTCCCCAACATGTGTGAAAGAGGTGCAAAAATTGACTGGAAGGATAGCTGCTCTTAGTCGTTTCATACCGAAGTCGTCAGAGCGATGCCACCCATTCTTCAACACCTTGAGAAAGTCAAAGACGTTCGAATGGACAAAGGAGTGCGAAGAAACTTTGAAACAACTCAAGCAGTACCTGACCAGCCCTCCTTTGCTATCCAAACCTAAGGACAACGAAACCCTCTTTGTGTATCTAGCCGTATCAGAAACAGCCGTTAGCGCGGTCCTCTTTCGCGAAGATGAAGGAAAACAACACCTGGTTTACTACGTGAGCAAGTCGCTACTAGATGCAGAAACTCGATACAACCAACTGGAGAAGCTAGCGTTGGCACTCGTGCATGCAGCTTGAAAACTCCGTCCTTACTTCCAATGCCATCAGATCGTGGTTCTCACAACATCTCCTCTAAAAACAATCCTGCATAAACAGGAGTTGTCGGGTAGGTTAACTAAGTAAGCGGTGGAGCTCGGCGAGTACGACATCTCCTATCAACCAAGTACATCACTGAAGTCGCAGGTATTAGCTGATTTCATAGTTGATTTTACCTCTAACCTTCAAGTGCAGGCAGAAAAAGAGCTATGTTGCCTAACCGAAGACGTATCAAGCGGCATCTGGAAACTAAACGTAGACGGCTCAAGCAATGCCAAAGGCAGCGGGCTCGGCATGGTCCTTACCTCTCCACAGGGGGACATAATTAAACAGGCGATAAGGTGTGGATTCAAAGCCACGAACAACGAAGCTGAGTATGAGGCCATGGTGACCGGGCTCAAGTTGGCCAGCGAGCTAGGCGTCAAGCGCATACATGTTTTTAGTGACTCCCAGCTGGTAGTAAATCAAATGCAGGGCAATTATCAAGCTCGGGACAACAAGATGACCGCCTACCTCGACAAGACGAAGGAATTGCAAGCCCTCTTTGAAGAGTTTGTGATCAAGCAAGTTCCAAGAGAGGAGAACAACCGTGCAGATGCGCTAGCAAACTTGGGCTCAACCATACACACAACCGAGTCAAAAGTCATACCGGTGATCTACCTACAATGGCCAGCCATTTGGAGGAACGAAGAGGAGCATATATGCGACATATCAAACAACCCAACTTGGATTATGCCCATACAAGACTATTTGGAGCGAGATATACTCCCAGACGATAAAACTGAAGCTCGTCGCATTAAGGCCCAATCGTCCCGTTTCTCCATCATACGAGGTAAACTTTATAAGCGTTCATTTTCCGGCCCATATTTAAGGTGTGTTACCCCTGCAGAAGCAAACTATATTCTAGCTGAGCTACACGAGGGAGAATGTGGCAATCATTCTGGCGGAAGAAGCTTAGCCCATAGAGCCTTAACTACCGGATACTATTGGCCTACCTTGCGGACAGACGCGAAGGATTACGTTCGACGATGTGACAAATGTCAGCGGTTCGCCCAGGTGTCTCACCTACCACCAGAGCCTCTAACATCAATCTCGTCACCTTGGCCATTCATGAAATGGGGGATGGATATAGTAGGGAAACTACCCACTGCGCCTGGACAAAAGGTGTATATGCTGGCCGTCACTGACTACTTTAGCAAATGGAGTGAAGCTGAAGCATTCCATCAAGTTCGAGACAAGTAGGTTAAGAACTTCATCTGGAGGAACGTAATATGTCGATTCGGCGTGCCAAAGGAGATCGTCACTGACAATGGATCACAATTCATAAGCAACGAGTTTCAAAGTTTTTGCGAATTCTGGAACATCAAGTTGAGCTTCTCAACCCCAAGATATCCATAAGCAAACGGGCAGGCGGAGTCATCAAACAAGACAATTATGAACACCCTAAAGAAGAGACTCGAGAATGCAAAAGGAATGTGGGCACAAGAGCTACCCGGCGTTCTATGGTCCTATCGAACGACCGCCAGAACGTCAACCGGAGAAAATCCATTTTCCTTAGCCTACGGGATGGAAGCTGTCATTCCTACCGAAAGCGAAGTACCTACAGCGAGTTTCGAGCTCACATCAGAGCAACACAATTCTGAAGGCATGTGCCATGAGCTTGACACACTCGACGAGAAAAGAGATAAGGCTAGAATGAGGTTGATATCATATCAACGGAACATGGCCAGGCATTACAATAAGCATATACGGACCAGAACATTCAAAGTAGGGGATCGGGTACTTCGACGAGTATTCCAAAATACGAAGGAAGCAGGAGCTGGTAAACTCGCATCGACATGGGAAGGACCTTACCTGATTACCAAGGTGGTCGGGCATTGAGCCTACAAGCTTCAAACCAAAGATGGACGTGACATATCTAACAGCTGGAATGCCGTCCACCTCAGGCAGTATCATCCTTAACTTAAGTGCTCATCTCTCTGCTTTCTTCCATTCTAGTCCTAACATTTCATGCAGGACAGAACTACATCAAGGCTTGATCCCCGAAAAGGGGTATGTAGGCAGCTCTACGGAGTGCAGCCTCCCCCTCCCTTCTAACTACGATGTTTTTCCCTTCTTAAAAGGTTAACTAGGTCCTACTGTGATCAAAGCCTCAAGGGAAAAGTTCCCCAAACAAACAAGTAAGGAAATCCAAGCCACACTCGGATTTTCATTCGACGTAGTCGCTCTACGAGAGCTTACCCATCTCTGACCTTTCCATGCAGGTCAGAACTACATATGGGCTTGATCCCTTAAACGGGTATGTAGGCAGCTCCAAGGAGCGCAACCCTCAATCCCCCTATAAGCCCTTCATCCAGGGTGATCGAGATAGAACAATCATCACGAAGTAAATGTATAATAAGAGAAGTAGAGGAGCAAGACGAAACATCACAATAAAGGTGCTCATATTAATACGGAAAATGGAGCACGACCAAACAGACCACGATACATGGCGAGACCACACACTAACCAAGCAAGCACATAACAACAAGGCGGTCCAACAGAGCCAACCTTGGGCAGAAAGAGCAAGGAGATAAGTTCACCCGTGCAACACACAGAAAAAGGCACATCAGCCGATGAAAGTAGTTTGTCCAGACACTTCATCATTACAGGCGCAAATAAAACATAAAGGGTTTGAGCTTGAGGATAGAATCAAGCATCTCCATCTTCACCAGGAGTCGGGTAGGGCAGATCAAAGGAGCAATGAAGGGTAGGGTCATAGTTAGGATCAATATCAGCAGTGCTCATCGTAGTCAAGCTCCCTAGCTTCAGCTTGATAATGAGAAACGTCCCAAGGGCCATTGGGATGGTACTGGGCATATGTGTCCGCCATGAAGCCCTTTGTTCGGACCTTCGCCTCAGCCCTTACATCCGCCATGTGCTCCTTAAGCTCCGCCACCTCCGCTTCAAGGGCAATACACCTTGCGACAGCTTCATTGACCCTTTGCTCACTAGCCGTCTTCACCTCTTCCATCAGTTGTTCTGTGACAGCCCTACGCTCCTTAGCCTTCGCCATTTCAGCCTTTAAATTGGATCTCTCGCTCTTCAGATCCTTGATCTAAGCAGTCAGCCACTTTATGCTTCCCCGGAGCGCTCCTACTTGTTGTAAGATCTGCATGACCAAGTCATAGAGAACAACATGTTTCTTCAGCAAGTGAATATTATATACTAAGTATACAAAGAGTAAGTAAACAATACCCTGAAGATATCGATGAAGCAAGTATTGGACAGGCTCTCATGACCCATTTACCCAAACGTATCAGCGTCATTGGGGAATATTAGCTTTTCAGCCTCGCCAAGGTATGGACCAAAGTCTGATTGGGCGACAATGTTTGATGGGAAAGAGAGATTTATATAGTCACCCGTAGAACCGCCCACATCAAGCGCTTCAGCCCTTCTCTTCGGCTGGGGCATTCTTACAGGGCTAACTTGAACTTCAAGCACTTCTTCAGACTTATCAACATTGGAAGTAGACGTCTTCTTCTTCCCGCGACGACGAAGCCTTTCCATCGCTCCGTCTCCGAACAATGAGAGGCCAGGCTTCTTAGACATATCAAGACCTACAAGAGTCAAACATGTCAATGAGTTCAAGACTTCCGTAATGAAACAAGAACTTCACTTACAAATGCGACATAGCATTCAGGATGGGCAACCATGTCAACAAATACCTTCGGAAAAGACAAATGTATCTACAACTCGGCTCCTCAAAGAACTGGGCTGAAGGTTCCTTTCAGTTAAGATCTTCGAATATGCTCGTTCCTCACAAGAGAACTCCAGCCACTTAGCTACCTTCTCCTTGAACCCAAGCACGACAACTGATTTCTTTGTGCTACCTGCAAAAGATAAATAAAAGGAGAGGGATGCTAGCATTGCCAGGGTTGCACCAAGGAGAGCATTCACCTAAGTTAGAAAGCATAAGTGCTCACTAGCGGTATCCCATGAATTTGGGATATCGGGGTAATCGGCAACACCCAAAGCTTCGGAAGGAATAAAAAAGTAACGTTCTTTCCAATCGGTAGAGTCACTGATTCTCTTCTCGACAATCAGTCGATCGTCTAACTGATTCACAAGCATGAACCTTCCGGCATCTTGTCTATTAACTTGTAAGCGATAAGCGGTCAAGACTTCATCACAAGTAAGCTCAACCCCTTTCATCTCCCCAAACAGCTCAATAGCCATCAATATTCTCCAAGCATTAGGCATCAGTTGGCTCGGGGCAATATTATGAAAGTCACAAACTTCGAGCACTAGCTTAGGAAGGGGAAACCGAGCACCCAATAAAAGGGGAAATTCATACATGGTAGTCCAACCGGGTATCACCCAGTCCGCCCTTTCATTTGTAGATGGAAGAGCTAAGCTATAAGATGGAGGAACCCCAAAACATCTGCAAATTGTGCTCAAGTCTTTCAACTTCAGCTCTGTTTGAGGATTCTCATTCCTAAGGAAATGGCCAGGCCTACGCCCTCTAATCGGCCCAACGAAGTCGATAGCCTCATGAGGGACTTCGTCTACGTCTGAGGGCGGGACGCACCGAATCAAGCCATAAGGAACATCAACACAACTACTGCCCCCTTCGGACGACCCAAACCACCCGTCAGCCGATCCAGAGGAGCCATTATAGCCATGTGTGGGAAGCTTATCAAACCTAAGACAAATGACACCCTCTAAATACCGAGGTACAAGTGATAGTCTCGATCATAGGAGCAATCATGCCAGCAATACCAACCACGTCAATCGAACCAAACAACGCAAATAAATACACATTGTTTCCCAAACACAACGAGGTAAATGCTTCCACACCATCAAATGGGCCAGCCATGCCAGACGGGGCAATCGAGTCAATCAAGTAAGTCAAGATAATCATAAATGAGGTATGCTAGGTACGAGCATGCAAAGAAAGCCCTAAAGCAATTAACCAAGCCAACCATGCTAGCCATAGCAATCGGGCTAATCGATCGAGATGCAACGCTCACAAGTGTAGGTTCTGGAGGCCTAAATATGCAAGGAAAATCCTAAGGCATCGGTCCGAGTTAGCCATGTTATTCGACCCAACCAGGCCAATCGAATTATCCGTATCAGCAAGACAATACTACCAATCTAGTACACGTTCCGGAAACAGAAAAACATATAAATTCAAGTCATGTTTGAAGATCGAATACAAACGGCGAATCGTTCTACCCCGAACCCATATTATCATCACGCTAGTTTCGACGAAGAACGTAGCAAGCAAAAAAAATTTAGAGTTTACCTTCGTGAATCGTCGCCGTAGTTGGAAAATCCAGCCATGTGACGAACTCTTCTCAGCTTCTCTACAGCTTAGAATATTTCTCTCTCTACGGATTCTTCAACTTATCAAAAATTCTTGATGATTTTGTGAAGTAAAAATGAGTACAGTTCTACACTTATATAAACATTTGAAAATCTGAGCTCACTCTAAATGTGACAATCAAGGTAACCAATTGAAACTCACCAAAACAATCCATACAAGACAAGTCTTGTTAATGCCGTGGGCCACCAATGACAATATGTTGGGAGGCAATTGAACATGAGCTATTAAATGCTCCCACCAACCCGTTCAACCAATTCATTCGTTTCCTACAAATGGGAAGGGTCACACCCTTAATCCAAATGGGAAGGGTCACACCATTGGATCCATCGGGGCCATCGTGCGCATCGTGGTCATCGTGCTCATCATGCCCATCGCGGATGACTATAGCGAGTAAATGCTTATGCATCCGCCCCAACCTAGCCATTGGATCCATCGTGGTCATCGTGCTCATCATGCCCATCGCGGATGACTAGAGCGAGTAAATGCTTATACATCCGCCCCAACCTAGCCATCGGAGTCATTGGATCCATCGGGGTCATCGTGCTCATCGTGATCATCGGGGCCATTGGGCCATCGAGGTCATTGTATTCATCGTAGCTGTCACGGTTAAGTATAAAGAGTAAATGCTTATGCACCCGCCCCAACCTAGCCATCCGAGCCATTGGATCCATCGGGGTTATCGTGCTCATCGTGGTTATCATAGCCATCGGGGTCATCCTGATCTTCAGGGACATCAGGGCCATCGTAGTCATCATGTTCGTCACACCCATCATGGATGTTCATAGCGGGCAAATGCATTTGCCCCCACATACTCATCGGGGCCATCAGAGTCATTGTGCTCTTCGTGGTTATCATAGTCATCGGAGTCATCGGGGTCATCGTAGTCATCATGGCCATCGTAGTCATCGTGGATACCTTTGACAAACAGTCTCAACGAAAAAGACCGTGTCACCCCCCTTTGAGCCAAAAAAAAAAAATCCTCAACATTCCCGACGATCGAACAAAAAGCCGTGGGGCCAAAAAAAAAAAAAAACTCGCAGCCGCAGCCTTGACGATCAAGCTAAGAGCGGTGGAGTCGATTTGAATCGAATGTATCTACTTTCTAACTAAAATTAATTTAATTAGAGAGTGGGGGACAAACTGTATAGGGCAAAATTCGTCAGCCCATTAAGCCGCCCAAAATATTTGAACAGCCCAATCAATTCGTTGAGCCCGTCTTGAGAACCGGCCCAACAACCTAGGTATTTGACTAGGGTTCGGGGGGTGCACACGCAAGGAAGATATCGTCTCCGCAATAATCGGAACTAACACGGAAGTGGAGGCAACGGATAGAGCTGAATGGAATAAACCCTAACAGGGAGGCAGCTCTATATAAGTCGTTCATCTAGGTCATAAGGGATATCGAGACTCTTAGACTCTCACACGACTTCACCATTACTCTCTAACTGTCGTCGTCGCTATCATCGCTTCTTCCATACTAGTGCACGATTCCATCATCTCTCTCGAACGACCATCATCGTCACCAATCGATCCAATCAGTGCATTGGGGCTGTCCGCTTTATCATTGCAATTCTTAACTTTATTATTTCGATCTTGTTCTCTTTGTTATTGTGTTATTAGCCCTACTGACTTGAGCGTCGGAGACCCTTCACCGGACACCCCACCGGTCCCTTCGAAGGGCGCTTACGTTTTATTGGTTGTGTTGACAGGTTGCTAGTGCCCAATCGTCTCATCAGGTCAACCCGGTCAGCTTGGTCAGCCGTGCCAGCCGGAGTCAACCTTAATTGTAGATCTACCCTCTACACCTATCAATTTTCTAAATTTGTGGAATTTAGTTTTCAAAGAAATCTAATTAGAAAGAGAAAAATCGTCCCTTGTAGGAGAGAGAGAGGGGGGCAAAAAAAAAAAAAAAAATAGTTGTAGGGGAAAAATACTAATTAGGTTATTTTATTTTAATTACAAAATTGCCAATTGATTTGAAATTGAAAAACTCCATTTTTATATATATATATAGATTTACTATTTCAATAGCAGATTCGATCTTGCAAACTCGAGAAATCGTTTGCAATGCAAACCCCCCCTCTAATCTCCCTCCACGTGTATTCTACTATCCTCTCTTCTTTCCTTCTTTCTTTTTCCTTTTCTTTTTTTTTCCCCCTTTTTTCTTCTTCATTGCAGTGTGAAGCAGTGAATTTACTTCATGATATTTAATTTTAAAATTCGAAAATTGGGGTTATATTTTATGTAATTAAAAGAAATATAGGACAAATAAAAATAATACAAACAAGAAATTCTGTAAATATAAAATACTCCTTACGTTTTTTTTTTCTAACGTGACATGTTATAAATAAAAATAAAGTTTTTCTCTTTTTTTAAAAGGGTTATATTCCAATTTCTCCTAGTACTCCCTCCTTTTTTTTACGTAGTACGTAATTACTTCTTTGCTTTCAAAATTCAACAAATTAAATTTTGGATCTTTAATCTAATTAAATTTTACAATTAATTAGTAGTGATTTATATATGTGTGTGGTATTATAATATATTTTGGTCAAATCATAGCTTAAATAATTTTTGATTTAATCAAGAGTTTGAAATTAACATAAAAACAAAATTATCAAAAAGGATTTAAAAAAATAAAAAATAACTAAACTACTGTAGCAAAAGTAAAAAAATTCCAGATAGTAGATTCCACGTGGAGGGTGTGATGGAGGGGTTTGCACCTGCAAAGCCCTGCAAGATCGAAGCTCCCGTGTTAAATTGAAAAAGTAAGGGGTCCACATCAAAAAGTAAGGGTTAATTTTTACCTTTTAAGGAAAGAGGACAAGTGAAGTAGGACGGACGAAAATAATATTGAGGACAAATGAAGTGGGACGGAAGGAGTATTATTTTACACATCATATCTATTCATCTTACAGGTTAAATGGAATAAAACGAGGGCTAATACTTATTCCCTTTATCCCACGCATAATGATACGTTTCATTTTGTCAATTTTAACACATTTTTTCACGCTTCTTGATAATGTATTTTAAAATAGATTTTTAGAGAATTTTTTTTTTTTACGGAATATAAGATAGTCGTATTATCCCGCAAAAGAAAAATCTTCAAAAATACATTTTAAAATTCATTATCAACAAACGTGAAAAAACGTGCCTGAAATTGTCAAATTGAAACGCATCATCTTGCAAGGGAGGTACATTACTCTATCCACTCTGTCCAATAACATGTTTATATTATTTTTTAATAATAATCGCATATATTTAAGAAATCGGATCTTAAACGAAAGAGAGGTGTATTAATTAATTCACCTAACTCACAGCAATGGGTGGTCTCTCTCACCTAACATCTATGAACATATTATACCAAATCAATTTGAGTAGCTCCCTTGAAATCAAAGTAGATATTGAAAAAATAATGATTTATTTAATAAATGGGCCGGGGCTATGCCTACTTTAATTGTCTCTGGTTTCTACTATGGGCCCGTGAAATATATAAGGCCCAATTCGGCCCAAAATTATATTTGAGGAGAGTCCGATTTACTAGTAATTCATTATAGCCGCCACCAACGGCGAACTGAAAACCGGCGGTAAAACACCGCAATGTCAAATACGAAACTTTTATCGGTTAACATATACTTTTATTTTATATATATCCCATGATTCGATTGGAGGGAAAACGTATTATCAGGTACATAAAAATTATAGTTACGGTGGAAAGGGATCCCATATCTCCAAGAAATTGATACAACTTGGTCAACTCTTGAAAGAAGGGCAAACCGATCGTTGACTTTTATGCAAATACAAATCCCGGAAATCATTCGCCGCCTCCGCCGCCGAAGGCATCCTGCACAATCGCCTGACCCACTCCTTGAATCGCACTCACTACGATCCCCTGCAGCGCAGTCGCCATTATACTTCCTCCCAAACTACCGGCCTTCCCCGCGCCATTGTTCGCTTTCCCACCATTCACCGCCGCCGCCGCCGGAGGATAACCGGCCGCGCCTCCATGCGGCCGGTACAGGTTCCCAGCGTACGGATTACCGATCGCGCCCGCACTCGCACTGTGCACCAAATGCGGCTGCGGCTGCCCTGCGAAACCGTTGACTTGTGGCTGCGGCGGCCCCATGAAACCGTTGACCTGCGGCGGTGGCTGTGCCGCTGCAAACTGGCCGTGGTGGCTGATCATCCCTCCGCCGCTCGCGCTGTGCGCCAACTGAGCATGATGATGATGATGAAGAGGCAGCGCTGACCGCTGCTGCAGCAGAGGCGGCGCCGATCGTTGCTGCAGCAGCGGCCGAGGGGCGGCCGCGGCGGCGCAGTCCATGTGCAGATCGAACTCGCAGGAGTTACAGCGGTAGAGCCACTGCTGCTTCCCGATCACGCCGCAGACGTCGCACGAGAATCCGTCGACGTCCATGTACGGATTCTTGAAGGTCAATCCGAGGTCATCGCCGCAGGTGGTGTGGGCCCGGTGCTTGATCTTGAGCGGCTTCGAGGCGCAGGTGACGTGGAGGTCGTAGTCGCAGCTGCCGCAGTGGTAGTGCCAGGAGTCGGCGGAGGTGCGGGAGCAGGCGTTGCAGCTGTACCTGCCGCCCGGGTAGGCGGCGGTGGCGAGGAGGGTGAGGTTGCAGCCGCCGTGGGAGGGGTGGGTGATGAGCTGAGGGAGCTTGGCGCAGGAGCGGTGGAGGGTGAAGTTGCAGGGGGTGCATGCGTACATGGTCCCACTCGATTGGAGCTTGCAGCCGGAGCAGAGGGTCTGAGGGCTGTAGAGAGAGAGAGGGTGGAGGTCGTGGGGGTGGGTGAAGTGCTTGAGTGTGGAGGACGGCGGCGCCGCCGCCACCACCTCCGGTCCGGTGACTCTTCCCATGAGTGTGTGTTAGTGTGTGAGATATGGATTAGAAGTGGAGGTGATGAAGAGAGAGTTATAATAAGAATAGATGTAAAGAGCGTTGACTTTTGGCGCTGGTGATAAAGTCAATGATTCCAGCGCGTTTCGCTGTGGAGAAAAATGCGATTTACTCTATTAGTCTTTTATTAAAATTTACTCCCTCCGTCCCGGCCAAGACGATAAGTTTGCTTTTCGGCGCGGGAATTAAGGAAGGGAGGATTAGTGTGTTAAGTGTATTTGTAGTGTAGGCACCCATGTGCAATAGAATCTCCACTTTATTTTTGTTTCCTTTTCATTTATTTTAATGTTTCGAAAATGCTTCTATTAATAAATCACTCCTATTATTTATAATATGATTTTTTTTTTTTAAAAAAAAGTCTATATTTATAAAAATAATTTGTCAAGCAATAACAATTTAAATTAAAACATTAACAGTACTACAGTAGGCAAACTTAAAAATGAAGAATGCAATTAGAAAGTCAATTTCCACCCCTTGCATTGACAAATGTGCAAATTCCCACACTTTTCATGTCCATCCCCATTTTGAATCACCCAACAATTCCAGCCCCCTCGGAACCTCCCCGCCTCCAGATCTTCCAGAGAAGCCTGGTTTTCTGCGCAAGCCGCCGCACCGGAAAACCTTGGGCGGGGTCCGGCTGAGGAGGGAGGCTGGAGCTCCGAATGCGAAGCGGAGCAGACGGCTGGAGACGCCTCTGCTTAGGTGGAAGTTCGATGAGGGTAATGAGACGAATGTAGCCGCGGAGGAGGAGAAGTCGCCCGGTGAAGTTGACCGGAACAGCCGCCGGAGGAATAGGGACGCTTCATCTTGACTGACGAAGGTTTTTCCTTTGGAAAAATCGAAGGAATTTCGGCCATGGATGAGTATCGAGAGGAAAGAGTGCTACGAAAAGGAAGAACAATAAAGATAGTGAATTAATGGCGCAAGATGAATTGCAGATGAATGGGGAGAGAAGATTTTTCTCGAATTGAGAGAGAAGAAAGAGATAAGAGAGGACAAAATGTCTTTTTTATCCTTTTACTTTTGTTAATTAAGTGACAATAAGGGGTACAATTAGTTGGACTAATCAATCCCTTATTATGTGTTAGAATGCTAAATACTTACCCAAAAAGGAAACGTATCCTCTTGCGAGGGACGTTCTAAAAAGGAAAACGTATCGTCTTGGCCGGGACGGAGGGAGTAATTAATTATTTTTCGCAAACATAAATATTAATTAATTGAATTGGTTATGATGCTTATATAGGTAAAGATGGAGAATATACATTAGTTTACAAAGAAAATCATGGCTTTGTATGATGTCAGTTATATATTGACGTAGTCAATTTAACACAATCACACGTAGATCCCTATATATTATGCCTTATTTGCCCTAAAATTAATATTTAAAAAAAAATCAATTAAATGATATTCTATACATGTTTAGGGATTGTGTACATCAAGAGTGAAGGTGACAACTCACTGTTAATGACATTGAACTGGTCAAATGATGCCATGTGCATAATAAATAAATCACTAACATATAGTATGTAGTCCACATTACCTATTAATTACAATGATTTTTACTAATACTAATGGATTAATGTGAAGCATCAAATAAATTTATGTCGTTAAAGTTTTAGATGATTTATTATTTAGAACTAATTAACTAATGAAGCCACTTTAGCTCATTACGTGTAAGTGGACATCCCTCCCTATCTTCGGATCTCATTTTCTATTTGGTATCTAGTGGGCCCAAAGTCTAAATAACAAAAACTCGAGGGTCAGTATTCATATTTAAAAAACTAACCCACTGCATCAAATTACCGACTCACCGCCACCGAGAGAAGAAAAGAATCGAAGATCGTCGAGAAGGAAAAAACAACGAGAACAAGAGAAAAGCAAATGGCGTTGCAATGGATGATTTTGGCGTACGTGGTGGCGGCGGAGGCGGCGCTGGCCGTAGTCCTCACTCTGCCGTCGCCGAAGGCCGTGAAATCTCGCATCGTGTCGGTCGTCTCGCTGATTCTCCAGCCATCTCTCTTCGTCATCCCCTTCGCCGGTTTCCAGCTTCTCGGTGCGCGCCGATTTCTGATTTCTCATCATTTTATGCCGTTTGATTTTAATTGTGCGTGTAATTTTGATTTTCGTTTTCCTTTCGATTGGTGTTAGATATTTACTGGAAGAACGAGCACCGGTTGATGTGTACCGGAGAGGTCTGCACTGCTGCAGAGAGGGATCGCTACGAGAAATCGGTAATCGATTTCGGAAATTCGTTTTCGTTCCTCAATTTCGATTCGATTATGTGGAGTTTTTTTTCTGGAATTTGAAATCAATGTCATGATCTAATTCGCTTTGCGATGGTTGGCATTGTGTTGATGAATCTGGGTTGTGGTGTTTGATACAGATGTACAAGTCGCAGAGGAACGGAGTGCTGTGCACCGGCGCATGCCTCCTATACTGGTATTACTTCTCAAATTTGTGTTTGGAGTTTGTATTATTGCATACGTACCTACGGCCTTGGCATTGAAATATTGGTGCAGGTGCATCTTCCGCATTTGCAAGTATTATCGACAGATCCAAACGATGGAAGAACTCGAGAAGAGGTACAAGGAACAGTAGTAGCTTTCTCCATCCATTCCAATACGGTAGAATAGATATGAGGTTATGCTAGTTTTTCACAATCCAACTGCTTTTGTAGTGCTTTAGTTTGTTTAGTTCTTCACTCTCAGTTGTGGATTCTGCTGATTTTGGAAATAAATATGGTTCTTAGATTATGTTCGTTCACACTTACTATTTTGTTATTGTATAGTTCGTTTGATGATTCCGTTGATCAATGATCTGCATTGGTTTAATGATTATGTGAGCTGAAAGCTGAATTAGTGCAGGACACTACAGTTGAAGCCTAGCTCAGTTACGAAAGAATTGAACGACTTTCAGTAACCGTACTTGAAACCCTTACCTAAACGCGTACCTATATTGCCTTGAGTTCTATGATTTTCTTCAGGTTTTGAAGATCATTAGTGTCAAACTCAAGAGGTAGTTTGTGGGTCGTTACCCCAAGTAAAACTATAAAATATCGAAAACGTGGACACGTTCCTCGTTACTGTGTGAAGGAGGTGGCCTCTGCTCCAGATAGTGAATTATCATCATGGTTCATGGCATACATACCTCCTGTACTATACTCTTCCCAATCAAGAATTTCGCGTGCGTATCTAAATGCTTCGTCAACTGATAATCGCTCGTGGCCCTTCACCTGTCGGACATAGAGCTTTCTTCCGGTAATGGAGGTATAAAGCTCCTTGAATTTCAAGGCAATGTAGTGAAATGCCTGCTGTCCCATCGTTTGGTTCTTGCCGTGGTTCTTCAAAGGGTTGAAATCATTGAACCACTCGCAAACAGTTAACGGGACCTGTTTGATTTCATCCTCAAATACGTCGTATTTGGTCAAGAGAAGGAGGAAGGGCGTGTACTCGAAACAAGAACTTCGAGCTACTCTCTCGAATAAAGCCCGACTCACCATCATCTTGCTCTGCTGAAGACCTGGACAGTATTGGCGATAGTCGTTTAAAGAAACGCAGAAGATGAGAGTGCTCATACCTTCAAACATGTCTAAACATTTCCAGCCACCGCGTAGCCCGGGAGAGGTGAGTAGGATCACTTGGTATCTGCAAACGTAATGAAGGCAGTGGGTTTAGAAGTTTCTAGAAGGGGCAGATGATGAGTTCCCAAAGAGGGAGTTTTTTACTTTGAGAGAGGTTGCTGGTACTTCGAGCCCTGGTCGAATAACTGGGAAACTTCACTATGATCATCGAAGGAGAGTTCGCTGCATGCAACCCCGTTGCTGGGGGTAACACCTTCGGCAAACAAGATGTCGTTCTCTGATGGTTCGTATTCGTCGCTTGATATCTCCATCACCTGTTAAAATTAGCAATGGCTGTGAGAAAATCACTCACGGCTGATTCATGATTGCATTGCCATACAAATGTAGAAACAAATGCTGTGAAGAACGGATAAACGGATGGTTTCCATTAGAGACGAAGACGTACCCGGTCTAGGAAATGTTTAGCAACACTGGAAAGAGATGGCAGTTCCTCTCTTCTCTTGTAGGTTTCCTGTATGGCAGGATCCTTCCAAATCTCATGAATTTTAGGAGCATATTCATGTGTAGGAGAAGCAGAAAGAAAAGTGTCCAAATCTCCAGAAGCCATGAGAGCTAATAACCAGTCGCAGAAGCCATCGATTTTCTGGTTAACTGAATAGATGCATTGCCTCCTTCCATCACATTCACCTAACTCTCCTAATGTAAGAACAAGAAAATGAGATAACCCTCCGAATTCGAAGACCATAAACTCGAATTTACGTTTACATACGTTTGGGATCGAGGGTGAAAACAGAGACATGCTTAGGCAAGTGATCAGTAAAACCAGAGTAACTACCTGATACAGACCTGGCAGCGTCATGGGTCAGGGCCTCCTCTTCGAAACGCTCTCTCCCCTCGAGTAAAATGCTGAGATATCTGTACGTCTTGGTTCGAATTATGAGCTTAATGTTCAGCAATTCTTCAGGGGTATATTTGTTGGCGTTCAAAAACTTGGCCTGTTGCAATAAAGATGAGCAAGTGATGAGTGCCATTTCAACCCGCATATAAAAACAGAACAACGGGACGTAATCCGTTATACCTGCTTGAAGATGGTACTTGCCCCCGAGCCTTCCAACCCAAGAAGAAGAAGCTTCCTCGCTCCGTGCTCCTCCAAGTACTCGGGGAACAATCTGGCTGATAACAGAGCACGTTCTTCCGTTGCTCTTTGAGCACGTTCAGATGGCACGGCCAATGAAAACAACGAACAAATGAAACGAACAGAAGCCTGCCTAACAAAAGTTCCAACTCAAACTCTTCAATGGGACATAATATTCGACAATAGACACCAAACAAAGTTCTAAACACTGAAAATTATCTTCTACTATAAATTATCAAATAACCTTTTCCCAAATATTTCCTTTGATTTTGTTCTGGCCTTCTTCCTCATAGGATCCATCATCATACAGCCACAAGTGAGTTTCAGGAAGGCACTGAACCTTGGCCACCTATACAGAAACAGGGCAAAACGAAATCACAGTCGCCTCGATCCACAAGAAACTTCGATTACAAGAAAATTACACGATTAACACATGAACAAGCTAGTATATCATCATAATCTTATCAAATACAAGAAAATTTTCCATATCATTTGTACTTGATCACATTATTTCTGCGTTACCTTCAAGATTCTGAGCTCGACTCGAGTTATCTCACGGCCGTTCATGTAGATTCTAGTATCACCATTGCTGGCACCAACCTGCAGCTTCCCTCCTATGTTCAGTTTCGAACTGATGACGCGTTTCGGCTTCTTTCCCTCCTGCATTAACCAAAAGCATTATCCAAACATCCAGACGATGAATCAATAGAGGAAAAAGAAAGCTCGTAACACTGATCATCATCAGACCTTTCCCCAGAGCCCAGAATCCTTATCATACCAAAATCTTCCAGGATTCAACTCCGACGGAGGGACTGAACAGTTCAACAAATCGTCGAGTTCCTCCTCCCTCAGCTCCTTCCCGTTCACGATCACCTGTTCTGGCCTTAACTGATTGGCCTTACACTCTCTCTCCACCTCCATTATCAACCGAAGCTCTGACCGGCTACAGAGCTTCGGCAATAGCCTCGAATTCTTCCCTAATCGCCTCCTGTTCGCCTCATCGATCGGCTTTCCGATGCAGCCGATGCACTTCCTCCCCTCCGGCATTGCCCCCATCGCCTTCAATACACACTTCCTGCAGTACTCCGCCCCACACACGATGCACCTTTCTCTCCGCCGTAGCAGTCGACCCTTTCCTTTCCCACACCTTCTACACCCCCTACCCCTAACGGCCGAATCGGAGCCTCGCCGTTCCGTCTCCGTTCTCCCCCGATCGGAATTGTCTCGATCGCGGCGGTCGACGGCGCGTTCGGGTTCGGGTTCGGGTTCGACTCCCCCGTCGCTGGCGTTATCATCGTCGAAAGCGAGAGAGCTGGCGCTCAGCCGCCTGTTATCAGAGCTCGTCGTCTCCGAGCTGGAGCGCGGCTTGATCCACGCCGGGTTTCTCGGAGTGAGCGACGGCGCCGTTTTGGGGAAAGCCGTGAATCTGGACTTTGGGGTGACGGGGCTGAAGGTGGGCCGCTCGAAGAAGGGAGGAGGGCCGACGTAGTCGACGGAGATGGAGTAGTCGAGCTGGTCCTCGTCCGGCAGCGGCGCCCCCTCCGGCAGCATCTTCCGCAGCAACTCCTCCCACGGATTGCGCTCCTCCTCCTCCGCCGCCTCCGCCATTAGCGCGTGAAAAATGGAGGGAGGGAGCGATTAACGTGGAGATTTGGTCGAAAAAAATGGAGAGTGAGAGTGAGGAGGGTGAGTGAAGATCAGTGCATCCATGGATATGGAGCTTCAATTTTCAATACTACTACTTTTTTTTGAAAATTGCATTTTTCAGTATCTAAAACTTTTGCATTGAAAATTTCTGCCGTTAGGCGTTACCACTTTTTTATTTTACGTTAACGTCTAAAACGATTAGCCTACTTTTTCTATAATTAAATAACAAAAAAATCAAAAGTGTGAAATCAAAAGCATGCTAAAATTAATGACGTTATTATATACTCCCTCCTATTTTTAATAAGTGTCATTTTAGACATTTTCACACATTAAGGAATAATTTTTTTGCCTAAATTAACCTTAATAAATGCTTATTAACTCTTTATTTTCTTGATTAAGTTGTGGACTACTTCTATTTCACTCTTCATAAATGCCTAGAAGATTAAATGAAGACAAAGGGCAATATTGGAAAAAATTAATAGAACGACATATATTAAACAAATAATGAAAAATCTAAAATGACACTTATTAAAAATAGGAGGGAGTAGATAAAACCCCTACGAAAAGAATTATTAATCAATAATTAAAGCTATAAAGGCTCGTAATTAATCTTGATTTCATATTTGCTTTCTTGTTCAACTTAATTTTCTTGTATGAAATTGAGTCATTTCTTAAAGTATATAACATGATAAAACGACTAAACTTTATTTAGACGGAGTAAGTAGTTACAAAATTTAAGGGAAAAAAAGTTTAATTGGACTTTTACTGATTTTTTCCTCTTTTGTTACCTTTTATATTAATTAGTTGAACTGCCTCCTTTTGCATGATCCTTAACTCAAATTTCCTTCAAATTGGAAAAGATGAATAAGAATAAGATATAGTAATAATAAGTGCTATAAATGTGATTAGTTGATATACTAAAATATATACTTTAGATATTTCTCAAAAAGTCTTTGAAAATTGATGTAAAACCAAACACTAAACAAGAAAGTGACTAGCCACTTCAAATCCCCTTTCTTTTTCCTTGGTTTTGAAAATGATATATTCTTTTATGATATTTATTTTTAATTTTGTTTACCTTTCTGTATTAAGTTTTTCATACAAAGAATGCATAAGCCTTTCGTTTATAACATGCCTTCTATATGTTGCAAATTAGATCTTAAGCTTTAAGATCTATCCGGTTTTGTCGGATACTTCGTGTACCCGTTGTTTTGAAATAAATTCTCTCTTTCTCTGAAAAATAATAAATATTCTGAGATTTAACCATCATTTTCGTATAATCTTATCGGTGGATTAAAATGAATTCGATAAGAGTTATACCAAACACCTTGATTAATTAAGGACAAATGGATTAAGCTAAAAACAGTTATCTTAAATCTTTTGGGGGAGATGACAAGAAGTAAACATCAATACATAGCATATTATTTGAAAACAATATTTGGGCCATTTGGCCATCATATATCACAATAGAAAACAATGGCATGATCTTCAAAAACAAAAGGACATTTATATAATTGATATAAGTCATTTCCATTTCCAATCACCAATGATTTTCTCAAAGTGGATTAGAGTTTCTACAAGAAAGAAGCCATTAATAATATCTCATCTGCAGATGTAGCAGTGTTAGAGTTTATTTTTTTAAATAGGTTATAGTATATATTCTAATTATTTTATATATAAACGGTATGATACGTCATCCGTGGACATATTAAGAATATCCACGGTGGGTAAGGGAACATTTCTCAAAATATTAATTGACCTGACCACTAAATTAGGTGGATTATTGAACTAATACAAAACTAAATAATTTAACTAGATGCAATAGTCCATAATTAGATTTTGAAAACTACTTAGATTAATTAATTAGGCATACCCACTATGCTTCTAGAAGGTGGTAAATAATTATTATAAAAAAAAAAAAAAAAAAAAAAAGTTGCTTCCACAAATAGATGGGCCTCATTATACTTCATTAGTCTTCAATTTATATTTTAATTAAATTGGTGGACTATAAAAATTAAATGGGCCTATATAGTTACAAGGCCCAAAACCCTTTGGGCTTTTCGATCCAATTTACTTTAGGAAAATAAATAAATAAAAAGGGAAGCCCAATTTACTTTAGGAAAATATAGCATATAGTAGACAGTGACGGAGCCAGACTTTTCGATCCCGGATGGGATCCTCTGTCCCCAAATTGATGTACTAATGGTGTCCCCGATATAAAGAAGTTTTGAATTATCTCTATTAATGGTCATTTTGAATTTGGTAATTAGTGTATGTCAAAACTTACTAATATTGTACCGAGACACCATTGGTACACCAATTTGGGGACAGAGGATCCCATCCGTTTCGATCCACGGTCCAATCAACCACTCATAGGAACAAGAGAACAAAAAATTATCATAGTTTGGAGCACATCGGTAGAAAATATACCTCGAATTATCTAAACACGTGTACGCGTTTTACACTATACTAAGTAACGCTTTATGTTTTTATCTATAATTTATTATCATGTAATAAAAAAATCACAAGAATTACTTGTCTTTATTAGAAAATCGCCGATTGAATTGGTACGAGGCCTGCATGTTTACAACGTCCCAATAAAAAAATATAAAAATTCAAAAAAACATCGAAAGTTCCAATGCGCACATAGATTTTCTTTTCATGCAAATGAACGTTTTCATTTAATATATAAAGGGCCAATTAATTACCAATTCTCTCAAGAAACGAAAATGGCGAGTGTACGAGTGTTGGGGGCAGTTTTGGCATTCAGAATATTGACCCTGCTAACCCTAGCTGCTTCAGTTGTGCTCATGGGCCTCAACAATCCCACCGACTTCGATGGTTCCAAGATCAAGTTCACCGATCTCATCGCATATAGGTTCTCGTCTATCCATCGTGGACATACTTAACGTGTTCACACCTGATGCAGTAATTGTGTGTTAATTACTTCGATAATCGTAGGTACGTATTTGCTGCCGGGGCCGTCGGGTTCTGCTACACGCTAATCCAACTCCCTTTCGCGATGTACAACGCGGTGCAAGGGAAGAGGCTGGTGCGCAACGGCTGCCTCTCGGAGTTCGACTACTTCGGCGATAAGGTACGTATACTACTACACCATTTTTTTTTTATATTAATTAATTAAGACAAATGAAATTGGACGAAGGAAGTAACGTTTTTATATGAATGAATCGCAGTTGATCGCGTTGCTGCTTGCGAGTGGCGTGGGCGTGGGGTTCGGAGTGACGTTCGAGTTCAAGCGAACGTTCGATGACGTGTTTAGTAGTGAAGTGAAGAAGTATCTGGACCGGGGTAATATCTCGACCGGAATTCTGCTGGCCGGAGTCGTTTGGATGGCTATTCTTCTTGCCTTTTCATCGGCTCGTCGCTCCCCCAAGAATGGCCTCTTCAAATAATTAACCAACTTTAATTGGTGGAGGATTATCACTTAATTAATTTTCCTCTTATTCTTTACTTATTGTTGGCAATTGGAGGAATATTCCAATTTACTTGATAAATTAATTAGTCAAGTTATTGAATAAAATGCATTCCTACTCTCATAATGAAATTAGTAGTTAAAAGTTACTTTGACTATTGTGCTTTAATAAGTCTATCTATCTCAAGGTTAGACACCGTACCAAAAAAAAAAATTAATTTATTGGATATGGGAACGAAAAAACTCCTATCACTCGAACCTCCGACTTTTTTGGTGGACGAGGAGCGTCTTACAACTGGGCTGAGATTATTAATGCATACAATTAAGGAAATTTCATATCTCAAATCTCCACTGATTTTAATAACGAATAATTATTTAATTACGCTTCAAGACGTAAAATAGTTGAGCCGAGTTGTAGAGGGAAGCTTCAACCATGAATGGATCTTCTTCAGCTTTTGCTGAAAATTCATCGAAGATTTTCTCCATTAATGAATCTCCAAACTCTTGTCTAATAATCCCTTCTAGCCCAGCTCTAATGTGCATTGCTATGGCGCCTGCACTCATCCTCGTCCTCGGATTCGTGACCTCCAATCGCTCGATCCTGAAATGCCCGTCCTCCTCTATTGCCTTCCTTGCTTCCTCCTCGCTCGGTAAATACACGGCCAGATTGAAGCCGTCGATTTCATCTTTATCCATAATCCCCTGCAATTAATTAATGTTGTATGGCTAAAATTTATATGTTTTTAAGTCAAAGGCTTAAGTTTTTTTTCATCGCGACGTTTAGATAAGGGTATTTTGGTAAAAGTGACTAGCTGCGACTATTTAATTAAGTCACCTGATTGGCTAGATCCAAGATGGTGGACTCGAGAAGATTGAGGATGAGAGAAAATGAGCCCTTTGAAGGTATTGTGAGAAACATGAGCCCTCCTTTCACCATCTCCTCTCCTCTCGAACGTAAAAAGACTTTTATGTCCCTCCCGAACTGCTCCGAGTACGCTTTCTCCACCTCTCCTCCGCCGCACGTGTAGAGAATCCTGCCACCGTTCCACGCACGTGACCCTCTGTCGGCGACCCCCACCGGCACGGCGGAGAGGAAGTGGAGGGAGAAGGAGGAGTGCGCCAGGGTGATGGAGCAGCGGGGGAAGAGGCGGCCGTGGAAGGACCCGGGGACCGCGGCGGCGTAGTACTGCCGGAGCGGAGGGAGGGAGGCGAAGAGCGTGTTGAAATCGTTGGAGACCTGGTCGTTGAAGAAGACCTGGAATTCGGCGGCGCCGCCGTCGGAGGAGACGGCGTTCTTCTGCAGTACCGCTTCGATCATGTTCTGCACGGCGGAGAAAGTGTTCGGGCCCACGGAGCACCCGAAATCGACGAGGCAGACGGTGCCGGAGACGTCGGCGTCGAGTTTTCCGATGATGGCATCGTGTATCATCGCCTTGACGAAATCGGAACTTTCTTTCTGCATTCATTCATGCATGAATACTTTCCAAGAATTTGAATTGTCATGATTAAAATAAAATAAAATAAAAATTGAATTTTGAAGTATGACTCACTGTCACTGACATAATATACGTTTATTTTATATATATTCAATAAATTCACATCATTGCTAAATCCAAATATAAAACCCAATAAGATTCGATTCGATTCAAATCTGACCCATTATCATACGATACTTAATAAAAATAGAAGCATACATATAGTGTTCAAAAAAAGGAAGAGAGGGTAAAATATGACCTGTAACTGAGAGTTTTTTACGTAACTGAAAGTTCCATCCCCGCCGTTCATGGCCGGAAAAGAAGAAGCCATAGTATAATTATTATGTGAATAATATTTGTGGCAGCTACGAATTAATGAGAGTATTTAAGGAGACTAGGTTTGGATTTGTTTGGGTAATTTCACATGATTTTTGCTTATTATGAGGTAACTTGCACTATAATTATTGACAGTAGGCATGATTCATGAGTGATGAGTCATTTTAGTTGAATTAATGGTTTTGTGTATTTACCTAATCCGATTTGGACGCAAGGGTAATAGCAAAAGATTTTTCCGGACCATAATTTCGTAGTTTGACAAGCGGTATACGTGAGTCGATGATGGATCGAGTGCTAATATACATCCACATATATACATGAATTTACGGCTATAACCTATTAAGAATCGAGTGTAGTATCGAACTTACCCCTGTAAAATGGTAGACATAATTGTGTAGTCCATTTATAATTTATTAACTTTTTGAGTGGGTAGGGTTTGAGACTGGCCCAAAATCTTTTAAGGATTCGACCTCAATTAATGTTCTACTAATCTGGGCTCGTTTTCTTTAATGTAGGGCAAAGAATACAAACGAGGCCCAATTCATTATTTAATTAATTGTCTTCTAATTAATTAAATCTTTCTGTAAAAAAAAAGAGAGAAAGAGAGATTTATTAGTTTATTTTTAAGTTTTTATGAGGATTTGATTTTTTCCGGATAAAATTTACTTGTTATAATATCGTTATATCAGCCATGAACACAATAACTATGATGGTCGATGGATACGTGAGTATTCTTCTTAGCTTCTTTTGCGTTACTTTCCTTGGTTAAATAGGTGAAATTTCAAGATTAATAATACTAATATAATTAATAGCTCTCGTTTATAAGAATGTTGATTTTGGAAATGTTTTCGACACGAGCAGATCATTTACGCTTAAGCACGAGCAACAATTGAGTAGAGTATCGAAAGCTAGCCTCCAAGGAATCTGAAATTTCCCTAGCTTTGGCAAACATCTTGTCGAAGATCTTCTCCACAGCAGATTTTCCAAAGTGCGCAGTGAGAATCCCTTCGTTTGTCGACCTCAAATTCCTAACTGCACTACCGGCATCGACCGGCCTCTTAACGTTCGTAAACGGATTCGTTAACTCCGTTAGCTCAATGCTGAAACACCCATTCTTCTCCACCACTCTCCTCATCTCCGCTGCCGTCGGAAAATACACCGGCAAGTTGTAGGCGTCCACTGCACTCTTCTCAACAACTCCCTGCTCATAATATTTATTAAAAATTTTTAAAAAGTTCAAGAAAACGAAGTAGTGGGAACTACAGTATAATTTAAACCACTACATTTCAATCCCTACAAGTTCGAACTTTTAGATGAGACGAAATTATATCACGAAGCTGGGATTGATTGAATAAATATCTTTGTTGAATATTTAAATTTACCTCACTTGCTAGCTCCATGAGGCACAATCCAAGAAACTTGAACATGGCGCAAGCGGGAGGGAGCTCGACTCCGTGAGGCAAGACGAGGAACATGAGCCCTCCGCTCACGATTTCCTCGCCTCTCGCGCTCACGAAAGACTCGAAGTCCTTCTCGAACCGGTCAGAATAAGCACGGAGCACTCGCTCGGACGCGCCAGCATAGTGGATCCTGCCCTCGTTGAGAAATCCTAGCTCCGGCTTCTTGGAGAGCCACGGGAGCGCGTTGAACGAGTAGGCTATGGCGATGGAGCTGGAGGGGAAGAGGCGGCCGTAGAACGACCCCGGGACTCCGGCAGCATAGTACGGCCTCTCCGGCGGGAGGGAGGCGAAGAGCGTGTTGAAATCGTTGGTGGAGTGATCGTTGAAGAAGACTTGGAACTCTAGGGTTTTTGAAGAAGGCGACGAGCTGTGTTTCCTTTCCACCGATTCGATCAGATTTTGAACTGCGAAGAATGTGTTCGGGCCCACCGAACAACCCAAATCTGCTATAGAAACTGTGGTGGAGAGTGAGAGGAGCTTTTCCATGTCGAGATACTCGATCACCGCCTCTTGTATCGTCTCCTTCACCGTATCGGCGCCTTCTTTCTGTAACACGAACACGACAGTCAGTCGGTCATGAGAAAATCAACGGTTCAGATCGGTTCTTTAATTTAGTCGTTACCTGAGATTGGGAGTTTTTGGCGTAACTTTCAGAACCATCACCACCGATTGTTGGGAAAGCTGCTTCCGCCATTGTTATGTATCTTCTCTTTGAAAATTCTCATAAGTTCGAAAATGGCCGATCTAGTTTTAGTTTTTGTGCATACTAGCTAGGAACAAAAAAAAGTCAGTAATTATTGTTATATTATATTACTCCTTATGTCCTACTGATAAATGAACTTTTGCTTTTTGGATGTCCCACTGATATAGAGACATTTCTCAAAATAGAAAATTCTAATTCAATAAAATTATGGCACATCACTTTAATCCACTACCCATCAATTTAACACACTATCATCACTACCGTCTTAATTATCATGTCGAAACAAAAAGTGTCTATCCCAGTGGGACGGAGGGAGTATGGGTTAGAGTTCCTAGAGGCAAGCTGTCAGCAGCCATTTTGAATTAATTAGATCACCAATTGGCAATATTCTATTAAGCAAAAAGGTAACAACTAGTTGATTAAGATGTTTAATTTAATTTGTAATTAATTATAATACATGTAATAAGTTGAACCTTTTCTCCCATCAATTAATAAAGAAATAAAAAAGTTGGAGAACCAATTAAAGTAGAAGTAATTAATTAAAGATGTTGTCCTATCCTGATTTGAGCATAAAAACATGTGAAATATGAATCAAATTATCTAAAGAAGAGCATTGTTCATTGTATACAAATATCGTATTAAAAAAAATCAAAGAACGAATGAAACCATGCACTAATTATTAGCTAGCCATGAAACAGCTTGAGGTCCCACGGCCTATCCTCACAAGGCCTAATATGCGGCACGGCCGACTCAGCCCTTGTTGCCGTTCCACACGCGTAACGAGGAGCGCCATGGAAGCACGGCTCCATCGATACGCCTCGTTGGCATGGCGGATCTGGCGTCGTCTGGTTGTTAGGCAAGTCGAGTATCCACGGCCTCAGCCCTCCAAGCCCTTGAGCCACGTACCCGAAAGTCGACCAAGAACTCGTCACCAGCTTGTCCGTCAGGCTAAGCAGATATATCTCCGCCCACGCCTTTTGGTTGTGGTTCGCCTTGTCTGTCTTTTGTATTCCTTCGTTGCTCGGTTGGAACACGCTGATCACATCCCCTGTCACGGTTGACTTCTCCCAATACAATTCTCGTAGTCCTTCCGAATAGCCAGAGGCCAGGGACGTCACAACCAGGGCTACTCTCCTACCACTTTGCCTCTTCTTGCCGGAAGGCCGGACGCCGATCACTGGCAATATACTCTCTCTGGCAATGCAGGATGTGATCTGACTGAACAAGTTGTTAAACAGGGCACGCGACGAATCGCCACCCAAGACCCTCACTTGGATCCCGACAATTGTGTCGGCTTCTGAGAGGTAAGCATCATAGTATCTAGTCACAAGCCCCCAGACAGGGTTGGTTGGGTGGATGAGATACCGGGCAAGTAGGTGGAAGACAATTTCCTTGTCCGGGAAGAGCCTGTCTAGCTCTTCCCGGAACACGGGCATAAGGAAAAAGGACGGGACAAAGTAGACGTTCGACTTGATGACCAACCAGGGTATCTTCTGCAGGTACGCTTGATCCTGATCGCAGAAGAAGTGCTTGTCGTGGTCATTGTTGAAGTAGAGTAGATTGAGGAACATGTAAGGTTGCGGCAGGCTCGGTAGTACGGTGGAGTTGCTATCCCGAAGCAACTCCCCGTACGTCTGGTGGGACCACCAGTCAAAACTCCTGAACTTGTCCGCCAGGGCAAATTCAGGAGGGAGTAGCCAGGAAGCATCCGGAAAGGGCTCGCAGAAGAGGTCGGCGATGTCGGTTCCCCGGTCGAGGAGGAGGACCCGGTCGGTCAACAGGGCGTACAGGAAGGCGGCAGTGAGCGTCAGGATCCGGTTCCCCAAGCCGTCGAAGGGCACCCAGACGACGTAGCTGCAGCCGGAGTCGGACGGCGGCACGTACGTGCCGGACTCGAGTGCCCGGACGGATTCGTTGTACGACTCCGTGTGGGGCCCGCACCTCCGGTGCCGATCCTCGTAGCTCCGGAGCTTGGCTACGAAGGAAGGGGACGTTCCGTGCGCCGGTTTTCTCCGGTAGAGTTGGGACCGGCGCCGGCTCAGGCAGGATTTGTCGTCGAACATTCCGGTCGGGTGGAGATCGTCGGCTGCCACGTCACCATCACCTTCATCGACTACGCCTGATCAATGTTTAGCGTAAAAAGACAAAACAAAACGCAATCAACTCCACTGCTAATTAAAACACAATTAACCAAAGTATATATATTACTGTTCTAACATTAAATAAATAAATTAGTAAATTAATCAATAACGAACAAAAGGATACGAACAGACATACCTTTTTGAAGCAGATTCGATGGCGGGAAGAAAAGGAATACGAAAACAAGAAACGCGCCCATTGATACCATCAGAAACAGCCCAAATTTACCTAAATTAGCAGTTATAGCTTTCTTCATCGTGTTCATTCTCTCTCTCTCTCCCTCTCTAAAATTTTTCCGGTGGGGAAGTTTGTGGAAGAGTTAAAAGGACTGTATCACAGTTGATCGATCACAGTACGTAGTTAAAGATGCCCTTGGTGTCGGTTAGGCTTTCGTAATCCAGTAGAAATTGGGAAGTGTTAATAAATATAGTGGATTAGATTAAAATATAGTTAAGTAAACTTAATAAGTACAATTCACAAGCAATAGTCAACATCACACAAGTAATATAAAAATAAAACTCATCATAATAGAGTTTTCCGTGCAAGTTATGAATTTAATTCCAATGACGTGTAATATTCAAGAAAATTCGATTTATGGAAATATGATGTGGAAATTCTACTCACCGTCCATTTTTTTTTTAATTTTTTTTATTCACTTATATATCAACCTTAACTTCCAAAAGTATAATCATTTTTATCAAAGAAACTTACAAGAATTACTAAATTCTACTCTAATACTCCATAGCTAGCAACAATATAATTGAGCATAAGAGAATAAAATAACAAGACTCTAACATTTGGATGTTGCGTCAGAACCCAAAGAGTTGACAAATTTGAATAGCGTTAATAGCGCAGAGTGCACCACTACTTGGTGAAGAAATTAGTGCAAAGAAAGTCGTAAGTTATACGAGCGAGCTCCGTCCTTGTAAAAGATAGACATTTTTTGAATATACGTAAGATATTGTATAATATAATAAAACAAGAAGCAGTTGAGCCAAAAATTAACAAGTGAATATTTCCCCCTTTTTTTTCGATATAAGAATTAAGACGAAAGTGATAATATTGATTAAGCGATCTGCAATAGATTTTATCCACCAAATTTATTATTCAACCGAGCGATAACAATAATGAAAATATCTTTATATAACAAGAGACTTCTTTGGGTCGGGCTGGGCTTGAATATGTAGTCCAATATAATTTCAGTTGGGCTTGGGCCTGCCAAAAACACAGCCCGGCCCGCTGTTTGCTAGCCCTCCTGTGCTAAGAACGAAGACAATTAACGCCATGGATGAAAAGCAAGCGAGCTTACGTACGCTTCAACACCAGTAGCAGCAGAGTGGAATGCTGAAATCCGGCCTCCAGTAACGGCAGAATCTCTCCACCTTTAGCAATCATATTAGAGAAGAGCTTCTCCACCACCGACTCTCCGAAGTTTGCGCTCAGAATCCCTTCCATTGAAGCTCTGACTTGCTTCATCATACTCTCGATGCCATGCTCTCTCGTGTACTGCGAGTACGGATTCGTCATCTCCAACCTCTCGATGTTGAATCTCCCCTCCTTCTCCACCACTCTCCTCATGTCTCCTGCTGTTGGGAAGTAGAACGGCAGATTGAAGGCGTCGACTGCGCTCCTCTCAACGATCCCCTGTTTCGTCGGAAAACAGCAAATACGATTCAGGTATTGACGATCGATGTGCGGAAATTTAGATTTGATTGGAAGGAGATTTGGATCTGTGTATGAACCTTATGTGCCAGATCCATGAGGCTAGATCCGAGGAAATCGAAGGTGATGCCGGTGGGGAGATCGGAGTAGGAGACGCCGTCGGGGTTCCCAGGCAAGATCAGGATCATGATTCCGCCTCTCACGATTTCATCCGCTCTCGCGCGGATGAAAGCTCCGAAATCCATGTCGAACTGATCGGAGTAGGCTCCGACGACGCCTTCGGGTGCGTTCAAGTAGTGGATTCTCCCCTGGTTAGAAATCCCCAAGTGTGGCGGCGGCTTCGAAAGCCAATGGAGGGCGTAGGAGGAGTGGGCCACGGTGATGGAATTGGAGGGGAAGAGGCGGCCGTAGAAGGACCCGGGGACTCCGGCGGCGTGGTACGGCCTCTCCAGCGGGAGGGAGGCGAAGAGCGTGTTGAAATCGTTGGTGGAGTGGTCGTTGAAGAAGACCTGGAATTCTAGGGTTTTACTGTCGGAGGAGGATGAGGAGTTGTACCTGTTCTGCAGCGATTCGATCAGATTTTGAACAGTGGAGAACGTGTTTGGGCCGACTGAACAACCCAGATCTGCTATTGTCACGGTGGGGGAGATGGAGGAGAGGTTCTCTGCTTCTAGATTATCAATCACTGCGTTTCGGATCATTTCCTTCACTGAATCAGACGCCAATTTCTGCGCCAAATTTTGCAATCGAATCACGAATTCCAAATAAGTTTCATTACTAATTCATGCTGAATCATGAAGGTGTGTTACCTGAAACTGGGAATTTCTGGAGTAGCTGTAAGCACCATCTCCACTGTTCATTGGGAAAGCTTCTCCGTCTTCGCCCATGTTTGTTTCTAAATTACAGGATATTTTCTTGCATACAATGAGAATTTGGGATCTGTATATCGACGAAGTCATTCAAATCAAAGAATTCAAGTCAGATTTTGCTCTCAAGCAGTCAAGGTTTGAATTTTCTCTTTGTCTAATATCTAATTATGAGTTTCTACTTTCTTGATTGATAGTATGAGAATTTGGTGTCACACTGAATGAATAATACTATAATCTTTTACTAGTTTATGATTCTAGTACATTACATCTGAATGGATAAAACAAGAAACAACTGAAGAAAACTGACATCTTGACTATTTGCGCTTGAGAACAACAAAGAGCTGATTAGGGCTACTATGGCAGCCGGAAGAAGACTGCAAAAACTGGGAAATTTCTTGAGCTTTTGCAGAAACTTTGTCGAACATCTTCTCCACCACGGAGCTTCCAAAATGGGCAGCAAAGGCTCCCTCCGTTCCGGCTCTCATGTTAGCAATCAGACTAGCTGCGTCAATCGGTCCCTCGACGTTGAGCCTTGGATTCCTCAACTCCATTCTCTCAATGCTGAAGCATCCGTTCTTCTCTATCACTTCCCTCACCTCCGCCGCAGTCGGAGCATACAAAGGCAAGTTAAACTCATCTATTTTAGCTCTCTCAACAACTCCCTGTTCAAAAATCATGCATGTGAATCAGTCAAGAAACAAAAGGGATTTGCTCTGTTATTACTTTCATCTCACTTTTACCTCATTTGCCATCTCCATTAGGCTAGATCCAAGAAAATTGAAGAAGAAACCGCCCGGGAAATCCGATTGGGGAGGAATTCCAGGCATGATGAGAAACATAAGCCCACCACTCACAATTTCCTCTGCTCTTGCGCTCATGAAAACTTCCAAATCTCTCGAGAACTGATCGGAGTAGGCCTTGACCACGTCCTCGGGGGCTCCTATGCAGTGGATTCTGCCTTCGTTCAGTGGCCCCCGAGGCTGCCTGGATAGCCAATGGAGAGCGTAGGAGGAGTAAGCTATGGTGATGGAATTGGCAGGGAAAAGGCGGCCGTGGAAGGAGCCTGGGACCCCGGCTGCATAGTACTGCCTCCCCGGTGGGAGGGTGGTGAAGAGCGTGTTGAAGTCGTTGGCCGCGTGGTCGTTGAAAAGGACTTGAAACTCAAGGCTCTTGGAAGACGGAGAGAGCTTGCTTTCCACCGATTCGATCAGATTTTGAACCGCGAAGAATGTGTTGGGGCCAACTGAACAACCGAGATCTGCTATTGTAATTGTGGTGGAGATGGAGAGGACTTTTTCAGGGTCTAGATTCTGCATCACTGCTTCTTGGATCAGCCCATTTACCGAATCGGACGCTTGTTTCTGCAGATTTGAATCAATCATTAAGTACACACAAGTGAAGGTGGAAGATCCAAAATCTGGGAAGAAAGAGAGAGTTACCTGGAACTGGGAGTTCTTGGAATAACTGTGAGCACCCTCTCCTCCATTCATTGGAAAGCTTTCCCCCATTGCTCTCTCTCTCTCTCTATGCTTTGAGGTTAGTTAATCTATGAAAACAATGGTAAAGGTTGTTGTATATAGCAAGTCTTATTTCATTATATGTCACATTCAAAAAGGATAAGTTCTATAAATAACAAAATTTCAACTCATTAACCAGGTGACTTAGCGCACTTGCCACCGGGCTCCTCTCTTTAATGAGTGATCCAGGTTCGATCCCTTTGGGAGCGAATTTTTGTGCTTGTGTTGCCCAAGCGTTGGAGGTTAAGATTAACGTATCGGAAGGTCTCGAGTTCGAGTCCTCCGTGGTGTGGCCTTTAAAATTTTTATCTTAGTACCATGCTGGGAATAGTTACTTCTTTATTAGTGAGACTGAGGGAGTAAGTAGCAGTAGAAAGAATATGAATAAAGTACTCCCTCCGTCCCTCGCAAGATCATTTTGTCAATTTCTGACATGTCTTTCCATATTTTTTGATGATGAGTTTTAAAATGGATTTTTGAAACATATCATCAAGATATTTGGAAAAACGTGTCAAAATTGATAAAATGAAATGTATCATCTTACGTGGAACAGAGGGAATACTAACTTTGTAAAACTTTGTAAAGAAGTCTACGTGAGCATGTCAGGATTGGGGGGCTTGATTACTAATTAAATAGTGTGTATTGAATAATTAAAATGGGAATTCGCTTTCCTTTTATCTTCTTCTTCTTCTTTAACTTTGTCTCATTTCAAATTCAAACACTGAAATTGATTATAATGGATGTGGAAATTTAAAAAAAAAAAAATTGTGGACGGACGAAAAAATAAAACGGGCTGATATTTATTTAAAATAGATCACAACAAACAGATCCGGATTATATGAGCTGGAATCGTGTAAGCAAGATAGCAAAGGTAGTATTATTTAATTGGTCTAAATAAAGTAAATGAACAAGGGAGTTCTTATTTTTCATCGCAACAAGCAGATGACTAGATTTATCAATAGTTTAAACTCCCTCCGTCATTCGTTCGTAAGCAAATTCGTTTCCATTTTGATGCGTCCCCCGTTAGAAAAATATGTTTCTTTATTAGATAAAAAGTCATTAAAGAAAAATCACTTTTATATATGCGCTCTTCACTTTAAGGTACAAACAACTACTCATCTCATTTCAAAGTTTAATTGGATAGATTACAATAACTCAAACAAGAACATAAAGAACTCATGTAGTACTAATTAATATTTTATGAAATATTTTTAACACGGGACGAGATGAGTTACGCTTCAACACAAGTAGCAGTTGAGTGGTGTGATGCTTGGCAACCTCCATCAAGGTGGAGATTTGTGCAGTTCTTTCAAGCATGTAACTGAACATCTTCTCCACCACAGATTACAAGGATAACTACGTCGACCGCTCCCTTCCCCCGACGGATCGGAGCTTCCCCCTCGGATTAAAATAGCTCCGTTCTCTCGATGCTGAAGCACCCGTTCTTCTCAACCACCTTCCTCATCTCCGCCTTCGTCGGAAAATACATGTGCAAGTTGAACGCATCGACCGCGCTCTTCTCCACCACTCCCTGCACGAATTCATTAATCCAATGTTATATAATTGGTTTTTGTTTCCAATTCTAAAAATCTCTAGACGCTAATAGGACGAGGGAGTCGGGACTAATATTTAGACGGCTGGACAGGAGTCTAGACAGACTAAGCGGATTAGAATTTTGTGAGAATTTAATTCTACTTTCTTGATTGATTGTTTGAGAATTTTGTGTCACGCTGAATGAATAATATAAAGTTTAACTATTTGATTCTAGTGCATAACATCTGAATGGATAAAGCAAGAAACAACTGAAGAGAATTGAAATCTTGACTATTTGCGCTTGAGAACAACAAAGAGCTGATTAGGGCTACTATGGCAGCCCGAAGAAGAAGACTCCAAAAACTGGGAAATTTCTTGAGCTTTTGCAGAAACTTTGTCGAACATCTTCTCCACCACGGAGCTTCCAAAATGGGCAGCAAAGGCTCCCTCCGTCCCGGCTCTCATGTGAGCAATCAGACTAGCTGCTTCAATCGGTCCCTCGACGTTGGGCCTCGGATTCCTCAACTCCATTCTCTCAATGCTGAAGCATCCGTTCTTCTCTATCACTTCCCTCACCTCCGCCGCAGTCGGAGCATACATAGGCAAGTTGAACTCATCTATTTCAGCTCTCTCAACAACTCCCTGTTCAAAAATCATTCATGTGAATCAGTCAAGAAACGAAGGGATTTGCTCTGTTATTGCTTTCATCTCACTTTTACCTCATTTGCTAACTCCATTAGGCTAGATCCAAAGAAATCGAAGAGGAAACCGCCGGGGAAATCCGATTGGGGGATTCCTTCAGGAATTCCAGGCATGATGAGAAACATAAGCCCACCACTCACAGTTTCCTCTGCTCTTGCGCTCATGAAAATTTCCAAATCTCTCGAGAACTGATCGGAGTAGGCCTTGACCACGTCCTCGGGGGCGCCTATGCAGTGGATTCTGCCTTGGTTCAGTGGCCCCCGAGGCTGCCTGGACAGCCAATGGAGAGCATAGGAGGAGTAAGCTATGGTGATGGAATTGGCAGGGAAGAGGCGGCCGTGGAAGGAGCCTGGGACCCCGGCTGCATAGTACCGCCTCCCCGGTGGGAGGGTGGCGAAGAGCATGTTGAAGTCGTTGGCCGCGTGGTCGTTGAAAAGGACTTGAAACTCGAGGCTCTTGGAAGACGGGGAGAGCTTGCTTTCCACCGATTCGATCAGATTTTGAACGGCGAAGAATGTGTTGGGGCCAACTGAACAGCCAAGATCTGCTATTGTGATTGTGGTGGAGATGGAGAGGATCTTTTGTGTGTCTAGATTCTGAATCACTGCTTCTTGGATCAGCCCATTCGCCGAATCGGACGCTTGTTTCTGCAGATTTGAATCAATCACTAAGTACACACAACACAAGTGAAGGTGGAAGATCCAAAATCTGGGAAGAAAGAGAGAGTTACCTGGAACTGGGAGTTCTTGGAGTAACTGTGAGCACCATCTCCTCCATTCATTGGAAAGCTTTCCCCCATTGCTCTCTCTCTCTCTCTCTCTCTCTCTGCTTTGAGGTTAGTTAATCTATGAAAACAATGGTAGAGGAGCTGTATATAGCAAGTAATTTTGTAAAGAAGCCATGTACTGTGAGCATGTCAGAATTGGGTGGCTTAATTACTTACTATAGTAATTAATTAGTGTGTATTGAAATTAATAATTGAAGTAGTATGAGTAATTAGGATGGTAATTCGCTTTCCTTTTAACTTTGTCTCATTTCAAATTCAAACACTGAAATTAAATTTTCATTAGACGATCAAACATTAGATACAAAGCTCATCCCCTATATAAAGCTTCAATCTTTTTGAGCTCCAACCAAAAATTCCCATGGCGGAATATCAATTTTCAATTAGTTATATACGCTTCAGTACGAGCAGCAGCTGAGAGGGGTGACGCGCGGCGGCTTCCATCGACCTCGAGATCTCCGCGGTCCTCGCCGCCATGCATCCGAACATCTCCTCCACCGCTGATCCCCCAAAGGAGGCGGCGAGCACTCCCTCCGTCACAGCTCTCAACAGTTTCAACATGCTAGCTACATCAATGGCTACCTCGACCTTCGCCCTTGGGTTACTCAGCTCCATCCGCTCGATGCGGAAGCTCCCGTTCTCCTCCACCCCCTTCCGCATCTCCCTCTCCGTCGGAAAATACATCGGCAAGTTGAACGCGTCCACCGCCCTCCTCTCCACCGCTCCCTGATTGGCCAGATCCACGAGGCTGTCTCCGAGGAAATCGAGGAGGCTGGGACCGAGCTCCGATCGGGGGATTCCGTCCGGGGTGGCGGGGAGGATGAGGAGGAGGAGTCCGCCGCTCACGATTTCGTCGGCTCTCGCGCTCAGGAAGGAGGCCAGATCTGCCGCGAACTGGTCGGAGTAGGCGGCGGCGACGTGCGAGGCGGCGCCGGTGTAGAAGATTCTTCCCTCGTTGGGGATCCGTAACTCCGGCTGCCTGGAGAGCCAGTGGAGGGCGAAGGAGGAGTGGGCGACGGCGATGGAATTGGAGGGGAAGAGGCGGCCGTGGAAGGATCCAGGTACTCCGGCGGCGTGGTAGGTCCTCTCCGGCGGGAGTGAGGCGAAGAGCGTGTTGAAGTCGTTGGCGGAGTGGTCGCTGAACAGGACTTGGAATTCTAGGGTTTCAGTATCGGAAGAGGACGACGAGCGGTGCTTGGTTCGAACGGATTCGACCAGATTCTCGACGGTGAAGAAAGTGTTTGGGCCGATGGAACACCCCAAATCTGCTATTCGAACTGTGGCGGAGGCGGTGAAGAGCTTCTCCGCGTCCAGATTCTGAAGAATTGCTTGTTTGATCACCTCCTTCACTGAATCGGACCCTTGTTTCTGCACATGGAAATTCCGATATCGCTCGTTTTAGAAACACAACAAATGAAATAGATTATCCAATTCAGTGTATATATACCTGAAACTGGGAGTGTTTGGCGTAGCTGTAAGCACTATCTCCGCCGTTCATCGGAAAACTTTCTCCCATATTGTCCGGCGGCCCTCTCTCTCTCTCTCTCATTTATATATGCAGGTGGTGAGATGAGATTGAATTAAAGTAATCATATATAATTAGGGCGGCTACAGCTTGTAAACTAACGACTAATTAATGCCATTATTGCAAAACTCGATCGAGAGCATCAAATTTCATGTGCACAATTTAATATTCTCCCGCTTTTCCAAACTCAACCGCTCTGAAACCAACTCTCATTTCAAACTCTAGAAAGATAATATCACAACTCAAACAAGAATATTTGTAAGACGCGACGAGCATCTGACGGTACAATGAAAGTCGTATGCGTAATTAATTACGCTTCAACACGAGGAGCAGTTGAGTGGGGTGGTGCTTGGCAACCTCCATCAAGGCGGAGATCTGTGCAGTTCTTTCAAGCATGTAACTGAACATCTTCTCCACCACAGATTCCCCAAAGTAGGCACAGATTACCGCTTCTGTTGCAGCTCTTAACTGCATTATAAGGCTAACTACCTCCACCTCTCCCTCGACGGAGCTCCCCCTCGGATTATATAGCTCCATTCTCTCGATACTGAAGCACCCGTTCTTCTCCACTGCCTTCCTCATCTCCGCCTTCGTCGGGAAATACATGGGCAAGTTGAACGCGTCGACCGCACTCTTCTCCACCACTCCCTGCACGAATTCATCAATCCATTGTTATAGATTTGGTTTTTTTGTTTCCTTATTTAATTCTAAAAATCTCTAGACACTAATAGGACGATGGAGTCGTGGCTAATGCCTAGATGGTTGGACAGGATTCTAGACGGACCAAGTGGATTGGAACTACGATGCTTATTTATTCTATTTTATATTACTATTTTTACATTATGTTTCACAGTACAAACTATATAGACATAAGTATTAGTCAAAATAACATCTTTAGTTATCTAGTCAAATAAAATAAAACGTTAATCATCTAGCATCTAGGCGGTGAAATTTAGAACACTATTTTTACCTGGCTAGCCAGATCCATGAGGCTGTCCCCAAGAAAATCGAAAACAACACTCTGTCCGAGCTCCGGGAGGGGGACGCCGTCGGGGGCGCCAGGGATGTTGATAAGGAGGAGCCCGCCTCCCACGATTTCGACGGCCCTCGCGCTCATGAAGGCTGCGAGATCCGTCTCGAACCGGTCGGAGTAGGCCCGGAGTACGTGGTCGGGCGCGCCGGAGTAGTGGATCCTGCCCTCGTTGAGAAACCCTAGCTCCGGCTGCTTTGATAGCCAGTGGAGGGCGAAGGAGGAGTGGGCAATGGTGACGGAACCGGAGGGGAAGAGGCGGCCGTGGAAGGAACCGGGGACTCCGGCGGGAGGGAGGCGAAGAGCGTGTTGAAATCGTTGGCGGAGTGGTCGCTGAACAAGACATGGAATTCTAGGGTTGTTGAGGAGTACTTGTTTTGCAGTGGTTCGATCAGATTTCGAACGGCGGTGAAAGTGTTTGGGCCCACCGAACAACCCAAATCTGCTATCGTAACGGTGGTGAGATTTCTGCGTCGAGATTCTCAGTCACGGCGGTTTGGATCATCTCCTTCACTAAATCAGAGGCTAGTTTCTGCATGCAGAATTAATTTTAAGCAATTTTCCAATCAGCTGCTGCCTGCCTGCAGTATAAGTGTAATATAGTTCATGCTGCTCTCTCTCTCTCTCTCTCTACTATGCGAATGTGATGATGAAGTTAAACATACCTGAAATTGGGAGTGATCGGCGTAGCCGTAAGCACTATCTCCACCATTCATCGGAAAACTTTCTCCCATAATTACAAGTCAACCCTCACACCTCTCTCTCTCGTTCTAGATCTGAAATGCAAATGAATGTTGTTCTACAAAATTTCACTATATGATTTAATTTATATAATTGCTGATTTTTTAAGTACTCCCTCCGTCCCGCCAAAGACGTTACATTTCTTTTTGTCAATTTTTGGCACGTTTTTCTAGGCTTCTTGATGAAGTGTTTTAAAATAGATTTTTGAAGTATTTTTTCTTTTGCGGGATAATACAACTATCGTAGTATCCTGTAAAAGAAATAATTCTTCAAAAATCTATTTTAAAACGCATCATCAAGAAACGTGGAAAAACGTGTCAGAAATTGACAAAAAAAAATGTAACGTCTTTGGCGGAACGGAGGTAGTAATTCTTTATGCATGCATGTGGTGTACGCGAATCGTGCAGGCTGTCACTAGTAATATATAATCAGTGCCACTATATATAATACTAATACATTATTGTTGAAATTAATCATCTCTTGGCTACACTACATGGTATATAAAGCCATTTTTTCTTTTCCGGGTCTTTACACATTCATAATGTTAAAGCTCGAGTCGAGCTCGAGCCAGAAAACAGATTTTTAAAAGAGTCAAGCTTAAATAACACATCACTACTCAACTCGACATGGCTTGGGGTGAGCGTCTTCTCATTATATCTAAAGTAAGTGTCGAAACAGGAGGAGAATGGAATCAGGTTAATACGAATAAAAGCTAGGATTTCCTTATTAATAATACTAGCAGCGATTACATGCATTGCACGTATTATTTATTCTTAGAAAATGACATTGATATATCTATATACTCCAAATAAAAAGAACATTGTTGTTTTAAAATTTAATACAAGTAGAAAAGAGCGTTATAATTAGCAATACATATTTTATAAGAAAGACGTAGATTTTTATAATAGAAATAGACGGGACGGGACGGGACGGGACGATGCTAATTAGTTACGCTTCAACACAAGTAGCAGGAGGTTGGGTTGATGCTTGGCCGCCTCCACCAGGGTGGAGATTTGAGCAGTCCTTGCTAGCAGGTAGCTGAACATCTTCTCCACCACCGAGCTTCCGAAGTAGGCACCGAAAACCCCTTCTGTCGCAGCTCTTACTTGTATTACCACCTTACCTACATCAATGGCGCCCTCCACCTTCGCCCTCAGACTACTGACCTCCATTCTCTCTATGCTGAACCCCCCGTTCTTCTCCACCCCCTTCCTCATCTCCTCTTCCCTGGGGAAGTAAATCGGCAGGTTGAACCCGTCCACCGCCTCCTTCTCCACCGCTCCCTGCACACGGATTCAATTCGATCCCCAATTGAAAATCTAAATCAATTTCAATCTCTCTCTCTCTCTCTCTCTCTCTCTGTGTGTGTGTTTACCTACCTGATTGGCCAGATCTACGAGGCTGTCGCCGAGGAAATTGAAGAGAATGCTGTTTGCGAGCTCCGATTGGGGGATTCCGTCGGGGGTAAGAGGGAGGAGGAGGAGGAGGAGTCCGCCGCTCACGATTTCGGCGGCTCTCGCGCTCAGGAAGGAGGCCAGATCTGCCGCGAACTGGTCGGAGTAGGCGGCGGCGACGTGCGGGGCGGCGCCGGTGTAGAAGATCCTGCCCTCGTTGGGGATCTGTAACTCCGGCTGCCTGGAGAGCCACTGGAGGGCGAAGGAGGAGTGGGCGACGGCGATGGAATTGGAGGGGAAGAGGCGGCCGTGGAAGGATCCAGGGACTCCGGCGGCGTGGTAGGTCCTCTCCGGCGGGAGGGAGGCGAAGAGCGTGTTGAAGTCGTTGGCGGAGTGGTCGCTGAACATGACTTGGAATTCTAGGGTTCTGGTATCGGAGGAAGACGACGAGCGGTGCTTGTTTCGAACGGATTCGATCAGGTTCTCGACTGTGAAGAATGTGTTGGGGCCAGTTGAACACCCTAAATCTGCGATTCGAACTGTGGTGGTGGTGGAGGAGGAGGAGAAGAGCTTCTCTGCGTCCAGACTCTCAAGAATTGCTTCATTGATCACCTCCTTCACTGAATCACACCCTTGTTTCTTCACACATGAAGTCAAAATCAGTACTATGAATACGCGACGACGATAAAATATGCACTACGAAAATGCAATAAAATATATATCCGACTATCAATGCTACTATCTCCTCATCGTGAAGTGTACAAACAAATTGAATCATTTTCCGAGGAAAAGAGTTTCTCCTTCCGTCCTATCCAATTCGAGTTTTTAACATTATTTAACACTTACTGAAATTAGTAAATTAAAAGAGGTTGAATTAATCGGAATAGAGTATACAATACCTGAATTTGGGAGTGTTTGGCGTAGCTGTAAGCATTATCCCCACCATTCATCGGAAAACTTTCTCCCATATTGTCCGGCCCTCCCTCTCTCTCTCTAGAATTTCAAAAATCGCAAACGAATGTTATTGTAATAAGTAGATCTAGGAAGGTTATGAATATGGAGCACCAATTCATTAATATTATAAACAGTTGACTAGATTTGTATGAGCACAACAAACAATGTAATTTAATTAATATATCCTCCATCTTTTGCAAACTCAACAAATATGAAAGCACCTCTCATTTCGAAAGTTTAATTATATAGATTACAACAACTCAAAACAAAAATATAGGAAATCACGTAATGAATTAATATTTTACGAAATATTTTTAATACGCGACGAACTTATGTATTAATTACGCTTCAACACAAGTAGGCAGCGAATACCGTTTCTGTTGCAGCTCTCTCGACACGGACCGGAGCTCCCCCTCGGATTAAATAGCTACGTTCTCTCGATGCAGAAGCACCCGTTCTTCTCCACTGCCTTCGTCGGAAAATACATGGGCAAGTTGAACGCATCGACCGCGCGCTCTTGCCCACTGCTCCCAGCACGAATTCACTAATCCATTGTAATAAAATATATACTATCACATTATATTGTCCCAACCCTAGTAGCTATCTCATTTTAATATATACTATATGCAAACAACCTACTATGCTTAATTTTATTATTACTATGTCACTATTGCACCAATCTAATACGTACCTATAGGCCCTTTTTAGAATGGGCCGGGCCTCCAAACACTTTTCATTTTTTTTTTTTTTTTTTTTTTTTTTTTGCCTTTTCAATTTTTTTTAAACATATTTTGTTTTATTTATTTTTTAACAAATTCCAAAGGCTTTTCTTCTATTTCTCTAATTTATTCATGAGAATTTTAATTGATTATTAAGAAAGGGGAAAGGAAGAACACAAAATAATTTGGAGTTATGTTTTGAAATTCTTGGTTTTATTTCCAAAGCATATTTATTCCATTATCTGGATAAACAAAATAATTATTTCCTAAATAAATTTAATTTCATGAAACACAACACATAATAGCAATCCATAGCTTAGCTATCCCATATGCAATTTGTTAATCAAGGCGGAGAGAGAGTACTTAGCATTTACTCAATTAAATTGACGAAATCTTGGATTTCTTTTTATCGAGGACGAGTTAATTGCATTTTAAAAACGTCCCACTTCGGAGAGACACACGTAGAGAAGCATTCAAAAACCCAGAAATGAAACAATTGTAAGGAATGGGGTATATTATATTCTACACAGCTGATGCAAAACTCTGAATTTCCATTAATGATCTTGACAAAACCTCACAGCCCTGCAGAATCTCACAAACATGATCCAAACTTTGTCCAATTCAAACACCTAACATTCATGCACTACAACTGAAGCTGCTTTAAACTGAGAACAACAATTAAACCTCTATCTCCTCATATACTCATCACAAAAGTTCACAGAATTTCACACAAATCATCCAACACCTAATATTCATGAATCCCAAAAAAAAAGGAAAAGAAAATGGGAAAACAAACCATGCATGCATTCTTATCTTTCTTCCTCACTGCATATTCTTGAACACTAGCTAGGACGACATTGAACTCATGATCCGCAGTTCCGACTCCTTGTCGACATCGATCTTCATCTTAATCGAGCTGTCCGAAAAGAACCTCCCCCAGCACCAAATCTTATCCCCAGTCTTCAATCTATGGGTTTTAATCACATCCCCCCATCCATGATGAATTACACAGCCCCATTCTTGCTGATCATCAGCTGCATACCTCGACACCCTCAGCTCGTATTTTAGACCCTTTCCATCAATGGCGGAAGCCCTAACATAAGCTGTTAGATCCTTATCCTTCAGCTTCTTATCGAGAGCCTCCTTCACCTCATCCTTGCAGCTCCGGATCACTAATCTGGGGAAAATGGGAACAGTATCTTCATGCACCAGCGTCTTCTCGAACAACAGAAACGTTACCCTCACCCAATTCGGTATATTGTATTTCTCAAGATGCCTCTCAGCATTCCTCAAGGTACAGAGCATCATGCCGATGCGATCCTCGGAGATCGTGCCGATTCCGGTGATTAAATCTCCTTCCTCGACTTTGTCTTCAGCCACGAACTTCTCCCATCGGGGGCGGAGGGTGATACTGCTGCTGCTTCCTTCTCCGCCGCCGTGCCGGACGAAGCTCAGCCCGTAGTCTTTTATTATTCCCATGGGATCGACGTAGTTAACCCTAATATCCGGTTTTCGCTGGAGGGTCATCTTCAACCTGTGGCTGCAGAACTCGATCGCCGGCTGCATCAGATCGGCGGCGCCGTCGATCTTCTTCTCGAACAAGAAAACCGCCTCCGGCTCCGGCGGAGTCAATTTTTCAAAAAAACGGAGGCGAACCCTGAAATGATCGCCGAAGAACTTGGCGTAGCCGAACCCCATCGCTATGTTCCCTTCCCTGACTCCGTTCGCAACCAGCAGTTTCCCCCATTCGTGGCCGAGAATGAACTCACCATTTCCTTGCTGAACGTCGTCGTTTCGCGAGAGCTGGAGCCAGTAATCCCTGTCCTCTACGTCCCTCGCAAGGACCCTGATGTATGGGATTTCGTGTGCTTCTGCTAGTGAGAGAGCCTCCTTCATCGCCTCGCTGTGCACTGCGACCGCTGCTCGGCTCAGATTTGGGTCGGAATCTGCAGAATCCAGCTTCTTCTCGAACATTAGGGAAGCTCGAGCCGGTGATTCTTGGGTTGATTTTCTCTCTCTAGGAGTAGTAACCGCCTCCGCCGCCGCCGGGGCGATTCTTGCTTATCCTCCATCGCTCCGCCGCCTTCGATCGGAGGAGGAGCCGCTGCTGCTGCTGGATTTGACGTCGACGGCTCCATGGCGTTCTTGTTGTGGGTGTTGTTCTTCTTCTTTGGAGCAATTTTCTTGAATCAGAGCGCGGTTGATTTTGAGTATGAATGAATGAATGAATGTTTTTTATTTTCTGATGATTGATTAACCGCTCTATATTTAACTGAATTAACTACCTCACTTTCTAAATGGGCCCTTTTCGACATGGGCCGGGCCTCCAATTCATACTATCTCCACAAACCATTTCCGTTTTCCCTCTTTTTTTCTTTTTTTCATTTTTTTTTTCCAATTCTTTTAAAAATATTTTATTTATTACTCCCACCCAAATACTAACATTTTACTTGTTAAAATATGGCTCGCTATTGTTAATGGACCAAAGTTTAGTGGTAAGACGATCTCCCTATAATCAAGAGGTCGGGTGTTCGATATACATTGAGTGCGTGTATGAGCTGAGATTGAGTTCAATAAAGTTATTAAGTCGAGCTCAATTACTGAAGTTTTTGAATCAAGTTGTTTGCAAACGTGTTCGATTTGTATATCTAAGCTTGCTCGCGAGCATGTAATCAAGTTCATAATCGAGCTTGAGTCTTCCATATGAAAAAAAATAAATAAAATTGTATACATGTTAAAACAGAACGTTCTAAATTAACTTTTATAAATGAGCTCAAGCTTGGTGTCACGGGTAGTTGGGGTAAAACTTATAGAATTCGAGATTTTCACTACCAAATTTGAAAGCTCGTGTTTCACCAAAAAGTGTTCGCAATAGAACGAAATCTATCTTAGCACTTAGTAAGTAAAAACTCAATGTCGAATGTCAAGGAAAACTTTGCAGGGCAAATAATCATGTAGCAAACAATCCTAAACTAGCCTAAATATAAGAAAGCAAGTAAAAAGAATTTGGTTTGGTTTTGTTTTAAATCCTAGGCAAGAAATTAAATAAGCAATAAATCGAAAGCAAGTAAATAATCTAATCTAGAAAGCAAAGATATAAATCTAAACTAATTAAACTCGAGAAATTAAGCGAAAGCAATTAAACTACCTAGGCATAGAATTGAAAAGAAAGCAATAACGAAAACAACGAAGAAAACAAATCTAAACATAGAGAAAATTAAATCTAAAAATATAAGGAAATAAATCTAACTTTAAGAACTTGATAAACTAAGGAATTAAAAACTGAGAGAAACGAATCTAAACTAAGAACTTGAAAACGAACGAACAAATTAAACTAAGTAACTAAAATTAAATCTAAGAATTACTAAAGCAATAAATCAAGCAAAGAAAGCAATAAAGAACTTACGAATTGATTGCGGAAACGAGAGAACATGAACTAAATAAAAACTTGAATTAATTGAAGAACGAAGTAACGATTCGGATCGAACAAAGGAAAACTAAACTAGAATGTAATGTGCTAAAAATTAGAGCTAAAACTAAGGTAAAAGTGTTGTTGAATTCGTGTACAATGAGTAGTATTTATACTAGGTATGAAAACCTAGTTATAGAAGGAAATAACAGTTCGCCGCTACGTTGGACGACGGTCGTCCAACGTACGTTGGACGGTCGTCCAACTCCACGTTCGCAATATATCTTCATCACCTTGGACGCTCGTCCAACTCTGGACGATTGCGCGCCTTTCTTGTTTCGGTCGCATCTCCCTCGTCCAAACTCTAAATTGACCTCCGTTTTCGCCTACACGCTCCTATCGAACCCCTTTTCGATAAAATGTTTCTTTCTTCTCATTTTCTTCATGTTTCCGCCCTTTTTATCCTATAATATCAAAGACTCCAAAACAACCAAATCATAGCCACAAACAACGAAAACACACAAAAACTAAGGGAAAACGGACATGAAAGATGACTAAAAACCTAACATCTAAACACCAATCAGCTCGCTCGAATGCATCCTCATGGGATATTGTTGAGTTAAGTTCCCAACTCCAGCTTGTAAATTATAAATGCCAAAGCTCGGGTCGAGCTCGAACACGCCAATACTTATAAGCTTGACTCGGCTCGTTTCTAGCTCTAGTTATTTACGCTTGAGCACAACAAAGAGCTGACTAGATTTACAGCTCTAGTTATTTACGCTCTAGTAATCTAATGAAGTATTAGTTGTCTTTATATGTGTACTGACTCTATGTAACTGGTTATTAGGAGGACTAATATAAATTCAAATCTTAAAATTGTCATTTAAGCATGTTTTCCCTATGGATTCACTACGCCATAGCTAGGAAAATACAAGCCAGCTGGACTTAGTTTACATACGAAACCTCTACAAGTTGCCTACGGGGTAGCTTCAGTTTCCCAACAGAATCCCTACGGAATTTCCCTACGGCCATACGTCGTACGTAGTTAAACCGTAGTTAAACGTCATAGACAAACTGTAGCGAATCCGTAGGCATATTGTAGACATTCCGTAGTCAAACCGAAGGTGAAAGTAAAATATGATGACGTCATGAATTTCGGATTGCCTACGGATTATGGCTGTACTGATTCCGTAGGAAAATTTGCCTACGGAACGCGAATTTCCTGACGAGGTTTTTTACTACGGAATTTTCCGACGGTGGTGGCCCCATACCAGTTCCATCTCTGGTTTTCTCTCACTAGAAGTAGAAACCGCCACCGCCACCGCCGACAATTCTTGATTCTCCTCCTTTGCTCCGCCTTCGATCGGAGCCATCGTGTTCTTCTTCTTCTTCTTCTTCTTCTTCTCAGCATTCTTCTTCTTGTTGTTGTTGGTGTTGTTCTTCTTCTTCGCCATTTTCTTGAATCGAAGCGGTTAATTGGTTATGAGTATGGATGAGAATGAGTCTGGTTTGTTTTTTTATGATTGATTAATTAACCGCTCGCTCTAAATGGACCCTTTTTGGAATGGGCCGGGCCTCTTCTTCATGCTATTATTGCAAAGAATTCTTTTAATTTTTTTTTTCCTTTTCAATTATTTTTAAACATATTTTGTTTTATTTATTTTTTACAAATTCTAACGTGTAATAAATTTATTCCCTTATTTGGATAAACAAGTTAAATATTTCCTGAATAAATCTAATTTCATGAAACACAACACATAATAGCAATTCACTTATCAATAGCAATTCACTTATCTTTCTCTCTCACTGATCAGTACTGCATATTCATATTCTTCAATAGCAATTTGTTAAGGTGGAGAGAGTAACATTTACTTAATCCATTTGACCGAGTCTTGGAATTTCTTTCTCTCGAGGACGAGTTTGCATTCTAAAAACGTCCCACTCCCGTTGAAACATAGAGTAGAAGTAATTAAGAAGCTCAGAAATAGTAACAGTAAGATATGTATACTACACAGTTGATGCATGCATGCAACTCCTTTTCATTTCCAACTCAAACTTTCCATTGATCTTGCACTACATCAGATGCTACTCATCACAAAAGTTCACAGAATTTCACTGCCCAGAATCTCACAAATCATCCAACACATAACATGAATATAAATCCCCCAAAAAAAAAAAAAAAAAGGGAAGAAAAGGGGTAAACAAACCATGCATGCACTCTTATCTTTAATTCTTCCTCACTGGTGATCATCACTGCATATTCTTGAACTTGAACTCATGATCCGCTCATCCGCAATTCCTCCTACGCTCTTTCGACGTCGATCTTCATCTGAATCCAGTTGTTCTCAAGGATCCTCCCCCAGCACCAAATCTTATCCCCAGTCTTCAATCCATTGTTCATAATCACATTCCCCCATTCATGATAAATGTAACAGCTCCATCCTTGTTCACTCTCAAACCTCGACACCTTCAGATTGTAGGTTCGGTCATCCAAGGTGGCGGAAGCCCAAACATAAGCTTCTACATCCTTATCCTTAAGCCTCCTATCAAGAGCCTCCTTCACCTCATCTTCGCAGCTCCGGATCACTAATCTGGCGCAAATGGGAATAATATCAACATACTCCAGCGTCTTCTCGAAAAACAGAAACGTGTCCGCGACCCAATTCGGTGGTGATCGGATTGGCCTTCTCGGCGGCCTAGGAGTAGTAACCGCCGGCGGCGGTGATTCTCGCTTCGCTCCGCCGCCTTTGATCGGAGGAGGAGGTGATGATGAATATTCTGGAATTATCATCATCAGCGCCAGCGCCATCGAATTCCTACGAATGTTTTTGTTGGGGGTGTTGTTCTTCTTGTAAATTAAGATGAGAGAAGAAGATAATTTTGGCGTCGAATGTTATTGCTCACCGTACATATATAATGCATTGAAGAATCTTGAGATCCATGATTATAGGATCGACGCAACAGAAAAGCAGCTACAACAATGGAAATCCTAATAACTAAATTTGAATTAGTATATAATATGAAGGAAAAAAAAAATCTAGAAAAAAATTTAAGGTTAGGTTAATTACATATCTTATAATAGCGAACATACTTTAACATGTAAAATATTAGTTATTGTGCCCAAACTGAATGGAACATCTTCAATGAGACGTAGTAGTATTGTATTTACATTATTACATATAGAGTTTTACAATTTTTCTGAAGTCTTGGAGTTGGACTTTTCTTCTATTTTCAAACATGTCTATTTTTTTCATGAGAAAATTAAATATGATTAGCAAGAACACCGGAAAACAGAAGAAAACAAAATCAATTGGAGTTATTAATTCCCATGAAATACTATACTGTACATAATAGCCATTTGTAAAGGCCGAAAGAGTATCAATTACGACACTATGTAAACTAGCCACTATAGATAGTAAAAGATAAATTATAGCCATTAACTTAAAAATTATAAATTCTAGCCGCTTACTATTTAATTAGACAAATTTACCCTTGCCAATAGAGATATTGACTTTCCGTTATGTTGCCTAGTTTTGATTTTCATTATACATTGTCCCGCCTCGATCCTCTAGCTTTAACAGAACCGCTTCGCCGGAAGTTCGGGATCACTTTGTTCCGCCGTTCGAGCCACCGTCAAGGAACGACTCGATTTCGTCGTTTCAGTTTGTAGTTTCTATTTACCTCTCAAAAGCGTTCGAGCCGTCGACGTTGATTCGTGCCACCTCTTTGCCGGAAATTCGTGCTTACTCTATTCCCCGTTCGAGCCACCGTTGGGGAATGATTTTAATTTCAACATTTCCCGTCTGTCGTCGATTCGCGCCGCCGTTGGATGACCAGAAACAGAGGAACATCAATTAATATATAAATGGTGCATTAATATACAAACTTGATTGGGGTTAGTGGGCTCGATCGAACCCAATTTGAACCAAAATTTATTTTGCAGTAGAAGTGGGATGGAGATTGATCGAGAACTATGGGTAAAGATTGCTCCATCAAACTCGATCAATTTACTCGATCGAGCCTGTTATGTAAATTGCATAACGACTCGATCGGACAGACACACATGCTCGTCTTGATCGTGATCATCAAGGCCCGATCGAGCATAATCTACACACGCACATGGCTCGATTTTGATCTAGCTAATCCCTAAACACTACACAACACTAAACCCTTAACCATAAACCATATATATCCCACATAATGAAACTCGATCGAGATTGAGGACATAACAACAACTAAACCCATACGAGAACAAGGGTTTGATCGAACCCATAACAAAAATGAAGTTGGGCTCGATCAAATCTCCCATTCTAGCTCGAACGACCCAGTCTTGCAATTCCCTTTGTATCAGATACATCGATCTCCAACGATGTTCACATAAAAATTGTCAATAGGAGAGAGAAAGAGAGAGAGACGTCGAAGTTGCAGAATTGCGGCGGCGACGACGATGGCAACAATAGAGAGTACATAAAATATGGTTAGAAGAGAGAGAGAGAAAGGGAGAGAGAAGATAAATATAAAAAAGCACAGCATTTCGTTGATATGTATTCTACACAGTTGATGCATGCAACTCATCCTTTTCACTTCCACTCAAAATCTCCATTGATATTGACTACAACTGAAGCTGCTTTAAACTAAGAACAACAAACCTCTATCTCCTCATATACTCATCACAAAAGTTCACAGAATTTCACACAAATCATCCAACACCTAATATTCATGAATCCCAAAAAAAAAAAGGAAAAAAAAGGAAAAGGAAATGGGAAAACAAACCATGCATGCATTCTTATCTTTCTTCCTCACTGCATATTCTTGAACACTAGCTAGGACGACATTGAACTCATGATCCGCTCATCGGCAGTTCCGACTCCTTGTCGACATCGATCTTCATCTGAATCGAGCTGTCCGGAGAGAACCTCCCCCAGCACCAAATCTTATCCCCAGTCTTCAATCCATGGTTTTTCATCACATTCCCCCATCTATGATGAATGTAACAGATCCATTCTTGCTGATCATCAGTTGCATACCTCGACACCCTCAGCTCGTAGGTTCGACCCTTTCCATCAATGGCGGAAGCCCGAACATAAGCTGTTAGATCCTTATCCTTCAGCTTCTTATCGATAGCCTCCTTCACCTCATCCTTGCAGCTCCGGATCACTAATCTGGGGGGAATGGGAACAGTATCTTCATGCTCCAGCGTCTTCTCGAACAACAGAAACGTCTCGCTCACCCAATTCGGTATTTTGTATTTCTCAAGATACCTCTCATCAGCATTCCTCAAGGTACAGAGCATCATGCCGATGCAATCCTCGGAGATCGTGCCGATTCCGGTGATTAAATCTCCTTCCTCGACTTTGTTTTCAGCCACGAACTTCTCCCATCGGGGGCGGAGGGTGATGCCGCCGCCGTGCCGGGCGAAGCTTAGCCCGGAGTCTCTTTTTCCCATGGGATCGACGTAGGAAACCCTAATATCCGGTTTTCGCTGGAGGGCCATCTTCAACCGGTGGCTGCAGAACTCGATCGCCGGCTGCCTCAGATCGGCGGCGCCGGCGATCTTCTTCTCGAACAAGAAAACCGCCTCCGGCTCCGGCGGCGTCAATTGTTCAAAAAAAAGGAGGCGAACCCTGAAATGATCGCCGAAGGACTTGGCGTAGCCGAACCCCATCGCTATGTTCCCTTCCCTGACTCCGTTCGCAACCAGCAGTTTCCCCCATTCGTGGCCGAGAATGAACTCACCATTTCCTTGCTGAACGTCGTCGTTTCGCGAGAGCCGGAGCCAGTACAACCTGTCGTCTACGTCCCTCGCAAGGACCCTGATGTATGGGATTTCGTGTTCTTCTGCTAGTGTGAGAGCCTGCTTCATCGCCTCGCTGTGCACTGCGACCGTTGCTCGGCTCAGACGTGGGTTGGAATCTGCAGAATCCAGCTTCTTCTCGAACATTAGGGAAGGTCGATCCGGTGATTCTTGGGTTGATTTTCTCTCTCTAGAAGTAGTAACCGCCTCCGCCGCCGCCGGCGATTCTTGCTTATCCTCCATCGCTCCGCCGCCTTCGATCGGAGGAGGAGCCGCTGCTGCTGCTGGATTTGACGTCGACGGCGCCATGGCGTTCTTTTTGTGGGTGTTGTTCTTCTTCTTCGGAGCCATTTTCTTGAATCAGAGCGCGGTTGATTCTGAGTATGAATGAATGAATGTTTTTTTTTTTATTTTCTGATGATTGATTAACCGCTCTATATATAACTGAATTAACTACCTTACTTTCTAAATGGGCCCTTTTCAACATGGGCCGGGCCTCCAATTCATGCTATCTCCACAAACCATTTCCGTTTTCCCTCTTTTTTTTTTTCTTTTTTTTTTTTTTCTCTCTTTTTTTTTTTCAATTCTTTTTTAAAATATTTTATTTATGACGTGTTATTTAGTTAGGCCCAAAAACTAATATTTTACTTGTTAAATGGTTCGCTATTGTTAATGGACCAAAGTCTAGTGGACCAAAGTCTAGTGGTTAGACGATCTCTCTATAATTAAGAGGTCGGGTGTTCAAGACACATTGAGTGCGTGTATGAGTTGAGATTGAGCTCAATAAAGTTATTAAGTCGAGCTCGATTACTGAAGTTTTTGAATCAAGTTGTTTGCAAACATGTTCGATTTGTATATCTAACCAAAGCTTGCTCGGGAGCATGTAATCAAGTTCATAATCGAGCTTGAGTCTTGCATATGAAAAAAATAAGTAAAATTGTATAGTACATGTAAAATAGAACATTCTAAATTAGCTTGGTGTCACGAGTAGTTGGGGTAAAACTTATAGAATTCGAGATTTTCACTAGCAAATTTGAAAGCTCGCTCGAATGCATCCCATGAGTTAAGTTCCCAACTCGAGCTTGTAAATTATAAATGCCAAAGCTCCGGTCGAGCTCGAACACGCCACTACATATAAGCTTGACTCGGCTCGTTTATGGCTCTAGTTATTTACGCTTGAGCACAACAAAGAGCTGACTAGATTTGTAGTGTGGACCCTCGAAGCAGCGAGTAATTTCTTCAGCTTTGGATAAGGTTTTGGCGAACATTTGATCGACGACGGAAGCTCCGAAATGCGGGGTGAGAATTCCGTCCAGTCCAACTCTCATGTGCCCTAGCAGGCTCGCCGCGTGGATCCAAAATCAATGAGTTCAAATCCTTATCCAAAATCTGGAATTATAGTCGTTTAATTAGTCGTTTAATTACCTGAATGTGATTAATATGGGAGTCATGATCTGTAGCGAAACTCTGAGCACCATCTCCACCATTCATCATCGTATTATTTGTGTTTTGGTAGTACTATTTCATATGAACAGATCTGGGTTCATTTATTTATGCAGGCATCACCAGCAGCATTTCAAGTATATTTTAAGAAACTCAAGTCAAGTCATAATTGGCTGCCTTTAGTTTTCAATAATGGTGTGCGATAGAATACCAAGATACCCTCGTGTTATAATGCAAGTATTTTTGGCCCAAAATAAACAATTCCACTCGTCATTTAATTTACAACTCTCAGGTAAATACAGATCAGTCGTCCTCCAGCTGAGTGAAGTCTTCTATTACACCTGCTCTGGCGCGTTGCTCGTTCTGGGAGCGCATTTCGTCGATTTCGATCCGCAGAAAGGGGTCGCACACCACTCTGTCTATCTGCAGCTTCTTAGGGCAGCCTGAAAGGCGATGATGGTCACATAAGCTCACACATAATCGAAAAGGATAACTTCGTTAAGAAAAAGATGATGATACAAATGATATACCTGTCACCGGACAACGACCAGTTGCAGCCTTAGACTTTATGTGCTGCACGATAGCCCTCTTCTCGTATATGTGCTTGCAATCCATGCTAACAAAATTGTAAAATTTACACGAGAGAAATTAGCATAGATGTTCCATCACAGAAAATAGGTTGATGGGGTTTGATATTTGAAAAGACAAGAAATGCTTGCACCGTATATATCTTATAAGAAGGTTAGAGCATTTAGCGGAAGCAACTTCTTTAGAGAGTATGATGGCAATGCTGGTAGCGTCTCGTCGTATATAGTGGATAGTGAAATTGAGAAGTTAAGTAATCATATACTACTAGTATTTTATAATACCTTCGAACAGGCTCGGCTAGTTCAGTGACAGGTTTTCCGGTTAACGGACATGTGGTATTGAGAATAGCGGACTCTGTACTGGTCATTACTATGTCCTCTTGCTCTTCACCAGGCATAGGTTGTCCCTCATGATGAACTTTCTGCAGGTGACAGCGAAACCGTGTAAATGCTAGTATGTTTCTAATATGCAAGTCCAAGCATCGATACTAGTTGATAGAAATACAAATACATTTGCACGAGGGGGGGACTATTAGTGTGGGTAGGTATTCATGTAGTGTAACATACCCAGATAGCTTCCCGGAACTGCCTTAGCCATTGATGGCTCTGTGACAGAGATGATGTAGCCCTTGATCTTTCGATTTTATCATCAAACAGCTTACTGAAGTTGGTTAGCTGATGCATCCCGGAAAAACAGTTCAAATAAACAAAAGCAGCTGTAATTCACAGCTTATAATAAAATAATGCCAATATCCACAGGAATGACCCCAAAAACAATGATACCTCAGCTGTAGGCTGGTATTCCTTCCCGATAGATTGGATAGCACTGGAAAGATGAGTACACTCGTCTGAAGCTTTAACCAATTTAATAACGCCATCTTCAAGCTGATTCACCTGAAGCACCGACACATATTTGAAACACACGAGGGCTTTATGTGGATATGCACAAGATTTACTGTCAAGATGGGTTAATACATAATATCACTGGAAGATGTAAGTATGCAGAATATGCAACATCACAATCAAATCTCGTTTTTCCAAGGCTTCTTAAGCAAATCAAACTAAGCCATGACCAGAAAACATCCTAACCAATTGTTCACTATAGACAACATAATCCACCACTGATAACCTAAACCATTAACATATAATATGAATCAAAGCAAACTCAAGAACGTGAAATCCAACTTCCACAAATGGAAAATAATCACCTATCGAAAGACACACAAGGAAAAGACCGACATTCCTGAAAATTCATTTCACCACTTCTAAAAGTTCCTGTTAAAAGCTAAAAAACTTGTACTCGCATTTGAATGTATGGCTATTCACACCATCAATCACCATCTTTCCAACTTTTTTGGCTTATGTTTGAGATTTGTATGCATAAAACAAAAATCTGTAACACCTCAATTTTTTTATATTCAACATTTGTCTAAATCTAAAAACAAACAAGCCAAAAGAACAGAGTAAAAAAATCCATATGCTGTATCATAATCGAAAGGGGATGATATCAAATACTTCAACAGTACGGTAGGGTTTAAGCAGTGAAATACCATATCCGATTCGTTGTCCCTCTCCAAATCAACTCCAACATCTCTCATCATAATTGTAGCCTTTCTAATTTCCTGAAACAATTTGATACCGATGCGGATAAATTAAACGGATTCACGAAGGGGAAAATTGTAGGATTTGGAGAAATTGGGCGAAACGAATCTTACGGCGATGAGATTCTGGTTCTCCGAGTTGAGCGCCGAAGCCGCCGACGCAATTCTTCCATGTACGGCGCTGCTGCGCGGAGCGGAGGCGGACGCCATTGAAGCTTTTCGATTTCTTCCCCTTCTCGATTTATTGGAGGGAAAAGGTTTCGAGTCAGGATTTAGGGGAACCGCGAAACGGCCCCGTTTTGGTACTTGATATTCCTCTTTTCCCGCTATTTATAATTAACACCGTGTATAAAAATTCTCTTTATCTTTTTTAACTTTCAAATACTACTACATTTAGATTTTAAGAGAATTTGACCAACAAATACTTGCTAAAAGAATTGTCATTTTTATATATGAAATTCCAGAACTATATATCCTTATAAAAACACATTGGGCATATGTTCATCCATACACGAGTTTTAAGCTTTGTAATGAATTGATTAGAGGTATTGAAATTTGGATTTCATTTCCACGAAGAATGGATTATCGGCCGGAGCAGCTCGGCGGATCTCTGATTTACTTCGAAGGTTGCAGTTCCCATTAATAGAGTATCTATAGATTCAGGATTTCATCGAAACCTTCCTCTCTCTCAAAGTCAAAATCCAAACCCTTACTGCCGCGGACTGTACGATAATCATCGAAATCAAATTAGCCTTCAAAATCATTCGACCAGCGAATATCCAACTGTTGAATAATCATCAAAATCAGAGTTACGAAACTTTAATTGGCGAAATGTGAAAGGGAAAGTTTATAAGCTTATAAGTTTTTAGAACATCTTATAAACGTTTAGAGCTTATAAGCTCCTCAAAATAAGCTTAGCCAAACAACCTCTTAATCTTAGAGAGTGCCACATAGGATTAATCTTAGCTAATCGTGCATTTTTTTAGTCTTATCCCCAGAAAATCGAAAGGTATCCTCTGTCCCAAATTATATGTCTCAATGATGACCCAAATCTTAAGTTTTTTATTAATTAAATATTATATTATTAAAACGACGTAACTGAAATTTAGCCCAAAGCCGTTATACATAACCCGGACACCCGAATTTGTGAACCCAACCCCCTCTTTAATTAATAATACACCCTTCGGCTTAAGATTCATGAGCCCTTTTCTTTCCGATACTAGATTTAAGAAGAGAGTGTAATTAGTGTGTAAAGTGTATGATGTGTAGATCGAGATCTAATGTGGACCATGTGGTTTATGTATTTTCGACTTATTTTAAAGCGAGCATTATAAATGCATAAAAACATATTGATGTTTGATTAGATGAAAGATGATATTAATACCTTTAAATTAATTTGGTATAAAAATGTAAAAGTCGAAGAAAAAACGATTAAGCTATGATAATTTAAAATTTTAAAATTTAATTATATTGGAATACGTGCTGAAAGGTGAGTTTTAAATAATTTATCGATGAGTGAAATGACGAGCAACACACACATAACCATACACGCACTTTAAGGTGTCTCAAACCCCCGACCTCTTAATTGGAGGGGAGCGTTTTACCGCTAAACGGCCAAACGATGAGAAATTAACAACTTAATAAATCGATAATTGGTAACAACATCAAAATTTTAAATTGCATGTATATGTAGTTTGACAAAACATGCTCAAGAAGCTAGCTAGATGACTATATATTCATAATTTAAACACTAATGTCATGTGTTTTCGATTTTATACATAGCTCGGAATTGAGATTGGGGAGGAAATTTAAGTACTCATTCCATCGCAATAAATTTGAGACGTTATGAATATTTATAACATAGTACGAGTATAAATTAATGAAATAGTTCAAGTCCATTGGAATACAGTGAATACAAATACAATTGATGTGGTTTGGACATCCTTCAAAAGTCTTTAATATTTTTTCAAGGATATTAGTAAAATAGTACTATAAAACAATAAGTGATAATATGTTAAAATAAAGTGAGATAAAAATAGTGAGATGTAATATTTTTCCACAGCTACAATTGTTAGTCTAAACTTTTATTATGCGATTTTATTATTTCAAAATTGGATTTAGTGGAATCCATTACGTAAGAAATTGTTAATTTATAAATACACACATATGGAAGTAGTCACTTAGATAAAAGGTACACATTCGTATCATAATTATACATTTGCTCTTTCCTACGTCACGAATTCACGAGGTTGTGAACTCACTTACACAAAATGTATGAAATCACAAAGTCATGAATTTGAGGTTGTGAATTCACCCACAAAAATATATGAAATCACGAATTCACGAATTTGAGGTCGTGAATTTACTCAAAAAAATGTTTGAATTCACATATTCTCAGATCCAATTCATGAATTCACTCACATTAAAGTCTGAAATCACGAATTCATGAATTCTAACGAAAAGAAAAAACAAATTACGTTTTAATTATATTTCCCAACAATTTTAGTCATAATGGTTTAGTTTAATTATATGATTATTCCTGAGGTTTACCAATCCCGGCCGTTTAAGCTTTATAATTATTTTTTACATTTGATATCAATTTTATCGATTATATTAGAGCCGATAAATCTAAAATTAGAGTACATGATTATCCAAAAAAAAAGCAAGAAGAAGAAGAAAGAAAACAAAACCAATTGGAGTTATTATTGTTTATAAATATTATAATTTAATTTCATGAAAGTTAACACGACCACAAATTAATTAAAGCTACTCCCTCCGTTTTTTTTATAAGTCCTTTTAGACATTTGGTCTTGTTTTTTTTTTATAAGGGGTTTTCATATTTCTATGTAAAAATTTCAATTTCCAACTCACTATTTTTCAAATTTTCTCTTGTTTTCATAATCTTCATTTATTACAATTAATGTTTATTTCTTATCCCAAAATAATTTCATCTATTTTTACATGAAAATGTGATTTACGAGACAAAAATTGATCATAAAAGAATAATCATTAAATTTTCTTAATTCTTGTGTTTGAGCTAAAAAGGACTTATAAAAAAAACGGAGGGAGTAGTATTTTTAAACACTAGTACTTATTTATTTTGATTTTAGATTGGGAATTTCCAGTAGTTGATCATTGATTTCAAGCCACATTATCGCTTAGACTGAGAATTATCAAAAAATATACCTACTAAAAATATTATACATTATTCACCACATTAGTCATACATTGATAAAAAAAAAAAAATATTACTAGAAAAATTATTATTATTATTGTTATTTTTTTATTTTTTTCTCGAGAAAGAGTTTGTATTTTAAAAATGTCTCACTTCCGCTCCGTTGAAACAACGAGAAGTAATTAAGAAGCTCATAAAGAATTATATGACATATGCAGTACACAATTGTTGCAACTGAAGCTGCTTGAACTGAGAACAAGAATTAAACCTCATGCATATACTACTAACAGAATTTCAGTGCCCAGAATATTTCTCAGAAATCATGATCCAAACTTGCCCAAATCCAACAACTAATATGAACTAAACCCTAACTCCAAAAGGAAAACAAGAAAAACAAACAAACCAGTAGCTAGCGTACTTATCTTCCTCTCTCACTGCAGTCAGTACTACGTATTCATATTCTTCAACACTGGAACACAGATCACAGTTAAGCCAACGCCTTGTCGACGTCGATCCTCATCTTAATCGAACCGTCTTCAGCGGAACTCCCCCAGCACCAAACCTTATCCCCACTCTTCAATCCATTGTTAGCCACCACAGCCCTCCATCCCTTACCAAGAACATATACAGCAGCTCCCTCTCCTCTCGACAGCCTCAGCTTGTACTTACGCCCCTCTTCATCGGTGGCAGAAACCCTAACATAACGGCCAGCATGAGCTTCAAGCATCTCATGAACAGCAGCCTTCACCACATCCTTGCAACTTAAGACATCTAATCGGACGAGAAGGCCTTCGGTATCCACAGACTCCAGCTCCTTCTCGAACAACAGAATCGTCGCTTTGCCTAACCCATCCGAGTTCTCTTTCTTGAAAACATAGAGATTCAGCTTCAATGAAAACGTCAGAGGGCAGATTTTACCGATTGCTGTTACTATATCTCCTTCCTCGAATCCGTTTCTGGCGACGATATCCTGCCATCCATCGAGGAGAGTGAAGCTGCCTTCTCCTTGATCATGGCGAGAGAAGCTGATCTCGTACTGAAATCCCTTGGGGTCAGTGGCGAAAGCCCTGACGTAGGACCTCCATGGTGCTTTACGGATTGCCAAATCTAACTTGTTGCTGCAGCATTTGATAATTGGCTTATCCAGATCGTTGGCGTTCAACGTCTTCTCGAACATGAAAATCTCCAGGCCGTTATCCGGCGGCAAATCCTTCTTACGAAGGATTAGCACCCTGAATTCGCCCTTGAATTTATCGTAGCCGTACCCCAGTGCCGGATATCCTTTCTTCACATCGATTGCATCTACGAGTTTCCGCCATTCCTTGGTAAGAACAAATCCAGTTTCGTTTCGCGAGAGGAGCAGCTCGTACTTCCTATTCTCCATATCCCTTGCAGAAACCTTAACATATGGGGTGTCCTTCTTATATCGTTGAGTGAGCGAGTGAGCCCTCTTCATCTCGTCGCTGTAGACGATAACCTCCGCTTGGTCCGACTTGCAGGAATCTTCAAGATCGGCGGATTCAAACATTACCGCCGGTACCACCTCTTTTAACTCCGGTGAATTTTCAGAAAGCCACTCTTTAATTTTTTCCAGCGTCGACTTTTCCTCAATAGGAGGCGGTGGTGATGGACCTCGACGACCTGACACATATTTAACAACGCCATCTTCAAGCTGCTTCACCTGAAGCACCGACACATATTTGAAACACATAATCATCCACCACTGATAACCTAAACCATTAACGTACAATATGAATTCAAAGCAAACTCAAGAACGTGAAATCCAACCTCCACAAATGGAAAATAATCGAAAGACACACAAGGAAAAGACTGACATTCCTGAAAATTCACTACACCACTTCTAAAAGTTCCTGTTAAAAGCTAAAGAACTTGTACTCGCATTTGAATGTATGGCTATTCACACCATCAATCACCATCTTTCCTAATTTTTTGGCTTATGTTTGAGATTTGTATGCATAAAACAAAAATCGGCAACACCTCAATTTTTGTATATGCAATATTTTTCTAAAATCAAACAATCCAAAGGAAAAGAGTAAAAAAAAATCATATGCTTTAGCATAATCAAAAAGGCATAACAGTAGGGTAGGGTTTAAGCAGTGAAATACCATATCCGATTCGTTGTCCCTCTCCAAATCAACTCCAACATCTCTCATCATAATTGTAGCCTTTCTAATTTCCTGAAACAATTTGATACCGATGCGGATAAATTGAACGGATTCACGAAGGGGAAAATTGTAGGATTTGGAGAAATTGGGCTAAACGAATCTTACGGCGATGAGATTCTGGTTCTCGGAGTTGAGTGTAGAAGCCGCCGACGCAATTCTTCCATGTACGGCTGATACGACCAAGAAATCGAGAATATTATGTAATGTCTTTTAATTCTAGTTTTGTTACTGGGCTTAGGTTAGAGTCTAATTAGAATATTTAGCCCATTAAGTTTTAGTATGTGAACCTATTTAAGGTTTATTTGTAGTATACCTTCTTTATCGTGAATGAATATTGAAGTTTTTCCCCTTTTTCGTCTCTGCGTTTCTACCTCTGGAGTTTGGCCTCACTCGAAGAGTGTCGTTTATCGATACGTCTCGATCTCGAGGCGTATCAACGGCGCTGCTGCGCGGAGCGGAGGCGGACGCCATTTAAGCTTTTCGATTTCTTCCCCTTCTCGATTTATTGGAGGGAAAAGGTTTTGAGTCAGGATTTGGGGGAACCGCGAAACGGCACCGTATTGGTACTTGAGATTCCCCTTTTCCCGCTATTAGGCATGTAAACGAATCGAATCGAGTCGAATATCACTCGATTCGATTCGGATTCGTTTAGGTATTCGAAGATTCGGATTCGGATTCGAATTTTTTCCGAATACTATATTTGCTTCGTATTCGATTCGAATTGGTATCCGAAAATATTCGATTCGATTCGAAGATTCGATTCGTTTATCCGATTCGTCGATTCGATTCGTCGATTCGATTCGAATTCAATATTTAGCATGAAACACCTAAACAAACATAAATAAATAAAGCAACCATAATTCCAACCATAATCCCACAGTATGTAAAACTCAATACAAGCCTAAACCACAAATTGAAAATTTTGTTAAATACATCAAAAGACAATAAATAACAATTTGTAAGAATAGTGGAGTGCAGCAACTGGTTGATGGAGAGGTTAAGAAGCTTGATGGAAAGGTTAAGAAGCTCGAGCATGGTACTAAAATGGTGGGTGCTGCACTCTAAGTTCGAGCAACAAACTTGTATGAGTTATCTCAAAAACGGGGTGCTTGAATGTGTTGGTGACATTGCAACGCGGTGCAGCGGAGAAGGAAGAAAGTCGATTAGCGGCGGGAGGAGGAACGACGATTCGCCGGAGGAGGAAGAATGTAAATTAGCGGCGGGAGGCGGGAGGAGGAAGAAAGTCGATTAGGGCTTGTGCAAAATGGAGAAAAGAAGAGCTAATCTAAATTCTGAAAATCGTTGCACGGCTGGAGGAAGAAACACGACTTCTTTCTTTTTTTAATTGAAAATGCGGCTGGAGTATATTTCTTCACTTTTTCCAAATTTTTAATTAATAAAAATTAATTGGGCTAAGAAATTATAACATATATATATTTTAATATAAATAAATATATTTAATTATATATATTTAATCGAATATTTACGAATATCGAATCGAATATCATAATTTTTTATTTGGATTTGAATAATAATCGAATCATAAAAAGTATTTGTTTTCGAATTCGAATCGTAAAATAACGAATACGAATCAGGCTAATCGAATTCGAATCACGAATCGAGTCAAAAATGTTTGATTTGTTTACAAGCCTACCCGCTATTTATAATTAACACCATGTAAAAAAAATTATTTTATCTTTTTTAACTTTCAAATACTACTACATTTAGATTTTAAGAGAATTTGACCAACATATACTTTGCTAAAAGAATTGTCATTTTTATGCATGAAATTCCAAAACTATATATTCTCATTAAAAATACAGTGTGAATATCTTAATCTAGACACGAGTTTGAAGTTTTGTAACGAGTTTCCAACCCGGATCCAGCCAGGTTCTATTGACCATGTCCTCTTCCCATTTGACCTTGTCTTGGGGCGTCTTTGGCTTTACGAGAGAAAGCTCGCCGGAGAATTGATCCTCTTCCCGTCCCGGGTCATACTGTACTCCGGTGCGTACACACAAGAGGAAATCGCAATGCATCTTGCTCAGCAGGCCTAGCTTGGAGAAAGTTGGCTCATCTAGGCCTTTGAATTATTAAGTAGTGACACTGAATATTACGTTTTTAGCAGACAATCGATAATAATACTTCATATGTCCATAATTTATAGGGTCTTTTTCCTTTTCTCATTCGTCCAAGTATTAGGGTCTTTCCATTTTAGGCAATTGTTTCTCATACGAAAAAAAAAAAAAAAAACGATTCCATTTAAATATCATCTTAACTTATCATCAAAATATTTTAACATATCACCACAATATATTAAACTTTGCATCGACTATTTAAGATTTTAAAGATCATGAACGAATAAAGTATGTTACGGATGATTTTTGCGGTATGATGGAATAATATTATGGATGTGGAGTGATAGAGAGAGAGAGTACAATTATATAGTATGATCCATTCAAAGAAAATGCAAAGCCCAAAATGGTTACTATCAATTGTTTATGTGTTTGTAGCGTTACACGTCCCTCCACAATTGCCACACGCGAAAAAGAAGGTCCAAAGAAAATTAGGGGAAAAACTGGACCAATAAAAATCAGGAATTGAAATGGAGAAGCGAAGTGGGGCCCAAAATGGGCCCAGTTCTAGTAATCCAGAAACCTCCACGGTATTCTCGATACAGTCACAAGATCTTTCGCATGTCAAATTACAGCTTTACCCTCTACAATTATAAAACCGTTTATAATTTTATTTATTTTTGGTCTATAGCTTTTATAGGGTCTACTTAGTATCATTTATAATAATAAAATTTTGCGAACGTGAACGTTTGTCGACCAAGCTGCAGGGGGTTAAGTTTCAGGACCAAGGTTTCGAGTTCGAGTCCGGATTCAAGCAGGGGCGTTTTGGTAAGTAGACAGAGCTCCACAAGTCGGACACGGAGCAGTGTATATAAAACTTGGGATTCCCCAATGAGTTAGGTGATAGGACTACTGCACTACTGTTTCCTTAGCGATAACTCAAAACTCAACTTTCGCATTTTTCTCAGTCAACATTTCCGAGCTACAGAGAGGGGAACGAATTCTAGGTATATCACATCCCTCCCTCCCATCCATCTACTTTCTTTCCTGCTCAAAATTTCTGTGGATTAATTTTTATCTTGAAGATTATAACAATAATAATCAATTTCTCCTCGTGGTGTGGTGATAGCTGCCGGCGGCTGATTCGGGATGGAAACTGTAGCTGCTTTTCGGGCTTCTACCTGCACTATCTCTCCGAATTGGGCGGCCCGCTCCGGCCCGACTAAGTCCGATCTGAGGGTCGGGCCGAGGCCTGTGCTCTCTAACGCTTTTCTTCAGGTATTGATCGGTGTTTTCTTTTCATTTTGATGTGGTTTCTGATTTTGTGAGGCGGGAATTAATTTAGGGCTGGGGTTTATCGAATTTAGATTGAGCGAATTAGTAAAGTCTGGTTCTTTGAGTCTCTTACGGAATTACAATCGTTTGGATGAATCACAAGATTTTGTTTTAGAACTTTCGATTTGTTTGGTAGAAAAAAGTATTGATTTTTCTTGCTTATTTGACTTATTGGGATTAAGCTGAAGGGTGGTCGACTAGTAATCACTAGATTAGATATTTAGTGTAAGAAACCAAGCTTGAGACGAACGAATGAGAAGACTTACCATCGATGTTTTCGTCTAGCTTCGGTTATTAGATAATTATGTTTGTGTAGTGATAGCAGGGCTCGTCAATCTACGTATTCGTCTGGCTCTGTATGATTACTTGGGATTAATTGCTCAATCCATTGTCCTTTAATCCAACTTTTGTGTTAGAATCAGCAATAGAGTTACGAACTTACGACAGTACTCCCTTGAAAAGAATTGCAGTAGGAAATAATTATGGAAGTCTTGCTGTTCTTTACACATGATTGATGAACTAGTGCACTCTATGACAAAGTAACTTATTTGAATTGAACTGCAGCAAACACCATTGGTTTCCAAGTTCAAGATGGGCAGCAGAAAAGCTAGCTTTTTAAGCAGGCGGCACACTGCTGTCAGAGCTTCCATGAAATCATCCGATTCTGGAAATTCAGAAGCTCCCATTGCTCCACTACAGCTGGAATCTCCGATTGGACAATTTCTCTCTGAGATTTTGGTAAGTCACCCGCATCTTGTTCCTGCTGCCGTTGAACAGCAGCTTGAACAGCTGCAAACTGACCGTGAGGCAGAGAAAGAGAAGGAGGAGCAAGCTGGTTCTGGAACTGATCTTGTTTTATACAGGTAACATGTTATTAACTTTGACAACTTACAATGCTATCCATAGTTCTATTATATAAAGCCCCTCTGTGGAGATGGTTCCGTATTTAGATGTTGTGCACGCCATACTAATCATGGAGAATATGGACTCTCAAGCTTTTGAAATAGTTATTCATGTGCGAAAATCATTGTTACCCTCAAGTATATACTGAAATGAATAATGTCTATTATGTCATTTGCTAATTGTTGCAACGTTCCTTTTAAATTTTAGGAGAATTGCGGAGGTTAAAGCCAACGAAAGAAGAAAGGCTCTGGAAGAGATATTGTATGCATTAGTGGTACAGAAATTCATGGATGCTAGAGTAGCCCTGATTCCTTCAATGACTCCTTCGTCGTCTGATAGCTCAGCTCGTGTTGATATTTGGCCCAGACAAGATGATGATTTGGAGCGCCTCCATTCTATTGAAGCTTATGAGATGATTCAGAACCATCTGTCTCTCATTCTAGGGAATAAGCTTGGGGATTCCACCTCTGTTGCTGAAATAAGCAAGCTGAGGGTTGGTCAGGTTTATGCAGCTTCGGTGATGTATGGATATTTCCTCAAACGTATAGACCAAAGGTTTCAGTTAGAAAAGAGTATGAAAGTCCTTCCCCCAGGTATTGACAATGGAGACAACGATATTGAACAATTTTTGTGGGAGGATAATGGCGATAAAAGGATTCCGCAGAATGCTCAACCTCACCCAGAGATGTCGTCACTTCCTGGAGGCGCTGGTATTGGCATTGGTGTTAGTGGGATAAAGCCATCCAGATTACGAACTTATGTCATGTCATTTGATGGAGAGACACTTCAGAAATATGCAACCATCCGATCTAAAGAGGCTATTAGTATCATCGAGAAACATACTGAGGCATTATTTGGTAGGCCTGAGATCGTACTCACGCCTGAAGGAACCATCGATCCCCAAAAGGACGAAACCATCAGAATCAGCTTTGGTGGCCTTAAGAGACTTGTTTTGGAAGCTGTGACTTTCGGCTCTTTCCTTTGGGACGTTGAAAGTTATGTGGACTCGAGGTACCATTTTGTTGCAAACTAAAGATATTGCAGTGGAGCATCCAGTGATGGCCTCGATGATGATGGTTTTACTTAATAGGAGATGCTGTCCTTCTCCACTTGACCTGTAAATAGTAACCGTGCTTTTGATTTATTCAGTGTATTGTGACAGTGTCTAGAAGCTATGGGGATACATATTACTTGTTGGAATTTTCGATTCGAGTTCTATATTCTCAGCTTCGTCCCTCCGTTTCTTGCATTAGAAGTTCATCACATTCAGTGACCGGAGATTGTAATAACTAAACTAGTATGGTTGCTACTTTTCTTGATTCTTTTCTTTTATTAAACTGGTACAATTGGCTTTCTTCAATACTATGTCACTGTTATTATTCATTCATACATGGTTGCAGAGATGTGTCTTCAATATAACTTGGCTGGTTTCATTAGCTTAAAACTGTGCAGGGTTTTCCCATAAACGTCGTAGAAGGCTATGTTTGCTTCGCCTTTTGTAAGCTGAACTGATACGAACCCTTGCCCGTCATGGTAGAATTTCAAGTTGTTCTTGTGTCTGTCGTAATGGGCAGTGTTGCTCCACGCCTTCGACCCTCCTCCACTCGTCAGGAATTCGATTGGTCTGCAGAAATCGCTCGTTACTCGTATGCATATAAAGCTGCATCAAGAATATTAAGAGTTCCTTAAATGATTGATGATCTTTACATTCCAGTGTTGTTGATGTGCTCCAAACAGTGTTCATGCCCATTTATGTAGATTGGAACTCTATTTTCCTGAAAAACAATGTCGTAAAATTTTGAATCGTCGTTACATAATGTCTTCTGCTACCGCCTAAATTCGAAAACTATTTTTATTTAATGTCATTACAGAGTAGTAATCTACCTGTAGAATAGGAAGGATCTGCTGCAGAAGTTCTGGGGTGTCACCATGATCTCCGATGCTTCGTATAGGGTGATGTCCGATCACAATCTTCCACGTGGCTTTCGATGTTTTCAGAGCTGTTCTAAAATCCTGTGTAATAACAAAGTACAGTATGCTAATCCCCATTGATGCCTGGAAATTTGAAATTTAGATGAAAAACTGACCTGTAGAAGGGTGGAAAGGTATTTATCTCTAGGGAGGACTCCTTTCCAGTTAAACTTGCTTGGTTTCTCGAGAAAATACTTCGTTACGAAAGGATTCGTGTCGATGAGGAAGATCTGCAGGAGCCCTGCATGTTTAGCTCAAGATTCAGATGAAACTGAATCAAAGCAAACAAATGCATTCTCTTCTGAATTTTATGAAGGAAGTAGTGAACCTTACCAGCTTGTACAGTGAAAGATCTGAAGCAGTTCCAACGGCTATCGCGCTTTTTGAGCAACGGACTCAGCTGCACCCCGGTGTCGCTGTGATAATCGTGGTTTCCCAGTACTGCACATTCATTACATGAACATCAGAGAGAGAGAGAGAGAGAGAGAGAGAGAGAGAGAGTCACAATGTGATGGTTGTTTTGAACTTACCTGCATACCAAGGCCTCTGAAGGCTTCTAGCAGTGTACACTTTGGTGAATGATTCCGTAAACGCAGAGTCATTCGTCCCCATCAATCCGTCGCTGTAGAAGTTGTCACCAGTCGAGACTACAAAGTCGAGGCCTAGCTTCGCCCCAATCACTCCCATCTGCATTCCATTCCCAACTGTCATTTATGACTTCTTGTAAGGAAACACGTAAAAATTCATCGAGTACTTACGCTTCGAGCAACAGCAGATTGATTGTAAGCCCCCTTCCTTCCCCAGTCTCCCACAGCCAAGAAGTTTACTCGGCTACTGCTCTTGACTCGATGCCAAATCTGCACCAGCCTTGCTGTAACATATACCTCACTCAGGCACAGCCAAAGTAGTAACAAATTTTGCAGAGGTACACATTTTCTCTGGTAACTCATCTCTCTCTCTCTCTCTCTCTCTCTCTCTCTCTCTCTCTCTGTATACTTAATATAAACTGTAAAAATGGTGAATAATTGCTAACTGATTCCATATGCAAGCCATTTTCATTCAATATTTTTAGAAGATTATCTCTTGCATAATCAAATTTTAGGATGCTTATAATACTAAATTGTTACTGGCATTTTATTTTAGGCATAACATATTAAATATTTGAAGCTGAATTTCAACATTTACTATATGATTCAAATCTCACAAATCTCTCTTATTACAAACAACATTAGTCTTGATTATTTGCAAGATTACATTCACATTTTTTTCCTATCAACCCTTTGTGAAATGCTTCTTCCTCTTCCCCTTTTCGAGCCTCAGACGATGAAGGGGGTTCCCGGAAACGTCGTAGAATGCTAGCCTCGCCTTCTCACGGGCGATCTCCACGGACAAGAAGCCCTGCCCATCATGATAGAAATGCATGCTCTCATTGTGCATGCCATAATGGATTATGTTCTTCCATGCCTTTGAACCACCTCCACTTGTTAAGAATTGCATTGTCCTGCATCACAGTTAAGGAAATCAAGAACTCCGAGAGAAGACGAAGATAGAAAGCCCGAAAATGAAAGGTTCTAGAAACGTACCCTCGCTCGTTGCTGATGTGCTGCAAGCAGTGATCATGCCCATTTATGTACATATCCACCTTGTGGGCCTAAACAAGTTTCCAACTTTAGTTATTTGAATAGCAAAATTTAACCACTTTTTCCTCAATTTGTGTGTGTTTTGTGTTTGTAACCTCAAGAATTGGGAGAAAGTGATCAACAATTTCTTGAGTGTCACCATGGTATCCAATGCTTTTTATTGTGTGATGTCCAACCACTATTTTCCATGGAGATTTGGAATTTTCAAGTGATAAATTCAGATTCTGAAACATATTCGAAAACAATCTGTCAAAATCTTTTCGATTTGTAACAAAATGAAGAAGAAGTTCAAGAAACCAATGCTGCATCAAGTACACTCACTTTTAAGGTGGAGGAGATGTATCTCTCTCTTGGCAACACATTTCTCCAATCAAACTTCTGCTTCTTTGGATTATCGAAATACTTCTGAACGAAAGGCGTCGTATCAACGAAGAATATGTCCGCGAATCCTAGCCACTCGGACGAGTTAGTGTGATTGTAAGGCCAAGATTTTGAACCACATAGTACTAGCTAGTAGTAGTTTATCAGTACCTGCTTCAACAATGAAGTTTCTCTTACAGTTCCATCTCCTATCGAGTTTCTTGAGGGCCGAACTCAACTGAGCATCGACGTTTCCTTGATAATCGTGGTTTCCTAACACTGCTCTTCGATGCAATGATGATAGTTGGCATGACTATGTAAGAAAGAGTAATACAAGTGTTGATATCAGATCAAGAAATGATCTTCTTACCTGAGTACCATGGCTTTCGGAGGCTTTTGGCAGTGTAAACATTAGTAAACGATCTTCGAAAAGCTTGATCATCGACACCCTTCAATCCGTCATCGTAGAAGTTATCTCCAGCTGAGATGACAAAATCAATTCCCAGCTTCTTCCCAACATATCCCATCTAGAACACATAAATTCTCAACAAATTTTTAATATAAACTAACCAACATTCTTGCTCAAGTAACACATTTTTATCTATTTTCACTATAATATAAAATTTGAGACTAAAAACTTCAAGAATGAAATATGACCTGAGTAGCTACTCTAGATTGGTTAAAGTTCCCTTCTCTTCCCCAGTCTCCGACCACCAAAAACGCGATCGGAGCATCGTCTCTTCTCTTGCTAAGGTGGTGGATTTTGGGAAACTGCACTGCATTGCTTGGGAGTTTGAAAGAGAAGCAAGAAGTGATCACTACTATTTGCCATATAATTAACAAGTTCAATAACAGATGAGCCATTACATTCAGATTTATTATACATTATGCAACAATTAACAAGAGTATTTATACAGCTTAAAAGCACATCAAAATGGATTAAATTCAGACAAAAAAGAATAAAGATTGCAACTTTATTAAGTCCCTCATAAATGGAAGTGTAACAAATCAAGCAATTTAAATGAATTTTTTGTGGGAGATGCTATAACCATGGATAAATTCATTGAATTTAAGAAAATGTGGGGGAAATTAATTATAAATTATTAATCTACTTTATCATGTTTGTTGTAAAGTTGAGTTTGGATTGCTTGAGTTGCTACTCATTAAGAAATTAGTAATAAATTTGATTTTCTTTAAATTCTAATTTTAATAAATAATAAAAAAAAATGTTGTAATGAGATGCACTTTTTAAAATTGAAGGCCAAAAGCCTAAAAGTGATTAAAAGCTTAACTCAATCTCGTAACAAACTCGGGTTTCATAGATAACTTATCATAGATACCAAACGCTTTACTATTACATACTATCAAATAGACCTTTGATGTAAAGATGTGAAGACGGAGCATTTTACTGATTGAATTGTGTTTCGTTATCGACTCTATAGATAGCGTTTTCGATTCGGGTTCAGTGAATTCATCCCCTTTTTGGACTTAAAACCTATATCGTGACTCCCATCTACAAAATCACAGTTGCATGCAATAATTGTATTTATATTTTTGCACAATATTATTTGATTTTTTTTAGATAAATATATGGCAGTGTCAGCATAACTATACTGAAAAATTCACATGATCCATCCCACAAAATGACAAATGCAATCTTATTTTTTTTTAAATAGAAAGTATATTTGAGAAGGACTAGGATCCGAATTGAATCGGGTCAAAACCCGATAACCCGAAATAATATGGATCCGAATATGCGAAGAATCTTCCCCAATGAAAAAATTTCTGCAAAAATTTGGTTTCATTCGATTGGAGATCCATTCGCATATTCGCATATATATTTCCCTCCAATCAAAAAATCAAAAAGCAAAATTCCATAATTTCATCCATTTTTTTTAATTAGATTAAATAACACAATTTCCATTTATTTTCCTCGAATGCAACACTTGTGAATTATGATCACTTTAATTTGCTTTAAGTCTTGATCGCATCTAAATGTTTAACTAATCTAAACATGGAGAAGTAGCACCTTGTTAAATTTATCGATATGATATTATTACATACAACAACGATAAACATATTAAATGTACGATAAAGCGCATCTCTAATTCTCGTCTCCTTGCAATAACCAAACTTTTTATATGGTCAATTAGTGTACACTAGTGTAACATTATTATACTATTTTATCAGACATTTACAGGTCAGGCTTCGGTTATTATATTCCCATTACTATCATAATCAACCAATCCAGAATACTTGCCTATATAAATTAATCAAACTCCATTGAAATCATCAAAAGTGTTTCCTCTTTCTTCATTATCTGCTTTCCTTTCTCCTCCTCCAACAAATGGGGTGCAGTTTCAAGAAAACCAAGCTCCTGTTCTTCACCCTCACCACTTTATTATGCAAAAATATTTCTGCAGAATTAGAAAGATTTGAGCATCCCATTAAAGGTGATGGGAGGGTCAAGTTCTTGGTTGTGGGAGATTGGGGGAGAAAGGGTGAGTTTAATCAATCTCAAGTTGCTTCCCAGGTACCCATTTTTCTTGTTTCTTGTTTATTCGATCAAGCAAACACAACTCACACACGCACCGCACCTAATATGTCTCGAACTCTTGACCGAGGGGGAGCGTCTTACGACTAGTACTAGTAATATTTATCTATGAACATGTTTTTTGCAGATGGGGAGGATTGGGGAGGAGCTGGACATAGATTTTGTGGTGTCAACTGGTGATAATTTCTATGATAATGGGCTCAAGGGAGTGGATGATCCTAATTTTCTTGATTCTTTTACTAATATTTACACTGCCACCAGCCTCCAGAAGCAGTGGTTCACTGGTTAGTTTCTGCTTCTTTTTCTTTTCTTTTTTTTGTATTTTATTTTCTGGGAAAAAATGTGAATTTCTTGATGATTCCCAGCTCCAATTTAATTCCAGCAGTTGTAATTCAATAAAATAAATAAGTACTAGCATTGATTATATCTAATTAAAAGGCATTTAACTAGCCGTTTATCAATGAATTGAGATAGTACTAGTATATTTTTTTCGTGTGCGTATGTTGACCCTAGTGGTAAAGAATTAAGCATCGGAACATTTAAATTGTTGGTATTAAAGCTGTAAAAATAATTAATTTTCAAATTTGTAATACTCCTATTGCTTGAATTATATCTAGATTGGGCCCGTTGCATAAAATACTCCCTCGGCCCATTTCACAAATTTTATAGTAATTGGTTTGGTGCAGTTTTGGGGAACCATGATTACAGAGGTGATGCAGTGGCCCAGTTGAGCCCAGTCCTTAGAAAAATTGACACTAGATGGCTTTGCTTGAGGTCCTTCATTGTCAATGCAGGTACACGTACACCCCTCTCTCTCTCTCTCTCTAGAAATTAATTGTGTAATTTTTTGTACTAATTGTGTTTACATTATTATATTGGCATGCAGAGTATGTAGAGATATTCTTTGTGGACACGTCACCCTTTGTGAAAGAGTACTTCACAAGCCCAGGTGATCAAGTCTACGATTGGCGTAACGTCTCCCCTTCCAAAACCTACACTTCTAATCTACTCAAAGTAAGTTCTACTTTTTAATAATGTTGTCACATGCAACTTGTTTTCTCTAAACATTATAGTACGTGCACGTGTTTGACAAAAAAGAATACTAGCATACGAAAATCTCGTTTTCTTGAGTATATGCAAGTTATAAAATACTGCTAATGTGATCGAGAAAATAATAAATCGGGTTGCAAAATGGATTAGGATCTTGAATCGGCTTTGGAGGAGTCGAGAGCCACGTGGAAGATCGTGGTTGGTCACCATGCCATTCGAAGTGTGAGCCACCATGGTGACACTCAAGAACTCGTTGATCAACTTCTCCCAATTCTTCGGGTAAAATATTTTGAGTGGTTGTGTGAGTCTATCTGTCTGTCTGATTAACAATACATACAGTACTCTTAATTGCTAATGTTGACTATAGGCCAATGAAGTTGACCTTTATATGAACGGGCACGACCATTGTCTTCAACGCATTAGCGACACCGAAAGGTACGACAATTCTTACCATATTTTAAAAACAAATTGATAAAAAAGTAGCATAGATTTTGAATGATGTGGTTTGGGTGCAGCCCTATCCAATTTTTGACGAGTGGGGCCGGCTCGAAGGCGTGGAGGGGAGAAGTGAACACGACCAACGATCAAGGTTTGGATTTTTTCTACGACGGACAAGGGTTCATGTCGGTTGAAGTAACACAAAACGAGGTCGCAATTGTATTCTATGATGTTTTTGGTAGTGTTTTGCATAGATGGACCATGGTTAAGTCACTACTTCATTCTTCTCTATGAACATCACCAAATTATTGTAATGTTTTGCAACATGTGGATGAAATCGTGTACGCTATAAATACGATTTATATTTTCAAACTTTTGTGTTGGTATTTTGGACTATTTAACTTTTTATTTTGGCCAAACATATCCTATGCTATGGTTTTATTAAATTTTGATCTTATATATTACCCAAAAATATTTAGTTTGACATAAAGAATTAATAGACGAAAATTCTCATTTACGACGTTAAAATCAACTTCATTTTCGTGTAAGAAAACTCCGATCACCTCTTACTAAACCTTATCGAAGGAAAAGTTGTCCAACTTATATGATAGAGTCGTGTTCAATCAATGTATAAATGACGGGCTCCAACATTCAGCTCTTCGGTTAACTTTGGGCCCATTAGACTTGAATAATTTCTAAATGGGCCAATTTTGGATTCATTATAAAATCAGCCCAAGTAATTTTTCTTCTAGAACTGGGCCCAAAATAATGGAATCAGATTAAAACATGCAAAATGAGCCCATAATTCTTTACGTCTTATTTTTATCGTCGTTTTGTTTTTATTTTATTTTATTTTATTTTATTTTATAAGATCGTGAGTGGAATTGGTATTGGAGAAATCGTGAATTGGACGGCACTCCTAAAAAATTATTTTTAAATACTAATTGAGAGAAGCTATATACACCCTCCGTCCCCTAATAAGTGTCCCGAGCCGCCAAAATTTTTGTCCCTTAATAAGTGTCCTATCACATATTTCAATGTAAAATTTTGGCTAAACTACCAATTTTACCCCTATTATCATTACACTTTTTTCACTTTTTCAACTTTTAATGTAATGATTAGGGGTTAATATGGTAAATTTATATAATTCCTTGGTTATTGCATTTTGACGACTCGGGACACTTATTAGGGGACGGAGGGTGTATACCCTATTATGCATATATTATTGAGGATAGTAATTAGCCATTAATTAATAATGATTAGTGGAAATAGATGCATGCTAATTCTAGGATATGAGGATTATGACTTTTTCATTAATCTAATCTCATGTCATTTTCAATAGCTATGGACGGATAGAAAACATCTAAAACTTGCTTTATTTTAATTTAATATGTCTAATTATTTTAATTAAGTTGCCGATTAAAGCTAAGATATTTTAAAGGAATTATTCCTTATCCATGCAGTGATAAATCTCATCAAACCAAAACTTTCGGTGAAAATAAGAAATTATCAAGGTAAAATATACTTACTATGTAACGGATTATTCTTGCATTAGTTGGATACCGAAATACTATCCTGCCTACAATAGACATTATTAATATATTTATCGATGATGTGATAGTGAAATACTATAATAGAAATTTTTTTACTCTCCACGTCTCACTTCATTAGTTTTGTATATTTGGACTATCACACCTCAACGAATTACGCATCAAATCTCGTGTCGAAAAAGTCGAAAAGAAATAAGACTAGTAAAGTGAAGGATACGTTAATTACAATTATTATTACTCCCTCCGTCCTCTATTTATTGACGGGGGGAATATGGGCACGGGTTTTTTCGCATTTTATGGTATAATAATAAATTAATGTATTTAAGTGTTAAAGTGAGATAATTGTGGATCCATTTGAATTGTTTAATAATATTAAAATGATAAAATAATAAAAAGTAGATGTATAAAGTGTTAAAGTGTTAAAGTGATTGTGGGGTCTACGTCCTAAAACGGAAATTGTCAGTAAATGGAGGACGTCCCAATATAGTATTAACGTCACTAAATGGAGGACGGAGGGAGTATCATTATTAGGAGTTACCTTTTTTATATATCTCCACATGTTTTATTTTTGTTCACGGCTCTATAATCTGGATACTTCTACGGAATTGTTTAGACCCGATCGGACAATTTTACCCCTATTATTAAATCATTTTACACACTATAACCATCTTATCCCAAATTTAAATTTCAAAATAAAAAAGTACCCACTCGCCTCGAAGCACGTGGCGTTATCTACACCCATCTCCCCCACGCTCCCGGGCCCACAGCCCCCACAAGGCTGTGCACCCACTATTCTCCCGCCACGTGTCCCATAAAGATCCCGTTTCCTCCATAAAGAAATTAAAATAAATGAAAAATAAGGAAACAAATCGCCGCGTAATGCGTACACGTGGCGGGCGGTGGGCCATCGGCCGGTTAGCTGACCCACATTTCTCTCGCTCTTATTTATTTCTCCTGAATTTTTTCGGCCCCAAAAAAGCAGAAATCAAATTCCACTTCGATTTCTCCTCCTCCATTCAGCTCCAAATCTCATCTCTTCACCGCTTGATTTTTGAATTTTCCCCTGCATTTTTTTGTAACAGCAGGAATTTTTCGAAGCAAAGATTGAATTTTTAACTTTTTTTTGCATCGTAATCCGTTGTTCTTACCGTCTGCTGTCGTTAAATTCTCTGAAAATTCGGTGCCAGTTTTTGTGGGTTGCAGAATAATCGCGGCATTTTCTCCCCCCACCGTATTTTCCGGTATATGATTTGCTCGGCATTTCCAAAACCTAGAGCTTCGATTCCAAATGAGCGTGTTTTCCGATCGGATAGCCGTGCGGTGTTGAATTCGAGGTCGAAATTCGATAGAATCCAGTTTTTCGCGAAGAAGTTTGATTCGAAACCGTCGGAGCTGGCGCTCGTGTTTCCGAGGGGAAGCGGGATGGTGACGAAAGCGAGCGACGGGGCAGCCGTGATGCTGACGTCAGGCGCGAGCGGGAGAATCACCGCGCTGCTGTCTCTGCGCGCGTTGAGCAGCGTGCTGCGGCTGATCAGCGCGTTTTTCCTGATCCTCCTCCTGCCGTTCCGCGGGAGGAGGCGGTGCGCGGTGGCGGGGTCCGGGCCCGAGTCGCCGGAGAAGGGTGGTGGCGGGAAGGAGGACAAGGCGGGCCCGGCTGCGACGGGTAAGGTGGTGAGGGTGCCGGCGGCGATGGTGCCGATGAAGAATGTGGCGGCGGTTGTGGATAAGGACGTGGCGGCGCGGAGAGCGCTGGCGATTAAGAGGGTGGAGGAGGATTACGGAGGCGGAGATGATGAAGGTACGGTGAGGGAGTATTCTCTGTTTACTTCGCCGAGAGGGGACACCATTTTCACGCAGTCATGGACGCCGGTTAAGGTTCAAGTCAGGTAGTAATTAAATTCCTTAATTTTTATTTTTTTGTAATTTGTTTGATTATTTGATTTTTGAGTATGTAGTAATTGTATCATTTGTTCTTAATCATGCTATAAGATATACCAGCTAACTATAACTCTATAAGAAGTATGGTGATGGAAACTTGGCATTCTCATTTGGTAGTTTCGACGATCGACGAAATTCGTGTCATGGTTTTTGTTCGAAAAGTGGAATTATTTCCTTTTCTGGTAGTGTTAGGAGAGGAGATGATATAGACTCCTGTTATTTAATCAATTCGTCTTCCTTCGTCTCGGACGTGACAGTAGTGTGAGAGTCCTTATTTTGTCCATGCACAATAGGCATCATGAATACCTATGGATAAGCTGGATACTTTACAAGCATATTCTGTAAGCGATAGATGTTGATACTCCATGTTTAATCTGATATTGTTGTCTCCGGAGACCTATTAACCGACAAGATCGAAAGAGTTTGGATTGTCCGAACAGCTTTCACGAGGCTGTGTCTTGTTTTCGTCTCCAAGAATTTCAGATTTCTTATAAAAGTTTCATGATACAGTGTTCATCTTCTATGTGCCACATAACTTGTATTGGAATTGATATTCCCTAGCCATTCTTCTCAGGATCTCCAAAGTTTATCGTTTTTGTTTTCTCGTGTGCAGGGGACTGGTCGTTCTCTTGCATGGTCTCAATGAACACAGGTCCGAGCTTTACCAGAGCATAGTAGTGGGTCTGGTGCAACTTTATTTCAATTTCGTTGTTTGGTTTTAAATCTCCTCGGCCGCACTAAACGTTTTGTATCTGTGTTTCGAACAGTGGAAGATATGACGCGTTTGCCAAGAAACTGAATGCAAATGGTTTCAGAGTATATGGAATGGACTGGATTGGTGAGTTAAAATCTCCGAGTTTAATTGATATGATGCAGAAAGTATGATGAAATCGCTATTCTATATTGGAGTGTGAGATGGAAAACCAGAAAAATTATTATTCTCTATTCTTCTTACTTTTGGCAATATCATGTGTTCTATTTCATGCTCATTAATTTGTGGCTGTCGACAAAGGCGGCAGAAGAAGATAAAGAGCCAAGGTAGACGTTATACTACCTTTTAATTCGGTTTGGAGTTTAGTTGTGCTTATTAAGTCGATATCTTATAATATCTCTCCCGCATGTGATGATGTAACAAGAATTTCCTTTTCTGGTATGGAAAAACATGGATGTAACGTTCGTACTTGAATAAAAAACTTAAGCCAAAAAAAGAGAATTCTGTTTCAGATCTTTATGGTGATCATAGAGGATTCGTACATGTGCGAAGTTTTCCTTTCCCCTTTTGTCGAATTGGGTATCTGGTTGATAGCCGATGCACATTTTGTGGACCTTAGAGAATAAATTTGGATAATGTGCATAAGTCTCTAAAGAATGTACTTGAGAGAGAGAGAGAGGTCCTTTTCAACACGAGTATCCTTGCTGTTTTATAAACAAGTAGTCGGCATGTGTTTCTTCGCAGTCCTTTTCAAAAAGTATTCGTTTTAGCCTCTTCAACTACTGGATGATCCGGTGAAAGCCCTGTTTGTTTTTACTATTTTATAGTCTAGATGTAATAGAAATCAACGATGCATATATATTTGGATGTTGCAGGGTGTGAATAATTGTGGATGCAATTGGTGCCTAAAAGTAACATGTGAAAGCCTCCTTCATGAGTAAGCCTGTTATTCGAGTCTTTACATCTACCTTAAATATTAAACTGGTGGAAGGAGTCGCGACTCTGAAATCTGGACAACGAAAATTTACCAAGAATGAGCATCTGCATAGACATACGTAGTTCTTCCATACTAGGCTATGCATTACCAGATAGGACACCAAATTCACGACCAAATTCATGATTCCGAGCGGACTTACATTGTCATGGTGATTGGTTTTTACTGTGATTCTTTGCTGTAGATGTGTTTTGATGAGTTACGGCTGTTCTTTTTATATAAACAACATTTAACTGGATTTTTGTATGGAAACAAACATTATGTGGTCGGAGGCTCTTGAAGCTTGTATTAAAACTATATGGCACTACAAGATAGATCTATGCCTCATTCTCTCGATTCTTCACATTATTTCAGGACATGGTGGCAGCGATGGACTGCACGCCTACGTTAATTCTCTTGATGATGCAGTTAATGATACGGTATTGTATACGAAATATTTACTAAGTTTAGCAAATGAGTACGAAACTCAGCATATTTTTATGATTTCCCCATCTTCTGTGGTCAACAGAAATTGTATCTCAGCAAGGTTTTAGCTGAAAATCCGGGATTACCGTGCTTCTGCTTCGGACACTCAACGGGCGGAGCCATAATCTTGAAGGTAGTTTAATCGATAATCTTACATTCTCATGACTATGAGTGTTAGTCTAACAACCGTATCACTAATCGAAGAGTTGTTTTTGACATGCATGATCAACAGACAGTACTCGATCCAAAAGTGAGGCAGCGTGTGGCGGGAATCGTATTGACGTCACCTGCCATAGGAGTTCAGCCATCCCATCCGATTTTTGCTGTACGTTGAGTTTTTGGATCATTTATACAGAGTAGATAATAAAATTCTAATAGCTTTTGGCACTGACCATCGATCCTCTATCCGTTAGGTTCTTGCTCCGGTTTTTTCCTTCTTGTTCCCGAGGTTTCAATTCAGCGCAGCGAACAAGAGGGGCATTGCAGTCTCGAGGGATCCAGATGCACTAATAGCAAAGTACTCGGATCCACTTGTATTCACGGGAGCCATAAGAGTAAGAACGGGCTACGAAATCCTCCGAATAACTGCATACTTGCAGCAGAACTTATGCAGGCTAACGGTGCCATTTCTCGTACTCCACGGCACCGATGATTCAGTAACTGATCCCGGAGCATCCCAGAAGCTCTACAAGGAGGCTTCATCGAGTGACAAAAACATCGTGCTCTACAAAGGGCTCTTGCACGATCTGCTCTTCGAACGTGAGAAGGAAGAGATCATGGAGAACATTATTGCATGGTTGAACAGCAGAGTGTGAAGTGAGTGAAGCAGAGTACATGGAGCAGGTAGCCATGGATGCGCACTGTCCGCTTCAGACAGCTGAGAGTCGAGCAGGCGATGAAACAGTTGTCTCGATGAATAACATTAGAGGAGAAGCGTACGAACTCCGTTAGCGACGGGCGCATCCTCCTGCCTCCTTGTTAACTTATATGTAGATGAGCAGATATAATTCTTCTATTGCTCCTATTTTTTTCCTGGGTAAAACTCCAGGGAATTAAAACTGTAAACTGGGATTCGGATTTTATACATCTTGTGTTATAAAAAAGGTGCTATTTTATGTAGAAATATGCTGCATTCATCTAAATTTACTCCGTTGCATGGACTCCTCGTTTCCTTTTCGACACGGCAATTAAGAAAATATCGATTGGTGTGATAAATCCTTTTGTAAAGTGGGAATATTCGAGAGACGTTTCGAAAAGGAAAACGTATTGTCTGAGACGGGATGGAAGGATCTCACCAAAATAATTTATAAAAATAATATTAATAAATAGTATGACTTGAGGAAAATCGGCCCTTAATATTAATATTATCTCAACTATTAAATGGTCCTCACCACCTTAAATAAGTTGAATCTTTATTGCTACGTGACACACCAAATTTCATTAACAGCTTATTCATAGCACAAAATTATTGATACATAGGTAAGCAATGACGGAACAGTAAGCAACTGCAAAAGTTACTTTCCCGAGTCGGGTGTTCAATTTCGAGGCCAAATGTCCCGATTTCAAATCCTCCGTGACCCGATCTTTAAATTCTTGTCGTTAAAAAAACTATCAAGAACCAGGTGACTTAGCGCACCTTGTCACCGGGCTCCTCTCTTTGAAGAGTGACCCGGGTTCGATTCCTTGTGGGAACGAATTGTGGGAGATATAAGGTGGACTTGGAGAAATTTCTAGGAGTTTGGATGCTTGGCGTACTAACATCTAATCTAACGACTAACATTTGCCAAAAAAAAAAAAAAAACTAACAAGAAAAGAACAAGTTTCATGGCCTGCACTATTATCAATTCGGCTTATTAAAATTGGCATGTAACACTCTCCCAATTGATAGCAACATTAATCGCATAATAAGTGTTAATACTATTCAATGATTTGCATCTTTTTATTTAATTTATTTACATGAATTAACATATGTCGTTATAATTAACTTTGTTAGGACTTTGCATAAATGGTCCCCTCTCAAAAGACCATCCTATTTTATTACCACTTTTGGAATAATTAATCGCACGAATTTCCGATTTTGGGTCTCCAAAATTTGTGATCTCTATTGTGATTGGTCGAAACGGATATTGAAATTAATTAATGGGCCAATACCAAATCTATAATTTTAGAATAGGAGAGAAAAACGAGCGTTACACTAGTAGTGAATATAATTGGTTTAATTTTGTAATAAAATTAATTAATCCCACTATGGTTAGATATTTTGGATTGATTAAAATAATCGTACGGTTTTTGATTACCGGCCAACCAATTAGATTGCAAGCACCAAGTAAATGACAATTATTCACTATACTAGTATAGTATTGTAACATGATATCAAAATGAGTAAATTTGATTTGCTAAATAATTGCCTATTTGTCGAACGTCGATTGGTGGTTAATATTAAAAAAAAAAAAACCAAAATAATAATAATAATAATAATAATAATAATAATAATAATAATAATAATAATAATAATAATAATAATAATAATAATAATAATAATAATAATAATAATAAACATTGTAAATGTATAATCTAATGTTTGAACGTCTTCGGTGCAAATTACATTGGTACTCCCTCCGTTTCTTCTTAAACAACCACATTTTCTATTAGGGACGTGTTGTACGAAATGACTACTTTTTATTTTCAGCCCAACATATCCATGTGCAGCCCAACATAATTATCCATTAACACTTAATCAACCCTCTAATACCCATGTACAACCCAATATAATTATTCATTAACACTTAATCAACCCTCTAATACCCATGTACAACCCAATATAATTATCCATTATCCACTAATTACCCATTTATTAAGATGTGTGAAGAAACTGGTCATTTTAGAAGAAACAGAGGGAGTAGTTTCATATACTAATAACAATTCAAACTCATGACATGCCATTCACGGTCTTAGACCATCTCCAACCCAGTACTCTATTTTACAGTATGCTATACTTCAAAATGAAGTATCCCGTACTCTATTTTAAAAATCTATTCCAACCACGTACTCTATATATTTAATTTATTATTCTTTTATATTTAATTTTAATAACTTAACAATATTGACAAACATTAAATGAATAATTCTATGATTTATTAACATATATTGGAAATTAAATAATAACTATATAAAAAAAATATGGCTTTTTGTTGTAAATTCATCCTTTTAAGCAAAAATATTAATTATATCAATCATCATAACATACATTATAAATGAAATGAAACAAAATATAATTTATGTAATGTTATTTTTTTCTAGAAATACATTTTTATAAATAGGAATAAATGAAATAAAATGAAATAATATGAAATAATATGATATATGAATTAGTATAATTATTTATAATGAGAAATATAATTAAATAATTCAATATCTACAATTAATTTTTTTTGAATAGTGAAATAGAGTATGAAGTATTGAACAGTAAAACTCTATACTATATATAGAGTTTTACTGTTCAATACTTCATACTCTAACTGCAAAATGGAGTACGGTTGGAATGGCCTCCGTACTCCAAAATGAAGTAATACTCCAATTTGAAGTATGCATTGGAGATGCTCTTATCCTACTCCTTCCGTCCAACCTGATTACACACAACTTTATTTCCGAATCGTCCAAACAAAATATACACCATCTGATATTTTATTAAAAAAATGCATATAAAAGAAACATGAGAAAATGACAATTCAAATAACATATATTGTCTACTTTTTTCACTTTATTTGATGATAAAAGTGAACTCTTTTCACCTCAATAGTTCCCAACTTGCCAAAACCCAAGAACCAGTGAAATTCCTCTTATGAAATAAGATGTTAGATTTGCCAGCTTTATAAACAGGTAGGGAGAATAACAGCAAATTGAGTATCTTAACAACAGCAAGAAAAACAAAACAGTCAAAAATATTGCCGGAGCAACAAAGATCGCCTGCCTAACTCTCGAAATGTTTAGCGTTCTTATTTTAAGACGCAATTTTCAGATTTAGAGGAGTTGACTAAGGCTAGTGGAAACGCAGATAAGAAAGAGTTGGTCCAGAATGAGTACATAAAATAAAAGCTCAACTATCCTATAAAAATAATAAGTCTAATGAAATGCCAAGTTAGTCCTACATCCAAGTTGAGGTTGTCTAATGTTCTTCTATATCATTTTCACCAATAGTTTATGCAGCAAGATTTAGCTCGGTAGAGCCCACCGATAGCGAGCCTCTTCCAACAAGCCAAACCAATCCCTTTCCATCTCGTTAACATTGCCATTATTGTTATTGGATTCAGTCTGTCCCTACAAACTCACCCACTCACCTCTTTTGTATTTTCTTTAATAGGCTTAATCCCAACTGTACAATTTTCATCACTTTCGTTGTGTCACATCCGCCTATAAAGAATACTGCTCTATAGCTCAGAAACCCCATCAGAGAAGTAGGAAAAATCGACTTCTCTACACATACGGAAAGCAAAAGTTACCTGTTGACGCCATGGTAGCAGAGCTCGTCATGGAGGCAAGCAGTATCCTTAGGAAGAAAAAGACCAATGCTCTTTTCGTTCCAGATACTGATAATATGCCAGAAACTTCAGCACAAAACTCAAATCAAGATTACTTCAGCTCCCAAGAGTACTGTCTTCGTCAAGAATCATTCAAGTACAGTCAACTTCTTTACGCTAACTACAACCATTATGCTTCTAAGATCTAACCTTCTTCTCATCTATACTTCGAAGACTCCTTTTAAATTATTGTTAACTCTTCGAAAAACAGTTTAACTTAAACCTGATACCAAATCTCTATCTTTTCTGTTTCCCCCCTACAAAAGACTATTTGTAGGCTCTTGGAACGTAGGAGGCATCCAACCTCCAGATAACTTGAACCTTGACAACTTTCTGGACACTCAAGACACCATGGCAGATATATATGTGTTAGGGTAAGTTTTTAACTATTATGAGCAGGTGAAGTTGCATAACTGTGATTTTTAACTTGATGAAAGGGAGTAGAGCCCATTTTTTTTCTTTTCCTTTTTAAAACTAACAAATCTCTTGCAGGTTTCAAGAAATTGTGCCTCTCAATGCTGGAAATATTTTGGTAGCAGAAAATACCGATATTTCAAAGAAGTGGAACTCTTTAATCAAAGCAGCCCTCAACAAGAGAACGCTAATGGAAGATAGATTACAAAAGACGGAAGTAGGAGAGTCGCAAAGAATCTATCCTCTACAAACTCAGACTCCCACCAACTTAAGTGCCAAAGAATATAAATGTATAATAAGTAAGCAAATGGTAGGAATATATATTACCGTGTTGGCAAGAACCGAACTACACAAGTACATCAGTAATCTGGGTGTCTCATGTGTTGGATGTGGTATCTTGGGGCGCCTGGGAAACAAGGTAATAAGTTTGAATTAGCCTTAATTAATGGATGCTGACTTCAAGTTATGAATCTAATATAAATAAGATAAAATAAAAAGAAAAACTACTCCTGATGGAACATGCAATATTTCTCATGTATCTCAGAAAGTAACTAACTGAATCTATATGATATAACAGGGATCAGTCTCCATCAGATTTTGCTTGCATGAAACAAGCTTTTGTTTTGTATGTTGTCATTTGGCTTCGGGCGGTAAAGAAGGTGATGAGAGACACCGAAATTCAAATGCAGCACATATATTGTCCCGTACCCGATTTCCTGCCGAACCACTCCAGCATTTGCCCAGAAAAATTCTAGACCATGAGTACGTACATTAAATCTATTGCTAAGAACATATAGTGAGCTATGCTGCCTACTCTTTTATGGAAGATGAACTTTAAGGATTATTTTGGTCTGAAGTTTTACATGAAGCCCCATTCACTCGACAACATGTACAAAAACCTTCTATACATGGAAAATATGAATCAATTACTAATATAACCTATCTAACTTGTTCTATGTGGGAAATCACCTTTATCAAAAGCATTACTTAATACCAGTACTGGATTCACATATGAAGCCTCTGATGCTAGAGATTTCCTTCCGTTTTCAAACAGCAGGGTAATTTGGCTAGGTGACTTAAATTACCGGATTCACCTGCCGGAGGATACAACAAGATCCTTGGTGAAGAATAAAGAATGGAGTTTATTGTTAGAAAATGACCAGGTAAAGAATAATAGGTGAAAAACCATGCTTCATATAGTATATAACAGGGGTCAGTTATCCTAATAATTCAATTGTGCAAATTTTTTTTTAAAAAAGCTGAAAGCTGAGATGAACAAAGGCCGTGTTTTTGAAGATTGGCATGAAGAACTAATTGAGTTCGCACCTACATATAAATATGATATGAACTCTGATGACTATTATGGGTCCTATCACAAAATTAAAGTGAAGAGAATGCGAGCTCCTGCATGGTGAGTCATTTCCCCCCATAATTCAAATTTTGTACTCATCAAACTGCTGCAAGATGTGATAGTAATACAATGTTTTGCAGGTGTGATAGAATAATTTGGTTTGGCAAAGGAATGAAGCAGATCAAGTACAACAGAGTTGAATCTAGATTGTCTGATCATAGGCCTATTTATGCAAGGTTTACAGCATATTTCGAGGAGTCTAAACTCCCAGGAAACGACAGCACCTTATCAAGCCGAACTGTTGATTGAGAAACCATTTTATATGCAGAAAATCTGAACTTCTAATTCCTATGTTTTGTAGCCGCCTAGTGCTTAGAGTATAAGCCACCACCGCCAACTGCCAAATGTATGTATTGTGTTGGCAAAAGGCAAGTAGAGAGAGTGCTAGCAAAGAAATACAAAACAACAAAATGTAAACTGAAGAGCATGATACATAAATCCTAGATGTGTACATACTATAGATTTTTTCTGAAAATTATTACCAGACAAAATAGTATTATGGCATGACAAGTTCTTAGAATAACACAGTATTGAGACATATTCAACTATAAACTTGATTACTCTATATCATCTACCGCCTAGCTTTTGAATGGTAAAAAATGACCATATTCAAGTTTAGCTTTCAATAAATTAAAATTAAAATTAAACAGACATGCTACATTACATAGCTGCTGATAAAAATTCTCTTTCATGATAAGAAGAATAGTAACTATGTACTTCCAGTTAGCAAAGTGCACTGACCCTATTCATAAAGCAAGCATTTGTACTACTTCTGCGGTTTATTCAGACTTCAGTATTAATTTCATTTCCAGAATGGGGGTTCTAACAATCACCTACAAAATAAGAAGAAGGAGAAACAAAATACAAAGGATCCAAAGCTTTATTCAACATTCAAGCCTATCAGCCAAGAAATCACAAGCAACAAGCATAAAGGTTATTGTTTCAGGGGGAAATGTTGTTTTTGACTAGCACACGTCATTATCAGAGCCACCCTTCAGATTATCCACAGAAATAACTGAAGATGTTTCTAGAACGCATACATTGTATAGACCAAGGGAAGGAGAAGAAACTACATCCAAGAGAAAATATCAGATTTTCTGCCAAGCAAAACGCAATTCCCTCAATTGTAAAATTCCTGCTCAAAACTGTTTACATGGTTTAAAAATAATTGACTTCAAATTGTATTGGCTATACCCTTGAACTAAAATTATAAGCCCACCTCCAAGACTGCCTGAGCCTCAGGGTCAAATGCTTTACAGAGTATCTCATAGTTTCTCTCTGGTCCTAACTGCAGGAGGAACATAAAAATGAAAATGATATGAACATGGGAAGTCAAAGGTGTAAAATAACACATTTTCTCAATGCCAGAGAAGTTGAGAGGCGATAAAAATAGCGAGTATCAATAGTGTTCTAACCGGATTAACTTTTGAGGGTGAAATTGCAGCGATTTTGTACCTGCAAGAGATTTAAATTCAGTAGATGAAAACAATGACCCTTCAAATCATATCAGATGGTGGTATCCATAACTACTCACTTCAGTTTACAGATATAAAAGTTCATCGCTGATAGATTTGCCTTTTGAACAGTAAGAACCACTGCACCCATTCCATTCTGAAAAAATAGCAAGATAGACAATAAGATATTCATTAATACTAGTATAGACGTCACTTGCGGGTCGCGCGTTGCCAACTTATATGCAAAACTAACTTTTCACATAAAATCCTAATTCCTGTATATGGTACTTTTGTGGGGGGGGTGGAAATGATTAATACCTACCCAGCTTCCCTCTCCCCTCCCACACAGGCACACACACATAATGGCTCAATCCCTGCTCTTGGAAATGAAAGTGATCAATATTTTTCTTTCCCATTCCACACCTAATCAACCTACATACTAAGCCTCACTAGAAAGTTTGATGTCTGAAAAATATAGCAGCTATATGAAAACAGTAACATGCGACCATACCTGTGAAGCAATAAGCTCAATTAGGTGCATTAAAAATCTTCCTAGTCCCTTTCCTTGAACACGATGCTCAAGCTGTAATTCGTAAACATAAAGTACGGGCACTTCTTCCTCCAGAACGAACTGGAAATGTACAAAGCCAACAATAGGGCCCTTGCAACTGCATGTCTTGTCCACATCCCTTAATTCTGACGCTCTATCAGCATCCTCATTTGATACCTCGTGTACGAACATGTAACGAGCTTCTGGAGCAACCATATCCCGTTTCTTGACCTTTTCTTCATCCGGCCACTCTGGTCCAAAGGGTGCCTCCATATTTGACTGCATAAGAAAAATATACCTAGAGTTTTCAAAACATAGCACACGCACAGAAACAACTTATGCATATTTCATGAAACGATGTAGAGGATTATCAGATGGCATCGAGGCTACCTTGAGAAGGTTTTGTATGTATTTTTTCGTATGAACTGGGAGCCTACTGCCATGTCCTGACTCCAAATGTGCATGTAATCCTGGTAATGACAAGATCTAATTAGTACTACGAATATACAATGATCAGGAAGGAGTAACAATTACAAGTGCATGTCTACATAAACAGCATCACATCGATAACAATACATCGAAATAATCAGACAAGAAAAGTGGGGAAGTTCACCGTGATTCCTAACAAAATTGTGCAGACAACAAACTCCACGGATTTCCTTTCCAATTCGGAAGAAGTAAGAACACTATAAATCTAACCAACTAATACTTGGATCAAGGTTTTACGAGTGAAAAATTACTGGGCTCAACTCAGCAATTAACATCAACTACCAAAACAATCAATTAATACGAAAAAAACACACAGAAAAAAAGCATGAGACGCAGACAGACCGCTTCCTCGAAAATGGCGGAAATGCGGGAAATTAGCGAGATGATCTTTCACCAGAGAAGCAGCTCCGATTCTGCTCGCCGCTGCTTTCTTCTTCTCCAGTATCTACCTTCGAATATAGATAACGAAACCGACATTAAATCGGAAAAAAACACTCGATTGATGGATACCTCAAAAATCACCTCTCTCCTCGTCTTCTTCCTTGCTCTCCCGCTGCTCTTTCCTTCAGCTTCTTCCATTTTACACAATCTATTCTTCCTCTTTCCCCCGCTTCGTTTGATTTTCTTCTGCAATTTATTTTATTTTTTACATAATTGGAATTAATTGGGCCGTTTTTGGTACTCTTGTCAAGCCCATTTCTAGCCCAATAAATTTCAACCTCTTAAAAACTGAAAATAATTGTTGCTTAATATTTATTTATTTTTTATCAGCATAAATTCTTCTTCTGATATTTTTTCGATTCGTCTTACTCTCTGTAGCTTGATTCCGTTCCCTTTCCGTTTCTTTGCTTTAATAAAAAACGATACCAAGCTTGATTTTTGATATTAACACTTGTGTGGTTAACTTCATAACTGATATAAATAAGTGGTAATGTAATTATTTACCAATGGTTGTTAAGTATTTAACACATATACCCTCAACTTAATTTTACAACAAATCTACCTACATTTTACCTATTCCTCCCCATTTTACCCCTCCTTTTACTCTCACACTCACCAAATCACTTTCCCCCACTCTCCCCCACTCTCCCCACTTTCTTATACTACATGATGTGACACTTTCTCCCACTCTCCTCCACTCTCACCAAAATTTCTTTACAAAATTTCATTCCATCAACTTTTTTTTTCCTTTTCTTTTAAAATTATTTACATTTATATTCCAGCTTTTTTTTTTTTTTTCCAAAATTACGAACATTTATAGGTTGCAAAGAGAATGAGTCTTATATAATTAGTTGCAGAGATTGTTTGTAATAATTAGTTAATAAGATGATGTTTTCTTACGAACTTTGTACGTTTCTTACTAGCTTTTTATATTTCTTATGACAAATAAGTATATTTCTTACGAACTAAGTTGCATAGAAAAATTAATCGTACATAGGTAGTTGCAGAGATCGTTTTATAAGAATTATTGAGAAGTATTTTATTACGAACTATGTATGTTTCTTAGAAATTAATTAGAGAGTAAGGAAACAAAGTTGGAGAGACTGTTTGTAATAATTAGTTTGTATGTTGTTTTCTTATGAATTTTGTATGTTTTCTTACACAGTTTTGTTTGTTTCTTACGAACTTCTGTATGTTTCTTACAAATTAATTAGTGAATAAGGGAACAAAGTTAATTATATACGACTCATTCTTTATGCAACTTAGTTGTCATAAGAAACATACAAAGTTCGTAAGAAAAACATACAAAGATGTAAGATAACATATAAAATTCGTAAGAAAACATCAACATATCAACTAATTCTTACAAACAATCTCTACAACTAATTATACACGACTCATTCTCTATGCAACTTAGTTCTTAAGGAATATTATTAGTTTGACATAACAAACATACAAAGTTCGTAAGAACACAGTAACTTACAAACTAATTCTTACAAGCAGTCTCTGCAACTAATTATATATGACTTATTCTCTATGCAACTTAGTTGACATAAGAAACATACAAAGTTCGTAAGAAAACATCAACATAATAACTAGTTCTTAGAAATAGTTTCTGCAACTTTGTTTCCTTATTCACTAATTAATTTGTAAGAAACATGCAAAAGTTAATATAAGAAACATTCAGAACTTTGTAAGAAAACATACAAAATTCATAAAAAAACAACATACAAATCAATTATTACAAACAGTCTATGCAACTTTGTTTCCTTACTCTCTAATTAATTTCTAAGAAACATACATAGCTCGTATAAAATACTTTCTCAATAATTCTTACAAAACGGCCTCTGCAACTACCTATGTACGACTCATTCTATATTGCAACTACATATGCATGACTCATACAAAGTTCGTAAGAAATATACAAAATTTATAAGAAAACATACAAAATTCGTAAGAAAACATCGATATACTAACTAATTCTTACAAACCGTCTTTGCAACTACATATGTACATTTCATTTCTCTATGTAACTTAGTTCGTAAGAAATATACTTAGTTGTAATAAGAAATGTTGGTCCCGGGAAAGAGTGATTGGTGTATGGGGGGGAAATACACCAATAACCAACCGTTATTGACTTTTGTAAAATCAGGTCGATCTGCAGGTCGATTGTCAAGGTCGACCTTATCAGAGGCAGTTTGATCTATCAAGCTTGTATGGTATCAAGCTTGATTTATCAAACTGTTGTTAATGCGGAAGTTGGTGGAGGTTGATTTACTCTTTGAAAAATCTTAAGGCAGGAAGTAGATAGCAGGTCGATGCGTGTAATACAGGTTGATGCTCGTCAGTTAGATAATAAAGAGTAAGTGCGATAAACAGAGAGAGAGAGAGAACACCGCGATGTAGCGTGGTTCGGAGAAACCCTCCTACGTCCACGTCAGGTCGACTCGACCTGAGAATCCCTTTACCTTTGGATTCAACCTCTCTCTTATTTATACTGACTGAGTATCAGTTCTAGATACAATCTAACCTGAAAATATCTAGACACGAGTTTTGGGTCGTGACCCTTACAACCTTCGTACTGAAACGTACAAACAACCTTACGCTTTTACAGAGCTTGACTAACTCTATAATGGCGAAAATAAAAACAAGCTTTCTAACTTCGAACAAGTCGGAGAAGAAGTTGTTTGAACAATCGACAAGCAGCAGTGAACGCTTCGTCGTTGTGGTGTTTATCGGAATCGGAAACCTCTCTTCGTCAAGTGTTTGGGAAACTAATTGGATTTCGAACACTTGAATGGATATGAGCTTTGAGAGAGATTTGGGCAGAGATATGGCGTTGATAGCTTGTGTTTCCCGTACATGAATCCGATAATGGCTGAAGTATTTATAGGCAGTTTTGAAAAACTAGCCGTTGGAGTCGGGCTGACGTGGCACTAGCCGTTGGAAGCTGACTCACTTCTAGCCGTTGGGAATATTCGTCCTTGCTGGCACTCGACGTGGCAAGGATCAGGTCGTGATGCTCCATGAAGGCGGAGCATCGACCTTGATTGATAATCCAGCTCTTGAAATCTTCTAAGGCAATGCCAGCTGGAAGCTTGATAGGGGAGGACGATAGACAGGCAGATGATCCAGCTCGATCCAATTTGAGGCAGGTCGATACATCGACCTTACTCTTACATGGTGGATCGAACTTGATTCTAAACATTAGAGGGCATCGACCTGCACTAACTGGTAGCAGGTCGATCTATCGGCCTTGACCCTAAACAAGTAAAATTATGCCTAAGTGTGGTTTCGATAAACATCATCAAAATCAAACTGCAAGGGGTTCCCAACAATTTCCCCCTTTTTGATGATGTCGAAACCAAACACTTTACAAATAATTCCTAAGATAAAACACTGAAAGATGGTATCAGAGCTTGAAAATTTTTCAATCATGAAGATTGATAAGGAAATATAAGAAAGGCAGATAAGGACATAATTAAAATAAAGCAGTAAAGGCAGATGCCTGGACAAAGAGATATTGTCGTCAGGTCGAAGGATGTTTTTGCTTCATTCAGCTCGATAGCGTACATTACATTGGAAGTTACAAACAGAGCTACGAACATAAATGAATACAAAAATTAAACAAAAACATCTATCTACATCGCCTGGATTGGCACGGGCTGCTAGACGCTCTTCCTGGACCTGCTCCCTCGACTTCGACTGCATGCTTGCGTAAATTCCATCCCTGATACGACGATAGTCGGGATCGGAATTCGACACGTTGACGCCTAGGCCGATGGCAGTTTGAGCGATGTATTGGTCGACTCGAGAGTAATCCAAATACTCCGAAGCACCAAGACGCAAGGGCGCAAAATATTGTTGAGCTGGGGCCTTTATCGTCACACCGGCCTCTGCAGCCTTTTTCCGAAGATCACCAATGAATTTTTGGTAAGGAAATTTGAGCATATAGGCTGCATAGGCTTCATCGGCATCGGCAGGAAGGGAGGGGTCCTTGATCCAGTAGTGCAGCAGGATGAAGCAAGAATTGAGCTCCCGCAGCAGGTTGTTTTGAGATTCATCAAGCCCTTCCACGACCTGCTGCTGGACTCCAGCATTCAAAACAAGGGCGGACTGGCTGATCCAGTCCATCTCCCTTTTCTTTCTTGCTTCATCGGCCCGGCACTTGGCCATGAACCGCTTTTGCTCTTCAGGGTCCACGGACTGCTCCTGCGACGCCCCGGCCAAAATCATGGCAGAAATGAGTTCGGAGTGCTTGGCCAGACGGGCTTTGTCTTCGGCAGCCTGGGCAGCAGCAGCCTCAGCAATGGGATCGCCCTTGGAGGCAACGGCCTTGGAGGAAGAGGCGGTCTTTTGCGAAGGAGGGGGGGGGGGGAGCCACGGAAGATGGAGGGATTTTTGATTTTGGGGCCTTCTTCTTCTTCGCGGCGGCGGCGGCTCTTTCTTCTTCCCCCTTTTCGACATCATCAGTCAGGGCCTTTATTAGGGAAAGAAGAGTCGCATCCTCTTGCTGCAGCTTGATCACAGCATCCTTCAACTCCAGTTGCCCACTGAGAAGGGAGGAGATGGTGCCGTGGATGGCGTTGATCTGCTCATTGGAGGTAGATGCCGAGGTCGAGACAGATGAGGTCAAATTGGTTACACGCTCATCGACCTTGGCCAAGTCCTCCAATACTTCCGCGATCTGGTCACGGGACGCCATGTTGAGTTCATCGAGCTGGCCAGGCAGGAGCTTGTCAGTATATTCCTTCAAAAGCTTCACGGCAAAGTCCGTGACGCGCTCCCTGGCAGCTTCATCGGCCTGGGCTTTGGCATCTTTCACTATATCAGCCCGGGCCTCTGCTACGGCCTGCTTGATTTGCTCTGGGAGGCTGGTGATGATGGACTCAAGCTTGGCAGAAATTTCATCGAGCACAGCCTCCACATCAACTTTGGGAGACGGAGCAGCAGCAACAAGAGGCTGATCATCACCCTCAATCCTGGGTGATGATTGCTCCGGAGTTTGAATCCTTTCAAACTCGTCTCCGGCTTCTGCGGCGGAGTTGTACAGAGCGCGAGAGTGCGCATAGAGGGGGCGAAGGTCGATGCCCAAAATTTTGGCTTCGACCTTCATGCGGCGAAGCACAAGCTGACGAAAATTTGAGGCCGCATCCCCCACGGTGAAGAATCCGAACTCCGCTTCTAGAGCCAGCTCCTCGACCTTCAGGTCGTTGAGAGTAACGACCTGCAGCAGCGCCTCGAACACATAATAATAACTCGACTTACAATCCAGATAGAACTGGAGGCGAGTGGCGAGGTCGAGAGACTTGGGGAGTTGGGTTATCCCCGGCATCAGGTCGATGACCTTCAGCCTGGCCTCGGCCTTCAAGGCAGCGACCTGGGAGTGAGCAGCAGATAATGGCTGCTCAACGATCGGCTGGATCGGCAGCACGACGTCCTCCTCTACGGGCGTGTCCCGAACTGGGGAAGACAGAGATTCTTCAGCAGTAAGGTCCGTGATCTCAACAGATCCAGCTCGTTGAACTGGGGAAGGCCTCGCAGGAGAGGGGGCAACGACCTGCTGAGATGATGCAGGGCGTTGCTGCGAGGCGGACGGCTCGCCGGCGGAACGGACTGGAGATGGAGTCCGTTCGGCTGAGGAGGGCGATGAGGCGGGCGAAGACTCCCTGGGAGGTGCAGAAACCTCGAAATCCAGGGGGAGGATTTTGTGAAACGGCCTGGGAGGCTCACCGGAGGCCGACTGCGTCCTGCGAGGGGGAGTCCTCTTCACGGGCGGTGCCTTCTTGACAGGGCGTGAGGGAACCAGATCGACATCGGCCTTCCTCTTCTTTTGAGCAGGTCGATCCGGAATCCTCCAGCCAACTTTGGATTGGCCGGTCTTGGAGAGGTGCGCCCTGACATCGTCGGAGGAGTTGTAATAAATCTGCCCCGATACCCCTATCGCCATCTCCAGTTGGTGGAGATCCTTTGGAATAAACAGAGGGGGGAAGGCAGGATCTTTGGACCATGTCCTCTGCTTGAAGAAGGAGATGATGATGGAGGTGACCTTCGTCCCAAGGCGAAGCGGTTTGTTGTTGTGGAGAGACACTTTCACAACGACCTCTCCCTCTGTCTCGGAGATGATCAGTCTGGCTTCATCCCAGAGCAGCGAGACCATCAGCTTGGCCCAACAGATGGGCAGGTCGAGAATTACGGCCGTCATAAGTTGGAATTTGAACGGGGTGACCTGGTCGTAATTCCCTATGTGCCCTAGAAAGCACTTCTGCACGAAGTCCATCAAGAGGCGGTATTTGGGCCGGAGATCGCTCCTCTTGAAGGCAACGGGCACGTACTGCCTTTGCTCGATTAGGACACGGTCTGCAACCTGCTGCAGTTGGTCTCTAGAAATCTCCGAGAGCTGCATTGAACCTTCCTCTTCAATGCCGAAGGCCGCCTTCACGGCGTCGAGAACGTTGATGGTGACCAGGGACTTCGTGGTGCCAAGGGAGACCGTGTGGGAAGATACGGAATCACCTTCATTCCAATTATAGTAGAAGGCACTCACAAGCTTGGGAAGGCTTTTCGCCGGCCTGGTGGTGATAATCTGATAGAAGGAAGAGCACTTCTCCACCAGGGCGAACATGGAGTCGAGATCGCGAAAACCGAAGTTATTGCGCTCCATGTAGGGTTCGAATTTGAGGTGAGCCGTCAAGATTTCCTCGATTTCAGACCATTGCATCTCCTTTCGACCGGAAGTAGAAACCCTTTCTGCCATTGATTTTTCTGCAAGTTTTTCGAGAAAGATTAGAAAATAAAGGCAGTAAAGAATCTTGACAGAAATGTAAAATATAATCGGTGAAAAGAGTACAAACCACGCGAGTGATTTGATGCAGATAGTGAGAATGCAGAAAAGTGAAGAACACGACGGCGGCAGTTTTAGTATTTGCAGAGATAAAATTAGGTTTTTCGAAGAAGATGAAGAAAGCAAGTAAGTATTAGAGAAAAACTGCATGTCATATATATAGAGATTTCGAACGGTTGTGATCGTTCGAATTTGAAAAGGTGAAAATTTCTCTTAATTCTCAACCACACGATGTGTGCGCGTGAAATGTGAAACGTTACACATTCGCGCGTGAGTTATTGAGAACGTGCGATAACTTGCACTTTTGCAGAGAGAGAAGGCAGGGAATTAAATGCGGCCTCGGTCAATGTGTCAAAGTTTGACACTTGACTGGATGTTTTACAAAAATGGTAATCATTACTCCCTTTTTCCTCATTTTCTGCAAATTATCAGTCCCTTAAATAATGAAACACATTGAGAAATAAATAACATTAATAAATGAAGAAATCAATGCGTATTAAAGAAGTTAAAAGGCAAAAGGGTGATACTGCCCCTTTTGATTCTTCCTTCATAAATGCAGTTGCATTCAGGTTGATATCGATCTGATGATATCGGCCTTGTGACGGAGAACGGCCTGTCGAAATGAACGGCCTGTATTTGTGATATCGGCCTGGACATATGACATCGGCCTGGCGAGCTGGAACTGCCTGGACTTAAGATGTCGGCCTGGCGAAATAAACGCCCTGGAGATAGACATTGGCCATTGTTCCCCCTCAAATGATGGATCACTTTGGCCAAGTGTTCCCCCTCAATTGAGGAACACAGGTCGATCTATTGAATAGTCGACGGCCTGATGATGGACACGGCCTGTAGATAGGCACTGCCTGTAGATAGACATGGCCTGTTCAAGTAGTAACTCCCTGTTCAAATGGTAACGGCCTGTTGAGTAGATGACGGCCTGTTCCCCCTTAATATCGGCCTGCTTGTAAGGAGACGGCCTGCTTGTTGGTCCCGATTGTTGGTCCCACAAGCTTTTGAAAGATGTGGCAGGCTGATAAGGAGATAACGGCCTGGAGGCTTATGATCGGCCTGATGTCTCAACATTTAATAACCCTAGCTTTCCACATAGCATTTTGAATCTTTCTTCGGCTAGAGGTTTGGTTAGAATATCAGCTCGTTGAATGTCAGTGTGTATCTTCTCAATAACCACGTTCTTCTTTTCCACATGATCACGAATAAAGTGATGTCGAATATCCACGTGTTTGCATCTCGAATGAAGAACTGGATTCTGAGTAATGGCGATGGCACTCGAGCTATCACAGAATATTGGCACTTCACTGACTTCAACTTCATAATCCTTAAGTTGTTGCTTGATCCACAAGATTTGTGCACAACAACTTCCTGCGGCCATGTACTCGGCCTCTGTGGTGGAGGTGGCTACTGAGGTTTGCTTCTTTGAAAACCACGAAATCAGCTTGTTTCCGAGAAAGTGGCAAGTACCCGAGGTAGATTTCCTATCGAGCTTGCACCCTGCATGATCAGAATCTGAATAACCTGTAAGCTGCAAATTATCATCGCAAGGATACCAAAGACCTAGATTTGTGGTTCCTTTGATGTATCGAAGAATTTTCTTTGCTGCTTCCAAGTGAGATTCCTTCGGATTAGCTTGAAATCGAGCACACACTCCAACTGCAAAAGTGATGTCAGGTCGACTAGCAGTTAGATAAAGTAATGAACCAATTATACCCCTGTACTGTGTTATGTTGGCAGGTTTTCCTTGGGGATCCGGGTCGATCTTCCCACCAGAGAGCATCGGTATTTTGACAGGCTTGCTGTCTTTGACACCAAACTTGTCGACCAGCTCGTGTGCGTACTTCGTTTGGCTAATGAAGATTCCTTCATCGGACTGCTTTACCTGCAACCCTAGAAAGAAGTTCATTTCCCCCATCATAGACATTTTATATTTTTCCGTCATGAGGTTACCAAATTTTTCGCACAAAATGGGAGATTTAGATCCAAAAATGATATCATCAACATAAATTTGTACTAAAAGGATATGTTCATTCACTTTGATAGTGAATAGCGTCTTGTCGACTGAACCACGCTTGAATCCTGATTCGATGAGAAAGGATGATAGCGTCTCATACCAAGCTCGAGGAGCTTGCTTAAGACCGTAGACGGCCTTGTGCAGTTTGTAGACTTTGCTTGAATCACCCTCCTCGAATCCAGGAGGCTGTTCCACATAGACTTCCTCTTCAAGAATGCCATTGAGGAACGCACTTTTAACATCCATCTGGTAGACTTTGAATCGTTGATGAGCGGCATAAGCTAGAAACAGCCTTATAGCTTCTAATCTTGCAACGGGGGCAAACGTCTCATCATAGTCGATTCCTTCTTGTTGACAGTAACCCTTTGCTACCAGTCGGGCTTTATTTCTGACAACTTCTCCAGATTCATCTCTCTTGTTCTTGTAGACCCACTTGACTCCAATAACGCCCTGATGATAAGGACGATCCACTAGAGACCATACTTCATTTCTTTTGAATTCATTGAGTTCTTCTTGCATGGCCTGGATCCAGTCAGCATCTTGAAGAGCTTCATAGGCATCCTTGGGTTCTACTCGAGAGAGATAGCAACTTAATAGTGCACTTTCACCAATCGTCCTTCTTGTTCTCACTCCTTGGTTTGGGTTCCCAACAATGAGCTCTTTTGGATGAGCATCGATCCAACGCCTGCGTCGAGCTCTTTCTTCATTTGAAATGATTGGCTCGGGCTCATTAATGGGTTCATCGAACTCTGGGTGAGTTGAAGGTTGATCAGTGGGCACATGTTGTTGCTCGGGTTGTTGATCAGGCTGCTGTTCGGCCTGAATGTTGAGCTGCTCCATTGTGCTATCGAGCTGCTCGATTTGGGATGTAAGGTCGTGAACAGTATCAGTCTGGGGGACTGAGGGAGGGGGATCAGCTTGGTTAAATCCGGCTGATGTATTACAGCACGATGTGTCATTTGCATCACTTCCCCCTTGTTGTGTGACCTTAGGATCAGATTGATCCTCTTCCTCTAAATCATTTGGAGTCCATACTAGCAGGTCGTCAATGGGGGAGTTAGACGGCCTGTTAGCAGCGGGCTGTTCTGTACCTGTACTTGACTCTCTGTACAGACAAGTAGATTCATCAAACACAACATGAGGTGTTACCTCCACAACTAGGGTTTTCTTATTAAAGACTCTATAAGCTTTGCTAACCTCTGAGTATCCTAAAAATACTCCTGGATCGGCTTTGCTATCAAAAGTCTTTAATTGAGATTTCCCATTGTTATGAATGTAACACAAGCACCCAAAAGCTTTAAAATACTTTAACCTGGGGAGCTTGTTGTTCCACAGCTCGTATGGAGTCTTTCCATGTCGGGTCGTGATGATCGACCTGTTTTGGGTGTAGCAGGCTGTATTAACGGCCTCTGCCCAAAACTTCTTTGGAAGGTTGGTTTCATTCAACATGGTACGAGCTGCTTCCTTCAGTGATCTGTTACGGCGTTCCACTACGCCGTTTTGTTGCGGTGTACGTGCAGCTGAAGTTTGATGATGAATCCCACTCTTTGTGCAATATTCTTCGATCATAGCATTGATGAATTCGGTGCCTCGATCTGATCGAATGGAGATGATGGATTTCTCCTTTTGATTGCACAGTTTGCTCAGCAACGCAGGTAGCTTCTCCAATGTCTCCTTCTTTTTGTACATGAAAATAACCCACGTAAATCTAGAATAATCATCTATAATAACGAGAGCGTATTTTCTACCGTTTATACTCAATGGAGTGACAGGACCGAAAAGGTCGAGATGGAGAAGCTCAAGAATTCGATTTGATGTTTGTGCCGTCACGCTTGGAAATGATGATCTTGTTTGCTTTCCAGCTTGACATGCTCTGCAGATGTGATCACGATCGAAGACTTGATCTGGCAGGTCGTTCACCAGCTTGTTGCGTGCGAGCTTGTTGATGGCCTTGAAGTTCAAGTGACTCAACCTCTTGTGCCATAGCCAACTTGTCTCGGAATCAGCCTTTGTGACCAGGCAGGTTTCTATCCAATTTGTCCATTGAACAATATAGAGTCTATCCTGCAAAATTCCGGTAAGAAGAATTTCTCCTTCCTCATTTTTCACGAGACATTTGTTAGCGGTGAATTCTACTCGTTTACCACTCGAGCAGAATTGCGACACAGAGAATAGATTATGATTAAGACCTTCAACATACGAGACGTTAGAAATAGTTGTTTTACCAACTTTTAGATCGCCCTAGCCTCGTGTGTGACCCTTAGAATTTCCTCCAAAGGTTACAAGTGGCCCGTCTCGTTCTTGATAATTTGAAAGTGGCGTTTTGTCACACGTCATGTGCTTCGAGCATCCACTATCCATGATCCATACAGCTCCATGAGCTGCTTGGCTCCTTCTTTGAGCCTTCCCAACCTGCAATTAGTTAAACTTAGCGACCCATTTGAGATTGGGTGCTACATCGGTTGCGGGAACGGCCTTTGGAACCCATATTTGCTTCACCGGTCTGCTTCTATCCGAGGCTGAGGACGAGGCAGTAGCGGTCTTGGGCTTGGGAGCCTTGGATTTCTTTGAGCGAGGGCGACGAGGCTGATAATTGTGTTCTTCATAATATCCAGGTTGATACTGCCAGTCTGAAAAATTTGATTGTTGAGGATAGTGGCAGTAGCATCCTTGATAATCCGGGTAGAAGAACTGAGGATGATACGGCCTTTGATAGTATTGGCCTTGATATCGCCCTGGTTGAACAGCTTGATTTTTATAGGTGGAGTCAGGTCGACGTTGCTGGGCAGGTCGACTCTCCTTCTTTTGAGGAGCGGGCTGTTCTTTCTTTTGCTGTTTTAGTAGGATGGCTTGGGGCTGTCGAGCTTGATTCTTCAGCTTGACCATCTTGTCAGGGAGAGCTTGATGGACTTTCCGGACACCTTTTGATTTTGACTGTGCTTTTACGAACTTGACCTCACAGTCTTTATCCTTATTTTTCTTGGATTCTCCGCTGAATCCAATCCCAGAGTGATCGCGCGGATTGCGTTGCATGGATTGGACTTCTTCCAACTTCTTTCCGCTTTTCTTCAACTGATTTAAAGTGAGTTGAAGTTTTTCTTCCTTTTTCACGAGGAGTTCGTGTCGAATTACCAAGTCAGCCAACTTTGATGTAAGGCTGTGTATTTCGGCATCTTTGGTCTTGAGGAATTCGTTCTTCTCGAGCTCCCTGGTATCGAACTCCTTGACCCGTAAAGTCAATTCGTCAACCTTTGACTTCAGGGCTTCGATCTCCCTTTCCTTTTCTTCATCGTAGGGAGAGAATCTCTCTTCTAATGCTAGCTTGTATTTTTCATTTTTGTTCATAAGCTCAGCATTATCTTCAACGACCTCTTTAAGAGTATCCACGAGATCGGCATAATCGTCGAGCTGTTTCTTGATTTCTTCCCAAGACACAGCCTCGGATAGGTCTTCATCACCTTCTTCTGCACAATCATCGTCAGAGAAAGAAAGTGATATGGGTTGAAGATCTACCTTTGAAGATCCCTCGTTTTGTTGGTGCTCTCCAACGAAACATTCTTCATCATCACTTTCGTTGAAAACGATGTAACCTTCGTCATCACTTGACGAGCTATCCGAGAGGTGAGCTTCCTTTGTTTCTTCGGCGATCATTGCAGCTCGTTGATCTTTGAGCTTCTTATCACGCTTTGCACGGAGCTCGTCTCTCTCGGCCTTGGTAAGATCCGGACAGTCGGTCTTGTAGTGACCTGGCCTGCCACAATTGAAACAACCACCCTCGGGTGTGTTAGAAGAATTGAAGGTTCAGGGTTTACCTTCTCCCTTTTTGTCAGGGCGGTCGTGGTTGCGGTTCGAGAAGTTTCGCTTGTTGTCACGATAGAACTTTTTGTATTTGACAACCTTCCCTAGGAGCTTCTCATTTCTCCTAGCAGCTAGAGCATAGTCGAGAGTCATTTTCTCGAACTTCTTGACGATGGACTCGTCAATCGGACTTGGGGCAGCAGCTGAGGCTGAGTCGGCCTTGAAAGCTACCTCCTTGTTCTTTTCATCAGCCTTCTTGCTGGTGGAAGGCTGTGTTGATCCATGGATGCGGATCATCTCATATTCGTTTCCGACAAGAATGTCGAAAAGATCTTCAGTGGTGAGGGAGTTGAAATCCGATCGGGCTGGATGCATGGCGGCGTATACGTGCCAATTTGCAGGAAGGGCACGTATCACTTTGAGATTCTTCTCGCGCTGCGTATATTTGAAGGGATTGATTGCAGCGACCTCGAGAATAATTTCGGTGAAGCGAATTTTCATCGCTTCTATGGTTTCACCCGAAACCATCTTGAAGTCATCGAACTTGCTGCACGCCATACACAGCTTGTTCTCCTTCATTTCCTCTGAGCCAAGGCTAATGGACCGGAGGGTGTCCCACATTTCTTTGGCCGTTTCAAGATTTCGGATCTTGGCCAGGTAGACGCCCTTCACGGTGCTGGAGATGAGTCCCTTTGCGTAATCATCGAGACCGGCTTCTTTCCTTTCCTCGGTTGAGTAGTCTCGAGGGTTTTTGAGGATTTTCTCGTATGTAGCCTCCCCGGGGGATGTTCCATCCACAATAATCTTTGCTGCATATATGGGGGAGGGGCCATTCTCGATAATATCCCACATGAGGACGTGATGTGCCTTGAGACACATCTTGATTCGGAAGCTCCAATCTTCATAGCCTTGAATGGAGAAGTCTTCACATACCCTGAGAAGAGAAGCCTCCATTGCAATATAATATGAAATGAAATGTATGAAAAGATTTTTCTAAGGATCGGTACAAAATGACCAAAAGTTTGAAAAAGAACTTTTAGTATGCAAAGCAGCGGTCAAAAGAACCTGGCTCTGATACCACTTGTTGGTCCCGGGAAAGAGTGATTGGTGTATGGGGGGGGGAATACACCAATAACCAACCGTTTTTTACTTTTGTAAAATCAGGTCGATCTGCAGGTCGATTGTCAAGGTCGACCTTATCAGAGGCAGTTTGATCTATCAAGCTTGTATGGTATCAAGCTTGATTTATCAAACTGTTGTTAATGCGGAAGTTGGTGGAGGTTGATTTACTCTTTGAAAAATCTTAAGGCAGGAAGTAGATAGCAGGTCGATGCGTGTAATACAGGTTGATGCTCGTCAATTAGATAATAAAGAGTAAGTGCGATAAATAGAGAGAGAGAAACACCGCGATGTAGCGTGGTTCGGAGAAACCCTCCTACGTCCACGTCAGGTCGACTCGACCTGAGAATCCCTTTACCTTTAGATTCAACCTCTCTCTTATTTATACTGACTGAGTATCAGTTCTAGATACAATCTAACCTGAAAATATCTAGACACGAGTTTTGGGTCGTGACCCTTACAACCTTCGTACTGAAACGTACAAACAACCTTACGCTTTTACAGAGCTTGACTAACTCTATAATGGCGAAAATAAAAACAAGCTTTCTAACTTCGAACAAGTCGGAGAAGAAGTTGTTTGAACAATCGACAAGCAGCAGTGAACGCTTCGTCGTTGTGGTGTTTATCGGAATCGGAAACCTCTCTTCGTCAAGTGTTTGGGAAACTAATTGGATTTCGAACACTTGAATGGATATGAGCTTTGAGAGAGATTTGGGCAGAGATATGGCGTTGATAGCTTGTGTTTCCCGTACATGAATCCGATAATGGCTGAAGTATTTATAGGCAGTTTTGAAAAACTAGCCGTTGGAGTCGGGCTGACGTGGCACTAGCCGTTGGAAGCTGACTCACTTCTAGCCGTTGGGAATATTCGTCCTTGCTGGCACTCGACGTGGCAAGGATCAGGTCGTGATGCTCCATGAAGGCGGAGCATCGACCTTGATTGATAATCCAGCTCTTGAAATCTTCTAAGGCAATGCCAGCTGGAAGCTTGATAGGGGAGGACGATAGACAGGCAGATGATCCAGCTCGATCCAATTTGAGGCAGGTCGATACATCGACCTTACTCTTACATGGTGGATCGAACTTGATTCTAAACATTAGAGGGCATCGACCTGCACTAACTGGTAGCAGATCGATCTATCGGCCTTGACCCTAAACAAGTAAAATTATGCCTAAGTGTGGTTTCGATAAACATCATCAAAATCAAACTGCAAGGGGTTCCCAACAAGAAATATAAAAAACTAGTAAGAAACGTACAAATTTGGTAAGAAAACATCATCTTATTAACTAATTCTTACAAACAATCTCTGCAACTAATTATATAAGACTCATCCTCTTTGCAACATATGAATGTTCGTAATTTAAAAATTAAAAAAAAAAAAAAAAAAAACTGGATAATAAATGTAAATAATTTTAAAAGAAAAGGAAAAAGAAAGTTGATGGAAGGAAATTTTGTAAAGAAATTTTATATGTTTCTTACACTACAAAAAAACAGTTGAAATAACGACGGACATCACGACGGAATTGAACACCGTCGCCCATTAACGACGGAAAGACGACGGATAATTCGTACATAATAGAGACGACGTTCTTGACGACAGATCAACGACGTTGATGCCGGAAATTTTATGGGCCAATTAGTGCCCGCGCCTGTGGCGACGGAAGGACGACGGGGGTTTTTTTTTTTTTTTTGGGTTTTTTTTTTTTTAATTTGAAGGGGACGACGGAGTAGCCGTCGTGAAAGTCTCAGATTTTACTTTTAATTTTGTTCCTCCCCTATTTTCAATTGAGAGCCCTAGATTTTACCTCTTCTTCCTCCGCGACTCTGCCCCTCCGACGAGGTAAGATTCACTCTTCTCTCGCTGTTTCTCTTCCTCCCTCCCTCTATCCATTTCACTCCTTTTGCGGCGCTCCGATTGACGGTAATTTTTTTTATATTTTCAATTAGTACAGTGGCGCTCCACCGTCGGCGCTCCGCCATCGCCTCCATACTCAGAATCTGGTACATTCCTCGAAATTCTGCTCGGAAATTTAATTGAGTAGGCGTAGATTGCATCGAAGAGACGGAGAAAATTAGGACCCTTCACTCATTCCACCGATTTCTGCGTGTAAAAATCCCATCTCTCTCTCCCTTTTAATCTCTCTCTACTCTCTCCAGTCCTCCACGGAAACGCAGCTGGGAGCGAAATAGGCGTGATATCAAGACAATTGTTTTCATTGGGGGTGAGTACTATTTCCTGGTTTAGCTCTTGAATTAGTGTTTCTGAAATCATGTTTGAGTATGGATGTGGTTGAGGGGATTTTTTCAAATCTGAGTACTGTGTATTCTTTTTGTTGGGACATTGCCCCAGATTTCAACCGTATTTATATTTTCAATTGTATTAAAATGATCCTCTCCTTAAACAATTTTAGCACACGGTTTTTTTTGAAGTGTTGTTTAGGTGTGCTACTCATCATTCAACTGAGATAACCAATTGGCAGTATAACTCATGTTTTCTGGGAAATGATGATACTTTCAACAATTGCGTGTACTGTTTGATTTGGGAAATGGAACGGAGTAAAGAGGCAAATACCTCAATGTTTGTTTGTACCGTTAGTGTTGTTATCTATTGAATTGCAGATGTTTTTCTTAACTGGCCAACCTTTTACGCAATTTTGTAAGCATTTTTTAGTTAGAACAGGGCTGGAGGGGCCAGGATTAATTGTTTCTTGATGTTTAGGTATTGTACAACAATTGTTGGAGGTCAATATATTTGAGCCCGACTTCAATCGTTTTCTGCTTTCCGTAGATGGGGCGACACTGAGCAGGTGTAAAATAGAATTTCCTGCAAAATTTATGAATAGTGAATGTAGTCCTTGCAGAGCAGTATATATGATTTCTTTGAGTAAGTTGTGTTCTAATCATCTCTTTTTCGTTCATAGATCACTAGCTCGCCGGAGTTGGTTTCTCTTACAACGAATTGAAGGGTTTTATAAGGCTGCATCCTTCGGAAACCTACTTGTATTCCTTTTGACGGGAAGGTATATTATTCTTTTCAAGCCTTGGCATTTTTCTTATGTTTAAAGAGATCAATTTATAATCTGCTTTAATTTGTGAATAACATTATACCTCTGCATATTTCTGTTGAATTTGTTCATGAACATGAAATGAGACTTATTTATCTCTGCTGATTATGTTTCTGGTTATGTAAAATTTTAGTTAAAAGAGAAACTTAATTATCAAGGCTGATTTAGCACTGCAATTAAGGAAGTTGCCTTTGCATTCCTTATTAGACTTATTGCATACTAGTATAATCTTGTCTTTAATCAAAGAATGACTGCTTCTCTTCTTTCTTTATGTGTGAATTAAAAATGTTAATATAGGCTGATTTATGTTCGATGCTCTGCCAAAGGCTATAGTCCATGTTTGATTACATAATGATTATTAAACAATGGATCTTGCCATATAATACTATACATCTTCCTCGGCCATTAATTCATAAACAAATGCTACAAAACTTTCATTGATACAATGATGATTGACCGTAGAAAATGAATTCCAGCTGACCTCTAAGTTGAAAATATCGATCCCATTGGTTTTTTTTTTTTTTGTTTTCTCCATTATTCTAAAACCATGTGATTTATGTTCTTGACGTAATTCAGATTAAAGTTTGCAAAAAATATGGATGGTCGTGAATGGATGTATAGGAGCGTCAGAGGCTAGCTGAGCACTCAAAGAAACTCGAAGAGAACGCAAAGAAACTGGGAGAGCACACAAAGAAACTCGAAGAAAGACTTGATCAATTCATGGCACAGTCGTGAAGGAACAATTCAGACCTTCCACCTCCCCCATGATATCTATTGAGCTTCAATTGAAACTGTCTAACACTATACTTATGAAGTCTATGGATGTTTGAATGTATTACTTTTGTGTTACTACTAATGAAGTCGATGGATGTTTGAATTGAAATTTTTTTACTTTTATCTACTTTTATGAGACATGTTTATGCCTAACACTATACTTATGAAGTTTATGGATGTTTTATTGTTAATTTACAAGTTGGAGAAAAAAGAAAATAGAAAGCACCGGTCTATTTTTGGTGCAACCACGACGGAATCACGACGGATCCGCGACGGAACCACGACGGATTAACGACGGAAAAAAAAGGTCAAAGTTAGGTCAACAATTTACAGTAACGACGGAAGGACGACGGCGATGACTAACGACGGAAAACGTACGTCGGCGTTCCGTCGTTATTTTTTCCGGTGCCGGAGCTTCGCCGGCGTTATTGGCGACGTCAGATCCGTCGTCTGTCCGTCGTTGCATCTTAGGCGACGGATATTGTCCGTCGTTACACATTTCGCGACGCTCATTTTAACGACGGATCTTATCTGTCGCCTTTCCGTCGTTAAATCAAAATGGCGACGGAATATATGAATATAGCGACGGATTATTCCGTCGTTAAATAGGCGGGTTTTTGTAGTGTTATAACAACTAAGTTGCATAAAGAATGAGTTGTATATAATTAGCTAGTTGCAGAGACCTTTTGTAAGAATTAGTTTGTAAGTTGTTTTCTTACAAAGTTTGTAAGAAAAACATACAAAGTCGCAAGATAACATACAAAGTTCGTAAGAACACATTAACTTAAAAACTAATTATTACAAGCAATCTCTGCAACTAATTATATATAACTTATTCTCTATGCAACTTAGTTGACATAAGAAACACACAAAGTTCGTAAGAAAACATCAACATACTAACTAGTTATTACAAATAGTTTGTGCAACTTTGTTCCCTTATTCACTAATTAATTTGTAAGAAACATATAAATGTTCATAAGAAACAAACAAAACTTTGTAAGAAAACATACAAAAATCATAAGAAAGTAACATACAAATTAATTATTACAAACAGTCTCTGCAACTTTGTTTCCTTACTCTCTAATTAATTTCTAAAAACATACATAGTTCGTAATAAAATACTTTCTCAATAATTCTTACAAAACGGTCTCTGCAACTACCTATGTACGATTCATTTATCTATGCAACATAGTTCGTAAGAAATATACCTAGTTGTCATAAGAAATATAAAAAGCTAGTAAGAAACGTACAAAGTTCATAAGAAAATATCATCTTATTAACTAATTCTTACAAACAACCTCTGCAACTAATTATATAAGACTCATTCTCTTGCATCATATAAATGTTCGTAGTTAAATTATTAAAAAAAAAAAAAAAATTGGAGAGGAGAAGTTTCGCAGATTTTTGAAAGGGAGAAATTTGGAGGTGGCGGTGTTGGGGGCAAGAATAAGAGTTATTAGAAAGTGGGGAGAGTGGGTGAGAGTGAGGGAGAGTGGGTGAGAGTGAGTGAGTGGGGGTAAAATTGGGAGGAATGGTAAAATGTGGGTATATTTGTTGTAAAATTAAATTGAGGGTATATGTGTTCTTTTTTAAGGTCTCTATAGGTAGTTTAGTTTTTGCCCCTATAAATACAGTAAAACCTCTATAAATTAATACTCTATCAATTAATAATCTCTCTAAAATAATAAAATCTTCCAGTCCCGACTTGGACCTTTTCAGAAAATCCCTTTATAAATATTAAGTCCCATTAAAACTCTAAATTAATAATTCATAAATATTCCAATTATAAATATTATGGTAATTTGCTAAAATATGAATGTATTGTTACTTATTTTTCTTAAAGTTTAAAATTTAAATATTATGGTATTTGTACCTTAATAACTTTCAAACGATAATTTTTATTAACTTTTGTAAATTTTTTAGTGCATGTGAGAGTGAGATGATCTCTCTTATACTCACATAATGTTTTACGTGTTTGACATTCATAGATGATTTTGCAGTGAATTTTAGATGAGAAGGCATGATTGAGTGTTATAAATTATTTTTATTTCTATATTGAGATTTATATATAGGGTTAAGGTGCAGATAACCCCCTGAGGTATTCGTGAAAAAACAAAATACCCCATAATCTATGTTTTAGTGCAAAAAAAGACCTTCACCTTCATCTTTAGGGGCAATTTACCCCTCCTGTTAATTTTTCACTTTTTTTTAAAAAAAAAATTTTTAAAAAATGTTTCACCCTCTTCACTTCTTTTTTTCTTTTTAATCGGGTAGATGTTAGTTGTTAGATTAAATGTTAATACGCCAAACACCCAAACTCCTAAAAATTTCTCCAAGTCCACATTATATCTTCCGCAAGGGATCGAACCCGTGTCACTCTTTAAAGAGAGGAGCCCGGTGGTCAGGTGCGCTAAGTCAATTAGTTATTTTCAGTTATTTATTTATTTATTTATTGAAGGCCCTACGGTGAAATAAGCGGGAATAAGGAACGGGGCTTCAATTACTCACAATAGTGATTCGATTGTTAGCGCACTTGACCACCGGGCTCCTCTCTTTAAAGAGTGGCCCGGGTTCGATCCCTTGTGGGGATATAAGGTGGATTTGGAGAAATTTTTAGGAGTTTGGGTGCTTGGCGTATTAACATTTAATCTAACAATTAACATTTACCCTATTAAAAAGAAAAAAAGAAGTGAAAGAGGTGAAATTTTTTTAAAAAAAAGTTTAAAAAAAAGTGAAAAATTAACAGGAGGGGTAAATTGCCCCTAAAGATGAAGGTGAAGGTCTTTTTTGCACCAAAACATAGATTAAGGGGTATTTTATTTTTCCATGAATACCTCAAGGGGATATCTGCACCTTAACCCTTTATATATATGTTTCATTCATCATGCATGAACATGTTTATTGGCCATATAGTTATTTAAGTACAACTAATTAATGTAAACATGTATATCCAAACAATTCCAATAACTTAATACATGCGTCCATAAATATAATAGTTGATCGTATACAATGAATTGATATTATTATAAATATATTTAATTAATTCAAAGAATTGGTTGATGAATGGATATAATCGATGATGAAACATATATGAATTTATTTATTTTGAATATGTATGTACTAACTTTGCTTAATTTAAAAAGTCCCTCTTTTAATTAATAAAATATTAATTTATCGATATATTAATATCTCTCTAAATTAATAAAATTCCATAGTCCCAACATTATTAATTTATAGAGGTTTTACTGTAATCAAAGCTCGATTTTGATTTTATGTAATTTATAAAATTAATGATGTCAATCGAAAACAATATTTCAAATATCAAAATTAAATAAATTGGAAAAAAAATACCCATATCCATACGTAAAATATAAATAATTTCGATGAAATTCTATTGTTTTGGAAGCTTTACAACATAAAATTTGGCCCATACTATGGTCTATGGGGACTCGATCGCAAGACCTTTCAAGTGCGATACGTTGATATCCTATATAACTCGACACCTTTGTAATTCAATACGTTATTCTTAACCCTCTACGGCCTGACCACGCCACATGAAATTCCACTTTTTGATATTTCTCTCTTTCGTATGAAATGAAAATCTCTTATTCAATTTCAAGTGCAGAAACCCCATTAACAAAAACTTGAAACTCAGCCTACACACACTACTCTCCCTCCAGCTTTTCCCCCAATTGGAGAATTGCATTTGCATCTGTGTTTCGGGCGATTGCTTATCGCATGCTCTTCGCTCGTAGCTCGGGTTCATCGCAGGATGAGAGCTCGCATCTGTACTGATTCATCGAGGAACCCACGAATTTGAGTTGCGAGTTTCTCGAATCTTGGAAAGGGAGGGCGGAAATTTCGCTGAAAAATGGCGGACATGGATCAGCTGTTAACCAAGAAAGTAGCCGATCGTTATCTGAAGCGCGAGGTTCTCGGTGAAGGCACATACGGTGTCGTTTACAAAGCCATCGATACTAAGGTACCATCGCTACTGCACTTGTGCTGCCTTCTTGTTAATTTTGTTTGAGTAATTTCTCAATTTCAACCTTAATCACTCGGGTAATTGTAGTTCTAGGGTTTCGGGGGTTTTAGCTTTTATCCTACTTTTCATTTAGATTTTTTATTTATTTTATTCCTGAGATAATTGATGGAGTTAAACAATTATATGGTTTTGGTTGATTATTTTGAGTTCTTTCGGCTGATGATTTCAGATAGAAGTATCGTTTTGGTTGCAGTTTCCTGTGATGATGGAAACTTTTATTCGAATGTCGTAGTTATCTTGGTTTTCGGTGGGCATCTCATCTATCAATTCGGTTATAATGAATTGTGCAGACTGGGCAAGTAGTTGCTATCAAGAAAATTCGTTTGGGGAAGCAGAAGGAAGGTGTCAATTTCACGGCTTTGAGGGAAATTAAGTTGCTCAAAGAGCTTAAGGATCCTAATATCATCGAGTTGATAGATGCATTCCCTCATAAAGGGAACTTGCATCTCGTGTTTGAGTTTATGGAGACAGATCTCGAAGCTGTAATCCGTGATAGAAATATTGTTCTTTCTCCAGCTGATATCAAGTCGTACATCCAGATGACGTTGAAGGGGCTTGCTTTTTGCCATAAAAGATGGGTCTTGCATAGGTGAGTTTTGTTATTTGAGCTAATAAGTCCAACTTGATTCATATCTTTGGGTTGCTTATATTAGTTCGAACAGGGACATGAAACCGAACAACTTGTTGATTGGACCTGCTGGGCAACTTAAACTTGCAGATTTCGGGTTAGCTCGTATATTTGGGAGCCCTGATCGAAGGTTTACTCATCAGGTATTATGCCTTTGGCGATGTGACCCCCATAACATATAAACATGCTGCATGTGATAATTGTTTTGGTCCTACTCATATGGATGTCTTCCTTTTACAATTCCATCTGTACATAGCCTGTGCAGGTACATGTGATATTCTTTTCTGATGTTGTTGGAAGTATGCTATTAGTAATACTCTTATTGTAGAAGAGTAGTATATTAATGGATCAATGTTGCTCTATGTGCTTACGAGTGGCCAAAGTGGTTTCATGCAATATATGACTTTATTCCTGCTCAATCGTTGATTCTTCTTATTATTAAGCCTAAAAGAACTTTGGTATTGTCGTACTTCAACCTCTGTGGAATCGTATTGAACTGTGTACTACTTATTAGGTTTTTGCTAGATGGTACAGAGCTCCTGAGCTTCTGTTTGGTGCCAAACAATATGGTCCAGGGGTGGACGTGTGGGCTGCAGCGTGTATATTTGCTGAGCTTCTTTTACGCCGACCTTTTCTACAGGTGAAATTTGATATCCTTATATCATCTTATGACTCACTCTTTGATGATTGTGAGTTACTTATTTATGGTAATTTGGTTTAACCTCTGGAGCTTACCCTTTTTTTTTTTTTTTTTTTTTTTTATCAAGGCATCCATCTATTCATTGTCGTAGACCCCTAATTTTTTATTTCTCTTGCTATTATCAGGACATTCATAGACCCCTAATTTTTTATGATGAATATTGAATATATGATGCCTGGGGTAATTATATGGGTCTCATGCTAAATAATTTACAGGGAAACAGTGATATCGATCAACTAGGAAAGATCTTTGCTGCTTTTGGCACGCCAAAGCCATCACAATGGCCAGATTTGCTCTTTCTTCCAGATTACGTAGAATATCAGCATGTGCCTGGTCAACCACTGCGTACGTTGTTTCCCATGGCTAGTGATGACTGTTTGGACCTTTTAGGAAAGATGTTTACTTATGATCCTAAATCAAGAATTTCTGCACAACAGGCTATGGAGCATAGGTAATTCTTTTTCAACATATTTAATTGTTAGTTGAAAAATATAGAAAATTCATCTTTGCTTTTCTCTTTAGGTATTTTACTTCCATACCTCCACCTACGGAACCTGCTTTGCTTCCACGACCTCCGCCAAAGAAGGAACCTGTAAACCCAAAGGTTTCGGAAATTAATTCTCAGGATGGACCCACAGTGTTGTCTCCTCCTAGAAAACAAAGAAGAGTCATGCCTCAACGTGAGGGCTTTGATATGAATTCTCACAATATGATCAAGATAGATGAACATGGCAACGAGATAAGGCAGACAGCTGGGGAGAGGAGTGAGCATGCTCCTATGTCTTTGGATTTTTCAGTTTTTGGAATGAGGCCACCGAATAGACCAACTATTAACAGGTAAGTTGTTTGTTTGGTGTTCTCAATCATATGTTACATGTGTGGTGATTTGATTTAGTTGACTATTCTACGAATAACCGTTGTGGGATTGAGCGAGGTATCATTTGGTATAAAGGAGCAGCTGAGGGATATTCTCAGAAGTCATATCTGTCATTTGTTATAAAGTAGAAAATAGAGTAATGGTGGGGATCTCCAGAAACGGCAGAAAATCATCAAATATATGCATGTGAGGGTTCTGTAATCATAGTTACTAATAATGCTCCTGCTCTTGGTTGAGTTTGTAAATCCGAACTAATGCAAGATTTTATCAGTACATCTAGGTAATTCTCTAAGAAAAATTTCCATCCAATGTTGTTAATAGAACAAATGACAAATAAAAGCCGAGTTAGAGAGTAATAGTGAATACCGTTGTTATTTAAGGGGATGAACAAGACTTGTACTATACCTTTGGAGTAGACAAAATTAGCTTTTTGTAGTTTTGCATAGTCCAAGTACGTCTCAGGTTTAGTTGGGATTGTGTCTACAAATGACTTGATTTTTCTTGCATCATCAGTCTCATTATCTTCTTCTCTTTTCGTTGAAGCAATTTGAGGGGAAAGGGAGAAGGGAACTAACCTTGTCTTCCGTAGATAATCTGTGTCATCACCTAACATAGCATTTGCCAATGACTGGTCGAGGTCTATCCTAATGCTAACTAACCCTTCTGCATGTGAAAGGAAGCCCAAATTACGGCTTAATTGAAACATCTAGTTTTCTTTTTCCAAATGATTATTTCAACTCTAAGTTTTGGATGAATAGATTGATTGCCTCTTCTGGAGTAAGCGAGGCCCAATAACCGATTAGCTTGACAGCGATCATGATGTTCGTATTTTGGGCTAATTCTCACTTTCTAAACAGTCTATCATCATTTCTAAAAGAACTATCCTGCCCTGGACCATTGATGCATATATCCATTTCAAGTACATGTGATGATTATCATTCGATTTCTCTTTTGTAATGTTTGGAACCTACTTTATTTTTCAGTGCTGACAGATCACATCTAAAGAAGAAACTCGATCTTGAATTCCAACTACCCGAAGAAGAATAACCTGTAGACAAGCACTTACTCATTATCTCGTTTCTACTCAATGTATAAACCTTCCCACCTGAGGTTTGCATCTGCCCTCAACGAAGATACTACTATCGTCTCAGCTCTTTGTTCATCACTTTTCTTATTATCTATCTATTTTCGTGAAACCAGTATTTCCCTCGTAGGCCTGGATTCATTCTGTGAGGGGAGGAGCCGCCAGCTAAACGGAGTCGACTAATGATTGTGTAGCCTTGTACTCTTTAACCAAACATACGTAAGATGGTTTCATAGTTCCATAAAATTTTTGCTTTCTTTCATCTTTCATTTCCTTCTAATTAATTGATACTTTCTATTCTTGTATTAAGTTGTGAGAGGCATTTGAATGTTTTTGCGGCAGTATACATATATTCGTTAAAAGAAACGAGATTGCACGAATTTAAAGCATGTTTTAGGTCGCTTCGCTTCGTATGTTGTAAACTGGATTTCATAGGTAGTAGTCTCATTCTATTACTGTATTCAAGAAACGCGTTAAGTAGAATGATATAGAAGAAATGCTATATAAAATAATAGAAGCATGTCGAGTAGAATTAGACAAGATGTGAAACGGAATTATTTCTTGGAATTTTCAATGGTGATGAGTGAAATTAAACCAAATTCAGATGTGATTATTTTGCATTTCTATGAATTATACATCCCACATTCCCACTTGTGAAGCCAGCTAAATGAATTGGTTCGGATTATTAATTCCGTCCCGTATGATAACGCCTCTTTTAATGAGTCTATAAAAATGTATAAATAGGCATAATTAGACGAGACGAGATAGTATCGGCCATGCCCACTCTGCAATAATAGAGTTTTATTAGGTGTGGGAGTTTGCCTTGTTTGTATATCTACCTTGGAATTATGTGTGTTAATTTAGTGAATTAATCACATACTAATACCCCAAAAATTACTTTCCATGTATGGAAAAAGTTGTTATAATTAGAGTAATAATTCGTGTAAAATAATTGTGATGAATATGTGTCCCCACTGAAGAAAGAAACCCTAGATTCCAAATTCCAATGATGCAAATGAAATAAGTAGTAAGTAAAAGATTTGAAAATTAGATTATAATTAGTTAAGATGTCCCTATTTATAATAAGTGGCTTCTACCTCACAATTGCACTTTTGCTACCATCATTTCTTAAGTCTTTAGAGCAGGTAGCAAACAAACAACTTCTTCCCACGCACCCTAATTAACTATTCTACTCCGTTCCGAGCAGTTTGACGTGTTTCATTATTTTAGATCACATATATTTAAATAACGCATCGAGTTGAATGCGTATGAGGTTCTATCTGCTAGTATTTGATTTTATTCAATTCTAATGATGGATCAGTCACATATATATATAATAAGAATATTACAATCTACTCCCTCTGTCCCACTGATATAGGGACTTTTTCCTTTTCGGGATGTCCCACTGATATAGGGACCTTTCCCAAAATGGAAATTTCTAACTCAATAAAATTCTGACACATCACTTTAACCCACTACCTTTCACTTTATCCCACTATCATCATTCTCGTCTTAATTCCCGCGCCGGAAAAAAAAGTCCCTATCCCAGTAGGACGGAGGGAGTACTAGTTTTTGGTATGACCTTTTTTTTTTTTAAGGAAAATATTCTCTCCACCATCACCTTGAAGTTGAGCTTTCCACTTCCATGGTTTATGGTGGAATCACAAATACTAAACTTTATACATGTAGGTGAAAGATTAGGTCAAAAATGATTTTTCATTTAAGAAATGAAAAATAATACCATGAATCATTGGTTACTCGATAACCAGACGTCTAACATTATAATTAATATATTTATTATGATGATCGATGCATTATGAACAATCCGATACTTAAAATTTATCACAACAGTAAAAAATTGTTTGGTTGATAAAGGAGTTTGTTATAATTTCCACTGACTTCAAGGCTCTAATCATTGATAATTCATAATTTGCCCAACTCTAAATCATTCAACTCTACTCCTAATTCCCATGATAATAGCACAATGTTTTAAATCACATTAATTAATTAATTAATTAATTAGATTAAATTAAGCACTGAAAGCGAACTAAACCCTAAATTATGCTTAGATTCTGGATTTTTATGGGACAAAACATTTATTTAAAAAAAACCTATACCAACAAGCAATTTTATAATAAAATTTCAAATTTATTCAAACAAATAAAATGTATTTATTCACCCATGGAATGCAACTCATTGCCTACTGCTTAGCAGTTAGTACCGACACTAATTAACTTGTTCTCAATTTAATTAATTATTTTTTGCTTAATTAACATTATTTTACGATTAATTAAATTATAATTACGACGGGGCATGCGTATACTATGCCCACAAGAAACCTCCAAAATTGAGGCTAACAACCTTTCTAAATCACACTCTAAATATCGGATTATCTTATTCTTTTCTTTTTAGGTTACGCCACTTATTCCTGAATTGACGTCGCTAATTATTAATTTTACTCAAATCATTTATTTTTTCTAATTGGATGTAGTTGAAATAATCCTTTCGGAACTATTTAATTAATATTTCCAATTTACAACCACCTAAACATATTCAAAAGAATTCCAATTTTTTAACCTTATTTTAAATATTGTTTTGGAAGAGATTGGTATAATGTAAATAAAAGGCCGGCCTAAATTGAATTTCAAGAATCTCATATCCCTATTATAGCTTAATCACCAACCGTGTATCAAAATTGATTTTTCTTCGTATTTTTTTCACTCCAATTTCTTGAATCTACGATTTCGTCTAATGTTACACTAATTGACTAGGACTCACACTCACTCACCCAATTAATTTTAATGTTGAAAACATGAAGAGAAAATAAATCATAATATTGCATTGAAACTATAGGAAACAAAACAAATACTATTTTTTTTAAGCAAAAACCGATTTTCGTACACGGCTGGTTGGTACACCGTAGTCGGGACCGTATTGTAAAACAACGCTACAAACAAATCAAAGACAACATTCATTCATTTAGTACCTAAAATTTTCCTATAATAAAAAATTAAATGCACAACAACATTAAAAGGATAATCATATAAGAATGCAGAAGTCAAATATGCAAAAAAGCAATATTGCAACTAACCTTCTCTAAATCTAAATGCAATAATTGAAAGATGCCGAGCAAGAAAAAGAGTAAGTTGGTGCATAAATATATAAATATACTCCCTCCATCTCTTCCTAATCGACCCATTTTATATAAAACGAGCACTTAGGAAGAGACGGAGAGACGGATGCAATATAATTACTTGCACACTTTGACTTTCACCACTATTTATGGCTATAATTTTGAAGATATATTGTACTAGTAATTAGTAGCACTCTAATCAAGCAAAGTAGTGACGCTTTCTTTCATCCCTTCAAAAACAAAAAGTTGAAGAAGGAGAAGAAATTTGGCACCTTCGTTTTCAAGTAAAGATGTACGATCCCATTTTCGCCAAGAGCTTCAGCCGCTATGATCGGAGGCGATTTGGGTGTTTGGCTCTGCTCTTCTCCTTCATTCTCTCTCTAACCATTTGCTCCACTTTCAAACCTAGTCTGCATCCTTTGACACTCAGTACGTCTCTCTCTCTCTCTCTCTCTCTCCCTCTCTCTCTCTCTCTCTTGAGAGATAAGCTAACCTTAGTTGGTGTTGATGTTTTCTTCAGTTGGTGATGCTGTGAATCTGCATCTCTCGATTTCTGCAGTTGAAAGCATGCTCATTGATGAAGCCATTATCATCAACGCTTCTACTAAAGAAGGTACGTTTATTTATTTTATTTTTTACTTTTTTCCTCCTGAAAATTCATGGGAGAAGCGGCACTAATTGAAGTTGTGTGGTTGTTTCAGTCAAGGATTCTGCTCTACGGATCGACGAAACGGAGCTGCCTCGACTCGATCGGAGCAATGTGGAGCTACCGAATCCGCAAAAGGAGCTCGTTACCAGCGGAGCAGGGCTGCCTCGACTCGATCAGGAGAAGGTTGAGCTAACGAATCCGCAAAACGAGCTCATGATTGATGAAACTGAGCTGCCTCGGCTCGATCAGGAGAAAGTTGAGCTACCAAATCCTGAAAACGAGCTCACGGTAGACGAAACAGAGCTGCCTCGACTCGAACAGGAGAAGGTGGAGCTACCGAATCCTGAAAACGAGCTCACCGTCGACAAAACAGAGCTGCCTCGACTCAGTCAGGAAAAGGTTGAGCTCTTGAATCCAGAAATCGAGCTCGTGATCAACGAAACAGAGGTGAAACGTCCTCAAATTGATCAAAATAAGCAGGAGAAGGAGCCATTGAATCCACAAAACAAGCTCATAATCAACGAATCAGAGCAAAATCCACCTCATATCGACCAGAAACAGGACGTGGAGCCATCAAATCCACGGAACGAGCTCGTGATCAACGAACCAGAGAGAAATCCACCTCAATTTCAGCAGAAACTCTCATCGGAGCCGTTATGCAGAATTCTAAAGGCAAATGCAGATTACTGCGAGCTCGAAGGAGACGTGAGAGTCGATCCGAATTCCTCCACAATTTTCCTCGTTAAACCTCGTTCGACGATTCCAGCAACGAGTTCATGGATCATAGAGCCATATCCGAGAAAAGGCACCGGATTCGTGAAGAAATGGACAGTAAAAATCGCCGCCGCCGACGACAGCTCCGTCCCGAAATGCGGTGAAAGTCACTCTCAACCAGCATTGCTCTTCTCCATCGGCGGATTCAGCGGTAACCACTTCCACGACTTCGCCGACTTGCTCGTACCGCTCTTCACGTCCTCCTTCCGCTTCAAAACAGAGGTGCAATTTCTCGCCGCCGCCGACGACAACAAGCAGTGGTGGCTGGGCAAATACCGCCCCCTGCTCAACCGCCTCACCCGCCACGCCATCGTCGACATCGCCCGCGAAAAAGCCGCGCACTGCTACAAAAACCTAATCGCCGGACTCCAGTACTACGGCGAGCTGGTCGTGGACCCCGCCTCCGGCACCGAGATTCGCCAATTCCGGCAGCTCCTCCGACGGACCTACTCCCTCGACAGGGACAAGGCGATCCAGTACACAAACAAAGGAGGCGCCTCCCGTCCCCGCCTCATGATCGTCTCGAGGAAGGGGACGCGGATTCTGACGAACGAGGACCAGATCTCCAAAATGGCGCGAAAGCTAGGGTTCGAGGTGGTCTCCGCCGAGGGCAGTGTGTCGGCGAACCTGACGAAATTCGCGCAGGTGGTGAACTCGTGCGACGTGATGCTGGGGGTCCACGGCGCCGGGCTGACGAACATGGTGTTCCTGCCGGAGAAGGCGGTGCTGATCCAAATCGTGCCGCTGGGCGCCATTGACATATTCGCGAGGCTCGATTTCGGAAATCCGTCGGGGGCGATGAACCTGAGGTACCTGGAGTATCAAATCGAGACGAAGGAGAGCTCCTTGATCGAACAGTACCCGATCGACCATCCGGTGATCAGAGATCCGAAGTCCGTCCATAGGGAAGGGTGGGGGAAGCTGAGGGAGGTTTACTTGAATAACCAGAACGTCACCATTGATGTACGGAGGTTCAGAGCTACCCTATCGAAGGCGTTCAAGCTTTTGCGCCATTGATATTTTCTTTTTCTTTTTAATTTTTTTTGTATATTGTGTGAAATTTGTTGATGGAAATGTTTCGAGGAGTAGTGGTTGTGTTTCTTTATTGTTTGAATCATTCTATTCACTTTTTTTTTACCTTGATGAACCCTCAATTTGTTGCTCGATAAAGTAAATAGTTTGTGTATGAAATTTGTGCGGAAGAGAGTAAATAACACAGAGGTTACGTGGTACTGTGATTAGCAAACGGCCCGATACAAACACTCTATTCTAACCCAACGTGCACTACCTAATTTTGCATTTAACTGTTAAAAACGAGGAATTTAAAATATGAACTGATCATCATACATTATATGACGTCAAAAATAATTTTGAGTCGTTAATTTTGGCAATTAAAGGAGGTAGTTGGAAATAATCCTTTCGAAACAAACACCAAAATTTCAGTCGTGCAAACCAAACACAGCGTAAGGGATTTGATGAATTTATACCACCCCTAAAATATTATATTAACTATATTCGTAGCGCACCTACACAATTAACAGAATAATCTAATGCACGAGTCAAATTTTAGAAAGCAATATGGCAACTAACTTCGGAATCAATAATTTAACTAAAAATAAGTTTACGAAAATAATTAGTGAGTTATGTGCACGTCTTCTACGGAGTACTATTCATACGTAATACTCCGGAATTTAAATTTGGCACCTTGGTTTTGGAGTAAAAGATGTACGATCCAATTCTCGTCAAGAGCTTCAGCCGCTACGATCGGAGGCGATTTGGGTGTTTGGCTCTCCTCTTCTCCTTCATTCTCTCTCTAACCATTTGCTCCACTTTCAAGCCTAGTCTGCATCCTTTGACACTCAGTACGTCTCTCTCTCTCTCTCTCTATCGAGATTTTGCAGTTCTAGAGAGAGAAAATGAACTGATCGAGCTAACTTACTTGCTCATGTCATGTGTGTTTTCTCTCAGTTGGTGATGCGGTGAGTTTGCATCTCTCGATATCTGCGATTGAAGAAATGCGCACAGATGATGCTGTTATTGTCAACAGTTCTGCTATAGGTGTGTTGATTTTGTTTAATTTTTTAATTTTTTTTTTGGTTACTGCGATTCTCATAAGGCGTGTTCTTCGTTTCAGTCTCGGATTCTGCTCAGAGCGTGCTTGTTAGGAACGAAACAGAGCTGCCTCGGCTCGATCGTAAGGGATCGGAGGCGGATCGCACACAGATTGATCGGAATATGCAGGATATTGAGCCATTGAATCGACGAAACGAGCTCGTGAGCAACGGATCGGAAGGAAATCCACCTCAATTTCAGGAGAAACTATCGTCGGAGGAGCCGTTGTGCAGAGTTCTGAAGTCGAATGCAGATTACTGCGAGATTCAAGGAGACGTGAGAGTCGATCCGAATTCCTCCACAATATTCCTCGTCAGGCCTCGTTTGACGACTCCGGCGACGAGGTCGTGGATCATAGAGCCGTACGCGAAAAAAGGAACCGGATTCGTGAAGAAATGGACGGTGAAATTAGTCGCCGAAGAAGACGACGGCGCCGCCCCAAAATGCGGTGAAGTTCATTCACAACCAGCGTTGCTCTTCTCCATCGGCGGATACACCGGAAACCACTTCCACGCCTTCACCGACGTCCTCGTACCGCTCTTCACAACCTCATTCCGCTACAAAACAGAGGTGCAATTCCTCGCCGCCGACAACAAGCAGCAGTGGTGGCTGGGCAAATACCGCCCCCTGCTCAACCGCCTCACCGGCCACGCCATCGTCGACATCGACCGCGAAAAAGCCGCGCACTGCTACAAACACCTAATCGCCGGTCTCCAGTACTACGGCGAGATGGTCGTGGACCCTGCCTCCGGCGCCGACATGAGCCAATTCCGGCAGCTACTCCGGCGGACTTACTCCCTCGGCAGAGAGAAGGCTATCCAGTACACAGAAGGCGATGCTCCTCGGCCTCGCCTCATGATCGTGTCGAGGACGAGGACGAGGACGCGGATTCTGACAAACGAGGATCAGATCTCTGAAACGGCGCGAAAGCTAGGGTTCGAGGTGGTCTCCGGCGACGGCAGCGCGTCGGGGAATCTAACGGAATTCGCGCAGGTGGTGAACTCTTGCGACGTGATGATGGGAGTCCACGGAGCGGGGCTGACGAACATGGTGTTCCTGCCGGAGAAGGCCGTGCTGATCCAAATTCTGCCGCTGGGCGGCATTGAAGGGTTCGCGAGGCTCGACTTCGGAAATCCTGCGGCGGAAGGGATGAATCTGAGGTACTTGGAGTATCAGATAGAGGCGAAGGAGAGCTCGTTGATCGAACGGTATCCGATCGATCATCCGATTATTACAGATCCGATGTCCGTCCAGAGGGAAGGATGGACAAAGTTTGCAGAGGTTTACTTGCGTAATCAGAACGTCACCATTGATGTAGGGAGGTTTAGAGCTACTCTGACGAAGGCGCTCGAGCTTTTGCGTAGTTGAAGATTATATTATTTCTATCTTTCTTTTTAAGCCCCAAAATAAGTATACGTACTGCACTAAAAATGTTTTTTCATCAATCAATACTTGTTATAAATAGGTGGCTTGAGAGTTAAACAGAGTGATAGAAACATGGAAATCGAGTAACGACAGCATTTGGAGGATCAAGACGATGAAGTTGAGATACGAGTCGTTGAAGAGCCAAGCCTCGCAAAGCGAAGAACGAAGAACGATGGTTCTTACCTGATCGTAAGAAGTTATAGGAGTTTCACGTTCTCTTCAACGCGACTACTAGTAAGGTAACGTATTATTGAGTCCAAATTTTGCGGCGATATCGTGCCGAAAAAATATCGGAAATACCGAATTTTGCGGTATACCGCATTTACGGTACGGTATTTATGCCGTCACGAACAAGTTCAATACGGCACCGGTATCCAAAAGTGAAATACCGATACCGCACAATACCGCATAATACCGGTACCGATATAATTCCGATGCCGCAATAATACCGTAGATATTGACATTTTGCCGATATTTTATATATTTTTATTTTTAATATTTCTTATATTCGAATAAATTTAAATTTTAGATACAACCTTTATAAATTTGTATAACTAAGTCAAATTCGATATATTGAAAATTAAGAACTATTGATTATGAAATTAAAATTTGTAAAACTAATGAACTGTTGAATTTTAGATACAACCTTAACAAATCTGTAAAATTAATAATTTCCGATTATGCTTAATGCTAATGTTTGTAAGATTAAAAATTATACTCCCTCCGTCCTCCATTTAGTGACGGAGGGAGTTTGGGCACGCGTTTTTTCGCATTTTATGGTATAATAATAAATTAATGTGTTAAAGTGTTAAAGTGGAATAATTGTGGGTCCATTTGAATTGTTTAATAGTATTAAAATGTTAAAATAATAAAAAGTAGATGTATAAAGTGTTAAAGTGTTAAAGTGATTGTGGGGTCTACGTCCAAAAATGGAAATTGTCAGTAAATGGAGGACGTCCCAATATAGTATTAACGTCACTAAATGGAGGACGGAGGGAGTAATTGATTTGGTAAATATCTTAAGAATAAACACTTTATTATAGCAAAGCATTTATATATGAATTAAAAAGATAATTGTATCCAACTAAGTGTTCTCAAATATTTGGCATAACTACGTTAATCTCGATTTTCGACATATTGAGAATTAATTAATGAACTATGTATGACTCTATGAAATTCAAAATAATTTACGGTCACGCTTAATGCTAATATTTGTAAAATAAAAATTATAAATAATTTAGTATAATTTGGTAAATATTTTAATAATAAACTCTTATATTTCTAACAAAGCATATATGAACAAACATGATACATAATTGTATCTAAATAAGTGTTCTCAAAGATTTGGCATAACTACGTTAATTTCGATTCTCGGCATATTGAGAATTAATGAACTATGACTCTATGAAATTCGAAATGATTTACAGTCACGCTTAATGTTAATGTTTATAAATTTAAAAATTATAAATGATTTAGTATAATTTGGTAAATATCTTAAGAATAAATTCTCTATTTCTAAGTTCTAACAAAGTATACATGAATAAACATGATAATTGTTTCTAAATAAGTGTTCTCAAAGATTTGGCAAAACTACGCTAATCTCGAATTTCGACATATTGAGAATTAATGAACTATGACTATGACTCTATGAAATGAATTATGACACAAAACTTTGCAAGTGTAATTGCAAAAATTCCAAACTGAAGCAAAGAGTGTGACTTCATTATTCAAGATCAAGACTTTCTCTAGCTAATTATTCAATTTTCTTGGACATGTATTGACTTTCTCTAGCTAATTGTTCCATTTTGTTTTGTTATTTTGTGTTTGGATTTTGGGCAAGCTGCTGCCGTGTTTATTTATTTTTGTTGAATTATGTATTCATGTTATTTGTTCATGCCTTTAAGTTCTTCATTTTGTGTTAAGGGTTTTTAGTTTTGCATTTTATTAGTATTTTTAATTATTTATTAGAAAATTCGGTATTTTTGATCAATACTGCGGTATTATCGGTACTGCGGTATTATCGCGGTTGCGGTATCGGCATCCGTATTCTTTTTCATCAATACCGAGTTTTCGGTATACCGAATATCGATATACCGGTACTTGCGGTATCGGTATCGAAAATGCGTTACCGGTCAATATCAATATCAATATCGGCTAAAAGTCACGGTATCCCGTACCGGACCACCTCTAGTCCAACTACATCACAAACAATAATAAAAAAGAACAATATAAAATCAGGCGGGAAAATAACAGATGTATAAAATTCAAAAATCAGTTAAGAACGCAGAAGGTCGAGCGCCTGCGTCAAAGTAGCTCTAAACCTCCGTACATCAATGGTGACGTTCTGATTACGCAAGTACACCTCAAAGAGCGTCTTCCACCCTTGCTTCGTCACCGACTTCGGATCCCTAATAACCGGATCGTCGATCGGATACCGTTCGATCAACGAGCTCTCCTTCGCCTCGATCTTATACTCCAAGTACCTCAGGTTCATCCCGATCGAAGGATTCCCGTAGTAAAGCCTCCCAAAGTAACTGATGTCGCCCAGCGGCAGTATTTGGATCAGCACCGCCTTCTCCGGCAGGAACACCATGTTCGTCAGCCCCGCTCAGTGGACTCCCATCATCACGTCGCACGAGTTCACCACCTGCGCGAATTCCGCCAGATTCGCGGACGTTCTTCCCTCGGCGTAGACCACCTCGAACCCTAGCTTTCGCGCCGTTTCCGAGATCTGGTCCTCGTTTGTCAGGATCCGCCTCTCCTTCCTCGACACAATCATGAGGCGAGGGCGGAGACCGCCGCCGGCCTCCCCTGTGTACTGGATCGCCTTGTCTCTGCTGAGGGAGTAAGTTCGCCGGAGAAGCTGGCGGAATTGGTGCAAGCCGACGCCGGAGGAAGGATCTACGACTAGCTCGCTGTGGAATTGGAGGCCGGCGATTAGGTGCTTGTAGCAGTGAGTGATTTTTTGGCTGTCGATGTCGAGGATGGCGTGGCGGCTGAGGCGGTCGAGCAGGAGTTTGTATTTGAGTGGCCACCACCGCTTCCGCTCGTAATCGGCGGCGAGGAATTGCACATCTGTATTGAAGGGGAATGAAGTCGCGAAGAGAGGTACTAGTACGTCGGCGAAGTCGTGGAAGTGGTTTCCGGTGTATCCGCCGATGGAGAAGAGCACCGCTGGTATATAGTGAACGTTACTGCATTTCGGAACGGAGATGTCGTCGTCGGCGGCTAATTTAACGGTCCATTTCTTCACCCATCCGGTATTTTTCCTCGGGTATGGCTCTATGATCCATGAACTCGTGGCGTTCGTCTCTGTAATCGTCGAACGAGGTTCGACGAGGAAGATTGTCGACGAATTCGGATCCACTCTCACGTCTCCTTTAAGCTCGCAGTAATCTGCATCGTTCCCCTTTTGAACTCTGCACAACGGCTCCGGTGAGAGTTTCTGATCAATTCGAGAGCGATTCGCCTTCAATTCGTTGAGCATGAGCTCGTTTCGTGGATTCAATGGCCCCGTACACTGCAATTTCTGATCAATTTGAGAGTGATTCGCCTTCGATTTGTTGAGCATGAGCTCGTTCCGCGGATTCAATGGCTCCGTAAACTGCAATCTCTGATCTATGTGAGAGCGATTCGCCTTCGATTCATTGATCATGAGCTCACTTCGTTGATCGATCAACAGCTCGACTCTTCTCCGATCGAGTCGAGGCAGCTCTGTTTCATTCAGCACAACCTTATAACAGAGCAATACCAACAGAGACAGAAAAAAAAATAAAAAATAAAAAATTACCGCACCTTCTTTATCAGAACTACGGTTGATAACGGCGGCAGAGATGGAGAGACGCAAGCTCGCATCCTCACCAACTGAGAAACACAGGAGCCACTTTGCTCTCAGTTTCTCTCTCTAAAACTGCAAAATCAATAGAGACAAAGAGAGAGAGAGGCGTACCGAGTGGTAAACGATGCAAGCTAGTTTTGAGAGTGGTAATTAACGAGAGAATGAAGGCGAATCCGATAGCGAAAAGTCCGAACGGTCTTCGGCCGCCGCGCCTGAACCGGAAGCTCTTCGCCGGCATCTTCTACTTGAAAGTGAAGGTGCTCAACTCTTCTTCCATAAACGATGTTTTGACAATGCTACTAATTACCACTATTGTCTCTTTAAATAATTATAAATAGGTGTAGAAATAGCAGACGGGACCAGCAAATTTTCCGTGCTCTGCATTTCAATTGTTGATTTATAAGTATATATTTAGGAAGTGATTTTATGATCTGAGTTTTATTGAATGTGGGAGTTGAGAAAGGATTTTCAGACATTTCAATGCCAATTTAGAGCTAATTAATTAATTAATTCCCCCTTTGATATGTGTTCTGATTTGGAAAGGATAATTTCAAGTTTCAACCACAGACATAAAATTGATTTACAAGTTCATTTAGTGCTTTCGATTTCAAACGATTTATTTACCTACCGATGCAATAGAGGTCGACCTACATAGTACAAGTAAACTATTTCTAAGCCGTGTAATAACAATATAATGGGTGATCCTTTTGTCTTCTTAGAGCTATAAATCTATAATTCGAGTAAATACACTTCATTCTTTTTTACGGATATCGAAAATTTGTGTATAATTGGTGTGCATTGTCATGGTTAAGTTAATCCTTGATCCTGTCTCTAACTTATGTAAGAAGAGCTATAAATCTATAATTCGAGTAAATACGCTTCATTCTTTTTTACGGATATCGAAAATTTGTGTATAATTAGTGTGCATTGTCATGGTTAAGTTAATCCTTGATCCTGTCTCTAACTTATGTAAGTTAGTTTAATGATTTGTTATCTCACGAGAATCAGTGAAATTGACTTTTGTAAATTGGGACGAATCGAGTGCTATCTTTCATAAACGATATCTTTCATAAACGATGCTCGAACAAGGCCCAATATTGGATACGGGCTATGAACTAAGCCCATTAGTATGAATTTGGGGGACGAAGAAGGTCGAGGGCCTTGGTCAAAATAGGTCTAAACCTCCGTACATCAATGGTGATATTCTGATTACGCAAGTACACCTCAAAGAGCGTATTCCACCCCTGCCTCGTCGCCGATTTCGGATCTCTAATGATCGGATGATCGATCGGATACTGTTGGATCAAAGAGCTCTCGTTCGCCGCGATCTGGTACTCCAAGTACCTCAGATTCATCCCAATCGAAGGATTCCCGTAGTAAAGCTTCCCAAAGTAATCAATGCCGCCCAGCGGCAGTATCTGGATCAGCACCGCCTTCTCCGGCAGGAACACCATGTTCGTCAGCCCGGCGCCGTGGACTCCCAGCATCACGTCGCACGAGTTCACCACCTGCGCGAATTCCGCCAGATTCGCGGCCGTTCTTCCCTCGGCGGAGACCACCTCGAACCCTAGCTTTCGCGCCGTTTCCGAGATCTGGTCCTCGTTTGTCAGAATCCGCGTGTCCTTCCTCGACACGATCATGAGGCGAGGGCGGAGACCGCCGCCGGCCTCCCCTGTGTACTGGATCGCCTTGTCTCTGTTGAGGGAGTAAGTTCGCCGGAGAAGCTGGCGGAATTGGTGCAAGCCGACGCCGGAGGAAGGATCTACGACTAGCTCGCCGTGGATTGGAGGCCGGCGATTAGGTGCTTGTAGCAGTGAGTGATTTTTTGGCTGTCGATGTCGAGGATGGCGTGGCGACTGAGGCGGTTGAGCAGGAGTTTGTATTTGAGTGGCCACCACCTCTTCCGCTCGTAATCGGCGGCGAGGAATTGCACATCTGTATTGAAGGGGAATGAGGTCACGAAGAGAGGAACTAGTACGTCGGCGAAATTGTGGAAGTGGTTTCCGGTGAATCCGTTGATGGAGAAGAGTACCGCTGGTGTATAGTGAATATTACCGCATTTCGGAATGGAGCTGTCGTCGTCGGCGGCTAATTTAACGGTCCATTTCTTCACCCATCCGGTATTTTTCCTCGGATATGGCTCTATGATCCATGATCTTGTGGCGTTCGTCTCTGTAATCGTCGAACGAGGTTCGACGAGGAAGATTGTCGACGAATTCGGATCCACTCTCACGTCTCCTTTAAGCTCGCAGTAATCTGCATCATTCTTCTTTAGAACTCTGCACAACGGCTCCGGGGAGAGCTTCTGCTGAATTTGAGCTGGATTTCTCTCTGATTTGTTCAATCCGTGGATTCATTGAGCACAAGCATATTACGAGCAGAATCAACAGAGATAGAAAAAAAAAAAAGTTTGTAAGAAAAAATATACCGCACCTTCTTTAGCAGAACTCGCATCATCGCCAGCTGAGAAACACAGAAGGAGCCATTTTACTCTCAGATTCATTCTCTCTCTAGAGCTGCAAAATCAATAGAGGGACAGAGAGAAGACGTACCGAGTGGTGAAGGATGCCAAACAGTCATTAGAGTGGTTAGAGAGAGAATGAAGGCGAAAACGAGAGCGACGAATCCACATCGCCTTCGACCGCCGCGGCGCCTGAACCGGAAGCTCCTCGCCGGTTGCATCTTTTACATGAAAAATGAAGGTGCTCAACTCTTCCTTCCTTACTACCTTCTTTGCTTGATTACCAGTAATTACTACTATTATCTCTTCAAATTATATACCACTATAGTACAATTAACTTACTCTAATCACCTTCTTAATTCTCTTTTCAAAGAAGGCGAAGGCTGGGGTTGATTTTATGAATCTGAGTTTGATTAAATGCGGGAGTTGAGAAAGGATTTTCAGAACTTTCAATTGGAAAGGATAATCTCAACAACAGGGTTACTATTATTTAATGCTTAATCTTATGCATGGCGATCAGTTCATGTGTTAATGGAAAGAGTAATTCTATTTCTAATCCCAGTAATAAGGTGGGTATATGGCGAATTCAACTCTCTGCTTCACCAAATTGATCGCCGGCCTCAAAGCTCACCGATCTGATCTCGATCGATCTATCCCCATTCTCGACACTCTCTTTACGAAGCTTCTCCGCACCGCCCCCTAAACAGGGGAACCGTACAACACGGCCACCGCTGGCCTCGATTGCTCGTAGCTTCTAGAAGTACAACCCGGAGGTTGACGAACGAGGCCGAGGTCCTCGACCGGAGCCTAGGGTTCGACTGAGACTGAGGGATTGTGGAAGAGGAGGGGATTTGAGGTTGGTAAAAATGTGAATACGGATAATCAAGATGTTAGTCTTGATCTAGTCAGGTTTAGGCATACCCTTTTGAGGGCTCTTTGGACCTTCTTGCTTCTTGATAATTACCGTCTGTCATGTCCCAACGAAGTTGAGACGGTTCGAAATGCCTCGATTTTATGTGTATAGTTTGATTTTACGCGGGAAAAGATGGCCCAATAACCCTTCGAAACAAAAAGAGGCTATGCCGTTAAGGGAAAGAAATTGCAATTCCTATTTAAGCTATGTAGTGGGTCACTTGAATATTATCCATGTATACATACTTTAATATTTACGAGGGGAAATGATTATGCATAGTAAGAATATGTGGGAAGATACCTCCATACTTAGTATGATGACTAGATTCCGACTCTTTTCTATTCACGTGACGATATTTCAAAGTACAAATTATTGCATGTGTTTATTTGATTAAGAGATTGTGATTAAATTTTGAGACCAAATGTTTCGAGTTTAAGTCCTCCGTCGTTCGACTTTAGATGTGCAAATATTTTTGAAAACAGGACAAAAATCGCGTAATTAACTACTTTTATATAGATATCCTCATTACGGGACCGGTTTTATTTTTCCTAATTTCTAAAAATAGCCGTTACCGTTAGAACAGATATTTTTCTTTTCTCGCTCATCTTTCTCTCTCTCTCTCTCTAGAAAAAGAGAGGGGAAGTAAGAATGGTGATGTAATTAATGGTTCACACGTCCCCCCACTGTTGTTCCAGCTCTCTTTCTATGAATCCTCTACTTATAGAGTGCGAAACAGTAGCAGCTCCGGCTCCGAGAGAAGATTAGTCTCGATTTCACACAGCTTGAAGAGAAATTGTGGAAATGGAGGAGAAGCAGCTGGATTCTGTGCTGGTGCCGCTGGGATTGGCGATGTTCCTGGGCTACCACGTTTGGCTTCTCTTCACCATAATTCGAAACCCTAGAAGAACCGTCGTCGGCATCAATGCTCAGAGCCGCCATAAATGGGTCTTCTGCTTGATGGCGGTTAGTTGCTACCCTCTCTCTCTCTCTCTGTTTTAATTTCCATCAATCGCCGTTAATTTCTCGACTGTGAACTCTTAATACGAGGAATCGGAGTTTGATTTCGACGGAGGTGGAAATAGTGGATGGTTAATTGCAATTATTCCGTCCAATTTCTCTGCGTTGTTTTCTGGGATTGGGGTTTCGAATTTTGGGGAAGAAAGGGGAAAGTTAGGGATGATGGGGGAAAGTCTTGTTTTGATTCATTCTCCTCATCTTTGATTACCAGATGAAATTCCTCATCCCTTTTTTATTTTCTTCTCTGTGAATTCTTACCACCTTCATTCAAGTTAGCTTTCATCAACAGTTCCATCTCCAGCAAGAATCTGACGTTTCACATTGAATGATGTTATACGTTTATATTGCTCGGTTCGTGATTTCGAATTAGTCGTAGCTTTGGTTCGTGCATGTTCTGGATCATCGTCTTCCTCTACTCGTACTGTAAGATTTTAACTCGTTTCGTATTTCACAGGATCCTCTCAAGAACGGAGTGCTAGCAGTTCAAACGATACGCAACAACATAATGGCGTCCACGCTTCTGGCAACGACGGCCATAACACTAAGCTCACTGTTAAGCGTGTACGTAAGCAACGAGTCCAGCTCCCCAACATCGAAACTGATCTATGGGAACAAATCCTCCTTCATGACCTCCATCAAGTTCTTCGCCATATTGCTCTGCTTTCTCGTCGCTTTCCTCTGCAACGTGCAGTCTATAAGGTACTACGCCCACGTCAGTTTCCTAGCCACCGTACCGACCTCTCAAGGCAGGAAAGACGCTATCGAGTATGTAGCCAGGAACTTAAACAGAGGGAGCTTCTTCTGGTCGCTCGGATTGAGAGCCTTCTACTTGTCCTTCCCTCTCTTCCTGTGGGTGTTCGGCCCTATACCGATGATCGTATGTTGCTTCGTTATGTCGTTTATTCTCTATTTCTTGGACACTACGACAAGCTTCACTAGAGATCTGCACACCCAATCTATCAAACAGGAAACTGTTAACGAAAGTGTCGAGCCTGTGCTTATTCATAGCACATGAGCCTTTTGAAATGTAGTGTGTAACGTTGTAACAAAAACTTGAAATCTAAACACACTTTGGCAACTACAAACTTCTCGGGGCAAAAATTCGACAAACTCATTCTATCGTAACGATAAAACACTGAGCATTATAAAACATGTCTTTCAGACTAGCAAATAGAGAAAACGAAACGAGTAGCTACAATAGCGATACGAAAATTGGGTCTACCAAAAGCCAAGTTGATCGAAATATAGTGTGTCAAATATTGCATAGACTGAAAACTTATGAGTTGGATCTCGTTTCTCAGTATCGACCGATACTCCACACTCGAACAACACCGTCTGTGTAACCGCTGAAAAGGGTGCTTCCATCGGCCTTCCAGGTGAGACTGGTGCAGTAAATCACCTGCATCACGTAATGAGCATAATGTTAATTAGAATCACAACTCGAACGCAATAGCATTTGTAAGATCTACAGATGGCAGCACTCGTTGATATACTTCTCGTGTATGAAGTCCTAAACCATAAGCAAAATCAAGCTAAAGAGTTATTGATTCCCAGTAAAATCTCGAAAAGCTTGTTTGATTATTTAGAATAAGGCCGGCCATAAGAGAAAGTCTCTTGAACATAAAGATTATAATCTTTGCCATTATCAACTAATTTTCAAGCACTTAAACCAAAGTTTATAGAAGCATAGAGCATAATCACATTGCAAATAGCAAGAGTAATAACAATGAGATACAATTTTCAGCCAGAATACGAAAAAATCGAGCTCAACCAACACAACACTTACCTGAGAGAATTACAGTCTCAATCATAAACAAGAATCTAAACGCCAGCAACAATGAATGTGATAATGTATGGTTCATCACTAGCAATAGCAAATTATATAGACAATGATCGAAACACGAACGGAATGCTAATCGACGAGGCCTAATATCGCATACAAAGCACATATGACAAATAAGCTGGGAATGAAAAATGTACCTTGTTCTTTCCTGCAGCAGTTTGTCCAGCTTCATCTCTCGCCATCTCGCTCTCCTGCTTCAGGTCCACCTTGAGATCGGCAACAACACTCTTGCTCTCCAGATCCCAAATTTTGATGCTCGACTCCGTGGCAGCGCAGAGCCAGTACCTGTTAGGGCTAAAGCACAGAGCATTCACAATGGAGCCAGCCTCCAACGAGTACAGCATCTTCCCCTCCGTCAAATCCCACAGCAGAACCACACCGTCCTTCCCGGCGCTCGCGCACAGGGAGCCGTCCGGAGACACCACCACCGTGTTCACGTACCCAGAGTGGCCGCTCAGCGTCGCGCGCAGCTTGCAATTGGTAAGGTTCCACACCTTCACCGTCTTATCCCACGATCCGGAGACAACCGTGGGCTGGCCGTTGTCTGGGGAGAACCGGACGCAGGAGACCCAATCGGAGTGCGAATCGCCGTCCTGGATCGTGTACTTGCACTCGCCGAGGGTGTTCCAGAGCTTGATCGTCTTGTCGCGCGACGCCGACACGATCTGGCGGTTGTCGGCGGAGAAGGCGACGGAGAGGACGTCCTTGGTGTGCCCGACGAAGCGGCGGGCGGTCTCCCCCGTCTGCAGGTCCCAGAGGCGGAGCTCGGCGTCCCAGGAGGCGGAGAGCGCGAACTGGCCGTCGGAGGAGAGGACGACGTCCTGGATGAAGTGAGAGTGGCCGGTGAAGCGGCGGGAGGCGACGCCGTAGTTGCTGTCCTCCTTGGTGAGGTTCCAGAGGATTAGGGATTTGTCACGGGAGCCGGTGACGATGGTGTCGGAGTTGTCGATGGGGGCGGCGATGGCCGTGACCCAGTCGGAGTGGGCGCGCATAGTGCCGCGGAGGACGAGCTGTTCCTGCGCCATCGCCATGACTGCCGGCTGCTGCTGCTGCTGTGTGTGCTGGGGTTTGGCGCTTTGAGAGAGAGGCTGCCGTTGCCCTAATTGAGGCGCCTTTTTATACCTAGGTTTTTTTTTCCCCTTTTCCTTTAGGGTTTCGTTTACGCTGACGTGGCATTACATTTTTTTTTTTTCCCCCATTTTTTTATATATTAATATTAAAATAAAATACTACTACTATTATATGCTTTTCAGCTAGTATTAAATAAAGTAGAGTTAATTCGTTTATATGCTATTTTCTTGAACTATATGCTATTTTCACACTATAATTCTCGTTTTAATCCATATTAATCTCATATTATTCTTGTTAATTTTCACAAATTTGCATTTCAATACTAATTGTTCATCTATACAAATCAATAAATTTGTTTTCGATACAGTTGTAAGTGGCAAAATTAGTACGATTCGACTTATCAGAATGAGTCAATATATATAGGTTCAATCGAACTTTGGGCCTAACTAATCTATCAAAAGTGACATCTATATACTAATAGCAGCACCGGTCTGCCCTATTTAGTAAGTCTTTTATTCTCTAAATAGTACTTATATTTTTTGGTTTGAATTCTTTTTAATAACTAATTAAATGTGTACATTTATGTGACATGCCACATATTCATTTTGTATCTTTTTTCCTACTAACATTAAAGCACAATAATAATATAATAATATTACATAGATATTATTATTATCAAAATTTTATGGTATTGATGCAAGTTAAATATATATATATATATATATAAAAGAATATATTAGTTATAATATATCGATACCACGAATACATAAAAAAATTATGGTACAAAAATTTATTTATTTGAGTATTAAACAATTTATATTTAATTATACACACACATATATATAATATTATATTCTTCTTGTGAATAATCAAACAAAATCGAATTTAATTTCCTCAAATAATAATCCAAGCACTAATGAAATTGGGGTAGGATAACGTATATATTGACAGCTTAAATGAGAATTTTATTTTTATATGGAAATAAATTGAATCAGTCATTCATAATTTAAGGAATTGATTATAAACGGAATCGGTTACTCATCAAATAAAAATTGAATAATTTAGTTGTCTCATTTTATTTTATTTTTATATGGAAATGAATTGAAATCAGTCGTTCATAATTTAAGGAATTGCTTATAAATTGAATCAGTTACTCATCAAATAATAAATTGAATAATTATAGCTGCAATAATAGGGCAAATTAAACGTTCAAACCAATTACAATATTTTCTCTATAAAACTCAAATTTGATGCGAACATATTTCGATAATTTCTCTCAAAGGAGGTAGTGAGGCGTGGATTACCTTTCTTTCTACAAAAACTAAGTTGTGTTTTTCTGCAAAAGATGTGCGGAGGTCTTACATAAGCAACGGAGGGGAAATTTTGAAATTTATGAGACGGTGTAATATAGATTGTGAAAGAGACGAAGGGCAGTTTTACAAATTATTGAGATTTTTGAAATGGTAGAGGACAGTTTAATATTTTGTGGATTTCAAGTGTATTTGTTCCTTTATATTCATTTTAGTTAAAGTAGATGGATCTGTAAATTATACTTATAGTGAAAGAATTTATATTTGTAGAAAAAAATTATGTGGTTTGTGATGTAGCTTCCTTTTCCATTTCGGTGCTTTGTCACCACCAATCTCTTTGTTCTTGATTAGTTAATGTTGTATTAGTATGTTGAGGGGGCTGGAATTCAAGCTAGGAGGCACAAGCATGTTCAAATTAATCTCATAATTATTTTTTTATTATTACTTATTGCCATTGGCACATGGAATGGGTGCTTATTGTGAGTATCGATCTTTAGAGAGTTGCAAAATATCAACATTGTAGCAGCTAACAAGAAGACTTTTGTTGGCCAAACTCTTTACTATAAGCACTCGAGCTATAATATGAATATTCGGAAAACTACATAATTGATTTATTGTTGTCTACATTATAATTTTTATGTAATTAGGAATCGCCTTTTTTTAGTAATTCACGAATCCACTTAACTTGGATGAACAAATGTAATAATGAGAGAGTAAGACAAAATATTTTTTTCATATTATTAGATTTTCATTTTATCAATTAACAATATAAAATAGAATACAAAAATGTCCAAAAAATATACTCCCTCCGGACTTTTCAAGTTGTTACATTTCTTTTCGGCACGAGAATTAATGTAGAAGTGTTAAGTTTCTTAAGTGAGTTTAGTAATTGAGGAGAATAATGTATTAGGATTATAATTTAATTTTATTTTGTTAAAAAAATAAAAATAAAAACTTAAATTCTAATGATTTAAAATTTACAATTTTCAATTTATAATTAATTAATATATTTCGTTTTTTTAATTAAAAAATAAAAATTTATTTTTACAAAAAATTAGAGCCCCGTTTTATTAATATTAAAAAAAACTAAAATTTAATAATTTATTTTTTTGATTTTCAATTAATTAAATATTTATTTATTTTGCCTTTGTTTTAATTTGTAATTAAAAGAACTAAAAATTTAATCCAAAAAAATTAGGGTTCAATTAGTTCCTAATTTTTATTTTTATTTTACTAATTGTGCCATTAAATCGTTAATCTTTACCATAAAAAAGAAATGTAACAACTTGAAAGGGACGGCCCAAATAGGAAAGTGTAACAACTTGAAAAGTTCGGAGGGAGTATTTATTTGATATATTTATAATGAAAAAACATAAATTTTATGTCTATTTTATGGAACAGTTTATTACGATATTGGGGATCCTGTATATGAGTGTCAATACTGCAAAGCTATTTTTTGGTATGATGAGAGACAGAGAAAGGACTACAAGCCTCGAAACCCGACATACTCAATATGTTGTTTCAGTGGTAAAATAAAACTGCCACGTCTACTTTTTTTTTTTGGCCGGCATCCGAACAGCAAACATTTTAAGGACAACATTCGTTCTTTTAATAGTATGTTCAGTTTTACATCTTTGGGCGCAAAGGTCGAGACAAATCTAAACCAAGGTGGATCTCCGCCTATCTTTACGCTCTCTGGGCAAAATTATCATCGTATAGGTAGTTTGATGCCAAAGGTTGGTGGAATTCCAAAATTTGCACAATTATACATATACGACACTGATAATGAAGTGACCAACAGGATATTAGCTATAAGGTATACACAATATCTCATTCATTTGATCTTCTCAAATATATTAAGATTATATTCATTTTATAATTAGTGTATGCATATCCATTGCAGAGACGTGCAAGATATTGATACCATAAGGAGTGAGGTTGTGTCAACATTGATGGCAATGTTTGATGACAATAATATTTTGGTAAATTCATTTAGAATGGCTCGTGATAAGCTGCACAACTCCGAATACACGGATTTGAAGTTAAAACTTATAGGAAGGAGAGTCACAGACGAAAGAACATATAATTTGCCAACGGTTTCTGAAGTTGCTGCATTGATTGTCGGGGATTTCGATGAATCATTAGGCCAAAGGGATATATTGATAGAATCTGTAAACGGTGATCTGAAGCTGATTAGCGAGATGCATCCCTCATATTTAATTGCCTCTCCAATATCCTTTACTATTTTCGTATGGTGAAGATGGTTACAGAGATGATATACCAATTTCAGCCCCAAGTAGAAGGTCCACAAAACCTCTGAATAATGATAAAAAAGTCACCTTAGGGAGTTTTTCTCATACCGCTTGCACGAACGACACGATGAGTCATCTCACATTCTTTCTTCGAGAAGATTATTTCAACAATTTGTTGTTGATGATTATACAATGATCGAGTCTTGGAGATTGAATTATATTCGGATGAACCAAAAACAGTTAAGGTGTGATCTATATAAAGGGTTAAGCGAAGCGATTCTCAGAGGAGAAAACAATCCGGCCACGCAAGGCAAGAGGGTGATATTACCATCTAGCTTTACAGGAGGAGTAAGATATAAGATACAGAACTATCAGGACGCCATGGCAGTATGTAGATGGGCAGGTTACCCTGATTTGTTTATAACATTTACGTGTAATCCTAAATGGCCCGAGATAGTTCGGTATTTGGAAAGTCGTTCATTAAAGGCAGAAGACAGGCCGGATATAGTATGTCGAGTCTTTAAAATGAAGTTAGTGTTGGAACGGCTGCTTGAAAGCCGCCCCGACCCAGATCTTGGTTCGGTTGTGTTGAGTCGATCGTGCACATAATGTCATACAAAAGCTCGAGTACATACCTTACGATTATGGAAACGAGGAATCCGAGTCGCGTCTGATCGATCTACGGTTCTGACCTTCTAGGATGTGATCCCACACCTTGAAATCCGAGACTTGGTGGACGTCTCGAGATCACTGGAACCTCGATCTCTTCTCCTCAGACTCGGCCGACTCTCTCTCACTCGCCTAGGGTTCTGCGCCAATTCTCGTAGAGAATTCTGGTGGCTAGGTCAGAATGTGTGCTAGGGTTTTGTGTTGAGAGACTTGAGTATATATATGGTTCATAAATAAGGAGATATGATTCCTTATTTATCTCCAACCATATTAATGCCATATCCCATATTTATTCCTTTCCATAACTTACAAATCTTATTCCTTAACTAATACGCAATTAATTAGGAATTAATCTGTTCCGTTATGCAACTGTATATCCGGAATTAATTCTAACAGATAGAATTTATTCTCATATCAGTAGAAGAATAAATAACTAAATATATACCAAATATATTTAGATATGATATTTATCCCCACGAGATTTAAATAAATAAATCTTATCTTATTAGATTTAATCTTATCCATATACATGGATATAAATCCAATATATATCATATACTGGGCCTGAGTCCAATTATTGAGCCCATACTCAATAATACTGTTTAGATCGATTCCTGAGGTCTGTTTGGGCCACCCTAGGGATCGGATACCAGACAGAGTTGGGCCTTATCTAATTCGATATTTCCATGTCCACCCCTGAACATGTATCTCATTAGAACTATGACGCACTCCACTATAGTGTCATAGCTGAATCACCGCTCTGTCCCAATTATGTAGATTGGGTAGGTATTTTGTATAGTTCGACCCCCGTGTTTAAGACCTTCCATATCCGTTAACCAATTTAGAGCTATCATGACTGCTCCTAATTGTTAACATCTATTCCTCAGGTAGTACCCGTTCACTCCTCATTATTATACCTGAACTTAATCAGCATGCATGACTTGGTATAATAAACATTGTGAACTCCCTTGAGGGGATATCGTCAGCCTGCACTCACACAGGACACGGCTTATTGATAACACTTATTAGACATACTATGCATCTTCGTGTTACCCAAAGTACGACATGATTAAGATGAACTAACGAGAAGTTCATGTCTTCGTAAATCAAAGTAACATCGAAGAATACATATACATCTAATAGTTTACCAAGGTTAAGATCGAGCTAGAGCCTGAGATCCATAGCTCTTCACCTATATCACCTCTGATATAGGGTCAGTATCAGAAGAGCATCATCTCTGTTGATCCTTCAATACGTTCCACCGTACCAGCATAATTAGTGATTAGGACTCATCACTACCATTAAGCTGCAGTCAAGACCGATAGCTCAGCCCAAGCTATCTCGACTGTGAATTGTTTATATCTCATCATTATCAACGACCTTCGTGATCCTCTCCGAACTCAGATCGACACGTGGTCTAAAACATGAGATAATGGGCTTTATTCTTGCTTATACATATTCTTCCAGATAGGGATTGTTAACCGTGGACCTGTGTCGTAACCACTAAAACAACTGGTTTTGCTTTAGTTATACAACAACCCCAACAATCTCCCACTTATACTAAAGTAAAACCTTTTAGTATACCAACGCGTCTACAGGAAACCATATGACTTCATCCATGTACAATGTTAACAATCGCAATCGTTAACAACCATCATACACTTCTTCTCCCACTTATACTTAAAGATTTTACCCTTTTAGTGTATATTGCCGTGGGAGGCTCACTAAGACATGTCAGCCACGTGCTACAGTATACCTGACATGGTGCACTTAGTGAAGGAACCGTCATCGTACATTCCTCTAGTGTTTCTATTTTCTCCACGAAATCGCCTTAATTTAAGGTACTCACTATGTTGTTACCGGCATTTCCAAATCTCAGAAATTTGTTACTGCACTTAGAATTCTCCAGGGGGTGTAAGAATTCTAACAAATTGAGATTACTGCCAATTCACGAAGCTAAGCCCTGAATTATCTAGCTCCCTCTCAGCATTTCACTGCGTGAGAATCTTCAAGAAAATTCCGCTTCTTACGTGAATCCATAGTTTAAGGTCAGTGATGTCGTTTTTCTAGCTACCATTCGATTATCCGTGTCCACAAACATGATGGACTATATCCGTTACCATGCACACAGCACTAACATACATTTGGCTCCTTATGCAACACGCAGGGGTATTGCAAGCTTTGCCACAACAGTAGTCTATGAAGAGTACTTGAATAATGTTATACTATCCGACTGTAGGATATATCTAACATTACTCCTAACCTTCATTCTAAACTGTTCGGATAATCACCACTTATTGTGTCAGACAATACTTTCACACTTTCTCAAGTGCTAGTCATACTATCACACAATGTACAAGACAACCATTTCAACGTCTTTTGTAGATGAAAAATATACTATTTGTCAACACATTTCATGAACGGACTTATATGTGTTGTTCGACAAATGAATGCTTTAATCATTGAACTACACATATCAATGTGTTTGTCCCGAAGCATAGAACTGTTGAAAAAATTCTTCCCTTTTCTCAAACCACATCCATGTTCGCTCATGTATGTCCTCAACTAATATGAGCATACAACTTTTAAGTCTTTCGAGTGTTAAACTCATAGACTAATCAATGATAGGCAACCATCTCATCTAACTTATCCTTTATCAGTCAACTTGGTCTGTTCATTGTCCAAGAAACTAGATTTCTTGATGAACAATTTACAATTTTCGAGACACACCCGAAAATACTCCCACTGTGACAAGGATCCTTAAATAATCTTGTGCAGATCCTTTTGGTTATCTGTCTTGTACTTCCGGCCTTATGATGTTCCAATCCATAATTTCCTTTTATTCTTGGACGTTAATCAAGAATAAATACTTGTCTTTCCTCGAAAAATAACTACTTGTCCAACTAATTACTAAATCTATCATTTGAAATTGCGACACTTCGTGTGCAAATTATCCTTATTTCCGAACAGATTTAACCAATGAAACTTACAATTAGCATTTCCGTGGGAAGGGAAAACGCAATCTTAGCGCGAATGCTAATCAATTCATGATAAATCACAATGAAATCTATGATCAACATAAATGCTAATCACTTCATTTCAAATAAGGAAAGGAAATAGATTTAGACATATTGACGTAGTATTTTGCTAAGAGACAATTCTGAACAAGAAGTACCACATTTATCATAACACATTTTGGAATATCCTTCAAAATTCACAGTTATTACTCCCACTACGAATGATATATCAAAACAACCAGTATTAAAGAAATAAATCTTTAATACAATGTAAGAAAGTAATCATCCATTAATATGTAAAACATAAGTATCCTGCCAAAACAAGGCAACTAAATGTAGTGTAAAAGTAATAATCCAGAATCTAGTATCCAAAAACTCTAGATAAAACGTAAGATAGAAATCTCCAAGTCTGCTAGACAACTGCATCAACTGAATGTTGCTTGTCGAGCTCAAGAACTTGAAGTCGTCCTACTCGTTCCTTGTAGTCGAACCTACAAAGATTGCAACAAACCACAATTAGTATCCACTAGTTAAATCCGTCCGTGAGGACTAAACTAGTATAATTTGGTTTTTAATGTTACAAGAGTCTGACATACCTCCATCTACCTTTAACTTCTTGTTCCTCCTCTGATAAACCTTTATTATCGGAGGTTTCTCCTTCCTGGCATCACTCACTTCCTCAGTAGGCTGATCAGAGCTCAGCTCATTCATGTCGTGAACGAGACTTACAGACTCGGAATCGCCCACTTCATCAATGGATTGATCAGAGATCAGCTCATTCACATCGTGAACGAGTCCGTCATGATCAAGATCATCAATCCTTAGTGACTGGAGGTACTCATCAATGATGGACTCATTGTCCCGGGCCGTAAAATGCCGATTAACATCGACATCCCTAATAGGACGATCCCAGAACTTCCTCTCCGCCTCATAAGAAGTCCGCAATATATCAATCCTCTCCGCATCTACCACGAGTAACTCCGCAATGAGAGCTATTGGGTCCTCGTGAACGATGTGGGTCGGGACAACCGCTTCTCTGAGGGCCAGGAACCAAGTCGGGAAACATGCAAGTAGAAGCTCGCAAACAGTCTTTCCCGACATAACACCACCATAGAACACGTACATCCGTACAAGGTTTTTAAACCTCATGAGAAATCTCTTTAGGTTAGGGAAATCAGGGGAATCCTCATACCTCAAGAAACCTATCTCTTTCCGTGCCAGGAAACCGAGTAGTCGAAATCGAAAGGAGTCCGGAACACCATCGGAATAAGCTAAACGACAAATCTTCGTGCGAATAGAAACAATAGACATATCTGAAATAAATAACAAGTAAACAACTTATAAGCGCAAATAATTTATGTTATCAATGTTAGAAACCCAATAATAACATTGAACCAACAAACGAGTAGCCCGATACTATTTACAAATAGTCCACTATAGGTGAATGCTATCCATAAAATTATCGACCATGACCGCAGTCTATTTTATTTCTTATCCCATCACACGGACCATAGTGAAACAAAGAAATAATAACCCGTGCCTCAGGACCCTGCTAAATTGAGAAGTGACCTCTATAGGAGGATTCATCATTAAGCAGCTAAGCTACAACCATATTTTAATATTCCGAAAAATTAATTCTATTAAGAGTAACCCACCTGTTAAGGAGGAATTACCTTTATAAAATCATTTTTCCATATTATCAATTTTGAATTTAACCAATGAACCATAATCAGTGTCTCCTATAGGGAGGAAGACTCATTGTCAACGCGAACACTAATTATTTCATTTTAAAATCAAATTATCCTTTTGAAGTCTAAACCAATGAATTCCATAATCAGCATCTCCTATAGGGAGGAAGACTCATCGTCAACGCGAATGCTAATTATTTCATTTTTAAACCAAATATGGAGGTCCTTTAAATCAATTAACAGATAATCGATTAATTATACCGCTTAGTCTTTTTATGGGTTTGTGTGACAATCGTAGCACATAGACAATTAAGTCCTATCACATGATTTCTAAGCGCAAGTAATAAAACGTGCTCGCAATGAAATCATTAAAACGGACATGCTATGACCCCTATGCATGTTATTTCTATTACGCAAACAATGAAAAGCAACTATAACATGCAAAACATGCTAATCATACTCATCGCGTAATTTAAATCCATCCATAGCATGCATAATAATTAAAACGAAAATAAATAGGCTGCCGACCGGGAATGGAAAGCCCTATCTATTACATTTAATTAAAATAAAAACCCCGAAACAAGCTTCGGTCTTTAATCTTCGATTCTGGAAGCCTATCCCGATCTTCAAGTCCACCTTCCAAAACTAGCAAGTGCTCGAAAAATTAGGGTGCGGAAAACCCTAATTACCTAAAACGGAAAGCGATTTAATTTCGAAACGAACTAGGGTACGAAAACCCTAGCCGTCGACGATCATGCCTAGGTTTCGGAAAACCCTAGCCGTCGTCAACGTAATGGGCCGAACGTTGCAAAAACGTGCAGCCCATCGTTCGAAATTCGGCCACGCGCCGCCGCCGAGCCACGCGTGTAGCACACGCGCCGCCGCGGTGCGTGCCGGGGACCCCGTTTCGGCTCCACGACGAGCCTGACGTGGCTGGGTCCGGGCTGGGTGCGTCCGTTGCAGCCCAGCCCGAGCCACTGCTCGTCACCGTCGCCCAAACCGCCGTCGCCTTCGCCGTTAGCCGCTGCACAAAACAGCGCCGCCGCCGCGAGCCACCGCCGGTGGCTGGCATGCCACCGGTCGCTCCCACTGGCTCGCCGGCGTCCCCAGCACCACCGGAGGTGCTGGGTTCGAGCCTCAGCCGCCGTAGGGGCTTCCGGCAGCCGCGCGCGCGCTGGGTAAAACCCTAGCCGCCGCGGTGCCATCTGAACCCGCCACAGCAGCCGTCGCCGGTGGTCCCCGACCACCGGACCTCCTCCTGCCTCCGTCCGCGCCCACTGTCGCCGTCGAGCCACCTCCGGTCCGCGGTGGTTCGAGCCCAGAAGCGTGCGGGCCAAAACCCGTTGGGGTTTCGGCCGCCGCTGCTCCCACTCGCGTCCACCGCCGTCGCCGCGCCGCTGCTGGTCATCCGGCGCTGACTGGGCTCCGTCTCCGACGTCGAGCCGGGCGCTGGACCACCGGGCAGCCGTGGTTCAGGCCTACAGCAGCGCCGGCAGGCCCGAAAACCCGCTAGGGTTTTCAGCCGCCGCGCTGCACCAGCCGTCGCCGCCGTTCGCCGCCGATTCGGCCTCCGCCGCCACTCGTTCCGGCTTCGCCTGAACCCTAGGATGAACCCTAGGGTTCAGCCGCCGTGAACGACGAGGTGCAGCAGCGCCAAAACAGCCGCGAACTACGCTGCCGCCGTCGTGCGTCCGACGCGCCGCCGCCTGCGGCCGTCGTTCGTCTTTCGTCTCTTGTTCGTTCCTCGGACCTCGTTCCTCAGCAATTCTCCGATTTACAGCAATAATACAATACGAAAATCGAAAAAATACAAGAAAAACGAATCCTATTCTAATCGGCACCTTATTATCTCGCCGATTCAAAACAAACGAACAACGATAAATCGAAACGAATAAAACAACGCACATAATTCCCGGACAGCAGCATGCACACATAATCATGATTACTCGAATGCATGAACATTAAATTCGACTCAACACAGAGCCGATCCAAAAACCTCGGGCTCTGATACCAATTGTTGGAACGGCTGCTTGAAAGCCGCCCCGACCCAGATCTTGGTTCGGTTGTGTTGAGTCGATCGTGCACATAATGTCATACAAAAGCTCGAGTACATACCTTACGATTATGGAAACGAGGAATCCGAGTCGCGTCTGATCGATCTACGGTTCTGACCTTCTAGGATGTGATCCCACACCTTGAAATCCGAGACTTGGTGGACGTCTCGAGATCACTGGAACCTCGATCTCTTCTCCTCAGACTCGGCCGACTCTCTCTCACTCGCCTAGGGTTCTGCGCCAATTCTCGTAGAGAATTCTGGTGGCTAGGTCAGAATGTGTGCTAGGGTTTTGTGTTGAGAGACTTGAGTATATATATGGTTCATAAATAAGGAGATATGATTCCTTATTTATCTCCAACCATATTAATGCCATATCCCATATTTATTCCTTTCCATAACTTACAAATCTTATTCCTTAACTAATACGCAATTAATTAGGAATTAATCTGTTCCGTTATGCAACTGTATATCCGGAATTAATTCTAACAGATAGAATTTATTCTCATATCAGTAGAAGAATAAATAACTAAATATATACCAAATATATTTAGATATGATATTTATCCCCACGAGATTTAAATAAATAAATCTTATCTTATTAGATTTAATCTTATCCATATACATGGATATAAATCCAATATATATCATATACTGGGCCTGAGTCCAATTATTGAGCCCATACTCAATAATACTGTTTAGATCGATTCCTGAGGTCTGTTTGGGCCACCCTAGGGATCGGATACCAGACAGAGTTGGGCCTTATCTAATTCGATATTTCCATGTCCACCCCTGAACATGTATCTCATTAGAACTATGACGCACTCCACTATAGTGTCATAGCTGAATCACCGCTCTGTCCCAATTATGTAGATTGGGTAGGTATTTTGTATAGTTCGACCCCCGTGTTTAAGACCTTCCATATCCGTTAACCAATTTAGAGCTATCATGACTGCTCCTAATTGTTAACATCTATTCCTCAGGTAGTACCCGTTCACTCCTCATTATTATACCTGAACTTAATCAGCATGCATGACTTGGTATAATAAACATTGTGAACTCCCTTGAGGGGATATCGTCAGCCTGCACTCACACAGGACACGGCTTATTGATAACACTTATTAGACATACTATGCATCTTCGTGTTACCCAAAGTACGACATGATTAAGATGAACTAACGAGAAGTTCATGTCTTCGTAAATCAAAGTAACATCGAAGAATACATATACATCTAATAGTTTACCAAGGTTAAGATCGAGCTAGAGCCTGAGATCCATAGCTCTTCACCTATATCACCTCTGATATAGGGTCAGTATCAGAAGAGCATCATCTCTGTTGATCCTTCAATACGTTCCACCGTACCAGCATAATTAGTGATTAGGACTCATCACTACCATTAAGCTGCAGTCAAGACCGATAGCTCAGCCCAAGCTATCTCGACTGTGAATTGTTTATATCTCATCATTATCAACGACCTTCGTGATCCTCTCCGAACTCAGATCGACACGTGGTCTAAAACATGAGATAATGGGCTTTATTCTTGCTTATACATATTCTTCCAGATAGGGATTGTTAACCGTGGACCTGTGTCGTAACCACTAAAACAACTGGTTTTGCTTTAGTTATACAACAACCCCAACAGTTAGACCAGTTGATGAAAGATATCCGACAAAATAAAATATTTGGGACGGTCCGTGCAGGTACATTTAATACTTTCCTTAAATATGTATTCTATTATTCATTAAATCAAGTTGGATTTTATAAAATAATTAATAATTAATTTTATTACATGTTTGTCTTTTTAATAATGCAGCAATCTACACTATAGAGTTCCAAAAAAGGGGGCTTCCTCATGCTCATATTCTTATCTTTCTATCAACCGAGGATAAATATCCAACTGGTGAAGACATAGATTGTATCATATCGGCTGAAATACCCGACCAGACATCAGATGAGTGTTACCACAATTATGTTCGGGAATTCATGATTCATGGACCATGTGGTGCTGCTAGGAAAAATTCACCTTGTATGGATGGTGGTAAGTGCACAAAACATTTCCCGAAGAAATACACGGAAATCACAACCATTGATAAAGATGGTTATCCAAGCTATAGAAGGAGGGATAACGGTCGGACTGTTGAGAAAAGTGGTGTTTTACTAGACAATTGACATGGTGTACCCCATAACAAATAACTTTTGTTAACATATGGAGGTCATATCAATGTTGAGTGGTGCAACCAATCAAGGTCCATAAAGTACTTATTCAAGTATATAAATAAAGGCGACGACTGGGTAACACTAGCGTTTTGTCAAAGTACTGAAGATGAAGCACAAGGAAAAATTGTGGATGAGGTGTACTATGATTGCATATATATCTCACCTTGTGAAGCATCATGGAGGATATTCAGTTATGACATTCAGTACAAACATCCCTCAGTAGAGCGTTTGAGTTTTCATTTGCCAAATGAACAAATAATCATATTCTCTGAAAATGACGCACATGAGAATATTGTTAATCATTCGACTGTTGGAGATAGTATGTTCTTAGCTTGGTTTGAGGCAAATAAGAAATACCCACAAGCTCGATTGTTGACATATTCTGAGTTTCCAACTTTATTTGTTTGGAAAAAGGATATTCGAGAATGGGTTCCTAGAAAAAAAGGGATCTCTATTGGGAGAATTTTTTACATTCATCCAGGAAGTGGTGAAATCTATTATCTTAGATTGCTTTTAAATATTGTACGTGGGCCCACGTGTTTTGAAGATATAAAACGCGTACATGGTGTGCAATATGATTCTTTTCGCGATGCATGCTTTGCATACGGGCTGTTAGATGATGATAGAGAGTACAGTGATGACATTATTGAAGCAAGTCAATGGAGTTCTGCTCAGTCTCTTAGACATTTATTTGCAAATATATTTTTTGTTAAATTTATGAACAGGCCTGAAGTTGTTGGGGATAAGTGTTGGCAATATCTAGCAGATGATATTTTATACATGGAACGCAAACGTCTACGTCGCCCAGGTATTTAATACAACGCAATCTCTTAGTAGACATATATACGTCATAAATACCAATGCCCTTTCTAATGATTTCAGATCTTCAATTAAGTGAAGAACAAATAAAGAATGACGCCTTGACTGAGATAGAAAAGATATTATTGAAGTGCGGTCATAGTCTTCGTGAGTTCAGAGAAATGCCGTATCCAGATGCTGAGTATTTATGCAAGACGCTTAATAGTTTGATAAATGATGAGTTAAGCTATGATCGGTCTGAAATCGAGATAGAACATGCTTCATTGCTTAGAGATCTCACATCAGAACAACGTCATGTGTACCACAAGATAATTGAAAAAACACAATCCGATTTAGGAGGTGTTTTTTTCGTGTACGGTTATGACGGGACTGGAAAAACATTTGTTTGGAAAACATTGTCTGCTGCAATAAGATCAAAATGAGACATTGTACTCAATGTAGCCTCAAGTGGCATAACATCTTTGTTGTTACCCGGTGGAAGGACTGCACACTCCCGTTTTTGCTATTCCAGTCCAACCAAATGAAGACACAATGTGTAGTATCAAACAAGGAAGCCCGCTTGCAGAACTACTCATTAGATGTAAGCTCATAATTTGGGATGAAGCGCCGATGATGCATAAACATTGTTTTGAAGCTCTTGATAGAACTTTAAGAGACATCATGCTGTTCAAAAACTCTCTGGCTATTGTTTACCATTTGGAGGTAAAACAATAGTGTTTGGAGGCGATTTCAGACAAATTTTGCCCGTCATAGCCGCTGGAAGCAGACAAGATATAGTCAATGCAAGTATCAATGCTTCGTACATTTGAAAAGATGTTCAGGTCTTGAGGCTAACAAAAAATATGAGGTTGCATAACATGGACTCTTCACTTGAAGCTACGGAATCGCAAGAGTTTTCTAATTGGGTTGCAGCCATAGGCGACGGTGTTCTTGGGGGCTCAAATGACGGTCATGCAGAAATTGTCATACCGGATGATATTCATTTGAAATATTCAATAGATCCGATTGAAACAATTGTCAAAAGTACGTACCCTTCATCTATAGATTCTCCAGAAGATTTGTCTTACCTTGATGAGAGGGCGATACTTGCACCAACGCTTGATGTAGTTGAGATGGTAAATCGTTACATGATTTCATTGAATAAGTCTGAAAGCAGAGAATATTTAAGCTCGGACAAAATATGCAGCTCGGATGGAATTCTTGATGTTATGAACGATGTACACACGCCTGAATATTTGAATCCTTTGAAGTGTTCGGGGTTGCCTAACCACATGTTGAATTTAAAGGTCGGAACTCCGATTATGTTGTTAAGGGACATTGACCATTCTTTTGGATTGTGCAATGGCACACGTTTGATTCTCACAAAACTTGGTAACCATGTTCTAGAGGCTAAGATATTGGCAGGATGTAATGCTGGTCAGAAGGAATTGATTCCTAGAATGTCATTAACTCCCACCGATCTATGTCTTCCTTTCAAGTTTCAACGAAGACAATTTCCTATAATTGTTTCGTATGCCATGACGATCAACAAGAGTCAAGGACAGTCACTATCACATGTTGGACTTTTTCTCAAGAAACTGGTCTTCTCACATGGCCAACTTTATGTTGCCGTTTCACGAGTACGTAGACGGAGTGGTTTGAAAATATTGATATGCGACAAAGATAATAAAGCCAGCCCATATACCACGAATGTCGTGTATAAGGAATTGTTTCATAATTTGTAGATTTATAAATTAGTAATGAAATTTTAATATTTTTCCGACTAATCTTATTATATTTCGTATTACAATTTTGATCATTTTCATACATTTCATAACACATTACTTTAATTTAAGCATTATAAATTTCAATAAACATTGATACATACTCTAAAAAGAGATATAAAATCTATTTATTTACAACTCAAAGATAATAATGTACCAATGCAGATATATAACATTTTATTTTATAAAAATAATAACATACCCAGTATAGCTTACCCCGTGCATCGCACGGGTGTGACACTAGTAAAAGGAATAATGAATTCGGCCGATAAATTTTCAAGTTGACAGAACACGAGATGAGAATGAACAATTTTATTTATTTTTTCGTAAATTTATCACATTGATTAACATAATACTACCTCCATCTCACTAAATTAGCCTCATTTGTTTTATTGACTTTTTCGGCAAGCGTTTCCACCGAAACCTAGTACGAGTTTTAAAATATAATTTCGAAGTATTTTTTTGTTTACGGGATACTATGAGTGTCGATGTATCCCGTAAACGAAAAAATACTTCGAAATTATATTTTAAAACTCGTACTAGGTTTCGGTGGAAACACGTGTCGAAAAAGTCAATAAAACAAATGGGGCTAATTTAGTGAGATGGAGGTAGTACTACTTAAGTTTTACATAATGCATACATCAAAAGCTAAATAATAATAATATAAAATCTCATAAATAATAATGTAAATAATACTAGTGAACTATTACCTTCGTTTCTTCCTATTAATATTATATTCCGTAATTTATTTTTTTAGCCCCAAAAAACAATTAGCAAGGGATCTCGCGGGAAGTATTCAACGCACTAGTTTTCAAAATTAACTTCGCGGTTCAGGGGTTTAGGACAACGAGCCTCGCTCGCTCACGGACCAATAAAAATCAAACGTCGTGCCACGTGGCAATATTTTACTGGTCTTTCAAATGGAATTACTCACAGACCTAGCACCACAATTACCAGTGAAAACATTTATACATAAAATCCCCTTTCTTCTCTACATTCAACTTTCCCTCGATCCATTTCTTCAGCAGCTCAGCTCACTCGAGATATTTATTTATTTATTTAATAAATAAATAAGAAATTGCCGTTGAAAAAATTAATCGTGAGAGCAAGAAATGGGCATAAATAATCTTCTGAAATTCATGAAGCCCTATGTTGAATCCGTCCACATCAAGAAATATGCTGGGAAACGGGTATTTGGGTGTTTAATTTCAATCTACTGATCTTTCATTTCTGCATTTTTGATAATAATAGTTTATAATCAATCAGAAATTTATGAACTTTGTTTACTTTTGGTTGACGATGCAGGTGGGCATTGATGCTTATTCATGGCTTCACAAAGGAGGTAGCTTTGTAGCTTATGTAGTGTTTCCATTTTGTGTTAGGGGCCAATTTGTTTATTTTTGAATGTGGGATTACTATTTCCTTTATGGGTTTGGAATGAGTGATGAATTTGGGGGATATTGTAGCGTATTCGTGCAGTATGGAGCTATCTCTGGATATGGAAGGGGATAAGAAGTACCAGTTCTTGCAGTACTTTATGCATCGGATTGGTATGCTTCGACACTACAAGATTACTCCGGTCGTTGTTTTTGATGGGGGGAGCATCCCGTCTAAGGCTGCTACTGAAGATGAGAGGCACAAGTATGTATAATGAATCTGCTCATGATTGCAAGAATTTCTTGAATGCACTTGATTGAGTAGTGAAGTTTTATCTCTTTCTCAATTTGGTTGATTTAGGAGAAGGAAGTGTAATCGGGATATGGCTATGGAAAAGCTGAGCGAGGGAGATGCTAATGCAGCCTCCGAGCTTTTCCAGGTACTAATACATTTACATGTCCTGCAAGATGTAGCATTCGAATTGCCCTCTTAACATTCAAGCTTATGAACTGTCACTATTAGGTTTCCCGATTATTTTCTTGGACATAATCGGGATAGAGCAAAATGCTTTCTGCATTTGGAATTGATTTATGTGGCTAATTTTTATGAACCTGTAGCAATGCCACAAGTTTAAGAAACATTAGGATTTTATTGTTTGTGTATGGCTTTCTAGCTAGATGTTGGACGCTCTCTAGCTTCCGTTTCTTTTTTGTTTGAAGGACGTAATCTCTCATTTACAGTCTTTTGATGTTCCTACATGGTTCAGACTGGTGTAGGATCTTTAGTCTTCCAATAGTTTGATAAAATGTCGATCTCCTTACTATGGTTTCTCATCTGTATAAGAGATGTTTAAAGCATAAGTTCCCACGTTATCTAGCTTGGATAACACAGCATTTGGGCCAGAGAAAATCGAGCAAGTTAATTATTTCACCCTTCGGTGGCTTCTTTTGTCTGCATGAGGCGTATGCTTATTTTCGTGTGCAAATTGTATAACAAATTGAAGGCTCCATTCTCACATCACTCAAATTCATATGCAGAAAGCTGTGAGCATAACCCCTCAGATTGCTCACCAATTGATCCAGGTACATTTGAATCGATTGTAATTTGCAACGAAACTCTATGTTTATACCAAATGTTGTTTTTGGATCTACGGGTAGAATGATCTTCAAAGTCATCTATGCATAGTCACAAACAAGACCTTAACTTACGTGCTACAACCGATGTTTTCAATTTTCAGATTTTAAGATCAGAGAATATTGAATTTGTTGTAGCTCCGTACGAGGCAGATGCACAATTGGCATATCTTTCAGGTCTTGCACCTGAAAAGGGCGGCATTGTAGCAATAATTTCAGAGGACAGCGATTTACTAGCATATGGTTGCCCAGCTGTACGTTAGTGATATCGAAATTATACTCTTCGTTCTTGACTTTTGAGAGCTCCGTGCTCAGTTTGTGATCTCAATCTTCTTCCACGGAACTCGCAGGTAGTGTTCAAGATGGACAAATATGGCAATGGTGAAGAGATAATCTTAAAGAGGGTTCTTAACGTTGCTGGTTGTACGCCATCCTTCATGAATTTCGATAGAGAATTATTCACAGGTAGTATTTCACAGACAAAGCGAAACTCGAAAAGAAAATTGGTTTCGGATCAGGGCTCTTCAGAGCATCCATTCAATACTCTAAATGGTTTTGTTTTTCAAATTTTCAGGTATGTGTGTATTGGCTGGTTGTGATTTCCTTCCATCTGTGCCTGGAATCGGAATTGTCAAAGCTTACAACTTGATCGTCAAGTATCGAAACATAGACCGTGTAAGAAACATCTATCCTCAACAGCTCAGGATAACTATTTCTTATCAAATTCTGCTTGAATCAATCAATTTAAGGCACACGGTCTGCGTGAAGAACTGTAAACGATAAATGCTATCTTCCACGCTTCGTTTTATGAAGCGTGCTCTTGTTTATTGATATCTGAATCTATCTTAGAATGCAACAGTGAATTGTTTGTTATGTTCTCAAGTGGCTGATCATAACCGTTTTACAGTAAGTATCGAAGAAATGATGATAGAACCGATACATGTTTCGAATTTTTGCAGATTCTTTCAGTGCTGAAGTTAAAAAAGGGGAAAGTAGTGCCTGAAGATTATTCAGCAGCTTTCAAACAAGCAATGGCAGTCTTCCAACATGCTCGAGTGTATGATACAGAAAACGTCGACTAGTCATTCTCGTTTCCCTTTTCTCTTTTTCATCATGTTTAACGTTCTTGGCAGTTATGATGCAGCTTCGAAGAAACTCAGACCTCTCAATCCTCTTACACCAGAGCTTTTGCAGGGTCAAGATGGGGACCTCGATTTCTTGGGGCCGTATCCTTTCCTCGTTTCATAACTTTGAGTGAAATCTGCTGTGGAAAATTCATTTCGCTCCTGTTTCATTTTCGTTTCCTTCACTCCAGATAGAGACTTGCCCCCATCCATAGCAGTAGCAATTGCTGAAGGCAACCTGGATCCTTGTACAATGGAGGCGTTCGATCACTTCCCTCAACCTGGATACAAGCGTAAGCACAGTCTCAACTTCCCAGATTCTTCAAGCCAACTCTCGACTCGAGAAGATTCTAGATCGATGCAAGAGGGATGCTTCGCTGTAGTGTCTTGCCACAAAACTATCAAGAAGAGAATCAGAGGTCAGTCATCAAAGTATAGCTGATACACATTCTTGTTTTCTTCAGGAAACGGTATTCTCATCTCGAAAAATGTTAAAGATGAAATGACTAATAGTTTCATCGATCTTGTAGGTGATATGCCACTCGATGTGATGAAAAGTTCAGATGAAGGGAAGCAAAGGACAGCGATGAAGGAGGAAGTTCTGTGCAAGAGTGAAACTTTAGCCCTCAAAAAGCTCGGTCTCCCTTCAAGAAACGAAGCCGTAGATACAGAACAAGCTTCTCTTAAATTCACTCCAAACATTCCATGCAACAATCCCTTCAAGAAACGGAAGAAAGACGATGAAGCACAGCCGGATCAGACACTAGCTACCGAGGAACAAGCTTCTGAAGTAATCGAGGTTGAGAAGTCGGAATTCTTGTCATCAACTCAGATATCAGAAGAAAGCATAGATTCTAAACCAAAAGGCAATAGAATAGATGAGAATTTATCAAAACAAAGTGCTAGTAGCCATGTAACTCCTAAAAAATGGAGCATACTAAATTTCTTCTCTCGAGTGTAATTCTTTTCCCATTTAATTTTATACGATTTGTTCACTTTTGCTTGTTGTAGAATGAAACAGAAGGAGTATTAGTCTGTGCTTACCGGAATAAGAACAAGCTGTGCCATACCGGAAGAGTGATTCGATTCAACATCTCTTTCATTTGAAACAAAATCAACATTTGCTACAAAATGTAGTAGTTACAACTTACAATGTTGATACACGATACAATAAACCTACACAAGAACTAAATTTGGAATGAAAAAAGTATTCAAGAACTTAAACCTACTTGAGATGTTAGGGAGATGACAAGTTCGGCTATCTGAGCAGATGCATTCGTTTTTGCAGCTCGAAAAGCCCTCTCGGACATCTCTTTCGTCAGATTGTCGTCATCTGCAAGAAATCACATTGTCATGGCAGGTTGGCAAGGAGAAGGATCCAAATAGTTTCAAACAAACAGTTACTGGCATCAGCCATTGAACACCTTCGAACAAGTTCTCATTTTAGTCGAAAAAAGGGCTTACTAAACAAAACTCGTACCAATAATTTCCCGGATTGTATTTCTAAGGGTTAACGAGTCCAGTTCGTCTTCCATTATAACCCTCGAACCAGCTACATCCGCCATGAGCCGAGCATTCTTCAATTGGTGTCCCTCAGCAGCGTGTGGAGATGGTATCTGCAAGCATCCGAGAAAAGGCAACAACCATCAACTAAAAGCAAATCACAACGGAAGGGAAAACGAAAAAGTTCATCAACATAGATAGAACATCTCCCCTTCAGGCAAGGAATGCTACTATAATTGTTTCGTACATAAAGGTTGAGAAATCGATACCAAGACAGAAGGTTTTCCGGTAGCTAAGATCTCATAGCAGGTCATCGCCCCGGCCCTCGAAACGACAAGATCAGCAGCAGCATATGCCAAATCCACAGAGTGCAAGAATCTGCATAACATTTCACCAGAATATGTTCAGACGAAACAACGTTAACAATCATCAATCAACAGATAACTGTGAATGTAAGAACAGAGCAATGAAAAAGGATCGAAGGAGAGGAAACTCACGGCGAAAGGAGTAGCCGGGGATGAGTTCGTACGAGGCCGTCGATCTCTCGAAACGCCGTCGTTCCGGTCTGCCAAATGATGAACAGTTGTTCATTTTCCGACAGCAGCTGCCAGTAAGCATTGGACAGAGCAATGTTGATGGCTTTGGCTCCCAGCGAACCTCCGAGGACGACGAGCACCACCGGCTTCTCCGCCTCCGCCGCAGGGAAGAAATGCCGCCGCGCGGCGGCCTTGGAGGCGGCGTTCTTCGTCAGCGACGACCTCACCGGATTCCCACAGACGACGCACTTCTCCCTCTGCCAGAAACACTCGACGCTCGAATCGAAGGCGACGCAGACTCTGTCGGCGAGTAGGGAAAGGGCCGAATTCGCGATTCCGGGGACGGAGTTCTGCTCCTGTATGAGGAGCCTGACGCCTCTAATGGCGGCGGCGAGGCACGTCGGGAACGAGACGAAGCCACCGGTGCCGACGACGATGTGGGGGTCGAATTCGCGCAGGATTTCGAGATTTCTGCGAATCGAGCTCGTGAGGAACAAGGGGAGGACGAAGAGGTTGTGGAGAGAGACGAAGGGGCGGGCGAGAGGTGCGGCGGGGGCGGCGGTGAAGGCGAATCCGGCGGAGGGGACAGCTTTAGCCTCCATTCCAGTGGAAGTCCCGACGAAAAGGACCTGGGCATTAGGGTTCAAGTTCTTGAGCTGTTCAGCTATGGCGATGGCGGGGTAAATGTGGCCGCCCGTGCCGCCGCCGGCGAAAATTACTCGGAGGTTTTGGGGGGTAGTGTTAGAGAGTGGTCCTAGGTGGGCGGAGGAGGATAGGTGGGATTGGGCAGGAGATGTGGAGTGATTGAGAGATGAGAAGGAGAGGAGAGCAGACATTGTTGTAGCTTCCGTTCATCCCTTTCATTAATCTTATCGGCGTTGTATTTTAGAATCTACCAACTCAGTCAATCTCCGGCGACTCAACACGCCGGAGTTTCCATATATTGTTCTAACGGTTCTCTCATTGTTTTTGCACAAATACCACTAAAGTTTTGAATAATTACAAACCAAACACCTAGTGCTTTATGTGTCTCAATATCGGGTCGAGCCAACAGGCCCAACACCCTACTAATTCGATTAAGGTTTACCTCTTCTATGCACTAGGCGACACTCATCTTGTTCGATTAAAGCTTTATTAGCCTAATCAACAAACTATAGACATAGACTATTTGGTAACTTATTAAGCTAGACTCATGGCTAAATATAATTGGATCGAACGCATTTCAACAATTACGGATACAGTGTGATATAATGTTTCAAATTATGAAATTTTACGATTGATTATATCATAGGTAAAATTACAAAGAAAATGCATTTGTCTATGCATATAATATACCAGGCCAAAAGGAGTAAAAATTGTGCATATTAAGGTTTTAATCCGCCTAGACCCCGTTTAGGCTGTCCCGTCAATCGCCTAGACGTATCATTACCAAAAAAATGAGTTGAGAGCTGGAAATCTTGCAACATTCTTTACGTTATGAAAAGTAGAAACGAGTTGGGAGAGACATGAACATGCAATTAACATGCAGTGAGGATTAGGGAAATACACTAGTATACAAATCCCATTCTAAACGGGAGCCAATTAATTAAAATCAAAACAAAATAGAAAAAACTCAGATCATCCACCGCAACCACCGCAGGCGGCGGCGCAGCCGCTTCCTCCATAAATATCGACGGTGCCGGCGTCGTTTTCTTTGTGTTGACTACCTTGTGCACATTTCCATATGATCATAGACATCATTGAAACAGACGCCAAAATCACCCAAATTACTGAAAATATGGCTTCCACATCATCTTCACCGATATATCCTCTCAAGTTTCTCACCATCTCTCTCTCTCTCTCTCTCTCTCTGCGTGTAGTGTGAAATAAAAGTTGGTTTCCCAGTTGATGAGTGTAAGAAATAAGAATAGAATCGAAGTTAGATTCGGGGCGAATAATTAATAGTATAAGTCGTTGACTCTACACCTCCTCCAAAGGCCAATATCACTACCTTTTTTTTTATGTTCTTTCTTTTTTTTTTCCCTCAACATTGATAATTTATTCTTTAATTAACAAAACGCAACTTTAAACAGAGAAAATTAGGAAAAAGGAACTAATTACACGCCTAATACGTTAATTTCATCCTTCTCCATTTTAGGTCATATGCATGCACTCACTACAAGAAATTCGGCGAATAGTGACGGAACGATCCATCCGTCTTAAATGTGATATTTTCCGTCACGATTAAAGTTAACGACGGAATGCATCCGTTGTAGCAAGGCTCGTCGTAGTTCACTCAACCATAAAAGCCACGGATGATTAATGTTTGTACACGAGTGTTGTAACCATTAGATCCACGAATTAATGGGTTTGAGTGGGATTTCCATTAAAATCCCCACTATCTGTAATTGGAAAATGAAATTACTGTTACAAAATAGTGAAAGAAGAAATCATTAACTTACTGAATCTTGATTTCCACCTCAGCTCTAGTTTTCTTGCTACAATTTTTGGCATTTGATAGAATCACTGTCTACTCCCTCCTTCCCGTTCATAACGACCCCATTAACGACGAGACGAGAGTAATATATAGTATTGGTAATGCTAATGGTGCTAGATCTGCTACTTTGATCATCATCACACTACATAGTCTATATGCATTCTTTATTGAATCGAACACATCCAAACTTATCCCAAATCTTCTGCCTTTTAAAAGATGGATATACAACTCATTATTTAATTCTAATGCACATAATTCTTGAAATTAAACTTAGCACCAAAGCAAAAAAAAGTTTCTGCAACTAAGAAAATTTGGGTAGCTTAACTAATGAAGTAGTAGTTGGAAGAATAATATTATACTTAAAGTGAGGTTAATTTTTTCCAGAAATTGTAAGAAAGGGCCAACCTTTCATGTTAGAGTCAAGATCGTTACAAAATCGACGTAGGATAATCTGTTCCGAATAGAAATCTCAAAACTTCTGTAATCAAAATTTACCTCAAGAAATTATTCTGGAGGTCTTTTTACATCTTCACTATGCTTTAATTCCCACCACTCACCACTATTTTCTTTCCCTAGAAGAGATCCATCTTCTTCGTCAGCACTGAAGAAACCAGTATCTGAATCATCATCACCTTCTTCGATTTCATCGAAATAGATTCTCTTATCTCTCTCAGGATCATAACTCCATTCCAGTTTCTGCAAAACGTTTCGATCTTTCCACTTCCCTACTACCGATACAGCCTCAGTCTTCACCTTCCCGATCATGATCTCCTGCCACGAGAAAGCAGCATCAGCACTCCTCTTCAAAGTGCCGTCATTGATGTCTCCAACAACCACTGTTTTCAAGCATCTCATCCTCGCCTCCTTCAGGATCTGAACAAAATCCGTATCATCTGAAACGAGAAACAAGCATTCGGCCATCTTTCGATCCATCGTGTCCATCATTCGCCTCCTCAGCTCCACGTCAGCAGCTTGAGGCTTGTCCGAGACGGTCCCAACCCAGAATCCAGCTCGTTTCAACTCATCTGCTAAACCGTACCCGACTTTAGGTGTCAATATATCCCTAGCTGCGTTCCTGTACTTCTCCATCTTTATAGCGTACTTAGCCACCAAATTCAGCCTCCTCTTCCCCCGTGCAGATTCGATCTGATTCAACCGTTTGATCTGCTCCCGTTCGTGAATTTGCCTAAAATGATTGAGAAATCTCTCATTATTGTAGAACCTCCTCCCACAAACACGGCACTCGTAGGGTTCTACCGGCATCAGAATGCCCTTGTTTTCCATCTGATTGAGTGATTTCCTCTCTTTTCTCTGCGCCCTAACTGGCGGAGGAACGTAGCTGAAGGCATGGCGATTAGCATAGGCGATCATGTACCTAACAACACCAAACTGCTGAGCAGCCTTCTTTATCTTGATTGCTGCATCGTACGGCGGAAATGCCTTGGGTGGCTTGTTATCCAAATCCCAAAAGATCGCAACATTCTTCTCTGCCCCCTTCTGATCCTGACTCTGCGGAGTCACCACTAAATCATGACTCTGATTCGAAACCGAGGTGAAGCCATTCCATCCGTGTACTGCAGAAGACGGCGCTAAAGCTCGAATCTTTTCGTATAAATGCAATTCGTTCAAAGTGCTCCGGAGTTTGGTTGAATTCATCATATTCAGAACCTCAACTCTGTGCAGAAGCAAATCAAGAAAGCCAATCAGAAATTAAAGTAATCCTAGTAGTAGTAAAGAGATGAAACATACTGTAATCCTTTTACTCCATTCCAATTTGAGTTGAAAAGTACAGCATCCATGTTTTATCCACCCTCCAATTAAAAGTTTCTTTCAGGCATTTAATCGAACATGTCACCTACACTGAGATATGGCCTAGAAGAAAATGTTAGAGCTGCTTTCATTTCAGCGAGCATTAGCCTAAAAGGCGAAAATGAAGGCGATTAAACACCCACATACATGCGCATACAAACAAAAGATCAAAAATTTCATCTTTATCTACCGCAGTATAAGAAAAGAAAATATACTGCATAAATATTTCAAACTACTACTAACCTCTTGTAGTTTGCCTCATTTTTTTCAAGATTGCTTGTGATCGGAGGATTATCCAGAAAAAATTTCAGAGGTTCGAATAGAGAGATTGAGGGCTTTGAGAGGATTAGAAAACATAAAATCAACGCATGGTAACCGTGAAGACGGAGCTCGGAGCAGAAGAGAGAGAGAGAGAGAGTGGGCTGTTCATATTGTTAGGGCCCAAAACCGTAATGCAATTGGACTCGGAGCCCAAAACTATTGAATTTCTTTTTATTTTTATTTTTTTGTAATTATTTATATTTTCCACTCTCATAGAATTTAAATCCACATGCTCATCTAAAAATGGCAGTTTTATTAAAATATATAAATAAAAAAAGGTCGGTGCTCCGACTCCGAGCACTAGACCCGACCCGAATATATCACGTCGGTGCATGGCTAGGGCTTCCTCTTCAACCCTAAATTAACTCCTTAATAAATTTAGGTTGTTCCTCTCCTTCCTTATTTAAGTTTAAATACCCAAATTATTTCCCAGCGAGGGTTTATGAGTTTGATTTTTTCCATAATTTTCAACCAATCTTCCCTCTTTTCACTCGAGAAATTTCTATACCAAATTTCTGAAATCGATAAATCAATTTTTTATTTTTTTTTTCACTGAAAAAAAAAAAACGCATAAATCAATACAGAAAGGGGGGGTGGATTAGGGGAAGAAGAGGGAGGAAAGGAGCGAACGGCGATGGATTGCGCAACCGTCGCGCCACTCGTCTCCGACTTCGTCGACACGTTCGTCGATTTCTGTGTCAGCGGCGGGATTTTCCTGCCTCCGGAGGCGGAGCCGGTCAAGAATCTCGCCGCGCCGATGCGGACGGTGTTCCCGCAGCCGTCTCGACTCGTCGCCGCCGGGGACATCCACGGCGACCTGCGTAAGGCGAAATCGGCGCTCAGGTTGGCTGGATTGATTGGGGAGGGCGACCGGTGGTCGGGCGGCGCAGCCACGTTTGTCCAGGTGGGGGATTTGCTCGACCGCGGCGGCGACGAGATAAAGCTGCTGTACTTTTTTGAGAAATTGAGGCGGGAGGCGGCGAGGGACGGCGGCACCGTCATCACGATGAACGGGAACCACGAGATCATGAACGTGGACACCGATTTCCGGTTCGCGTCGGAGCAGGGGGTGAAGGAGTTCGAGAATTGGGGGTTTTGGCAGCGCGTGGGGAATCGGATCAAGCGGATGTGCAGCGGCGGCGAAGCCGCCGTTAGGGATCCGTTCCGCGGCGTCCCCGACCAGATCGATGGAATTCCGGCGAAATCGATCAACGGAATTAGGGCACGGATCGCCGCCCTCCGTCCGAGGGGTCCGATCTCGAGGCGGTTCCTGTCGAAGAACCACACGGTGGCGGTGGTGGGGGACACCGTGTTCGCCCACGGCGGCGTTCTGGAGAAGCACGTGGCGTACGGATTCGAGCGGCTGAACACGGAGGTGAGGGATTGGATCCGAGGGCTTAAAAAGAGTGTCGCCGACGAACTGGTGAGGAACAAGGACTCCGTGGTTTGGCTGAGAAGCTTCTCGAACGAGGTGGTGAAGGAGGAGGACTCGTCGGTGCTCGAGCACGTGCTCGGCACGATCCCGGGGGCGAGGCGGATGGTGATGGGGCACACCATCCAGGAGGAAGGGATCAGCGGCGCGTGCGGCGGACGCGCCATCAGGATCGATGTAGGGATGTCGAAGTGGTGCGGCGACGGCTTCGCGGAGGTGCTGGAGATCGACGAGAAGTCGGAGGTGAAGGTTCTGACGTCGCATCCCCTGCTTTCGTGGCTCCGGCCGATTCAGACTTCGAGGCCGATCGAGATGAGCGTTGCTGCATTCTTCTTCTCGAAATCTCAGAAGCGGCCGGCCCAAGGTCCGGTCGTATTGGCGGATGTGAAGAAGCCGAGGAAGGTAGTTGCCGCCAAGGGTAAGGAGTCGAATCTTCCGGTTCCGATTACGTCGGGGTTAAGTGGTGGTGATGATGTTGCAGAGAAGAAAGCATGCATAGGGATGGAGAGAGTTGCAGGTGAAGAACTAACAGAAGTAGCATGAAGATATGAGGGAGGATAATTTTGGTTACTTATTTTTGTAAAAATTCAATTTTGTACTGTATATTTAAGGGGATAGTGGATATAAATTAATTGGAATAGAATGAGATGATTTGCCACAAATTGAAAAATGATGTTAGTTATTGCCTCGATTTTGTATCGATTTGAACGTGTGCGTCTGTTGACCTATTGGTCGAAAATTAGATTTTGAAGTTAAAAGTTCAAGTCCGACTCTAATTTGAAGACCCAATGAGATGTTGCATTTCCTAAGGGCCCAAGATTGCAAGGCCTACATTGGGTAAATTATTTCTTGTTTATTATTGGGCTTATTTTGGGCCTATTTAGGATTTGAATCTTTTGATATATGTGTGTGTGCTTGTTTGTTTACCTAATGTAGTCATGTTTATGTTTACTTTAGACTCATTTAGTAATGACTATGTTAGTAATAATACATTACCAAGGCACTAATACCCATGAGCCAAACTTTAAGTAGTTTTTTTAACATCCATAAACATCCTTTGGTAGAATGAGAGGGTCAATATCCATTATTAAGTGTGGTTGTTTCCAAGAGGGATATTCTATATTGGAATAATTTAATATTACCAACTTGTTCTTAGTTTAATCTCCCTATATCATCTAACCACCATTGCCTTTTTTATTGCAACCCTACAATTAACTATTATATATAATGTGAATAAGATATTTACACAAACAAAACTTTGAAAGAACACTATGCACATCAGCGTGTTGTTTATTGTGAGTAAAGATTGAATTTTACAATCAACATAGCCACGAGTGGTGGATGGGATTCCCTATTGGAATTCGGTATAATATCTTCTATTGTATCGATGGATAATTATTATATATATTGATTGGTGTTTAGTTGTTAGGTTTTTCGTTGTGTTTTCGTGTTCGTTTTCATTGTGTTTCGTGTCTTTTAGTGTGTCTTTTGGCTATGATTCGTTTGTTTGGAGTTTTTGGTACTTGTAGGATGAAAAGGGCGGAAACGAGAAGAAAACGAGAAGAAAGGTTGTTGAGCAATCATTGACCTCGAGTTCTAACCTCTCATGATTTTATTGAAGATTCATTTTGGATGTAATGAAAGCATTATATCGAAGAGGGGTTCGATAGGAGCACATAGGCGAAAACGGAGGTCAATTCGGAGTTCGAATGAGGAAGATACGGCCGAAACAAGAGAGTCACGCGCGAACGTGCCAGTACCTGATCTGGACGACCGTCCAGATTTCCTTCACAATCTGGACGACCGGCCAAGTACTTATGTGAGTGTTTAGCAGTTTCTGATCTGGCCGACCGGCCAGATTTCCTTCAACATCTGGACGATCGTCCAGATGTCGGCGTCCAGCTGTGTTTCCTTATTTAATTAGGTTTTCTTCCTAGTATATATATTAGTGCCTTGGACGAATTTTGTAACATCTTGGACATCCTTTATCAGTTTTTAGCATTAGTTAGCTTTATTTTTCAGCACTAAAATTCTCTAGATTAGCTTTACTTTGTTCGGATCCGAATTCGTAGTTTGTTTAATTCAAGACTTCTTTATTTAATTCAAGTTCTTCGTCTTCGTTTAATTTGCGTAAGTTCTTTTATTGCTTTCGTTTATTTGCTTTAATTGCTTTGCTTTAGTTTTAGATTCGTTCTCTTAATTGCTTCGTTTAATTTGCTTAGTTTTAATTTCGTTCTTTCGATTTCTAGTTTAAAGTTTAGATTCGTTTTTCTAGTTTCGATTCTCTCGTTTTTCAAAGCCTTCATAGTTAGATTAATTAGCCTTTTAATTTCCAGATTTTATTCATCATGTCTAGAGTAGTTTATGCTTTCTTTATTGCTTTCTTTATTGCTTTCCTTTCGATTCTTGCCTAGGTAGATTAATCGCTTTCTTAGTTTAATTCTTAGATTTATTTCTCAAGTTCTAGATTAGATTATTTACTTGCTTTAATTTATTGCTTTTATTTATTTTCTTGCCTAGGATTTAGAACAAAAACCCAACAAACCTTATTTACTTGCTTTCCTAGATTTAGGCTAGACTAGGTTTTTACTACATAATTGATTGCCCTGTTAAGTTTTCCTTGAGATTCGATACTTAGGTTTTACTTGCTAGTGCTACGATAGATTTCGTCTATTGCGAACACTTTTTGGTGAAACAAAATTTTGGCGCCGTTGCCGGGGAAAACTTTAGGCGATTTATTGTGTAGTCTTTTTATTTGTTTTTATTTTTATTTGTGTTTCTTCGATTTCTTATTTCTCCCACTCGGTGCGTTTAACCCGTTTGTTGAGTGTTGTTTATGCATGGTCGCTGAAGTCTTCAAAGGAGTTTAGCGCCCTACTTCGACAACATCCATCAAAGGAAAGCGATCTTAGCCGCGAAGGAGAAGGAGGAGATTGATTCACAAGACTTCTCTTTGGTCTTGTTATTTGCAGAGCCCGAAGCCATGGCAGCTAGAGTCGTTATGGGCGATTTTGCTCGGCCCACATTCACAGCCACCACTTCGGCGATTGTCCTGACGGAAGCGGTCAGGAATCATGAGCTTAAACCTCACCACATGGCGTTGCTCCCATCCTACCACGGGCTGCCCAACGAGGATGCATTGACGTTCATTCGAGAGTATTGCACGGTGGTGCAATCTTTCCCACTCTCGGGACTCACGGAGGACAACTTGAAGATGAAGTGCTTCCCGTACACCCTCAAGGATCGAGCAAAGTCATGGTATTTGTCACTCCCGGCCAACTCTCTCACCACATGGAATGCGGTGTGTGAGAGGTTCATGCTCAAGTACTATCCGAACCGCAAGACTCAAGAGGTGCGGTCGAAGATTATGAATTTCTCCCAAGACAACGATGAGCCGTTTCACGAAGCATGGGAGAGGTTCCAAGAGCTACTTCAACAATGCCATCATCATCAAATGGCACCGGAGTTGCTTTGGCAATATTTCTACGACGCCCTCAACCAGACTTGTCAGTTCATGGTGGACAGTTCGGCCGGAGGCAACATAGCGGTCAAGACAGCTGATGAGTTGCAGACGATATTCGAGACGCTCGCTGCGAGTTCTCAACAAAAATCAGCTAGGCCAAGGAAAGTGGAGGCGAGTGCAATCTCGATGAGCCCCGATTTGAAGAAGCAAATTGCCGACATGTATAGGGATCTCGAGAACTTGAAGATTAAGCAAAGTGCACCGGCCCCGAAGGAGGAAGAGAGGAAGCCCGACAAATGCGAGATTTGTGGAGAGTTGGGACACATCAAGGAGGTTTGCCAAAACATGGGAGCACCCACTTATGAAGGAGGAGCCGATGTATATGCTGTCCAAGGGTACATGCCACCACCCCAAGGGCAAGGTACGAACCCGAATTTTCAATATCGTCGCCCCTCTTCATATAATAACCCCTACCCTCCTCAAAATCCCTACTACTCTCAACCTCCACCATATTATCCTCCTCCTCAATATCCTCCAAATCCATACTATCCACCACCTCCATACTACCCCCCTCAACCTACTCCTACACCACCACCATCATATCCAAATTCTCGTCCTCAAGGACCTCCACAAAAGCCTCCCGTCGATGAGGATCGTCTCCATGCACTTGATGCGAACATAAAGAGGCTCGAGTTGGCCATTGGCCAAATTTCTAGTTCCATGCACCTGATGCAACAACCGGGGCGAATTCCGAGCCAAGGGATTCAACCACAACAAGCCAACGAGGTGCAATATCCTCCATATGTTCCTCCCCGTTCCACCTCACCAAGCTCATGCAATCACGGTCTTACAACGCAATGGAGTGCCGATGCCTTCTCGAGGGCCCATGGGAGATAGACGGGGCCCGAACCCCCGTTGGAATGGACCGAAGACGCCGGCAGCACCTCCACATCAACACGTCCGTCCAGCACCCAATCTGGACGGTCGTCCAGATGTTGGCCGATCGGCCAAAACGCAGGCGCCCGAGCCCCGTCCAGTAGCTGATCTGGACGGTCGTCCAGATTCTGGACGCTCGGCCAGAATTCCCAACTCGCCCAAGAACCCAGCAGCTAATCTGGACGATCGGCCAAGTCACCCCGACTCTGGCCGATCGGCCAAATCAGGCGAGCAGCACACGGAGTCCGAGGAGCCCGAGAAGGATGTTCCCGTTCTCCACAAGACACCCGATCCGTATGTCCCCCCTATTCCATTCCCGAGTAGAGTGAAGAACAAGAAGCAAATGCTCAATCCGTATGTTCCACCTATTCGGAGTATCGTGAAGAAGGAGACAAAGGACCCCAAGCCTATCAACTCATTTCCTAAACAAGGGGATCCGGGAGGTTTCGATTTGAGCATCATTTTGGATAGCGGAGAGACCGTTTCCGGATTGATGGACTTAGGAGCTGCGGTGAACTTGATGCCGTATTCTATTTTCGAGAAGATGAACTCAAGAGTACTTCAAGCTACCGACATGCGCATTGAGCTAGCAGACAGCACCGTGAGCAGTCCTTTGGGAGTTTTGGAAGATGTCACTATCTTAGTTGGTGGAATTCGAGTCGTTACAGATTTTGTTGTGCTTCATGAGGGCAAGGGAGCCAAGAGTGCAACCGGACATCTTCTCTTGTTGGGACGACCATTCATGGCCACTACTCGAGCTCGGATTGATGTAGGTACCGGCACATTGAGCATGGCCGGTGAAGGAGGTTCGGTCACATTTTCGGTATTTGGGAACTCACCTTCTATTCCTACTTCATCTCTTCATTCATGCTCTTTTGTTAAGCTTGCTAACCCTCTTGTTGAGGAAAATGTTTGCGAGATTTCTGACAGGGTGGCAGCTCAAGAAGAGTTCATTGACGATGAAGAATTCTTTAGTTGTGTGGATGAAGAAGAGGAGATAATCGAAGAATTTCTAAGGAATTTGGAGGATGATGGTGGAGTGGACGAGGAAAGCTCGACACATGCATTAAATGAGGAAGTGGTCATTAACTCGTTTCTTTCTAACCTCACCATTTGTGAAACACCTTTTCTTGCAGAGTTTAACTCGAAGATGTTTGAGGAGGAGTTCGAACCAAGTGTGGGGGAGTCGAGAGTTCATGTTGACCACGTTTTGGATCTTCGAGATTGTTCGAGAAGGGCATATGAGTGTGTTGCGAGGAGCATCAAAACGTCGCTTGGTGCTACGGGCTTAGGTTGATTGTATCCTTCGTCTAGCTAATGACGTTAAACAAGCGCTTGGTGGGAGGCAACCCACGTAAAAAAATATAAAAATTAGAACTTTATTTTTCGTAATTTTTTTTGTTTTAGTTTAATTTTAATTTTTCGTTTTAGTTAGGTGTTTTTGCAGGAATTGGCGTCGAGGATCCAGCCTCTCATTTGGCCGATCGGCCAGATTCCTTTGGAAATCTGGACGATCGTCCAAATCCGTGTAACCAAGATCACCCAGTTTCTCATTTGGCCGATCGGCCAGATTCCTTAGGAAATCTGGACGATCGTCCAAAACCGTGGGCCAGGCAGTTTTTGATTTTCGATTGGCTCTACCTCAGCTCAAACCGAACCTGAATGATCCCCGATTTTGGTCTCCTCACGATCTTCGTTGGCAAGATCCCCGGTTCCGAAGCCCTTTCAATTAATCGTAGCCTTAAATTGTGTCTTTTTCGTTTTGGTTTGAGTCTTTTATTTTGATTTCTTTATTTTGTTCGATTTTACGCTTTGGTATTGTGTTTTGTGTTTGTTTTGTAGGTACTACTTGGAATTTCTCGGGATTTCAAGTGTGTTGGTCGACATTGTGCGATAAGTTACTTCTATCCCTTCCTTTTTATTTTCTCGCAATGAGGTCATTGCTTGATTTTAAGTGTGGGGGGGTGGGGGGGGGGGGGGGGGGGTCTTTGAAGGGGGTCTTTGAAACTTTGGCATGATGTGTTTAATTTTGTTGAGTTTTAGGAGTTAATTGAGTCAAATGAGCATGTGATGATAGTATTGTGGATTTGGCCGATGATAGAAATTTTTTGTTGATTTTTGGAGAAAAATTCATGATCTTTATTATGCATGGAACCTTGGCGAAGCGACGCATTTTATTCATTGAATTTGAAGTTTGCTATGATGTCGGGAACTAGTTAGTTTGAACCCGTGATAATTGAGCTATTTGTGCATATTTATGCCTATTCTTTGATTGAGTGATCATGCATGCTTCGTTGTTTCTAGAACTTGCCTTGTTTCTCCATCAAGACCTTAGTATATTTACGAACTAGGAGATGATCTTAGGCCATCTTTCTTTAGCCACATGATCCCTATACACTAAACTTGTTCATAAACCTTTGTTTACCCCTTTTGAGCCTTTATTAGCCGTTCTTTGTAAAACCGGATGATAGGAGGTTTGGATGGTTATGGGTATCCTTAGTATTTGTTGTTGGTGATATGGAAGGAGTTGAATAGAAAAATTTGGTTGTGGTGAAGAAGGAGGAGAAAGGAGTTTTAGATGCTTGATTTATGTAGTTAGCTATCCCTATGAGCTAAGAAAAAAAGAAAAGAAAAGAAAAAAAAAAGATGAGAAAAAAAATAGAGCCTTTGTTCAACATTAGAAAGAACATTTATTAGTTGAGCTCTAGAAAAAAAAGAAAGAAAGAATAAGAATATAAGCGTAAGGGGATAGTTAGCTTTGATTTGTATAGTTGATATTTTAGCATCTTTGAGTTTGTATTTGATGTGTTGGATGGTAGAAGATGGAGATTAAAAACCATACTTTGGTTGGAGTTGAAAAAGAGGTTGATGATTTAGATTTATTTGAGTCACTTAGTCTATACTTTCCCTACCTTAACCAATGTCCCTACATTACAAGCTTATATAAAGACCTTTTTGATCCTAATTTGTAAGTATTACATTAGGTGGAGATGTTGAGATTGAAGGCAAGCCTATGGTAAACATGTTGCATTGCATTGATATTGATTGAACCCTATGATGTGCATTATCTTATACATCTTTTCTTTGAGAGAGTTGAGTGTTCACTTTCATATATAAAATTTCACATGTTGGGGAGTGTTCTTTGATGGATTAGCATATTTTGAATTAGTTGAGTAGATTGTGTTGATTGATGCAAAGGTTGTGTGCATAGTTTTGATCATGATCATGAGAGTTTGTTTTCGAAAAGTTTTGAGGCCTATATAGTTCACAATACTTGAGTCTATTGTTTATTTCGTTTTTATATTGCTTGAGGACAAGCAAAGGTCTAAGTGTGGGGGAGTTTGATTGGTGTTTAGTTGTTAGGTTTTTCGTTGTGTTTTCGTGTTCGTTTTCATTGTGTTTCGTGTCTTTTAGTGTGTCTTTTGGCTATGATTCGTTTGTTTGGAGTTTTTGGTACTTGTAGGATGAAAAGGGCGGAAACGAGAAGAAAACGAGAAGAAAGGTTGTTGAGCAATCATTGACCTCGAGTTCTAACCTCTCATGATTTTATTGAAGATTCATTTTGGATGTAATGAAAGCATTATATCGAAGAGGGGTTCAATAGGAGCACATAGGCGAAAACCGAGGTCAATTCGGAGTTCGAATGAGGAAGATACGGCCGAAACAAGAGAGTCGCGCGCGAACGTGCCAGTACCTGATCTGGACGACCGTCCAGATTTCCTTCACAATCTGGACGACCGGCCAAGTACTTATGTGCGTGTTTAGCAGTTTCTGACCTGGCCGACCGGCCAGATTTCCTTCAACATCTGGACGATCGTCCAGATGTCGGCGTCCAGCTGTGTTTTTAATTTGGTTTTCTTCCTAGTATATGTATTAGTGCCTTGGACGAATTTTGTAATATCTTGGACATCCTTTATCAGTTTTTAGCATTATTTAGCTTTATTTTTCAGCACTAAAATTCTCTAGATTAGCTTTACTTTGTTCGGATCCGGATTCGTAGTTTGTTTAATTCAAGATTTCTTTATTTAATTCAAGTTCTTTGTCTTCGTTTAATTTGCGTAAGTTCTTTTATTGCTTTCGTTTATTTGCTTTAATTGCTTTGCTTTAGTTTTAGATTCGTTCTCTTAATTACTTCGTTTAATTTGCTTAGTTTTAATTTCGTTCTTTCGATTTCTAGTTTAAAGTTTAGATTCGTTTTTCTAGTTTCGATTCTCTCGTTTTTCAAAGCCTTCATAATTAGATTAATTAGCCTTTTAATTTTCAGATTTTATTCATCATGTCTAGAGTAGTTTATGCTTTCTTTATTGCTTTCTTTATTGCTTTCCTTTCGATTCTTGCCTAGGTAGATTAATCGCTTTCTTAGTTTAATTCTTAGATTTATTTCTCAAGTTCTAGATTAGATTATTTACTTGCTTTAATTTATTGCTTTTATTTATTTTCTTGCCTAGGATTTAAAACAAAAACCCAACAAACCTTATTTACTTGCTTTCCTAGATTTAGGCTAGACTAGGTTTTTACTACATAATTGATTGCCCTGTTAAGTTTTCCTTGAGATTCGATACTTAGGTTTTACTTGCTAGTGCTACGATAGATTTCGTCTATTGCGAACACTTTTTGGTGAAACATATATAATCAATGTTGGTTTTCGAAATGTTTTTAACATGTGACGACAATCGATCAGTGCTACATGAGATGTCATGAGACGAAGATTCAATGCTACATAAGTTTGAACCCTAACCGACAAGAAATGGCTTATATAATCTAATCGAGTTGATTAATTGAATAAACCCAAATATAAATCTCAATCATTACCGACTTAATTACACTTTACCTAATGAATATAACTATATTCTTTATTTTTATTTAGAGGGGAAAAAAAGAAGGAAAAAAAAAAGTGGAAAACGTCTTAACTAACTTCAACGAACAAGTCTGGTTTATTCTTCGGACATCCCTTTGTAATAATTTCTATTTTCAACTGTAGCGATGAATATTGCATGAATTTAGAATCTACACCCAAATTATGTCCAGATTAAACCATCGCCGAAAATTATCCATGCAAAATTATTCACAATTTTTTTTAATTTAAAATTAAATAGTTTGAAAATGGAATGACAAACACGTTTCAAATCGGTTTCTCTCTCATCACCATAAAACAATTAAAAATGGCGGCATCTTCTTCTTCTCTCTTCACTCCTTATTCCCTCTCCTCCAATCACCATTGAACCAACCACTTTCTCTCACTCTCCAAAACCAAACAAAACCAAGATGGGTCCTTCCACCGCCTTCCTCTCCTTGCAATTGCCGTCCTTCTTCGGTCCCAGGAAGAGGCCGGCTACCGCCTGCATGGCTGCGGCGGCGCCGGCGGCGCCGCAGTCGGCGTGCCTGGGGTTCAAGAACCTGATGGAGACGTACACGGTGAACGTGCAGACGGCGGAGGGGCGGGCGCTGAGCGTGCCGCTGATTGCGCCGTTCACGATCTCGTCGTCGCGGCTGGAGAGGGTGGAGAATGTCGCCATCCGGGTGGAGCTGAGCAACGGCTGCGTGGGCTGGGGGGAGTCGCCGATCCTGCCCCACGTCACGGCGGAGGACCAGCAGTCGGCGCTGGCCGCGGCGGCGGAGGCCTGCCATGTTCTGAAGCAGAGCCCCGGCAGGACGTTGGGCCTCGTTCTGGGCGAGATTCATGGGATTCTTCCCGGCCATTCCTTTGCTTCTGTGAGTTTCATTCACACTCTTCTCTTCTTCTTCTTGAATTTTTTTTTTTTTTTTTTTGGCATTTTATGATCTTGATTGCTTTGTTGAATCTTGTAATGTTGGGTTTGAGCTGTTTGTGTTTATGCGTGAGAGAGATTTTTTGCGTATTATATTTGGGTATTTTGAGCTTCATCAACCTGTGTTACTGTGAAAGTAATTAGGGTTCCTAATCCCAATTTTGGGTGTAGATTGCAATTAGGGCTAATGGTCATCCCCATTTCTTAGTCCTCACTGTGCAATTTTGATCAGATTGCCATTTTAGCTGTATTCTAATATTGCACTGCTCGAAACTGTGTCTGGAAAGACGATCAATCGCCTAACGAAGTTCGAATCTTCGTTTTGCTATGGTTAATTATCACAATTCTCATCATAAGTTTGCATTATAAAGTGGCATATCTACACTTCCTAAGGTTCCAAGGTTTGAACTTTTACCCACTAGCAGGATTATGTTACTTTCTTGTACTGTACCCTGATTTATGGATCAAAGATTCTTGATTTCTAATGTGTTACTTACGAAAATTGTTTAATTTTGTCGAGATTGGATTGTTTATCGAGGCTGGATCAGAGATTGGATTGCTATAGTTTGATAGGATTGTTACTTTCTTGTACTGTACCCTGATTGGTTTAATTAGCCGCCTTTTGGGTAGATTTGGTATACTATTACATGAAATCGTGAGCTGTTTATAAATCGAGTTTATTATGTTCGTTGCTGCTGGTGGGATTTCCTTCTCTTTTGTTTTTTCAGCCTTGTTTCTCTGTTGATGTGAAGAAATACGGTTTGCCTTTAGAGTTGAGGGAAGTTTATGGGTGAATCCCGAATTTCGGATGCATGCTGATTGAATTTGTATCCATTGATGAAGGTCAGAGCAGGAATCGAGATGGCATTGATCGATGCAGTTGCAAACAGCATCGGAGTACCTCTATGGAGACTGTTTGGTGGATTCTCGAATACAATTACCACAGATATAACAGTTAGATACTTCTCTGTTCTGAATATTTTACCTCTTTCCTCTTTGACACATTAGTTTATCGAACTAACCATCAAGACTGTGAAGTTGCTCATACTCATGTGATTGTCATGAGAAATCTTGAAACGAAGAAGCGAAAAGGAAGAAACATAAATAAACAGAATTACTAACTAATTACTATTTATACATACAGATTCCAATAGTTTCCCCAGCTGAAGCAGCTGAGCTGGCCTCAAAATATCGCGCCCAAGGTTTCAAGACGTTGAAGCTCAAAGTTGGGAAGAATTTGACTGCTGATATAGAAGTTCTTCGAGCTATACGTGCAGTCCATCCCGAATGTGTGTTCATTTTAGATGCTAATGAAGGCTATACTTCTGAGGAAGCCATTCAAGTTCTTGAAAAATTACACGGTAATGGAGTCGTTCCCCGAGTATGATTTTAGGCAGATTATGATCCAGCAAGCCATGAAAATCTCACAAATCTTTTTCTGTTTTGACAGAAATGGCAGTGACACCAGTTCTTTTCGAACAGCCGGTACACAGAGATGATTGGAAAGGTCTAGGTTACGTTAGTCACGTTGCAAGGACAAGGTACGGAGTTTCTGTAGCTGCTGATGAAAGTTGCCGTAGTCTTGACGACGTGAAGAAGATAGTGAAGGAAGATCTTGCACACGTGATCAACATCAAGCTCGCCAAAGTCGGAGTTCTTGGGGCTCTTGAGATTATCGATCTAGCCAGAGCATCGGGATTAGATTTGATGATTGGTGGGATGGTCGAAACGAGACTTGCCATGGGCTTTGCTGGTAATTTGGCAGCTGGCCTAGGGTGTTTCAAGTAAGCAATCTCAGGAAATTCTCTCGTTATTCATATTTACGAGCACTTCAGTAACGTAATTTGTTTGCAGATTCATTGACCTCGACACTCCCATTCTACTGGCCGAGGATCCAGTCCTCGGGGGCTATGAAGGTACACTCTGCACTTCTTTTTCTCATTTTCCTCATTTAGTAGCTAGTGTCACGCACGATTTTTATATCTCAACAACGGACTAACTTAACATTCTTCTGGCTTAGTTTCTGGCCCGATTTACAAGTTCACCAACACAAGAGGCCACGGTGGTTTTCTACACTGGGACAACATCGTCTGGTAAGTTACTACGTCGAACTCAAATACATTCACTTACCAAACATACTTCCCATACATGCATCATGATTTGTACTTGGCATTGCATAAAGCATGAAAAAATCGATAGAACTTCGTTCTGCATTCCGATTTACGTAATTTCGAGCTTCCGATCGAGTACTTTTGCAGTAACTGTGTTTTTATACTTGTGTCTGTGTTGCAGATTAGTTGAAAGCTCACTCTCTTCTATTGAAAGAAAGCAGCCATCAATCCTTTTTGGAAAATGGAATAGTGATTAAATAATGTTATTAAATTCACATAACATAAACATCTGTAATGTGACACTATTTTATGGAATCCCTTTTTATTTTTACTTTTTTTTCCCCTATTTTGAACGAATATTTGTTAGATGGTGTGCTAGTTTTGATAATGATGATAATTATTATAGCAATGTGTAGTTGAAAAATAATGTAGTTTTCGAATTTCGGTAAAAATCTACTGTTGAATTTGCGTGATCCGAATCTTCTATTGCATTGTTGGATGATTTTCACTTACGGCTTGAAATTGCCTCGTATTCAACGATTATATTTATCAGGGGAAAAAAAGTTTAAATGGAACAAAAAAATGGCAAAGAGAGTTCTTACAAATTGCACACAATGTGAGTGAAACACAGCATTCATCCACATCATTTATACATATTCAACAAAACCGAGAGAGAGAGAGAGAGGAGAGACTCCAAGAATCAGGAGTCTCCTCCACAGCTTCAACAAATGAAATGAATAACAATGGAATTTCTACTTACAGAATGTAATTCTTAACAAATGATGGGGGTTTAAGTATCTGGTTCCAGTCCATATGCCATTGCCTTCTATCGGAGGGAAGTGCGAAATTCAGCTCGACCATCTCCTTCGTCATATTCCCTCCTCCACCGAAGCCTACGAGCTTCTCCACTATCTCAGCACTCTCTTGTATGTGCCTCTCGTCGTGAGGATCAGTCCACAGCTTGTTCACAAACTGCAGTCTTCTGTGTTTCCCCTCCAATGGCACTTCCCATTTCATGTACAGTGCTTCTCTCTCCTCGTCTGTCATCCTCGAACTCATCCTCTTAGCAAGATACTCTCTTTCGCGCTTTAAAGCTCTGATACTGAACCACAGATTGCAAGGAGATAAAAAAGTTAGATTATGAGACTACGAGACGAAATGAAAAACAAAGAAAGCAGTACTTGTTTTGAAGAGAGATTAGACCTGGATGATAACGAGACAATGGGCTCGTTTCCTGCTTGAGGTAGGGGACTTGCATTTCCAATCTCAGTTAAGTTCTGTTGCAGCCATGTGAGGCGTCTGAGCTCGACTTCCATATATATTTGATCCGCAGTATCCCCTTTGAATAACAGATAAAATTGGGTCCTGTGAATGATGGAAACATGGCAAACGTCCCATAACTCGATTATTTGCTGTCGTTGCTCCCTGAAAACTATAGGCCATGGAGCTGGTGACTCCTCTTCAATCTCTGGAATATTTTCATTTTCCTCCAAGGTATATCCAGCTTCCTCATTTGCTTCGAGTTCAAGCACCTGAAATCATAATTATCCGAATGTGAGATTGAGATACATGTAGATGCAAAAGAATGTTAAAAATTCAGATCAAGGCTTGAGCAAAAGAAAGTTACTCTACCTGGCATACAAGAAGCTGCTTCTGATATTGAAGCTTGGCTACGCGTTCTTTAAGTTCAGTGACATAAGCTTTTATGCTCCTGACATTCTCTTCTGCGGCATTTTGAAACATTTTCTGCATTTTCCTCATGTTCACAGAACTTGAACGTCGATAAGGTGTGTTTTCCTTTGACGAGACATCTCCACCTTCACTTTTTGTAGGAGTGTCTTTGTCAGAAACTGAGTGAGTTTCAACATCATATACCGGAGGTCTGTTTTCAATATCATGATCCATAACTTGCTGAGAAGCAGCTAAAGGAGAACAAGGAGATTTTATAAGGTTCTGCATATTCAAGCTACTATTCGAAGCCAAGGGCAGCAGTTTCTTCCTCTTATCAGGATTCTTTGTCTTCGGAGTGCTATCGGTGCATGGTTGATCTCTCTTAGTTGGAAGAGACATCACTAGCTTGTCTATTGACCTCTGCACATTCTCTAGCTTCTCCTCGAGATCAGCTATGGTGCTTCCTTGTGAATGGAGCCTAGTTATCTCTTCTTTCAAGTTTGCACTGATACTCTTGTTCACAGGCAATACATTCTCGACTGCTGCTACATCCTTAGATGAAGGCTGGATGTTGCGCATTTCTCTTATCTCTGCTTGAAGCTTAGCAATAGTTTCTGCTGCATCTTGGTTGCCTAGTCTGTGACAAGAAACCTCCTTTTGTAGAACATCAAGAGCTCGGGTAGCCTCTTCGCCTAACTGTTCTTGAAGGTGTTCGAGTTTTCGAATTTCGTGCATCAGTGTAAAAGGAGCAGTCGACGATTGCCTCAGTGACTGTCTCCCCAGAGCATGTCTTGCTCTTTCCTTTCCATCAATTCTGGGCAATAACAGTGTTCCAGAAAAGGACAGACACTTCTTTACCGAAGGACTGCGTGAATCAGATGGTTTCGTTCTCTGAAATATAAAAACAGTCTATGTTAGAATGAATGAGAACCAGCTACGAAAATGTGTGATGTAAATGAAAGATTAGTGGAATACAAAGATGGAGAAAGAGCAGACATTTTCCTCCTCAAGTTTTCTACGCAACTCCTCTACTTGAGACTGTGCTTGATCTCTTTGACGTCTCAATTCTTCCATCTCCTTCTCCATCTAAACAAACAACATCGATTGAGTATGACATTTCTGTAGTAGAGATGCAACAGGTTCTACAAAAACTATACAGCAATAAGTGTTAGCTAACCTGCAAAATTTTCATGTCTCTCTCACTAATTGGGTTGTCGGGTGTGCGTAACTCTGCTTCAAGCCTTGCCACTTCCTTTTGGAGATGCTTAACAAGCTGTTTGTCTGAAATAACCTGATGGAATCGTTCAAAAAGTTGCAGAAATTGTTATGCTGTTAGAGAAAATATGATATGACCTATCAGTTACATTTGTTTATTACATTACATGCACATGTAGTAGAACAGTAGAAGTAAATACCATGTTCACTTGAGCGTTGTTGGTCACTTCCTTTGCCCTGGTAGCAAATAAAAGTGTATTGCGAGATTGTTCCACGTGACTTGTCGCTGGACTCAATGTACATATGATGGCGGTGCGAGCATTTCCTCCCAGTGAATGCTGCAAAATTCGTGTGAGCTTTGAGTCTCGATAGGGTATGTGACCACTTCTCTTTCCCACACTGAACCAAAAGATCAATAAAAATCATCAATCCAAAATTCTACACAGTTATTCATTCAACGATACAAACTTCAACGGAAATCATGGGCTGTCTTGTGCAATAAAATCCAAGATGGGAAGCATACTATGCAATTTCCTCAGTTCTATGATTCCTACATCATGTTTCGTATATAAGACTGACCTTAGCTTCCTGATAACTGTTGTAAGGGTCATCAAGCTTAAATTAATGTGACACCCTTCCCTAAGCCTGGCACCCTCTGCGTTTGTTTGTGAGGCTCTTTCACTACCAGCTAGATCCACAAAGTTCTGCAAATGAGAGAAAAGAAGGGGGAAAAGAAACATCAAACATTCTGCAGTTTGCTTATAAAACTGATTAGAAGATGAGAAATGTCGGAAGGTTTAGTTTACCAGGCTGGCAACATATGATCTCACACAGTTTGAGCTTTCACGAAGAGTACTTTCGATTGTCTGCGTATAAAATGAAAAGGTATCCAGTTAAGTAAAACAATACTGCATTCTAAATAATTGTGTTATTCGAATATGTATGACAAAAGCAAACAGACCAGTCGAATGATTTGATGAGATCTGGAGCTAGTATCATTTAGCGCAGTTTCTCCTACTTGTCTTTGAGCTGCAATGTAGATTATTGTTATTAAATTACTTCATCTCACACATAGAACTATAAAATCTACATCACGTTGAAGGCTTCTTTAATCCTACCGTCACAGACATGGATTAAATGTCTCAAGTGTTGATCATCTTTTGCTGTCTCTTCCACCAATTTCTCAACCATGGTTCCTTTCTGCAAATGAGTTGACAATTATAAGGCAATAGAGGAAGAAGAGGAACTGAATCTTTTGAACTTAATTCAACAGGCTATGAAAACAACTGAGAGCTTTACCTCTGGATCATCGAGTAATTTGAGACTACGACCAGATTCGGAGTTCAGCAGATCCCTGACATTCTCGTTATAGATTTCTAAACCAGATATTCTTATCCTAAAATCTCTTTCTGGAGTCTGCATAGTAGTCAAAAGTAGAAAGCATATTCTCATAAGAACAACTAGCCAAAGCATAAAGAAGATTAAACTGGAACTGATCAGTAACGCAATGGCACTAAAGCAAAACATTATATAAACTTACATTGATTATATGCATGTATATATCATTAACAGCCTTCTCAGTGATTCCTCTCATCGTGTATGTTTTCCCACTGCTAGTTTGTCCGTAGGCAAATATTGTTGCTGCAACGATTTTCCAGGAGAAAGTTATGTAAGATATCCTACCTAAGCCATGGAAAATACAGTCTAATAAGGAAAGAAAGTTACCATTAATCCCCATGAGGGCAGATAAAGCCACAGTCTTCACTCCATCTTCATATACAGAATCAGTCGTACTATCAGGACCGAACACTTTATCTGCACCACACAAGTTTATTCAGTTAACTCTGTTATAACTTATAATCAACAAGGCATCCAAAAAAATTTGCAACATGAGAAAACAAATTTTTTGTTAGTAAATATTACCAAATGTGAAAGAAGCAGGTTGGGCTGCACGTTCTTGAGGACTAGGATTGTACACAATTGTGTGATCATCAGTGCAATCCCAAGCTATCTGATCTTTAGATGACTGCTCTCTCTTGCTCAGAGGCCTTACTCGTACAGTTACGACAATTTTCTCTTCCTTCGCTTTATTTCCACCTGGAGTGGATGGTTGTGTCCTGTCCAGTTTCGAGGCCGGTGTGCCAGGTGTTCGAACGGTCATCTTCTCCGATTGAATTTGTAACAGCCTAAAAGAACACCACCTGAAGCACAGGCCTCCCCACCAGAGGGCTAGAATAGATCCTCAGGTAAAAGGATTGATGCGTCAAAACTGCTCTGTAGCCCTAAAAACCCTTGATTGAAAAGATCCACACACAGCAACCTGCAAATTTGGATAGCAGAATTTTTAATAAGCTAACATAAGGATTCGAAATTGATGAACATTGAAAGACAACCCAGCATCGATTTCCCCAGTTGAAAAAATCGTGATCCCCTTTTAATGCTACTGAAAACCCATAATTTCCAAAAAGATTACCAGATTGGCTCCGATTTTCAGCTAAAGTAAGGGAAAAAAAAAAAAAAAAAAAATCCAGCCATGTTACTGAAAGCTAGAAGTAAGAAAACGAGTTTAAAATTTTGCAGAAACGAAACGCAGAACATCGAATAACTCAAGCAAACCGCCCCAAATCGACAGCAGACTCAGAGATTCAGCGACGCGAGGAAGAATCTCACCATCTTACCAAAAATAAGTTCAGGTTAATTCAAACAAATTGTCTCCCAAATCTACACCAGTACAGATCCGTAGATGCAGAGTTGCGTTTGGAATTCTTTCCAAAAAAAGCGAATTTAACAAAAAATAGAGGAACTAAAATAAACAAGGAAGTACGTAATTTGAGCAGTGTGTACCTGAGTTTATCCAGAAATAAACAAAATGGAAATGGAAAGCGGTGCGAGAGGGGGAGAGGGAGAGAGAAATAGAGAGAGTGGAGAGAGAGAGAGAGAGATTAGATTTTTGAGTTCAAAATCAAACGGCTAGTTTAATAGAGCAACGGCTAGTTTAAATCGGTGGCTTATTTACTCTACTCGCCGCGACAAAATAAGCTTTTATTTTGGGGCTCAAAATTTCCCCAAAGTCAAACTTTAAGCTGCTAGCTAATTGCACATTTGCACCTTCCAATTATATTCGAAACAGGGTTATTATCACTTTTTATCACTTATACAAAATACGATTATTATCGCTTATTGGTCTAACCGCTAACGTTTCAGTTTTATAACTTATACAATACTATATAATTAAGAAATGTTTCTTTTTCGACCAGACGGAGGGAATATATACAATTACAAGAACCAAATATAAAATTCTATAGTCATCCCAATAAGTATATGTTTGTGATGACAAGGCTATAAAATTCAATTGTTTGCAACTTGTTATATTTTTTTGGGCCATACTTGGGCCTGTGCCCTACGCAACTAGAGATATTGTTGGGCTCAATTAATAATTACGAAACTTTACACATTGGGCTTGCCCAATACCCTTTTCTGAAAACAAAAAAAAAAAAAAAAAAAAATCAGCCCATTATTAAACAAATTGAAAATTGATTTAATTTGCAATCTAATTTCAAAATTTAACACCAAACGAAAGGCGATCGCGAATCCCAGGTAATTTTTCCAATTTTCCTTCGGTAATTTTGCTTGCTGTAGAGAAGAAAGAAGAAAAGAACATGAACAGAACCACTTAAATTATTTGCAGAATTTCGATTTTACTTTTCAGCATCGATGAATAATTCTTCTTGGGTTGATCTCTCGCATTCAATATCAACAACATTTGATTCTATTTTCATGCATTAGGGTTATTTCTAGTACTTTGTTTAACTTTAGCACTCATGTTGGGGAATGCTAGGGTTACAAATCAAAAGAAATATACTGAAAATTTTGCACAATGTTTTTGATTCTCAATAGAAAGTAGTATTTGATTATATATTCAACAGTAGGCATATGCCAATAGATGTCAAATTATTGAAATTTAATGAAAAATTGTTTCATACTAGAAGATATATAGAGTACGTGGTTGGAATGGATTTCCGGAGTACTGCGTTTCGAAGAATAACGAGACGGAGAAGATGACATTAGGTATTAGTTGATCGAATCAGTGTTCATATGTGGCATTGTTGAAAGAAAAGTTATGTACTCTCAAATGTTGGTTGATCTCGTGTTTTTAGGTACTGGTTGATCGGATTAGCTTGCTTCCAACTGAAGTATTGGGGTTTATCTTGTCCCTCTCGACGCTCAAGGAAGCTACTGCAACGAGCATACTTTCTCGTCGTTGGAGGTACTTGTGGACCTTAACGCCTAAGCTAGATCTCGACTGTGAAGTGTTATTGCACAAGAGGGAAAGATCCAAACTTGAAGAGGAAATATGTGATTATGTTAAATGGGTCGATAGTGTGTTATCCCCCCAACAGAATCCCAAGGAATTCGAAGTGCAGGAGGTGGAAAGATCTAAACTTGAAGAGGAAATATGCGATTATGTTGAATGGGTTGATAGTGTGTTATCCCCCCACCAGAATCCTGAGGATTTCGAAGTGCAGAAGGTGAAAAGATCCAAACTTGAAGAGGAGAGATGTGATTATGTTAAATGGGTTGAAAGTGTGTTATCCTCCAACCAGAATCCCGAGGAATTCAAAGTGCAGAAGGTGAAAGGATCCAAACTTGAAGAGGAGAGATTTGATTCTGTTAAATGGATCGAAAGTGTGTTATCCCCCAACCAGAATCCCGAGGAATTCGAAGTGCAGAAGGTGAATAGATCGAAAGAGGAAGAGGAAAGGCATGAGTATGTTAAGTGGGTTGATAGTGTTGTGTCCTTGCATCAGAGCTGCCATCTGAGCTCCGATCTTGAGGAATTCAGGGTCGCCTCCGATCTTAATATGGATCATAGACGATACATTGATAACTGGCTTAGCTATGCTCTTAGTAGAGGGGTTCAAAGGCTGGAGTTGAACTTTAATGTTATCGGTGGAGCCTGCCCGAATTGTGTTCGATGTTACACTTTTCCAAGTAAAACGTGGAATTTCCCGGATAATTTCAAGCTGCTTAGGAGTCTGTTTATGCATCTTGTGAACGTGAGCGGTGAATCTCTGGAGTTCATTCTAGCAAACTGTCCTCACCTCGAACGGTTATCTGTGATTAAATCCAAAGTGCTTTCGTCTCTGGAGATTATCCGACCTTTCCCATCGTTTAACTACCTTGAAATAAGCTTGTGCTACGATCTTAAATCCGTCGTGGTCCACAATTCCAATCTTGTCACTATCAACTACAATGGCAGACGGATAAAGTTCCAGCTCGTCAACGTTCCTCTCCTTACTCAACTATGGATCGGAGGATCAGTAACCGACTACTTGGATGATGTTGCTAAAATGTTTCCATCCGTGCTTCCACAGCTAGAGGTGTTCAAAATATGCTTCAGGTACCGGACCCTTTACCGTAAGGTACCATTTTTTATCCACTTTTTCGTTCCGGTTTCATAGCAGTATGATTTTGTTCTGGTACTATTTACATTTATCATAGTTAGGCTTCAACATCAAGAAGTAATGTTTTCGATCGATTGTTTTACTCCACACACTGCAGGCAACCTGGAGGTTTGCTTCGGCTGTTGAGATGAGCAATCTTAAGCAACTGGTAGTGAGTCTTTGGCCAGAGTACTCTTACTGCGACACTATTCTACACGTAGTTCATTTAATAAATGCATCGCCTCGCTTGCAAAGATTCGTGCTTGAGGTAAACTACTCGTATCCTTCAATATCCATCCATTCATTCAATCTTGCCTCCATTACATTTACAGCTTCAAACTTCTTCTTCCCTTGTAGGGCGCCACACGAAGATAGTAACTGCGGGGATTGGTACGAGGAGGACACACCTTGTCCTAATGTGGCTCGTGAGATGATGCCGAGGGCCTATGCTCATCACCTCAAGGAGGTCGAGTTTGTCGCCTACCATGGTGAGCCTAGTCTTGCTGAGCTGATGGAGCACTTCCTGGAGAAAGATCTCGCCTTAGAGAACATCATCGTTGATCCCCGGTATTTCAAGTATCATGTGTCCCGTCCGTGGGTTCGGGTTTGCAGCGGCAAGACTGAGAAGGAAACAGCAACGAGGGCTTATGTGAAGAAGGAACTTGAGATGTATGTTCCTTCAACAATCAATGTGAAGATCCTTTGAGTTTATGTTCTTGTGTATATCTAGTTGTCTTTTAGTTCGCATCTCGATATAATTTGAATTACAAAATTATTATTTTTCGATTCTTTTTATCTACACGGTTCACTTTTGCATACATCTCGATATAATTTGAACTATAAAATCATGAATGTGCATGAATTGATCGTTTATTCTTCGATTTTTATTCTTATGCTAAGTTAAAAAGTCTCTACACTAGTTAATTTTAAACTTATATAATTTTAAATACAAGTATAATTTTGAACTTATATTATTATTATTATTATTATTATTATTATTATTATTATTATTATTATTATTATTATTATTATTATTATTATTATTATTGAGCTGGATAATTTATTTTGTTTATTCGATAAAGTTTAAATTTACATTATTACCAGCACGTGCGCTGCACGCTCTGCCGGCCTCCCCTCCGTCCTCTTCCCAGTTTCAGAGTTTTCCCCCAAATCCCCTCTCTCGCTCCTCGCCACTCTCTCTCTCTCTCCTCAATTTCACTCTCTCCCGCTGCATATGAATCGTCGCCCAACGAATTGCAGAAGCACGGAATCGATTCAATGACGGGTCCCTCACTGATGGACTCTCTCTTCCAGCGCTCCATCGAAGACCTAATCAAGGCCCTCCGCCTCAGCCCGCCGGGGACGGAGCCGGCCATCATCGCCAAGTCGATCGACGAGATCCGCCGCGAGATCAAATCCAACGACCCTCAGACGAAGGCCACCGCCCTCCAGAAGCTCACCTACCTCCACTCCCTCCACGGCATCGACATGTCGTGGGCCGCCTTCCACTCCGTCGAGCTCTCCTCCGCCGCCGCCCACTCCCACAAGCGCATCGCCTACCTCTCCGCCGCCCTCGCCTTCAACCCCGACACCACCGACGTCATCCTCCTCCTAACTCACCAGCTGCGCAAGGATCTGTCGTCGGCGAACGTTCACGATGTGAGTCTCGCCCTCTCCACCCTCTCCTCCATCTGTAACCCCGACTTGGCTCGCGATTTGACCCCCGAGCTGTTTACTTTGCTTAGTAGTAGTAAGGCTGCCGTTAGGAAGAGAGTGATCGCCACGGTTTTGAGGGTTTTCGAACAGTATCCTGATTCAGTGCGTGTTTGTTTTAAGAGAGTAGTGGAGAATCTCGAGAACTCGGATATGGGGATTCTTTCCGCCGTGGTGGGGTTGTTCTGTGAGCTCACTGAGAAGGAACCTAGATCATATCTGCCATTAGCGCCTGAATTTTATAAAATTTTGGTAGACTGTAAGAATAATTGGGTTCTAATCAAAGTGCTAAAGATTTTCGCGAAGTTGGTTCCTCTCGAGCCGAGGTTGGGTAAACGAGTGATGGAGCCTATATGTGAGCTTATGAGGACGATGGGAGCTAAGTCGTTAGTGTTTGAATGCGTGAGAACGATTCTGACTAGTTTGAGTGAGTATGATTCTGCAGTGAAGCTAGCAGTAGCTAAGGTGCGTGAGTTTCTGTTAGAAGATGATCCGAACCTTAAGTATCTAGGCCTACAAGCCCTTGCTATCGTTGCAGAGAAGAATATCTGGGCGGTAGTAGAGAACAAGGATTTGGTGGTTAAGGCCTTGAGTGATACTGATGTAAATATTCGACTTGAGTCCTTGAGGCTTGTTATGTGTATGGTCTCTGAGGATAATGTGATGGAAATTTGTAGGATCTTGATCAGTCATGCACTAAAGTCTGACCCAGAGTTTTGCAACGAGATCTTGGGATTCATCTTGTCGACTTGTGGTAGGAATTACTATGAGGTGATATTTGATTTTGATTGGTATGTGTTGTATCTTGGAGAAATGGCTAGGGTTCCGCATTGTCAAAAGGGGGAAGAAATTGCGATCCAGCTTATTGATATTGGTATGAGGGTTAAGGATGCTCGACCTCAACTTGTTCACATTGCTCGTGATCTTGTGATTGATCCTGCATTGCTTGGCAATCCGTTTATGCATGGAGTACTAGCTGCTGCTGCCTGGGTATCAGGAGAGTATATTGAGCTTTCAAGAAATCCGTTTGAGATTATGGAAGCTCTGTTACAGCCGCGGACTAGTCTCCTTTCCCCTTTTGTAAGAGCTGTGTATATACACTCTGCATTTAAGGTGTTGACTTTCTGTGTATACTCGTATCTCAAGTTAAATGGAGATGATTCTTCGTCGTTTCCCTCTACATTGACGGATTCAGTCTCCAAATGTGATGATGAGGGAAGTTCTGATCAACTAGTATCTGATATTGAAACGGATGATCAGAATATGATTGGTACTAATGGGCATGCATCGTCTTCTTCAAGAACACATCATTTTACTCGAGAATCTCTCCTGGCTCTAGTCAATCTAGTTGAAATCAATTTGGGGCCTTTAGCTGGGAGTAATGAAGTAGAAGTGCTGGAGAGATCCAGCAATGTCCTTGGATTTATTAAACTGATAAAGCCGATGCTCCTTGGTTCTTCCGAAGGAGATCAAACCAAGGAAGAACTGAAAGCTTCTGAAGCAGTGAAGCTGATTTTCGCGTCCTGTTCGGAAGATCTTGGTCCGGTTTCAGTTAATGCGCAAGAGAAGGTACCCATACCTAATGGCTTGGTGCTAAAGGAAAATCTGAATGATTTGGAAGAAATATGTGGTGATATGAAATTGCCATTGTCAACTTCATTCTCGCTTGTGAAACATCAAATCACGAGTGCCCCTGTCAGTGCAGAACGCCAGGGTCGGGAAGAATATGAACCATCGACTGAATCAACATCTTTACTTGCAGAGCATCGGAAGAGGCATGGTCTGTATTACCTTTCTTCAGGAAATAAAGGGGTCGCATCCAATGATTACCCAACTGCTCAAGACGCCAACGATAAGGCCATTGATGAGGCTGAAGATCTTGCAAAGCTAACAGAGAAATCACTTATCGGTAGTAAAAAGGGTACTCAATCCAAGCCTAGGCCCGTGGTTGTGAGGTTTGACGACGGAGAAGTAGCTAGCATTGCAAGGAATAAAAGTGAGATGAAGGCAGATCTAATATCGGGTGCTGTGAAAGAAGTACTCTTTGGAGACGAAGCCACAACTTCGTCATCAAGAAGAAAGCCTCCGAGCAAATCAAGAAGGGAGACAGATGAGTCAAATACTGGCATAACTGAGTCCAAAACTGATAAATCCAAGGTCAGTAGCAAACGACATGGCCACGGCAAAGACAGAAAGCATCGAAGTACGACAAAGGACAAAGAACACGATCGAAAAGACAAGCAGAAAAGCGAAGGCGCCAACGGAAAACACAGGTCGAGGCACAGAGCAGATAAAGCCGTGGAAGCTCAAGCAGCAGTTATCCCTGACTTTCTTTTATAGCAAGACCTCAAGTAATGTTTCTCACACCTTCAGTCAAAACTATCAAGGTCAGTATCAGTTGTTGTAATTAATATCCATGTTTTTTCTTGATTTAATTTAATTTTACATCACAAATTGGAAGAGTTGAAGATTACAAAGCTTTGCTGTGTTTGTTTTCTTTGATCTTGAGATGGGATTTTCAACCCCCCAAAATGTGTAGTGATTTCTTTGATGTTTGATATATTTGGGCTTCTGATCTTGAATGTTGATTTGAATTTGGGTGTACGTGTACCATCAAATTGCGACTGCTACTAGTACTGTCGTATTGATGAATTCGATTTGGCCCGCTGATAACGAGCCTACTTAATAGTAATTTATTACTATTCTCTTGAGATGCTGTATTTATTGAGCCCCGGCTTATTTTGGGGTTTCCTTTTAATATGCAATGAAATTTTCGTCGACTCACATTCGATTAATCCAACGATATAGGTATTAATCTTATAAACTAACGATATTTGAATCCAAAAAAAATCAAATCTACAAAATTAATACTAGTAATAGTATTTATTGAAATCGAAACTACACTCAGTGTTACAAGTGCAATGGCTTTTTTGTAGTAAAGAGAAATAGTTACACCACCACACATTCATACCGTTAATAACGGTCCTTTCCTTCTTTTAACCATGCAAATTCACCCAAAAGCCTAATTAATTAGAGCTACTAATTTATGATTTCTACTTCTATACATGAACTATATGTATACTAAGTCCATCGAGTACCGAAACCTTCGGTACAACATCAAAATCGAAAATAAAATACCGATCAGGATCGATATCGTTATAACGTAGTAAAAAGAAAAAAAAAACTTAGTACACTGTATCGACCCACCCGTAATACTAACAATACTTCTTCAATACGGCATAGTCAATATTTTTGTCATAAGATGAAAATCACACGTCGCCTCTATTTTAGGACGTAAAAAGCAAGATTAAAAGGGAAATAATTAACAAAAAATGAATAGGAAAAGACTTGAGACATAGGAGTAGTAAACTGTATAATACATAGAGTTGACGTCAAAGTCATTACATCACTCTAACTATGTGGGATTTCCTCTCTTACCGCGTTGCTTCCCACGAAATTCCTTACGCGTTTCGTATTTCCTATTTCCACTTTTCTTTTTTTCTTCACCTATATAAACTACCCAAATCTTTGTCTTCATATTCCATTCTCCCATCATTTCCTTCACCTCAACAACCAACGACATCACCTCTCTCTCTCTCTCTCTAGATCTCTTACTAAAAAAACTTCACATAAAGGACCTTAGCTAGGGTTTAAGCAAAAGGAAGATCGATCATATCTGCTCCGAAAATGGCGGCAAAGCGGTTTTTCGATTGCGATGAGGATCAGCCTAGCCAGAAACGAACCAAAACTAGGCCCTCTTTCGCCTCGTAAGATCTATACACACATATGTGGTGTTTGTGTGTGTGTGTTTTATTCATTAATTATTTATATATACTAGCCTAGCCCTAGCTAATTCAGCTGATTTTTCTGTAACAGTGTGATTAAAGAAGTTGTTATGGTGAATTTCTGTGAGAATTTCTGCTCGGCTTTGGAGCCAATGCTTCGTCGAGTGGTAAAATTTACGACTTGTTTTTTGAATATATGTGAGGTATAGAATAATGAAACGACTCGACTGACTTGGTTCCTTGCATATGTATAGGTGAGTGAAGAGGTGGAGAATGGGCTGAGGCAGCGGTGCATGGGCCCAAACCCGATGCAGCGCTCTCCCTCGCTGAGGATGATACAGCACGCGCCGCCCACCTCGTCCTCCCTCCGCCTGGCGTTCGCGAAGAGGCTCCACCTCCCCATCTTCACCGGCACGAAGATCGTCGGCGCCGACGGCGGTCCGCTCCAGATCGCGCTCGTCGACCGCGACGGCGTCCCCACCGCTCTCCCCTACCCGATCAAGGTGGAGATCGTGGTCGTCGACGGCGAGTTTCCGGCGACCAAGGAGGCGTGGAGCGGCGACGAGTTTGGTAAGAGTATCGTGAAGGAGAGGAACGGGAAGCGGCCGCTGCTCGCCGGAGATCAGCTGAGTATTCCGATGAGGGACGGGGTTTGCTTCGTCGGAGATGTGGAATTCACGGACAATTCGAGCTGGATCCGGAGCAGGAAGTTCCGCCTCGCGGCGAGGGTGACGGCGGCGCATCACGGCAGCCAAGCTCAGCCGCCGCCGGTGATACAGGAGGCCGTCACCGAGGCGTTTGTCGTCAAGGACCACCGAGGGGAACGTGAGTCTCTCTCTCTACCCTTTGTTTATTAATATGTAATTGATCGAACTTAAACAACTAATTAAGGTCGAACAGATTAATTAATTACGATTAAAATTAGGAGCTAGGGTTTCGTTTCCCATGTGGCTAAAAATATGTATTTTGAAGGTTAATTAGTTGGGAATAATTAAATATTATAGTTAGTTAAGTTGGCGCCTAAATACATAAAAGAATCAACTTAAGAAACAACTAGGAATAACTATATACGTATGAGAGACGGAAGGAGTATCTGACGATGGTTCGTTTTGCCGGTTATTAACAGTGTACAAGAAGCATCACCCTCCTTCGTTGGAGGACGAGGTGTGGCGGCTAGAGAAGATCGGAAAGAGTGGAGCCTTTCATCAAAAGCTCTCCTCTCACGGCATCAACACCGTTCAAGATTTCCTCAAGCTATACAACGTCGATGCCCCCAAACTTAAATCGGTACTACTACTACTACGTACTACTCCGACTACTACTAATTAATATTCAATGTTAAATCAATTAGTTATTTATGAACATATGTTGATGAATTGATAGATAGTTGGAGTTGGGATGTCGGAGAAAATGTGGGATGTGACAGTGAAGCATGCAAAGAGTTGTGTGATGGGCACAAAAGTGTATAGATTTCATGGCAACAACTATACACTAACCCTCTCTCCCATTTGTCAACTCCTCAACTTTGAGTTGAATGGCCATGTTTACCACCAACCTCACTTCAAAACCATGCAAATGGTAACTCTCTCTCTCTCTCTCTCTCTGTTATCATGTTATGATATTTTATGCAAAAACCTAAGCTAGCAAGTTGGATTTGAAAATTCGAGAAAACTCGGCCTGACTGAGTATCTTCCTTTTTTCGTATTGGTTATTGTGTGTATGTACGCCTACCGATTTTCTAGGGTTTATGATTTTGGTAACTAATGATGCAGGCTTATGTTGAGAGCTTGGTGAAAGATGCATATACGAAATGGAGTTCGTTAGAGGAATTGGATGGAATCCCACCTTCTTCAACCATAGGTAACATTATTAATTATATATCCTATTATCTTTTTTTTTTTTTTTTCATTATTAAATTTGATGAAGTTTCATTAGTAAATAAAGATTAGACTTGTTCAATAGTCCTTATATATACTTAATTTCAAGTCAACGAGCATTATTTCTTGGAGTTTAGAAGCATTCATTCATTTATTTATTCATTTAATTTGGGTGTTGCGTAAAGTTAGGGTTCATCAACTTATATATATTGACGTATTCCAACTTCCTCTTATTAAAATTAATAATAATAGTAATTAAAAATTATTACAAAAATAAAGATGACTTGGAGTCAACGTGGAGCGTGGTGTGTAAGAAAAGTGGCTCGATCGATTGCGATGTCTTCTGATCTTCTCTTTAACGACTATTAATCTAAATTCTAATTTAATCTTTTTTTCAAGAAGCATTAATTATTATATTTTAGTTAATTAATGTGTGTTTAAGTAATTAATTAATATTGTGTGTGTTAAATAAATGGTGCAGGTGATGAAATGGTGGAGTATAGGAGGAACGAGCAATCAGTAGCATATTTAAGTAGTGAGAGCAGTTTGAGTTTTTTCTCATCAATGGTGCAGAATACAAGTGGAGATTACTCAGTTAATGAATGGGGAGGATTAGTGTATAATAATAATAATAATAGTTGTAAAAATATTGGGGTTAGGTTTTTCTCTGAATCTTCTTCTGAAGGAGGAGATATGTGAGAGTAGAGTATATATGTTTTTATTTCTTGTACATATATTAAATACTAGTATTATTTCTGTATATATATTAAGGAGCCTATAGCATGAGCTGATTTGTTGATAAACATATTTTGTATTTATTATTCATCAAATAGTGTTTGTGTTTGGAATTCTTTTACAAATTGGGCTGATTCCTGGAATTTCTTTCAATTGGGCCTACAAATTTCTTCAACACTTTGACTAATTTCCATATATAACTATGTCGAGTTCTAGTTTCGGTACCAAAAATTTCGAGTTCGAGTGTGACCTTTAAATCACCATCTAATTAATCTCTAATGCTTAAAAGAAAGCGTGAAGAAACCTTAAATAATTAGCGGTTTTAATGCATATTTATAGGAAAATGTAGCACCACCGACACCCATAGCTGAAGTTTAACGTGACTGAGAGGGAAAATCAATGTAGTATTTTATTTTTTGGGCCCTACCCTAGGCCCAAAAACTGCTTTTAATTTAGAAATATGGGGTTAGTTTTCATACTTGAATTTCATGAAATTAGTTTATCGAAATTCTCATTCAATTTTGGAAAAATAATTAAATTACCTGGGTTAAAATCTGTAATGTTAGGTCGCATTAGGATAACTGTGAGCAATTAATTTTGTTAGGCCACCAATTTCTCCATACTTAATTGCCTACACGTATATAGAATATCATAAATTTGATTATAATCTATGTCCGATTCTTCTCATACAAATATTGCACCTCATCTCAATAACGAATCGATATACATAAAACTTAATCGTGAAATAAGCATGTTTACAATTGATCGGTTAGATTTTTTTCACTTGATAAAAAAAATAGTATAATGAGTGGAATAATCAAATAAGGTACAATCAAGACAAATAAATACTTTTTATGAGGAATAATTACTACGACATAATAATAAAATGCTTTCATTTTTGTATTTGACTAAAAAAAAAAATTAATAACAATTAATTCACCTAGATAGTTGAAAATAAAATAAAATAATGAAATAAAAAAAGGCTCGACGTTACAGAAAAATGGAAGGTGCGTGCGTTGCTCTCAATCTTCTCTCTAAACTAATATAGGCGCAGATCGATCTGATTCTCCGATTTCAATTGGGGATTCTTCTTCCTTAGTGAGAGAGAGAGAGAGAGAGTGTGGCATACTCGATTCTCTCAGATTGGAATTCAGTGCGCGTGTTTTAGAGAGAGAGAGAGAGAGATGGGGTGCTCGTTCTCTGGACTGAATGCGCTGTACGACGCCGTCAATGGCTCCGGCGACGTTTGGATCAACGAGAACCGTTTCAGGATCGTGCGCCAGCTCGGGGAGGGCGGTTTCGCCTTCGTCTTCCTTGTCAAGGAGCTCGCCTCCGATCCTTCCAATCCTGCCGCTGGCATTTCCGCCAAAATCAAGGACTCTGCGCATGTCTCCGGTAATTTTCTTCGTCTGATCCGCGGTTTTTTTAGGCTTTTGGTAGTGTTTGGTATGCATTGCTGATCGGGTTTTATTTGAGTTGCTGCTGACTGTGATGATGTAGAATAATGAGGCTTATGGAATTCCTCCTTTGTTAGAAACTGATGCTTTGCTAGAATCTGATATATGTCGGGTATTTAGGCTCCTTGATTTTGATAATTCGAAGTCGGTTTCTATGATTATTCAGTAAATTTTGAGGAAGTGAATACGGATCTGCAGCTTGAATGAGAAGAGGCTATTAGATCTCCAAGGATTTTTGCTTGTTACTTGTATTTCTCTCATGATGATGCAATAAGGCGACTGAAAGGATTTTTGTGTATACTATCTGGTAAAGCTACTGACTTTAAGAATGCATGAGCGAATAGGTAACAGATCGACTTAGAAGTTCTCTTTTTTGTTCATGTTAAGCAAAATATATAGTTAGTATTGCAGAGAAGTAGAGCAGTAGCCGTAACTACTACTCAAATTGTAGTAGTTTGATGCAGCGTATAGTATATATCTGTTTTCGAGAAGGCATGGTAAAGGTCAACCTGATAGGTATAATAGTGTGACCTGACCCGTACTCTACTTCTTGTGTTGCATTACTCAGATGATGGAACGTATGCGATGAAGAAAGTGCTGATTCAAAACAGTGAGCAACTAGAGATGGTGAGGGAGGAAATTCGTGTTTCATCTCAGTTTAACCATCCTAATTTGCTTCCGCTTCTTGACCATGCAATCATTGCAGTCAAGGTAATTGTCGTTCTGGCTGATTTCTCCAGTCGTTATCTTTTCATAACCAGAAAGCATGTATTGAATTTGAGATAGAGAGCTTGCAGCTTTAAGCTAAAGTTACTATATTCTAATTAAGAAGATTATCACCTGAGACCTTTTGAGTAGCGTAGGTATGCATTGTGTATGGGAAACTCATGCAAATTCTATCTTGCCAGGTGGTCCTTTTTTCTTAGTGACATTGTGTTGCAATTATTTATTGAGATAAATTTGATTATATATTGTTATTGAAATGCGTAATTTTTTGTTTTTGCTAAGCAATTGACTGTCATGTTATCATTTATTATATGTATCAACAAATTTTGAGTGGTATACCTGCAAGGAGTTAATTAGTATCTGTTGATCAGGCTTCACAGGAACAATCTTGGAAGCATGAAGCTTACTTGTTGTTTCCTGTTCATTTGGATGGAACGTTATTGGACAACACCACAGCTATGAAAGCTAAGAAGGAGTTCTTTTCCACCTCGGATGTGCTCCAAATACTTCGCCAGGTAAAAGAGGAATTATACTACCTCCCCCTGCTGAACTTTGTGCAATTATCTGTCATGGTACTTATAAGCTTTTTTTTTTCCCTGCCCAGAAGATGTTTATTAGGCATCTTTTGTTGATTGTCTTTTTTCTAGAATCCAGTTGCACTCAAGGATTCCCTATTTTTCCTATAGAAACATACTTTACACTTGTTATGTTGCAGTTCTTGTTGATACACATGCACCATGGACATTCCAATTTTGTAATGAAAGTTCAAATTGTTTCATCGGATATTTGGAAGTAGAAAACTTTGAATACTTGATAGATCTATTTATAGCTACTCGTCTTAAAGTAGGAAGGAACTGTTTAACTAGAAAGGGTTCATTTGCAGCTCTGTGCAGGACTTAAGCATATGCACAGTTTTGACCCTCCCTATGCCCATAATGATGTCAAATCTGGCAACGTCCTTATAACACACAGGAAAGGCCAACCACCAGCAGCTATATTGATGGACTTCGGGAGTGCTCGTCCTGCGAGAAGGCAAATCCGAAGTCGATCAGAAGCATTACAGCTTCAGGTTCTATTTTAATTTTAGAGTTGTCACTGCATTCTCAAAATTTTCTATGTAAGTTGCAGCATAAAATCACTCAAATCGTTCTTTCAATCATTGAAATGCCCCTTCATAGGATGCCTGGTGGGGTGATTTTACATCTATTGTTTGACTACATTAATCCGCCAAAAAGAGCTTATAATTTTTTTTTTCTGGGACTAGATCGAAGGAAAAAAAAAAAAGCCATACTAGCCCGATAATTGTGTCAGGTAGATGTAATCCTTCATCTAGTTCTAACCAGGTCAAATAGAGTTTGTGCAGTTTCTATTGAAAGGAGATGTTTCTCCAGAAGAAAAAGGGCTTTTGATTTTCACCCACCAAAAATGACCAAAAATGAATGTAGTCACACAAATTGAAATCTTAATCCAATCTGATTTATCCTTACAGATCAAGTGTGGTATCACTTTTTCCTGTCCATTGTCACATCTTATCTATTGCATTTCAGACTTGTGATTGCACATTAGTTGAATATTTTCGATATCTCAATGTTGATTATATAGGAGTGGGCTTCTGAACACTGTTCTGCCCCATACCGAGCTCCTGAATTGTGGGATTGCCCAAGCCAAGCAGACATAGACGAGAGGACTGATATCTGGTCGTTGGGCTGCACCTTGTTTGCAATTATGTAAGAACTGTATTATTTATATCACTGTACTTAACAAAAAAAATTGTCACATGATCATTATGCGTAAGAAAGTCATTTGGTATATAGTTATTTGATGTCTGGTTTCTTTTTACTACATTGTCATGCGATAATTCGTAACATGTTGAATGGTGTGCTCGTAATCTAGTGGTTCAAGTATTGACCGATGTCCATGCTCCTGATGTTCCTCATAGGTATGGGGAGTCTCCTTTTGAATATGCACTTGGAGAATCAGGTGGAAGCTTACAGCTAGCTATAGTAAATGCCCAAGTAAAATGGCCAGCTGGGCCCAATCCTCCTTACCCCGATGCTCTCCACCAGTTCGTAAAATGGATGCTGCAGCCCCAGGCTACGGTCCGACCCTGCATCGATGATATTATCATTCACGTCGATAAGTTGATCACGAAGTTTTCTACTTGAAAAATTGCTGAATTCATCATGTGTTGAAACATGCTATGTGAGGGTTATAGAAATATTGTGTAATATTTTGAAGCTTACATCACATGAGAAGAGTGTAGGAAGAAGAGTCATTTTAACTGTTTGCTTATCTATAAAAATACATTATTGCTAGTATTATATTTGTTTTGAGCTTTAGCATAAATTATGTAATTTTTGTCTTGAGCATTGTACATGTTTAAATCCTCTAATAATTGAATTATGCATATGAATTATTTATACTTCTTTCGTCCTTTTGGAATGTTTCATTTCTTTTTATCATTTATCTGGAGCAGCCTTTTGATGATAAGTTTAAAAACATCTTTTTTTGTGAAAATTTTAAATTTATAGGATATTACAATTGTTTTAGTACTGTATTTCATAAAAGGAAAAAATGTTTAAAATACTATTTTTAAACTCATCATTAAAATTCTCGAAAACTCTTGGGACAAATGCTGAAAAGATACGTTAACAACTCCAAAAGGACGGAGAGAGTACTACTTAAATTGTATTTTACATGCTCACGTTTCTAAATTAATTCGAACGACTTTCAATATGCATTGCTTATCTTCAACTTTTTAAGAATTAGGTGTAAGTGTAACATAGACTTTGCCGTTATCTCGTATAAAATAGATGACACTATGAACTGAACGGAAAGGTGGGATATTTATGAGTTGCAATTTAGGATTATTATAAAAGATGGTCCACGTAGGATAATTGAGAGCAATAATTCCTGTTTTCATTCTTCCCATTTCCTATCCACATAAACGCCATAAACAACACTAGTTCTCTCTCATTCTATCTCAGCTCCAACAAAACCACCATGCATTCTTCCACTAGACTCTTTCACCATAACCTCACACCGCCTAAACCCCTCCTACCCCCTTCCTCCGCTTCTCTTCCCTATTCAAAACCTAATCCCCTTCTCCGGCGAGATTTTCTCTCCTCATCTCTGCTTCTGCTCGGTGTCGCCGCCGCCGACCCACTCAGAGCTGAAACCGTCGATAATGCCGCTCCGGTATCGGCCTGCCCTCAGCCGTCTCCGACGAAGCAGGCATTCCTCGATATATCAATCGACGGGGAGCCGATCGGTAGAATCGTGATCGGGCTCTACGCCGACGCCGTCCCCGGCGGCGCCGCTAGGTTTGCCGGAATCGTGAGCGGATCTGCTGGAGTCAGCTACCGGAGGAAGGAATTCGTGAAAATCATGCCGAATTACGTGCAGCACGGCGGGCTGAGGTCGTACGGCGTGGATGTGGAGATGGCGAAGAAGACCGGGTGGAATGTGGCGGCGGAGGATCTGATGCGCGAGTGGGAGGAGCAGAGCGAGAGGTGCGAGGGGACGAAGAACGTGGGGAGGAGCGTGAGCTTAATCGTGAGGGATCCGTCGAAGCCGCCGCCGAAGATGAAGCTGGTGGCGCGGAAGGGGAAGCTGGTGATCGACGAGGAGGAGATGGGGAGGGATCCGAACGGGACGGAGTTCGCGATCGCGGTGAAGGACTCGCCGGAGCTGGACACGGCGGCGCTGGTGGTGGGGAGGGTGGTGGACGGAATGGCGGTGGTGGAGAGGATTGGGCGAGTCAAGACTGTGCAGGATAATACCACTTCACCTTACTTCAGGTACGTCAAAAAAAATGAGATGAAATCCTATCACTTCATAAATTATAAAAACTTTTTGGCTCCAAAAAAAAATATGAGAAAATCGAAAGATCTTTCTAGAAGAAAGATATTCGTCATAATTATGCACTATTTATCGTTTTAAGGAACGACTTCAGATAGTATTTTTTTAGTAAGATAAAACGAGTCTCATTTTGCACACAACAATTACACTCAAAACAACTTATTAAAACTCGTATCGAATCGAATCAATTTACGGAAATTTCCCTCGTATTTTTCGTTAGGGTGGCGAAGCTGATCGGAGACAAGAGGGCTGTAGTGGCAGAAAGAGGTTTCAACCGACCGTACTCGAAGGTGGTTGTAACCAACAGTGGACTCATTTCATGACTCCAAATCTATTCATTTTCTCATTCTTAAACGGAGTTATATTTTGGGATGGATTATAAATAATATTGCTACGTGCAAACAAATTGATTGTACAAATAGGCCTATGCTTGATTCGCTGCTCTCTGCTACATACAAATTCCATACATCCTTAATCCTACATATCAAAGAAGAACAGCAAATAAATAGGCAGGTTACAATGATGCGGTGTTTCGATTCCGGTGCTTTAAGGCACAATGATGCCGGTTAATCTACTTTAGCTCCCGCCGTGAACCTTCATTCTCTTCTTTTCTGGAGATGCGAATAAATTCCTAACAGACTCGACTGGATCGTCCACCTGCACAGTTATATATATATGTTAACCAAATGGAGCTGCACACAGAGAAAGAGGAAGAATGCAAAATATACTACTCTCTCTCTCTCTCTCTCTCTCTCTCTCTCTTGCATGGCAAGTATCTTAAATGCTCAAGTAGAATGTTGGGTGTCGAGCAACTTTCTAAGATATATGAGCAGCAGTGGTGCTCTTGTTCCCAGTAAGAGATATCCTCATCGAAAATAAATATGGATTAGCACAAACTGTTGAATTTTCCTCTTCTGAAACACATTATCCATTAAATTGTGCATACGCTGTTTGGTCCACTTTCTTCTATGGAAATATGTTATTTAAAAAGGCAGCCATCATCTTGCTGCAATAGGTCTAATGTTAACTTATATGTACCTGTATCGAAGTAGATGAATTCGGAATGCTGGGCTGCTTGTCTGCTTCTAAAGCTGACAGTGTCTGTTGCCATCCAGGAGCAGATTTGCCAGTAGACATAATCCAGGGGCAAAAATGTCTATGCTGTTTGATTGGGTCGAACTCCATTGGTTTATCGAAAGATGACAATTCCTTATCCCCTCCTGCAACAACGAGATAATCAACTTATGCACCATCATAATAGCAGACTATATCAATGCTTTGATGCGATCAATAATTGTGTCCTACTCCTACGGGAAACAGAATTACAGCAAATGTGAGAAAAATATTGCAGAATCCAAATAAGGAAACAAATCGTAGGGTTGAGCAAATTTGGTGGCCCTAAGTAATATCATGATGAATTTAATTTCTTTTGGACAAATAACATAGGCATCTATATCTCCACAGTAGCTGAACTATAGATGGGTTAGGAACCGTAGAATGCAAGATAAACTATAAATGGCTATAAGCATATGCATATCACATAAAGACATGCATGCTAGCTACTAGCTTCGTTTCCATGTAGATCAGCAGGCTTCCATGATAGATATGATAACATCTAAACATAATGGCTAAAGAAATCTACACAAGAAACATGAGATCAAAAGGATAAGAACAGAATCATTTAAATTGGAAAGATGAATCAACTTACTTGTACTAAAGGGCATAATTTTTTGGTTCAGTACCCCTATTCCAGGACTATTGTGTTCAGACGTTTCTTCTATGTGAGGAACAATCGCTCCACTACATCTGTTTGAAGTACTATCTTCAGGGGTTATGCTCGATGCTTCACCAGAAGCTGCTAGATTGACTACATTTACAGTTTCAGTTAACTCCAAATTCGAGTTAGAATCTTCTGCAACAGATTCAGGGACCTCTAAAGGATTGTGGGATGTGACATTCGGCTCTGTGGTGACAATGGTTTCTTCTGCATTAGCATTTTCACTTTGCTGTAACAATAGCTGTCCCTCCACTTGTGAAGGCCTCTGAACCTCCGAGTGATCTTCATTTCCAGCTTGTATAGGCAATCTTGATCTCAGATTATGACCAACCATGGGTAGAGAGATGGTTGCATCGTAATTTAGCAATGCAGGTGGAGGGCCACCGGCAATTGTGAATCCTAACGACGTTGAAGCACTGCTACCAATATTTTTACCAGTAACTTCTGTAGGACCCACAAATCTTATAAACTCCAGAGGCCGTGGGATAGTAGAGAAAGCCCATAATCCAACACTGGCCCCACATAACTTGCAGTCCAGAACAACGGAACTAGGATCAACCTGCATCTCACTAGAAGGGTCAGTGCCCTCATGCGAAGGCTGGACATTATCTTTCGGTTTTTGTCCTGTTGTAATTGTTATATTTGCATCTTTAAAAGAATCGGGTTTTCCATCCTTGAAGTCAACTCTGTAAGGTAATGTACGAGGTTCCCAGCCAAACAAACTTATCAGCTTCTGTGCCTGCACACTTTCGCAAGTCACTAGTCTTCACTTTAACGGTTCTAGTCATGGTAGTCTTTACTTATAAAGAACTAACAGAAAGAACAAATGATATACATACATCCAGTTAAGGACAGATCTCCATATCAACATTAATGTTAAATATTACTGAAACTACCATATACAGCTAACTACACCGTATGTGTCAGAAAATACATGATCTAAGCAGAATGTACTTACTAAACTCTCTTTCTCCTTTTCACCGTACCTCTCATGCAGACAAATGCGCAGTATTTGATCCCCATTTGAAAAAATAGGGACGTGCATTTATATTCTTTGCTAACAGAATTCATGTGCAGTGACTTTAAAAGGCAGTGTGAGGCACCCAACCATCACCTTGAGGAGGAGTGCCCCATAAATTGGCTTAGAAAAATGTGAAAGGGAATTTTTTATGTGTAGCTTCTACTACTTTTAATTACGCCGGTTGATATTAAAAAAGAACATTGCAGATCATTTGATGACAATTAGAACTTTTGACTTATCATAGTTTTGCTGTCAAACCTGATAATACAAGATGGAAGATTCTATTCCAGAGCTTTCAAGTGGTCCGTGGCTCCCTAAATTTGAAGATTCATCAAGAAATTGCTCCAGCTGAGAGTTTCTTAAGTCATTAACAGCCGTTGCAGAAATAATTGGAAGAGCTATTAGCTGTGATATGGATAAGAATCGCCTCCTGTAGTCCTCAATCAAACTTTCCCCTGACAGAATCGGAAACTTAGCAAGTTCTGCTGCACATGAGTTATTAGACCAAGGGCATAGTAAATTATGCCCGCTTTCTAGCTTCAAGCTGAATACCATGGCTGCCTTCTCAACTGATAATACACCAACAAAGAAAAAAAATGTTAGATTCAGGAAAGGTGCTAGATTATATCTTCATATGTGCTCAGAGACAAGGATGTTGCAACGAGTAGAAGTAATAATTCAACAAATGAAAGAAGCCTAGCCAAGAATAATTTGCTGCAAAAGAGCCAACTAAGAATGTATGACTTGCCTTGTTGCTTTCCCCAAGCTGATGGAGTAGAAAAGAGGAGGCGTGTATTGCATGATACACAAGCAATTGTATCCGAGTCTACGTTAACCCAACCTCTTCTAGCGCATTCCAAAGGACTCACAACCTAGAAGGATGGATTTTGTTATTACTAATTCAAGTAGAGAATATTAGATTTACAAGAATGAACCATACAATGTTTGTCCTCAAAGTGGAGAGACAAATACGTACAAAAATTATAAAAGAAACAAAATATCAACAATATGATGCTATCGAATAGTTGACAGTCATAGTATTTTACACCATGACTAAACTAAAAGTGACGACCAACTAAATGTTTATCAATCACACTTAAGGTAGTAAGAGTTGGACTCTGTACTCAGTAAAACAATATCTACTTAACACTTGCAAATTTAGATTAAAAATCTCATAATCTTCCGAAATCCTGAAGACACAAATCATGGAGCATTGGAGCCCATACTGGTTAATCATGAGCTTAGTACTTTAGCATTTTAGTCTGCCATGTTGGAAGCATATACTCGTAAACGCGTCACGGTTCCTGGATTGATTAACTGAACCGTGCGATCTTATTGTAATGTCCATCTTTTCTATTAAACTGAGATATAAGCATGTGTAGTGGGTTCGGTTCCATTAGCTAGGAGTAACAATACAATCATAGAGGATATTATCATGAGTTTGGCATAAAATTTAACCAATACATATAGCAGATTCAGATCCATTCCTTACATACTCGAAAGGCTTCCAAGATATTGACACGGAACCACATTCACCAGTAGCCGAAACATTCAGACATTTATCATTATATCACAAAACAACATCGAGAATTCAGCTGCTGCATACGACCTAGATAATATTATAATAATACACGTCGTGAAATTTGGCATACCTGTGGTTTGGCAAACCAGGTGATAGACTTGAAAGTAGACAACCTCCTAAACAAATCGCCACGGTCCCAAGGCCTGCAGACCGGCGCTTGAGCCGACGCCGGAGAAATCGACAATGAGCTCCCCGATTCATTGCCACCTAGCTTCCGCACCAGTGAAGACGAATGGGGGCGCTTTCGGCCGCTCAATTGTTGAGCTCCGGCTCCACTGCATTCATCAGCGCACAAAACAAACTCAATTAACCACTACCGGAAACGTAATCGGCAATTCAACAAACATATAAGCTACACAGCACGAAAAATGCGACCGAACTAGAGAATTCGCAAGCTCATACCATCATCGAACAGCAAAAACGTGAAGAAAATAGGGTTTCAGTACCCAAAAATCACAGGAAACAACGAAATTTGCTTAAACTGCTCGGAAATCACCACATAGAAGAAATACGAGGACGTGAAAAATTAAACAATATAGGAGAAAAACCTGGCGCCATAGGAGCTGGTTCTGGGAGTGGAAGGAGAGTGGGAGAGCTTCTTCATAATCGCATCGAACCTCTTTTCAGTCTCTTCTGCCATCTCTCTCTCTCTCTCTCTTTTCGCGGAGGATGGAGACTGTTGTTATATAGTAAAATAGGAGAAATTGCTTATACTATTTCAACTTCTGCTTTTCACTCAACTGTTTAATCTCCATTTCATGTCAACTTTTACGATTAATAAATTAGGTTTTTTATTGAATTTTTTTGCATAAAATTAGGTCACTGAAAACTACTTTACACTTACAATATTTAAAATAAAATAAAATAAAATAAAACTTCGAATTTCCTTTTTGTAAAATGTCATAATCGATGCTATTATAAACGTAATTATAACGTAATTCATAATATAGATTGCTCAAAACCAAAAGTCCCGAGTTCGAGCCTTCTTGGCACGGTCATTAAGTTTCTAGTATACGAACTATTCTTTCAAATAACCAAAACATTATAGGTCAGAGAATAGCGTGAGATCTCAATTTTATTTTAACAAAATTACCTTACTTATACTGGTACTACTTTCGTCTCATTTTTCTTGACACGTTTCTTGAATATATGTATATAAGTTTAAAATAATAATAACGTGTCGAGCGGAGGGTATTAGATAGCAAAATAAGCAGCATAGAGACATGAACAGAGGCAAATTCTAGGGTAGATTCAACAACATTATCTACAAGAAATAAGCATCCAAAAAGAAGGGCCTAACAAAACTCTAACCAAAATGGTGGATACTGGAAATTTTAGCATTAACTTAGATCATACGATCAAGAAAATCATGCTGAAATTAGCAAAATCATCCACCACTGACAAAAACCAGATCAATGTTCTCACCTACGTTTATCGCGTGAATCTGTTCTTGATCGAGTACGAGAAGATGTTGTAGGACAGGAGGCGAAACTATGTACTAGAAGAATTGCTGGAGCCAGCTGCAGTTCACTGCATCTTTCTCTAAATCTTGTTTCAATTTGCTGACTTGTTGGAGTGCCTCTTTGAACTCCATCTTGTCTAGTGGTAACTCGGAGAACTCCATCAAGAACTGTCGGGCTCGTTCAGCACCCTTGCTCAAATCATCAGGGTCCTCCACTCGCTTCCGTTTGGATCCCGCCTGAAAATTATGGAGGAATTTCAAGTGGTAGAACACATTGAATTGAATGTTTTAAATAAGTCAAAATATCATGTTCTTGAATCACCATCGGATTACATTTTATGGTGATGATAAACATAGGTATGTGAATATCATTCGAGCAAAAGACTATAGGTGATTAAATATATCGACAGACGATCCAGCAACTCTTATTTTCAATAGTTATCGATAAAAGCAACTCAAAAAAGTAAATATGCAAAGGTAATGTGTCTATGTTCAACAATCGGCTTTCCATGGCTGTGCTTTGTGTATAAACATGTGTAAATGGTCTGCCTTAAATTAAAAAAACTATTCCGAGACTTCTTAAGTGAAAGAAGAACTTGCCAAAGCAAAATGTTAACTTGATAAACGATTAACATGGTACAACAAAAGTTACCTCTTTGGGATCAGAAGGTAAAATGGCGTTGGGCGAAAAATCTTCTAACTCAGAAGCCTTAGCTCGGGCAAGGGCAACAACACTTTCTGGAAAATTAGCAAATTCTGCAACATGTATGCCAAAGCTTTGATCACAGGCTCCTGTTTCAACCTGAAAAGTAAGAGACAGGGTGAACTCCTTTTAATGAGTCGAAAATGAAAATTTACAGGATATACGAACTCTAAATAAATTGTCCATGACCTACCAAATATATTGTAATAGTGTTTGGTAACAGTAGACAAATTGACTTGCACTACAGTTACTACTTTTAAGATAACCAATTCTAAACTATAGTGATTGCTTCAGAGTTTCGCTTGTATTGGTTATGCAAATACACTAAAGTGGGATGAATGTCACCCATCTGCTGTAAGTATAATTGGACGTAAAACATGCTCCTAAGACTAGTACATCATAATCCTCTTTTAGAGATAATAGTAACAGCAAGAGCTTGAAGGGTGAGAATTAATACACGAAGGCATTACATACATGTGTATATACATGTTCAAGAATTTTCTTGTGTATATTGAATGCACGTGTCTGAGGCTAAGATAGAGATAGGCACATGCACACAGAGGGGTAGAGGGAGAGTTAGAGAGACTGAGACCTTGTAAAGCATCGTAAGCTTGCGACTTGACGAGTCAATGTGTGCACTGACATGATAATTAGATACTCCTGGAAGTTTCTTTGAAGATTGCTCATTGCTAGTACTTTCTTGAGCTAAGGCAGTTAACTCATGAAAGTGAGTTGCAAATAGCGTAGGTGCTCGTATCACTTCAACTATATGCTCACATATTGCCCAAGCTAGGCCTACATAGCAGGAAACCAAAGAAAGTACATACAAAATGTTCAAGGTTCGGATTTAAAATATCTTAAAGCAAGCAATTAAGTTTGATACTTAAGCAAATGTGAGACTAACCAAATCCATCATATGTTGATGTGCCACGACCTAGCTCATCAATGATGATTAACGACCTTTCAGTTGCTCCCTTCAAGATCGATGCAGTCTCTAGCATTTCTTGCATGAACGTTGAAACACCACGTAGCTATTGAAAGAGCATAATGAGTGAATGGAAATAAAGTGTAAAAAACAAAAGGGAAAGAAGCAATGTAGTCATCAGTCTGCATTGGCACGGACAAAATAAAAACAAACTTTGTTTTATCCTGAAAGTGGCAAAGACTTGGTTGAACACAGAAGTAAGATATGCTGCAGTCTGACATTCTTATTTATGAAAAAGACAAGATATATTTTATCCAAGACATTTACTAATCAGAGTAACAACCACAAGTTCAATGCTTTGATTTCCCTCTGATACAAATGTTACCTCGAATTTGAGTACTATCCTTAAGTTTCAGCTCAATATATTTTCAAATTTGGTTTGCACACATATGAGATGTGATTCTGATATGTTATGGATTGCTCTGCTCCAGAAAACTTGATCTTACCTGGCAGTCACCAGCACCCACACGAGCGAAAATGCAGTCACGGATAGAAATGCTAGCATTGTCACATGGGACGAAACAACCAACTTGTGCCATTAGAATGTTTACACCAACCTGATCAAAACGAATCGACATGATGTTTTTCAAGTGCTGTTGGATGTGATAGATAACAGAATAAACTCTCTTACAAATGACAAGCTTACAAGCAATTAACACTTGTTTACTTTCGCTCTACTGTAACATGTTTTTACTAGGCAGATAATTAAAGTTGAAGAATAGCTACAGAACACATTCTCTTCACCAGTCTGAAAATGAAGCTACTACCGCTAGCATAATAGCTTAATCATGAAGATCAAAGTTGAGTGATGCTATTGACCTGTCGTATGAATGTTGATTTTCCACCCATATTAGGACCCGTGATAATCTGGAACCAGCTTTCTCCTCTGACCTGCAAAGACCAACATGCGCAGGGAATGAACCAATTTTACAAGACCCACAAAGTTGTTGATAACCTCATAAAAGAACTTACAAGTTTACAATCATTCGGAATAAAATTCACCCAGTCTTGAGCTTCAACACAAGGATGCCGACTCCCTTCAAGAATAATATCTCCCTCATCCTATGAAACAGGGGAACCATGATCACAGAGAGAAAAAAGAGAAAGAAAATAAAGAAAAGGAAAACTGTAGTTTTTGCAACGAGTGTCTGCGTGATTAATCAACTCTTACTGATGGAGTGATGATTGGTCGTGTGTAAGCATTGGGGGAACCAGCAGCCAAATCGGCAAAACTAAGTAAAACATCCATTTCGGAGAGCGACCAAGCTATACCTTCAAACACCTTCACAAAGAAAATATAATTGGTTAGCACCCATGATGGCCCTGACATATAAGAACAAGAACAGAAGCAACGACAAGCAAAGTGATAATTTCAATGAGGAGGTTAGTGCAATTTTGGTGGCACATCCATCAGTGACATCTAAGTTGACATCGTAAAAGATAAATACCTCAGAAAAAGTTGCAGCAGTTTGGACTACTCGGGCAACCAATTCTTTCTGGCAAGCTTTATATTCATCAATCACCTTCTGGTATTGGTCACTAAGTTTCTTTAGATTTGTGTTTGTGAACTTTACCCCATCCTTGCGAGTTTCAAGGATAATAAAGTGGACATTGAGCTTTTTCCTTACTTTTGGCTCCTCCTTTTTGGTAATCCTAAAAGCATATCCGTATAGTGTACCTTTTTCTAATTTCAGAGATTTATCAAGAGCCAGATCAAGATCATTAGCGGCTTTTCTGTGCAAATCATGGATCTCATGTTCCAGAGACTCTTGTTCGCTTTTCAAAGTCAATAACTGTGAATCATACCCTGATGCAATCATGTATTCTCCATTCTCAAGTTGATCGAGATCAACAGAAGCTTCCACTAGACCAATGAATTTGTTCAAATGATTATCATTGGTCCATTTATCTAGAGGATCCAAGTACCTTTCCTTAATCAAAGAAGCATACTGACCATTGTACTGTTTCAGGGCATCTTTAATGAACGGAAGTCTGATGCTAGACTGCAAAATACAAAAAAACACCAGTAAATCATATATGCTAGGAAGCGGAGAAGATTGATAACCAACTATAAACTGACATCATATGTGCATTGGATTAGAGGAAAAACAAAATATTTCAAGATTGCGTTAACTAGATATATGATCTCAAATAAAAAAACAGTGTGAATATCTTAGGACGCGGAATTGTTTGAGAGGCTTGGAAGATGAATTTATTATGTGAGATTTAGCTGTTTTTTCTCCTAAACACAAGAAAGTTTTTTTCGTCAGTCAATATGCAAAAGGGTGAAGAGAAAAAGTAGCACTGAAGCAAGTAACCAATAAGGAGATCCCTAACGACACACACCAACAATAATCTCAACACAACTTGGGCCATCCGTCCTTTGACTGAAAATCTTGGGTTATAACTATCTATAGCAATAAACTGTGACAATTATTGGTTGGTTAAATATTAGGTGTGAGTACTGCAAGGAATTAAGAACCAAACTTATAGCTACAAATTTAGTAAAGTACTTAGGAAAATAATCTATCCTGATGTGCTAACCATGACAAACAATGAAACACAAATAAAAAACTACCCATTTACAAACCAAGAGTTTTCCTTTTACTTGTATCCTTGTATGAAGTTAAGAACGTTTTGATTTCACTACTGAATGCATATCAAGCAAACCGGAGGATACCTGATATAGCTTAACAACATGAACTAGATTCGCTCTTCCCTTCTCAAGAGAGCGCGTAAGTCGCTCCATATCTGAAATACGTTTCAAATGCTGCCTTAGATCTTGGCGCAGGGCAGCATCCTCCACGAAAGCTTGTACCAAATCCAGCCTAAAGTTTATCTCATCTACATCTAATAAGGGTTGTTTTAGCCACATGTGCAGTAGGCGCTTGCCCATACCTGCAGTGCAGGATCTATTCAGAAGACCAAACAAACTAAAGTTCTTGTTAGCATCAGATTTGCTCTCCATGACATTAAGTGCCCTCATTGCAGCAGAATCCAATCTCATGTAACTATCAAGATCATACCTTTGGATCTTGTAATTACCGTAATTGCTCTCATCACCAAGTAGATCTGCATAAGACATTATACACCCAAGAGCCCCTGGTGCATATTCAAATGCAGCAAGCAGATCTCTCACTGGATCTATCGAGCCTTTCACAAGCCTACCAAGATCTTGGACCAAATCTCTTACTTTAAACTCAACTTTTTTTCTTTCCATCACCATTACACCGCACCTGGACAGTGCATCAGTCAATGGTCTAAATTCACTAGATTTGGCCAGCTCTGCAGGCAATAGGCACTCCTTACAGCCAAGAGCAACAAGAGTCGACTCCAAATTCGTATAATGGCTATCATCAGGGAATTCGGCCAGTCCAAGGACTCTCTTAGTAAGATCAACATAGGCCAAACCTACAGTACATCCACTTTCACGGAAATTTGAAATGACGGCCACAATTGCTGGAGAGTCCTGCATTTCATTATTAGCAAACAAAATCTCTTCAAAACTGCCTAATTTTCCAGGGCTTCCGCTTTTCACAAGCCTCCAATTTGCTCCATTGCCCTCGTACAGTTCAAGAGTGTGATCAGTCCTCTCTAAAAGAAGGTCTCTGGCCACTGTCTCAAACATATTTTTGCTTACGCTTACACTAGAAATGGCATCTGAGCCACTTCCCAGTTGGCGCACAACAGTTGTAGTGTGGTAATAGGTCTTCGCAATGAAGTCTGCATTCTCGCCATGTGTGGTATAGTAGTCCTGGGGTAAGAATGGCAAGTTATTTAACCAACTTGCATAGACCACATAGATCAAAGAAATAAACCAGTCTATGCATGAATAGATATAGTTTCCTTAAGTAAACAACAGCTTTAGATATGAATCTCAAGTTATTAATATTGTGAACAAGCCCATCATAATTTGTAACTCAGAATTTGACATGAGGAAGTAGTTTCTATTGTTGTGTGATGACGATGACGGTGCAGCTAACTCAACTAAAATACAAGATAACACTTCGTCCGTTAACTGTCAGTAACCATCACTTCCATTCAAGGCTATCAATCATACTGCTAATAGGTTAGCAAGTGTTCTTGATGGCCTACATTAACACTTAATTTCAAATTTCAATTCCTAATTTCCACGACACTCCCGAAAACAAGAAACAGCCAAAAAGCCTAACATTTAAGAGGATAAGTCTTTCAACAATTGTTAACCAGAACCAATGCGTTTCTACTCACAATATAACATGATCACAAACACATCGAAAACGAAAACACGTTTCGAGGACGAACGCTAACCTTACGATCAAAGAATCGAATTGCTCGTGGGTCCTGCAAACACAAAAACGAAAGGTATTGCCAACCATTTTTTTCCAAACAACCTTCCTTTGCACAAAAACAAAAATAAGAGGTAAAGGGATAGCTTACGGTGTGAAGTTTCTTGAAGAAGGAGAGAAACCCTTGAGCTTGTTTGGCATCTACCGCACACGAAACAAGTCAGCAACGACATTAGCACCGAAGACAAAAGGAAAAAAATCGATCGCCTACACCATACAAGAAGTACTAAATTAGGGTTTTGAATTGTACCGAGTTTGAGTTCGGGGAGCTTGTTCTGCTCCTCAAAACTGTCGCCCATTTCCCCAAAACCGGAAACTTAAACAGCAAATGCAGTATGAGAGTGCTCTTCCTCCGCCGCCGCCGGCAAATTAAACGCCGATACCCATTTGCTCGTATATCGGCGATTCGAGGTAGTGGGGCGGCGAAAACACTAGTGTTTTAAGGTTGAAGGCCTTGAGGAATGGCGGGAATAAATTGCGGTTTCTCGGGAAGCTGGCGGGGCGCGTGGTCACACTTTCTCTACTAGCGTCTGGTGCGCCTTCGTAGAGACGGAGGTGGCGTTCAATTTTTTTCGAGAAAATTAAAATTAATGTTTTTTTGGGAAAACAAATGAAATCTTTGTTAGGGTAAACTTCCCAAAATACCCTTTCTTTTTGGCAATATTAACGGAAGTCAAAGATAGCATTACGGAAGATTCGAAGTCAGGATATTTGCTTCGAAACTTAACATACTACCCTTAGGTTAACAGAGCCACACATGTATTGGTTTTTAGGAGTTGTCATGTATAATTTTTTATCACGATATCAGATTATACACGTCTAAACATTGTGGTTGAAACGTAGTTTTTTATTTGTTGAATACTTATAAGTTGTTTACCAAAACATAATTTTCGTACGTATTTTACTACTGTTATAGAGTACATTCGTGCGTGCTAAAATTATTGTTGTTGAAATACAACCATTCATATGCACCTAATTATCATCTATGGTACGAAATTTTCGTTTTTGTCTAACACAACATTTAAGAAGAGTACAAGTGCGAAAGATTGCTATCTTCGTTCAGGAACATATCTATCCAGTGTAAAAATACAATGACTTTATAAAGTTTATAAAAGTAATTTATTTTGTAACTATTTACAATTCCGTCAATCCAACTCAAAGTAACTTATTTTTATTATTCTACATTCACTTGCATGTTTTCAAAAATAGACTATTCAGCGAAGCCACTAGGCTCGTAAGTTCCGAATCCAATTCAAGCTTCACCCTCTCAATTCGATACCTTTCTTTGAATCTAACTATACGACTTCCGCCTTTGATCAATCATTCTGAGTTGTTAAAACCGTAAACGTATTAAATAAACATATATATACAATCGTGTTTAAGTACACACATACCTTGTGTTTAAAACAAGATCGTAAATAATTATTAAAATCGACGATACAAATCTATTCGTATTTCTCACAACATACTCCCTCCGTCTTTAAATAAGTGTCCCGAGCCGCCAATTTGAAAAAACCAAGGAGAATGCTAAAATGACACTTATGCCCTTAAAATCCTTGATTATTTATTTATTTATTTTGTCTTTCTCCTACTTTTAGATTTTCAAAAGGATAGTTTTGGTAGTTTTGTGTAATTTTTGCTTGAAAAAATGTGATAGGACACTTATTTAGGGACAAAATTTTTGACGACTCGAAACACTTATTTAAAAACGGATGGAGTATATCGAACATCCGTTAATCAACAAATTCTTTCGGAACAAAACGATAAAATCAATAGGAAAAAAATCCAAGAAACATTGATGGAAATGGCTAGAAAACAAAGCAACGTAATCCACACCAATGAACAGAGAGCGCGTGGCCTAACAACGACAATGGCGGATTAAGCCACACTGCCTTTCCCTCTCCACCTTCTCTCCAACATCTCGAGAGACACAACAGTGGTTTAGAAAAAAATTCACTCCCCCTTTCCGCTTTGGGATTATTTTATTCCCTCTTTAATTGACGTCTCGATTATTGAATTGGCAACATCAATGGCGTCTGCCGCAACAAAGCTGTTCCACTTAGGTTTTGCGCTTCTGCCCTCTGTCCAATTTCGCCCCCTTTCGCCTTCCTCGGGGAAATAATTGTGTGCGATTTGTCCGAATTCGAAAATTTCCCCCGAAAGTTTTGATCTTTTTTGTTTTCTTTCTGAAATTTCTGGTGTTTCCGTTGGTGTTGAGATCTTTTGTGGATAGATAGAGAGAGGTAGATACAGAATTACGCAGGGATACGGTTGGGTTTTGTTGGTATATAATCATACATTATATATACGCTTATATATAGTATATACAGTCGTTTCGTGCTCGATAATTTTCTGGTTTTCGACACATAGTGGGTGTGTTGGTGCGTGTGGGAGGTAGAGAGGTGGAGAAATGAGCTGGAGAAGAGTGGGGAAGTCGTTGCAGGGAGTGGCGGCGCACACTTTGCTTCTCTTCTTTACGTCGCTGCTCGTTCTTAAGCTCGATCACGCCGTTTCCTACTCTTGGTGGTATGATTTAATCCCTTCCCCCAATTTTCTGTAACCCTTTTTTTTATAGAAATTATTTGATCAATTGCACAGGCTTGTGTTAGTTTGGCTGATATTATTCTTCCTTTTATGTGCATGTTGTTCTTTGGGGTCGATATGTCGATTGTTGATGTTTTGGTATTAGTTTAATTGGTCTCCTTTTCTGTATGCATTTACCAGAATTCAGTGGGCTCAAGGAATTCTTGATTTCCTTTTGTTTGTCTGTTTTTATTTTTCCACAAGGGTATTGGGATGAGGATTTCGGCCGACCAAAATTGGGTCATTGCCTAATGTCTTTAATGTTACCTTAGTTCTGCCCAGATGTGTATGCATTGTTTTCCTTTTTCGTACCTGTAACATAAGGGAGGGTCGAGGGCTGTAACTCTCCCAGATGGATTATTGATGATTTAAGTATTGTATGTCTAGACAATATCACTAATAGTTAAAATGTATTGACTGGGTTTGATAAGTCAGTTATAGTTTGCTATTATTTAGATGAAGTGGGACTTTAGTATTAGATATGCTCGCTCTGGCTCAAGTACTAGTGAACCCTGGTAGCATAAAATGTCTGCTCCCGAGTTTATGCTTAAGGATTGATAATTTGATACAATGCTGTCGCAAGTCAGATATTGCCCGTGGTTGGGTTTTGGATTATGTTTCTTATAATTAAAGGTCGGTGTTGATGCATGTAGATAATAAATCATTTCTGTGGGGGGTCTTCTGCAAATTATTGATTGCTATGACTTTTGGTTAGTCTATGCTACTAGTTCATTTCTCTTTCATATGTAAATGAAAGGGATAATGAAACTACACATGAGTGCTTACACTTTTTCGTAGGCTGATTTCGTGTAGCTAGATAGTTATGTTTTTGTAGATATGCTTACCCAGCATCTAATTATAATTCTCCTGTGCTCATTGTGCAAGCAAACTATTTACTGTTGGAGTTTGCAAGGCCGATATTTTATAATCTGTGGGCTTACCCTGGTCTGTTGGATTGTCCTATTGATATTGCCTCATTTATCTATTCTCTACACAGGGCTATTTTCTTTCCGCTGTGGCTATTTCATGCAGTTACTGCACGAGGAAGATTTTCTCTTCCTGCACCATCAGTTCCTCATGATCGCCATGTATGTCACATCTCATGATCATTCAGCAATATTTATAATATGTTTTAATCAGAACTGTGCAAGCTTTCATTCTTCAATTCGTTGTATTTAAACATATGGAGTATTTGTTTTGAATAGTGGGCCCCATGCCATGCTGTGGTTGCTGTGCCATTGCTTGTAGCGTTCGAACTGCTTCTTTGTATATATCTCGAGAGTATATATGGTAAGAGAGTAAAACTCTTTCACGAATTTTTGCTCTAGTCAGTAAATATCCAAAGTTTTATTAATGTAGCAATCTATGAGTTTCATGTTGGAAAACCTTCTTTTTATCTGCTTCTTATTCTTTTTCTTCACAAGACAGTAGTAAGATCAACTAATCTAATGGGTAGAAAATGCTGCTTTTGCAATAGGTGGTTGGTATTTTATTGATAAATGTTTCTTTACACTGCAGTTAATCATTCTGGTGCCGTAAATCTTAAAATTGTCTTCCTACCTTTGCTGGCCTTCGAGATTATCATCCTTATCGACAATTTTAGGTATATTTATTGCTTCAATTTCCATTTTATAAGTCTTTTATTCTCCTAAAAGAGATACTATTTCAGTTTATGCGACACCATTTCCTATCTACTTATTTTCTGTCTCAAAATTCTCGAACTCAACAAAGTGCATTGACATTGGAAGAAATTATTTCACGTATAAAGGTGTCAGACATATAAACTTCTTACATGCTTCAAAATTTGAACTTTTAGAAATAAACCAGGACCTACAGAATAGGCATTCATTATGTTTACAATCTAATTAAGTCCATGCTTGGTGATCCTTGTCAAACAAGGTGTTTGTTAGAGAGAAACTTGTTTTGTTTCCTTAGTTCTACTCAACTTCATATATCAACCCGTTCAATGCATCATAGCACAAGTTCATGTCTTCTCCTCAGAATGTGCAAGGCTTTATTACCAGGAGATGATGAAAGCATGAGTGACGATGCCATATGGGAAACACTTCCTGTAAGTTTCTCTCTAAAATGGGAATGTGAACAGTGCTAGATGTTTTGTATTCTCAAGAAGTTAAATTATGGGCCTCATTGCTATCCCTCTCTTAAGGCAGTCTACGAAATAAGTTAGTGAATGCTTTCTTAACTGAAAGGGCATATAAAAAGTGATGAGTTCTTTTGCACAATTTAAGAGAAGGGAGATGGTAGCTAGTTTCAAAAAGCAAAGATTGCTTTTTAGAGTCTGATCCTATATTTGGGTACTAACGTTATGTTTGGTCCTATGTCTGGCCATTTCAGGTGATTATTATTGTAGAGTGTATTTTGGTCCTGGAACTGAACAATGCATGTTGAATGAAATTCTGTGGAATTCTTTGTTGGGAAAATTGATGTGGTGCTTCTCTGCAGATGTTTCAATTCTAGATATTATTTTACCTTTTTGCTTAATTGTGACATAGTAACATAGTGTCTCTAGGATTTTCTGATGCTAAACCGTGCACTGATGTATAAAAGGATCTGCTGCGACTGTGTTGTATGTTGAGGTTAAAGGCTTGATTGTTAGATGTGTTGTTAATGGTTGAGTTGTTTGCTTGACCGAAAGCCTTTCACATCTTTTGCTTAAATCTTAAGTATACTGGAAAAGCGCTATATTGTCCTTTTCAGAACATAGAATGTTGCTCCCACAGTAGGCCACATCTCCCACAGTAGAAACGGAATTACATCCTTTCAACATCAGGAATTCAAACATGTATAAATCCCCAGACAAGCTCTAGGATCCCACTTCTTTAGTCATTGGGTCTTGCTTATATCTTTATTTCATTATAATAGACATACTATTTGTATAATATAATGAATATTTTCCGTTGACAGCATTTCTGGGTCGCAATATCCATGGTTTTCTTTGTTGCCGCCACATTATTCACTCTCCTGAAGCTATGTCGTAAGTACATTCTCTCCTGACTTCCTGGGACTTTGAGTGTATATATTTCGACGTCTTTGAAACCCTTATAAACAGTAGATGCTAGGTTTCCATGATTGTTTGGATATCATTATTGTTTTTAATATATGCCCGGTTCATCAGTTAGTATGTAAACTTTGGACTGGTGCGAGTATGCACATTCATAGCACTTGACTGTATTCCGGAGCTATAATATTTCCGTTGCCCTGAATGTCATGTAGACTGTAGACATGCACTCATAAGACATCATTCTAAATTGTGCAACTGTAATTGGTCAACAAAAGTACTCTTCCAATTAAATACGAATCTTTGTGAGTTACAATTTTGATTTACATATATGTTTGCCTAAATATGCTATTACATGTGGCAATAGATCAGATTGGCAGTGTCCCGTGAAACCTTCCGTGTATTTTCACAGTCAGAAGCATATTACCATTATCTCATCGTTCTGCTCTTACTTCCAACTCTGTACAAATAGTGTCCTTACTAAGCTGATACTTGTTGTGATTTCTTACAAATTTTGACATTGCAGACGATGTTGGTGCTCTTGGTTGGTGGGACCTATTCATAAACTATGGGTACCATTCTACTTAAATAATTCAATTGCCTCCATAGTTCCATTGTAGAGTAGCACATTCTTAAGAATTGGTTTGTTTTCTTTTCTGTAGGATTGCAGAATGCTTTGCATTTCTTGTTTGCACAAAATGGTCTAATCCAGTGATTCATAGAAATTCACAATCAAGAGAAGAAAGCTCATCTTCTAGTAATATCAGATATCTGGACTGGAACAGTGGTCTGGTTGTATCTTCTGACGATCAGATGCAGGATGGACTTTGTGGCCTACAAGACGTTGGTGGCCACCTAATGAAAGTTCCATTTATTATTTTCCAAGTCCTCCTCTGCATGAAGCTGGAGGTACTCATTTGCTCTTGCAGCTTCTTTCACTGTTCGATTCACAACGCATGTACTAATTAACTTCATTTTGGATTAGGGAACTCCGCCAGATGCTAGAAATATTCCTCTTCCAGTTGTCTTCTCTCCTATCTTTGTGCTGCAAGGAGCTGCTGTCTTGTTTGCTGTATCCAGATTAGTCGAGAAAGTTGTTTTTCTGTTGCGAAGTGAGGCTAGTGGAGGAAGATATCTTGTATACTCCTCAAGAATTCGTGAATTCTTTGGTTTTCTGCATCATGGCTCCAGGTGATGTTTGACTTCATGGTTTTGCTCAGTATGTTCTGTTGGGATGAAAACATTAAATACATTTTCTGGAGATATTCTTGGACTGATAATTTATTTTCTTATTTTAAATCTTATTTTTGCTCTCAGGCTGCTTGGTTGGTGGTCCATTGATGAAACAAGCAGAGAAGAGCAGGCCCGGCTCTTCCACGATGGGGGATCAGGGTAAAACTTACCTTATCTATTAAATGTGGTGTATGCTCGTGTTGTACGGTGACTAGCACTCGGTTTGCTTTTTTCTTTTGAGACGTCTTTAAAGTTTACAGCATATAGTAGCTTGTTGGAAAGAGACAAGCTTTGGTACAAACTAGGAGAAGGAACTATATAAAAATCCTCGGAGAATACAGTGCCATGACTCTTACGAAGGATATATCTATACTCAACAAAAGGCCAATCTAGTTTCTACAAAACTTAATAGTAGTATAGGAAATTCATTTGCTTGTGCATAATTAGACTAGCTTATGATACAATAGCATTGATCTCGTAATATCTCATAACCACTCGAGGAACTAGTTTTATGAATGGGGATGGCTGCTGTCCTTTTATGATTCCATTCACAATATGGAAGTTTTGGAGAATCCCGTTACAAAGCTGATTTTTAAAGTATTAAATGACAGATACAACACTTTCTCCGGTTATCCACCTGAAATAGTGAAGAAATTGCCGAAGAAGGATCTTGCTGAGGAGGTTATTTCATCTCCTTAATTGCAACACTTGTGTTTCCTTCAGTACCTTAACTACAGCTTTATTAATGGATTATCTCGTTATAGGTTTGGAGACTTCAAGCAGCCCTTGGTGAGCAAACAGAAATTACGAAATACAGTCAACAGGAGTATGAGAGACTTCAACATGTAACAAATCTCAATCTTGATTCGGTTTTACCATTTATGCCCTTTCTTTCATGTACAAATGCATTATTGTATATATGAATTTACAAAGATGCATACTTTCGAGGTTTCTAACACTAGGGACGTGTGTCTCTGCTTACCATAGAGTACTCTTTTATGAAACTGAATGCCCCGTCACAATATCCTCCAGGAAAAAATTCTGTGTAGAGTCTGCTTCGAGGGAGAGATTTGCGTCGTGCTCCTTCCTTGTAGGCATCGCATTCTGTGCAGGTACCATGATTTTTATCACTTTCCGTGATTTGAATAGCACTCTCCATGCATAAGATTGCTAACATTCGTTTATCCAAACTGCAGCTCCTGCTCCGACAAATGCAGGAAATGCCCAATCTGCAGAGTATCTATAGAGGAGCGCCTCCCTGTATATGATGTATAGTCCCATGTAGATTGCTCGTCTCGCCTTACCTCACCTCATCTTTCAGGACTTGATTTTTTTTAAAAGCGTAGAAACCTAGATGGATGAAGACGTAAAAAGGTAGTTCCCTCACAAAATCTAGCAATACGAGAGACCGTAGTGCTAGAATTCGACAGCGACTAACTGGAGTTAGAGATTAACTGTTTTGTGCTTTGCTTTTTTTGTTTTCTTTGCCTGTACATACTTGCAGATTTTGCTCAAAGCTGGAGTAAATGTGTAATATAATGTTGCTCCCTTTCTTCTACTGTATTGTTTTCTGGTATAATTGTTTCCTGCAGAAAAGTCGATTTATTTTCATGTTATTATCCAAAAATCATTTATTTAATTTTTTTCCCTCCCCCCTTTGAGGAAAATGATGTTTAATGTATTGATGCTAACGCTGAAAAATGAATTGCTATGATTCATAATTTGCACGGTCTTGTATACTACTCCTTTCGTCCCATGAATACTACACTTTTCGTCTAAAAAATGCAATCAGTTATCCATTATGTCAATGAGACGGGGGAATATTATTTTTTATGAAAGAAAACAAAGAGCAAAAAACTGAAAAAAGTGTGCTTTAACATATGCCAAATTTCAATGTGGGTTAGGTAATATTGGTATAACAAAATGGTGTTTATGGGACCCAAAACACCTCTGCAAAAACTTCATAATTGATTAATTAAATGGATTTTGATGTAAAGTAATATACTTCCTCCGTTCTTTTCAACATGAGTCATTTCTTTTTGACAATTCCGGTACGCTTTTCCACGCTCGTTGATGATGGGTTTTAAAATAGATTTTTGAAATTTTTTTTCCCTTTTCAACATACTATGATAGTTGTAGTATCTCGTAAATGAAAAAATTCTTCAAAAATCTATTTTAAAACCCATCATCAAAAAGCGTGGAAAAACGTGCCAGAATTGTCAAAAAAAAATGACTCATGTTGAAATGAACGGAGTGATATTATTTAAGGTAACATTAGTCTCATTCAATTTCTAAACAGTTTTTATTCAACTGTAACGTCTATAAAAATAAAACTGTATTTGTTTTTCGAAACCTTCGCCCCCGATTTAATTATTTAATAAAAAATCAGACTCGAAACATTTTATTTTTTTGAACGAATTGAAATTTGGAATTTAATGCAATAATTTAAAAAAAAAATTAAATTAAAATCTACGCACTTTCTCTCTCTAAGAAGGGGATTGTCTGAAAAAAAACATTACCGAGGGGCCAAATGCGGCAAGATTGAAGGCAAAAATCCGAACAACAGAGCGGTAAATTAGCTTCAATAGATTTCCATTTCTAGTCTTCTGGTAATCAAAGCGCTTTGAGAAACGCACAGAAGCAGAAGCACTCTTCCTTTTCAAGCTTTCGATAGATAGAATCATCTCTACTCACATTTTCTTGTACGTTTCGTTTCGAGCAAATCCCACCAACAACAAAGTTGGCTTTTTTCTTTCGAATTTGTCCCCCCTTTTGGCAGATCCGAGCTGCTTCATCGATTTCAGCTTCTGGGTATCTCCACGATTTTGAGGTAATGATTGTGGAATTAAGAAACCCTTTTAATTTGAATGTGAAGATTATCTCGTTTTTGCTTCCTTTTTCTTGAATTTTGTCTGGGGCCCATCGTGGGGTGAATGCCCATTTTTTGTATATAAATCCAGCATGTTTTGTGGGGTTTATGTTATTTTAGAATGAGTTTGCTCTTTGATGCCCATACTGTCTTTGCTTAGACCTTAATGTTTGTTTCCGTCCAATTAAAAGTGTATTGTACTCCTCTTTAGCAACTTGTTGTGTAATTCTGGCATTCTGAGTTGGGTTGAATTTGGGAAGGATGCATTTTTGTGCAAAATAATAGTCGATTCGAATTTCTACTTGGGAGCACAACATGAATTCCAACTATAGTAACTTGTAGATAACTTTGAATAATGATTAATAAGTATGTTTCAATCTATGTTTGTTGGGATACAAGAGTATCAAAACTTGGCTGAATTGTTATTTTAACTGTGCATTTTTTGCTGCCATCTTTTGTCTGAAAGTGAAGGCTTTGTAACTTGAGCTGGCACCATAGTGTTGTTATGAGCCTTGCTTGTCAATCCTATGCATTTATATATGGTGGGAGGCATGGACTCATTTAATTCGATTTCTTAACTCATATCCGGTTCTGTCTATAGGTTTTATTGCTGCAAAGTTTGAAGTAGAGGCTCGGTTGTTTTTCTTATGGGGGGGTGGCAGCTGTTGCTTTATTGATATTGTGTTGCTGGTGGGTGCTGAGATTATATGGTTGGTTGTATTGATTTTTGAGTAATCTTGAGATGAGCCGGTCCCCATCATTTTCTTTGAAGTCCGAGCCTACATCAGAAGTTGATGAAAAATCTTTAAAACAATGGGTGGTTGCATTCTGCATCATCAGATTTGATCTTGAGCAGGGACAGCTAATTGAGGAGTGTTATCCTCCTGGCTCTCTTACCCAAAGTGAGGAGCTCGAAGTCTCGTTTAATTCTTTCCCTGATTCAGTTTCACAGCAACATAATCGTTCAAGCATCCATGATTGCATGTTCTTTTTCCGCATAAAAAGAGAGAAAGGCCTTCAAGCTTCAAGTGTAGGATCAACAGAGATTGTTGAACTCGATAGTACAGTAGCTTCCCAGAAGCCAATAGGCAAAAATCACGTTAGCTATAACTCCAGATTCTTGTATGGCTTTGTATTTAATAGGCAGAGACACGATGAGAGACTAAAGCGTGGAGGTGAACAAAAATCTGTTGTTATTCTTTCATACTGTCCTTACACTAGTGTGTTTAGACCTTTATTACAAATTATGGGGCCATTGTACTTTGACATAGGAAGCAAGGCACTTAATTACATCGCAGCTTATGTATCAAAGTGGCCTACACCTGTGCCTGGTCAACAAATGGAACTTTCTATAGGGAATGCATCACTAAAAGTGAATCTTCCACCTTCTCATTGTTTGCCATCAAATAGTGGGTTGTTCGAAGACTCGGCTTCCTCGCTTGCTCCTCTTCTCCCATCCAATCTATCAGTTCCTCAGGGCCTATTTCATGACTCAGATCTTTTTGGTACATTTCGCGGACTTCTATTGCAGCTTTGGAAGCTATGGGAACTTCTACTTTTGGGGGAACCAATCTTGATTATTGCACCAACACCTCCCCAGTGTTCTGAAGCTGTTTCCGGCTTAGTTAGTCTGGTTGCTCCACTTCTTCTGAGTGTTGATTTCAGGCCTTACTTTACTATTCATGATCCGGAATTCGCCAGTTTAAACTCTCTTCCTGAGGGCTCATCTTTTCCTCCGATGATTCTAGGTGTGACGAACCTTTTCTTCTTAAAGGCACTTCGTAATATGCCTCACATAATTTCAGTTGGTAGTCCTGCTGTAAATTCTAGTCGCAGTCCTTTTGGTTCCAAAACTCCAGCCGAAGGAACTCCTCCTGGTCAAAATCTTTCGTTAAAGAGGTTTACGCCTGCAAACTTCTTGAATGCTGTGAAGATGAAGAGAGATGGTCCCCTGTGTCTAATGACAGAACATAAAGAAGCTGTATGGACGAATTATGCTGGAATGACAAAGCCGGACACATCTATACTGAATAGACTCATTGATGCTGGATTGTCTCCCAGGGTTGAGGAGTCAATGTCGGTTGTGAACAATGACATACTACGTCGCCACTTCTTGGAGTTGACGACTAATTTCTTGGCTCCTTTTGGTCCGTATTTTAGACCAAATACACCTTCTGAATCATCATCTCCATTTGCTGACCCCCCACCGCTACCCACCTTCAATGCTGAGGAGTTCCTAGAGAGTTTGGCTGCAAGAGGTCCTGGAAAGTTTCTGTTGAAGCGGATGAAATCAAATTGGCTGGATCTATACAGGTATTGCTCAATCTATTTTCTTGATTAATTAATGCCTTTTCTCTTGATAAATTGTGCATCACTCCATTGATTATTCTACAATAACAACATCTGTATCAAAGCATTTCCCATTCATCTATAAGAAAGTGTAAGATATCTAATCTAAACTCCAGAAATGTATCACTTATATCTTCTGTTCTATCCTGCCTAAGTGTCCATGCATCTTCCATCTATTGGTTTTATCTTCCCCGTCTTTGATATACTCTGGCTCGCGATGTTCTCCAAAATGTCTTTCTTGGCCTTGACAATGCCATAACATGGAACCCTGATACCTTGTATGGCATGTTTGAACTTTTTGCGTTTTCTTTGACTTCTGTCAAGTGTGTCAAGCTCCACATTGGTTTTAATATAGCTGGTGAAGAATGAAGATATCCCTACTGTAAAGCATATGCATAACAGTTTTTCCTGTACACTTGATGTTTCTACCATGCTCATGTTTCTGTTAGTGTTTCTTCAACAAGCATGATAACAACTTTTGGTGATTTTATGCATAGTTTTCGTGCCCTTATATTGTTTCCTTGATTTGAAGCAAGTCTGCATATCTGACCAGTATGCTTGAAATTACCTGGATTCTACGATGTTTTAGCCCTCACTGATTATACTAAGTTTATGTAGTGATTCCACATGGTTAGCTACGACTATTTTATTGATATCGAAGAAAGTGATATATTACAAAAATCTATGCAGGCGGTTCCTGAAAGGATACAACTTTCTCCCATGGTTCCGAAGAAAACGTGCTGTTGCTGAACAAGAACAATATAAATTGTGGAGGCAAGCTAGAGTGAAGACCAATATACACCATTTGATAAGTAAAATGTCTGAATTGGAATCTGTTGATTCCTTTAACGCAATTGAGAGACATCTTTATGGAGAAATGCAGGCAAAATCTCTTTAACACTTGAAAGTTTCGTCGTAACTAATATTATATTTAGTTGAATACTTGTGGTAGAATGCAGCAGCCTAGACTATACAAGAAACTGATGTATAGTATATACATTATCAAGGTGTGTTGACAATCAATGGGCCTTCCTTTACTAACTGTTTTTTTTTCTTTTCCCATGACAGTATGGAAGATCAAATGAAGATACTGAAGCAGTCTGCAACAAATTGAAGAAAGATCTGCAGATAGTGTACAATATGCTGCCAAAAGACATTCAGGAGCTTCTGATTATGAACCCTACTAGAGCAGCTCTTCTACAAGAAACCCATGAACACTCTGGGCTTCCGGAACATTCTAGATGACATGCAATACATAGTCCTAAATTTCTTAACGCCGGTTCATCTTTGCATGAGGCAGTCTTCATGCAGCGCGCTGAAAGTGGAAGTCGTGAAAAATCTTATCAACTCACTATGTTACTGATATTGCACAAATTATTGATATTACTTTAGGTAAGGGGACTTCTCAATTTAGTTCTGTAGTAATACTCTGATTGTTGGATATCGTTCGTTTTTAATTTGTTTATGAACTTTCCAGATGAGACCGAGGGAGCAACCTCAAGACATCCCGCTCAAGACCACAAAATTCTGAAAAGGAGGCGGTTTTTTACAGGTTAGATGATGATGAAAAGAACTTTGTTAATTCATGTGTCACTATACTTGATTAGATGGTGTTTTGAGGATTCTCGTTTTACTCGGTCCCTTGTTGTGATCCTAATGTACCTTTGCAATTCGAGATCTAATTTACTCCTGGATTAGGCTTTATTTAGGTTATCAACATGTAAATACTATGCTTGTTTCTAAACATAACTCCAATTAGAGTAAGCTGCAACTACTGGACTTTATAACTCACAATTTTGGCCTGTGGATGCCAGAATATAGTCTATTAATAAGCTCGTAAAAGATTGAATAATAAGATCACGAGACTTATACAATGAGAACACAAATTTCTAACATATATATAGCTTGTTAAGGTCTTAGCAATAGATTAGCATGTGCTGTTTTGGGAGCTTAGTAAGAAGTCTTTCAAGTCTTCCACATTTTGTATTAGAAGGAACTATTTCTCCAATGTCATTTCATTCGATACATGTGAGGCACGATGGTGGGTTTGAGCTTCGTATCCGACTCTCGTGCCTACATATTAATAGGGAGTGTTGGTAATAATTGAAGGGAAAAGAAGACAATCTTGGTGGTGCTCGCAGTTTGTATAAAGATAATGGTGTATTAGCTCTTGTATTTTTATTAATTTCAGACAGCATAAGATAAAAGTTGGGTGATATGTATTTTCTTTCATCTAAGTATGTATCTGTTGCAGTGGCGAAATGTTCGGTTATTCCATTCCGAGATGCTCCTTCTGTTCGATAAATAATGTCGTGTTTTCCTAATTCGGTTATTTCATAGTGTTTTTGTTTTTGGAAAAACAACTCTTCAAAAAGCGTGAATCCTACGTTTTTGTAATATATTTCGGGTTGAGAGCGACGGACACAGCAAAGAATCCTCCACCATTAATTAGAGATGAAAAACTTTTTGAGCAATTTCTTCTTACACCTAAATAAATTCCAAAATATATTATTTATAAATATATAAATCCACTATTTATGGGGCACGGTTCAACTAATTAATTATTTATACCGAAAATTAAAAGATTTTATAGTGACGTGTTATAGATTTAGGTAAAATTAATTAATTAATTAAATTTAAACCTCACAAAAGAGTTTAATTACATCCATTAATCCACGCCACAAATATCTTACCTCTTTCACTTAGCTTTTGGCGGAATCCCACGCGCTGATTGGCGCGTTTAACTAGCCCAAGAGATTCTTCTTTCGGCACCATCAATCATTGCACTCAGTCTTGAATCGAAGCCTTTCCTTTACTGATCTTGCAATTACCGGAATTCGTTTACTGCTATCTCCGTTCACCAGAAGCGTCGTGAATAGATAATCGATGAATTAACGTTGCACTCTTTATGGACGAACAAAAACGACGAAATACCATATTCTTCGTAAATGAAAAGAGTAAGAGAATAAATTGTTAGTGTAGCTAAGTAATTTACTGATAAAATTTTGATTTTTATTTGAGGGTAAAAGAAAAAGAATTTGGAGTGTACATGACAAATGAACCCATCCCCCTTAAGTCTCTCAGTGGTCCTCCTCTTCCATTAATTCCATTGCTACCCACCATTCTTATCCTGCACCGCACCCCCTCTCCTTATCCCTGCAAATTCCTCCACCCCCGTCTCCGTCGTCTCCGTCTCCAACTATTCTCCGCACCTCTCAACATACACACAAACACAGACACAGACATATATATAGAGATGTCGGGAGCAAGTACGGGAGGAGGGGGAGGGGGGGTGGTGGGGTGGAGCCGGGAGGAGGAGAAGGCGTTCGAGAATGGCATTGCCATGCACTGGAACGAGGAATGCAGGGAGCAGAGCTGGACCAAGATTGCTTCTATGGTTCCTACCAAGAGCATTCTTGAGCTGAAGCATCACTATCACCTTCTTGTCCAAGATGTGGCCGCCATTGAAGGTGGGACTGTTCCGTTGCCTAACTACAATAACTCCGCTCCTTCCTCCTCGTCTTTCATCTCCACCACTACTTACAATAAGGACCATTTTCACCACAAGGATAGTAAGCCTTTCTCTAGCTCGAATTTCTCATCTGCGGCATCTCATGACTCTGCCTCCGGCAAGGGCGGCAGTAAGGCCGACCAAGAACGCCGGAAAGGAATCCCCTGGACTGAAGAGGAACACAGGTACATATATATAGTCTCTCTCTCTCTCTCTCTCTCTCTCTCTCTGAAGTAAAAGCTTAAGAGAGAAATTACCGATAGTACCTTCCTTTTTCTTGAATGCAGATTGTTTCTACTGGGATTGGACAAGTTCGGGAAAGGAGATTGGAGGAGCATTTCTCGAAACTTCGTGATTTCAAGAACTCCGACGCAAGTGGCTAGCCACGCTCAGAAGTATTTCATCCGTTTGAACTCCATGAACCGAGATAGGAGGAGGTCAAGCATCCATGACATCACCAGCGTCAATGGAGAAATTCCGGCGAATCACATGCCGCTGATAACCGGCCAAAATGTACATCCACCACCACCTGCAATGAAGAATCAGAGGCCAAACATGCATGGACTAGGTATGTACGGTGGTGCTCCGGTGGGGCAGCCAGTAGCTGTTCCTCACGGCCGCCACATGGCATCTGCAGTCGGAACTCCGGTGATGATGCCACCAGGGCACCACCACCATCACCACCAGGTCCACCACCACCCACCTTACGTTCTTCCAGTCGGGTGCCCGATGCCACCACCACCGCCGCCACCAATGAATTAGTGAAACTAAAAGGCCTAACATGTAGAGCACATTTTTGCTCCCCAATTGCATAAAAATGCAAGAGGCTCAAGAAACTAACAATAGAGAAGGGCAAAGTGTACTTAGAATAATGCTGTATCCAGATTCTTTTTATATGTAAATAACAAAAAAAAAGAATAATAGCAAGCTCATGAATTGCTTTCTCATTCAAGAACATATCCATTTCAACGAGAACATCGACGAGTTTCTTCTACCTGTGATAACATACTAGAAGAAGAGGCAACTCAACTAATGTAAACAGTAGTTAAATAAAACAGTGAAAGAGAAAAATATATGAAATATAATGCTTAACCAGAAATACAAAAAGGGAGCAAGAGATATAGAAGCTGTAAAGGATCAAGTGCTATGCTTTAGTCATATTAAGAAACATAAATAACTAGGAATCAAATAAAAAGACAAAATTAACTCTCTGCTCTTACAAAAAATTGCTCCCTATGCAAAAATAAGAAGTTTCTATTACCCGTATGAAATGACAACAATAATAGTCGTATGAATCATGTGTAAGCGCAGCTGCTGCCAAAGATATGCAGGATAGAAACCTCGGACAAACTCAATCCGTCTCTTCACAACCAATACTTGAACATAAACGTGCCCTACACTGCAGTTTTCTTGTTCCTGAAGTTCTCTTTTAGAGAGGCAAACTTTTTCTTACAGTGATTAACTGTTTTCCCAGGCACTGCAGCTGCAACCCGCTCCCATCTTTGGTTCGTGTCTTTTGGAAAGGTTTTAAGAGCTTGGATCAATGCTTTCTCCTGGACATCGGACCATACGTCTACATCAGAAGTAGATGAGACGCCTTCCACAGTTTCACTCTCAGTAGCTGAATTCTTCGGTTCCTCAATTGGGGTGGAAGAGTCCTTTGGTTCCTCCTTCTGGGTGGAAGAGTCCTTTGATTCCTCCGAGGTATTAGTGTTGCTCCTGAAGCTCTCCTTCATCAGAGTAATCTTCTTCTTACATTGAGCAACTGTTTTCCCAGGAACTGCAGTTGCAACTCGTTCCCAGCGCTGGTTAGTGTCCTTTGGGAAGGTCTTCAGAGCTTGGACTAAAGCTTTTTCCTGCACAACTGACCACGAATCTTGGTCTGTACCTGAAGAATCTTGGTCAGAGCTCAGGCTGTTTACATTATGATTCGATGCCTCTGGCAAATTCTCAGGAGCTGAAGATTGTGAATTGTCAACGTTACTTGTCGGTCCCGTCACCTCCTCCCTAGTTGTAAGAGGTGAAACTATCGTGGGTGCAGGCTTCCTTTTCTCAAGGAAGGAGTCGAAAGCTTTAGCAGAATCTGGCTTCTGCAGAAGTACCGTTTTTGTAGCCTTAAGAATCTCTTCCACAGACCTTGCAGTCCCAATATAATCCGAGATCACTTCCCACCTTCGAGAAGTTCCTTTCGGATATTTCACCATCCCCTTCCTCAAAAGGTCAATCTCTTCTTTAGTCCAAGGTCTATCCTTTTTCTCACTGCTGCTGTAAGGGACCTGTCCATTCATACCTGCGAAACCATTTTGTTTAGGTTTTTTCTCATCTTCCTTCACATCCTTCTTCTGATCAGAATTGAGAGACTCGGCTAGGATATTTGCACTCTCAGCCACTTCCTTTCCTTCCATCCTATCACATAGACTCTTGAGCTGATCTCTATCAAGTGATGAGCAGAGACCTTCCACATCATCATCAGTAATACCATGTAAACGCTTGGACGAAATAGGTGCTGCCAGCGTTCGAAGACGGGTCCTTTCTTTGCGAAGGAGCTTCTTTTCTTTCTCCTTGATCTTTTTCTGATTTGAAGCAGCTTCAGCAGCCTTTTTCTCCTCCTCCTCTTTCCGTTTCTTCTCTTCTTCAGCAATCCTAGCTGCTTCCTCCTCCTGCATTTTCTTGGCCATAACTTTTGCCTCCTTCTTCCTCAACTTCTCATTTTTCAGTTCCTCTTTTCTTCTCAAAATTCTCGGGTCCCGTTTGTAGGCATTATCAACAAGCGTACGTATGCGTGCATATTCTTCCTTCCTTGCCTTCTCCGAGAGTTTTGCATTTTGCCTTTCCATCCACCGCTTGTGATCACGGGACTCGGCTTGCTCGACATCAAACTCATCAGCATGAGGGAACTCCCTCCAGCTTTTGAATGCATACCAAAAATTATAGAAGCTATCAACATCTTTAATAGAGGTTTTATCATCTCCCAAAGTCGGGACATCTTGGTTAACAGACCAACGCCCATTTCTCAAGAAGGCAGGTCCGAAAACCTTGAAGAAGTCCTGAGGAGCACAATCGACAGGAATTTCATCATCAAACTCATCTGTTGAGTCGTAGATTCTTCTCCTCACAGGGTCAATCAACACCTCATATGCTTCTTGAATAGACTTAAATAGAGCCTCAATCTCATCCTTCTTCACCTGCTTAGCATCTTCAGTTTCCTCAAGAAGCAAAAGAGCAGCTTGCTTGTCCGGATGATGTCTCAAGGCAGCCTCTCGATAACTCTTCCTTATCTGATCTTCAGTTGCCAGATACCTTAGATGACTCAAACCCAACAAGGCATAGTGATCTTGCTGCTTCGGATCACCTCCAGGTTTCTTCTTTCCTTTGCTGCTGTAAGAATCTGATGACTGAACATACACACGCTCTTTCTCTTCAGAAACTGGCTTCCCTTCATCTCCATCCTTGTCACTTTTCTCCACAAAGTGGCCTACCAACTTAAGAGCAGCAGTGTGAAAAGCAAGCCCAGCTGGTTCACGACCCAATGCCTTGACCGGAAGGCAGTTGGAGGACACGATGATCGGCTCACCATCGACGATTTCCTCAGAGTAGGTAATCAAAAGCATGCTTTTCCCAGAAGCCATTTATCAATCACTATACACATGAACGAAAAAATCCAACATAAGCTAATTGCTGTATTTAACTAGAAAACACCAGAGCTAAAACACCGAGCAAGCGTAAGAACAAAAAGAAGACAAAACGTCCAAACCACGAAATCCACTACGCACAGCATAAACATAAATAATCGAAGCAGCAAGTTTAAACCAAAGCATTCAGCTTAATTTCATCACACAGCAAACTAAACAGAGAATCAATTAAACAGGAAAAGGAAAAATCGCCTTTTCTCTCGCGAGAATTCGAACAAGGTAAAGATGGAAACTCACATGAGGTAATCGAGAATATGCAACGAGCGCTGCGAGCATGAAGTAATCAGCTGCCGCCGGTGCCGGTTGCGCAGTCACCGCCGAGTATGAATGGGAAGGGGGGCTAGGGTTTCTGTGATTGCTATGCAACGAGGCAAAGCAAACAGAGGAGAGAGAGGGGTTTGGGAGAAGAGGCAAATTGGTCTTATATATGATATGAGTGCCGTCGGTCGGATTCTTATTGGGCCCGAAATAAGACAAATGGGCCTTTTGCGATTCTTCGGATTATTCGTTACTTTTATTATTATGATTGTTCGGGCTGGGCCTCGGGCTGGAGCCAGCTATTCGGGCCGGACTTCAATTAACTCGAGTATGATTCGTTATCGTTATTTAGTGTTCCGACCCGAAGATTGTCACGAATTATAAATATTTTCGAAACAAATATTACAAGTGTTTTCGAATTCAATATTTTTTGTTTATGAAAATTTGTAATTACAAAATATAGTAGCTATTTACTGCACTAACTGAAAATTGTCACGTAGTACAAATATTTTTGAAACCAGTATTTCTGTTTATGAAAATTTGTAACTATTGCTAGTTTTTGTAAGTATTTTTCACTCATAATGCACAAGACAATCACAAAAATTTCTGAAACCGTTACTGTTATTTATAAATGTCACATTTTATCGTCTTCAATGAACGAAAAAATATGCATTTCTTAAATATGTACAAGACATAAAATAGTGAAGTGTCTATTTTTCTTTCGTTGAGCTGGAACGGAACGAGTAAGCATATTTTGGAAAGTCACAAGATGCAACACGAAAATGGAACGGAACGAGTAAGCATATTTTGGAAAGTCACAAGATGCAACACGAAAATGCAATTGCACAAGCTTTACCATATCAGAATAAGTTCTATAACACAATATTATATTCATATATTAAATATCACAACTTGAATACAATCTCAATAGTTTCTTTGAGGTTTAAGTTACATACAACACATATATTTTCATAAAAAGCCGATGCACCTATAATTACACACACTACACCTGCATTTCCTCCTCCTAGTCCCAGGAAAACAAGAATAGAGAAGGGCACAAACCCTACAAATGGCAGCTACCCATCACTAATAACACAGAGCCACTGCTAACGCTACCGCCTCTACGTATTTACACGGGTCGAGTCGAACGCCTCCTACAACGATCGAGAAACCACCGCGCCCACTAACCGGTTTTCACCTGCAGGTCCTTCCTCTTCACCTTGAGGGACTTCATCTTATTCATCTGCTTCGAAGGCGACCCCACCAGCAGCAGGCGCGACATCACGTAGGATAGAAGTTCCTCGCGATGCGAGAATGTGAAATCGAGATGCGCATATTCGAATTCGCTGAAGGAGACCTCGACTTTAGCGTCTTTCATCACCTTGTAGTGGTTTCTGACCATGGATGGCTTGATCACCCTGTCCTTCCTTCCTGCCACGAGATCGACCGGGATATCAATGAGGCTGTAGAACTCCCCCAAATCGAGCGGCTCCGGAGAGCCGTAGACCTCCATGTTCGCTTCCCGACTGCCGTAGTCGAACATCACAAATTTCTTCGAGCGCTTCATCTGCGCGAGATGGAGGGCCACCCGGAACGCAACACCTGGCATATCGTTCATGTTGTAGTGGGGCAGACCTAAAACTCCGACCCAATTCGAACTGTCCCCACCAACGACATAGCTCATGAGGGTCTGCACCAATCCACCTACTGCGGGTAGGTTGTGGAAGTCCCGAGCCAGCTTGTTTAGAAGCATTCGGAAGAATCTCGTGGGGATGTAGAAAGCTGGGAGGAAAGGCGCTAGGAGAGGAGAAATTAGATAAAACAGTCGCTCCGATACATTGAATACTACTGTGGAATCGTGGTGGAAGCCAGCCGGGGAGAGGAGGATCATTCTAGAAAGTCGGTGAGGCTTTTCCTCTATGCGACGAGTTATGGTGTACATCAAGATGGCTGCTCCTCCTAGGCTGTGGCAAATTGCACAAAGTTTGTAAGGTTGTTCGGTGCTGGTTTCTTCCTCAGGATCAGATGGGTTAGACTTCAGTTCGGAAGTCTTGATTTCGTGTATCTTCTCTATCATTGCGGGTATATCTTGAGTACCGTGCTCATTGATTGAGTATTTCCAATACCTGCATGTACTCGGTACAATCAGGAATGTTTGGTAACAAAATCGTAACCTATATAACAAAGTTAATCCTCCAAGAAAGGTATACACGAGGATGATTCGAGAAATTATAAGAACCCTAAAGCTTTCCCTTGAGGCACAATAGCAGTTCAAAATAATAGTAGAATTCAAGGTAATCATTTAACAATAGAGACAAATTAGAAAACGAAGTTATTCTTTCGGATTTAAAATCGGCAATTTTTATTATTTTTTAGTAAAAATATCCCATCCTGCCCTCACAAAAGTTCAAGTGCCCTTACAAAAACACATGAAGAGTAACTCAGATGCAAGATACCAGCAATTGGACAAGGAGATACACCAGTATACTTTTCTCTCGAGATAATGTTGGAGCTTAACGAATATAAACTTACAGTACGTGATCATCTTATCGATAAACTGTAACCCATTTTTTGACTAATTTATTGATTATTATGACAAGATTATAAGGGGCCACTTACTGCCGGGATGAGATTTTCTTGTTGAGATGTTCTCTCGAAACCAGTCCCCGAAAGTTTCCAAGAAAAACATCATAACCTGCATACGAGAGGTAAAAACATTTCCAATATCAACAAATTATCTTATTGCAGAAGTTCAAGAACCGAGTTGACCTAATCACATATTGTACAAACCTTGATCAAAGGCTGCAAAAGCAGGGGAACCGACAACCCCGTTTGACACCCAACTGCAAAATTATCTGCTAGTGTTAGAATATAGGTAGAAATAAAAGCATTCCAGGTAGAAACAAGTTTTTTAGTACCAAACATCACCATCATTGATAAAGGTCATACTTACCCCATAGAGGAATCCAATATTCCATGCTGCAGATAGACAACTTTACGTGAATCTCTCCTGCAATCGATTGACAAACATCAGAGGCAATTGATAAATCTATCAGCACAAGATTTTCTTTGCACTGAGTACACCTTCAAGGGAAGGCATAAAAATATAACGTGAACCGGAAAACCGAATCGTTATGTTCACGAACCTTGGAATTCTTTCAAGATGAAGTACATAGCCATCAGCTGTAACCACACGTATAGCTTCATAAGGATACCTAAAATAAAAGGAGAAGATTGAAAGGAATTCTTAGATGGATAAGCCATTTTTTTGGTAATGATAAATCTAACAAAATCATAGGGCTGACTAAAGAGGCAAGCCACAAAAACGTGAAGTTCCAAACAGAAAAATAAGCCTGTGCATCAAGACTTCAAATATACGAGCAATTTCAAACATAAATCATGATTTTGTCAGCATATTCCCGCAAAACTGTAGCATCAATACAAAACATGTGTGAATACATGGAAGCACAGGAGAGAATAAGACCCCATAAAGAATGGCAGTATATGAAGTTCTCATACCCGAGCTCAGTTATGACATCTTGACACGTCCTGGCATCTGTATTGAGGTTGAAAGACGTTTTCTTTTCTGAAGGAGCTGGATCCTTGTCTGACAGAACAGAAGTGGGGACAAAATCCTCTGAAGGCATGTCTTTGTGAAAATTGCCTTTCGAAAAAAACCAGTGGTATACACTTCTCAAGGTATCTGCCGGAGATAGAACACTATGGGCCGCCTTGTGAACAACATCAAATGCAGATTCTATGAAGATCTCAATAGCCAGGTGCAGATCCTGAATTGTACAAGATATTAGTGGATGCATACTTCAACAATATAACCGCAATAGAGTGAAACGATTTTTATTTTATTTTTTTTGGCATTTCTCCGAGCCTCGGATTGGCAGCAGTAACCCAAGAGGTAAGAAATAATGATGCTTCCTTTTTTGTTGTTATTTCAGATTTCAAGCTCACGAATTATATCCTAAGCAGCTTAAACCGGACAAGAAACTGGATTTATATACGTCGACCAATTGTGTAAAATCTTATATTTCACATTCCCTTTTGAGTTGTAGTCAATGAAGCATCCTAGCATGCGCAGGGTTACAATCAATGACAATGTGAGATTTAAGAGCAGGCATAACGAGATCAGCTGTAAGATTCCTTTGTAGGAGATTTTATGCGACAGAACTGAAACTTAACTATAAGATGGTCCCATCATATCTAGAGAGGAAGATTTGAGTAAATAAGAATTGAAACAAACCTCAACAACACCACGTCGACGATCAGTGGCCCGTTGAACAAATTGATCCTTGAGGCTTTGCAGTCTTCTAGGAGATTGTGCAACTGATGGACAGTTTCCTGACTTCCCAGGGGCTTTAGAAGTAGGAAAAGCTGAATTAATGAAATAGAAAGGAAGGCCAAAAAGTAATTTCACGGGAAACAGAACCCATGAGATTATACATCTTATCCACAATATCCAGCTTTTATTCTGCTTGAAACTGCTTTCTCGTGAGAATCGGGAACTTTGTGATAGAGGAGATGGGGGATAAATATCACAATCTTCTCCATCAGATGAATAGTCCACACTTGAGGGCGAGTCAGAATCAACAGAGATTTCATGAATGACTTGATTGAAAGACGATACACCACTGCACACATTAAAATCATTGTAAGTGTAAAATACAAATGCACCGAAATGTGAAAAAAACAGCAGGAAATATGATGTATGCCGTAGACTAAACAGTCTCAACCAATATTCTAGTATGTTATATAGGTCAACGCAATATTGAAACGATTGAAAGAAATTAGAACAGATCAGAGCTGGAAAATCATTTAGCATGTCAAGAATGTATGTCTAACTGATATAACATTGAAAGAAACAAAACCTACTTCTCCATCCAGCGAGGAAGTCGAGGTCCACGGAAAGTTGGCCTAAGCTCCCATCCATGAATGCCTTCAAGAATAGAAGCCTTCCCAGGCAAAATAGATAACAGTAATGCTGACAATCCATTTATCAATCTTACAATATTGTGAAGAGATTCATAAGTGAATGTCTTTACCGACCTACAATAAAATCAACAGGGCAAATAATTAATACCGTACATTGTATCCTCGTACCATAAAATGTCTTTCGTGCATTAGCAAAAGAATCAAGGGAAAAAGAATAAGTGGTTCCATCGTAAAACCTACGGAAGCTTGAGAATCAGTCTTGAAACATTCAATACATCTTGTCAAGCGGAACACGTCCAGAACAACCAGATTCATTTCTAACATTTCGCGGTTAAGCATATACTGGAACTCAGCATTGGAAACTAGAAATGTTCATTCTAATTCATATTCATCTCTAGCCATTCGACATCCGTTGCCTCCAGCAAACATAAAATCACCATATAGTCTATAGACATGCATATGCATTGTCAACATTACATTTAAGAGCAAACAACACAATTTTGGCTAACATTCAATCCAAAAAACTATACTAACATGATGAACCCAGAATTAAATTTCTTCAAGAAACAATAAAATCCCATTTTAGTTAAGCCACAGATTATCCTAACAGATCCCCTCAGAATCATTCCTTATCCAATACATAATCGGACTCAATTACATCAAATACACATCTCTATCCATAAAAATCCCTCCAAAATTCGGCCAATTACCGTTTGAGCTCGAAGCTTGAAGCATAAACTAACATCCCCAATCTCAACCACCCCACCCCCATCAACAAAAAGAAAGATGATGATGATCAACAAAGATTTCAACAAACTCAAACGAAAACGAGCCGAAAATTTTCATCAAAACAGAAAAACACACCGATCAAATCATCTTCATCCCCATAACCCAACCCCAAATCAATCGCAAAATTACAAAACAACAGAAAACGAACAAAACGAGGAACGAAGGAAGAATGAAATACTCACTCCTTGGTTACAGCTAGAACATTGTCAACAGCCCTTTGCATCGCAACCGGTATCCTGCTCCTCCTTTTTTTCTATTTTTTTTTTTTTTTTTCCTTTTTAATAAACAAAAATTGAAAAAACTGTTCCTCGAAGAAAAAATCCCAAAACAATCGAGGCGGGATAGAATCAAGGCAAAAAATTGAGGAAAAGGTGGAAGAAGAATAGGGATTGAAGAGAAAAAGGAGAGAATTTTTTGAATTTTTTTGTTGATTTTTTCAGGAACCGGACACAAATGGGGAAAATGAGGTGCAAACGACGTCGATTCTTGTCGTCCGGTTTAAGGCAGCAGAGGAAAGGAAGGAAGGCAAGGCAAGGCAAGGCATTTATTTAAATAATTAATTTATATTAGTAAATAACTGTACCTTTTGTTTACGTGGTGTTCCTGCGTTGCTCCCCTGATGACGTGGCCTCTACGTGGTCGGTAGCCTCCGATTTTCCTTTTTTTTTTTTTTTTTGAAGAAATTAAATTGGAAATCTTTTTTTCTATTAATTCAGAAAATATCTTTGGTTAAGAGGTTGGTGGCCATTAATTAAAATATTAGAATTTCTTTTTTTCTTGCAAGGCTATTAATTAATTGGGATATTTAATTGCAAGTGGGTCATTAATTATTTGGATAAAGATGAGTGAATTGGTAGTAATAATAAACATGATTATAACAATGTTACATTTTACACGTATATAAATAGACATAATTGTTAGATAAGCAAAAATATATACTCCTCTATCTATCTCGTAGTGTTTTGTATACTATCTTGGGTTGTGTTTCACTTATTTCCTCAAACGAAAAAACTAAACTTTATATTTCATTTTTAAAACTGCATTTGAAATTTTATATCGAAAAAAACATGACTGTTAAATCGGAACGAAATGAGTAGTACTAAGGAGAGAAGGGAATCGAGGGCGGTGGCAAAAAGAAGAGCACATGGCATGGGAAAACGTTGATGACCTAGCAAAGGAATCCAACATCATTATTAATTACGAAGGACAAATAATTGATGCAAATGACGTGGCTAGAAATTAGGGGACAAAAAACAAAATCCATGGGTATATGAATATTGGGCCCGGCCCGGCCCGGCCCATCAAATGGAACTGGGGGACAAAACAAAATCCATGGGTATATGAATATTGGGCCCGGCCCATCAAATGGAACTGGGCTGATTTCGAATATACCATCGTAAGATATCGGGCTCAATGTATATATTCATATTAGTAGTAATTGAAGCCCACCAGCCACCGGTAAAGGGTTCTAAATTTGGGGGAAAAATAAATTGCATGGAAATCGTGCTCGTCTATCGTCTTTCGACTCTGTTGACTTTTTAGCTGATTTCGAATCTATATGCAATATGGATATCGTAGTACCATGTAGTAAAAGCTATACGATATTATAGAAACCTACTTTAAAATTAAACGTTATATAAACCTCAAAATCAGCTAAAAAGTCAACATGTTGAGAGACACGCGACAGACGGAGGGAAGGAGTATAACTTACCCTTTGATTAGATTATAGCAACCAAATATAGGTTAAGTGAAAATTCAACTTAAGTAGGGGTAGGTTTGTACCGTGTGAAGAGAAGATGAGGCACTAAGCTTCGTCCTTTCGAACCATACAATAATGTGTAGAGCAAGCTAATACATATAAGATTACGGCGCCAATTAATTTCATGGGGCACAAATTTTCAAAATGAGGTCAAACATCCCACCAATTAATTAATTGCTATTTAGTGCGAACAAAATATGTTTGTGTGAAAAAACGAAACGTTCAATTTAAACTTATATTGTATCACTTCTTCATATAATGTCTATATATAGACACTTTCAACGTACTCGGCACTGATGTGACAGTATCAAATTGTCGATTTATGTGTATGTTAAGTTTGTCCACGATGATATTGGAGTTTGCACTCGTGGAAATCGTAGTTTTTAGTTTGTTTTTTAGTTTCATAACAAAACAATTAGTAGATTAAGTTATATTTTTTATATATATAGCAATTTTTGCAACTGAAAAAATGAGAAAGAGCATGGCTCTTAAATTATCCATTGCATGTTTAATTCTCTTTCTCCTCTCAATCCCTTCTTCTTCTTCATCTTCTTCTTCAAAGAAAAGCTTCCAATTCCTCGATGTCTCTGCTTCACTGCAGCAAGCTCGCCAAATTCTCTCTCCAAAACCCTCACATACCGACCGACTCAATACTTCTTCTTCAAACTCTCTCTCTCTAACTCTAGTTTCTCGCTCCTCTCTCCCTTCCACCGCCGCCGCAGTCGCAAACTACACCGCCCTCACTCTCTCCCGCCTCGCCACCGACGAAGCCCACGTCCGTGCCCTTCTCTCGAGACTCTCACTCTCTCTCTCTAAGCGCTCAACCCTAGAAGCCCCCGTCACCTCCGGGCTCAGCCAGCAGAACGGCGAGTACTTCGCACGCGTCGGCGTCGGCCGCCCCGCCTCCGAATTCTACATGATCATCGACACCGGCAGCGACGTCACCTGGCTCCAGTGCCGTCCCTGCGTCTACTGCTACCAGCAATCCGACCCGGTCTTCAACCCATCGGCGTCTTCCACCTACGCGCCGCTCAGCTGCCTCACGCGCCAGTGCGCCACCCTCGACCCCCCGGGCTGCATGCTCGGTAGCTGCTCCTACCAGGTTCTGTACGGCGACGGATCCTACACCGCCGGCGACTTCGCCACCGAGACCATCACGTTCGGCTCCTCCGGCTCCGCCGCCAACGTCGCCTTCGGCTGCGGCCACGAGAACTTCGGCCTGTTCGCCGGCGCGGCGGGGCTGCTCGGCCTCGGCGGAGGGAAGCTGTCCCTCACCGCCCAGATCAAAGCAACGTCGTTCTCCTACTGCCTCGTCGACCGCGACTCCAACTCGTCGTCGACACTCGACTTCAACTCGACCCTGCCCGACGACTCGGCGGTGGCGCCGCTCGTCGACAACCCCGCTTCCGACACCTACCGCTACTTCGGCCTCCGCGGCATCTCCGTCGGCGGCGAGGCGGTCAACTTCCCTCCCTCCCTCCTCGAGATGAAGAGGGACGGCCGCGGTGGCGTGATCCTCGACTCCGGCACGACAGTGACGCGGCTGAGGAGGGAGGTGTACGACCCCGTGAGGGACGCGTTCAGGAACAAGAGCACGGAGCTGAAGTTCGCCGGCGACTACCTGCTTTTCGACACGTGCTACGACCTCGCCTCGCTGTCGGAGGCGAAGGTGGTCCCGACGATGTCGATTGAGCTCTCAGGCGGGGACACGGTGGAGCTGCAGCCGAAGAACTACATGATTCAGGTGGACGACGGCGGGAAGTTCTGCTTCGCCTTCGCCGGAATGGAGGGGTCGCTGTCGATTGTAGGTAATGTGCAGCAACAAGGGATTAGGGTTACGTACGATTTGCTCAACAAAAATATTGCTTTTACTCCAAATCAATGCTAATTATCAATTAATCTTTAATTAATTGTACGTTAAGTAGTCTTCTGCCATGCATGCACGTTGAAATTTGCGTTCATCAACTTTTGAAGGGGAAATTATATATGGAGTATTTTTTCTTGCCTTCCATTTATATTGAGTACAAAGTTTATTGTTTATTACTCGTTTCTATTGACACACTATATATATGTGTAGTTATGTTAATATCTTGCAATTGATTAAAACCATGAGATTTTGAAATTATTGACGCGTGTTGGATAATATCCTTTGTTCCGAAAGAATGTGTCAGATCTACCTCTGTCGTTTGGTAAATGCTATATAAATTGATGAATTATGAATCATGGAGTGGTAATTATGTAAAAACTAAACCAAATCATGATATAAACAATGAGGTCAAAAGTGAATATATGTAATGACAACATCCTAAGCATATTAATTAAAGGTTAATTCTAAACACATATATCCCCCTCTATTTCAAAATAATAAAATGATACAAGATTTACAATTTTAGTCTCATAGCCCTAGATACTTCTAAACTTGTTTAGAGGCAATCTTGAATCGAGAGAACTAGCTTCTAATTGTGAACTTTACATATAAATTGGATGACTCGGCTCGATGCTAATAAATAATGAGAGTTTCTCTCAGATAATGGCACTTTCTCCTCAACAAACTCTGTGTACACTACTGTTGTTTATCATAATTCCTTTTTTAGTGTGTGATCGAACAATTATAGATCGTATGATCAAAAAATTGTGATTCGACAATGGGACGTGCCATTTATTTTACTTGTCAAATCCAAAATTCCAATGGAAAATGTAGATGGTCCATAACTATAGGGATGAAATAATGCAAACCTATACTTGTTAGTATTATTTATAGAAAAATGAGGGCTACCCATACTTTAAAGAGATAATATAGCTACCCGTGACCCTCTCTATATAAACCCCTTAATTATATGGTCCTCATCTAACATGGAATGAGTTTTTATTAATTAATTTTAAGCGGCACTAACTACTATCCTACTAGTACTTGCCTAACTTCACTCACTTAATTTGTGCCTCCTAATCTCAATTTCCACTTTATGAAATAAAATAAAATAAAAAACAATTTTATGATGAATTTTTGAAGAAAAATGTATATTATTCAATGCCAGAATAGTGCTATAACCATTCATGAATGGGACGATAGCCAAATTGTTCACGATATTTTTAAATATATAATTGATCGTTTAGAAAATAATGTTGTGAACACGTGAAGATCGATATTGGGCTCGATATCAATAAAGTATAAAATGTAAGAACACAAGAGATGAGTTGGGATGTGCATGACATTAATTAAAAGCCTAATAGAGGAATAAAAATCAATAATTCAATCTGCAGTTTTGTTGAATAAATTGCCTATATATATTCCATCCATGCATAATCAAACCAAAACAAACAAACACGATGCCTTCCCATACACCTCATTCTCTCTCTAACGCTACATGCATTACTATAATAATTCTGTGTTTCATCTCAACATTAATCCCTTCTTCCTCTTCCTCCGATGATCGGAGCTTTCAGACTTTCGACGTTGCCGTTTCATTACGACAAGCTCGTGAAGCCTTCTCTCCATCATTCCAACACCAAAAGCAGCAGCCCCTCACTCAGATCAACTCCTCTTCTCCCTATCTCTCTCTAACTCTCCACTCTCTCTCCTCCCTCCTCTACACCTCCGCCGCCGTCAACTACTCTTCTCTCACTCTCTCCCGCCTCGCCCGGGACGAGGCCCGCGTCCGCCACCTCCTCTCCTCTCACTCTCTATCTCTCTCTAGTTCCGAAGACGATGCCTCTCGACGGCGTCGTTTCCGAGCACCCGTCACCTCCGGTTTCGAGCAGGGGACCGGCGAGTACCTCGCCCGAATCGGGGTAGGTCGGCCCGTTAGGCAGTTCTACATCGCGATCGACACCGGAAGTGACGTCAGCTGGCTGCAGTGCCGCCCTTGCGCCGCCTGCTACCAGCAAACGGACCCCATCTTCAACCCGGCCACCTCCTCCACCTACCGGCCGCTCCGCTGCGGCTCGCGGCAGTGCGCGGCGCTCACCTCCTCCGCCTGCTACAGGGGCGGCTGCCTCTACCAGGTCTCCTACGGCGACGGCTCCTCCACCCTCGGCACCTTCGCCACCGAGACCATCACCTTCGGCTCGTCCGGCTCAGTCGCCGGCATCGCCATCGGCTGCGGCCGCGACAATCAAGGGCTCTTCCGCGGCTCGGCTGGGTTGCTGGGACTCGGCGGCGGCTCGCTCTCCTTGCCATCTCAGCTCGGAGCCTCCTCCTTCTCCTACTGTCTCGTTGCCCGCGACTCCGGTTCATCGTCCGCCCTCGAGTTCGACTCGGCCGAACCGGCCGGTTCGGTCGTGGCACCGATGCTCACAAACCCGCGCGTGAAGACCTACCTCTACGTGGCGCTCACCGGCATCAGCGTCGGCGGCCGGCCGGTGAGGCTCCGCCGCGGCGCGTTCGCGATCGGGCGGAGGGGGAGGGGCGGCGTGATCGTCGACTCGGGAACGACGGTGACCCGGTTCCCGAGGGACGTGTACGCGGCGGTGCGCGACGCGTTCAGGGGCATGGCGAGGGACCTCCGGTACGCCGGCACGGTGTCGATACTGGACACGTGCTACGACTTCGCCGGGATGGCGTCGGTGAGCGTGCCGACGGTGGCGTTCCACTTCTCCGGCGGGAAGACGCTGCATCTGCCGGCGAGCAACTACCTGGTGCCGGTCGACGGGAGGGGGACCCACTGCTTCGCGTTCGCCGGAACGGCGGGGTCACTGTCGATAATCGGTAACATTCAGCAACAGAGGACACGTGTCAGTTACAACATGGCTAAGAAGTATATTGCCTTTACCCTGGATAATTGCTAGGTGGAAAATAACACTTTAATTTTTCAAGAAATAATAAAATTCTAAATTAATTGCATTCATGAGTTGGGCCGTCTGAGTTAATTAGTTGGGCCGCCTCAATCAATATATTGGGCCGCCTGAGAAAGAAGTTGGGCCGATTTATTTGGGCCTGCTTGGTTCATTAATTGCGTTTTTTAGTTGGGTAATTCTATACAAAGCCACCAAATTACTAAACATAGCCCCCATTTTAAAATATAAATAAAAATTAATATGGATTATACAACATTACCCCTCTTCTCTTCGGCAATCTATGTTTCTGCATTTGGGAAGTTTTTGTAAGCAAAACAAATGTAAAAAAAAAAACATAAATGTTTAGAACTCTCAAGGTGTGCAGATGTATGTCGTTCATCTATGCATCATGTATTTGTTATGAGTAGGCCATGCCGAGCTCCTCTTATGTGATTCGTTCGGATCAAACACTGATTAAGGAGAATGTGTGATATTCAGTGCTGTGCAAAAATCCATTTGAAAATATGAAACAGAAGCAAAATATAAGGTTTTTTAGAAGATTTTGAATACATGATTTTTATAAGAATCAAAGAATTTGTTGTTTTTGTTCATTTTACTTTCTTTGTTGTGATCTATTTTTGAGATTGGAAATTAGTTGGGGGTTATGTTAACTGTTTTAGAGTTATGCGAAAGTTGTTTATATATAATTATTAATTAGTTAATTAGAATTTTCAATTCAAAGTGGGGGCTACACGTTTTCGTTGATTGATGGCAAAAGGGTAATATAGTATAATCCATATTAGTTTATATTTAATTTTTTAAATGGGGGCTATGTTTAGTAATTTGATGGCTATGAATAGATTTACCCTTTTTAGTTTGGCCGAGAGTTATGAATTGGGCCGTTCTAATTGGGCCCTTTCGATGTTGGGCTTTATGAGTTAATTAGTTAGTTAATTAATTAATATTATCTCGTCTCTTCCTAAGTGATCACTTTTTATATTGCTGTGTGAATGCTAAATCATGCATGAAAAAGGTAGCATAACGAAGTCAATGAATGTTAATTTGTTCAAAATTACCAACTTTTTTTTAAAAAAAAAAAATTACCAGATGTTTATGTGGTAGAAAATGTGACAACCACGAGTTTGATGTTACATAAAATTCAAATAAGCTATATATGTAGAGAGTATTAAATTGTGGCAAGAATTTCAAAGGATTAAAAGTTAAAAGAGAGCACGTGTAATTGTGCAATGAAAGCAAACAATAATGTTAAAATCAAAAAAGGCTCACTAATTACGGGCACTTTGCTATGCTTGTAAACTATTGACTACATTGAAATGCAAAGATCGATTTTTTTAGATAATATATATATATATATATATATATATATATATATATATATATATATATATATATGTTGCATTTAATTCCAATATATGTAGTTGTTTTATTTTCCTCTAGTCTTTATTTCAAAAATGTATTATCCGTGGAGTTTATTAATTAGACGTGCACCAACTTTAGGGGCCGTTGGGCCGCTTTTATAAGTTTTAATGCAATGTTTCACGCACCTTAAGAACTTTCACGTCATCTTTACTATTTCTACAATTTCATTTTGTAGAAATATAGGAGAATTTATATGCGTTCGGGCAAATCGAGGTGTACACGAGCCGAGACGAAGAATATCGTGTTCAAACTTCGGTCGTTCAATATCTAGATCGAGCCAAATGACATGTTGCTCAAGCTGAACTTATTTCCTCTAACAAGCATTTCACGAGTCGAGCTTTTAGCCGACCCTATTCATTTACACGTGTGTGGTACTATATAATTAGGGCTTGTTTGGTAACATTCCATACAAAACTCCATATTAAATAGTCTCAAGATAAATAATTATGAACCAATGAGATAAATTAATCAATATAGTGTTTGGTAGGACAATATAAAAATCCATATTAAAATTAATATTGTGTTTGGTATGATACACATAGATCTACATTAAATTATGAATTGACTAATATAACCTTGGTGGATTTTTTTTATATGAAATCGTAAATTAAAGCATGATATATTTTCGAATCGTTTTCAATTTTTTTTCTCAATCAAATATTAACATATTCAAATATAGTTAAAACCGTGCACTAGAAAAAAAATGGATAAAATCATTAGCCAAAAAAATTCACAATCAATTAAAATTATACGACAATCAATTAAAATTATACGACGCTATAGAACAATAGTGCATACAACCTTATGTTTGAAAAAAAAAAAATACGTTAAACGAGACAGTATTGCTACCTTTAATTCAATAACTTAGAATTTTTCAAACACACATAAAAGGATAAAAAATATTTGCAAAAAAGGATTTAAAAGTTTTTTTCTCCCGTTGAGAAAACATTTATTATTATTATTATTATTTTTTTTATTTTTATTTTTTGCATAAAAGGATAAAAAAAGGATTAAAAAATAATAATTATTTGTAAGTCAAATTTTCTCTTGTACAGAATATATAGAGGGGTAGAAAGAGAAAAAATAATAATAGTATGGAATTACTGTTCACATGGGATTAATAATACCGGGGGGGGGGGGGGGGTGTGATACTAATAATGTTGACGAAACAGTAAAATAACAACGGGCCTTGTTAGAGCATTAGCAGTGGAGTACGGGAGAATACGAGAGTACGGCGTATGCTGGTTAAAAAGTGTGCTGACTAGGACAAAAAGTGTGCTGACAAGGACAGAGTACGGCGTATGCTGAAAAGTAGTGCAGTGGAGTACGGTGTATGCTGTTTATTTTATGTGCTGACTAGACTATGCTGACTGGACATTGTTAGTTATTTGTTAATTCTTATTTCGATTTAATATTTTTCTTGTCGTTCGAATACGAGTTTTTTTAATAAATAAAATTCTATTGTACATTTGAAAAATTACAATACAAAGATTTTAAAATATAACAAACAAAACAATTAAAAGGTGAAAAATTGTTAAAAAAATTAATCAATTCGATTTTAATCCATATTTGTTTTAAAATGGAAACTAATTAAAATTATAATCCATAATCTTTAAATTAAAATTGAAATATGGGAAAAAAAATGAGGAAGAATACTTAATTAAACATATAAAAAAAGGAAAGAAAAGAAAATAAAGGAAAATTAAAGAAAACACTAGTTCAATCGGAAAGAAGGGAAAAAAAAGGGAAAAAAAAAAACAAAAGAAAAAAAAGGAAAAAAAAGGAAACACAAACTGTAATCGGAAAAAAAAGAAAAGAAAAAAAAAAGAAAAGTCAACAATGACGGCCCAATGGGAGCCCGCCACGTGGCGTACGCCTGCTGTACACGAGTGTATGCTTGGGCGTACACGCGGGCGTACACCGTACGCCACGTGTACGCCCGCATCAGCATCCGTTTGTCCAGACATGTACGCACGCTGACGTGGCGCTGCCACGTCAGCGCCACGTGGCGTGCGCTCTTCTTAAGTGTATGCTGATGCGAATGCCCTTATAATAGAGGGCCCTCGCTACTATCTATTTTACCTACCAAACAATGTACTAAGTCCACATAAAAAATTGTATGGGCTTTATACACCCTATCAAACACCCCCTTAGATTTAACACTTATCGATAGAGTCTAACCCCAAATAGGTGATGTACATGGGCCCTAGTAATTAAATTTTGACAACGAGTTTTAATGCATGTTTCTACCATCGTAGTGAAATAAAACTACATAAAAATGTAAGTCCAAATCAAATTTTTAGTTAAAGGAATGAAAAATAATCAAAAAATTGGGTCTTTGCTATATAATAGAGCAACATGTTGGTTGAATATCGTTGTCGTGATAAAACTTTCTTGTATTATTAAGTTCTTCCAATATTAATTTCATACATTATGATTCCTCCTACATAATTCACTATTACTATAACTAAAACTTGCATAATGTTGTCTCACGTGTGCAGGCCTATTACATACTACCTCCATCTCACTATATTAGCCCCATTTGCTTTTTGACTTTTTCCGGCACGCGTTTCCACCGAAACCTAGTACGGGTTTTACGATATAATTTTAAAATATTATTTCTTTTACGGGATAGCCCGACACTCCTAGTATCCCGTAAACGAAATAATAGTTCAATAGTAGTATATCGTAAAACCCGTACTAGGTTTCGGTGGAAACACATACCGGAAAAAGTCAAAAAGCAAATGGGGCTAATATAGTGAGATGGAGGTAGTAGTACGTTTATATTCACTTCATATTTCAAGCATAATTATATAAATATGCAAGCTCTTCAGATCCGATGATTTTTTAGTTAATTTTGAAGTTTTATAACGGTAGATTTTAAAATAAAATTATTGAATTAGTGATTAAAAAAATTGTTATTTTGAAATTCATGAAACTCAAAAGTTATTGAAAAGGTTTATAGAATAGCATGAGGAGGAGTATAAAGATCGTGAACGGAACGAGGATAATATAAGGTTGGGAAAGTAATTAAAGAAGAGATAGATATGATCCGTGCTGGTCATCTTCTCCACCGCTTCACTTTATAAAATCCCATGCTCCTTCCTCTTCACTCTCTTCATACATTAACAATGGCCCCATTTCCTCCTCTCTCTTCCTTTCTCTCTCTCATTTATGTTTCTTCAATTTTCTCTCTCCTCCTTCTCTCCTCCGCCGCCGACGATCAGCAGTTCGACCTTCTCGACGTCGCCGAATCTCTCCAGCAAGCACGTCAAGTGTTTTCTCAGAATCTCGCCGGAAATGCACAGAAAGCTCAGCAGCTAGAGCGCCCCTTTCTCTCTCTAACCCTCCACCCCCGCTCCTCCCTCCATTTCCCCGCCGGCGGCAACTACTCCTCCCTCACTATCTCCCGCCTCGCCCGGGATGAGGCGCGCGTTGAGGCGCTCCTCCTCCGCCACTCGCTCGCGCTCGACGGCCGCTCCGTGTCGGAATTCTCGCCGCAGCAGTTCCAGTCGCCGGTGATCTCCGGCATCCGGCAGGGCAGCGGCGAGTACTTCGCGCGCATCGGCGTCGGCCGGCCGGCGAAGGAGTTCTACATGGTGATCGACAGCGGCAGCGACATCAGCTGGCTCCAGTGCCAGCCCTGCGCCGACTGTTACAACCAGACCGACCCAATTTTCAACCCCTCCGCCTCCGCCACCTACCGCGCCGTCGGCTGCTCCTCCCAGCAGTGCTCCGCCCTCGAGATCTCCGCCTGCCGCACCGACGCCTGCCTCTACCAGGTCTCCTACGGCGACGGCTCCTACACCGTCGGCAACTTCGCCACCGAAACCATCTCCTTCGGCGCCTCCGGCTCCGTCCCGAACGTCGCCGTCGGCTGCGGCCACCACAACGAGGGCTTATTCGCCGGCGCCGCCGGCCTACTAGGCCTCGGCGGCGGCCCCCTCTCCCTCCCATCCCAAATCAAAGCGACGTCGTTCTCCTACTGCCTCGTGAACCGCGACTCAACCGCGTCATCAACTCTCGAGTTCAACTCAGCCCGACCCGCCGACTCAGTCCTCGCCCCGCTCCTCACAAACCCCCGCATCAACACCTACCACTACGTCGGCCTCACCGGCTTCAACGTCGGCGGCCGCGCCGTCCAATTCCCCCCAAGCCTCCTCCAGGTCGGCAGCGACGGCCGCGGCGGCGTCATCATCGACTCCGGCACTGCAGTCACGCGCCTCCGCTCCGAGGTCTACGACGCCGTGCGCGACGCCTTCGCCGGCATGGCGACGGATCTTCCGGCGGCGAGCGGTTTCTCGCTGTTCGACACTTGCTACGACCTGTCGCGCATGACCAGAGTGAGAGTTCCGACGGTGTCGCTCCAGTTCGCCGGAGGGAAGGCGGTGGCGCTGCGGCCGAGCAACTTCCTAATACCGGTGGACGACGCCGGGAAGTACTGCTTCGCGTTCGCGGGGACGCAAGGGTCACTGTCTATCATCGGTAACGTGCAGCAGCAGGGGACACGTGTCAGTTACGACCTCGCCAATAAGCTTATTGGTTTCAGCCCCAATAAATGCTAGTAGTAGAAATTTAGTGTTGTAGTAGTAGCTCAAGCTATGAATGAATGAAGAGCAAATTTTTATTTTAAATTTCAAATAATCGGTGGAAGTAATTAAAAAAAAAAAATGAAACCACTTGACTTTAATTCTTTGTACGTGCAACAGTAATGAGACCGACCTACCCTCTATCTCTCAATTTAATCGATTATTGATTTTCTTTTTATAACTCCGATTAATACTATAATTGATTATCTATTGACAATTTATTTGCAACGAGATTAGATGAAAACCTTAATTTGGCTGTAGTTTATAGTGTAAATATAGAGAATTAAATACAAGAAGTATATGGTGAGGGTAAGAGATTTAATGATGGTCCATTTTCATAATTAAAGAGAGGCATTTTCTCGTGATGAAGATAACCAATTAACTACTTCCCTTTCTTGATTGGGTGCCAACTTAAATCTATTTGAAAAAGCAGGTTGCTTGCACTTATTTGGGCAGGCCATCTCATTAATATTTTCCTCGACCTGGCAGTTTATTTGCAGATTTTTCTTTCAAATGAAAATGAAACTTTTAGAAATTTATCACATTTTTGTAAAAGTTAATTTGTTCTAGTTATTTAATTAATCTTTTGGTTATTTAGAAGATTTTTTAAACAATTAAATAAAATACTACTCCCTCCGTCCCACTTCAGTAGTCCTCAATACTATTTTCGTCCGTCCCACTTCACTTGTCCTCTTTCCTTAAAAGGCAAAAATTAACCGTTACTTTTGATGTGGACCCCATACTTTTTCAAATTTAACACTACGCATAAAATCCCGTGCCGAAAAAAAAGAGGACTACTGAAGTGGGACGGAGGGAGTAATTATTAAGCTTTTGCAAGCATAAGAATAACACCATATACTTCCATAAGGTAAAACAACAGCAAATAAATCAAAAGAACATGTAATAAGATAAATTGTTGCTTTGGAATTTGGGAAAACCTAAAATGTTGGTTTGTGAAAAGTGAAAAAAGACAAATTGTTGTACCCTTCTTGCATGTGAGACACATTAGTGGGGAAATTGGAATAAATATCGGTGGTGTATTTTGTTGACTTTCATCCACTTATTTCATACTCCCTCTGTCTCATGTCATTAGTCTCACTTTCCTTTTTTGTCTGTCCCATTTATTAGTCTCATTTCCTTAAAAGAAAATAATTTAACACACAAAAACACCTTTTAAAACCCCTTTATCTCTGCATGCATTGGTTACTGTATCATATCCAAATGGGACTAATGCCACGGGACGGAGGGAGTATTCATGTCAACAAATATTTATTATGCCAATCTACAAATAAATCACTCAATAAACGAGCCAAATAAAATGAGACGAAGCACACGTACCTCGAACCGGTGTCTGAACTCTGAACCAATATACATATTTCTGGACATTAAACAAATTTCTAAATAATACTTATATATTACTAAGGCAAAAGCAAATTCAAGGATGAGGACAACCTAATTTCCCCACGTAATAATCTACACATTTCATACAAAACCCATCGACTAATCTCGACCATCAGAAACTAGTTATAGCAATAAAAGTATTCGGTGTTAGCACTACTTACTTTACTTCACAAATTAAGGTCATGTGACAAATTACCATCAAGTTCTGACTCGCCATCACCAGGGCCTATTCGCATCCTCTTCGGAGCAGGCTCTTCGTTGCCGGATTCTGATATCCACACTCCATTACCCTCGTTGTTGGAGTCGAGCTTCTGATGCAGGCTTTCACACTCAACAGCATTCGACTGTTCATCAGATGCCACGGTGTGATCGTGTAGCTGCTGGTTTTGTACATGACCAAGCTCGGAGATTTTTTTTACAAAAAAGGGATCATGAACTGGGGCACCCATGTCGTCTAGATGCTGACATCCCTCAGCGTCAAGGAGTGCTCCTGAAGATGAGGCAAACCAAAGTAGTCAAACCTTAAGTAATTCCAGAGGCGTCTTGAGTGATTCCGTCTCATAGTGAGAAAGGTCAATATTTGGGTCAAGACCCGGGTCTTGACCTGTGAGACAGTATCACGCAAGTTTTTGTGGTATACTTTTATCTGCACATCATCCATAATGCTTATGAAGCAAACTCTTTTAATAAATTCCCAAATATTCACCTGAGTCATGATGTGATGTCACTAAAGTCGGGTCAGCACCATGTGGATGCTGGAAGACATTGTGTTCGTCTAACTCTGTGGATATAAAACACTCGGCTTTCACCTCTCCCTGTCCAAAGACAGTTTTGAAATCAGTAGAAAAAACGCATGCAACAGATACTCAGAACGTGCCAGCACGAAATAATAATAACACAATTTTTTTTACGTAGTCCTACAGTTACATATATGAAGTACCTCTGTCAGAGGAGCATGGTTATTTAACTCGATCATAGATGCTCTGCTTTCTAAAGCTCCCCAAGATGCATGAGTTAAAGATTCTGGAGCAGATCCATGCTCGAACAACTCCAAAACCAATGCTGAAGTTCCGGTACATTGGGTGCTCCTTGTAGGTACAGTAGGTAATAAAGTCATCTCAATACCCTGCCCTACCTGACATATTGAGCTATCTTGAAAGCCACCCAAATGATTAGATTTTACTGCAAGCTGAATGTCATCCTCAAAGCCATGAGTGGTGTTCAGATCTTCTTCAGGGGAATCACTCTGAGGTTCTTCAGATTCGGAGAGAAGACCACTAATTAGCTTTTCAATATGAGTTCTCTTTATGGAAGGTTCAGCTGGAGGAAACCAACTTTCTTGAAGCTGAAAATACAGACCATATAACCTTTAGAATTTAAAATGTTTACTAGAGAAATTGGAAAAAAAAAAAAAAAAAAAAAAAAAAAAAAAAAAAAAAAAAAAAAGAGAATGTCCCATCCTAATAAAATGCTGATGCACAGCAGAACATAAAATACAAAGAGGGCCGGGATTCTTTTTTTTTTTTTTTTTTGGAGGGGGGTAAATAAAATACACAGGCCAGTGACAAGAGATGAAGCCCACAGACTCATTGGTGAATTTAAATGCAGATCAGACAGTGTCAGATATAAGGTATGTATGTTTAACTTTGGCAGGACTTGAGCTGTAAATGAAGAACAGATCAACCATTGAATGCACAAGGCAAGAAAAGAGTAACAGTAAGTTTGATACCAGATATAAACAGTACACTTACAAAGTTAACGGATGATGTAATGTTGTAGATATTGAAGTTACGGGGAACTTCCTCCAGAAAGAGTTCTACATAGTGTAGCAAGAAAAGGCCGCAATCAAATGAATTCTGTTGCTGCGGTAGCTGTAGAAAGCAACTGGAGTAAATGATAGTATCGCCCAAATATAACATGTAAGGACCTATTGTCAATATATGTATATATGCAAATGCCATCCCTAAGTACTATGATCAATCAAGAGGTTTGGCAATATGAACTATTGGTTCTCAGGAGTCGCACAGAGAGAGGTGGGCCCTTCAAAGCCTAAAAAACTAGCCTTTACAAGTTATGTAATCTTGACTCTGAGGCTAACAGATTTTCATCATAATAAAGCCGCTAGTGCCATATATTCAAGCTTTTCAGACTCCCTACTTATACTTAAGAGAGAAGTATCATACATAGGTTTTGACAAAACTTATCATCAAGGAGAGAATAATAAGAGAGAGATGGCAGCAAGGTAAGACAAACAGTATCTGTCAATTTTGTACACTGAAAGCCCGTATGGAGTCAATATCGAAAACGCAAGTAGGCCTAATGGATGGTCATGAAAGGTAGAGAGTAAACTTATCACTAGATAAGGCGATAGTATTAATTTAGCAAGTGAAGCAACAAAATGAAATACTGAATATTCAAATATTGAGTTTGGAGAGGTAATAATAGGATACAATACATTACTAGAATCAGTTCAATTACTAGATAAGATCTTTAGAGGACAATTACGGCACTTGCTATCAATACTACTGTGCTAGTTAGGCACTGTATAAGCACTTATACTAATCATACATACCTCAAGGGATACAAACTTTAAGTTTCTGAATTTGGAACAAAGATCTTCACATGTTCCTTTTTGCCTTTCTTTCCACTCCTCCCATAAGTAACTGCACATCAAGTTACGAATGGGAAAACACACACACACACACACACACACACATCAGAAACAATTGAAAACACGAAGAAAAAGAAAGTATAAACTAATCATCATTCCAAGTTTTACAGGTACATTGTTAAGTGTCCATCATGTATTACATTCCAATTCCACTTTCACATGTCATTTCAGTATAATGCTTTACATCAAAATTGACCTTCAGAGGTTTCCCCAATGGACATATGATTTTCTGATACTATTTTCACGAACTGGATAAGTAATTGGATTATCACATAAAAGACAGGCGTTGCTTGCTTGACCACCCCTACCTCCTAAGTCCTAACAGCTCAAGAAGAACATAGGGAATACTTGATTATTCCCTTATACTGGCAATGATATATGATTGTTATGCATGCTTTAATTTGGTATGTTAAACAACACAAGCTGCCACAGTTTGAAAGAGAGAAAGTGAGAAACATTGGGGAAACAAATCATAAGTAAGAGCATACCTCTGCATAAGATCTTTGAGTCCAGAATGAGTTCCTCTCAGAGAATCCATATGCAATATACAAGGCACTCTTCCCGAATTGTCATCCCCATCTAAAATTGAGCAATGGCAGCAAGGATTAAAAACGACCAATATCAATACGTTGAAAATCTTTCAAGTTATGGTGTCTAGGTATTAAAGAACTTGCCTTCATAGCTGGCAACTTCGCCAAAGTAACAAATAACGATAAGACTCCAATGGAGACTGCCATACCATTGCATTGTAAGTTACCACTTTCCATGCCTTGATACCAGAAGATAAGCTTGGAAAAATCTACCAAAATTTCAACTGGGTTTATGTTTAGTTTCTTACCTGTAGTTGACAGGAATCAAAATGAAATCCTTTTCAAGTAAATTTACTTTTCTTGTCCATTTACGAACTCGCTGGAAAGCCGCCTTGCCATCAAATGCACTGGATGGATCTTTGTCCAGGTCGGCTAGCTTTCGAAAGAAGAAACTATTGAAGAAATGGAATTTAGTCCTCTCATCAACATTAAGTCTAGTCTTCAAATATCTGTTGAACGACAAGACTTTCACGTGAGCGGAGTTTGAACTTAAAAGATTAGAACGAACAAGAAATAAACTATGACCTGAAAAAATTTAAGGGATTTTACTTACTTGATGTAGAAGTCTATGATTGTATCGTTAACAAATGTATCTGGTAGTAGGAGATCCACATCTCTCCTACTTATGGAAACGGCATCAGGATCACCTTTCGGATAAATCACTTCTTCAAAAGGCCTATCAAATCTGAAATTTTTTAAAATAGCTTATTAGTTCACTTAGCAAATGAAAACATTCATAAAATCAAACGACTCGAGCAATCCCCAGGCACCACTACACTCACTTGGGAAAGTAGTTTCTCGAGGGCATCTGATCTTCCCTTTCTTTCAAAGGCGAATCCTCCCCACTGCTTCTAAAGAAACCAAGTAAGTACCAACAGATAACAATAGGATAAGATCATTTCAAGAAATTTGTCCGAATTGAGAATATAAATGGCCAAATAAATGCTACAATCTCTTTTGTTTACATAAATACAAAAAAAGTTAAATCTAATGAAATAATGAAAGATCTAGAGAGTTGAACTTATAGCCACAGCCGTCATACCTATCAAAGGCATTCATATAAATATTGATTATAGTATTGAGAATAAACATTATCATGCAATACTCATATAATATACTATGTTGGATAACATTGCTACAAACAATAGCCACTTTATCAATAAACCTTGAATACCAACTACAGCTCACAAAACACGCCATTTAATTATACAACCACATGTGTTAGAAAAGAAAAGATGATTTCCTGACACCACATTATCTAACGGAAAGTATTCTTATAGCAAATGCAGGCGTTCAGATACTCACTCAAGTAGGGCTTTCCAAAGTGCCTTATATCTGAGATCCAAAGATTCAATTGCTTCACGTTTCTGGTACCAGTGAGGCTCAACAGCTGGAAATTTCAACTGCTGGAGTTCTAATACAGCACACCAGAGTAACATATAAGATATTCATCAGTAGCATGATCACAAGGTATCTATAGAGATCAAATTAGTCAAAGCAATTTCACAAGAAAAAAATCTACCGGAATTGTTCCAATGATATGATCACTCAAGAATCAAGATCCTCTACTTTTAGTTTTTTATTTAATAACTAGAAGTGTGCCTTACTTCTATTGGTACAGATGCCCCTATCCACCGAATATGCTGCAGCTTCGCTAAAAACTGATATGGGCATTATGGTGAATCACAAGCCTTTAGAACACATTACCCATATTTGCTCTGGTACAGTCATTTTCACCTATACGGTACTTCTGAAAACCCATGCTATGGATAGGAGTATAACTATATTTGCCATAGTCCAAAGGAAAAAGGAAAAAATCCTCAAGTTACACAGATAAAAATAAATAACAATCCATCGTCACCCATAAGGGCATATATTCTCTGATTAACAAACCAGAATTTCCTGAGTCACTTCTAGTAAGTCTTTAGCATTTGAGTGATTCAACTCCCCCCTCTATTCTTCAATGATTTAGTGTTATTTTGTATTTGCTCCCTACTGAACCTTGTTTCCTCACAAGTCACTTCATGTCACTTTTTAGATGCAAGTATCGCTAGAGGAGAAATGTAAGAGGGCTTTCTTTCCTAAGCAGATGAGAGGCCATTTGATTTCCTCTAGAGTTGTTTGACCCCCTATGTTTTTAGGAGGATTGGAGCGTCAAGTTTGAAATAGGATCCAACTTCCAAAAAAATTGCAAACAAACTGTCAAATAAACTATGCAACTGGGATATATAATATCACAGACCAGATGGAACAACTCTAGAATTAACTTTCACTGTCACAGCTCTAGTTGTTGGTTATGATCATGTTAGTACATTTCAAATAACATTTTAATGACACAAGGCAACGAACTTAACTACAGATGCTAGATTGTCATTTGAATCGGAAAATTAGCAATGAGAATTAAACTATAATTTACAGCAGCATCCAGCCAAACCTCATACTTTTGCATCTTATATATACTATTTGATGCTCAGTAGAGTGAGACTTTAAATTTTAAAAATAAAGCCCAGCATCTAATTTCTTGACACCATCATACAACACAATTTGAGTTTAAGAACATAACTTGTCCAGCTTAACAAATCTTATGCTATAAGATCATACTTACATCTCATGGTGACAATTGAACCAAAACATGTAAAAGCAGTAAAAGCAAACAGATCAACCAACCTGAAGCATTGCGGATAGCATCAAATTTGACTTTTGCTGCATCTTTTGCAATGAAATATATAATTATTGTACCCGCCTCACACTGCATAGAGGTCATTTTAAGTCAAGTTCGACTTTGTACACGAAGAGCATAAAAATAGAACTACCAGCAACATTTACTTACCAGTGCACTCCACTGGGACTCTATTTTGAAAATATCTTCAATTTCCATATGAATATGAAAAGTCTCTTCCTTTCCATAAATGTCTCTACCTCTAGCTTCGACATACCTTCTAGAGAAGCATACCATGGAATCCATATATTGTGTACCCTGGTAATCCAGATAATCAGCGTGGAAAACAATTGCCTCCCTCTCATCATCCTGCCAAACAGAAAGACTAGTAAACAACTATTCGTGGATGAAAGGGGCAATCCAATTTTGTTGAATTGTGCTCTGTCAATCAAGTATCATTTCCTAATAATACAGAAGATAGGCCTAATTCAAATATCACCTCTAAGCATTCCAATCATATAACAGATCCTATACAACAGCCCCACCTAAACAAAAACTTACTGGAAATACTCGTAATACTTTATGAGAAACAAAATACATTATTAGAATAAACCTTTACATTCATCCTAGAAATAAACAATTATCTCCTAGCTAGTACATATGATTTCAATCTTAAACTGCATCTGGACTTAATATTGTAAAACAAGGAATTAATTATGAACGATTTGTCGCCCTCCAAGCAATTCGAACCTTGAACTATCTAAGATTTTAGTCATTCTTAAAAGCACAACAAACAAAGAGCAACACTAAATACACATAACACATCACACCTTCTCAGAAGAAACAGGAATTTCATCTCATTACGCACGAAGAAAAGGTATGAAAAAGATTACACTGGTGGGTCTGTAGTATGTGATGCTTACCAAATCCCCACCACCGAAACAGTTTTCGGATGACGTTCCATCAGAAGAAGCTGATGCAATTGAACACAGATAATATAAGTACATCTTCTGCTTCCACAAAACCCCCATATTTAAACCAAATTGCATCCATTCTACTACACAATCTGAGGAAGAAAGTAAGAAAGCATGAATGCAAACAAGATTTCTTGAGTCAAAGTCGAACCATTATTGTTTGAAATATCAGATGGAGATCTTTCATTCGTGTTGTTAAGGGCATCTAACGCGAAGCAAATTGACTTAACCTGCACATTATTAGGAAATAAATAAATAAAGTGGAGTCAGGAAGCACTATTTTTAGGTCCAAGATGGAGCGAACAAATAGCAAAAGTTAAGTACATTGCATGAGGACACTGGAACTTCACTATTTGAATTGTCCTCCAGCTGCAGAGTAGCACCAGGGGTTGAACCATGTTCCACACTAGAAAAGTCAATTGCAGATTCAATGTCTTTACTTTCTGTAACTTGTCCATCACTGACAAAATCATTGCATAAAACATGGTTTAATTCAGGCGTCTTCTCAGCATAATTTTGGGCTGCAATTAGAGGACATGTTTCATCAGCTTAATATTTGCAACTCATTCTCCTGGTGTGGAGTGTGGTTACAAAAACTAGAAAAAATGACACACAGATGTTTATTGCAAGTTTTTTATTAAAAAATGTGATAAATATACAATGTACTTCGACTGTCAACCAAAGCATTGATGAGTATTTCATCAAAAGGATAAAAAATTGAAACCAGGGAACCCAATTCGTTAAGGGGTAAACGAAATAGCTAAGCAGCTTCATATCATGGTACAAGTCTAAGGAACATGTACCTTCACATAGGTTAAAAGAAAAGGCTAAGGGAATTTCCAACAGTGGAGTAGGGCAGATAAATAAAATCCCAATTTATGGAGGATTGAACAGCTAAGAACCACTTCAATGCAGGACATAGAACCCAGTAATCAAAAACAGTTTTGCAGAAATAATCCAAATAGGCAAATACCAATCCATGTAGACCGTCAATTTATGAAACTAGAAGATTAGGATTACGAGATAAGGTATAAGTAAAATACAAAATCAGATTGCGTACTGGTTTGCTCCAGCTAGATTTTAGCATTTAGCCACAACTCACAGTGTTACCCTCTTATTCTTAAAGGGGCATAATAATGGACAGTATCTCACCACCGAAAGTCTGAGTACAACAAAAATTGGTGGCAATCTCTCTGACAGACACTTCCGCCGGCTCCTCTTCTGACTCGAACTCAAACGGATCGAGCGATTTGCCCGGGCTCTTCATCCTTTGTGGTTTGGTCATAATCCCATGCCTAAAGATAAAGAATCCACAATGTAAGATGACACCTTATTTACACCAGTTACAGTAACGGATATGAATACGTCATAGCAAAGAGTAAAAAACTCGGCTAGGGGATCCGGGAATTTTAGGGCAGCCCATGGTCAACGAGACAGAGGCGCCACTTTGGCATCAAGTGTGTAACCTCAATAAATTATCGATTCTCGAAATCCACGGCCTACTTCCAAAATTTCCCAAGTATAAATCTCTCCTAACTAAACACCACAAAATCCTAAACGGGTAGCATTTCAATAGGCCACGGATACTTTAAAAACATATTATAGTTCTGGTGTTGGAGACCGTCTTTGATAATCGAAATGATTACTTCATAGTGATCATAACTCACCACTCTGTTCGCAGCCAATAACCAAAACAAGTACACCAGCTGATTGAGCTAATCAATATCCATCAAAATAGTCACATACCTATTTCATCACAAAAACACTAACAATTCGATGCTGAAGCTAGGTAACGAATTAACAAGCGGCGAGAAGGCACTAACCAAAAGTCCACAACAACACAAAAAACCTAACAATTCACTCTAGCTAAATTCACAAGAAGAATTCATGCAGAAAACCTCGTAGCTCGCGACGAGGCTGTTCTAGGGCGGGGGCGGGGTAGTTTTCGGACCATTGACCAAGCAGAGCGGTAATCGAAATCGAGAAATTGGGAGAAAAAATACCTCGAGAAAGCGCCGGGAGGTGGCCGGAGGCTGTTTCCGGAGGCGGTAGGGTTTGGCCGGCGGCGATCTCTGGTTCTGGCGATTCCGTTACGGGAAAACGAAGAGCGAAGAAAACTATCTACGGCGTTGGGAGTAAAATTGTTACTATTTCTCGCTCTCATGTTGTTTTAGCGCAGTAAAAAGTAAATAGCAATTCACTTTTTACCGCACCAACTCACCTCGAAGAATTCGTGAGAGGAAGTACGGAGTACCATTGTTTTGTACTCCCTCCGTCCCGCCCGATTTGGCCCGTTTTCCAAATCGGGGTGTCCCGACCGACTTGGCCTATTTCCTTTTTGGGACCAACATTACACTTTCACTTTTTTAGTTTAATACTTTTAAATTGTTAAGAATGAATTTGATTGGCTAGTTTTAATTTTCCTTTATTGGGAACACAAATTCAAGGTTATTAATTAATGTAATTTACTCCTCCTTAAAAATCGTGCCGAAAAGAACTAGGCCAAATCGGGCGGGACGGAGGGAGTATGTGTTCCCACTGTTAACCCCAATTTAAATTTCGGAATAAATACACTTATCTATATACTACCTCCATGGCTCCATCTCACTATATTAGCCCCATTTGCTATTTGACTTTTTCCAGCACGCGTTTCCACCGAAACATAGTACGGGTTTTACGATATAATATTGAACTATTATTTCGTTTACGGGATACTAGGAGTGTCGGGCTATCCCGTAAAAGAAATAATATTTTAAAATTATATCGTAAAACCCGTACTAGGTTTTGGTGGAAACGTCTGCCGGAAAAAGTCAAAAAGCAAATGGGGCTAATATAGTGAGATGGAGGTAGTATATTATACTCCATTTTTCCCATTGATAGAGGGAACATTTTCCTTTTTGGACGTTCTCACTAATATAGGGACCTTTTTCGGAAATAGAAAATTTTAACCCAACATAATTATGTTATATCACTTTAACCCACTACCCATCACTTTAACACACTATCATCACTCTCGTCTTAATTCCCGTGTCGAAACAAAAGGTTCATATTCTAGTGGGACGGAGGGAGTATACTACATAAAAAGCAAACATGATTAAATTTCATTTTATGAAATATGTAAACATATATATTTATAGATATATATAGAATATATTATACTCATTCCATTTCAACGAACTTGAGTGAGTCGTTACATACTTACATTACTTCATGTCTCACACATATTCAAAAAGTGTATTAAATTCACAGGGTATTTACTGCGGTATGACAAATTGTGATATCGGTGTTGTGCCAAAAATTTCCGGTGCGGTTTGAATATTGTACCGAAATTTTTGATATTAAAAAAAAAAAAAAAAAATCCCCTAATTCCTGGTGCAGAATCTAGTTATAATTCAATTAAAATTTGAATTTTATTTTATCTGAAAAAAAATGAAAAAGTTTTATTGCACCATTCTTTGTTAATTGTAAAGGCTGTGAATATTTGGGCCGATGGTATAATTGAGCCCAAAATTCTACTAAAAAAAGCCCATAGTATTAGATGGAGAAATACCATGTGCATGATGAAACCCACTAACTCTAATGCACTATTAAAATACAGTATATAAATTAAATTAACCCCCACAGTAATAATATAATAGTAAGGAGAAAAGAAAACTATGTTCTCCATCTCCTCCTAAAACAAACTTAACTTATGCCCACCAAAATTAGAAAACCTCACTCAAACTATGTGTTCATATGAAACCAATCTCTCTCTCTCTAGATGTATATATAGAGTTGCATACTTGACATCTCAAAACACACACGCATTCAACACTCAAACAACACACATTTTAAGTCTTTTTCAGGAAAAAATATATACTACTACAATGTCTGGGCTAGTAGATATTTGGACTACTGAGATGGCCAAGCTGAAGAACAAAAAGGAGGGCCAAGCCGTTCTCTCAAACGGCTCGGCTCCTCTGCCCACCCAAGGGGCTGATGATAGAAAGAAAGAGGGCGGCTCGTCACTCTGGTGGCAAGCCAGCTTGGCTCGAGTTGAGAAGATGAAGTGCTCCGAGACTTCTTTATCAATGCTTATGGATACCATTTGTGCTTAGAAGTTTAAACAAAAAGGCTAAGGAGAACTAATGGCCTTTTCAGTACTTCACTCTTTTTTTTTGCTTTTTTCTTTTTTGCCCCTTAATATTTTAAGTTTTTATTTCAAGTAATGAATGATGTAAATCGTTATATATACTATTTCATTGCACAATTGCACAAAGGGTTTTCTAGTTTATTATAAAAAAAAAAAATGTTACAGTATTGATTAAGGGGTAAAAGTGCCATTTTATAATTTTATGTACTTTATTATCTATGAATTGCATTTTCGTATCATATCTTCTGCTATACACTTTAAGATTTTAAAAGTGTGACGAAACTATGTGCATCTATTTTGAGGCGGACAAATTAATTACTCCATCCGTCCTCTATTTACTATATAGACGTCCTCCATCTACTAAACATTCCCGTTTTGAGACGTATGTTCCACGACGGTACATTTAAAAATACTACCATAAAATAAGAGAAAAATATGGTATTCAACCTATACTAAAAAAGTGTTGTGAAAATTAATTAAGTAATAAAACACATGATTATATGCAAGATAATGGCGATTAGAAAAGGGCAACCTAATTATGATGGAATAAACCCACCCAATAATTTTAGTAATTTACACAAACGGAATTTTCCAATTTAAATAACCCAATTATTTCAATCGGTCCTTCTCTATCTATATATACATATAGGTGAAAAACCTTTTCTTCATAGAGTTCATTAGGGTTTTTAGAATTATTTTTCAATAACTTAGAAATATTAAGAAGAAAATGGGTGGAAAAGTAATGTACTACTATTTGGTGGTATTGGCGGCGGTGATTTGGGGGAGAGGCGGCGCCGGAGAAGTTCACAAGGTCGGTGAAAAGGCCGGTTGGACCATTGCAAATGTTACTCCTTCCTTTTACAAATCTTGGACTGCCTCTAAGGTGTTTCATGTTGGTGACACCATTTGTAAGCCTCTCTCTCTCTCTCTAGATATACATGTGACAAAATGGTTTTTCAACTAGGGTTTTTTTGTAAGAGGATGGAATGAATTGTGGTAATTTGTTTGATTGTACCCTCTACTATTTAGATTCGGATGACCTAGTGTTTGAGAGGTCAGCTGGTTCAATTCCCTAATAATCATTAATCATTATGTCAGATAAAAAGAAGTCACTATTCATTCTTGTTATTTATGACTGGCGTTGACTTCGAATCGAAGAGACAATGAGATGAGCATCTGTATAGTTTGAAAAAAATTCAGAACATGTATGTGAGTGTCGGGCCGGGGCTAATCGTAGACTGATTCAATTGTTTCAAAACGAAAATTCTAACTTTTCCCCTCTCGAGTTGCTTAAAAGGCATGAAATCACAATATACTACATCAAATAGTAGTTCATATAATGGATTTCACAATATATTGGTATTTTTTTTTTTAATTAATGAGAAATTTTTATAGTGTTCGAGTACAGCAAGGAGTTCCACAACGTGGTGAGGGTGACCCACAAGAACTTCAACGCGTGCAACGCAACCGCTCCATACGCCGCGTGGGCTAGTGGCAACGATTCCTTCACCATCACCAGGCCGGGCCACTACTACTTCATCTGCGGCTTCCCGGGCCACTGCTGGGCCGGCCAGAAGGTCGACGTTCGGGCCCTTCAGTCGTCGGGCCCAATCCCAAGCCCAACTCCACGTGGCACACCGTCAGTTGGGCCCGGCCCATCTCCGGTCTCGGCGTCGCCAGCTCAGCCTCCCAAAAAGAGTGCCTCTTCCTCTCTTCATTTGAAGCTTTGGTTAAGCGTAGTGGGCTTGGGCTTTGGAGTAGGGGCATTTTAGGTATAAAATTTTGTTCGTTTTGGGAGGGGGTAATTAGCAATTGTGATTTTCTTCATTAACAATTGGGTTTCTTATGAGTATCTTGTTTTGGGGTGGTTTTGCAACAAAAATCTCAATTGTCACATAGTTATTGGAACATATATAATGTAAATTTTGCTTTACATGCATTGTTACTTCGTTTGTCTGTGATATTTGTGCACAATTTCCCCCTTTTCAGCTATCGGCGGTGTTTGTGCACAACTCATTTTGAGAAGTGAACCCCATCTCCATCATTCCATTTACGCATTATACCTTCAAAAGTCAACTAAAATAACTTCACTCATGATGGATTACGTGCACAAATATTGTGGACGAAGGGAGTGCGTGCAATATATACATACTACTCTGTTCGCCCGACAAAAAGGTAGTCAACTATCCTTATATGAGTAGGACGTCGAGACCCAAAATAGCTCTCACCAAAGCAAAATAGTAGGAACAGAAAGCATAAGAAAGTTGAAAACATAAACTAACACAAGCAACAAATATTTAAACTTATCTATACTTAGGGCTGCAAACGAGCCGAACCTGATCGAGTATTGGTCTGCTCGAGTTCGGCTCGTTTAGTATTTGACAGGCTCGGGCTCGGGTTCGAGTTCGATTCGAGCTTTAAATCCGGGCTCGGGCTCGGCTCGGGTTAAAAAATTTGAGCTCGAATTCGGCTCGAGTTCGGCTCGTGCTCGGTTCGGACTTGGGCTCGAATTTGGCTCGTGAAAAGCTCGAGTCCGAGCTCGTTTAAAAGACATGATATAAACATATTTAATATTTTCTTTTAACACTTCAAATGAACTTAAATTAAAATGAATTTCATCAAATAAAAATCCATCAAATGAAATTCATCCAAAATATAAAACATAATCCAAAAAGAACATTTGACAATAATTCAAATTATCTTACCTACAATTAATTTTACACATAAATGCTAAAGCTCGTTTACAGGCTCGATTAGAGGTTCGATTAAGAGTTCGCGAGCAGGCTCGCGAACATGTTCGATTAATATACGAGCCGAACACGTTCGCGAGCAAAACGAGCCGAACACCTTACTGCTCGAGTTCGGCTCGTTAAGTTAACCGAGCTCGAATTCGGGCTCGAAGCTCGGCTCGTTTGTTAACGAGTTCAAGCTCGAACGAGCTTTTACCGAATCGAGCACCGAGTAAGTCCCGAGTAGCTCGGCTCGTTTGCAGCCCTATGACTATACTCGTGAAGATTTCGCAACTATTTTCAATTTCACCAAAGAATGACTAATGAGAAATAATCTTAGCTCTAAGGTATTTCAAAATAGCTCTCACCAAAGAAAATTACCATCTACCATCAAAAGTTGAGCAGAGGATCGAATTCAGAGGCCAGTATGGCCGGGCTATGCTTGAAGTGTTTTCGCCGTGTTTACAAACGTGGCGCTTCTATTGAAATCCTCTTTCAGAAGAATTCGAACTGCTTCTAAGCCAGTTTGGAATGTGAAATCCAGCTGAAAATTATGAGTGGTCGTCGTAAGCATCTAATCTCAGCTCCATTAAACTAACAGATGTACTTGTCATGATGAACGAGCAAAGTTGTGTAGTACCTCTTGACGTTCTTCTTTGTTGAAAGGTCGGAGAACAAAGCTTGCCGCTTCCATTTTCCCTGGAGGCCTTCCGATGCCTATCAGAATTCAGAATTGATCAGTGATTTATGCAACTTTATGTGAAATCCAAGAATTCACAAAAGAGTCACGGAAATATACCTATTCGCAAGCGAGGAAAATCTCGACTACCTTTTAAGTGAGTAATAATGCTTCTCATCCTGCAAAAAAGTAATTGAATCCAATCAATCAGTATACGAGGTCAATATAAAGGAGGAGCACCACCTTTTCAGTCAATATACAAAATTTATATACTGCCATATTCATTCATGTTGGTAAAAGAGAGAGCCTAAATCTTAATAATCCCATCTAAGAACTACTAATTGCTACACTGTCAATCTAAGATTGGAGGGAATAGTGTTCAGCCATAGAAAAGTAAATTGGCCTTTTCTCTACGAATTTAAAAAAAATGAGAAAATCCAAAAAAAAAAAAATCCCAATATCAGAGATATATCAGTACCCGTTATGACCTCCGTGTCCACCTTTAGGTAATAGTCTCAACTTCGCGAAAGGGAGATCTATGTCATCAAACATCTAAAATAAGAACAAACATCCATCAATTAAGGGACTACACAGCAATACGGAGGTAAAAAAAGGTTGCAGATACTTTACCACAAGGACTTGATCCAATGGTATCTTATAATAAGAAACAAGAGCTCCAACCTGCCAACAAGAATAAGTAACTCAACCGTTCATCACTTACTGAAGAAATGTAAATATTTAGCATGATGTGATGAGTGAACTTACAGACTCACCACTAGCATTCATGAAAGTTTGTGGTTTAGCAAGCATGACTGGAACATCTCCAATGAAACCTAACAACATAAAAAGAGATTATCTGATTGCTATCATTGACATTAATTACTTACATTCAATGAATTCTCAAGACTAATTTTCTTTGGATAAGTCGATTATGTTGCAAATGTGCTGAAGTTTCTGAGTTTCCCCGACATTATATGTCAAGAATGCTTAGCAGTTCAGGAAAATGGTAACGTTCTGATTTAATATTTTAGGTTCTAAGGCATTACACGAATGTCAAGAGACAAATTCTAAATTGAACTAGATTATACCTCAAAATAACATTATATACCACAAATTACAAACTTCAAAAAGTATATTGTCTATATAACCAAAACACAAGACAAATTATCAGAAGCTATCAGAAGATCAACACTCCAAATTCTAGCTCACGCATCCACTCTAACTAAATCCATAAGATCAGCACTTCAAATTCTAATTTCCACCCTGTTGATTTCACCACTAATGAAACCTTTAAAGATATGTGCTGCTTGTTATATCCCACAGTTTTTTTTTCCTTCTGCCTCGTATAATACAATTAGTTCAATCTTCTATACTATAATCTGTTTCTTTATGCAAAAAGTGGCAGAAGTGCGAAAATCCTTTAAGCTAGTGGATTCGACCACAGGGCTACACGATAAATATATAAACTTTGAGCACACCTCTGTATCACTATTTAGATACATATACTTTGATTTTGGAAGGTCACATCTAATTCGCAATGATTAACACTGTTCGTACTATGAACTCTGCCTATAGTTCTCGATAACTAGAAATGGTGAAACCTGTTTTCAGCTACAATGTCTTCTTCATAATAATTAGAAATGGTGAAACCTGTTATCATTGGAAAATCAGAATCTAACTTGGTTTACAGGAAAGCCAAGTCTCTCTAGAAGCAACATAAAAATTCAACATACCACCGCCATATTATAGATTGATCAGCTCTTGCAACTCAGCATAAATCAATCATATTCTTTTTCCAGGCAAAATTCACTGCCATTCTACCATCGTGAAAGGTTAAAACATATTAGTATCGTACCTTTCCCAAAAGCAGACTTGAAGGAGACGGAGCTAATAGAGATCCCTTCCGATTCAGCTATATAATCAATCAGCTCAAATCCCACCTGTTAACAGCACAAAAACCTCAATCAATCAATTAACCTACTCCTTGACATCATCACAGAAATAAACATATGCATATACTGACATTGTGGCGCGTGCCGTTGTAGCGCTTCCCAGGGTTGCCGAGGCCGACGAAAAGCCAGGGTTTTTGCGGTTTTTCTGCTTCCGTCGAAATTGAGGCCATTGGCTTCAGTCTGAAGCTACTTCTGTTAGAATTCCGCCAGTACCGCGACGGAATAGAAGAGGACTCAGAAAGTAGGCGGCGGCGCCGAACGGCAGCCGCCGATGGAGACCGAGGAAATAGGCCAGCGGATAGACGGAGACCGAACATTATTTCATGGCAATTTCCTTTTTTTGTGTAGGACCAAACTTTTTATCTCAAAATAATAATAATTAATTAAAAAAAAAAAAAAAAAAAAAAAAACAGAACAGAATAAAAAATAAAACGACGCCGTTGCCGGGGATCGAACCCGGGTCACCCGCGTGACAGGCGGGAATACTTACCACTATACTACAACGACTTTGATTCTTGAAATTGGTATAAAAGTTTATAAACATAATAGAAATTTAATCGAAATATTTTCTTTACAAGTATACCGTATACGGATCGTTATGGAAGATTGTGAAAATGAATAGAATGATTGTAAAAGTTATGCCAAGAGCAGTCACATTTAAATTTGATCATAAATAAATTCATAATCGATCCACTAGTTTAATAATCATGCATGGCGAACGAGTTATGGTATAATCGTAAGTATTCCTGGTCATGCACACAGTAGTGACCCTTGATCCATTGAAAGAATTTGTGTTTCGACGCTATGTTTCTCTTTTGTAGTTTAATTTTTCGATACAAACATACATGGTTCCTATCCTCTTTTGGAATCACGTCATAAACAATAAGAGCAGAGATTGTATGTTTTATTGTGAAGGATTTTTGTTAAAATTGAAGATATTATCCACATAATGAAGAATGAAGAGTATACTTACAAACATGAATGAATGGCAAAAAACATACAAAATCATCTAATCACACTCTTCTCAGAGCTTATTAATCTTAGTCTGCTGCTATGTACTGTATTATTTTGCAGATTATATGAGTATACGAGGCCGATGTCTCGAGCCAAAACTTACATAGAATCATCTAGACGCTGATAGTTGCATCCCACAACCTAAGCAATCCATTCCTCGCCCCGGCGCAAATTCTCTTCTTCTCGAGGTCTGATGTCACACACCTCACCTGATACAGATTAACCAAAACCCACAATAACAACTTTTAGATATCTTCATCTTATAACCTGCATGGAATAGCAATCACAGATTGTTCTAGAACCGGGAAAAAAAATAAAAATGAAAAACCGATAATCCTTGTGTTTGGTTTCATATGCAGCTATTGCGAAGATAGTAATCGGAGACTGAAGAGTGTATTTTAGTAATTAGAAATGGAGTGCATGGAAACGTTAACAGGAAAATGAAATACCATTGCAGCTGATTTTAGAGGAGTTCTATAAAGTTGCCAGCCAGCCATCTTCGGACCTGGTGTTGAGAGGCCTCCAAGTCTGTCTTGAGGGCGGTTGAAGAGGGACATAGAGCTATCGGCAGCTCCCATTCCTAACCATTGATCCCCAGCGTTTATGGACAATATGGGAGCACTATGAACTGCCAAGTTCTTGATACATCTTATAGCACCTACAAATATGAAAGTAGAATAACAATTTAACTTGATTGTCAATTCATCAGATGAGTCTCCGTTTTTTTTTTTTTTTTTTGATCGGGCAAATGTTAGATGTTAGATTAGATGTTAGTACGCCTAGCTCCCAAACACTCCAAGAAAATCTCCAAGCCACCTTATATCTCCCCAATTCGCTCCCACCAGTAAGGGTATTAGTTAGAAATCAGAGATGTGACAAGGTAACCAGTAAGGGTATTAAAGACATTATCAATTTCCTCATATGGAATATGCACAAGTTTGTGGGGTAGGGTGGGGAATTTTATGCACAAATTTTGGGACGGAGGGAGAACATGATAAACAATCAAGAAATAAGATGCAAGTGGCCGAAAGATGTCATCTCAATTACACACCAAGGATGGTTCTATGCATAGAAAACAGTTCAAAGTTTATCATTCTTACCATCATCATTTTCCCACAATCTGAGAAGCCCGTCAGTTGATCCTAAATAATGAACAAAAAGTTATGTAGAAAAAAGTTATGTACTTGTATAGCAGAATGACACTGAAATGAGTAGTGACCTGTAATAATTCCTCTATCCGCACTAGAGTATTCAACGCATAAAACTGGACCGTCATGGCAGGCCAATACAGCCTCACAATTTCCTTGAGACACAGACCACACTCGAGCAGTCCAATCATCACTACCTGTTATTACAGTGTCTCCAACCATTTTTATGGACCTGAGTCCATACCGAATTATAGTCACCAAAACTTTGGCAAGAACAAATATATATATTTTAATTTTTGGCTCACCTGATCCAATTTGAATGCCCATACAGCTCGTGCATCTGCTTCCCCGCCCGAATATCCCATATGTTTGCAACACTTAAAAAGGGTATATATGTATATGAAAAGTTCAGATTACAGAAATGAAGCCAAAAACATAAACTAGAAGTAATGAGCAGATGTCATTCTAACAGTGATCTCTGTGCAGATAGCTGTACAAAAATATAGGTTAGGGGTTTAAGTCACATACGTTTGTCTGCCCGCAACTACCAAGATACCAGTGGAGTCATCATAGTCCATACAGAGAACTGCACTTGAACAACGTCCTACAGTAGCCACACAGGTATCCATTCGCACATCCCACATCTTTACAGTTCCGTCATGTCCCGCTGAAAGGACACGCTCACCTGAAAGCGTGCGAACGACACTGACCTATAAGGCAGCATGTGTAGCATAAGCCGAAAAATGACCTTTACCAGAGATTAAAGGAACATTCAATAAGCATCAGACCATGAATGATCTGATTTATATTATCCAAATGAACCGGAAATAAAAATGAGCGGTGGGGTCTGCAACAGACAACTAGAAATGACTTTGAAAGATACAGCTAAAATCTTTATACCTTAGTAATAGTGAACAAATAAAAGGATAATATATCAATAAATACTTTAATCAGACCTGGGCATCATGGCCTTTCAGCTCTTCTACAAGGTGAGTCGTCTGCTTATCCCACACAAGAACAAACTGGTCATCTGATCCTGCTACCACTTTCCCTCTGTCGGAGCTTATGGATCTCACAATTCTTCAGAGATAAATCATGATGAAACAGTAGATTATAAAATCATCTTCTGAAGGTATCAATTGTGAATAAATAAGGAGCATTTGCAACTGCAATTATCATAGTGTGTTGCTAGGATGATGCTATATCTGCATGCAAGTGAAGATAGACTATCCAACCCCATAATCCAAAATAGCATGCAAACACATAAATACACACAAAGAAAGAAAAAAGGTGAGTGAAATGATACCCAGTGTGACCCTTTAAAGTCGCCTTCAGTTCTGAACCACGAAGTGCAGGATCCCATATCTTCACCTGCAAACTTTAAGTGATAAATTTCACAGCTAAATCCCTAGCAATGAAGTACGTAATGCTCATTTCAGAGTCAATTAAATGTTAGTATGATCCTCCAGTCTATAAAGTTTACAAGCAGTCCAAATAGCACCTTTTGGATCTAAAGTAGGAAAACTTTATATATAATGATAATTATCCCTAAATTCTATAGCTAAATAAAACCTTACTGTGCAGTCTGTGCTTCCACTGATAAAGAACCCTGCATCATCGCGATCGCCAACTAGATCCCACACTTCTCTTTTGGTAACACAGTGTAAGGCTGTGACTGCTCCATTGTGACCTCTTAGCAAGCGGAGGTTAGTCTGAACTTTTTTCTTCCCCACTGTTGGCACATCTCGTGCAGATGCATTCGCCCTTGAAACTGAGCAACCAAAACTCCATTGTCTTAGAACAATCAACGCATGTAATATTCAACTCCGAACAATGTAATACGCACCAAAAGATCCAAAACTTCCACAATCAGATGTCCACTTACCAGAACGAGTAAAAGAGATGGCTCTCTCACGGCTAAACATGCTTTGAACCCAGCTCCTACCAACACCAGAAGCCTCGGGGCATTGTTCTGTTTTATTAGGAGAATCTAGTGGATCTAGAGCAGGCAATCCATATAAAGACACGGACTGAGATTTTCCGCCATGGACTCCCCAATATCCAATGCAAGTTTGCCGCATATGTGACAGGAATCCTCTAAGATTTATCTTAAGAAAATCATCAAAATAATATGATGTGCATTAGTTGAAATTCACCAAGTATAAAGGATGCATCATTTGAAGATTGAAGCAGAAAAAATGCAGACATCAAATATCTTAGTCGTAGTGCATGCAGAATAAGGCCATTTAGCGAAAGCGTACTTCAACTTACAATATGCTTATACCCAATGTTATTCTTTCCCGCTATTGTTTCAATCACATACCACGCGTCACTGTCAGGAAGCCCAAGTCCAGCCTCCATGCAAATGAAGAAAGGAGAATTTTACAAATGAGAGAATACTAACAATAACGTTAAGTAAGGAGAAGGAAACGAGGAACATCCGCCTAAATGAATTACCATATGTATTGCCACAATGATAAGTTGTGTTGTCACCAACTTTGCATAATTGGTTGACCTGACAATAGAACCGCATAATGAGCTCAGGAGCCAGGCATTTGTTGCATCCTGTACTTGTATAGTTACATTGGTCTCTTACATTCAGTACCATTAAATGACTAATTTAATAAAGTCCCTGGAAGTGTTTATATGGATAGGAACTGTACCAAATAGAACCTCTGAGTAATGAGCTTGCCTAGTAAGAAAAAGAACGGCTGGAAGTCTATCATCCAAACTAGAAGATGAAAGAAATAAGTTCCTTACTTGCTAGAGGAACAGTCAAGCAGATAGTCAAAGTATCCTTCCCAAAACCTGCAATTGATCACATTTGTCATTGAGAACAAATATTATGAGATAGGCACGTTCTTTTAGGATAGAAAGATTTCTAAGATATTAGGTATTATACATTTCGCATCGGAAATTTATCTAGGTTTTTTTAAGAAATTTTAGGACTAGAATTAATCCTTCATCTGGTTCATGAATTTGACAGGCAGCATATTGTGGGGTTGAATAGATTAAGCTAATAACTAAAATAGTTCTGCTATATAATAGAGAGATGGAACAGATGCGGCAAAGATGTTATAAAAGTAAATACGGAATGCTAGAGCAGAAGAGAAAAGAAATATGAATACCGTAGCTCCTCCCAGATGGAAAGAGAACGTAAGTGCCGCTGAACGTAATCTGAGACATTGTTTAAGTCCACCTTGTGCATTTCGGCAGACACTTCAAGAGCATCTCTAATAGTTTCCATGTCATTCCGAGCTATAGCAAGACTAACCGCTGTTTTTAGCTATTGATGCCAAAAAAGAAAACAAATGTATATCAGGCTATAATGTTCCTCCTATATACTTTTAATGGAGTTCCTGGGCAAGGATGTGTACACCTGTGTTTCTAACTTTTTTTCCTGGCTCATTTTAAGAGCTGGAATAATTTATATTTTACCACAAACATAGTATGTTCAAGGTCATTAATATATTTATTTGAAGATGTTATTCTCTCGACAATAAAATGTAAAAGAAGCATGAAAATCAAAAATAGTGAGTCGGATTACAAAAAATATAGTGCAAGCTTAACAAACCAGTTCTTTCACTGCAATAAACTGCTCTTCCGTCAACCGACAGCTGCATCCCTGTGAGGGGCAAGAAGCCACTGAGTTAAGATGTCAATATAAGGGCATACATGAGTGGGCCTTTGGGATAGTACTTACTGAATAAATATGCTCCCTTACACATTCAATAAATCCACTACCACCGATTCCCACAGCATCAGATTCAATCAAAGCTGATAATAAAGTAATAAACATGTGCTAGTAAATGACTCGTGCTGCATCCTAAAGAAAGGGTAGAGTTACTTTAAGGAAAGATAATGCGTTCAATCCAATACAAGATCATACCGAGAATAGTTCCATACTCAAAGGATGAAAGAGGATCATCTGCAGTCTCCAGCTTCAGAAGGCGTAGCCACAAACCCTGTTTGAGGGGAGAAAAATATTTTAGAAATCAAAAGTCTTTTTCAGTAGCCAAAATATAAAACAATGGAAGCAGAACATCTTAACTACTGCAGACAGTGGTGAAGTTCAGAGATGGAGCTAACAAAATACATAGATACACCCCAACCAAAGTCAAATAGAAGATAATAATCAGTCAGAAAATATCACTATCTATTTAACAAAAAAAATGATGAAGTAGACAGGAATTTATTGCCAACATCAGAATGTTTGGTTGAGAATCTAGAAACTACAGTCCGGCATCATAAACTGGGAACTACCGTTCAAACAGACTCTCCTACTAAAAGTTAAGGATTCTTAGATATCTATGTATGTAACAAATATGACACCAAGTTTAAAGGTATACATGAAAAGATTTCCAATAAAACAAAGAGAACAGACCTGCAACTTGACTTTTATATCCAAAACCATGCGCTCTTTTTCAGCCTGCAAAAAGTATGTATTCGTCCGATTACCAAATTTATTGAGTTGACAAACCACATAAATAACCATAATACGATACTCACAGCCCTCTCTCTCGGACTCATGCTTTCTGAATAATCTTCACCACCTACGGCTGAAGTTGAACTACACCAAGAGAAAAAAGATTATATATGATTTCAACAAATAAGAAAATTAATCCGATTAGAGAGCAGAGATTTATCAAAATTTCTCGTATAATACACCTCATATTCTGCTTTGCAGAATATTCTATTGCCCCAGATGCCGCAGCTAAAATCTGCTTCCTTTTTTCTTCCTGCTCTTCGGTTCTAAAATTTGGAGGAAACCTGTCATAACAATATCTGGCATCTGGTTCTGTAGATCGAAAGAAAATCGGGTTAGTTGCAAATCCAGCTCTATGCATGGCAAAAACCTTTTTCATCAATCAGTGCATGTGTAATTTGGACAACAGTTCCGATAGTTCTGAGGTTACCTGGCTTCCCTTCATCAGGATCATAAATAGTTATGATCTCAGGGTTTGTGGAAAGTAGGGGAAGAATTGACATAGGATTCTGTCCCCTGCCTATAGCATCCTGTAACTTATCAAGAAGATTATTGCCCTTTTCTTGAGAACCCAGGCCTCTCTCCAGATAATCCAAGAACCCCTGGGATTCTATAAACTGACTTATCTGTTAAAGTTATGCATGAAACACGAGTTCAGGAATTTTATTCCTCCCAAAGAAAAAATGAGAAAGAACTGACATTTTGGGATATACAGAAAGTAAATGGCAGCAGATCTAAATTATTGAAAGTTAATTACAATCAAGAGACAACTAACCATTGGGTCTGGAGGCTGGTTTGTTGACCGGGAACGCTTCTTCAAAAAAGCCTGGTGGTTGAAGACATTTGTAGCCGCTTTTTCCTGATAGAAAGAAAACTGTGTTGCTCTTCCATGTTGGCTGCTAAATCAACTATTTGGCTTTTGAGAACGATAAGGTAAAAGCTACATACTACAAAATTGCGATAGCCATCTAAAATTGATGCAAAGAATTTCAGGAATATAATCCTGCAAAATTTAGAAATTTGAGTAAGTATTCCACAGTGAAGATATTACTGTACTCTATACTTTTTTCTGCATTTTAATCTGTTCTGATAGGCCAGAGACAGAAGAGTTAATGTAAGATAAGAAAAGCAAAAGCTCGGCAAACCAATTCGTATTTACAATAATGGTTGCCACTATCAAATATGAAGGCAACTCACTACACGCCTTATGAATAATGTCATATATAAGTATATTGTAATTCAACTGTGGGTTAACATATTATCAATGTCTGACCCAATGGAGCAGCAACTTTATGTTACTCAATCATTATATGTTACATAATTACTTCGATAGAAGTTTAAATCAGCTTCAGTAATCACCTAAACTTGAGATCGTGTTCTTCTTCCCACAGCCTGCTGCCATCTCTAGAATATTGTTCAGTGAAAGAACCACCTTTCATATGATCTATGCTGAAAACATTTGGATGTGATAGTTTCATTATTTCTCCACGTAATGAACTATGCTCTGGTTCTGGTAATGGAGGAATTTCTTCAGTCGTGGTGATGAGATTATGCTCAAGATCAACAACCACCACCTGCAACAGAAGGGAGAGATACCACACTACCGTTACTGACACTTTAAGAATCAGGGATCACTAAAAATGTGTGCAATCACTTCATTAATTCTACAAGACTTATGTTGAATAGAATGGGAAATAAGAACATAAATAAATGCACCATGCAGTGGTTGATCTAGAATTAAGTTATGGTCTTTGGTCTTATGGTAAATGACTGAGATCAGGAGTATCGGATAAATTTGGATAGAACATAATGAATAGTATAGAACCACTTAAATCTCTAAAAAAACTCAGAACATGTGAAACGTAATTTTTGTATATGTTATTCCAAGAACTTACACCATCCATGAGCAGCCCAAAAGTATCAACACCTGAATGAAGGCCCATCATGTAGGGTGTAGGAGCATCAATATAGTCAACTCCACTGAAAAATAGCAATGGAATGTACACATGCTTCAGCACAACAAACATGAGCAGATTAGAACATCCCCTTGGAAGAGACAAATAACTATCTTGTTATGTCGAAGAGGTTGCATTAATCTATGTAACTATAGCACATATAGGAAGCCATAGTAAAGAAAAGACTAATTTACCTGCCATCGAAACGGATATATTAAATGGCAGATGGCTTCTGATACAAGGGTTAATAGAGAATATCTGCACAAGATAAAATTCAAGGTTAATGAGAGAAGGAAGAATTGTACTTGTACTCCTTTTATTAAAATAATTGATGGCCGTGTTCGTAGAGTGTTGTTTTGGGAAGAAGTCATGCTCAACCATAACATGCATCAATTAATGCAATTGAAGAATGAACATGACAGTATAGTTTATCCCATGTACCGTGGCAGCAGAAGACTGATTTTAAGAATTACAAGAAATCTTACAGAATTCAATTAGTAGAAAATTATTCCACAAGCAAAAGGCCAAGGAAAATACTTGTCAGAGCGCAGCAAAATCCTTCTTTCTAGCAACACTGCAGTGAATAGTCTGATGAGATTATCAACATCCAAACACTGGACCAAAGGTTGAAAGGATATCTGCCATGACATGATAATTAGACAATGCTTTAATTTCAAGTTAAATATCTAGGCAACATATTATGAATGTAATGCTGAGGACTAAAACCTGATGGGAAGAGCAACGGGTTACATACATCAGCATGAGGAAGACCATCCTTAGGCGGGACATCAATCGCAAGGAGACTATTCTCTATACTGAAGAAGACTGTGTCCTTTCCAGGAGTAGGCAGAGGTACGTTGGAAACAAGAAAACCAATAATTTCCCACAACTGCTTGCTGCAAAAGTTTGGAAGCTCAGCACAGATGCCCACATAATGCAATATAAACCTTTCATAATGATTAAAGAGAAAACAAGAGGAAGTTTCAATTTACACATCGACAATGCAACCATGAAAGTTTCCATATACTTTTGGCTCATGCCTCCTGAAACGACAGAAAATTCTAGGTTGAATGAAATTGAGATCCTCCCTTTTCAGTCTTTACTAGTACCCTGAGTTATCCATTCGATCCAAACCACCCTCCTTACTAGGATCCTATACTTTCAAAATCTAGTCGCACAATCCAAAAATAGGATATAGATTTCAGAACTAAAAGCAAAATCCTGCATATCTTTTTTTCTGATCAACTCCATCAACTATCAGACTGTAAGATATCAGTCTATCAGGTTTCGTGGGGAAAAAATCACATTACAGAGGCTAAGTTGTACCAAATAATCGAACGCTCGAACCAATGGTAGTACACTCCCATACTTACTAGAGCAAAATTCCACTAAACTTAGGGATATGTGCAAGCATGAGAGGCTTAAACAAAAATGGTATATACTGCAGTTACTAGCACCCCAAGAGTCCAAACTTCCACATTTCAAGCTACCATGCAGCAATAATCAGCAGCATAATCAAGCCCAACGTTGTACCTGCTACCAGAGGAGGAGAAACACAGTAGGAATATCTCTTCCAAACACTCGCGCAGAATCCGGAAGCTAGGCGACCGCGAGACGAGGCAGATGCATTTATCCGCATAGGATTCCGGCGGAATGCGAAACGCCTCCGCTATGTCCTCATCCACGGGGTCCCGGAACGCGATGCAGCTGACGTAGATCTTCGACCCGTCCCCCTCCGTCAGCACGATGGGGTAATTCCGCGGGAACGAGGAAGGATCGTCGGAGCTGAACCCCGAGGGGTGGAACTGGACGCCGGCGGGCAGAACGCAGGTGGAGAGCTGCGGCGGCGGCGGCGGGTAGAGGGAGTGGTTGGAGGGAGGGTACTGGTCCAGCAGCGACGATAGGTACATGGTGGCCGTGCCGTGGTAGCCACGGATGCCGTCGAGGGTGCGGATCTCTGGCCCCACCCCGCACACCACGAAGTACTCGAAAATCGGCGGCATTTGTTTTCCCGCTCGAATTTGGGGGAATTTCCGATGGAACGAATCGAATCAAAACACGAACGGATTTCGAAATTGCATGATGATCTGAAACTCGTTGATCGGAATTCGGAAACAGCTGTTGATCGGAATCGGATTACCGGTTATCGTTTCCGATGCAGGCGTATAACTACCAACTAGATTCAAATTTTCTACGCTCGTCACCTTTATAGTACTCCTCTCTCTCTCCTCTCTCTCTCTCTCCTCGTCAAACATTGGAATTGGTTTGAAAATTAATTGGATTTCTTCTAATTGTTTTTTTAGCTTAATATTAATTCTAGTTACCTTAATTTTATATGCTTCAATTCATTACAAACGTAATTTAGCTAACAAAAAAAGGTAATAAGGTAAATATATCATACAATAAAAATCAATAATATTGTGCAAATGGGATCTTATTAGTACATGTAAAGTCGTTATCTACGTAATGTAAATTTAGTTAAGCATGTCACCTAATTGACACTCATCTAACTAACATCTATATACTATATAAAAACAAAATACAAGGGTTAAATTTGTAATTTCACTTCTATATTATAAGGGTATTTTTGTATTTTCATTTATTTATATATATATATATATATATATATATATATATATATATATATATTATTAAAAAAGTATAAGAAAAAATTTTGTAATTTAAATTTTTAGAATTCGGTTTTGCAATAAAAATATATCTAATTAACCGAAGTAAATTATTCAAACCCTTTCTATCCACCCTTTCAAACAGGTGCGCCTTTAATAATGTGAAATCTCCTAACTATATATACATGCTAAAAAAAATTAGGAATGAGATTGTTCAATGGCGCTGCAATTATTTTGGAGAATCCGTTTTCCGGAGCAAAGTCAATCATCAATGGTATCATCTTCTATATATCATTTACTTGCACAAATTTCTTTATTTTCGAACACAAACATCAAACAAATTTGGTGTCTGTTCATACATAATTTATAAATTTCCTGACCTTTATTATCTCTTATGATAATTAGACTTTCTTCAATTTGGGTTGGCAACAACTTTTATAACCATGGTCTTCGACAATAGGTTTTATAATTATTATTAATTTGTAACTTTCCGTATTCTTTCGTTTTATCGAATTTTATGATATTTTGCAGATTTTGGCGATTAATAAATGGTCAGGTACGTAAATATGTTTGTCATATTCGTGTAATGATAGTGTAATATATTCCGCCTTGATATGCTAACAGATAGTTTTGTAGGTTTTGATTTTAATATACTAATGAATAGGAAAAATATTATGTAAATTAAGAAAATGACTAATTTTCTTTTTTCTTCTTTGACAATAGAAAATTGCTAAATAATGGCAAAGAACAATGAGAGTTGTTGTATTTTCACTTCAAAATTTTCCCAACCATTTTTAGTATTTTTGAATGATTTCTATAAAATAAAAAAATAATTTAAAAGGAGTTAATTTCAAAGAGTTAGTTATAATATTTAAGAACGTATTATTTCAAGAATGTACACAACTTATAAAATCAGAAAGTAAAAGTTACTTTATTGTGATAATTACTATATCTTCGATTTTTTTTCCAAAATAAGATAGATCCAATTGAAACACATCCAATTGAAACACATAAATCTCAATAAATTTATTAACAACCTCCACACGATGAGTTCAATCAAAAGAGTGAAAATGACTCTCACTGTAAAGATAATTATTGAATTGCAAAATGATAATCTGTTGATGCTAAGGTGGTATAAAGTTGATGATATCCTCTTTGAATTATTACTTAGTTTTGGGAGATATTGTCGCAATGTAACTAAATACATATGTCTTAATTTATTAAGAAATAGAAGTGAAACGTTTAATGTGTTCTTTAAAATACAATTTGAAGACATTTAGTGTGCAATTTCTTATTTACTGCCAACATGGTATATACAAATATTTATAATTATCATGCACATATAATTGATTCTCAACATATAAGTTAATTTAAAATTAAATCTTCAAACTAATCCATTTTTATTTTGCATCGTGATGTAAATGAGTTCTACATTTTAATTATGTGTCATATAATACAAACATCTGTAATGTATTTTGCTTTTAATTCCATAAAAAGTTCCACAACACATTGGTCTTATTGAAAAAAAAAAAGAAAAAAAAAGAAGCTATTGGTCATAATTCTTATGGATTTTTTTAATGAAATTAAATCCGTGCATAGCACGGGCGGAACGTTCTAGTAATAATGAAATACAAAATAAATTCTAAAATAATAGTATATCAACCTATATAATCTCGTAGCGAAAATTACTAATAGAGTAGGATGATCGATCAATGGTTGATTGGTTTTCGTGTGAGCGTCACTTTTTTATCAACAACGTGCACCACTATTGACTCCACATCTGCACATCATATTCGGAGCGTTTTTTAAATGTATATAAAATGATAAAACTCGTCAAACTTAAAATGATACAGAGAGTATATATATAGTAGTATTAGACATCACCTTTAATGGTGGAAAGCAAGGCTTCCACTTTCTCTTGGCATTTGGTGCATCTTAAATCGGCAGCAAATTCCAACTCCTGTTATTAACGCACAAAAATTATCAGAAACGATGATTAATTTTATACCAATAATTACAATCCAAGAGAATTAAATCCAGATTCAATTACCATAAATTTCTAGAATTTCCCCATAATTAATACAATAAACTACTACTCCCTCCGGTCTTTCCTAGTTGAGTCATTTCTTTTTGTGATTTTCGGCACGCTTTTCCACACCTCTAGATGATGAATTTTAAAACGGATTTTTGAAAAAAAATTTCTTCTACGGGATACTACATCAAGTAGTATTTAGAATTTCTTCAAAGATTGGGTACTGGCCAAACTGAAACTTACAAAAATGGAATGCATTCCTTCAAGAGAGAGAGAGAGAGAGGATTATGCGTAGACCTGTGATGAAATGTGGCAGTTCTTCATTGAAGTGTTGAAGGTGGTTTGAGGAGGAGGAGGAGGAAGCAGCAGCCTTTTGGAGCTTTGAAGCTTAAGTTTTGCCAGCTCCTTCTTTGCCCAGGAAACCAGTGTCATCCTTACTTACTCCTAGAGAGAGAGAGAGAGAGAGTTTATGTAAGCAAACTCAATTTCAGAGACTTTACAATATGTATGGCATGAAATGTAATTATAAGTTGGGTAGAACATGAGCTTTCAAGTATTTTTCATTGATGGAGAAACCCCATCTTTCTTCTTTTTAAAAAAAAAACACTAAATAAAATATTCTGGAAAGACAAGGAGATGTGGAAGGGACAATTAATTTATCATCACATGTTAGAAAGGTGGGGTGTTGGGCTCATCCAACCGTTCAAATTTATTAATCAAAACCATTAATTTTCATTTAAATTACTTTATACTACTACTATATAATATGCAATTGAATAGGAAAACAATGTTTGTGGGACTAAATACAAACCCTTCTCGATAACAAATTAAGTTATTAATTAATTGTTTTTGTTAATTGGGATTTCGTATTGATATTGAGAAAGGCAGCTTATTAATACCTTATTAACACAATTGATCTCTCGATTTGAGAGAATTCTATAAATGTTTTTCATTCTATTCTCTTGAATTTGACATATACTGTATATATAAATTAAAAAGTGTGTCAGGTTGAACGAGATATAAAAAAAAATGTTACATAAAAAGTGTGTCAGGTTAAAATGCTGAAGCTGGTAACCACCTACAGTGCGCAGTTTAGCCTTCAATCAGCCACTCCTGTGCCAACAAGGTTTTTGAGGTAGAGGCAGGCTCCGTTTGTGATTCTTCCGGGCGGAGAAGACGCCGTTGTCGGCGAGGACGAAGAGGAGACGCAAGAAGCGGCCTCAGAGGATGAAGACGACAACAACACCGATCATAACGATGACCCCCACCGACCCCGACTATGTGCTTGAAGAGGACCCTGATTACGACGAATGAAGACGGAAAAATTATAGTAGTACCAAAAAATTACAAATGAATTTGTTGTGGAACAATTGTTATGGGATGATGAATTTCTAAAGGGACTTTTTTATCGTCATTGTTTCATACAGTTGATCTGCATGTTTGTTTCATACATTTTCCTAAAATTCAAGAATTTATCCATGGTTATATAGCATCTCCCACAAAAAATTCATTTAAATTGGTTGATTTGATCAATGAATTGTTCGGGCTGGAGCTATCGATCGGGCCGGACTTCAATTCAATTTTCACCTACCCAATAGAATTCGTCGTCACTCTTTATCTAGTTTTGTAAAGTCACATTTCAACATCAATTTCAACTACTCATTTCATTGCATGCAAACATTAACCGATACAAAAGTTTGACTGTAAAACACACACACTCAGTGTGAATCATGCTCAAGCAATGCATTGCACTCTCCCCTCCCCACCTATTTATCCAACGCCAAATCACCAAATAAATCGATCGAACCAACCGAACGCAATGCTTCCTCGCCACCACCTCTCCCTTCTCTCTCTCCTCCTCCCTCTCTCTCTCATGCTCCACGCCGCGGCCCTCAACACCGTCGCCGACTGCGGGCCGAGCCTGCTCCCCCTGGCGCCGTGCATGCCGTTCGTGCAGGGCAGCGCTCCTGCTCCGGTCCGCTCGTGCTGCGAGAACGTCGACAAGCTCTACAAGCACAACGTCACGTGCCTCTGCGTGCTGCTCGACAACTCCGCCTTCCAGTCGCCGCTGCCGATCAACGTCACCCTCGCCCTTCGGCTCCCCCTCCTCTGCAAACTCGGCATCAGCCCCTCCACCTGCCCCGGTAACAACATCGATCAACCTTAAAGTTCACGAAAACTAACTAACTAACTGGTTCCGATGCTGTCGTTTCAGGTGTTTCCTTGCCCTCTCTCTCGCCTCCCTCTCAAGTTTCCTTGGGGGCAATGGCTCCATGTACAGAACTCACCTCTTACTCCACCATGACTCTGTGTGTGTGTGTCTGGGACTATAAATGTTCTTATCTCTGAACTCTGAAGTTACTTCTAATTTCAGCTATACCGATGACCACCGGAGCAAAGACACCGAGTTTCATGGGCTACGGTTCTCATCATAGTAGCAATGAGGCGAGGACGGAGGCACAGACTCAGTCGCTGCTGCTGATGCTGCTGTTAACAATGGCTGCAATTTTTCTAACAGAACTAACTTAGAACAATCATCTAGCTGAAGAGCATACAGTTATTCAATTCCAGCAATTCTTACCAAGCCTCGATTTCTTCGAGATGTTATCATAGCGTTCATATGATTATATCTTGAAATAAGCAAAGAAACACAGAGAGAGAAGAAGCTAGAAAGAGCAGTATTGAATGTAATTCCTGTAAGAGTATGACAGAACAGAACGCATACAATAATATACCAGGGTATTATCCTCCCAGATATATATGTTTCTTTGCTGTCACCAAACTTTCGGATTTATATACATTACTCCAAACTAGGTGCCTGTTCTGTAGGATTCGACTCGAACACATCCGAGTTTGATGCATCCGGTTCATCAAGAAGATCCCTCGATTGCACAGACTCCTTATAAACCGGAGTGTCTTTGAAATCCGTCGCCCCTTCGTTGTACGTAGCCACAGCAACACCGCAAGCCACTAACTGCGATCACAAAATCAACACCAAATCGAACTCAGAAACAAATGAAAAAAAATTAAACTTCAACAACAGCTGCAACTACAGTCCTTGTAAAGATTGCTCATTCACATTCATCAAGTAGGATTCTTTAATCCGACCCCTCGATTTTGCACAACCATTGAGCACATGAAGAAGGCAGATCACTACATACCATTGCCCTCCAGCATTCAAGATGGTTAGGAGTATAAAGCAAACTTGTTCTTATATTACTAGCAAATTGAATTTCACATCAAAACTCTCCTGCTGCATCATCATTGACAGTTCAAACCAGATGAAGAAACGAGTGTTCTTTCAAGAAAGTCGTTGCCAACTATAACTTACCATTTTAATATAAAAAGAAGGATTTCACAAATGGAATGAAGCTAGACAGCTATGAAATCTAGAACTATACATAACATTTCATTTCATCATACATAATAATATATAGTTTCTCACAGTAATTGACTAGTGAAAGATTCAATCTTTGCATGTGTAAACGTGATACAGAATGATAGAATCAATGATTTATCCAGAATCATAAAATGAGTCTCAAATTTAAAGTTGATGAACTCTTTACCAAGTGTTTTGATAGCATAAATTTGTGCAAAATCACAAGAACTAAAAATCATAAGTAATAATACAAAAAAAAAAAAAAAGAGGTGAGAATTACCGCGAAAACGATGCCGAAAGCCCACATATACTGAACGAAGAACCCTAGGCCATCCCACTGGGTGCCTTCCCAGAAGCAGGGCTTCTCTCCCGGGAGCTCCGGCATCACGAATCCATCATCCACGGCGGCGGCCGCCGCACTTCCGGCCATCTCAGCCGTGCCGTTCGCTTGAAGGAATTCATCCATCTGCTCCTGCTCCTTGGTGATGACGGGGCCACTGCGGCGGTTCTTACTTTCGAATCTCCCGCTCCTCGGCGAGGAGGAGGAGGAGGAGTTCTTCTTCGAATTGGGACTCGCAGAGACGGTGAACGGCGATGTCCTGGGACGGTGAAACCACGAAGGAGACGAACTATCGCTCAACGGCTTGCTTCCGCACAGGATTCCACTGCTGCTACCAGCGAGAGCCATGAGAGAGAGAGAGAGAGAGAGAGAGAGAGAGTACGTTATGTGGATGAGAAGCCGAGTAGATAATTTCCGCTGAAGAGATGAAAAAGGAGAAGATATTTCGAATATTTATTTTTCATTTTGCAAAAAAATTGGACTAAATTGAGGCCCAATAAGGTGGATAATGGGCCCAATTTTTGGGCCCATTAGTGCATGTCTTTGGCCCAAATATCGAAATTGGGCCCAGCCCAGAGCCAAAAACTTATGGAATTACAAACTATTTAATTTACATGGAAGATAGGAAAAGTAATTGTTTAAAGATCACTATACATACAAACACTTCTGTTAATGTTAAGTAAACTAAATATTGGATCCATTAATGAGATGGAATGAACATGTTTGCAGACAAAATACAATTGTTAAAATTTTACGGTTCTACTTGGAATCTACTCTTTTTTCGAAATCTATGTACAGCCCGAACTTACATTCTAGTCGGGGCTTACCTTTCGGGATAGTGGGAAAAAAAAAAATTTAGCCTTGTTTGAACATTGGAGCTAAAATTTCCACATTGATAATGATGTATCCACAACATGTTTGTGTTTGTGGTTCAATATGAATAACATCAAAATCAAACTTCAAGATTGTTCCTTCGGGTTTTAGCCTTTTCTCATGATAGATGATAATGACTTTATTTTTTTTCATTTCATCACGAAGAATCCTATGCATGGGCCGTGTGACTATTCTAGCCGTCTCGTTCTTTATCAGACATATTTTCATTATTTTATAATTATGTACATTCAAGAAACGTATCAAGTAAAATGAAACGATCGAACGAATATTAATCCAATAGAATATATCTCCAAGACAATTAGGTTGTGGAGAAATTCCAATTCCCAATTACCTCTTAGTAATAGCTAATAATAGTGAGGATTAAAATTAAAAAAACAGAAATATTTGGAAAGCCACACATGGATTGTCAGGATGTACAATAATTATTTAATTTAATTTAATAGAGAGAGAGATAATTAGACAAGTCTTCCCTCACCCTAAGCTACTACTTTCCGCCTCCGGCACGGTGTTCAGATCCAATCCGCCTCTCACCGTCACCGCCGACCTACTTCCGCCGCCTTCCGCCGCCACCGCCGGCGGAATCTGGACCTCGCCTCTTCTGTTATTCGAAGCTTCCTTCTCGAAGTACTTGGCGGCAACTCGCATCCTTCTCAGGATAGCGAAGAATTCCTCCACCTCCTCCTCCGTCGGCGGCGGTGCCACCTCAGCGCCGCCGTCCTCCTCCTCCGCTTGATCTCTCGCTCTGCTTCTCATCTCATCGTCGCCTTTCTTTGCCTCGGCTTTCTCCGCTCTTTTCCTCTTCCTCTCCATTTCCATCTCTCTCTCTCTCTCTCTCTCTCTTTTACATTAAATACATTATGTTAAGATCCACAACTCTACGTGGATGAATATTTAAATGAGTAATAACTTGACTTTTGGAAACTAGGTCATTTTTTTTCCCATTGGTGTCTAATTGTTTATAGTCTCTACTATATGCACTGGCAGCCGTATATTACCAGCGTTTTTCCCCCTAGTAAACAATTAAGTTTGCGTTCTCCTTCTCCGTCTCATTCTACATGAGTCAGTCGACTGTTTATTATGAATCATTAATGGCTAGTTTTTTTTTTTTTTTTATTCTTTGATGAAATAATCAACAAATAGATGACGGCAAAGGCTAATACTATATCCACAAATTAGCTACATGTGATAAGTAACTACCAAATTAAAACTCCAAAAGGTTTTTATTTAATTAGAAAGAAAACTATTGTACGTTAAAGGGGAATACTCCTTTCGCGTCTCATTTCAATAGTTCTGTATATTGTACTATGACGTTTCACCTAAGTCATAATTTGTACTATAATAGAAATAGTTAACCCTTACATTTTTCTTGCTTATCACGTTTAATAATTACTACAATTAAAATTTTGTATCGAAGAGTAATATGACTATTGAAATGTGATGAGAGGAGTATTTAGAATAGTGGGATGAACAAGTGAATATCGCTCGATTATTTCCCGGAAATTGGAAATTTGGAATTGATGCTCAAAGGCCACCATGACGTCACCGAAGTGACACAAGCCGTTCACATCAGCCGACTAGGCTATTCTATTGCACGTATCGTTAGACGCGCCTCTCATCACGCGCTCAACGCGTGTGTACAGTTCATCCTTCAACCACTTTCCAGTATAAATACTTGAATCAAAACAAAGTGATATACATCACCGAGAATGCTCGTCCCACTTGATAAAGAAGGCTATGAATTCTCGTATAAATAGAGTTAAACCGCAATTATTTCTGACCTTCACTATTTGGACTCGTACACATTAAGACATAAACCCATACCATCTCCGTCACATCCAATACACCCTCTTTCCCTCTCCAATCGTCTATTTCAAAGCGTTGCTAATTAATTCTCTGTAAGATGTGGACCCTACCAACTCCCCACGATAAAGTGTACTCCCTCCGTCCCACTTCACTAGTCCACTAGTACTATTTTAGTCCGTCTCATACCACTAGTCCAATTTCCTTAAAAGGTAAAAATTAACCCTTACTTTTTTATGTGGACCCCTTACTTTTTCAATTTAACACTGCGTATAAAATCCTCTGCCGAAAAAAAAGTGGACTAGTGAACTGGGACGGAGGGAGTATATTTCATCCCATCCGAATGGTATACTAATGCTTTGGACGCTAAATTAGATCGACACTACAGATGATTTAAGCGCGTGAACGATTCAACGATGAAACTAGAACTGTATAGCCCATAGTTTAATGCGTCTATTTTATGTTATTGAAAAAATTAAGGTATTGTTTCTAGGTTATTTTCTCAACGACCATAAGAAAAAGGCGGGTCAACAAACATAGTTTTTTGCAATTCTTTTAACTAACATTATAGTTTTTTGCAATCTCTTAGCCGCCTCGTCAATTTTCTTGTTACACTTTGTTCCAACGTGAAAGTTTTTAGACTAACTCGTTCAATAATTTTTATTTTTTTTTTACGCCACATTTTTGGATACACCATATCACATCATAATTATAATCACAATAATACTCTATCTTGACCTTGACTATAAATTATTTTAACCCAAACAAAAAAAAAACACAAATTATATTCCTTAATGTAATGGACTGTGGGGTCAATTAGAAGGGCGTTAATTTCGGGCCTCTGATTTAAGTGCCTTAAAATTTTCTATAAAACATACACGTGTTAGCCAAACGTAAACGTCTCTTGGTTCGAATACGTAAACGTCTCTTGGTTCGAATCATCCATAGCACGTATTTCAAACTTCATGGCAAGGATTTCAAAAGATCATCGTCTCATTATGGAAATTGCTTCCAATGTTTGAAATTTGAACGAGCCTCATCAATATTAAAGTTGGGCTATTTATAAAAATAACTTGACCTTGAAAATTGGAGCAATGGACCATTAGATAACGAGTACTAGTGCCAAAAGAATAGGTAAACTATCGAATTGAATAATTTCGATTCTAACCACTTTATAATTCACTAAATAAATATGCCGGCCCACTACACTCACAAACCTCACATGCAAGGAATCAAGAGCTCACATACATAATTATATATACAACTTTGTTCAAACAATTTAGGAATAATAATGAGACCTAGTTTCTTTTGGTAGGGTTGGACCAAGTTATAGTGGACTAATTATTCGAGGCCAAAAAAAGAATAGAAAAAAGGACGCACATTTCTACAAGTGCACCAAGTATTAGTGCTAAACGTCAAGTTGCAACTTACACCATATGTTACATTTGCAATTAATTATTGAAGTGGAAGTCTTTTTAGGTCTCTTACCTAAAATAAATAAATACTCACTCCGTCCCACTGGGAACATGACCTTTTTTTCTGCGCGGAAATTGAGATGCAAGTGATGATAGTATGTTAAAGTGAAAGGTTGTGGGTTAGGGTGATGTGTCTGAATTTTATTGGGTTATAGTAATTTTCTATTTTAGGAAATGTCCCCTATATCAGTGTGACGTCCCGAAAAGGGAAAAGTCCGTTTATCAGTGGGACAGAGGAAGTAAATAAATAGACAAATAAATAAGCGATTAAGGGACTCAAAAGAATACCTACACCTCCACAAAGGAAATTTCCAAGAAACTAGGTAACAATCATTTTAGGCACCCTAATTTAAAGAGGAAGTTTCTAAGTCATGCTCACGTTTTCCCCTTTTCTTTTCGCCATACTTAAAAAGATTAAACCTCTCTAATGAGCTAAATTACACTAGAAAAATCTGTTTGTTTCTGTCTAATAAAAAGGTGTGATTTTGAAAATCACAAAAGTAGGATAATTAAAATAAACCAAAGAATATTCTAGTAGTACATATAGGATTAGTCTTTGAGTATATACCTGCATTGATGAAGTTCAATCTTGATTCCGATCGTCAACAAAGGCAAACTCACATGCAATTGCAAGATGATCGCTACCCCATTCCTGCAAAATCAATAGAATGAAGAGAGCATCTATATTGTTTTCACAATATAGTCGGTTCGATGAAGGTATCGAAACAGGTTTACTAGTCGGAACTAATTATCTTCTGCAAACGAACTTTCGAAGAACCAACCATTATATCAATTTGAAGACAGAAACGGGTATGGTTGGAAAGCGGCATACCTTAGTTGGAAGACCTCCTGTCTTGTTTAAACTGCGTGTAGACAAAGCTTCGAGAACTTTTACTGGGAAGAGGTCTAAAGTATGCCTTCTCACACACATCCAACGTAAAAAATCAACAACCAAGGATGGCACAAATAAAGTATCGAAAAGCTTCAAATTCAACAGGGAAATACCATATGTAATCAACTGTTCCACTAAATGCACTATGGTGCGATGTGGCCAGTGGCTCCCCAGTTTTATCCCTCACTTTTGAGCTTCCCTGAACAAGAATCAGACCAAGACCTTGTCATTAAAAAATGTTATTGACTCACACAGATTTCTGGTGCATTAGCATATGCTGCATGCTGTGAATGCGAGTAAGGAGCAGAGCATATCTTACAGGAACACCAGCATAAGCACTACGAAGCATCAAAGGATGTTTCAGGCTAGTTTCTCTTGATCCAGTAGCAAGCCTTTTTTCTTCATCGGTCCATCTATTTAGAGAAGGATGACCAACAGACAATCAACCTACGTCTTTTAGGGCATATAGTGTAGCATGCAGTATTTAATTGTCAAGCATGAAAAGCTAGCAAAATTCTGTCTCTTTTTCTTTAATGTTATAAAACCTGCTGCCACATATGAACCTTATTCTTTTTCCTTTGTTATGAACAAACTTCAGATCAAGTCAAGCATCATGTATATTACAACAAATAGGCTCACATATAAACTTCATGATTATGGAAAAACAAAACACAATTGGGCAAGTAGTGAGCTTCAGCGTCAACTTTAGTGTTCAATGTATAGATGCACACTATTCAGTTCTAACAAACAACGACAGATGCATTAAATAGGTGGGACAGCATATAAAAACCTTGCTATACGGTTATGCACATAGTGAGATGCTGTATATCCAGATGAGAACATTTGGCCAGATATTTGTCTTCTATCATGTTGCTGGATATGCAACTGCTTAAACCAAGGAGTCAGTAAACTGAAGTATCATAGGTCTATAACAAAAATAAAAAGTAGCACAAATTACCTTAGATGATGCCACAAATTGATATAATGCACTCTGGATAAATATCAAAAGTCGAAGTGTAAGTAATGGAATCATGGAGCTCATATTTTAATCTGGATTTGGTAAAGATTTTAAGATAATGAGAGTACTCAGTGCTAATTACCTGCGGTAAACTATTCAGGTCCCCAGTAAGGACAACCGGTATGCATCCCCATGCTTGTGATAATTCATATGCTTTCTCCAGAAACATCCGTACCTAAAACAATCGAAGCACACCTTAAATCAACAGCTAATACTACTGGTAGAGTACAATGCCAATTCAAACAGTTATCGTGCACTTATTTACTAATTTCCTCATCTAATACAGAATTACAGATGATAGAGTCAAACTAATGGAATATGTATTTGTCATCATTCATGTATTCATCTCACTCATTCAATTTAAAGTAAATTGAGGAACACCTATGGGAACCTTCTGTTATTTACAATCAAGCTGTGTGCATTGACTGATATAAAAGTAAATGCAACTTGTATTCAATTACCTGGCCAAGTTTGACATCTCCTCGCTTCGGGTTGTAGAGGACATGTGTATTTCCGACAACTATACTACGAGATGTAGAGGCACTAAGGAAGACATAGATAATAAGTTTTTCAGATAAAAAAACTGTGAAAGGCGTAGATGTCAGTAGCACAAGATAATCATGACATAAAATGAATGTAGCTGTATAAATCATCGAGAAATAAATAAATAGTACGGCGTAATACCTTGAAGTATCATCAGCACTGTGCAGGTCTTGGTTCATCTGGGTAATAAATCAAAAGTTAGAATTCTATAGAAAAAAAAGAATAGTGCTATGATGGCCAACAAGTTCAGCATACCACTTCGTTGAAAAGAAATGTAATAGGAATATGACAGATAAGCAACTAGTCGATAACAATTTAGTAATGTACCAAAAATAACCAACAAGTTTGATTACGTATAAAGCTAGAATAAATGATGTTCAGATCAATGGTTTCTATGATAGGTTGGGGGTCCATCAAGTAGGGTCTAAGCAATTTTTGATGATGCTATACAGTTTTAAATGATAATATGATACTCAACCGTACCATCTTAAGTTTCTAAATAAGGTGGTCATCAATGTGGTATGAGAGTTGGAGCAAACAAAATCCTACTTTCAGTGGTCAAATTTTTATGAGCACGAACTGTAGTTAAAGCTTCATATGAAGCATGATTAACAACATTGCAGCAAATCAACAGATCCACATACCTTCAAAACACAAAATTGAGCAACATTGTGTCGAAGGCCAAACCTCTGGAACTCTATGCTTTCTTCATGCAGCAGAGTAAATCTGCAGTAGAACACCACAGATAAGAATCATGAGCCAGGTACTGCATAATTGTGACTCCAAGTATCTTATTCCTCTTATTTTGTAGTCGTAGTAGTTTTCAAAATACAACACATATTAGGGAGCATAAAAAAAGGGGAATATCTTACACATCGGATTTCCAAAATATAGCACAGCCATCATGTGATTCACCAGAACGTGCCTAGTATGCCCAACAGACCAATTTCCATAAAACTTGATTTTAAGTGCAAAATGAACTAAAGTGGACATAGTTAAGCACAAACCTTGTGTAGACCTCTGAAGCCATCTTTCCGAAGTATCTTATTCAAATCATCAAAGTGATCAACTTCCTGCAGTCACAATGGTCAAATATGGGATCAGCTTTATTATAAAGTACAACTTCAAACCAAGCATATAATTCGGAGATACGATAAAGCCGCACTTTATAGAGTCTCTTAAAGCAAAGACATAAGCAATTAAGCACTTCTTCCATAATTGGAGATCATCATCAAGAGAACCAAAACCAGAATGGAAGCCAAAATCTCGACCATATCTAATCCCTAGTTTTTCAACTGAAGAGGAATATTGTAGAATTACACAGCTGTTTTGTCAGAAAATAAGCAGGTATTGACAAAAGATGAAAGTGAAAGAAATAGGATTTGGACTCTGTTCATAATGTTAAATTTAGTATTCCAACTATGAATGGCATGAAAGTGAAGTTTGGTGATGAATGCCAGAGAACACAAGTAAGTGCCAAAACTTGCCTGAAAACACAAGATACTAGCGTGGTAACCCCTGATTTCCCTGCACAGAACCTTCTTCCGATATTCCCAGTCTAAATACTCCGGTGAAACCCCGCTGTATAATTCAGGATGATTTGTTGCATTTTCCACACCAAGTATGTTGTATGACACAATAACAACCCTATCTGCAGCAACCAAATACAAAATTCCTTTTAAGGAAGAAGCTGTGCCACAAATGGAAGAAAGCTACATGAAAGACAATCCGGTAAAAAACATCTTCCTTCCAACTAAGATAGTGATCAACATATAAAATCACAGACATCGACAACGAGCCATCAAGCAGATCCAAGATCAAGAGGTAGAAAAGAAGCATGTCTTTAGATACATCTATATAAACTAAAACACGGAACTAGTTACAATTAAACAGAGCCTAGACACTGAATTTGTTTTCTCCGCAATGACAGTTTTATTTCAGTAATTTATTTCTACATACATCCATTAGGCGACTATGGTTCAAAATCCAAACAGCAGCTTTGCGATATGCATACATCAAATTCCGGGCATCATACAAGTAAATCACCGAGCTATCTCATGCCAAAAATCGAGAGGAAAATACAAAACTCCAACAGTTTCCATACTCTAACAATTACACACAATGCTCGTAAGTATAGTATACATCACCATTGTAATCGGAGACATCCCGCGTAGAATAGGTCCACCTGCGTTGGCAGAGAGTCCTGCGCGACTTCCGGCGGCTCACGCCTTGCCTCCGGGCATTACGGTGACGCGTCGAAGAATCGAACTCGCGGGTTAAATTACGTTCTAGGTTTTGAATTTGGGCGCGGGTTTCGGTTTCTGATGTCACAACCTTCCGTCGTTTTCTGCTGTGCTCAGCGCCGCGACAGCACCGGCGAAGGATCGGTGATTGCTCGGCCGTAACCGCGGTGGTTTCGCGGCTGCGCACCATGATCCCGTCGTCCCGTACGCGGCGGAAGCTTAGATTACGATATATAGAGGGACGTAAGCCGGCGATGATATTGGTAAGAGTAAGCGGAAACATAATTAATATGCAATTCTGCTTTTTAAGGAATTTTTCTTTCAATTGAAAATCAATTCAAAATTAAAAGTATAAATAAAAGTTTGGGCCCAAAAAATTGGGCCATTAATAAACAATAACGAACCTTCTATAGACTACGGGCACGATCCCGGCGTGATACTGGGCGATCTGGAGGAAGGCGGGTTGTGCCGTGTCGAAATGTTGCAAGGGCGGGTTACACCACCCGCCGTTGTTGTTGGGCAAATTGAAGTTGGGCGGGCAGAAGTTGGTGGCAGTGATCGTATAAAGCATGAAAACATCACTCGAATTATTTGCACACATCAAAACAACTCATCCTTCAATACACAAAAATTACACCACCAATTCACTCCAAACAAAACACAAAAATTTAAAACAAACAAAGACAAAGAAAGAAATGCGATACAAATAACTTGAAGAAATATGAAAAAGTAACTTGAATATCTTATCCCATCCCCCTCCCCCAAACTTATTTTTGAAAAAAAAATCAAAAATAAGGTTGGAGGGACGAATATACATAAGATATTTAAGTTACTACTCACAAACGTCCAAGCTAATAGGTAAGGGACGAGACGGGGAATGATTCCCGTGTCCGTGTGATGAGCCCCAAGACGGACCCCACAATCGTAATTACTCATTCAATGGCGAATCCCCCGTCGTCTCCTTTGCATGGTTTCCCCCTATCGTCACCCCACAAATCTTCTTCACAATTTACCACGAGCAATAAAATCACAAGGAATATTAGAAACTTCACAAGTTTTGCACAAAAATTAGAAGAAAAGAGGGTGAGAAAGGAAAATTAAAAATTGCAAAATATTTTTTTTAATTTTTTCAGAATTTTTAGAATTTTTTAAAATTTTTTAAAAATTTTTTCAGTTTTTTTTTCGGTTTTTTTTCTTTTAATTGGCAAAATGGGCCCGGCCCGGCCCAGACCCGGCCCGAATCTGGCCCGAACAGGCCCAGACCTAGATCTGGGCCCGAATTGAGCCCAGCCGCCTTCGCCGGAGCTCGCCGGAATCCGCGCCGGAAACTGCTGCTTTCTCCTCATCGCCGTCGTGGACACAGCCCCACTCGTCGCCGGCCTGCTGCTGCTCACGCCGGAATCGAGAATGAGGGAGGGGATGTCGCCGGAGCTGCTGCTTTCTCCAATGGCCGCTGCTGCTGCTCCGCCTCGCCGGAATCGCGCTGCCCGCCGCCGCCGTTCCTGCTCGAGCTCGCCGCCAACGTTCCCGCAACTCTGTCGTCGGAGAGGGAGGTGCTGCTGCTGTCGTTCACCGTGCTGCTGTCGCCTGCAGGTGAAGACGTCGACGGCGACCTGCAGGTCGCTGCTCCAGCTCGCTGTTTCTCTCCAGAAGGTCGACGGCGACCTGCAGGTCGCTGCTCTAGCTCGCTGTTTCAGCGCTCGCCGGAATCCCGTCGCCGGCGGCAACCTGAAAAAAATTCGAATTTTCAATTTTTTTTTTTTTTTGTTTAATTTTTATTATTATTAATATATAACTATATATATATGTATATTTTTAAATTTCTAATTTTTCCTTACTAACAAAAAAAACCAAAGAGACAAAATCTACTCTAAATTTTTTTAATTTTGCTCATTTTTTTTTTTTTCAATTTTTTTCTAACAATTCAAACAAATAAACCTATTTAAAGACATATTGTATAGTACTTAGGGAAAATAAGAAAATAAAACGAAATAAAATAAAAAATAAAACGAAATAAAATGACTAAAAATAAACGAAAATAAAAATAAGAACGATAAAAAGGATACGTGTTAGGGTGCCTCCTAACGAGCGCTTTTTTAACGTCGCTAGCTCGACGATACCTCACATTTCGACTCATGGGACATCAAACGAGGTCCTCTCTTGACCTCCAAAACTTGTAAACCTCTCACGTGAAGGATCGGCAATCTTTTCTTGGAATTTCACGCCTCCTAAGTTTTTGAAACCTCCTCCACGATATGGGAATGCATCAACAAACATTGAATGAGGTGAGTCTTCAAGCTCGAGGCCCTCATCCTTGGTTGGCATGTTCAATCCATTCTCAACTTTCGGTTCATGAAATGTCATCTCTTCTTCATCAACTCGGAAAGTGAGACTTCCATCACAAACGTCCAATATAGCTCGGCTCGTGGACAAGAAAGGCATACCAAGTATCAAAGGAAAGTTATGCTCCTCATCAATGTCAAGAATGAAGAAGTCCACCGGAAAGATGAACTTTCCAACCTTGATAAGCACATTGTCGACCTTTCCCCATGGAATTATGATAGAGCGATCCGCCAATTTAAGTATCGACATGGTGGGCATAAGGGTTTCAATCTTCAAACGTTCAAAGATAGGAAGAGGCATCACGTTCACTCTTGAACCCGTGTCACACAAGACCTTCTCTAGCACTTGATCACCAATTTCACAAGGAATTGTGAAATCTCCAAGGTCGCTTTTCTTATTGGGGAATTCTCTTCGTAGTCTAGCACTACATCCCTCCGATAGCTCAATGGTCATATCATCATCCATTTTAACCTTTCTCTTGTCTACATCCCCCAAGAACTTCTCATGATTTGGCATACTACTCAACAAATCAACCAAATGAGCATTGATATCCAACTTCTTAAACACTTCCAACCTATCAATGCTTTTCTCTACAACTTCCTCATGAGAGATACTCTCTACAAGATCATCTCTCTTCTCTCTCTTCTCACCCCCAAACTTAGCATGATTCTCATATCCAAACCCAAGAGGAAATGATATATCATTCATGATACCATCATTCAACTCACTCACATCATCATTCTTCATAAAAGTTTGGGGAAAACGAGTAAGAGAGATACCTTCATCCTTCATTGAATATGGCAAATAGGGCTTTATTTCCTCTTGAGGCTCATGAATAGGCATGGAAAGTGGAGACATCAATGGAGCCTCATAACTCCAAGATTGGAGTGGATCATCTTCTAAAAGTTGTTGAGAAGCCGAGAGAGGTTGTTGGTTGATGTGAATCGCCTCTTCTTGGCCAAGAATTCCTCCATTCTTAGGTCTTTGCCAAGCTCGTGCTTCTATCAACACTTTTTTAATCTCTTCATGCTTCTTCTTGAGGTTGGTAATTTGGGAAGCAAGCTCTTCATATTTATCATCCAACATGGAGGTATCTTTCTTCAAATTTACCCTTTCCATAGGCCATTGAAAAGAATTAGAAACCATATCTTCAACAATCCTCATGGCTTCCTTCGCATCTCGATTTAGCAAGCAACCTCCGGAGGTAGCATCTACCATAGTTCTTGTTTGTGAACTCAAACCACCATAGAAGAAGAAGAGTTGTCGACTCTCATCTAGGCCATGTGGAGGGCATTTCCTTAAGAGTTCACGGAATCTCCCCCAAGCATTGAATATCGTCTCATCCTCATGTTGGGCAAATTGATAAATCTCCGAGATTAGGCGTTGTACCTTGGAAGGTGGAAAGTATCTCGAGAGAAAAGCTTTGCATAAATCCTCCCATGATTTGATTGACTTTCCATTGAGACCTTTGAACCACTCTTTAGCCCGGTCACGAAGTGAAAATCCAAAGAGTCTCATCCGGATTGTGTCATTTGGCACTCCTTCGATCTTGAGGGTATCACAAATTTCAAGGAATGAGTATAGATGATCATTTGGGTCCTCGTTGACTTCTCCTCCAAATTGATTTGCTTGAACCAAACGAATCAAGCCCGGTTTGAGCTCAAAGCTAGGTGCATCTACCGTGCCCCATTCTCTTCCTTGATAACTTTCCTTTGGAGGTTGGAATATCTCAATTATAGGAGTTAATTGAACCTCTTGAGTTCTCCTCCTTTGCTCATCCATTCTTGCTTCCATAACCTCCAATTGCTTCCTAAGAACTTCCACTTCCCGATTGATTTCCACATCTTGCTCTTTGGAAGTTCTTTCTCTCTTCTCATAATCCAAATCAAAAGATTCCACATGTTTAACCTTGGATCTATGAAGTGTGTACCTATCAAGCACACCAATAAAGAAATCAAAAATAGTCCAATAGAATGCTTGAATCAACAAGCACAATACCATCCTATCTATAAAAAAAACAAGCTCAAATTAGCAACAAGAAACTAAACAATCTATTGATCATCCATCTATTCACTCCCCGGCAACGGCGCCAAAAATTGACTAGGCTAATTTCTAGCCTATCAATAATACAATAACCGAACTAGCTAGTAGTCCGGGTCGAACCACAAGGAGTGAATGTATCGATAGACAATCAAGTAGTTCACGTAGTCTCTATCATACTATCTAAGCACATAGTCATGAGTTTGGTGTTTTATAACTAGGCAAGTAATGAGTAAATGAAATAACAAGCAAAATATGAAGGCAAGCAATGTAAAGAACAAATAAAAGAGCAAGAAATAGAAATTCAATAAAAGCAAGCAAGGATTCAAATGATTTTCGGTGTGATTAGGCTAAGGACTAGGCAAGTGATGTATCAAACCATTTTAATTCCTTTGAGTGGCACTATTACATAAATCAAACTATCTCATCCTCCTAAGACTTGATAACTAGTGGATTGAATAACATGCTTACCATTCTAAACATATTACCAACTCCTAAAAGCACAATGCCTACTAATCTAACATCAATTCACATAATTCTTTCTAGGAGCAATGCAAATCAATACTAGATAGTATGAGCAAGGATTCATGCCAAGTGCTATGAATGGAAGCTTCCTAGGCATTCCATCAAACACCTTATATGCACTCATGGTTGTCAATCATTCATGCAATTAAATTCAATCAAATCCAAGGGCAACTCAAAGGAAAGGTAGATCCTCATCAAAAACCATTAAATCCTAGCCTAATTCACACCATCCATCATTTGAATCCTCAATGGATCTAGCCTAGCATGGATCTAAGCATCAAACCATGACCAATAAGCAAAAACATAATGTAAATGACAAGGAATGAAAAGTAGAGAAGAAATCTTCAACAATCTCTTCAAACTCCAAGCATAATCTTCAACAATTATTTGAAAATACTAAAAAGGAAAGAGGGAAACTAGGGTTCTAAAGTTGTTGTGCACAAAAGTGAATTACAAGTCAAATTCCATAACAAATAAGGAAAATATCTAGCTATATATAGTTTTCCCAAGCATTGGGGCTAAATTGCAAATACTAGAAACTTAAGTTGAGAAGGTGGGGTAAAATCTGTAATTTCTGGAAAGTTAATTGAGGAGTTGACTATTTCATTTCCGGTTGACCCGTGCAATTTCCGCCCACATTTCCAGTTTGCGCGCTCTCACGGTTTTGGCTCGTTCTCTCTCGTCCGACATCGGAAAATTAATCCGCAAAGTGCTACGGCTTCCTCTTTCGACCCTCTTCGACATAGGCTAAGTCAAACTTGCCCAGAAAATTGCCACAGCACCTGAAATCAGCACGGAAACCGAGAGAAAAACGCAAAGCATATAGAAAAGGCATAAATGGTAAAAACTTATCATTTCTATTCATTTAAGCACAAATCCGAACCAAAACACGCATCGAGACGCACTCTAAAGCATGCTAAATATGTGGTTATCAAACTCACGCCCCACACGTGAGCCCGTTGTTGAACAGGGCAGTGCTCAGGGCCGCAGTGTGGGTATGGCAACTTGTATAGTCAGGGCTACGGTACCAACACTGCGTACCAACTTCTGCCCGCCCAACTTCAAATTGCCCAACAACAACGGCGGGTGGTGTAACCCGCCCTTGCAACATTTCGACATGGCACAACCCGCCTTCCTCCAGATCGCCCAGTATCACGCCGGGATCGTGCCCGTAGTCTATAGAAGGTTCGTTAACATATTTGTAGAAGGAAATAAGTTCAGTTGAAGTCCAAAAGTCTCGGCCAAAAGTACCGAATTCGAATTTTCTGTTGCGCGGCATTTAAAATTTATTTTAATAAAGCTTAAAAAAATAAACCCAGCATATTGTAACACTGACAAAGACCTCCCATTTACTTTACAAATTTAAATATATTCATATTAATTAATATTATGTGCATATATATTCCATACAATAATAAATAAATAAATAAAAACATAAAATATTCCATTCCCACAAGTGAGCTGAACCCCCTTCATGGCCGAGTCACCACACCCTTCTCTTCCCCAAGGGCCAGAAAACGACTGTCTTTTGTCTAATTTTAGTACACCACCACTTCCATCAAGTGGATGAAATGAAATTCACATCGCCGGTTAGAGAGAGAGAGAAAGAGAGGACCACAACTAGAAAGTTTAAGTAACACAAGTTAAAGGAGTAATTGAACCCACAAGTAGAAAAACACCAAATCGCCTCAATTTATTTGTGAATGCGAAATGCAGAAAAGGTGACAAAACACACACTACATCACCATCTCTCCCTCTCTCTCTCTCCATGGGGGGTGTTGGGCCCCACAAGAAATCTATAATTAGGTTAATCCACCAATAAGAACGATTCCCTCTAGATCAACACCACAGTCTCAGCCAATCAGAGAGCAGATAAGAATTTTTGCATGGCCCAGCCCTAATTCGAAACCTCACTATTCCACTCCCAATTTCTTTCAATTTAATTTAATTGTTTCATCAAAGATTCCATCGCAAATTCTTCTCCAACTATACTACAACTGTTATAATCTGTTGATTAATTCAATACCTGTATGCACTGTCCAAATCGAGTTTAGTTGGCAGTCGATTTGAAGGCGGAGTTTCGACGACGACGACGAAGAAGAAACATGGGCATCAATGGCGGCAAGGCTTCGAGTGCGATTGGCGGGAAGACGGCGCGCGCGTGCGACAGCTGCTTGATAAAGCGGGCGCGGTGGTTCTGCGCCGCCGACGACGCCTTCCTCTGCCAGTCCTGCGACGGCGCCGTGCATTCCGCCAACCAGCTCGCCAGCCGCCACGATAGGGTCCGGCTCGAGACGGCGTCGTGCAAGGCATCGCCGGCGCCGGCGCCGGCCTGGCACACGAAGAAGGCGAGGACGCCGCGGAACGCGAAGGCGTCGCGGCCGCCGGCCGCGAACCACCACCACCAGCTTCCGGTGGTGCCGGAGCTCGGATCCGACGATCCGTTCCCGCCGGAGGAGACCGACGAGCAGCTCTTCTGTAGGGTTCCGGAATTCGACGGCGAGTTCTGCACGGAGATGGTGAAGGGGGAGGAATTAGGGTTCGAGATGGGACTGGTCTTCGACGACGACCGCGAATTGAACCTCGACGAGCTTCTCAGCAGCTGCGACGACGACTTCGCGGCCGACGTCGAGACCCTGCTAGGGACGGGGATCTCCGACTGCGGCGGGATCGACGGATTACTCGACGAGAAAACGGTCAAAATCGAAGAAAACCGCGACGAAATCGACGAGGAAATAGCTCGCCACTTCGATCCAGAGCTCGACGCCGAACTAAATTGGGACTTCGACTGCACCACCAATTCCCCGATCGGAGACTCAGAGACGGCGAAGAGCGGATCGAACAACACCGAGACGGAGAGCGAAAAATCGAATAAACTACTCCAGCTCAATTACGAAGCAGTCATCGCTGCTTGGGCAAATCAGAGCTCCACTTCTCCATGGACAGACGGAACCAGACCTCAATTCGACCTCGACGAATTCATGGTACGCCAAACTCTCCCCCTCCCTCTCCTATTACTCTCTCTCTCTCTCTCTCTCTAAAATCAATTGTTGAAGCAGAGCGGGTGCAGCAGCTACGAGGAAGAGTGGGGAGGGAAGGGGAGGAGAGAGAGGGACGCAGGGAGAGAGGCGAGGGTGTCGAGGTACAGAGAGAAGCGGAGGACTCGACTGTTCTCGAAGAAGATAAGGTACGAGGTAAGGAAACTGAACGCAGAGAAGAGGCCGAGGATGAAAGGTCGATTCGTGAAGAGGACTGCATTTTTAGGGTCTTCTTCTCTACCATACCAACACCAACACCAACACCAACATCTCATTAATAAATGATTTATTGCATGTATATTATTGTGTACATCAATATAGTATTAATTTTCAACACAAAAATTGCATGCTGCATGGCTCCCTTTTTTCTTTTTCTTAGAAATAAATGAAGGTAGATTTCGCGTTTTAGAATAGTTTCGTGTGACAAGTTATGTGTTCAATGTGTTATATTGTTATGTACAGTTAGTTCATCACATTTTTAACTGTTGCAGAATCGTTGTATCAAATCTAGCTAGCAATGCAAGTTACAAATATGTGTTTGCTTAAGCATTTTGATCCAACAACTATATTGCTTCCGTTTCTTTAGAGATGATACGAAAGTGGTCCCAAATTCGTTCAAAATTATTATAGTTTGACATGGACGAATTTTGCGTTTTGTTGAAATTGTAAAAGCTTCACCACATATATCCACATGCAAGTTTTTCTTGAATAGTACTGGTATGAAAGCTATATTTGCATCATATTTTATATTGACTTCTTAAATATCTAGCCACGTATGGAACCCGTATGCCCAGATATTTATAAAAATGCTTCAAATATCTACCACTTTATAATTATTGAAGCAAACGTTCCTAGTTGCCTCCATATTGAAGTAAACGGCCGTGTTTGAAGGAGCACCAACAACCTTAATACTCTCTCCGTCCCACTTTATTAGTCTCACTTGAATGTGACACAATAAGTCAATAACCAAGGAAAAACATAGACAATTTGATTTTAAAAGTTATTTTTACGTGCTAAATTATTACGTCTTCAGAAAATATAAATAATAAATGAGACAGACAAAAATGAAAGTGAGACTAATAGAGTGATGCAAGGAGATAAATATTTTTATCGTTGATTTTCTTTATTTTTACTTTAACACGCTCATATAGATATGATTTGTTTATTTTAGCATCATTCGAACTAAATTTCTAACAAACAAAATTACCGAACTCGTTCAGTATTCAGTCTGATTCAAGCTCAAAATTTCACGTCGAAACCAATTTGCCCTAATAGACCTCATTACACAAAATCCTTATAAACAATGTTTTAAAATGACATGGCCCCCCGATCATTTTCACAACAAAGAAAAAGGTTGAACAAATGAGATAAAAAGTTACCATAACTTAAACCTATAAATTAGAAACGTGTACGAATATATTTATTTAATAGTAGTAATATTTGGAAAGCAATCTTGCCCCAGATTTCGACAACATCATAATCAAATAAGTTCAACTCAAATCGTCAAAATTCGAGCTGCTGATATGATTATAACAACGTGAATTTCTCTCATTTTATATTCTGCGTTGCTATATGTGCATATATCATCGTTAATTTATTTAAACAAGATAAACTGCAGATGGTAACGTCCATTAAAACACAACAAAAAGATCAAAATCAATATCTAGAGCAACGAACATGGATGCGTTATTTTTTAACGATAAGATACAACCCTGTCAAACGCTTATTCGCCTTCATCCACACAGACACACAAGCAGACGCTTATGTACATATCTAGAGAGAGAGAGAGAGAGAGAGAGAGAGAGAGAGAGAGAGATTAGTTCATATACAAATAAGTTTACTTATAGAATTTGGTTCGTATAATTATAATATACACACATACATGTGACTAAATGCAAATAAGACGGGATGGAAACGAATCACAGAGAAGTCTGTGAGAGAGATGACATAATGCATAGTGGTTGAGAAGAGGAAACAACAATAAATTATGAGATTTGCATCAAAGAAGTAACATCCAAATTGGGGATGAGATTGAGAGGAGCCTATAGCCTTCCACAAGAAAGATTCGTCATTAGAAAACACAAATTTATTTCACACCAATCTGTCCGTTAACATCAACAAACAATTCATCGCGGTTTCTCTATATAAAGGCAAGCCATCCTCATCCATAAAACACACACTGAATTCTCTTCAGAAACACATACACACACGCACACGCACAAGCACACATTCATATGTACATGCTCCATTGTTATAGTCTACAAGAATCGTTTTCAGAATCTTACTTGTGTGTGTTTGTGCTGGAAATCTGAAGAGCTTCCTTTAGCCCAAGAACGAGGGCTGAGAAGCGATAGAGCTGCCATCTCATGCATTAGGCTAAACTTAGAAGAGTTTTTGAGCTTAACCAGTGCATGAGGTGGGAGCAACTCCTTCAGTTTCCTTTGCCCACAGATTGGACTGAAGGGAGCTCCCAGAAATTACAGCTTCAACAAACACACACACATTTCCACACAATCAAACAAACACAAACACAAATTAATGCTAGAGTACACACATACACCGCCGCACTTCAATTATATTTCTTACATTACCTCACTCTGTTTCAATTTAACTTTCTTTGCTGTTTCTTGATGTATTCTAGTGAACTCCCCTCATGGATAACAATGCTGAGAAGTTGATGACATAGCAGAGCAACAGACAGCAGATGAAGGTCAGAAAGCAAACATAGACGTGCATCAATTACACAACAAATCAAGTTCCGATATTATAAAATTATGACTTACGATTACGAACCCTGTACTGCACTATCTATCACATTGATGAGATAATTATTTGGGATTTTGTACAGAATAGTTCCATATCTAAAACCCCATTTCAGAGTTATTAAGAGTTCTATATCTAAAGCTCGCAACTTGCAAAAATTTTATTTCTGTAAAAGAGAACTAGAGTTCCTACGTCTCAGTCAAAAATCTGAATCCAGTTGAATACAAGATACCAGTTAAGAAAGATAAGGCCAAAAGAACCAGATATGTATCGTCTTGAAAAAAAGATGACAGAGAAGAAAGAAATCAATTAAACTAACTTAGCACACAAAAATACATTCAAAATGCATAATACTATACGATCATATTGGACACAATTGAAGTTTGATCACTCAGTAAATACGCGTTTAGGCGAGAGGCGTCCTTTGTACAACAATAGGACAATTCTTTCAATTAAGTAGGTGAATGGATTAGCTAATATCAGCTGGATACTTACCTTTACAATTCAAACAATTTGTACACTTGCAGAACAGTTCTGAAGCACGACGGGATACAAAATTAAGTCAAATTATATATTACTTCTTTCATATCTTAGGCCATAAATTATGTTTTTAACTTCTTGCTTTCTTCCATTCAATTTTAGCTCAAAATCTTTAACTAATACAGTTTATGTTATTGAAGTTGTAAATACTATTAAGAGATTAAAAGGATTAAAAAAATATGGCGAGAAAAAACGGCTGTTTAACCAGAACTCGTGAAAACGGGCAGTTTATAATCTGTAACCAAAACCATGTATAATGGTTTAACCTACTAATGTTTCCCAAACCGGCAGTTCCAAACCCTGGTGACGATTTGGAAACATCTAGCCACAGAGATGGGCTTAGCTATTCTTAGAAGAAGGAAGTTGATAAAAGAAATTACCCGTCCTGCAGAAGTCGATTCACAAATTATGCAATATCATTATTCAAGAAATCATATCTTTTACATTTCCTGTCTAGACAGCTAGCTAAGTGTTATAGCACAAGCAGAAAATTCCACAAAGTTGAAACATGATTGGGATCTCAACTACAGTGACATTATAAACTAATTTATCAAGCACCAAATGTATATGAAGCAGTATCGCCATCTTTCAAGAAGGGATATAACTGAAATGAAAGATATAAGAACTTTGGCAATGTTTTTTTGCTATCGATTATTTGTAAAAACTCTCATCACTTTCATAAATACAGAAAGTTGCAAGAGAAAGAAGTTGGCCACCTGGTCCTTAATGTTTGGGTTAAACAAAACAAAAGACATACATTTGATCATAACAGTCTAGCTGGACAAAAGGCTAGCAACCCAACGAACACACCTGATTGTCATGCAGACATCCCTCACATACATCAGCCTGCTGGATAAACATAATTACCTGTGAACAAAATAGTACTATTATAAGCATGTGGACAATCTATTTGTGCCATATGAAATAAGAACAACTCGAGATTTAGCCCCATAACAGCTGCATAGATATTTGGTACACTATGTTGAGGTAATTTGGCTCAGTTAGTAAAATGAGATATATCCCCGCAAAGATCGACATGGCATCACATAAAAATGGTGCAAAACATCGCAATATGATGAGTTTATCTACTATGCCTACTAAAGCAATTCAATTGAAGAAAATTTGAAAAAAAAAAAAAAAAGAGAATAACATCACCTCCAACACAACAAATTACATTTCATATTAAGAGAGATTCAAATTTCCAATTCACATCAACATAAAATAAGAACACACCCATCATTTTCATAGTTGACACATCGTAATAAACCAGATCTGCTGGTACGATGGGTACATTTGGCTGGTTCTAGTTACAATTGAAGATAAACAACCTTTACAAGGCTTCTTCTGAGCTTAAGGATACTTGGGTTCGATTACATACATTTCAGAACCCCTGAACACAGTCCAAAGCTTCAAATAACGATTGCAAAGGCAACATAAAATGATATCAACTAAGTTAATCTCAAGCTCAAATTTAGCTCACAAACTACTCAATGTATGTTCTCACGAAGCTCTAACTATGTGAGCATCAATAGCAATTATCAAGAATTTCTACCATTAAATTAGCATATGAAATCAATGGCATAACATGAAGTAACTCTAATCTCTGTCAATAATTCAGTCTAACTCAAAATCACAGCAATTAAATTCATCACAAACCGGCAAACTACAGGAAAACAAACAAACAGAAAGCATCAATCAAAAGAAAACCTCAAATTATTCAAACCGGAGACACCGCATTCCGCCCCCCAAAAAACAATTCACTCGGCAGCCGCCTCCACCTTCGGACCTAAACACAAAACACCAAAATCAAACAAATCAGCTCACTGAAAACACATCCAAAAAGCAAACCATCTCAGAAATCGGCGAACCGTGGAAGACGTGGGGGCGGTGGTCCTTCCCCCATCCGATGCCGCGGGTGGACTCGAGATACTGGTGGACGAGGTGGCGGCATTTCTGGAGATGGTTGATGCCTTCGACGCGGTAGCACCACTTGACCTTCTCCCTCAAGATCTTAGCCTTCTCGATGTCGATCCACTTCTCCCTCACTAGGTACTCCCTCATCTCCAGCATCGCCACCGGGTCCTTGTACGGGTTCTCCGGGTCGAAATCGTCCGGCGGTCCGTCGTGCACCAACGTCGCCCCCTTCTTCCGCCCCATTTCTCCGACCTAGGGTTTGATCCCGATCGATTTTTCTATGGCTGAAACGAGAATCGAATTAGCTGCTGCTGTAGGTCTGCTGCTGTAGGTGAGAGAGAGAGGGGGGGGGGTTGAGTTGAGACAAGAAATACGACTCGGGCCGGGTCAAAGATACGGGCTTTCACCATAAACGGGCCGGCCCGTATATGGAAGTAAAAAGGCGGCCCGGTTTCTATTTGGGCCTTGAGCCCATTTACCGAGTTCATACAATTTATTTTTCGAAAAAAGATAAATAAAAATATAAATCGTTACCCAATAAATACACGGACTTTGTCTGACACCTCAATTCAAACATGAATTTTTTCATTTATCCATGATCTAGAATTTCCCCCTAAGTTGAATCTGACATGGCAATCGAATTGTTCACACACCCTTTTAAATTTTAGAAATATCAAGAACACGTGACGATCATCCTAGATGTCACACAGAAACGTAATAATTCTCATCGAACCAATAAATTTCCAAAGGAAGTAGTGAAATACATCTACACGTCACCATGCATACATGACTTTATCATTCCCTATCTCCAAAAATCAAATAAAACAATTAAATAAACTAGCTAAAGAGGGAACTTTATTACTTTTTCATGTTATCCTATCCCCTACACAAATCCCCCACCATATACTTTTATTTTGCTCAATCCACTTTTTCTTTAACATATAATTATCCCCTCCCAAAAAAAGAAAGATAAAGTTATTGTAACACTATAGCTAAAGCTAACAGTACTCCCTCTACCCCCATCTTCTTCCTTGCTTCCTCGTAGCTTTTTCTCCGGCACCACCGCCACATGCAACGCAGTTCGACGTGTCGAAACGCTGCCGTTTCGTTAGACGACCGGTCAGTGAACGTGTGTGGGGATGCATGCAATATGCATAAAGCTATGTATGCATATTCAGCATCTAGTCATGAAATCTTGCCTTTTTTGTAAAGTATATATAGTATTAACAGTGGGCTGGGAAGAAAAGTGGGGAGGAATCTCTCTGCAATTTCCCATCTGAGACTCTAACTTTGGACATCTTGCTTTCACACCAATGCAACTGTTCCCCATTCAGCTCTGCCATTCTCAGCACCCGTGACACAATCTTGAGGTCTATTTGGGCCATCAGGATCTCCATCTCCTCCTCCGCCTTCAGCTTCCTCTTCCTCAGGCACGACCCCGAACGACGCAGCTCCTGCACCTTCGCCTTTTTCTGCACCGAAGAAAAAAAAAGAGCCTCGTTTCACAAAATCCATCCGATGTAATACTTTGTTATATATCTTTATCATAGAACTACGTATAGAGTGCATGGCTCGATCGTTCTGATAATGAGTGGGCTCGTTATAAACGGGACTCTGTGCCATGCATGCATGAAATTGATGATGAGAAGGGATTACCTTTTTGTTGACTTTCTTGAGCAAGAAGAGGAGAGTGGAATCTGCAGATCCCCTTCTATTTCTCTTGAACAAATCCGCCAGAATCTGGCAATTGCTCTTCTTATCTTGCCTCAGGAAATCCATAAACGTCGTTATCGACTCTTCCATTATCCGGAGGAACGAGCCCGACGGGATCCTCGACCCCGCCACCTCTTCCTTCTTCTCATCGACGTCGCAATCTATTTTTTTTTTTTAAACATTTTAATTAACATGAAATTTAAAGACCGTGACATGAGACTTTTGGTCAAATACATAAATTATTACCTCGATATTCTGGAACCTGGAGGAGCTTAGGGGCGAGGCTGCGCATCCTGGCGTAGATGTCGGGGCGCCGGCCGCTCTCGTACGGCTCGTTCTCCACGTAGCGCTGCAGCAGCACCTGGAACTGCTGGAACTGCTGCGCCACGTAGGCGGGGCACCCGGGGTCAAACTCCCGGCGCGTGCCCCTCACGCGCTGGAAGTACTTGTAGTTCCAGTTGAGCGCCTCCCACGTGAGGCAGATCTGCGCCACGTAGGCGGACTCGAGCTCCCGGTAAGGGTTCTGTCGGAACTCCGTCGCCGTCGACCTCTGGCTCCTCGTCCGGATCTTGTGCACGATCCTCTCCGATATCGATCTAGGGCACGCCTGTATCGATCTCAACGACTCTGCAAAATTTTCAAGTTTATGTTACTATTGTCAGTACTGACATCTTTTATTGCATCGATGGATAAAGTACGCAATATTTCCAAAATCAGCATTTATCAATTAGGAAATGCTGACTTTGGAAATATTGCTGAAAACGCGATTATTATCTATTGATGCAATAGATGATCCGAATCGAGTACCTGTTTCGGAGAGTTTTTGAGCGGTGATTCTGTCGAGGAAGAGCATTTCCTCGTCATATTTCTGGAAAACGGCGTAGGATTCCCATTTCGGGCAGCTCCGCCTCGAGGAGGAGGAGAAGGGATCCTCGGCGGCGGAGTCGCGGCAGTTGATCGAGCTTCGCCATTCCGACGAATCCTTCGACGTCGATCCGATGGTGAAGGTGTCGCCGTAGGTTTCTCTCTCCTCTTCCTCTCTCACTAGCTTCTTCCCTTGGAACACAAGGTATCTCTCCTCTTCCCTCAACAAGCTCATCTCGATTCTCTCCGCCGCCGCCTCCTGCCTCCGATCGATCAAATAATTCTCTGCACAATCACACAAATTCAGTTTCTTTTTTTGTTTTAATCAAAGTATCGAAACAGACACAGAATTAGCACGTGTCGCGGCATGGAATTATCGACCTTGACGATGGTTGTCAATATTAGGCGCGTGAGAGGTGGGCCCGGCTTCTTCTGCTTCGGAATCGTACGATGATGTTTCGGTATCCACTGCAATAATCTCCTCATCATCACTACCGCCGCCGCCGCCGTCGTAACTTTCTGTAGCTGGAGTAGCATAGCTACTTTCATCTTCCTCTTCATCTTCATCATCATCATCATCGTCATCTTCATCGTCGTTGTCGTCGTATGAGGCCTCTTCGTCGGATGGCGTTGCCGCCTCGTCAGGAATCACGAAGGAGGAGGCGGCGGGGTCCGGCTTGTCGGGGAAGTAGGCGGCCTCGTCTTCGACTTCGTCGTCGGAGAAGGCGGGAAAGTCGTAGCCATCATGGTTCCTTTGGTGGAAGGGGTTGCCGCCGAAGAAGGTGAACAATTTGGCTAGGAAAATGGAGGTGAAGTGGAAGAAGATGAAGAAGAGGAAGAGAGAGGAGGAGAGATTGTAGAAAAACCTAGCAAATGTTTGAATAGGGCATTCAATCATAAGCATTATTTTCAACTTCTCTCTTTAGTTATTCCTTAGTGATTAAGAGAGAGAGAGAGAGAGTGGATGGAGTCACCACTTCTCTTTGTATAAAGCTTTTCAAAGTTAGGGTATGTAAAAGTGAGAGCTTTATTTTGCTTTTTATTTGGTGGTGGTGTAATGCACCATCTTTATTTTTTTTTCATTTAGCCAGGATTAATTTATTTATTACTCCCTCCGTCCTTTTTAAGTTAAGTCGTTTCTTTTTGTAATTTCTGGCACGCTTTTCCACGCTTCTAAATGATGAATTCTAAAACGGATTTTTGAAGAATTTTTTCTTTTACGGGATACTACAACACTTGTAGTATCCCATAAAAGATTTTTTTTAAGAAAATCTATTTTAAAATTCATCATCTAGAGGCGTAAAAAAGCTTGTCGAAAATTACAAAAAGAAATGACTCAACTTGAAAAGGACGGAGGGAGTAAAAAAATAAAAATATTTGGTTTGAAATGACGGATTTGCCCTTGATGGGTGCGATAAGTGTAAATCACTCCAATTTGAGGAGACCATAGGAACTTATTCTCAACACTTGGTTAAGCAAGGTGAAATTAATCCCTTTTTATATTATTCTTTTAAGCTAAGTGAGGTGAATTCTTGCTTTAGATTTGGTGGTTACTTAAATTTTACATAACATTGTCGGAATTGTTACTTCTTAATTTTTATGGTACAATTAACGAAGCACGGTCTAATGTTGAAACGGTTTTCTTCCCAATAAAAGATCGGGGTTTGAGTCGTCTCAGATCAAGAAAGAATGGATGTGTGCTGCCAACTTGGATAAATTCGGAGTATATTGTTTATGTGTGTAGTGAACGAGGAGAGAAAAACACTAGGCAAAAAGGGAAATTGGGAGAATCTAATCTAATTAAATGTGCGTGTGGAATATATTAAAAGGACTAAAAACCTTGTATTATAGCTAATAATATAGTAATGAATCTAAAGCCAAAATTCCTTGATGTTAAGAAAAGCAACCTAAGTTCAGAAACTAAATAATAATATTATACTAGTAATTTATAATTTAGTAAAAACAAAAAATAGAAAGAAGAGACCAAAACCTAGGGACACGCATCCCTTTATGCATAGGCCTCTCTTTACAAAAGAATTGCTATTAAATTAGCATAGTTTTTATTTCTACTAATTAATTATTATAATTAATATATAATTATTTTATATTAATTATAATAATTATGATCCTGGTTTAATCACACATAAAAAAAAATAGTCATTTCTAAAAATAATTTATCAATAACCCTCTATAAATAATTATAAAATTGTTGGATTTTTTCTGAAATTGTTGGATTTTTTTATTTTTTATTTTAAATTTTGAGGAGATTAATTATTGGAATTTATACCTTGGATACTGAGGGAGAAAGGGCAATTTGTCTTTTGAAAAAAATAATAATAAAGTAGTATGAATCTTCACTGACTGGATTTAGTAGTGGGTCAATGATTTTATAATCAACAGAATGGATATCCACCCTTTACCTTTTATTGAGATTTTTTTTTTTTTTAAATTCTACCTTTGATTTATTTTATCTACTTTCAAGTTTCAGCAAAGATTCTGATTGTCAATGGTGATGTGAGTTGTCCCAGAAAAGTTAAATAATTGCAAAACATACAGTACAATCAATCGGAATTGCTAGACGTTATCTATGGAACGGGAGAGTATTTTATTTGGCATTTTTTTTTACAAATAGGAAATTAGAAATCGAACGAAAGAAAACTTCGTATTGCACTTTCCATATAGTACTCCCTCAGCCCCATCGAACTAGAGGCGATTTTATAACGGAGGGAGTAACTGTTTTCAGTTATCCAAAGAAATGCAGAAAACCTCATGAGAGTGAAGGCAATGAAAAATTTGCTGCCTTTGAAGGTTTAGAATATATATGGATGTAGCATACACATATTCAAGAATACAGACCTCCAATTTCAATGTTTAAATAAGCTTGTTCTGAGAGAGAGAGAGAGAGAGAGAGAGAGGCCAATACTGAGATGAAGCTAGGATACTTTCCACAAGAAATTTATGGGGAAGCTGGTTGCTGCTGGGTGATACAATGTATGTTGCCTCCACCGAGAACGATCTCACGAGCATCTTCGATTCTGACTATCTGAACCCAAGAAACCAACCAAAGATTATGCCGGTCATACTTGTAGGTAGAATATCAGGGGAAGAAAGGCACTGAAAACTAGTATAAGTTATATAGGAGAAGCCAACATTTTCCTCACCTCATAATCTGGAAACGTCGAAGACAGGACACGGACAGCTTCATCGTCCCACTTCTTATCACCAAATTGGGGAGTGATGATTGCTTTGTTGGCAAAGTAGAAGTTTACATACGAGGCTGCAAGTCGCGTGCTGGGAATCCTTTCTTTACCGTCTCCCTATTGTGTCAAGGAAATGAGGACAGAGAATAATGGTTACGTTGCACATACCAAGGAACGCGAAAAGCCAGCCATTATTTCGTTAGAGACACTGTGGAAAGAATGGTGTAAGAATAATTGTCAACCTGCTGTAGACCATTAGCCTCCTCCTCTGTCATGTAGAGAGGTCCCGGCACATGAAGTTTGATGATTTCGAACTTTCTACCTTTGGCATCAACTTCGCTTGTAAGAACAGAAAGAGCTTCCATTGATCGTTCGTATTGGGGGTCTGATTTATCATCAGTCCATGACAACAAAACAACTCCAGGCCTCGCAAAACAGCACATGCTATCTATGTGCCCGTTAGTGTCGTCGTCACCTGCATCATAATAAATGTCGAAATAAATATTCTAAATTACGGAATCTTCATGGATTTAGGATAAGCCAAGTAATTTTACTACTGTGAATCTAGACTTTGGCCATGAAACCAGGTGACGAGAAATGCAACATGGGAAGTTGGGAACGAGAAGTACCGAATAAGCCACGAGGCAGCCAGATGACCTTCTTCACGCCAAGGTATGCTTTAAGCTCATCCTCAATTTGTCCCTTGGATAAGCCAGGGTTTCTATTTTTATTCAGTAGGCACTCTTCTGTTGTGAGACAAGTCCCTGAAAGAAGAAACAGACGATTATTCATCCATGATTATAAGTTTATCGGATAAGCAACCCAGCTCAACTATACTAAGAATATAAGTCATGCAGGCACTTGATTGGAAATTAGGGGGTTCAAGAATCATGGCAAGAAACCAAAATTACATCTAATTAGGGCATATGAGTATCGATCATGATAAGGCACTGTGTTGTGAGGGATTCAATGTACGTCTGCCAGTCATGCTTCATTTACATTCTGACAAGCTTTTCCATCGGTTCATTTGAACTTCACAGCAGAGAAATTTGTACAAGAGACTCGAGAAACACATTTCAGAAACTATATCAGTGCAAGAGAGAAGTTCACAAACCTTCTCCATCCACATGGATGCTTCCGCCTTCAAGAATCATAGAATGAGGAAACCTTGGAGCACTTTCAATTTCCAGAATCTAAAATTGGGAAAACGAACAAGCGAACCCCAAAAGTGGTTAGTATGGGTCCTATAAATAAGGATATTGACATACTTTTTATTTTTTTTGCTCTTTAAAACTTGACCAACCTTTCTAGCATTAAGTAAGTCAAGGCTCCAATCTTCATAACAAGCTCCATCCTCGCCTAGAAAAAACAGAACATGTTCATTTGACCTTTGGTAAATGTAGCCAAGATATGATGCATGGATATATCCTCGTGAATTTTTAAAAAAGACAAAAACAAACTGAAAGAACCAGTAAACAACATATAAGAGACTCAAGTAAGCAGCAAAATGGAAGAGTCCGTATTGGCTTACCACCATAGCCATTGAAGTTCCAATCAATTCCTGCAACCTTGTTGCCCAGCTCCTCTTTATCTGATGGACTATTTCTCACGACAAACTGCCAAAGAACGATAAGTATTGCGTCAATACAATGTCAGTTGCAAGTGCATAATATGATTGAAACTAGTAGAAGGCTCACTGTCGGGCCAGTGTCACGAAGCCAGGAGTCATTCATGCTCATCTCAACCACCCTTATATTTTCTGGCAGTTGGCTACGTGCGTTCTTCCACTGTACAATAATGAAAACATTATGTTGTTTTAAAGGGCACCGAAAAGAAAAACAAATCACTGCAAATGATGAAATAAATATTAAAATCTCGAACCTGTGCAGAGCTGGCACATACAGTAACCGGTTCAAATTTTGAAATTGCGGTAGCAACACTGGTAAAGACACGCTGAGCATGCACGCCATTGTCGCGCCAATTGTCTGGCCGTTCCTGCAAAGATACGAATTAAGCATAAACTAAGACTTAAGCTAAACAGTCATGAATAGACCAGAGACATGAAAACACAGCAAGAGCAATCATATACAAACACTTCCATCAAAATTCAACTAAATAAGAATTGTCTATATCCAACACCATTGGAAGGTTCCAGTACAAGCATCAAACCTTCTCCACCAAAAGCAGCAGCAAGGAGAATGTATGCAGAACTAAAACATGATCTTTGATAAACTTACGAAATCGAACCACATCGAATCCTATCCTATTTTCCAACAATAAGCTCCATTGTATGTAAAAGAAAAGAAACACAGAAGCAGAAAATCACTCTAGCTGGCTTTTCCAACCATTTCAGCAGCATCACTCATTCACTACAGACTACTTATATATAGATAAAATTATAAAATTCGATACGCAGTAAGAAACAGAAGAACACCTTCTACAGTAACACAAACACATTACAGAAAATCAAAAAAAGAAAGAAAAGAGTCAAAGCAAGAACAGAATTGAAAAATGGCAGAAAACTCACGGGCCAACCGATCCAGCAGCGGGAGTGAGGCGCCCACTCCGCCGGCATGTAGTATCCATGATCGACCGGACTCCCCGTGAGTTCCATCCCTCTCCTCTCCTCCCAAATCAATCCGTGCACCAACTAAAAAAACAGTCGATGATTAACTTAAAGCGGAAGGAGGTCACCGGAAAGAGCAAAATCCGACCAAATCAATTCATCCAAGCATTCACAAGTTGGGAATCAGAGAAATCGAATCGGATCGGATCGGATCGAGCTCGTACACTGAAATTCTGCATGCAAATCAACTCGTTCGATGAGAGCCGAAACCAACAGCGCTATATGAGTTGAAGCAACAGTTGAATTTTGGATCTGAATCCTCAAATAAGGAGATGAAACATAGGGCAAAGAAGAGATTTGTGGGGAGGAGAGAAGAGGAAGAATACAGTGGGGAGAGGAGAATCTTTGTGGACGACGACAAAAAACACACGCGATTTCATTATTTACATATGAGTGGAGTATTAATTGGGTAATCTATACCTACCCCTGGGCAATGCCTCAACCCCTCACATATGTATTAAATATTGATACTTCCTCTGGTTCGTGATTTCTTGTGCGTTTTCCATTTTGGGACGTCCCAAGATTTCTTGTGCGTTTCCTTTTTGGGAAATAATTAGCAATTTAAGTACACAATTAGTGATCCCTTATTACAATTAACAAAACCCTAATAAATAAAAAAAATTCACAAATAATTTATAAAAAAAAAAATCAGAAAAAACAATAAAAAATTTTTTCCACAAAAATTAAAAACCATTTCTATTATCCTACCACAAAATATCTCCCACCCACCAAATTTATTCCACCCAATTCATTATCCTCTCACAACTCTCTCTCTATTCCTCTTCTTTGCTGTTCTTCATCTCGTTGGTATCGACAAACCCTAAATTCCCATTTCCCCCGCCGTCGCCATGGATCCACCCCCACCCGATAAATCGGAATGGAGATCTACCCGCAACCGACCCGTCGCCGTGAATCCCCGCGGCGGCGGGCTCACAGGCTGCGAGGTGCGTCGCCGCCGTGTTAGCCGCCGTTGGGCTTCCTCCTCCGAACTGAGCCCAAGCCCTCCTCCACCTCCTCCTCGAATCAAAACGCCCATTTCACCCGGGCGCTACGGCACCCTCCGCTCACCACCGACAGTGCGGAGCCTTCCAACCTGGACCGGTCCGCCGCCTCTGAGCGAGGGATATGTGTATGTCCCTCGATTTGAGGAACTTACGTCGTCGCCGCCTCGCGAGGATGAGAGTGTACGTCCTCCCTTCCGTTGGGCAACCCCTCACCAAACGACGGAGAGGCTGGCGCGGCGGTTGCAGTTTTCAGCCGTCCCAAGCGTCGAAGAGTCCCCCCAACTTTCTGAGCAGCCTCCGCCGCCGCCGCCGCCGTCCGCTGTTGAGGAGGAAGGCCTCACGGACAGTGATCCCTTGTCCAAGAGGCATGTGTATTACTACCGTGATGGATTTCCAGTCTACTTCCCATTCCATCCCACCACAGAAGAGTGGGATTTTTTTGATGGAGAAGCTGATCGGGAAGCAGCTGAATAATCCTTTCTTGGACTTGAATCCCCTTTACAGATGAAGTCTGTAAAGGGGATTCGGGTCAGGGTCAGGTTGAATTATCTGTGGGGCTTTGTGATCCAATTGGTGATTGAAATGCAGATGAATAATCCAATTGATGGTTCCTTCGACCCGAATCCCCTTTAAAGATGAACTCTTTAAAGGGGATTCGGGTCAGGGGGACGTTGCATAATCTGTGGGATTTTTGTGATGGAGGAGGTTGAACTAATCTGATGTTTATGTGCAATGTGTTAATGGTTATTGATGGAAGATGTTGCTGTGGTTTTTTGCTATGTCCAGTATATGGTTTGAGTAATCTCTGTTCTTCTGTCCCTCTGATATGTAGTTGATGTGCCTCTGTTCCATTGAATTTGTGTGACTTGATTGATTCTTGATGAGGTTTCTGTGGTATGAGTGTATGTACAGTTGAATGTTATGTGATCTCTGCTCTTTGTTGCATGTTTTGATTCTAATTGACAAAGTTTTTGATCAATTTGAAAATGGGACAGTGGTAGAACAAGAGTAGCATTTTCCATTTCAAAAGATGTTAAGTACACTAGTCTTTTGAAATCCCAAATGCTAACATACACAACAACTATGATTAGTCTATATGCTTCTGCAAAAAAGTGTTTGTTACATGTGATGAACCCTAGCTAATTGCAACCATGGCCAACTGTTCTTCAATCCCTGTCAGCTGCTGCATTCCCAATCTTTGAATCAGATGCTCAATTCCTCTGATTTGGCCATTCTCTACTAGATAATTTATGCTTTGCCTTGCTAATTCCATTGGAATTGTTAGACTAATTGGCAATCTGCCTTCTCTAATCAACCTGTCCTTTCCCATGTGTGGTATCTTGTAATTGTTGTGGCCTCTGACCTTCATGATCTCTGTTAGGCAGCCTTGGAGTGTGAGAAATACTTTGTTCAATGTCATTGCTGGTAAATCATGGAATGCTGTTTGCACTGCCATCACTAGATCATCCACTGTTCTACATACTTTTCTATGCTGCAGTGATTGAATAGCATTGAAGAATCCCAAGTCATTTATGTTTGTGTCTGGGGAATTTGGTGGCTGTTGAACTAATCTTATGTTGAATCCATCTGTGCTTGCAGCTAATCTGAAATCTGGATCTGAATCTGTGATATGAGGCTTTGCATTATCTTGTTGGATGAAAATGTTCTTATCTGCAGTTGCTGGCCACTTGTTTTTTATTGCAGGGACAACCTAGTGTGATATTTCATGAAAAAACCATTTTATGAGACAACTTAGTAGTGCTATGATGTATATCTGAGCATGAGTATTGCATTTACAAACATGTAGGGCAGTAAATTGCTGGTACCTCATTCAAAAGACATCTTTTCATCACTTCTCTTGTGATGGAGTCAACTGCTTTGATATAGAGTGTGCCCTTTTTTCTGTGCTTGCTGTTTTTGATTGCTTTATGTTGAGTGGTGAATGGGAAGCATCCTATTTTGCCATCAAATAGGACTGTGCCATCATCTCTTAGTATTGGCCTACTCACTGCACACAAAAACATGATTTTGCCAATAAACCTCTTTGATTTGCATGCTCTGTATGGTTCATCTTCCCCTGGTGCAAGATAATACCTGTAATATGAAATGTAAATGGTAAGTATAGATGTTTGATGACCAATGATGTATATCTCCTTTACTGAGGTCAGTCCCTCCATGTACCTGTTTTTTCCTTTAGTGATGAAGAACCACTTCTCATCAATATGCACTATATTGTGCATAGATGAGTACTTCAATGTGTTGAGTACTCTGTCCAGTTGCAGCATTTCCAAACTGAACCTCAACCTAATGTATTTGTTATCTGCTGTTAAGGAAGGCTTAATGTAGCTTGCAAATATCTTAAAAAGTCCTGCCTTCCCCCATCTCTGCAAGGTAGATCTGCTAACTCCCATCTTCTCCACCATCGATCTATAACATGATCTTTCACTGAAATCCATTCCCCTAAGAACTTCGTAGTTGGGCTTGAGGTTATGGTTTCTTATTCTCCCTTTTTTCTGTGATTTTAACTGTATAGCTAACCCTTGCATTTGCTGTTCTCTTGCAGTTTTCCAGAGCCTAGATACAGTGTTACGATGGATGTGGAATTGTTGTTGGGCTTCAAGCATCCTACCTCGTTTTGGCTTCCCATTCTTTGTATCTTGAAGGAGGAACTGCACAACCAAGTTCTGCTCTTCATCTGTCAGGTTTTTGGCCCTCTTCACCATCTCTTCTTCTTCTTCTTCTTGTGCTTCTTCTTCTTCTTCTTCTTCTTCTTCTTCTTCTTCCTCTTCTTCTTCTGCTTCTCTTTTTCTTCTTCTTCTTCCTCTGTGATCACTTCTTCTTCTGTGATCACTTCTTCTTCTTCTGCTTCTCTTCTTCTTCTGCTTCTGTTCTTCGTCTTCTTCTTCTTCTTCTTCTTGTTCTTGTTCTGCTTCTCTTCTTCCTCTGTTATCACTTCTTAGTCTGCTTATCTTCTTTTCCTGCCTCTCTTCTTCTTCTTCTTCTTCTTCTTCTCCTCCTCTCTGTTGGAATCTGACTCTTCTCTTCTCTCCTCTCTTCTGATTTTTTTTTTGTTTTTGGACAGATGAAGAAACAAAAATGCAGATGAAAGAGGGGGATATGCTGCACAAGTTGATCAAATTTGAATTGGGCGTCATTTCCATTTCCCCCTCTCTTCTGATTTTTTTCTTTTTTTTATTGGGTGATTAAACCCATGTGACTAATTGGAAAACAATTGATGTAATCTCAGTGTATGGAATGCAGTTTGTTGGAATGAAATGGCAAAATCTGTTCTTTTGTTTAATTTGTTGTTCATTTTTTGTTTTGGAGTTCATTTGCTCTGTTTTTTGGTTGAATGGAGTGAAGGAAAATGGAATGGATGAATGGAATGAAATGGCAGTTGAATGGAGTGAAGAAAAGCCAAAAAAAAAAAATAAAAAAAAAAAAAATTATTACTGTGCATAAATCGGAAATGCAGATTAATAAATAACAAAAAAAAAAAAAATTTACATTATTTTTAATATTTATTATAATATATATATATATATATATTACAAAACAAATTAACAAAATAATATCCATAAACAACATACTTAAACAACTAAACACAAACGCCATAATTCCCGTGCCGAAAAGAAACGCACAAGAAATCCTGGGCCAGAGGAAGTATATATTATCCTACTTATGTGAGGGGAGGCACTACCCCAAGGGGTAGCATATACGATACCTATTAATTGAGAGATTCTACTGTAGTCTCAGATTCTACGTATATTTACATAGATTCTGCCATTCTGCGGCATTTATTTAATTTTAAAAATCGAATTGAATTTACAGTTAAATTGATTGAACTATGAATCGGTCCTAATTTCGGTCGTTTTGCAATTTTTTTTCTGATTTTCTCTAGTTTTAGCCGATTTAACCAACAGTCCTGCAGAAAAAATTGAGAACCAGAGGCCTCGTCGGTTCACCTTTGGTTTCGTTTTCTTGCATTCAGGGGAAATTTAAATTTTCATCCATCTCAACTATATTGTCTCGTTTTTTGTTTGATAGAATGGAATCACATAAATGGGACAGAGGGACTAACAAAAATGTAGAATTGTTTTTTGCAATGAAAGGAACAAGAAATAGTTTCGTTACATATAACAGACACAAGCTCTTCTGCACCAGCCTAGCTAGCTGTTTTATTTTCAGTGAATCGCCTCAACAATATACAAAATAAGAAAATACGAAAATCAGAGAAGAGACATTATAAGTTACACCAGTACAGATAAGTAAACAACAAGGCCCCTAGGTATAGCTAACTCAAGGGGATCTGAAAGCTTCACCAGCATAGCGAACATTTCCGAGTTCCTCCTCGATGCGGAGAAGCTGCAAATCGATTCAAGAATGCATACCGACATTTAAAAGAACGAAAATCATCATGAAAATAACGAATATTAGAGTAGTAGTAGGAGTAGTAGTCCTCATTTTGTACCTGGTTATATTTGGCCAAGCGCTCGCTTCTGCAAGGAGCTCCTGTCTTGATCTGTTTGGGAAAAAGAATACATAGTTAAGATCTTTGATGGATGCATATAACTAAAGAAGAAAAGAAAGATGCAGCAATGAATGTGAAATAGAGCAAAGATAGAGCACCTGTCCACTAGCCAATCCCACAGATAAATCAGCGATGAAGTTGTCTTCCGTTTCACCACTGCGGTGACTAACCATCACTCCCCATCCAGCAGCTTTCGAGTCGAGTGCTGCTTGAATGGATTCAGTCACGGTACCAATTTGGTTCACCTGCAAGTTTAGGTCAAGGAACTTCAGCATTTCTTTTATTCAGTACTAAAGCTGTGCATTGCAAGGGCCGAAATGCAACAAAACTTTATTTGTTGGATTTTTATTCTATTAACTTGAAAATAACAATAATCGAGCTATAAAGTACGTAAATCATCATTCTGTTAGCAGAGGTTGAATAAAAGTCTTGTTCCTATTTCCTCGAGTAAGTTGAAATACATACCAATGTACATAATACTCCCCCTGCCCCTTACTAGTCCCATTTCAATATTTTATACCTCACATATATTCAAGAAACGGGACTACTATAACAGAATGGAAGGAGTATCGAATATAGCCCGTACATAAGCACAGTACAGAAGCCGCCAAAAAAATACTCCTAGGAAATATTAGAACAGAATGCAAAACAAAGTTTAGCACAATAACATGGTAGTTTTCGAGAGGGGTAATATTACCCAAAATATCTAGCTATGTGAGGAAATTACGTTAATATCCCCTCTCATAATTCCCAAATCGTAGAAAAGAAGATATCGGAATTCTCTTTTTACCCTCATAAGCACTCTTAATTCATGTTAATACAGTGTATATGTATACCATTCCAAGTAACAGAAGAACGGGGAGGACAACATCATACAACTGCCAAAAAGAAAAGGAAAAGAAAAGAAAAGGAAAAGAAATGGGTCAAAGCTCGTACCTTCAGTAGTAAAGCATTGCAGGCCTTCTTCTGAATAGCTTCTGCTATCTTCTTCGGGTTTGTGACTAACAAATCATCACCCACGATTTGGATATCAACTGAGGATTGCAGTGATGACCAAGAACTCCAGTCGTCTTGGTCAAATGGATCTTCAATCGATACAATGGGGAAATCTCTCACAAACTCTTTGTATAAATCACCAAGTTTTTCCGCTGCCAGCACATGAGCACCGTCATTGGGTTGTTTCTTGAAGTTGAGATCATACTTCCCTTCTTTAATCAAGAACTCTGAGGCTGCAACATCCATCCCTATTTTGATCTAGACCAGGAATATTAACAAAAATGTTGAGAAACACGCAACTTGAGCATGAAGAGAATGCAAAAATCAAAAAGCACTTATTATACCTTGCCCGTGTACCCTGCCTTTTCAATTGCGTCCATGAGCAGTACCAATCCCTCCCTATTGTCCTGCACATTTGGAGCGAACCCACCTTCGTCTCCAACATTGCACGCATCCTGTCCATATTTAGCCTTGATGATGCCCTTCAGAATGTGATAAACTGTTCAAACCAAAGCAAGGAGATTATCTTCTCAAACAGATTTCATAATAGTCTATAGCAGAAGAGTTCAGACAAAGAGAAGCATCTTGCTCTTAGTCTAAGGGCATGGTTTTTCAGAGTCATGGTAGAAATTAGAAAACCGGAGTCTCTATATCAGGTAGTACGGCTCACAAAATGACGAATCACGAATTACCTAGTGTTTGATTTTACCTCTTGGCATCCCGAATAGGCCAAGATCAGAACTTAAAAATTCTCAGATGCGTAACAAGCTTTAGTTGGTTAATTGCCTAAGGCTGTCTACTAATCCAATAAGTGATGATGCTAACTAACTAAAGCTTTAGTATCAACTAACAGAACTTCCAGGAATCGAAATGACTTCACTATGATGATTGAAAAAAAATCAGAATTTTTAATTCAAAGAAACAAACTTTACAATGCCTGATGGTTCTTTCATTGAACGAAGGGTATGCAACTATGCATAATGGCGTGCCATTTGCATATGCTAATTTACGGACATATTAACTGCTTATGGAGACTATTACATTACTTAACTCATCATCCCATATGCAAAGATGTAGAATATCTTTAAAAGTTAACTACTTTGATGACTGACGGCAATAAGAAAGAATGTTGTTACTGACCTTCACTGCCCATTCTGAACGCCTCCGAAAATGAGCTTGCTCCCACTGGCAATATCATGAATTCTTGCATGGCAAGGTTGTTTCCAGCATGGCTGCCTCCATTGATGACATTGAATGCCGGTACTGGCATAACAAGTTCCTTCGTGTTTGATATCTCCTGTATGTGCTTGTATAGTGGCACCCCCTTTGCCCCAGCACCAGCTCTACACACACTAAGTGAAACCCCTAAAATAGCATTTGCCCCCAGTTTCGATTTGTTTGGAGTCCCATCGATCTCCAGCATAACAGCATCAACATCATTCTGATTCCTTTAGCAAGAAAAATACAATCAGAAGGCAAAAGGATGGAAATTGAGGTCAAATTATTTATTATAACTTCTTTTGCAGCAGTGCAATCAGAGGATCATCCACGTTCCATTCCTCGGAGATTCATCTAAAAATCACCAATAGAGCCATCTACGGATTATTCCAAAATCGTATGAATAGCCAAATTTTGGAGAGGTGATTCCCTCATTGAGATTGACAAGCTAATTAAAACAGACAGAGGTATTTCATAGACCGATGCATACATACTTTCGAATTATTCGAAACATGGAGGAAAGCTTATTTCATAAACTGTCAAATACCAGTCAGTTCAAGAAAGAAAGCTACAGCTTTTGGAACTACAAAACATCAAGCTCGTAACTAATAATCGATCGATCGAATAACCGAACTAATCCAAGGAACAAACAATCACCACACCTCGATCGTAATCTCATAAAGCAAAAAATCAGTAAATAAAGTAGCGAAAAGGAGGAAATTTGAGCAATACCTGACATCGATTCCGACGAGCTTGGGACCCAAAAATTGGTTGATATTTTGAACGGCATTGAGGACTCCTTTCCCCCCATAGACGCTCTTGTCGCCGTCTCTGAGCTCGAGTGCCTCGTAGATCCCGGTGGAGGCGCCGCTGGGGACGGCGGAGCGGTAGAGAGCGTCATCCTCCGTGATCAGATCGACCTCGACGGTGGGGTTGCCTCTGCTGTCGACGATCTGGCGCGCCTTGACATGCTTGACCTTGCTGGAGGCCTTGACGGCGGCGGGGGACGGCGCGGCGGCGGCGACGGAGCTGCGGACGGAGAAGGGGCGGGACTTGATCCGCTGCGTGGAAGGGAGGGAGAAGAGGGGCGCTTGGGAAGTGGGCTTGGTGGAGAAGATGGGCTTGGAGAGCTGGGACGGAGTCAAAGCCATTGTTGGAGAGAGAGAGAGAGGGGGAGCGGTGGGGGCGGAAGAAATATAAAGGGGGCGGCGGCGGAGGGGTTTGGATGGGTTTTATTGGAAAGTCCGTCGAGGGGGCGAAGAGTTAGAGAGAGAGAGGGGCAAGGTGGCGGCTCTTGGTGGTTGTTGGACGGTACTTACGAACCGAATTTAGGAGAGAGAGAGAGAGAGAGAGGTAGGTAGATTCGCATTCGCTCGTGTTTTAATTGTTTGAATATTTTGACTTATTTTATACTCCCTCCGTTCCGCTCCATTTGGTTTGCTCTATTATTTTATACCACACATCTATTCACTCTATAGGTCAAATAGAGCGGAACGTAGGGAGGAGGGAGTAGTCAACTTATTTGTGAAGGAATAGGTAATGAATGAAGGTTTTTTTTTTTTTATATATATATAAATGTTTGGTTATTTTAAACAATGTTGTTGATCAATTTAGTTCCTATGTTAGTAGCATTTTTGTGTTTTGCATCTCTTATTGAATGACGAATGATTGAAAATGTATTCAGTATGGGATGATCATTTGTTGGTGCAATGAAATGTGTAAAACGAAAATACATGATGTATCTAGATTGATTGTCGATAGAGAAAGGATGACGATAACATCAAACTGTAAATCAGACATAATAACTCTATAGTAAGAATTTTACTCTTGCCCTTTTCTAATTACACAAGAAACTTAAGACGTGGTTACTTTACCCGTCCAATAAATGTATATAAACTAAGCAAAAATCACAAATTTGCCGATAGCGTAGAAAACGTCTCACTTACGTGAGTGGAAATATTTCAACTGTTAGATAGCATAATACATTAGTACTCCCTCCATAGTCCTTTTTAATAAATTCGACATGTGTCTTTATTAATCTATTCCTCACATATAACAAAGAAACAAATCAAATTCGTCGGGATGTAAGAATGTTTATGGTACATGGCTATATGCATATTGTAGTTGCATGCAAATAGTGGGTATTAATAAATGATAATGAATATAAAATTGGAGAAAAAAAAATTAAATCAAAAAAGCAGTTAGCAAAAATTAATTAATTTAAAATTAAAAATCTTTAAAAAAAAAAAAAAAACCTTCCCACGTCGCCCCCTCTCTATCAGCATGCAGTTATTCCCCCAACTGCAGTTTTATTTTTTGCCCTATTTTCCTGCAATTCGTTCCCAATTTCCCTCAAAAATCCCTAAATCAAACCCTCACTTCTTCTTCTTCTTCTTCTTCTTCTTCTTCTTCTTCTTCATTTCCATTTCCCCAATTCAAAGAAAGAAAAAAAATCGAAGAAATGGTGCGCGTGAGCAATTGGGTGATCGTGGCGCTGAACGTGGTGACCCTGGCGGTGGCGCTGACCGCCGTCGGCTTCTCCCTCTGGTTCCACGTCCGGGACGGATCCCAGTGCCAGAGGGTCCTCAAGGCCCCCCTCATGGCCGTCGGCGTCGCCCTCCTCGTCGTGGCGGCGCTCGGCCTCGCCGGCGCCCTCACCGGCGCCTCCCTCCTCATGTGGCTCTACCTCTCCATGCTCCTCGCCCTCATCGTCGCCCTCGTCGTCTTCACCATCTTCACCGTCATGGTCACCAACAAGGGCCTCGGCCAGGCCATCTCCGGCCAGGGCGTCGCCGACCACCGCCTCGGGAACTACTCCAAGTGGCTGCAGAAGTACGTCCTCGGCGCCAGGAACTGGGACAAGATCAAGAGCTGCATGCAGGATTCCGAGTTCTGCAACTTCCTCAAGATCGACGACGTCTACAAGCAGATTAACCCTATCGTGGTTCGTTTTTTTGCTTTCGATTTTACAAGGGCCGGTTGACTGTTTTTTTTTTTTTTTTTTTTTTTTTTCCATTAATTATATAATATAACTTTATCATGGTTCCTATTTCATTTTGTTTTCGATTTTCTTAAACAAGAGTCAGTCGACTGTTTTTTAATGAATTACATAATTTAGCTTTACGGTGCATTGTATTTCGTTTTCAATTTCGTCTCATTCTTAAAAAAGGGTCGGTTGATTGTTTTTATTAATTATGTAATTTAATTTTATAGTGCTTCGTATTTTGTTTTCAATTTCGTTTCACATTTATAAAAAGGGTCGGTTGACTGTTTTTTTATATCAGTTACGTACTTTATGATATTTTTTGGACAGTCGGGTTGCTGCAAACCGCCCGGTTACTGCGGGTTCGAGAGGAGGAACGGGACCTACTGGGCCAAGCCGAAGAAGGGCCAACACGTGGCCGACGACCTGGATTGCAAGACGTGGAGCAACGAGCCGGAGAAGATGTGCTTCGACTGCGACTCGTGCAAGAGGGCGGTTTTGGAGAACATAAGGAGGGAGTGGAAGGTGTTGGCACTCATCAACATATGCATCGTCGTTGTCGTCGTCGCCGTCTACTCCGTCGGGTGCTGCGCCCTCCGGAACAACCGCTTCTATCAACACAACAACAGTTACAATAAGCCCAACCCTTGATCGTTATATATGTGTATGTGTAACTCTACTTTTCTTGGACTTCAATTTAATTAGATGTGTTTTTTTCCTTTTAGTAAGTTTGGATGGAATTAATGACTGATGTATTGTGTGTTTGATATTAATTTTAGATGTTTTTTCTTAGTAATTTATGGTCTTGTTATGTGAATCCAAACTCTCTCTCTCTCTCTCTAAAAAATGAGGCCCAAATTAGAAAGAGATCAAACTTTAAAAAGTGGGCCGGGCCCAACCCAGAAATTCATGAATATAAGCCCATACAATTCGGCCCGTTCATCAGTTTCGGGTCGGACTCAATATTAGGCCCAATTTCTCAATTTGGCCCACTAAGCTCGGAGCCGGCTGACAGTACAAAAGGGCCGGTCTTAAACACGTCGACGGCTGACGTAACAATGATTAATTTAAAAATCGGTATAAATATGTATGTACACTTAAAAAAAAGTCAAAATACGAAATAAATTTTTTATTGATGTAACAATATCACACCAGCTATAAGGATATTTGGTACATTCACAATATACAATGGGTAGACGAGCGTTTTTGTATATACGTACGTTTGAGATATACTTTGATCGATAGTCTCGTTGAAATTTAGTTAATATTTTGATTTATTTTTGACAATTCCGAAACAACCTCGAAAAAAGAGAATTAACGAAAACTAAAAATAGAACGAACGCCGACCGGCCACCGGCCGCCATAGCCGAACAATTTCCGAGCACACTTAGGGTTTGGGAGTAATATAAAATGACTAATTTGACTAATTTAACTGAGTGGGTAGTAAATTTACCCAAGGTTAATTATTTTATTACACCGGCATGCAATTAGTAAAGCCTCCACTCTCCACCACCAATTTTAGTAAGAACTAGGTTATAAAATAAGGTGTAAGTACGGTAATCGAGGGAAAGCCAAGTGAGAATGTACGATAAAGTCGTGAAAAACGGTCTCGTGTTTTACAATTTTTACTGTCAAAAAAGTTAGAAATGTTTTGTTGCATGCATTTGTTTTCTCTCTCTCTCTCTTCACTTCATGTGATTATGCATATGATCGATCGATTCACTTTTTAGTGATTCAATGCTTCGTTATTTTACGCATAGTAGTACATACTATACCACTTTCCCATGCATTTTTTATTCTTGTTCTTGGTATTGCCCACCCATCACATGTTAGGAAAATTTGCCCCCGCATATATGTATACTACAAATTCAGTTCACGATTTAAGCGTTTAGAATCTTTCGACACGTATTTTTATTTATGTTATGATAATATTGTGGTCCTACTTGACATTACACAGTACGTCAAGTGGGGCGACCTAAAATTTATTATAGTAGTAACAACTAGCTGCTTTTTGAGACATTGAAATGTATGTCGAAAGATTGCAAAAACGTATATGTATTGTGGACGAATAGGGATATAAAATGTGAACCCTGTTGGAATTTGGCTTTGACCAAATAAATGAATAATGATTTATATTTAATTTATTAAATTAAATGATAAATTATTAATCTACTCCGAGAGTAGATGAACGTGGTATATTGATATGCTCAAATCCGAATTCCGGTGAGTGAGATATAATATATCAAAGTTGAGAGTTGGTGGAATTATTACAAGGTGGATTAACTCTTGTAATAACTTTGTCCCACATTGATTAAAGAACATTAATTAGTTGTGTATTTAACTAACTATACTAATGGGCTAATTAATCAAGTGGGCCAAGTGGAAAGAGACGGGCTCTCGCGCGCACACACACGCGCGCGCCGCCGCCGCCGTCCGGCCGGCCGGCCGGCCGGCCGGGCTCGGGCTCGTGGCTCGGGGCCGGGGCCGTAGCTCGGGGCCGGGGCCGTGGCCGTGGACTTGGATCTTGGCAATTGGTCCTTTGGGTGGTCCTTTGGGCTGTTCCTTGGGCCTGTGAGTGGGCTTGGGCTTGGGCCTCCATGTATTATCTTTTTGGGCCAGAAAAGCAAATGTGATTGGGCCTAGATTCAGGCCCAATACGAATAAGCCCAGCCCGCAAGATCTGTCCAGATTCGTTGATCTGGTTCGTCCAGGTTCAATGAACCGAATTCAAACGTTTAAACGTTTGTAACTCTCGTCCACCAACTTAATGGACATAATGGGCTGCCAGTAACTGACGTGGGCCTTAATGGTGTCCATTAACTCCTCCCATGGGCTGATGCCTATAAATAGAGGCCTTCTTGGCCATTAGCAGACACACAACAATCGCATCTCTCTCTGCATTCTTTTCCTTCTACATTTCATAACGAGTTCAGTCCTCGTCTTCATCCAGTTCGCCGGGGCTCGGTGGTTTGCGGTGCTGCTACCTCCGAGACGAAAGTCGTTTCACCTTTTGGGAAGCTACGCCGGTTCCGTGAGCACTACCGGGGCGTACAGCTTCTTGCGGGGAGAGTTTCTGCTCGACTCGACTTTACCACCTCTGTTCGTGCTTGCTGCTGCTGAACGTGTTCCACCGTCCTAACAATCGCAAGAAGCTGTAATCACGTTCTGCCTAGCAAGATGACAACCATCGGAGTCAACTCTTCCTCTGTTGCTGCAGCGATGTTCTCCAACGGCAACAACAACAACAACGTCAACAACAACAACGGAACTGGAGGTCAACAGAACTCAACCATGGCCCCTCTTCAGACTTCCTCCATGAAGGGGCTTGCTCAGAAACCTCCTGTCTTCTCGGGCCAAGACTTCCGTCATTGGCAGCAAAAGATGATGTTTTACCTCACTACTGTTGGGTTGCTTCAGTACCTGTCTGAGGACAAACCGGAGATGCCACACGAGGAGGAAACGGACTTCTTAGTTCGGGTTCGCTCCGACAGTTGGTATCAAGGCGACTATCTTTGTAAGAACACCCTTCTGTCTTACATCGATAAGGGCCTGTATGGTGTCTACTGCCAAATCAAGACAGCTAAGGAATTGTGGGCTGCTCTCGAGGACAAGTACCTTCTCGACGAGGCGAGTACCCGCAAGTTCGTAGTGTCTCGATGGCTAAAGTATGAGATGGTGGATTCCCGCCCAGTGATGGAACAAGTGGCCGAGTTTCAAACTCTCGCTCATGCTGTCCAGTCCGAGGGAATCACCTTGCCCGATGCTCTAACTGTGGCTGTCATTATCGAGAAACTCCCCCCGAGTTGGTGTGATTTTCAAGAGCAATTGAAGCACAAGAGCAAGGAGATCACCGAGCAAATCTTGGTGAAAAAGCTTCAAGTGGAGGCACACTTGAGAGAAGTTAGGAAGACGAAAGGGAAAGCTCCTATGGAAGCTCGAGCCAACCTAACGGAAAGGACGGACAAGTCCGGAGGCTCTTCCAAACGTTCTCGTCCGGGCCCTTCTAAAAAGGGACCTACCCCTAAGTTTGGGGGGGTGTGCTACAATTGTGACAAGCCGGGTCACAAGGCTGCGGACTGCACTAAGCCGAAAAAGAAGAAGGCCAAAGCTCATGCCAACGCTGTCGACAACAACGAAGACAAGTGGGATGAGGGTGACCTTGCTACTGTCGTGTTCGAGGCTAACCATGTTGATAGCCCGAAGGCTTGGTATGTGGACACTGCTGCGACCGTGCACGTGTGCTCGGACAAGAATGCGTTTTCCACCTACAAGGAGGCTAGTGCGGACAAGAAGATCCACATGGGCAACTCAAACACCTCCAAAGTTGTTGGGATTGGGAACGTGGCTTTGAAGCTGACTTCGGGTCAACAGCTGCTCCTGCGCAATGTTCTTCATGTTCCGGACATTCGCAAAAATCTTGTATCTGGTTCTATTCTTGTTAAGAATAAGTTTAGGCTAGTGTTTGATGCTGATAGTGTTACTATTAGTAAGAAGGGAAAGCCCCTTGGTCGTGGTCACATGATTGATGGGCTTTTCAAGCTTAGCACTGCTGTGGTTGTAACCCGTGCTCCCAAGAAGGGAAATAATGAGAATGCTTCTACTTCTGCTTACTTGCTTGAGTGTTCCAATTTATGGCATTGTAGATTAGGACATGTGAATCTAAATGCTATAAAGAGACTAGTAAATATGAACTTACTAAATGTTGAGAACATAAATTCACATGATAAGTGTGAAGTTTGTGTTGAAGCAAAAATGACTAAACTACCTTTTAAGTCGGTAGAACGGAACACTTCACCTCTCGAGTTAATCCATACAGACGTATGTGATTTAAAGTTTGTACAAACGAGGGGTGGGAAAAAGTACTTTATTACTTTCATCGATGATAGTACAAAGTACAGTTATCTTTACCTATTAAGAGGAAAAGATGAAGCAATTGAAGCGTTCAAACACTTCAAAAATGAAGTTGAAAATCAACTTGGCTGTCGCATTAAGATGATTCGAAGTGATAGAGGTGGAGAATATGTAGCTCCGTTTGAAGAATTGTGCAACGAAAGTGGTATAATTCATCAAACGACAGCCCCATATTCACCACAATCTAATGGTGTTGCAGAACGCAAGAATCGAACTCTTAAGGACATGATGAATGCTTTGTTGATCAGTTCAGGATTACCCCAAAATTTGTGGGGGGAAGCTGTCTTAACGGCTAATTATATCTTGAACAAAATCCCACTCAAAGGTAAAGAGGTGACTCCATATGAACTATGGAAAGGAAGAAAACCTTCTTACAAATACCTTAAGGTGTGGGGTTGTTTGGCTAAAGTTGAAGTGCCATTTCCAAAGCGAGTTGCAATTGGACCTAAAACGGTTGATTGTATCTTTATTGGATATGCACTAAACAGTAGCGCCTATCGTTTTCTTGTGCATAAATCGGAGATACCCGATATTCATGTGGGAACAACGATAGAGTCAAGAAATGCAATATTCTTCGAAAATATTTATCCTAGCAAGGATAAAGGTCGGGTTTCATCTAACGAGAATGTTGAGTTAGAATCTACTAGTTATAGACAAGTGGATGAAAACTCAAATTCTGAGCCGGAAGTTGAGGAATCAACTAGTCGTAAACGGCCAAGGTCTAATCCTTTGGATATAGAACCAAGACGTAGTGATCGGAAAAAGACTCCAAAAAGCTTTGGTCCGGACTATGTGGTGATGATGTTAGATGACGAACCAAGAACGATCAAGGAGGCTCTGTCTAGATCAGATGGAGATCTTTGGAAAGAAGCTATCAACAGTGAAATTGATTCCATTATGGAAAACAATACTTGGGTGTTAACCGAACTTCCTCAAGGAAGTAAGTCTTTAGGCTGTAAATGGATCCTAAAGAGAAAGTATAACGCCGATGGTACTGTTGATAAGTATAAAGCTAGACTTGTGGTCCAAGGCTTTAGACAAAGAGAAGGATATGATTTCTTTGACACTTACTCACCTGTAACGAGACATACGTCTATTAGAGTGCTTCTCGCTATTGCTGCTTTGCACAATCTTGAGATTCATCAAATGGATGTGAAGACTGCGTTTTTAAATGGTGAGTTAGATGATGAAATCTATATGAAGCAACCGGAAGGGTTTGTAGTACAAGGGAAAGAACACCTAGTATGCAAACTAAAAAGGTCTTTGTATGGATTGAAACAAGCGCCTCTTCAGTGGCACTTGAAGTTTGACAAAACAATGTTGTCAAATGGTTTCAAAATTAACGAGTGTGACAAGTGTGTATACATAAAGACGACTAATAACGGTTATGTTATAGTTTGTCTATATGTAGATGACATGCTGATCATGGGGAGTAACACTCGTATAATTTTAGAAACAAAGAGAATGCTAAGTAGAAACTTTAGCATGAAGGATTTGGGTTTAGCCGACGTGATACTTGGAATGAGGATTCTAAGAAAGCCGGATGGAATTGTTCTGACTCAGTCTCATTATGCTGAGAAAGTGCTCAGAAAATTCAACGCTTTTGAGTATTCACCAGCTAAGACTCCTATGGATCCTAGTGTTCACTTGAACAAGAATCGAGGAGATTCTGTTGCTCAAGAGGAGTATGCTAAGATTATTGGCAGTTTGATGTATATCACAAATTGTACAAGGCCAGATCTAGCGTGTTCTGTGAACAAGTTGAGTAGATTTACAAGTAATCCGAGTGATGATCACTGGAAAGCTCTTGTAAGGGTTTTGAGGTATCTTAAACATACTCAAAATTTTGGAATTCACTTCACGAGGGAACCCCCTATACTTGAAGGGTATAGTGATGCGAACTGGATATCCGATGCGAAAGACTCGTTTTCAACGAGCGGCTACGTGTTCACTATTGGGGGAGGGTCTGTGTCGTGGAAATCCTCAAAACAGACGTGTATAGCACGATCGACCATGGAATCGGAATTCATAGCTTTGGACAAAGCTGGTGAAGAAGCCGAATGGCTTAGAAATTTCCTCGAGGATATTCCGAGTTGGTCGAAGCCTGTGTCGTCGGTGATGATTCACTCAGATAGCCAAGCGGCTATAGGACGAGCACAGAATAGTATGTATAATGGCAAGTCTCGACACATACGTCGACGCCATAATACTGTTAGACATTTGATCTCAAGTGGTGTTATCTCGTTGAGTTTTATTAGATCAACCGATAACCTAGCGGATCCGCTAACGAAAGCAATAAATCGAGATCAATTGCATAAGCTAGTTAAGGGAATGGGGCTAAAATCCACAATATGAAGGATTGTAGTGGTAACCCTACCATATAATTTGGAAGTATCCATAATATGGTTCAAAGGGACAACTAAGCTACAATACTTCGAGTTGAAAACACTCAAACTGTGTGTACATTCCTTAAAGAAAGCTATGAGTGTTTGTCTGCATGTGGTGAGGATAAGTCGATAAGACTTTTAATGATTCTTGGGAGAAAACCTTGGAGAGGTTTTAGCAAAGCAGAACGCTATGTATAAGAATCACCTATATAAGTAAGAAGTAAAGGCCGCTTCGATGATATACTTATGAATCAAAAGGGGTGATCCAGGGCCTGAAATGGACACAAACGTGAGAACGGATGAGATTGAGACGATATTGTGTCAACGTCGTTGTCTTGGTATACACCAAGGAGAACTAGTTCAAGGCATCATGTCCACTAGGTCGCCGGTATACTCGATGAGGTTGACTATGGAGAGGTTCAAGGCAAAAAACCACCTATCCTAATACAATAAAGTCTCTTGAGGACTGAGCTTTGCATGTGCATACATTTTTGCATCAGGCTATCTCGCTCATGGGGGGGATTGTTGGAATTTGGCTTTGACCAAATAAATGAATAATGATTTATATTTAATTTATTAAATTAAATGATAAATTATTAATCTACTCCGAGAGTAGATGAACGTGGTATATTGATATGCTCAAATCCGAATTCCGGTGAGTGAGATATAATATATCAAAGTTGAGAGTTGGTGGAATTATTACAAGGTGGATTAACTCTTGTAATAACTTTGTCCCACATTGATTAAAGAACATTAATTAGTTGTGTATTTAACTAACTATACTAATGGGCTAATTAATCAAGTGGGCCAAGTGGAAAGAGACGGGCTCTCGCGCGCACACACACGCGCGCGCCGCCGCCGCCGCCGCCGCCGCCGTCCGGCCGGCCGGCCGGCCGGCCGGGCCGGGGCCGTAGCTCGGGGCCGGGGCCGTGGCCGTGGACTTGGATCTTGGCAATTGGTCCTTTGGGTGGTCCTTTGGGCTGTTCCTTGGGCCTGTGAGTGGGCTTGGGCTTGGGCCTCCATGTATTATCTTTTTGGGCCAGAAAAGCAAATGTGATTGGGCCTAGATTCAGGCCCAATACGAATAAGCCCAGCCCGCAAGATCTGTCCAGATTCGTTGATCTGGTTCGTCCAGGTTCAATGAACCGAATTCAAACGTTTAAACGTTTGTAACTCTCGTCCACCAACTTAATGGACATAATGGGCTGCCAGTAACTGACGTGGGCCTTAATGGTGTCCATTAACTCCTCCCATGGGCTGATGCCTATAAATAGAGGCCTTCTTGGCCATTAGCAGACACACAACAATCGCATCTCTCTCTGCATTCTTTTCCTTCTACATTTCATAACGAGTTCAGTCCTCGTCTTCATCCAGTTCGCCGGGGCTCGGTGGTTTGCGGTGCTGCTACCTCCGAGACGAAAGTCGTTTCACCTTTTGGGAAGCTACGCCGGTTCCGTGAGCACTACCGGGGCGTACAGCTTCTTGCGGGGAGAGTTTCTGCTCGACTCGACTTTACCACCTCTGTTCGTGCTTGCTGCTGCTGAACGTGTTCCACCGTCCTAACAAACCCTTATTATATTGTGTTAAAACTTAGTGTATTATTAGTTTAATAAGTATGTATAAGAGTTTGTTAGTTTGACTGCTTTGTTGAATAATTATATTTCACGTTTTCTGACGCACTGACAGTTTTCTTGTGTTCTTTGGACTCAAAATTACTAATTAATTAATTATAAGTATAATAGTGTTGATTAATTTAGCCTTAATTAATTAATTGACGGCTGTGATTATTATTACTCCCTCCGTTTTTTTTATAAGTCGTTTTTAGCTCAAGCACACGAATTAATAAAACTTAATGACTATTCTTTATTGTTCATTTTTTTCCTCGTAAATCTCATTTTTCATGTAAAAATAAATGAAATTATTTTGGAAGAAAATATAAACATTAATTGTGATAAATGAAGATAATGAAAACAAGAGAAAAAGTGAAGAATAATTAGTTGGAAATTGAAAATCTTATCTTGAAATATGAAAAAGACTTATAAAAAAAATAAAGACAAAAAACTAAAACGACCTATAAAAAAAAGGAGGGAGTAATAAATTAAATCAAATGTTGTAAGGGAAAAAAAGGCGAGCAACATAATATAATGCACGTTGCACAAAATAACAGTGATGAATAAATTATACTACTCCTTCGGTCCGAGGGAATAACTTTTCACCGACACAAAAATTAAAACGAGAGTGATATTAGTGGATAATGTAGTGTGAATGAGTTTTCATATAGAGTATTAAAATTCTGTCATTCATTTAAGGACGGAGGGAGTATTTACACGAACACGACGACATGCATTCAAAGTTGAAACAGACAGAGTCACACACATTCAAAAGTATTTAAAAATCGAAGTATTTAAATATCAGTGAAAACACCCGAAAACAAGTGAGGTTAAATTGAAACTTGAGCAGCAGCTTTTTGAACAATGTCGTGGCGTTCAAGAGAGAGAGAGAGAGAGAGTCTGGTAAACGCATATGGATTTGAGATTGAGAATAGCTATAACTGAATTGCAGGCACTCGAATATATACGTATTTTAGTTGCTAGTTGCATGCATGGCGGCAGACAAGCGCAAAACACATTCTCTTTTCCCTACAAATTTACATTCACTTCCACTTTTTCTCAACTCGTTTCTAACTTTGAACATCAATTCGAGTTCTCCAATGCATTATACTAGTATAATTTATTCGAATTAATGCACTAAATAACTAGTATTAAAGAATGAATGAATGTTGTTGGAACCCAAGGCTTTGACCTCATTTTGAGAGACTTTCAACTCTTCTTATTCATGTATATATAGCACAGCCTCCTCTTCTTATTTTGCATGTGTCTTCTAATTTCTTCACACTCAACCAAATTATAATTATGAAGATTAAGCTGCGGATTGTGATCTTCATTTTCATACTTCTTGCTCTGCAGGAACGATACGTTACTGTTGCTCGTCGAGGTAAATTCATCTTCGATTAATTCCCCTTTTTCTCTGTTTAATTTCTTTCATAGTACTGAATTTTAGTCTGTTTTCTGCTTTGATTTGCAGTAAAGAGAGTGACTACTCATGCAGTTACAGCAGAGAAGGAGGTGGGAGAGAGCGGTTACTTCTTCACTTCACAAAAGGTAATTAACTTTATCTTTTAATGAATCCTTGTTCATGTAACTAAAGATAAAAAGTGAATGTGCAGGAAAGTTTGGGAGTAGGAAGAAAAATGAGGAAGAAGGTTTCTTCTCACAATTCAGTTGGGAAGAGAAAAGGTGATGATTTGATGGCTTTTGCTTCTGATTATCATCCACCAAAGCCACACCCTCCCAAGAACAACTAACTCACTCATATTCACCATCTAGAGAGAGAGAGAGAGAAACAATTTTCCCCCCTGCAATTGCTCTACCTCTCAAAGATTAATTGATTAATTAAAGCATATATAAATTTATATATATGAATCATAGCTAGTATACTGTAATATTGTTTCTTCGATTGTATGTATGAGATCATATTAAGATTATAAGATAGTTTTTCTCCACACTGTATTTTGTTTCTTTAATGTGGAATTACACAAGCTAGCTTCAATGTTTCATTTTACTTCTGCTTTTTCCCCTTTGCATTCAACATATTCAGTACTCCTATTTTGCTCTTATAACGTGCAATTATATTGGTAGGGAAAAAAAAAAGAAAAAGAAAAAAAAAATCAAATTTGGCCCTCCGTCTCAACCTACTTGAGTCGGTTAGTTGTTTGTTTGCATGCGTCTCGACCTATAAGAATCTTCTTACTGCTTTTTTGAAAATAGTCAACTGACCCTTATGAGTTGAGACGTAAGGAAAGGAGTACTTTGATAGTTAAAAAACCATTTGAATATCATTCAATTTGTTACTTAAAATGGTATGCACAATGCAAACATGTGCAATAATAAGTATAAATAACGATTTTATTAAAATAAAATTCACAATATGTCAACAGAATCTAATGTATTTAACCAACAAGTAAATTAGGGGGAAAAAATTAAAAAAAAAAAAATAGAAGAAAAAACCAATCAATATTTGAATGCCTGTAAAAGATGCAGAGTGTGAATGGTGAAATTCTGTACAAGAAGTGTAGTAGAAATTATTATTTATTCATCAATTAACAAAAAAAAAAAAACAAAAAAAAACAATTAATGGGAAGCAGCAGTTCCTTCCTTCCTTCTTCCACCACACCTCTTGAGCTTCATTCACATCAATGGCGGCGCCTTCTTCTTCTTCCATCTATGTCTACTCTCTACTTCTATCAACACTACACACTCAGGATTCTCACTCATACACTTACAACAACAATTACCCCCCACTCATACACTATTTACTGCTTCTGCTTCTTCTTCGTCGTGGGACGACGCGTGCAGACACTCCCACGGATTAGCGTAGAAGTAATCCTCCTCTTTCGGCCGTTCTGGTATCACCGTCCTCTTCCTCGCCTGTCCCATGCGATCAGCATGGGCATCTTTCACCGCGTTAGAGAATTCGTCCCAGCTTAGTGATCCTGAGTCATAACGGTCTATTAAATCGACGATTAGCCTCCTGTCTACCAGGATTGTTTTCTTGTATCCGAGATATCTGCCAAAGACGAAAAGGGAGAAAAAGTTTCATGGATCCGATCTGAGCAAGATGGAACGCTATGGATCGAACAATTTTTGAGCTAGTTTCGTCATCTGAGATGTCTGATTTCTGTGATAGATTAGTACCTGCGATGGCCTTCAACAACTTTAGCCATGTTTCCGTCATATGTGGGAACGAATATATCGCTCTCCAGTGAAACGAGATAATCTAATGCAGCCATCTGAGACGAGTGATTCTGGAAGAACATAAGGTCCGAAGGCTCCAATAGCGTCTCCTTCCTCACCTGTCGCAAGAAATTGGAACGCATAAGGCCATGAAAGACTGAAACTATTAGCTTTCTTTCCTTATATAAGACTTACGAGATTCGGATAAGAGGATATGAGTTTTGACAATCTTCGTTTCCCACCGTATATCTCCCCAGCAGCGATGTAAATCTGGATGGTAGGATCAATGTCCAACGCCTTCAATACGAGAGCAGTTTCCTCAGGTGTCAAAGGACACAGCCCCTCTGTTCTCTTCAAATCCGAGTCTATCACTTTCTCTTTCCACCAAGGGTAGGCATATCTATTAACAGTCAAACATATAATCAACGATAGGGTTTGCGGAGTTCTACGTTTCAGACAGGTGACATGAAGAGAAAGACGAGCTTGTTACCTCATGCTTGTGAGCTCTTCCACCTCCTCGGAGTTGCACCCTTGAGTGCAACCCGAGAAAGCCAGCATGTCCATCTCGTATCTGAGATGGAGCACTAAGAAAGGACCGTTTTGCCTCAGAATTGTGATCACTTTTTTTCCGAGTTCTTCTATTTGTGGTGTGAATCGTAAAGCACTAAAGTTTACTCGACAACGCAACCTTTGAATTTCCAAAGGCTGGCCATTGTTTGCCAGTCGAGCGTCAGTTCTATTCAAATGAACAACTTTGTATTTCTGAATGAGCGGAAGAACCTGCACGCGAGAAACAGGGAATAAATATCACTCAACATGCAACCAAATTTGCAGATATCATGAAAAATGTAAGGAAACGAATAAATCAATCGAATGACCTGATTGTGATAGTATGAGATATCAGACCAACTAATCGGGGGCATTGTATGTATTATCCCGAGCTCGACTCTGCTCTTGACCCTTGGAGGTAGGTCCTTTAGTATCCGAACTTCATCTCTCAACGAAGTAATAAAATGATCGACATCGAATATGTCTTGGAATTCACTACAACCATGAAATACGATGTTTAAGGTGTGAAGAATCAGATAAAAGTTCATGACATGAAGCATCGTATAACGCTCAGAATTTCGATATTTGTCAGTATTGGTAACGAGGATAGACCTTGGGTCGTTCCAAAATGAAGTCTTGTCGAGTTCAGGAACTATCAATGTAACATTCAAAGATCTTGCAATAGCAACCATATCACATATCTGCATCCAGACAAAAGAGGCAAATCAATCGACTGATTTTTGCAGACAAACTAAATACGTTAACACAGCCCAAGTTTCGTTAATAGAATAAAGGAACTTACTGCTGCCCTCATTTGATTAAGCCCTCCATTACATGAAACCATTAAGTAACCATTGTTTTTATACACCCCTGAAACAAAAACATACGATTTCAAAGTTTAGCACAACCATCCACGGATAGATAAACTGTCAGAAAACGAAATCTACAACTGCAAGTTCGAATACAGCACATAAATGCCTAATCAACGGCCCAGATTATCAAACGAGCACATAACCGCCAAGGAAAGCGATCATACTGTAAATAAACTCCAACATCGAGAACAACAGAGAGCCAACACATAACATAAAAACACCACACAGCAACTACAATAATCAAACACAAATCACAGTTCCAACGGTAACAAAACAAACGTCGTATCCACATTAACTGCAAACAGTCAATTTCCCTAATCTCTAATCCAAAAACCACAACTCAGAATCAGTGCCAAACCAAGAGTGAAGATTCTCAAACAAGCACATAACCACCAAACAAAGCTAATCACAGGATAAACTACAAGCACCAAGCACACACCGAGTTTCGACAATACCCTACAAACATCTTAACAACATCTAACAACATCAAGCATAGTTATCATGTCCTACTAATCCAAGAACCACACACAGCTCAATCTGCACGAAAAGTCGAAAACGGAGTAAAAACGCTCACTCTTCGGAGGAAGAACTCTAACAGGAACTTGAGGCGAGGACTGAGCACCCAACGCCAAGGAAGAAGGGTCGGACTCATGCAAGAAACAGGAGGGCCAGCCCTTCAAGACTCGAGGCCCCCACGTTTCACTCAATGCCGTTAACTGAACTACACAAGTCCACAGCAAAACAGTGGTGGTTGCCCTAATCATCCATAGCTTCATCCTCGAGCGAGGAGGCACCAACCTATTCCTCAGCTTATCCAGCCTCTCCCCTCCAAACGCCGCCGTTTTGTGCCCCATCATTCCCCACCCCCTCCTCCTCTACGTATTACCACTACTCTCCTCACAACCCTATATTCTACACATCTCAACCACCCCATAAAACCCCCCTCCTCCACCAGCGCCGCCGCTCGACTTGTAATCGGAAATCGAATTTCTTTTCTTTTTTTTCGAAATAAGGCGGAAATTTATGCAATCGAGGTTTGGTGTGGATCAAGAATCTAGTGAAACGGATTTTCTAGAACGGACCCCAGATTTCTTCCCTAAATTACAAATTGAAGGAAAAGATTTCCTTGCACATTGCGATTCAATCGCATTGCAAAAAGCAGAAAAGATTCGATTTTCAGCGAACCCAGATCAAGAGAGCTAGAGCAAGTGCGTGAGATCCGTCGTGATTATAGGGCTCGACGGCGGCGGAGAAAAACCAGCTCAAGGTAAGAAGAATCTAGAGAGAGAGAGAGAGAGCAGAGCGTAGGTGAGAAATTGATCGGAGGGGAGGGATCATCCATTAACTCGCAATTCTCGCAATGCCCATGAAAAATTTTCACACATACTATAATAATTCAAGAAAATATATACGAATTTGTACGGAGAATGATGCCAACAACAAGGTCCCATTCCATTTCTATCGCCTTGTTTTTTACCTTGCAGTGATTTTTTATTTTTATTTTTTTTACTAAAAAATTAGAAACTATCGACTCGAACTCGTACCTTTCGTCATGAGACCGTTTGGCCAATATATGCACATATTTTGCAGTGTATTTTCGATCTTAATCTGTAATCAATTACTATATAGCATTTGACGCAATTTTGAACCTAATAATTCTACTCTTACGGCTGAGGGAATGTATGTCGGGTGTAAATCAAGTTGAATTAATCAAATTTCATTATATAGTTTTGATTCGAGAAATTTTGCAGGAATTTATCTTGATGTTATACTACATTCTTGGAAATTTGGAAATAATTAAGAAATTATTAGCTGGTGTTATGTGCCTTTATTATTTATTTGACTTTGATCCCCATTTTGCTTAGTGATTGAGCTTCTAATTTTTCTTGATTTCGATCGATCGTATGTTGAAGTCCCAACTACTTACTTTTCTTGATTTGATCTTTATATATCACTTTCGTCGCTGATTTGTCGAAATTATATTATTATATACTAAAAGGGATTATTAAAACATAATTAAAAAATGCCAACATTATGATTACGATTAATATTATTATAATTATGCTTTTGATCATGGACCAAGATCCTCCTAATTTTACACCAGTAATAAATTTTAGTAACTTGTTAGTTACTATGTACAATAATGTTATTTGGCCATAATGTGGCCGGCAACACAACGATATTTTTCATATATACGTAATTTTAAAAATTGTAAATGATAACTATAATTTATTAGTTTAATATTTTAATTTAAAAATATTTTTTCCCCAAAAATTACATATATTTTTTTTTTCTAGATAAAAAGGTAATAAATCCTTTAAAATAGTAAAAATTATCAAATAATTAAAGGATTAATTTAAAAAAAATACGTAAAAAATATGGAGTATCGTTTTTTGAGTTTTTTTATAATCTATAAAAGTTTGGTATAAATATATAAATTATTTGATACTAAAAAAATAAAAAAAATAAAAAAAAAAAGTTAAATTATGGCCGGCCACATTATGACCAGCTACATGTACAATTCGTATACTAATCAAGTTAAAATAGACGTCGTCTTGCACGGAATGGAACGAGAAGAAATGTGTGGGGCGGGATGATAATAAGTAGAAATGAATTTGAGGGGGGGCGAGACATTAGGCGAAATGGCCAATCGAGTTGTGATGGGCCCCACTCTTCCCATCCAGCCCGTTCAACGGTACCACATTTGTCCCAACCGGCCGACACTCTCCATCCTCTCTCTCTCTCTCTCTCTCTCTCTAGTATTGAAATTTTGGAACTACTGTCCCAATTGAGCAATGAAGATGATGTTACAAACGAAAATCATATTATTTGTCAGTTATCATTACTCCTAAAATCATGCCTTGATTTCTAACTGTTGTGATAATTTAATGTTTCATGTTGTGACCATAGATATAAGACAAGTTTCTCTTTTCCAAAGTGTAATAGTAGTAATTTACTCCCTCCGTCTCATTCTAGTTGACGCGTTTCATTATTACATACCTCATACATATTCAACGAACGCGTCAACTAGAATCGAACAGAGGGAGTATTAGACAAGGCTAGTTAACAAGATATATTTACAAGAAATAAAATATTAAGGTAGTACTATTAGATTACAATATTACGGTTTTGAGATCGCATAAAATAGGATCAAGAATATGCTATCTTTTGACAAGTTATCATAATGGAAATCAAGGTTTTAATCGACAGAGTTGAGTCGTTTCATAATAATATGCCTCAGAGATTTCTAAGAAACGACTCAACTTCATTGGAACGAAGGGATTTCATATAGGAACACAAAAACAAAGAGAGGTGGGAATGCCAATAATTGGTAGTGTACTATGAAATGAGGGGGAGCACAGAAAATACTAAAACCAAAATGCTTCTATATCCAACTTAACCCCCACCATTCAAACACCCTTTAGCTAAAATTGAATTGAAGTATTGAACAAAAAGAAATTCCAGTAAAGTCGAGATGGCAGAATTTACGCTTGCTAATTGGATTGTTCGGTAGCTAACTTGCATCATTGCATCGCTCTGCTCCTTTCTGAATCTTAGAACTACAATCATCGTCACCTGCAATGAGTCCAATCGTTTCACATGTAATCATTCGGAACAATTAGTCACAGAATCGTAAAGGTGATTTACAGAATTTACAGCAGTAGCATATCCTTTCCAACATGAATGCTCGTTGGCAAAGAAAAAACAACATTTTGGCGATGAGTAGGGAAACAAGAGTAATATGATATGACACAATGGTAGGAGAGAATGCTACACTTACCAAGCTACATCTTGTCAAAAATCATCATCGAATCCATTGTCTCCATCATCTGAAAAAGCATCCAAAATTTAGCAAGCTACGATCGAGCACAACATTTTCATGAAAGCATGAGGTCAGGTCAATTTAGAACTGTAGGGACTTCTAAGGACTGATAAGACCTAGCCGAGTTCAGTGTCAGGTGTACATAAAAACTACACAAAATTACAGCGACTGTCTAAAGAAGAAATAAAGAAGACAAACGTAGATAAACCAATTTCTTTAGCAATTAGAGTGATTCATTCGTGTACCTGGACCGTCATCGCCATCCTCATTGTCTCCAAGGAGAAAGGCGTCCAAGTCTTGCTCTGAAGCTTTCGGGTTTGTATCCTTGCTTTTGGGTTTTGTACTCTCATCTGTTGCTTTAGACGATGTTTCACCTGATGAAACTTGCTGCAATTCAGTTTCTTTCACCTTTTCAGCAGCTTTAGTCTTCAGATCTTCCATGTAGCGCCTTTCCATTTCTTCTTTCACCTTTTCAGCAGCTTTAATCTTTAGATCATCCATGTAGCGTTGTTCATATCTGCCATAGACTGGTAGTTCAGAAATACTCATGCCTAAAACCACTAAAAAATCGACACACAGGCAAGGATGTGAGAAGGGAGACAGAGAATGCAACTCTATTAGTGTGCATGTTGGGCGAGAGAGATTAATTTTGTGTATGCATTTGGCTACAACATGGAATTGCACATTTGAATTTTATCAGTTTGGCTCAACATGGATAAACTCTTACGGGCTTATACAATCCATTAATGTTTATATAAGATATTTTCCTGTCAATAACACAGCTTATTCCGTATCATATCTTGCTTGCATGCACAGCGTGTTACTGATATTTATGGCAGGTTCCTACAATGGGCCTCAGCAAGCTCAGGATTGAAATGCAATTGACTGACCCTTTATCTGCATTAAAAACTTACCTTAATTTACAGAAGTTCTTTTGGCTTGCCTAAACAATAGTGTCACATCCCCAAAAAGTATCTCACTTTTCAATCATATATCGACTCCTTCTACCTCTTAAGGGTTGGTGATCTACTTCTTGTTTACTTAAACCTCTAAACAAATTATATTTCCAGTAAAACAGGAGCATCCTCCATAGTCATTTAGGAGGTTAAACTTTCACATATTAAAGAAAGTATTTTAAGGGGAAAATCTAAAACAGAGTTCTCATCTAATATCAGATGTGTAAGAAAGGTTTATATGGTGTTTATATAACTATGAGCAATACTGCAAGAGTGCAGAAATAATATATGGTATCAGAAAAAGGAGGGAGGTAAAAATTTCTTGTTAGCTATTTCTCATAAGTGTTTTTATGGAATCAAAAGGGTTCAGCGTAGTAAGGAACTCAGAAGATAACTCGTTTCTCAAAATTCTAGCAGAAAATTGACTAACCTATTCAATAAAACTGGTTTAAAGATCCCAACAGAGGCCAGGACAATGATCTTGTGTAAAAAAGCATAGTCAAATTTTCAAATAAACAACAAAGTGACCCTCTCTGTAAAGATAGTACTTACGGAGCAACATGACTGTTAACTAGAATGAAGTAGATCCTCCAGAATTTCCTTTCTTTCATCACTCGTGGACAGAGCTGATACCTTAGCTTTGAAACTTCCTGAAAATGATAATTGAAGGTGTTAAGTTATCATTTCTTTATTTGAGGACTTTTTAAGATATTAAAAACTCTTGAAATGAAATTTGAAGCCACTAATATAGGATCGCACACTCTTATCTTCTCTTGGGTAGTCTTTATATATGGAAAAAAAAAATTCAATCAGATTATACATCCTTAAAATTGGTTTAAAAAATTGATGGAATGACAGCGTCTGTTCCGGTATGCATGAAGATATGATCATCATTTTCCACAAGTAAACATACAAACTAGCCTATGGATGTTTTTGATCCATAATGTAGTGTCAATATCATAAGCGCGACTTTTAGCTTATTCCAAAACAGTGGAACTATCACGGCATAGAGAAAAAGGTTAAAAAAATAAACCACTTTAGGGTGATCCAATAAATAGATCATAATGTTGTGCCATTGATGAAAGAGGCAAATATGGCGGGGATGTGGAATGAGTGATCTTTTACGAAGCAGGAAGAGCTACTCTGATTACTTAGTCTCGATTACTATGGTATCAGTCTGCTGAATTTTGATATACTACCATAAGGAATACGGACATTGTGAAAGAATGCCATGAAATCATCGATATTGCCACTTCTTAAGACAACATTACATGCTAACCTTCACAGTTAATAGAACAAGCTTCGCATGCTTTTCTTGCCACTCTGTGAGATCCTGTCGGACATTTGAAACCGTAGGAATATTTGACACCTCCGAGTCATCTGCACATCAGAAAGGCTGGCTGACATTATATTTTCATCAAAGCATAAAACACATGATACAAGACCTGAAAATAGTTTTATGTTCAGGCATCAACCAGCTCAAAAGAAACTGTGACCTGGTAACCAACAACATTGCATTACGAAAATACTCACATATAACACCTGCTCATTATTGTGAAGGAATCTGAGAAATAACTTTGTACAACAGATGAAACAGCATATTCAAGCAAAGGCAAAGTCAAGATTGCATAAACTTGCATCACTTATTCCTAATCCTAGTGCTAGAGAATATGACCCCTTTCCTTTTTTCTTTCTTCTGTCTTCTCCTCAAAATTTTCAGGAAGTAACAATTACCCTTAAGGCAGTCCCACAGTGGTGGCCTTCGCTGCATTATGATGTTGGCATGCATAGATGGCCTATGAAGCCAAAAACCTAATGCTGACTCTTCTTTTTAGATTGTTCACTATCCTAATTTCTAGGTCCAGAAATGAGAGGAGAATCACCAGATTTCTCAAAGGACGTTCACAATTTAGTGAGTTAATGTAACCCGGATGGAGAAACCGAGACAATGACCACTGACCAATACTAAAATTCTCACACCAACGACTTCACTTCACAAATCCAAACAGAATTCATCAAAAACAGTAGACAGATCGAGCAGCAGTTGAACAAAATAAACGCCAACTATGGAATAATCCAAAATCATTCAAGTAGTAGTACATTAGAGTATCAAAACCTTCAAGCGGGAAATCCTGGAAAGTATTCAAGGTGATCTCCTTCACAAACTCCCTCAGCTCATCGGTGACCCCATACTTTTCGAGATCGGCGGGATCAATGTCGGTCTTGGGGGCGGCGGTCGGAATCTGAGCGGTGATCTGATCGGCGCGCTTGAGAGCCTCAGCGGCTAGCTCCTTGGAGCGCTTGGAGGCCTCGGAGACAACGTCGGCGAGGTTGGCGGCGGCGATGGTCTGCCGGAGCTCCTGCGATTTCTTGGCCGCCTCCTCGGCGAAGGAGCGAGCTCTGTTCCAGATATCCATGGACGATCGGAAATTGCGGAAAACGAGCGTGGCTCTCTCTCTCTCCTCTCCCTCTTTACAATTTTATTTACTCCGTATTTACGAATTTAGATTGGATTTTTTTGCTACGTAAGCGACTACTGTACTTACTATAGACCCTATTATTATTATTATTATTATTATTATTATTATTTTATTTTTAATTCATTTCACTCAAATGAATAATTTAGAATATTACGAATAGGGATTAGTGTCACAGACGACGAACCGCCTAATTTCCTAAGTATTTCGGGTTTGATAAATACTTATTAGTGTACTATAATCCATATTGTAGTCCAAATTAGGAGGTCATGTACATGGAATAGTGTAGAAAGTATGTAGAGGAGATGATGGAGTGTGTAGACACATTCTAAGGAGGTGCTTGGTATGAGGTAATGGGGGTGGGAATGGAATAGCCATTCCTACCTCTATTCCATTACTCCGCTTGGTTCGACTTTTGTGTCGGGAATACACATTCCCGAGGAAATGACTATTCCCACCTCCATGGGAATAGGCATTACTTGAATTTTCATAGTTATAGCTATTCACATCTCTTATATTTACCAAATATTATTTAATTTATTTATAAATAATTAAATTTACCTTAATATTTTTTTTTTAATATATGAGTATATTTTGTCATTACTTTATCTCTCTAAAATTTTTGTATCATCATTTTCTCTCTCTAAAATTTTTGTATCTCACTACTTTCTATTTCTAAAAAATTTATCACACCGTCATTTTCTCACTCTAAAAATTTTCTTAAACTTTCTCTCTCTAAATTTTTTTCATAAATTTTCTTCACTAAAATATTTTTTCTCCGCCACTTAGTTTCTCTCTCTAAATTTTCTCTCTCTCAAAAATTTTTAACTTTCGTCACTACTCTCTCTCTAAAAATTCACTTTCATCACATTCTCTCTCTAAAAAATTTTTCTCTCTCTAAAAAATTTCACTTTCGTCACATTCTCTCTCTAAAATTTTCTCTCACTAAAAATTTTCACTTTCGTCACTTTCTCTCTCTAAAATTTTCACTTTCGTCACTTTCTCTCTTTAAAAATTTTCACTTTCGTCACTTAATCACTCTAAAATTTTATTTCTCTCTCTAAAAATTTCACCTTTCGTCACTTTCTCTCTCTAAATTTTTTTTCTCTCTCTAAAATTTTTCTCTTTCGTCACTTTCTCTCTCTAAAATTTTTCACTTTCGTCACTTTCTCTCTCTAAAATTTTCTTTCTCTCTCTAAAAATTTCACTTTCGTCACTTTCTCTCTCTAAAAAATTTCACTTTCGTCACTTTTTCTTTCTAAAATTTTATTTCTCTCTCTAAAAATTTCACTTTCGTCACTTTCTCTCTCTAAAATTTTCTTTCTCTCTCGAAAAATTTCACTTTCGTCACTTTCTCTCTCTAAAATTTTTTCTATCATCGTTTTCTCTCTCTAAAAATTATCTTTTATTACTTTCTTTTTCTAGTTTTTTTCTATCTAATCGTTATTAAATACTAGTATAGTTAGGGGTGGACCGGTACGGGATATTGATATTTTTCGCCGATATTGATATTGATATTGATATTGATCGGTATCGCATTTTCGATACCGATACCGATACCGCAAGTACCGGTATACCGCATACCGGTATACCGCAATTTCGGTATCGACGAAGAGCGATACCGATGCCGTGCCGACGCCGCGGTAATACCGCGGTATCGATAATACCGCGGTATTGATAAAAAATTCCGAATTTTTATAATCCAAGAAAAATAGATAAATACGAAGCCGCTTGCCCAAAGTCCAAACACAAAATAACAAAACAAAATGGAACAATTAGCTAGAGAAACTCAATACATATCTAAGAAAATATTTGAATAATTAGCTAGAGAAAGTCTTGATCTTGAATAATGAAGTCACACACTCACACTCTCGAAATCTTGATATCATCCAAGCTAAAGAACCAAGAGAGAAGCAGTTAGGGAGTATGGAGGGAGGACGGCGACGGTGGGAGAATTGACTCGACGGCGGGAACCAATTAGGGATTTTCCATATTAGAGTTAGGGAGTTTCTTTTTCTGATGGAAGAGGAAGACTCACGAATTTTTAATTTCAATTCCTTTTTTTTCAATTAATACTTTTTATTTATTTTTTCATAAAACAACAAAATAAAAAATCATATAATACTTATTTCAATGCATTGTGTTATAATTTAAAATTTTAATTAATACTATATTAGAAAGTAGAAACATATATTATTAAAATTGTATTTAAAATACATTGTGTTATACTTATTTTTTTAATTAATACTAATTTTAAAAATCGTATTTAGAAACAATTATCATGTTCGTTTATATATATTTTGTTAGAAATGAAGAGTTTATTCTTATGAAATTTACCAAATTATACTAAATTATTTATAATTTTAATTTTACAAACAATAGCATTAACCATTAAGCGTGAGTCGTGACCGTAAATCATTTCGAATTTCATAAAGTCATAGTCATAGTTCATTAATTCTCAATGTGTCAAGATTCAAGAATCGAGATTAGCGTAGTTATGGCCAATATTTGAGAACACTTATTTAGAAACAATTATCATGTTTGTTCATGTATACTTTGTTAGAACTTAGAAATAGAGAATATATTCTTAAGATATTTACCAAATTATACTAAATCATTTATAATTTTTAAATTTATAAACATTGGCATTAAGCGTGAACGTAAATCATTTCGAATTTCATAGAGTCATAGTTCATTCATTTCGAATTTCATAGAGTCATAGTTCATTAATTCTCAATGTGTCGAGAATCGAGATTAACGTAGTTACGCCAAATCTTTGAGAACACTTATTTAGATACAATTATGTATCATGTGTTGTTCATATATGCTTTGTTAGAAATAAAGAGTTTATTATTAAAATATTTACCAAATTATACTAAATAATTTATAATTTGTATTTTACAAATATTAGCATTAAGCGTGACCGTAAATTATTTTGAATTTTATAGAGTCATACATAGTTCATTAATTCTCAATATGTCGAGAATCGAGATTAACGTAGTTATGCCAAATCTTTGAGAACACTTAATTAGAAACAATTATCATGTTTATTCATATATAAATGTTTTGCTATAAATTAATAAAAGTGTTTATTCTTAAGATATTTACCAAATTATTTATAATTTTTAATCTTACAGACATTAGCATTAAGCGTAATCGAGAATCATTAGTTTTACAAATTTGTTAAGGTTGTATCTAAAATTCAATATTTCATTAGTTTTACAAATTTTAATTTTATAATCAATAGTTCATTAGTTTTCAATGTATCGAATTTGACTTATAAAATTATATATACAATTATACAAATTATAAAGGTTGTATCTAAAATTCAAATTTATTCAAATATAAGAAATATTACAAATAAAAATATATAAAATATCGGCAAAATGTCAATATCTACGGTATTATTGCGGTATCGGTATTATATCGGTACCGGTATTATGCGGTATTATTGCGGTATTTGCGGTATTGTGCGGTATCGGTATTTTCCGGTAATATCGCGGTATTTCACTTTTGGATACCGGTGCCGTATTGAACTTGTGCGGGACGGCATAAATACCGTACCGTAAATGCGGTATTCCGTAAAATTCGGTATTTTCGGTATTTTTTCGGCGCGACATTGTCGGTATTTCGGTATTTCGGTATTTTTGTCCAGCCCTAAGTATAGTTGTATGATTTAAATACAAAATTGTAATTTATTTTATTACATAAATGTTAAAGAAAAAAATTGATTGCATTACTTTGGTTATTACTTGTGCAAATCAAGCAAGGGAATGAAAATTTCATTCCATTCCTTTCCCATGCCTATTCCCACCTCCATTGCTTTCCCACCCCTATTGCATTAACTCATACCAAGCACCTCCTAAGAGATATAGAGAATCCTAGAATAGGGAAGGTTAATCTCCACCGTTGGATTAAATAAATCTTCACCATCCATCATGGATGATGAGTTGTATGTAAAGGTGCGATTCCAAATCTGTAAATCATCAACCAAATCAATCAAGTTCTCGAGTATTTTTCGGTGTTCTCCCCCAACTTTTTTTCTTATCCAAAATTCCTCACTTCAAATTACTTGTTCTTTTAAGCCGTAACATTAGTATAGGATTATGTGTGCTATAGAATGGAAGGGGCTAAATCTTCGGAAAAAGAAAAACCCTGGACATTGACACTGGACATTGTCTGGAGTGGTTGACGGCGGCGACGACGAGTTATCCGACTGAAAAGCAATTGATAAGCCTCTAAGTCAGAAGTTGGCAACCGCAAACGGCGAGGATGAGGTGGCCAGCGGGAATGTAGTCTCAGTCGTCATCGCTACATTCTGAGGGAGCGGCGAGTCGCCGTCTCTATTTCCGAGTTTCCCAGTAGGTGGAAACAAAAAACGCAGTGATGAAAAAGGAGAGTCGTCATCTAATAGTACGTATCAGATGTCTAAGCAAACTTCAAATACGTTTATTTAACTATAAGCATTACTTCAAGAGCACAGAAAATCAAACAATCACACGCAACAACGCCAACCAATTTAAGAACAAATCGATATCAAACAATCACAATCAACAACACCAGCCAATTTAAGAACCAATCGATCGACTAATATTTACGCCAACCAATTTAAGAACAAATCGATATCAAACAATCACAATCAACAACACCAGCCAATTTAAGAACAAATCGATCGACTAATATTTGTAGGTAGCAGCAGCCAGCAGAAATTAAAAAAAATTAAGACACTCGGAAACGGCATTACCTGAGCAACGCGGCAGGAGAGAAGCTGCTCCCTCAGCGGCAGGGCGGGTGAGGCTAAGAGGATTCGCTATGGAAGTTGCAGAGTGTGTAAATTAATCAGTACCATTAAATTAATTAAAATCACACAAATTATTAGTATTATTATTGACATTCATACAGAATTTACTTATTATCTGAATCTGTGTTAGAATGCAACACTAAATTGTTTTTTTTTTTTTTTTTTTTTTTCCTTTTCTAATTAGCATGCTATTAATTTATTCTCAAATGGCTGGTCATAACCATTTTGCAGTATATATTTTTAACAAAAATGATGATGAAACGGATACAGGTTTCAAATTTTTGCAGATTCTGTCACTGCTGAAGTTAATAAAGGTAAAAGTAGTGCCGGAAGATTATTCAGCAGCTTCCAAACAAGCAATGGCAGTCTTCCAACATGCTCAGGTGTATGATACACAAAACGTCGACTTGTCGTTCTTGGCAATTACGGTGCAGCTTCATTCAAAGAAACGCAAACTTCTCAATCATCTTACACCTGAGCATTTGCAGGGTAAAAATGGGAACCTCGATTTCTTGGGGCCGTATCCTTTACTTGTTTCCTAACTTTGTGTAAAACCTGTTGTGATGTTTCTGATTTTCTGGGGGAAATCCATAGCAGTAGCAATTTCGACTCGAGACGACGATAAAGCACGACTGGATCAGACACTAGCTACCGAGGAACAAGCTTATGAAGTAATCGAGGTTGAGAAGTCGGAATACTTGTCATCTACTCATAAATTCAGAAGAAAGCATAGATTATAAAGGACTCATCTTAACCATATTTTTATAAGAAATAAAATCTTATCTGTCCAAATCTAATTAGATTAAGGATCCTAATTAACATTGGATCATAATTAACTCCCTATATATATATATACCCTCACTACCTCTTAAACGTCGATTCTCACGCGCCGCCGTTTCCTGTATTACTCCGGAGTAAATAATGGTGACAGTGAAACGCAATCCCGACTCAGAGGTACGCTTGTATTTTTTTTTAATTTTTTTTTTTTGCCTTTTTCTGTTTCTCGTTCTTCCGGTAATTTTGCTTGTTGCTATAGAGAAGGGAAGAATCCGAAATCAAAAAGGGAATCGACAGAACGGCTTAATTATTTGCAGGATTTTTTATTTCACTTTTTTTAGTATCGATGAATGTATCTTTGTTGGGTTCATCTAGCTCTCGCGCATTCAAAATCAATAGATCGTTACCAGTTTTGGTGGCTTATTAGGTGTTTGTGAAATTGAGTTGGGATAAATTTCTCAAGTACTGCTTAATTTGTGAAGAATAACGTATTGTTAAAAAAAAGGTTTGGTTGAAGATAGCCTTAGTATTCGCTGTATGTCGGAATTGGGACTTGTATGTGGCATTGTTGAAAGAAAAGTTCCATACTCTCAAGTGTTGGTTGATCTCATGTTTTTAGGTACTGGTTGATCGGATTAGCTTGCTTCCGAATGATGTATTGGGATGTATCCTGTCCCAGTTGACGCTCAAGGAAGCTACTGCAACGAGCATACTTTCTCGTCGTTGGAGGCACTTGTGGACCTTAAGGCCTAAGCTTGATCTCGACTGTAGAGTGTTATTGCACAAGAGGAAAAGATCCAAACGACAGAATCCTGAGGAACTCGTAGTGCAGAAGGTGAAAAGATCCAAATTGGAAGAGGAAAGATGTGATTATGCTAGATTGGTTCGTAGTGTGTTATTATCCCCCGATCAGGTGAAAGGGTCCAAATTGGAAGAGGAAAGATGTGACTATGTTAAGTGGGTTGATAGTGTGTTATTATCCCCCGATCGGGTGAAAAGGTCCGAATTGGAAGAGGAAAGATGTGATTATGCTAGATGGGTTGGTAGTGTATTATTATCCCCTGATCAGGTGAAAAGATTGAAAGATGAAGAGGAAAGATGTGACTATGTTAAGTGGGTTGATAGTGTTGTATCCTTGCATCAGAGCTCCCGTCTGAGCGCCAATCTTGAGGAATTCAGGGTCACTTCGGATCTAAATATGAATCATAGACGGCACATTGATAGATGGCTTAGCTATGCTCTCAGTAGGGGGGTTCAAAGGCTGGAGTTGAACTTTAATGTTAGGATTATTGGAATCTTCCCGGATTTTGATCGACGTTACACTTTTCCAAGTAAAACGTGGAATTTCCCGGATAATTTCAAGCTGCTTAGGAGTCTGTTTATGCATCTAGTGAACGTGAGCGGTGAATCTTTGGAGTACATTCTAGCAAACTGTCCTCACCTCGAACGGTTATGTGTGATTGAATGCAGAGTGTGTTCGTCTCTGAAGATTATCCGACCTTTCCCATCGTTTAACTACCTCGAAATAAGCTTGTGCCGCGAGCTTAAATCAGTCGTGGTCCGCGACTCCAATCTTGTCACTATCAACTACAATGGCGAACGGATAAGGTTCCAGCTCGTCAACGTTCCTCTCCTTACTCAACTATGGATCAGCGGAATGTTAACTGAGCGCTTGGATGATGCTGCTAAGATGTTTTCGTCCGTGCTTCCACAGCTAGAGACGTTCAAAATAAGCTTCGAGTACAGGACACTTTATCGGAAGGTACTCTCTTTTATCCACTTTTTCCATCAGAACGATTTCCATTGATATTCGTTAGGGATGCTTTATAGTTATCATAGTTAGGCTTTAATAATATCAAATGAAGTTTGATTATATATTTTATAAATGGTCTAAAAATATCATCGAGAATTAAAGTTTTCGATAAATTATATCACTCCGCACACTGCAGGGAACTCGAAGGTTTGGTTCAGCGGTTGAGATGAGCAATCTTAAGCAATTGGTAGTGAGTCTTTGGACAGATTACAATCAGAGCGACACTCTTCTACCCGTAATTCATTTAATAAATGCATTGCCTCGCTTGCAAAGATTTGTTCTAGAGGTAAATTACTCCGTATTCTTCAATCATTCGTTGAGTCAATCATTTTAAGCCTCCATTGTTACTCATTACTTGTAACTTTTTTTTTTTTTTTTTTTTATCGTAGGCTCCACACGAAAATAGTGAATGCCAGGATCGGGCTGATGGCAGCCTTCGTCGTTATAAGGGGGTTAGTAAGATGATGCCAAGGGCCTATTCTCATCACCTCAAGGAAATCGAGTTTGTTATCACGGTGAGTTTAATCTTTTGGAGTTGATGAAGCACTTCGTGGAGAAAGATATTGCGTTAGATAACATAATTGTCGATCCGCGGTGTTACACTTATCGTGTGTATCGTCCGTGGGTTCGCGTTCCTCTGGGCAAAATTAAGGAGAAAATAGCAGCAAGGGCGTCTGCAAAGAAGCAACTTAAGAGATTTGTCCCTTCAAGAATAAATGTGAAGATCCTTTGAGAATTGAGATTGTGGTTTGGGTACATATATCTAGTTTTCTTCTTAAATTTATGTACAAAGGTTTATCAAATTAAAATTAAATTAATTCAGTACGATTATTTTTTTCGCTTCTGTTTCATTCTGTAAAAAGTAGCCAAGTACTCCCTCCGTTTCTTCTGAAACGGCCTGTTTCGGCACGCATATTAATAAAATTAAGGTTTATCGTATAATAGTGTATAGAGAAGAGAATTTAGTGTATAAAGTTGATATATTAAGGGGTTAATGAGGATATTAATAAAATTGAGGTTTATTGTATAATAGTGTATAGAGAAGAAAATTTAGTGTATAAAGTTGATATATTAAGGGGTTAATGAGGGTGCACATGGGATTGTCGGACAAAAATAGGAAATAGAACGCAAAACGTCTCTATTAAAAAAACAAGTCGTGTTCAGAAGAAACGGAGGGAGTATTTGGTCCTTGTAAAAAAGTGTTATCATCTTAACCATATTTTTGTAAAACGTGTATATGATATTCCCGCCGTCTCAAATCTTATGTGTCCAAATCTAATTAGATTTAGATCCTAATTCCCTCCGTCCCGTCCGATTTGGCCTAGTTCTTTTTGGCACGATTTTTAAGGAAGAGTAAATTACATTAATTAATAACTTTGAATTTGTGTTCCCAATAAAGGAAAATTAAAACTAGTCAATCAAATTCATTCTTAACAATTTAAAAGTATTAAACTAAAAAAGTGAAAGTGTAATGTTGGTCCCAAAAAGGAAATAGGCCAAGTCGGCCGGGACACCCCGATTTAGAAAACGGGCCAAATCGGGCGGGACGGAGGGAGTAACATAGATCTAATATATTATTTCTTTTTTTTTAAGCTTTAAACCAGCGCACACATTTTCTTTTTTTAAGCTTTATAACAACGCACACATTAAACGTCGACTCCCTATATATAACCCTTACTACCTCTTAAACGTCGACTTCACGCGCCGCCGTTTGCTGTATTACTCAGGAGTAAATAATGGTGACAGTGAAACGCGATCCCGACTCACAGGTACACTTGTATATATATTTTTTTTTCGTTCCTCGTTCTTCCGGTAATTTTGCTTGCTATAGAGAAGGGAGGAATCCGAAATTAAAAAGGAAATCGACAGAACGACTTAATTATTTGCAGGATTTTTTATTTTGTCTCAATGTATATATATAGCCATTTTGACTATAACTATAAGTTTTTTAGCCACAACTTTAAAAGTGTGAGTTTTATAGCCACTTTTGTGTAAAAAGACACACTTACCCTCAAAAAGTTGTTCCATGTCATCATTGACAAATTTAAAAAAATGAAAAGAAGAGGAATATTCAGAAACTTCCCCAAAAATAGATTTTGTGGGGCCTTTAATGCAAAATTAATTATCCAACCACCACCTTCCTTCTCCCTCTCATCTCTCTCGACGGAAACAAAAAAAAACCCCAAAACCTCACACAGTCGTCGTCGCCGTCCCCGTCGTTTCCACCGTCGCCGTCGACTCCTACTGTAGCCACCGCCGCCACCAACGAAGAAGATGTCAGGGTCCGATTCCGACCAAGAATGGGTTACTCCTCCGCCGCCGGTGAGTTTTAAAAAATTTCTCAAAATTTTTTTGAATTTTCTTGTTCGATAATGTATTCGATTAGTTTAGTTCTTGGTTGTTAGTTTAGGTTTATGGGTTTATAAATCACGAAATAATGCACGTTTGAACTTGGAAAATCGACGGCGACGGCGACTGTGTAAAACACGGTTGAGGCACGGTCGAATTTGAATTTCGACCGTGCCATACACGGTTGAAAATCGAAGTCAACCGTGCCTAGTCGTTGACCGTGCCCAATCGTTGACTAGGCACGGTTGAATTGGTAATTCAACCGTGTGGCACGGTTGAATTTCCAATTCAACCGTGCCTGTACCGCGGTTAATTTTTTTTTTTTATCCGTTTTTCATCTTTTTTTGTTATAACTATACTAATATGTTTTGTTTGTATTATTTTCAGCCTAGGTTTGAGTGGATGAGACCTCGAATGCAAGGATATGCCGGCAAAGTAATCCTATACACACGGGTCCAAATTCTTCGAGATATCCGCGATCAATTGATAGAAGTCGGGGGACAGCCGCTCCTCGATCGATTTCTAGAGGAGAGCCCCTTCCGTTACATCATGGAGCTCAACAGGAGAGATGTGGCAATCAGTGCCACACACGAGTTTCTGGCCCGGGAGTTGAAAGACTCGTCGATCCCGGAGCACGAGAGGTGGTTCTCGATTGGGGGGCGTGAAATAATATGCGGCCCTCGAGAGTGGGCCATTGTGACCGGATTAAAGTTCGGGCCTTCCGCTTTCGACCCCTACGGTCGAAACCATATTATACCGTTGTCGAGCCTGTACCACACGAAGTACGGACGCTCGAAGAAGAAGATCAAGTCGAACCAATTGAGGGATGACTTCTTGAAAGATCCCCGGGAAAGTCGGCTAGGCACGCCCGAGCAATACTTGAAGGCCGCCAACCTTCTCGTCTACTTGTTGGTTCTACAATGCCGTGACAATGCGCCCATCGATGATTGGGCTTGGGCGCTAGTAGAGAACGAGGAGCAGTGGAGGGATTTCCCGTGGGGATCGTGGTCGTGGCAAATCCTTTGCCACCAGTTGGACGTTGTGAAGAAAGATCCATCGGAGATCGACAACAAGCAAAAAAAATACCACTTGTACGGGCCGGTTTGGGCGCTCAATTTATGGGCGTACGAGGCAATTCCGGCTTTGGGACAAGCCTGTGGCTACAAAGCTCCACAGAGAGCTGAGTTGATGCCCCGACTGAGGAGGTGGGAGACCTATTCGACATACTCGAGCTTTGCCGGTTTCTTTGACAACCCCGAGGTAATTAATGACTTCACTTGTGGCTATTAAAATTATTTACTTATTTAGTCGTGTTTCATGCGTACGTTGTTAACTAATGAATTTCATACGTGTATACAGCTCGAGGTACACGCGAGGCTCCGCCCATCCGATGAAGAGCAACGACAGCCCTATCTCCTCAGTCTTGAGAACCCGAACCCTCTGGTGTTGGAGTACGATGCTCCGAAACGCCACGCCCACAAGAAAGCGGAGCCAGAGCAGAGGAGATCGAGGGCGGCCCGAGATATGGCCAGGGTCGTGGAGAGGTTGATGTGCCGAGACCCTGAACAGGTCGTGATTCCCCGTCGAGCGACCCGTGCTTCTTCTGAGGGACAGTTGCCTACCCGTCCTCTCCGTCTCGGAGCCCTGGATCGGGACACGCTTGACGAGGCGCAGTCGAGGCGCCGTAGAGACGAGGGACGGTCGAAGCGCCCGAGAGCCGAGCCATCTCGTCACGAGGAATCGAGCGACGTCGTCTGTTGCATCCACGGGGATCCGTGCCGGCTCGGATGTCGTGGAGACGATGCGTCGATGGACCGGTTCATCGAGAGGTTCGGTGATCGACTGGTTCGGGATACAGACGAGAACAGCATTGTTGCTCGTTTCGCCAGGGCCGTCGTCGAACGTGCTAAGGGCCTTCTCGGGGGCCGAGGATCGAGGAGGCCGTCTCCCGAGGCGTCGTATCACTCGCACGTGGGCGGGGGCAGTGAGAGGATCGAGGAGGCCGTTAGGAGGTCGAGGAGTCGGACACCGACTCAAGAACCGGTCCGAGGAGGGGAAGCCTCGTCCTCTCACTCATCCTACATCCGAGGGCTTGATCGAGATATCCCCTCGCCTGTTCGTGGTGGTCGAGAATCACCCGAATCGGAGGGTTCGGACTTAGAGTTTGATCCGAGAGCCGGGCAAAGGCTAATCTCTACTCAAGCCGGCCGGCAAATCAAGCCTTCTGCCTTCCTCCAGAGTCCGTATATGGCGAACACAGACTCACGGCTTTCTATGCGGACTGTGAAACAAGCTTATCGTGCACATAGAGCTGCGGGGAAGGATGCCGTAGTGTACACCTGTCAAGAGAATGGATTCGAGTTGGGGCAACAACTCTTTGATGAAATCGAGGACCCGGAGACTCTAATCGAAGCGCCGGTAAGTGTTTATGGAATTCGTTTATATTTGTGTGTTTAGAAAACAATTCGAGAGTTCATTAATTTGTGTTTTGTTTGTGCGTTTTCAGGTTATTGACCTCTACATCCTGTATTGGAGGGCTCGATTACGGCGTCGAAAATCCATAGCTCCCGGAGTAGGACAAGGTCATGTCATACTGGCGGGGTGTGATTACTACGTAAGTTGTATTATTAATTAACGTTTTTTGAATTACCTTATTACATACAAAGTCTAGCTCACATTGTAACTTGTTGTTGGAAATACAGAAGGCGTTGAATCGAGCCCTCGTGGCGGAGCACAAGAAAGATCCTGAGCTAGGCTTGAATGCGGGCAAGACGTATCAGAGATGGAAGGCCAAAGAAGAGCTGTTGGAGGTTTTCGAAGGGACAAATACGTACATCCCTTGGAAGCATGGCAAATATGTAAGTACGATTCATTACGTGGTTTCCTCTCTTTTCCCGACTTTAGTGTGCATCTAATTATAGCTAGCTTGTTACAGTTTATCATGGTTTGCCATGTCTCGACGGATCATTACGTGGTCGCTCGCGTCTGCGTCCCAGAGTGGAGGGTTGAGGTGTACGATTCCATATTGTATCGCCTCGAACCGGGTGAGACTGGAGATCATCGCACGATACAACTCCTATGCATAAGTCGCCTCTTCCCTAAAGTCCTTGCCCAGACCGACTATTGGAACCAACAGGTTACTCTAGGGAAGAAGAGGACCGACTTTATGGAAATAAAATTCATGCCTGAAGATCAACAGTACATCCAAGTCGACGGTGTGAGCTGCGGCGTATACGCATGCTTGTACTTGGATCGTCTCCTCGCCTCGAGTGCAGCTCCTCTACGAAATACTGATGAGGAGAAGTTCATCAAGCGGCAACGAAAGATATTGGCTAGGAGAATCTTTAGTCTTTCGTTGTATCCTATCGACGGTCCGATCGATCTATCTAGGATTGATGTATAAAAAACTTTGATTCGTTTATCGTATTACATTATCAAATGTTCATGGTTTGTCAATTTGCAATTATCGTATTAGATTATCGAATGTGGAATCATCGAACAAATATCGAATGTACAAGAGTAGGCCTTAGAGGCAATTTGGACTTAGAAAAAATTTTAGCCATTTTTCCCCCAAACTTTCGGTAGAGGCACGGTTGAACTGAGGTTTCAACCGTGCCTGGCACGGTCAAACGTGGAAGTCAACCGTGCCTCACACTGTAGACGGTTGACTTCCGTCAGACACGGTTGACTGTCCCTTTGACCGTGCCAAACAGTGCCTGTTAGAACACCAACCGTGCCTAATTGATCAAATTGTACAAAATTCGATTTTTGGATCGTAATTCGCGTGTGACGTCACTATTATATGCCATAGTTGATTAAAAACAACAAATAAAGCGGAAAACATTGAGTTTTAATGATTAAATTAGCGTAATCTAATCTATCTAATGCATCGGCACTTCCTAAGATGAAACACTCCTACAATGTATATGGTCCCCTACCTCATTATCCAAAGATTCGAGTGTCGTTTGAGTTCGTTGTTGTTGTTAACGTCATATAATTGATGTATCGTTAGCAAATAATGTGTAATTGACGGTTAATTTATGTACTAACATCGAAATTAACGATTTTTTAGAAGGTTGACTTTCGAAAATTGCCCCTTGACTGTAGGCACGGTTAGGGTACACTGTTAGGGTACACGGTCAAACCGTTTAGTCAACAGTGCCTCGAAAGTCAACCGTCCAGAGGGCAGGCACGGTTGACTTACTATATTAACCGTGTGAGGCACGGTTGAATATTCATTTCAACCGTGCCTCTACCGAAAGTTTGGTGGAAATTTTGGCAAAATTTTTTCTAACTCCCCCAATCAACCATGCCAATTTTATTTCCTATACCTAGTACAACAGTCAATCGACATTTGAAATCCATTCCAATCCAAACATTCAATTCAATCTATCGAAATAAAAATAATCGAAAAATTATTCTACCACTCGCAAGGGGCATCGAGGTTTCGTGTGTTCCTGGCTTTGACATATGCTACATTTTTTCTTCCTTCTTCTACCAGGCTCCGCATCTTGGGGCGGTACATTCAAGTCGACACCGCCAATCGGAATTGGAGCTCTACACACTCTCCTGTTGTGCCCAGCTTGTCCGCATCGAGTGCACCTTTGTCGAGCCGTCGATGTTGACGTTCCTTCTTCTCCTACGGCTCTTGCACGTGACTCCCTTGGTCGTCCGGCTTGCTTAGGTACTAGAGGTGGACGCACAACGCATGAGGTCACGTAGTCGGGCACGTCCCACGACTCCGGATGAGGGACGGGTTCGATGGTTGGTGTATAGGTGGCTACCAAGGTAGACTGTTTGAAATAGTGACTCACGTAATCACTTGCTCGTCCACCTGAATACTTGATTGAGCATGAATAAATAAATCAGTCGTACAATTCAATCTCGTCTATGTATAACTCACATAAGAATATGTCGTACCTTAGAGCCGCGTGGGCGTGTCGACAAGGCATCAAGTCCAAGTCAAACTCACGGCACGAGCACGTCGAGTTTTGAAGGTCCACGAGGTAATTGCCGTTCTCGCCTTCTACCCTATACAAATTGGGAGTCGCTGTCGTCCTACACGGGTAGCGACGTCCCCATTCATGGGCTGCCGACATCTTCTCGTACGCCTTCGGAGTGAGATCGTGCTCCCGAGAAAGGGCACTTTGACGGTGTTGGTCAAACCACTTTTCTACGATCGTGCGATACATCTCAAGCATCGAGCATATCGGCAGCCGACGAGCCCACAATAGCCGTGCATTCATTGTCTCGGCCGGATTAGAAGTCATAAAACTCGTGCGTGGGACGGGACACTTTGACTTCGCCCACTTCGGAGGGCCGATATCACACAACCTTCTGTAAATTCCGCCCCCTTCACGGCCGAAGCATCTCAAGGCATCGAAGTTTTCATCGAACGTTGAATCTTGATTTGCGTAGGCCGCCTCTTTGAAAATTCCCAAGGCATGTTGCCCGAACGATTTCAGATTCTTCGTGATGTGGTAGAAGCAGAGGCCGTGTGCTCGGTTAGGGAAAACGGCGTTCACGGCATTGATGATACTCACGTGTTGATCAGAAACGATCAATAGATCGTCCGGCGCCCCGAAACAACTCTTCACCTTCGACAAAAACCATGTCCATGATTCATCGTTCTCCTTCGGACCTAATCCTATTGCAAGAGGAAACACCTGCTCATTCCCGTCTTTAGTCACAGCTACAAAGAGGGTCCCCTTGTTCTTTCCTTTCAGATGTGTCCCGTCAACAACAATCACGTGACGGAGCAAGTCACTTTGAAAGGCTTGGATGGACTGTCCAAGGGCAAGAAACATGTACACTAGTCGATCGTCAGCATGCGATGTCACCATATCGTACACACTTCCCGGATTTCTCTCCTTCAGCAAGTAGAGGTAAGACGGTAGCCTCTGATACGACTTTTCGTAACTTCCGTACATGCTCTCGATCGCTACGTTTCTGGCACGCAGTGCAAAGCTGTAGCCTATCTGAATGCCGTACTGAGTTTGTAGCTCATTCATCATCTCATTCGGCTTCAACACGGATCCCTCGACGACCAGTCTACGTGCAAAGAATGCTCCTAAAACCTTGGCACAGATCTGTCGCGGTTTGTTTCCGTCTAGAACCACTTGACACGTATGGTTGGGTTCATATTTCCTAACCTTCCATATCCCGCCCCTTTGTCGTGCACGCAGAAAATATGCACAATCATCCTGGGTGCACACAAAATTCAAACGCGTTTTGTTTGACCGTTCGGTGGTATACTCTAGACGGTTCTCCATGTGATAGAGGCCCACGGCTATTTGCAATTCATCTTTCTCCTTGAAGAGGCCACCCACACGCAATTTGCCAAGTGAGGGGCTGTAATCGGGCTCGATAAAGCCTAGAGGCTCTGCCGTATCTAGGTCGACGTACGGAATCAACCAATTTCTTATGGCTTCGTGAGTGGCATGAGTATCATCGGATCTTCCATCTTGATTATCTGAATGTATGCTTCGGTGCCCGATGATCCTATCAACACGCCCCGGCTCCTGAATCCATGCTCTAAACTCCGTAGTTAACGACTCAAACAAGTCGGACCTCTGTTGTTCATCAATCGCCTCTTCAGCCCTCTCATTTCTCTCCTCCTCAGCCCTCGCCTCCTCATCTCCCGCCTCCTCATCTCCCGCCTCCTCATCCCCCGTCTCCTCATCCGAAGATTCTGATTGTTGATGACTAGAACCTCCAATATTCAAGTTCTGAAAAACCGTGGATTGTTGTGTCGTAGGAGTGCGAAAGTGGATGTTCTGTGTCTTCTCGATCACATACACTGTTGGTGAATCGTTCTGCTCGACGATAAGCCTAAGCAAATCCGTGTCGTTCTTCAGAACAACCTTCATCCTCCCATGATCGGTTAGGTCCGTCAAGTAGTACAATATGTACTCCGATTCGGAGCCCAATTGATCACGGATCTCCCTAAGCACCTTATCACGTGTAATTCCTAATATGGGGAAGTGCACGAGGAAACTATCACCTCCCACGTACGAGGTCCTCTCCCAATGCCCACTGTGATGCACGATGATTCTCTGATACGACATCCTGAAAAAACACAAGTTTTTTTGTTAGAATTTTCGGTATAGGCACGGTAAAATTGACATTTCAACCGTGTCACACGGTTGAAATCTCAATATAACCGTGTCAAAATTAAAAAATTAATTTTTTTTTTAATTAATTAGGGCACGGTTGAATTGAGGTTTCAACCGTGTGACACGGTTGAAATCCCAATCCAACCGTGTCTATACCGTATTTTTTAATTTTTTTTTTTTTTAAATTTTGGGCAAAGTTTGCCCAACCGTGCCACTATGATCCAACAGTGTCACTATGGTCTCAACAGTGCCACGAAGAACAATTTCAATATTTTATTTTTTTGAGCCAAAAAATCCTCGAAAATATGCGAAACGAAATGAGATTACGATCGTACCTTTATATTAGTCGGAAAAACCTTGAATATTCCCAAATTCACGGCCGAAAATAGTCCCTCGATTTCCCAGAAATTAATATACGAAAAATAGAATGTTTTGCAAAAAAAAATCTCTCTCTCTCTCTCTAATTTTTTTAGAGTTCGAATGAATGAATGTTGTTGCAATTGTTGTGTATTCAATTCAATTTTTGACACATTTATTACTACCATCTACTCTTTTCAATTAATGAAGTGAATCAAAATAAGATTTGGTAGTTGTCATAAATGCATTACTATTTAGTTATTGATTTTTTTTTATAAAATAATTACAATTTATGTGAAAAATCAAATTATTAAATTAAAAACAAAAAAAAAATAAAATAGATCAACCGTGTTCATGAGTTGAACACGGTATATAATTGAAGACATTAAAAAAGTAGAAAATTATAAAAAATATATACTTATTTTCGTCTAAAAAAAAATAAAAATAAAAAAATATAAAAATGGACACGGTAGAAGTAGAACACGGCCGGATAGAGAGAGAGAAAGAGGGGAGAGAGAAAACATTTGTCAAGTATAATTACAAAAATAAGAAAATAAAAAGTGGTGGGACCCAATTTAAAAGTAAGGGTATTTATGTATTTTCATGCAAAAGTGGCTATAAAACTTACACTTTTAAACTTGTGGCTATAATAGTTATAGTTATAGTGAAAGTGGCTAAATATGAGTTTCTCCCTTTTATTTTTCTTCTTAGTATCGATGAATGTATCTTCGTTGGGTTCATCTCGCGCATTCAAAATCAACAGATCATTACCAATTTTGGTGCTTATTAGGTGTTTGTGAAATTGAGTTGGGATAAATTTTGTAAGTACTGCATTCTGAAGAAGAATAACGTATTGTAGTATTCGGTGTAGATCGGAATTAGGGCTTGTATGTAGCATTGTTGAAAGAAAAGTTTCACACTCTCAAGTGTTTGTTGATCTCATGTTTTTAGGTACTGGTTGATCGGATTAGCTTGCTTCCAACTGAAGTATTGGCGCTTATCTTGTCCCAGTTGACGCTCAAGGAAGCTACTGCAACGAGCATACTTTCTCGTCGTTGGAGGCACTTGTGGACCTTAATGCATAAGCTTGATCTCGACCGTAAAGTGTTATTGCACAAGAGGAAAAGATCCAAACAACAAAATCCCGAGGAGTTCGAAGTGCAGGAGGTGAAAAGGTCCAAATTGGAAGAAGAGGAAAGATGTGACTATGTTAAGTGTGTTGATAGTGTTCTATCTTTGCATCAGAGCTCCCGTGACTCCCGTCTGAGCTGCAATCTTGAGGAATTCAGGGTCGCTTCGGATCTAAATATGGATCATAGATGGCACATTGATAAATGGCTTACCTATGCTCTCAGTAGGAGGGTTCAAAGGCTGGAGTTGAACTTTAATGTTAGGAGTGATGGAATCTTCCCGGATTATGATCGGTGTTACACTTTTCCATATAGAAGGGGGAATTTCCCGGATAATTTCAAGTTGCTTAGGAGTCTGTTTATGCATCTAGTGAATGTGACTGGAGAAGCTCTGGAGTTCTTTCTAGCAAACTGTCCTCACCTCGAACGGTTATCTGTGATTGAATCCCAAGTGCTTTCGTCTCTAAAGATTATCCGACCTTTCTCATCGTTTAACTACCTCGAAATAAGCTTGTGCCACAAGCTTAAATCAGTCGTGGTTTGCGACTCCAGTCTTGTCACTATCAACTACAACGGTTGGCAGATAAAGTTCCAGCTCGTCAACGTCCCTCTCCTTACTGAACTATGGATCAGAGGATCGTTAACTGAGCGCTTGGATGATGTTGCTAAGATGTTTTCATCCGTGCTTCCACAGCTAGAGACGTTCAAAATATGCTTCATGTACCGGACGCTTTATGGGATGGTACTCTCTTTTATCCACTTTTCCCATCAGAACGATTTCCATTGATATTCATTAGGGATGCTTTATAGTTATCATAGTTAGGCTTTGATATCAATAGAAGTTAGATAGTTTTCGATCAATTATATCACTCCACACACTGCAGGGAATTCGAAGGTTTGCTTCAGCGGTTGAGATGAGCAATCTTAAGCATCTGGTAGTGAGTCTTTGCCCAAATTACGATCTGAGCGACACTATTCTACCCGTAATTTATTTGATAAATGCATCGCCTCGCTTGCAAAGATTTGTTCTAGAGGTAAAATGCTCTGTATTCTTCAATCTCCATCCATTCAATCATTCGTTGAGTCAATCATTTTGTTACTCATAACTTGTTACTTTTGTTTATCGTAGGCGCCACACGGAGATAGTGAACGCAAGGTTCGGGTTGATGGCAGCATTCACGTTAAGGAGGTTAGTAAGATGATGCCAAGGGCCTATTCTCATCACCTCAAGGAAATCGAGTTTGTGGGTTATCATGTTGAGTTTAGTCTTTTGGAGTTGCTGGACCACTTCGTGGAGAAAGACTTTGCGTTAGAGAACATAATTGTCGATCCGCGGTGTTTCACCTATCGTCCATATCGACCGTGGGTTCGCGTTCCTCGGGGCAACACTGAGGAGGAAATAGCAGCAAGGAAGTACTATGTAAAGAAGCAACTTGGGAGATTTGTTCCTTGGAGAATAAATGTGAAGATCCTTTGAGATTGTGGTTTGGTTACATATATATAGTTTTCTTCTTAAATTACAATAATTAAAATCACACAAATTATTACTATTATTATTGACATTGATACAGAGTTTCATTAATTAAAAATTGATAAACAATACTCCCTCCGTTTTTTCTTAAACGGAACGTTTTCCTTATTGAGGCGTTTCTTTCGAAAATGCATGTTTCTATTTCTGGCCCAACCAGCCAATGTGTGAACTTAATATAATCACTCTTTAACACTTAATCACCACCATCTAATCCTAATTGCACTCTATTTCTGGCCCAACAAGCTCATGTGGTCACCACTTTAACCACTAATCACCCATCATGTGGGTCATCACTTTAATCACTAATCACTCATTTATTAATATGTACGTTTTTTCATCACCATCTAATCCTAATTGCACTCTATTTCTGTCTCAACAAGTTTGTGTGGGTCACCACTTTAATCACTAATCACTCATTTATTAATATGCGCGTTTCAGAAAAAACGTGTCGTTTCAAAAGAAACGGAGAGAGTAATATAAAAGGCCAGATATTGTTAAGATTTGTGCTGCGGAATAGGCCAACAGTAGATCGACGTGGCGAGCTGTGAATCAGTTGTATCTGACACCCATCGCGACATTGGCCGACACCACCTGATCACTTCTCCAATCCCCACACGTGTCATCACTCTCTCTCTCTCTACTTTTAACACTAATCCCTCCTCTTAATCACGATTAACTAATTAATCTTTTCCTGCTTTTACCTTATTTATCAAACAACCTGTTTTTTTTTAACGGAACGCGACGACAGAGTATCTCTTGTGATATGACCGTATTGGACCCCATCGCTTTCCCGATATTTCATGCCTTTAGCAACCGAATTCCCGAGGGCAGGATCGTCATTTCGTCTCTTTGTATTAAAATATTGAGTTTGGAATATTTGGTGGGATATTTGTTTGGGGGAGAGAGAGAGAGAGTGGGGGGAGTGTTGAGTGACACACATCTCTGCTCGGAGCTTTGTGCAGTACGGCAAATGCCGGAGAATTGGGTGGTGTTGAATTTGGAGCAGCTGAAAGCGTCGAGGATGCAGGATATGCATGGCATTGGGGAGGGGAGCGGCGGCGGAGGAGGAGGGAGGTTTCTCGGCGTCGGAGATAGGCGGCTGCGGCCGCTCAGCCACCAGGCGGTCAAGTGCCCGCGCTGCGACTCGATCAACACCAAGTTTTGTTACTACAACAACTACAACCTCTCGCAGCCGCGCCACTTCTGCAAGAGCTGCCGCCGTTACTGGACCAAGGGCGGCGTCCTCCGCAACGTCCCCGTCGGCGGCGGCTGCCGCAAGGCCAAGCGATCGAAGCAGAGGAGCCACGCTTCCTCCTCCGCCGACGACACGGCGGCGCCGGGGGAGGTTAAATCCAGCGCGCAGAGCTCGAGCAGCGAGAGCTCCAGTCTGACCACCGCCGCCGCCGCGGCTGCTCCTCCTCCGCCTCCTGCCTCCGCTTCCGCCTCCGCCGCCGCGGCAGAAGAAGGATCGGCAACGATCTACGCGGCGCCGGATTCCGCCGTCATGTACAATTTCGCCGACGCCAGTTTCTCCAACGTGAACCCCCTCCCAAACCCTAACCCCGATCGCCAGCCGTTGTCGGATAATCACGCGCCGTCGGACGGCCGGATCTTCCCGGCCGAGATGGGGAGCTTCACGGGGCTGATGCCGCCGTCGTCGGGGGAACTGATGATGGGGATCGACGTCGCGACGACGTCGTACGGGCGGGAGCAGGCTCCGGCGGCTGAGGACCAGCCGAGCGCGGCGGAGGATGTGGATGAGTTGAAGATGGAAGAGATCAGCCACGACGACGGGCTAGCGGCGGGGCTTGACTGGGGAAGCGGCGGCGGCGGGGGCGACGGCGGAGATCAAGGGCTGTTTGATCTAACGGCTGGCGTTGATCCTGCCTACTGGAGTCAATCCGACTGGACTGACAACGACCAATCCCTAAATTATCTTCCCTTTAACTAATCTCACCCTTAATTTTCCTCTAATTACAATTATATATAATTATTACTACACAACATTATTTCTAAATACTTCCATATATATTTGTCTCCTCTTTTTCCCTCTAGAAAAAATTGTAAATTTCCTCTGTTTTTGAACAAATTAACATTCGGGTGTTTCGTACTTCTTTTTTTTGTTACATTTTGGTGTTCAAACGGTAAATGATTTACGATTGAATTCTGCTGTGATTACGATTATCATCACTTGCTAATTTCAGTTCAATGACATAAATGCCTACTTAAATTGAAGCATTAATAATGTCGCCATTATAAAAATTGTTGAAATTTCAATTTGATTGAATGTTCTTAATATATTATGGGTGGTGATTTTTATTTTTATTTTTTGTTTTGTTTAAATAAGTAATTTATTCATGAATGAGGCACCTCTTCGGAATGTTAAAGCGATGGCCTTTTGTTTAATTACGCTGATGACGCATGTCATAAACATACATCATCTATATAGATAAAATATGGATGTCACGTCGGCCATAATCATGCATGTCTAACAATTATTAATCGATCACTGTGAGATTTTAGTAACGTGATTCCATTCCGTTTCTCAAATATATACATGAGTATAAAATAATAGAACGATTGGAAATTGAACTTACCGTGTAAGGAATTACGTTGAGATTAGGGAACGCATGCAGCGCACTAACGAGTAATCAAGTGTGAATGTATGTATGTAGATGTATGGATGTATGTGATGGGTGCATGTGCAATGATAGTAAGTGGGAATGTATGCATGTGGATGGCGGCAAAGGAATGGTCGGTTGGTGGCCGCGGAAATTGACAACTCCTATAGGCCACGTGGCGCACTGATGTCGATCTCACACCTCCCCCCTTCGTGTCGCTCTCTCATTTGTCCCCCACTCCCGCCCCCCACCCCTTATTATTATTATTATTATTATTATTATTATTATTATTGTGGACCGGGTTAATATAAACACAATCAAACATAGGTTAAATGTTAAGCCCGTTAGTCGTTAGATGTTGTTCATAATTTTTAAATAGTTATGGTTTCAAATTTCATTAACGCTTCTAAAGATTTATTAGAGCCCGTTATTAGGAAATATAATTTTCAAAATAGTCGGGCCCAAAAATAACGGATTCAAAATTATAATTATAATAGGCTCATTAAAAATAATTATAATTTTCTTTCTTTTTATTGTCGTTTCTTTCTTGTTCATTCTACCCTGTTTTCGTCCTTTTTTTTATTTTACGTTTTTTATTCTTCTTCTTCTTCTTCAGATGTCTCTTTTGTCGTTCTTCCGGAAAAAAAAATAGATACGGTAAAGTCTATGCATGTCAAAACTTCGATTCAACATCTCTATTTCAAATTAGCGCCAAAGACGGGAGATGTAGGCCATGAGCCGGAAAAAAGTTGCAAAGTTAAAAGTCTCTTATTATAAATCATAGTCCAAGTCACAAATCGAAAAACATTCAAAATTCAAACCATAAACTCAATATCGATTTCAGTTACATGCATGCTACATTCCAATCTCATACTATAATCTATCAATTGTTAATTTGTTACTATCATACCCACTAATATTGACCTATACATACTACAATTAAATAACTAAACCCCAGGAATGTAATTAAAGTTAATTTTGGGGCCTAAATCTATAACAAAATCCAAAAAAATCATGGCCTAGAGGGGGAAAAAAAAAAAGCATTTATATCATCTCTCTATCATGACCATAACAAGGTCAACTCTCACAAGATTTTTTTTCATTAAAATAGTAATATAGTTTTATTTGTAGGTATTATCTAAAAAAAATGTAGTAAAGTCACGAAGCAATAAATAATAATCTGACATTTATTCACCGGCACTAGTATTGTAGCCATGAAGATTGAAAAATATTGATTTGAAGTTACACACTATTATGGTATGAGTCATTTTCCAAATTCCTATTGCAACCTCCCTCATTTATAGATTATTATTATAGTGTATGATATCGTAATCATAGGTTACCTAGACTGTGAAATTAAATTAAACGAGAGAGAGGCCCCTACTATTGCAAGTGGATTTGAGCTTCAACTTTAGAGATTAATTTCACAATTATTTTCGGGTTCGGTTTTCTGGTTGAACTTTAAAGATTAATTTCACGAGTTTCAGTTTGGATCTTTCCGGCAAAAAGAAAAGGATAAAGTTGAAATTTTGGACAAGGAAAAAAGTTAAAATTTGAAGTTGGTTGAACTTTTGAGATTAATTTCACGATTAATTGATTAATTTCGGGTTTCAGTTTAAATCTTTCAGGTGAAAAAAAAAAAAAAAAAATCGGAAAATTGAATAAAATAAAATAAAAATGCGGTGAGCGTGGATCGAACACGCGACCTTCAGATCTTCAGTCTGACGCTCTCCCAACTGAGCTATCCCCGCAGATATAGGATTTTGGACTAACTATTTAAAGATTACTAGTATGAAAATTTGCATGTAAATATGTCCCCACTTTAAAGTCTTTATACTTGCAAAAATGTAGCTTAATGGGCTGCTCGAATATATAAATAGTGGTTAGGATTAAAAATAACAATCGAATAAAATAAATTAATTGGATTATGTCACGGCCCGAATTTCTTGCTCATGTTTAGCCCATTACTAACCATATTATAGTTCAATAACACGCCTATGCATATGGAATGATGTAGAAGCAAGTAAAAACAGTGTATAAAGTTACATAGATATTCTACTAGTATACAGAATAGTAGAAAATGGAAAGGAAAAATTTTGAAAACTTAATCTTTCACCGTTAGATCAAGTTAATCTCCTTCATCCGTCCAGGAAAGTTAGTTGTATATAAAGAGTGATCCCCTCATTCGTAAATCATCAAAAATAAAGAACGGTTTTATTTGAAATTTTTTCTTTGGAAGAAATGTATTGTTCTTTCATCTTTCAACTTTCTTCTTCAATAGATGAAATCTATTATACTTTCAATGTTAGTATTAGTGAAATGGTAGCAGATAAAAATATTGTTAAAAAAGAAGTTTGAAAAAGGGAAATAAGATTGAGATTTTATGTATTCACAATTCCCGTATTTTAAATTAATATCCACAACGGCGGCTGCTATCACGGAGAAGATATTACAAATTACTGAGGAGCTGAATGTCCAAGTGAAGACAACACACAACAAATATGGATATTAGAAAACAACAAAAAATGCTATATTATGTGTTCTCACAAACGAAGTATCCAAAAAAGAGGAATTTGATCAAGCTAAAACGAACTTAAAACAACAGGAGATATTGGAAAAGGAAAGAACTGCACAAGATTAAATTCAATACTTGGAGGAACAATCACAACAGTTGATACGTCCAACTGTGATGAGCTATAGAGCAAGAACAACTTATTATCTATCTAGGAAGAAGATTTAAAATAGTTACTAATATACAAAATAAAAACAATTCAAAAGTTGATTTTTTTTTTAAAATAAATAAAATTATTTATGTATTTTTTTAATTTTAATTTTTATAATTATTATTACCTCCATCTCACAAATGTAGTCCATCTTTCCTTTTTTATCCATCGCATACATCAGTCCACTTTCTATAAACGACAAATAATATTTTGACTACAATTAATTATCTTTCCTTAAAATTAATTAGAAACCTCAAATTCTCATTTTCCTCAATTCTTGTACCAATTCAAACTAGACTTACTTTTGTGAGATGAAGTAGTATTACATACACCCTCCGTCCCCTAATAAGTGTCCCCTCCTCTCTCACGGAGGGGGACACTTATTTAAAGACAGAGGTTGTATATACAAAATCAATATTTTTATTAGCTTTTTATTACTTCGTATTTTATTATTCCTTTTCGGTTTGAAATATTTATTTCAGTAATCTATATATATATAAAGAGGGAGTTTTCAATTGAGAAATCAATTGAAAAGTAGTTAGAGTGGCAATGTTGTAATTAATGTAAAATAATATGGAGTAGTTTTTTTTAACAATTGGACGTGTACTAATTAAAAGTCTTAATTAAATCAATTCTAATGTTTAAAAAAAAAAAAAAAACAACAATTCTTCTTTCTCTTCATATATATACGGTTATTGCTTTATTGGAAAAATATTTTTATTCTTTTTCTCTCTATCTTTATAATTGTTATTTTTTTATTTTTTTCCTGCAAATTTTTTTTTATTTTCAATATAAATAACATATACAATATGTATCTTCAATTAAAGTGTATAAAAAGATCTTTAAATTGATATATTATATGCTAAAATTAGAATAAATATTATTAAGTTATGATCATTCTAAAAATCGAAGAAAACTTATTATGTGTAATATACTCCCTCCGTCCCGCTATTGTTGTCCCATTTACTTTTGGGCACAGGAATTAAGGAGTGGCATTTTTGTAATTAAAACAGGTGGGACCTTGCATTTAATGGCCAAGATTAGTTCATTAAGCATGTGTTTATACCATACCCTCATTCAATTAGTGTTTTGTGTTAAAAAAAATTATTTTTAAGAAGGGGAAAGTAATCGCATTTTTTTATAAATTAAGCTAAAATTAATCGCAAATTTGAATAAATTAATCGTAAATTAATCACAAATGGAAGATAAATTTAATCGCATATTTATTATCCATACTCGCAAATTAATCGAACTTGTCAATAAAACAAGTCGCAAATTAATCGCAAATGTTAATAAATTAATCGCAAATTTCAACAAATTAATCGCAAATGGAAATTTATTGCAAATGTTGATAAATTTGCGATTAATGGAAATATATTCACAAATTTATCTTCCATTTCTCAAATTGAATTGCAATTTTTTTGAAATTTAATTAATTTGCAAATGAACTGTAGAATTGCACATTAATCGCAAATTAATGAAGAAAAAATTAAACAAAGGTGCAGTTTTAGTCATTGAAGAGAGAGAGAGAGAGAGAGAGAGAGAGAGAGAGAGAGAGAGAGACAGCGAGAGAGAGAGAGAGAGAGAGAATGGTGCCAAAAATTAACCCAAAAAATTTCAAAGTTGGAGCCAAAGACTGTACACCTTTTCAGTTTTCAGATTCCTATAAAAAACCACATATGCTCACTTATAAAACATCCACAAACAACAATCTTCACACAAAACATCAAAAACATGAGAAGAAAAGATCTAACTACAAATGAGAGGAATCTTGCAGTCCAATTTCTTCTCATTCGGCAGAATAATGGGAAGCTAATCCACGGCGCCGTCAATGAAGCTGCTGCAGAGTTCGCCATTTCCCGACGCACGGTTAGTCGGATCTGGGCTGAAGCAAAGAAGAAGAGGTCAGCTGGGCAGATGATGGTTCTGAAATCTGCAAAAAAGAATGCTCCAAGGAAGAAAAAAGTCATCATTGATATTGATTTGATCAAAAGCTTGACAATCCAAAAGAGAGCTTCAATCCGACGTCTTGCAGTTTCCATCAAATGTAAGAAGACTACTGTGGCGAGATGGATTACTCAAGGGCTGATCAAAGCTCACACTAGTGCCCTAAAACCAGATCTAACAGCCCCAAACAAATTGCTTAGGATTAGGTTCTCACTAGAGGCTATAGAGTTTGATAGGATCCTCAACATTCTCAAGTTTAGAAACATGTATAACACGGTGCACATAGATGAGAAGTGGTTTCAGATCACAAAGCCAAAACACAGAGTCTATCTTGCAGCAGATGAGGAAGAGCCACACAGAACTTGCAAAAACAAAGGCTTCATACCCAAAATCATGTTTATGTGTGCAGTTTGTAGGCCTTTGTTTGCAAATGATGGGAGTGTTCTATTTGATGGGAAAATAGGCATTTTCCCATTCACTGAAGAAAAGGCAGCACAGAGAGGTAGCAAGAACAGGCCAGCTGGTACAAAGATCACAAAACCAATTGACTCTATCACCAAACAAGTCATAAAGGACTGCATGATCAATGAGGTAAGGCAGGGCAGTAGCTACTGCCATAAATGTGGCATTTATGAGGCTGCACCAACTAAGCTTTCATTTTTTATTTAGTGTAGTGTTCTTTAATTTCATAGTTTAGTGATCAAGGCCTTTATTGATTGTATACATTTATGTAATGCAGATTATACCATCTATCAAATCAAAGTGGCCAACATATGCATCCAAAACCATTTACATACAACAAGACAATGCTAGACCACATATTAATGATAGTGATGTTGATTTTAGAGCTGCAGCCTCAGCTGATGGGTTTGATATCAGATTGGTGCAACAGCCACCCAATTCTCCAGATACTAATATCAATGATTTGGGATGGTTTAGAGCTATTCAAAGTCTACAACATGAAACTTCCTCCTACAATGCAGATCAATTAGTGAAGGCAGTGGTGGATTCATTCAAAGAGTTGAGCCCTGTGACACTAAACAATGTGTTTCTTAGCCTGCAAGGGTGTATGGTTGAGATACTGAAAGTTAAAGGGCAGAACAGTTACAAAATCCCTCATATGAAGAAGGGTTCACTCATAAGACAAGGGCTTCTTCCCACAAATCTAGAAGTTGATGCAGATTTGGTGAAAGATTGCATTAACTACTTAATGGCAGAAGGTAGGATGGAAGGAATACAAGGACTGATGCAAGACTTGGGGATCCACCCAATTTGACAGATTTAAACACACTTATAGTGTGTTTAAGTTAGTCAAATTAGGAATGCAGAACATATGTTAACTTTTTTTTTGTGCAGTCATGAACAAACACACTTTTTGGACAGCTAGATGCCCTAAAACCAGATCTCTGCAGTGTAGGGCAGATAATTTTTTGTATATGCATGCCTATCTGACTATATTTTGTAATAGGAGAATGCAAACCTTTACTTAATTACTGCATTCAGTGTTCATCATTCTGTTTAAGCCACATCACAACATTCTTCAATTAAACAAATCATCATCACTAAGCATATCATCAGTCTGCAAGGTTTCAGTGTTTATATCAAGAAGAATTCTTCAATTAAACATATCATCATCACCAAGCATATCATCACCACACAAGGAAATAGGGGCAGAACCATAACATCATCACCAAGCATATCATCATGCATTAAATCAAAGACCAGAACATTCCAACACCGAATATCCAACTAATAAACCACAAAAGGAAATAGGGGCAGAGCAGATTTCATCGAATGAATCACAAAAGTGCTCTAAAGACCTAGTGTGAGCATAATCTTATCATTTCAGCACCAATTTATCCGAGATACTCGCCACAGTAGTAATCAGAGAGCCAGCAAAGACATGAGAAATCAGATTGATCTCACCAGTTTGAAGAGTAACGGGTAGTTAATCTTCAAAATTGCATCTTCTTCCTCGATTTCGAACTGGGCTTTCTTCTCTACCAACACTCTCGCCTCCATCTCCTCGTGCGCTCTGATCTCCATCGCGGCCTTCCAGCATTCTTCTGAGTTCGACATAGGGGGGAGAACAACTATCCTTTTCCTGTAACGGCGAGCAAGCTCGCATATATCCACCTCCACCGAACGTTCGCGTTTAATGCTTGCCACGATGGGCTTAACACCGCTCAGAGAAGGGACATTTTTGGAATGGGAAGATCTAGGGCTAGGGTTCTGCGAATCGAGATCAGAAACCTCGATTTTACAGATCTGGTTGAAAGTTTTAGTGAGATTCATCACGGCGGTGGGTCAATCGAAACGGTGGGAAGGCGACTATGGCGACGAAGAATGGGTTGCTCGTGAATCTTGAGAGAGAGTTGCAGAGAGGAGTGATGGCGATGAGATTTGGGAAGAGGAGAAATCGAGAAAGAGAGCAACTGTGTGGCGGATTCAACAATGCCAACAAAATAGAATCCCTAAATTAGGGTTATAATTAGTGATTATTTTATTGTTAATAATGGGCCATTAGTTGCCAATTAAAGTCCCTTATTATTTCTATTTTGGGAATGTGCCATTATTAATGGGACACCCCAAAATGGCAAACGAGACAACAATAGCGGGACGGAGGGAGTATATATTTCATGAGTTGGATTTTAATTAAAAGAAATCAATAACTCCAACTTCCATAAATTGTGTAAATTTTCCAATAACATTTTATTTCTAATTCCAATTAATGTGTTTTAATTTGGGTATTACACGAAGATAACATTTATAATTAAATATTATGTACAAAATGAAAAAAAAAAATTACCAATCAATTTCAATTCATTCCTTAAACATTACACACATCGAGATCACAAGAAAGTATCATACACATACATTTGTACGTGAGTTAAATAATAATCTATATATATATAAAACATGAATCTTCAATTGAAAATCAATTTTAAAATGGCGATTTTGTAAATAAGATCAATTTCAATGGCAAAGAAATTCAATTAATATTCAATTTTTTATTATGTTTTTAATAACTGAATTATTTAAATTCATAAACCCACGATCATTTTTGAGCATAACATATGACATGTATATATATAGAATTCCCATTCCCATTCCCATTCCCATTCCCATTCCCATTCCCATTCCCATTATAATAAATCTAAAACCACTACTCTGATTTGATTACAAACGAAAATCTTCCTTATGGCACCAGCATTTACTTCCGTCCAAGATCTACAAGAGGGGAAAAACAAGGATGGAATAAAAGTTCGAGTTGTGCACAAATCTTTCAACCCCAATTCAACAACAGAAATGAAGTATCAAGTATGGAGTGCGTGTTGCATGATAAAATGGTTAGGCTTCTTATTACAATGTACATGCTATTTATTGTCATAATGTTAAACAAATTTCACTGATCAGGGTAATCGAATCCATGCAACCATTCTACGTAGGGATATGGAAAAGTTCGTAGAGGGTTTCAAATTAAGTTGGTAAAGTGTATGCGATAATGAACTATGTGGTTGCAAGAAACATCATGCGTCACAAATGAGTCCATATTATTTATTTCCTAATATACATATAAACATGAACTACGCCTAATAAGCGTGCAATGAAAAAATATTAGGATTCATTCTGTTACCTTCACTTCTGATGAATGAATTCACATCTTTTGATTCACAGCTTTTATTGTTGCCAACGAGAAATTGGAATTCTAAAAGTAATTCATGAAAGAATCTATTAGGATTTAGGACAGTAAGTTTTTTTCGTGCTTTGATAGATTTGGGATTCTGGAACACTAGAAGATCGAAAGAATTGAGGAATTGAGAAATTGAGATTGAATAATAGTTTTCTTATTGTAGGCAACAGATAGAGTGCGCGCGACGCCACATTAGGGTTTTTGTCTGAACAAGTGATAAGAGGTTGTGTATTTATACTAGATTCTTAGGGCAATGCAACTAAGAAATGATTTTTTTTACGTCTAATTGGTTGTTGATGACGAGCTTACATATCAAAGGAGTAACCTATCAACTTTGAATGATGATGGCGTTTTGATCGACATACATATGCAAGATAGTTTAAGAAGAGATAATCCAACATAAATTTCTACTCCCTCTGTTTCATTTATTTTATCTCACTTTATTAAAATAATAGACTCATTTAAATATAAAGAGGTGCAAGATAGTTGATATAGAGGGAGTATTAAACCAAGAAATAACATGAATCTACACTATATTGATAGTAAAACCACTATCGATATTGTATATAAAATCTAAATACGATTTGGTATGGTGTCATCTTGGTATCGTTATAGTGTTTTCACTTAGAGAATATATACTCCTATACCCACTTCTGAGTGTTAAAACTAAATTTAGCTTCGGAAGTTAAAAACATACAAAATATACCCGATTTTTGGTTCGGTAGACAAAAACGCCCTTGCTTTTTAGGTTCGGAGTACTATTTTTACCTTTTCTCTTTTTTTCTCACCTTATACTCACCATCTCCCTTCATAGTTTCTTCACTCTCTCTTCTCTCTCTCTCTCTTCTCTCTCTCTCTACGCCATGGTGCCGCTGCCTCCGCCAGAGTGCAGATCGTGAACCACAACGGGCAGCAGTGTTCGACGGGCAGCTGAGGGAGGGGCAGGCGGTGGTGGTGCCGCAGAACTTCTCGGTGGCGAAGCAGGCCGGAGAGGAAGGGTTCGAAGCGGGCGGGGGCGGCGCAGGAGCGGCCGGCGGCCTGGAGGGTCTGAAGCATGAAGCCCCACCACCAGCTCGCGAAGCACGAAGTCCGATTGTTTCCGTCAATTTCCGGTCAGTCTCGCCGGAAGCGAAGGATCTGTTGAGGAAGATGATCTGCAGAGACGTCCACCGCAGTTCGCCGCCGCCGCGTTTCAACTACCCTTTTGGCCGTGGGTTCCACCTCTTCTGCCTCCGCCCGATCCTCGTCGCCGTGCCCAAAGGCCGCTGGTTCTGCCCCTCTTGCTCCGACGAAGAAAATCCATCGAGTACGATAATGGGTTCCGATTATTTGTTTCTATTTTGCTGATTTTAGGGTTTTTTTCATTGAATGCTGTTTCGCCATTGCCTTAAAATGTTGAGAAAAAAATTGGGTTGCGCTTGTTTTGTGCAAATGTTGGAACTTTGATTGGGGGAATCGATTTTTTACATGCATTTTGATATGGAGTTGGAAATGGAGAGGCGTTTTTGGCCTTGTTTTTTTTGTTTGCGGGTTAACATTCCCCAATTTTTTTTGCAGGTTCATGGCTTGTGGTGGTGGTTCGGAGGAGGGAGGAGAACCCATATATTTCAACATCCAATTACTCTCTCTCTATCTCTCTCTCTCATACACATGAATTCGAAATGTATTATGAAATCATACTTGATTTTTCAGTACGATTTTAATATTTTTTCGTACTTTGTTTTAGTTTCTCTTTATCTAAAGTTGTTGGATTTTTATTACTTTCGATCCATGTACCTAAGGATATAGTACGATTTTAACACTTTTCGTACTTATTTGTATGGAACACAGTACGATTGTAACATTTCGATGAAAAGCTTACCAGTCTTGTGTATATTTTTGTTCAATTAACATGATATACTAAAGTACACAGTACGAAAAGAAGATGAAAAGCTCTCTAGTCTTGAGTATGATTACTCGAAAAAACATCAAACTTTGTTTCACTTATTGAAATTTGAAAACTAAAGTGAGCACACTATCTACGAATGCTATCCTCTGTCCCGATTACTTAAGTACATAGTACGAAACACAAAAAAAGATTACTAGTCTTGTGTAAGTTTTTGTTCAATTTATATGAAATACTAAAGTACACAGTACGAAAGGAAGAAAAGCTTACTGTGTACTTAAGTACACAGTACGAAATACAAAAAAAGATTACTAGTCTTGTGTAAGTTTTTGTTCAATTTACATGATATACTAAAGTACACAGTACGAAATATAAAAAAAAGATTACTAGTCTTGTGTAAGTTTTTGTTCAATTTATATGATATACTAAAGTACACAGTACGAAAAGAAGAAAATCATACTGCGTACTTAAGTACACAGTACGAAAGGAAGAAAATCTTACTGCGTACTTAAGTACACAGTACGAAATACAAAAAAAAATTACTAGTCTTGTGTAAGTTTTTGTTCAATTTACATGATATACTAAAGTACACAGTACGAAAGGAGGAAAATCTTACTGCGTACTTAAGTACACAGTACGAAATGAAGAAAAGCTTACTGCGTACTTAAGTACACAGTAAGAATCACGTTTCGTACTTATTTGTATGGAACACAGTACGATTTGTAACACCAAAATTACCGGAAAGAGAGAGAGAGAATTGGTGGTCAAAGTCAAAAAGCAAAAAACATAAAGTAAAAAGTAAAAAGTAAAAAGCATAAAGCAATGACATTTTCGTTAAAAGGCATTATGGTACAAAATTTGAAAGATTGGGTATATTTTTATGTTTTTAAGATCCAAAGCTAAATTTTGTTTTTTAAATTGAAAGTGGGTAGAAATATTTTTGCCTCTTTCACTTATGTAATATTATATATTAAATATTGCAATTTACCCGTCTATATTATTTATCTATGTTTTTATAATGTAGTTAAAATTTTATTTTATATTTATGAAATTATGTGACTATATAATTTATTTTTAATAGAAAAAATCCGTATTTATTTTTAATGGAAAAAATCCGTGCATCGCACGGGTGCAAAACTAGTAAAAGAAAATAAGGAAGTACGAGCGAAAGTACCCGCCAAATATTGTAGGTTTTCGACGGTTAGGCGCAGAATCTCTCGTCGCCGGAACGGGAAAGGAATTTGTGTGAAGAATGGATGATGATCGGAGGAGTGGAGTTGCGCGGGAAATCGAAGTCCGCAGCTTGATTGGCGACTCGGTCCGAGTTTCGGTTGAGCCGAGCGACACCGTTCAAGACCTCAAGCGCCGCCTCCGGCAGTGTTTCCCCACGGCTGCTTCTGCACCGGATTTCCACCTCTTCCTCAAGGTAATTCGCTCAATTGTTTCTGCATTCAACATTGCTGTGTCTGAATCTTTTGTTTGAATGCTGCTTAGTTCAGAGTTAGGAGCTGGGAGAAATTGACTGTCATGTTGCGTCATAGCACGATTCGAGTTTGTGTGTGTTTTGTGTTGATACTGCTTGAGGATTGGATGTTTGGAATGTAAAAGTAGGGTTTGATCTTTAGGAGATGTTATGCGGCTTTCTTCGTCGTTTTTGCTGTTCTGATGCTTGTTTTGTTGGTCTCAGGGTGTGAAATTGCAATTGAAGAGTGAGATTAGTAGCCATACGATTGGGGTTGGTGAGTTTTTAGTTGCCGTCCCTTTTGTGAAAAAAGATAGGCAGGATAAGCCTAGAGTTGGAGCATCTGAAACAGCGCCAGAAGACTTGAATATCAATGAGAAATTGAGGAATGATTCGGAATCAGTTTGGTCTGATTTGATGCAAGATCTCTCTAGTTCCCGAGACACGACTAACCATGAAAATCTAACCGAGGCTGAGTTGAAGTCCAAGAATTCCGGAATTGAGGATGCCTCTAAGAGGAGAACCTCGTCATGTACGAAGAGAGAAAGGAATGTAATCAATGAGGGCAAAGGAAGGCCTTCATGTGATGCATTGTTGAGCATATTACAGACATCTGGTGATGGCATGCTTGATGAACAGAGTGTAAAAGAAATTCTTCAGTATATAGATTCTTCAAGTTGTTTAAGTGAGCCGGCTACAGGATCTTGTGTGATGAGAGAAGCTGGTACCCTAGTGAGCTGTAAATTAGACCCTTGTAAGAGTAATTTATGTCTCTGTCCACTGTGGTTGAAGGACGTAATAAGAACATTTTCTTTTGTAAATATTTATTCTGCATACCTTCAGCTGTCGCATAAACAAATCACCATTGCTGCCGTTAGGGAACCATTGCAGCAACTTCATAAATTTGGGTTCCGCCCTGACCTGGAGCTTCTCAATCAAATATGTCCTGAGGTGAGTCTTATGCTTGCACCAACTGTGCTACTTAGGTCCTGTTTACCTCAAACTGAGCATTTGAGGTCCTTTTTCAATGGAATATTGTTTTTCTCTTCAGTTATTTTCTAAGACAATTATAAGTGTATCAGCTTTGATTTATATAACCATGTGTGCCATGTTCATTTATCTTTCAGGTGATACATATTGTTGAAAAAGAAGAAGATGCAGCAAAATTACCTCATACCCTCATAATATTAAAATCTTCAGCAGGTAAAATAATCTGTTTGAATGTCAATCTGCTGGTGCCTTTAAAAACTCATTTGACTAGTCTAAATTACTAGAGATTTTAAATCTGCTTTCCCACCCAACGCAAGTGACCCCAATCTATTTTCTGTTTCTGAAGTGCAAGCTGGAAAACGGTTATCTCGGTCAAAGGTTGTAAGTTCGATGAAGAAAAGGGAAACTTCTTTTAGAGCTATTCTTTCAATATCAGCAAAGATAATAATGGTACATTGAATTTCAATTCCCTTATAGCTGCGAGACTTCGTCTCTTGTCCTATTTCCTTTTCTGTCACGAGTTATAGTAGAGATTTGGGAAATTCCTTTTCTCTTTCAACCCTGCAATATATTCTAAGCAATTAGTTTGGATGCTACTTCAAATGAAGCTTGATTACTTGACAAAGCAACCCTTTATCCTAAATGTGAGTCATCAAGGAAAGTTAGCCTCCTGCAATGCAAAAGATAGTGCTTTCTTGGATATCTAGGAATCTGGTGCCCTTAGTTGCTATAGCTCGTGTATGCAGGATAAGCCCCCCTCTTGTCATTCACCTTCATCCCTGAAGGCTGAAGCTGTCCCCATTGTGATACTTTGGCTGTCATTCTTATCTGCTGAAGTTTAACTATTTTTTCTGCAAACATACCTAGGGACTGTAAACCATTTTTGACGCTGGTAAGGGAACATTAAACTTCTTAGTGGCAGTGTTTCCAGAATTCTGAAAAGCTAGGGACATTTATCCTTGAAACTAGAAAGTGCTTACTTTGAAGCCATGCTTCTGATGGCATGATGGTATTTGCTTACCTTAAACGCTCTAATATACAGTTGAAAAATGGGACAAAGACAGTTGAGTCTTTCTCCTTAGAAGATCTTATGGTCGCTGTGAAGGAAAACCATTCTGAAGCAGCTAAAAGTGAGAAAAAACGAGAGAAGGGAAGATCATCTGCTACTTCAAGTTCTTCATATCAAGCAAATTGTCATGTAAGAAAAATCTCTTTCAAAATACACAATCGTTGGTTTTTTGTTGAAAAGATGATGAAGGTAAAAATGTAACACCTTAGACATAGTTATCCCAAATTTTATTTCTTGCTGTGTTGATTGCATGGAAAATAATATTTCCTATTTGATTGAGCACCTGAATGAAATTTGAAATACAAATTGGATTCCAACTCTAATGAATCCCTTGAATGTTGACAATGGTGTATTCTTGACCACACAGGAGACAAGTTTATTACTACCTGCAGAAATGGTTGACCATCTAAAAAGCAATTTAGGTTCTCGTGGACAGGTTTCTACCTTTTAGCATGCATTTCCTTTCTTGTGAATTTTGTCTTGGAATCGTTGCATAAATCTAATATTTTAAAAAGTTTACGACTTAATTATTAATTGGTTCAGGTGGTCCACATTGAAGAGATCAGTGGCCGGAGCGCCAAGTATGCTGAAGTACCTTCTGAGCTCTCTGAAAGTATGAAGTTTGCACTTAAGCAAATGGGAATTACTAAGCTGTATAGCCACCAAGTAAGAAATAGATTTTCCTGGTAATGAATTGAGTTCTTCTTAACTGTACGATCCCTGGCATGTTCTTAACTGTGATAGAATGTGCAGGCGCAGTCAATACAAGCCTCCCTAGCTGGTAAAAATGTGATTGTCGCAACTATGACATCTAGTGGAAAATCCCTTTGCTACAATATTCCAGTTTTGGAAATATTGTGCCACGATCTATTGGCTTGTGCTTTATACCTCTTCCCTACAAAGGTTTGTTGTCATATGTCTGCAAAAATATACTTTCTGGTTCTTTTCTCATTGCTAGATGACTCTTTTTGGCTGCATCTCACTATGACAGGATGATATTCACTAGATTTCTATTGTTCTTGGTGATACTTTTTAGTTGACTCAACTTGCACACAGGCATTGGCTCAAGATCAAATGAGAGCTTTGTTGTCTATTAGCAAAGGACTTAATGATAGCCTAAATATTGGCATATACGATGGGGACACTTCTCAGGAAGATAGAGTATGGCTTCGGGATAATGCCCGTTTGGTACGTCCGCATTCTGTTTCTCCTCTCGAATAAAATGACCTCTGTAACATGGCCGACATTTTACTTTGATCCAATAATATGCAGTTAATCACAAATCCAGACATGCTACATGTCTCAATCTTGCCGTTCCATGGACAGTTTAGGCGAATATTGTCAAATCTTAGGTAGTTGTTTTGCTGCTAGTGTATCTATCACATTTTAGTAACTCTGCAAATTTATCAGGTTTATGAGTAAACACCTTCGTCTGGTTTAATCAGTTATTCAAGTATCTTATATTCATTCACATTTTACTTTTCTTTGTTCTTTTCTGAGCAGGTTTATTATTATTGATGAAGCTCATTCTTATAAGGGGGCATTTGGTAGTCATGCTGCTCTAATATTTAGAAGGCTTCGTCGAATCTGTTCTCACGGTATGCCCCATTTCTTGTAACCTGAGCAGGTTCTTTATTCTTTATTTACTTATCGTGCATTTTTTTACTATATGACTGTAAATATCTTTTAACTGACTCCTTATCCAGTTTATAGTAGCGATCCTTCTTTCATATTCAGCACGGCAACTTCTGCAAATCCGCAGGAGCACGCTATGGTAATATTTCAGTTCCAAATATTTGAGACTGTTTCACATGTACATTTAAGGTTCTTCTCGTCAATGATTATCATAAAACACTTTGGTAAAAACTAACTGAGCGCCAATATTTGTCTGTACTTGGCCTGAGTTATATATAGAGGATCTTGAGATTTACCATGTGCAAAGTTCATTCATGAAATTTGCTATTATGTACCTTGCTTCACTCAATTTTGAATGTTTTTACAGGAATTAGCTAATTTATCATCAGTTGAAGTAATTGACGATGATGGTAGCCCTTCTGCTTTAAAGCTTTTTATGCTCTGGAATCCTCCTTTATGCCTGAAAACTGTAAGGTTACTTAGTTGGTCTGGTCTACCCAACTTCTATTCAGCATTTAGTTTATTCGATTTTATTTAAGTTAACAACCTTCTTCTGTTCTTTCTATTTGCTAGGTTTGGAAGAGAACAAAAACCAGCTCGGGTTCCGAAAAATCCAATAATAAAGTTGTGGTGGCTGGACACTCAAGGTGAGAGATTTTGAGTTCATAATTTATTGATGAGCGATTTGTATAATTGAATGTCTGTTCAATTTCTATATCCTGCAGCCCTATATTAGAAGTTTCGCACCTCTTTGCAGAAATGGTTCAGCATGGTTTACGATGTATCGCCTTCTGTAAAACACGCAAACTCTGTGAACTTGTTCTCTGCTACTCGTATGTTTAACCTATACCACAAATTATCTTCATGTAACTTCTACCATGAACTTGCTGGGGAACAAATAACTCTTTATTTCTTTGTTTGTATGAAGGCGTGAAATTCTTCAAGAGTCTGCACCTCACCTAGTAAATAAAGTACATTCATATCGTGGAGGCTATGTTGCTGAGGTCAGTTTCTTGTTCATGACTATCAGTTTAGCTATATTGATGATGAGGATTCTCTTTGGTCAATAACAATATTCAATTTGTTAATATCGCTCCACTATGGTGAATTGTACTTACTTACTAATACAAAATCTCTCAAAGATAGATTGTTTTAGAAATTCTATTTGCCTGCGTCCGAAGTCATATACTTAAGGTATTATATCACCATATGTTGAAGTTTCAATGCAGATTAAAAGCTACTGGCATTTCGTAATTTATGTTTGGTTGGGCCTTGCGTTACTTTGACTCACTGGTCTTTTAGTTGTTATGAGAAGCTCCAGTATCTTCTTGTTAAAGTTCACTGTGGCATGAAATTAGGACAGGAGAAAAATTGAGAGTGATCTCTTCAATGGCAATATATGTGGTATTGCTGCCACAAATGCCCTGGAGTTAGGCATCGATGTAGGAGAAATTGATGTCACACTGCATCTTGGGTTCCCAGGTAGCATAGCAAGGTATAGCATTAATTGGTTCGTTTTTCCTTTTTCCCGTCAGTTTCACTATAGCTTGTTTATGTTGAATTCATGTTTATTAATATCCAGTATGTGGCAACAAGCTGGAAGGTCTGGAAGAAGAGGAAAGACATCGCTTTCTATATATGTTGCATTTGAAGGGCCATTGGATCAGTACTTTATGAAGTTCCCGCATAAACTTTTCAGGGGCCCTATTGAATGTTGCCATGTTGATCCTAATAATGATCAGGTTCCTTTACTTAAATTTTGCCACTTCATTTGTACAATGCCATAGGAATCTCAATTGTGAAGGATGGAAGGGGGTAATTTTTTGTGGCTTATTGAGTAAATGGCTGCCTTCCTGAATCGATTTTCCTTTTAGGTGCTGCAGCAGCACTTGTCCTGTGCTGCTCGTGAACACCCATTAAGTTTGTTTTACGATGAGAAGTACTTTGGTCCTGACTTAGAGAGTGCCATTATGAAACTAAAAAGCAATGGCTACCTGAGCACTGATCCTTCACGTGATCATGCTGCTAGAATGTGGACCTACATTGGGAAAGAGGTGATGCATGTCTGACTATACTAGGATGCTTTTCTGTATGTTCTAGCTAATATTTTTGCTTATCATTCTTCCTAACTATCTCTAAATGCCTCATACATCTGTATTCATTGCTTATTATCCTGTTCAGAAATCTCCATCAAGTGCTGTCAGCATTAGAGCAATAGAAACTGTGCAATATAAAGTTATTAACAAGATGAATGATGAAGTCCTTGAAGAAATTGAAGAAAGCAAAGCATTCTTTCAAGTAAGGACCATTAGTGTTTGTGACTATGTTCTTCCATTCACGATACCCATTGACATCTTTATATCCATTTGGTTCTGTAGTTTTCGAGTTTTTTCCTGTTTTTTGTTATTGGGCTCTCATGTTTGTATACATCCAGGTCTATGAAGGTGCCGTTTATATGAATCAAGGGAAAACCTATCTTGTAGATCATTTGGATTTATCAAGTAAAATTGCTTGGTGCCAACGAGCTGATGTGAACTACTATACAAAAACTCGTGATTACACAGATGTTCATGTGGTTGGCGGTGACATTGTACGTATTTTGTCAGAGCTCTTATACTTCAATCTCTTTTCCGTCTCTTTCGCTTTCGCTCTCTTTCACCTCGTACAACCTGAATGTCCATTTCAGGCAGGTTCCTAATCGATTATTCACATCACTTGTATAGGCCTATCCAGCTCGAATTGCTATTGGTCAGTTTGCCAAAACAACTGCCCAGGCACATATTTGCAAAGTGACAACGACTTGGTTTGGTTTTCGTCGCATATGGAGAAGAAGCAACCAGGTTCTTGACACTGTGGAACTCTCTCTTCCTGAATACTCCTACGAATCGCAGGTACTTGACTGCAAGAATTGACTTTTTGTCCAGATATCTATTCTATATTTATGCGTGTGTTTGTATGTACACTATCTTCATGTTTAAATCTTTGATACTGCTATATTTTTCACTTGATATCAGGCTGTTTGGATTCGAGTTCCACAATCAGTGAAGACAGCAGTTGGAAATTCAGACTCCTTCCGTGGGGGCTTACATGCTGCTGGGCATGCTCTTCTAAATATCGTTCCTCTGTGAGTTCTCTATATTCCACGGCTCTTTTTGAATATTTGTATCTTTAATTGAATATTCTAGTTGCTTATGTTCGACATTTTTGTTTGCAGATTTGTTATCTGTAACCAATCAGACATAGCATCAGAGTGTGCAAATCCTCACGATAATCGCTATGTTCCTGAAAGGATCCTACTTTACGATCCTCATCCTGGAGGGACCGGCATTTCAAGGAAGGTAACTGCAGTAAATCAATTATTTTGGTTTTTTCTTATGCTCATTGTACTTTACTATCCCAACTTCCATAAGCAGTCGAAAGTTTGTTTGTTACATTCGAGAAGACAAATATTAACCACTCAGATACTATGTGTTGCACCTCATGCAAACCTTAAGCAAGACGTTAATATTCAAGCTAGATGCTTAGTCGTCTCGATCTTATTCCAAATCATGCATTGAATCAGTGACTGAATACATTTCTCAGATCCAGCCTTTCTTCTTGGATATGCTGTCTGCTGCTTTAGAACTGCTTTCGTCATGCCACTGCTCCGGAGATGTAGGCTGTCCAAACTGCGTGCAAGTTTGTATTCGATTTCACAACTTTATTAACATCACTTTTATTCTCACAGTATTTGTTAAAAGTAATACATTGGCTCCGTGTCTTCTCCCAGAACCTCTCTTGTACGGAGTATAACGAGGTTCTACACAAGGATGCTGCTATTATGATAATCAAGGTTCGATCAAAATCCTCTCTCGTTACGCGATTATTAACCTGACAATGAACTGCTTCCTTTTCTTCCTTTTGCACAGGGCGTTCTTGAGGCGGAGGAATACATCTGCAAAAACAATGTCGACACTCCCGACTCTCCCACTGCTTGAGTCGGCAATCTAAACCTCGTATATTGATGAGGAAGTCTTCCGTAGAAAGAGAAGGGCCGCCACGATGAGGCCAGCGCAGTCGAGTGTAAATTTCTTATAGTATATAGTTTGATGATTGGACAAATTTTGTACCTTGTAACTGTACACTAGTCTTAAATCTCATTTTTTCCGATTAAAAAGTAAAATTCTTACTCATTTCTTCTTCTTCTTCTTCAAGTGTTGGAGTTTTAAAACTAAATCAGTGCTTAGAATACATTGCATAACAAAAGTATGTGAAGATATTTCATGTTCGAAGACGAGTTTTCACCTATTTACGCGATAGAATAAGATGCAAAATAAGGGTCCTTTAAAAAAAATGAAAGGTTAATTCGTTCCATTTTAGAAAGCATGACCAGTAAAATGAGACGACATAAAATAAAAAACATGACTAATGAAATGAGACGAAGGGAATATATAATGAGAGAGAGAGAGATCTAAATATGAAAATTTGTGTACTAGTGTAACCAGACACATGGTTTCCTTCACTTGTATGATAAAAACATTTCCATATATGGCAAAAAAAAAAGTAAAAAAAAATTCCTCATAAAAATGTCAAAATTTTCTATTTTCATTCTACACTAAGAGGCAATGTTCTTTGTGAATATTTCAAACAATAAAAAGTAATTAATTTAAAATTATAAAATACCTGCAAATTATAAAAAATCAGCTTGTGACACATTCCTGCAGGAAATGGTGGGTCTGGTTCAAATACTGTTCCCACAGAGGCTTATACCTTCCTATACTCAACTTCAGCCATGGCTTCATGTTCCCATTGTAGTGAATCACAGCTGCCGTTTCTATTAACCGGTTATCGATGTTCAGATCGTACCCCAGTCCCAGCACGTGCCATCTTCGATCAAGCGGCTCAGTTAGTCCGTAGAAGGACAGGAGCCCTGGAGGGAGTGTCCCGAGCTTCCAGAGTGATCTGTTGACGTTTTTCTCCTGCCAGTAGTGGTATTTTGCAGTCACGTTCTCTTTTCTCCAGCCGACTAGATCGAAGATGTTCATGCCAAACGCCCATCCGCAGGCCTGAGGGTCGAATTTGGTGCTGATGAGGGGATTGGAGAAGTTGAGATATCTGTAGTATCGGTGGAAGGCTTCGAGGCATGTTTCTACGGCTCCGTTCACATTCCCGTGTAAATCGAGTGAGAAGAGAGGTGTCAGATCCTTCTGTACTACGACGTCATCGTCGAGAAAGACTACCTTCTCCAGCTGAGGGTAAATTTCTGGGATGTAGAATCGAAGATGATTCAGTAGGGAGAGGTACTTTGGATTTTGGAACTTCTGTTCAAGACTGATATCTGGTGATGCCTCGAAGAAGAATTTCCGATTCTCTGCACCGAGTAGCTGTTTCACAATGGGTGAATACGAAGCATTCAGCCAAGTGAAGTCTTCAATGTTCTGGACTTCTACAGCAGCGCCTTTGAAATCATTACCAAGAAACCAAGCCTGCATTCCTCCGTATTTTACCCCATTCGTGACTATATGAAACACAAGCTGCTTCGGGTGCTCGGCATTAGAAATTGTAGAGTTGACCACGACTGAAACAGCCAGAATGTTATCAGAAAATATACAAAAATGGTAAAGGTTATTATCCACCAGTCGAGGCGAGTTCTTCCCCTCATTTGCAATCTCCTCCATCGACTTGTTCTGGAGCCAGTTAGAGTTCAGTTTAATGTCAATGCACTGAAGATTCTTGGGAACTGACTCAGCAGCTAATTCTCCAAACACTGTGCTCTGAACAGTAGCTGCGTTTGCACGCTCTTCGAGTGCTTGGATATGAGATTTCATTGTCATGATTGTGGTTGCAACATCGTAATGGGCATCTTGTGCTTTGAAAATAAGGAAAGACAGACTTTTAATTATTGGTTCGGCTTCTTCAAGAGATATCGGCTCCTCTCTCTTTGCAGCCTTGGAGAGTAACAGTTGGCAGCTTCGGATCTTTGTACTCAGCTCCCAAGCAAGGTGGAGATTATTATGTTCTTTTGCGATGATAACATAAGCTTTGGCAAGGGTCATTTGCTCAGCCAGTTGTCTCGCATATGATCTAGCACTTAGTATTTCTTCAGTAAAATTTCGATTCTCGTGAACAATCCTTTCATTTCGGGGGTTTATCTCCTGGGAAAGGCAATGATAAGTTAATAGACAAGATTAAATTTAGAACTCATTAGAGAGTACACATGATGATCAACTCAACCATAGTCAGCGAAAGTATGACGGATCGAAAAACATGGTTAGAAAAATATTCTCAGACCAGCACAAATTATAATTTACTCGAAGTACTTTCATTCATGAAGAATATGTGGATTACGTTTTTAATAAATAAAACCAAACAATATGATAACTGAATTTGATAACTGCTCTTAGTTCTAAGAACGAGGAAGAAGGAGGTGAAAGACATAAACGGGCTCCGCGGATGAAGAGGATAACCGAACAAAGAAAAGGACATATAACATTCTCTTAATTTCTCACGTTTGTGAAAGTCCTATTGCTCTCACGGTGCATCTATTATGTTTTCCCTCAAATTCACGTTCTAATAAGAATCAAAATATTAACAGTATTCTGCCGTTCCAGTTGATTCAGAAATCACCATGAAAACCCAGTCTATTCCCCTAAAACTGCCAATCTAACTGTCATCATGAGAATCACTCTAGCAGAAAAACAGCCGAACATCAAACAATTCCATGTTAATAAATTGAGGAGGAACTATCATGGAAGCATTCTTGCTCGTAATCATGGTTTAGCTTTAATTGAAGCATCTATAGCATATCATGAGATTAACAGCGAAATTTAACTGCAGTCACTTTTAACAAAGTTTATGCACATTACACAATTTCCTATAGGCAGATCAATATTCTGTTGAATACACCACATGAAGAATTCCCCCAATAAAAAAGTAGATCTTCTCCATCTATCGAGATTCACACTAGGTTAATCTTGTTCTCAACATACTAAACTAATATTACAGTGATAGGTTCTAGTTCAGCAATGAAGCTTCATCAAGCTAGAGTTCCTTAAATTTTCGTATCAATTCCAATCAGAAACCAGACACATTTCCCATAAACTCTTTCCAGAACTGAGCCCAGGAACACCAGATACATGAACTATCAGCAACATTACGGAACTAGGTGCCAAAGTGGTATTCGAGATACAAAATTCACTTCCCAAGTTATTCAAATCATTTTTGGTGATAATTCAGGAAAATCTTAGCCAAAACACATTGTCTGGCTTACCTCAATATAGTCGATGGAGCAAGGACCTAAACAACTACCTCATGACCACTAAATTGGAGTCTTGGGGTAAAGATAGATCCTAAATTCCTAATACAAGAACATGCTGATGCCAATGTAATGCACATAATTTCTTCACATACCATCAGCAGAAACTAATGCGATGCGCAATTGTAAAGCCAAGATTGCAAACTGTAAAACCTAATATCAAGGCAAAGTTTTTCTACAGACGCTCGATCCCCAAACTCAACGAAGCACTAAACGAGGAATCCTAATATATTTCGATTTACTGACCAGTAAAAGAACCTAGAAGCGATCAATCACATAATCAGATTATCCACATTTCAAATGTGCTTCTCTCTCATCCTATCCACTGGCTAGAGCTCCAATATGATCCTTACAGAAACAAACTAAAACCATTACCGACAGGCCTAAAAAACCTAGATCACCTACATTAATCATCTCATTTTGGAGATTAAAAACACTAAAACCAAATCCCAAAACACTCATCCAATACCAAATACAGAAAATCAAACACTGATAGAGATGGTGTTCGTATTTTACCAGAACTGGCTGTTCGACATGATCTTCATCTCGATGATTGTGCTGAACGACGAACAGCCCAAAGCCTGCAACTAAGAACAAGAGAAGCAGCACCCAGATCCAGCACGATAACCTCCTTCGAACCGGGCGCCGAAAGTCGGTCGCCCGACGGCGCATCTTTCGCGCAAAATCTCCCCCAATTCAAAGCCGATCCCACAATCCCATCCGATCGGGCCGGATCGAAGCAGCAGCCGGGACGGGAAAAGATCCAATATTTCGCCTCCACAACCAAAAAACTCGAGATCCCACCTCTCGATTCCCCAGAAAATCAACACCCCCGAGCCAAAAACAAGAAAAACCCAAACGAGAAACGATCGAGAGTCGAGATCAAAAACCGTCGGCCCCCCTCAAGAAATGCAGAAGCTCAGCAATTACAAGTGTCGGTATCGGAGAATTGCAGTGAAGAAGCAGAGAGTGTAGATTGGGGTCCCGAAATAGAGAAAAGGAAGGCCTCTCTCTCTCACTCTCACTCTCACTCTCACACATGAATGCCAGCTTTGTTTACTGAGTGTGTGTTTGTGTGTGTACTTTTCTTGTTCATTCTCAAAGGAACCAAAAGTTTCAATTCTTGGAGCAAAATCTTATCAAGATTATTTTTATTGAGTTTATTGGAGTAATTATTTGTAAATTAATTGATTATCGTATATTCTATTGATGTAAATTATATATATTTTCTCTAATTAGGAGTTGAATTTGAAGCTTGTTTCCCTTCTTGGGATTGGCTTTAAAGAAACATGTGTTAAATAATGATTAGAAATTTAATATTTAATCATTCAATGATAAGCAAAGATTTATTATATGTCCATTCGAACTTGTGTGTATGTTAGCCTAGCGGTGGAAGGTTAAATTTTAAGATCAAATGTTCGAATTCGAGATTTTCGTGTTAATTTACTGTTTTTAAATTTTTTATTAAAAAACATACACCTGAATGTCACGGGCCGCCTAATTTCCTAAGTATTTTGGGCTAGATAAGTACTTAGCCCACTCTAAATCATATTGTAGCCCAAAACTAAGGGCCCATGTTGATGGAATAGTGTATAATGTGTGTAGAAGATGAGGGGAAGGGTGTAGAGACTTGTAGGAGGAGTATAGAGAGATCTAGAACAAGGGAAGGTTCTGGAGACTTGTTCTCCACCCTTGGATCAAACTCATCTCCACCATCCATCATGGAGGGGGAGTTGTATATAAAGGGGTGCTCCCCTCATTTGTAAATCATCAACCAAATCAATCAAGCTTTCTAGCATTCTTCAAGCGTTCTCTCTCAACTTCATTTCTTAGCCAAATTTCCCCACTTCACCCACAACACTTCTAGAGTTAGGCCGACTTTGCTAGCCGCGAGGGGCGGATCAAGGAGCAAAGGCCGCACGGTTCGTTGTTAAGGGAACAAGTCCGTGACAAGTGGTATCAGAGCCCGGTTGGGCTTTGTGTTGTGACGTGTTCGTGATGGCATCAGACGGCTCGCAGGTGACGATGGAATGCGGGAGGGATGCTACCGTCAGGGACCATGTTCTTGGCAAGATGGGAGAGCGAATCGAGATGGTCGAGCACAACATGGAAACTGATGGAGAATGAAGAATAATTAGAGTATTTTAGTTATTAATTTATTTAATAGTTTAATCGTTAGGGTTTTAGTTTAATTATATATTTTATTTCAGTTTATGGGCTTGGCCTGTTTAGTTAGTCTATATATATGTAATTTCATTATGTACTAAGGGAGTCGAATTTGATATTGAAAATTAGGGTTTATTCCCCTTTCGTGTGTCTTCCGGTATTCTGTAGAGAATCAACGGAATTTCACCCTATCTGCGTTCTCTTCCGGTATTGTGTGAGTCACAATCAACGGATTTAAACGTTTCCCCTGCATCAGTTGGTATCCAGAGTTTTGCTACGATCCTCCTACGCGATGGAGCATCTGTTCGCAGCTTTGAATAACGATTTTGCTCGGATTGATACGATTGAGGATTATTTGGGTCCTCCAATTTATGACGATTACTCAGAAGACTATGCTTTGTTAAGTGGGAAAATTTTGCTAGATGTTGGACAGGCTGCAGCGGTGCAACGCGCGTCCACACACACTATCAATGGTAAGATTTTTCATTTTGGCATAGAATATTCACGTGTTTTCGCAAAAAAAATTGTTTGCGCTTTAGGGGATGAATTTTCTTTGGTGGAGGAGTCTCACTCGTGGCTTCCTAAAACTTCTAAAGTGATGGTGAATGGAGATCCGTTGGTTTTCATGTTCAAGTCTATTGGTGTTATCTATGGCAAGATTAATGTTAAACACAAAGCAACTGCTGATTTACGTCGACGTAAGGTGCTATTTGATGAAGCTTCTTCCGATTCGAGGACGAATCGTTTCGAAGCAGAGGAGAATGATGGAGAATGAAGAATAATTAGAGTATTTTAGTTATTAATTTATTTAATAGTTTAATCGTTAGGGTTTTAGTTTAATTATATATTTTATTTCAGTTTATGGGCTTGGCTTGTTTAGTTAGTCTATATATATGTAATTTCATTATGTACTAAGGGAGTCGAATTTGATATTGAAAATTAGGGTTTATTCCCCTTTCGTGTGTCTTCCGGTATTCTGTAGAGAATCAACGGAATTTCACCCTATCTGCGTTCTCTTCCGGTATTGTGTGAGTCACAATCAACGGATTAAACGCTTCCCCTGCATCAGAAACGTTAGAGAACCATGTTCTCGAGCAACTCGAGTCCGTGAAGGAGAATACTCAATCTTGCATCGATGCTAGCATGGTGATGGAGGACCGTTTTGCCCGACTAGAGGCGAGGATGAGAGACGCCATTCAAGCCCTCCAAGCAAACATCGATGAGATGAAGGAGGACTTGTTACTATGCAAGAAGGCTACCGTTAATGGGGCAAACACCATCACCGCCGGCAGTCCAAGGGTGGACTGTCCAAAGCCAATGGCATTCAACGGCGTGAGGGACGCCAAGGAGGTAGAGAATTTCTTGTGGAAGATGGAGCAGTACTTCGAGGCCATCAACCTTATAGACGAGGGGTCAAAGGTAAAGTCCGCGACTCTCTACCTCACAGATATAGCTATGCTTTGGTGGCGTAGGAAACACGCCGACATCGAGAAGGGCTCGTGTCGGATTGATACATGGGACGAGTTCAAGAAGGAACTCAAGCGACACTTTTATCCGGAAAACGTCGTCTATGAAGCTCGGAGAAAATTGCGGGAGCTAAAGCAATAGGGTACGATCTGTGACTATGTCAATGAATTCACTACCATTGCGCTCCAGATTCCCAACTTATCAGAGGAGGATTTCTTGTTCTTCTTCATAGAAGGTCTCCAATCATGGGCGAAGCAAGAGTTGCAACGCCGTAATATTCACACCGTGGATGAAGCCATAGCCGCTGCCGAGTCCCTTACCGAGTTCTTTCCCCACCCAACATCCGATCAGAAAGAGAAGTGGAACTTGGGCAAAGGCGGGGGAGGGAGACATGACATGGAGGATCGAGATCCTCGCAAAGAGCAACCATCCATGGGAGGCGATAAGAACCAAATTCGTAAGGAGTAAGAGGAGAAGAAGAAGACATTCGTTCAAAAGGGTGGTTGCTACGTGTGCAAGGGGCCACACGCCATGAGTAACTGTCCCAAACTTGGTTCGTTGTCGGCCCTCGTGGAACGACATGAGACGGAACATGCCGATGGAGATGAGACGAGCAACATGGGGTCTCTTCGTCTTCTTAATGCACTCAAGGCCAAACCGATGCCAACGACAGCTAGCAAGGGGCTCATGTTCGTCAAGGCGCACATCAACGGGAGGCCAACTAAGGCGCTAGTAGACACGGGCGCCACTCACAACTTTATTACCGGGGAGGAGGCCGAACGCCTTGGGATATCGTGGGAAAATGGTCAAGGGTGGCTGAAGACTGTCAATTCCAAGGCGCAACGGCTGCAAGGCGTAGCACGCGAGGTGGGACTACGTCTAGGCACTTGGACGGGCCAAGTGGATCTATCGGTGGCACCAATGGACGACTTCATGTTGGGCATGGATTTTCTCCGCAAGGTAACCGCCATCCCTATGCCATCGTTTAATACTTTATGTATTCTAGAAAAGGGGGCACCGTGTATGGTCAATGCCATCGACTCAATCGATGGACGGACGAGTGAAGCCAAACGAATGTCGGCCATGCAAATAACCAAGGGGGTGAAGAACGACGACCCGACATTCTTGACCATGTTGAAGGATGACAACGGTCCAACACAAGGAGACAACATACCACCAGTCATTCAAGACAACATTGAGAAAAATAAGGACCTCGTGACAACCGAACTACCAAAGAAACAATCACCAATGACGGGTGAGAAAAAGCGGATCAAGTTAGTGGCTAACATGACGTCGCGATTCAAGAGACCATGTCGAATAACTCTACCCGAGCTAAAGGAGTTGGCGACGAGGAGGCAAGCCAAGGTCAAGGCCACGGGGCGGAGTCCAAACAAGCTAGCGACGAGACAACGGCTGGTAACAAGACATATGTTGACAATAACGAAGGATGGAAGAAGTCCCGGAGCTACCAAAATGGCTAAGTCGTGGGAAGAGCAGAACGACCGGGGACGACCATTCTTGAAGAAGGCTCGCAAGCGGATGAAGAAGTGGACCGACGAGAAGAGTCGACCATTAGGGTTCAATATTAAAGACCAAAGTCGTGGACAATCGGGCCGAGCACCGCCGAGGACCAGATCATTTGACAAGGAAGTGGACGAGGTGCTCATGAAGAGGGTGTATCGCAACCGAGACATCCAACCACGTACTCAGTACTTAATCCGATGGAGGGGACTACCTGAGTCCGAGGCTACATGGGAAATGGAGGACTTGTGGCAGTTCCGAGACAAGTTGCGCGAGTACGAGTCGACGAGGACGTCGCCGAATTAGGCGGGGGAGAATGTCACAGGCCGCCTAATTTCCTAAGTATTTTGGGCTAGATAAGTACTTAGCCCAATCTAAATCATATTGTAGCCCAAAACTAAGGGCCCATGTTGATGGAATAGTGTAGAATGTGTGTAGAAGATGAGGGGAAGGGTGTAGAGACTTGTAGTAGGAGTATAGAGAGATCTAGAACAAGGGAAGGTTCTGGAGACTTGCTGTAATACCCCGACTTTCGTAATATTTATATTATGCAAGTAAATTTGAAACTCTCGTAGTTTCAATTTTTCTTAGACGGATAAATAGAAGGGGTAATGTTTAAGTTATGTGAGGTGGCAATTTGATTTGCAAATTAGAGATAATATGTTATCTCTCGTGATATTAAATCGCGTAAAATGATCATCGAAACTCTCGTATTTTATTACGATTGTTATAAAGACTAAAACGATTAATTATTAAATCGTAATGCATGTAATAAATGGGCCGACATTATATTAAAAGCCATTAGGCCGTGCCCAATATGTACACCAACAATAAAGGCCCAACTAAAGGCCCTATTACATGGATATTACATATATCACTATTAAAAGAAAAGAAATAAGAAAAGGAAATTAAAGCTTGGGGGAGACTCAAACAACACCCCTCCACAACAATAAAAGAGGCGTGGCCTTCAATCAATCCTTGATTTCTTGTACATCAATTAACCCCCACTTGAGCCATCACAAATATCTTCATTCTTTCCGCCCTGCACAATTAATCTCCACTTGAACCATCACAAATATCTGCGGGAGTCGATCCTAAAGACGGGAAAACTTGTCTTCTGTGCCCTCCCCTTCAATCATGTGACACTTGTCATATTTTTATACAGCCAAGTAAATTCCACCGCAACACCACCAAAACCCCCTCCCCCTACCACATCCCACCTCCCACCAAGTGGGCCCGTTGGCCACAAAACTTTTCATTTTTTTTTAGATAATAATTTTTGTTAAATGTAATGCAAAATGAATCCTTTTATATATAATAGCAAAGCGGATTCGGAGCCCCACGTTAATTCACGTGCCTACGTGGCGCTCCCTATGCTCTCCGTTCCTATTTATCTAAAAATTCTATTTTTATATATATTTTTTTGCGTAAATCATGTATATATAATATTGTAAATCGTTTATGTATATCCCATGTAATTTATATAGATTAATTACATAAAATAATAAAAAATCAAATAATGTATTGTATTTATATCAACAAACACGTATTATAAAATAATTATTCTTTTTATATTTTTATAATGTAGTTTAAAATCATGCTATTTATCTAAAATTCATTTTATTTATAATAAAAAATATTATCTAATTATTCTATAATTATTATTAAAATCTATAATAATATTATTATGATATCTTTAATATTATTCTATTCATACATTAATAAATTTTAATATATTATTCTAATAAAAAAACAGATTTTAATATATTACTCCCTCCGTCCGCTTTATCTCGGCACTTTTGCCGTTTTGGGTTGTCCAACTTATAATGACACTTTCCTTTTTTAGAAAAAATCAGGGACAAATTAGTTAACTTAATCATAATTAAACTAAACTTAAGTTAATTACTAATTTACCCAATACCCACCCAAACCCTAAATCACACGCCCACTATCTCATTCTAAGGTCTCTCTCTCTATCTCTCTCTCTCTCTCTCTATGATTTCGATCGGAGATCTGCTCGACCCTCCCACCCCTCTTACGCCGGCGCAACCCCTCTCCGTCTCCGGCGGCCTGAGCTCCGAGCTCAGTTCATTCTCCTCTTTGGATACTACGGATTTGTCCCAACGATTTGTTCCATCTTCGATTCCAAATGAAAACCCCAATTTCAACCCTTTAGAATATTTTGAATCCTTTTTACTGGTGCAATCTGAGTCGGAGGGAGAAGATCCATACGATCTACGCCTTTCTGTTGTGCCCGATAGCGAAGATGACGACGATTGTGCGATGCTCCGGCGCAATTGTGCAAAGCTCCGACGCAATCGGTGGTTGAAGGACTCTGCTTCTAATCAGTTTAATCAGTTTAAAAAAATATTCTAAATATTTCTTCTTAATTATTAAAATTTTTTATTTTTATAAAATTACTAATTAAGTACTAAAACCTAATGACAATTAACAAATGAGGTCCCACATCTAATCTCAACTAAACAATGGCTCCTAAAACTATGTGCCCAATAGTAAAGTGCCAAGATAAAGCGGACGGAGGGAGTATTTATTTTTTTATAATAAAATAACAATAACAATTACAATTCCATATAATAGAAAAAATAATAGAATCACTGTAAATAAATAGATAAAACAATATAAATTTATTTAGGTTGAATTTTGTGACAGGTAAACTTGCTATATAACCATTTGAGAACTTATTTGACGTTTTCTTTTATAAAATTAAACAACGGATTACTTAACTTATTACTTTTTATTATTACAATTAACTCGCTCCTTGAAATGATGACACCTTATTTTAATATTTTCTATGTTTGTTCGACATTATTATTTTATTAGAATAAACAGCGGGCAACTTGAATTATTTTAATATTTTCCTTTTATGTTTGCTTAAAAATAGCACCAAATAATTAAGAGAAAATATAGTCAAGTGTCTATGTAGCTTAACAAAAACTAATTGTTGTTCAAAACTTAAAAAAACACAATATCTATCCATTTTTCAAGTGAGTGGACAAAACTACCCCTAACCACTATTCACCTTTCTTCCTACATATGCATCCCTCTCTCCCTTCTCTCTCTTCTCTCCCTCTTCTATCCGCTCTCTCTCTCTTTTTCTCTCCTCTCTCTGCTCTCTTTCTAGAGAGAGACTGAGACGGCGGCGACTGTGCGGAGACGGTGGAGACAAGATGACGACGACGGCGCCGAAATCTCTGCTGCACCAAACGACTACTCGTTCGACGGAAATGCGCGGAGACCTGCTCGGAGGAGACCTCGGCGGTGGCTAGTCCCGACCATCTCCTCGTCGAAACCATGTTTCCGGCGAAGGCTAGCAGCTTTATCATCTCCGGCGAGGTCGAACTCCCTTGGTTGCTACTGATCTAGGAAGTCCCCGTTGCTGCTCCGAGTCGCTCTCCCAGAGAATTGCGTCGTCGAAAGCCGCCGTCTTGGCCGGAAAAACGAGCAGAAGATCGGATTTTGAGGCGAGGGGTGACCGGCGAGTGTATCGACGAGGAGGAGGACGACGGAGAGGGGCTCGGATCTCCCCCCCCCCCCCCCCCCCCCCCCCCGCGGAGAGGGGGATCGGATGCCGGCGGGAGATTGACGTAGGGGGTGAAGAGAGAGAGGTGTAGGAGATCCACCATTAGAGAGAGAGAAGAAGAAGATGACTTCCTCCATGTATCGTATTTTCATTTTCTTTTTCTTTTCCTTTTCTTTTTTTTTTTTCCTCTTCTTTTCCTTCTTTTTTCTTTTTCCTTTTTTTTTTAAAAAAAAAATTATGAATTAATACTGTTTGTTTTTATTTTTTTTAATATGAATTAATTTGTATGGATTTTTGTGTAATGGTTATTTTTTGGAGTATTTTTTTCCTTCAGTTTCTGCTTTTTGGATGTGTTGATGTTAGTTTGAATTACTATCATCTACAAAGAATACTAGTGATTTGAAATACAAATAAGGAAATTGAAACCACATTCCAATCACATAGGCACATTTTTTTGCATGGACCACCGACGACAATCTAACTTGCTAACAACTAATCTCCGACCAAGTAAAAAAATTCAAGGGTGCATATATTCGTAAATATTTTGAACGGGGAGTTAGAAATTTGGTATTTCTAACGGGGGGACTGAACATGTTGGGAATGCCAAGACACAGGTTAGAAAATAATAAATTCTAACTTACGATATGCGATAATAACGTAAGAAATTTTATATTTCTAACGGGGTGGATTGAACGTGTTGGGAATGCCACGACTAAGGTTAGAATATACTAAATTCTAACCATTGATATACGATTATAACGTAGGAAAGTTGGTATTTCCAACGGGTGGACTGAACCTGTTGGGAATGCCACGACACAGGTTAGAATAGTATACGAGAGAGAATCCCAGTCGAAGATAGTATACGAGAGAATCCCAGTCGAAGGAAAGTTGAAGATAGTATATAAAGGAATGCCACGATTAAGGTTAGAATATAATAAATTCTAACCATTGATATGCGATTATAACGTAGAAAAGTTGGTATTTCTAACGGGTGGACTGAACTTGTTGGGAATGCCACGACACAGGTTAGAATATACTACATTCTAACTCACGATATGCGGTTATAACGTAGGAAAGTTGGTATTTCTAACGGGGGAGACTGAACCTGTTGGAATGCCACGACACAGGTTAGAAAATAATAAATTCTAACTCTCGATATTCGATCATAAGAAATTTTGTATTTCTAATGGGTGAATTGAATGTGGTGGGAATGCAACGACTAAGGTTAGAATATAATAAATTCTAACCATTGATATGCGATTATAACGTAGGAAAGTTGGTATTTCTAACTGGTGGACTGAACTTGTTGGGAATGCTACGACACAGGTTAGAATATACTAAATTCTAACTATTGATATGCGATTATAACGTAGGAAAGTTGGTATTTCTAACGGGTGGACTGAACATGTTGGGAATGCCACGACACAGGTTAGAATATACTACATTCTAACTCGCGATATGCGATCATAACGTTAGAAATTTTGTATTTCTAACGGGTGGATTGTACGTTTTGGGAATGCCACGACACAGGTTAGAATATAATATATTCTAACTTGGGATATACGATTATAACGTAGGAAAGTTGGTATTTCTAAAGGGTGGACTTAATGTCTGGTTAGAATGTATGAATTCTTACTTATTACGACAGGATGATGGTTAGAATATCTTAAATTCGTACATATAACAAATATGGGTAAGAAATTCTATGATATTTAGTAAGTTATATCAAAAATAATAATAAAAAAATAAAAACTCGAATTAAAAATGAAAATGGAAAATTAAAAAAAAACTTTTTGTCAGTTTTGTTTTTTTTGTTCTTTTTTTTTTTAATAATAATTTAATGTAAAATTTTGAATTCAAGCTCGAATTAAAAATGAAAATGGAAAATTAAAAAAAAACTTTTTGTCAGTTTTGTTTTTTTTGTTCTTTTTTTTTTTTTTTTAATAATAATTGAATGTAAAATTTTGAATGCAAATTAAAGTAAAATTTGAATTCAAATTAAAGTAAAAAAAAGTGCACATGGGTGGGGTGGGGTGGGGTGGGGGGGGTGGTGTTGGGGGTAAATTAGTCCACTCACATGTAAATTGGATACATTTTATGTTTTCTTAAGTTTCCAACAACTATTTGTTTCTACTAAGCTGGATAGACACCATAATTTTTGCCTCAATAATTAATTATTCATGTCGAATTTACTTATACCTATTATTGAAATATTACTCTTATAAATAGGGATGTCAATGGGTCAGGTTTTCGTGGGTACCCACCTTGCCCAAATCTAATTGGGACGAGTTTGAGTACTATTATAAATTGGGTTTGGAACGAATTTGGGCAATAAGGTAGATACGCAGAACGGGTTTGGGTCGGGTATAGGTATACACCTCTGGATACCCACTACCCTAACCCATTTATATCTGTGGTAAATATATACTATATTTCACAAGTATATAAAAACTATATTTATATTAAAAAAAATGATTACTATTAGCAATTTTAAGGTTTTTATTAATATATACAAAGTTGCAAGGATATATCTCAAAAAATTCTACTTGATAAAATAAAAACATATATCATTAGTTTTGTTATTTGTTAACGTTTAATTTGATAATATTTGTTTTACATTTAGTATATCGTTCGTTAGCGTTTATTGAGATACAAACGTTTAAATTATAATTTTTTTATTAAAAAAATATTATTATTAATTTTATTTGTGTTTAACGGGTAATAAACGGGTATTATTTGATGGTTTTGGGCCGTATAAGGGTATTAAATTGAATTTTTAAACGGATTTGGAACGAATATGAGTATACGAAATCTCAACGGGTTGGGTTTGGAAAGTGCTTAATGGGCAGGTACCCGACCCATTGACATCCCTACTTATAAACATAGTTTTTTATTACCACAATTAACGGAGACATGATAAAACGAATATAACTATTTGAGACCCACTTTGACGTTTTTGTGTTATTAAAATAAACAACGGACGACTTGACTTATTTTAATATTTTTCTTTTATATTTGATTACAATAAACAAAGAGCGACTTGACATATTTTAATAATTTCATTTATAAATTTTTTTAAATAACATTATAAGTGATTCGTATCAAATTTCGACGGGATACAAATGCACCTATCATCAAAATATTACATTTTAAACACGAGTAAAGGGAAACTTTATATTAACATTTTGTTTTTATTACAATAAACAATTATTAAAATAAACAACGGGTGGCTTAACTTATTTTGATATAACTGTCGTTTTCTTTTTATTACAAACTCTTTTTGACAAGAGGAGTGCATCATCATGCTCCTATGAAATATTGACCCATCGAATATACTTTGCATTGACATATAGATGATGATAACAAAACTTGGAGACCGTGTGATATAAATAAATATGTTTTCAGGAAAAATGCTGGTAAGATGCAAGATTGACGATGACTGCATTATATAAGAATAACGATGAATGCTTTGTAGAAGAGGAGCCGAGCATATTATTTTGATCCGAACTTCTTATATAATTTTCATGTTGTTTCATTTATAAGTATTTTTGTATTACTTTTAAATAAATATTTTATATTTCACGAGATACTTGGCTTTGTCGTTTTCGGCACCAATATGATTTATAAGTCTTTAAACGTCAAAGATTTAAATATTATATGAATCTGCATTGAATTGATTCTTCATATTTAATATTCTTAAATTCTTTTTATTGTTTGTAAGTACATAAAAATCGATAATCATAGTATAAAATATTTTAAAATAATTTTTACAGATAAAATATTTAAATGTTAAAAATAATTTGCACCCGTCGATTTTCGACGGGCAGTAAACTAGTATTCTTAAAAATTTATTAATATGCATATGATTATATTACAGGCACAAATTAGATTATAATTGTCATTAGTGTATAATTAATTTATGATTGACAGTTAATGAATAATAAAATAAAGTTTTATGTGCGGAGGAATTTAACTTTAGGCATACTCCTATTTTTATACTCCCTCCTTACTATTTATCCCATTTGTCATTTTTTTTGTCACTACTAACCTTATTTTCTAAAGTGATAAAATATATTTAGCTACAAATAACTCTCTCTCCTCATAATTGATTATAATCGCATATCATTTTAGTCTTTAATTTGGATGTAAAATTAATTGAGTATAGTTAACAAAATTAATTAAGTAAATTTAATTGAATTTTACTTGTGTTAATTTGAAAACTATTATTTCCTCTATTTTTTCCCACTTAACCTGCTTTATTATTTTATACCACTTACTCCCTCTGTCTCACTTATAATACAATAATGATAGATAAAGTAGTGTGAATTAGCTTTGGTGAGTTACAATTTTGCTATTTAAGGTAAAGTTCATATACGAGTGGGAAGAGCAAAAATAACATTTATCTCTTTATAAATAGGACTGAAAAATATATAATAAATAAACTGGTAATGTCAGAGAAAAAGAAGGAAGTGCTATCTTCTAAGCAGCTTATATTAACATTAGCTAACAAGGGATATGCAAATTTGATATGAATTTAAGTGCTAATAATTAGTAATTAGATTATTTTGATCGAAATTTATAATAAATTAAGGGTTATTGGCAATTAAATACATGAACAATGGCCAATTTCCGAGTTCATACATGAACTCGTACTCGGCATGAATTAATACATGAATTTAACGAGTTTGCTGAGTTCGCCCGCGAGTTGGATTTTGTCCGACGTGGCAGTCGGAAAAACTACGTGGACTTCAACGACGGCGAAACAAAACGACGTCGTTTCGGGGGCAAAAAAAAAAAAAAAAAAAAAAAAAAACAAGAAGAGCTAAACACACCCAAACCCCTCTCCTCTCTTCTCCGGCGACCGTCATCTCTCCTCTCTTCTCCGGCGACCGTCATCTCTCCTCTCTTCTCCGTCATCTCTCCTCTCTTCTCCGGCGACCGTCATCTCTCCTCTCTTCTCCGTCATCTCTCCTCTCTTCTCCGTCATCTCTCCTCTCCTCTCTTCTCTAGTCGGAACTCTGGATTTTTCTTCTTCTCCGATTTCTCCGAGCTAAACACACCCAAACCCCTCTCCACCGAAACCCCCAAATTCACAGATCCGCCACCAAAACCCCTCTTCTTCTCCGATTTCTTCTCCGATTCACAGATCCACACACCCAAACCCCTCTTCTTCTCCGATTTCCCGAGGATGCCGCCGCTGCCGCGGCGGCGGATGGGGCGGAGGGTGAGATGGCGTCGAGGGCGGCGGAGCTGAGGAGGGAGGAGGAGGATGAGGGGGAGAGGAAGGGGTGGGGAGGTTGGACCTTCTGGGCGAAGGGACAGCGGAGGTACGGCGGCGCCTCGGGAAGGAGGAGCTGTTGAAGGGGGAGGGGGGACAACTTTAAAATGAGCAGAAGAGTAAACCTCTATGAAACCTCTTCCAGTAACTGCAGGAATTGAACATGAAAACTTGAGACATTGAACATGCTCAAGGGAATCAACATGTTCTGTTGACTCGCTATCAGCTTCCAGATAATTTCCTTCCAGAGCACAAAGTAACCTAGCAAACAGAGCATAACATTTCATTCTCTGTGATTAAGAGTTTAACAAAGAAGTAGTCGGAACATAATCTTTCTCAAGTACCTAGAGGAAGGTCGAGATAAATTGAAGCCTTTGACCACAAATTGCACTTGCGCAGATGATGACACAGCAATGGGTTTGATGACACAGCAATGGGTTGGATGCCGCCGCCGCTTGCCCCTGATTCAGCTGCGTTGCGGCTCCGCCGCCCCCGCCGTCAGCTCCCATCCCAGTCATTGATGGCTGGAAGCACGGTGCCGAGATGTGATTTGCATTTGGTAGTTCATGGACGGCGTGGAGGTGGATGCCGCCGCTGCCGCGGCGGCGGATGGGGCGGTGGAGGGTGAGATGGCGTCGACGGCGGCGGAGCTGAGGAGGGAGGAGGAGGATGAGGGGGAGAGGAAGGGGTGGGGAGGTTGGACCTTCTGGGCGAAGGGCGGCGGTACGGCGGCGGCTGGGCGGCGTCGGTGGCGGCGGATCTCGAGCTGAAGAAGACGACGACGTTCCGCATTATTTAACCCTAATTAATCCTAATTACACCCTAATTACACTAATTAACCCTAATTACACCCTAATTATTCTAATTACCCAATTATTTGAGTAAAACAGCGTCGTTTTACCTTAATAAATATTAGTGATGTACTCATTTTACACGTCCGCATTATTTAACTTGCCACGTCCGCAATTCCCTTCCACGTCAGCAATCCCCTTCAACCGGAAATTGAATGTGTGACAAAATTGTTCCGATTATCAGGTTCATGTATTTATTCATGCCGAGTCCGAGTTCATGTATGAACTCGGAAATTGAGCATTCTTCATGTATTTATTTGCCAATAACCCATAAATTAATACCATAAATTAATTTACACATATAAAAATTTGTACAAAATTAAACTAAATTACACATCTATATTTCCTACTTAATTTAACAAATAATCATATTGTGGGTCCATCTTGATGTGGGGGATGACCGCCTACAATGGAAACACCAATAACTTTACATGTGGACGCACAGATATGGGGGAGGCACAGAAGACGTGGGAAGACGTCGGCAGGATCGAAGCTCCCCAAATATCTTCATTCTTCCCCCTTCACTTCATTACCTCCTTGCACAACACCAAAACACCTCACAAAGGAAAGAAAAGTAGTAGCAGCAGATAGAAGAGAAGAATAAGGAAGAAGAAGCTAAGGAGGAAGAACCATTCCACTACACTCATTCCGTTCAGAATCAATCCACACTAATCGTAAGCCTTCACTCCTTTTCCGATTATGTTAGAAGAAAGCATGTATGTAGAACGTAGAAACGGAACTAGAGCATGAATCAAGGCTCGATAATGAACTCCATAAACAAAGGAATCATATGTATATGTATGTACATATCCTCAAGCATAAATGATGAACGCAAGCCCCTAACCTAAGAATCACTTAAACGAGAATGAACCTTAAACGTATATTGTTATAATCGAAACATTTATGCATTGATGAAATGAACGAAAGCTAGAATAGTAAGAGGTTTATACCAATTCAAAGATCGAGGTGACGATGGGTGTCGTCGGCTGAGGGAGGACAGGCGCGAAGGTCTGCTCGTGTGTTCTTCGGAGCCGGCGGCGTCCGGAGGTGAAGAGGGCAGAGGGGGCGCCTCTGCCCTGCGTCGGTCTCTGACTGCTGTCGACGGCACGGAGGAGGAGCTCCGACGAGCTCGAGCTCAGCGAACGACGGTGATTCCACCAGAAATTTGAAGAAAGAGGACGGGTCTCGATTTGGGGGCTAGGTTTCCGATTCAGAGAAGTTGATGAAGGAGACGAACGAGGGAGATGCCATCGAAGCGGTGGCGCTCGAAGGATGCGACGGCGGTGGCGACGGCCGCCGGAATCGCCGGCGAAGGCGAAGGAAAGAGGAGGTGGGTATCGTCGAGCAGAGTTGGAGGAGAGAAAGAGAGTTGCGTGCGTGCGTGTGTTTTCAGCCAAGAAGGGGAGTTGGGCGTGATTTGGGTTGAAGGATAATTGGATTGGGCCCTTAATGGGCCATGAATTATTTCAAGGTTGGGCTGGAATGAAATGTCAAGCTGGGCCATTAATTAAATTGGTCCTGGGCCTCAATTTGGGCCTGAATTAATGTAATGGATTCATGCCCAATCCCGTTGGGCCGTGAATTAAATTGAACGGGCTCGACTGTTGGGCCAGATTAATAAGACCGGCCCATTTAAATTAAGATTTTAAATATTAAAATGATTAAGGTTATTCGTGATGATAATTAATTAAGATTTAATTAATTATTAAGCTATACTTAGCTTAACAATATATTCTGAAAATTTCATGATTTTCGGAAATTGATTCAATGAATAAATGGTCTCGAATGATAAAAGAAACGAATGAATGATAAAAGATTATTCCTTTATATAAGGATTAAAGGATTAAAACCAATCTGTTATCCTTAACAGATTTATAAGATAGGAAAATATGTTAGACGATTATTTTCCCTTAAGAGGTTTTATTATGAGAATTTAGATTCTTATCATACCTTTATGATTAGGCGCGTTTCGACAAGGTTTTTGACGTTGTTGCCTATCAAGATCGGCCATATTCTACGCGACAAGAGGTGGGCTTACTTTCCAAAAGTATATGAGCCACGTATGCTAAATGGTTTCAAAATTGCAAAACTTATTATCCATAAAATGTTTAATGTGCCCTCTACATGTTAAATGCTCTGAAAAGTTAATCGATCGAGGTTCATTGCTTGTCTAACACACTAGCTTTGAATTGTGTATACACCCCTGGTAGTAATACGGAGGTTGATCTCTCTCGTATTCTATCTTTGACTGGGATTCTCTGGGTTTCGACCCGAAATCCAAATGATGAATGGATCCGACGGTGGCTAGAGGTCCGGGATCAAAGTAAGAGTAACTGTAGAGTGCGACATGAGGCCATGGCAAATGAAATGTTTTGGCATGCTTAGATGTATTTGTTTTCTAAAACCTTCTAAGTCATGCTTATAAAGATGGATAATATGCTATGTTTTGCGACTGTTGACAAAATGCGTAGCCCACTGAGTACATTAGTACTTAGCCCAAAATGTTTAAAATGTTTACATGTTGATGGGGATTGTGATGACGAAGGCGGAGTTGAGGCAACGTGTTTCTTCTATTAAGCTTCCGCTATTCGTACTTCTTTTGTTAAGTACATCGTACTCTGAACTTATTCACTTACTATCGAGAACTTGAACTCGTTGTTTTGTAATGATGGTCTTATGTTGATTCGTCGAGCCATCGAATCTTATGCGATCCTATGATGAATGATATAAATGTTATGTTGGGTTTAATACCGCTTGATTTCATTCCGGTTTATTCCCTCTTTCAAACGAGATGTTGCCCAACTTTTCGGGAACATCATTAAATGGTTGAATAGTAATGATCCCCTTTCTATCTCCACTTCTTTATTCCAACCCCTAGTCACGCCATCGGCACGTGCGCCTTCCTTCGGGAATTGGGGTGTGACACTTGCTCTCCACCCTTGGATCAAACTCATCTCCACCATCCATCATGGAGGGGGAGTTGTATATAAAGGGGTGCTCCCCTCATTTGTAAATCATCAACCAAATCAATCAAGCTCTCTAGCATTCTTCAAGCGTTCTCTCCCAACTTCCTTCCTTAGCCAAATTTCCCCACTTCACCCACAACACTTCTAGAGTTAGGCTGACTTTGCTAGCCGCGAGGGGCGGATCAAGGAGCAAAGGCCGCACGGTTCGTTGTTAAGGGAACAAGTCCATGACATGAAGCTCACGTTCTCTGGGTGAAAGAATATATTCCCTCCTAATATTTTATTGAAAAACACTCTTTATTTATGGAGTATATAAAAATATTAACTATGTCTAAAGATTTTTTGTTTTTGTTTTTTGTATAATGCTTTTATCAAAGTATTGTTATTTAGTGCAAAAGTGAGATTTCATTTTTTCACTTTCAGATTTCTTTAAATATTTTAGAGGTAAACTGTAAATATATAAAAGTAAAAAGTAAAAAGAAATAAATGGATCCAATGCGGCCCATGAACGGCCCATATATTGATATAACTGGGCCGAAAGTTAAGGCATGGGCCCACAGTCGGCCCAAAATGGCCAAACCCAATTAAAAGGAGGGAGAGAGAGAGATTATAAAATGTTGCATGATGCAAAGTTTAGGTATGAAAATATTAACAATGTGTTGACTTTTGGACGAATTCATAGCAAACTTTTGACCATGTTGCTAAATGCAAAAATATGCCACAATTTGGTATGATGAGTATTCTTTGCATTCGTATTTGTTTATTTTAACATCCAATTAGCTATAATAATATAATTCTACGATGTATCACATGTACCGTGTATAACTAGTATATCTCGTTTCATTCAGTTCGTATGTTGAAGAGAATTTGAAGTATTAAATAATAGATCGATATGCATGTCCACTAGTTGTAAAATTTGAAAATAATGCAATGGGACAGATGAAATATTCACTGCAAAACACATCAACAATTGAAGGCTTCACATTAACAATTATCACTTGAGAAAAATAAAATAAACAAAAATTAATTTTGTTCACCAATCCCTCTTCAATTTCGTTTTAATCTTCCTCTTACTTGTTTAAATCATAAAAAATTACTCCGTACTCTCTATGACGTTTTATTTTAGATGACTCATTTTCTTTTTAGGAAATAATTATATTCATAAACAACTACATTCTTTGTTAACAACCATGCTCCAACCTCAATTCTTGTGTCGAAAAATAAACGAGTCATCTAACAAGAGACGAAGGGAGTAGTATATAACCAATTGAAAATCACCCAACCCTAATTTCGAACTACTGAGCATCTCCTTCTCATGTTTTAGCATTCAACTGAAAACTAATACAGTAATAACCATTTTCTAGGGTGAATTGGCAAAATTGCCACTCATAATTTTTTTTACACAAAAAAAAAACCCCCTAATTCCAAAAGCTACAATTGTACATTTCTTCACCTAATACAATCATATTTTACACACACACACGCACAACATACATATAAAAACACACACACACGAGTTAAGATTCTTGAAAGCACAAACACAAAGAACCAAACACTGCACATATATACAAAATTTCATGTATGCATATAAAATATTAATTAGAACTAAAAAATCCGACCATTCCTCAACCTGCAGATTACAAAAGCATATACTACTATTTTGTTTTCCCCTAAACACATAGGTTTCTCTCTCTCTCTCTCTTCCTCTTCAGCAGATTTTGATGTATAAACAAACTCAATACATTTCTAAATACACAAATATATACAACAAACACACGCACACACAGCAGCAGCAGCAGTGGACGATTACATCTCCCCATTTTGCCCCTGCATGTGGCTCAGCATCCATGGAGGTGGATTGTTACTGTTATTGCATCCTTCGCTTTGATGAAACTCTCCTTCGTTCTCGTACGTTTCACTGCATCGACATAATTACAATTTTCTTCTTCTTTTTTTAACTATAGAAATGCATGCTCTTGTTCAAAAGAATATGGCATAATGTTATGTTTTGTGTAACTGATTCATAACGAACGTACCTTGTGCTCAAATGTTGTTCCATTTCAAGCGACAACGTGTTCATGTTTCGATCTTCAGCTTCTTCTTCGCATGGATCCGGAGTAGCCATGGCCTTCTCCTTCATCTGTGTGTATACAGCATCAGTGCAACAATTATAACTACGCCAATCAACGTGTCATCTTATACCGGACGAAAGAAAGAAGTACATAGAAACACACATAATAAACCCAAAACACTGCAAACTTTAGGCTCCGTGCAATCGCTTGCAAACCATGTATATCATTCACATTCGACGCTGTGCTTTTCGAGTAAAACACATACAAATAACTCAAAGCTCAAACAACAGTTTTAAAGGGGGAAAAGTTCAAAAATTAAGGGCTCCTTCCATCCAAAACTGACAAGAAAGCAGAAAGCATAATTCTTTTTCACTATATATTATAAGCCTGAATAAAGTGTTAAGAAGTTAGTACCTTTCTGGAAAGCAAGTTGTTTTGCTCCTGCAGTGCCTTATCCTGTAAAACAAAATCAATTTATGTTCCGAGGCGCGGCTTTTAAATTTTTTGTTAATTCATAAATATATATGCAATAGCTAGCTCCTAATTTTCTCAAATAATTTAATGCAGTTCTGTGGTCGACCACATTAATCAATGCACATAAAAATCATTAATGAACCATGGATATTCAGCCCACCTACATGAATGCATAAAAGCTAGCTGGAAATTCTGTGGTTACATTACATCCCTAGTATTATTATTCTATGGAAGGTAGGGTTGCTATAGTATACTAATGGGAAATGATATAGACTATCAAATACTCCTAGCTACTACTCCCTCCGTTTTATTTTATAACAGGTTTAAGGTTTTTGTCCTTGTTTTTTTTATACTAAGGTATTTTCATATTTTTAGGTAAAATTTTCAATATCCAACTCTTTATTCTTAATTTTTTATTCTCATTTTCATTACCTTCATTAATCACAATTAATGTTTATCTCTTCTTCCAAAATAATTTCATCTATTTTTATATGAAAAATGTGACTTACAAGAAAAAAGATGAATATAAAAGAATGGTCATTAAGTTTTATTAATTCATATGCCTAAGCTAAAAACCCCTTATAAAAAAACCGCAAGGAGTAGTAAATACTGTATTTTGATCATTTCAAATTTATACATGTACATAATACAGATGGCACTATATAACATAGCATTAACAAAACTTCTTTCAGTTGTGGAGTTGTTGTGTAATAATTAAGAAATTTGTTTGTGTCTCTCTCTACATATATTTTTATACATAATTACATATGCACAAGTCTTAAGTTTTCAATAAGTCCAAGTCATTCATGATGCATATCTTAAAAAGTCCTATGTTTCATGATTATTGAACATTGATCAAACAAAGTTCATTCAAATTTTTGAAGTTTATTTATAAATGGTTTTTGAGAACATTGTGATTAGGGAATGAATCACTATATTTAATTCTTGTGTGATTATGTGAAGAGTATCTGTCATCTAGTCATCTATATCCACAAATTAGGTTAATATATTCCATTGATTTCTCATTTTTAACTAATTTTTCTTCCCCTTCATGTCCCAATTTCAGTATGTCCTATAATATGTAACATCATTTTTAATTATTTTAATTATTTATTTTTATTAGGTATTTACCTTGATAAAATCCATAATTAGCATGTTTTTTTTTTTTTTTTGTAATTCTCAATAGTATTTCATCATAAATATTATTAATACTTTATTTGTTTCATTATATTAAATGCATTTATGTACAGAATAAACATTAACATTACTAAAGGTGAAAATACATGAGAATGATAGCTTTAGGTAATAAAAATATAGTTATATGTGTATGTGAGTCGACCTAGAGATAAGAGGTTAAAATCATAAATCAAAAACCTTAGCTCCGAATCTTCCATGCTTATTGACTAAGGTTCATTAATCCATTTCTTAGCATTGATTTTAGTTTTTTAATCAAAAATAAATTCCTTATTAGGGTAAGTATGACTTTTAACATGAAAATGACTCAAACAATTCTTCTTTTATCATTGTGGATAAAAAAGTACTCTCTTTGGACCAATAAAAATTAAAAAAACAGTATTTTACTATCCAAAATTAGTTATTTTAGCAGAGTTTTCAAAAAGGGAGAAATGAGTGGGACAAGGATGATGTGAAATAAGAGTGGGACAAGGATGATGGGACATAAATCAGGGTCAGCACTGAGAGGTGAGTAGCACCTTCCAGAAAGGCATGTAACCTTTTTTTTTTTTTTTTTTTTTTTTAATGCAATATTTCAATATTTCTTTCTAGTTAATAGTCTTAGAATTATTTCTTAGGATTCTTTTTTTATTGAATACATCCTAATCCTAAATTGTGGAAAAAGTTGTAAATATTTATATTATAACATTGTAGTAAGTATTTTTGAGTTGCCATTCTATTTTTGATGATGAATTCTCTTGGTTATACTTCTTCTTTTCTTTTTCTATTTTTTTTTTTATTTTTTTAAATTTTGTGCTCTATCCTTCACTTTAATTTTTTTATATGTGTGTATTAAAATCACATTAAATTACTTTGATTTTGGTATTTCATTTAACACAAATCAACTGACTCCAAAGATTCAAATTTTATCCAACTAAACTAATTTAGCAAAGATATATAAAAGGGGTAACTTAGTAAGAGACGGGGGGAATATATTGCTAAATACACATTGTTAGTTTTAACACAAATGCATTCCAAATTATTGCCTATGATTTTAGTAATGGAAGAGGATTACCAAAGCTAATTCCAGAAATGCCCTCAAGTTAATTATGCAGCAAATTTACCATTTTAGCCTTTTGGTCAAGATTAATCCAAAGGTCTAGATTAAATCAAACAAGACTACTGATTGATTTTTAATTAACACAGATGAAGTCACTTTGCACACGAAGTTACCCCTAAAAACTTATATATATACGGATATACCCTTTTAATACATGCATGCATGCATCAAATTTAAAAGCTATGTAAATGTAAGTTCTCACCTTCTTCTGCATCAGTGAAATGGATTCATTCATGAGATTGTTCTGCAACAAATAAAATTTTCCAATTCATCAGATGAAGGGAAATATGCTTGTTCTTAGGAAATCCCGATAGCCACGACACGAATGCTTACCTTTCGAGACCTGAGTTTCTTCAAAGAAGTATCGAGTTGGTTTTCCAAGTTCTGTAGCTCCTTCATACCTAGATATTCTAGATTATCTCCTGCTAAATTCCTGCTCAATCACAACGCGTAATATTAACACAACCATCGATTTATAGTAACCTATGCATATTTATCCTTGGAGAACAGAAGGGAAAAGTTCTATACTTCTCATGTCTTTGCAAAGCCTCCAATCTAGCCTTAAGCTTGCCAAGTTCCACAGTCCAGCTTCCCTGCACGATATTATTAGTTTCAATCAACATTCGATATGGAGTATATTTTACTGCAGAAGATACAATATAACTAATCATATGAGCATTTGAATGCACTCTTGAGATCAGTTCAATTTCAAACTGAGGGCCTAAAACTGAATTTCAATAGACAAGCTTCGAGCTTGGCTGCACTATAAGCTTGTATTTAACGAATTAGCTAAATGGCATAGCTTATTTTGGGCATGTATCACTCAAAAGTTGAATCTTTATGCTTAATGGCATTGCAAGATGCAGATAGCTGAATGAATACCCTCTATGATCAGATGTTAAATGATATATACGTAGAGCTGGCAAAGTAGCGGGCCGGGCCGGGCCCATCGGGCTTTGTGGCTTTTCTATGTAGGCCCAGCCCGACGGGCCGGCCCAGCGGGCCGGGCTTATTTTGCCAACTACTGTATATATATACGTACCATTGACCATGAATGGACTTCTATGAAGTTATATAAATTTAAAGGGCCACCATATTGTAGTAGTAATGTTGCAAATTATCTCAAGGATTCAGCTAAGTATACTATAAGAAAGCTCCAATGTCATGCATCCAAAGTTCACCCAAAATCTAACATGAATACGCATATATTTGTACTAATGATATGTACCGAAGATTGAAGCTCGGGTGCCTTCTGCCCATCAACAACAGATGAAGATCTTTCATAGCGCTCCAGAATTCTTTCCATGCTGCAACCAACACATTGTAACAGCAAATACTTAACAAGCACTCGATTTTGATGCAATAAGACTCATATGATGAAGTATTGATTGAATGTACATTAGACTTAATTAGTTTCTAAATCCTATGGTAGGACTCGAATGAAAATTTTCAAAAAGAACTATACATCTAAAATTGATGTATACCATGCTCTTCAAATGGTATATATAGAGAGCTCGAAAGCAAAAGGTTTTAATTTCGATTGCATCATAAAATGAAGTCATTCGAATAAGATCACTAGCTATTTTCCCACGTGAATGTAGAAAACAAAACCTCAAAGTTCCATTTTTTGAGTAGAAAATCATACTTGGTGTCAAAGAATCTAAGATGCTGAAACAATATACATGTCTCAATAAGTTTCATCTCTACATATAAGTACTACTCCTACTTTTTACTTGAAGGTTCATTTCTATGTAAGCTATTTGTACTCGGAAACGGTTAAAATCTGCGTCGAAAGATCATTACATGTATAAAACAAGACAAGAAATTTAACCTTCATTTCTGGGGAAATGCAGAACAACACTCATATTATGAAATTACAGCAAACACAAGCCTCTACATTCTTTGAACAATTAGCATATAAAATCATGAATATGGTGAAATATTGAGCAAATAATATCATTATTTGAATAAATTTACATACATATGAGAAAACAGTAAATATCATATCCAGAAATTTGGGGAAAGAAATATTATTCCTTCCGTATCTTCCTAAGTGACCCCTTTTATTATTATATAAAAGGGTGACCCCTTTTATTATTATATAAAAGGGGTCACTTAGAAAGAGACGATGGAGTATATGAACAAATGGATCATTGGAAAAAGAGTAACAGTTTAAAATTCCAGTTTTCTGCAAAAAAGAAAAAGAATAAAAAATAAATCTTTCTTCTTATCTAAAACAATATTTTATTATATATGTTCCATAAAAGAGAAACAAAATTCACCGAATATGGAACGAAACCACAACGAGAAACACAGGAACCAATTTACACAAACCCAAAAGAGGGGTGAGGGAAAAAAAAATTAATTCGCCAACAATCATTATTGAGCGCAATACAAAAGAAAATAAAAAAATCATTTAAATAAGTAAAAGAAACAAAAATATCGTTCCTCGAAATAAAAATTTTAACAAAAAATTGGAAACTAATATCTTCAGCTCAGTCAACCGGCAAATACTGGAAAACTAGAGAGAGAGAGGGAGGGAGAGGGGAAGGGTTAGCAAAGTACTGACCACGAATCAGTAGCGTACTCGAAGAGTTTCCCTTTGGTGGAGAAGATAATCAATCCGACATCGGCGTCGCAGAGAACGGAAATCTCGTTCGCCTTCTTCAGCAATCCCGATCGCCTCTTCGAGAAAGTCACCTGCTGATTCACCTTGTTCTCTATCCTCTTCAGCTCCACCTTCCCCCTCCCCATCTCTCTCTCTCTCTCTCTAGAAACACACACACAGAGAAATATATGTATCTATTCTAGAACGCGACTGCACATCCGGTTTTTACCATATTCGTACTCCCGCTCGCTGTCCTTCTAGCCACTAGCTCTCTCTCTCCCTCTCTCTCTCTCTCCTCCCTCTCTGCGCGCGCACACACACTCAGACAAAGAGATATATGTGTATATATCTACGAGATTCTTAAAATATCCTTGTGTAGTATGCGTGAAATATGGGGTGTGTGTGTGCGTGTGTGTGTGAGATAGAGAGGAAAAGCAGCCAATACCGCTAAGCGGTCTCAGATGTACAATAGGCGGTTTTCCAAAACCGGGTGGATCTAGAGCGATGCGTTTTCTAATTCTGATTGGTCCGCGGAATTTAAACCATTAAAATAAATGGAAAAAACAAAAAAGGCTAAAAAAGTTATAAAGCCTTGTTTCTCTCCCTTTTGTTTTTTCTCCCATTAAATAAATATTTTCCTCCCCCCTTTATTAGTTTCCTTTTTTTTTTCCCTATTACTTTATTTTCTAAAATATTAATAAAATCCACTCCGGAAAAAATTAAAAAAATTAATTATTTTGCTAATTTTTAACCAAAAATAGTAAATGCCTTGAATTGAATGGTTGTTTGGTTTTCCATTATTAATTTCCTCAAAAAATAATGGTATAGAAAATATCTATGATTTTTACTAGAGTGTTACTCATTTGCCTTTGGCTACTCATTAATTTTTCTTTTAATTTTATCAGCTAAAATGCCCCTAGAATAAAATAATAATAGTAGTAATATTTTGCTTTATTGAATTCTTATCCTTTATTACATAAATATCAATTTTGGGCATAATGTATTGAATATTAAGCCCTTGGACTTTCTTGTGTTGCAAATTCTTTGGAAATCTTTCAATTAAGGACTTTTTTTGCGCTTATTGTCAATCGTTGCCGGAAACGTACTTAATATGTTCACGACTGATATAAAATCAGCATATTGATAAATTTTCTTGGCTAAAAGTTATTACTCCCTCCGATCTTTTACAGTTGAGTCACTTTCCCGATTGGACCGGTCTCTCCTAGTTGAGTCGTTTCCTTTTTGGGTAAAAATTAAGTATTAAACACACAACTAATTGTACCCCTTATTTTACTTAATTAACATACTAATTACGCCCCAATTGCTCAATTTCTCAATTTCTCCATTATCGCCATTGCCGTCTCTCTCGAAATAATTTTAAATTAATTTAAAATAAATCCAGAAAAGTTTTAATTTTATAAAAAAAAAATCCAGAAAAGTTTTTTATTTTAATTTTAAACATCAACAATAATTTTATTTAAAAAAAAATTCCAGAAAATTTTAAATTAATTTAAAATAAATCAAGAAAAGTTTTAATTTTATAAAAAAAAAATCCAGAAAACTTTTTTATTTTAATTTTAAACATCAACAATAATTTTATAAAAAAAAATTCCAGAAAATTTTAAATTAATTTAAAATAAATCCAGAAAAGTTTTAATTTTATAAAAAAAAATCCAGAAAAGTTTTTTATTTTAATTTTAAACATCAACAATAATTTTATAAAAAAAATCCAGAAAATTTTAAATTAATTTAAAATAAACTGAAAAACAAAAAAAATATTAATTAATAAAAAACATTTTTTATATTAATTAAAACAACTCTTCTCAATTATAAACATAATCTCATTCTCTTCTCAATTACCAAACATACTTAAAGTACTAAACAACTCTTCTTAATTCCCGTGTCGAAAAGTTTCGACTCAACTGTAAGAGACCGGAGGGAGTATTAACAAAAATTACTTTTAATTATAGTATTAACGTATCGTCTGTATCGTATGTAGAGTTGTAGACATATTAGATGTGTTCGATTGATTAGGGATCTTAATTTCTTGCCCCAAACATTGGGAGCACATGAGCTAGCCATAAGAAAACACAGAGATTAATATTACTCCCTCCGGTCTTTTACAGTTGAGTCACTTTCCCGATTCGGCCGGTCTCTCCTAGTTGAGTCGTTTCCTTTTTGGGTAAAAATTAAGTATTAAACACACAACTAATTGTACCCCTTATTTTACTTAATTAACATACTAATTACGCCCCAATTTCTCAATTTCTCCATTATCGTCATTGCCGTCTCTCTCGAAATAATTTTAAATTAATTTAAAATAAATCCAGAAAAGTTTTAATTTTATAAAAAAAAAATCCAGAAAAGCTTTTTATTTTAATTTTAAACATCAACAATAATTTTATAAAAAAAAAAATTCAGAAAATTTTAAATTAATTTAAAATAAATCCAGAAAAGTTTTAATTTTATAAAAAAAAAATCCAGAGTTTTTTATTTTAATTTTAAACATCAACAATAATTTTATAAAAAAAATCCAGAAAATTTTAAATTAATTTAAAATAAATCCAGAAAAGTTTTAATTTTATAAAAAAAAATCCAGAAAAGTTTTTTATTTTAATTTTAAACATCAACAATAATTTTATTAAAAAAAAAATCCAGAAAATTTTAAATTAATTTAAAATAAATCCAGAAAAGTTTTAATTTTATAAAAAAAAAAAATCCAGAAAAGTTTTTATTTTAATTTTAAACATCAACAATAATTTTATAAAAAAAAATTCCAGAAAATTTTAAATTAATTTAAAATAAATCCAGAAAAGTTTTAATTTTATAAAAAAAAAAAATCCAGAAAAGTTTTTTATTTTAATTTTAAACATCAACAATAATTTTATAAAAAAAAATTCCAGAAAATTTTAAATTAATTTAAAATAAGCTGAAAAACAAAAAAAAATATTAATTAATAAAAAACATTTTTATATTAATTAAAACAATTCTTCTCAATTATACACATAATCTCATTCTCTTCTCAATTACCAAACATACTTAAAGTACTAAACAACTCTTCTTAATTCCCGTGTCGAAAAGTTTCGACTCAACTGTAAAAGACCGGAGGGAGTAATATATTTATGTGCCCCATGATATGATTGGTTTTTGGGTGTAAGTGCTTTCATCTCGGTGTGAATGCATTATCCAACTTTTCGTAAACAATACTCTTGCTTACAAAATTTAGCACTCACGACATTATTGTAAGCACGATGTCTAGGTAGTGTTGGGTTATACTTATCTAAAGGACGCATTTTTTTAAATATATACGAGTGTAAAATAATAGAAATGAGTCATTTTTAATAGAACGGAATGGACAATAAAGAAGTTCCCGTTGTCGAATTATAGTGCATACGTGTATGTTGTATGGGGACATTCGAAGAATGAAAAGTGATTCGACTAAAACTTACATGCTTAGCAGTGTGTCTCTGTGTGAATCAATCCACATTTTACATCTCGTATTGCATCCTTTATTGTACAGTCGAAATTATACGTGACGATCATTACTTGTACAATAGAAACGGGACACAGAAAATACAATAAAGGATTGGATCAAATCATTGTGGCCCGCCAAATATCAATCGACTTGCAGACTTTGTCATATCAACTGTGAGCTCATTAAATACAGTCCCCGATGGGCTGATTTATTAATTCATTCTCTTTATAAGTCTCCTTGCTAGTAAGTGGACATTCTTAGTAGCAACGACCGATTACATAAATTGGGCCGAAAATAGTTCCACTCGATAATTATGGAGGATACAATATCACATCTACCTAAAACCAAAAAACATTAGTAAAACTTCCCCATATATTCAAAGGGATAGATAGTGTGATAAATTATAGATTACGACAAGCATTTGGCACTCAACATTATATTTAAAGAGATCTTAATAAATTGCCACAAATTTAACTCTCTCTCTCTCTCTCTAAAAGCTCCCACAAAGTAGGTTGATAACATTTTTGGTCACGCGTAGCCCACCAATGTATCTCTCTATTTATATGTTCGCCGTTGATCTGGTGTATTCCGTTTGTTTCGCTTCGTTAGCCCTGTACTTTTTGGATACAGTTTTTAAGAAGTGAGTCATTCCTGTAACTGCATTAAATTAATAGAGTGATGCATGCGGGCTTGGATACTTTAATAACGGGCTTGGAGGTATTAGAGAGATACGTGTGGGCTTATCAGACCACAATCGAAAATAGACTGATCGAGCCCGTAGAAAGAAACGGAGGAAATGCGTCATCAGTGAACACGTTAAAACTCTTGAGATCTGATTGGGCGATTGTGTTAAGTGGTGTCGAGTTGTATTGGGCAGTGGTGATGTGGGCGATTGTGTTAAGTGGTGTCGAGTTGTAATTGGGCAGTGGTGATGTGAGTGTCGGCCGTCGACAAGCTTCTGTTAATTGCTTTTATTTATGGATTCTATTAATTAGAGTACTCCGTATGTTTCTAGTTGAAGCCTCTATTATTTATTTCACATTTTTTAGTTATGGAACTTGTCCAATGTTGCACTTTTTTGTACAAGGGTTTGTCTACTAATGAATATTCTATTTGTACCAATGTTTATAGCACTCTCATAGGTTAGTAGACAGTGTGTATATGTATATAAATTGCGAGAACAACTGAAAGTGATCTACGGACCAAATTTATCGTAATGCATTGCAGTCTGTGGTAAAAATGTTAGAAAGACCGACGAATAATTACAAAAGTAAGTACAAGTAACAAAAACGCTTCGTGATTGTGTATACGTACTTATATATATATATATATAGAGAGAGAGAGAGGGGAAGTGATATGCTAGTCACCTTTGTAGGCACCTTCGTCATTTTTTCATTTCGACATTATTTTGTTCGATTTTTTCAATTGTAATATATTCTAATACCTTATAAATATTGAAATCACTAAATCTAAAAAAATATATATATAAATATCAATGTTCGATTAGTTCATTTTTTCTTCTTAGTTAAAAAATTGTATAGTAAAATAAATCGATCTTTGATTTTTTTTTTTTTTGATTTAGTGATTTAAATATTAATTTATAAGGTATTAGAATATATTACAATTGAAAAAATCGAATAAAATAATGTCGAACACGAAGGTGCCCACAAAGGTGACTAGCATATCATTTCTCATATATATATGTATGTATGCTTATCTTAATGCTCTTTCTTTCTTGGGTTGGTAAACTGAACTCTTCCTCCACTTGCTTGGAGGTTCACCAAGATTAGATTTTTAGATAAGGGTTCTTCTTTTCTTGAACTTTAAGCGAGGTACTGAGAATATATCTCGTTGAGACGGCCCAAAACGGAGTCTTGGAGCCATTTTCTATGGAGACGATGGAGCTTCGAATTCGGAAGTTTTGATTCAATGATTATTTCATATAGCAAAGTGTATGGATGTGAGAAAGATTAATTCTTTCATTCGCAAAAGGAAAAATAAGAAAAGGAAAGAAAGAGAGGATTTAAGGTTCTACATTTCCCCATGCACAAGCATGTACTCTCCAATTTCATGTAAATTTGATGAGTGTGTCGAGAGCACAAATTGACGATTTTTTTGTTGATGTGGTCCGAAAACACAGTAGAAGATACAGATTCGTCATATTAACGCGAGAACGATAAAGACCGGTTAATCAAGACAATTCATGAGAATATTTAAAAGTATATAGTACGATCGAAGGAGGGAATTTCATGCACTTTCAAGTTACTTTTGCTATAAGTTCAAAACAAAAAAGAAACCCCGCTTTCAAATACCCATAATATTCACTCTCTGTTGTGGTCAATGACGCATAAGCTCACATCACCTTTTTTTTGTTATAAAAAAAAGGTAAAAGCCAATTCATACCACTTCTTTTAAAGTAAAAAGAAGCCTATCGTAAAAGATATACTCGTTTCGTCTCACTTCATTGGATTTATTTTAATGTGACACGGTAATTAAAGACTACGGAGATAAAAGAGGCTTAAAAGGTGTTTATGTGTATTAATTTATATATAGTTTAGGTACAAGAACTAATCAATAAGACGGACGAACGAGGAAATTGAAACTAATGAAGTACACGTACGAGAAAGAAGTTGCATTCGAAAAGAGGTAGAAAGTATTGAAATTTATTTCAACAATCTATACCTGCGTCCTAATTAATGGCAAATATTGTATATTAAAATGTACAATATGTTCCACTTTTCGATAAATTGCATAAAGAATGTAAAGATGGTCATCGGAGTTACCCTAATTCATAATCGTCCATTCAAATGGATTGCCAAGGGATTGTCAATCGATAGGAATTTAACGAGCTACGAAAAGTTCGTACTTGAGATTTCTAGTGTCGGACATTACTTACTCTTTCCGTCTTTAAATAAGTGTCTCGAGCCGCCAAAAATTTTGTCCCTAAATAAGTGTCCTATCACATTTTTCCAAACAAAAATTATACAAAAGTACCAAAATTACCCTTCTTAAAAATCTAAAAGTGGGAGAAAGACAAAAATAAATAAATAAATAATCAAGGATTTTAAGGGCTAAGTGTCATTGTAGCATTCTCCTTGGTTTTTTCAAATTGGCGGCTCGGGACACTTATTTAAAGACGGAGGGAGTAGATGCTTTTTACAACACGCTTGACAATTTTTAATGATTGCAAAAACATATGTATTTAAAATAAAGTTATAAAAAATTATTTTGAATAAAATGAAAAATGGTGACCGGAGTTGAAATTGAAACCAATACAAAATTTCCCCCAAATTCTCCGATTTAGGGTTTTAAAAGTTAATTGGGGTTTTTGGGCGTCGTTGGCAACTGGAATTATCAATGGATAACGCCAACGGATTGGAGCAGTCGTTGCAGGATGGAAAGCTTTACCGCCATGTCAATGCTCTCATCGTTGCTCATCTTCGCGGGAACAATTTCAATCAGGTAAAACTCTTAATCTTCTCCAATTTTTGTTTGCTTTTCTGCTTCTCTAGTTATGCAGGCTTCGTTTTTCTACTTGATAAGAAGGGTTGTCCGAGTTAATTGATGGTGATGTTTGATTAGAGTTTGATCTTGTTCACACTTGAGCAGAAATCTAGACGTGAATATGTGTTTCGAACTTGAGTTTTGGAATGTATTGGAAAGTTGTACTTGGTTATGATATGTTTGGAAGTTTTTCTTGGCTGAGGTTGATATGATTTTGGGACTGCTAGCTGTAACATAGCTTCGAAGAATACGGCTATGGCATTATACTTGGTAGACTGAAAGAACTAGCACTCGTTATCATTCATGACTGAATTGTGACAGCCTGACATTGGATTCCTCGGATTCGGACTTATCATCCAAGTATTAGGCTTGTCCTTTGTAATAGATCATATTTACTTTGAGTTATGCTTCTATTGCTTCGATCAGCAGTTTAGTGGGCTAGTTTGTGGAAACTCGCTTACGTGTTCTTGATATCAGCCTATTGCTGATCAGCCTGATCTGGTGATTTGGTTACAGTTTCTAGTTTCATTAGTACATGATATACTCAACCATAAATTTTTGACAGTTTGAATAGTTGGAACGCCTAATCAAAGTATAATATGAATCTTAAGTAGCCTTAGGAATATCGAGAATTTAGGTGGTCAATAATATTATTTTGCACCTTTTATCATACAACCAGCTTCGGAAGTTCTAGTTTGATATTGTTCATCCCTTATGTAGGCAGCTAGCGCGGTTGCATCAGCCACAATGACACCTCTGAATGTTGAAGTTCCTCCTAACAAGCTCCTTGAGTTGGTGGCTAAGGTTTGTACTTTTTGCTTGTAATATTGCTTCCAACAATAAATTGAAAATGGAATTTACACTTTCTGAGGAATTAGGCAAATAAGATAAAAGATGGATGGAAGTTCTAAGTGGTCAACAGGGTCTTGCAGTGGAAAAAGATGAGATGTTAAGAGGAGTATCTTCAACTACGCTATTTGATTCAAGCATACCTTCAGCATATGGCTCGGTCCCTGCTCCACGGATTGTTTCTATGGATTTCAGGTGTGTGCCACTGTGTAACGGTTTTATTGCTATAATTTCATGCTGTGCTTGTAGGTTTAGAAGTGATGGTTACGTATCTCTTAAACACACACAATCTGATTATGACATTAACAGATGTTTCTTATTCAAGGGTTAAGAATAATAAAAACTCTTATCAACAGTGCCGTGCATGATGTTAAAGGAGCACCAAAGAGTTTCCCAAAGCATGAATCCCGCAATATATCGGAGCACAAGGTCTGATAACAGCATAAGAAAACTTTTGTGTGAGGAGTCTTCTGTTTGATTTAAAATTGTTACATAGTTAAAATATACTGAAGGGATCTCCTTCCCGTTTGGATTTTTCTTAAAAAGAATGTAGCTAGATGTGCAAGATTTAGTCCCGATGGAAGATTTCTTGCAACTGGTAGTGCTGACACATCAATAAAACTCTTCGAGGTTAGATCCTGCCTGCCAAGCATCCACATATTGCATTGTGTTATTGACTCATTGGTCTTTGAACCTGAAGAACTGAAACAAATGTATTACAGGTACCAAAAGTCAAACAGATGATGCTTCAAGATCAAACAGATGGTGGCCCTGTGAGGCCCGTTGTACGGACATTTTACGACCATCTGCAAGTAAGATATTGTAATGAAAAAAGTGGTTGCATCCTTTTATCTCGGGCTCTTGAAATGCATGCCTCTCTGTTTTATCAAATATTTCCAAAGATATGAAGATTTTCATGCATCTTCTTTTTCAGTTTTCAGAATTATGCTTTAAATGGAGACAATTAAAGTTATATCCTAGTGTATAATGTCATATTTTGCTATGCAGCCAGTAAATGACCTGGATTTCCATCCTCGGAATGCAATTCTGATTTCCGGGGCCAAGGATCACACGATAAAGTATGATTCCCAACCTTATGGCTATTGTTTTGCAAGCATCAAAAGGTGTAGAGGTTTTATATTAAAGTAATTATTGTTCTACTCCTACCGATACTACTGCGGTATTGCTCAACGTGAAAAGAAAAGGAAATTATATTGTAATTGCAAACTCGAAGCATGCTTTAGATTACTTATCGAACGTCCATAGTCATTCTTAGGTTGCTTGTTGGATGGCAGGTTCTTTGATTTTTCAAAAACGGTAGCAAGAAAAGCCTTTAAAATCATTCAGGTTATCATTTATCCTAATTATTTCCAGCATTTCATCTTCCTTTTGTGTATCAATTTGTTTCTTGTGATCTCTTGTCTAATCTTATCAAGTTTAATTTACAGGATACTCACAACGTGAGGTCTGTATCGTTTCATCCCTCAGGAGAATTTCTTTTGGCAGGTTATTACATACATTTTGAAATCCCAAGTACAACTTTTGTATACGAAGAAGTCATTATCAGTTTAATCTGTCTATACCTGGAATTTAATCTTCTTTGAAAGAAGATAGTAGGTTCTGATTATGCACTCTGAATGAAAGAGCACATCTAAAGCCGGTCTATATTGAACCTACTAGTCATCACTAATCAGGAAATGATTTAATTAAAAAAGTTGACCATAGTTTTGCAAGAAGCTTCATTCTGTTTAATTTAATTGTTCAACGATACACTTGATTTCCTGTAGAATCTTGGTATGTTCGTAGAATACCTTTGTTTGAATGGTCTGGTGATATGACTTGATTTCAGGAACTGACCATCCTATTCCACACCTTTATGATGTTAATACTTTCCAGTGCTATCTTTCGGCAAATGTTCAAGAGACTAACAATGGAGCTATAAACCAGGTAAAGTGTCAATTATAAATCATCATAATACTACTATCCATAAGATATCCTTACATTGTACTTCTTTCCTACAGATCAGATATTCGTCAACTGGTGGCATCTATGTGACAGCTTCAAAAGATGGAGCTATTCGATTGTGGGATGGGGTAACGTCGCAGTGTGTCCGTTCTATTCTTAGTGCTCATGGAACAGCAGAAGCTACAAGTGCAATTTTTACGAAGGATCAAAGGTAGGGATTCGCCATATCATTCAATATAGGAATAATTATAGGCGGTGTAAGTACCGGTACATCTTCTTATGATAAATACTTTCAGTAAAACAAAATTTTCCAGGGTATTTTGACAGAAAAAGATATCGAAGTGAAATGAGAAACCAAAAGTTCAGAGGTTCTTGTCATATACTGCTTTTAAATTTTAGGGGTAAACTAAAATTGAGGCATAATTCCATAAATCTTCCTAACTTTCGAGTAGGAAAGATGAACTGTGGATAAAGTCTCTTCTAATTTTCCATCCATGTACTAGTATTCCAGAAGGAATTAGTGCCATTTCTCTCACCTCTTGATCTATTTTATAGGTATGTTCTTTCTTCAGGAAAAGATTCCACCGTGAATCTATGGGAGGTCGGAACAGGTAGGTTAGTCAAGCAATATCTCGGGGCCACACATACACAATTGCGGTGCCAGGTCCGTTTACAATTTTTGCTGGCTCTAGTCTACATAATATATTCTCTCCGTCTTTCTCAGAAGCTGTTGGGTTGCAACAAAATTTATCATGAAATTAAGACCAGCTTATCGTCCACTGCTCCAATCTTGTTGAATTTCCTTCTTTGTACTGTCAACTTTGTTAGATGTTCTGAACTTAAGATCAGTCTGTAACATGCGCTATCGATGTTATGTGCAGGCTGTTTTCAACGAAACCGAGGAATTCATACTCTCCATTGATGAAGTAACCAATGAGGTGCCTTTCTTTATATGGTTTCATTATCTCTGTTACAATTAAACTAAGATCTTCTTCATTTAGTGATGGCTGTTAATGTTCAAATATGCAGATTGTGATATGGGACGCTCTTACAGCAGAGAAAGTTGACAGGCGGCCTTCGAACCACATGGGCAGTCCTCGTTGGCTCGACCATTCGCCAGTCGAGTCCGCATTTGTCACCTCCGGAACAGATAGGTCAATTAGGTTTTGGAAAGAGGCATAAAGCAACCATCCAAGGTTTATTCATCAGTTTTGACTTCAAATAATGTGGGATTTAATGAAACAGATTTATATAATTCTCCCAATTTTTGGTGTGTTTTCATAGTGTGTTTTTAGAACAATAACAAAACCAATTGAAGCTGCATAAAGTGATTCTAACAAATAAAAATGGCTATAGTAACAGTCAGATTCTAGCTGGGAAAACCAAAAATGTAACTGGAAATCTGAGTTTTTTCTTATTTCTGCAACGCGTGAAGTGATCCTCGATGAGCCTTCTCGAAAAACAAGGAAAACGCAGTCTTGATGGAAACTACAGAATTTGAATACAGCAGTGATGAAGATGAAGCCTGAAATCAATAGCAGCAGACAACTATTAAAGAAAATAGGTAAGTCGAACATATGCTATAACTTAAGAACCGTACGAAACAAGAAGACGAGCGAAGGATTCATTGAAGAAAACATTAAGAGTAAGGTCAAAATGCTAGCTGCAATGATAGAAATGGAGCACTTATAGATATAGCAAGGTTTGTTTCGAAACGAAAAGCCTATACTCGAGCCTCAAGATCTATCTCAGTTGATCTGTTCTATCGATTGTTTCATGGTAGTTTTCAAGTTCGATGCTACATATTATCTACTCTAGGAAAACCATTTAGCATTATATCGATAATTTCACATACGAAATAATTTTCTATAAGAAAATGACAGGCATTAGATCAGAGAACTCACATGTAGGAGCTCAAAATCAACCTCTCCCCAAAATCTTGAAGGCCACACAAATAAGACACTATACGAGGTTACATTCTTCGTCTCGTCTTCTTTGGCTTCTTCACGTAACTCAACCTAATCTGTTTAAGGCGTCTTCTCTTCCTCGCCATCTTCTCAGGCAGCGTCTCCCTCTTCTTCTCCTTCTTCACTGCAGTAGGTTTTTTCTTCTCGAATCTAGGATCAACCCTGTACGCCTTGGGCTCGACCTCAATCCCATTGCTCTCAGCCTCCTTGTAGAGTGCATTAGCTTTATCCAAACGTCCGTGAGCACACAACTTCCCCATCAACAAATCGTAAGTCTTGATACCCGGCTTGCATCCATCCTCCTTCATCTGTGTAAAGACATTCATAGCATGATCGATTCTCTCAATCCCACACAAAATCTTCAAGAACTCGTAATAAGCCTTCGTATCGAGATCATCACCATACCCTGCGGATTTCATTCTATCAATCATCTCATCTCCTTCACCAACCCTCCCTGCTTGATACAAACTCTTGATCAGAACAAGAAACGTGGTTTCGTTAGGGTAGCATCTATAGAGGCCCATAGAATGGAACAGTTCTAATGCATCGGAAGTTTTCCTAATCTTGCATAAATTACTAATGAGCACATTAAACGTCTCCACATCGCGTGGGATACCGTTTCTTTCCATCTCGACCAACACTTTCGTAGCCTCATCTTGAAGCCTAAAGGGATCCTTCTTCCTACAAAGCGTACAAACACAGTCGAGAATCGAGTTGTACGCGTTCGTACCAATCTGAAAGCCTCCCCTCTGCATTTCACCAACCAATCTCTGTGCCTCGTCGAGCTTCTCATCAACACACCATCCCTTGATCAGCTCATCGCATACATGCTCATCGGGGAAGAACTCATTCGCCAAACTCTTAACCATTTTCTCTGCATAACTAGCAAACCCTTGCTCGCAGAGAGCTGAAACGATCAGCTTCAATGAAACCAAATTCCTCACAAACCCATAATCCTTCTCCATCCTCTCGAACAACGCAACGGTTTGCGACGACCTGCCGGCACGAGCCATTCGATCCACGAGGGCCTCGAGGCTCATAACCCCAGCAACCCCACGGCCCTCGAGGAGGAGTTCGTGGGTAGCTTTGAAATCCTTCCTCCTCCCGAAATAATCAACAAAGTACGAGTATACCTCATCGTTTACCTCGAATCCCGGCCTGGACTTGGCCCATCTGAGGAAATCTAGCGCCACGCGCCCCGCACCGGGGGAAAGGTTGAGCGTGGCGAGGAGCACCGCGGGGGTGATCTTGACGTGGGAGAATGAAAGATCGAGCCTTTTCGGGAGAGGGAGAGGCTCTGCATCTGGGCTTTTCTGGAGCTCGTCGGCGAGCATTCTAACGACTGGGTTCTCGTCGACTCCGCCGGATTTCTCAGGGCTTCCATCGAGAGAACCAGTGGGTGACTTATCCGTCTGTGATGAGAAATTCCTGATTGACGGCCACTGGAACCGGCTGGGGGAGAAGGCGTTCGGAGAGAGAAACTCCGGACGGCGAAGCGGCGGCGGCGGAGGAGATCGAGGGGACGGGAGGCGGTGGTGGTGGGTGAGAGAGTTGGGGGTGGAGGAGAAGCAGCGGAGGTGGAGGAGCCTCCGCAGGTGCAGTGACGAGAGCGGAACGGTGGGCTTCCGCATTTTCAGTGTGTGTGTGAAGGAGAGAGAGAGAGAGAGAAAGGGTTTTGGGTTTTGGAGGAGGAAGCAGTTCAGGTTTTCCCCTAGGAAGCCCAGTGATGATCAGGTGCGACGCGCTGCACCGAATCTAGGGTACACTCGCAATCTCAGCCGTATATCGCTGTATTTTTCTTGAGATGAAAAAGGTGTTTTATGTCTTTTCGCACTCGAAATTTTTGGTGGATATTGATATAGAAAAGGATGGAGTTTTGGGTGATGTAGAAGGGGCGTTCAGATAAGCAGCGGTTTTTATTCCTCGTCGACACGTGGCAGACCGCCATTCTTCGCCGGAAATCCCTCATCTCCGGTGGCCCACGACGGAGTTCTGCTGAAAGGTGAATTCTTTACTTCGCAGAATCCATGCATTGCTTGTTTGGGCACTCAAATTGCAGCCGTTCTTCACTGAAATTTTTGCTGCTTTCTTGAAATTGTATAGCATCATCGAATTCTATGAATGGAATTAGCCCTAAATTCCATAAATTGTTAGATTTAATGCGTTTCTATTGAAGAAGTGAGCTCTTCTCCTAGCTTTCTTGAGAGAAAAATGTGTAGAAATGCAGAAAATGGAGCTTGCTGTAATAAGATAGAATTTCCTGTTTTTGTTTATTTTAAAATAGTTTCTGCCATGGAAAAATGAGAGAAAGATTGTGAAATTCTGCTAAAGCTGCCTCAGTTGCAATCATTCATGTGCTTAATGTTGGTAATATTCTGTGTGGATTGGATTGGATGTGTACTTTGATCTTCGTTGTTGATGAACATATGTATTGAGAACCGATTGTTTCGATTTATAGTTCGAAGCGGATATGGCGTCTCTGCTCACATCACCACCGATCCACCATTCATGGCCTAGTTCATCAACTCAGGTTCTATGCATTTGCATTACTTATCAATTTGCAGTTTTTCTATGGCATTTTTTTTTTGTTCTTATATTTTTGAGTTTGTACTTATGCATCAGCTAGGTCTGTATAGGCAGGGCCAGTTTCAGAGAAGTATTTCCTTCATCGTGAGGTCCGAGCATTTGCCTTCGACTTCAGCTCCTCCGAGCCAAGGTACCTCGTATTCGTTTTGATATGTTTGTCACAATAGAGGCTTGAATTTTATGTATATGACAGATAAAAGTGGGAGACGCCAGCTCCTGGCCGTGGGGGTGACGATTGCCCCTTACTTATTAATGTCTCAGCAGCATGCAACATGTACGTAATTTCTTCCCTTCAACATTTAGATAAGAGTTGAACTGTTCATACTATTGTTAATGTGTAATGTCGCATATGATCATGTCCTCGTTGTAAGAAGTTCGGTCGTTTTTCTTACATCCAAATATACTACGATCATCGTTGGGTTTAGAATGCATTGCTGTTAACATTACTGTCCAACTTACTGCCATCATCATCATCATCGGTTCTTAGAATGTCGAGAGCATGCCTTGTAGTTGTTAGCATCTATTCTTCGATATTTATACCTTTGATGTGGCTCAGTTGCTGCAGAAACAAAGAAGGGTTTTTTATCTGTCAAAGATAACAAGGATGGATATACTTTCCTCTATCCCTTTGGATGGCAGGTGTGCTACATCGTTGGCCTCTTTTTCTGCTTCGTTGTTAATTTTTTCTATGTAAGTTTATTTCTTCTTCGAATCATTTTGGTCAAATCAGGAAGTTGTTGTCGAAGGACAAGACAAGGTCTTCAAAGATGTTATCGAGCCTCTTGAAAGCGTCAGCGTAAACATCATCCCCACGGCCAAACAAGATATTCGTGATTTCGGTGCCCCACAGGAGGTTAATCTGCAGATCATTATGTGTTCTTATGCTGTGAAATGAGTCGAATGACATAATAATATGTTTATGGAGTATTTCAATTGTTCTTCTAGGTTGGCGAAACTTTGATTCAAAAGGTCTTGGCTTCTCCTACTCAGAAAACGAAGCTGATCGAGGCAACGGAGGTCAGTTTTCTTTTCTCTTTTCCAATTTTCTTGTAAGTATTGTCTCGATTTTTCAATCGTTGCATGAACGCATGATCTGCATCCGGTCTTCAATCGTGCATAGTCGAAAATCTTGTATCTTAGTCCTTGTGATCAGATATTCGGCTTTTACCGATTCTCAAACGCGAATATGATGAATAACTTATCACCGGTAATCTTGCAGCACGACGTTGAGGGGAAAGCATATTACACGTTTGAGTACGTTGCAAAAGCTCCAAATTACACGCGTCATGCTCTGAGTACGGTCTGCATTGGCAACGGTACGTTACGTGCCCTGTCTAATTTCTAAATGTCAGGGATGATGTATTCAAGCATTGTACACGAAGAAACTCAAGGCTCGAGTTTATCGCATTGCAGGGCGATTCTACACGGTGACAACAGGAGCGAACGAGAGGAGATGGGATAAGATGAAGGACAGGCTGAAAACCGTAGTCGATTCTTTCCAGATTTTCAACGTCTGAAGATTCGTTCCTCTTCGTTTCGAATCGTATATACAGTAAGATAGAAGAGGGTATTGAATGAGTGTAGATATATGTGAGCAATTTTCTACTCAACAACTATTACTACTACTACTGGTCTCTGCTTCTTCTCTGTGTTGTTTGTATTATACACACACATTCTGTTTCTATTCTATGTGCAACCAAACATTGTAATTTTTTTTTACTGGTTTTTGTAATTGTATTTCCCATGCAATTAATAATTTCACACATTCTTCTTTTCTCATTTGCATTTGCTTTGGAATCAAATTGTTGTGTTCATTATTAATGAGACGGAATAGGAGTTTGCTTCAAGCCATACAAAGATCTCTTCAACTTACACACCTTACTCTCCATCCCAGATACCACACACCTATCATATCATATCAGATTGATGAATATAAATCTCCTCATTCAAAAAAGCAGTTTTCACTTCCATTTGGTGGCACAACATGACTATGAATAGAAGCTAAAACAACTATTGTTCTAATAGTAAAGGTTCGAGCAAGCCTTGCCATAAACCTATTAACCGACTCATCAGGCTTCAACTTCTCAAAAAACCACTTCAATGTAATAGGTTTACAACTAACAAGAAAATTAACTAGTTCTGAATCTTTGAAATTCAGTTGACTTGTACGGTTCGGCGATGTAACAGTAGTAGTGAGGAAGGGAGGAGGAAGAGAGAAAAGCAAAGGAGAGAGAGAACAGATTAATTCATTCCATAATCCAAAGTCCAAAACTCCTAAAATATCTTCTCCAACAACCACTGACTTGGAAAACAAGAAAACAACATAAAGTAATAAAACATATTACTAAAATGAAAAAGCAGTAGCAACTTAAGCTTTCCAAGGCTATTTTCTTGATGTGCGCCCAGCATCCTTTCATTTCCACATCATCAATTTGGTCAAACACCCCAATCTTCTTCACTTTTATCCTTATTTCTTCATTTTCCCCAATCCTGCAGTAGCCATAACAAAACACTAGAGGTTTAGGTAAATAAATTCATCATCAGCTGATATCCCAATCCTCTTCAACAACTGCTCGTTCAACTCCCCGTCAACCCGAATTGCCATTAGACTGGGTGTGGCTTGCCCGACTTGCCTGCACAATAAAAGATTTTCTCTGCCTTCCAAGCTCGTCTCAACTTCAAACAACCCAACCTTTGTCAAATATGGGATTCCATCTTTCACCCTACCTTCCACTAGGATCTCAGGGCAATCGGGGCAATCGGAGCAGGCACTTTCAAATTTGGATTTCACTTTGTGCATTTCGATCTGGACCGACTCGAGTGGGATTTCGGGAGACCCGTCAAGGATGATGCTACTTTCTTCGAATATCTTAAGTCTTCTAAATTCAGCTTGGTAATCGGCATTCACAATATTTACAAAGTCACCCCAATTGGTCTCGATTAGGCCTTTGGTTATCATGGCTTGGAGCAATCTTCTATCAAGATCACCCAGAGCTCTAGAAGACATGTACTTAATTTTGACATATTTGACACGGTTCCTGCCCTTTACTAGTTGACTTGCTACTCTGCCCAGCTTCTCGGCGAGGACAAAGTAAGGTCTCATCTCGGTCAGAACCTGCATTCAACAAAGTACAAGAAGCATGACAACCACTCTAATAAAACCAAACCAGAACCTGCATTCAAGAAAGTATAAGAAGCATGATAAACACTCTAATAAAACCAAACCAAGGGATATAGAACTCGGACCAAACCGCCTAATTCGAACCACATTTTGCCCACCCATAGTTTAAACTCATACCTGTGCAGAACACGTGGGTGCATTGACAAGAGTTGCAGGAAGTTCCCCTTTCAATGCTCTCACCACATCAATAGCAATGCCTTTCCCTTCTTCTTCTTCTTCTTCCGTGTTGCTACTAGCACTAAGAGGTGGCAACACCTCTACCTGTGACACCGTTCCATCATTAATTGCAACCGGCAGGTCATCATTATCAATGTGGCCCTCATGGCATATGATCCCAACACCCTTCTTCATAATACGAAACATCGGAGCATTGAAAATCTTTGATGTAGAAGCGTCGGGTAGGTTGTGTAGCAATATGAAATCAGCTTTTGAAAAAGCATCATTCAAGGCCATAGCATCAGCACATGCTATACGAACACATTCAGTTACGGCATAGGGATCATGTACAATGACATGCATACCGAGTCCCTTTGCACGCCTAACAATTTCTATTCCAATTTGATCGAAACATTTCACTGCCAATGTCTTACCGACTAGAGAATCCCATTGACCTAAATAGAGAATTACAAACAAGAATTACTATAAAAAAGAATTGATACTTATATTGAAAACAAAACACAAGTATGGATCCAAGGATGAAAAAGCATCATACCAGCCTTCATCGATGCATCAGCCTGAGCAACATTCCTCGCCATGCCAGCAAGCAAAGCTATTACCTGCTCTGCTGCAGCTATGGTGTTCGCCGTCGGCACATTCACCACCAAACATCCGTTCCTCGTGGCAGCCAACACATCCACATTATTGATCCAAACGCCGGCGCAACCGACTACCTTCAGCTTCTCCTTCATCATACGAAACAACTCTCGCGGCACTTCTGTAACGCTCCCCACAATCAACGCATCGAACTCCCCGATCTTCGCCAACAAATCGTTCAGCGACAGATTGTACAAGCACTCCACATCCCCGTAGCTCCTCAGCAGGTCAAGCTCGGCATCTCCAAGCTTTTCGGAGACCAGAATCCTCGGCTTCAAAGTAACCAAACAACCATTTAAAAAGATCTCTCATACTCCCTCAGAGGCGGCGTTTTTCTCAGAGGCGTTTTTCTGCCACATCGATGTGATGCAATATTTAAAAAAAAAAATAAAAAATAAAAAATAAAAAAAATTGGGGGTACCCGCCGCTGCTTAGAGAAGGAGAGGCGAGCGGGTGTCGTCTGAAGCGGGAGTGGCGTCGACCGGCCCATCATCAGCTTGTTTGGCGAGTTCGGAATGGAGGCGGCAGTGGCAGCCATTTTTTCTCTCGTGTGTGCTTTTTGCTCTCTCGCTCTAGGTATAAGAGAAGAGGGGCTTTTATTTTATGTGAACTAGTAACACACCCACGCCACGCGTGGGCATTTTATACGTTATGTGATTAGTTGATTTTAAGTATGTTGAAATATTTGAAATCTCACCTTCAACATATTCCAATTAAAATATTTTAATTACCATTAATATAAGTGTTTTCAAACGAACCATGCGGCCTAAAAGTGTAAAAAACCAACTTGAAAAATGATTACCTAAATTGCTTTTACACTTTCTTTTCTATAGAACAATTAAAAATTTGAAAAACAAATAGATTACCATACATTCTCAGTCATTTAGAATTAAAATTGATACATAAGTATAGAAAAAAATATACACACAAGTTCCTTAAGTCATAAAAGCTAAAGATGATAGATAAATCATAAACGAATTACATAAACAAACTCTTTACATGATTTAGAGACAATGATTAATATTTGAAAAGAATGACAATATTTAACTATTTAAATAGGAAAATGTAAAAACATGAACTCGTAGACATATGAGTTCGATATATAGAAAAACCTTCATGATCCGACTCTTCCTCTTCCGACGTGAAAACAGATCAAGTATGTTTTATTAACAAACTTTCGAAATTTATAGGCAAAAAACAATATAAATTAAGAAAGATATTAATGTCTTCCATAATTATTGCATTTGTAACGATTATATTAATTATATTATTAAAACTCATTAATAAACATTTATTATATACCATTCATAAGGATAATTTTTACTAATAATTAAATATTGAGAAAATTAATATAAAAATTACTAAAATGTGAATATTATCTCTAATTGGGCTTTCTTTTATGTTTATGGGCTTCAGGAAAATTATGAATAAATATAAACCTACGAGTAATAATTAATACTACCTCCATCCCGTTTAAGTAGGTTGTTATTCCTTTTTGGGACATCCCGTATATTAGACTCTTTTCCATAAAAGGAAATAATTTAACATCACATCACCATCTACATCACACTTAATTAACTTTAATTACAAATGCATGTGAGTAGGTTTCATATTTTAAATTAAATTAAACTCTAATTTACCATCACATCTCCATCACATCACCCTTTATACCCACTTTTCTTGGTTGTTGTTCCATTTAGAAACCAACCAACTTAGACGGACCGGAGGTAGTACTAATGAATATAGGTTGGCTATAAAATTTCCAAATAATCAATAATGAAGAATTGTTTATACGATAAAGGATAAATGATACTTCCTCCGCTCCTTTAAAGATGTTATGTATTCCTTTTTGATATAATCCCTGAAAGATATTACAAATTTTTATTCATTTTAAGTAATTCTAAAATCTAATTATTTTTGTTTTCTTATTTTTGATATAACCCCAACCCGGATGATCCAAAATTATCTTTGATCGAAGCTTGTGTTTCTTCCATTCCATATCAGCGCTTAAAAGGGTAATTCCATGCACAGCCCCCATTTTACTCCACGCAACCCCTCAATTATTTTAGTAATCTATATATATATAAAGGGAATTCTCCAATTCAAAATCAATTTTAAAATGACAATTTTGTAAATAAGAACAATTTCAATGTCAAAGAAATTCAATTAATATTTGATTCTTTATTATGCTTTTAATAACTGAATTATTCTAATTCATACACCCACTTTCAATCCACGTGTGAAGATTTTTGTAATTATCCATAAATATTATTATATTTTTAATGACATTTAATTTATTTTTAGCATAATTGAAAATGAAATAATATATATTATACGTACATGGGATATATTATATATTAATATACATGGGATATACATGCAGATGAATTTTTATTCAATAGTGGATATTTATAGATTTATTTTATAATATTTTTTTACAGTAATCCAAGAATAATAATCGAAGAAATTTGTATGAATACATGAGATATATATGCAGATGAATTTTTATTCATATATATAGTGGATATTTATAGATTTATTTTATAATATTTTTGTATAAATAAATTGAATTTTTAGATAAATAAGAACGGAAAGCATAGGAAGCGACACGTAGGTACGTGAATTAACGTGAGGCTGCTAATCCGCTTTGCTATTACTCCCTCCGTCCCACTGGGATAGAGACTTTTTTTTTTCGGCGCGTAAATTAAGACGAGAATGATGATAGTGGGATAAAGTAAAAGGTAGTGGGTTAAAGTGATGTGCCAGAATTTTATTGGGTTATAATTTTCCATTTTGGAAAAGGTCCCTATATCAGTGGGACATCCCGAAAAGGAAAATGTCTCTATATCAGTGGAACGGAGGGAGTATATATTAAATGATGGTCATTTCTATTACTCCCTCCATCCCACTTATAAATGGATAATTTTTTTTTGAAATGAGAATTAAGACGAGAGTGATAGTGATAAATAAAGTAGGCGAAAGAAGAAATCACAAGTGAAGGGGGAGCTTTCTTGCGTACATAATCAATATGAATAAACACATAAATGTCTAAAAACTTTTACTCAAAAATAGGGTGCTAGCTAGTTTTCACAAAATAATCCAATATACTACTCCCTCCGTCCCGCCAAAGACGTTACATTTCTTTTTGTCAATTTATGACACGTTTTTCCACGCTTCTTGATGAAGTGTTTAAAAATAGATTTTTGAAGATTTTTTTCTTTTGCGGGATAATACAACTATCATAGTATCCCGTAAAAGAAAAAATTCTTCAAAAATCTTGTCACATCCCAGTTCCCGAAGGAAGGCACGTGTGCCGGGACGTGGCAAGGGGTTGGGATTAAGAAGCGGGGATAGAAAGGGGCCTAGTTTCTTAGGATAATTAATCATATTATTAATGAGTTTACTTAATTAATTATGGGATCGGGACGCACAACACGAACCACGGGGTAGGCAAACCATACTGCCCGTGTCGGTCGCCATGTCTGAATACCCATAGACATTAAATAAAATACGGGATCGGGACGCTCAGCTCAAATTATGGGGACGCCTGAGCTAAACAACCCATAATGGTCGGCTTGTGTCTGAATACCCGCAATTATAAAATATATATAGATTTTATTTCAAAACCTGGAATTTAACTTAGGAAGCCAAGTACATTGCAGGATCGTTACTAATGACTACTTTAATAATAAGCGTAGCGGAAGCTTTATTCTTATTTTTATACAGCCACAACAACAGTCCTCTCCAGCTACGCCTGCTCCACCAGCTCCTTAATCTGCAAAACATTTGGAAAGGAATTGCAGGGCTGAGTACTAATGCACTCAGTGGGGTTATGCCAAAGACATTTATCATAAAAGGAATATCCATGATAATAAAGCATACATAGAAGGGTTTTACAAATCATATAACTTCCATGCACGCCAAAACTCATTTTTGTTGATCGTGATGCGGATTACCACGTTACTCTTATATCGATCCCGGGACGTACCACTGCCGGATCCCTTTCTGATGGAGTCTATAGTTTAACTTTCACCGATCCCGGGACGTACCACTGTCGGATCCCTTTTCATGATGGAGCCATAGTTTGGAGACAATGGAGTATTTCATCCACTAGTTCTCCCCTCGTAGTTAGAATCAATTGGTGATCAACCCAATGATATCTAACAGTGCGCACAGTCCCTCGATTAGTGTGTTAGACCAATCGAAAGACCCGATCGTAAACATAAGAGCCTTAAACATGTAATCACGCATCAAAACATTTTTCATGGATAAACTCACTTTTAGAGCTTACTAACTCAAATAATACTTTAAAAATAAAGTCCACCTTTATAACCGAAAGACCACCTAACTTGAATCTCTCAACACCTCGAATCTCCCTTTGTTAATTGCCTTGACTACCACAGCTTCTTACTAGCTTGATTCTTATAATTTCTAATGAGTATAAGTGGATCTTGATAGCACCATAAACTGAAAATACACGGCTATATATAGGGAATGTATCGTAGGGTAGGTTTGTCGAGTCACATAGTAGCTTGGACTATTTATCAACCTATACTAATCATTAGGGTGCACGTGTAGAGTACATAGAATGACAAGTAGTACATTTATGTATGTATTTATATATTATATTATATTTATGCATGCATGTCATTAGTTGAATCACTAATGCATTTACGTATATAGGAATAGACTAGGTTTTAATAGTCACTATATATCTTATTCTATTGGAGAAAGAACATGTCAAAAGCTAAGTATAATAATTAAAATATTTATAAAATATTTATACCCATTTAGTATTGTAAGATATATATATCTACTTCCATTATTTAAAGGACTTTTATAGTTATAAAATTATTAATATGGTATCCTAAATTTATTTTAACTAACTAAATTTTATAAGGAATTTTGGGATATTACAAATCTATTTTAAAACGCACCATCAAGAAGCGTGAAAAAACGTGTCAGAAATTGACAAAAAGAAATGTAACGTCTTTGGCGGGACGGAGGTAGTACTATATAAGAGAGATTGCTTTTATTTTCCAGTTAATAAAGTCGTGCAATGCAAACAACAACAATAATAACCAAAAAAAAAAAAAAAGAGAGGTTAGGAAAGAGAATATTATGGGAAAGTGCGAATAATAATAACAAGAAGACAAACGTTGTCCTATCCACCGTGGATACACTTTACGTGCCTATCGCTAATATAATAGTGTTAGAGTTTTCTTTTTTAAGATATTAGAGTATATGTTTTAATCATTTTATTCATGATTGGAATATCACGTTATCCGTGGACATATTAAGAACTGTCCACGGTGGATAGAGGAACATTCCTTACAACAACAACAACAACATCAACAGCAATAATAATAATAATATAATTGCGTTTTATTCAAAAATATTTTACTAAAAGTACCCTTGGTTCAATTTCATTAGTCCACTAAAGTCTGAGACAATAGTTAAGAAAAATAGAGATAAATATTGTTTTTAAAGGTGTTGTTGTGTGATACTAATTTATTTCCAATTAGATAAACGTACAAATAAATGAGACAGACAACAAAAAGAAACGGGACTAATAAAATGGGAGGAGTATTGCTTTAAAGAGGTAGGTGGCTAAGAAAATTTGAAAAAATGTTTGTCATTTTAATTTATTACTACTGCCAACTTCCTTCAACAAAAGCATTTCATTCTTCTTCTCCCATTATTTCTTAGTTTATTTTATCTTCAATAAAGAAAAAGGGAAAAAAGGGAATTAATTTCAACTACTTACTACTCTATGTATTTTCATTATGTTTAGACCCTTTTTTCTGGATGCTTAAATTTGTTGTAATGTTGCTTAATTAGTAGAAGATGTGTGATTTGACTTTGAATTATTGTATGAGGGTTTTAAATGGATTGTGTTTTGGTTTGAGTTGGTTACTTAATTAATGCTTGTTATCAAAATAAATATATTTGAAAAACCAGAAAAAATCAATTTTAAATATTAATTTAGAAAAAAGATATTCCACCAATTTTAAACCATGGCTCCTGAGTTAGAATAATAATTTATTTGAGTATTAGGATTCCAGATTTACTAATAGAATTCGACGGGTGCCAATTATTTTTAACATTCAGATATTTTATCAATGAAATTCATTTTAAAATAGTTCGTACTATGATCCTCCATTTCTATGTACTTGCAACCAATAAAAAGAATTTACGAATAACAAATATGAAGAACCAATTCAATGTCGATTCATATTATATTTAAATCTTCGACATTTAAAGGCTTATAAATCAATTTGGTGCCGAAAACGACAAAGTCAAGTTCCTCGTGAAATACCAAAAGAATATTTTAAAGTAAACACGTGCCAAAGAGAGTCCACGTAGCCTGTTGTTTATTTTAATAAAAATAAAATGTCAATATAAAGTCTCCCGTTAATCGAGTTTATAAGAAAATGAGTTTAAAAGAGAATATTTTGATGATAGGTGCATTTGTATCTCATCGAAATTTGATACAAATCACTTTATAACGTTATTTTAAAGTAAAATATAAATGAAATATTAAAATATATCAAGTCGCCTGTTGTTTATTTTAATAGAAAGACAATGTCGTTATATTAAAATAAGTTAAGATACCCGTTTCGAACCACCACATTGATCGACATGCATACGTGTCAAATTCTACATCCGTCATTCTTATTTATAATTTATCTAAAATACATATATTTGTAAATATTAATTGTATAAAATACTACTATAATGAAAATATTAAAATATGTCAAGCCATCGTTATTTATTTTAATAAAAAGAAAACATAGTTATATCAAATAAGTTAAGATGTCCGTTTCGAACCACCACATTGATCGACATGCATACGTGTCAATTTCTACATCCGTCATTCTTATTTTTTTTAAATAAATATATTTGTAAATATTAATTATTTTCAATCTCGCACAACATCTATCTTATACAATATTTAATTTTGTATTGTATACTACTATCTATGCTTATCATATAAGTATTAGCTTAATTATAATTTTAAAATTAAATTAGTAGAAGAATACATAATTATATAATGTTATATTGTAATCAAATATAAAAGAAGAATATTAAAATAATTCAAGTCGCTCGTTGTTTATCTTAATAAAACAAAAATGTCAAAGAGGGTCTCAAATAGTTATATTGGGTTTATCTCCGTATCATTATTTCAAGCCGTCTGTTAATTGTGATAGTAAAAAGTAGGTTTATAAAAGTGATATTTAAAATAAAACATTTTTTATTGTAATACAAAGAAAATGTCAGTTATATCAAAATAATTCATGACGCTCGTTGTTTATTTAATAAAAGGAAATGTTTAAAAATAAAATGTCGTTACATCAAAATAAGTCAAGCAACCCGTTGTTTATTTTGATAAATAAAATATGTCAAAGAGAGTCTCACATAGTTATAATCCATTTTAACGTCAATATTCGATATGAATCACTCTATATTGCTACGTTTAGGTAGCCCGCTTTTTATTGTAATAAAAATAAAATGTCGTTACATCAAAATAATTCAAGCCGCCCGTTGTTTATTTTAATAAAATAAAAAATATGTCAAAGAGAGTCTCACATAGTTATAATCAATTTTAACGACAATATTCGATATGAATCACTTTATATTGCTACTTTTAGGTAAAATATGAATTTTGTATTTAAGATATTATAAATGGGATAGTAAATAAATATAATATGAAAATGTATGAATTTATAAATTTATAATTAACTCACAACTTTTGAAATATTCCCGTGTACACAACATTAGTCGTGGTATTGAAGCTATTTCCATGTTCGTCACATATCAAAATCTTGAGACCTTTTTTCATAGCGACTCTCGATATCGCAACGTAAAACTTCTTATGGCTGAAGACCGGTTTTGGTAAGTACAACCCTACGTTAGAGAGGGACCTATCCTTGACTCTTATTAATCTTTATAGCAAAGCAAATTTGTTGGTGCAAGTATAGCTCTATCTTTGAAATATTATGGATTAGAAGCACTTTGTAATATGTCTGGGTAAGTGCTCTCTACTATTGCTGCGATCGGATTACTCTTATGCAAAGAAAATATCATCTGACAGTGTGACCTCAGATTCTCCATCGCCGAGACTTTCCCCGACAAAATCGTCGCCTATCTTAAGTATATATCCATTCGGCAAATTCACTGGTATCCTTAGCACTCAGTCCCATATCATCATTCTTAGGGATGTCAATGGGCCGGGTATCCGCCCATTAAGCACTTCGCCAAACCCAAACCCGTTAAAATTTTGTATACCCATACCCGTCTCAAACCCGTTAAAATTTTGTATACCCATACTCGTCTCAAACCCGTTTAAAATTCAATTTTAATACTCGTACTCGATCCAAACTCATCGGATAATACCCATTTATTACCCGTTAAACCCAAATAAACTTAATAGTAATAATTTTTTATAAGAAGATTATAAGGTAATATATATATTATTTTCCTTGAACACCATTTCAATAACTATAGAATAATTTGATACTAATACTTTTTATTATAATATAAACTTTTGGATATTTCCGTACCTACTTTTTTTTTTCTTCGACATATAAACTTTTGCATCTTCCCATCCCTAATTAAAATATGAATTGTAAGTTTTTTATGTGGAACGAAACATTTTCAATAAATATATTGGCATGTTGAAACTTTACAAATATTTTACTTCCTAAAATAAATATTATTTTAATTCATAATTTTATATTGTATAAGTTTTCCATTAAATATAAATATTGGATAGGCATAGAGTTTAGTAACACAATATAATATAAAATCGATAATATTATTTAATATCTAATCTAATAGTATCTAATTATATCTAATATATCTATCTAAGTAAAAATAACATATATCTAATATATCTTATACTAACTATTATATAGAGTCGTTAATTTTTTTTTTTTAAAAAGTGCAAATATATAGATTTTAGATAAATAGGAATAGAGGATGGAGAATGCGCCACGTAGGCACGTCGATTAACGTGGGGCTCCGAATCCGCTTTGCTATTATATATAAAAGGATTTGAAATATATATACGTAAATGTAATCTTGACTATATAAATTCTACTAATTTATACTTCGTATGTCTCTTCTTAATTGACCCTTTTTATTACTAATATATCTCACATACAAATACATAAAATATGTCACTTAGGAAGAGACAGATGAAAATATATAGTACAAAATAGCCCATAGAATGTACACGGGGCCAAGATTTTAGAGGGTTGGCCCATCTATTATTGGAAACGGGCCCAATAAATAATTTATTTTATGTGCTGCCTGCAACTAGGGATGTCAACAGGCCGGGTTTTCGCGGGTACCCGCCTCGTCCAAACCCAATTGGGACGGGTTTGGGTATTGTAAATTGAGTTTGAGACGGGTATGAGTAATAAAGTAGATACCCGAAACGGGTTTGAGTCGGGTATGGGTATACACCTCTGGGTACCCACTACCCAAACCCATTTTTATATATGGTAAATATATATATTTCACATATATATAAAAACTATATTTATATTTTTAAATAAAAAATTTTATATCTACTATCAATTTTAAGGTTTTTATTAATATATATAAAGTTGAAAGAATATATCTCAAAAAATCTACTTGATAAAAAACATATATCGTTAGTTTTGTTATTTGTTAACATTTAATTTGATATTTGTTTTACATTTTGTATATCGTTCGTTTGCACTTATTGAGATGCACACGTGTAAATTAAAATTTTCGATTATTGTATGTATATATTAAGTTATAATTTTTTTATAAAAAAATATTACTATTAATTTTATTTGGGCTTAACGGGTAATAAACGGGTATTACCCGATGAGTTTGGGCCGGGTATGGGTATTAAAATTGAATTTTTAAATGGGCTTGGGATGGATATGAGTATACAAAATTTTAACGGATTTGGGTTTGAGAAGTGCTTAATGGGACGGGTACCCGGCCCATTGACATCCCTACCTGCAACTAGGGTAATTCTAAACATAGCCCTCATATTTTGCTATTCATAGCCCCTTAATTATAATAATTATTAAAATCCACTCTTATGCCCTCATAGCCCCAAATCGTCTCTCTTATCGTAATTGAAGACGGAAATCTCTCACGTACAGCCTCATCCTTTCCTTTACAACATTGTTGATTCGAGAGCTGCCTGAAAATCAAATTTGAACCTTGTTATTTTTTCCGACCACCACGAATTCTTCCAAGTTAATTTATTATTGGGGATTAATTCTTCGACTGCCAAAGTCATAACCCAAAAAAATTAACTGAGAATCCGCCATTGTCAATGGATTGTAAAACCTTTGGTAGTTGAAACTCGTAGAAAAAGTAACCCAAACCTGAAGATTCTTCTCTATGCACAAGAATCAAATTCCAATTCCAAAATCAATAGGGCATGATTTCAAAACTATTGTCGGAGATTATGAAGTTTCATAATATTAATCTAAGTTACTGAGTAGGGATGTCAAACGGGCAAACCCACAGGGTTTCGGGCTAGCCCTATCAGGTTGCAGGCTATTCGGATCGGGCTAATCGGGCTTTTTTTCTTTCGGACTAATATTTATTGGCCCTAACCCTAACCCTATTGGTTTCGGGCTAGCCCACCGGGCCAATACATTTATAAAAAATAAATTTTAAATCGTATAAATATAAAAAAATTATTATTTTAGCACATATTTATATAAAAAAATAAATAAATTATTAAATATTGTGAATCTAACAACAATATTTTCGAAATGTCAATCTTCATTTTTACTTTTCACCAATTGTCAAAGTAAAAAACGTATAGAATTTAAAATGAAGATTATATTTTTATTAAAACTAATTAAAAATACTTAATAATAATTAAAAACACAACTTAATTATCAAAATTTATAGGTAGAGTATTGAAATATGTCATGAATTCATGATTTATGGTAACCCACGGGCTTTCGGGCCAACCCTATCGGGCTCGGGTTTTTTTCGAGTTCAGCCCTATCGGGCTTTTTAACTTTTAGGCTATTATTTTTTGGCCCTAACCCATCATTTTCTTCGGGCTATTCGAATCGACCCACCGGGTTCGAGCCTTTTTTGACATCCCTACTACTGAGCTGTAGGAGTTTCTCTGAGGAAAAAAAAAAAAAGCAAAAAGAAAAGAGGGGGCTGGGCACGCAAAAATGGCTATGCCGATGGGATGGATTTGGGGCTATTGAGTTTGAGGGCATAAGAGGGAAAAAAATATTATTTAATTATTATAATAATTAGGGGGTTATGAATAGCAAAGTGGGGGCTATATTTAGAATTACCCCTACAACTAATTTAGAACACGAAGAAACCATGCCCAAATTATATGCTTTAATCACCATCGATCCCTACCATCTCGGCTGCATCACCTCCGCCGCCGCCTTCTCTCTCCTTCAGACTCTCGATCATCAATCAAGGTACTCAGCTTCACTGGTTTGGTTTGGTTTGATTTTTTAAATATTGGTTATTTTTTGTGAGTATATATGATTAATACCTTCGTTCTGTTCTTGATGACATAACAGGTTCTAATCATTACAATTTACAAAGAAAGATTAGATGATGCTTCGCCCAGCGCCCGTTACAGTTACTCGGATTCCCACATTTGCCGTTTCTCCTCCTAATAATAAACTTGTTCTTCCCCTCTCTCCCACCCTTCCAAATTTCAGATCCTTATGTACAACTCACTATGAATTTGGATGTTAAAATAAACAAATGTGAATAGAAAGAATACTCATCATACCAAATTGTGGCATATTTTTGCATTTAGCAACATGGTCAAAATTTTGCTATGAATTTGTGCAAAAGTCAACAAATTGTTAATATTTTCATACCTAAACTTTGCAGCGTGCAACATTTCTCTCTCTCTAATTGGGTTTGGTCATTTTGGGCCGACTGTGGGCCCATGCCTTAACTTTCGGCCCAATTATGTCAATAATGAATTAATGATTGTTAATTGAGGGGTAATTCTAAACATAACCTCCAAATTACTCTTTATAGCCCCTACATTAATAATAAATAAAACTAGAATTTAAAATTTTCTATATCACCCTTCTAGCCACCGGCTCATCTTCTCCAACATAGCCCCCAAATACTTCAAAACACCGAATCATGTCTTCTCCTTACGGTTGCCTTATTTTTCAGCGATGTTAACAAACCTTTTCATTGCTTGAGAAAAATCAAATTTCTCCTAATTCTCTCAAGTTATGTTCAAATGAATGCGTAGACCTACAAAATTTCTTCATCAATTTACAATTGGAAATTTGGGGCATCGTTTGTACATCGTTTTCCACGGGAATTATCCCTTTAGAATAGAACAATACAAAATTTTACGATTGTGATTGAAGGTATAATCGAAAACAATGATTTATATTTACTTTTTATAAAATAAAAAATATTGCTAAAAAAAATACGATCTTCCCCCTTTCCGATGGATCGGGTGAGAATATGTTGGTGTTGTTTCGTCCTCTCCGATAATGGAAAAGTTATCTTGGGTTATATGAAATGAAGAAGTATTGTTTCATATTTCCATTGATTTCTCTATTGAAGGATTAGCCAATTTGTATTGTGAGATTTGTAATTGTTGTTTATAGAGATTATCAAAGCAAATTCACATAATTGAATGTTTGGGCTACTGTTCTGCGACAATTACAGACTTGAATTTGAATTCTGCAGATTATTACATCGTTAAACTTGTTTGGGGGCTATGCTGAAACGTAGGGGTGGTTATAACTTATAAGGGGTACAAATGGTAATTTTATATATTGTGTTTATTATTTTTTAAGTATGGGGCTATGAAGAGTAATTTGTGGGCTATGTATAAGAATTACCCTTAATTGAGGGGCTGCAGGGATAAAATTGTACTACATCCGTCCACCATTTACTGACACAATTACTATATTGTGACGTCCACCATTTACTAACACTTTCCGTTTTAGGACGTAGACCCCACAATCACTTTAACACTTTAACACGTTATTCATCTACTTTTTATTACTTTAACATTTTAATACTATTAAAAAAATCAAATGGACCCTCAATTATTCCACTTTAACACTTTAACACATTTTTTTTTTTACTACACCATCAAAATGAAAAAAAAAAAACTGTGCCCAAGAAAATGTATTACTAAATCATGGACGGAGGGATTACATTCCCTAATATTTATTTTTAATCAATTGAATTGGTGGCTGGGGAAAAAATTGGTAGCTGTGGATAGAATTACCCAAACATCTATCTGTATAAACCAGGGCACAGCCCTTATCAATAATGGGCCAGGCCCACGAAAGTAAAACCTATAAGTAGTCCAACATCTTTAATCACCATCGACCCCTACAATCTGCATCATGACCTCCGCTGCCGTTGCCTTGTCGATCTCAATCAAGGTACTCAGAACTCGAAAGCAAGCTTCACTGCAGCAAGCTTCACTGCTTTGGTATGGTTTGGTTTTTTTAAATATTGGTTATAGTTTTAAAATTGATAGCTGCAATCAGAATCGATGATTGTATTCATCTGTTTTCTTAATTCATTAGTATTATTTTTAATCCAATTTTGTTCTATTTTAGTTTTGTGAGTATATATGTTCAATACCTTCGTTCTGTTCTTGATGACATAACAGGTTCTAATCATTACAATTTACAAAGAAAGATTAGATGATGCTTCGCCCGGCGCCCGTTACAGTTACTCGGATTCCCACATTTGCCGTTTCTCCTCCTAATAATAAACACCTCCTTCCCCTCTCTCCCACCCTTCCAAATTTCAGATCCTTATGTATAACTCACTCTAACAAAAACTCAGGGACCTTACAAAGATCCCAACATCTTCTTCCTTCGGCCCCTCGATTCCCAATCTCCTCATCAACAAAAAATTCCAACGGAATTTCCAGATCGCCTTCGCAATGGATCACAAGTTATACCGATATTACTATGGATGGAGATCATTATCTCATTCTTTCCGGAATTATCCTAAGCCCCGGAGTTTGTTGTGGATTTTCGGCTCCGCGAAGTATAAGACAAGATGGAGAGCTGGCTGCTGTGATCTATAATGTAGATCGGATCCTAGATAAGTTCCCCGAGTATCATAACATCATTATTCATAGTGGTAGCCAAAATGTGATTGATCTGTTGAAAAGAGTTTTTTTAGTTCACTTTGAGCCATCCGGTGCCTATGAGTACGAGGTATGGGCCTTGAAATTGAAGGAGCGCCTCCGCAATAAAAAGGTAGTGCTTAAGCATTTGCGTAGAGGGAAAAAAAACCAGATGGCACATGCACTAGGTAAAATTGCTCTCTCTAAACGTAGAACTCTAATAGAATATAGTGAGGTTGATTTGCGGAAAATGAAATGGGAGAATGATGCAATAGATAATTGCATCAAGACATGGAACGAAATATGCGAGGAAGCTATCAAGGATGGAAAATTATTTCTACTTTAGATACATGGAACGATCAAGGATGTAAATTTATTTCTACTTTAGATGTATTTGTGCAAGTGGTGATGTTTTAATGTTAAGTGGTGATGTAAGAAAAAAATTGTGTTCAATTCAGCTTGAGAGTTTAGCAAAACTCATGAATCCTTTAATTTATTTCTACTTTAGATATATTTGTGCAAGTGGTGATGTTTTAATGTTAAGTGGTGATGTAAGAAAAAAATTGTGTTCAATTAAGCTTAAGAGTTTCATGAATCCTTTCTCTGTTCATGTTTCTTGTTAATATGTAAAATAGACAGTTTGAAATGTCAAGCAAAGTTTAGAAAAATCAGCAAATAAATCAAAATCAAAAATCTGTATACAGATCTTACTCAAACCAAGATCTGCTGGATCTGTTTCTCCAGTGGCGATCCGAACTCGTGCTCGTTATCTTATACGAGATTGCCTTCCACAGCGTCATTTTCTTGAGATGGAAAATTATACTCAAAATGAACTCGTATTTCCTTCAACCTCACCCACATTTGAGTCCATATCCAAGTAAGCAACTTACCGAATCGAGGCGGTATTCGCTGCTAGCCATACATACATTCAAAGAGAGATCTAGTGAGAGAGAGAGAGTACGGTGGTAGAGAAGGTGGAGACGGCCATGAAAGCGAGGAGAAGGAGAAGAGCCGTGAGCTTCACCATTGCCATTTAATAGCATACTATATTTCGATGGGGAAATTATCTATGCAGTTTGTCTCTTCTGCGCTACAAATTGCTGACATATTCACTATGAGCTTGTCTCGACCTCTTTTTGACTTCTTTCGTTCCAAGCTTCGCGTTGGTACGTCTCCCTTGAAGGGGGATGATAGCATACTATAGTTATTATTATATCATATCTTTCCATATAAATAGTTTTAGCCTTATTTACAATAGATTAGCTATAGTTTGTAGTTATCTTGTACCTCTATTTATTAACCTTGTAATCGAGATCACAATTGTGATGAGTAAACTAAATCTTCTACGCCATTGCTACCACACTCTACTCACTCAAAAGTAGTAGTGTTCGTTATTTGTTTGAGTTTTTAAGGTTAGGTCGAGCAACGGAGATTTTTCACCGTTGCTCGAAATAATCCTCAACGCCGCTCCTCGTGGATCGAGGCGAGCGTCGTCGTCGGAGCTCAAGCAGTTGCTATGGCGGAGGATGACTTGGTACTTCTTCCCGGGGGAGAAGATCTCATGATGTGGAAAACTTGATACTTGATCATACATTGTAAGAGAGCCTTTCCCGGCAGCTCCGATCTTATGGAAGTATCGAGAGTTGAGCTTGAGGGTGGAGCCGGCCAAATTGGCGGTGAGGTTGCCTATAACCTTCTTATACTTCACATCCATCTCTTCGATCCTCTCGTCGAAGCTCTGCAGCCTGTTCTTGACCATGATCGGGGCCGGAGATCCGACAAACACTCCGCCGGCTTGAAGGACTCTGTCCGAAGGAGCAACCGAGAGCGCCCCGAGGATCACATCCCTCTCAAGAACAGAGCCAGGGAGGACTAGGCCTTGACTGCCTACGACCGAATTGTCTCGTATCTCGACTTTCCCCAAAATGTAGCCATCCGAGGAGTAATAGCCCGATATGACACGGCTAAAATCGCCTAGATGGACCCCGTCTCCGAGTGCAACGAGGTCCGGATCGGAGACGGGGTTGATGGCTCTGATGGAGCAGTGTTTCCCTACTCTGGCTCCCATGCAGCATAGGTATATGCAGAAAGCCTCTGTTCCAGAGAGGAACTTTGCAAATCTCACGTGGCATGAGACCGCAATCCGATGCATAAACCAAGTTTTGATAAATGACCTTGAGCTGATGTGGGATTTCAGTAAGGAAGTGTAGAAGCTGAGGATAAGGCCGTATGCGGTGTAACCGGAGGCGACGTAGAAGGCGAAGACGAGAGGGTGTAGAGAGGAAGCAACCGTGCACGCAACAATGGTGTAGGGAAACCAGTGAAAAGCTCCACATATGCAGATTAGGGAGAAGATTTGAATGGAGGGAGTCTCTTGTAATATCCATAGATAGATTAGAGAAGTTGTTGCAGCTGATAAGCTTCCGATTAAACCTACTGTGTAAATCTCCAGTAAGTGAATTACCGGTGCGTAGCTCTTCGGATTATACGTCGTCGTTCGCTTCTCTGTTTTCCCCTGCAGTTATTGTCAATGGAAGTTTTTAGCTTATGAATTTTGTTAAGGGAAATGACAGTATGCATATGTGTTGTGGTACTGACCTTTTGGAGAGTTTCTTCATGGACTGTTGTAGCTTCGGTGATTACTTCACTCGAAACCAACGGAAGTACTTCGTCTCTGTCTTCGAGCACCGTGCCTCTCTGGAGGAAAGCATACGGCCGACTGATGATCTCGATCCGATCTTGATCGGAGAGAGACTCAAGTTCCCATCTTTCATCTCATGGCTCTGGAGCAGTGCTCCTTCTGCGAGCACGGCTTCTTCCCCGATCGAAATTAAGTATGGATCGGAGATATTGATAGTGTCAATCAATGCTGAGGATGCAACCTTGGCTCCTAGCATCCTAAACCAGTAGTTGATGAACACAGTTCCTCTCAGATGAACTGCTAGGACTCTTGAAGAGACCTCTTGAGCCTTGTATAAAGCCCACCACTTCACGAATCCGATCGACCAGATTGAAATATCTGAATCCAACGCGTAGTTTGGCTGCAGAAACGGTGTTCCGAAGAAGGATATGCAGATGCAGGTTGAGAAAATGCACAACATCCAACATAGAGGTGCACACACAAATGAGGCTAAGTAACCGAAGAATGTAGCTCTCTCCGTTCCGGATATCAAATACGAGGACGTCGAAATCGAGAAGTATGCAGGAATGATCAACAAGAAGCAAATGTAGGCAAGAGCTAGTAGCTGCATGAACAATATACCTAGCTTTTGAGATGGAGAAGGCTCAAGCATAATCGCATTTGCTCGTTTCTTCGTAAAACTTGGCACCGTTTGAGGGCGTTGCTTCTTCAACAGATTATCTGCGAAGATGGCCAAGTCCTCCACACATGTTGCTGTGAAAATGTCCATTGCACCGATAGGAACTCCGAGGAAATCCGAGAGTTTCTGAGCTGCTCAGACAACGCCAATGGAATCGACTCCGTAGGAAACAAGGCTTTCTTTGGTTGAGATCTTAGCAGTAGAAACTCCAGTAATTTCAGAGAGAAGTTGTATCAAGAACTCTACTATGTCTCCCTTAGACATGCTCGAATCCCCTGAAAAACGAGCTTTCGTGGCTCGAGACTCTGGTGCTACTCCATCAGATTGGCTAGACATCTTTTCATGATGAATGACATCAAGAGTTTTATCAACAAACCTCTTAATGCATTCATGCCTCTTCACCTTTCCTTAGGTTGTCTTGCTAATGGTCCTCGGCTTGATCAAAATCACCGAGGCTACCATAACTCCGTGCTCTTCGACTACGCTCGTCTGAATCTGTGCAACGACATCACTCGAGACGGACTTAACTTCTCGAACCTCTGCAATCACAACCAAGCCAACTTGATCCGATGTTTCAGCCACCAGTATGCCTTTCGACAAAAGTATCTCCTTCTGAACACCAACTACAGCACAGCAGCCAGGACGAATGATTTGGCACGAATTCTCGACTGTTTTCTCAACATCCGAAGAGTATATGTTCCTTCCAGCAACTATGATCAGGTCTTTCATCCTCCCTGTAACAAATAGCTTCCCATCAACAACTCTTCCCAAGTCTCCGGTTCGTGTGTACTTCCTCCCTCGAGCTCGTTTCTGAATGTACTCTGGCTTATCTCCTCCTAATTCCAGCTCTCAAGCTACTGATCCATATCTCTCCCTCCTTCTCAGATTCTTCATTTTCCTTGCTTGTTTCGGGATCAACAATTTGTACGCAGACATCATCGTCTCCGTCTGCTTCTCGAGCAACGTAGCCACAACAAACTCTTTCCTCCCAATCAACCAAAATTCCCTTGCCTTCTCTATAGGCACTGCACACATAAACACAGTTCTCTGCTAATCCATAGCCAGGAGCCATGACTTCTTCCGAGAGGCCGAAAGGCCTAGTCAGCTCCAAGAACTTCCTCATGGTCCCTGCACGAATCGGCTCTGCAGCAACCATGAGAAAAACCATGGATGACAGATCATAACTCTGTGCCTTGTTAGCCTCAAGCCTCCGGTTGAGAAGCTCGAAGGCGAAGTTAGGGCCAGCACTATGTGTAGCACGGTACATGGTTATGGTTTGCAGCCATAGTAGAGGATCTCTGATAAATGTCAATGGTGAAAACAGAATTGCAGATCCACCACTCACTATGCTAGTGAATAGGCCTCCTATTAATCCCATGTCATGATACTGAGGCAGCCAGCTTACGAGTACCGTATTCGACGTGCTCTTGTACCTTCGTCTCATCGTCTTCACGTTGTGTATTAGCACTCCATGAGCGATCATCACCCCTTTAGGCTCACCAGTTGATCCTGAGGTGAACTGAAGGAAGCACGAGTCTTGTGTCTTTGGCTCGTGCTCCTCGATTGCATGATCTCGAGGGCTCGAGATCTTCGACTTCTTCGCCCAAGAATTCATGTGCTTAATGTTGGTAATATTCTGTGTAGATTGGATTGGATGTGTACTTTAATCTTCTTTGTTGATGAACATATGTATTGAGAACCGATTGTTTCGATTTATAGTTCGAAGCGGATATGGCGTCTCTGCTCACATCGCCACCAATCCACCATTCATGGCCTAGTTCATCAACTCAGGTCCTATGCATTTGCATTACTTATCAATTTGCAGTTTTTCTATGGCATTTTTTTTTTGTTCTTATATTTTCGAGTTTGAACTTATGCATCAGCTAGGTCTGTATAGGCAGGGCCAGTTTCAGAGAAGTATTTCCTTCGTCGTGAGGTCCGAGCACTTGCCTTCGACTTCAGCTCTTCCGAGCCAAGGTACCTCGATCGTATTCGTTTTGATATGTTTGTCACAATAGAGGCTTGAATTTTATGTATATGACAGATAAAAGTGGGAGACGCCAGCTCCTGGCCGTGGGGGTGACGATTGCCCCTTACTTATTAATGTCTCAGCAGCATGCAACATGTACGTAATTTCTTCCCTTCAACATTTAGATAAGAGTTGAACTGTTCATACTATTGTTAATGTGTAATGTCGCATATGATCATGTCCTCGTTGTAAGAAGTTCGGTCGTTTTTCTTACATCCAAATATACTACGATCATCGTTGGGTTTAGAATGCATTGCTGTTAACATTACTGTCCAACTTACTGCCATCATCATCATCATCGGTTCTTAGAATGTCGAGAGCATGCCTTGTAGTTGTTAGCATCTATTCTTCGATATTTATACCTTTGATGTGGCTCAGTTGCTGCAGAAACAAAGAAGGGTTTTTTATCTGTCAAAGATAACAAGGATGGATATACTTTCCTCTATCCCTTTGGATGGCAGGTGTGCTACATCGTTGGCCTCTTTTTCTGGTTCGTTGTTAAGTTTTTTCTATGTAAGTTTATTTCTTCTCCGAACCATTTTGGTTGAATCAGGAAGTTGTTGTCGAAGGACAAGACAAGGTCTTCAAAGATGTTATCGAGCCTCTTGAAAGCGTCAGCGTAAATATCATCCCCACGGCCAAACAAGATATTCGTGATTTCGGTGCCCCACAGGAGGTTAATCTGCAGATTATTATTATGTGTTCTTATGCTGTGAAATGAGTCGAATGACATTATAATATATCTATGGAGTATTTCAATTGTTCTTCTAGGTTGGCGAAACTTTGATTCAAAAGGTCTTGGCTTCTCCTACTCAGAAAACGAAGCTGATCGAGGCAACGGAGGTCAGTTTTCTTTTCTCTTTTCCAATTTTCTCGTAAGCATTGTCTCGATTTTTCAATCTTTGCAACGCATGATCTGCATCCGGTCTTCAATCGTGCATAGTCGAAAATCTTGTATCTTAGTCCTTGTGATCAGATATTCGGCTTTTACCGATTCTCAAACGTGAATATGATGAATAACAATTATCACCGGTAATCTTGCAGCACGACGTTGAGGGGAAAGCATATTACACATTTGAGTACGTTGCAAAAGCTCCAAATTACACGCGTCATGCTCTGAGTACGGTCTGCATTGGCAACGGTATGTTACATGCCTCAACTAATTTCTAGATGTCAGGGATGATGTATTCAACTTCAAGCATTGTACACGAAGAAAATCACAGCTCGAGTTGATCGCATTGCAGGGCGATTCTACACGGTGACAACAGGAGCGAACGAGAGGAGATGGGATAAGATGAAGGACAGGCTGAAAACCGTAGTCGATTCTTTCCATATTTTCAACGTCTGAAGATTCGTTTCGAATCGTATATACAGTAAGATAGAAGAGGCTATTGAATGAGTGTAGATATATGTGAGCAATTTTCTACTCAACATCTATTACTACTACTACTGGTCTCTGCTTCTTCTCTGTGTTGTTTGTATTATACACACACATTCTGTTTCTATTCTATGTGTAACCAAACATTGTAATTTTTTTTTACTGGTTTTTGTAATTGTATTTCCCATGCAATTAATAATTTCACACATTCTTCTTTTCTCATTTGCATTTGCTTTGGAATCAAATTGTTGTGTTCATTGACGGAAAGGAGTTTGCTTCAAGCCATACAAAGATCTCTTCAACTTACACCTTATTCTCCATCCCAGATACCACACACCTATCATATCAGGTTGATGAATATAAATCTCCTCATTCAAAAAAGCAGTTTTCACTTCCATTTTGGTGGCACAACAAGACTATGAATATAAGATAAAACAACTATTGTTCTAATAGTAGAGGTTCGAGGGCGGCTCCGCCGCGCAGAGGAGGAGGGTGGAGGTGGCGAGAGCTACCAAGAACAAAAAGTGGATCGACATTGTCTTCTTCGTTTTTTTTTTTTTTTTTGGAGAAACCTTCTTCTGATGTTCTTTAAATAAAGAGAAAACCTCCTTCTTCCTTTTTTTTTTTTTTGTTTTGTCCTGGAGAATCCTAGCAGCCTCCCTGTAAAATGTCCGGCATCTAGTAAAATTCAAAGCATATTTACCTAGTGCGTCTGCCGCTTGGTTTTCTCGTCTGTCCGCATGCTTAAGCACTACCAATTTATTGCGGAGGCGCTCCTTCAACATCAAGGCCGATTTCTCGTAGCTAGTGTTAGCCTCAAATTGAGCTGGGAAAAAACTTGTCGACAGCTGATCAATCAAATTTTTGTTATCACATATAAAAATAATCTTATGATACTCGAGAACTTTTTTAGGATTTTATCAACACTCTGGATCATAGCAGCCAGTTCGCCCTTCTGTACTCCATTAGGACCATCGATCGCAATTTGTTGCCAATCCGAAAATCCATAACGGATTCCAGGACTTAGTATAATTCCCGAAATAATGACCCCATTATCTCCATCCTTAGCAACATCGCTATAACTTACGATCCATTCCGAAGCCGGTCCACTATCATATGCCTATCTCTTTGCCGCTGGAATGATTGCATGACGGCCTGAATGATGGATGGAATGGACTGGTTGGAGACTACGCCTCATGGGCAAATGCTGCACTCCTCTCCGGTGGTCGGGAGCGGGCGAGTTCCGGCGGGGAAGTGAGGTAATGGCGATTACGGCCGCTAGTGATATCACAATAATACCGATCATACCGATCTCCCATCCGGCAGCTGCACTCGTAACGAGGGTGGAGGGCGTCGGCGCTGAGCTGAGAAGGAGGGTGGACGACGTCGGCGCTGGGCAGAGGAGGAGCGTGGCTGAGCAGTGGAGGAGCGTAGAGGCCGTCGGCGCCGAGCTGAGCAGGAGCGTAGGGGCCGTCGGCGTCGAGCAGAGGAGGGGCTTGGAGGCTGGCGCCGTCGAGCAGAAGAGGAGGAGGGTTGAGGCCGTCGGCGTCGAGCTGTGGAGGAGCGTAGAGGCCGTCGGCGCCGAGCTGAGCAGGAGCGTAGGGGCCGGCGGCACCGAGCAGTGGAGGAGCGTGGAGGCCGTCGGCGTCGAGCAGAGGAGGAGCTTGGAGGGTGGCGCCGTCGAGCAGAAGATGAGGAGGGTTGAGGCCGCCGGCGTCGAGCAGTGGAGGAGCGTGGAGGCCGTCGGCATTGAGCAGGGGAGGGGCTTGGAGGGTGGCGCCGTCGAGCAGAAGAGGAGGAGGGTTGAGGCCGTCGGCGTCAAGCAGTGGAGGAGCTTGGAGGGCGGCTCCGCCGCGCAGAGGAGGAGGGTGGAGGCGGCGAGAGCTACCAAGAACAAAAAGTGGATCGACATTGTCTTCTTCTTTTTTTTTTCTTTTTTTTTTTGGAGAAACCTTCTTCTGATGTTCTTTAAATAAAGAGAAAACCTCCTTCTTCTTTTTTTTTTTTTTTTTTTTTTTTTTTTTTTTTTTTTTTTTTTTTTTTTTTTTGTCCTGGAGAATCCTAGCAGCCTCCCCGTAAAATGTCTGACATCTAGTAAAATTCAAAGCATATTTACCTAGTGCGTCTGCCGCTTGGTTTTCTCGTCTGTCCACATGCTTAAGCACTACCAATTTATTGCGGAGGCGCTCCTTCAACATCAAGGCCGATTTCTCGTAGCTAGTGTTAGCCTCAAATTGAGCTGGGAAAAAACTTGTCGACAGCTGATCAATCAAATTTTTGTTATCACATATAAAAATAATCTTATGATACTCGAGAACTTTTTTAGGATTGTATCAACACTTTGGATCATAGCAGCCAGTTCGCCCTTCTGTACTCCATTAGGACCATCGATTGCAATTTGTTGCCAATCAGAAAATCCATAACGGATTCCGGGACTTAGTATAATTCCCGAAATAATGACCCCATTATCTCCATCCTTAGCAACATCGCTATAACTTACGATCCATTCCGAAGCCGGTCCACTATCATATGCCTATCTCTTTGCCGATGGAATGATTGCATGACGGCCTGAATGATGGATGGAATGGACTGGTTGGAGACTACGCCTCATGGGCAAATGCTGCACTCCTCTCCGGTGGTCGGGAGCGGGCGAGTTCCGGCGGGGAAGTGAGGTAATGGCGATTCCGGCCGCCAGTGATATCACAATAATACCGATCATACCGATCTCCCATCCGGCAGCTGCACTCGTAACGAGGGTGGAGGGCGTCGGCGCTGAGCTGAGAAGGAGGGTGGACGACGTCGGCGCTGGGCAGAGGAGGAGCGTGGCTGAGCAGTGGAGGAGCGTAGAGGCCGTCGGCGCCGAGCTGAGCAGGAGCGTAGGGGCCGTCGGCGTCGAGCAGAGGAGGGGCTTGGAGGCTAGCGCCGTCGAGCAGAAGAGGAGGAGGGTTGAGGCCGTCGGCGTCGAGCTGTGGAGGAGCGTAGAGGCCGTCGGCGCCGAGCTGAGCAGGAGCGTAGGGGCCGGCGGCACCGAGCAGTGGAGGAGCGTGGAGGCCGTCAGCGTCGAGCAGAGGAGGAGCTTGAGAGTGGCGCCGTCGAGCAGAAGATGAGGAGGGTTGAGGCCGCCGGTGTCGAGCAGTGGAGGAGCGTGGAGGCCGTCGGCATTGAGCAGAGGAGGGGCTTGGAGGGTGGCGCTGTCGAGCAAAAGAGGAGGAGGGTTGAGGTCGTCGGCGTCAAGCTGTGGAGGAGCTTGGAGGGCGGCTCCGCCGCGCAGAGGAGGAGGGTGGAGACGACGAGAGCTACCAAGAACAAAAAGTGGACCGACATTGTCTTCTTCGTTTTTTTTTTTTTTTTTTTGGAGAAACCTTCTTCTGATGTTCTATAAATAAAGAGAAAACATCCTTCTTCATTTTTTATTTATTTTTTTATTTTTTTTTTTTTGTCCTGGAGAATCCTAGCAGCCTCTCCGTAAAATGTCCGACATCTAGTAAATTTCAAAGCATATTTACCTAGTGCGTCTGCCGCTTGGTTTTCTCGTCTGTCCACATGCTTAAGCACTACCAATTTATTGCGGAGGCGCTCCTTCAACATCAAGGCCAATTTCTCGTAGCTAGTGTTAGCCTCAAATTGAGCTGGGAAAAAACTTGTCGACAGCTGATCAATCAAATTTTTGTTATCACATATAAAAATAATCTTATGATACTCGAGAACTTTTTTAGGATTGTATCAACACTTTGGATCATAGCAGCCAGTTCGCCCTTCTGTACTCCATTAGGACCGTCGATCGCAATTTGTTGCCAATCCGAAAATCCATAACGGATTCCGGGACTTAGTATAATTCCCGAAATAATGACCCCATTATCTCCATCCTTAGCAACATCGCTATAACTTACGATCCATTCCGAAGCCGGTCCACTATCATATGCCTATCTCTTTGCCGATGGAATGATTGCATGACGGCCTGAATGATGGATGGAATGGACTGGTTGGAGACTACGCCTCATGGGCAAATGCTGCACTCCTCTCCGGTGGTCGGGAGCGGGCGAGTTCCGGCGGGGAAGTGAGGTAATGGCGATTCCGGCCGCTAGTGATATCACAATAATACCGATCATACCGATCTCCCATCCGGCAGCTGCACTCGTAACGAGGGTGGAGGGCGTCGGCGCTGAGCTGAGAAGGAGGGTGGACGACGTCGGTGCTGGGCAAAGGAGGAGCGTGGCTGAGCAGTGGAGGAGCGTAGAGGCCGTCGGCGCTGAGCTGAGCAGAAGCGTAGGGGCCGTCAGCGTCGAGCAAAGGAGGGGCTTGGAGGCTGGCGCCGTCGAGCAGAAGAGGAGGAGGGTTGAGGCCGTCGGCGTCGAGCTGTGGAGAAGCGTAGAGGCCGTCGGCGCCGAGCTGAGCAGGAGCGTAGGGGCCGGCGGCACCGAGCAGTGGAGGAGCGTGGAGGCCGTCGGCGTCGAGCAGAGGAGGAGCTTGGAGGGTGGCGCCGTCGAGCAGAAGATGAGGAGGGTTGAGGCCGCCGGCGTCGAGCAGTGGAGGAGCGTGGAGGCCGTCAGCATTGAGCAGAGGAGGGGCTTGGAGGGTGGCGCCGTCGAGCAGAAGAGGAGGAGGGTTGAGGCCGTCGGCGTCAAGCAGTAGAGGAGCTTGGAGGGCGGCTCCGCCGCGCAGAGGAGGAGGGTGGAGGCGGTGAGAGCTACCAAAAAAAGTGGATCGACATTGTCTTCTTCGTCTTTTTTTTTTTTTTTTTGATAAACCTTCTTCTGATGTTCTTTAAATAAAGAGAAAACCTCCTTCTTCCTTTTTTTTTTTTTTTTTTTTTTTTTTTTGTTTTGTCCTGGAGAATCCTAGCAGCCTCCCCGTAAAATGTCCGGCATCTAGTAAAATTCAAAGCATATTTACCTAGTGCGTCTGCCGCTTGGTTTTCTCGTCTGTCCACATGCTTAAGCACTACCAATTTATTGCGGAGGCGCTCCTTCAACATCAAGGCCAATTTCTCGTAGCTAGTGTTAGCCTCAAATTGAGCTGGGAAAAAACTTGTCGACAGCTGATCAATCAAATTTTTGTTATCACATATAAAAATAATCTTATGATACTCGAGAACTTTTTTAGGATTGTATCAACACTTTGGATCATAGCAGCCAGTTCGCCCTTCTGTACTCCATTAGGACCGTCGATCGCAATTTGTTGCCAATCCGAAAATCCATAACGGATTCCGGGACTTAGTATAATTCCCGAAATAATGACCCCATTATCTCCATCCTTAGCAACATCGCTATAACTTACGATCCATTCCGAAGCCGGTCCACTATCATATGCCTATCTCTTTGCCGATGGAATGATTGCATGACGGCCTGAATGATGGATGGAATGGACTGGTTGGAGACTACGCCTCATGGGCAAATGCTGCACTCCTCTCCGGTGGTCGGGAGCGGGCGAGTTCCGGCGGGGAAGTGAGGTAATGGCGATTCCGGCCGCTAGTGATATCACAATAATACCGATCATACCGATCTCCCATCCGGCAGCTGCACTCGTAACGAGGGTGGAGGGCGTCGGCGCTGAGCTGAGAAGGAGGGTGGACGACGTCGGTGCTGGGCAGAGGAGGAGCGTGGCTGAGCAGTGGAGGAGCGTAGAGGCCGTCGGCGCTGAGCTGAGCAGAAGCGTAGGGGCCGTCAGCGTCGAGCAGAGGAGGGGCTTGGAGGCTGGCGCCGTCGAGCAGAAGAGGAGGAGGGTTGAGGCCGTCGGCGTCGAGCTGTGGAGAAGCGTAGAGGCCGTCGGCGCCGAGCTGAGCAGGAGCGTAGGGGCCGGCGGCACCGAGCAGTGGAGGAGCGTGGAGGCCGTCGGCGTCGAGCAGAGGAGGAGCTTGGAGGGTGGCGCCGTCGAGCAGAAGATGAGGAGGGTTGAGGCCGCCGGCGTCGAGCAGTGGAGGAGCGTGGAGGCCGTCAGCATTGAGCAGAGGAGGGGCTTGGAGGGTGGCGCCGTCGAGCAGAAGAGGAGGAGGGTTGAGGCCGTCGGCGTCAAGCAGTAGAGGAGCTTGGAGGGCGGCTCCGCCGCGCAGAGGAGGAGGGGTGGATCGACATTGTCTTCTTCGTTTTTTTTTTTTTTTTTTTTTGAGAAACCTTCTTCTGATGTTCTTTAAATAAAGAGAAAACCTCCTTCTTCCTTTTTTTTGTTTTGTCCTGGAGAATCCTAGCAGCCTCCCCGTAAAATGTCCGGCATCTAGTAAAATTCAAAGCATATTTACCTAGTGCGTCTGCCGCTTGGTTTTCTCGTCTGTCCACATGCTTAAGCAGTTAAGCACTACCAATTTATTGCGGAGGCGCTCCTTCAACATCAAGGCCGATTTCTCGTAGCTAGTGTTAGCCTCAAATTGAGCTGGGAAAAAACTTGTAGACAGCTGATCAATCAAATTTTTGTTATCACATATAAAAATAATCTTATGATACTCGAGAACTTTTTTAGGATTGTATCAACACTTTGGATCATAGCAGCCAGTTCGCCCTTCTGTACTCCATTAGGACCGTCGATCGCAATTTGTTGCCAATCAGAAAATCCATAACGGATTCCGGGACTTAGTATAATTCCCGAAATAATGACCTCATTATCTCCATCCTTAGCAACATCGCTATAACTTACGATCCATTCCGAAGCCGGTCCACTATCATATGCCTATCTCTTTGCCGATGGAATGATTGCATGACGGCCTGAATGATGGATGGAATGGACTGGTTGGAGACTACGCCTCATGGGCAAATGCTGCACTCCTCTCCGGTGGTCGGGAACGGGAAAGTTCCGGCGGGGAAGTGAGGTAATGGTGATTCCGGCCGCTAGTGATATCACAATAATACCGATCATACCGATCTCCCATCCGGCAGCTGCTCTCGTAACGTGGGTGGAGGGCGTCGGCGCTGAGCTGAGAAGGAGGGTGGACGACGTCGGCGCTGGGCAGAGGAGGAGCGTGGCTGAGCAGTGGAGGAGCATAGAGGTCGTCGGCACCGAGCTGAGTAGGAGCTTAGGGGCCGTCGGCGTCGAGCAGAGGAGGGGCTTGGAGGCTGGCGCCGCCGAGCAGAAGAGGTTTTGTCCTGGAGAATCCTAGCAAATCATCAAATTGTATTCTCTGTAAAATCGAACTTTTAGTGTAGCATCGAAAGGGTAATTTTGAATTAGCAATACTCTTTTTTTTTTTCTTGCATGAAAGGGTGCAAAATGGCTGTTGCACTTCACCTCTCATGCAGGCATGGGGGGAATCGTAGTTGCAAACGCTTGTATGCAAACGGGTAGTCTCAGCCTTACACGTGGCCCTCATCTCTTTCTCCGGACGAGGAGTAAGTGAGATATGTCGGCTTCAAATGTTGTTTTGAATTGTGGGACCCACTCGTGTACCATCAAATTAAAACGTATAAGTACTCCTACAAAAACTACAACTTCAAAATCAAAATCAAAGTGCAATGCAAAAACGTTCACTACCCTAATTCTCATGTTAATTGTTGTTGTTGTTGTTGTTGTTGTTGTTGTTGTTGTTGTTGTTGTTGTAATATTTATGGTTTGTTTCCGATTTCAGACGGTTTGATGATGACGCTTCAATCGAACTATTTTATCTAGAATTTAAGATTGTGCAACGTTTTAAGAATCTAACTAAACCGGTAAGTTGAACCGATCTAAATTTTGGTTTGAAATTTTGTCCGACCTTTTCAATTTCAAATGGTTTGATGGCGCTGCAATCGGAAAAAATTGGAATTGATTTTAATGGGTGGAAATGTCGAAAGAATTGGATACTCTAAATTCATGACATATGAGTGGAAATGTTGAATGAACACTCTCAGTGCTTCTTTCATTCTTTAAAACTAACTTATACGCATCGATCAATAAATCAAAGTTAAACTTATTATAAACGGGACAAAATAATAACGATTGATAAAATATCGAGGAATGCAAGTGATCAAGAATATAGTAATTATCAATAAAATCCAAGAATATAAAGTGATCAAAATTCAAAAGCAAGCCCCAAAAGTGGAAATCAACATAAGCTTGATTATGACTCAATCTAAGACATGAGTCAATTATTATAAATTTTACGTTACCTTTTTCGGTTCAACTCATGCTTAGTTAACAATTAAATTCGATTCATATTTTGTAGTTATATTAAACATTATTATATGGTGTTGATTGTATATGAAATGGTAATTATGACCTTTTTTTTGTTATAATTTATTTCAAAAGAAAAGTTGAATACATACAAATTAATATGAACCTCAAATTAATATACCCTCAAATTATAAAATAGTAATGTCGGACCAAGTCTCTGCTTCTTCTCCGTGTTGTTTGTAATATACACACACATATTCTGTTTCTATGTGTAACCAAACATTGTAATTTTTTTTTTTTAACTGGTTTTTGTAATTGGATCTAAGAAACACAAAAATATCAAAACTAACATTCAAGAAACACTAGAGCTTAAGGTAAATAAATTCATCCTCCGTTGAGATTCCAATCCTCTTCAACGACTGCTCGTCCAGCTCCCCGTCAACCCGAATTGTCATTAGAGTGGGCGTGGGTTGCCCAACTTGTCTGCACAATAAAAGATTTCCTCTTCCTTCCAATCTCGTCTCAACTTCAAACAACGCAACCTTTGTTAGATGTGGGATCCCATCTTTCACCCTGCCTGCGACTATGATCTCACGGTAATCGGAGTAGGCACCCTCAAATTTGGATTTCACTTTGTGCATTTGGACTTGGACCGATTCGAGTGGGATTTCAGGGGACCCATCAAAGATGATGTTTTCTTCGAATATCCGAAGTCCTCTCTTTCACCAAATTTACGAAGTCACCCCAGTTGGTCTCGATCAAGCCTTTGGTGATCATGGCTCGGAGCAGTCTCGTGTCAAGTTCTCTAGAAGACGTGTATTTAACTTTTACAATTTTGACACGGTTCCTGCCCGCTACTAGTTGACTTGCAACTCTGCCCTGCTTCTCGGCGAGGACAAAGTAAGTTCTCATCTCGGTCAGAACCTGCATTCAACCAAAAATATATTTCAGGTTCCAAATTTGAACCAAAACAAAACCAAAGGCATATAGAACCCGACCAAATCGCCTAATTCGGTTTGGTTCATACCTGCGCAGAAAACGTGGGTGCATTGACAAGAGTTTCAGGAAGTTCCCCTTTCAATGTTCTCACCACATCGCTACCAATGCCTCCTCCTCCTTCTGTATTGTTGGCACTAAGAGGTGTGAACACCTCTACCTGTGACACAGTTCCATCATTAATTGCAACCACCAAGTCATCTTCATCTCCATGGCATATGATCCCAACACCCTTCTTCATAATACGAAACATCTGAGCATTGAGAATCTTCGATGTAGAGGCTGTGGGTAGCACGCGTAGCAATATGAAATCAGCCATTGAAATGGCTTTATTGAAGCTCATAAGATCCGCATATAGAACACGAGCATGGTGTACAACGACACGCATACCGTGTGCCTTTGCACGCCTAGCGACTTCTATTCCGACTTCATCGAAACCCATCACTGCCACTGTCTTCATCGATGCATCAGCCATGCCAACAAGCAAAGCTATTTCATGCTCGGCCGCCGCTATGGTGTTCGCCGTCGCCGTCGGCACATTTATCACCAAACATCCGAGCTCCGTCGCCGCCTGCAGATTCACATTATCGATCCCGCCCGACCACCTTCAGCAGCTTCTTCCCCTTGGTCTCCTCAAACACCTCTCGCGTCACCTTCGTGGCGCTCCGCACAATCAACGCGTCGAACTCCCCGATCTTCGCCAACAAATCCTCCGGCGACAGATTGTACAAGCACTCCACGTCCCCGTAGCTCCTCAGCAGGTCAAGCTCCGCCTCTCCAAGCTTCTCGGAGACCAGAATCCTCGGCTTCGTTGACGCCTGCTCGGATTCCCGAGGCGTCTTCAGAGCACTGACCGCTGCCGCTGCCGAGCCGCGCGAGCTCAGATTCCCGGCGGACATGGAAAACTTCTGAAGGGACTTGAAAAAGCATTCTGCTTTAATTTTAATTTTTTTTTACAAATCCCTCACTCACTCATGTGTTATGTAACATTATTTAATACTAGTACAATGTTTTAAAAATCGAAATCAGGAAGCGATCGAAGCGTTTTCCTATAGTACCACGAGGCGATTTGGACCGAGGTGGAGTGTCACCGCCCTCTGGCTCCGGCGCTGCTTACAGAAGGAGAGGCGAGCGGGTGTCGTCTCGAGCCGGAGTGGCGTCGACCGGTCCATCGGCTTGTTTGCCGAGGAGTTGGGAATGGAGGTGGCAGCCATTTTTTGGTTTGCTCTCTCTAGGTCTGCACAAAATATAATTGTGATTTTGCCTTTTATAACCTTTTGTTATGAGGCAAAAAGGAAACTATCCATATTGAAGGTAAAAATTTGCCGTAAATCCATAAACTTTCAACAAATTTCGATTTTTTTCATGAACTATTAAATTTGGTTGATTGTAAATATATAAACTATCCATTTTTCTTGAATTAGGCCCATTGTAATTTTAATCTCATTTATTTTTGGGCTTAACCCATTACTTAAAATAAAAATAAAATAAGCTGCCATGCAAATAAAGATTATATTAAATAAAAATATAATTCAAATTTGGTGGAAGTTCGAACATAACAATTAACATTATTATTAATCTGCATTCATTATTAATGGAGTTTCACAATTTATACTGTATAATAAGTTCATACATTCTTCCCTTCATTTGCATTTGATTTGGAGTTTTGTGGAAAGTGAGACTGATTTGAATAGTTAAAGTTTTTGGTTTGAAATCAAGCCGACTACCTTTGTCCCGTTGATAATGAGTCCAATATCATCGATTTCATTATTAACGAGACGGAAGAAGTGTGGAAGGAGAAGTGTTTACGTAGTGGTTGAAATCATTGTTCTTCACCACTTTACATATAGTGGTTGAATTCGATATTCAGATTTAAGCCCCAAATCTGCAAATGAAACCTTAAATCTGGGTTCTTTTCGAAGCTAGATTAATGGCGGAGGCGAGGGGGAAGAGAAGAGGTCATGTTCCACGTGACGCCCCTGTTCAAACTCTCGCGCCTAATCGCCTCCCATGGCGTCAGGGTCACTTTCGTTAACACGGAGTTCATACACAACAAGATAGCTCATCGACGGGAGGTTGACAATCTCGTGCTGGCGTCGATCTCGGATGGATTGGCTGCGGATGATGATCGGAGCATCGGTTTCGAGCTGTGGGAAAGCCTCAAGAGAACGATGGTTGGCCATTTGACGGAGCTGGTCGAGAGGATCAACCGCGACGAGAGGGTAAGCTGCCTCATTGTTGATGTTGCGGTTGGATGGGTTATGGAGATTGCTGAGGATCTGGGAGCTGAATGTGTCGGTTTTACGCCCGGCTCTGCTGCTTCGTTCGCTATGATTCTTCGAATTCCGGACCTCATCGATCAAGGGATTCTTGATTCGAATGGTACGTATGTATCTCTATGTATGTGACTTAATATTCGTTGCGTAGATATTTATTCTTCGACTTGGGAAAACGCAGGAAATCTGAAAGGGAGCGAGGTTGTAAGCCTCTCGGATGATATACCTCCGTGGAGGAAAGACGAATTTGCTTGGAGCGTTCCGAGTAGCTTGGAAGTTCAGAAAATCATGTTGGAATGATGTCATTTTGGGGGGAAATCAGCCGAATCTCGACCTAGCCGGCTGCTCTGCAATACTTTCTACGAGCTCGAGCCCTCGGGTTGTGATCTGATCCCGAAGTTGTTGCCTATCGGACCGTTGCTCAACAATTCTATGGCGAATTCTAGCAGCTTTCATGTCGAAGATACGTCTTGTTTGAGGTGGTTGGACGAGAAACCGGTCGCCTCGGTGGTCTATGTCTCTTTCGGGAGCGTGGCCGTTTTCTCCAAGCATCAGCTAGAAGAGCTGGCACTAGGGCTCGTGCTCTCCGGCCGGCCCCTTTTGTGGGTCGTGAGATCGGACCTTGCCAACGAGCGGGTGGACTACCCGGACCGGTTCTTTGAGCTCGGGAAAATAGTCGAGTGGGCCCCTCAGGAGAAGGTTCTGTCTCATCCTAGCGTCGGGTGTTTCCTATCGCACTGTGGGTGGAACTCGACCCTGGAAGGGATCGGGGCGGGTGTGGCGTTCTTGTGTTGGCCTTATTTCTCAGACCAATTCCATAACCGGAACTACATTTGTGACGAGTGGAAGATCGGATTGAGAATCGAGGAAGACGGGAACGGGATCCGGACGAGAGATGAAATCAAGAAGAAGATTGAGATGATGTTTGTTGATGATGAAATGAGAGCAAATGAAGTGAAGTTGAAGGAGAAGGCTGCAAAGAGTGTTGCTGAGGAAGGATCCTCTTTCTTGAATTTTCAAAGATTTATTCATCATCTATGTGAATGAATTGATGATTTTAGACAAAAATATCTATATCTATTTCTATATATGTACAATATATTGCAATAAAGCTTATTTTTGCAATAATATATGACTATTATATACAAATTGAAGATACAAAATTCATATCAGTAGTCTGGAATTTAGTGAATCGAACTTTCAATATAAAGTGAAATTTTTTTGTAAATACTTCTTATATATTGCATTTTTTCGTGGGGGCCTAAAAATAATACGTTAATATTTAGTAGTCTCGTTGTTAACGAGACGGAAATAGTAATGGTCGACAAGATATCGAGGAATATAGGTGATGAATAAAATAGCAATGATTGAAAAAATATCAAGGAATAAAAAGTGATCAAAATTCAAAAGAGGTCCAAAAGCATGCCCAAAAAGTAGAATGCAACATAAGCCCAATTCATTAGCTCAATCTAAGACACGTGTCAATTGTAACAAATTTCAGCTGATGTAAGTGCCTACGTCATCTAATTAGGTTTAACTCATGCCCAATTTAATTTAATCCATATTTAGTTATGTCAAACATTATTATATGATGATTCAATCATATTTAGTTATATCATGATTGTATGTGAAAAGGTAATAATATTATTATGACTTTTTTTTTTTTTCTAATAAAAGTTGAATAAATACAAATTAATATGGCCCTCAAATTATAAATAATAAAATGATATGAGTTTGATAAATAAACCTCATATGTTTTCAACCATACATCCCCTCCTCCTCTTTTGGAACTCTACCCCCTTCACCTTCACACATCCATTTATCTAATTTATGTATCAAAAAATTTCTATGTCGACTGATCTATGTAGTTTCTTATTTATGTGTTATCGTTCGAGAATCTTGTTTCATTTTACTTAGCATGTTAATTTTAATACCCTCTTCAAGGTACACGTATTGTTTCTATAGCTTTTCGCTTTTCGTAAATAAATAATCATGTCTAAGAAAATAAAACGATGCAAAATTAGAATTAGAGATCGATACGCACTCCGTCTAATTTATATTTATAATTGAGTGTGCTCTAACCATGTGATATGGACATCCATTCAGCATATGTAGGGCTGCAAACGAGCCGAACCTGATCGAGTATTGGTCTGCTCGGGTTCGGCTCGTTTAGTATTTGACAGGCTCGGGCTCGGGTTCGAGTTCGATTCGAGCTTTAAATCCGGGCTCGAGCTCGGCTCGGGTTAAAAATTTTGAGCTCGAATTCGGCTCGAGTTCGGTTCGTGCTCGGTTCGGACTTGAGCTCGAATTTGGCTCGTGAAAAGCTCGAGTCCGAGCTCGTTTAAAAGACATGATATAAACATATTTAATATTTTCTTTTAACACTTCAAATGAACTTAAATTAAAATGAATTTCATCAAATAAAAATCCATCTAATGAAATTCATCCAAAATATAAAACATAATCCAAAAAGAACAATTAATATTAGTTTTGGTTGTGATTTGAAATTAATTTTAACTCATTAACATTTGACAATAATTCAAATTCTCTTACCTACAATTTTTTACACATAAATGCTAAAGCTCGTTTACAGGCTCGATTAGAGGTTCGATTAAGAGTTCGCGAGCAGGCTCGCGAACATGTTCGATTAATATACGAGCCGAACACGTTCGCGAGCAAAACGAGCCGAACACCTTACTGCTCGAGTTCGGCTCGTTAAGTTAACCGAGCTCGAATTCGGGCTCGAAGCTCGGCTCGTTTGTTAACGAGTTCGAGCTCGAACGAGCTTTTACCGAATCGAGCACCGAATAAGTCCCGAGTAGCTCGGCTCGTTTGCAGCCCTAAGCATATGTAATGTTGGACCAATTCTTTTTTCTTTTCTTTTCTTTTTTTAATTTTTTAAAATTATGTCAACTAAAATGTTAGATAATTATATATTTTACCATTAAAAAAAGTGTTATGATAAGGTTTCACATTACATTTTTGCATATAATATTTCTCTTTATTTTATGTATTTCTACATGTAATATACCTTTTTTAATGCAAGAAAAATGATTAAATTGAATCCAAAAAGTCAATAATAATTAGGATAAATTAAGCAATAAAATAATGATATTTTTTTCCATAAACAAACATTTTGTGTTGGAGAAGAAGAAGAAGAAGAAGAAGAAGAAAGGGAGTGTAAAACTTGAGCTCCAAACAAAGAAATTTTCCACCTTTTCTTCCTCCCTACTATAAAAGAGGAGAAGGGAGAGGGAGGAACAGAGAGTGAAGAGATGAATGGATTTTCTGGGCACGGCCACGGCGTAGGCACTGATAGAACTCCTCTTCTTAGCAGACAAGTAAGCTTCACCGATTTTTTTAGATTGCTTTCTCTTCATCGATAGATTAGTATGGAATTGTGTTCTTCGTCTTGTTTTTTTTGAAAATTTTCGGCTGCGATGGTTTGAAATTTCCTGAAATGTCCCGATTTATGTTTCCATGGCTTAGAATTACGTTCATGTTCTTCTTTAGGCTATGGCGCTGGGCATTTTTGAGTTGTTTGAATATGGATTTAGAAGCGATTATACAGTTTTGAATTTTCAGGAGTTCTGTGTGTTGATTATCTGCTCTATAGTGTGAAGTTTAGTGTGATTTGATTCATAGTTTGATGGATTTTTGTTGGGTGGAACATCATTTTTAGCTGCTAGGTGTAATTCTGGGAGAATATTGTGAGGGTGATGGTTTGAATTGTGGTTAATTTGTTTACTGTTTGAGCTTGATTAGGGTGGAAGAAGAGAAAATGGTGCCGGCGACCTGACTGACCTTGAGCACGGAGATGCAGTCCCGGTAATCTGGAATTCGAGTCTTTGATAATGTGCCTTGTGTCGAGCTAATCGTTTTGTCATAAGGTTCTTACTTCCTTCTTGTCAATGCAGGCAGCGAATGTCGGCTTTGGTCGAGTGTTTTCACTTGTAAGATGGTGTTGTTTTGTGATTAGTTGGTATTTTCGTTTGACACTTACTTCTTGTATAGGCTTTTGACATGAAAATATGTTTTCAGGCGAAGCCCGAAGCGTGCAGTTTGATTATTGCCACGGTTGCTCTGTTGATTGCCTCAACTTCTGGTATATTAGTGGTAATGTGCTTAACCTTTGCCCACCTTGACTCTTCTTCCTAGTATGGACGATGTCTTCTAATCTTATGTACTCCTTAATGTGAATGGCAGCCAAAATTTGGAGGGAAGATTATTGATATCGTCTCTGGAGACATTGATACACCTGAACAGAAATCTGAAGCTTTGAGTGCTGTCTATAGTACCATATTCGCAATCTTTCTGATTGTTGTGATTGGGTATGCTTATTTAAATTACTGTCCATTATATGGGTTTCTACCGTTTGTTCATGATACTACGTTAGATATAAAAGACTTCTTGGGCTTTATTAGTTATCTTCATTCAATCCTTAAATTTGTTCATTCATTCTCTGTTCAGTTCGATTTGCACAACAATCCGAGCTTGGCTGTTTTCATCTGCTAGTGAGAGGGTTGTTGCTCGCGTTAGAAGGGATTTATTCAGCCATCTTGTATACCAAGTAACGATTTCACCCTGGATTGTTCTCTACTTGGATATATATTGAAATCGGAGAATTCTTATGACTTTCTTCCAATCGTTGAACTGCTTTCTGTAGGAGGTAGCATTCTTTGATGTTACTCGGACAGGAGAGCTCTTAAGTAGGCTGTCTGAAGATACACAGATTATAAAAAATGCTGCAACTACAAACCTTTCTGAGGCTTTGAGGAATCTATCAACTGCATTTATTGGTCTGGGATTCATGTTTGCAACTTCATGGAAGCTCACATGTAAAGTCTCGATCATCATAGTTATTCATTTGTCCTTCTACAATTCCTTCAATAATTTTTTGTTCCTGTAATCTTTCCAGTGTTGGCTCTGGTTGTTGTTCCGGTCATTTCAATAGCTGTGCGTCAGTTTGGTCGCTATGTTCGGGAACTTTCTCACAAGACTCAAGCTGCTGCTGCAGTGGCGTCTTCTATTGCTGAGGTATTTCCTCTCTTAATTCTCCATTCTACAATCGGTTACTCCATTCTCCATTCTATTTGTTAACAACATGAGGTGGTATTTCTTATAACTTTTCGCTGCGTTCTTCATAAACATATGTTTTCATTGTAGGAAACATTTGGTGCCGTGCGCACAGTGAGATCTTTTGCACAGGAAGAATATGAAATCTCCCGCTATTCTGAGAAAGTTGATGAGACATTACAGCTTGGACTTAAACAAGCTGTGAGTTTTGTAATTTCATATATGTGTTTGAACGTGTGTTCTTGTTTGCTGAAGTAGAATCTTACAATGAACTTCTTGCAACTTTTGTTTACCTCCTGCAGAAAATAGTTGGTTTCTTCTTTGGAGGTCTTGGTGCCGCTTCAACATTATCAGTCATTGTTGTAGTCATCTATGGAGCTACCTTGACCATCAAAGGCTCGATGACTCCAGGATCTCTTACATCTTTCATTCTTTACAGCTTAACCGGTAATTAACCAAGCAAATAAATGCTTAATCGAATCATGTACATTCAATTACCAAGTCTTTCAAAACTGAACCGTGCATTTCTTGATCTGCTGTACCATTTGCAGTTGGATCGTCAGTCTCTGGTTTATCTAACTTATACACAGTAGTCATGAAAGCTGCTGGAGCTAGTAGGAGGGTTTTCCAACTCTTAGATCGTGTCTCGTCCATGCCAAAATCAGGAAATAAGTGCCCATTGGAGTAAGTTTCTGAACCAATGCAACGATTGAAACTATGACTCATTGATCTGAAATTCTTGTTGTGTAGTTTATTGTCAAAATACGTGATCATATCGAAAGATTTTAGTATTGAGAAAACTAGTTCATTACAATTGCCCTTCAACATGATTGTTTGCCATTGAGACACTGTCGAGCATCATAGGGATCAATTAGTTTTCAACCTAAAACGCGATCCCTAGCTTTCTGCACTATAGATAGGGTTATGAAGCCATAATTTTTTTTATGACAGAGGTGAAGATGCAGAAGTAGAGCTCGATGATGTTTGGTTTGCTTATCCATCTCGCCCTAATAATATGGTCCTCAAGGTACTGATACAATTCATGTTCTGTAAACGGAGCACTCTACTCGTAGCAAAACTCATACTATGTCTCTGTCATTGTAGGGAATAACCTTAAAATTACGAACTGGTTCGAAGGTTGCTTTGGTTGGTCCAAGTGGTGGTGGAAAGGTATTCCTTAAATCACTTTCAAGTTTCCATGTCAAATTTGTTCATGTTCATGCGATGCCATACAAATGCAAAAGATCGATGCAAAGATTTTGGAGGGCGAAATTTGTAGCATATAATTTGCTTTTCATGCTGCAGACCACAATAGCGAACTTGATAGAGAGATTTTACGACCCCGCAAAAGGAAATATTACGGTGAATGGGGTTCCGTTGATTGAAATATCTCATCAACATCTACACAGGAAGGTAACCGTTGATACGAATCGAAGTGCATTCTTGAAATTCTCTGCGTACTTTTTCGTTTACTCTGGTCTTACTTCTATAAAACACAGATCAGCATTGTGAGCCAGGAACCTGTCCTTTTCAACTGCTCGATCGAGGAGAATATCGCCTACGGGTTCGATGGGAAAGCAAGCAGCGCTGACATAGAAAACGCAGCCGTAAGTTTCAAACTCTTCACTGCCACCTAAATCCGACCACAACAAATATTATACGTGTCTCTGATAAAACGCAGAAAATGGCGAATGCTCATGAGTTCATATCAAAGTTTGGCGAGAAGTACAAAACATTTGTCGGAGAGCGAGGGGTGAGGCTCTCGGGCGGCCAGAAACAGAGAATCGCCATTGCCAGAGCTCTGCTCATGAACCCCAGAATCCTCCTCCTAGACGAGGCTACCAGCGCCCTAGATGCTGAGAGCGAGTACTTAGTCCAGGTAAGCCTCTCTTCCACTCTCCCCTACTTCTTTCTCAAAACTCTCACGCTCCGTCTCCTCACGTTACTCTGATTGCAAAAAACGCAGGACGCCATGGATTCTCTGATGAAGGGGAGGACAGTGCTCGTCATAGCTCATCGCCTCTCGACTGTCAAAACTGCCGACACTGTCGCGGTGGTTTCCGACGGCCAGATTGTCGAAAGCGGCACTCACGACGATCTACTGAGCAAGGATGGAATCTACACAGCCTTGGTTAGGAGACAGCTACAAGGGCCAGTTACTCAAACCTAGTTTCTCTCTCTCTCTCTCTCTCTCTCTCTCTAGTGAAAATAACAGAAAATCCTTGTATTTGAATCAAGAAATTACATTACATATTCTCCAGTTATTTCAAGAAATTGAGCAAAGAAACATGTATACAAACAAAATTACTGTCATTTAGGAAGTGAATTCACGAACCACTTAATGTTCTTAACATCCTCTTCTGTCTCTGCATGCTTCTGAGGCTTAAAGAGCTTCCAAATCCCGACGGGGTGTCGATTTCGAGCAGCACCCGATTTTTCTGCGAATCTTCCGTATATCTCTTCACATTCTGGATACGGCTTCACGTACATGTTGTAGAATCTCAACCTACTCATCTTCACCAGCTTTCTCAGCTCGACCTCGTCTCCCAGCCCGCCTCTCGACCTCAGATGTTCGATCACGTTGAAACGGGGGACAATCTGTTTATCGAGGCTCACCCCTAGAAAGTCCGGAACTTCAACTAGATTCTGTATATCGAGCTTCATCTCGTTAACTAGGAAGTCGATCTTCGTCTCTATCTCGTTTACTTCGTACACGATCGCCCTAGGCTCCTTCCATAGAACAGTGAATGCATCTCTAGAGATCAGACCGTGTTTCCTCAAGCAATCGACCCTCGTCTTCACTCTGCACCCGGCCTGAATCTCCCCGTCTCGGAGAATTCTCTCCTTGATCGGAGACCGGCATTTCAAGCTCCTCACCATTTCCACACAATGCGAGAGCTCCCCGATTTCGAAACCGAGAACTCGAGGCTCTCGAACCACCTCTCTCCTAACATCACTCAACGTGAATCCTAAATCGAAAAACTCATCGATCAGAGGCTTCAATCTTCTCTCCACTCCGAATTCCAGAACCCTAGGGAACAAACGAATCACCCTACCGATTTCACTCCTCCGAATTTCGATTTGTAGCAAAAACTCGATTTTGGAGCGGAGTTCGTCCTCAGGCAACATGATCGCCATGGGCGCGGCCTCCAAAACCCTAGCGACGGTAGCCTCACCGAGCCCCAAGCCCTTGAAGCACTCGACACGCCGAGAGAAATCATCGGGGCTTAACTTGAACTTGGAGGCTAATTCGAGGATGTTTTGGATTGCCGTCGAGGAGAGATCGCGGAGACCTAGCTGCTTCGTGCCCAGTTTCCAGTTTTGTAAGAAGGGAAGGTGCAGAACTCGGGGGGAACTGGTTACAGTCGAGACGAGAAATTCATGGGAGGGGTTTATCGAGAGCAGGAACTTGAAGGAATCCTCGATTTCTCGAGGCGATGAATTGCGTAGGAAATCATTCTTCCTGAGGAAATCGGCGGAGACGAGCGGCGAGAAGCCGTAGCTACGGAAGAGATTGCCGAGAGAATTGAGATTATTTTGGGTATCAGAAGAAGAATTATTGGAGAGAGATTGGAAGAAGAGGAGTGAAAATGGAGGAAGGGTGGAGGAAAATGATGATGATTTCGCGATGTGAAACAAGGGTTTGATGCGAATCGCCATTTTTGGTTTACCATTGCAATTGCAGCTCTTGCTCCTTCCTTGAAGGGAAGGGAAGAAGGTTAGGATATTTTAATGATTTAAAAAATAACAAAAATTAAAATAAATCAAGAATAATAATAATAAGAAAAGCTCCCAGCGAGGATCGAACTCGCGACCTTTCGCTTACGAAGCGAACGCAATACCACTATGCTATGGAAGCCGATGTTGTTTATGTTTTCAATTAAATTATAACAATGATAACTAATCAACCAAAAACCCGAAAACCTTCTACTATCATGTTCTCGTACTCGTGCTTACTGTTTATCATCTCCACTCGTTTTGTTTTGTCCACAATGACTATACTTAATATGCTCATAGATAATACGACGTTATCACGTCAATAACTTCGGATTATGTGTGTCTGTATCATACATAAACACATAAAATAACACCCCGTCAGAGGAACATTCCTCCCATTTTTTAACCATCAAGTAAGTCTTAACCATGTAATTTCCTTTACTTTTCTTGGCAAAAGTATATCTTATCAACAAAAAAAGGAGCAAAAGTAGTGTTCAATGTACAAATTAGCCTCCACATTAGTTAGTTGAGTCCAAAGAATAGAAGAGGGAGAAGGTGAAAACAAAAGCAAAGCAAAATTAGAGTTTACAAGGTTCAAGAATCTGAATTGTCCCGATATAGAGGATGCGAAATTCCAATATACCTAAACAAAAGGGCTCAGACAGAATATTTCAATGCTGCTATTATCAAGCACACAGTTGAAGTTGAAGTTGAAGTTGACAGTAGGAAGAGAGAGCATAACACGATTTTTTGCTATTATAGGTTCAAACAACAGCTCGAAACATCATCATCTAAAGGGGATATACCATTTGACTTCAGCAACGAATGCACCTTACAACACAAGAAAGGTAAAATCATACTATTACAATTCACGCTGTCTGAGGAACTGAAGATGAACATATAGTTAGTCCCCGTTTTAAACGGAGCCTAGAGAGAGTAGAAGGCGAGACAGCTCATTGTTGAATTTGACCACCACCTACTTGCTGCCACCTCCAAAAAGGTAATCCAAAGAAGATCCACCGCCAGGGGCAGCATGGACTTTAGTAGAAGGTCGATCCTGGCATTGCAAAGATTTCAAATCGGTGCAATCAATCATAGGGACTAAATAACGGCAGAATGTCATTCAGTACCCCCGAATTTGTACATAAAGTATTGGACTAATAAAACACTAGGTAACAATCAAATTAAATGAACAAAGATAAATGGGACTGCTATAAACCTTATCATGTAAGCACAAAGATATTAATCAGGATATAGTGTAAGTATTAATTATGGCAGTGAAGTAAAGTGAAGTGAAGTGAAGCCCCTCTATCGGAACCTAGTACGTAATTGTGCACTCGACCTACGAAACTTGATTCTTACCCCAAGGTATCATGATTAAGTCCTCAAGTACTTTCTGCACTATTACAACATTGCCTAGGCCCACTATTTTACATATACAAAACGCAAACAAGTGATATAAAAGTATCAAGACATTGAGCCTATTACAAATGATGAAATCTTATTTTTCAAGAGCCTGCACTCAGATTCTCAGATCAGACTTTTCATTGCATGCAAAAATGTGTAAGCAAATTGGATATTTAACTAGCATGCAAGATGAAGTTCTCAACATATCAGTTTATATTCCACCACCAGCAGAACTTATTTCTATGGCATTTCAAACTCCCCTATCATAACACTTACTAATGAATTCGTCAAACACATCATTCATTTGTTAGGAATATCCTCAAACTATAAACAATAACGAACATGAACATAGCACAAAGTTTATAGAAACCTGCATTTTTTAAGAAAATGATCGAACGAGGAAAGAAATTGAGCATCTAATTCACCTCATCAGCTACTAAGAGCTTGCAACTTAACACATGCGCTCAGGGACAGGACAAACACCAACGATGAGCTATAGTAACAATAGTATAGAGAAGCAAATATTGTACACTAACAAAATAGTAGACATGCATACCGTGAGGAAGTTCCCAGTGTTCTGACCATCAGCTCTGTAATAGTTATTCTTCTGATTTCCCTGGATACCAGCAGGAATCTGCTTTGGAGCATCACCAGATGGTGCAGCAGACGGTGAAGCAGAGGGCTGCTTCTCGGGTATCACACGAGCAGCTGGGGCTGTCTTCTCAACAGGCGCCTGCACATTGTTCGCGGCAGGTCTTGGAGCAGGAGCTTCTCCACTTCCGAAAAGGTAGCCTAGAGAACTCTGCCCTCCACCACTGCTAACTCCGCGACCCATTTACTCTCTGAAAATCGGTATTTCAACTACCTTCACTGCAATCAGGATTAGTATAACTGTATTAGGGATCAAATCAATGAATAAGATTCCACAGTAGTTCACCCATGGTAGCAGAAATTATAAGAAACAGACAATCCCTTGGTTAGTTAAATGGCACAATATTACATTCCGTTACACTTAAGATTCCGTTGAGACATATATTCAACATAGTTGAACCGGTATTCATCGTTTTCTATTATAAATTTTCTGAGGTAGGGCTTGGCCGAGGATGGAGCTGGGGATCAAGTGTAACTGGAGAGGGAAACGTGTGAGGAAAATAGCTCAAACTACGAGTTACTGCCTAAGTTCAAACGCTTCTGAGCTATTGCAATAACACAAATCTTTCCTTCCACACACGCAAACTCCATTTCCTCCACACCGTACAATTTTCCCCAGAATCCGACCATAAAAATTAATCACAAAAGCAGCGAACTGATTCCGATTTCTACTGAAAAACAGCTCGTCTCTCTTATCCAGTGACAGTCGCAACAGACTGGAAACGGCAATCAATCCATAACTTCAAAAGCAACAATCAAAATAATAACAGGCGAAGAACACAAATAATTGAAACGAAAACGATAGACCGACATCGACACCAGTTTCCGAGCACATATAATAGTACATTTCTACTAACGAAAGCAATAGATCTGAATAAAAAACAAAGGAAACGAGCACAATTCTGCACCGCGAAGAATTCCGGCACTGAATCGCAAAAATGTAGACAGAGAGAGAGGAGAGAGAGAGGAAGAAGGTCTGACCTGTGTCGTAAAGGATCAGATCTGATCTGCGGAGGAAGATAGCAAGAGGGGAGAGTGAAGGTTACTGCTTTCCACTCTATATATACCTCTGTGTTTTCATCTATTTTCCGATTAATTAATTAATTTATTCCTTTTCTATTTTAAAAATTGAAAGCGTGCGGCGCATAAATAAACACTCCAATTTAAATATAGTGGAGTTTGAGTCCGACTTAAGTACCGACTCACGATACGTAGGATCGTATCGTTTAACCTTCCTTAAGAGTCGGGTGTCACTCGATAACTCACACTCTTGGAGGCTCTCACTGTTGGTAGCGTTCGCTTTGGACCATGTTCTACGGCTCTGGGTAGCCTTTATCTCGTGCAACCCTTGATAGTTGTCATTTGAGTAGTGATTTAACGCATCATGTTCTGACTCTATATGAAAACACAACTTATAAATACTCGAGTAAAAGAAAAAAGGTAACTCCACCGAAAAGTTAGCCTATGAATAACTTAGGTACGAATTCATAATTGCTTATAAATCGAACGTGAGATTGTATCAAATATTTGAGTCGGTAATTTCGTAAACTCGTGAACTTGTAAAATGTGACAATATATTATTAAAAGTGTTGAATTTCGTCTCTACAGTGTACATACTACATAGTTTACTTTTATATTTGTCTCAACCATGAATAAAAATAACGAAATCGATAATAATTTTTAAAAAGCACGCCCACGACCACGACCACGACCCCAACCACGACTACGGAAACGAATTCTAGTAAAATTAAGGGAAACCCTCGTAATTAGTTGCAATATTGGGCCTTAAAAAAAAGTTCAAAAGTTTAGAAATTAAAAAAAGAAAAACGCAGAAACCAAAAAGGGAAAAATAAGAATGAATCGAAGTTAACTGTAAATCGCAAACATAGACGAAGCTGCTGACGTTAGGGTTTTCCTCTATCCCCTTCTCCTCCGTTGCATCGGATTATCGATTGGAAATTCCCTCAGCTTTTTTCTTCTTACAGAATTTCAGCGACTTTGTCTCCTCCATATTTCGTAAGTGTTCGTACGTTTCCTGGTTGAACGGGTTAGGTTTTTGCTTATTTTTTGCGATGGGAATTTCTGGGATTTACCTCATTCCGTTCCATGATTGCTGGAGATGTTGGTTTCTGCGACTGTCTTCGGGTGGGATTATAGTTAATTGAATCGTAAATCTGCTGCTTATCCCCATTGTTGTGAAACGGAGTTGAGAATGCACCAATTGTTGTTTGAATGTGGTGGAATTACCGGTGGTTTCTGCTTAGTAGTCGTTTGTTAAGTTGATGTAATCGGTTTTCGGATTCTGTATATGATTGTTTCAGTTCATGCTCGTACCCATTGTACAATATGGTGCTTGAATTCATGCTGCTGAAAGAAGTAGGCTCAGTATGTGGAATTATGGTAGTTTTGCACGTGTAACTTTTTGCTTGAAATGGTGTTTTCGCTTGTTCCTCGTTGATTTCGATTTATCTCACTTGTTCGCCAGTACATTTGCCGCCTTTAGTTTTAGATATTCAAATTGAAAACTCTTCACTTGTTTTTCTTGCAGAGTTATTCTTGAAAAGCATTATTGAACAATGGAAAGGATGCAGAGGGCAGCGTGAGACGTAGTCCTGTTTGATTACTGGTTAAGTGTAGTACAGGGATGCACAGTCAAGGGAATTACAGTGTTCAGATTGGGCAGAATCCTTATGCACGGCCACCTCCGTTTCAGGAGCACCCCCCATCCACTGCTCCTCCAATGTCCTATTATGGCCAACAGCCTCCACAATCACAAGTTCTTCAGCACGGGAATCAGTCATTTCATCCGAGACCTGGTGCTGTTGCATACCAGCATGTCATGACAGGTGGTCCACGTCCAGGGATGAGTTCTGCTCAATCTTATGGACGTTATCCAATTCCTCCACAGATAAGAAACCACATACCTCAATCATATCCGAGTATCGAGCAACAGTCATTACCATGGAGTCAACATGTGCACCAACTACCTCCTCCACCACCACGTCCTCCACAAGGCCTGAGTTCCTATCAATTACCTTCTCAACAAGGGCACGCACTAGAAAGAGGGCCATCGCATCAGCATCTATCTCATGCTCCCCCACCTCCACCACCACCTTATTTATCTAATGCAGTGCTGCCTCCACCTCCCCCTCCACCTCTTCCCCCGTCGCCCCCTAGAGCTCCACCTCTTCCACCGTCCTCACCATCATCAGTTATTCTGTCAAATAAAGAAGGAAACTTCAGCTTGAAGAGACTATCAGATGGGGATAATGTGGAGTTGGAATGTCCACCTTCTGGGAAGGACACTGAGGATCGAAGTGTCCTGACGAAGGTTCAGTTTCAAGACACTGAAAGTGGGCTTCAAGTTGGATCACTGGATGCTGAGGTTGCTCATTCCCTCACTGATTCCGATATGGACATGGAAGGTTAGCCTAATGTTCTGCGTGATAGTTGTTAATATGCCATGCTAGCATCTGAGTGTGTATCTAAAGTTCATACTAGTGTATTCATGACCTTTGTCATTTTACTGGTCTGCTCGGTGCACACTGGTATCATTAAGATTTGAGTGTGAACTAGAAGTTATTGTTGGAGATGCACCTTAGTATAAGCTCCTCTGTCCCTGAAGACCTGTTTTCTGTGCACTATAAGGTGCACATCTGAAATGTTATTTTACATGTATCAAACAAATTCCATGTTGCATGCATACCTTGTACATATACAAAATATCCATTGTTCAAATGAATGTAATCATGAACTCTAGTAAAGAACTTTCTATATTGAAGTAATGTTTTCTTTCTATATTGGCTTCTAGATGATATCACTTACCCAGCTGAGGAGAAAAAGAATTCCTTATCTGTTAATTCAAACGAAGAGAGGGGTTCAATGTCTCAAGAAGATTATGCGGGAGAGAAGCTAAAACCTATGCAGCATACTGGATCACATAGAGTTCCTGAAATATCTACTGAAGCCTCAATAGCAAAGGCCGAAGGTGTTAATTCGCTGTAATTTCTGAATCTTAGATTCTTCTGTCGTTCACTTTGACTAACTTTGTCCGAGATTTGTTTGCAGGATCTGAAGTCGCGGCTGATTGTAACGTCCCAACCACTATGAAGGAGTTCTCTAGAGCTGAGTCAGGCATTACAGGACATGGACTAAATGAAATCTCCTTGGTTAACAACATAGAGGACTTGCCTTCCCAGAATAAAATTTCTGGCAAATCCCCAGGACGAGTTGTCCACTCAGAGTCGGGTTACGGTGAGCTTCATGGTCAGCCCATGGAAGGTGATAACTCTTTCAAAATCGTACAAGGTTATTCGTCCAACAGTTCTTCTGAAAATGAGGATGAAAATCTTGGAGATGTCAGCCCCCTATCTATCAATAATGATGAAACTACCAAATCTGATGCCGAGGAGGGGCATGATTTGGGCTCAGTTCTCAGGCATAAGAGTCTGTCAGACCCTGAGTCCGTGATTGGATCACCAAATATGATGCTAGCTGATAAATTTGCTATTACAACTGGGACAGTAGCTGAATCTTCTAACATAAACAATAGAGGTCAAAGATCTGTCAGCAAAGAGTCAAAAGATTCTTCGAGGAATCGTGATAAAGATAATGGTCTTCAGGAGGCCAATGCAGAAAAGCCAGATTTGAAGAGTGAGAAAGTGAAGGTAGATGAATTTGGTAGATTGGTTAGGGAAGATGTTAGCGACAGCGATGCAAGTGATTCACCACCTCATGCGCTGAGGAAATCAAGAAGAACCAGAAAAAGGAGTCGAAGTCAAATCAGAAGTCGATCACCTCGTGATAGGAGAAGGAGGAGGAGAAGTCCATGGAGGAGAACAGAGAGACGTGGCCGCTCTCGCAGGTTAGAGTTAGAATCTTTGTTTATTCTTTCCGAACAATTTTTGACACATTTGTTTAATGCCATTCCCTTGTTAATATACTAACTTCACATGAGGGTTAACTCCTTGGACTATACTCCCAGTTTTTCTCCAAGAAGAAGAAGTAGGACCAGGTCACCTGTTCATAGGCGTGATACTGAAGTAGGTGAAGATAGACCGAGACGGGAGAAGAGTAAACTTCCAGGGTGCTTTGACTTTCTCCGAGGCAAGTGTTACCGTGGTGCGGCTTGTCGGTATGCACACCATGAATCAGACAAAACTGGGAGATCAAGGTACGACAGAGGCAAACATCATAATCGAGATGCTTCACCTACTTTACGAAGTCCTGCTTTTGATGATGAGAGTAAAGTTTTGACTGGAAAAGAGAGGATGGATAAAGCTGGACTTTCTCAAGATATGACTGATTTCCGAGAACCAAAAGATACGAAAAGACTGCAAGCTGATTCTAACGGTCAAGCTCCTGATGAAATTCAAAACCTTTCTGGTGATCTTGCTCAGGGCACACCCCTGGTTAAACATAGTTATTTAATTCCAGAGTCTGCTGCAGAATATTCTGATAAGAGCCCCCAAGTTGTTGATCAAGAATGTAAAAGGACAGATGATAGTTTGCCCTCTGAATCTTATTCGCTAGCACAAGCCCGTCATCCAGCTGATAGACAAGACCATGCGAGTCAACTGTATCCCGTTGAAAGTCATGTAACTAAACCGTATTCGAATCAGGAATTCCCATCTTGGTCCTTGAGTACCACAATTCCCAATCATCCTTCTCAATTATCCCTTCCTTTGCCTCCAGCATCCCAGCCTTTGAGTGCTTCATTTGATCCATCCATATTCCAAAATTACAAATCCGACCCACCTACATCACAGAGCCAGTTTACTTCTCAGAATTACTCAACTTACTTAGCACCAGCAGCTTACCAACATTCTCATTTTCCTGGGCCATTAAAATCTGTATCAAGCTCGCTTCTTCCACCTCCACCACTACCACCACCACCGCCACCACCGGCAACATCTGCAGAACATAGCATTTCACAACACGTGCATCAGTCTTTACCGCCTTCTTGGGATGACTATTCCAACACATCTGTTCGAAGCCAACAAACTGATATGTCTACTCGACCTCAGATGGGTGAGTATCAGGCATACCCCTTTGGTCGAGAACCTGATAAAATGCTACAAAGAACTGATGGTTATGGACCAAGTAGTCTGCTTTCGAGCAATCTAACAAGTCAAGAGGGTGGTCAACGTATGATTGGTGAGAGCCATCTACCTGTAGATTCCTTACAAGGCATTGATTCTTCAAAATCATTCGTTCAGGCCCAAACTAATCTCATATTGAGTCGGTCACCATTTAAGGGAATGCATAGTTCTCTCGGGACAGGACTTTCTTCTGATGGCAATTCTTCTCAGGGTCATCCTTATTTCCAGCAGGCTTCATATGGCCTTCCTTATTCTACTGGTGGTGATGTCCCCTCAAAACTTGCTGAGCATGGGATATTGAGTTCGTTTCCGTCTAGAGTCTCTGAAGATTTTCTTGAGAGGAACCGCTCTTATGCGCATGGCTTTGTTGGGTCCAAAATCTCAAATCATTTCAATCCTTACGCGTCAACTTTTGATCTGCCACTGAGCTCCAAATTCAGTTCAAATGCTTTGCTACGAGAAAATGATGCAACCACCACCAGTTCAAAGTATGGTACCTCAGTCAGTTTAAGCTCAACGCCTGTTGGTCCACATAGAATTCAAAGTTTTGGCACAAGCAATCTGGTTTCTTTGAGTTCTGTATTGCCAGATGAGTGTGTTTCTAGACCCGACGGCAATCAGTATGATCCTATCTTTGATAGCATTGAGCAAAAATTGAATCCATCTGGTAAAGCTGTTCATCAAAAACATGAAATTACTGGTGATTCTGATGATGTCCTTGGTGGTCATGGTTCTGGAAGGTTGTTAAATGCAGACCCTATCAAGCACGGAAGGGAAACAACTCTATCGCCCTATGATTCTTTAGAAAGAGAAGAATGTGGGGAGACAGCTGATGTGGCTGCGGGAGCTGTTTTGAACAGCAGCCCTAGCAATCCTAATGATGCAACAGATGTGAATGTAGGAGAATTTGAGATTGATCAGGTTAGGACCTCCGGAAAAAAGAAGAAAAGCAGAGAGAAATCTGGGAAACTTTTTAAGACTTCAATTGCTGCTTTTGTCAAGGAAGTTCTAAAGCCATCATGGCGGCAGGGTAATATGAGCAAGGAGGCGTTTAAGACCATTGTCAAGAAAACGGTTGATAAAGTATCTGGAGCTATGAAGGGTCACCAAATGCCTAAATCCCAGGCAAAAGTAAATCATTACATTGATTCTTCAAGAGGAAAATTGACAAAGCTTGTCATGGTATGCCTTCTTTAAGACCTAAGTTTGACCTGATTTTGATTTATTGCATTCTCTGTTAATGTAGCTGGATGAGTCTTCGATCGAGATGATGATATTCCTATCTTTGCTTGTTTGCAATGAAGTACTGACAGTCTGACAGCTCCTTGGTTGAGCATATTTTCTAATTTGATAGTATTACTAATCATGGCTCATCAATTGATTCTCGGACGATTCTTTCTATGCTTTATTTGCAGGGGTATGTTGACAAATACGTGAAGGTGTAAGATGTGAGTTTAGTCTGCATCAAAGAATGAACTGGCCTGTCTGGATTTCTATCGTGTTCCAGAGTTGCACGATCAAGAGTATGCCATTCAACTGCATCCTTCGAGAAGGAGTATTTCAGATTATGTGTCAACTGGACTGCTTTCATCAAACAGCTCCCAAGTATGGCCCGCTGCAAGCTTCAGAATGCTGATTTGAATGTAAATTAAGCAAAAGTTATGAGGGAGGTGCAAAAATTTGTACGTAATGCCTTCCTTTCAAGCTTGCGTCTCCTATGTTTTCCGCTATACCTAATCTGTATCATTTCATCTTTCACGATATGTTTATCGCCTAGCTTACTGGCTTGCGTATTGTATATTACCTTATCCCAAATCCTTTTTCCAAAATTTTCCAACCTGGTTCTATACTCCATCCCTGCAATTCTAGCTGGTCACAGTGTTATCCATACTCTCTCTCTGAAAACTCAGAAAACACTGCCATTGATGCAAAATCTTGATTATTTGGAGCTCTGGAATGTTGGTCTCTTGCCTTTCTGGATATAAATTAATCTGTTCCTTTCTATATCAAGGTACTGTATTCCTTGTTAAGGGCAAGGAATCTAAGAGTTTATTGTAATAACTGTTGGTGCTTACATGGGATTATAAGGTAATTTTTGATAAAATTTGTCTAGAACTAGAAATCTTGAATGCTTAGTAAGTACTACTCCCTCCGTCCCATCCTATGTATTATGAAACGTGTCAAGTAGGATGGGACGGAGGGAGCTTATGGTTTTTGCAGTGTCAAATCTTTGATAATGTGCATTTTTTTCAGGATAGGTGTATTCAGAGATGGTTTTTTTGATGTCTACAAGCAGCAGAGATTGTACAATTACTGAATTAGGTATAAATCTCTTTGAGGTACAATTACTCAATTAGGCTTATTAGTTTTGAAGTTAGATTGGTAGTTTTAGGCAGTTTGTTAAAGTATTCTATTTATAGTAAATTACTAGTAAGCTTTCTCTCTCTGTTTTTCCTCATCTGATGCTCCTTCCGTCGCATTTCATTTGTATCGCGCTTGTTAAATATATTCGAGGTATAAAATTATAAGGCGAGACAAACTAAATGGGACGGAAGGGATTACTCCCTCCGTCCTCTATTTATTGACGGAGGGAATATGGGCACGGGTCTTTTCGCATTTTATGGTATAATAATAAATTAATGTGTTAAAAGTGTTAAAGTTGAATAATTGTAGGTCCATTTGAATTGTTTAATGGTATTAAAATGATAAAATAATACTCCCTCCGTCCCTTTCAAGTTGAGTCATTTCTTTTTACAGTTTTTCGGCACGCTTTTCCACGCTCTTAGTTCACGAATTTTAAGATGTATTTTTTTAAAAATAATTCTTTTACGGGATACTACAAGTATTCTAGTATTCCGTAAAAGAAATTTTTTTTCGAAAATCCATTTTAAAATTTATCATCTAGAAGCGTGGAAAAGCGTGCTGAAAAATTGCAAAAAGAAATGACTCAACTTGAAAGCCGAAAAATTGCAAAAAGAAATAACTCAACTTGAAAGGGACAGAGGGAGTAAAAAGTAGATGTATAAAGTGTTAAAGTGTTAAAGTGATTGTGGGGTCTACGTCCTAAAACGGAAATTGTCAGTAAATGGAGGACATTCCAATATAGTATTAACGTCACTAAATGGAGGACGGATGGAGTATAAAATTTAAGTCATCTTCTTGCTACTACTTGCTATTTTTATTTTTGGTTATGATACTTTTCAAGCTATTATAGTATTATTTACTATTGAATGATGTTATGATTAATTTTGAAGCTTTAATAATTAAAGAATGTGCATTTTGTATTTTTGCTAGTAACACAATAAATATTAGGCTAATGTCCTAATAGTGTTGAAGCACAACACATGCTATATATTGTATTATTATTTTTGTATATTTCACTTTATTCATGTGATTACCTTTCTTCTATACCCTATATCTTGTCTATTTAGGCCTAAATGATTACTCTTGAATTTAGTGAGGAAAACGTTGCAATAATGCCTTTTTTCTCAATCTCCCCACTTTTATCTAGAAAGTCACATATGTTTGATTTCGTAAAATAGTACTCCCTCCGTCCCGTTTTAACTGACCTGTTCAATACTCAACTTCCAGACAATGAGATGAAATGGAGGGAGTATCACTACCCAATATCAATTTTTTTTAAAAACATTGGTATAAATGGGGCAAAATTATTAATATATGCACACTAGTTTTTGCCTCTCTCATTTAGTGATTAATTTTTCCATTTGGGAGTAGTTTAGGCAATATTATTAAAGCCTTATTTTAAGGCCTACTATTATTGAGTTCCATGTGATTGCACATGAACTTCTATTCTATATTGTTTGATACAATTATATTGATGTTCTTTGATCATATTCTATATTCTCACAACAAATATGTAAGTGAAAATAATTACCATACTTCATTAAATTATTTAGTTTGCTTCACAATTGATTTTATATTTTTGCTTTTAACTATCACTACAAATAAAAGATAAATTATTTACACCGTTAATCTTGTAATTTGTTGTGTTTGTCTCCTCATTTGCAAACATTCCGTATTAAAACACTAGTACCAGAAATATAACATACTATAGTAGTATTAAATGTAGTCACGATCGGCTCTTATTTATAGTACCAATTGAAATATTGTCTTTATTTATTAAATTAATTATTTTTTCCAAAACAAAATAGAAATTAATTCTACGCGATGTATATTGCACGATCTTGAATTAATTAAGTTTTGCTCTAAGTCTTAAGTAGTTTTTTTTTTTAGAAATTACACTGATTTGGAGGACATCTCAAACGAGAAATAATCATATTAATATGGGTCGAAACAATAAAAGAAGATTATATCACAAATTTCTGGGCATGCTGAGATAATCTGCTTGAAAATCAGGAGAGAGAGAGAGACAACTAATCTCTTTCTTCCTCATATAATCCCCTGACAAATCATGCAGACAATTTTAGACCCACCGATATTCCCCATTCCACATGGACATGAGAACATCAAACAACCTCTCTCTCTCTCTCTCTCTCTCTCATTCAGCTATTATTGAGAGAAAGTTAGGAATAATGGTTTGCCAGCGTTGCTCTCTCTCTCTCTCTCTCTCTCTCTCTCTCTTCGTTCGTGGATTTACACATGGACGATGGACCATACTTGAATCGAGCAACTAACTGCCTCCTTCACCTCCACCTCCTTGTTTATTTAAAATTATATTCAGGGATTTTCGCAATCCCATCTCCCCCATTTGAATATCTGCATATTCCCTCTTTCGCTGTTACTGCTGTCATTTCTTGACTGGGCTGTGTTTCTTGATTCATTCACTTCTTGCATTCTACTCATTCATTGCTTCTCTCTCTCTCACTAAAAGATTCGATTTTGTGTTCTGGGCTTGCTTCGTTTTGCTCCAAAATTTTATATTTTGGTGATTCTTGAGTTATTAGGAGGTGAAACTGAAGGAAGTTTAGTAGAGAGGGAAAGTTTAACTATCATTTGGTTTCTGTGTTTTCTTGAGAGAGAATGCATTTGTACTATGCTTGTGATTCTTGAAATTGTGTGTGTTGATTCCATGTGAAATTTGGTTGTGAGGATTAGGACAAATACATGAGAGGGAAAGATCTGAAATTGGGAGGTGGATTATAGCATTGATGAACTGTTATAGACTAGGACATATTGTACATACCCTTTTATTGGATAGTTTAGATATTTAGGTGGTGGTGTGGTGTGGGGTTGATGCAGTGTTGGAAGGAAAGGGACTAGATAATAGTAGATATGGCAGCAAAGATATTGCATTCTTTGACAGATGATAATCTAGACTTGCAGAAGCAGATAGGGTGTATGAATGGCATACTTCATCTCTTCGATCGCCACCACGTTCTCTCCGGTGAAAGGCGAAAGGGGCCTCATCATGGTATAATTTGATCTCTGCTTGCTGTTTTAGTGTGTTCTTGATCTTAAAATTGAAGTGAATGTGCAGCATTTGCTTGTTTTGATGCTCATTGCCTCGAATTGTTGAATGCCTCAGTACCATTTTAATGCTAAGTTTGTTGCTGGGATTTCAGATTTCGACGGTGTTAGTTTGGAAGGGGAACCTAACGACGAGCGCCTGAGATCTAAATCGACTGTATGGATTCTATACTTGTAGTCTCTTATGCTTTGAATGTAGAACTGCATTGTGTTCGATTGGTGGTGCTATCGAGGGTTCGTTTCGTTAGCAAAGATTGCCTAATTGTTCTGATCTTTTCATGGTTGCTGTCATTACACTCTCCTTCAGAATTGCTCATTGATGAAATAAACAAAGTTCCATCAATTTGTTTGATGTTTTCCAGTATTTGAATTATGTATGAGGAGAGAAATGGAAGTGTTATTTAACAGAACATGAAATAAGCGAAATCGGATGATGCATTTTTGTTCGGATTTTGGTAGTTTTTTGTGTTGAAAAACAGCATTTAGTGTCATGGCATACTTACCTTGTATCACTCTCTATTGCAGGACAAGATTCCGGTAAAAAGTATCCAAGAAAGACAGAGAGTCTTGACTGAACCGTCGAGGGCTTCCCTCTCCTCCCTATCCCGTTCGTCCTCTTCATCGTCCCTTGACTGTATCAGAGCTTCATATTTAGAGTCTCCATCCTTCAACAGAATTGTCTTCCCCGAAACCCCTTCAAGAGACCGCGATATTCGCCATCTGGTGAAGGACTCGATGTACAGAGATATCCATAGCCTCTCGTTTAAATCGAAAAGTTCAGAGGAGGCAGCAGCTGATCCTACCACCATGAAGTATCAAGATTCATCACCGAAGCTGCATTCTGAAACTAATCGAAACTCTCATGCTTCGGTTCTTGATCTCAAAGAATCCCTCCGAGGTGCAGCTAAAGTTCAAGAATCGCCGCCCAGGCATCAAAACGAACGTAGAAAGTTCGGGAGATCATTATCCTACAATGCACGAGACGATCATCCGTCTCTGAATTCTAGAGATGCCCCTCGATTTTCCTATGATGGAAGGGACGTAGTAAACCGCGCATCACTCGATTCGAGGGATGCTTCCAAATCTACCCTCAAGCTTAGAGATCTTCCACGCCTTTCGTTAGATTGCAGCAAGGATGGAAAGGTCCAGAATGTTGTAGAATCTTCTGCACGGCCACCTAGCGTAGTGGCGAAGCTGATGGGACTCGAATCACTGCCTCAGTCCGTTTCATCCGTCGATACTAACTCCACTGTGGCTAAGAGCTATCCTGATAGAGTGCTTCTTGGTAAAAATTCGAGGCCATTTCCGGAAAGAGATCGAAGTTCGGTTACAGCAACGAGTTCCCCGAAGAAGTCATGGAAAGAGCCAACCTCTCCGCGTTGGAAAAATCCCGTCGAGCCAGCTCCATGGAAGCATACCGAAGGAAGAAGGAATTCTCCGAAACCATTAAAGACCGAAAGTGGATCTCCTTCCGTTTACAGTGAGATAGAGAAGAGATTGAAGGATCTCGAGTTCACGCAATCCGGTAAGGACCTCAGAGCACTTAAACAGATACTGGAAGCGATGCAGTCGAAGAAATCGATGCAAACTCCGAAAGAAATTCATGGCTCTAACTATGAGGAAAAACAGTTGAGATCCAAACAAGAAGAAAGGCCAGTAGTTCTTGGTTCTGCAAAGAAGGGAATCGTTTCAACACGAAACACCAAGCCTCCGATTGTGATCATGAAACCGGCTAAACCCGTCATAATTTCTTCGGCCAGTATGAAAAACGATAGAACTTTAAAGGCTACACAGGCTTCAACGAGATCACAACACTTAGCCAAAGATGGCTATGGAGGTGTGGGGAAGAGTTCAGGGTCGATCAGTCCTCGATTGGTACAGAAGAAGCTCGAGCTGGAAAGAAAAGCTCGACCACCTACACCTCCCGATTCGAGCAAATCTAGAAAGCAGCCAAATAAGCAGGTAGGCGAGACGAATTCTCCTGGTGGAAGACGAAGACCGAAGCCTTCCACCATTCAAGAAAGTGAAGTAATCGTTGAATCAAGAAACTCGAACTACCATGAAAACGAGAGAGTGCTTCAGTCAAATGCTACTTATGAGAAATCTTCTCGAAAGATCAGCTGCATGAGCCCATCGAGGGAAGTTTCTGAATCCATGGCGTCCGAGCAGGTTCGTACTTTTTTTTATCGAGTATCCAACTGGTTTCATTGTGTGTCAATTTGTTGATTTGTGTTATATGATTTACTCCAGATGTGTAGTTTTACGTTCAACGAAGAAAAATCGGCCGAATTTGGGATTGTTTCGGTTGAGTACTCCAGTCCTGTATCTGTTCTTGAGAACAGAGTTGATGAAGAAGATTCACATTCTTCAGTAGCATACAAAGGTAAATTCTTTTTTGCCAGTTTGAGCTGATCTTCAACTTATTTCGTAAATTTCTTCGAATTCTGTCGTTTAATCGTCGAAAAAACAGCTTGATAATCTTATCCCTTTCTACATTTGGCCGTTTTGAAGCATTGATCAAAGCAAGATTCTTGAAATCACAACTTCTGATTACTTGAGCTTTTCTTGACAGATGTGATATCCATGGAGAAAGTAAAGGAATCGAACCTCGTTCGAGGAAACTCTGCAGATACGAATGTTGAACATGGCTTCGGATCAGGAATCAACCATAACAAGCTTCAAAACATCGACAATCTTGTTCAGAAGCTGAGACGCCTCAACTCCGGCCACGACGAGGCAAGCACAGATTACATAGCCTCGCTATGCGAGAACACCGATCCGGACCACAGATACGTCTCCGAGATTCTACTAGCCTCGGGCCTCCTCCTCAGAGACCTCGGCTCATCCCTCGTGAATTTCCAGTTCCACCCGTCCGGCCATCCCATCAACCCTCAACTCTTCCTCGTGTTGGAGCAGACCAAGACCGGCACCATCCTCAGCTCGGAGAAGAGAGCTCGGAGGAAGCTCGTTTTCGACACCGTGAACGAGATCCTCGGAAGGAAGCTGGTGGCAACAGAGCCGTGGTTGAGACGACTCAAGCTAGCCAGGACCGCCATGAACGGTCAGAAGCTGCTGAGAGAAGTGTGCTCAGAGATCGAAGGCGGGAAGGAGAAATGCAGCTCGATAGAAGAAGGAGAGGAAGCCGACGAGAAGTGGAAGGAAGTGGTGTGGAGGGACGTGATGTACCGCGAGTCGGAGTGGTGGACGGACTTCGACGACGAGGTCTCGGGCGCCGTCCTCGACATCGAGCGCTCGATTTTCAAGGATCTGGTGAATGAGGTTGTGATCGGAGAGGCTGGCTTGAGAAGTAAGGCAGTAGATCATAGGCGTAGGAAGTAGTTAAGTTTCAGTTTTCTAATTTCTTTGTGATTTCTTTGCTTGATTTATATATAGTTGATTAATGTATAGAATTTGGATGTCAAGAGAGAAATTTTATTTTGTGTGTGAATCTTTTTTGGTACTGAAAATTATTTTATGCAAATAGTACTCCCTTCGTCTCACATCACTTGACTTGTTTCATTTCGGCTCGGAATTTTATACGCAGTGTTAAAAGTGAAGAGTAAGACGTCCACATTGAAAAGTAAGGGTCAATTCTTTCCATTTTGAGAAACAAGTCAATTGAAGTGGAACGTCCCGATTAGAAAAGAAAGCCAAGTGGAGTGAGACGGAGGGAGTAGTATGTTTGTGTTAATTTGTTTTAATTAGAAGGAATGTTTTGTTATTTAAAAAATAAAATAGAAAATTTATAGAGAGAAAGGGCTTCCATAGCATAGTGGTATTGCGTTCGCTTCGTAAGCGAAAGGTCGCGAGTTCGATCCTCGCTGGGAGCTTTCTTTCTTCCTGTTTTTACCCTTTTTATGTTTGCTCTCTCCCTCTCTGATTATATTTTCGATTTCGGTGGACGACTCAAACTCAGGACTTTCGTCTCGAAACAAATTTCCTATCGTTAGACAAACACGCTCAAGCAGATATCGATCGGCACTTTTGTTTACCTTCGATCCTTATTCATAATGCATGCGTTGCTGCAGTGTGTGTCTATTTCACTTTTATTTGGCTTCACTCTTTCTTTTAGGGTTTTCTCTAGCTTGCTTTTTAATTATTTGTGGGCGCAGAGAGAGAGAGAGAGAGTTGATTTTATTTTTTTATTTATTTATTTTGTCCAACTGCTTTTGTAGGGTTGCACAAAAAGTGACAATATAACAAAATTGAATTGTAATTACACAAATTTCATACAATTTTTCAATGCTTAAAAAATCTCAAGACCTGCATAATACTACCTCCGTCCCGCCAAAGACTTTACATTTTTTTTGTCAATTTTTGGCACGTTTTTCCACGCTTCTTGATGATGCGTTTTAAAATAGATATTTGAAGAATTTTTTCTTTTACGGGATACTATGATAGTTGTATTATCCCGCAAAAGAAAAAATTCTTCAAAAATCTATTTTTAAACACTTCATCAAGAAGCGTGGAAAAAACATGCTAGAAATTGACAAAACGAAATGTAACGTCTTTGGCGGGACGGACGGAGTATCGTATTATGTTTAAGTGTTAGTGAAATGAATCAAACTAGGAGTAACATTCCGATGCCCACATTACCTTGAACGTAAACACTACTAAAAAGAATTAAACCCTAATTGAAAAAATTGTCGACGCGACACTATCTCATCAGCATGTATACATTCCGAAACATATGGTGGTCCAACATTCTTATGGTCCATTGCATTGGGTAATGTGCAATCTCCCGCCGAATTTATATTAATTTAAGATAAATTAATATCTCAAACAAGTAAAAATAAGTTACACTCTACCTTCTAATTTCACAATAAACCATATCTATAAATATTTTGAAATGGATCATTGATTTTAAGTTTTGCATGTGTTTTCCTCAGATAGCTTTCTAATAATTAGTGACCTTCTCCTTCTGCATGCATTATTCTTTTTATTATTTATTTTTCTGATCGAGCAAACACAACTCACGCACTCACAGACGCATCTTAATTGTCTCGAACTCCCGACTTCTTATTGCGTGCATTAGTTATATGTATATAGTTAGTGCATGATCTAATTAACATGGCTGAGCCTGTCAATAATTCAAGAATTAATGCACTTATTAGGCCCTATGTATAAATATACAAATACTAATGTACAAACATATATTTTTCTCCTACCTTTCATCACATGTGAGCACTATTTCTTCAAAGAACTAAACAACAATCTATAATCCACAAATATATGCATGTGGCACATGAACTCGTTAAACAAATGTACATTATATGATAGTCCTTCTTTCCGTCCCTTCGATAACGAGCTAACCCACTGAATATTATACTAGTCGCTTGATTTATTGTCAACGAGACGAGGTAGTATTATAATTATTGTGAAACATTTCATATGATCAGGAGAAAGAAAGTGCACATTAATGTATAACATCACAAGAGGCAATTAATATAAGAATTCCCAATGTATATATGTTTCTTCAAAAAGAATTCAACACTTTCTATAAATATAATAATTAATTAATATATATGTAGAATTACTTACCAATTATATTAAAGCTGCAAAGAACCCTAATCAAGAACTTGTGTTGCTAGCTCTTCTCCTGTCTCCTTCTTCAGCTTCCTCAGTCATTTGAAGGGATGCATTCAAACTGAAGGATTTCATCGGAGAATCGCTAAAATGGAGCGTCGGATTATGGCTCTGCAGATTGTTAATCTGCCTGAAATGATCACCCTCCAAGGAAGGAGTAAAGTAAGGAGGGAAGTGAGCAGAATCAGCCATGTAAACCTGTGAGCTCGAAGCTCGAGACGAAGACGAAAGGTTTGAGCTTTCTCGATCATCGGTCCTCGAGAAGGAAAACCCTCCTCCGAACTGAGAGAGGGTCAGGTTCTGAGGCTCCAAATGGAAGAAAGTAGGGTTATAGGCCAAGTTAGGAACAGAAAAGTGGTGGCTTGTGTTGTTCATGGGGAAAAAGTTCTGCTCCCCATGATTCTCTTGATGATCATGGTGGGGCCCAACACCCCACCTCTCTCTCTCCTTGAACAGATTCGGAGAGAGAAACTCAGGAACAGTATAAGCTACTGTTGAGGGGTTTGGATCAAGATTAGGGTTAGCAAAGGGTAGCTGCAGTGAGGGTGGCTGCTGTAAGAAATTTGCTGGGATCATTGGAAGAGGAGGTAGCTTATCGATTTCGTGCTTCGTAGCTTCGAGCAACCAATCGATAACCTTGCTAGGCTGCGTGAGGCCGAGCCGTTCTTGAAGATCATACAGTTGGATAGCAGTGGGGACAGAGAGCCTAATCCTTCTATCTCTCAACCCTCTCACTGTGCAGACCTTGCTGTGCCTGTCCTTCCCTCCGAAGGTCCTCGAAACACGAACAATCCTCGGGTTCTTGAAGGTTGATGCCCACTGCCTTGATGAGGAGGAGGGGGGTAGTTTGGGAAATTTGTTGCTGAAACCCTCTTGATCTTGTTCTTCCTCTTTCTTTGAGCCCAGATCTTTTTCTCTTGGATTCATTGCCATTTCTGCTTCATCACTTTCTCTGCAGTTTTTTCCAGTTTCTTAATTAATGTTTTTGGTGATTCTTGGATTGGTTTCTTGCATGATTATATGTAGAAAAGTAGATGGAAAAATTAAAGAAATTTAATTACGGTAGATGGAAAAACAAACCTCATATATAGATATTAGGTGCATTTAGGTTAATTATAAGGTAAAAAAAAAACTATTATCAAGAGAGAACAAAAAATAAAATAAAAAATCAAGAAAGTAATGAAGCAAAATTGGTATAATCAAGAAATGACAATACATGGGATATGCAGTTTTCAGAAACTAAACTCCCATAAATAGCTAGGTGAGCAAAAAAGGATAATCAAGATGAAAAACTTCCAAGAATAGTAAAGAAAGTTGAAGAATTTATACTATATTTCGTGTGATCGATGATCAATCTTCGTCGGTGTCGGTTTCTGACAAGATTTCTGTTTATTTGAAGTAAAAACTAGATTGGGAGGGGGGAGATCATATATATGAAGGAATATTAGGTTGCCATGTTACAAAGGGGAGAGAGAGAGAGAGATGAAGTATGAGTGAAGAAGGAGAAGTGGGAAATAGTTGAATGATGATTTGATAGTTGGCAAAATTGAATGAGAGCTGCACAATTGGTAATGTGTGTGTGTTTATTTTAAGAGTTATAACTATTTAATGCTTCTTAATAACACTTTTAACTTCAATGCTATGAGAGGATGGGACCAAACACACTTTGCATCATGTAAAAGAAAAGGGGTAACTCCTCCTTTATTCACAACTACAATTTACACTTTATTAGCACAACATTTTCCATAGCATGCCATGAACCCTAGAGAGAGAGAGAGAGAGGCTTCTTCTTTAATTAAGTCATGAAATAATTTAACCAAAATTGTTGACATTGGTTGTTTATAACTAGTTCCTAGTACTCAATAACATATATATAGGCACATAGTATATATTATAACCATCATATTTTGAACATATATATAAATAAATATAATTAAAACATGTAAGAAAATTTTATTATAAATTATAGATAATTAATTAATTTTATGTAGTTTAATTAGATGAGATTAATTAATATATTAATGTAGTATTAATAATTATAATGTACCTATATTTATAATAGATGAGGGACCAATATTGTGTGTAGCTTCTTTAAAGCTCTTCTTCTCTTCTTATTGCTAAGGACCACTCCAATATTTTGCACTATCATTTCATCAACAAAAAAATTTGTTATCCCTCTTTATATATATAAAATTTCCCTTTTTCATGCCTATTTTCGTCCCACGGGCGTAAGCGTGGGATGTCGAAAAGTCGGATTTCAATTATTGCCCTCGGAATCGCTACCAAAATACGAAAATACTGCTTCGTCTGATCACACATCTCAGCGTATGTCACAATTCTGAATCCGCTTCTCTTGAATCGTATATTTATATTCGACTTATATAATAATCACTTTAGTTAATGCAATTTTAATTATCACCATTTATATCTGATTTTAATGTTGTAGCTTAGGCATCCCTCACTACCTACATACATGAAATTAACTAGTACGATTAATTGTATTCTTTGTACATATATATATTATGTAACAATTGACGTATAATTAAGTACTTTAATCTAATAATTTTGTGAAATTCCCTAATATAATTAATTAGCATAAATATAAATGGCAATACTGATAATAGGGTAATTTAATTTTTGCATGTGCCCTTCTCTCCTTGGTGTCTCATTATTTGGTTACAAGTACAAAAAAAGAAGTTAAATTATTCGTTTAAATAATTGAATAAATAATAATTCTAGATTCTTTAAAATTTTGTTTTTTTTGTATAATAATAATTGTAGTAGTAATATTTATAGTATTCATGCATATTCTTATTTAGATTAATTAAATAAATAGCTGCCCTATGGCCTATGCATACAATGCAATAATTTATACTCCCTCGTCTCATTCTAATTTACGCGTTTTTTGAATATGAGTGTAGAATAATAGAAAACACGTCAACTAGAATGTGACGAGAGTGGCTGCAAATTTCATGCAATATTTTTATAAATAATTTATTTTGAGGGAATAGTATTATAGTAATGTCATATCTTTATCAAAACTGCGTCATCCACAGAGAATTTAATTTAATAAATACCTAACTAACTAACTAACTGTCACAAATTATTGAATTATTTGGGTTCCTTTCATGTTGTCACTTCTGTTACATACCTAGGTAAAATTTCCAGACAAATTAAGATAGTGAAAATATTGAAAAGTACCCATTTTGAAACCCTCAACCATAAAACTACCCATTTTTTTCTCCCTCCTTTAAATCTACCCATTTGTGTATTATTTGACTAAAATTAACAATTCAACAATATCACATTGAATTATACGCAAGTTAACTAAAATCATACGTAATTCAACTAAAATCATACTAAAATCATACGTAATTCAACTACAATCATGCGTAATTCAACTAAAATCATATGTAATTCAACTAAAATCAACTAAAATCAACAATTCAACAATATTATATTGAATTATACGTAAGTCAACTAAAATCAACAATTAGAGCCATAAATCATGAAACCGGTCGACGAGGATGCCGAAACCATTGAAACCGGTCGAGAAACGACCGGTTTCAAATTTCCGGCGAGTTTCTCGACCGGTTTCAATGGTTCCGGCATCCTCGTCGACCGGTTTCAACTTTCCGGCGACTTTGTCGACCGGTTTCAATGGTTCCGGCATCCTCGTCGACCGGTAATCATGAAAATGTATAAACCGGTCGACAAAGTCGCCGGAAAGTTGAAACCGGTCGACCGGTTTCAACTTTCCGGCGACTTTGTCGACCGGTTTCTTCATTTTCCGGCTTCCAGTGACAAATTCAGTGCTTTACCATAATTTCGTTTTTTGAATCTTGGTTTTAAAATTTTAATTAAAAAAGGGAATGGGTATTTTAAATACCAAGTATTTGAAAATGGGTATTTTTGTGGTGGAGTGTTTGAAAATGGGTAGTATTAATTTTCACCCATTAAGATATTGGAGTAGTATATTAAGAGATAGTCATATAATAATGAATGTTTATTTAGTACTCTCTCTCTCTCTAGAAGTAGAAAGTAAAAGAAACTTGCTGTAATATTAATACTAATAGTTATTACTTTGATTTTTCTTTTATCAGATTCTGGTGTATCCATTAATATTACAGAGAAATGGCAGCCATTAATGTATATTCAAGGACATCCACCACTGCACCAGTCGTCTCGTTAATAATAAGTCCACTAGATGTTACTATTTTTCTTTGTCCCATTTGAAACGATTCGCGCATTTTTATATTTTATTCTCGCGTACATCCAAGAAGCAGGTCGTTTTTAGTGAGAGAAAAAGAGTATATATAATGGATTTGATGTGTATGTAAGTGAGATATCGATGAAACGAGGGAACGTTGTTTTAGAACTCGATCGTAACGTTGGATGCTCAAAGTAGTCTTTTATGTTGGGGTTCTTGTCGTAGTAGTGTTTTGGGCCGAGGCTAAAAGCCCAATTAGAATATCTAAGCCCACTAGGTTTTAGTGTCAAACCTATTTAAGGTTCCACTGTATTTTGACCGTCATTATCGAAATAGAATTTTGAAGAATCCCTTCGTTGATTTTCGACTTCTCTTTGACAAGATTTAGAGTTTAAACACACTCGAAGCGTTAATTATCGATATGTCTTGATCTTGAGCGTATCATAGTCACATGCATGTGAATAAGAATATTAAAAATGGTAGAAATGGCAAATGAATACAAAATTAATCTATGATCAATCACTATCAATATTTCCTCAATTGATTTGATCCTCACCAATCATCCACTTACCATCTTTACTATGCGTGCCCCCATCGCTTTGAAATGATCAAGAATACTCTGTCGTAAAAAATCGAAATGAATCAGGACAGTCGATCTTAGTGCAATACACAGAATTGTTATTGACGTAAGCGCACTTATAATACTATAATTTCACGTGTATTAAGTACCACAGTCGTATTTATATGAACAATAGGTGTAGATGATACTAAGATCAATAATCAAACCGTATTCTTATCATTGTACGTGTATAAATAATAAAGAAAATGAAAATAAATTGATGGGAAATAATTACTAATTAGAGAATAAATATACTTGTTGTTGCAGGATATTAATGCAGCAATTAAAAATCTGAACCTTGCAATGATACGTCGTTTTCGAGTGAGGCAACTATTTTTACCTCTTAAAAGTAGGCAAACGTTTACCGACTCGTCCTAGACGTACTTAATGTAATACGTACATCGGTACTTCAGTAGTATGTCAATAATTATTCTACTTTGGGTTTAACTCTTGCAACACCTAACACATTTCTATATAATTAAATTCATAATATAATCCCTTTATTAAAATCAATAATATATTGATGTAGGAATTTGCACAAAAATAAATCTATTATTTGAATTTCTAAGATTAATTATTGGGCTTTAGAAATATTATCTTCAAATAAAGAAAATTGTGTGTAAAACTAAATGGGCCCAAAAAAATCAAGAGTCCAATCCAAAATCCATTAATTTGGGCCAAAAAAGGCCCAATTACAAAAAAAAAACCTTAATTTATTACAATAATTATATTTAATGAAAGATTTATCATAAAAATGTCTAATTAAGGAGCCGGTTTATGCAAGGGCAAGCGCAGACGGAATCTTCCACGGTGGTCGTTTCGTCGGGATTTTACGTTCGATTCTTGTGAATGAAACGTTTATAAAGTGGCCTCGATAATTTAATCTTAGGTCCGTCGTTGTTCTAATTATAAACAAAATATACATTAATGATTATATTTAAGTTTAATTTGAGAAAAAGTGGTCAAGGGCGATTCCGTAATTTCAGCTAACGAGAAAAATAAAGGAAACTGGTTCGCCTCTTTTGTGTAGCTAGGGTTTTAGAAGCAGTGATCTCCACACTCCCGCAGAGTTGTACGCAGCGAATCGTTGGTTGTACGTCGAAGAAGCTCAGCGACAATGGACAAGAGTATGCTTGGCGATTTGGACGCTCTTCCCGAGGAAGACAAGCTCCGGATGACTTCCATGATCGACCAGCTCCAAATCCGCGACAGGTAATTCACGGTTCATTGAGCTCTTTTTTCAAATTGGAATGAACGAATTCGAGGCAATTTATTCAACGGTATATGGTTTATGAGCGTTTGTTAACTGTTAATTGCTCGTGAGAATCGGAGAGTGCTTGAGATTTGTTGTTTTTTTCGCCATTTTTCTGGGTATTGTATGAAATTGCATTAGAAATTCTCGTAGTGTTGTTGCTTGTGGAGTAATATTTCGGATTTGATTTGCTTGAAGGAGTTGTAGTGCTGATTCTTCGTTTTATTTTGGGCCTGTCGTTTCGTTTTTCGAGCTGATCTTGATATGGAACTTGTTAATTGGTTGATTGGTTGCATTGATTCAACTATTTTAGTGGGAAATGTTTTCAGCTTTGAGATTGTATTGTTTCAGTTACCCCCTTTCTGCAATCTGCAATGAACTAGTTTGCATCGTTTGATCTCTTTTCGAGTGAGCTTAGACATCGGTTATGATTTGAATTGGTTGATTGTAGTTTGTTCTATGCTTGATCCCATTTACTAATGCAGCCTAAATCAAAGAGTATTCGTTACTTTTCAAGTTTATTATTCGTCTTTGACTCCTTGAGTTTAGTTTCTTTGCTATCCCTCTCTGTCTTTCTTTCTTGCTTTTGTTATCCCTTTTTATCTTGGATTTGATGTTATAAAGCCTGTTTTCTTTCTTCCATAATAGAGATGAAGAGCCCTAACTTGTTTAAAGTTCTCTTCCTGATCTGGTTCGAATCTGTTTGATAAGGCAAAAGATTTCCATATCTTGAATTACGACCGCATACTGTTTAAAGGGTGTATTTGTTGAATTTGTTTGTTTGATTTCTATCATTACCTCTATTTAGACAAAGGACATCTGATACGGTTACCAGCTTATGTAGTAGAAGATGTTGGGAGTGTGGGATTGTAGAATTCTTTCCTGGCGGATGATATGAGCTTGTTCTTCCTGTGAAATTGGAAACTTTCTCCCTATTAAAGAAACACGAATTGGAATGCTTTTCATGGTATTGTTTGCAAACGTTTTAATATGAGCATCATGGACTAGAAGCAAATCAGACAAAAAATATTACCGACAGCTTCCCTTCTCCCACATTGATGATTCTAGAGGTTTTATGTGACTCTTCTTAGTGAGGGATAATTCAAGTGGAGATATTCTTGTATGTGTGTTTCTGATTGACACTTTTGAATACTAGAGTACGACTGTCACCTCAATGATTTGAGGGTGGTTTCTTTGACTATAATCAAGGAATTGTAAGGGGTTAGTTAGAGTATGGGTAACGAGGTGTTTGCTCGACATCTTTTTCTGAAACTTCACCATATTTTTTCTGAAACATTTCCTCATTTATGCATCAGTTTTCAATTACTTATAACTCCCTCCTCTTCTGATTTTATCCTGCAGTTTGAGGATGTATAATACACTCGTGGAGAGATGTTTCACCGACTGCGTAGACACTTTCCGTCGCAAGACTCTCGACAAGCAGGAAGAGACTTGCGTCCGAAGATGTGCAGAGAAATTCTTGAAGCACTCTATGAGAGTCGGCATGAGGTTCGCCGAGCTCAACCAAGGCGCTGCTACACCAGACTAATACTAGGAGCATGGCTAGCTCCAAGTTGTGGAAATTGAAATGAAGGAATTCCAATTATTTAATACTCCTCTAGTACTTTTTGAAGAATTGTTTTTGTTAGGGCTTTGAATTACTTTTGCTACTTTTATTTTGGACCCAATAAGGTAAGATATTCTTCCCCCCTTGCTGAAAAAATGCATTTTATCAAATTTTCTGTTTTAAGCCACATTCTGATTAATTTGTTATGTTATGTGTTCCATAATTAATCCATTGTATTTAATTTTTAGGTGCAATACTTTTTTTTTGTTAAAAATTAGCTCGTGAAATTAGAATTTTCAAGTTTGATGTATTGTAATAAGTTTATAACCATTTTTGAAATAGGATGAATTGCATTTTGAACTCCAATCGTCAAGCCAAAATGTTACTATAATATACGTAACTTTTTTTATCATTTTAATATAAGTGGGATTATTATCGACGTAACGGATAGAGTATAAACTTGGCATAAAAATTAAATTTTCAAGAGGGAAAAAAAAAGAAAAAAAAAAGAAGGAGTTGATAGCTTTTTCAATAAGAAAGGAGTTTTTTTCTACTGTTATGAAAAGTCGGAACTACCCCTGGCACCCATTCAACAAATTTAACATAACCTCTCTTCTGTGAAAAACCCTTTTCGCAAATACAAAACCCTAGCCCCCAATCGTAATCCGAAGAAGAAGAAGAAGAAGAAGAAGATGGCAGATAAAGGGATTTCTCTGGACAGGATCAAGGCCTTTTGGCATTCTCAGGTTCACGATCCTGAAAAGTGGGATGCCAACAAGGTATTTTTCTCCTCCAATTGCTTCCTTATCGATTGTTTATTATCTATTTTTTTCCTCCGAATGCGTCTACTTGGTTTAGCTAATTTTTTGGGTATTGAGTTTTCGTGCTGTTGGTTTCTGCGTGAATCTCCTGTGAAATTCGGTTTTTGTATTTTTTTTGTATAAATTTGCTCTAATTGGCGATTGTTGTTGCATCTGGTTTTCGTTTTGTTTAAGAGATCGTGTGCGGTGGTGTATTTTATTCGGTGAATTTAGTGCAGTCTGGATCAGGAATCAGTTCGTTGATTTGATTTTCTCTTGAATTTTTAGAGTGTTGAGTTTAGCCTTTGACGGTTCTGTTCGTGGCTGAGCTTGAGCTTGATTTCTGGCTTTTCGCAAATCGGAATAGGATTTTATAACTTCATTACGACAGTAGACTTTTGAGTTATGAACGCATTCCATGCATGTGTTTTGTTTGACTGTTGTGTGGGAGATGGAATTATGAGTAGCTTTGCAATATAGGATCGTGTTTGGTGTTTGTTCTGATTATTTCTGGCATTCCCTGGCTAGTTTCTAAGTTTCGTAAGTTCCATAGAGGTTCACTTGCTGGTTTCTAAGTTTCATGGAGGTGTTTTTTGTTCCTCGGATTAGTTTTTTCGTCCCATGAAGGTGTTTGATAAAGTAAGGTAGATGAAGGAAGGGAAAACCCTTTAGTTACCTGAGCCACATTACCTTACATCTTCTGCGGATATCTGTTTCGTTTACGAGTTTTAGAGACTGAGATGAATGAGAAACCTTCGGTATCTAAATAAGAGGAAGTTGAAGATTAATCAATTAGTTGATATTTCCCTTCTTCGAGTGCTCACCTGAGTTGGTAGTGGTGCCATAAGATATAAAGTGAAGGTGTATTAGAAACGTAATTGACTTAGAGGGGATGAGCTTAATGTTCTCCATTATTTTGTTCACCTTATATCACCATCATACTTGATATCTCGTTTGCTACTGAAAATAACATAGATGTTTTGTATCTTAATTCTTGTTGTTCGATTGTGATCATCTTGATAATTTTGATCAGTTCTTTTCCTTTGGGCTTCCCTTAATCTCTTTATGCTACAAATTGCAGAAACTACTCCGTGCAGTAGGTCTTTTTGCTGGATCCATTGTCGTGATGCGCAATTATGGCGAAATGATGGCCATTTAAGAGATGGGACAAGGAGTTTAAGCTTCATGTCTATAGGATGAATTAGCTGCATTTGCCCATTTTTCTTCTTCTTCTTCTTCTTTTACCCTAATCTTGTTATTGATCTTCGAACGAGACACGTTCTGGACTGCCATTTCATGGAAGTACTTCTCCATGAGTTTAGATTTGAATTGCAGTGATATAGCCATTGGGATTTTTTCCCGTTGCTGTTGCCATATTCTGAATCTGCAATTTGTTTTTATATATGGAGTCGTTTATGCTTTGCTCAATTCCTCATATTATGGTGAACATTAGATGTTTCAAGCTTAGTGTGGAAGGGAGGTAAACATAACTCACATCCGCTCATGCATCCAAGATGACTCGAAAACTTTCAACCTTTTGATTAGACGGGAGGGTCCTTACTGCTGGACTTGTCAACTGAAAAATAGTAGTAGTACAATAATTATAGCTTTTTTCTTTTGTGGGGTTTGTCCATTGAAGGCATTGTCATCCCGAATGAAATAATAGTACTAACTTGTTTACTATCCCTTTAATAGAGTCACCTTGAGTACATTTTTTTCGACCGACGACTAGAATTGTAGGTCTTTTCCTCGACGGACGACTTGAAATGTAGGTCTTTGCTCGAGCAACTTAACTCTATATCGTTAAGTCAATGCGCTTGTACACTCAACGAGTATAATTTACAATTGATTATGCCGTGAAGTCAATCCAACACACTCAATACTCTTCAGAATTCAATAGTGGGTGCACTTAACATATCAACTCGAATTTATTACTAGTTTATTATTGTTACGAAATGGTTCAATTTCTTAAGGGTGCGTTTGGTAATCATCTCAAGATGAAGTAAGATGAGTCATCTCAAGACAATTCATGTGAATAGTTGTCAAGATAAATCATCCATTTCTTCTTTGTTTTGTGTTTGGTACAAATTACAGAACTCTAGATTAAAATTTAGATTGACCAAATTACCCTTAGTAAATATGTCTACCGATTTCAAATTTTATCGTTGGGATTAATTATTATTATTATTATTATTATTATTATTATTATTATTATTATTATTATTATTATTATTATTATTATATTCAAATTATAAATTATTATTATAATTTATCGTTGGGAGTATTTATTAGTATTGTTATTATTTTTAAAATTATTTAAAATTGTATAAATATATAAGGGTAAAATGGTAAAAGAGAGAAAATATTGCGTTGAGATGAGTCATCCGACCAAAAACGTGAGATGAGTAATCAAGGCGGAATAGTGAAATAGCACCGGGCTTGAGCTTCATCTCAGGCTCTCTAGTTTATTCTATTTATGTACCAAACAATGAGATGAACCAAGATGATTCATCTCATCTTGCCTCATCTTGCTTCATCTTATGTACCAAACGCTGCCTAACTATTTGCTAGTGCGTTGTAGATTCTTATCCAAGACTTGAGGCAAAAACGGAAAAGGCGAAATTTCGGATAAGTAAATGGATTAATGTGGATATCCACGAGGAAGCATCTTTAGTTATCCGTTGTAGCTAAGTGGGACCCACCTCGAAGTCAAACCCACCCGCTTTAGAATTCTTTGCTGAATTAATAACGAAAGCGTGGAGGTCAAACAGCGAATCTCGGCCGTTCGTTTCAATGCGCTGAGCAATCGACGCCGTTGATTTAATTTTAAAAAATAAAAAAGAAAATGGAAAGAATATTCGGATCGTGGCCATGGAAATCCACGGCTAAGTATCTGGATCGAATGCTACAAACACGCGCATATATATATTAATAATGGCCGATCGGCTCCTCATGCTCGCTCATTGATTTTCCTTTCGATTTTTCTGTTTTTTTTCCGGCGTGAACGAGGCCAAAGGATCGCCGCTCCGATGGCTTCGCCCCGTGAGTTTCATCGCCATTTCTGGAGATTTTTGCTGTGCTTTTTCTGTTTGTTGTTTTGTGAGCTCTGGTATCTGAGATTTTTTGTGGTTGTTTGGTTTTGTATATTGTTTGAAGAACAGATTACTACTGCTGCTGCCTTTTTTTTTTTTTTCTTTTTTTTTCCCTCCTGTTTGATTGTGAAAATGTACTTGATTGCTGTTGTTTCTGATGGTATCTGTTGCTTGCTGTTAGAGTGAATGGTGTTGAATTTTGGATGTGAGTGATGAATTCGTTGTTGTTGTTCTGTTGCGAAATGGCTGTGTTTGAATGCATAGTTTTTAAAGCAGCTCGGCATTAGACATTGAGTGTGTTTTGAAGAAATCTCTGGATTTTCTCTTCGGATGATGATTTGGTTCGATCGTATTCGACTGCTGTATATAATCGTGAATGTGCTTATGCGAAAAAATCGATACTATGAATAGGGGCTCAAGTGCAGTTTTAGTTGCCATGGATATTCTTAGCAGCTGCTTGCATTGTTTTTCAAGGCTCTCATGTGTTGTTGTTTGTTTGTGAGTCGAAGATATTGGTTGGTGTATGGAGAAATCATGCTGTTGTCTGCCATGATTTAGTACATGGAAAACGGAAGTTCTTGTTATAACTCATTAGCACGATTTTACTTAACTTTGATGGTGTTAGTTTCGTGTACGTTATGCAGGCCTTGTTCCTTTAGTTCTTCTGCTGCTTATAGTTGGGTGCTCTGGTAGAGCTCTCTACCCGCTCCCGAGCAGGAGAAATGATAGAAACAGGCAACCGTTACAAACATTCCGTGCATATAATGTTGCACATCGTGGTTCCAATGGAGAACTCCCTGAAGAAACCACTGCTGCATATATGGTATGCATGAATTAAACTCGAATTGTATTGCATTTACGACTCTTGAAGGACACGAAGTCACATTTCTCTGCCTTCTTCACTTGCAGAGAGCTATTGAAGAAGGTGCTGATTTCATAGAGACGGATATTTTAGCCTCGAAAGATGGCGTTCTTATATGCTTCCACGATGTCATCCTGGATGACACTACTGATGTAGCCAATCATAAAGAGTTTGCCAACAGGAAAAGGACCTATGAGGTCGAAAGAAAAAATATGACCGGCTTTTTTCTAGGTAAAAAAAAAAATACGAAAGCATTTATCTGAATTGTTTATGTACTATTGCTTTACTTCCAGTCCCTGGCTAACATTATCAATGATTATGTTATGCAGTTGATTTCACTCTAGAAGAGTTGAAGTCGTTGCGAGTGAAGCAGAGGTTTGATTTCCGGGATCAGCAGTACAACGGTCAGTGCCCTTCGACAAAGCTCCTCATAAGAAATTCACATTTTGCCTTCCTGTATTTCTTAATTTTCTGTAACCACAATGAAAACTGACATGAAGGACTGAAGAGTATTATTTTCTTCGATCTGCTGTCGATGAAACCTTGTGATGTATGACGAACCTTCACTTTTCTATGACTATGCAGGAAAATTTTCCATAATCACATTTGAAGAATTCATTTCCATTGCTCTGGATGCACCCAGGGTTGTTGGAATATATCCAGAGATAAAGAATCCAGTATTCATCAATCAACATGTAAACCTACTACCCTTCTTTTTCGACATACTGAGTTTTATAATATGTGCTCGACCTCTAAACCTTTTCGACAGGTGAAATGGCCGGGTGGCAAGAAGTTTGAGGATATATTTGTTCAGACGCTGAAGAAATACGGATACGAAGGTTCTTATTTATCTAAGCAATGGTTGAAAAGACCTGCTTTTATTCAGTCCTTCGCTCCGACTTCCCTCACCTATGTATCAAAACTCACTGACCTGCCCAAGATATTTCTTATTGATGACATCTCAGTGAGAACTCAAGACACAAATCAGGTTTGCAGTTTCAGTACATACTCATTCTTCGGCTTTTATTGGATTTTGTTCTGATTAAAAGTGTTACTGGATTTTAGTCCTACTGGGAGATCACTTCGGACAAATATCTCGACTATATCAAGGATTATGTTGTGGGAATCGGGCCATGGAAGGATACCATTGTTCCAGTTTTAGATAATTATACGCAAATGCCAACGGATCTCGTAGCCAGAGCACATGCTCATAACCTACAGGTACCCCTTCCTGGGAAATGGTCGCAATTTCTTGAGTTCGTAAGCAAAACCTGCAGAAAACTACGCTGTATATAAGTGTTCTCGATCTAAACCTACAGTTGCATTTGTGATCAGGTGCATCCATATACATTCCGGAACGAGTACATGTATCTGCACTTCAACTTCAGTCAAGACCCGTATAAAGAGTACTCCTACTGGATAAACGAGGTTGGAGTTGACGGACTCTTTACAGATTTCACAGGAAGCCTCCATCAGTACCAGGAATGGACAAGTCCCTACTCATCAGGAGAAGAAGCAGCATATAACTTGCTCGATAAAATTGCTGCTATGATCGCCAAATTTAGGCACCCGTAGTCTCATTCTTGGGATCGGCTCATCATCCCACCGTAGATTATCGTATTTTTTTAGCTTTAGCTTTTGATAGAACCAACTGGTTGTCTGATTCCTTCAGTAATTAGGAAGGGGAAGGGAAAAATTAGTCATTGATGGATTAAATATGTGAAAAGATGAGAGAGAAAGCACAAGAATATAATTCACAGTGCTTTCTTCTTGTTTAGAAAATGCCATTCCATTTTGAATTTCATCAAATCCATAAATTTAATTCAACAGAATGTTAAGATTCTTAAAATAAAAGATGATTTCTACAAAAAAAATGTTAAGATCCTTCCAAAGTGAAGTGCTGATCAAGACACTATTAGCATATATTAACAAGAAATCCTAACATCACTACTCATTCAAGCCTTTGATGAACAAAAAACTGTGGTTGGAAGCAGCCGATCGATTGACCAGATTGTTCTTCGATATGGAACTGGCTAGTTCGAGACCTTGATCTTCGACATTTCTTCAACCAGAAACTTGGATTCAGTTGCATAATCAATCGGAGCAACAGCCCTTACAGTTATCCTCTGCCTCTTCTCGTTGTTGTACTCGTTTGTTGCAACGCTGACACGGAAAAGGTGAGGAACCCACGTTGCTTCTTTCAGTTTCTTCTGATAATCGCTCTCTCCGTCCTGAAAACAATCATGCATCGACAAACAAATTCAGCATGGTTTAATCAAAATGTACAGGTTCAAGATCTTGATGTGAAAACGTTTCTTGATTGCTAACCTTTGATTTTATCTCGTTGAGTTCATCAGCAGTGAGTCCAACTATTGTCTCTGCTTGGTCGTTGAAAACTGAGAGGAATGCTTCGCCACTTGCATCGGAGACCTTAACCACCATTATGTACCTAATGCATACAAAAGAATCGATTCAGTATGTTTGTGAATAACTTTTGATCACTGTATGATGAAAGTTTGAAATGTTTTCGATGAATATACCTCAAGCTGCAATCTTCTTCGTTCTTCTGGCAATTTTCACACCAATAGCCAGACCCAATTGCTTCAGTAACCTTCTTATTGCATGTTTTGCAAGCTCGATACCACATTGCTTGATCGGGCTTGATGTAGCTAACGTAAGCTTTAATGGAGAAGAATACAGGCTGTAATAACAAGAGACATAACGTTAGAGTTGTAATGAGATAATCGATCAAGATAAACAATATCTCAGATATATACCTTGTCCTCTCCCAAGGAAGGGTTACTGGTGATATGAGATAAGGAAACTCTGTCAGAGTACATGGAACGAGCTCCGTTCTTGTTGGAAGAACTCATGCCAGAACCGATGGCAGCCAAGGAAGTGCCTTTGCCTTCAGTATCATACCTGCACACCAAAAGATCACAACAGAGAACGATTAGATGCACTAAATTTAAAGCTACAAGGTATGATAGTTTTGAGGTTGAGATGGTTAATTCTTACCATGATCGCAACTTTTTGGCTTCAGGTGTGTCGGGATCAACTACTATGATGCTTTTGCTCAGTGCTGATAGTGATAGACCTGAGTAATTGAAACGAACACCGGTTGTCAGAAAACATGATCAGAGTTCAGACTAGTTGAATGAGTAGTGAAATTATTTTCAGTACCTTGAAATTCACCAACTTTCAGAGATTTCATAGCAACCACTGGAGATTTATCAGCCATATCCAGCAGTTCTTGCCCGATGTTCGTGGCAAGGTCATTCCATAGAGATACCACCACAGTTTTCTTCCTGTCAATCGAATAAATCGTACAAGTTTTAATATATGCAATCAAACAGCATAAACACAATTGAAATCACATAGTAGGAGCATACGTCTCATCAGCAATGACTATATCACGCTTCGGGATGGTCTCGTTGTTGCTTTTCCTTCTGATACTCATGGTAGGCGATACACTCTGAACCACACCAATAACATCTGCCAACAGTCAACGAAAAAATCCACTAATTAAAATACTGAATATGCAAACAGAGCAACAAAGCATTGAGTGGATACAATGCAGTCTCTTACCAACAAGCTCCCTCCCATTAACATATGGACCAAGTTCATCAATGGGGGTGAAACTGAATTTCGTTTCAGGAATAAACATTGCCTCGTTGTTCGCTTCCTCCACTTCTGAATTTTCATTCAAGGTCATCTCATAGTCATTTTGCACAGTCTTGAACTGCTTGTTTGCTACTTTCAAGGTTCCCTTCGATATGTAGTAAACCTTCCCCATCTGAAACTTATCGAAGAACTTCCTTGCAGCCTCATTGAACATTGTTGCTTGAATTTGTGTGCCCTAAGAAACATAAACAATCAAACCTCAGATACCAAGAACGAATTAAATTAACAAAAAACCACATAGATTACATATAACATAATCGTTTACTTACATCTTCATCTGTCAACTCTACATTGAACACACAGCCCTCTCCTCTAGCATTCTTGTAAGTTCGCATGTTTCCCTTGCTCGTAACCCGGACTTTGATAGTCCAGTTTCCTTGGTAAGGATTCAACGAAACAAGTGGATGAACACGACGTGTCATTGCCATTCGTGCAGAAGGTGCAGAACTGTAATCAATCAACACATTTCATACATGAGAAACAAATCCACTCCAAATGATGATTTATACATTGCTAATAGCAACATATGCTCAAAGAATTTGGAAACAAAAGCAGAGCAAATGAACAAAATCTTACTTTCCATGTTGATCATGAACAATTTGAGCAGCAGATTTAGTCACAACTTCTTGCTTTGGCTTCAATACAATACCAGGAGATTCAGTCTTCACTCCATCGTCATCTTCCATTGACTTCCGTTTCAAAGAATTTCCACTATCCTCAGTTTTCACCTCAGCCTTATACTCAGCTTCAAGGGCAGGCGACACAGCCTCACACTTCGACACAATCAAGAATCTACAAACAGATACAAACATTTTTCAATAAAGAAAATCTCAAAGCTTCACATAAATTTATACAAACAGCAAACGGAGTTAACCAGAAAAATGAGCAGAAATTTACTTCTCGTTCTTCGTTGGGATGTCATTGAGCGTGTAGTCGAGAATACGAAGAAGCCCCAAATTCTGGATGTTTCCAGAGGTCACTTCAGACGACAGAGCCGATTGCAACAGAGCCCTAACCTTCATTTTCCCATCACTCGCCATGAACCTGCAGCAATTTCACAAATCGGTTACTCAAATCGAAGCAATCCAATACATACTTATGTTAATACATAAATAATCGAACTTTCAACATCATCAGTCATTTCTCCCAAACTACTGAACCAGATCTAAGCAATGAACACCATAAAAACCACATCTCGCCGTTAAAAATGAAGCACCCATTCATTAAATCCCCCAAACTCAAAAAACTTCACCGCATTAGCTAAACAAGATCCAGTGATCTTCGAAACGTGAAATAGCAGTAAACGAAAACACGTAATTAAACCCTAGGGTACCTAATCTGAAGAAGAAGAAGAGGGTAAACAAAAATGGTAGCATGAAATCCGAAAGCATACATGTATTTGTTGCCGGTGGCCTTGAGATCCACCACTTGCACAACGATTTCCGGCAAAGTAGAAGAAGAATCGGGACATGGGTTCGCCAGAATAACAGATACAGCATCTGGGCTCACTGATTTAGCCATCTTCTTCCCCTCTATCTCTCGCTCCCTCTCAACTTTACAGTCAAAGAAAGTAGAAACCGGGTCCAATCTCAAAATGCCGCTTCGGGTTGCAGAAGGGTAGAGAGAGATAGAGAGATGGGAAGATTGAAGGAGAAGAAGTGGTGAGGGTTAAGGAATTTGTACAATCAGAGAAAAGGGGCGCGCTAAATATTTGGATGCAGAAGCGGGAATTATTTCGCCAAGAACAAGAAAGGGAATTTTTCGAATTTTAACTGAGTTTCTTGGCGCCAACGCCCCCGTGTAAATGCCGCCAATTGTTTCACTAATTTGCCTTTTTAAGAATTTATTCTTTATTTATTATGGTATTTAATTTAATTTAATCTTTTTTTTTGGATAAACATTGCGAAATTTAGCATTGATATCTGTATAATCTCTCTTGAGACCGGCGGCTACGTGTATTTTCTATGGTTTATAGAAGACGTCTCATTTTTGTTCGATAGAATGAGAATTAAAGAGAACGAGAATTAAAGAGAACGCGGTTAAACGGTAGAGTGCACATTCGAAAAATTGCAACATTTTTCATTAAAAAAAAACGTGACATTGTAACAATAAGCTTTAGTTGTTTTCCTAAGCTGCAAACGGTTTAATTTTGTTTTGTAAGTTGAAAAATACTTCTCCCTTCCCTTATTCCAATTGAAACCTCAAAATTCAAACATTGTTTGTTGAGATTATCAGTAGGAAATATATATAATGAAGAATTGATTGAATTTTCTGATTTAGGTTTTTTCTATAAAATCAAATAGATTATGATCCTCATTTGACCTAAAAACAAAAGCCATAACTAAAAGAATCACTGTAAATAAACTGAATATATTTTGCTAGTAGCTAAACAGAGAAACAAGCAGAAATAGTTAATCCATTTGTTGGAAAGCAAAACTCAGGACACTGTCGCATATTAATTCTAATGTTTAAGCTAGAACAGCAAAAGGCGAATCGTCGAAACCAAAAATCACAACAGAACAAGGCCAGAGAAAACAAGAATCCTTCCAAAACTATGATATAAGCTTAGAAAAGTGATGTTCCCTTGCCCTTCTTGTCTCCACCGATTTCAAAGTGCTTGCACCTCTGCAAAACCAAGAGAAACATATAAGCTTTTACACACGAACGAGCATCTATTGCCAGAAAATGATGATTACAAACCTTGATTGGGTGCTGGGAAACATGTTTGCACCCCTGGCATTGCAACCTCAGCACAATCTTCTTCGTCGTCTTAGCCTGATTGTAATACAATGAATTCAGAGTCAGTTTGCATGAACTAAAGCTTGACTGCCAACGTCAGTGTCTTATTACTACAGCACCAACATTAAACAGGAAATAAGTCAATACTGACTCTTTACCTTCTTGTGGAAGACGGGCTTGGTCTGTCCACCATAACCCGACTGCTTGCGATCATAACGACGCTTTCCCTGAGCAGCCAAGCTATCCTTTCCCTTCTTGTACTGGGTGACCTTGTGCAAGGTGTGCTTTTTGCACTCCTTTGACTTGCAGTAAGTCTTCTTAGTCTTTGGAACGTTCACCTACAAACAAAATCGATGAATTGAGTTAACATAGTCTGAGCACATTAACAAAACAAAATCGATGAATTGAGTTAACATAGTCCGAGCACATTAACAAGGTACAGAGAGAATTTGTGCATAAACAAAAACCAAACACAACTATATCCATGCTCATGCTCCTACCTAGCATAGTAGCACTCTAAATCGTATGAAGAACAGATTATCGACACTGGCTAGTTCAATCCGAATGATTGATGAAATTGTGTTTGGACAAAGAAACATCTTAAGAACTACATCAAACTGCCATAACTCTTCCAGACTAACAATCATGCCAAAAGTACGAAACGATAAAATAAACTAAGAGATCTTCTTCAGGCCAAGACTGATAAACATGCTAGCATATTCGAACATACCGCCAGCAACATGAATCAAGCTATCAAATCAACTGTCAGAATCTATACAACCCAAATCGCAAACGTAATTCTAACAGTACGTCGAGACTTTCCCTAATTTACAGCTCCAAACAACAAGTTTTACATCAATTCATTGCAGGTATTCATTGGGAAAGCATGCCTCATTTCTGCTCGAAATACAGCTCAAAATCGAAAAATTAACCTAGCTCGAACGCAAAGCAGTTTCGTGAATCACATAGCCGCCCCTAAATCTCAACTTATACAATTAGGGTTTTCCTTTCCCAGAACAAACGATAGGTAAATCACATCTCGCCACCGTCTACCTCCCTCTCATTAGATTAAGATCGATTCACAGTAATTACAAGAAAACAAACCAGAATCTAGCATAAACTAACGCTTAGAGAGAGAGAGAGAGAGAGAGAGAGAGAGAGAGAGAGAGATTACCATGGCTGACGGCGGAGGGAGGAGCTCGGGGGCAGGAGTGATTCAGTTTCCTTCAAGTGCAGCCGTCTATTAACCTTCTCAACCTAGGGTTTCTTATCTATATTAAGGCCGCCTTAATGGGCCGGGCCAATTACATAGGCCCAAACCAACATGAGTTAAATTACTGATTTACCCTTCACAGGGGAAGCTACAAAACTGCCGGCCCGGCCCAATTACATCGGCCAGGTTCAAAAGTCGGGTTGCGTCGCCCCGAAAAATCAATCAGGTCGAATGTACTCTCTTACTTCGTACTCGATTGAAAATTTTTGTAGTGTTATTTTTTGTGTCGAAACAATTTGAGCCCATCGGGCTCTATCTTGATCGGGTCGGTTTGTTCAGAACCAAACCAGTACGAGTCGTATTGTTGCTCAATTTCTTTTAATTGGTTATAGTGGGTCAAAAATTCATATTTACATCGATAGTTGAAGTTACGCGAATTACATAAACGATTAGGAATCGTGTAAGGTTTTAAATTAACAATCGATAGAAAGGTATGCATTCCTACATACATAAACAGATGAAACTTTTTAACAAATTCTTACTAATTAAACCCTAGTCTCCCTACCATATTACATGAATTATCCTCAATTTTATATGTTATTATTGACTTATTATATACACAATAGAATTATATATATTCATGGAATTAATGGAACATATAAGTCTAGTATACATAATTTCCAAGTTGATTATACTTGATAACATTACATAACATTACATCAACTCTTGAAATCTCTACATAATCTTTACATTGTTTTTTCTGACCGTTGCAAACATGTCGACATTTCGTTCCTTGATCGCATATTCCATACGTAGTGTGTTCGACTCGGTTTTTCCTCACGAACAAAATGAGAGGCAGGGGCAACAAAGGTTCAACCATTTTGATCGAGGTTGTGCCCCGTTTTCGTTTGCTTTGGGAGATTTTGCATCGGGTTGTGGCTCTTCATTATGCCCGGCTCGTGCTTGCCCTTGCGACAAGGATCTGCTTGACTTATTTGACTTATTTACCGAGCTGGGAAGCCTTTCCGCGTCTCCTCCCGCCCTGATCAAATTACAAACAGTTCGTTAACTCACGAAAACGAGTGAGATTCTCTATTTTATAAAAATAAATAAATAAAAAAAGTTGGTAATTCTAAAATTAAATTAAAACACGATAAAATTGAATAAAAATTATATGAAAATATTTTATTTTTTTGAACTTACATAGAAAACGCAAACGACATGTTGCTTTGGTTGCTCCCCGCCGACCGCCGGGCGTTCCGGGCCTCCGGCGTAAGCTTCGGCTGCGGCCGCCCCTCGCTCTCCTTGATCACCTCGAGCATCGTTGCCTCCGCGATCCCCAGCTCCCGGCTCCTCATGTCGTTGGCGCCGCCGACGGACGACTGCCCCGAGTAGCAGAACATCTGCTCCGTCGACGTCGACGCCGACGCCGCCGCGGGGGGCGGCCCGAGCTCCCCCGACCGCCACATGTAGTGGTCGTTGGTGAAGCTCATGTTCCCCACGTGGATGCTGAAGAGCGACTCGTTGGAGGCGACGCTCCAGTCCCCCGGCGTCGACGACTTGTTCCGCTCGAACACCGACGCCGGAATCCGGTACCCGGAGGGGCTCCGCTCCATCTCTTGACTCGCCGGCGGCTGCGTCGCCTCCGGCTTCGGGGGCTTTCTCGTCTTGTTAGAAGGTGATGACCCGGCGCTCGAGGCGGAGGAGCAGTCGTCGTCGTCGTCGTCATCTCCATCGCTGCGGTGGGAGTCGGCTGAGGGGGAGGGGCTTAGGTTTTTGGGTTTTCCGGCATCGCCGCCGTGCTTCGGCGGCGGAGATGCAGTGGTTTTGCTGAGCTCAGTAGATTCCATTCCACTTTAAACTATGTTTACAGATTCCCTGTTTCCCAATACACGATTACAACAAAATTAAATTAGGAAATAAAAAACACGCTTCGTCTCGTTCAAAATGTCTCGTTTAAAATGCCATGCACGTCCTTTTATTTTCCATGCATTGATCATGTCATCCTGAATCTTCAAATGAAGATTTACAAAACAAATAATAAACGAAAAATATATACCATAATATGCACACGAAGGAAATGAAGAATCGGAGGGAGAGTTAATTATAACGATTGTGTATATAATTTCCGGCCAAATTAATCCAATAAAGAGAAATAAAAGTGGCCAGAAAAAAATAAATAAATAAATAAATTTGCAGATTCTTCTTTCCACCGTGCAGTTCGACGAGAGATCGACAAAGAAAAGAAAAAACAATTACCAAAAATCTTGATAAACAAAATTTAGGAACACAAGAAAATTGGACGATGACTACAAAATTTTGCTACTTTAGATTTGATGGTGTAGCGTGGATTTAGCTTTACATGGATGTTGTGTTTATTTACGTATCTATCTATATTTCACGAACGTTGTCTAAATTTAGGGATATTATACTCCTTCGAGAAACGTGTAATTTATGAATGAATATTATAGATATCTTACGTACCACCTAAGTTACGAATTGAATTATAATACAATAAATATGATGGGGTATAGTTAGGTTGTTAGTATGTCGCGATCGTGTCGCTTGACTTGGGACATATTTTAATGATATATGGTTGTGGAATATATAATTCGAAATACGAAATAGGCTTCTTCATTTGAGACGTTGCATTTTGTGAATTCGTAAATCGGTAAAGCTATGCAGCCATACTATAATCGATTAGTGAGGATACGGACTTATTGATCAATTAGTCAAGCTACGCAGTTATATTATATTTTGATCGTTGAAATACGTGAAAATTCATCCTATTCTAATTGACACGTTAGAAGGAAGGAGGAGTATTTTGCAAGAAATATAAGATTTTGCATGTGTAACATCAACTAGTCCAAACCCATAATAGTTAGTCAAAGTAAGAAAATAACATAAAAATGGGGAATAATTAGGTCACACTTTGACAATATATATTGCAATTTCTTTGAAATAGATTGGAAACTTTTGAGCAATTAGGTTTATGTATATAATATCATTAATGAGTCCAGATTTTGAAAGCACATGCCCCATAACAAATAAAATTAATACATGAATTATGGATGATTCTATTCTGTTGTAAGTCTAAATATAAACAATTATTAATAGTGATAGAGTTGGAATTCTCATATAGTTGATTAGAGTTCATTTTGGACTTTTATTTTTCCAAACAAACACGCTTTTTATAGACGATGGTAATATTAACATGTACTTCCTCTGTCCCAGGATTCGTGACATGTTTTTTTTCAACATTTGTGGCAAGCGTTTTCGAGCGTCTTGACGACGAGTTTAAAAATATGATTTTAAGAAATTTTTTCTTTTACTGGATACTACAAGTATCAAGGTATCCCGTAAAACAAGAAATTCATTAAAAATATATTTTTAAACTCGTCGTCAAGACGCTCGAAAACGCTTGCCACAAATGCTGAAAAGAAACGTGTCACGAATCCTGGGACAGAGGAAGTAATAAATTCTTATAGATTTATGTTTTCATTGAAAAAAATGTGTTCCAATATTATGCGATGTGCTACCATACATTATCATATATGTAGCATTGAGTTCAGCTGGGCTACCAAACGAGCCCTAATATTGTAATCGTTTTCGATTATCATTAAGTATATTAAGCTTGATTATTGAAACTTGGGTAGCAAAACACACACTCACACACAGAGACATGGGTCCATCCGTACAGAGATTGACTTGTCGAAATATCCATTAGTCAAAGTCAATAGTCAAACCACGATTTTGTAAGTGTGGAAAAACACCAATTAATTAATACTACTAATAACAAGAAGAAAATAGAGACAAAAGAAAAAGGAAAAAAACACATACAAACGAATGCGTTACCTTTGAAAACTGCAGCTTGATCGAGTGGTAGGAGATTAAGTTTCGGGGTCAAATGTTCCGATTTTGATTCGAACATAACTGATAAATTTAATGGAAAGTGGTTGCAAATTAATCACTCATCTCAAAAAAACTTCTTCTTCTTCTTCATTTATATATATGTAGCTGTCACATTTCTCTACCTGTTACTGCATTTCCTTTCAACATCAACGTATACGCGTTCTGAATTTTCTACTGTATTATTTTGTGTTTGAAGTCTCGATTCATCATTTTCTTTCCCAGTTCATAGCTTTCTTTCTACTCCCACAAACCAGCAGGAATCTTGATTTTCTTCCTGATTCTGGAGTTCTGCACATTTTTGAGGGGAAGTTTTCATCTGCAGCTCTCTCTCTCTCTCTCTCTCTAGGTCTTGTTGAAGTATTCAAAGATGGGAGGCTGCAATGGTCAGTCTTCAGTTGCAGTCAATCCATACCTATATTCATACTGTCCTCTGTTTTTCTAGATTTGAATTCCATATTTCTTCAGTTTTAGCAGTCCATTGCCTCTGTTTGCTGTCCCTCTGTGAAAAAAGATTGAATTTTGTTTTCAATTCAAGAACAAAAGATCCAGTTTCTTGAAAAAAGTTTTGAGGGTCGTTCAAGAACAAGCTGCAGTGAACAAAAGATTGAATCTTTGTGAGGAAGCAGTCGATGGCCGAGATCTCCGATGCAGAACGCCACATGATCGCTGCATCCTACCACGCGCTCAAGGCCCTTCAGGCAACTAAGAACTTGAGCAACGATGTCAAGATCATGAAACTTCTTGAAGAACTCGACATCCATTTATCCGCGGTGATCAAGATCAACGATGATGAGCCAGAAGCAGAGAACATCCAAGAACTGGAGACAAGCCTCGTCTCGTCTCAGCAAACTATCACCAGCCTCCACTCGAAGATCTGGGCTTCCAATCCTGAGATGATCATGAAATACTTGCAAGCAGTTGGCGAGGTGCAGATATTGATTCAGACTCTCGAGGATAAGCCCCTGAGGAGACGAAGCAAAGGGCTTCTCGATCAAGCGAAAACCATTCTGCAGATGGCTATGGACAGGCTCCAGAATGAGCTGATCTACATTCTTGTGCAGAATAAGCAATGTTTCCAGCACGAGTGCGCCTTCCTCCCAATCTACGAGGAGTCGATCGTATCGAACGAAGATGACTCGGTAGAGGACTCGTCTCTGAAGGGTCGTAGCAGTTCGGAAACTGAAGAATGCGCGATGGATCTGATCCATCCAGACGCAGTTCCTCAAATCAAATCAATCGCTGATTCCATGTTCGCCTCAGGCTATGCTCCAGAATTCTGCCAAGTGTTCACTGGATTCTGGAAGGATATATTCGCAGAATACTCGATGATTCTTGATGTCAAACAGCTCAGCGTCGGGGATGTGCAGCAGATGGAATGGAAGCACCTGAACTCAAGAATCCGGAAATGGCGAATCGCGATGAAGAAGATCATCGGTACCTATCTTGCCAGTGCCAAACGTCTCTTCGATCAAGTTCTTGGAGAATACGGCCATCTTAGCCCGGATTCTTTGCTTGAGGCTTCAAAAGGGCCTCTTTTCTGTCTCTTGAATTTTGGGCATGCTGTCTCGATAGGACCCCACAGGCCCGAGTGGCTCTACTGCTTACTCAACATGTACGAGGTTTTAGCCGGTCTTATCCCTGATTTGGATGCCCTGTTCCCTCAAGAAATCGATTCGTTGATCATAATCGAATTCCACGAGCTTCTGTGGCAACTAGGCGAATCTGTCAAGGCCATCATCAGAGAGTTCGGAAACTATATCGCATCGTGCAGTTCCAATACCCCTTTCCTTAATGGAGGGATTCATCCCATGACAAAGTATGTTGTTAACTATATCCTGTGCTTCGCTGATTACGAGGATACACTTCGTTTCCTTCTTCAAGCTCAAGCTAGGGAGAATGCAGAAGAACAGAGCACAGACATCAATTGCGCCTTGCCTTGTTACCTGCAGTCATTCACATCGATTTTAGAGGCCAGTTTAGACAAGAGATCCGATTTATACAGAGATTGCGCGCTGAAGCACATCTTTTTGATGAACAATATTCACTACATGGTGGAGAAGATCAGGAATTCGAATATCTGCCCCTACTTTGGAGACGATTGGATCAGAGAACACTTAGTGAAGTTCAGGCAGCACGCGATTTACTACGAAAGAGCAACTTGGAGTTCACTACTGACCTTTCTTCGAGACGATGAGAAAGTGGGGAAAGCGACTCTGAAGGCAAGATGCCGGGATTTCAATGCGGCTTTCGAGGATATGCACAAGAATCAGACAAAATGGATCGTTCCGGATCATCGACTCCGTGAAGAAATGAGGATCTCAGCTTCAAAGACAGTTATCCAGGCGTACCGCAACTTTGTAAATAAGGTCGTCCATTCCATTGGTGAAAAGCACATCAAGTATACCGAACACGAGCTGGGAATGTACATCTTGGATCTTCTTGAAGGCTCTTCGAAATCGATGAGCCATTCACGGAAGAGATGACACTGGATCATTCAAATGCTTTCATTCTTTTTTTGCTTCCTTCACCGATTCTTGTCTGTCGTCCCTGTAACATTCCGTTCTTTGTAATTGTTAGCTGTAAATTATATGCAGTACTACCCCCTGTCTAGGTTGCAAAATCATAATTTTATCAACAAGGAGATGAAATGTAGAAATAATTTTCAACATTCATATGTTCAATCCCATTTCAAGAATCCTAGTTTCAAATTCAATTGTCCCGGATATCATCTATACCTGCAATCCGTGCATTGCCATGTCTTAATCTGTCAACTTCAATATTGACATTCAATAAGACTGAAAAAAGAAACCGTTAGAAAAGTAAGCAGCAGCTATGAAAATCCACCAAGAAACGAAAAGGCGTCTAGAAAGCAACGTACCATGTCTAGAAAGCAATTCCACCGGTACTTCAGCCTTTTGGTGCCTGTGTGAAGAAGATACAAAACTCCAAAACTTCCAAAAGACTTTGAACAAAATACAAAACTCCTTAACGGACATTTCATGTATATACTGAAAAAGTCGTAGCAATAGGACCCATGACCATAAACATCAGAAAGTCATGTTACTAGCTTAAATGTCGTCAAATGTTTCTCGTATCAGCTGCAACATCAGCTAGGACTTAGGATGCAGATCAACAACGGATCTCAAATCAAATGATATGCTGTATTACAAAGTTACTACTGTTACTAGCTGTTGCATCAAGCAGGTTGTAGTATCTCAGTAGTAGTGCCCTTTACAGCTAGAGGTGCAAACAGTACAAAGTTTATAACTCCCTCCGTTCCAACAAAGTTGAGCTGTTTCTTGAATATATGCGAGGCAAATAGTAATGAAATGACTCAACTTCGATGGGACAGTGGGAGTACCTTTCTTGAGATTCATGCAATCTGAACAATCTCAACAAGTGCACCACAAATTACATGCTTCATGTGGATGGTCTCGACAACATTTATAGCATTCAATGTAAACTTGGTACCAATAATATCACTTGTAGGTAAATCGAACAGGTGGTGCTAGAAGTACCTCTCAACCATGTAAGAGCAAGTGGCTATAGCATTTAAAGCAATGAAATTACCAGTAGCAAAATAAGTCTAGTATATGCAGCTAAGAACTACTTGGATGAAGGTGATGCAGTTCAAATCAGTCAAAAAAAACACGACCATGTAAAACATCGTATTCTTGCAAAAGGAGAATAAGACTTAGCAGCAGGAGAAGAAGGACTCTTAGTGAACAAAAAGTATTAGACTGCAGCTGTCAATAAATGTGCATCTTTATAGAATTTCTGATGATAATTGACTGCTAGGAATTAAAGCAAGTGTTTTGAACGTTGAGATCCCCAATGGTGCTTGGCTTTTGAGTTCGGCATCTGCCAAGATAGCTCAGATCCGGTCGCCATTCACAAATACTGGAGTGAAGGTTATGGAAATTGAAGCAGGGTAGTCTGTTATATCAAAGATGAAAGGATTTCCTCCAACCAAAGATATGCTTATCCTGTGACAGCTGAGATGCTCTTAAGTAACAGAAACAAATTCTCGAGAGGGGAGAAGAAGTCTGTTGAGGATGGAAATCAGAAATTCTCTCATATAACAGTATCGAAACAGAGGAAAGTGCGAGTTTGGTCCTTCCAGGAAATTGGTGGTAATCCTCGATTCATACATCATTCATTTGAGAATGATATCCTCAGTTCAGTACTAAAAAGTAAATGGGATAGGGTAAACGAGTTGCAAAATACTGAAAAATAAAGTCTCACAAGCAAAGTTGGCATTTCATTTTGAGTGATGCTATTCGGCCATAATGTGGCCGGCCATAATTTAACTTGTTTTATTTTTTATAATATCAAATAATTTATATATTTATGCCAAACTTTTTTAGATTATAAAATACTCAAAAAGTGATACTCCGTATTTTTTACGTATTTTTTAAAATTAATCCTCTAATTATTTGATAATTTTTACTATTTAAAGTATTTTTTTACCTTTTTTTACCTAAAAAATGAAAAAAAATATGTAATTTTTGGGGAAAAATATTTTTAAATTAAAATATGAAATTAATAAATTATTGTTATCATTTACAATTTTTAAAATTACAAAAAATATGAAAAATATTGTTGTGTGGCCGGCCACATTATGGCCAAATAGCATTATTGTTTCATTTTTATGTACTAAAAAGTGTATTGCCAAAATTCTCATAAACAAGCAACCGATACAAACTGACTACGAACAAATACCTCGTATTATCTAAAACATCAATAGGTTCACAGAACATTGTACAACAAAAGCTTCAAGCAGCAACCTAGTTAATAAATAAAACAACACGCCTAAGAGGACCGAAAAAGGAAGAGCAGGTAAAGCCTTTCGATAAAATGCAAGGAGCATCAGAGTCATACCAAGACCAGCTATGATGGCAAGGTAGCAAGCATAGACAGTCATGAAGTCGTACATCGCAGCCCTCCCAACTAAAACACTGTAAAAGATGAAGTCTCCCAATCCTAGCTTGATCGCCCCTGATGATCCCAATCCAATCCCTTCAAGAGCAAGGTTTTCAGCATTCTCCGAAGAATTCATCCTCATATTAATATGCTGTATGAGGGGTGCAGAAAGCTCGGGTTCGCCTCCTAAAGCTCGACCCTCTTCAGCATCAACGATATTCCTCTCATTCTCACCATCCAAATAACTCCCGGAACTCGAATCCACAAGAATGTCAGGCCTTGCATCGGATCTAAGCGTCTGATTTTCATCGATACCACCCCTTCCCTCCCTCCAAACCCGTCTCCTCACCACGCCACCGGCATCACTAATAATCGGTCGAGCCTCGTAGACGAGAGCTGGTATATCCTCATCCCTATCCATGGCGAGCTCCACCAAGAGCCTCAAGGGCCCACCGGGTAACAGAACCGCAGCAAGATCGTACAATGCCATGGCAACTAACAGCACCCAAGTCGTCCATTCGGGTAAAAGGGTAAACCAATAAGCAACCAACATCCCAATCACAACTAAGTAAGCCTGAGTAACGAAGATCGCCATCTTCGACATGAACACAGCAAGAACCCCAACAATGGTGAAATTGTACAGCGCGACGGTGAAAGTAACGCAATCGATCGGAAGGCTGAAGATTTCGATCAAGAAAAGTGCAATCTCACCGCCCATGAAGCCCAGAACGAGGAGAGAGGAGAAGCCCATGTAGTATTTCAAGAATTTGGTGCATCTGAGGTAGAAGAGGAGCACCAGTAGGAAAGTGACGGCCGTCACGACGGCGACGAAGACGAGGGAGTTCAAGAGGGCGCCTTTGAGCTTATCCCAGGTGGAGTCGGAGCTGCTCTCGGAGTAGGCCATGGTGGCCATGGTGGCGAAGGAGAGGTCGGCGGCGGAGGAGGAATCGCCGTTGAGGATGGAGACGAGGATCACGACGAGTAGCATACAAATCGAAACTGGGGTTACGATTCTGATGATTTCTTCGCCGCATGTTTCGAGGATTGTTTTGGGTCTCGGATTTTCCTCCATTTTTGGATCGCCGATTGCTGGGCTATGAGGGAGAGGGAGTGATGGGCGTCGCCGTCGAGCTACTACTTGATGAGTTGATGTTCGTCTCCATTAATTGTATATTAAAAGAAAAAGAAAAAAATAAAATAAAAATTGAGAGATAATTGGAAATTGTTCCTAATATACACACGCGCGCACAAAACCCCCCTTTCACCCCTCTCCCTCTCTCTCTCTAGGGTTTCAGTGAGCATCGGCTAAAACCCAGAATCGAAGGTACATTATTCGTAATCCTGGTTGCGCTAATTCTTTCAAAACTGTCGTAGATTGCAAATTTTCTCCAATTTATGTTTCTCTCCTTCTCCCTCTGTAGAAATTCCCCTTTCTACTGTTCCAAGTTGTTATTTTTGTAAGTGGTAATACTCGTTTCTGTGAAAGATGATCGAGAAAGAAAAATGAATCCAAACATCTGTCTTTGATTTTTGGCGTGTGTCGTTCTTTAGGTTGATGTGTTTTTATCATGATTAAGTTGCATTTGCTTGCTGACAAAGAAAAATCTGAATCTGAATCAAGCTTGTAGCAAAATCGGCCATTTCTGTGCTGGTTAAGTGAGATCGAAGATTAGAAAAGATGAAATGATCTGTTCGTTGGATGAAAAAAGCTTTATTAAAACAAGAATTTCGATCCCAGCTGCAGAAACAGTTCATACATGTGTCTATTAATGGTTGCCCTTTTCGAAATTCGATTCACTGATCCATTGCTTTTGATCCACCTTCAAAGGATTTTCGAGGGTCGTTGGCTGAATTTCGTTTTCTGCAGTTGCTGTTTTGGTGTATATATGAAGATTTTGAAATTTATCAAAGCTTCTGGTAACGAGTGTGCATACGTCTTCGTTTTTTGTTCAGGTCGTAGCAATGGCTTTCTTCAGAAAAGCTGGGAATATATTGGGAAGAGTAGCTAGTAGTCACGTTAGTCGAGAAATCTGCTCGTCTGAGCCATCGATGTTTCAAGCAATCAGAAGCATGTCTTCTTCAAAGCCCTTCGTTGGAGGTCCGACACCATTCCTATTCAGCTTGCTTAGCCTGCCTTTCAATCAATCGCGTGTGGCCCCGTTTTTGATGTTTTTCTATTTGCAGGGCTCGGTCGAACACACGTTAATACGGTGGTTGAATCCGTCAGGATGAGATCTGCTTATCAAGGTGCTTCTCCGATTGCTCAAGACCTCTCTTTCCAACTAAGGACCAAAAAAGCAGGATCGTTGCGTGCCATTTTCAGTAGGATGGTTAACAACATTCCATTATCAATGAAAAAGAGGGTTACAGGGATTCGTGTATGTTTGTCAGGCCGAATAAGGGGTGCAAAAATAGCTAGAAGTGAAGTTGCAAAGTATGGAAAGATATCTCGTAATGTATTCGACCAGAAAATGGATTATGCTCTTGCAGAAGTATCTACTCGTTACGGAATCTTAGGTGTCAAAGTGTGGATTTCGTATCGTCAGAAGAGAAAGACTCCTGCTCTGTACGGCACCGATGCCTGAAGTCTCCAAGAGGCTATCAACAAGTATGTACACAACTTTATTAATTGTATAATGATATGATTTTTCTTGTTTCTCATTATGTATGATTGTAGTTATGATGTGTTTTTGCACCTAGGTTGATTGTGGATCGCGATACTGATAAGTCGAGGGAATTCGCCTTTTTGAATAGATGGTGCTGGCTAGCGAAGCAAAGGAACGAAGCCATGCACTTTTGTTTGATGTTTTCTTTAGATAGTGTATGTTTGCTGTGGTTAGGAGTCGATTTTGTGATCGATCCGAGTCAATAATCTTACGTCTCTCGTATAGCTGATAGCATTTTTGCTTGTGGTCTAGTGTTAACTAAGTATGTGAACGTTGAATGAAGCATTTGATTTGATTGAGCCGGATCTAGGGCGTGAGGTTCCTTTCTCGATTGATTTCTCTTCGTTGGTGAAGAATGGATGTCACGCTCCGAGGGAGGTTTTCTTGTTTTTTCATGATGATGTGGTTTTGCAGCTATTGTGATTGTGGATCGCAATACGGGCAGGTTGAGGGCATTCGCCTTCGTTACGTATTCATCTGCTGATGAGGCTACTGCTGCAGTCGAGGCCCTGAACGATCAAGTTTTGTTCTCTCTCTTGATATTCCTTTTTTCTGCATTTGTATCTTCGAAACTCTTCTTTCATTGAACGGTGAAATTACACGAACGGCTAAGTAGTCGTGGATGAAGTTTCGTTTTCGATATTATTGTTGAACAAGAAACAGCAGTTAGAGGGAGAGAATGAGAGGATTAATCAATAGAAACAATGAAACCAGAGAGCAACCCAAAGGACATGAGTTGCCCTCACAACAATAGGCGGCGAAAGCGTTGTTTCTGTAATCGTTCGTGGCCTCCAGATCGATCCGAGGGACCTACTCAGCTTCATAGCTAGGCTAACTCGGGACGACAGGAAGCCAGCAGCCAGACGACTCGTTATGCTGGCTTCGGTGCCAAATCCAAACGAATAGACGTCGAAATCGAAGGTCTCGTAGGGACGACCGGGGATGACGAATATATTCACCCCAAGTGAAGTGATGTACGATCGCTACATTTTCACCAATTATACCGTTCATATAATCATATCTATACATCTCAAATTAATTAAGGTGTTTCTATACGTATTCCATAAACGTTTCAAATAGTCGAATATGTAAATTAAGTAGGTGGCTTCATTTGCAACTTGTGAAGCACGAACGGGAATAATATATATTATAGTATTACAAATAAAAAAATCGAACAAAATAATGTCGAAATGAAAAAATCTAACGAAGGCATGTGAGTAGCACGTCATTTCTCAATAAAAATATAACAAAAATAAAAAAGAAAAGGGGAAAAAACAAATTAAAGCGATAAAAATAAAACGAATAAAAATAAATAAGAAGGGAAATGCTTAATTGAAACGCCGTCGTTTTTAAGCACAACAATCTGGTGACAAAGTCTCTCTTTCCCTCTCCCCTCTCTCACTCTAGGGTTCTACCGGCTGTGAGCAGAATTGGTATAATTCCTCTCCTGCTTGCGCTAATTCACAGTAAGCTAATCTGGGTTTCCATATTTCATCTCTTAATTTCTCCAATTCATACAAAGTTTTCGCTTTTTTCTGCGGAAAATGACAATTTTTGTTTAATCGTTCTTGAATCTTCTTCCTGAATCTTGAGGTTTATGTGTGATATCATGATTCAGCTGCATTTTTTTTCCGCTGCTATAGACCAATCGAGAAATCTTAACCCTAGTCGAAACAATTAAGAAATCACCGATTTCTGCTGATCGAACGTGTTCTGTTAGTAGGAAGAAAGAAAGATTTGTATGAAAGAATGCTCGATCCAAGCTGCAGAAATGATTCATAGATGTTGACAGATACTGGTTGGTATTGTGAATAGATTACTCCATGTTCGAGCTTTTAGATGAGACGGAATTCTATCAGTTGTTGGTCTTTTGGAAATTCTATTTGCTGTTATCTGAGACCTTTGAATTGGGGAGTTGCTTGAAATGAACTTTTGATTTCGATCCCACCTTATAAGGATTTTCGAGAAGCTTGGCTGAATTTTCTTTTATGTTTTGGTGCTTGTTTATGGAGAAGCTGTAATTACTCGAAGATTCCGAAACAAGTGTTTACACGGATCTTCTTTGCGACTTAGATAAGTTTGTTCTTGTTGTAGGTTGCTGCAATGGCTTTCTGTAGTAAAGCTGGGAATCTGTTGGGAAGAGTTGCTAGTAATCGGATCAGTCGAGAAATCTCTTCGACTAATCCATCTATCTTTCAAGCGATCAGATGCATGTCTACTTCAAAGCTCTTCATCAGAGGTTCAACGCCGCTCTTGTGTTGTTCGATTTTTTAGCCTTTCTTTCTGTTGTGCGAGATAGGTTTATACGTTTACGATTTTCAATTTGCAGGACTCTCGCCTGGCACTGATGATGCAACTCTCAGAGATGCTTTCAGCAAGTATGGAGAGGTTGCCGAAGGTGCTCAACCGCAAGCCTACGAATTTACGACAGTAATTCTAATGCTTTCGTGTGTTTTTGGTAGCTTCCTCACTATTGTTCCTTTTGCGTTCTTGCAGCTAGGGTGGTTGCAGATCGCCGTAGTGGTAAGTCGAGAGGATTTGGCTACATCACTTATTCTTCTTCCGATGAGGCTACTGCTGCAGTCGAGGCTCTGCATAATCAGGTTCCGTTATCTCCCTCAAACTCTTTCTTCTACTTCGTATTGCTGAAACTCTTTTTCATTGAGTAGCAAACTTACATTAACAGAGTGGACCGTTGATGAAATTTCCTTCCGGTTATTACTGTTCAGCCTCTTCACGGTCGTAGGATAAAGGTGAATTACGCAAACGATAGGGTGCGTGCTAATGAAGGCGAAGATGGTAATTTTGTCGGGAGCTATAGTCCTAGTGACGATCAGAAAAGAAGTGGTGTTGGTGAGGCTTATGCTGCAGCCGGGGCTCGTGATGATCAGGTTTGTTTCGAGTTTCCTTCTTCTACTTCTTACAAATCGAGGTTCTCATTTCCATGGAACGGCATACTTGCGTTAGCTAGTAGATGTTGATGAAATCGTGTTCGGATGTTATTGTTCAGGAATATTATGCTAGTAAGGGTGAAGGAGCCATGATGGAGGTGGTCTTTAAGTACTCGACTTACTACGGTGATCTGAAGAGTTGACGAACGCTCTCCGATTCATCTTGCGCTAGTTTTCGGGGTCGATTTTACGTAGCATTGAGATTAGAAGAAGAAATTATCTTGGAACATTTCTCATTTTAGTGCATAATTTAGAGATGAAGAGCAGATGCTGTGCTTGCTCTTGCTCTTGCTCTGCATCTCCCCTCGTCTCTCTCTCTCTCTCTCTCTCTCTCTCTCTCTCTCTCTCTCTCTCTCTCTCTCGTAGCATCCCATTTCGAATTGTTTTAAGATTATATTCAAATAAATGTATCAATATAAGTTCAAAAAATGCAATCTTCGACACATTCGCTATCGAAAATTATTCGAAATTTTCGATAACTTGTTTATTTTCAAGCCCATATTCAAAAGAAGAAAAAAGAATGTGAATATTAGTAAAACTTGTTGTCTACGAAATTTACAGATATGGATACATATTTAGAAGAACTATGTTCTTCAGCTCTCTCTCTCTCCCTCTCTAGGTTTTACATTCACTTTATCTTGTTCGAAAAGAAAAAGGAAATCAAAGAATGTGATTATAAATATATCATCGTCGTTGCATGCACTTCTTGTGTTTTCTCTACTCTTTTTTTTATTTTTCTCTCAATTAAGATTTCTTGTTGGGAGCAATGGCTTTTCGTAGAAATGTTGGGAACTTGTTGGGAAGAGTTGCAAGAAATCACATCACTCTAGAAATATCTTCATCTAATTCATCTATCACTCAAGCTATCAACTTGGGAAGAGGTGCCGTTGCGACCAATCACGTTCGTCGCCCAATGCCTCAGTCCGTTGTGGAACGTGTGACAATTGAGGATCCATCGGTTGTGGAACGTGTGACAGTTGAGACTTCGGATTATCAGGTACCGACCGTCCTGTTCTCTCTCTCTCTGTGTGCTATGTTGAGTTTCTTTTTTCTCCTATTGAAAAACCTTGTGTTTATGCAAGAGTGAACTTTATAGTTACCAAAGTCGACAATTTGATGTATTTTCGTTTTGGATATTGTTGTGCAGGATATTGATGGTCGTCGTAGGAAGAGAGAAGATCATGTAGATGATTGTGGATATGCAGGTGGCGGTACGGGTTATATTCACAGAGATGATGAAAGCTACGGCCCTTGGCTTCGATCTGGTGCTGGGAACTTGACGCATTCAGGCAATCATGGCCGGTGTTCCAGTGATGGTGGCAGTGTTGGGTTTTGGGAGTGGTGGTTCCCGGGGGATGGGGAAGCCGGTGACAGCAGTGACGGTGGCAGCGGTGGTGGTGATTGTGGAGGCGGCGGTGACGGTGGTGACGGTGGCGGATTTTGATGCGAGATTATGGCAATTAACTTGTGCTGATAATAGGAGTTCAAGAATTGCTCCTCTCTCTCTCTCTCTCTTGGATCCAGAGAAATAAAAAAAAAAAAACTTTTAAAATTGTTCTAGATTTAGTCTAAATATCCAATGATTGAACTCTCGCATTTTGCAAATACTTCCTATTAACACGATCTCTCGAGGCATTCTGAAACGAAAACGAAATAGTACGTACCCTCAGGTTCTTTGGTGAAAAATTCTCGAAGAAGACGGATGAAGTAATTTGGCAGTTCTTTCATCGGAAAAGCCTGGGTACCGATCTCTTTGGAATCTTGCCATCGAGCTTCAGTCTTCGATATGCTTCTCTCATATGGCATGGCCTGATCGGTCCTGTATCTTTTCTCTCTGCCATCACCACTCTAGCTGCAATTCTTAGCATCCTTAGTACTTTTCAGACAAACTCTCACACACACACACACACACACACACAGAGCAGAGAGAGAGAGAGGGAGACTCCATACCAGTTTCAACGAGCTCCCCAACAAACATTTTTGCTATCCCAGATACCACAATACCCATAGGTATAGAGATCTTAGCACTTCCAGTTATGTTTGTTAATAACTGCAATAAGAAAAACGAATAAGCATAAATCACTGTCCTAACAAGAAAATTATCACATACGAAACAAGAGAAACGAGAGGAAATCAGATGGAGTGGCTTTTTGGTTATGATTGAGCATCGTAAAGAACAGTGAAATGATGCCTACCCTTCTCATTGTGGCTTTCTGAAATCCAGATCTTCGAAATAATTCATACCGACTCATTTGCTCCGGCGTAAACTGAGATAGAAGTTCCCTGAGGAAGACATGACATTAGATGATGTTATAAGCTGATAAACATAAGTGACACGCATACATTATGAAGAGACACGAGAACCTGCATCTTCTTCAATAGCAAGAGTACAGATATCTAATACTGACAGACAACTTATGACTACGGTAGGTGGATTGACACTCTCTGAGACGGGTAACACAGTGCAGGGAAGAAAAGTCTATAGTATATAGCATCAGTACTACAGGATATGAAACTGACATATGAGGCAGAAAATACATGACAAAAAGGTGCCAACAAACAAAAACATGGATTGAGTCTCAGAGATGCTCACGAAATGATGAAGATGACTGTATCGATAGAGGAAACAAAGGTAATGAACGGGGAGTACATATAAATTCAATTCCTGGGGCAAAGAGGCCACTGTTCCTTTAATTCAAGATGATTCTAGACTTATATCATAGAGCAAAGTATTTCTTTTGACAAGTCAGTTTCTGCGTGGAACTGCCAAATGGTTACTGTTTAGATAGCATCGCCAGAAGAACAAAGGGCAGCAGTGCAGCACATATCAAGATAACACGTAACACTCAACACTGTAAAATAAATTAGTGGACATAGCAGAGTTTGTAAAGAATAAGTTAGCACCACGCCTATGGACTTGTACAGAATGACAACATAGCTATTTAACAACACTATAAAGGCTCATTAACTTAAATTAGTCAACTTACTGCATCTTGGCAGTTTTTGTAGGATCACCACTAGGTCGAAGCTTGCCAAGCTCCACATCCATATTCTCTTCTTCTTCATCGTCGTCATCTTCCTTATTCTTGCCAATTTGGCCAGCTGCCCCCGTAGAAATTGACCCTGCAGCTGCACTTGAAGGATCAGCAACAGGAACATTAGCATTCGTATCTGGATCGCCACCACTGGGGCCGGCTGCAGCTTGTGATTCATTCTCATCATGACCCACAGGGGATTCCGGAGGCGATTCCTCTTGCTCCTCGAAAGCAATCTCAAATGGATCCTTGGACTTCTTCATATTAGCTACCTATAAAAGGGTGGTTTCATATGCATTCTCAAAACTTATTCCATCGAGGAATAGTAGCAACAGAGCACGCCGGATACAAATGGAATCACAAATTTTCGGCCAAGACTCAATAACTCCCAGTTTCAAAAACTTATACGAGAGGTAATTGCATGAAAGATAATATCACCCAAGCATCACTACTGAACATACCAGTTGATTGATATAGCTCATGACAAGAAGAAGCTAGATTGTGATCTGAGATACCATATCAAGGGCTAGGTTGATGGAAAACTATGCATAAACATTCTTCAAAATCGAATATATTAACAATTGCTCAAAACCAAGGGACATTACCAATTGCCAAATACCAAATCATAGTTTTACTTATGTCACACATTATCAGATAAACCCTAGATATCACAATAGATGTTCAATCGTTAGCATTAACCGCAGCCACAAGGGCTCTCTCTTCCCACCAATTCCAAGCGCAGAGAAGTCACTCAAAACCCTAGCTACATAAAGAGCAAACAAAACCAAGAGACGCAGTTCGCAAAGAATACGCAAAATTACATACAGTTTACACCTTCGTATCAAATCTACAGTAACAACGCCTCATAATCCACACACACACGCACGCTCAAGCAAGACAAGAAATACGGATTCCGATGATCCACATAATGAGACGCTCACCTTCACTATAAGCCGGCGGCGCCACCGCACGAGGACAACTCGGGCGAAGGAATCGCTCGGAATGCAATGGATTGAGAAGGAAGAAGGCTCTCGTAAATTCCACCCCGCCCTAACTCTCTCTCTATATATATATTTCCCCCCTTTTTTCCTTATACCGCCATCTCTATTTATACATAAACGGGTTCAAAATAAAATTAATCCTTTCTTTTTTCTTTTTTTTTTCTTTCTTTTTTTTTTAATAGTTGAAATTCAGATTAATATTTTAAAGTAACGTTTTCGATTTAAATGAGGTGTAATTGCATATAATTAAAAAAAAAAAAAAACCCAGGGAATCACGTAAGGGAAAGGGCAATTTTGTAATTTCATGCTCCTTCATCTCTTTCTACATGCCCCTTATCTATTATTTTCTAGTATTATTTTACACTTTACATATGCATATGAAATGAGTCATTTAGAAAGAGACGAAGATGGAATTGAAATTCGATAAAACAATCCCCCTTTCAAGATTATTCCAATACACGAGGTATAAACTTAAAACTTTGTTCTTCTTCTTATTCCAATACACAATGTAGTAGTAGTAGACTAGTAGTACATCAATATTCAACATAATTCACAGTCTTTCTCCTTTCCTACTTGTAAGCTGCGAAGAAGTTGATGGTGTCCGACAGGGCGGCGATGAAGTCGTCCACGTCCTCTTTCGTGTTGTAGAAATGGAGGCTGGCTCGAGCGCTTGCGTTCACCCCCAGGTACCGATGGAGGGGCTGAGCACAGTGGTGGCCCGATCTAATTGCTACGCCATGCTGGGGAAAGAAAACACGAGGTGGGATGAGATGTGGAGCGTAACTGTGTTTCTTTGTGAAAAGAAATTTCAGTAGGCGTACCTGTTGATCGAGAATAGTCGCGATATCAGTTGGATGAGCGTCTTCAACGTTGAAAGAACAGAGTGCTGCTCTCGTCACGGTTTTGGAAGGTTTTGGGCCGTAGATTCGGACACTCGGTACTGAGCTCAGTCGATCATACAGATAATTCGCTAGCTCTACCTGCAATGGAGAAACGAAATCCAAAACCAGATTAAGTAAAGAGATAATGCCGGTGAAAGTATCAGTCGTCTCGAATAAAAATATCAAGCTCCATCTTGATTGAGCAATCAACCATATATTTTGATGACAGCAAACAATTTGAATGAAACCAAAGAATATACTCGTAAAACAAAAACGATGATGGTAAACGTTGCAGTTTTTTTAACCTCGTATTCGTGTATCTTTTGCATTCCGATGGCTGACAAATAATCAATTGCTGCCCCCATTCCAATGGCTTCCCCAATAGCAGGGGTTCCAGCTTCAAATCTATCACATTGGAAAGTAACTTACGTTGAGAAATTCCGAAGAAATTATACCATCCCGAAGAATACTCACAAAACTATATAAATACCAACAAAGCCTGTCCATATCAAGGAAGGCCTAAAGTTGGTCAAATGACACAAAAAGACACTCACTTAGAGGGAGGTTCGGCATAGGTTGAGTGGTCCAAAAATACATCGGATATCATTTCACCACCACCTGAGAACAATGTCACAAACAAAAATTCAAGACTGACCATCACACTGGAGATCCTATCAATTCCAAAAATTCAAAATTTAGTCAAAAGAATCGTGCTGCTCACCTAAGAAAGGAGGCATGGAAGATAAGAGCTCACTTTTACCATATAAGAACCCAATGCCTGTAGGCCCACACATCTGAAGCATGATTAATTCTTCAATTCAAACACCGACTTATAACCTTAACAGGTAATATATATAGATACAAACTAAAGTTATAGTGCATATGGAGATGGATGGAAAGGACTCAACCTTATGGGAAGAAGCAACCAGAAAATCAGCATCAAGACTCCTCACATCGACCACCATATGAGGAACACTTTGACAAGCATCTACAAGCACCTTGGCTCCAACATTATGAGCCCAACTTATCACTTGATCTATTGGAAGAACGGAAGCTGTGGGAAAGCCGGAGAAGAGAGGAAATCGGAGACACTATCATTATAATTGTCATTTGAGCTCTTGAAACAGTAAAGATTCATGTCAGAGTAAGTAAACATCAGATCGTCTACAGTAGTCAAAACTACGTCCAGAAGAAAACATTTACAAACTCTGTTCTTGTCTATCATAGACGGGTTTGAAAAAAGATAAAAGACCAGATTGTAATTTAATGTCAAATAGATTACTGGATACTCCCAAAGAAGCCAATTTCGGGCAAGATAAACAAAGTGGTATGTGGACTTTCTCTTTAAGTATTATACCCATGGTAAAAGTAAGCACAGTTGTTCACCGTTGCCAGAATGACTCCAAAGGAGATAGAAGTCAGGACCAGACATCAAGGAGACGAAAAAGGCTGCCTTTTTCCTTCCCTGATTTTGTTTCAGAAAAACTCATATAGAACATGTTTCTCTATGATATTTTTCATAGTATGGAACGCACGTAGTTGTTCTTTACTATGCCAAATCCTACTACCTTAGCAGGCTAACAGTCGTGCATTTGTACAAAGGCTAATGTAGAAGCCTATAAGCAAATAAGCATCAGTCAGACACCGAACAAGAACTCTGGGCACAGAACGAACTGTGAAAACATACTATTGGATGGTAGAGAAAGAAGTTGCTTTAGTTAGATTAAGCTTCACTTCACAGGCCACTGTCAAACATCTTATATGATATGGTTAGATGGCTATTCACTTACCCAGTACATTTGAGACATGATGAACAACAACGAGTTTTGTCTTATTCGAGATCAAATCTCTTAGCTTATCTGCATCCGGGACTTCATCTTCTGTTAAATCTACAAACTTCAATACTGCACCAGTCTTTTGAGCTACAAATTGCCAAGGAACAATAGCACTGTGATGTTCAGCAATGGTAAGTACAACCTGAAAAATTCCGACAAAATTTTATTTCCAGATTACGGGAACGAGATAGTATTCGAAATAAGAAAGGTCGAGCTCACTCAACATCCATAATCACCAGTTACACCATTAAGCTTGATCAAGGAACAATGGAACTAGAATTCACAATCATGAATAGGCTGAACTAGAAGAAGAAGGGCGACAGAAGGCGAAATCTATACCTCATCTCCTTCCTTCAGATTCGCGAGACCCCAACTATACGCCACCAAATTGATTCCCTCCGTAGCATTTTTTGTAAACACGATCTCTCTGCTCTCCGCCGCGTTGATGAAATTCGCCACCTTCTGCCTCGCGAATTCGTACTCATCCGTCGCCTTCGCGCTGCACAACAGCACCGAATATCAACTGAAATCCAAAGCAACATACACAAACCGCCGCTACCGCCGACCAAATTTTACCTCAAATAATGAATCCCGCGGTGGACGTTCGAATTGTACGCCTCGTAGTAATTCCGCAGGGCGTTGACCACCGCCGCCGGCTTCTGCGACGTGGCGGCGTTGTCCAAATACACCAGCCTCTTCCCATTAACCTCCTGCACACATACAAACATACAATCAAAAATCCAACCCCAAAATTGAACACGCACTCGAAATAGTGGAAATCTTCGCTTCAGAAATTGGAGTGCCTGGTGGAGGATGGGGAAATCGGGGCGGGTGATGTGGCCGAGGGATCCAGGGCCAAGCTGCGGGTCGGCTGAAATCGGAGCCGAAGCAGCGGCGGCAGAAGCGAAAGACGCGCAGCGAAAAGTGCGGTTAGGGTTCTTCGGCCTGATGGCGCGGAGAGACGGCGGGAGCTTGAGTACGGCGGCGGCGGCCTCCATTGTTATCATCATAGCCGCCACTCGATAGCTCAAATAAAGTCTAAAGCAGTTACAAATTGGCTTTCATATTTAATTAATTAATTAATTAATATCGTATGGTTTTTTGTACTTCTATATTCATTTTTTATTATTTCCATAAACACCCCTCATTTTTCATATTCTTCCCAAATCAACCATTTTTTTTAATTTTATTTTTGAACATTTTTCTCGTTACATGTATTTTGGTGGAATTTGAAATTCAAGATTTAAATAAAAATGCTAGTAAGAAAAATATGAAAAATAACAATGTCTAATACGAATTAAATCCTATATTGAAAAAAATATCATCACCATCTTCTTCCCCACACATAATATTTATTTAAATAAACAAATTAATTAAAAAAATGAGCTATTCTCAGCATGAATAAAAAGTGGAGGGAATTATTATCGAATAAATATATATAACTAAAACAGCACTAAATATTAGTGCTGATTTGACTAAATTAGCCCTCGAGTGCTGATGCTCCAGATATAATCTCTATCAACTCAGTAGTAATGGAAGCTTGACGAGTTCTGCAAATTCAAAATATTATTAATTTTTTATTTTCAGAAAATCAAAACGAAACAATCAAAAGAAATGATGAAGGAAATATTACCTGTTGTAAGTGAGTGTTAAGCGATCGAGCATTTCTCCTGCATTTCTGCTGGAGCTGTCCATGGCTGACATTCTAGCACCTTGCTCACTGCAGGCGTTTTCCAGCGCCGCATTGAACATGACCTGAATGAAACGAAGAACGTAAGCTCGAATCAGAAATTGCGAGAGAATCGAAGATCGTAAGGGGAGGCGGCTCGTCCTACGCAGGAGAATTGGAATTCGGTGAGGTTTTGGAGGACTTCAGACTTTGTTTCGCCACCTTCGACTTCGTAGGAATCCAGTTCTGCGAATTGGCCACCGGATTCGGCTTCTCTCTCGATGGCCTAAGTCAGCATTCTATTAGCTACCGATTTTGGATTTGTGACGGATTTATAGTTAAGTTGTTGTGTTGCTGAATATACCTCGGGAGATAGTACGGTTGAGACTGATGGTAGGAACGAGACGACCGAATGGAATTTGCTGTACACGATCCTTATTGCGTCGTACTCCACATTCTTCAAGATGTCATCCGCAATCACAGCAACCTGGTACAAGCTCCATTTCATGAGTCGTTATTGTTAGAGATGAAGATTTAGACTTGGGTCGGAATTTACAGCGAATATAAGTTTTTGTCACGATCGTGATTGATCTAATGCCAACTGCTTCGATCAAGGAATGGTTACGAACACAAACAGTGGCCTTTTGCAAGAAAGGAAACATGAAAAACAACCTGAGTGTAGTTGAGGGGATTTTTCTGCAACTCTGTCATGGATAACTCGATATCTTGCTTTGAGTCACGCACGAGCTGGGCTTTGGCCTTTTCTCCCAGAATGACATATTTACACTCTTTCTCGGGACCTTAGGAATAGATTAACAAAAGATTAGTGACATTCTGCTAAACGATGCGGAAAGGGATAGATGAAAAGGGCAGACGTATATAGCACAACGCTAAAGACACGATGAAGCTTCTGGTGTACCTAAATTCAGCTTTTGAAGGGCCCTGCTGACCTTGACAGCAGTAGAATTTATTCCACCGCAGAGACCTTTGTCCGAAGAAATCGTGACAATCACATTCTTCTTCACATCGATACCTTACACATCAAATACACGGAGATGTAAGTTCAAACTAGACATCAGATTCCATAGAGTGGCATAGTCAGATAAATCGAGGAATGAAAACTAGAACGGGCAATGCTTATTCTGCGAGTAAAAGAGATGCCTAGAGCAATCGGATTTCTAAGCATAATGAAAACTAATATCAGCAAAAACTGCAAATGATCATTCATCACGTAAAACTGCAAACAATTACCTCACTCTCTACGCCAGTTAAAGTCAGACAAAAACAACTTACTATGCGAAAATGCAGGCTTTCAGCAGCATAACAATTGATAGCAGAAAGCAGTTTAGACATTGTGAAATTCTAATAAGGAACCTACTCGGAATGTCTCCGAGAAGAGCGGTGAATGGCTGCCACAGTCCACGAGAGTTTTCAGCTTTGGTCTGGATCGCTCGGAGCTTTGAAGCTGCAACCATCTTCATTGCTTTCGTGATTTTCTGAATGTTCCTAACACTCTTCATTCGGTTGCGGACTGCATATGCAAAATATCACAGGAGCGGCATAGGATAAGCTGGAATTCAAGGTAAGTGGCCAAAAAGCAGCAAAAAACCATTTAAGAACGAAGCATACCGATTTGAGTTGAAACCGAACGAGCTCCCGAGATCGCATACGCCCTGTCGACATAGGATATTTCCATTACAATACAAAGCAAAGCAATGTAATGCAAACAATTTGGTGAGGTTAAGCAGAAAAAAACTCCTAATGCTATGTCTCTCTTCGAAACAAAATTCTTCACTGTAATTCCTCATTTTCAGATCATAATAAACCGTTCGCTCAGGATCGATGTCTCCTTGCAGAAAATCCTTAACAGATATCAAAATCCACCATAGATTTCACATCACCATTAAATCTTCCAAAAATAACGCGAGATTTCAATCGGAAACACAATCAAAGTCTGGAAACAGAGCACTCATCACATTCCGCACGCGATTTAAGGAAAAAAAAAAACACGAACAGCGAAGAAATACACAAAATCGGCGAGGGCGAAAATCGAGACGATGAGAAAGGGAGATCGATCGATCGGTGGCGGCTTACTCGGAGTGGCGAAGGGTGAGTGGTGAGAAGAAGGAGGCGGCGATTCGCCTCCCTTCGCGCCTCGATACCGCCATAGCCATGGTGGAAGTGGAGCTGGTGATTCCTTCTTCGAAATTTGGGATTGTTTATGGAATTCTTCTTTCTTCAAACGCTCAGAGCTCGATTTCCGACTGTAGAGGCATTCATGCAGGATCAGCGCCTTTTTATATCACCCTCATACGACGTCGTACGCCGCAAAATTATTATTAATATTATTATTTGAAAAATTCCAAGTGGTGGGTCCCAGTAGGGGTAGAAGTTAGACCAGGCTTTAAATTGGTCCACATAAATACCCGCCTTCTTCAAAAAAAATCGAACCCCCATAAACCCTAGCGAGCTTCGACGCAGGGCATCAATGGCGATGGACCCCTCCATCAACTGCGAAAACGGGAAGCCGCTCACGCTCAGCCGACAGAATCCTAATCAATTCTTCGGTAGAGCCAAATTTTTATTTTTTTTTGTTCCTGATGGAGTCGATTGCGTGACGAGTGAATTGTTCGGTTTTGCATTTTGATGAATTGATTGATGAGCGATTCGGTCGATTGAATTTTTGCAGTGTGGAGGGAGTTCTTATGGGGAGCGATTGCGGGAGCATTTGGGGAAGGGATGATGCATCCTGTTGACACCGTTAAGACACGTATGCAAAGCCAAGCCATTTTCAGCGGAAGCAAGGTTTTTTGCTCTGAATTTTTGAAAAAGTTATGATTTTCGGTAGTGGTGTAATCTGTTCTTTAATTCGTGTTTATTTTGGTTGTTGCTTCTAGAATCACAGCAGTGCAATCACAATGGTTCGAGCGGTTTTGGCTACCGATGGTTTGGCTGGTAATGGATTTCCATTATCTTCTGTGAAAGATAGGCTCTGGTGGGCCTTATACATTGTTTTAATTGTGTATTCGATCAATTTAGTCATTCTTGTTAATTGTTGGTCAGGTTTATACAGAGGAATTGCACCAGGGGTAATGGGGTCTCTGGCTACGGGAGCTACTTATTTTGGAGTAATCGAGTCCACTAAGAAGTGGATGGACGAGTCGTATCCTGGGGTTGGTGGTCACGTGTCACATTTCATAGCAGGAGCTATAGGTCATTTTCTTTTTGTGTTGCCCTAAATAGCGTGTGTTGACAACTGGGCACTTCCTTCTTCATTTTCGTCCCAATTCTTTAAGAATGGCTTAGCCTTGTGATAGATATATAATGTCCTCTGTATACTGTTCAGGAGATACGCTCGGCTCTTTCATATATGTTCCTTGTGAAGTGATGAAGCAGCGGATGCAGGTTCAGGGCTCTAAGAAGTACTGGGCTTCTGTTTTGGTAAAAGAGGGTACTCAGGCAAAACTTGGTATGCCTACATATGGTTACTATTCTGGAATGTTTCAGGCTGGATGTTCGATATGGAAGGAACAAGGGCTGAAGGGACTATATGCTGGGTACATGCTACCTCTAACTTTTTCAAACTTTTTGCATTTTCGACATGATCTGTTGGAACGTTTTTTGGTTAAAAGTAGAGTAAGAAACTAGCCAACCGCTAGGAAATTGGCTTCTAGGTCCTTGTAACTGGCTAAGATTTTGATATTATCAGTTGTTCAGCTTTACCTTTTGCATTTCATTGCTTTATCTCGAAGATTACTTTATGTTTATTCCGATGTCGTTGCAGATACTGGTCCACACTTGCTCGTGATGTTCCATTTGCTGGACTTATGGTATAATAAATTCTGGCAGATGCAGCCTCCGCTATCTTTCTCTTTCTCCATGCTCATTGGATCCATAAATATTCAACTCTGGAAAAATATATAATGTGCTTATATACGCTCATTTTCATTACGATCGTATGATGCTTGCTTACATTATTTGTGTGTTCATATTGCAGGTTACCTTCTACGAAGCTTTTAAGACCATGACACAATATGGCAAACAAAGAGTTTTCCCCAACTCAGATCTCCATGTTAATAGTACTCTCGAGGGGCTTGTGTTAGGAGGACTAGCTGGTGGTATGTACAAACACATTGGACAACTGGATTTTGTCAATTCTCAGAAATTACATTCTTGAGATTTTCTTTCGGCAGGTTTGAGCGCGTATCTCACTACTCCACTGGACGTTATCAAAACCAGATTGCAAGTACAAGGGCCCATCGCTAGGTAATAAAACGTGCTTGGACCTTACATTATAGTTTTTATTGAATTATTATCCCGGTATATGTGATTCTACAAACTGTTTTTTTGTTCTTTATGATGGACATTGCATGTCCAGTCGAACTATCAGCAAGCAATAGGTAAAACTTTTTATAGTCATTACTGATGGGATAGAAACTGCTACTTCAGAACTGGGCTTCAATATATACCTTTCTTAGCTTAACGTTTTATTATCTAATTGAACCATCATTAGACCATTGACACAAAGTACTTTTCCAGGTATAACGGATGGTTGGATGTTCTTTACAAGGTATGGCATGCTGAAGGAGCAAAGGGAATGTTCAGAGGCAGCATTCCCAGAATTGCATGGTATATACCAGCATCAGCTCTCACTTTCATGGCCGTAGAATTTCTTAGAGATCATCACCGATCAACGACTATATCAATTGACAAGGAGTCTTCGTTGCAAGGGGTTTCACTGAAGAGCTAAGCCTGACCTAACCTATATTCTATCCCATATTCATTTTTTCATGTTATTTCGGTACGTTTTAGGCTAGGAATCTGTATATACACAGGAAACAGGGGTGTTTTTCGACTTGAGAATGCCGAATCATGCCCATTCCGACCTCCAGTTGATAGATTGCCATTCAAAAGTTCAGTTTCTTAATTTTTTTTAATGCGTAGGTTTAAGAAAGTCTCGTTTTATTAGGAACTGTATGTACATTCTTTCTGGCTAAAAACAGAAGCAGCTAACAGGAGCTTTTCCTTCAGCTCTCATTTTTCTAGCTTTATCTTTCACTATGGCTTCTTCGTGCTTCCGTTTCTCCTCAACTCGTGCTTTTGTTCCCTTAGCTATGTGATCGATCCTTGCTATCTTGTCGTAGTAATGTTTCAAGTTTCTTGATTTTCGAAGCTCCAAGTCCCCCTGCAATAACAGCAAAACTCTTGTCACTGTTGAATCTTCTCTGCTTATTCTCTCAGTAAATTAAGTAGCAGTTTGTCGTAGATGCAAACCTTCTTCCTCTCGATCCGATGCTTCTCCCCCAATTTCTTCTCATTCTCCCAAGCTCTTATCTCAGAATGCAAATTCTCATACCTGAAAACATAGGATTCCTCAACTGTTATCCTGAAAGCATAGGGTTTTTTTCGACTCGAAAACTAGGTTTACCGTTTACGAATCTTGGCTATCTGAGCCTTTTCCCAAGCATCTGCTTTGGAATCTGATTGTTGAAGTGTTGTTGAAGTTTGCCTTTGCCTTATTCCCTCAGCAGGCTTGCAAAATGATGAACTCCTACTACTATCTTTTATAGGTATCTTCCTCATTGAACCTTTTATATATTCATCCAAAATTTTTTAATTTTTTTAACCTTGCAAAATCTTTTTATTAGAAATAGTAAAAGAAAATAAAAAATGTCACCTCCTTCTTGTGATTGAATGCTCTCTTTCTTTCTGGTCTTTTCTCTTGCCATTTGAGGCCTTGAACTCATCTCTTCAAGTGAAACCATAGCATGTGCTGAAGCAGCAACTGCAGAGGCAAAGGCGGAGTCGTCGGACTCATAGCCCCGTCTCATCATTTTGCGATTTGGTCGTTGTGTGTTTATGAACAGTGGGACGTGTCGTTTTCACCGGCGACGCTGTCCTCTATTTATGCAGATGGACTTGATATGACTGCAGAGTTTGCATGTTTGAGCAGATAAACTGCTGGAAAAGCAAAGAACTTTTCTTTCTTTTCTTACAATCTTCAATTCCATTCTCTGCTTTACAGATAACTCAAACCCTAAAAGTGAGATTTTGGTTGAATTAATGCAACAATCTTCTTCATATTATGATTCCTTGTTCATGCAGTATTCTCATTCATTCTGTATTATTATAGCAATTTGTACACAAAAATGTACTCTTCTTTTCACATACAGTAAAAGAACGCGTCAACTGAAATGAGACGGGGGGGAGTAATTTTTAAAGTGGATCTTTACTTTTCACCTTCAACATTGCGTCTAAAAACTTGTGTCAATGGAGGGAGTGTTCGTCTTACTTTCCTTGTGAAACCATCAAACTATTTTTTTATAGTACGGGCTCAAATCATCAAAAGTTGGTGGGGATTTTGATAGAACTGAACCTGAGTCAACAACCAACTTCGAAAAGGAAAAGACGATGTAGTAAAGAGAAAATGAGAATCATTCTTGTTCAAAACTAGCATGTCCTTGTTATCGTAATAACGTTCCGATAAATGTTTTAAAACCCGGCTTGGAGAATCGACCCTTTATTATTAAATAAAAGATAAACATTATCAAGATTTATGCATAATAATTACAAATTTCATAATAACATTAATGTTTAACATAATAAATCAATTATTAATTCATAATAAATACGTAATTTACTTTTCTTTTCAGGCTTTCAAAATATGTTTTTGTCTAATAGTGTAGGTCTCGAGAGTATGCTAGAATTCAAAATCGAACACCTATATAAAAATTGCCTAATTTTTATATTTAATTTTTACACTCATCATTCCTCAATTGTATCGAATCATATAAAGTCTAATTTTTTCTAGAAAATGTATGCAAATTTATATTGTTGTACATATATATTTGAAAAAAAAGTGTACTTATAATAATAACAAATACAGTATGTACTGGAAAAAAAAAAAAATTAGTCAAAATCATGGTGTTATTATATTCAATGCTTATAATTAATTGAAATAAATTTGAGTAGTAGAATTTATTCGTATATATAAGAAGAAAGTCAATGATGTTGTTGGGCAAGGCAAGTATGCAATTCCTTCATATTTTCAAGAAATCCATTTCCAACTGTCTTATTCCCAGAAATGATTTTCAAGAATCACTAATCAAAATTCCTTCTTTCGGCAAAACACGATGAGCATTCCATGGAGAATGTGTGATTTCTGAGGTAAATTCCCCAAGATTCTTGATTTGTTGTGGGTTTCTTGTTCTATGGATTAATGGGTGCTGTCAAGTTCCGATCTTTTAGTTATAGTAAGTACTGGAGAGAGAGAGAGAGAGAGAGAGAGAGAGAGAGAGAGAGAGTGTGTGTTCTCGAGCTCGGATGTCAATTTCCAGATGTGGGCTTTTTTCTGGTTTAGTGAAATTTGTGTTAACTTTGCTTGTACTACTCTGCTCACCCTCCATAGAAGTAAACAAATTGCGTCTATCTCTCTCTGTGTGTGTGTGTGTGTGTGTGTGTGTGTGTGTGTGTGTGTGTGGATTATGGGTTTCCTTAGAAGCATAATGTTGGCAAGAATTTTGATACTCTCGAGGTATATAGTGTTGATGATTCATCATTGAGTAACTAACTAACTAACTAACTGTTTCTATTGTTGTTGATGCACTCTACTTGATTGGTTGATTTCTGGTTGATTGTTCTTTCTAGTCTAGTTTTGAGTTCTAGTTGATCGGCCGCCCCGATGGGATTGGTGGCCGTGTTCTTGGTGTTTCTGGCCTTCTGCCCTTCAATTCTGGGGCAGGAATCTGAAGATGTTAAGCTTGTAATTAACACGAGTTCGACTATTGCCACAACGGATCCGAATTATATATGTGCCACCATTGACTGGTGGCCTAAAGATAAGTGTAACTACAATAGTTGCCCGTGGGGATCGTCCTCTGCCCTTAATCTCGTAAGTATATTCCATTGCTTGTTGGAGATTCATAGTGTTGCACGAATAACCAGTACTCGTTTATGTTGTAGAACCTATCTCATCCGTTTCTAGTCAATGCTATTCAAGGTTCGTCTTTCCTGTTTGTTGCTTGAATGTTTCCGATTACTAGACTCCTTCAACGAGGGTTGTTTTGTTTCTGTTGCACTATAGCTTTCAAGAGTTTGAGGATCAGGGTCGGTGGCTCGTTGCAAGATCAAGTGCTTTATCATGTGGGGAACTCGACTTCTTCTTGCCAACCGTTCAAAAAGGAGAAGGGCGGATTATTTGGATTTTCGAAAGGTTGCTTGCCTGTGAAGAGGTGGGATGAGCTGAACAGCTTTTTTAGGAAGACAGGGTAAGTTGTTATTGCTTTTGTTCGTCAAATCTCAAGATATTTGTCGTGTCTACGAACATATATATCTCGTATCTGCATATATATATCCCGTGTTCTTGGACCTCATTTGTCTGATCTGTGATCTAGGTATTTATCGTACTTCTCAATTATTGTTTCCGATTGATCCCATAGCTGGATTGTAGCTCTCAGTTGTTCTTCAAGTGCTATTATCTGCCATTATTAGTTCGTATATCTAAGATGATTGGTTGCAGTAATTGAATCGGAGGATTTCTAGTGGTCATCGTTTCGTTCTTCTAATGCAGAGTTATCCTCACTTTTGGCCTTAATGCTCTTCATGGGAGACACGAAGTGAGGAAAGGAGTTTGGGGAGGAGATTGGGATCCCACCAATGCTCGTGATTTCATCGAATACACTATTTCCAAGAAGTACAAAGTCGACTCTTGGGAATTCGGTACCAAAATCTTGAACTCAGCGCTCCAAGTTTCTTGTAGTTGATGAATGATCTCTCGAATCTCAATCTCCGAAAGATTGATTGACTCGTTCTCGCTCTGAATTGGCAGGTAATGAGTTGAGTGGCAAGGGAATCGGTGCTAGTGTCAGCGCTGAGCAGTACGGGAAAGATTTAGTCCGTTTAAACACAGTGATCGACGAACTGTATACAAATCCACTGCCAAAACCTGCTATCTTGGCTCCAGGAGGATTCTACGATAAGTCGTGGTTCAATGCTTTGCTTCAAGCCTCGGGTCCTTCTGTAGTTAACGTTCTTTCGCATCATATGTACACTCTGGGTCCAGGTTTGTCCTAACGTGCATTCGAACTAATTTCGTGTTGCAGAAGCATGATAAACTCGACCCTCTACAGGAAACGACCCGAATGTCATGAAAAAGATCCTCGACCCGAATCACTTGAACAAGGCGTCTTTGATATTTGGCAATGTTTCTTCCACCATTCAAGAAAACGGTCCTTGGGCTTCAGCTTGGGTCGGAGAATCGGGCGGTGCCTACAACAGTGGTGCTAGGGGGATTTCGAATGCATTCGTCAACACCTTCTGGTGAATATCTTTGTAAGAATCGACTGTGGATTTACTCGTACGTTTCTTTCTAAGAACAGCTTCGAATCACCGAAATGCAGGTACCTCGATCAACTTGGAATGGCAGCTGTGCATAATACCAGAGTATATTGCAGGCAGACTTTGATAGGTGGCTTTTACGGCCTCCTAAACAAAACTACTTTCGTTCCGACCCCCGATTATTACAGTGCACTTCTCTGGCATCGACTCATGGGAGACGGGGTCCTCTCCGTTGACAGCAACGCATCACCCTTTTTACGCGTGTATGCTCACTGTGCGAAAGATAGAGTAAGAGAGCCCTTTACCCATTTCGACGTCCCATTTCCATATATGTTCGTAGCACGTTCGCCTCTGAACAAACTCTTACGTTTCAGCCCGGTGTAGTCATTCTTCTGATCAACTTGACCAACCAAACTACGTTCAACGTCGAACTCGAGTCGAGTAGCAACACTCAAGCTCGAGTAATCAAGATGACTCCGTTCATAGACAGGATCAAGAAGTCGGTCTCATGGATCGGCAACAGAGCCTCGGACGAAGAACTGTCGAGAGAGGAGTACGAGTTGACCCCAGAGAACGGTGATCTGACAAGCACGACAGCGGTGTTGAACGGAGAGCCGTTGCAGGTAAATGAGACGAGAGACATGCCCAATCTTTTCCCGGCCCACGTCGAGACAGACGCTCCTCTATCCATCGCCCCGTTTTCGATCAAGTTTGTGGCGTACCCTAACTTCAATGCCCCAGGCTGCAAGAAGCAGGTTTCCTCTTCTCGTAAAGATGTATAGGAAAATGTAATTTCTTGAAACAATAATGAAAATGGCTGATAAATACGAAGAAATTTCAATATTTACTTCACAATTTTCAAGAATTTCAAGAACTAAGCTAAACTAATGAAAAAGTGAGGCCTAAAACAAAGAATTCATGTGAAAGGATAGAAATTTGAGAAGAGTAAAGTGCCAATGAAAATGTAAGCAGCAGAATAAGCCCAGATGAAATGGCCCCATGGCTTTCCGAAGCTCGAACGAGATCCCATTATGTGGGATGCGAACCAGTACACGAGGGGAGAAGCGGATAGAAACCGAGTCGAAACCTGTTGGTAGATGTTTCAGGAGAAGTGAGAACTCAGTGAAGTTTCAAGAAAGCGGTATGAATGAGGGGGAGGGATGGTTCGAAGCTGACCTGAACGTGCATGACGAGAAATGCTGTGGCGACCATGAAGCTCAAGTGTAGGACGAAAGGAAGAATAACGACGGGATCACATTGTGCTTCGCGTTTTGGTGCCTCTGGAACCAATTGTTCTTCTTCCTTAGCGCTTTTCTTCCTCAGTCTAAGAGCCCTCTCGTCTGTGATCAAACAGAGTCTCGCTTTTGAATCACCCCCAAACAGAAAAAACCGATAAAGAAGAGAGTTACATAGCTTACAGTAAAAAATGCATACCTTGCAATATTTCAGAAGTACTGTTTTCTGAAATCCCAGTAGCGCTAGTTGACAATGAGGAACCAGCCAATTTGCTTTGCACCGATGGACCTCGAAGACCAAGTGAGAGAAAAACTTCAGGCCAGAGCTTCACATAGTAGACAATAGAGCAAACTGCTAGAGACAATATGGGAGATGCAAGAAGAAAATTCGGCAACTGTTTAAACTGAAAATATCGTAAGAAGCCCACTCCCCTGGAATAATTAGGAAGCAGAGGTCAGGTGTAGTAGACATTGAAACAAAAGTTCTTCTAATACGTATATACTTTCAGTGGATAACTGCTTCTCACTATGTGTAAACAGGGGAGCATCGATAGAATGGACATTACGCGTGAACATACCAATAGTGGCTTTGAATGTAATTGTAGAGTAAAGGAAGTCTTGCCTTGCACCACGGCCTCATTTCAGACATAGAGCGACCAGTGCATAAATTCCAGTACCCGTATGCTTGAAAGGAGACGAAGGGAGCAAAGATAAATATAGATCGTAATGCCCCAGCAAGAAGAATCTTCAATATTTGAAACTGGCACACATAAAAACCGAAGCATGAAAATAAAACTTATACTAGACACAAGATTCAATAAGCCAAGACTTCTAGATGTAACAAAACTATGCACGACATATACATGCAAATTGAAAATCTTGCCATCAACAGCAGAATTTTTTGGATAAGGACTCACATAAGAGCGATTTCTCGAAGAGAAAGCTTTGTATAGCTGTTGCATTGCATGGTAACACACGTAGCCAGCATTCAGCACCCCGTTTGACCGTGCACAGCCCGAAAGTGCAAGCCAAAGTGTGGCATAATTGTGTTTTCCATTCATGAAATGATACATTCCTCCAATTGACATCACAGCAAACAGACTCTCGGTATAACTGCAGGAAACGGAGCTAGAATCATCACTCTAATCCTTGCTATTATTATGCCATGATACGAGAAAAGGGATACAGAAGGTACACTGATGAGTAGAAAACCGAAGCTGGATTAAAGCAAAACAAGATTGCTGCCCTCAATGCAACCTCCTCGTCTTTCAAAACAATAACCGAAAGCCTGCATTACACGCAAGGGATAAATGTAAAACAGGATCTGAACTAGCTCAAATAGCCAAATTTCACATTTGAAACATCAATTGAATTAGTGGACTTTCTACTCCCTACTTCAAATCCATACTTTCTAAGATTTGATAACTAAATTCAGCTGATTTGATCACATAAACAAAGCATCCATTCAATTTTATTCAAAATACGAATCCGCAGCATCAAAAACCTCACCTGTATAGATAAAACGCGGCTAAAATAAAGGCGGCGTTGTTAATCGCATAGCTGGATAATCCGAGCACAGCCCTGTATCCGATCAGAGGTACCAATGGAGCAAAAACTGCACATTTATGATAAAAAAAAAATCATATATTCTCCCAATAGTTGGGCAAAATAGCATTTTTTTTCATGTTTGGTTTTTTGGCAAACAGTTGATCTACATGAAGCTACATGGAGAAATGCAAAAATGGCAGTCGTCATTCAATTCGCTTCTCAGTCTAACTACATTACCAGTAGAAGACTGAGAACGAAAACCTCTTACAGAATGAACTTAAGCAACAAAATTAAGTACCTGATTTGGAGAAAACGATGGCGCAGAGGGGAAGCAAAGGCAAGAAGGCGTAGGTCTGTTCGTACTCGTATCCACACTCCGCAATGCGCGTGAAGTAGACGCCATCCCACACGATGCTGCGCTCGATCGCCGATCCCACTCGCGGCAGCAGAACCGCCGGCGGAGGACTCGAGGAGTTGGCGGCGGAGAGGCACGGCGGATTTATTGAAGCGGATGTATCATAAGGGTTGAGAAGCGATCGCCAGAGAACAATTAGGCCTACCACGAGAAGCCTAGAAGCCACCACGTAGCGGAGGAGGCGGCGCGTGGGGTCTCCGGCGCGGCGGCCGGAGCCCTCCCCGGCGGCGGATTTAATAGCCATATCGTTGAAAATCGGTAAAGCATTGATCTTTTTCTTATTTAAGCTAAAAATATAAAATTGTTTAAAATAATAAAAAACTATTATAATTAATTAATAAATTATATAAATAAAAGGAAGAAAAATTCTCCCTACAAATTAATAATTACTGTAGAAAAAAGCTTTTGAGAGGAGAAGAAGGGAGAGAGAGATGGCGTCTGCACCCACGCGCCGCGAAGTGCTGTCGCTCTTCCGATCACTCATGCGGACGGCGCGTGAGTTCACGGACTACAACATCAGGGAGTACGCCAAGCGCCGCACCGTCGACGCGTTCCGCCACAACCGCCGCCTCTCCGACCCTTCGGAGGTGGCCGCCGCCTTCGCCGACGGGAAGTCGCAGCTCGGAGTCGCCAAACGCCAGGCCGTCGTCTACTCGCTCTACGCGCCCTCGATCAAGAGCGTTATGGAGATTCAGCGCGCCTGAAGCTCGTTCGCTGTAGCTGCTTGCTGTTGATTAATCAGGTGAGCTAGGGTTTCATGTATTTTTTGCTGTAGAGATTATGCGGCTTTCCTTTTTCTGCTGATATTTGTTGCTGTTTTGGGGGATTGAATCTGCTCCTTCAATTCGTGTATAATATTATGAATTGCTCCTGTTCTCTTGTTAATTCTGTGCTTCATCTTGTTGAAGAAGAAGCTCTGTTTTGACCTAATCCTTCACCAATTTCCTTACAGTTTTGGTTCTTACTTTGCTAGTAGTTGGTCCTCACTGATCAATGGGATTAGAACTAACCAGGCACAAAAAACTCCATGATTTTGGAGCAATTCATTGTTAGTGGAAGGAACTTTTTTCTACTTTTGGTTGCTTATTGTTTTTCACTCTTTCTTTGATAGTAGTATATTATGCTTCTGGATAGTTTCGTAGGGAAATCACTGTTCTACTGTTGCTTCATTCTACTTTTACCAAACTGAATTAGCTGACATGTTTGTGTGCTCGTCAATGGGTAGAATTGGTTCTGAAGGATTAGAAACTGGTTCTTGACTTTGTCTTTGTCGTAGATTTCAAGAAAATTGGTTATTGACTTCTCACGGCAGTTCTTGTTCGGGAAAAAAATAAATTATCTTTAGTTGAAGCTGATGGAGTTGATCAAAGATCTAATTTATACGGTCTTATCGACTTGGGGTACTGGTACCTTTTATTTAGTTGAGAGATTGACCGACTCATGCTCTTGAATGAGCCAAATTGGTAACGTTTGAAGCTCGTAAGTCTGTCCCATTCTTGTTAGGATAGGCTTTTAGAGGTGTGCTTATTGCTGTGTAACTCAATGTTGAAAATAACCTAAACATAATTCATTAAATTAACTATCCTGGTTTGGGAATTAGCAGAGGATTGGAAACATGCTTTTACGATATTTGATATGATGTTGTCTAGGCAAGGAGTCTTTAAGAAGCTGTATCTTTCAATTTTGTATTCATACATCACATAAGCCTCTTGTGTGAAGTGTGGCTGCATGATGAGAATATTGATCGTTTGTCGTCTTTCAAACAATAATACTACCTGTTAACTATAAGTTTTAGGGCTTAACAGAAGCATGTATTGCCCAGTGAAGGCTGATTCTTCCTCTAGAGATTGTTACTTTCGTAATATCAGTCGTGGCAATTAGCTATTACCCTATCAGTGTCGTTTTCGAACAAGAAACTAAGTTCCCAACTCAAGGTTTGACTACGTAGTTTTGGTCACTTTCCTTCACCAGCTCTCACATAGCTTTAGATCTGATGCCGTCCTCTTTAGACCATAGATCAAGTGAAAAATGTGCTCAGTAGTGACTGCAAAATGTTTTCTGTCAGAACCGACTGCGTGCATAACTGATTACAATCTAAAGAATGCTTTAGTGACAAGCAAACTCTCATGTGCCCTCCTGTACTAGTGAATTGAATTGATCTATAACCTCTGGCGTCAGCTTATAGTTTCTTCGTTCCTGTACTTTAAATCGCGAAATGGAAACCGTTGCTTGTTGCTGAATGCATAACCTGAACTAAACATCATATCCTTTGCATATATGTATAAACTTTGAATTCATCCATATCTGCTGATAACGGCTCACTTCTCTCGATATTTTCAGGACTCGATGAAGGAAAACGAGGATTCGAGATACTTTCAGCTGAACAGAGTAATACTATTAGAGAATGATACTTGGATGTGTTACCTAATTGAATATTAGCCTCGACATGAATAATGTAATGTGAAGCTGCTATATTTTACATAAAACATTTTCTCTATTTAGTGATGTTGGATATTTCTTGTAGTTAATCATTTTTACTTTAAATTGAAAACAAGATTATTATTTTATTTTGAAAAAAAACCATTAATTTGCCAGTTTTTAATCGAATCCCAACGAAGTGATTAGTTAATTATGGCATGGTTTGGTCAAATGCTGCAAAATTAAAAAAAAAAAAAAAAAAAAAAAAAAAAAAAAAAAAAAAAAAAAAAAAACTCTTCTTGCAGAAATGCAGGTATGCATAAATTCTGCTTGATTATCTGCCCAATGAAGCTGCACCAATTATTTAACCAAGTAGTAATTATTTCATGTCATCACCAGCTTTATAAAGAAGCCCATGTTCAACTTTGCTGCGAAAAATGTTAATGTAACACGATACTTTCGTACAAAAAACGAGCTCACATATATTAGAATGATTAATATTCAGTAAGTTAACTATCCACTACTAAACCTTTTCCATATTTTGAGCACAATACAAACACCCTATTGCAAAAAAGATAATAAGTCGATGCATGCAACTATCAAAAATTGAGGGGAGAAAAGGGTTAAACAAAGGGAGAGAAAGTAAAAGAGTTACTAGTGAAACCGTCCATCTCCATTGCATGGCCTCAATTGTGCAGAGGGTTCGGCCCGCTCGGGACGAGCCGCTTCTCGACGCCGTATCTCGGGTCTATCTCGGGCGGCGGCAGGAGGAGCCGCCTAGCCGCACTCGAAGGGACATGGAATGTGAGCGAGTAGCCGAGTTGGGGTTGACGGCATTCGGTGGTGCATGCCGACGCCACGAGGATGATCACGACGACAGCAGCCGGAAAGCAGCGGCCGACGGCGGCGGAGGTAAACGAGGTCTTCATCCGGGAAATGAGATGGAGACGTGAAGAGGAGGATAGGGCAGTGTAAAGAAGGAAGTGAGGGGAAAAGGTGAGTATTTAAAACTGAAACAAGCGATCCATGAACTTTGTACTCGACGCCATTAATGCTCTAATCAATGAGCTTGCATTTTGCAGCACCACAAGAAGCAAAAGACTCTTATTTTATTTTTTTTAACTTTATTTCATAAAAAAAATCCCCCCCTTTTAATTTATTGTCAACGTAATTTTCAGACAGTACCTGTACTTGGGTTATGGCAGATTTCATGTTTAAAGTTTGCTGCTCTTAAATATGCTGGAATTGAAGCTGACACAGCTCGTGTGTAGCGAATGACGACTCAATTTCGGGAAATAAATACTCATCCCGTTTGAAACGACACATTTCTTGAATATATACATGAGAGTAAAATAATAGTAATGCTTCGTCTTAAACGGGATGGAGGGAGTGCCTTATTTCAAATATTACCAGTATGAATGAGTGTTGCAGAAATAGAAGGACGAAAGTATGAGACTGAAGAACAGAGCTGCATTGCCATTAGAACGATGAAACGAACATCGTATATGTTTCGATTGACATGAGACAGCTAGCGGTACTATAGACTGAGTGTAGGGAAAAATCTGGATGAATGTCATCGAGGTGTAGCATGAGATTTACACTTTCAATATAGATGATGGCCGGATCGGAGTGAACGTCGAATGATTACTGAGACGGGCCTCTATTTACCAAGCAGATGGCGTGTACGTTGGTTGGCGCCTTTCACTCGGAAATTTAGCTCCTCCACGTCATCCTGAACATGATCCAAAGCTTTGTTCTGCCTGCATTCATGAAGTGTGTTCATTTTGACCACTCAAATTAGATGATGCAACAAAGGATGGAAAACGTAGCAAATAAGGAGGCGAGTATACAGAATGACTAACCTATCCATTTCACAGCCCATGTCAATCGCCATTTCCTTAAGCTCGCCCAAAATATTACTTAAATCCAAGAGCGCGTCATCTTGTTTCACCTTCTCCACCTATTCACATGAAATAATAAGTTAAGAAACCAAGTGATCAAATATTCGCAGTACGTAAGTGATATGATTAGAGCAGAGTGTGTTAGCAACTTGATTTTAGAGGTTTTAAGGGTAACGGCAAGTAGGAACTGATGTATTCAAGACTGGTGATATTCACAACTGAGCGTTCTACAACGTGTAATCCAGGTAAAATTTATGCTTTTTTAGATATTGATAAAATTTTAAGATTAGATATCAGATGAACAACATACCTCTACTTTCTGCATAGCAGTTGTAGGTTCAGGCAATGGTGTACGTGTACGTGTGCTTGTAAGTTCCTTTGAGGCAGAAGTCAGGCCCAGTTTTTCTCGCTCCAAGTGGTTACTCTTTCTTTGAACTTGATCATCTACACAACCATCAACGTTTAAACAAACTGCTATATCATAAACCTATCACTACATAGCCTCCATGATGAAAATTAAATCAAGAATGGCTGAAAAAGTACCTCTTGTGATTACAGGGCCGGTTATTGGGCGAGTCTTCTTAGGCTTCCATGTCCTTGAGAACATGCCCCCAAGACTTCCTAAGAGTTTCTCACCCTAACATCAATGAAAAATAATTTGAGACCTTAAATCGTTCATAGTAAACAAGTTGACTGGGTTGAGATAAAAATATGAAGGTTATTATAAGCAAGTTGGAGTATCCGATTCTTTCCCGACTTAGTATAATACAACAAACATACATCAACTCTGGAGTAATAGCTAATAACATGATAAGACATACCATGCTAAGATCATGGTCCATTTCAGCTGCAACCATGTGAGTTCTCGAAATCTGCTCTCCCTGCTGATGCAAAGTAGCTAAAGTGTTAGTCGCGTCTTCTCTTATGTCCTCGGCAATCTTGAGGCAATTTTTCACAGTCTTTGTAGTCTCTTCAGCTCTATGTGCAGCATAATTCTCTAATTCCTGTACAGACTGGTTCTCTAGTCCTCCAGAGTTGCGGAAATCATCCTTGAATCTGGTTTCGGACGCCGAAGAAAGATTTCTTTGAGATGAAGAGCCTCCATTTCTCTCTTCATCATCAAATGGATTTGTGCTCAAATTTGACTTGAACAGAGAAGGTTCAGAAGATGTTCTTCCAGATCTTTCGAGGGATCGTGTGTTATCCACTTCATCGTCAGAATCGAAAGGATTATTAGAAGGCATATTAAGAGGGCGCCTGGTATTAGCTGAGGCAGATTTCTTAACACCGTGCATTTTGCACAAGTAAAATACGATAAGACGATGATATGCTCAAGTTTAGCTGGTAAACTTCAAAACAAGTCTGTAGAAGAACCTCACTGAAAGCCTGAAAACTGCTGGAAACAAATAAACATCAAACAATAAGAGCAAGCTTAGTATATATATAGAACCCATGGATGCAAGCCAAGTGAAAGCAGTAGACCAAAGTTTTACAAAATCAAAGATGAATCGAATTCAATTTCATTTAGCACTATTTTGACAAGTTATGAATTTTCCCTCCACAATAAGAGCATGCTTGCAATATGCTATAACCCATGGATGCAAAGCCAAGTAAACATAAAACCTCAACAGTATCCAAGATGAACCGGGAATCCAACTTAAGTTCACGACAAGGTATGACTACACACTTATGAAAAATTAGGCAAGGTGCACACACCCAAAGACAGGGGCCAGAAAATTCGGGGAGGGGGTGGAAATCAGCTAAGGCACTCAGAAAGACCCCAGGTGAAGTAAAATTATGCTTCGTATGAAAAGCGAGGGCACTCAAAATCAACTGAAAATAACATCACCAGAAATTACAGAGAACAACATTAAAAGGCAATCTGGAGGTTCATCAAGTATGCCTTTCTCGATTTTCACCGTGATAAAAGGAACTCAACATCAATATTTTCGAATCTCTTGACGAACCTCAGCATATTTCAAAGCCAAGATATTCCTTTTCTGAGATAGAAGTTCAAAAAGGACCCCCAAAGTCACCTCGATTCCATCTCAACATCCAAGAAACGTGCAAAATAGGCCAAAAGAAAGCAAAAATCTCCAAACACAAATCCGCTACACTTACATACAAATATATACAATGATCAAAAGTTGTAATCGGCAAACTAAAGCATAAGTGGAAATCAAATCAAATCACACACTCTGCAACTAAATAACCGCTCAAACACTACAAAAATCTCGCTATTCAATTTACAGAAAGAACTAGCATTTTTCGCCACTTGTTAGCCAGTAAAAATCAACGATTAAATGCTAAAACCTAGAAAAAGGAGGAGTAAAGCAATTCCCAGCAACAATTCTTCAGATAATCAATTGCAATCAAATCCAGATTTATGCTTATATAGTGAAAGAGAGAGAGAGAGAGAGAGAGAGAGAGAGAGAGAGAGAGAGAGAGAGAGAGAGAGATATGCTACCTGAGTGAGTCCGTTCGGAGGAAAGCGCAGTGGATGTTGTTATTGGGGGAGAGCTCCGAGAGTAACGCCCCTTTCCATACAGATGAGAATTCAACACCAGAGAGAAAACTAGAGAGAGAGAGAGAGAGGGAGAAATTTTTGAAGTGGGTTCGGTTTGTTAATTAAGGGAAAATTAATAAGTAGATAAAAATAAATGGAATCTAATGACAAATAATACTACTACTATTTTTATTATTATTATTATTATTATTATTATTATTATTATTATTATTAATAAAATTACTATTTTTAGTTGGGAATTTCAATTTTTTATAACAAACAAGAAACTATAAAATGATTTAATTTGGCCTATTTTATTCCATTTGATTAAAGTTTAAATAAATACTAGTAATATTTTTGTTTTGTCCTAAAAAAACCAAAGAAAATCCAAGAGGAGCGTGAAGCTGACGTCACTCATTCAAAATCCGACCGTTAGGACTAAATTCTTTATCTGTTTCTAATATATGTATAGAATTTTCATTTTTGAGACGTCCCGTAAATATGTGTCGATTCATAATATAACATACTCTCGTGTGAATAAAAATGTACGGATGTATACGGAGGACGGAGGGAATAGTAATTCAAGTAAAATTGAATAATTGAGAGTTTTGTAAAGAGAAATTACACACCCTCTGTGATTTCTATTCACAACAAATTTTAATTTAACACACTAATCAACTTCTATAGAATAATAAAGAAACAAACTTAAATAAAATTCCACTATTTCCAGAGTGCAACACTTTGATTACTGGTGGATTTCTTCCTTTCTTCTGCAATCTTCACAAAAACAAGAGGAAAAACACAAATAATTTAGTAATTTTGGAACTTTTATTCCTTCATTTGCAGAGAGAGAGAGAGAGGATCACTTTACCTGAGCTTCTAGTGCAGATATTCTCTGTAGGGATAGATGCTCGATGCTGGCGCGGCGTTTACACTCCTCGTCGAGCTGGAGAGTGAGTTGATACCTTAGCTCGGCCATTTCCTGAGCTAGATCCTCTGCTTCTTCTTTTGCTTTCACCCTCTCCTCTCTCAATTGCTCCTGGTGGAATAAATCGAGCTCTGGTCGTGAGAATTAGAGAAAGTGAACGTATGTTTTCGATACTCTTAAACTATGGTATAGTGCAGTTACCTTAAGCTGCCTTACGAGAAGGTCATGGCCATCGATCTTCTGTGACATCTCGGAGTTCTTGTTCCTCAAATCTCCGTCTTCTGCCCTCAGTATGGCAAGTTTGGAAAATAGAGGGCCTAAGGCATTGCCGTATTTGCTGCAATTGTAGGAGAGAGCCCAATAACGATAAATATGTGAATGTAGAGCACGATAGCAAGTGTTATTGAGTATGACTAACCAAAGCAGAACGAAAAGGGAAAACGAACCACATTAAGCTTTTACTTCTCATATTGTTATCAGTTGCATTCTATTAAACAAATTCATGCACCACAGAATCGACAACTCCCTAATATGAATGAAACGGAAACTAAAAAACGAAAATCTGAGATACTTTTGCATAGCCAGCAGCAGTGTACACAGATCCTATCGTCACAAATTCAGCTTATGGAATCAGTTAAAATTCAAATCTCGCTATTTAAAATTTACTCGTTAAGCATACCTCGTATCTTTCTTCAATATACTCGAGGACTGGTCCTCAATTTCAGGTAGCCAGTCGTGGAGCTGATTTTCCACATCATTGACGAAAGCTGTGACGCACATATCCGAATTATGCAATTTTTCTTTCAAATATTCATTTTCCTTCATTAATCTCTTGATGACGTTGTATGCGTCCCCATTCTGAGTTTCAAGTTCTTCGATCAACTCATTTGCTTTGGAATGTTCTCGACTTCTTTCTTCTAGTAATTCTTTAGCTTCAGAAAGGTTCTGCTCCACGGTACTTGCGTCCAGCTTTATGCTCTCTATTTCACATTGATACTCTAATGCCATAGAAGATATGGACTCCTCCAGGCTTTCGATTCTTGATGCAGAGCATCTTATTGCCTCGTCTTTATCCTCTATTTCTTGCATCAACAGCGACCTTTCGAAATCAGATATCTTAATCTGTTCCTTCAGCCTTCCTACCTCGACTTCCAGATTTTTCATGTCGGCAAGTTTAAAGTGACAGCTGCATGGTTGCTCGCTCGGGTAGTCAAGGCTCGAGTTCCTCTCGCCCAACTGATCCTGCAGATAATCTATGAGAAAGTTTACAATTGATTAAATAAACAAAAAGGTAACGGAGGTCATCAAAACATTTTGAATTTACGAAAACAGTGAGTGTGTCAAAGAAGATGCAACCACCTATTTCTTGGACGCAGTTACTTAGTTCTCTTTCCAAATCCGTAATGCGTTTCTTGTCTCCATCACGGGATACGGACAATGATTTAACATGGAATTCCAACCTCTGCAGTTAAGAAAGCTCTACATTACAGCAAACATACAAAGACTACTCATTTATCAAGAACCCCTTGAGCAAAGACGGTCTTTCAATATAACGAAAAAGGAAACACATCTTAACAATGTGATTGAGGAAAGGAGGTCATTAGAGGATTCGAATTATCAACCTTGATTAGCTCAAACCCCTCGGACTTAGAATCTCTCAGCAACTCCTTCTCTTTCGTAAGCTGTTACCATACAAACGCAACGTATAAGTATGACTACGATAACAGGTATGCATAGGCCAATAAAAGTAACCTCAAACATCAAGGATGCAAAGGAAACGCAAACCATGTTATTGCAACTCAAACACTAAACCAAGCTGGAATATTATCAAGAATTAGTAAATCAGCAACGGATCCGATTAAACATACGAGACTCGAACACATTTCTCTCGTCTAAACAGCAATCTGCCTCTTCAAACTAGTTCAAGATGTAAGAACATGGAGGGCCTCAAAAACACTAACATTTTACTTAAAATGCAAATTCTTGTTCTAAAATTCACCCTCCCATACCACACAGATTACCAGTTCAACAATGAAGATAGATATCAAAAACAAAAATGCAGAAATAAATTTCAAGACTTTGGCCCAAGCTAGCAAAACTGCAGCAACAAGAAGAAAATAAAAAAATAAAAAATGAATATGTATCAGAAATCAAATCGAAATTAACCTCCTTGAATCTTTCCCTAATCTCAGACAAATCATCAGCATCAAATGAACCATCACTGCCACCACTCACCCCACTGGACATCTGCAAATAGTTGAGAAAAAACAACCAAAATTACAAACTCACCAAAAAAAAAAAAATCTTAATTAACATTAAACATCACGGAAAATTCAGAAAAATGTTCGAAGTTAAAATTGAATAAATGTTTAAAAATTGACTTGAATCTAACAGTTAAAAGGCGAAATGGCTCATACCGGTAAACGAAGAACACGAGGTCCGAATTTTCCAGAAAATCGAAACGGGAATGGAGGAACAGTTGTTGGGAGAGCAAAAGGGGGATTTGCCGGTGCTAGGGCTTGAGAAATAAAATTCGCGCGGGATTCAAGAAATGGGATAAGCGGAATTGGTTGCAGTGAATCTTGATTTTGACTAGTTTCTTCGAGGGAATTTGATGATGATGATGGCTGGGTTGACTGGGTGGAATGTCCGAACACGAATACGATGATTGTCGGATTTCGAATTTCCAAATTTTGAAAATTTCAAATAGTTCTTCTACCTTCCGATATATTGCTATTCGACCCCTTCAGATTTCAGAAATTTCATTTTGCACCCCTGAATTTCATTGGTTGTGTTCTTGATTTTTGATTATAGTTCAAGGTATTCGAAAAATAAAGGAGCCAACTTGAGATCGGCGCTATTCAAATTTAGCTCAATTCGGCTCGACTCGACTCGACTCGACTCGTTTACGGCCCTAAGTACGAGTACGACCGATCCAAAACCAAATTTCACGAAAAAGGAAGGACCAAAGAGAAATATCGAAATCAATGCGTTTCACCGATTTTCATCGAAATTAAACCGACTCAACTACTCTCGTACTCCCCCTCCCTCTCCCTCCTCTCTCTCTCTCTCTCTCTGCTCCTTAGCTGAATCTATATAGGTTTACCTCGACAGAATTCCGCAGCGGCGATGGCGGGTTCAGAATCGCGGCGGCGGAATCGGCGGAGCGGCGGCGGCGGCGGCGGGCGACGGCGCGGCTGCTGCTACTGCGGAAGTTGCTTCGCGATCGCCGTCGTGGTGGTGTCGCTGCTGCTGAACTACTACCTCTGCTATTCCGGCTACTTCGGCGACTGCGGCAAAGGAAAATTCGGATTCATCGCCTACTTCCTCAAGGAGAACGGCCGCAATTTCCTCGCCGCCTGAGAGCTCCGCCGCCGGTAGCTTCTCCGTCGCCCGATTCTCGAGATTTCTGAATTAGTTATGCTTTTGCTTTTGGTTTTGAATTTCGATCCGATTTAATTTTCACATGTAATCGATGAACGTTTGTATTAATTCATAAATTTGCATGCTTTGTTCATATGAGTTTTTCGATTGAGGAAAAAGTTAATTTAAAATTCAACCAAAAAAAAATTAAAAAATTCAGAGGAAACTGGGCTTTTAATGGGCCTTTATGGAATATTAAGCTTTTAATGGGCCGTTTTGGAATATTGGGCTTTTAATGGGCCTTTTATGGAGTATTGGGCCTATGGAAACTTTACACGATTTATTTTTATTTTTTCCAAAATAAAAATAAAAAAATGAAGAAACAACACTATTTAATTTGTAAAAACCAATAAAATATTATATCACTTTCCAATTTTGGTATGCCATTCTTACTATAGTAAATAAAATATATCTTTTATATAATTATGAAATGTAATAATGTAGTGAATTATTGAAGAATACATCACCATTAAAATAAAGGGATTCAAATTAGCTAGTTGAGTACCTATTTTAACTCACAATTATGCCCCAATTGACATTTTGAACCGAACTGTTAAAAAAAAACAGAACATTTTAAATGGAACGAAACGAATAGTATAATCCGTGTAACCTAGATCCATAGATAAAATAAAAAAGTAGTCCTAATTAGTTTTTAGGTTAAAAGAGTGAAATAAGTGTTGCCTAACTTATGCACAACCAATTTTCATAGGCTTTTGACTTAACTAGACTTGCCTACCAAATTTTCGAGTACTCCTCCCGTCTCTTCTCATTTAACCCGTTTTATTACTGTATACCGCTATATATTCAGCAAGCGAGCCAAATGGAAAGAAACGGAAAGAGTACTACTATTTGATTAAACACTTAGTCTATGGAAATCAAGACAAGTGGTGGCTTATATTATTTAATAATAAGTGAGGTTATAATAAATGAGATTTAAAAATGGTCAATGAAGTACACATAAAACTGCACCACTAATGCATAATTGAGATTAATTAAGAGTTGAAAGGGAGTAGTCATGTTACATGTTAGGTGACTTAACAACTACCTTTACTTCACTTCTAAACACCCCTTTTAGCTTCATTTTATTTCTATATTTTAGTGTAAAGTAGTACATCTATTTCATTAGCATGAACTAGGCATGGGACTGGGGCTGGCGGAGTGATAGAATACGAGATTGAAACACGATAATTGCATTAGACATGACATGAAATTAACAGATGCTGTTTTTCAGCACTTCACTCATTTTCCCTTCTCACCCAAGTCAAAATAATTGCATCATGATTTTTTTTTTAATGAAAAATTCAAAATAAATTTGCTAGTAAAAATTCAAGAAATGCAAACTTTTTTTTTTTTTTTTTTTTTTTTTTTTTTTGAGAAATGAACTGTGACTTTAGTATTAAGTTAACTGATGAACAACCCTTGAATCTTCTGCAGAAAGAAAAGGAAAATTGAATAAATTTATACATTTATCTCTTTCAAGATTAACACAATCAAGAAAAATGCAAACTGAAACAGAAAAAGAAAAAAAAAATGCAATTTTTTTTGTAAAGATTGGAACTTTACTGGTAAACATTTGGTGATGAACACAACCCTTGAAAAAATCTTCTGCAGAAAGAAAAAAAATGAATGAATCTATACATTTTATCTCTTTCAATAAGCCAAAAAAAAAAATGTTTATGAATGATCATGAGCTGAAAAGAAGTCCATGGTTGCTGTGAGTGGTGCCAATCCACCATGGTTTGAACTCATTGCAGTCCTCCTCAAGTGGAGCAGGCAAGTTCAGATCAAGAAAGTCTCGAACTTCCGGGATCCGTCTCTCGACACTAACTGAGGGAGACTCGGTGTTCTTGGCTTGATCACTGATCAAATGTGATCTCTTGTGGCCACCCAAGGCTTGTCCAGAAGGGAAAATCTTGAAGCAGACCGGGCATTCGTGCTCTTTAATCTTCTTGCATTCTTCGAAAGATGCTGATAGGTTCGTGGGGCGATCATCAGGTGTCGGAGCACAGCAGCCTTTGAACTTCTTGTGGCTAGCCCTATGGCCACCTAGAGCTTGGTATGAAGGGAATGCCTTGTTGCAGATTATGCAGCTGAATTTAGTAGTCGAAGAAGGGCTCGTCTCCGGATCATGCTTCTTCCTCTTCTTGCTCTGATGATCTGATGTGAATGGACTAGCCTTTTTCTTGATGAAGTTCTTGGGAGAATTCACCTCAGTTTCACTGCATCCCATCTCAAAATCTTGATTGCTCTTCAGCTTCTTGATTGAGTCTCTAAACTGCGCCTCCTCGACTTCTACTGTTTTATTCGAGTCGAAGCTCAGGTTTTGTGATTGATCAGCAACAGAGGTTGAGTGGTCCATGGAGAGCAAGATCAAGCTCAAGGCCACCTCCTCTTGCTCAGAGGCACAAGGAGAGAGGTTATTGGAGGCTGAGTCTTCCTTTCCAATCATGGAGTGGCACTTCATGTGACCAAACAAGGCTTTCCAAGAATGGAAGCTCTTGCCACACTCCTTACACACCTTCTCATCGTCGTCGTCTTCCTCTTCTTCGTCGTCGTTGTCTTCCATTGAAGGGGTATCATGGCTGCTTCTTCTTCTTCCTCTCTGAGTCCTGTCCCCTAGAGGAGGGAGCTTCTTCTCTGTTGATGAAATGTTGATCAAGTGAGACCTCATGTGGCCTCCCAAGGATCTGCCACAGGGGAATATTTTGCTGCAGAATTTGCATACATGCTTTGTTTTCTCCATGGCTCTTTGATGAATCAGTTATCAAGAAAAAGATCAAATTTTTTTTAGTGGGATTTGGAGAAGGGAATGAATGGAGGTGTTTAGAGCAAGAAAGGGTGAAGCTTTGATCAAGTTGTTCTTGAAGCAGAACAAGATCTGATGAACAAGAAAAGTATATATTAAAGAAAGTGAGCTAGTAAGCAACTAAGCAACCTCTCTCTCTCTCTCTCTCTCTCTCAATTTGTTTGTTGCTCTTGCTAGAAGTAGAAGTAGCTATAGGGTAGTTGAAAGATGAAGAAAAATATCAAAATCTGAAATGATGAAGAGGTCAGTTACCTTTGCTGCTAAAAGCTTGCTACACTACACCATCAAGCAATACAGCTTCACTTCAAACAAAAAATTAAAAATATTTTCTAATATTATCATTGGTTTCATCTCAAATTACACAAATACTAATACATAAAGAGAGAGAAAGAGAATGGATATAAAGGAAAGATATAGGAGTATAGCACATGTACTCCAACTAGGCCAGCACAATCCAAGGGCAGTTAGTTCTTGAAATTAATTAATTAATTAATTGTCTTATATTATTATTATTAGTTTTTTTTATAAAAAAAGAAAAGAAAATGAATAATAATAATAATAATAATAATAAAGAAAACAAAAAAGTATTCTTTCCTTTGCCTTGGAAATAAGGAAAGAGGAGGCAGAGTGGAAATTCCAGTGTTTAGCTTTGGAAGTTATTCTGTTGGAGTTTTTCCCAATTCTGCTTTTTTATTCTACTTTTTGTTTCTCTAAACAATGTGAAGTTGGAGTGGGACCCACCCTTTTTTTGGGTTGTCAACAAAGCTTAATTTCAAGCTTCTTTCACACTTCACTAATCTAATATAATTACTTCATTAATTAATCATCTTGGTTTTGATTTAAAGCATAGTGTATTTATTACTAATTCAAATGAATTTGATAATAAATTAATTCAAGTACTCATAAAATGATTTTGAGTTGTAAAACAAATATTCTAAAATAATTTAGAAAAATAAATCCAAGAATTAGTAATTATAGTAGAAAAGTCAATACTTCAAAAGTCACCCTAAAATTAATCTAATTAATGGGGTGGATAATGCATAGAGCATGACTATAATTTAATTAGCCATTAATTTTATTCCCCTTCTCTTTTCCAAAAAAAATTACACGTAGAAATCGGTCGAACTGCTTCCAAAAGACACTAGACAAAACGATGTCACGTCGATATAAAATTTAACTAAGTGGGATCAATTTCAAGTTTGGCAAAACTCAACACAAAAGTGGCCTACTCCACTATCTCCATATAAATCTAACAAGCAAAAGTTACTATAAGAAGAAGCTTCATTAGAACTAGATTAATCACAATTAGTTGCAAATTGCCATTTGGATCCAACTATTTTGCTCCGCCGTAGCTGCATTAGTGCCGGCCGGCTTCCTCGGCCGGCCCGTAATTAATTAAGCTAATCACGTTGCCAAAATCGCTTAATCGAAAACTAATTTGTTTAGTGTTTTCTTTATTGTATACTTATGTCCTCTTTTTTGGCCAACATTTTGTTCCAAGATTTAGCTGTACTCTGTCTAGATGCTGCCAATTAATCTTCTTTGTTTTTGGAATAAGATGGAATTATTGAGTGTGATTAATTACTAGGAGACATAACTAATTAATTTAGTATTTGTTGAACAATTTTTGGATGATTTATTTCAAGCTAGGAGCATGTGCATGCACATTATGCTTTTTAGTGAGTGTTCATGCACTACATGTAGTTCTTTTTATCACCAACAATTGAGCTTGTGATTGGTTTGTGGAATCTTGGTTGTGTTATAAGATATCGTATACGTAGAGTCTGGTTTGTATAGAAATAAGGTCTGTCTTGTCATAGGAATAGATAATAACCTTTGATCTTACTGAGATTTCCGATTGATATTGATATGAGCATGGTTGCAATATACAATAAGCATGAAAAATACTTTAACGATTAGATAACAGATAAATAAACCGATGCTTAAACAAACGTGATTACATACTTAAGCATCGTTTTAATCTTATAATGTTAAATTAAATAATTAAATTCTACCACACACAATAGTGGTAGCATATACTATCCCTCCGTTTCATTTCAATTGTTGTGTTGCTCTTATCTGCTCGTCCGACATGAATAGTCTTGTTCCATGAAATGAAAAGAATCAGCCCTTAAATTTTAACGTGAACTTCTTACTTTTCATTATTAACACTGCATTTAAAATCTCGTATCGAAACGAAATATGACAACTGATTTAGACTGATGGAATATTACATAGTCTGTCAAAATTTTAAATAGGGAGTCACAATAATCAGTTGCACCTTTCACCTAACTTTAATTTAAAAGGACAACAATATTAGGTTATCTACATCACAAATCAAATTATATGTCTTGTGACAAAGTGTTAAAATGGGAATAATTCCAATCAGGGGCAAAATTGTCTTTTCCAACAATAATTAACAACATCATCTCTAAATTAGTGACCTAGAATCAGACATTTAAGGGCATCTACCTACAACTTTAGATTTAAAAAAAAAAAAAAAAAATTAAAAAATGCGTTATGAGTGAAGAATTATTGAGTTTTCCCACAAAATGATGCTTAATTTTACAAGGAAATATGTGTCTTCTTCTATTATATTTTAACTTCAAAAATATAAATTTATATATAATCAAACTCTTTCCCCATTTTAACACAATTAAGACTTAATCCTAACATCTCTACTAAAGAAGGATTAATAAATTGCTATTATTGCAATGTGTTATATATATTTATTTACCCTTAATTGTTTTCAATAAATCCATTAATCAACTCCTTTATTTTTCTTTTCTTTAATTTCATATACCTTTATTGTCATACAAATTAAAAAAATATTCAAGATAATGGTAGAAAAGATAAAACAAAATAAAGTTATATGTATATAGTGCGTGTGTGTTTAAATTTGATAATTAACAAGTAAATACAATCAAGCAAAAAAAAAAAAAAAAGTGGAAAAAAGTGGAAAAAAATTATTTTAAAAAAGTGCTCCTAAAATCTTTAATCTCAAGTCAAAGCTAATTATTCAAAGTATGCTCTCTTTTGCAGCAAACTGGAAAACTTTATAATTAATTAAAATGCACTAATTATCACAATTAAACTTTAATAAATCTACCCTTAATTATATATTTAAAAAAACCTTACTCTATACTTACTAGCCCACACCATTAATTATAGAGAAATAATTTTCTAATTAATTATATATATAGTAATTTATTAATTCAAAAATGCAGGCCACGTCTATATATAGTATATGATGACATTAATATATTTTATATATAATGATTGTTGGTTATTCCCATAAAATCCAAATTAAATTAAATTAAAATGATTATAGTTCTTGAAAAAAATGTTAAAATTAATCTAACTAATCACATGCAAATGAGTTGATCAAGTGACTAATCAGCCTTGTTAATTAATTAATTGTCACGTGTACAGGTATAAATCATTTTTCATTAAATAAATACGTGTATTATATATGTGTATAATTAGCTTAATTCGAGGTAAACTATCACCTCAGTCCACTTAATTATGATAATTAATGGAAATATTAATCCTCTTAAAATTAGCACCACTATCAAAACTCTCTTGATTTTATAAGAATGGGGTGGTTAGCTTTATTTAGAAAAATATATTTTTTAATTCAAAAAATGAAAAGAAAATTGAGATATTTGATATGATAGGGTAGTGTATAGTAACAAATCAATTAGTGACTATATGAACCAATGTATCACTATGTAAAAAAAGAAAATAGTGGGTGTTGTCTTAGTGACAGGGGTTACGTTTCGAGGCCAAATTTCTCGAGTTCGAGTCCTCTGTGACACGATTTTTAAAAAAAATAGTGGTATCTTTCTTTTGGCTCTCATTCATGAACTAAAATTTTTATATGTTGATCCATGAGCAATTTTATTTTATTTTTCTTTTGATGGTAAAAGATAATGGGTTCCTTTAATGGAGGTATTGGTGCATGTGTTAGAGAGCAACTTCTCAGCATCACATATATTATGCTTAATTAATTTACACTCAAAAGGGTCCTTCTAAAGTCAAACTAATCAATACTCTCTCCGTCCCGACTTATCAATACATGTACATTTTAGAAAGTCGAAACGAGACTACTGAACTGGGACGAAGGAAGTGTCGACTAACAAACCTTTGGTTATGTGTTGACTAAACGAGTGAAAGGAGCATCTTTGTAATGGTAAGCATGAACGTTATTTTAGCCACTTTACTTGTTGTAGGAAACAACTCTTTGAAAAACGTAACCCATGCTTATAAAATAATTAAGAATATCGACCGACTTTATCATTTTATTTAACAAAATTGTGATTTTATTTAAGAATTTATAATATTTAAATCAAAAACAAAAATAATAAAGGGGAAAGGGATGAAATTTGAAGCATCTTTCCCTATTTTATACACATAATAGTATTTTTTATTGCATTATAATAATGTTACAAAATGAGTATTTGCGAGTTGCATAGATAATCAACACGTGGCAAATGGGGAAAAAAAAACAAAAAAACGCCATTTACATTTTGTAACGGGAGAAATATACACAAAGTGTATGGACACTTTTTTTTTTTTTTTTTTCGTTATTTTATCATTTTCCTCTCAACTCCAATTTCCTGTGTGAAGATCTTCAACCAATTTCATCAACTGCAAAAGAACAGGTAACCAGTAATGGAAGTGTGCAGGAGCCTCACTCTCAGAGATCGACCCCCTCGTCGAGGCCTTTGGAGTTTATCATCACGTTCGAATCTATCAACTTGTCGAACTTCCTTTTCCTACGGCCTTCGAAGTCTTCGAATCCTTCCATCTGAACGTGATAAAGAACGGGCATAATATTTTTAGACGTGTTGCGATGAATTTATTAGGACTAGTTCTGATGTGAAATTGGAGCTCGTGTGCGAAGAAGATTGTCATCATCTCACCTGTTGGAAGTACTCCATAGATATGGGGTTGCCATGGAGGGATATGTTCTGCAGGCTTTTGCAATCTTTAAGCAAGTTGGGAGGTATCTGCAAGCAACGAACAATATCATTCATAAATTGAAGGCTGAGTGAAATACTCAAAGTACGTAAATCCAAAAAACATCCAGATCACGATGCAGTGATACAGTTGTAAGGCCGAGACAAAATGCAATTAATAGAGACATATAACTATGAAGTATCGGAGTTAAAACCTGTTTCACTTTATTGTTATCCAAACAAAGTGACTTGAGATGTACGAGATTGCACACTGAAGACGGAAGCTCTTCAATAGAGTTTTCTGCAGTCAAGTATTATGTATAGTGTCAAACATAAGGCAAAACTAAGGGATAATAAGATCACCCAAACTTGTACATGCAATGAAATGCATATTAAGCTACTTCCAATTCGACAAACAGCAAAGCTAGACTTATAGCTTGTGTTGGTGGATTGTAATTCAGAGTGTTTTTGCTTTTTCGAATGGGATGTAGAGTATGATAACGTATGATTCGGTTATCCATAGTAATGTTTTTTTTATATAATATTTTGCTACTTTGAAACCCAAGGGCCAGGATGAATTATGCAATCAAAATATTGTGTTAGGCTTGAACTTTTATCACTGGTCATTCATCGTTAAAAGTAACCATGTCCATGCAACATAATTCGGTATCTGACTACCCAACAGATACATCATTGGTTCTTCGAGATAAATTTCACATATAATATCTAGTGTACAGATATCCTAAGCGAGTAAAACGATACCAATAAATACAAACTGCAGATATATAAACGAGGGAGAAAAGAAAGAGTTCATCTGTGTAATTATGCTTTCAAGAGTGGACTAATTAGCGCAAACAAATGTTCCAAAGCTAGAAAGAAAAATTAACACTAGAAGACTAAGAGGAAGAAGCTAGATGGATATGAAAGTACCATTAGCTTGAATTTCCTCCAGAGAGAAGCAACTACCAATGGATTCGGGAAGACACTTTATCTTATTGTTTGACACATTCAATAGCATCAACTGCAAGGTCAAAAGGCTTGCATAAATAACTTCGATTAACTTATCTAATACACAGAATATGATGGACATGTGAAATACTGGTAGGGCATTCAGTAAGCCTATATGTAAGCATTAGGATACTCACATTGCGCAAGCTCCCGATTGTTTCAGGCAAGTTCGGTAATAAATTTCCAGATATTGATAGCTTCTCCAGTTTCACCAATTGACCCACTGAACATTAAAACTTGATGCCGTCAAAAGAAAAGTCAAGCAACATAACATTTCAAATCCTTTTTAGTTGGACAATGAGTGAGGGACGACTTCTGACCCGGTTAATGAACTTTAATCAACTCAACTTCTCTCATCTAGCCAAGAAGAAGCTTACATTCATCAGGCAATGTTGTTATCCGATTTCCATCAAGTGTCATAACTTTCAAAGCCTGAAGCTTTCCCAAGTTCATTGGTAGACGCTCAATAACATTATCCGCTAAAATCTGCAATATTATACAGCACGGTCAGATCCCACAAGAAACCAAAAAATGCAAACATTAGAGTTACATCGAGACGAGTAGCATTTATTAGAACTAGAATGGGACAGCAAGATTATTCCAAAACATAACAGCAATACAATGAACATTAAAGAAAAAAATTCTCACCAGCCGCTGCAAATTTATCAACTTGTTTATCTCCATAGGTATATCAACTGCCACAGCACACACAAAAATTATTAGCAACGAGAAACGACAGAAACGAGCCGTGTAACGACAATCGCGATCAAATGCTCCACAATCCGAAGCAAAGATTACCTAATTTATTGTGAGTCAAATCAAGCGTGCGGACCGATCTTTCTAATTCGAGAACTTCATCTGGAAATGTCTATAAGCAACAATCCAAAAAAGCAACCCAATCAGCTCAACAGATACTATATCCACACATTCGTCACATATAAACAAAATCCCTAACTCCGACTGAACATTTCTACACAAAAACCAAATCATCGCCACAAACGCAATCAATTCACAAAATCAAACAATACAACAAAAGCCACAAACTTCAGTCTCAGCAAACAACAAGCACTCAATAATCGAGCAGCAGATGAAAATCCAACGACTGTACCTTCAATTTTGAGTCGCGCAAGCCGACAATTCCGGTGGAGCGCCACCGCGCGGCGCGGCTGGCCTTGGAATCGGCGCTCTTGCTACTAATGCAACCCATTGAAAAAACGTGAGCTGGATTTCCCCCTCCTTCACCGATCAAAACACATACGAATTAGGTCGGAGGCCGTGTGTATGTGGATGATCGATGAGAATCGAGTGATGAAATTGGAGAGGAGAGGGAGAGAGAGAAGAGAGGGAGAGGGAGACTTTGAACAATAAAGTGGAAACCGCGTACGATTATGGCCTTCGTTTTGTCGCAATCCCCCTATTTATACTTGTCCTTTTCTGTCTTTTCACCCCTTTTTTAGCATTGACTTTTTTTAAGCACAATATTTAGAAAATTTTGATTTTTTGTATTTTTGGTAAGTTTTTAATATATATAGATAATTTCCTAGGTTAATTTGATTTTATATTAGTAATTGCGATTGTGATTTTGGATCAAAAAAAAATAATCGATGCGTCTCATTTCATTAGTTTCACTGAGGTCTCACGTCATTAGTTTTATTGGGGTGTAATGAATGCAAAGATAAAAGGGGTTATTAGATTTAGGATATTTGTCATGGGCCTAAACATTTCAAACTAGATAAATAATCCCTCCGTCTTTAAATAAGTGTCCCGAGCCGCCAAAAATTTTGTCCCTAAATAAGTGTCCTATCACATTTTTCCAAGTAAAAATTACACAAAAGTACCAAAACTACCCTTCTTGAAAATCTAAAAGTGGGAGAAAGACAAAAATAAATAAATAAATAATCAAGAATTTTAAGGGCATAAGTGTCATTTTAGCATTCTCCTTGATTTTTTCAAATTGGTGGCTCGGGACACTTATTTAAAGACGGAGAGAGTACTTAATTTATTTTAACCTATATTGTAACCCAATACTAGGGGCCATATACATAGAATAGGGTAGGATGTGTTTAGAAGATTGTGAGGCAGTGTTAGGAGAAGTATAGAGGAATCTAGAACAAAGAAATGTTCTAAACACTTAATCTCCACCCGTGGTTCAAACTAATTTCCACCATCTATCATGGAGGGAGAGTTGTATGTAAAGGGGTGCTCCCCTCATTTGTAAACAATCTACCAATTCAAGCAAGAAGTAAAATAAAACTTCATTGAAATTGAAAGTTGATTATGGTTCATAAAATATTTGGAAAATACCTTCAAATAAAAGGTTAAAGTATTTGTTATTTCCTAACTTTAAATTTTTTATGAAGGAATAATCCATTAAACATTTTTTTTAATCCATTAAAGGGGATTATTAACATTATAATTTAAAAAAATTTTACAAAAAAATTCCCACCATTAATTAAGGGGAAAAAAAAAAAATTCATGAAGAAGTTGCAAAATGCAACCCATAGAAAAGTTGCAAAAAGCACTCAAACATAACAAAATAAATCGTGAACTGACCGCCGTACCGTCTCCGCAATTTCAGCATCCCCACGGCTTCCTCCGCCGTTGAAACGGCGACGTACGGCTCCTCGAGTAGCCGGCGTCGGGCATCTTCCCTAGACTGAATGTATATCGCTTCGCGATTATGGGACGACCACTGCGGACATGGCGACTAGCGATCTCCTCCCTTCCCCGAGCTGCAGCAATCCGCCGATTCAGATGTGTGATCAGAGTCTTCTCGTTCTTGTAGCGCGTTGTGCTCGAAGTAAATCGCTTAACATTATAATTTAAATATTCTAAAAAAAAAAAATTCCCACCATTAATCAAGGAAAAAAAAAAAGATATTTTATTCATGAAGAAGTTGCAAAATTGCATCACATAGAAAAGGTGCCAAAAGCACTCAACCATAACAAAATAAACCAAACACGAACATAATCTTTGACCAAAACTTGCAAACATAATAATAATAAGCCAATGAAAAAAGAATAGTTCAAAATCCTCCATAGCCAAGCTCAAGCTCAAGTTCCATCAAGCCATAGCCGGCAAATCCTTGAGCCATGGATCAAGTGGCTTCCCAATCGAGTAAACAATGAACCCTATCTCCCTCAGCTTCGCCACGTCCACCACGTTCCTCCCGTCAAACACGAACGCCGGCTTTTGCATGCCCTCGAAGAGCCTCTTGAAGTCGAGCTTCTTGAACTCGTCCCACTCTGTGAGCACGCATAGCCCGTGTGCCTCCTTGGCCGCCTCGTAGGGGTCCGATACCACGTTGAGCTGCTTCACAGACGTGGGGCCGACCGGCTGTAGGTGGACTGGGTGGTCCCAGTCGAACTTGTTCATCGAGAGGTCCTTCTTGATTTGGTCCTCGCTCACCTGAGGATCGTAGATGCTCAGGTGAGCGTTGTCCCCTATGAGCCCCTTGCAGACGTCGATGGCCGGGGTTTCTCGGGTGTCACCAGTGTCCTTCTTGAAGGCGAAGCCGAGGACCGCAATCTTCTTGCCCGCGACCGTGTTGAACATGGAGGAGACGATCCGGTTCACAAACCGGCTCTTCTGATAGTCGTTCACCTTGATCACCTGCTTCCAGTAGTTGGCGACCTCCGGGAGGCCGTTGCACTCGCAAATGTAGACGAGGTTGAGGATGTCCTTCTGGAAGCACGAGCCCCCGAAGCCAACGCTCGAGTTGAGGAACTTCGGCCCGATCCTCGAGTCGGTCCCCACAGCATGGGAAACCTGCGCCACGTCAGCCCCCGTGGCTTCACAGAGGGCTGACATGGCGTTCACGGACGAGATCCTCTGCGCCAGGAATGCGTTGGCAGCCAGCTTCGACAGCTCGGCGGACCAGAGGTTGGTGCAGAGGATCCTGTCCTCGGGGACCCAGTGCGCGTAGACGGACTTCAGTGCCTCGACAGCCTTCCTCCCCTCAACCGTTTCCCGCCCTCCGATCAGGACTCGGTCGGGGTTGAAGAGGTCCTGGATCGCCGTGCCCTCGGCCAGAAACTCTGGATTCGAGAGGATCTGATACTTGATCCCCTTGCTATTATGAGTGAGGATCCTCTCAATCGCCTCGGCCGTCTTGACCGGGACGGTCGACTTCTCAACAACGATCTTGTCGGACTTCGACACATCAGCGATCATCCGAGCAGCGCTCTCCCAGTAGGTAAGGTCAGCAGCCTTGCCAGCACCAAGGCCGCGAGTCTTCGTCGGGGTGTTAACCGAGACGAACACAATGTCAGCCTCGCCTACATGCTTCTCGACGTCAGTCGAGAAGAGGAGGTTCTTCCCCCGGCACTGCTTCACGATCTCATCAAGTCCAGGCTCGTAGATCGGCAGCTGAGGGCTGTTCCATGCCTGGATCCGGGAAACGGAGATGTCGACAACAGCCACCTCGATCGAGGGGCACTTCATCGCGATCACGGCCATCGTGGGGCCGCCGACGTAACCGGCTCCGATGCAGCAGATCTTCACCATCTTCAGCAATGCACACTAACCTGGAAACAACAGAGAAATGTGCCACTGCCAATTCAATTTACATGAATATAGTAACATGTAATATTCCTCAAATTTAACAAAATTAAATTACATGAATATATAACAACTCATTTTGTTTTTTTTTGTCTGAAATTTGACTAAATTGGACTAAATTCTAAACATCAGAATCTCTCTACAAAACTTGATAAATACTCCATTCGTTCCACTCCATTTGGCCTACTGCATTAAGTTTAAACGCTTGCATCTGTTCACTCTATAGGCCAAATGGAGTGAAAACGGAGAAGTTTGAGGAATAAAATATATCAATTCAAAAAAGGGGAATGTTTAACCTCAAGAAAGTGAACTAAATTATGCATAAATTCATAGAGAAAAATGCTACAAGTTTGCTAAAATTATCTCAAATCTATCTACACTAAATTCCCACATGAATTTTCAACACAAATTCAAAACTTTTCAAGTGCAAATAATCAAATCAAGAGATGCAGGGATTTGAAACAATAAGGGGCAATTACAAGACAAAAAGTCACAAAATAGTATTCAAGAAATTAACACAAACACATCTTGAGAAAAGGACAAGAAGAAACTAAAACCCAGAATTTGTATTAGAAAAAAAGATTCAAGAAATCAGAATTCTGACCTCAACTGGAGTAGGAGAGAGGGGGAGGGAGAGAGAGAGAGCAGAGGTGGGGCTTAAAGGTTACAAGAAGAATCAGTGTATATATAGTGGTGGAGAAGAAGGAGAAGAAGGGTGAGATCTGAAGCACTGTAAAGTAAGCAAAGTGACAAAAGCAAGATTTCTTGCAATTCTTGGAATTAAAACGCTTATCGACACGTTTTCAGAACTCTTGCCTTTCAGTAACACACACACAACCCAACTTTTTTCATTTTTTTTTTTTTTTTTAAATTTACTTCACTTTTTAGCAATTTAATCTCTTTTATTGCACATTTATTGGGCCCTTTTCTTCTCTCTTATTAATAGGAATTTCAACTCCTATTATTTCCTATGAGTGCAACGCTCAAAGCTTCGATTTTTTCCAATTGGAAATAGTAAATCTAGCAAAATATTTCATGTTATTTTCATTCATAATTTGGTTCACTATGCATTTAAGCTATGAGGGTTGGAAATGAAAACTTCATATCACATTAATTGGAATGAGATTTTTAAAGATACGACATCTCGTGTCGTTCAGTCATTAACTCGCATAAAACATACTCTTTCTGTCTCGTTGATAATAAGTCCGCTTAAACATACTGTAACATTCAACAGACTCGTTATCAACCAACCGGAGATAATATATGTTTGTTTTCATAAAAGGTTACTTATATCTTTTGAGGGAAGTTACATAAATTAATATATATTGGGTTGGGTGTCATGCTTATGAACTATGATCACAATTTTAACAATAATCGCCGAAAGGGTCATTATTCTTACTAATAAAAAAATAAAATAGAACAAGTAATCATTAGGAAAGTCGTTGCATTTTCATGTGAAAATAGCGTGTCACCAAAAAAAGGAAATTTTAAAATTTAATTATATTTATAAGCAAAAATCACGATTTTTAGTGTATAATTAAAAGCCTCGAAAGCTTGAGAGTTCAGAAACAACGTGCCTTGGTTGGTTCGGACAGAAGTTAGAGTGAGTTCAAAGGCACACAGCTAACTATAATTAGTACTGCTAAAAAGTTCCGCATTTTTTTAAGGTTTTGCTAATGTATGTATACGTGATTTATCTCGTCTCGTTAATAATAATTTGTGAGCTTGTTATTAACGTGAACGGGGCCGTTTTTATGGCAGAAATGTTGAGAGCAAGTGAGGAAACGTGATTGACTGCGGGAAAATGGCTCCAAGTTACGTGAATTGTACTCCAGTTGTGAGTTTTATGTACTCCCTCCGTCCCGCGGCATTAGTCTCATTTGCTTTCGGCACATGAACCAAGGGAGTGGAGAATGAGTGAAGAATATGTGGTTGTAATTAATTCTAAGGAGAGAGAGTGAATTGTGGCCAAGTATATTTTACCATTTAAGGAAATGAGACTAATAAATGGGACAGACAAAAAAGGAAATTGAGACTAATGCCACGGGACAGAGGGAGTAGTCTACACACACAAAATTATATAGTGTGATCGAGTGACATGACTGTTATGCGCCGAGCCGTAGAGGGACTGACACGTGTGCGAGAAGAACACGTGGAGAGTTGTGAGGCGTCGTTGATGTAGCCAGCTGTGACAGCGGCGGATACAGGAGACGTATTACAAGAGTAGATACGAAATTGACTTTATAATTAATTAATTAATTAATTATGAGATGCGATTAATTACTTAACGGGGCCCACAACATTACACCGTGTTCATAACGCCAGAGCAGTTTTTGCTATTGGCAGAACCGGTTTTTGTTTATTGAGAATCGAATAAACCTGCATAATTAATTTATTACTCTCTCCATCCCATCGAATTTGATCACATATATTCAAGTAACGTATCAAACTCGATGTGACGGAGCACACTGGGCCTGTTCGTGCAAATGAATGCTCATGATATGCAGATTTCTTACTTGGAGCATTTAATCAAATCAATAGGGTTATACAACTACTCTCTCCGTCACACTTCAACTGGCTTGTTGATTTCGGTACAAAATTTTATGCACAGTGTTAAAGTGAAAATCAATAGGCCCACATTGAAAAGTAAGGGTTAATTTTCCATTTTAAGAAACAAACCGAGTGAAGTGGGACGTCCCGATTAGGAACAGAAGCCGAGTGAAGTGGGACGGACGGGGAGTATATATACTTTATTTTTGAAAAGGTTCTCAAGAATTTTAGCGTAGTGAAATATACACATGCATGGAAACGGTAGAGGCATGTGTACACATGCTTTAGGCTGTGAAATACTTTAGCATTACAAAAAGTTGGTTCTTAAAAAGTACTACTACGTGGAACATTACAAGCAAGCATATATTTCTTTTTCAACATGAAAAGACACAATCAATAGTGTAACACACATAATAATTCCTCAAAATCAGACCATACTCTATTGGTGACCTTGTATTTTTGTTACCAAACTCTTTACTAACGTGTCAAATGTATGTTATGCACCTTAATCACCCGTAGCAAACGAGCACTAAGTATAGAAACCGAGTATTGCTAGAGACGCTCTTAGAGATCGACGTATATGTAGTACTAATTCATTGTTAAGGATCAACTAGTCTCACTTTCATTAATGGGCAAGTTTGACGCCGTGTCGACTGTTTTCAGCAAATTGCATACAAAATGCAATAGTGGTCGGCCTAGCATCGAAGTTACCTTCATTAAAGTCCCATGGATTTTCTAATGTCAGTTAAGTCAACTACATTACTAAGTTGTCAAATCTACTAAAGCTAAAATAACCTAGTAGTCTGAATTTTGAAAAAAGTTGTAAACAGATAACTTCTTTTTACTGTAACTTAACTTAAGACTATGTTTGTATACAGTTGATTATTCTAAATTTATTGACTTTAGAAAGAAGATGAAATAAATTACTATATCCTCCGTCTCAACTATCTTGTCTCACTTGTTATTCAACCGAGTGTATTATAATAATAAAATGAGACAAGCTGGTTGGGACAGAGTAACGTTCTTTCAACTCAACCTAGTTTTCCAACTGTATAACTAAAATAAATATTTCAATCTAAACTTTACTTTTGCATATAGAAATTCTCAACAAATATTCATCTAAAGCACCTAATCCTAATCGGCAGAAACAATGCGATCCTAGTTAAACACGCCATGAAATATTTAAAAACAATAATACGATACGTCGATACCTACAAAGCATGCCTTAACTATCGATCGTATAATGAAGAAAACAAGAACACACCTAATAGAAATCAGAAGTGACACAGAGCGTACCATTTGTATAGATAACTTGGCTTTGAGTATGGGATTCAACTCACCGAAGCACAGCGGCAGCAATTTGCTCGACTCCTATGAGCTCCAAGCGATCACCAGGCAGCTTAATCGTGCTATCCGTGTCTCAAATGGCCATTCGAGTCCAAGTTCTTTTCACCTGACGTCACCTTTCTACCTGCATCGATTAGACCGAATATACCAAGAGAACTCCAAGACATCAAAGAAGATATCTAGCTCAAGAAAATATGGTGGAGTGAGAGACAGAGAAGTTGTGGCGAAAGGAACCGGAGGATTTGTGCTGCGTCTTTGGAACAAGGTCAGGTGCAGCTTAGTGAGAGGCCTCAAGTCCCACAGCTAAAGGTGAGAGCTCCCATTCTCATTTGACGATAGGAATCACTCTGCAAAATTATGTCCTATTTCAGATGATACACACATTGTGGAACAAACAATTAGTTCATGAAAGAAAAATTACCTTTCAAGTCGCCTGTAAGTAGCTACCTCGTTTTCTTCAGTCTGTCACCAGTGTAAATCTTCCAGCAGATCCTACCTCGGGCCATGGTTTCAATTTGAAACCGGTATAAGTCTAAGACAATGTAAACCATCGTTCTTAGGAGATGTTAGAAGTAATAGAGGAAAATACAATATTCTTGTATCAGCAACACTGCTAACAAAATTTGCTTCACATTGAAAATGATTTGTTTGTATACAATAAAGTTCGGGTAACAGCATTGTTCTCTTTCTCGTAAACACTACGCACGAAATAGAGGTCACCAGTGAAAAGGACAAACTGATCAATTTTATACATCAATAGACAAGGTTGTCGCAAAATGTGAACGATAACCTAAGACAGCCTCAGAGCCATTTCTTGAAGCAGTGCCCTTTTTTGTGATGCATTGATGACATGGCGCGTTTCAGCATTCTCGAGGACATCTGCAATTATGGCAGCTGCATGGCCAAGAGGTTCCTCTGCAGCTCTCTTCAACATAAAGGCCTGTTATAGAGGGAATAGGGAGATTGTGACATATTTAAATTGGTAATAGGCACAAAAACTGTCATAAATTAAGAGACTTCAACCATATAAAAATAATGAGATGATTTGAGGTTAAAGGCAATACTCGCTTTCCATGAGTAAAACTACACAAAAAACCTCTATTTTTAACTTTTATGCATCATTGCTTGGTGGGGAGGGAGGAAACGGCAAATAAAAACCTGTCCATGATGACTGATGGTAATAGAACAAGGTTGTTGGAACCATGGCTCTCCGTCTATTTGAACCGGAAAACCAGCAAAAAGCTGAATTTTAATTGACTGCCCCTGTGCAAGCCTGCGGGCCCGGGATAGTCCAACCTGTCAGTGACACCCCATGGTAAACAATACCAAATTAGTGCCAGTCAAGATGAAAGTTGAAAATGCTACACCTTCTCTCAGGTAGATTACATCCTTAAACTCTTGTTTAAACATTCATTAGTTTTTCTATTTTGGGAAATAATTAGAGCTTCTGTTGGCTCAATGCTCTGTCAATGTTGAATTAATCATAATGATAGAAAACAGCTAACATTTATTACAAGGCTTATAGAAGTATTATATCATACAGAGAGCACGAAATTCTTTTCTATCCAAGCATCCTACTGCATCACATGGGTTTGACCAAAGCTCAATGCATTCAAAGCTCAAGCTAAATACTTAACTAAGGCAGTATCAACCTTGCAATTATAGCATATATATGATATCAATCAAATGATGATCAGATCTCTTCATATCAGATTTAAAACATTTAAACAATTTAAACGGATATGGGTTTCTTTAAGGAAAGACCTGCAACAAAAATAATCATTATTTCAACTGCAAAAGGTGTTTTAACATGCCTGCAGCTTTCCAAGATGCCACGTTCCTGAAATGCTTACAACCTCAAGCACTCTGTCATGCATAGATTGAGGATCAAAATTATCATAGCTCTCTTCTTCATTTTGCCATAGGTCAACTCCACCCATATAACTCCCAATATTAGTTACAAGGACACCCTCTGCATCCTAAAATCGATGAAGCAACAAAACACTTCCAATAAGAGTGCTGCATCACATTAAAAATATTAAAGATGATGCAGAAAGAAAGTTACAACTTATTACATTTGACAAAAAAAACCCGAAGCTGATAGAGAATGAGTATAAGGAAGAGAAGAATTAAAGATAAAAAGGCAGAACATCTTGGAGGAAGATATTTAGAATGAAGTTTCAAGAAGGTGTAGTACTGTGAGGACATATCAGATATTATTTACTGTGTTGCACTGACCTCGGGAACCTCAACCTCAACACCATCTACCTCAACCCGAACTTGCCAGGGGAAGTCAGCAAATGTCCTATCCATTATACTCTTAGCACCTTCTCTTGCATAAAGAACTTTATTCATGAACTGCATGAAACATGTTCTTTGAGCTAATAGTAATAGCAATCTGTTTATGTATATAAACAGCTTCAGCAGATGATAGAGCCTTGACCAGTAGTGAAAAAGCGATTAACAACTGCAGCACATAAAGACACTTAATAACTCTCATCCAACGTGATGTTGGATAACGTGCAAGTACATGGTGCATTAGTGCCTCAAGATGTAAAAGGGATCTTCTATGAGTTAATATGAAAATTTTGCAAAGCTAAACATAAAAACAGGTCAAGTTTACATTTAGCTTTATCAACTCCCTAGTAAAAAATTTGATTTCAAATTCAAACACGACTTAACTTACACATAGTTTAAGTCATAGACAACTAATGCTCATAGATAAAACATAACATACTAGAGTAAAAAGGCCCCAGCCATGAACAAAAGAAAACCATAGAATACATCAAACATGCTTTCAAAAGCAATATATATAACACTAAAAAGAATGTATCAGAAGGAAAGAAAATTTGAGTAATGACTTAGTGGCATCACAGAAGCAGAACCAAACAAGGAGTGCAAGCATTGCCAATCAAGAATATAAAATCTGTGGTAAACACCCAGTCATTTACCAGTAATTCCAAAAAAAACATGGTGTCATTGGCTTTGGCATATCTCAATAAGTTCAGAAAATTAACTGCATTTACCTGATTGTAGAACTTTTCAGGGTTCTCCTCTCTCATATTATGGATTTCCAAAGCAACTTTTGCATCGCATCCAACCCCTTACAAAGCAGCCAATGTTTGTAAAATGAGGCACACATTTTCTATAGAAAATTATTGGTGTAAAAATTGGTGCAAGGTTGTGAAGAGAGGTTGAAAATCAGGAAAGTAAATATGGCCAAGAAGTTTGATATGAGGCATACCTAGATAGTTGTTCATAAATTTAGGAGAATAGAGTGGTTTCCTGTGCTGGCTTGTGAATGATACCTTCCATCTATCAAGAATAGTGACTGCAGCATGTTCTATGTGATCTAATAATGTGCACAAGCCTCCTTGCCTCTCCACCGAACCAAGACCGGCCCCCCAAGAAAGTACTCGAGACAAGTCATTGCCAGTCCCAGCAGGAAGAATGGCCACCGGTGGAGGAGAAACAAAGTTTTGCTTATCTATTGCATTCAATATCCAGCCAACAGTACCGTCTCCTCCACAAACAAGAATACGGAAATGAGGCATCTTTCTAAACAAGTAGAGTCCAGCTTCTGGACCTTGTGTTGAGCTCAATTCGAAAACCTAAAACAAGCGGACAATTTAAGGAATCAAATGACAGAGCAACTCCAGTTGGATATTTCCAATAAAGAGAGAAATATTTATCCATAGTAAACATGCATCTCCCTTCCCCGCACAAACATCACAAAAGGCACAAAAAACTTAGATACACAAAATATGATCCCACTGAGTCTAAACAACAATCAAGAAGGATATCTGATTAGAAGGAATTCATATACCTCTATTATATGTTTCTTAGTTGACAGATTAAAATAGGTATTTAGCCCAATCCAAAACCACCACTGGCGAGAAGCTTATTAAGAGTCAACTGTCCCAAACTTTAATATAATAAATGTTTCTATTTTCAGATTATTCATTCAACCTCGTACTAGTACGTCAACAGAAAATGACAAGTAATAAGAAGTATTGAATGATCAATGCATAATATGTTCATAGGCAAGGGATGCAGATAATGGCTAAAAAAATGATGCAGTTGTTCCTTTAGATGCAGCTTGTCATACATGTACAACCTCTTCTCCTATCCAGAAATTCCCAAAACCATTTGAAGAGGAAGAAAACACACAGAAATAAACATAAAAAGGCATTTAAGCCACGAACAAAAGCTGGTATTTACCATGGATATTGGATGGATTTTTATCTTCAATTCTTAGGCCCAAACCATCCTATGGAAAGGGTACAACTATCATCACAGTATTCGTATCAATTTTCTTCAAGACACACAAATAAAGTTTATGGTCCGACATCGTAGATTTTTTCTAATGTATATTAGGTTCACATGAGGCCTAAACTAGATACTGTCTAAACAATACTGACCTGCACAGGGTTCAGAAGAATATTTAGTCTCTGCTTGAGTGTATTTCCTCGTTGAGCTCCACTCTTCTTGTTAATGAAAACAAGTAATGGTCTTGCCTCTGGCGGAAGATCAACTAATTCATATTTCTGTCTCATACCTCCTACTTGGGTCTCCTCCTTTTGATTAATCGATGAGCTTCTTTTCAAACTCAGGATCCTTTCCATCTTTTTTGCTTCTCCATGTTGATCCACCTCTTCAGCGTCTGTATTACCAATATGATTTTCTTCAATTTTATGAGAACCATTGACCATCTGACTAGTCTCTGCGGTACTTTCTATGGACGTGTCACTCATATTACTACTGCTATTACCAGTATCCTCGGAGATCTCACCTCCATGCTTATATTTCTTACTTTGACTTCTTATAGTCGCACGCACTGAAGATGCAATCTCATTGGCTCCGTGGGTGATGGAACTTAGAAGTCCACCAGAAGAAGTCCTATTGAATTGCTTAACATATAGAGGTGATAGTACAAGCCTTCTAAAAGGGCCCAAATCACAGATATCACCTGTGTCATTGAACAAACTACCATGGCAGTCAACATGCACTAAGCGCTGACACCATAAGCAACACCATATTGGGGATCCCCCAAGAAAAGTACCACTGCAAGGCTCTTCACAGTAGCAACAGAATGAGGATTCATCAGGTTGATCTGTTAGCTCAGTCCACCGCACTGCCCATTGATGCATCATATTTTCATAACCAAACATCGAGACAGACTTACAGTCTTTATGGGCATTAGAGGAACAGCCCAAGTGGGATGCTGCGCCACATATGCTGCAACGATGGATAAAACTATCTGAACCTACCATTTGCTTGAGAGCTTGGGAAGGTGAGACAGACTTCAAACAGACACAGCAGTTTAAGCTTTTCCCTCGGGTTACAGATTCCAAAACCCACGCATGAGGAGCCATAGCAACCTTGTCCCTTGTTTTTGGGTTTTTCTTTGACCTTGCTATGGCTCTCATCCAAGTTAGACTGATATTTCTTCTCCATTGGAAGGCTGTATAAAAGATAGTTAATATTCCCACCAAACCAGCGATGAAGCAAGAAACCATAAACAAATGAGATTCTGTCATTTCAGCTGGATTTATCCAGCTGGGAAGAAGAGCATCAAGATCTCTAAAGTCATCCATGTCTAGAATAACTTTCCAACAGTCTGCTTAAACACGCATAACATAACCAGCTCACTCATATCCCAATTGTCAGATTCAGTCCCCATTGACGACACAGACGCCAAATTTATATCCCAAAGTCAATCCCGGCTAGAAATTAAAAACACCTTTAATATTATACTGCCTTTCAGAGAGCGTTTATTTGAACCATATTTTGCCTGAAAGTTCCTCAAATATGCTCCCGTTTCGGTCAATCATCTTGCAAAGCTCCTTAGCTGTGAGAACGAAATAAATAGCTTCAAATTTTAACTATGCAAGATCAAATACTACGCCTGAACACATTGAACTGGGTGTGACATGATTTTTTTTTAAATAACACATAACGTCACAGAACTATTAGATTTTATTGCTTTCTGGCAATGAACATACAAGTCATGATCCTGAAACTTCTTCTAGAAAATAAGCACATTAGTTAAGAACAGAAGTACGTAATAAATGCTTGATACCCCTTCAACAAACAAAAACTAAGTGCAGCACGAGTACAAGAAAACAGAACATTTAATATATCAACCGTCTATCTTAACGATTGTATGGTTCAATGCAGCTGCATATACTAGGCCACAATAACTGGCACACAGTACTGAGATACCGGAAATTCCACGCACTTACAGAGGCATCTTTTCAACTTGCAAACAAACTTCAAACTTCCTATAGCTTAGAATTTACAGGAAAGCAGATCGGGGGTAGAGCACATCTCCCTCTTCATGCTTATATCATAACGCAATACAGTTCACCGTTTAAGTTAGGAAAACAACATTCTGCTAATCCTAATACACCTAGATCATCTCCTAGATCATCTCAAGCTCCTGCCTAAGAGGAGAGCTAACGGCAAACCAGAAACCAACAATCGTAGTATCTCCCACCATCTCATCAACTAACATTATCCGAAGCTAACAGTCATTCATTGAAACCCCATCGAAAATGAAATTAACCTCATTCTCCCCCCTAACACACCAGGGTAAATCTGTGCAGAAAATCTCCAACCGAAATTTTTTTTTAGCAAAATTCACGTGCTTCCTTCGACGTTAAGCAACCAACAAAGAACAAAATCAAAACAAATGCAACGAAAACGAACGTGAATCTGAACGGAAAACTCACCAAGAGATCACCATCGCCTGCGCGGCGACGAAACCCTACGAACAGCGAGGGGAAATTTTCGTTTTCCCGCGAAAAATGGAACCAATCGCGCGAAAGGGAAAGGGAATAAAGGCGATGTTCGTCGCTCGTTCCTTGAGCTCGCGATTCCGTGCGGATTAAACGTATGTTCCGGCGAAATTAGGGAAATTCTGTATCGAATGTTTTCGCGTATTATTTTTGGTTTGAAAAATCTTTTCTGTTTTCAGAGATTCTGCGGAATCGAGATTCCCACTGAACACCGTTCTAGAGAGAGAATGAGAGAGAGAGGGCGCAAAGGGTACATTGGAAATGGAATCTAGAAGGGACACGTGGCGGTGAATAAAGGCGTTAAAGTGTGGGCCGTGGGGCCCATACGGAATGGGGGAGTAGATTACGGTTGGTCATGAGTCCTGCCCTTGAATCCCTTTTGACTGCCCCAACGTCACGTGATCATCACGTGAATGGAACTTCGCCACGAATTTGCCCCAAAATTTTGAAGAGCGTGTTTGGTAGCTTAGACTATCTTTATGACTTTATCAGCAACCTCAATCATCCAACCTTCACATTATTATATCAATTTCTCTATTTTCTACTAATTCACTATTCATTTAACTTCAACAACTTCTGTTTTTATATGTTTATTCATGACCATTCAAAATTACCCAATCCCAACATTATATATAATTTTTTAATATATTTTTAATTATTTAATTATGTTTAAATAAAATAAATGAGAAAATAAGAGAACAAAATTATCATTAGGATCCATTGTAACAAAAAAAAGTATGAAGTAGAGAAAATATGAAGTAGACAAGAGGGAGATAAAAAAACGAACTTTGAAGGTGTAGAAAATTATGTAAAATTTGATCTTTATTTGTAGAGAAATTTATTTTACAATTTGTAATATATTTATTTTTGAAGGAGTATCATTTATATTATACAAATAAAATAACAATTTTCTATATATATAAATAATAAAATATTGCATCAACCTCCAACATTTCGGTGGGTTGTGGTTGAGTTCAATCCAACCTCAAAACAACAATATAATTAAATTTGTATTTTTTTTTTTTTACAAAAGGTTGGGGTCGGCAAGTTTCTGCCGCCGATAAACACAGTCTTAGATAGGCTCCGGATAAAGAAAATTATATAGGCTTATCATTACGTGTACTCTCAATTACTTGTTCGGTGATAAAATTAAATTGAAATTTATAATGTATTGTGCATAGTTGAAAGAAATCGATACTCTCGACTCGTACATATTTTCACATGAATATTACTTTAATCATACTTCTTCCGCCCTCCATTTAGTGACATTATTATTATATTGGGACGTCCTCCATTTACTGACATATTCCGTTTTAGGACATAGACCCCACAATCACTTTAACACTTTAACACTTTATACATCTACTTTTTATTATTTTAACATTTTAATATTATTAAACAATTCAAATGGACCCACAAGTATTTCACTTTAACACTTTACACATTAAGTGCTTGTTTGGTAGAAAAAGTGTGATATGTTGATGGAATAGTAAACTATGATATCATGGTTACTATTCAAGTGCAAATTTTAATCATGGGGGAGAGGTGTGATAGGAATTCATGATGTAATAGTGTATTTCGACCGGGCCGGAGAATAGTAACGGACTTTCAACTTTTTGAATCATGAATACCAAACATGTGATAAGGGTGTGATATCTTGATCTAACCTATGATATCACCCCTACCAAACATGCACTAATTTATTATTATATCATAAAAATGCAAAAAAATTTGTGTCCAGAAAAAAATGTCACTAAATTGAGGACAAAGGGAGTATTTAAATAGACAAGTAAACTACACTTATACGTGTTAAACGCCAAGCCAAGTCATAGTCTTGACCAACTATGATATGACCATAAGCTATAATGTTCGAAGTTCGTATTCTGATCGAGAGATCCATGCAGACCAACCAACGAGGGAGCAACATTGTTATTCAGATACGCTACGGTTCACTGTATAAATAACTTGATCGTGTGAATTTAACAACTTGATTAATTGTTGTAGAGGTAGAATCTACACGTTCGGTTAAACCGGTACGTTCGATCGATGCGGGCACTAGCAACCTGTATCAACACAACGGACGCATTAAAGCCCTAAGGGAACACCGGTGGGAGTGTCAGCCGTAGGGCCTCTGACGTTCAAGTTAGTACCGTGAATCAGGAAGTCGAATATAAAAATAAAAGAATAATAGTAAATTGGAAAGTTATGACGGTCGCGGACGACTAAAAGCGTTCAGTAGGCTAAATGGGGTGATAGGAAGTAACGTGTGAGGGAGGATTGATGACAGAGGAAGCTTGTTCGGCTTACTCTGACGGCGGCGGCCCTCGTGATCGTGTAGAGTGCGCGATAGAAGTTGAGAGCGTAGTGGAGAGTGTGAGCATGGAATAGATCGTGTCTGACTCGACCTAGTCAAATGGTATATATACGACCCCCCCCCCCCCCCCCCCCCGGGGGTTTCGCTCACGGGCTTTATCAGTTAGTGTCCGTCTCCCTCGATCCGTTCCGATTTCCGCGGCCGAGTTAACGTACTTTACCCGGTATTTGATTTAAATGATAAGTCGCACGTATTGACCGTGTTGACTGTTGTGGCTGACGTAACCGGATAGGCTCTAGGGTTAAGTAATTAAATTGGGCCCGAATACCTTTTGTGTTGGACCGTTTCGACCATTCAGCCTAGCCCGTTAAGACCGTTGACCAGTCAATTTGGGTTTACGGATTTTGCCCACTGCAATTGCCAAAATAAAGAAAATATCTTAACGCTATATCATTAACAAAATTGTAATTTCAACCTAGAGTTCTCAAATTAACCGAGTTGACACAAGCCCGCAGTGGCTCATAAACTTTTAGGCCCAGCCCAACCCAACCCAGACTCACAAATGAGCCGGGTCAGGCTTAGGCCGGGTTTTTACATTATTAGGCTAATTTCAAACCACCTAGTGCAAGCCCATAGCGGTCCCGGGCTTTGAATTCAAAAAAGGCCCAATTGGAAACCGGCCTGGGCTTGGACCGAGCTGGAGTGGCCCGCTCCGGTCCAATTGTTCCATCCCCGCCATTGCTTTCATTTCCCGCCAATACATTCATTTCCCGCCGTTGTACTCTGCACTTTGTGGTTTGTACACTACCATATATCGAACCACCACTACCCACGCTGCAATCTCAATCACCAACTGCGCCGTCAATCACTGCTACTTTTCCCGCCATTTCTGCAGTTTCCGGCGCCGATCTTCTAACGGATATGCCGACCCTCGCCTCTCGCCGTCAAGCTCCGTCGTCGGATCCGACATCCGAGGCCAGGACCGCCGTTACCCCTAGAAAAAACCGTCTCAGATCCGATTCGGATGCTTCGACTGGATCGCCGTTGCGCAAATCGCCTCGTCTGTGCAATGGTGACAGCCCGAATGCTTCCCCCAAGATCGACGTGAGCTCACTCGCTCTCTATACTTAACTCGATGCTGTGTTATTGACCTTGTTCTAATTTTGCGGTGACTGAATTGAGATGTTACGTGTTGTTAAACCTGTAATACTTTCGAACTGTAATTAAAGATGATCTCGAGGTCAAAATATTTGAAGTTAGCCTTAATTTTACTTTGGATTTTCTACCAATTTCGACAGGTAATTAGAAAGTGTCTGAAATCGTCGCTAATTTTGAGTAGATCGCCGGAGAAAAAGCGATTATCTGAGGTTTCTGTAAACAAGCCGATTTGGGATCCAAGAGGTTAGTGTTAATTATTAAGAGATTGTATTTGTTATTGTGCAATTAGGGCGGTGCAGGTATATATATATATGTGTTTAATTAATAGCAGATAGGATAGTTCTATAATGGCTAAGTATATGTGTGCAGAGGAGAAGCAAATGGGAGCGGTTAATGAGGCCCTGCACCTATCAACTGCCCAGACGAATGTCGTGTGTCGTGAAAACGAGCAGAACCGGATATTGGATTTCTGCAAGAAATGCATCAAGGAAGAGAAGGCTGCAAGTCTGTATGTTTGTGGGTGCCCGGGAACTGGGAAGACATTGTCAATGGAAAAAGTAAAAGTGATGCTGGTCGATTGGGCGAATGAGGTACTCATCCTTGCCGCAACTGATATTGTTTTTTCTTAGTTCAAGAGCATACTTACATAGCATGTTATTTATTTTTTATAGCTAGCCCTATATTTCATCATTACTTGTCAAACTAATGGTTTTAAGACTATTTCACAACTCACTTGTGCTATAAATTCTATGTCTATATTGTAAGAAATTGAATACCGACTTTCAAAATTTCAGCTGGTACCTATTGAGAATCTTGCTGAGTTGTTGCAATGTGATAATCAATCTAATCTATAAAATAAAGACGTTGTTATCTGCAGAATTTTAGTCGCCTGAGTGAAATTGGCTAGTGATATGCATTTGTCTTGTTTCTTCAAATGACAATCACCTTTGTTTTCATTTCCACTATAGACAGTCATACTTTCCACTTGAAGCTCTGCTACTTGCTTAACTGATACATTCTGTACATTTTTTTCGTGAATCAGACAATCAGTTTTTTCTCTTTAGACTCCTAACTGGGGAATATATTTAAATTTTCTGTTTTTGATCAACATTGTGCTTCTCCTACTATTCATATCATCTTGTTGACAGTTGCATACCTTTTGTTTTCTCTTGGGACCAGGAAGGTGTACATCCTCCAGATATATTGTCCATCAATTGCACTTCTCTTGCAAACATGAGCGATATTTTCAGCAAGGTATGTTGATGCTAATATGTTAGAATTCAAACCAAGACCCCAAGGCATTATTAACACCTCGCTCATGTAGATTCTTGGACAAAATCATTCTGGGAAGAAACCTAGTCGCTCTACATCATCTTTGCAGCAGCTTCACAACTTGTATTCTCAGCACACACCTGGCATGAAAATGACGTGAGTGTCGTGTACAGTTTATTATTGTTCCTTAAGTTTAGGGCATGGTAGTTCCATTTCGTGCACTTATTTCTTGGTTCTGAAATCTTTAGCTGCCACAAAGTAGGAGGAATCTCAACTTTCTGAATTCTGTTGTGAACTAACTCAATACTTCAAATTGGTTAACAGATTAGTTATAGCTGATGAGTTGGATTATTTGATCACCAAAGACCGAGCAGTGCTTCATGATCTTTTCATGTTAACAACTATGCCTTACTCCAGGTGTATTTTGCTAGGTATGTTAAATAGACCTTAAAAAAGGTTGATGTTTCGAGGTTAGAGTAGCTTTTGACCTCTTTAACTTGTGTTTGCAGGGGTTGCTAATGCTATTGACTTGGCTGATAGGTTTATACCAAAACTGCAGTCCTTGAATTGTGAGTGCTTGCATTGAAAAGGCTCCTTTGTATTGTCGGCTTCTTATATTCATTTTGATTGCATCTATCTTTTCTTCCAACACATTGAGGAAAATAATTCTCTCCCTTTTCTAGGTAAACCTATGGTCATAACCTTTTGTGCCTATTCCAAGGATCAGATCATCGCGATTCTTCAAGAAAGGCTTAGAGTAAGCCTTTAAATTCCCTAGTTTAGTGTTTGTTTTCATTCGATAAATACCATGTCATTCTAACATAACTGCAAACTTGACAGGAACTTCCTTATACTGTCTTCCAGCCACAAGCACTGGAACTCTGCGCCAAGGTGAGTTCAAATTATCTTCTGCTGGAACATTATACATGTTATTTTCTTTAAGTAATTTCTCAGATCCCTTGCTGGTTCGCTGGTGCTAGTAAGGTTCTCTTTGATGTGTCTTTCTGAATGAAATGCTTCTGTTGCTGCAGAAAGTTGCTTCAGCATCTGGAGATATGAGAAAAGCTCTTGCAGTGTGCAGGTTGATATTTTTACAGTTGTGTTTGCATAATCATTTCTATGTTAGGTTCAACTGACTCCAGATGCCGTAGTTTAAATTCCCTTAGTAAAATGGATGGAGCTATTGATGCTGTCCACGTTGGACCACCATGACAAGAATTGTTCAATTTTCTTTTTCAGGAGTGCGATTGAACTGCTAGTTAGTGACTGTAAGGCATTATCATTGAAAGAGACTGAAGATCAACAAAAGCCTGCTGCATTTGATGCAATGTCCAATCAAGTAAATAACACGAGAAAAATCGTTATCTGCTTACTTTTCTCATATCTACATGCAATGTTCTACAATGAACATTGTCTTATTAAGATTGTTTAAAATATGTTCTGAAACCCGCTCCTCGTTTCAAGTAAGCACTTTAAAGATTCTAATCGTGTCTTATTAAATGATTGGGAACTTTTGCAGGTAAGAATAGATCATGTTGCTGCTGCATTATCCAAGGTGTATAGATCGCCAGTAGTAGACACAATTCAATCTCTGCCCCAACATCAGCAGGTAGGATACATTCAATATGTAGTTAAATAGTTTGATCCGAAGTTAATTCTCTCTCAAGCTTTTTATTCAATTTCAAATAAATCACTGTCAAGCTTGTGAGTTTGTAGACATCTCGACCATAATTTCTTCGTCATAGATTCATATGCTAATGAATGCTACTTCCCCAGATCATACTCTGCTCAGCTGTGAAGCTTTTTCGAGAAGGAAAGAAGGACACAACTCTCGGACAGGTATGCTTTCCACCATTTTACGAAACAACTATTAATATTTCTAAAGTTGGGGTTAGTAAATGCCACTCTTTCTATGGCTGCAGTTGTATAAATACTATGTCGATGTCTGTAAATCGACTTTGATCCCTCCAGTCGGCATTTTGGAACTTTCAAGCATATGCAGGGTGCTAGATGACCAGGTAAAACAAATTACTCATAACCATGCAAATACACAACAATTACATGACCATGTCTGAATGTATACACATATCCTTTTTTCTCATGGAAGTAAAACATATCTGTATATAGTGGAATGATTCATCGGTGCAATCAACCTGCAGGGAATCCTCAAACTAGGACAATCACGAGAAGACAAGCTAAGAAGAGTGACGTTAAAGGTTGATGGAGCAGACATTGTTTTTGCACTGCAGGTAAACGAACTATGTATACCTCCCTCTGCGTGTGAGAGATACATTTGCAGTTTCGGATTTCTATACTTCTTTAGCAACTTTCATCATGATCATACTGACGTCTGGAACAGGGAGTCCGATTCTTCCGGAACTTTTTGCAGTGATTACTTATCGATGATTATATCCATTGGTGGCTAATGTATGGTCAATTTTCTGCATGGAACCAAATTGAGGAGGTACACTTAGTAACCATTCATTCATTCAGTACACTTTTTGGTTACATTTATCATCATTACATTAACTTGAATCCTCTCTCTCTCTCTCTCCCTCTCTCAACATGAATAGGCAAAAGAACACACTCAGCACCTACAATGCTCAAATTGGCTCCAATTGATGCAGTTGAAATTCAGAATGTATCGAAGCAAACACAACGAAGAAGCTAACACCGGATGTACATGGATGTTCGGGTAAGCAAACACAACGAAGAATACGAAATGTGTCGAGAAGCAAGGGAAATCATACACTGCGTGGTGTCTAAAACTGTACATTATATATTTACATGTCATTGCTGAACTGAAAATAAACAAACGTTATTATTTATAGCAGTACATCAACTACATTTCCCCTTTTCTATTTTTTATTATTTAAATTTTTTTGAAGGTGGTATCTCAATAATTACTGATATTCTCATTTAAAAAAAAAGAAAAGGAAATTGACCTAAATAATAACAATATTTAATCAGGTCAATATTAGTTACTCCTTTCGTCTCATTTTAAAGAACGAGGCTATTAAATGGGACGATCGAAAAGGAAAGAAAATAGGGATTATTAAATGGGCCGAAAATGTAGATTGTACCACGTTGGTTAAACCACCCACATTGAATCCTCCCCTTCTGGAGGGAAAATCGGCCACACGAAAACGACACCGTTTCCTCCCCCGTCACCCTCGAGCACATCGCCTCCTCCTCCTCCTCTCTCTCTCTTGTTTCTCTCTCTCTCTCTCTCACACACACACCTAGTTTCTTCTGCAAGTCCTACTTCATTCTCATCGCCCCCCTCCTCCCTACTAATTCTTCGATACCTCACACCGCGAATTCCTTCATCGCTGATTCGTCGTTCGCGTTACTTGGTGAGGGCAACGTTCGATCGTCAATGGCGTCTTTCAGCGTTCCGTGCCCGAAGGTTTCGCCGCTGCTGGCCGCCTCATCGCAGCCGGCGCAGAGATGGCAGTGCGTTGCTTCGTTTCCTCGATCTGAATCCAGATCAGCTCCTGCATTGACGACTGCAGCTCAATTTCAGGTTCGGTTTTTGTGTTTTTTTCAGTTCTGATTATTGCTTTGTCGAGTTTGATTGGGTGATTTATGCTTGGGCGAATGCAATTGAGTAGGCTGAGTAGCATGAGTTTTTCGTGATTCAATTGACTGCTAAATCCTAAATGTGTGTTTTCAGGTTTTTACAAATTAAAGTTTTGATTTTTGGTTTGTTGGTGGTGTAATGAGTATGCTGAGATTTATCGCCAATTTTGTACACGAGTTTCATGTATGTAAGTTTCAGTTCTATGTAAATGAAACCGTAACAGTTCGTTGGGGAATACAGGATGCATTATAGATGTCTCTCAATTTCAAAGATGAATCCTAACCTAAGCTGGAGATAGGACACTTTACATGTCTTTGAACTAGTTTAGATGCAGGAATATTATAGAGTATAGCAGTTAGAACTAAGATGTTGGGATTTGTACGTAACGGCTGTAATTCCTCCTCTTAAGCAGGGGTCTAGCCGAAGCCGATCAGATGCCTTTACGGTCTCTGCTATCGTTAGTGAGGTAAGATTCTTTGGTTCTTTCTTTGCTGTTCTTTTCTTCTTTTTTTTTTTTTTTTTTTTTTTTTTTCCGTTAAATTGCCTTGAAATCGAGAATAGAACTAATATTGTTTCCTTCTTCGACTAGGTTGTGGTTGAAAAAGTTTCCAACACTAGTCCATTTCCGGAGAAATTGCCTATCCTGGAGTCCGAAAATCAAGCTCAAGTTCCAGATGCATCCTCTGTTTCAGCTTTCATGAGCCAAGTAACAGATCTTGTCAAGTATGTAAACCATATTGAATCAGAAGATGGTCACTTCGTTCGTCACTTTTTGTATTAAAGATCTTCCATCTCCTCCCATGTCCAGGCTTGTAGATTCAAAAGATATTGTGGAGTTGCAGCTTAAACAAATGGATTGCGAGATCCTTATCAGGAAAAAGGAAGCACTGCCACAGCCACCGAATCCAGCTCCCGTTTTCTATGCACAACCTCCTGCATACCAGTCTCCACAGCAAATGCTTCCTCAAAGCCCTCCTACTCCAGCCCCTGCGGTCTCTAGTCCATCCTCTCCCACTTCAGCACCTGCACCAACAATTTCAAAGTCGTCACATCCCCCATTTAAATGCCCAATGGCTGGAAGCTTCTATCGCTGTCCAGCTCCTGGTGCACCACCCTTTGTGAAGGTTTGTACGAAATACATGCATGCGTACATGAACATATCTATCCATGGTTAAATAGAGTGTTTACGTTCTATTTATACATGCTTTTCATTTTAAAGATATGTTTGGTGTGTAATCAGTATGCGTGTTTGAAAAGGCTCTCTCATTTTTCTGTACCCAATTCAAAATTTACCCTTCTGATTATTCTTGCTATGTATGATGGCATTGATAATCCGTACTTTTTTCCTGGATTTTCTAGGTTGGGGATAAGGTACAAAAGGGACAGGTGATCTGCATTATTGAGGCTATGAAACTTATGAATGATATTGAGGTGAGCTTCAGTCTCGTACAAAGCATTTATTTTGTTGCCATATTCTTCTATGGTTGAATGAAGCGATTAAGTTAGAAAGATTTCTGAAAGCTTATGATGATTAAGTTCTTTGAGATTGTTGAATATGTGATGTTTCTAGAAAAATATTCTCAATTGACTGATACCAATGTTGTAGCATTTTTGTAATTCGATTCTGTGTCATCCGAGTGTAGAAAATACTTTCATCCTTTCTTTATTTATACCTATTCATGTATCGTTTTTCAGGCTGATCAGTCTGGCACTGTAGTTGACATTCTCGTCGAAGATGGGAAGCCTGTGAGCTTGGATACGGTAAATTGTTCTCCTTTTGCTTCTCCACCCTCTCTTGATCTTATTTTCAAATTCATCTCAATCATCCTCAAACATCAAGTACAGACCTGCCATAACTCTTTCTTATTATCTCTCTTCATCCTTTGCAGCCTTTATTTATCATCGAGCCATAAGGAACGGGGTTCGTCGAACAACCACCGTTATAGCTCTGAAAGTATGATACTATTTCCTTGTGTTCTTGAAAAAATTCAGTGTGAAATTAGGACAATCTCTTATTTATTGTAATGCTGTGCATTAGTTCTGGTGCTGATTTGTAAACTTAACAATAATACATGTGTCTTTACTCTTCTTAATTTAAGTTCATCTCTCATAAAATCAAGCCACATCTTCTATTGCAACGACGAACAGTGGTCACATGTGAAGTCTATTATATTCCGTTGTTGCATCTTCTATTGCAACGACGAAACATGTGAAGTCTATTATCACTACACCTTTTAATCTTATATTTAGATCTATTTATATAAGTACTCGATTGTTGAATCCTTAAAAAAAAAACATGATTGAATTGAACCTCTTATTGTAAATTAATTAGATTAAATTATTAATTATACGTCAAAGTTATGAGAATTTAGAAAAATAATAGCGAAAAAAGTCGACAGAATGCCAAGTACGGTTGAGATCTATTTCGTTGTCGATCGACTCTATATCCTAATGAGATCTATTTCGTTGTCGATCGACTCTATATCCTAACTCATGTTAGAGGATTTTTCTACTATATTTTACTTAAATTTTGCATTGTAAAAGAATTCCCATCGAATTTCGACTGCCACTAAACAATTTTTACCCTATTATATTTGCATGTATCCGCATGGTGAAGTTAACCTAATTCAAACGGTTCTTTTCCACAAAAAAGGTGATTGCAAATTCAAAATTCAAAAGTAATTCCTACAAAAAAAATAAAAATTAAGAAAATCTAGAAAATTCCACTCTACAAATTAATCACCTTCCCAATATTTTCTTTTCAATCCCATAAAAAATTGAAGAATGAGAACAAAAAAAAAAATCACAATCAATTAAGGGAAATATAATTTAAAAAAAAAAAAAAACAAAGAAAAACAAAGGGGAAAAAATTATTTGGACAAAATTAGGTAAGTACGTACGAGGCCGTACCACTAACACTAGAAAAGGGAAATTTCACACAATTAATTAATACTTTATTGCATGCATCTAATAATATTAATAGTAATTAAAGATATATTCAAATTATAAAAAAAAATTCAAACATTTCCAATAGATAACAATTTGCATTCTCCTCAAGCAATAAACCTCTTCAATTTCCAAATTCAATCTCCAAATCTCTCTAACTAATTTTATATAATTTCAAAATAATTCCAATCTAGAAGAATTTAACATGCCTCACATTTCAACGTGTGGTAGAAGTCCAAGACCAATTAATCACCACGTTTCTCATGCAATCTACTTCTATATATACTGCATCTATTTTGAACTTTTTCTTCACTCAACAAACCGATCTACCTTTCTTTCACTCCGATTGATCGGTGAAAGCTCGTCAATTCGTTGTCATGACGGTGTTTTGGGAGAAGGACGACTCGTCGAAGAAGAAGGTTTACGATGAAGGAGATTCGATTATAGACATTCCGATGGGGTGGCGGTTCCTACCGACGGAGAAGGAGCTTGTCGAGTCGTATTTGTGGAGCAAAGTGGCTCTCCGGCCGTTGCCGGCGAAGATTATTAAGGAGATCGACGCACACGAGTTTTACAGTCACCATCCAAAGAAACTTGGTAATGTAACCCTAACTATACGTTATGATATTTCTTTTTAACATGATCTTGTTTCTTTTTGGCTTTGTATGTGTGTTTTTTAGTCGAGATATATCGCAGAATTTGTCTCGATGTTTCGATACGGGGTTGATCGAGAGAGATCGAAGATAGAGAGGCGGAGCTATAATTTAAATTTGGCCGTTCGAAAAGATAGTCGATAGTCGATTATACGTTCATAACACTTTGTTTCGATTTAATTTCATCGACATAAAATTGAACTTATGGTCAAGATAGTCGATCGTACGTTCATAACACCTTGTTTCGATTTTGATTTAATTTTCATCGACATAAAATTTGTATGTATTACAAAACTATTGCCAATATATAATTACTATGTTACATTATTTTTTATATCAAGTATATTATGACCAATTAATAATTTAGTTTAATACACCTAAATAGTTATTTATTTTTTTAAAATATTATTTGTTTATTTGTTTATTTGTTTATTTATTTATTTATATTAAATTGTTTATTAATTTTATTTATAATTGTTCATTGCAGTGAATGAAAGTTGTTTACCATGCTCGGAAATGGAACCAGAACCGGAATGTTATCTATTTATTCACAACGACGAATATTTTCACGGATGTATTGCACGGACGAAACCAGTGGGAGAAGGCATTGGTTACTGGAGATGCAATGGAAAAGAAGAAGCAATATTCGATGTTGACGGAAACGCTTTCGCTTACAAAGTTCACTACACGTTTTTTGCCGACGGAAAAAAAACTCACTGGAAAATGGAAGAGTACCGATTGCTAAACCATCGTCATACCATTAACGACCACGATCACGATCACGATCAGGTATCAATGTCTTTAATTTTATTTATTTTTGTGAATTTATTTGTTGTATGTTTTTTTTCCCTGAATTATTTTTTTGTAACTATATTTATTTATTTTTCTCAAATATTGTTTTGCAGAAATTACCAAGAGACGAATGGGTGGTGGCAAAAATTAGAGGAGCATAATGCAGTATTTTTTTTAGTAATTAATTAATATTTTAAATATATGATTTAATTGTTAAATCTTTGGTTATACAGTGTTGAGTAACACACTCTTCATGAATTGAAGAGTTGAGTTAGGTCTATTGTTACTTTATATTATTGCATACAATAATGTAACATCAGATTCAATAAAGTATATTATTTTATTTCTTTATTTAATTTTTGCTTCATTTCTTGGTGAACAAAGTAATATTTGAACACAAATTAATTAATGTATATATAAATATGCACCAACTTGAAATCATATTAAGTTATGCAGAAAAAATATCAATAATTTGAGTTGCAAAAAAATATCAATATTTTGAGTTTGGACTAGTTTTGAAGGAATAATATACTCAATATAATCTTAATTTTATACTTAATACACTATTATATAAATAATATTTAAAATATAAACAAAATGATTTGGTTTTCGTGTTGAAATCAAACTTTTTTCGACCAACTCAAACCGTAAAAAATTTGGATTAATATTCTTAACTCAAACTATACCAAATAACGTCCCAATCCGAACCAAACCAAAAAGTTTGGTTGTTTCGATTTGATTTATCAGGTAGTTTCGAGTTTTGTTCACCCCTAATTGCTATAAATTCAACACCATTAACTAAATTTCTGTTTTTCCCCCCAATGTAAGACAATTTTGTGAAGTCTATATTTTCCACAATGAACGAAACTATTCTCCAATAACTAAGTCCAAAATTCATATTTCATTTTGAGATAGAAATTTATTCTATTATATTGGTGAAGGATCATGCAACATATGAAAGTTTACCAACTTTAATGGCAAATTACATCTCTATATGTATTTAGAAAATTGCATTTCCTCTAAAAATTATTCTTTCCCTCAAAACTCATTCCGAGCTCCCAATTACTTGGAACCACGTCCAATTCCTGCAACGTTACCCCATCACTAGTCGTAACCTGGAAGGACAGTGCCTGTCTTTTCAGGTTCTGACCGGTCTGCCAGTTCTGGCCCCAATTACGGGTCATAGCAACCCAGTTAGAGTTTGAGCTTTTCACTTTCACCGAGGCTACATCACCCACACCTGCCACATTGAACACCATTACAAGAGTGAAAAAGTTGTTACCGCCCATTTCAAACTTCACCCCACCCTTTTTCCCGCATTTGATCCGCCTGTACATAACCGGGACCACCCCGGCCTCTCGAACATCGGTCGTGCCAAGTCAAAGTGTTTCTGGGGTGGATTGCACCAGATGTCTTTGGTCTTGATGTAGTCCGCAGGGCAGAAGTTAGTAGCAATTATACGAATTACGACGCCACGCTTGCACGCTTGAGGGGCGTTGTAGCACATGATCTCGAAACATGCCCCACAGGTAGCGCCACCATTGAAGAGTGCAGTGCTCAGAGCCGCTGTCTCCTAGCCGTAGCCCTGTTGGATTACCTTGTATCCACAAGCTGCCCCTACGTATTGTGCATGCATGTATTAGCGGTTTTGTTTAACAATTATGTTCCCAGGTAAGATTATGTAACATTACTGTGACTAGCAACACTAATCCATTAGCATTACAGAAAATATGAGGGTAGTAATTTATCAGATAATTTTATTATATATATACCCATTCCTTCACTAGCGTCTGGTGGGCCATAGAATGTTGCACGTGCCGAATCTCATCCATCCTGTCCAACAACAACATCGAGACTTCCGGTGATATATGCATCACATATAACTAGTGCAAGAATAGTAACTAAAAGAAACAAGACAAGATGAGAAGCCATGTAACTTATATTTAAAATCTCAATGTATATATGTATATTGAAATATTAGCTAGGTAGCTATATATGCTTGAAATATGAAGACCCTCTATTTATAGTTGTTACATTAGTTTCAATGTTAGCTAACTAGCTAAAAGTTATTCTAGTTATTGCTTTGATTTAATAAAATAAATCTGATGATGAAAATATCTATATATATTGTGTGTAAATTCTGGAAGATTAGAATAATAACATTTGATGGAACTTTCAAAATTACATTATGCATATTTGCTGAATATTATAGTGCTTTAATAAAATAAATCTGATGATGAAAATATCTATATATGGTGTGTAAATTCTGGAAGATTAGAATAATAACATTTGATTGAACTTTCTAAATTGTATTATGCATATTTGCTGAAATTTATAGTGAGGTGAAATGCAATGAATTTTACTTAACTACAAATTTGTTATGTTTTCTTGGAAGTGAATGCATTAATTATACTTCCTCTGTCCCACTGATAAAGGGACTTTTTCCCTTTTGGGACGTCCCACTGATATATAGGGATCTTTCTCGAAATAGAAAATTCTAACCCAATAAAATTCTGCCACATCACTTTAACCCACTGCACATCACTTTAACACACTGTCATCAAGCTCATATTAATTCCCGTGTCGAAACAAAAGATTCCTATCCCAATGGGACGGAGGGAGTAGTATATTATACTATTGTTTGCATTTTATTTTTTTGAATGATGGATTAAGAGGTTAGTTAATTAGTTTTTCCTCTTGAAAAAAAAAAAAAAGAAAGAAAAAGGATAAATCAATTGCTAATCCATTAATTTTGGAGCTTAAAATTCATAATATTGAGAACAAAGTAAGTGATATGAGAACTAGTTCATTAGAGTACACATTTTCATTATTGCACAAGATTATTGATTAGAACCTCAGCCAAACTCATCTCTAGTCTTAGCAAAGTATTTAGAAAACTGCATTTCCTCTAATGAAAATTATTCTTCCCCTCAAAACTCATTCCGAGCTCCCAATTACTTGGAACCACGCCCAATTCCTGCACTGTTACCCCATCACTAGTAGTAACCTGGAAGGACAAAGCATGTCCTTTCAGGTTCTGACCGGTCTGCCAGTTTTGGCCCCAATTACGGGTCATAGCAACCCAGTTAGAGTTTGAGCTTTTCACTTTCACCGAGGCTACATCACCCACACCTGCCACATTGTACACCAAAACAAGAGTGAAAAAGTTGTTACCGTCCATTTCAAACTTCACCCCACCCTTTTTCCCGCACTTGATTCGCCTGTATACAACCGGGACCACCCCGGCCTTGTACTCGGCAATCTTCTCGAACATCGGTCGTGCCAAGTCAAAGTGTTTCTGGGGTGGATTGCACCAGATGTCTTTGGTCTTGGTGTAGTCCGGAGGGCAGAAGTTAGTAGCAGTTATACGAATCACGACGCCACGCTTGCACGCTTGAGGGGCGTTGTAGCACATGATCTCGAAACATGCCCCACATGCAGCGCCACCATTGAAGAGTGCAGTGCTCAGCGCCGCTGTCTGCTGACCGTAGCCTTGTTGGATTACCTTGTATCCACAAGCTCCTCCTACGTATTGTACGTGCATGCATGTATTAGCGGTTTTGTTTAACAATTATGTTCCTAGGTAACATTATGTAACATTACTGTGACTAGCTAAGCTAAGAATATTCCATTAGCATTATAGAAATTACGAGGGTAGTAATTTATCCGATAATTTTATTGTATATATACCCATTCCGTCACTAGCGTCTGGTGGGCCGTAGAATGTTGCACGGGCCAAATTCCATCCTTCTTGTCCAACAACAACATCGAGATTTCCGGTGATATATGCATCACATATCACTAGTGCAGGAATAGTAACTAAAAGAAACAAGACAAGATGAGAAGCCATGTAACTTATATTTAAAATCTCAATGTATATACGTATATTGAAATATTACCTAGGTAGCTATATATGTTTTAGACATGAAGATCCTCTATTTATAGTTGTCACATTAGTTTAAATGTTAGCTAAGTAGCTATACGTTATTATAGTCATTGCCTTGATTTAATAAAATAAATCTGAAGATGTGTGTAAATTCGGAAAGATTAGAATAATAACATTTGATGGAACTTTCTAAATTGTATTATGCATATTGCTGAATATTATAGTGCTTTAATAAAATAAATCTGATGATGAAAATATCTATATATGGCGTGTAAATTTTGGGAAGATTAGAATAATAACATTTGATGGAACTTTCTAAATTGTATTATGCATATTTGCTGAAAATTATAGTGAGGTGAAATGCAATGAATTTTACTTAACTACAAAATTGTTATGTTTTCTTGGAAGTGAATGCATTAATTATACTCCCCCAGTCTCATTGATAAAGAGACATTTTTCCTTTTTGGGACGTCCCACTGATATAGGAACCTTTCCCGAAATAGAAAATTCTAACCCAATAAAATTCTGACACATCACTTTAACCCATCACTTTAACACACAACCATCTCTCGTCTTAGTTCCCGTGTCGAAACAAAAGGTTTTTATCCCAGTGGAACGGAGGGAGTAGTATATTATACTATTGTTTGCGTTTTATTTTTTTGATTGATGGATTAAGGGGTTAGTTAATTAGTTTTTCCTCTTGATAATTAAAAAAAAAAGGATAAATCAATTGCTAATCCATTAATTTTGGAGCTTATAAAATGACATATATAATCCATTATTTTTGGAGCTTAAAATTCATAAAATTGAGAGAACAAAGTAAGTGATATGAGAACTAGTTCATTAGAGTACACATCTTCATTATTGCACAAGATTATCTATAAACCTTTTAAAATTCATAAAAGAACTTCCATATGTAGCAACGCTTTTTTGAGCCATATGTTTTAGCCTCAATGCATTTGCTCTTATTTCATTGTCAAGAAACAACATTCCAATCTTCTTCTTGATTTCATCCCTCACCCTAATCCCATTCCCATCTTGCTCAATTCTCAATCCAATTTCCCACTTGTCACAAATGTAATTCTGATTATGGTACTGATCCGCAAAATACGGCCAACACAAGAAGGGCACGCCCGCGCCCATCCCCTCCAGGGTAGAGTTCCACCCACAATGCGATAGAAAGCACCCGACACTAGGATGAGACAAAACCTCCTCCTGAGGGGCCCACTCAACTATTTTTCCAAGCTCAAAGAATTGATCCGGGTACTCTATCCGTTGCGCTTCTCTAGCAAGACCCGATCTCATAACCCATAAAAAGGTTCGACCGGAAAGCTTGAGCCCTAATGCCAACTCTTCTATCTGGTGATCGGAGAAAACGGCTATGCTCCCAAAAGAAACGTAGATAACCGAGGATGGTTCTTTCTCGTCCAACCAGCTTAAACAAGAAGTGTCTTCAACATAGAAGCTGCTAGATTTTGCCTTAGATTTGGAGATGTTGGTGTTGAGCAATGGCCCGATGGGCAAGAATTTAGGGTTTAGATCACATGCTGATGACTCAAGTTCATAGCAACTATTGCAAATGATCCAATTAGATAGAGATTTCACTGTTTTTTCTCCACTGAGACAACATTGTAGCATGATCTTCTGAGTTTCTAAGTCAGCAGGAAAACTCCAAGCAAATTCGTCTTTCTTCCAAGGTGGTATATCATTCGATAGGCTTACAACCTCCTTCCCTTTTAGAGTTCCTGCATTTGTTTCTTTTATTAGAAATACTAACAATCATTCCTTAAACATAAAATTAATGCTTTAGAATAATTTGAAAGCTCAAAAAGAGGTACAATCCGTTATTTCATGTTGTTGAAAATGTTAAGTAGAATGAGACTAAGAGGGTACGTACCATTTAAATCGAGGTTTCCTTGTTGAATGAGATTCGGAATTTGAAGCGTCATAGCCATTGAAGCCGCAGAAGCAGGGGTAAAACATACCGATTTCGCTCCAAATTTCGTAGCGACCTCCAAAACCCATCCAAGCGTGATCTTTTCGATCAAAACCCTCCACAACTAATCATCTCGTCGCGGTTGGAGCCATTGATCTTTTCGATCAACTCCGTCAGGTGGCCAACCATAGTGCTAGCTCTTGAGGCTTCCCCACAGCCTGAATGCGTCATTCCGGTCATCGTTGCCGGCGAGACCGTCAGAGATCGAGGTCATCACGACACCATCGGCGCCGTTTGCGGCACGTGCAATCTTGGCGTGTATGAAATGCGTATTGACGAAAGTGACCCTGACGTCTTGAGAGGCGATGAGGCGGGAGAGTTTGAGTAGGGGCGTGACATGACCTTGAGCCGGGAACGGTACGGCCAAGATATGACCTCTTCTTCTTTTCTCCGCTCCCATCTTTCTTCTAACTAGAGTACTAATTATTTCGAAGCGTTGTGTATGTATTTATACGTACATGCATGCAAAGTATAAACTCTTAGTTTTAGAGGATTCATCTGTACATGTTTTGATTTCAACATCAATCCCAATATTATTTGTTTGGTGTCATTTTGTTAGGTTTTAGTCGTTATTTATTATTTGTTTTTGTGTCGTTTTTGAGTCGTTTTGTGTCTATATAGCTATGATTTGGGTGTTTCGAGTATTTTACTTGTTAGGGATCATGGGAGCCGAAAGAAGGAGAAAGAACGAGAAAAGGAAGAAAAAGGAGTGCAAAACTGGATGAAGTGCGCGCGTGAGTTAGAGCGCCCGCTCCGTGGAGTTGGAGCGCTCGCTCCATGAACAGTACCCGAAGGATTTGCATGGCATCGTCGGAGCGCCCGCTCCAGGGTGGTGGAGCGCCCGCTCCAGTTCATAAATTCAAGCAGATTTGCGCAGCTATTATGGAGCACCCGCTCCCGTCTGTTGGAGCGCCCGCTCCACGCCTGGCGTATTTTCTTACTTGTTTCCTTATTGAAATCGAACTTCTACCTTATTATATATAGGCCATTAGGGCACGAATTTGTACAAGCTTTTACCTTAGTTTTTCAGTTCTAAATACTCTAGCTTTAGTTTTTATTGCTTTCTTTAGTTCGAATCCGGATTCGTATGTTCGTTGCAGTTTAATTCAAGTTCTTCGTTCTTCGTTATTTTCGTAAGTTATTTTATTGCTTTCGTTTAATTGCTTTAATTACTTGCTTTAGTTTTAGATTCGATTTCTTTATTGCCTCGTTTAATTTCCTTAGTTTAATTTCGTTCATTCGGTTTTCAAAGTCTAGTTTAGATTCGTTTTTCTTTCGTTTTCAATTCTCTCGTTTTCAAAGTTCTTAGAGTTAGATTTATTTATTTAATTTCCAGATTTTCAGATTTAGTTTAATTATGTCTAGATTCGTTTTCTTTTCTTTCGTTGCTTTCTTTATTGCTTTCCTTTCGATTCTTGCCTAGGTAGATTTATTGTTTTCTTTAGTTTAATTCTTAGATTAATTTCCAGCTTTCTAGATTAGATTTATTTGCTTTGATTTATTTTCTTGCCTAGGATTTAAAATCAAAAACCCAAAATATTATTTACTTGCTTTCTTAGTTTTAGGCTAGATTAGGTTTACTACATAATTGATCGCCCTGTTAAGTTTTCCTTCGAGATTCAACATTGGGTTTTACTTGCTAGTGCTACGATAGGATTTTGTTCTATTGCAAACACTTTTTAGTGAAACAAATTTTGGCGCCGTTGCCGGGGAAAACTTTAGGCTTTTGATTGTGTAGTATTTTTATTTGTTTTATTTTTATTTGTGTTTATTCGTTTTTCTTATTTCTCCCACTCGGTGCATTTAACCCTGTTTGCTGAGTGTTGTTTTTGCTGAGACCGAAGCGATGGCACGATATATGGGAGATTTTGCTCGCCCTACCTTCACTGCCACTACTTCGGCGATTGTTCTGACGGAAGCGGTCAGAAATCACGAGCTGAAACCTCACCACCTGGCGTTGCTCCCTTCCTATCACGGGCTGGCCAACGAGGATGCACTTACGTTTATTCGGGAGTACTGCACCGTCGTGCAGTCTTTTCCACTATCAGGCCTTACGGAGGACAACCTGAAGATGAAGTGTTTCCCCTACACTCTGAAGGATCGGGCAAAGTCATGGTACCTGTCGCTCCCAGCCGAATCTCTCCACACTTGGAATGAGGTGTGTGAGAAGTTTATGTTGAAGTATTATCCTAGCCGCAAGACTCAGGAGGTGCGGTCGCAAATCATGAATTTCTCTCAGGACCACGACGAGCCATTTCACGAGGCTTGGGAGAGATTTCAGGACTTACTTCAACAATGTCCTCACCATCAGATGGCTCCTGAGCTTATTTGGCAGTACTTCTACGATGCATTGAACCAGACCTGCCAATTCATGGTGGACAGCTCGGCCGGAGGAAATATTGCGGTCAAGACAGCCGATGACATGAAGAAGATTTTCGAGACTCTTGCTGCAAGTTCCCAACAGAAGTCATCTAGGTCAACGAAGATGGAGGCAAAGGCGGTCACGATGAGCCCCGACATGAAGACGCAGATGGCCGATATGTTGAGAGATCTCGAGGATTTAAAGATGAAGCAGAACGCACCGGCACCTCAAGTGGAGACTAGGAAGCCGGACCGGTGCGATATTTGTGGAGAGCTAGGCCATATCAAGGAGGTTTGCGAAAATATGGGAGCATTCACATACGAAGGAGGAGCCGAGGTCTATGCCGCCCAAGGTTACATGCCACAAGGACCACCACCTCAAGGGCAAGGTACGAACCCGAATTTTCAAAATCGTCGCCCCCCCTCCTTATAATTATCCCTACCCTCCTAAAAATTCATACTATCCCTCTCCACCACCATATTATCCTCCTCATCAATATCCACCAAACCCATATTATCCACCACCTCCTCCATATTATCCTTCATCGCCATACCCTCCACCTCCTCCCCAAAATCCTCGTCCTCAACCACCTCCACAAAAGCCTCTCGTCGATGAGGATCGTTTCCAGGCCCTTGATGCAAACATAAAGAGGCTCGAGACGGCTATTGGACAAATTTCAGGGGCAATGCACTTGATTCAACAACCGGGACGAATTCCGAGCCAAGGGATTCAACCACAACAAGCCAACGAGGTGCAATATCCTCCATATGTTCCTCCGATTCCGCCCCAACATCCGCCAACTTATCAAGCTCAATCAATTTCGGTATTGAGGGATGGAAGAACGGTGGATAATGGTGTCGTCATGCCCGATATAGGAGGAACGGGCCCAACTAATGGACGTTGGGACCCGAGCAGCAGCTGGATCCCGTCGAGAAGCAGTCCAAGCGCGCAGCATATGGAGCGCCCGCTCCAGACCTTGGAGCGCCCGCTCCAAGTCCAGCAAATTTCAGATTCCAGCGCGTCCCAAATGGAGCGCCCGCTCCAACCCTTGGAGCGCCCGCTCCAACGCATGCAAGTTCAAAGCGAGTCTCAACTGGAGCGCCCGCTCCAACCCTTGGAGCGCCCGCTCCAACTCCTGCAAATTCAGAGCGAGCCCTGCACGGAGCGCCCGCTCCAACACTTGGAGCGCCCGCTCCACCCTCTCCAGCAGAATATTAATTCCAGCGTGTTGCACATGGAGCGCTCGCTCCCACCCCTGGAGCGGCCGCTCTCGTCCCATGTTCCGTTACCAGCCACCGAAACAGAAGAGAAAAAGGAGGAGACCAATTTTCACAAGGCACCCAATCCTTACGTCCCTCCTATCCCTTTTCCGAGCAGATTGAAGAACAAGAAGCAAGGCGAAGACAAGCAAACGGGGAGTCACACGGTGGCCGCCGTCGAAGCAAGCCGAATTCGTTCTAACACCTCTCCTACCTCGACCGGTCATCTCTCATCTCTACCGAAACAAGGTGATCCCGGAAGCTTTACATTAGATGTTAGTTTGGATAATGGGGATCGTGTGTCGGGAATGTTGGATTTGGGGGCAGCGGTGAACTTGATGCCTTATTCGATTTATGAAAGAATGGGTTCAAGGGATCTTAAGCCTACAGATTATTACATCGAGTTAGCCGATGGTTCGTTGAGTCGACCCTTGGGGATTATGGAAGATGTTGTTTTACTTGTGGGAGGTATTCGAGTTCTTGCCGATTTCGTTGTGCTAGACGTAGGGCGAGGAGCTAGGAGTGGGAAAGGTCATCTTCTTTTGCTAGGACGACCGTTCATGGCTACTACTCAAACTCGAATCGACGTTGGCTCCGGAACTTTGAGCATGGCCGGCAAGGGAGGTTCGGTGACATTTTCGGTATTTTGAAATTCGTCTTCTATTCATACTTCCTCTATTCATACTTGTTCTTATGTTAAGCTTGCTAACCCTCTTGTTGAGGAAAATATTTGTGAGGATTTTAATAGGGTAGCAAGTCTTGAAGAGCTCATTGAAGAAGAGGATGACGAGTTCTTTAGTTGTATGGATGAGGAAGAGGATATCGAGCAACGTCTACGGGATTTAGAGGAGATTGATGAAGCAGATGAGGAAAACTCGCCACCTCCATCGAATGCGACAATTTACAAGGACAAGGTGAAGAGGCCCCATGACAAGAGGATCGTCTACAAGGAGTTCAAGCCCGGGATGAAGGTACATCTTTGCAATTCTCGTCTTCGTCTCTTTCCGGGCAAGTTCAAGTCCAAGTGGGGAGATCCTTACACGGTGGTTCGAGTTTTTCCCCATGGAGCTGTGGAGATCAAGAATGAAGAGTCGGGGTGCATATTTTCAGCTAATGGTCAAGACTTGAAGCCATACATTGAAGGAGAGACGTTGCCTCAAAAATCGAGACCATTTTTATCCCCGATTCCCCTTCGTTTTCGTCTTGATTAAATTTTTGTAAGTCAAGCTAATGACGTTAAAAGAGCGCTTGGTGGGAAGCAACCCACGTATTTATTAAAAAAAAAAAAAAAAAAAAAAGAAGAGCGAAGCAGGTTTGGAGCGCCCGCTCCATGAATTGGAGCGCTCGCTCCACTGATGTTGAAATTCAATTTTTTTTCAGCGAGTCCAGTATGGAGCGTCCGCTCCCTCCTCACGGAGCGCCCGCTCCATCTTGCCGAATTCAGGTATATTTTTATCTTTTCTTTTCTATTTTCAGTCTAATTTTTTTTTCCTATTTCTTGTGCACAAACCCTAGCCCCCAATTTCCCTCTACCCTTCACCACTCGCCACCGACGCCACCACACCGGAGCTCCGGCCACCGCCGCCGCAATCACCATAACCACCAGAGTTGTCGCCGGCCACCACCCTCACCTGCACCGCCGACCGACGTCTGTCACCCTAGCCACCACCGGCCGTCACCTTAGCCACCGGAGTCGCCGTCTCCGACCGCTGCCTTCTGCACCACCGCACTGCCTGCAGTAGTCGACCGGAGCGCCCGCTCCACGAACCAGGAGCGCCCGCGCCCATTTACCAATTGGAGCGCCCACTCCAATCCACCAGAGCGTCCGCTCCATCTGACCTGCGCCCTCAAATTTTCTTTATTTCTTCCTTTTGTTCGTTTTACGTTTCTCTTCCGTTTTCCTCTAGATTTCAGGTGCTAAAATGTCGAGACGAAAGAGAGCAGCCCCGGTTGTTGGAGCGGCATCATCTAGTCTTCCATTCTCTGCCCGGATGTCAGCTCGTCCAGTTGGAGGGATTACACCGGGAGAATACGATGTCACCTTTCGTGTTCCCTTCGATACCGATGATGGGTATGAGGTAACAAATCGGTACCTTCATCTCAAAGATATGGAATTGTTGCCCCCTCGTCATTATTCGCCTATGTTTATTGAGGAATTGCGCCTAGGGGATTCACTTGCTCAATATTTAGAGGTCCTAGGCTTAACTCAGTATTTTAATAACCAATGGGAGGGGCATGATATATTGTGCTTGGAGATGTTGTGTACTGCTAGATTAGGGAAAAATACTGATGAGGGTCAAGAGGAGGAGACTGCTTTTCTGTGCAATTTGGGTGGAATTTTTTGTGAAGTGTCTTGCTATCGCATGCATGAGATTTTTGGTTTTCACTATTCTGATGATGCTTCTCAATTTGTGCCTCATGATTTCAATTATTTTGCTGCTTGGAAAGAGTTGACTGGTTGTGATAACTGGGTACAAAAGGGTGCCCCTTCTATGTTTATTCGTGATAATTCTCTATTACTGTTGCATCGTTTCCTAGCATTCAATGTAACAGGAAAAATAGAAGGGAGTAAAGTTAGTGGCCCGGAGTGTTACCTGTTGTGGGCTGCTAAGAATCATGTGCAGGTTAGCATCTCCCATTTCATTTGGAACCAGATCATTGGCAACCAGTCGAGGCACAATGCACATCCCGCCCTCTCTCAGATAGCTACGGGGATAGCTCGTTATATGGCGGTTCCCTTTTATCCCAGTCCTCCGATGTCTCTCGTCCCGAGTCGGGAGATCACCCCAGCTGAGCTCATCAATGGCTCTTACTTAGCTTCCCCTACTCAGTTCAAGCCATGGCATCTGCGGGGTTCGGTCAGAAACTACATTGCCATCCATGGAGCACCGGCCGAACACGAGGAAATTCAAATGGATGAAGGAGTCGGAGCTGCACAACCCGAGGAACCCCCAGCTTATTTTCGGACTTATCAAGAAGGGTTCAACACATTTCAGACCGGGTTGTTTGAGAGATTGGATTCCCATGCCGTTCTATTTCAGTCGATGACGATGAATATGGAGAACTTGGGACTTCAAATGCAAAACATGGGGACGAGAGTTCAAGGGGTCGAGAATCGGGTCTACGATATTGAGCGCCATCTTTCGAGGTATACCGATTTTCACCCTTCTTCTTCTTCTTCTTCGCAGGCACCTTGGGATCCTAATGATCCAAATGATCATCGAAACTTTCACCCTTGATAGCTATTTGTTTTTCTTTATTTTTATTTGTCGTGTTTTTGTTATTTTAGATGATATTATGCTTGTTTGGTATTTTTGTCTTTGTTTGTTTTGTAGGTTGCAATTCTTGGGATCGTTCAAGGTTCCGATTTTTGTGCCAATTGTGGTCGTCAAAAGCGATAAGTTTTCTCCTCTCTTTCTATTTATTTTCTTGCAATGGGACATTGCATGATTTTAAGTGTGGGGGGGGGGGGGGGGGGGGGTGAATAATTATCACTTTTGGCATGTTAGTTGATGTTTGTGTTTTCGTGTCTTGTTTGTTTTTTTGTGTCTTTGTTGATTTTCCCCACTTAGAAATTTGTTTGTGTTCAAGCATGTAAGCATGTAATTTAGGATTAATTTGAATAATTTGATGATGGAGTATTTAGTTGTTGGAATTGATTTGAGCATAAATTAGGTTGGTTTAATCTTGAGTTGTGATATATTATGATTCGATGAATTGTGGGGCATGAATTGATGTGAGTTTGAGGAAAATGATTTATGATTTTTGGTTGAGTGATTAGTCTAGATTGTTGTAATTTGGATTGCTAGTTTACTTTCCCCTTAAAAAAAAAAAAAAAAAAAAAGAAAAAAAGAAAAAAAAAATAGTTGTGTTTATGTGAATAAAGAGTTGATAGGATTTCTGCTCCTCTTGCTTGTAACGTATAAAAATACTAGAGTAATGAGCATGGGAAACCACATGAAAAGGCTTCGAGAGACCCTCGAATGATCACATTTCATGAACATTGTCCTAAATGATACTCGTGTATATTAGAATAAGTGTTCGTAGGCATTCTACCCCTCTTGACAATGGGTACGGGAAACCGCACTAGGAGGCTCGATGTGACCCATCGATGATTAAACCTAGTGAATTATGTGCCATAAACGTTCACAAGTTTAAAAAAAAAAAAAAAAGTTGCTTATTTGTTGAATAAAAAGGGGAAGTAGGCTAGTCGTCTAAGATGTGGTGATCTAGATTATTGTGAGATGTGTGATATCATTGCTTTTCCTCTTACTTGGATTGATTTATAAGCCGCATAGTTTGTTGATGATGATTGTTCGTAACTTGGGATTAAAGTGACCTTGTTTGAGTTTGTCGATTCCGATGATTAAATGTTCTATGATTTGGATTATTTGAATTGAGTCTAAATTATATGATTATTTTGCTTGAGGACAAGCAAAGGTCTAAGTGTGGGGGAGTTGTTTGGTGTCATTTTGTTAGGTTTTAGTCGTTATTTATTATTTGTTTTTGTGTCGTTTTTGAGTCGTTTTGTGTCTATATAGCTATGATTTGGGTGTTTCGAGTATTTTACTTGTTAGGGATCATGGGAGCCGAAAGAAGGAGAAAGAACGAGAAAAGGAAGAAAAAGGAGTGCAAAACTGGATGAAGTGCGCGCGTGAGTTGGAGCGCCCGCTCCGTGGAGTTGGAGCGCTCGCTCCATGAACAGTACCCGAAGGATTTGCATGGCATCGTCGGAGCGCCCGCTCCAGTTCATAAATTCAAGCAGATTTGCGCAGCTATTATGGAGCGCCCGCTCCCGTCTGTTGGAGCGCCCGCTCCACGCCTGGCGTATTTTCTTACTTGTTTCCTTATTGAAATCGAACTTCTACCTTATTATATATAGGCCATTAGGGCACGAATTTGTACAAGCTTTTACCTTAGTTTTTCAGTTCTAAATACTCTAGCTTTAGTTTTTATTGCTTTCTTTAGTTCGAATCCGGATTCGTAGTTCGTTGCAGTTTAATTCAAGTTCTTCGTTCTTCGTTATTTTCGTAAGTTATTTTATTGCTTTCGTTTAATTGCTTTAATTACTTGCTTTAGTTTTAGATTCGATTTCTTTATTGCCTCGTTTAATTTCCTTAGTTTAATTTCGTTCATTCGGTTTTCAAAGTCTAGTTTAGATTCGTTTTTCTTTCGTTTTCAATTCTCTCGTTTTCAAAGTTCTTAGAGTTAGATTTATTTATTTAATTTCCAGATTTTCAGATTTAGTTTAATTATGTCTAGATTCGTTTTCTTTTCTTTCGTTGCTTTCTTTATTGCTTTCCTTTCGATTCTTGCCTAGGTAGATTTATTGTTTTCTTTAGTTTAATTCTTAGATTAATTTCCAGCTTTCTAGATTAGATTTATTTGCTTTGATTTATTTTCTTGCCTAGGATTTAAAATCAAAAACCCAAAATATTATTTACTTGCTTTCTTAGTTTTAGGCTAGATTAGGTTTACTACATAATTGATCGCCCTGTTAAGTTTTCCTTCGAGATTCGACATTGGGTTTTACTTGCTAGTGCTACGATAGGATTTTGTTCTATTGCAAACACTTTTTAGTGAAACATTATTGATGTGTTCTCATTGGCTCCATTAATTCTTAATTATGAATTTCTATCAGTGAGCCTGCAATGGAATCCAAAGCATAACAATTTCTTCTCCCATAAGCATGCATTTGGTTCTTAATTAGGCAAATCAATTATACATATTTATATTCAAATTAAATTTGAAAAATCTAATTAAGGAGAAGTCACCTCCAAATTAACAATCTCTTAAAAAAAATCAAATTAAATAAAATTACATCTTAAGTCTTTTTTTTTTTTTTTTTGATAATGGAATACTTTTTTTTAGCTCTAATAAACTAAGTTACCAACATGAGATTCTACCTTCATTTAAGTTGTAACCAACGAATATTATCAACCAACATTTTGTGTTATACCTTCTATGTGTGAGTGTAATTTTGCATAGAACAAAAAACAAAATAAAAAACATAAAAGATGCCATTGCCGAAGCTTAAGAAGTCGACAAGATTTTTGGAGATTTGGAAATTGCAAATGTCGTAATTATCTGGATTAAATATATGTGAGGTGACGAAGATATTGCCTTAAAATATTACTCTTTTTTGATACCGAATAATTGTTCGAACCACTATAATTTTTAATTTTTTTCAAAAGCATGTCAATATCATTACTCCTTATTATTATCTTTATTCAATGGTGTCCAAAGCATCAATATTCAATACAATTGGAAATTGATGTACTAAAATATAGACAATTACAATTCATTCCATTAGATAATTCATAAATTTCTCAAAGTTTAGAGAGGAGGAACCCTCTTGAGCAACACTCCTTGCAGCCATCTCCTTGAAACTCAATGCATTTGCTCTCATTTCATCACCATCGTCACCGAATATCATTCCGATCTTCTTCTTGATTTCATCCCTTCCCCGAATCCCATCCCCGTCTGCCTCGATTCTCAACCCAATCTTCCACTTGTCGCAGATGTAGCTCCGGTTATGGTACTGGTCCGCAAAATACGGCCAACACAAGAAGGGCACACCCGCGCCCAACCCCTCCAGGATTGAGTTCCACCCACAGTGCGTCAGGAAACACCCGATGCTAGGATGGGACAGAACTTTCTCCTGTGGGGCCCACTCAACTATCTTTCCCATTCCGCCACCACAAACCCGGCTTAAGAACCCGCTCGGGTACTCGGTCTGAGACCCATGACCGGCTAGATCTGACCTCACGACCCACAAAAAGGCCTGGCCTGAAAGCTCGAGCCCTAGTGCCAGCTCGTCCAGTTGGCGCTGCGACCACACTGCTACACTCCCGAAAGAGACATAAACGACCGATGCAACCGGTTTCCCCTCCAACCAGTCCAAACAAGAAGAATCTTCCGAATGGAAGCTACTAGAGGGTTCAGTGAGAGTACTAGTGTTGACCAACGGCCCAACAGGCAAGAACTTGGGGTTCAGATCACAGGCAGATGACTCGAGTTCATAGAAAGTATTACAAAGAAACCATTTAGACACGAATTTGGCTGATTTTTCAATAGAAAGTGTGCTTTCGAAGATCATTTTCTGGATTTTTTCATTAATCGGAAAACTCCAACTAAGATCGTTTTCTTTCCATGGTGGTATATCATCCGAAAGGCTTACAACCTTACTCCCATTCAGAGATCCTACAAATTAAGAACAAATTATGAATAAGAATTTCTTACAGTATATAACTTTCTTAGATTTTTGAGGAGTGTATTTCGTTTGGAACTGATATGTACCGGTAGTAGAATCGAGAATTCCTTGTTGAATGAGATCGGGAGTATGGAGAGTAAGAGCGAAGGTAGCAACAGAAGCAGGTAGAAAAGCAACAGGCTGAATTCCGAAATCTTGAGCGATCTCCAAAATCCATCCAAGGCTAAAATCGGCTATGAGGCAGCTGATCTTCTCATCGCAGTTGGAAGCATTAATCTCCTGGATTAGCTCCGTCAAGTTGCCGGACATCGTGTTCATGAGGCTCTTCACCAGGGCCGGAGCGTCGCGCCGTTCGTTCCCGACAAGGCCATCGGAGATCGAAGCCATTACAAGGTTAGCACCGTCGCCGCCGTTGAGATGACGGCCATGGGAAGCATGCACTATCTTGTCGTGTATGAATTGCGTGTTGACGAAAGTGACCCTGACGCCGCAAGAGGCGATGAGATGCGACAGCTTCAATAGGGGCGTAACGTGGCCTTGCGCCGGGAACGGCACGGCCAGAACATGAGCTTTCTTGCCCATTCTCTCTCTGTTCTTTCTATCGAGGGTGCAATGAACATTAGAGGTATAATATCAATAATATCTAGAAGTATAATATCAATAATATTAGTGTCAAAAATACCTATCAAATTGTAATTAATAAAATATAAAAGTATGTTTCACGGTGTATTAATATTTTATTATTAATTAGGGTGATTACAATAATGTCATCTTCATTTGTGACTAAGCTATTTATGGAGACTGCAACATAATCCAAATTTCGCTTAATTAAACTAATAATGTAAAACTACCTTGAATAAGAGATTACTTTTATTTAATTGGATAATAAATTAGTACTCTTAAACCAAATTTCGCTTAATTAAACTAATAATGTAAAACTACCTTGAATAAGAGATTACTTTTATTTAATTGGATAATAAATTAGTACTCTTGAATGAGATCCTCTGTCTCAATCCTCTTGTATTTATTGTGTATTGAATGTCGATTGTTATTATTTATATTCATTTTCTTTAGATAACTTTAACGTACTATGATTATGATTCGAGATAATTCTATAATATCCTCTAGGGTTAGTAATCCATTTTAGAGTTTATAGTTATTTTTTAGGATTTAATTTCAATTTTATTAAGTAAAATAGAGTTGATAAGTCGAAAATAAAAGTACATAATTTTTTGTCATGAAAATTTTATTTATAACATTTTATTTTTTTATTAAGTAAAAATTGACACGATTGATACACGTAAATGAGGATCGAGGATCCCGACCGTTCTCTCTCTCAGTACTTCATTTGTTGCAGCAGAAATTCCAGATTAGTGGAAGACGATCCTCCATTCTCAACACTCTCTCTACCTAACTTTCTAAATCTCATAGCATTCTCTCTCACACTCTCATCCTCCATAATCTCGTCCACTCTCCGTTTGATCACATCCCTCGAAACGACGCCGCTTCGATCGCCGGCGGCCAATCTCAGCCCCACCTTCCAGCCGTCGCACGCGCACCTCTGGATGTACATCTGGTCGCCGAAGTAGGGCCAGCACAGCATCGGCACGCCGTTGCTCAGGCTCTCCATGAACGAGTTCCAGCCGCAGTGGGTGACGAAGCACGCCGTCGACCGGTGCCCTAGCACCGCCTCCTGCGGCGCCCACTCCACCGCCTTCCCCCTCCCGGCCACGCGCTCCGCCCACTCGGCGCCGTACGGTGGCAGCGAGTCCTCCGCCTGCCCCGACCACGCCACCCAGAGGAACGGCCGCCGCGTCAGCTCCAGCCCCGCCGCGATCTCGTCGAGCTGCCGCCGGCTGAACCTGGCGGTGCTGCCGAACGCCACGTAGATGACGGATCGCGGCGGCTGGGCGTCGAGCCAGGCGAGGCTGGTGGAGTCCGCCGCGCGGAGGTTGACGGCGGAGTGGCTGGGGCCGACGGGGAGGATTTTGGGGGTTACGGCGGCGGCGGAGGGATCGAGGTGGTGGAACCAGTTGCCGAGGATCCAATCGGCGGCGGACATGTGGTGGAAGATGGATTTGATGGAGTGGAACATCGATTTCTGCATCTCCTTGTCGGCCGGGAAGTACCACATCAGATCGCTAGCTCTCATCTCCGGCATGTTCGGAAGCAGCTTGATCGTTTCGTCCTCCTTCAATGGCGTACCTGCATAAAAAATTATCCAGTTCGAGCTTTTTTGGCGTGATCTTTAAATTTATGTTATTAAAGTTTTTTTAAAAAAAAATATTTCAGGAAACCAAATCACTTGGGCCAAGAAATATTGGGCCGAAATAATGGGCACAAAATAGTTGGGCCGACCCGGCCCAACCGATTTCATTTATTGGCCCACTAACTTTGAACCGGCCCAAACTATTCTGAAAAGCCAAAGTTTCCGGGCTGGCCCAATTGGTGGGCTCGGACAGTCTCAGCCCGCTAATTGAACACTTCTATATACTATCACATTGGTGAGACGGTTATCCTCCAATCAATCACGCTTGAGTTATGGGTTATGCTAAATGGCGTGCATGTGTTGTACTAAAAAAACGAAAATCAACGATGTTTATAAAAAAGGAAGACTGGAAATAATGTAGATAGAAAACCGGTGAGGGGTATTTTGGTCAATTTGATAGTTTACCGTCTTCATCAATGTACTTGGTTTGAAGAAGGTGAGGAATCTTGAACCCTAGAGCCAAACATCCAGCATTGGAGCACCAATAAACAGCAGCCTTGATCCCCATCTTCTTCGGAATCTCCAGCATCCACGACAACGTCGAGTCGACTATCACGCCACTTATCCTCTCACCGTCATCACAGCCGTCTCTCGAGAGAAACTCCTCCATATAAGAAGGCAGCACCGCGTGGATCCTCTCCATCAACTTCCCCTGCTCTTTCCACCACCCTCCGGCTTCCAGCCCGCTCGGAACCGAGATCACCCGCAACCCCTGGCTCCAGCTCTCGTCCCTCGATTTTGCGTCCACAAGGTCCATCGAGAGGAACGTGACCTTCATGCCCAGTTCGGCCATCTTGTGTGAGTACTTCAGGATGGGTGTTGCATGGCCTTGGAGAGGGGGGGACACTGTCAAGATGTGGCCTAGTTTGTTTTGATGTTGATGATCTTGATCCATTGCTTTTCAACTTTGATGTATAGCAATATTAGACGTTGTAGTATGGATTGAAATGGAGGGGGTGTTTATATATGTGTGTAAGTGGATTGTGATCATGCATTAGGTTCATGCAGTTTTTAGTACTATTGTGTATGTCATGCATTTTTCTTGATCTTGGAAACTCATTATTTTAGGGCAACTTTCTTTCTCCCTTCCCTATTTTTCTCTAGGGACAAAATGAGAAATTAATCCATCCATCCCTCATATTAGCGTCGAGAGAGAAACAACACAATTTTTAAGAAAATAGCAGGTAAAAGTGACAAAAAGTAGGTAGTAGTGGACTAGTAAGACAAGTTTTCTAAAATATTAAAGGTAAAAAGGTCAATTGCTGAGGAAATCTTTCCACTAATACGGAGACGTCCCAAACGGGAAATACTCACACTAATATGAGGGACGGAGTATAACTTAATACTATTAAACATGCACAAAAAAAATGAAGGCAGAGTGCATGATGTGTGTTTATCTCAAAAAAAGTATCAACATATAAATATATAAAGGAGTAAAAGAACAAAAGCAGAATATATTACTATTACTCATACACATTCAGGCTCATTCAAACATACTGATTTAAAACCAAATCAAAGTGTGCTGAGAAATTGAAGCAGGTTTCCTGATGTACCTTCAATCAAGATTACCTTCTCACTCGAACGCATGGTTGGAGGGTTCGGTTTCGGACTGAAATAGCTACGAGAGCTACAAATCCTGCAGCCACGCCTGCTCCGATAATCACAGAAGGAAAATGAACATTTAGCAAGTTGTTTTTCCTGTGCATCATGTCCCACTGAAGTTTGACATCGTCGGGGTGCCATAAACTTAGATGTAATGCCAAAGTCATTCTTAGATCAGCTCCATTTGATGCCTGCATCACGTCGAAACATACTGGACAGGAAACCTTCGAGCTTTCTCTTTCCTTTGCTGTGGTGACTCTTTCTGCTACTGCTATAGCTTTCTCCCTCAAGGAAATGTGAGCAGATTGGGCAGGGGGAGAAAACTGGAAAATCGATACAATTTACAATAGTTCGTGATCCAACGAAGAGAAGTGGTAGCATTTTCACATTACCATCAATACTGAGACATGAAATCAATAAGGAGTAACAGAGAAAGAGGAGTTAGCATACATTTATCAGTTTACGAAACTTCAACCACGTTTCTCTAATAAGATCCCTCATTTTCCTCGAGTTCCTGCACCCACTTGGAGAACAAAGTACTCATCAATTCACAGTAGGAGTGAATACGAAGCAAAAAAATGCAGGAAGCTAGAAGCAAAAGAATGAAAGCTATGTTACTATCATACCTATAGAAACCAACAAACATTTTACTACCAATTAACATAATACAAGAGCAACTAAAATCTCCTCATTGTTACTAGAAACGAGTCGGAGAATACAAATTCGAGATCACATAATCATATTCATACCACCATATTACGACTTTCAAGAGCAGCTACTCAATAAGCATTCCAGAAATAATCCGTGTTCAAACTAAAATACCAGTGGTATACGCGGTATGCATAAATGCTGGAACACTAGAAAGCAAGAGCAATAGCTACTGATGAGGCCGTTTCCATTGGCAGGCAGCAAAGTAAGCAAATAACAACAAGAATGGAGATAATCGAGCGATGCTAGCTGCATCCCGACCAGTTGAAGAGGCAGGTAATCTACACATGTAAAGATAAATTTGGTAGAAGGAAAATTTTGAAAACATTATCATCAAAATTCCACCAAAACATTTTAATCAAGAGAAACACCAACACTCTTAACCAACACTCCAACCAGAAGAATTGAACAGACTCTGCATCTCAACACAATCTAACAGCTGAAATTCAAATCGCCATTAGCTATCTCAGTCGATGAATGCATTACAATGTCTCCAGTCCGACTAATCAATTGCCCAGGGAGAAGATACCATCTCAACCGCGAACAATTTGCACGTATATATAAATCAAAGCTCCCAATCAATAAATCCCCAGGAGGAAAAGCTTAATAGCAAAAGTAAACACGCGCACAGCTTAGAAAATTCGACAGTTTCTACAATCTAATCCATTTCGAATAACATTAAACAAGAAGAAATATGGTATGAGAGAAAACATTTACCTTCAGATGCAGACGCGTGATGAAGAGCGAGAGGGAGAGGGGGAGAGAGAGAGGCGCCGAAAGCAGCGAGAGAAAGCGAAAAGGAAAGCGGGGTTTTGGGTTTTACATAAAAGATTGAAAAATAAGGCGCTGAAATTGAACGCCTCATAAATAATTGGATGAAGAAAAGACGCCTCAATTTACCGTCGGAATGATTTATTTAAATAACACTCCCTCCAACGTTCAAAAAAACGAGACAAATGAAATGGGACGAACAAGTAGACTACGGGCTTTGTATATTTTTATTGAGATCTTTAATTCAACCAATGTTTACTTGATTCGGACACACTCCGATCTGATTTTTGTTCATCAAATGATGGACATCTGTGTTAAATGTTCGTTGCTAGATGTTCAATGCATAAGTATAGCAGTACAATGTTGAATCATGCTACAAATATTCTCCAGATTCCGTTCAAATAAGAGAAACTATATGCAGAGAGAGAGAGAGGCCACTTCAATCCATGTCAAGGAAAATCTATGATTCATAAAACATGTTGTTGAGTCGTCCATCTGCATTTGTAATGTTGGACATAAGATCCAACCACTGTTTCTACTCAACGTGATAAGAAAACTAAAGGAGGCGATACTACTAGTCCAGCAGATGGAATTCGGAGGGAGGCCATCTTCCAGAAGGAACAGCCGAGGCAGCACCAAAGATACTACGATCTTTTTTGGCCTGGGCGAGGCCCCACCCCCAAGTAATTCGTCACCAGGCCCATGATACCAAACCTAGCATCCGACCAAGAAAAAATTAGGAGACAAATTTTAAGAATGAAGGCGTCATAATTTTCTAAGGAAAGTATAGAATGGGAGAATGAGACAACACATGTGCAAGTGTATCTAGATTCAACAGAAGGAGGATCATAGGTTTTTCATTGGCTGATAAGAGTCGAACTCTCTCTAACGAACAAACAAGTCCATTAAGTGGCTGTGCTTTTCCAAGTTTTTAACTAAGGCGTGAGAGATCAAAACATAAGCGATGTATATATGCATATAGACTTATTCCCTTTTCACATAATGTTCAATTATCAGCTCAATGGGAGGCACCCATGAAGTAACAAGCAGCAATATGTGATGTAAAAGTGTATATTCATCAACATCAATGTACATGTGTCTTCTCTTCTTTATACTACAAAAATAAAATGACTTCATCAAAGAACTTGCACAAGCTGTATATCTTGAAAGCAACAAGACCATAACGTTCATGACTTAAACAGAGAGAACGTGATGAACACCCAACTAATGTTTATTCTCCATGCCCAACTTTCACGTCTCCAAAATTACAATACACACACACAAGTAACAAGTAACAAGTGCAATAGCAGAAGGTTTCTCACAAAACCTATATCACAGATGTTGAAGCATCACTACCTATGATCAAATGATTTCAGAAGGCACAATGTTGACTGAAACATATACTAACATAATAACGGCAGTTTGAAGGTTTAGCATCTTGTGATAAATGATACTACCTCCGTCCCGCCAAAGACGTTACATTTCTTTTTGTCAATTTCTGGAACGTTTTTCCACGCTTCTTGATGATGCGTTTTAAAATAGATTTTTGAAGAATTTTTTCTTTTATGGGATACTATGATAGTTGTATCATCCCGCAAAAGAAAAAATTCTTCAAAAATCTATTTTAAAACACTTCATCAAGAAGCGTGGAAACACGTGCCAGAAATTGACAAAAAGAAATGTAACGTCTTTGGCGGGACGGAGAGAGTATACAAATAGATTAAAGTCTAATAACTTGACTGGAAAACACTCAGCCTGAAGTCTGAAATCACTTGCAAAAGCAATAAAGATATTAGACAATCTAACTTCCTTCTCATTATACCTGTCGATCCATCAAAATGAGCTTATAAATTTGCATAGTTCAAACCGAATAGCGAAGATGCATCCGAAATGTCTTAACCTCAAGGGACTACAGTTGGCAAATCATTTACAAAAACATAATCTATTTAACAAATATTTGCCATATAATTTCTGAGTGCTCCAACGAACATAAGGAGGGGAACTCTGATAGTGTCTCTAAGGAAAGTACAATAAACCCAATCAAGACAATCTTTAATCCCTTTATCATTTCTCACAGAACTCAGTGGATTGAACAATATCAACATTCAGAAATAATTCCAAGTGAGAAACAGCAACACAGATGTCAATAACAAGGGGAAAGGTGAAGTGACCAGATAGCAACAGGAAATATGCTTCATCAACCGAATTACTAGCAAAGTCAAGAAATCGTGATTCGTGATAGCAGAGATTGAACGGCAATTTTCAGTATCGGTATTGTATCATCTCTATGCATACGTAAGTGTTAGAAATCAAAAACTCACATCATAGCCATGGAGATCTGCTTCAGATCGGTCTCCATATTCCTCATGTTAGCCAGCGACTGCGCGCTGAAGATGATCGCGAGCCATGAGCAAAGCTTGTACTGCACAAAATTATACTAACCAATCAAAATCCACCTCGAGACGAACTCAACCAAACTCAAATCACCAAAAATCAGCAACTCCACATTAAACTCCATAACTCATCAATAGCTCAAACTCGAAGTACGTTCCATCCAAAAATTGAATAATCACAACCGGAAATCATAGATCGGAGATGAATCGCAGAGGAAGAAGATTTCCATACCCGGAACATAGCGCCGAAAACGCCGAACACGACGGCGATGAAGCCGGAGTAGTCAACGGGAAGATCCTGCGGGGCAACGGGCGGCGGCTTGTACGGCCGCGCCGCCGACGGTAGCCGGGGATCGTTGTGCTGCGACGCCATCTCCTTGACTGTATCGGGTTGATTTCGACTACTCCTTCCTACGCACATTCTTACGCATAGAAATATATACTGTGCGGAAATTAATTAATAGAGAAAGATTAAATTAATGCTAATTGCGTAATTAGGGATTTAATTAAATTTGGATTTATATAAAGCTGGACTAATTAAATGGAGAACTCGTGAAGGAGGAATGGAGGCTCAGACTCCTCCCATTCAAACCCGCCCACACGCGCCGCCGGCGTCTCCGTCGCCGTCGTCATCGACGGCGCGCCTGTGGAGGCCAGCTGCTCAGAGGAATTTGAGGAACCAGTGGTCGAAGCTCAACTCTCTCCGACATGAGTGGCGCTCCGCCGCCTCCGCCGGCCGCTCTCACGCCACCGCCGTTGTCAACTGCTACCTCTCTCAGAAGTAAAACTCATTTACATGTGTCTGTATTAATATACAATGTGTGTGTATCTATGAATTGATCGAACATTAGACTGCGTAGATGAGCTAGGCAGGATTAGCAATTAGTTGTGTGAAATATGCAGTTTTGCTTTCAGTTGGCTATTTCATTGCAATTCACTTGTAATGATGCGAGAGAAGGAGACTTTCGTAAGTGAGATTAGGATCATAATTTGACATTGTAGCTTTCCTTTGAAAGAATTACATGAGAGTACCCTCAATAAGAACCTGTGACTTGGAAGAAGCTTTAATGTGAGATGTCGATGATGAGCTTTTCTTTATGCGATTCGGATGTATGCGTGAGTTCCACTTTTGTTGAGGGAATCGGTTTTTTCAAATGTTCGCAGGTATATGGATGGAGTGGACTTTGGTGTGTTGAGTGACATGCCTAATATTCGAAAGAAAGCTTCTTACAAGTTGTTCAGGCAGCAGGTTTCTTCCAGCTCTTGCACTTCCTTTCCTTTTGGCTGTTTTGCTTCGTACGAAGGGTGAACTTTGGATGGAAAATATCCTCTTGGCGTAGATTATTCACATAAACATACTCGTGAAAATTGTGAAAGATGTGTGTTTTGTGATGTTTAGTGCCAGATTTCTTCACAAGTCTTTATCTTTTATAATTGTGAGATGGTTTCTTTCCTGCAGGAGCTTTCTAGAGGCCAATTGTTATCATCTTACAGAGATATGGTAAATATCTTTTCCCTGGCAAAACTGCGCAATGTGGTTTACGCAGTTATGTAGAGCTTGTCCAATAGAGTCTTTAACACTTTTCGTCTATTTGGGAGTAATGTGAGGTTCAGAAAATTTTCTTTAGAGATTCTCTTCTATTCAGACGGTTCAATGGAACGACTCATCCGTAATGTTGCCAAAAAGTTGTCAATGCATATATTTCTTACAATTTTTTCCATCTGTAATGTATGAGCTGTTCTCTTACTTTCTTACCTTCTTCTTGTAGAATGGATCAACTGAAAGTAATTCAAAATTATTTTTTTCGACAACTGAAATCCAGGTTGGAGTCCTAACTCAAATGGTTAAGATATGTAAATCTATGAGATGCTATCTTAGAGGGACGAGTAATAGTCCACTGGCTCAGTTCTCTCTTTCTTCAGAAGATGGCAGTGACAGCGGCGACTGTGGTGGAATCCCTGCTTTTACGTTTTCTTCTATTGCTTCGTTTGGTATGTGCTTGAAATCTTCCGCTCTGTTTATCAGCTTGAATGTTGAATTACTTTTAGGAGCTTGTTATGAATCTTATGATTATATATCTGGCATTTTTGTTCTCACACGAATCATTTGAAATGATTGCAGAAGAGTTAGCACTGGAGATTGCCCAAATGTTCATATCAGAATTAAATTTGAAGGTTAATTTGAGTTGGGTAGACAAACTTTTAAGATTTAACATCGTTGGTTCTTTCCTATTTCGTTTAATCATCTGAAGTTCCTTGCTGCAGCGGCTGCTCGTGATGGAGTTCCTGTCCATCTATGATGAAAGAGTTACAGGAACCATTGGATTGCTATGGTCGGATGAACTCTACGAGGGAGAATTTGATGATCTGGCTACATTGAACTTGTACTCCGAAGAATCTCATGAACCAATTCTCCCATCCCTCAGAAATTGCAACCCAAGTACTTCGATAATTGAATTTAAACGTCAACATGATAGCAATGTTTTACAGGTATTAGTCTCTCTTCATTCTAGCTTTGATATTGCATCGTTATGCTAGATAGAGTACAATCAGGAGTCATCGATCCAGAAACTATGTTCTCATGTAGATGTATCGACATATATCAAAAAATTTGCTAATATTTTTGTAAATATGAATACAGGTTTACTTAACAACCTGGCTGGCAGAGGTGAACATAGACAAATCCAGGTAAAATCACCATGATACCTCCTTCCACTCTTCTAAATAATCGATTCAGTTTCAGAATTCTTTAGTCGTCTCATCATGCCTTCACATCTAAGTATGAATGGTTAGAAATACACATTCTTCTTATATTGATCTATGATCGATCCCTTCCATTGCAAAGCGGTGTAACTACTTCCTTTTCACAGGATAGACGAGATATTTGGTACAGTAGGAGGGGAGATGCATGTCGACTTTCTTGAAACGTCCAGTTGATGGATCTTCTCTATTTCACATCTAATCGAGTGAAGATACCGACCCAACAGATACCGTGCAAGTAGAAGATGACCTCTCTGTGATTCAAGTGGTTGCAGTACATAAGATCGGTTTATCTTTCTCATGTTAATAGACCATAGCTTCTGCACCATCATGTTGCAAACTTTGCAAATCGATTGATGATCGAACACTTCTGCAGTTCTCGACACTCTACTCGTAATCCCGATGTAAAATTCAATCATCTGTAGCAAGAACGACGTTAGGTGCGCACAAAGGTGTTAACTGTATAGAACGGGAGGCATTGCCCCATTTTTTGAAATCTAAGCGAGCAAATTAAAAGCAAGTATTTATACCTTTTCCTTTTTTTCAGTTTTTATCGAAGGAATTATTTATACCATTTTTTTCATGCTCGAAAGTGCTTCGTAAAAAATGGATTTATTTTCAAATTAATTTATGATTTTTTTTTTCCTCACAGAAGGTTTAAAAGCTGTTGCTACATATTCAGATTAAAGAAGTACAGATAAATCATTAAATGTTGTTTGGCTATGATAAATGGGAATGGGGATTATACAAATGTCTATGACTCTATAATATAAATGTTCGATCACGACCTTTCGTTTTTTTATTCTATTTCTTATTTAATTTATAAACATGTGAGGCTAATATAACATAAAGAGACTATTACCCACTCATGCCACGCGTCTCATAAATCATAATTCAAGTGTCGAGGGAATATTTTATCTGAACGAATTACGTTAGAAACAAGTTGCAAAAATAGCATGCATGATCAGTTTCTGAACGATTGCGTTTCATAAATCATAAGTCAAGTATAGAGAGAATATTTTACCCGAACGGACAGGGGCGGAGCCAGAATAATTTTGGTGGGGGCCCCGATTTTACACAAAATTTAACAAGTCCTGAGTAATTATTTTACATGAAATTTTACTGGAAAAAAAAAAGGTAAGAATATGCATTATATTCCGTACCATTAATATTGTATCAAAATTTTCAAAAAGAAGTATTAAATAATTAACTTATGACATTTATAAGTATATTTTTATTTTTTAAAACATTACATAATACTCTCTCTGTCTCACTTTATTAATTAGTACTCCCTAAGTCTTACTTCACTCAGCTTATTTTCTAAATTGGATAGAATTAAGAATTATTTTTCAATATGAACCCTTTACTTTTCACTTTTAACATTGCGTCTAAAATCTCATGCCAAATTGAAACAAACCAATTGAAGTGAGAGGGAGGGAGTATCATTTTCCTTATTTTCATGTCTCATTTATTAGTCTTATTAACTGAAAAGGAAACAAAATTAACACATAATAAGACGTTGGTTATTGTCCCTATGTGTTATTATTGATTCATTTCATTCTGAAACTAGTAAAGTGACAAGGAAAAAATTTGTAGTGTCATCAAAACTCTCAAGATGAAGGGGAAAAAAAATACATAAGAAAAACGAAAAATTACGTAAAATTCACCCACCAAAACTAAATAGTACTCCCCCCGTCCCATGGCAATTGTCCATGTTGCCTTATTGGGACGTCCCATTTAATTGTCCACTTACCTAAAGTGGAAACATTACACTCTCACAACCAATATAATATAAATCCTTCTATCTCTTACGGCATTGGTTATTGTGCCGTTTCCATAGTGGACAATTGTCATAGGACAGAGGGAGTAGTATATTTTATTACAATAAAAATAAAAAATATACATATACATATATATATATATATAAGTATAGTAGTGGGGCCCAAAAGTGGGGGGCCCATGGGCCCCCCCGGCCCAGCGTGGCTCCGCCATTGCGAACGGATGACGTTAGTAACAAGTTGCAAGAATAGCATGCACGATCAATTTTTAAATGATTGCTTGGCATCTCATAAATCATAATTCAAGTGTCGAGAGAATATTTTACTTGAACGGATTACATTAGTAACAAGTTGCAAGAATAGCATGCACGATCAGTTTCTAAATGATTGTTTGGCGTCTCATAAATCATAATTCAAGTGTCGAGAGAATATTTTACCTAAATGGATTACGTTAGAAACAAGTTACAAAAATAGCATGCATGATCAGTTTCTAAACTATTGCGTCTCATAAATCACAATTCACGTGTCGAGAGAATATTTTACCTGAATGGATTACGTTAGTAACAAGTTGCAAGAATAGCATGCACGATCAGTTTCTAAATGATTGCTTGGTCACTTACGTAAAAAGGGATGTGTTTTAACGAGTTGCAGACGACCATATGGCTATCGCTTTTGTTGATAAATCGAGACTTTCGTAAAAGAAGTCCCTAAATATCTCGTTTTGGGCCAAATCTGCAAAAACAGAGAAATTAAACGGGGCGAAATTGCAAAAAAGGCGAAATGCCCCCAATTTTCGAACCTACATTTTCGACATGATTCCGAATTCTCATACTCAAAGACAAATCCCCAATTCACTCACAACGCATAGCTACTCGCCACTCTTCCCTCGTTCTCTCCTCGAATTGTCTCGCCCCACGCGCCGAATTGCACAGAGAACGCGCCGCAGAGATGGTGGGAGAGGAGAAGCGGCATCAGATGATGCAGAATCTGTTCGGCGACCAATCGGAAGAGGAGGAGGAGGAGGAGGAGGTTGAATCCGAGCACGAGTCCAATCGTCAACCTGATTATGCCTCCGTAAGAGCTTTTTCTGCCGTCTCTTTTGATTGAATTACAGTTTGCTTGATCCAACTTGGTTGTATGGTGTATTTAATGGCATTGCAATCGAGGTTATGGTGCTAAATCAATCGATCAAAGCTGTTTTTTCGACTTGATTTTAATTCGGAGATTCGGTAGCTCACCGTAATTTCGCCGTGACGCCGATTTTCTGGGTTGTGCTGAAGTATAATTGCGTGCGTACTCTTTTCAGCATTAAAGTGTTTCCTTTTGAATTCTGAAGAATGAAACGCCTTTTTTTCTGGGTTTCCCAGCTCGAGCTGTGCTTATTTTTCATGCCCCTTTTTTAGCTGCACGCTTGCGTGCAAATTATTTTTTTGCGAGTCTGTGACATTGTTCATTATCAGCATATCATGGGGTATGTGCTTCGGTCATGTATGCCATGAAGGTCGGATCAGTACACTCCCCTGACTTCTGATGTTAAATTTGAATTGTACCCTTGTGATATGTTCTCTTGTTTTTTCGAATCTGTGTAATTCGCTCTAACTGCTGAAAGGTACACCTTTTGCACTTGTATTCCTTGTTTTGCCTTCATCATAACTGTGAATGCTTCTTTCAGGATGAAGGGGACGAAGGACCAGAGGCGGAAGGTGAAGGTGAAGGTGAAGGTGAAGGCGAAGTCGAAGGCGAAGTTGAAGGTCAAGGAGAGGCAGAGATTGAGAGTGAGGCTGAGGGTGAACCTCAGGATCTCGAACCTTTACAAGGTGAAAGTGAGGGTGAGAGAGATAAAAGTTCTCCAGAGTTAGAGATAGAAAATCAAAGGGAACAAAGTGAGGAGAGGTACTCAGAGAGTGATGAGAAGGAGGAATATGGCCAAAGAGGTGTTACTAGTAGAAGGCATGATGCAGTTGAAAGTGGGTCAGAACAATCCGGAGAGAACAATTATGCTGCTAATGAGGATGATGAAGTGAATCAGGCTAGGAGTCACAGGTCCTCTTTTTGCCTCTTTCGTCTGATCTCTTACTTTCATGTCTCTCTGATGGATAATCTAGTTGTCTTTGCTATATAGTACGTTGTAACTAACTAACTATGTATCATCTCTACGTGTGCTTTATAATATGCTATTTCTAAACTCCATTGACTAAGTTGATGTGTGAGGGGACTTAATTATCTTTGAATGACCATTGAAGATGATTGTTGAAAGTAGTTGTATTAGGAGGAAAATGTTTTTAAACATGTAAATGGGTATTGGGATATCATTTCTTATATTTTGTCTCCCTACACTTACTTTTCCTGCATTATGTAGCGAATATTCAAGGTCCTTATTACCAACCATGTGAAGTTGCTCCGTCGTTTGTAGGAATATATATTTTTGGTAACTGCTAGAGGATTGTTTTTTGTTTTTGAAGTCTATGTTTATTGAGACCAATTTGATTCGTTCTGAAGCTTTTTACTTGGGGCTGGGGGAAGGACTTTATATATTACTTGGCTCAGAACCGACTTATGGTTACCCTTTTAGATGGCACGCATATCCGTTGACTATAAGATTCAAATAAGGAAGAGTTTCGAGTGAAGTTTTAGTTTCATTATAACTTTTTATATGATGATGGTAATAAATTGATACGATGTTGGTCAGTTGATTGAGAGGTTGGCTAGCATTGAAAGGAATACTGTAATACAGGGAGTATAAGGAGAACTGATAAGTACCAGTGCTGGCTTTCTTTCTAAACTAATATGCCCAGTTCAGCGACACTGCTTCTCTGTAATTTATTTGCCTTTAATATATTAGTGAGAGATTTCAGTGGTCTGGATTCTCTGATCTGCAGTATATCTGGCGACGAGAAAGATGAGGATCAAATTTTGCAGTCAGCTCCAGAGATTCGTGATGTTTTTGGAGATTCCGATGATGAAGACGAAGCAGAATACAAAGTTCAGAATCAAGTTGAAGAAGACGAAACTGTTAGTCCATCTAGATTACAGACTTACAGTACACCTTTTTTTTCGTTCTGTTTTGTCTGCATAATGTAATAATCTAAGTTATCCCCAAGACAGAGATCACCAATTGATGAAATGGGGAATTATGACAAAGAATTGAGGCCGGAGGATATGATACCTGATGAAGATGCACCTTATTACTCTGAAGAAGAGCATATTGAGGCTAAAGCTAAAGAAAAACCTGTTGGCCCCCCGCTGGAGCTGGAAATTCCTCTTTGCCCTCCTCCATCGGAATCCGACAAGGTTTACCTTCAGCTATTGTTTCAATTCCCTATAATTGGTTTCCGGAATCCTTGATTGAGATTAGATATAAACTTGTTTCTGTTTCAATTCTCGAACAAGTCAATATGGCTGCCTAATCTCAAATTCATATTGGTGCCTCTGTCTGTTATTTGATGATAAATCTTACCCCTAGATACAAAATTGAAATGATGGTGGGTGATTTTTAATATTTTATTAATCTGGGACATGTGTGGTTAGTGGTAGCGGTATATGTATGCTTACTGTATCATTTGATTGCTATTCTTTTTAACGACTTCTCAAGATATATGGATATTTCCCCCCCCGTAATTTCTATCCACCGCATTTAAACATGACCCGAAGATGATATCTATTATAAGTATCAGTTTAAACTATCAATACTTATGTATTTGCAATATATCTAAGATAAAGAGTTGGTGTGCACATTTCTCTTCCTTCTGTTTGATGCTATTCATTTCTTCATTTTAAAGCTTTATGGGATTTCATCTGTTGCAGATGAATATGATCAAAGTATCTAATATAATGGGCATAGATCCTACGCCGTTTGATCCACATACGTATGTGGAAGAGGATCATTATGAAACTGAGGAATCTGGTTCGAAAAAGAGAATAAGATTGGAGAACAATGTTGTTCGTTGGAGAAAGGTCAAGCACCCGGATGGCAGAATGTCTGTAAGTGAAGTGCTAAATGGGGTTCTACCCAGTTAAATTATGCGTTCTTTCTGCCCATTAGCTACAACCGATTCACTTATTTCGAAAATTTTAATTGTAATAGACTGGATTTTCTTAAAGATTGTATCTTATTCGCTGCTATTTTCCACTATTGAAATGGTTAAAATGCTTGGATGCTATTATTCTGTAACTGCATGATGAATTTGAGATTGCTTTGTGTAGATTGAAAGCAACGCTCGCTTTGTGGAGTGGTCAGATGGTAGCCTGCAGTTACTTATTGGAAATGAAGTGCTTGATATATCTAAGCAAGATGCTCAACATGAGCAGGCTCACCTTTTCCTTAGACATGGAAAGGTAAGCTTTTCTTTGTTTTGGTCTAACTTACCCTCCCTAGTACATGGTTTACTTCAATTTGCCGATACTGAAGACTTCTGGCCTCGAAACTTTAATACACTAGCCATAGATCTGACATTTCTCTACTTGGATACGCTTTTATGCTGTGTATACTTAGATGTTTTTGATAGTTAAGCAGCTAACATTGTTTATTTGTCTTCTCAGGGCATTCTCCAATCTCAGGGTCGAATTTTGAAAAAAATGAGGTTTATGCCATCGTCCTTAGCTTCAAATTCTCATCGGTTGTTAACTGCCCTTGTCGATTCACGACACAAAAAGGTATACAAAGTCAAGAACTGCATCACTGACATTGACCCTGAGAGGGAGAAGGAGCAAAAAGAGAAGGTACATAAATTAGCTATGCTATTTATCTCAATGGTTTCTCAAGTATACTGATTTCAGTGTTAATTCATTTATATGGCTTCTCAGGCTGTTCATCAGTCAATTAAAGCTAATGAACTTCTTAGCCGGAAGAAGGAGAAGGTTAGTCGTAAATATACACAACCCAACCGCCGGGAGCGCCAACTTTCCCCTGGTTTCTTAGAGGACGCACTCGAAGAGGTTGGATATGTAAACATATTTCTTAATATCCTATTTGAGGAGCCATGGAGTATTTGGGCTTTTCTCTGTTTTCCAACTGTATGAATTTCTATGGTTTGGCTATCTGACTAGGAGGACGAACAAGATTACTATGAACCTCGACGCTCTGCTGTTCGGCGGCGCTTTGATGATGACCTTGAAATAGAAGCACGGGCTGAGAAGCGCATAATCAATGCAAAGAAGGCATGTGTTTATTACCAATATGAGTAACTCCCTATTGAAATGACTTGTATAGCTTAACTAAATATTGTCTTTTGGGGTTTGTTTTAGGGGTCAAAGGATATCCCGCGCAAGTCAGCGTTTCAAGCTTCGAAATCATCTCGACACGCAATTGACTTCTCTGATAGTGAGAAGGAGGAATCTGAGTACGAAACTGAGGGCGAGGAGGATGAAGCTTCACCGCCACGTAGAGGACATGAGGAAGCAGAGCAAGATTATGGAGATGAAGATGAAGAACCAGAACAACGAGGGGAGGAAGAAGCCTACGATGAATCAGAAGAAGAAGCCGAGGTAAAATCATTTATGCACTGATTTCAGTTCGTGTAGACAAACTGTTTCAAAATAACGCAACATCCTCAACCCGTTAGTTTCTAGGATGTTGAAGATCGTGAGCCTAATAGCTGAGTAATTTCTTCGATTATGTTCTTGTCGACTGAAACTGTCTTCGTGTTTCCCCCCTGTTTTTGTCCAGGAGCCAAAGCAAAAGGTTAGGGGCTCTGGAGGCAGCATGAAAAGGAAGGGGATCGAATCCGATGAGGACTCTCCGCCTAGGAAGACTACAGCTCACCGACGTATGAAAATGGTGTTCGACAGCGACGAGGACTAAAAACAAGACCCTTTGTTATGTGCGAAAAAGTACCCTTGAATATATAGTCTTTACAATTCGAAAGTAGAGAGTAGTAGGCTTCGATTTAGTCCCAGTTTTCACCAGAGTTCGATTAAATTCTATATACAGTTTTTGTTTACTGCACAATTTCCCTTCTTTATTTGTTATAAAAATAGTTTGAAGAATCGAATTTAGAAATTATGTAGAAGACTCGAACCCGACACCTTTGGCAAACGAATACATTCCAACCTTTATAATGTTTGATAGAGAAAAAAAAGCGGAAGAACAAAACGGTAAAAGTCGCTAATTGAAAACGATAAAACGCTATTCTTCTTCTTTTCCCTCTCAAAAAAAATGAAAAAACAACTTCTTCTTCACAACTCTTCACAATTGTTAATCTTCTTCATCGACAGCGAATTACACGCGCTCTCTTCGCTCCGAACGGCGGCGGCGGCGGCGAAGGGTGGGGTAACACTATCAGATTCAGGTGAACCTCAAATATGACCAATAGTTTTTTTTTTGGTTTTGAAATATATATTTTGGGGGTGGGCTGAGCCAGCCGCAGCTCAAGCGTGGCTCCGCCACTGATCTAGTTGTTTCCGCCGTGCGTTTATGCTTTTGGTTTGTCTCGAGAATTTTGACTTGACTCTGAAGGGAATTGTTTGAAATTTCCAGAATTTGCTTAGATTGTTTCTTAAGAATTAATCGAAGAAACTAGGGATAGCAACAACTCTATGCGTTTAGCTCTTTATTCTTAGGTTTCCTTGTATGTTCAGTGATTGACAAGCAGAGAAACCGCCGCTCATTTTACTTCTTATCAGAGTATTCCTTGTCAGAATGCTTTATGTTATTGGCACTGTCAGTCAAATAGTCGAGTTCAAGAACATCGGGTTTTGCTTGCCTACCGGTTGTTATTGTTCGATTGCATAGTGTGCACCTGACATACGTGCGCCGTTTTATCTTTTGTGAAATAGAATATGCAGAGTTGGTATATGATAGTACTGTTTTTTCGTAATGATTCATTACTGGTAAGAAAAGCTAAATTGCTAATAGCTTTGGACTGACAGCATTTGATGTTTGGAATTATATAAGAATAGAATGAATGACTTGTAAAACTATGAACTCGAGCATCTATAAGTAGTAGTATTACAAATGGACAATATTTTCATATGAAAAGCAATGCCGCTCCTTGCAGAAAACCTTCTCTTGTTTGTCGCTATTCTCACTTGGCATATCATGATATGCAATCATCCAACTTAGGATCGTATTCTGCATCACTATGGAATATTTTGCATTTTTATGTACCTCAGACTTGGCCCATGAGTTCTAGTGGGAATGATGAATATATTAGATTGAACACATTATAAACAGACATAGTTTTCCTAGGAAAGTAGTTGAACCCAATGCTACAATTTCTAGCCGCTCATTAACATGGTCACACGGCAGTGTAATTAGAGGATTTTGGTGGATTTATCATACCAGCTATCTGGTAGTATAATCTGGACAGTTCATTGCCTCCATGAAATTTTGAAAATCAAGTCAAAAAAGTGAAGGATTGACATGATCCCAAGGGATGTAAAGTAAGCTGCCTACCTTTATTGCTGTTTATAATTTATAGCCAGAGTGCTAATTAGTAATTTTTTGAGTAAAAATCTGATGCTTAGTAAAAAGCTCAGATATTGCTAAATGTGTTGATCTTTAAAGCAATCACATTACGATGCGAGCTACACTGGTGATGGAAAAGGGGGAGGGGAATAATTAAGGTTAGAGTCTCCGGTAAAAAGAATGCAAAAGTTTGCACAGTGATAACCGTGTCTAGTACTAGTGCAAAAACAAAGACAGAGAGGATTGTATAATCTCTGAGGATGTCAAATAATATCCTTGCATTTATTACTTCGGACCATCCTTTCTCTCTCTTCACGGCTGTGCTTATTTTTCTCGGAAAAACTCCAAATTTATGAATCAGCACAAAGAGATTCGTAACGCCTATTTAATCTATGGCACTCGTAAGGTTTTTACTCTTGATAACTCCGCCCGAGAACACAGAGATAGAGGCACTCAGAGTTTCTCTTTAGGGAGAATACTCCTTCTCTCCCTCTACCTTGCTTAGTGTTAGTTTATAGAAAAAAATTAATTGTTTTAAAAATGGATGTACATCAAATCCTGCAAGATCTCTTTGGTTATGCATCCGATGAGGAGTTTGCGCCAAACCATGAAATAGAACAACAGCCTGAATTTAACTTTGTGAGGGTTTTTATATCTTACTTTCTTTTTTAGCTAATAATTTCCTTTATAATGTCTGAAGAGCCCATGCTAGTAGATCTAATGGAAATCTACTTGACAACATGCATTTCTTTTTGTTTTGATGTTCATTTTGAGACTTCTTAAAACTCCCCAATGAGTGGTTCGAGAATTTTCGTATAGATTTATTTGAAATATTTAAATTTTGTTTATATTTTTGCCGAGCATATAAAATGTCATATTTTCTTTTATATCACATATGTGAGTAAAACTTTAACAGAGGCATATGGATTAGCTTATCCTATGTGGACATAGCGGGAGGAGTGCAGGCGATTGATTTTTTTACCTTTGGAGATGAACCACAACTTCATGCCTTCTTGGTTTACTTAAATCACGTATAGAAAAGATTAGTTGGCACCAGGGCAAACTAGGACATAAATGAATTATACTTGGATCTCAGAGTTTCTCAAATGTTGTTGCTTCTACACACTTTTATCAACATGTGCTTTATTTATGAACTTCTGTTTTCTTCTTGCCCTTTATAGTTCTACTCTATCTCCTTCATTTGTTTGTTAATTATGTTTTCTGTAATTGACATTTGACTTCAGGATGAAGATGAGAGAGGATCAGAACTTACTAACGATGCCGCATCCAGTCAACAGGTTGAAATTGATTGTGGATATTTAGAGGAGGACGGCATAAGCTCATGTTCTAGTGATGAGGCTGGGCGAGAAAAGAAAATCGTAACAGAACAGGGGATCAAAGCAGCAAGTGGTGCCGAGTTAAATCATGATGGAGGGGTCACATGTGAGGATAAAAGCACATTAGGCGAAGGGGTCGGAACTGAAGGTGGGACCGAGTTAAATCATGATGGAGGGGTCGCGTGTGAGGATAAAAGCACATTAGGCGAAGGGGTCGGAACTGAAGGTGGGACCGAGTTAAATCATGATGGAGGGGTCGCGTGTGAGGATAAAAGCACATTAGGCGAAGGGCTCGGAACTGAAGGTGGCACCGAGTTAAATCATGATGGAGGGGTCGCGTGTGAGGGTAAAAGCACATTAGGCGAAAGGGTCGGAACTGAAGGTGGGACCGAGTTGAATCATGATGGAGGGGTCGCGTGTGAGGATAAAAGCACATTAGGCGAAAGGGTCGGAACTGATGGTGGGACCGAGTTAAATCATGATGGAGGGGTCGCGTGTGAGGATAGAAGCACATTAGGCGAAAGGGTCGGAACTGAAGGTGGCACCGAGTTAAATGATGGGGCTCTAGGGCTAGACTCTGGGACAAGAAGCTCAAGGTCTTTTGCTTAAACTCTTTGCATTTAATTTTTGTTTATTTATAATTTTTTTTTTTGTCTTTCTTGTCTATTATTTGGCGCTTAGTTACTTTTTCATTCGAATAGTCGTTAGCCATTCATGAATCGCCTCATTGCAATGTTGACCCACTGAACTCAATCGATAATGAGACCCTTGACTGGATAAAGGTTATGCGACGTGGAGATCAGCCTACTTTAGCTGGTTGGCCGACTTAAGATAAGACATGATGGCACTGTCATTTGATTTATGCGAGATTTGAAGTTTCTCAAACCGTCCAGAGTCGTTGAAATGTGCTTTGCATCTAAAAGCATTTTTTTGATAAGCTGACAAAAAGTATGGATTCTAAAACTGTCTCTAATGAAGTATTGGATTTGTGATCATTTGTAGGGTCTCGAGATTGTGATCTGTCATTGTAGAACTACTCTATCCTTACTCTTTACGTTTATTCCCCTGCAATTTTTTCTTCTGCATTGATTTTTGATAATTTCTGTTATTACATTAGCTTAACCCAGAGCGAGAACAGCAATGCTCAACCTCAATATTCAGAAGTAATGCGTGACATATTTGGGGATTCAGACTTTGATGATTCAGCACAAGATGGAGCTTGTTATACTAGCGATCAAGAAAAACACAATTCCGTAAGATGTTTAACTTTTTGTTTGGTTGCCTTTTGGCTGCCAGTAGTTCAAAACGTTTCTTGTGTCAACATAGGTATCTCCTGAACACAAATCAGATTATGAGCAAGATCTGGAGTCTGAAGTTACCCTATCATGTGAACAGGCACCATTTGTGACTGAAAACGAAAAGGCTGACGATAGTCAAGAGGATCAGTCAGTCAGTCGGGTGCTGGTGCTGGAGATTCCAAAGCGCACTCCACATGGCGACCCGTCTCAGGTTAGCTCATTCGTTTTAACAAATCCATATGCACATTTTAATGTTTTAGATTTTAATACATTTATTTGAGTCTTTATATGATTGTTAGTATATTGGCAAAAAAATAAATAAAGATTTTGTTCTGAGATAATAAATTAGCCTTTTAAGCACAATTCATTCATAATAGCATGAATGAGTTATAGTCGACAATTTGGCAGATTTTTGCATTTAGCATGATTACTTGCAAAGTCATTTTATTGTTCTCAAATTTTAGTTGTTCCTTGATTTGATTAACCAAAAAGCTGCCTTTGCATCACGCATTACGGCTTGTAAAGCTTGTTGTTTGGAGTAAGAGAGTTATAGTTTTAGTCACTATACACGTCATGCTTGTGATGTGTGTCCAGAATACAATCCTTGGGGAGCTGAATTGAGATGCTGTTTCTCATTCTCTTCCCTGATTTTCTCGGTGGAAAATATTTTATCTCCTAGACATATGTAGATTCACTAGAGTACTTCAGTAATTTGGAACTATTCATTTTGGCAAAGTGAGGAGGAGAACCGGACAGTTGCTAGTTGAGCTTGTTGTATCACTGGATTGCTACTAGGCCAACCAAAGTGGGTCCCAAATATCATATTATTGAAGTTTATTTGGTTGAGTTTAGCCTTGTCTCCTAGCCAGTTAAAGTTTGCTCGTATCGATAGCAAGAATTATCTTTCGGGTGTACCAATGATACTTTAATATGATCCAGGGAGTACTGTGGCTTGCCAGATTTCATAGTTATTTTCAATTTTTATTGTGGATTTACTTGATGGGTGTGGCTTTATAGTTTTTCACAATCGTTCTCCTCTGACTTAATCACACGTACTTTGTAGTATGTGCATGTGTATTATTTTGTATGTGTAGCTCATATTCACGTATTTATAACTTGAAATTCTGACCACTTTATATTCACATCTGCAGGTGGCAAGAAGTGAACTTCCTCCCAATTTGATAGGATTTGTTGATAAACCATTTGACCCAGAAACATACGTGGAACAAGAATTTTATGCTACAGATGCTTCTGGAACTGAGAGGCTAATACCACCAACCAATATCATTCATTGGAAACATGTTATAAACGATGATGGAACAACCTCTGTAAGTGTGATTCAATTCTTTCAACTTATTTTAGCTCATAAATTGGCAACACAAGGAGTTGTACGAATACGTTGTAATTTTTTGGGATTTTATATGAAGTCATCCTGTGTAAAATGGAAAATGTCATGCCTCATATACGCTGTACTACTTCTTTAGGCTTCTTGGAGTTTCTCGTTTACCTCCAAATATATGATAATTTCTCTTTTTTTTTTTCCGTTGTTTCTGATGAGCCCTACTGCATAATGGCCATAAACGCTTCATGCTACCTTCTCGTGCCATGACTGCTCAGATTAAGTTACAAGCAATACATCTTCTGTCATGGGGTTCAGATAGTGTCACAGTTCCATACTAGTTTGTTGTTTCCAGGCTAACATTTTAACTTGAGGAATCGTATTTTCTTGAATCTGAACTGAATCTTTTGCAGGTCCAAAGCAATGCACGCATTGTGGATTGGTCAGATGGGACCTCGCAGTTGTTAATTGGTAATGAAGCATTTGACATAACAGAGGAAGACATAACTCAGATTGTATCGCATGCGAGCCTCTGGAATGAGGTCTTTCATAAATCCTTCATCCTTTTGTGCTTCGTATCATACATTGGATTATAATTTGAAGGCTGCAATCACGTGATATACCTATAGTAGCGCTCAATTGCTATACAACTTATCTCGAGTGTCTTTGATGCATTCTTATAACAATACACATGTTGTCCAATTTATGCAGGGCATCTACCAGACTCTCCGGAAAATCATGAAATCGGCGAAAGTTGCTTCATCCTCCTCAGCGACTAATCCCCAAAGCTCAACTACTCAGGCAGATCATCAGAACACCACAACTGTGCCTGAAACAGTGGAAGATCAACTCAAGCAGGTAGATTGCGTATAAAAATCCCAGCTCTCTTCATGTTGTTCTCGCACCTTCTCTATCGATGTTACTTATAAATGCTAATTTGTAGGCTGCTCCACAAACAACTGAAGACTGTCCTGCATCAGATCTCAACGTTGAGGAATCTAAGCCTCCCCACTTTGATAAGCAGGATGTAAATCCTAAGGTATGCTTTCAAATTCTTAGATTAATCGTACATAAGATAAGATCATTCCGTTAATACCATCAGCATTCCATCACTCGAGACATATAATGTTTTTTTTATAACTCAGGGGCCGAAAGATCCTCAGTAGGCGAAAAACGAGACAATCGGAGGTGGAAAGCTAGATATGAGTGAAAGTTTAAGCTGAGGTTAAGGATGATTTCTCTTAAGTTGGATGGAACAGACAACAGTTATTGCTGAGTTTAATTTGGATTATTACTTCTTGAGCTTCAGAAATTCTAGACTGTCATGGCTCATGCTTTAGGGTGAAAACCCTATCTAAATTTCTGTCTTAAGACTTTATTTACTTATTTCTCCTTTCATTTTGGTGTGCCCTTAATTTTTAGGGAATTTGTGAAATTTCAATTTCTTAAGGAGTCACAGGCTGTGTTCTCTTTGAAGTAGAATGGAGTATAAGGGAAACTATAGAAGTCTATTTGCCACCTTCCACCTTCTCTACTTTGATGTGAAAAGTTCCGATTAGAGCATACACAGGTCAGACAGTCCGGACAACTATCCTTTGAGTGATAGTTTAAAGAAACGAGACTTGCCCGAACTGTATATGCTCTAATTGGAGTTTTATGAAGCTCATCACTCTACCACTAAACTACCACTATGCGACATTCTCATTGTCTTTTGAGTGATAGTTCAACGGTGGGGTGGTGAGCGTCGTAGTTCAACTTTCACATTTCAAGATTTTACTCTTTCCATTATTGTTTATTATAGGATATTCGCTTGTGAAGTGAGTATTTCGTCTTCGTCTGTCCGTAAATAAGTGTCTCGACTTTGTCACAAAAATTACACTCAAATAAGCGTCTTTTCATGCTTTATTTGATACAACACATCGCACCAATAGACAAAAGAAGGCCACTTCAATAATTTCACAATAGTAAATGGTGGTTCTTTTCCTCTTTTTGTTGAATTATTAAGCGATAATGAACTTGCCACGTCACAGCATAAGGTCCACTAGTAATCATATTTGATGAAAATAATTTGAATATTTTACCTGAAAAAATGCACGGATTAAATTACACATAGCATTATTTTATTTTATCAGGCAAACTCAACACAATCACTCGTCCGACATGAATCAAACTCTCGACATCTTGATTCCGAACAATACTAACATTTCAAAATCGATCAGATTAAAATGTATTCTAGGTTTCTAGCAAACTTCTTTAGCCATTAAAAAAAGAAAGATAAAAGGGAAAGAAAATCTTAGAAAATCAAAATTGTAATAGTTGAAAGCATAACTTTATGTTGCATAGTAGAACAAGAAAAAAGCAGCAATCCTAAGCCAAGGAATCCACCTACCACCCGGTGGCGGACGAATCGGAAAATTTTGATTTTCTTTTTCGTAGTCAATTTTTTTTGTATTTTCTTTTTCGTAGTCAATTTTGAGGGTGCTTACCTTCCGGTCAATAGAAAGAGACATTTTTTTTGTATTTTCTTTTTCGTAGTCAATTTTTTCATTCAACTTATATGTTTACTATTTTTAAAACGACGTTATTTCACTTACGTATTATATTTACAGTTCGAACGGCCATCGCCCGACTCGAGAAAATGCTGGCCACAAAGTTTATAGGGTCAAGTTTAAAAATATCCACTTTTATAAGAAAGAGTACTTCTATACTCACATTATAAGAAGTATAACTTCTATACCCATTTTGCCTTGAAATGTCTTAAATACCCTTACTATTTGGGCCCACTTGTCTAATAAAACAAAAAATGAACTAAATATATAAATTAACTGTGGGGCCCACCATAAAATTCAATTCAATTTTTGTTGTACACGATCTCACTCTCTCAATTCACGAATGAACTTTCGTGTATTGGAAAATTCCAATCCATATTTAAGGAAAGAAATTTAAAAAAAAAAAAAAAAAACAAAAATTGGAGGTCACGAAAACCTCGGATAGGAGATTGGCGTGTAAATCTTACGTACAATCTTAAATTGCATTTATTAACTTTCAACCACCAAATCTGCCAAATTCCTTCAAAGTATTCGGTTGTTAGCATAACATTAATTGAAAAATCAGAAAAAGTGAGAAAACAATAGCAATAGCATAGACATAATTCATTTCATCACAACACTAAATTTGAAAAAATTGTTGAGAGAGAATATTTGTAGCCATTCTCGAATTTCTGAAAAATTTGGAATCGATTCAAGACGTTTTTTCGAGACAAATACCAAGGTAATATTCGATTTTCTCTATTTATTATTTATAATATGCGAAAAAAAAATAGAATTATTTTTTGTTCTTAAGTACACGGTTGAAAGGTGAATTCAACCGTGTATACACGGTAGAATTACACAATTTGTCGTGTAAAGTCAACAAAGTCAACGATTGAAAGTCAAAATTGTTGACTTTACACGACAAATTGTGTAATTATACCGTGTATACACGGTTGAATTCATCTTTCAACCGTGTATTCAAGAACAAAATTTTTTCAGATTATTAATTTTTTTATTTTTTTTTGGTACAGATGGAGATGGGTGATCAGAGAATTCTTATCCGTCATAGTGGTCGTTGGGAGGGAATATCATACGTAGGAGGAGACTCTTTTCTCGTCACTTATCCCATATCGAGTTTGAGCTATGAAAACGTATTGCGAGACGTTCAACTTTACTTGGGTGATGAATCGGAGTACTTGCTATTCCACTTGACGAACCTCAACGAGCGGGAGACGGTGAAGGCCGTTTTAAAGAGCACCGGGGATTTGCTTAGAATGTGCATCGCGAGAAGGGAGACGTCGACGATCTACGTCATTAGTAGAGCAAATCGGGCAGCCCATACTACCCAACGATCGACGATTTTTCAGAACTATAGCGTCGAAGAGGAGCCGATCCCGAGATCGAATGCATTTGAATCCGAAGTACGCGACGAAGAAGAGCCGGAGTCGGAAGAAGAGTCTCTCGAGTCCGAGGGCGAGGAAGCAAGGAATGTGGAGGAACGATCCCAATTACTTGAGAGCCTAACGGCTGAATTCGGAGCATGGATCCGCGAGCCCGGCCATATTGATAGGGTTATCGGGCTTCGTAGCATGCACTCACAAAACCAAGAGCCCCGCGACGACGAAGCTCGTGCTCGCGCTAACGAGGAGGCGGTTCGACATTGGTTGATACCGCACGTCGATCTAGACACCGCGCTCCCTTTAGGATGGATCGATCCCGACTTGGCACAGGCCTTGGGTCAGTTGCGAAAGGACGGATACTTCAAGAAGAAGGATGACTTGCATATAGCCGTCGGATTGCTGCACATGGATCTCCGGAAGGAGTATTGTATCCCTCGTTCCGACAAAGACCGTGTGGGTTTTAGGTGCACTTCGGGGAAGGATTGCGAGTTCATGTTGAATGCAACACAGAAAGGCGGGATTTGGAAGATCAACAAGTACGTGGCCGATCACACGTGTCTAGTTGATTTAAATTCGAACAACAAACGACAGGTGCCGGCCATGGTATTAGGAGCATTCTACGCTCGTCGATTGATCACCGAGGGCGCAGTGTTAAAGCCGAAGGAGATGGTGGAGGAGCTACGGAGTGAGTACGGCATTCAGATTGACTACCCGTTCGCTCTCCGTGCTAGGAACGTTGCTATAGAGATGACGTACGGTATCAACCAATGTCGAACCGCCTCGGCATCTCGACCCCGCCGTCGGAGTGAGCTCGCTCCGCTCGTGGAGCACGACGACGAGGGGCCACTGCCTCAGAAGCGCCCTTGCCCTTGCACTTGAGCTTCTCCAGGGCCCTCGCCATGTCGCGCTTCGCCTTCGACTCCCTTCTCTCGGGCGGGATATTGGTTTGTTCGTGGCGCTTGGAGAGAACGTAGGCCACGCCGATCGGCTCGATGCTCTCGAGACTTTGGAATCCAAGTTCGAGAACATCGTAATCATCCGCCTCCAGTGTCGGATGAACCTCGAGCTACAACGAAAAATAAAACAAGAGGTGTTAGGAGTCAAATTTAAAATTTCAATCAAAACACACGGCATAGTACACGACTGCATTGCAATTCAGCCGTGTACTACACGGCTGAATTTCAATTTCAGTCTTGTAAGGTCAACAATTTTGACTTTAAAGTCAAAATTGTTGACCTTACACGACTGAAATTGGATTTTAAAAAGGTTGACTTTGACTTTTAAAGCAAATTTACAGAAATCGAACGTGAAATAAATTAAACAAGGTAAAAAAACTACTAAATCAATTACCTCGGGATTATCGAAGAATCCCCTGAAGTTGCACGAAGAGGAGGACGTGGCCCATCTTCTGAGGCGGGGGGTCAGTGTCGGACGATCCCGAACCCCGCATGCTTGCCCCATTCGGGGGATCGCCTCGTAGGCCCAAATGTTCAGGGCCCAGACCGGCCCGTACAGGTGATAGGCGGGTCGCACGCCCGTTATGAGGGCGGGGCGGGGTCCCTCTTCATCACGTGCAGCTGGTAGAGCATGATCTGGAACGACCACGCTCCCCACGAAAATGCCCTCCACTGCTCCTCGAACTCCACCAGGTGTCATGCCCAGTCCTCGATCGTCGGGTTGTCGTGGCCGAGTAGCATGAGGTAGTACATGAGGAGGTTGGCCGCCTTCAGATAATGGTCGGCGTCTCCCAGTACACTCGTGTCGTCGTTGAAGTCCGCCTTCAACTTATTTATCTTAGGGGATTTGCCCCCGTACTTCGTGTAGAGGAGGCTCCTTTGGGGAGGGTCGTGACGGCCTTTAGGGTTGAAAGGCGACTCCCCGAAAGCCAGGCCCGTCACGAGGGCGTACTCTTGGGCACGGAACCGTATCACCTGCCCACCTACGTGGAACCACCTCTCCATCTCGGGGATCGACTCATCCTCGAGCTCTCGGGCTAGAAGCTCGTGGAGGGCGTTGTTCGCGCTCCCGTTCCTCCGAATCTCGAGGAGGTATCCGAACGGGCCTTCCGTAAATCTATCGAGCAAGCGTTGGCCGCCTACTCGACGCAACACGCGGGGAATCGACCGAACCACGTCGTCCCGTATGTAGAGGTTTATTTGCCCTCTAAACCCCTGCATTCGGCCCCGCATCCATTGAAACCTAGGCTGCAAATCGAGAACAAACAAAACGAATCAAAAAATTTTTTTTGTAAAATTTCATGCATTGTATTCGGCCAAGTACACGACTGAAATTGAATTTCAGTCGTGTGTACACGACTGAAATTCAATTTCAGTCGTGTAAGGTCAATAATTTTGACTGAAAAGTCCAAATTATTGACTTTACACGACTGAAATTCAATTTCAGTCGTGTACCTATGATCAAAAACAGTAAAATTTTCAATTTTTCACAAAATTCGATTCAAACCATAACATGCTCCATGCTTATTAAACAAAGTGCTCGAAACCATAACATGCTTCATGCTTCTTTACGTTGAACGTAAACAAATATAGAAAAGGACATACCGGAGGTGGGGGATCGGGGAAGACGCGGGGCTCAACGGGCTCCTCCGGCGGCTGCTGCTGCCGGCGACGGGAGGCGGGCCGTGGGCGGCGTTGGGCGGCTCTCCTCGATGTTTCGGGTTCATCGTGGTCGGAATGTGTGGAACTCATGTCGGTGACGGCGCCGGCGACGGGAACGGTAAAAATTTTCCGATTTGGGAGAGGGTAAAAATTCGAGTTCACGAGTGTGAATTTTGGGGTGAAAAACACGATTCCAGTCGTGAGGGAGAGGGAGAGGGAGAGGGGAGGGTGGGGTAGTTAGAATATTCAATTTTGTATTTATGTCGGGTGGGGCCCACGACATAAATACCAATTTTGTTTTTATGAATAACAATTTTGTTTTATTTGATAAGTTGGAGGGTATATATGACATTTCAATTGAAAATGGGTATAGAAGTACTACTTCTTATATGATGGGTATAGAAGTACTACTTTTTATAAAAATTGGTATTTTTAACTATTATCCGATAATAATAATAATAATAATAATAATAATAATAATAATAATAATAATAATAATAATAATAATAATAATAATAATAAATTATTGATGTGAATATTTATTTTTTTTATTGTGAAATTTAAAATTTATGGACAATAAATAGTTTGAAAGTACTCCTAGTAAATATTCTTTCCGTCCCATCAAATAGTAGATTTTTCTTGAATACATGTAGATGTCAAATATAACTATATGTAGACACATAATGACATAAATATGGAATAAAATTAAACTCGTTTAAATTGTTAATTAAAATGTCAAAGTTATTTAATTGTCAAAAATTATTCTTTTGTAACGTTTATCATTAATTAGTTGATTGATAAAAAAATTAAATTACTAAAAAATTAATAATACTAAAATTTGTTAACATAAATTAAAATAAATACAAGTAATAAATGAACTGAAATATTCTATATATAGCTTCCGGAGTCTGGACTACTATTATATACTATTGTATAGATTAGATTCGTCTCTTTCTAAAGGACCCTTACATATAAAAGAAATAATTAGATAAGAAAATGGTCGTTTAAGAAAAGATGATGTCGTAAAATTGAGTGGTATATAATGTGTACGTAACTAAGTACACCCACATTATAATACTCCCTACGTCCCCGTATTGATGTCCCATTTGCCATTTTGGGGTGTCCCAACAATAATGGCACATTCCAAAAATAGAAGTAATAAGGGAGTGTAATTGCCAACTAATGGCCCCACCATTTGCCATTTTGTGGTGATTAAATGCAAGGCTCCACCAGTTTTTATTACAAAAATGTCACTCCTTAAATCTTGTGCCCAAAAGTAAATGGGACATCAATAAGGGGACGGAGGGAGTATGTCACATTCCTCAAAAGCTAGAAACCTAGTAATCCCTATATTGCCACGTTGCTACATATCGTCCGTTTATTAATCGAGGGTAATGAAAATTGACCTTAGTTATAATATTCATATGGTTTTTTAAATATCCACGACAAGGGTGGTATTGTTTCTCGATAACGGTATACTAATCGTGCACTAAAAGTCGATTTTCATTTATATTTATTATATATTTTTCCACTTTTATGTAACTTGATATACAAATTTCAAGATTTGAAGACGAAACACGTAAATTAGCTAGATCGAAGCAAAGAAAAGAAAAAAGAATCGATTTTGATACGCGGTTGATGTGAATTTATAACGGAATGAATTTTATCGGTAAAGAAAAACGTAATATTGTAACGTCGTCATTGCCTAATTTCGCCTTGTAATTGTCGGTAGTGATGATAAAATAATAATAATAACGACGTTAATTGAATAAATTCCATCGTTATCTATTAAAAAATCAAATATTGCAATTGCATTTTGTCGTATTTAATTAGAATTTCGTTGCCTCAATGCATGCGTAACACATGTAATGATTTTTTTTTTTTTTTTTAATTTAAAAGATTTAATGTCTCAAAATACCGTTTAACTGAGTACGACTCGAATTCGGTCCGTAGCGTGATCTTTAAATTTTCCCGTTTATTCAAATCATACATCTTGAATGGAATCTTATGCTATTCAAATCGTACATAAGTGAGTTAATATGGCCGTCAAATCAATTTATGCATAATTCCAATAAAATAAAACTATAGATTAATTAAAGTCAATAATGTTGCCCTAACCTACAATGATTGATTGGAATTCGAAATTTAAATATTTAATTTATACGAAAAATCGGAGGATTCCACGTGCTTTTTCAACCTCCATTCTTACATATACAGTAGTGCATAATTTACTGTTTATTCGTAATGTTAAACATAATGGATCCGGGTACGGGACGGAGTTCCGGATGGGATCCTCTGTCCCAAACTCTGTGTACCAACCGTGTCCCAAATCTTAATTTCTACTAGTTAAATATTATATTTTTAAAAAATAAAAATTGCATTATATAACAAATTGTAATACACATTTATGGGGAAAAAATTAGATTTTTTAAAGGTAATATGCCCTAGTTTTGAATATTTCAATCAATATATAACCAATAAAAGTGAAATTAAATGTTAAAAAATAATTATATACCCTAATTTGGATTAGTGAACCCTAGAAATAATCATAAAATTAAAATAAATCATTATAAATTAAAAAAATTGAAAAAAAATGTAAAAAACTAATAGAAATCGAGATATGGGACACGGTGCGATACGAACCTTATAAATTTGTCGATTTTCGTTTTAGGGTTATTTTACGTCTTAGTGCTATTCGCTCATCCGTCGATGATTTTCTTCCGTTTTGAATTCTTTTAGAAATTAATAAACAAGAAATTTAAAGATTGTGACTGAAATAGTCGAATTACATACTTTTCGTCTCATACATTAACCTCCTACCGCTACGACAGCACACGTTGATGAAATTCTAGTTTATACCTACCACCAATCCTCACACACACACACACTTTATATCTATAAATATGGTTAACAAATCAAGAAATGAGTGAAAAAAGTAGCCTAGAATTAATGTCACTCGTGTCGGCATGCAAATGACCGCCGTAGCCCTAATTCTATCCACCGCCGTTCTAGGCTACCTCCTCTACTCCCTCCTCACGCGCCGCCGCAAGGCGGGGTCCTTGTCGCCGCTTCCGCCGGGGCCGAGGCCATGGCCGATAGTCGGGAACCTGCCGCAGCTAGGGCCGATGCCCCACCAGTCGATGGCGGCGCTGGCGCAGGTGCACGGGCCCCTCCTCCACCTGAAGATGGGGTTCGTGCATGTGGTGGTGGCGGCGTCCGCCGCCGTGGCGGAGCAGTTCCTGAAGGCGCACGACGCCAACTTCTCGAGCCGGCCGCCGAACGCCGGCGCGAAGCACGTGGCGTACAACTACCAGGACCTGGTGTTCGCGCCGTACGGGGCGCGGTGGCGGCTGCTGCGGAAGATATGCTCGCTCCACCTCTTCTCCGGCAAGGCCCTCGACGACTACCGCCACGTTAGAGAGGTGAAGTATGTGTGTGTGTGTGTGTGTTTTAGTGTGTGTGAAACTCACTTTTCTTTCATTATTCTTACTATATGGTTGTGGAATTAATTGGAAATTATACTAATTGATTACGTGTCTGTACACTCTTCGTCTCTCAAATTTGTACTTTAACTGTGTCGAAAAGTTGATGCTAATTAAAAAAAAGTTTAGTTAAGTCACACTTAATATAGCGTATTATTATGTCATGCAATGTATAAAACACACCGAAATCATTTTTCGTGCTAAAACAGTCAGAATACATATTCGGAGATGACGTGTTTATATAATTATCCTTTAGCTTGTTTATTCATTTTTTGAATATATAAATTTAATTTACATATTCTTTTATTTCGAAATGTTGTACTTTTGAAAAAAAATCTTTTATTTCGTGTGTGTCGGAAACCTTAAAATATTCTCTCCGTCCAATTTAAATTATTTATACGAGCTATTTTTTGAGATTTATAATCTGTGAGCTAGCTATTTTAAAAAAGTATTTTACATATACTTGTAATTAAATTTATTATTATTATTAAATGATATTGTGTGGTAAAAGAAGTCACGTTTGATGTCACCCACGCATTTACTCGAAGAATTTTCAAAGTCATTCATTACTTGCACACATAAAATTTTCCATTTATATTGCCATTTTCTTAATGGTCCTTTTCTTGTATTCCTTTTCAAATTGACGTAAAAGTCGCTCCGTTTTATCTCATTTGACATGTTTTATCTGATTTACCTTCGATTTAGGTCAAACAAGTTCATTTATATCGCCAATTTCCCCCCACCCGGCCCCGGTAACCCTAAGTTCATATATGCATCGCCCACCACACTGAACTTTTGGTTCCTCTTTTTTTTTTTTTAAATCGTGCCTAAAATGTATGGACCAAATGAGTCGAACGGAACGGCGGGAGCATCTAAGACCCACGTATTGACAAAATAGGTAAAGCTAAACTGTAGTACATAAATGAATTCCTTGTACACATCTACATTGAATTATGGAAAATTTGATACTTTTGGTACGAATTTAAGTGGCCACTTGTTTGTTGTTTCCTCATGCAATAATACCCTCATTTAATAAATATCTCAAAAGGGGAATATGTTGGAATTATTTATTATAATAAAATTTGTAACTGAAAATTTCCTTTAATTTGTTAAGCATTGGACCTTTTTTATTAAGGTATGATTACATAACTTCTTTTATTAGTAGTGGTTTGTTTATTGCTCAATTTATATTGACAAAAAATTTGTTACCCTTTTATTGGTTTGGGTGCAATTTGTCTATTAAAGTTAGGTCTAATGCTTTTAGGGTTTGTTAGATGTTTAAAGTATTCGGAATGACGCGGTCTTTAAATTTAAAGTTATATTGTTTCAAATAAGTTATGGAATTGAATTAACTGAATTGATACTATACTGATACAATTTTGTTTTTCCAGGAGGAAGTAAGAATCCTGTGTCGTGCCCTAGCCGGGGCGGGCGAGACGCCGGTGCGGCTGGGGCAGATGCTGAGTGTGTGCACCACGAATGCCATCTCGCGCGTGATGCTCGGGAAGCGTGTGGTGGGGCACGACGGCGGCGGCGGGGACAAGAAGGCAGAGGAGTTCAAGGCGAAGGTTGTGGAGCTGATGGTTTTGGCCGGTGTCTTTAACATCGGCGACTTCATCCCGATACTCGATGGATTCGACCTTCAGGGCGTCGTCGCGAAGATGAAGAAGGTGCACAAGTGGTTCGACGATTTCTTAACCGCCATCGTCGAGGAGCACAAGACTGGCGGTCGGGTCGGATCGGATGGACACGTGGACATATTAAGTACGTTGATATCGTTGAAGGATGGCGATGATAGTAAGGGAGGAAAACTCACTGACACTGAGATCAAAGCATTACTATTGGTAATTCATTCATTCCTTATTATTTCTCCATTTTCCATTTAGATTAATTTGGTTTGATACTATTGAAATTAGATTTAATTTCTCTTTAAAAATTTACCATGAGCAAATCATTTTCTTAAAATACGAGTCGGGTCATAGATAGGACAGAAGGACTAGTTGGAGTATTAAATTTTTATATTGTTTTGTTGTATAATTTGAATTCGTCTGGGCCTATTAAAGGTCCTTTTTGCCTTAATTTGATGTGACATATTTATTTAACTTATTTATTAAATAAAAATATTACAGAATTTATTTGTTGCTGGGACCGACACTACCTCCAGCACGGTCGAGTGGGCCATAGCCGAGCTGCTACGCCATCCCGAGTTTCTCAGCCGAGCCCGACAAGAGCTCGACTCGGTCGTGGGAAAAGACCGGTTAGTGACCGAGTCTGACCTATCTCAACTAGTCTATCTCCAGGCCGTGATCAAGGAGAACTTCCGCCTCCACCCCTCCACACCCCTCTCCCTCCCGAGAATCGCGGAGGAGAGTTGCGACATCAACGGCTACCACATACCCAAGGGCGCGACGCTACTAATCAACGTCTGGGCTATTGCCCGCGATCCAAAGCAATGGTCCGAGCCACTCGAGTTCCGACCGGACCGGTTCTTGCCAGGTGGGGAGAAGCCCAATGTGGACATTAGAGGGAACGATTTTGAAGTGATACCTTTCGGGGCGGGCCGTAGGATTTGTGTTGGCATGAGCTTGGGAATAAGGATGGTCCAACTACTCACCGCAACCTTGATCCATGCCTTTGATTTCGAGTTGGCGAACGGGCTCTCGGCCCGAAACTTGAACATGGAGGAACAGTTCGGGGTCACGTTGCAACGGGCCGAGCCTTTAGTAGTGCACCCTAAGCCCAGATTGGCGAGCCATGTTTATCAAGGCTAGCTAATTAAGTGTGTCAATTGTGTCATGTATATGTACCTTATGTTTATTTTGTGTGTGTGTGTTTGTCTACTTGTGTTGGCAACCTTTGGTTTAATTGTATTTTATTTTATGTTGTCATAACTAATTTTTTGAAAATAGACTCCTAAAAATAAAAGTAAAAATTGAAATTATGATTTTTCTTTTATTATTATTATTTTTTTTTACCAAGTTCTATTATAGCTTTTTTCATGCTCTTCTTTACTCATTTCCTACAAGGCTACAATTTCAAAAAAAAAAAAAAAAAAAAAAGGCCCAGCCCGAACTAACGAACCTTTTAGTCCGGCCCGCATCTTCCCTGATGGGCCGGAATCTGCCGCTTAGAATTTCTGGCCCATTATCTGGCCCGGCCCATCATTCAATAACGGTTAATTATGTAGACAAATTCAAATCTAATAAGGGCCTTCATGGTTCCTTTTTTAAATTCTGGCCCATTATTATGGCCCGGCCCATCATTCAATAATTACGGTTAAGGGCCTTCGTAGTTCCTTTTTCAATTTTTTGGCCCGTAATTATGGCCCGGCCCGCACTTTTGTATTTTTCTTTCTTTTTTTTCCTCACTTTTTTGCATGCAATCATTAAATTTGGAATTTTGGATGAACTATCATCGCCACTTTTCCTCACAAATTTTCCAACTTTATTTTGAATAATTGCCATTTCCCCTTTTATTTAAATTTAAAAAAAAACACCATCCATAAAAATGAACAACCATCGCCACTTTTCCTCACAAAATTTCCATAGCTAACCTCCCTCTCTCTCTCATGGCTTCGTTTTCTCTCTCATGGCTTCTTCTGCTTATGCTTCTCGCCTCGGCTTCTCGCTCCGGTAAGCTCGTAATTAGCTGCTAATTAAGCACGAGATTAGTGCAGTTTAAGTATATATATTTTTTAATTTAATGATTTGGCAGGTGCCACGTGGTGCGTTTGCAAGCAGGGTGTGAGCGACGCTTTGCTGCAGAAGACGCTGGACTATGCATGCGGAGCCGGGGCGGACTGCAACCCGACCCGCCAGAGCGGGCCCTGCTTCAACCCGAACACCGTCAGGGCCCACTGCAACTACGCCGTTAACAGCTACTTCCAGAGGAACCGTCAGGCTCCCACCGCTTGTGACTTCTCCGGCACCGCTACCGTTGTCTCCTCCGACCCCAGTCAGTTCTTATCTCACTACTTAAATACGTGTTTTACTCTTTCCATCCCACTTTAATTGGTTTCTCTCATTTCGGTACGAGATTTTAGACGCATAAACGTTGAAAAATAGGGGTTATTTCTTTCCTTTTAGAAAATAAGTCAGAACGTCCCAATAAAAAAAAAAAAAAAAAAAGTTAAGTGAAGTGAGGCGGAAAAAGTATAATTATGTTTCTGAATTGAAATTCTTTTATATACTTTCTAAAAAAACCAATTTTATTTTATTTTTCAGGCAGTGCTGGATGTGCTTATCCTTCTACAAGTTCAAGGTAAAAATGCATATTTATATAATTGTAAGTATAATCGTTGCGGTATAAAATAATAAAACGATCCTAATATTTTATCCGGTATAAGTTTCATCGTTAGCACAATTTAAATAATGAAGCTTATGTTTTGAGTGTATTACTTTTATTTTTCATTAATTAGTTGTTCAAAAAAGAAATTAATCATCCTCTAATTTGCTTGAAAAAAAGGGAAAAGGTGAATAATTTGACTTCATAGTCTTTCTTTTATGAACACTTTAACTTTTGTGTTTCTTCACTGCTCAAGGTTAAATGATTCAAGTTATAAAGATGTCACAAATTTAATGCTTTATTAATTGATCAAAACTTATGATTGATTTCAATTTCATTAATTTAAAGTAATTTGGAGTCAAAAAGTGATGGTACAATCTTCAAGAATGTTTGGTAGCCAGGTGTGATTCAGACTTTCTTTCATTAATTGGGAGTATAGAACAAATCCTTACATTAATTTGCATAGTAGTTGTTACACTAAATTGTGAAGAATATGTTCAACTGCTCCCTCTGTTCCGTGGCATTAGTCTCACTTTCCTTTTTTGTCTGTCTCATTTATTAGTCCATTTTCTTAAAAGGAAATAATTTAACACACAAAAACACATTTTAAAACTCTTTTATCTTTGAATGTCTTGGTTACTGTGCTATATCCAAATGAGACTAATGTCACGGGACGGAGGGAGTACTTTGTATTTATAGTTAGGCAATCATACATAGACAACATATATATTACTAGGTACATATGTTCATACTTTTATTGTTTTATATGGAACAGTGTCATTCCAACGACAACGCCAACGACTCCGGCATCCGGGATTCCCGCGACTGCAACGCCCAACGGGGGCTCACCTCTCGTAACAACCCCTACAACAGGGGTGTTAGGAGGGACAAATAACGGTTTAGGATTTAACAATAACTTTAATGTTGGAACAGTTGTATCCCCTATATCGATTTTCCTTTACTTATTCTTTGTTTTAACTATTTTTATGTTTTAGTAGATTTAAGAAAGTTGTATTATGTGATAATGGAATGTAAAGCAGGATGAACACATTGAATTTGCACAATGTACGTTAATAACATTTGTGTAATATTCTTGTTAATGCTTATTGTAATGTATAATGCTACATATATGTTCGGAGAGAAACATTCCTATTTCCATCGTTAGCAGGCACGTGTCCACCGCTAAGTTTATTTATTTAATAAACAATTATCTAATTATTTATTGGCAAACTAATTATAAACAACACAGACTACCTCCAGATTTGAATTTTCGACTACTGTTTAAGATGATCCGATCAGAGTTTCGATTGCTTCATCGACAAAACAAATAAACACAAACATAATACCATTACATCAAACCCATAGTTTAAATATTACCACATCAAATTTATAGTTTAATGACATTTTCCTCTTAACTAGTTCCTATTTTCTATCGCTCAATGTATTAACCAAGGAAACAATTGTAGAATGCACTTTATGATGTATACATTTATACATATTTTTAACAACTTTGAATTTGTGTTTATGTCGCAATTAAAATGCACCTCTACGATAGTATACTTCATCCATACTGACTACTTTTTCCCTTTTCGGATCACTTCCGTTTTATATTTGTCAAAATCAAACAAGTTATTTGTTGAACTCTATCTCATTACTATTTTTCAAAATTTATTCTGCACATTCAACTATTAGTACTCCTATTATATAGGGAGTAATATTATTTCCATAGTATTTTAGAAACCTCATTTCCTAAAAAATAAACATTCTTTACTTTCGATCTAAGCCGTTCGATTTTTACGAAATAAATAAATAACAAAGATCGAACTACTATAAAATCCACACACTATTTATTTCAAATATTTTCAACCATAATCAAAGTGTGAAAAAATAAAAATAATAAAAATTGACCGAGTTTGACTGGTGTAGGGCCCTCCCTCTTCCCCACGTCTCGTCTCTTTCTTCACACACACAACAGACACTCACCTGCTTCTCTCTCACACACACATGTTTCTCTCTCTACACTTCCACCCCAGCTATGCACGCACTTGTCGATTTCTGAACTGCATTTCGATTTTCCTAAACTATTGCTGAGGAACACTACACTCCCGAGGAGGAAGAGCTCCACGCGTTTTCGCTTCGGTCCACCCACCACATGGTGAGGAAACCCTACCTGAACCTCTCTCTTTCACTGTGATTTCTTCAATTTTTTTATTTTTTTTGGTTAATTTTTTGCTTGCATTGAAGACTGCAGTAATGCTGCTAGGTTAATGTATGGTTTATTGTTTTTTTTACTGTGTTAGTTGGTACGGTGGTTGAATTAATGGAGGAATGTGTATGAATCTGTGTGTGAGTGGGGTGCTAATGGTGTATATTGTGTCCTGTGCTAAGCTCAAAGGATTGTAGTGGTGGAATATGCTTATGATCCGGCTTTAATGGTGAAAATTTGCCTTTTGAGTTGCTACGAAAATCGAATGTAGGAAGAACATTGCATTATTGTGGACGTGAGGCGTGGGATAATTTATGCTAGTATTGGATTTTAATAATGTTTTTACGTATATCCATGTTGATTGTTGCTTTGGATGCGTGCATAGTGTAGATTAAGGTACCTATTTTTTTTTTTTTGGTTTTGAAAATGGAGAGGTAATTAAATAGTGGATGTCTGCCCCTTTCGAAAAGAAAAAAGGCGAAAAGGTGGATATGTGCTTTGGATGTGTGCATGATGTTGATTAAGGTGATTGAAATGGTTTGATTGAGTGTCCATTAGTTGTTTCTGGAGAAACTACTAGTCATTTACTGTATTAAAAAAGAGTATAGATTTGTTATTTTGACAAAATATTTTATTATTCATCAACGTGGGTGCATGTGATTTTTTACAATGCATGTTTCATAGGTAACTACATTTATGCACGTTTCTGGAGTGGGAGCTAAGTGTTGTTTGGAGCAATTCGTAATTGTTTAATGGATGATTAATCTAGGGAGAACAAACTGCAGCACATTTTCTTTTTTTTGACTTCTTTATCCTTGAACCATTGTTGGAGTTGGAAAACTTAAATCTTGAAGTGTGTTTAGTACTATATTTAGGTGTTGATGCTTAAAAAGTATAGATAATTAATTTTGTATATTGATAATATCATCTTAATGCACATGATGTTATTTCTTCCTGAGTATGCTAACTAATCACTATAAACGATAATTTTTTCTATAATGGGAGAATTGGGTTGTTTGCTGGACCTACTACAAGGTTGGATGTGGCAACCCCAAGATCTAGTATGGATACACATATGCATCCTCGTATTCTTTTTGAATTTAGAAGTTTTATTATTACAAGCATATGATGTAGAATCATAAATAAGTGGATGCTGATATATAAGTGGATCATAAATAAGCGGATGCCGATTGATGTAGATGCTTCCTGCTTTTTTCTTTTTGGGTTGTAGTAGTATCAAGATCTATGTCATTGACTTGTCTTTGATCACGATAAGAGGCCCTGCAAAACTCCATTTGACCGTGATTGTGATTTAGGTAGCATTGACTTAAATCTTTGAACTTTTTTCAAATATGCTGCTGCTGTAAGTCTATTTCGTTAAATACAGCCAGTTTTTCTTGCATATATATTAATCAAGAAATCTTTCATGATTTTGTCATGATTTTTGCATTTGTTAATTTTGCTAAATAGCTAGCTCCTTAGAGCTGGAGCAAGTATAGAAGCTAAAAAACGTGAAAGGGGAATGATTTGCATATTACATCGGTCTTTGCTCTAGCATATCTTTGTGCATTTTCCCATGTTATTGACTGAGTACTCTTTCATACTTTTCATGCCGCACTTCGTTCTATTTCGCTTCAATTTTTCTTGCAAACAAATTCTGTTAAATTTTTTAAGATACATATCATGCACGTCTTTCCATTTGCAGGAGAAGTTATGCGATACTTGTGGTCATATTGGCTTTTGCGAGGCATTAATAACTTGCTGTCAATGTAAAGAAATTTCCAGGCATATGTAAGACACCCTTCTCTCTCTCTCTCTCTGTTGATCACTAAATCTTTTACTTTGTTTATGGTTTTTCTTCCTTCGTGTTGTGTGTCCTTTCTTTCTTTTTTTTAATTCACAATCGTATTTGCTTTTCTTTTAGTCTGTATTGAGATTTATATATGATTATCCATGAAGTGAACTATATATATTTTATATCAGGTATTGCATGAAAATTTATCTTGAGAAGCCTATCAATGACTGGCTCTGTGAAGAATGCTCTTTGTCAAAGCCATCTTCACCTTGTGTGCTTGAAGAGTCGGCTGATTGGCCAAAAATTACCTCACCGGAGGTATGCAAAGGTGTTGAGCTGCGATCAGAGGGAAGAAGAAATTGGGAAAAGATTGTTGCAACTGGGAAGACTCAATACATTAGTGTTAAAGAAGCTATCAAGCTCTCATCAGGAGAGAATAGATATCCTCCTTCTTCGAGCAATGCCTTCCATCCAAAATCCCCTCAACGTAAAACAGGGACGAGTAGGTTTGATGCTGCAAACAGGCGTAGACCAGAATTACTAAATTTCTCTTCTCTCCAAAATCTTCCTTCGGGACCATATCAACCATCAAAGCCTCGAGGACCTGGCAATACCGAGATTCGTAGAAAGTTACTGCAACAATCAACAAAACCCTCAGGTGAGACCTATTATAAGAATATAGACATTGGTGGCTGTTACAGTTTGCATTTGGTCTATAACACATCCACAGTGAAAGGTTTGATTTTATGGGATCTCTGAAATAGGGCAGAGAATGAGAAGGGGGGGGGGGGGGGGGGGGGGATTGAAAAGAAGATATTGGCAAAGCAACAAAAAAAAAGGAAAGTTTGTGTGAAGAAAAACATTGACATCCACAACTGCTTAAAGGAAATGAAGTTGGGTGTGCATTCTAGTTGCCTTGTCCCATTGTAGCACATCTTTCATGTCAAAATGTGATTAATAATAGAATTGGTATGAAATTTTTTAAATATGTATGCTAATCTTCAAGATGGTTTCATCAGCAGAGTTACAACCTTCTGAAGCCCTGAAAGACACACATTGTGGAAAGGAACAGCCAAGAGAAGTTCAATTGCCTGCGATAAACAAAACAGTGAAGCCGCCATCTTCACCATTAGGGAATACCTCACCAGCTGCCAACTCAGGCAAGAGCAGCATTTCACTTGTTTGCTTCATGATTCAGTGTATTCCCTCAGTTTTGATATATATGCACTAGTTATATGTTTTAAGCAGAGAATACTTTTTAACAAAATTACATTAAACTGCAAATAATAATGTTTTAAGTTAGTTCTAATAATTGTTATGGTGTCTCTGTCAGATTTTGTCCTATATCTTCCCAGTAAATCTGCATAACAAATTAACTATCCTTAAAGTAGGGTCTTATGGTTGAGCGAGATGAGGTCTACTCTTATTCAATTGACTGATATGCTCTTGATATGTGAATGTAAGGTGCTTTTTCTTCATGTAAGAGTAATGCCATGTGTTTTCAATCTAAATTTCTCTTATGCTTTTCCTTCACCCAAGCAATGGAGAGATGACTGACCGACATGCAGTTTTTTCGTGCCCTGTCTTTCACATGGAGTCGGTTATACTTTAGTATAAATTGTTTAGATTTGATTATGGCTGTGGTCTGTAGGAAAATTGAATCAGAGTTTCATTCTTCTAGGTGGTGGTGTTCTTAATAATGCTATCAATCTGAGGACCTCTGGTGTTGAGAATATGAGAAAAACACTTTTGCTCGACTCAGAGAAATACAAGGTCCCTGCTTTGGACACTCTGTGGAAGTAAGTTACCTAATCACTGTATCATACTACCTCACATATAGACTGATTTCAAATTGTTTTATTACTAATCATTGCAAAGTAGTGAATAACTGCATCAACATTGCTAAATGATACACTTGCCCCACTGTGGAAGGGAACTGATGTTGGGTTTGAAGTGGAAAAGGGACATATCTATTTTATTTAACCTTGTGAACTTCATTTGTTTCTCCTTAAAAATGTGAAAAGCAGTGTTCGTAGCATGAATGAAATGCAGGTTATGAGGGCTGGATTTCTACGGTTCAATGTTAGGGGAGGTGGACATTTATATAAATGAGAACTACAATGTGATATTGTCAAAAATGTTACAAGTCATTATTTTCGTATGATTCTCCCAATTTCCTTAGAGTTATCCCACCCCATTCAACTGAAATATGTTGGAGGGCTGAGAGTTTGAAAATGCATCCTTGTAATGCATACATGTGGAAACGTCGATGTTCTGAACAATAAAAAGGTTACAGCGGAAATCCTCTCGAGTGGCTAAACTTGAAACCTTCCTACTCCGCAGGAAATAATCCATACCAAGCAAAGAGCATCAAGGTGCATGATGTTTCTCTTGCTTAAGATGGAGATATTTGCAGTCTTGGACGTGACATCAGCGACTTCTGCTATGGAGGCCTCACTTTAATTAATATAGTGCATTTGGTTTCTGTGACTTCTCTGATCTTCTATGTCTAATAGAAAACCTATTTCTAACATTACCATTCTAATGCCAATGAAGAAGGAGGGCTCTCTTTAGTCTTATGCTATTAACATCTTGGCCAGAAAAAAAGGGGCTTTAAACTCGATTCCCCTTCAGCTTTAATTTCATCATAACATTTATTCCTCTTTGTAAGAACTTCGTAAGGATCCTGTATGCAGGGAACAAATTATGTATAGTAATTTCTATTCAAGGAGAGGAGTATCTGGCCAATGTTGCTAGTTCTCCTATGGTTGTTCTTTTGTTTAAAGTGACGCGACTCTTTGGAGGAGTACATGCCTTATTAGTGATAACATATCTATATTTTTCTTGTTTAGTTAAAATGTAAAATCTCTAGGCATAACCAGTTATGAGATACTCCTACCAATTATGATAAACCTTGGTATTACCCTATGCATACACTCTTCATTCTGTAAATTTTTCTGATTTTTTTTTTGGTTATTAGGGGAAGCTTCAAGATCCAGGATGATCGTGCACGGAAAGAAATGAACCATCGTGTTCAAGCTCATCCTCCTTCACGAGTTCTTAGAAAGGTCTTTGAATTCTCAAAGCAAATGCCTGACGAGCTTCAGTTCAAAGTGGTTCCTTCAAGACCACTCTTGAACAATTTGTTCGATTATAGTCCAGATAAAAGGGACATTGCGCTATATTTCTTTCCCGGAGATGGAGACAGGTGTGCCTCTGTCCCGAGCTGGAATGTAGTAAAATTTTTGAACTTTCAGCTGCTGCTGCAGATTCTGAATGAATATTCACATACCCTTCACCTTATTTGTTGGCAGATCGGAGGAGGATTATAGCTTTCTAGTGGATCATATGATTTCAACAAACTATGCGTTGAGGGAACAGATTGCAGATGTTGAGCTGCTGATATTCACCTCCAAACTTTTACCTGGCGATTGTCAATGTGAGGTCATTATTTCTCTTTATGTTACAAGTCGTTATTCTTATACGTAAATGATGAATTACATGCGTCCAAATCCAATGCTATCAAGCCATACATGAAACTGATGCTCACTTCAGCTGAAAAGGGTTGTGTTCTTCGATTTGACGGATTCTTTACTCCATTTATGTTTCAGGTTGGGAGGGAAAGTACTTTCTCTGGGGCGTATTCCATCGTATAAAACACGCCACACAGTCAACAACCATGGTGCAACCTTCAGGAAATCTAAAGCGCGATCAGAATCAGATTCGCGTAGGTGAAGAGGTCGACATGGAAGTTGACATGATTGGAGGCAGGAAAGTGGGAAGAATCGACGTTCCAGTACCAAAAAAACCTCTTTCAGTCAAATTCAAAGAGGACGAACCTAGAGCAGCTTTGGCCTCGCCTCAATCTGCCCCGAAGACCGCCTCCGGCCAAACTCCGGCCACCAAAATTTCTCCAGCAAATGTCAAAATAGAGCCCCCTGATCTCATTCCTCCCGGGTTTGAAGAGGTATACAGGCTGAGAATCCAGCGCTCTTTGTCTTCAACAAACAAGAGTGGAGATCAACACACGAACAAGGGGCAAAACGGGCAATGATCGCTCGTTTTCCTCGAATTTTGTATCTCAAATTGTACACGAAGAATGTTCTTTCATAGAAAATGTACATGTATGTGTGGAGAAACTGATGATAGGTTTGAGATATGGAGAGGGGTATACACATTAGAGCTGATTTGGTTGAGTTAGAGAGTTCATATGTGCCACGTGTAGAAATTTGACTGGTTAAATAGGCTTACCACGCATATGTACATGTTAAATTTGTATTTTCTCTGCTCTCTTCTATTCTGCTCCAGTTTTTTTCCTTTCGAGTTCTGAATTTTATCCATATTTTTTTCCCAATTTGCACACAAAAAATCAAATTTGCTTAATTACACGTCACATTTATAATAGTACCATAATTTAAGCCGGACTAAGCCGTCACGGAGGACTCGAACTCGAAACGAAACTTAACCGATCAATGGGTTGGGATCGAAACTTAACCCCTAGGACTTGAACTCGGGACGAAACTTAACCTATCAATAGTTGGGATCGAAGCTTAATCCCTATCACTAGGCCGTACAAGAATAATTAAAAGAGGTGTTCGCGTGGACTCTAACTTGGGATCGAAAGTTAACCAATACCAATGGGTCGGGATCGAACTTAACCCGAATCACTAGGCCATATAAGAATAATTAAAAGAACTGTGATGTGAGTGAGCCTTTGAGTCTGTATCGGTTTCAAGCATCTTCTCCCAAATTTCAAAAATCCTACTGGTAATCCTTTACTCTGATTCCTTTGCTTGTTGTAACATTCAACTTCTTTGCAATTCTTTTCTCGCTCTGGATTATTTGTTGTTTATTGAATTGCTGCATTTCGATACTAACAAAAAAAGCAATCTTTACCTGGTTTCCCGTGAATTGATGAAATTATGCTAGTATAGAAGGCTTTGATTTCGTTCTTGAAACTGATTCGTTTATGTTCAGACAGCTGGAGTTTATGGTTCTTCAACCGGTTCAAACGCTAAGATCAACTTACATTTCCTCCTCAAAGTTCTTGTCACAGCTGAGGCAAACCAAGTCGGTGAGTGAAGGCCTCCGAATCCATGCCCAGTTAGTTAAGCTCGGATTATTTAAGGATCCTAAACATCGTAACCATTTGATAAGCTTCTATTCGAAGTCTAGAGTTTTCGGTCATGCCCGCAAGCTGCTCGACGAAAGTCCCGAACCGGATTTGGTGTCGTGGTCGTCGTTGATATCTGGTTATGCCCAGAATGGACTTGGGGAGAAGGCCCTTTTGGCTTTTCACGAGATGCATGCTTTGGGTGTTAAGGGAAATGAGTTCACTTTCCCCAGTGTGCTCAAGGCTTGTGCGAAAACCGCGAATTTCGTGCTTGGGAAGCAAATCCACGGGATTGCGGTGGTGGCCGGATTTGAATCTGATGTTTTTGTTGCAAACACTTTGGTGCTTATGTATGCGAAGTGTGGTAGTATTGTGGACTCGAGGAGGTTGTTCGAGGATATCCCGGAGAGGAATGTGGTTTCTTGGAATGCTTTGCTGACGTGTTATACTCAAAGCGATCATTTTGGGAAAGCGATGGGATTGTTTCAGGAATTGATTGGTAGTGGAATTAGGCCTGATGAGTATAGTTTGTCAACTACATTGAACGCTGCCACGGGTCTGGAAGATATTAGACAAGGGAAGAAGATTCACGGATATCTGATAAAGCTTGGGTACGAGGATGATGCGTTCTCATCGAATGCACTAGTAGACATGTATGCAAAAGCAGGAGACCTTGGAGATGCAATAACTGTTTTTGGTAATGTCCCCGAACCGGATATTGTTTCTTGGAATGCTCTTATTGCTGGTTGTGTATCGCACGAACATCATGTTTGGGCATTGGGATTGTTGGATCGGATGAAAGGGTCTGGGGTGAGCCCTAATTTGCTCACCATGTCGAGTGCCCTTAAAGCTTGTGCGGCTTTAGGTGAGAAGAAATTGGGTAAACAGTTTCATGCCAAATTGGTGAAGCTCGATACAATGAGAGATCCGTTTGTGAACGTTGGCCTCATTGACATGTACAGTAAGTGTCGTTTGATGAAGAATGCAGTAACTGTTTACCGTTTGATGCCAGAAAAGAACTTAGTTGCAACGAATGCGTTGATGTCTGGACTCTCTCAGAGTGGGGAGATAAGAGAAGCTCTCGCCCTGTTTCGGGATATGCATAAGCAAAATATGGAATTTAACCACGCTACTTTTCCGGCAGTCCTCAATGCAATTGCTAATTTGGAGGCCGATTTCATCTGCAAACAAGTTCACGCACTTATATTGAAGTCTGGTTACCAAGCTGATAATTTCATAATGAATAGCCTCGTTGACTCGTACGGGAAGTGTAGCCAGGTTGATGGTGCAGCTAGAGTTTTCGAAGAATGCCTGCATGCGGATCTACCGTCTTATACATCTTTAATGACAACATACGCTCAACACGGGCAAGGCGAAGAAGCTCTGAGGCTCTACTTGAAGCTACTAGGCATGGATATCCGGCCAGATTCTTTCGTTTGCTGCTCCCTTCTTAATGCTTGTGCAAATTTATCAGCGTATGAGCAAGGGAAGCAAATCCACGTCCATGTTTTGAAAATGGGGTTTATTTCGGATGTTTTTTCCGGGAATTCACTCGTCAACATGTATGCCAAATGTGGAAGCATTGAGGATGCAGATCGTGCTTTCTCCGAGGTTCCGGAGAAAAGTGTAGTCTCATGGTCCGCGATGATTGGTGGACTTGCTCAACATGGTAAGGGTAAAGAGGCCCTTAATTTATTTAACGAAATGCTGAGGTATGGTGTCGCTCCGAATCATGTAACATTAGTCAGTGTCCTCTCTGCCTGTAATCACGGTGGTCTAGTTGATGAAGCTCGGCATTATTTCGACACTATGGAGGAAAAGTTTGGGATAGAACGAACGCAAGAGCACTATGCTTGCATGATTGATGTCCTTGGTCGAGCTGGTAAATTGGACGAAGCAATGGATCTCGTTAAAAGTATGCCATTCGAAGCTAATGGTGCCATTTGGGGGGGACTTCTCGGAGCTTCTAGAACTCATAAGGATGTAGAGCTCGGAAAATATGCTGCTGAGATGCTTTATAACCTCGAACCAGAAAAATCGGGTACTCATACTCTTCTAGCTAATATTTACGCGTCAGCTGGATTATGGGACGATGTTGTGAAGGTACGAAGAATCATGAAAGATCGCAGAGTGAAGAAGGAACCGGGGGTGAGCTGGATGGAGGTGAAAGATGAGATACACACATTCATTGTTGGAGACAGAAGCCATCCTTGGAGTGAAGGGATCTATTCGAAACTCGAGGAGTTGGGGCATCTCATGGCGAAAGAAGGTTATGTTCCTATGTTGGAGACTGATCTCCATTTTGTCGAAAATAAAGAAAAGGAACTTCTTCTTTCTCATCACAGCGAAAAGCTTGCCGTGGCATTTGGACTGATCGCGACCCCACCTGGAGCTCCTATTCTGGTGAAGAAGAACCTTCGTATCTGCATAGACTGCCACACGGCGTTCAAGTACGTATCTAAGATAGCTTCAAGAGCGATCATTATTAGAGACGTTAACCGTTTCCACCACTTCAGAGACGGGAACTGTTCCTGTGGGGATTACTGGTAGAGCGTTTGTAGCAAGCCGATCAACATCTTCGCCTTCTCCATTTCTTGGATGATTCAGGTGTATAATTCCATCCTGCTAACTACTGGACTTCGTATCTAAGAAGTGTCGATGATCTCCAGGTGAAATATTCTAGTTTACGACACATGCCTATGGACCGGAAACTGAATCTGACGAGCGTCATCTCAGGCTACCTAATGTTGCTACATTATATTATAGTACCCGATGATTAATCAAGAATGCGGCATTGCCATTCTTGAGACCGATCCGATTCTGCACAGTTGCTGATACTATGAGCCCCGGATCTAAACTGTCGCGTACCTGGAGTTGGAGGGCGGAGACGATAGTGGTGTCGACGTCTTCTAGAAACGCTCGTTTCGATCATACGCTGCAGAAGATGGCAACTCTTGCTTCTAAAATGGTGCAGATAGGCAGCCTCTTAGCAAAAACAACAACTAGCTGCCTACATTTATAGAAATATAAGTATGAATGCTAGCATTACCACAATTTTGTCTTTTTTCATGAATTCGTCTAAAATAATTTGATTATTCGAGGAATGATGGGCGGAGTTGAAAACCCGAAACACTTCGTTCGAATATAAACCGAGACAATTGAATTGAGACGGAAGAAATATCTTATGTACCACTTCGGTCCAGGCTTCTTGACTCATATTCCTTTTTGGTACGTCCCACACATATTGACTCATTTCCTTTTTTAGAAATAATTAGAGTATAATAAGTACAATTAGTAAACCCCTTATTACACTTAACATTCCATACTTAAATCTCATCCACTCATTTTTCTGCACGTAGTTCAATATAATTTAAATTTTGAAAGTTTAAATTATTATAACTTGCTCGTTTGTTATCGGATTTTTATGATTTTTATATCAAATTAAAGGTCTTGATACGATCTTTCATTTAAGATCAGACAAGAACATGTTTTTATGCATCTATGATGCTCTGTTTCTAAAATATGTCTAAATACATAAACCACATTACATTTCCCTACAAAATACACTTTATACACTAAACATTTTCGTCTTAGTTCCCGTGCAAAAAGCAAATGAGTCAATATGCGTGGTCCGGAGTGGTATTATACTAGTAAAAGAATAATAATATTTTGAGTACCATAATTGTTGGAATTTCATCTCTTTAATTTGAGCGGAAAAGAAAAAGGGGGGAAAGGGGAAGCTACAAATCGTTTCGATTCCCGAGAATCTCTCACTTACTCTGCAATCATCACTTGCTCCTCTCCTCTCCTCTACTCACCTGCAAGATTTGAACTTGGAGAGGAGTAGCTGAAGAAATGGAGGCGGACGGTGAGATTGGGAGTTCGGCGAGCGACGGCGGCGGTAAAGAACGGCGGGTGGGCTTGATTTTTGATGAGCGGATGTGTAAACACTTCGCCCCTAATGGCGAAGATCACCCTGAATGCCCCGATCGGATTCGGGTCATCTGGGAACGCCTCAATTCTTCTGGCCTCGCCAAAAGGTATTCACCCCCAATTCTCTTCTTTTCTGCACGAGAGAGAGAGAGAGAGAGAGAGAGAGAGAGAGAGACTTTGCTTGGCTGGTTTTTATCTTTTTTTTCCCGTCAGTTGGTGATTTTCGGGAGTAGAACTGCTGGGCCTTGATTTTTTTTGGGTTTTTTATACAAATTTTTGAGGAATTACGGTTTCTGGAATTTGGAAAGAGAGAAGGTTGTTTTACTTGGAGTAGTTATTCTTTTTACTTTGTCCAGATGTATTATTTTGAAGGCCAAGGATGCAGAGGATAATCATATAGCATTGGTTCACACCAAGAACCATATGGATTTGATAAAGAATATCAGCTCCAAAAACTCGGAGTCGAAGAGAAAAAGAATCGCTTCAAAGTTCAATTCTATATATTTCAATGAAGGCTCAACTGAAGCTGCTTATTTGGCTGCTGGCTCTGTTATAGAGGTATGGCTCTTGAGAACATTATGTTGCTGCAAACGTATACGTAAAATATCGAAACATTCGAAAAATACGTCTCTTGCATTTCTGGGAGTAGCAAGTAGTACTAGTTGGTATTGAAGTTTAAGGAAAGTTGATTCGTTTCCAAACTGTATCTCAAATAATATTGTCGTTGATAGATACGAGTGTGTCGTTTTCTCTTTTGCAAGAAACTTTGGATTTGTATAGAAAAATTGTTATTGCCAGCACTTGCTACTGTAGGCTGCAGAAAAAGTTGCTAAAGGGGAGCTCGATTCGGCTTTTGCTATAGTAAGGCCTCCTGGACATCATGCGGAGGAAGGTGAACCAATGGGCTTTTGCCTGTATAACAATGTTGGTATTGCCACAAGTTATCTACTGAATGAAAGAGTGAGTATTGGTGTCCGCTCTCATTAGGCTTGTTCGTGAATATGTGAGGATTCTGTGCGTGTTATTGGAACTTATGCAACAACTTTTCGTACTGTAGAGAGAGTTGGGGATCAACAAAATTCTTATAGTTGACTGGGATGTACACCATGGAAATGGTACTCAAAAGATGTTCTACGATGATCCTCGAGTACTTTTCTTCTCAGTGCATAGGTACATTAAGTTTTCATATTGATGATTGTGTCCTGTATCATCTCTCTCTCGTTCAACCTATTTGGACTATCTATTGCCCAAACTATCAACTAATGGTGTTTGCCTTCATATGTCAATTTTTTCTATAAGATAATTCGGGGAAAGTCGTTCAAATCCATAAATATGTTTCGAATCTTAGTTGTTACTTCACGTCTTGTGATCCTGATTTTAGTCTTAATTCATTCTTCCTGTCTCTGTTAGATATGATTTCGGCACTTTCTATCCAGCTGGTCACGATGGCTCGCATGTCATGACTGGAGAAGATGCAGGTGCTGGTCACAACATTAATGTCCCTTGGGAGCATGGAAGGTGTGGAGATGCCGACTACCTTGCTGTGTGGGACCACATATTGATCCCTGTTGCTAAGGAGTTCGATCCAGATATGATACTCATCTCTGCTGGATTTGATGCAGGTTAGCTTTTTTGCCTATGAACTCAGTAGCTCATCCTTGTGCATGCATCTCGTATTGCATCCTATTCAGACTGAAATTTTAGTGCAATGTAGTTTATTCATTTATAAAGGTTTATTTATTGGTTAATTTTGTGGCTTTGGATTTGAACAGCCATAGGTGATCCTCTTGGGGGCTGTCGTATTAGTCCATACGGCTACTCAATCATGCTTGATAAGGTTAGTACTTCCAAACAGTTGTACTGATCATGCTACTCACCGTGTTCGGTTTCGCTTATTTCTTCATCGTGCCTGAACATATTCCCGGATATATCCTTTGTCTGATTACTTATGTATCGTTACATATGATACTAAATGTAGTTGATGGAATTTGCTGGAGGAAAAATTGTTATGGCACTTGAAGGAGGATATAATCTGAACTCAATAGCAAGCTCCGCTCGAGCATGTGTTGAAGTACTGCTAGATGAAAAGCCTCCTAATGTGGTGTCGGAGGCTTACCCTTTTGCTTCTACATGGCGTGTGATACAAGAGGTAACAGTTAAATATGAAACCTTTCTAAATAGTCCAGTTAATGTACTTCTAATCTCAGGACTTCACGTTATGTTATGTTATATCTGTGATTTAACGTGTTTTATCTGTTAAGGTTTGCCGAGAATTGAGCACATATTGGCCAGTACTTGCTGTCGAGTTACCTGAAAAGATTATAAGTAAAACATCTCAAATTGAGGTAAGAATTTTGTATCCTACTGGATAAGCAAAGTGCACTGTTAAGTTTAAGAAATATCATCCTTATATTGAATATGTACTAAATATTATCTCAGTCGTGACTTTCGAAACCTCGGTGCTGCTCCAAATTACATCACTCTTCCATAGAATGCAAGCCTTTTCTGGGGAACCCCATAATAACAACTTGCATTAGAGAACATTAATATGACATTTGAGTTCTTCGTATATGTTTGATTCAATTGGATTTTAATGTTCCGATCTTATGCCAGATCTTGAGCTCTGATTCTGATGCTGAGGCTGAGGATATGACTCTTAATGCATCATACGAAGTCCAGACTATTGAGGATGTTATACAGCCTTTCGCTAACCTGAAAGTCGACTCAGATAGTCAAGGTAACGAACACATTATGGATTTCCCACAAGAGTTGGATTGCACTTCTTGAAATAATTGGGCTATAAATTGTGTCTTTGACTAAATGCAGACCATGAAGCGACAGTAACGCCTGCATGGAGAACAGAGCTTTCGAAAGTCTACGTATGGTATGCAACCTACGGATCAAACATGAACATGTCAAGGTTTCGCTGCTATATTGAAGGTGGACAGGTAAAGACCCGACCGAGTATGGAGTACACCATGCGATAAAAATTACTTTTGGAAAAAAAAGAAAATTATTGTATCTTTGTTTAAGTTTCATGGCGTCACATGCTTTTTGTCGTAATCCCTCGTCTGTACATTTTCCAGATAGAAGGAATGATGAGACCATGTGCGGGGTCCATGGACAAGAACGTGCCCAAAGAGATTATCTGGAAAACATTCCCTCATCGTTTGTTCTTCGCTCGAGATCGTACAGCCACGTGGGGTGCAGGAGGCGTTGCTTTTCTTCACCCCACTAGTAATGTGCAGGAGAAAGCTTATATGTGCCTCTACAAAATTTCGTACGTCTGGCATCCCCTTGTTATTTCTGGACCAAATGCTTTGTTTTGAAAGAAATAGAAGTCGGGATAGATTTGAACATACTTTGGGATCCGGATTTTCATTTTTCATTTTCCGTCTGTTATTCTTTGTATTAGGCTGGAGCAATTCAACGATGTGCTGCTTCAGGAGAATGTTTCGAACCTGGAGATGAATCGTCCTTTGTTCGACTTGAACATGTTACAGACTATTCAAACTGAAAATTCCATCTCAGTAGAGCTTGTGCAGGTATGCATTGTGTGCTTTTTGCTCAACTTTATTATATCATCAACGACTGAACCTAATTAAATAAGAAAAGATCGAGACGTGCAATAAGAACTCTCGATCAAAATAAACATGTCATAAACTCATAGCATATACTAATTTCCCAATTACTGCTCTAATGCAGTGAAACATCTCTATTCATAGTTTTGTTATATCACCTTTGATTACATTTTCCGGTAAATACATATCTCTTATTTCGTGATGCAGAGAGGCTGGTACCACAACGTTGTTTACTTGGGGAAGGAAGGAGACATTCCGATTCTCACAATGACGTAACTTCACATGATCTCATCCATACTTTCTACATCCATTTCTTTCATTACCAACTGATTTCAAACCCTGTCCCGTTTCTCGCCTACTTGCAGATGCAGTCTCTCCGACGTGGACAACTTCAAATCCGGTAAGTTTCCCATCAATCCACCTTCCAAGGAGTACGCCAACACCCTGATCAAAGGGCTCGTCGATGGAAAGCGGCTCTCGGAAGAGGAAGCTTCGGCTTACATACAAGAAGCATATTCTAAACCTCTATGAATCTGGTGAATTCTTGACTGTGATTTGGTATTTATTGTGCAGCTTATGCATAGTGTGATTTACTTAGGTGAAGTTATTTGAATTGGGATTAGTTGATTGTAGATAGCATTAATTTAAATTATGGAAATTTCTGATTTTAGATTAAGGTTTTATTTTGTTTAGTTGCTACATTGCTTAGTGTTACTCTTGTGCATATAATTTGCTAATTTTATCGCACTTATTTGCATTATGTGTTTATTTATTTATCATTATTATTATTATTATTATTATTATTATTATTATTATTATTATTATTATTATTATTATTATTATTATTATTATTATTATTATTATTATTATTATTATTATTATTATTATTATTATTATTATGTTGAATAATAAGTAGTAAGATATACTCCACAAAATATATTGGTAATTTTTCTCTTAACCTTTTGTTATTTAGTGTTTGAAATTGATTTGCTTTCGATACAGAGAAATGCTCTCCTACAGATTATAGACATATTTATGCCTTCCACAATTGACGGAAAAGTGATAATTAAGAAAAATTGATATAAATATGTTCCTTAAAAGTAAAATTTACTAAAAATTAAATTGAGTAAAAAATTATCGACCTAGAATTGCTGAATCGGGTGTTGTTTTCCCCCTCATATTCTTTAGACTATAGAAAGAAAAGAAAAAAAAATAATGATTTAAGAATTTCTCTTATTTTTTTCAAGTTGAGTCATTTCTACATTTTATACTGTACTTCACATATATTGAAGAAATGACTCTAAGTTAAAAAATCGAAGGGAGTATTAAATTTGAAATGCGGTAAAAACAAAAGGTGGATTTTCATTTGTAGAATCCCAATATTCTAATCAACATTGTCTACTTTTTTTGAACAAATAGTGATAAAAGGAAATAAATGTGCGGAAAGAAGCATCATTAATTTTGAAATTGTGAAAAAAAAAAAAAAAAAAAAAAGAAGTAGCTAAAAACCCTAGGAGAGGAGCAAAGAAACATGCCATAATTGTTAGTGCAGCACCTACATACTATAAAGCTTAATTTCTAAGTTCAAACTCTCAATAAAAGAGTGGTCCATCGCACGAAAGATTGTTGACAAGTTTTCATTTGACCAAACCCCACCATCTATCGATTCAGTTTGTACCAAAAGTATGCACACTTAAAATAACTCGAATTATATCGACCTGTTCGTCGAAAACAAATGTCGATTATGCACAATCAGGATTGGGTCGGGTCGGGTCAGCCCGGTTTTGTGTGCCCTAGCTATGTAGGGCACCATATGATGGGTGAAAATTATTGATTATAGGTTGAGTATTTCATTATTAGGGACAAAGCTTATTTTAGCTATATCTTAGTTAATGAATTGGTAATTAATCAACCAACTCAATTGATTTCATATATCTTGAGTGAGGTGATTGATTTGTTTTTATTATTATTACTTGTGATTCACATGAACTTTCCATCATTTATAATTAAATTCGATTTAACTCATAATCTTACACAAGATCTTACACTAATTGACCATTTACACGTGAAAATCATGTAATTTATACAAATATACCTTTTAATTACGTTAAAAAAACCCTAGAAATGAAACTATATGCTAAAATAATACTTTTATAAATCAATTAAAACAATCATTTTCCTTTTAGTTGTAAGGCTTAATAATTTTAATTAATTTGTCGGTGCACAGTTTTCTACCTACCTTTTGCATCTAACTTTTCTTCCAAAATACTACTTCTAAAATGATAAGGTAAATTCTAAATTACTATAAATAGTTAACTATTAATTATTATTATTATTATTATTATTATTATTATTATTATTATTATTATTATTATTATTATTTCAATTTCTTGAAAATCAAGGTGTGACAATCAATATTAGAAACTATGTAATATAATTTTTTTAAGCTTTAACGACATAAATTTATATGTTACTGTTTAACGACGTGTAATTGCATTTAATTTTCCATAATTTTTCTAATCAATTAAAAAAAAAAAAGAAGTAGGGCTCACCTCACCAACTTAATTTCCAGCAGGGCAAGTAATTTAATAATGAGGTTCGCATCCCATGCACGTCAATTAAAATTAAGATGGTTTGCCAAAACCTTATTATTAATACCTCTAATTAATTAGTCCCTTTCTCTTCTCCTTTTCCTTTAAAAAAAATATATATATATAATGAAACATCAAATATTCGATACATGAACAAATATTTTATAATAATAAAATATTACATTCCCCAAATCCATTCCAATTATATTCGTAAATAAACTCTTTTCATCTTACTCATATAAGGATAGTTGACTGTCGTTTATGAGATAAAAAAAAATATTCAACTATACATATATAAACGAGACTGTGAGACAGAGGGAGTATATATTAGTGATAATTTTCTAATGTAAAAAAAAAAAAAAAAAAAAAAAAAAAAAAAAAAAAAAAAAAAAACTTTCTTTAAGTTTAAGATACCAAAAGATTACTCCTCCCAACACATATAATAGCTAAATTGTACTATACAAAAAAATGATAATAACCTGTCACGTTTGTCGCCTTTCTACCAAACTATACCAATTTTAATCCAAATTATTCAGAATTTTATGCATTCTCTTTCAACTATAAATACCCTCCCATGCACAATCTATGTTCATCACAAAACAAGAGATAAAAATGGTGTCCGAAGGTAGCCTTTCGAAGAAAGTGTGCGTGATCGGAGCCGGACCGGCCGGTCTAGTCGCGGCCCGGGAGCTAAAGAGGTCAGGCCATGAAGTGGTGGTCATTGAGCAGCGGCATGAAGTTGGAGGGCAATGGCTGTACGAGCCGAAAGTCGAGGAAGAGCACCCGATGGGGAGAGCCCGGCTCATGAAGGTTCATAGCAGCGTCTACGCCTCGTTGAGGGTGATGTCGCCTCGAGAGATCATGGGGTTCTCGGACTTCCCGTTCTGGAAGAAAGGTAGGGATACGAGGAGGTTTCCGGGGCACGAGGAGATCCTTTGCTACCTTAAGGATTTCTGTGACCACTTTGGGCTCAGAGAGCTCATCCGGTTCAATACATGGGTTGAGAACGTCGAGATGTTGGACTATCCGGTTCTCGAGAAGGAGCAGTTGAAGTGGGTGGTGAAAAGCAGGGCTGCGGAGGAGAAGGAGGTGGAGGAAGTTTATGACGCCGTGGTGGTGGCCTCCGGGCATTACACTCGCCCTCGGTTGCCTGCAATAGAAGGTAATTAAACATCCACCATACATAAATAACATTTCCTTCGAGTCGAATACTTGATTTTGAAAATCCGATGAACTCGAGAATGTTTAGGAATGGAGTCATGGAAGAGAAGGCAGATGCACAGCCACATTTACAGAGTTCCAGATCCGTTCAAGAACGAGGTAAAAAATCAAGAAACAATGAAACATGCCATCATTCTTTGTGTTTTTAGCTATCGAAAAAAAAAAAGGCATGATAATTTTCGGGTGGGGGCAGCCATGGATGGAACTTCCTGTTAAGGAAAGTTTTTAACAGCCAATTATATGTAAGCATGCATACCTAACATCTCATCAGTTCTACTGATGGAGGGTTGATGATTACTTTGTTCTCAAACATACCGCAAAAATCTACGTGACTTGATTACTCGTTTTCATATATACGATTAATCGAAGCCTTTACAGGTGGTTGTGGTTGTTGGGAGTGCCATAAGTGGCCAGGACATCTCAATAGAGCTTGTGAAAGCGGCAAAGGAAGTTTACCTAAGTTCCAAATCCCTTGATGTGTCCGAAGGCTTGAGAAGAGTCGTCGAGAAGTATGATAACTTCCACCTCCGCCCACAGGTTCGCCATATCCTGTAGATTCGAGCAAAAACATAGAGAACAGAGAAAGAACGAAAGGATTAGAGTCGATATTCCTGTTAATACTTTCCAAATCTTGCAGATAGAGTCACTGCACGAGGACGGGAAGGTTCTATTCACTGATGGCTCGTGGACCGTAGCCGACACCATCATATACTGCACAGGGTAAAGCACCATTCCACTTCCATGAAAACAACATAACAAAATCAGCAGAAAGATTTTTAATGATTTCTTGCTTCTGAACTTGCTTAGTTCGACTCCGAACCATACTTTATTCAGATCGATGTAGCCATATCTTGAAGCATACACTTGTTAATGTGCAGGTACTCTTATTCATTTCCATATCTTGATACTAAAGGAATAGTAAAAATAGACGATAATCGAGTGGGACCTCTCTACGAGCACACCTTTCCTCCCTCACTAGCCCCTTCTCTATGCTTCATTGGCATCCCCAAAAAGGTAAATCTTTTCCCTATTTCCTTTTTCATAAAGTTTCTTTGATTCAAGAGCAAGTCAAGAGAGTAGGCAGGGAGTCATGAGTGGCCTCTAAAGGAATTCGAACTCGAGTTTCTGCTAATTCTGGCTTTTACGGTGATCATGGTAGATTATCGGGTTCCCTTTCTTTGAATCCCAAGCAATATGGATTGCTCAAGTCTTGTCTGGTAAAAAGAGTTTGCCATCATGGGATGATATGATGCAGTCTATCGAGCAGTTCTATGAGTCGAGGGAAGCTGCCGGCGTCCCGAAGCACTATACACATGATATTGGAGAGTTCGAGGTAAAATATTTTTACTATTCCATCTCCGCCCCGTTTCATTTGTCTCACTTGTTGAATATACGAGGGGCATAAGATAACAAAGTGGGACCAGTGAAACGGGACAGACGGAGTGCTATGTTTATAACTTTGAGCAATACCTCAAACTAGATAACAATGCAACATGTAATCAAGATAATAGGCTATATATACTAGAGCATGAGTCAGTATATTTCAAGCTTCGAGTCTGAGAAAGAAACGGTAATGATGCGTGAGCTATAATACCTTCCGTACGTGTGTTTGCAGTACTGTGATCAATACGCAGACTTCGCTGGCTGTCCCCGTTTAGAGGAGTGGAGGAAAGTGCTCTGCATTTCAGCATTAGTGAACGCTCGAAGCAACTTGGAGACGTATCGTGATTCATATGACGATGAAGAGACGCTTCGAGTTGCATACACCAGCCCTCACTTCACTCAGCATGGACCTATAGATTCCGCCTTGTTAAAACTACACATATAGGCTTATTTATCCGCGCAATCACGTCGCGATTCTTGTTCATATAGCTGTAAAACGGATTCACAAATGTACGTAGATTGCCGAAATTAAAGATTTATGTTCGTCCTTTGAATGTATGTAGCAAGCAAAGCAATTTTGCCTCACAATCTGTTGTTGTAAGCCAAATTACATGATCAACTATATAAATTCTTCCATACATTTACCTCAAATTATAGCTGTGCTTCACTCTCAGGCATTTCGTCGAACACTTGATAGACTTGCCCGAACCTTTCTCCTCTGTTTTCCCTTTCATCATAAATGAATCTGAACTCAAATAGTAATTTCAAGATTATGCATGCATTGAAATGTAAAGGGGGGATTTCGAGTTCTTTCTTTTTCTCTTTCAATTTCGATTTAAGTAAGCAAGCGTAATATGTTCATGGATGACGCGACGATACTATTTAAAAGAATTGCAGACGTGACACTAACAACGATAGACATATTAGGAGTGTCTCGGTGGACAGTAGAGCAATTATGTATATACAGTCCAAAGAATCCAATTTCATCAACAAAATTGGTTAATTTTCTCCCTCCAAAACAATGTAGTAGTAACATTTTGTGTATTAATTACAAAAAGAATCACAACCTATATACACCAAAATCCAAATCAAAGAACAAAAATTACAATGAGCCTAAAAAAGAAGAAGAATCACCAAAATGTTTGGCAGCAGAAGAAATCCTAAACAACATAGCCAACACCTCCTTCATGTTCGGCCTCGCCCCGGGGCTCTCCGCCGCGCACCATATCCCCACCCTCAGCAGCTCCCCCATCTTCTCCGCCCCCTCGCCCAGCCCGGAGACGAGCAGGGCGACGGGCACGACTGCCCGCGCCCCCCGCCCTTCCCCCATCACCCTCCTCGCCCACTCGACGAGGCACTCCTCCCCTCCGTCCACCGCCCTCCGCCCCGTCGCCAGCTCCATCGCCAGCACCCCGAAGCTGTACACGTCCCCCTTGGTCGTCGCCTGCCACGTCTGCCCGTACTCGGGCGCCACGTACCCGACCGTCCCGGCCACCATTGTGCTGACGTGGCTGCCGCCCGCGTCCACCACCCGGGCCAGCCCGAAGTCGGTCACGCGGGCCCTCCCGCTCCTGTCGAGCAGCACGTTGCTGGCCTTGACGTCGCGGTGGACGATGCTCGGGTAGCACTCGTGGTGGAGGAACATGAGCGCCCGCGCCACGTCGACCGCGACCTCCAACCGCCGGCTCCAATTTAGGCCGACCCGGTCGGTTATCCGGTCCTCGAGGCTCCCGCCCTCCATGTACTCGTAAACTAGCAACTTCTCTGGACCGTTGAGACACCAACCGTATAACGTGACCAGGTTGGGATGAGGCCAACCGAGACCGTTACCGCTCAACAATTCCATCTCGGCTCGAAACTCTCTCTCCCCCTCGATACCTTCGGACTGGAGTTTCTTCACCGCCACCTCCCTCCCGTCCGGCAACACGCCTCGATATACGGTGCCAGAGCCTCCCCGGCCTATGATCCTCTCATCGGAGAAGCTCCTAGTAGCCCTCAGGATGTCGGAGTGGGTAAAGGCCGTCTTGTCGAGACGGATGACCTTTATCGTGTTCGACATCCAGGGCGAAGAGGAGCCCGAGCTCGACGCGAGCTCGACTCCCTTCGACTCCTCCAGCAGATACCCGCGGGTATCTGCTGGAGGAGGCTTGATGAGGAGGCACACTATGAGTGTCATAATCCCACAAACTAAGGCAGCAAGAATCAACACGAAGATCACCAACACCGCACCGATTCCTCTCCGTCCCCCGTTCCTCCTCCCGCCCTTACCCCTCCCGTCCGCGCTATTCGTCTCGTTGCTAATGAACGACGGAAGCCGGAGAAGAGGGTCCCCGACGAACGACCACTTCTCGAACGTCGAGAGCTGCCCGATCGCCGGAATCGTACCGGATATGAGAGGGTTGTAAGAGATGTTGAACTTGGTGAGGTCGCTCAAGTTGTTCAAGCTGTTGGGGAACTGGCCGGAGAAGTTGTTGTACGACAAGTCGAGATTCTGCAAGCACTTGAGGTTGCCGATCTCCGCCGGGATCGTGCCGGAGAATCTGTTTCCGGTGACGTTGAGCACGATCAACGGCATCCGCTCCAAACTAGACGGCAACTCTCCCCGAAACTGATTCATACCAAAATGCAGAAGGCTGAAATTCAACATGTTCCCAACCTCGGGAGGGATCTCGCCGGAGAGATTATTGCCGGAGACCTGAATATAGCCGGAAATCTGCATCGACCGGATGTTCGACCCCGGCGAGCAAACCGAAAAAAGGCCATGACCATTAAGTATCCTCTCCCAAAGAGCCTTACACTTCTTCCTCGTCAAAAGATCGTACACGAAGCTAAACGGCGGGTAGTCCGCCGGAATCCACCTCATCATCGCCGTGCACTCGCCGGAGCCAGCCGGCATCCCGTCGTTCAGCAACCGATTACTCATGAAAGTCGACTCGACATCATTCCCGATCCTCGTCAACTCGACCGGAATGCCGCCGGAAAGTCTATTATTCGCGAGATTCAACCACAACAAGCTGCTGCAGTTGCCCAACTCCGGCGGGATTTCTCCGGTGATGGAATTATCCGCCAGCATCAGCCACAAAAGCGATTTCAAGTTCCCGAAAGTGGACGGAATCGAACCGTTGAGCTTATTGAACGAAAGATCGAGCGCTTGGAGCCCCGACATGCTACCGTATTGCGAAGGAATGTTGCCGGAGAAATTGTTGTACGCAAGAATCAAGTACCTCATGCTCTTCATCTCCGATATCTCCACCGGCAACGCGCCGGAGAAGCCGTTGTAGCTCAAGTCGAGTCGAACGAGGTTCGGAAGCTCGAGAACGCCGGAGGTGTGAATCCCTCCACTGTAATTGTTCTTCTGCAGGAGAAGGAATTTCACCTGCTTGAATCGGCCGAAGATTTCTTGAATTTCCCCTCCGAAGTTGTTCTTGCTCAAATCGAGGAATTTCAAATTGCTTAGGCCGACTAAACTTTCTGGGATTTCCCTCGAGAAATTGTTGCTCCCTAAGTATAACCCTTGAATTAGAGGCAGCGATCCGAGCTCCTGAGGAATTTTTCCGGTGAAGTTGTTCCCGTAGAGGGTGAACATCTCCAGATTCTTGCAGTTGGAAATTTGTGGCGGTAACTCGCCGTGGAACTGATTCTCCGACAGGTCGAGCGACCTCAGGGTGCAGTTTCCGGTGAAGATCGACGTGGCGATGGTGCCGGAGAATCGATTCTTCGATAAAGAGACGTCGTCGATCCGGTCGAGCCCCGGCCAGAGGTCGCCGAGTATGAGGTTCGCGGAGAGGTCGAGGAACTTGAGATTCCGGCAGCTCTCGAAGACGCCTCCGACGTCGCCGGTGAAGTTGTTGTTCGAGATATTGGCTACGGTCAAGGCCGAGCAGTTCTCCGGCACGGCGAGGCGAACGTCGGTCTGGATTCTGTTCTGAGAAAGGTCGAGGCTTTCGAGGTTGTCGAGGCCGGTCAAGTCGACCCGGCCGTAGATGATGTTGTGGGAGAGGTTGAGGAATCGGAGGCTCCGGCACCGGCCGAGGTCCGCCGGAATCTCGCCGCCGATGGTGTTGGACGAGAGGTCGAGGTGGGAGAGCTCCGTGAGGCCGGAGAAGTTGCCGAACAGCTCTCCGGCCACGTTGCAGTCGGAGAGGTCGATCGCCGTCACGCGCCGCGACGCCTCGTCGCAGGCGATTCCCGGCCACGCGCAGGGGGAAAGGTCGGTGGTGGTCCACTGAGTGTATTTGCCCCGGTTCACGTAAACCGGGTTCTCGCTCTTGAGGAACGACTGTAACTGTAGCAAGATCTCTCTGTCTCTCTCCATTGATTGGCCAATCACGAGCTCCCCTGTTTTTTAGAGAGAGAGAGAGAAAGAGAGAACAGAGAAGATAAAGATTCAGTTTTTTCAGTTGGTGAAATAAATGCGAGTCAACTCGGTGAATCGTCCTCGAAAGACCCAACTCGAATAAACAAACAAATTTGCAGAGATTTTTTGCAGGGACGCATCAAAATCCAATCTTTAACATGAAACTATCAACAATTTTCACTTTCAATCAATCCTTCAACTTCAATTTTAAATTTCTTGAGTTGGAGTTATATTAGTACCTGTGAAGAGGAGGATGAAGAAAACAAGAAACGCGAGGCGAAGCAGAGGATGATCGGCTTCGTCGTCCGACATCGTATTCACTAAGCTCTTGATTCACTCCGATGATGTACGATGCGGAACGGCCGGTGAGGTTGTTGGGACCATGAGGTCTTGAGGGACAAAAAAATTAATTGAAAAAATAAAGAATAGTTTTAGAAGAAAATAATAAAAATGTGGAATTAATATCGATATCGATGTCGAAGTAAAGTAAAGAATGGATTTTAATATTTTGTTTGGGTCAAATGTTGTGAAATATTTCGAGTTTGAATAATAGGAGGGCCTGCAGAAAGACAAAGCCAAACTTGCAAGAAACGCACGTACGTACACGAACTAAATAATTATATCTCGTTCGTTCAACTTCATTAGTTATGTTTTTTTTTTTCGATACGAAATTTTATGCGTAAGTGTCAAATAAGATAGGGAGCAATCTATATTTATAAGTAACGATAATTATTTCAATTCTAGAAAACGTAACTAGTAAATGAGACAATCTAAAATAGTAAACGTAACTAATGCATTGGAACGAAGGGAGTATTATCGTAAGAATTTTATTTAAATACATGAGGTCATGATTTTGAATAATACTGTACTATTCAAAATTTGCTTGTGCATTCATTTATTTGGCTCATTCCACTATTCTATTTCACGTAAGCTTAAAAAGTGGACTAAAAGAAAACAAAAAAAATAGCTCGTTTCGTTATTTTATACATACTCGATAAATCGACCAAGTAAAATGAGATCGAGAGAGTGGTTTTCTTGTGCATTTCGTGGGGTGGGAAAGTGGGAAAGAGGAGGTATATGAATTTGTGACTAAGGGCTCGTTTGGTATCCATATACTAGTATATCAGATATCAGATAAGGGTATAGGTATCAGATATCAGGTATAGGTATGAAATTGATATCCGATATATGCGTTTGGTGTAGATTGTTCGGTCGTGGGATACCAAAACTAAATTAAAAAAAATAAAAAATAAAAAAGAATCATAATAATAATAATAATAATAATAATAATAATAATAATAATAATAATAATAATAAATTATTAGTTAATAATAATAACAATAATAATAATTAATAAAAAAATTTAATTTTTTTATTATTTAATTCTAATTTTAATTACAAAATAAGTCGTTAGTTAATAATAATAATAATAATAATAATAATAATAATATTATTATTATTATTATTATTATTATTATTATTATTATTATTATTATTATTATTATTATTATTATTATTATTATTATTATTATTATTAGTGCAATGGAGATATGAGTGATACCTCTATAAAAATCAGTATATGAAAAGAGTTAAAAGAGAGGATATCAGGATATCAAAGATATCAATTTGATATCCATATACTGATATGTCAAACACATGGTATGAGTATGAGATCTTTTGATACCCATATCTGATATACGTATATGGATACCAAACGGCCCCTAAAATGAAATGAAAGAAATGAGAGCCGCCCACAAAATTTGACCAAATTTTTCTATGTTCTTACCGTCTATGTTTGAATTGAAAATTTTGAATTAATTAATATTAAAAAAAGTCAGAAGAGGTTTCTTTGTCCTTCCTTTTGTCTCGTTTTTTCCATTTGTCTCTCTATAACCTTTCTCTTTCAATTTGGTTATAGATTTATCATATAATATTATTGCAGTTTCCTTTGTTACGAAACTTAATGTCTTTGTTTAGGAAAGTACGATTGATACGACTAAGAAATAGAGGAGATATTAGTTCGAGAACAAATGTTTATCTACTAGTTTCTTATGTTATGTTTCTTAGTTGTAGTAGTGTTTTTGGACGAAGGTTAGAAGCCCAATTATAATATTTAAGCCCATTAGGTTTTAGTGCCACACCTATTTAATGTTCCATTGTATTTTGAACGTCATTATCGAAATAGAACTTTGAAGGAACCTTTTGTTTGTTTTTGGCTTCTCTTCGAGAAAATTTGGAGTTTATACGCACTCGAAGCGTAAATTGATATTCTAATTGGGCCAAAATACAATGGAACATTAAATATGTTTGACACTAAAACCTAATGGGCTTAGATATTCTAATTGAGTTTCTAATATTGGTTCAAAAACACTACAACTAAGGAACATAACATAAAAGACTTGTATATAAACATTTATTCTCAAACTAATATCTCCTCTATTTCTTGGTCGTATCAACAATACATCTACAAAAAATCAAAGTACGAGAGAATTCAAATTCGGAACCTTTTAATCCCTATACGTTAAATCTTATTCGCCTATTACTTGACCAACACATACACAATAGAATTTCTATTATTGTATAAGAACTAGAAGACCTTTGTTTTTGTTCAGGAAATAAAAATCAACGTAAGAACAATCTTTAGACTCTTTTGCCTTTTTAGTTAATTTTGAAACTTTATAACAATTAATTTTAAAATCATTATTGAAATACAAAATTTTATTTATTCCTTTATTTTTTTTTAAAGGAAAATCATATAAGTTAATGATGAGTCACGATCGCACGAGCACCCTTAGAAAAATCCAAGAAGAAAGAGCAAAATACTAGACTATATAATAGTAATATAGGTACGTGGAAAAGAAATATTAATAATTAGCTCCACAAAAAAAATGATTATATAAAAAAAATGATAGATTATTCTACATATTAAACCTGATAACTATGTAAAAATTAAAAAAAAAAAAAAAAAAAATCATTTGCTTAACAAAGTTGGCAATTTTTGCTTTGTCATCGTACTCATAAAACAGTTGTTGTTTGAGATGGTTCAATACTTCACAATTTTGACTCATTGGATTAAATACTTTTTTTTTTCTACACCATCTCACAATATTATATTGGTAATTTTTGGTACAAAATGTTAGTGAAATACCACCTTAATTTACAATATTAGTTGCATTTTACAATATCTTGAATGTATTTATAAGGGTAGAGGGAAGAAATTATTTCCTAAATATATTTGTTATAGTAGTGTCATAATCATTACTATTAATTGCATGCATAATAACCTAGACCATTGAATTCAACTATTATAATTTCTAAGAAATATCAAAATCTTAGTGCTAATAATTAACGCTTGACTTCGAGTCTTTATTTATTTTCTCAAGCGGAAATATTGACCCTTGGTTCTTGATTTTATTTGGTTGAATTGTAATTGATTTGATCAGAATGAAAAAAAAATAAAAAATGGAGGATTAAAAATATGACTGGCTTATGATTCTACCGATTTAACTGGCGACTAGTCCCACTTTTGAAACACACCATTGCCTCGTTAATCAAAATGAGGGGATGAATAGAGACCAAAACCATGTTTAATTACAGTATAAAGTTTGGGTCAACAACTTTTATTTTAGATAGAAACGTGCGTGCATAATTAGTTCACCTCTTACAATTAATTAGTATACGTACTGTTTGAATATTTCTAGAGCCTAGCTTGACCAAAATAATAATCATCCAACAACGGCTAAAATGAATTCATTCTTCAAATGTTATAATGGAAAATTAAGTGATAGAAATTGAAGGTTCATGTTCATCTTCATCATCCAAGTGCATTGACAGTGTACATGAAAGAAAATAATATTCATTCGCTTCAGTTTCGTCGTGGTCAAGCACTAACCATTGTACTGTTGATCCCGGAACTCAATCTCTGCTCCAGTCGCAACGACTTCTAAAGTGAAATCAAGTGCATAACACAAGCAAGCATTGATATTATTAGTCAGAGACAAGCCTTGGTATTTTTTTACTGGGAAAAAATCCTGTCATATATTTTCTTTCGACCTCATATATACAAACAACATCTTTCTAGCAGCAGTAGTGTCACCCAGGATTACATCATATACAAACACCATGATTCGAGCATAAAATATATGTCTCTATGAAATCAGCATCTTCTTCGATAGCTCTTTAATCTTTGCAAGTGAAGAAGACAAGACAAAGAATGTGACTTCAATAACTGTAAATGCAATATAATTCGAGATTAATTATGCATACCATGTTTGTAACATGATGTTTGTAATGGTTGCCCGTTTCTATCATTTCTCCTGCTCGGGAGTGGGTACCAGAACACCCGATTGACTATAAGTAGCAGAAGAACCAAAGGAACAACGGCTAAATCTGCATCTGCATGGCATAAGCAAAACTAACAATATCAAACTTAAGTAAAGTCGAGTATAACATAGCATAGCAGTATGAATTCTCAAACCAAACCAACCAACCAATATCTCTAACTCACAAACAAAGAGAGAGCCTTGAAAAACATGCAAGCAGTTGTTAACAGTATGTATCCATGGCAACTAAAAACTTGAGAGGATCGAACTTGAGAAGGGGAGAACGAAGCGCAAGCTCCATAGATCCATCTGGACTCTGAATCGCAATCTATTGGAGATTTGCACGGAATTGAGAAGCGGTTGAGGGAAGCAACTCTGAAAACGACATTGGACACCGTCGCTGAAGAGGTGAAAAGTCTTCCAGAATTGGTTGGTGATCACAAGCTTGCTTGAATATGATGTGGCTGTCAAGAGGATCCAGTTCCATGGTGACATCAAGGTAGTCAGGTCCGTTGATCCACTGTTGAAGAAGCAACTTGTTTGTTTTTCAGATTTAGAAGAATAAAATTTGTTGTTGCTCTGCTCTGCTTTATTGATTTAATAGCCGGATGTTCGTACATTATAGTTTCAAAACAATGTTACTTCCGGAGGGAAATGACAAAGTTATAATTTTTTCCAACAATTGAAGACACATAGAAGTATTTTGGTTTTAACTCTTCTAAATATTTCCGCCAACTTCACCGGTGATTTTGACCGATACATTTATTTCAAACATAAAATGTAAAATTATGCACAAGTTCAAGTAAAATTTACGAGTCCAACAATTCAGTTTTTAAGATTCTTATTTTTGTAAGGTTTTCGGTACAGAATTTGATATGATAAAGTTTTATGAGATCGTTCAACTGATTTAACCGGTTAGATGGTTGAACAATTGAATAGATAATAAAACACATTTCATTTCAATTGCTACAAGTTCCGCTCGTTTTTGCGACTCAAGTTGTTCTCCAAAATCACTCTCATATAATTAACCATGCTAGGTTTCACTAGTTGAAATGTTTGATAACGTTTTTTCATTTATGAATAATTCCCACTCAATGCCAACTTTGCTACTAAAACACGATTTTCCAAAAATGTACTATATACCATTGACCACGCTAGGTTTCACCGGTTGAACATGTTTGGTAAAGGTTGACGGTCATACATGTCTGTCGCTAGAATTTCATGTTGAGAACCTTAGCAAGAGGTTGATAACTTTTTATATAAACATTATCGTTGTCGTCACCGTCGTTGCCATTGTCATTTTTCACGACCTCAAACTCTCTCGAGATCGATTCTTGACGGAGCGCCTCGAGAGCCGCCCTCCGTCTCTCCTTATGCTTCCTCCTCTTCCTCTTCTCCTCCTCCAAGGCGGCTTTTGCCTTTTCTGCCCCCTCGGCCCTGCTTATGGCTTGCTCCGCCCTCATCCTCAGCTCTCCGATTTTCGACAATGCTGCTTCCAACTCTTTCTTCACATCCTCCACTTGAAGTGGTTGCTCCCCCTCTTCCTCAACTCTGCTACTCAACCCTTCTCCCTCGAGTTCTTCCTCGACTTGCACGAGGTCTCGAGACTCTGGTCTCGAGGCTTCTTCTTTGAGGATCTTGTTTTCCCTCTTGATCTCCTCTACCTCGAGCCCCATCTGCTGGAGGGCATTGTAGAGCGCCGTCTTTTCGTTCTGCGCCCGCGCCTCAGCTGCCTCTGCAGCACAGAGCCTCGAGAGTCCCTTGTGCACTTCATATTTAAGTAGAGCTATCTCAACTTAAGCTTCTTTCTCTTGCTCCCTCGCCTTCTTCGCCTCCGCCCCCGCCTCCACCCTCTCGGCTTCGCTCCTGACCCGCTCCGTCTTCGCCTCGAGATCCTCAATCTGAGCTATGCTCCTATGAGATGAAGAGCGCAGCTCGTTGATCTTGAGCTGCAGGGACTCAACGTGAGCGGCTTTCTGCATGATAGCGTTGTCTGAGATGGAGTGCAGGTGCACCAAACCATTCATGAGGATGGAGAATTATCAGATCAAGTTTGTGGAAATGCGCGCTGCTAGTTACGAGGTGCGATGCTTGAAGATGAAGAAGTTGGCTGTGAAACTTGCAGAGAGGTCTGGTGCTATGAATAGGATCAAGGGCAAAAAGAAATTGAGGGATCTAAGGTTGAAGATTGTGGAGTTGAAGAAGAAACTGAAGACACTAAAAGAGTCACTCGCAAAAGCTGAGGGGAAATTGCTGGGAAATAGCACTGTAGGTGTGCTTTCCTTGAAGGAGCTTGAAATTGTGGAGCGACTGGGCTTCGGCGGCAAGATCTACGCCGTCCAGTCGATTGTGGAGGAGGAGGAGGGAAATGGTACGTTGAAGGCTAAGCTGTTTAAGGCTAAGCTGGAAGCCTGGGGAAATTACACATTCATGAAGTGTTGATAGCGTTGTGTCGTTGTAATTCTGGTATGTTTTGTTTCCGTTGTTAGGTTTCCGTTTTAAGAAAAGTGATCGTTTAGGTAATTGTTAAGATCACAATTGTAGTTGTTGTTGGTTCATGTTTGAATGATTACAATCTGTTTAGCAATATATAATCTACTGAACTTGAGCTCATGTGCGGCTGAATTCTCTTTCTGGTATATCATTGTTGTCCATTGTCCATTGAGTTCTGAAAATTTTCCAGTAATTCATATAATCAGCTGCTACCGTACATGGGATACGCTATACTCATCTCGAATCTTTGCTGTTCGTTCTTTGATTGTCCAAAATGGTAGTACACACTATGGTTGAGAAAGTCTTCTTCCCAAATCCATATTCTACGGTCACAACTATCTGACATTTATTTAATTGGGGCACACTCCTGTGAGGCCGGCCTCACCGTGAGGCCGGATTAAGATTGACACTTTTGTTTATAAAGATTGGCACTTTGAAACATTGGCACTTTTGTTTACAAAGATTGGCACTTTTGAAACATTGGCACTTTTATTCATAATAATTGGCACTTTTACGAAAAATACGTTAATAATGAATATTAATTTCATGTTATGGAAATAAATAATATGTATATATATATATATATATATATATATATATATATATATATATATATATATATATATATATATATAAACCATAATATCAAAACATTATAATAACAAGTCGATAAAAAAAATATAAAATTTTCGATATCAAATAGATTGGCACTTTCATTCAGAATAATTGGCACTTTTATTCATTAAGATTGACACTTTTGCTGGAGAATTAAATTGCATATACTATTATTTAAATAAAAATAATTATGTGGATGTATATGTGTCTTATAAAATCTACGTGGAAGCAATGTGGATGACATGTCAATTTCCAAACTGACACATCAACGCCACGTCAGCTTTGATTTGGGGAAAATTAGAAATTAAGGGAAAATTGGACAAATTAAAAAGTTTGTGATTTTAGGGAAAAAATTGAAAGTTAAAGGTTAAAATGGTATGTCAGGTAAAGTTCACGATTTTAAATGCATTTTTTCCTAAAATATACTACTCATCAATTTCATATTGGAGTGCGAAAGAAAATCCTTTAAATCTCACATTTTTTGTCACTTTTATCAATAAAAAATGAGAGAAAATATTTACAAACTATATTGATGAGATAATATTTTTACTCAATTGTAGTGCAAATGGGGAGGAATAAAAAATGTGAGAAAATGTGAGATGTAAAAATTTTTTAAAGGGGAATATCATTTTTCTTTCGCATAAAAGTGAATCCACCCTAAATGTCTTAATTCATTTTAAGGTTTAAGTGTATATATATATATATATATATATATATATATATATATATATATATATATATATATATATATATATATATATATATATATATATATATATATATATATATATATATATATATATATGTATATTGTCATCAATTCTTATATGGAGGTTATTCATAAATATAATTGGTCATGAGTCTGAACTATAATTTTTTTTTATTATTACAGAAAGGTTATTTCTATATAGAATATTCATGTAAGGAGGTTTTATTGTAGTTTGTTTTTCGATTTTTACATTTTTATATCAAATTAAAAGTCTTGATAAGTTCTTTTATTTAAATTCAAATATCAATATCTTCAGATGCTTGAATATAAATTAAACAACATATAAAAAGAAGATATGAAACATATGTTGGAAGTAATAAACTTGATTTTTAGAGAAAATATTTTGTAATGAAAAATCTAGAAAATAGAAATATCTAGAAGTAGCAATTGAAAGAATCCTATAGAATAATCTAGAAACTAATTAAGTAGCTTAAAAGAGGATTCTAGAACAATAGCATTTAGCTACAAAATTAAATCGGTGCTTGTGATTCCACCGACTTAGAACTAGTATAAATATGTGATGTAATCTTCCAAATTAGTGTGAATGAAAATTGAGAATAACTCCTCCTAAATTCATTTCTCATACAATCCTTCCCAAGCCACACATCACCACTGTGCACTAGTCTTCTAAAATAAATTGCTTCTAAATTATTACTTGAATTCTCCATATACATTCTCCTATAATCCAACAAAGTGGTACCAGAGCCACGTTGGTCCTTCGACATGGCTAATTTGCAATCGTTTCAAGTCCCATTGCTCAACAAGAGCAACTTTGACAATTGGAGCATAAAGATGAAGGCGCTATTGGGAGCCCACGACGTATGGGAAATCGTCGAGAATGGTTACGAGGATCCGCAAGACGAGGCCGCACTATCCCAACAACAAAGGGATAAGTTACGGGATGCGAGAAAGAGGGACAAGAAAGCTCTCTATCTCATCTACCAAGCGCTAGGGGATGACGATTTTGAGAAAATCTCAAACGCAAGCACCGCCAAAGAAGCATGGGAGAAGCTTCAAAATTCTTGCAAAGGAGCTGAGCAAGTAAAGAAGGTACGTCTCCAAACTTTAAGAGGAGAATTTGAATCTTTGCATATGAAAGAGTCCGAATCGGTTTCGGAATATTTTTCAAGAGTATTGGCGGTCTCAAATCAAATGAAAAGAAATGGTGAAAAATTGGAGGATGTAAGAATTATGGAGAAAATTTTGCGTTCACTAACTCCAAGATTTGAGCACATAGTGGTGACAATAGAGGAGACTAAAGATTTAGAGGAGATGAGTATCGATCTCTTATTGGGGTCATTACAAGCATACGAGGAAAAACAAAAGAAAAAACAAGAAATTACAGAGCAACTTTTAAAGTTGCAAGTAAGCCAAAAGGAGAGAGAGGAAAACTCTAGCTCAATTCGAGATCAACAAGGGAGAGGTCGTGGCCAAGGACAAGATCGAGGCCGTGGTCGAGGACGAGGACGTGGTCGCGGTCGTGGACAAGGACGAGGTGGCTTTACCAACTATGAATCAAAGGAGTTCCCAAGGAACGTACGAGGAGGGAGCAATTCGCAGTCGAGGTACGACAAATCTTCAATAAAGTGCTATAATTGTCACAGATTTGGGCACTATGCTCCCGAGTGCAGAGATGCAAAATCAAAAGTTGACGAGAAGGCTAATTATGTCGAAGACACAAACGAAGCAAATGGTAGTGTGCTTCTGGCGTATAAAGGAGAAGCCGGGAGCCAAGATGACATGTGGTACCTCGACACCGGTGCAAGCAACCACATGTGTGGGAAGAAAAATATGTTCGTGGAGCTTGATGAATCGGTAAGTGGAAGTGTCTCCTTTGGTGATGATTCTAAGATTTCGGTCAAAGGAAAAGGCAAAATTTTAATTCATCTAAAGAATGGAGATCATGAGTTTATTTCAAATGTCTATTACGTGCCCAATAGGAAAAATAATATTTTGAGCTTGGGACAACTCTTAGAGAAAGGTTATGATATTCACATGAGAGATTATAACCTTTCAATAAGAGATGGCAAGAATAATCTTATTGCCAAGGTGCCAATGTCTAAAAATCGAATGTTCTTATTGAATATTCGAAATGATGTGGCGAAATGCTTAAAAGCATGTTACCAAGATAAATCTTGGTTATGGCACCTTCGGTTTGGGCACTTGAATTTTGGTGGATTAAAATTACTATCAAGTAAAGAGATGGTAAAAGGATTACCATCTATAAAGCATCCCGATCAATTATGCGAAGGATGCCTGCTCGGGAAGCAGTTCAGGAAGCCGTTCCCAAAGGAGTCAAGCTCAAGAGCTCAGAAGCCACTGGAGTTAATTCATGCTGACGTTTGTGGGCCAATTAAGCCAAGCTCCCTCGGTAAAAATAATTATTTCCTACTTTTTATTGATGATTATTCTAGAAAAACTTGGGTATACTTCTTGAAGCAGAAATCAGAAGTCTTTCAAGCCTTCAAGAAGTTTAAGGTTGCTGTTGAAAAAGAGAGTGGGCTAGAGATCAAAGCTCTAAGGACTGATCGAGGGGGAGAGTTTACATCCACAGAGTTTCTAGAATTTTGCAAGGAAAATGGAATTCGATGGCCTATGACGGTTCCAAGATCTCCCCAACAAAACGGAGTGGCGGAAAGGAAGAATAGAACTATTGTGGAGATGGCGCGGAGCATGCTCAAGACAAAGAATTTATCAAGAGAGTTTTGGGCTGAAGCAGTGGCATGTGCGGTCTATCTGACCAACCGATCTCCAACACGAAGCGTTTGGGGAAAAACTCCGCAAGAAGCTTGGAGTGGCAGAAAGCCAGGAATCGCCCATCTCAGAGTGTTCGGGAGCAAAGCATATGCACACGTTCCAGATCAAACAAGGAATAAGCTGGATGATAAAAGCGAGCCTTTCATCTTCATCGGGTACGATTCTAACTCTAAAGGCTACAAATTATACAATCCATCCACGCAGAAGATTGTGATTAGTCGAGATGTGGAGTTCGACGAAGAAGGAGTATGGGATTTTGGCTCCAACGACGACTCTAATTTCATCCCTGAGTTCGAAGATCATGGAATTGTCGAGCAAGTGGAGGAAGTGCAACAAGAGCCAGCCACTCCACCCACTTCACCTATAGTAGGTGCTGAGGACTCACCACCTTCTTTCTTAAATGAAAGAGCCACACCACGTGCAAGGAGTCTACACGAGATCTATGAAGATACCGAGAGGTTAGAAGATCTTACCTTGTTCTGTTTATTTGCTGATTGTGAGCCTTTTAGTTTCAACGAAGCTGCGCAAAGTACGAAATGGCGAGATGCAATGGACGAAGAGATAAAGGCCATAGAGAAGAATGGCACGTGGGAGCTTGCGACACTACCAAAAGGGCAAAAAGCTATTGGAGTCAGATGGGTGTATAAAATCAAGAAGAACTCCAAAGGAGAAGTTGAAAGATATAAAGCGAGGCTCGTCGCGAAAGGATATAGCCAAAGAGCTGGCATCGACTATGACGAGGTATTTGCTCCAGTCGCTCGCTTAGAAACTATTAGACTAATAATTTCTCTCGCAGCCCAAAATAGATGGAAAATATATCAAATGGATGTCAAGTCGGCCTTTTTGAACGGAGTTCTAGACAAAGAGGTCTACATCAAGCAGCCCGATGGGTATACGGTGAAGGGGCAAGAAGATAAAGTTCTAAAGTTGAAGAAAGCCCTTTATGGATTAAAGCACCAAGGGCATGGAATAGCAGGATCGATAAATACTTGGAGGAGAATGACTTCACTAAATGCCCACATGAGCATGCTCTCTACGTCAAAATCAAAGGTGGGGATATTTTAATTGTGTGTTTGTACGTAGACGATCTCATCTTCACAGGAAACAACCCAAGTATGTTCGAGAAATTCAAGAAGGCCATGACTCGAGAGTTCGAGATGACTGACATTGGGCTCATGGCGTACTATCTTGGTGTGGAAGTCAAGCAATTAGAAGATGGAATCTTTATCACACAAGAAGGTTATGCTAAGGAGATTCTCAAGAAGTTCAAGATGGAGGACTGCAAAGAAGTCAACACACCAATGGAGTGCGGCATCAAGCTATCTAAGAATGATGGAGGAGAAAAAGTAGACCCACTACAAGAAAAACGCTCATAGATAACGGCAAAATGCCGTTATCTATGTGCCAAAACAAGTGTTAAATATAGTGGTGTTATCTATAGTCCACGCTCATAGATAACGGTTTACAACCGTTATCTATACCAACAATAGACAACGATAACAAATTGCATAAATAACGATATTAAACCGTTATCTACAGTTATTTTACATAACGATTTTAAACTGTTATCTATTTTCAATTTTATGTAATATAATGTTGATTTAGATATAGCTTTTTATTAAATAGATAACGGTTTTATTTCGTTATGTATTTTGTACTCATATTTTAATTTAAAAAAGAAATATAAATGATACATTTGGAAACGCAAAACAATACCATATATTACTCATCAAACATTGTTTACAATAAGATCCAAATATTCTACAATACTACCATCAAAACATAGTAAAAATAAACCTTAAAATATACCCTTCTAGCATAGTAAAATCCCTGAGCAATCTTCGATTTTGATATTTTGATCTATTCCGAGTCTACATATGCCCTTCTAGCAATCTTTTTCTTTGTCATGATTTTTTCCATGTGATACCACCTGCAATATATTTCATATACATACCAACAAATCAATCAAAAGTTGTGCAATGACACTACCAAAAATCAATAATCAAACATGAAAATCAAAACTTATTCTACTACATAATCTACTAAAACATCTATCAAACTCTTTTGTTAACAACATGCATAAAATCAAGAAAAACATCCTTAAAACATGTGGAGTTCAATACTGTAGATGGGGGTATTCATTTTTTATGTTGCTCGCCCTTTGCAAATCACTCAACTTCTACAAGGTGCTCTAAGGTACTAAACTTATTCTATTTCTTTCCAACCAAGTTTTTTTTATCATATATATAGACTTAAAATATACCTACACCTCAGTTTATGACCAAATTACAAGTTTTAAGTCTAAGCTACAAGCATGTTTAGTAAGAAGAAAAGAAAAGAAAAGGAGTTTTATTATAGTAATAGTAGTAGTAATCTTGAAAAATATGGAAAGAAGAAAGAAAGAGTAAGTAATTAGTTACTTGGAGTTGAGAGCAGTCAATAATTTTCTCAGCGTCTTTTATCTTTATAACATTCTTCTCGTTCTTCCTGAGATTCTCGTGAATTATGCAGGCGTTGAAGAACTTGTCCTCCGTTAGAAGCGCAGACACCCACCCTGAACTACCTCTGATGATGAATTATCCGACTGCAATTCAACACTCAATTCACCAATTCACTTCACTTCACTTCTAGAGAAAGAGAGAGTACCATTTCTTGAATTCCAGCCCTAGCTTCAAGCTGGATACAAGAGCTTTTTAATGCGGATATTTCTTCGAAAGAGAAAACTAGCAATCATACATATATATATAAAAAAAAATCTAAAATCTTAACTCCAATCAACTAAGATCAACTAAGGCTCGCTCGATTGTTTTCAGAAGAAGGGAAAGTACCTCTTCTTTGTTCTCCTTCTTGCCTCTCGTGAAAAACTTATAACCTCCATAAATAGCCACAAACCACCCAGTCAAAGAGGTAATCACAAACTACCAGGCAAAAGGGCATGTAAATATAATAAACATCAAATCAAATCTGCAGCAGCCAATTTAAAAGGTTCCAGCGATGTCTAACATCATAATGAATTCCCTGATTGCGAGTACATAGACTAATGCAGTTCCAAAGCCAGTTTTGACATGAATACAGAAAGACTCAATAAAGTTATGAGCAAACACTCCCTATTCAATTTATATGGATCAATCTGCTCGATTAACTATTTGACTTCACATTGTATCGAATCCATGAACAGAGGGCACAATGCAGCAAAATTTCACGTATGATTGGCGTACTCTTTGACCCATTCTCAGCTTAGTGAGCTTGGCCCATTATAAAGATTGCAAATGCAATCATGCCTAACTCTTCACCAATATGCTATATCAAGCAATCAGAACATACAAACTCCCTAATATGAAGAGAGAGAAAAGTTAATAAAAAAAATCCATCAACCATAAGCGATTGCCCCAAATAAGGCATTATATCATTTGCAATTTTCTCTTCTGATTGCCCTGAAGTGTACTACTATATGTTAATTTCATTTTCTTTTTTTATCATAACTACATCTAGGTCTGGTGTAATTTACATGTAATATATAGTTTTAACATTTCCATATTATGCACCTTGAGCTTGAAATGCATGCAACGAGCTCAAGGCTCTAGAAGTTTTACGCCTTGGTACACCATATACCTTTGACAACATATAAACCGACACACTATCCATTATTCCTTATTCATGATAAATTGAATTACATCATTGTTAAGTAATATAAATTTTCTCAAAGTAAGTTACTAAACATAAGCTCCTGCTACATTTCATACTTCTGATGATCTAATGGTACGTGCAGCTCTGGTCCTAATCAAGTGGTCATTTAGAATTAATCTGCTCATAAGTGCCCAGAGCACACACTAACACACATATTTGCTCCTGAGCTACCTGGAGATTACATCAAGCACCCATTATAAACGAGTTGAAGCCTAAAATTAAAACAATTAAATCCTTTTCAACTACGGATCTCAATCAATTCAAAGAACACAACAGTCGGCATATTAGAAAACCGGAATTCTACCAAATTTTCATCATGTAATTACACATAATCAAGGTTCCCAAACTCCCTAGGGGCATTAAGCTAAGCATAAGATCGTCAACCTCAAATTAAGCATGAAAATAACCTTAAACCCAGAATTAAGAAACAAAACATGTTCACAAAAGAAGGAAGAAAAATGCTTATACTCACATGCTCTTCCTTCCACTTCGACGGGCTCATCGGGTCTTCCCAGACACACACATATGTGTTAACACGCACAAGCCAACATAAATCCAGAACGAAGCATATAATCCCATTAAAAACGACACCCTAAACTCTAAGGCATAATCTACATGTTTGCGTTAAATAAATCGAGAGGGGGTAATCGAACCTAGTCGGATTGACCGACGGTGATGAAGGGTCTGCCAGGAAGGCAAAGCAAGAGCCTGGGGCGGCTTCGAGAGACGCCGAATCCTCGGCAGCCCTCCCACGGCACTGGAGGCCGCACCACAACGACAGCAGCACACGGCGGTGGATCTACTGCAGCACCGGGAGAGGCCGCACCACAGCGACAGCAGCACACGGCGGTGGATCTACTGCAACACCGGGAGTCGCCTGGACCTGCAAGACAGAGAGTGAGGGAGTTAGATTATGAAGGGAGAAAGGAAAGGAGGAGCAACCGACGGTGGAGGCATCACTGCCGACGCCGGGAAAAGGAAACCGAGAGAGAGAAAGCAGGGGCGAGCTAGGCGACGGGAGACCGACGGCGAAACAGACGCAGACGATGGAGGCGGCACCAAACGAGAAGTTGCACGCCACAAGCGGCGCCGGTCGACGCCTTCTCACCGCGACGGCGGAGGCGAGGGACGACATCGTCGGAGTCGGCGGAGGCCGGCGAAGGGCGCCCCCAATTTTTGGATTAGGGCTTTTCGTCGGAGATATCGAGAGGGAGGATTTTGGTTCGATAAATTTGTGCCTGGTGTTGAGAAACTAATTTAAATTTTTTATTTTGAATTTAGATATTTAATTTATTTATTTAATTAATTCTTTTAATAACGTAAAATTAATAACAATATTTTTAAGTGTTATTAAAATTAAAATAACACTACATTTAGATAACGGTCATTAAAAAGCGTTAATTATCATAGTATTTTACATTACAGTTTAGTATAAACTGTTATCTTTGTTAAAAGTGATTCGCTCATACATTACAGTTTTTCTTTAAAACCGTTATCTATGAAAAAAACGCGCTCATACATAACGGTTTTTAAAAAATACCGTTATCTATGTCGTGTTATCTATGACTAAATTTCTTGTAGTGACCCGACATTATTCAAGAGCTTAGTTGGAAGTCTACGGTACTTAACGTGCACAAGGCCGGATATTCTTTATGCTACGGGGCTCGTGAGTCACTATATGGAAAATCCTACTACGATCCATTTCAAAGCAGCAAAAAGAATACTCCGCTATCTCAAAGGTACGATTAACTTTGGCCTATTCTATACAAGTACTAATGATTATAGGCTTGTCGGGTATAGCGATAGCGACTGGGCTGGAGATAATGATGATCGAAAAAGTACAAGTGGGTTCGTGTTCTTCATGGGGGATACCGCCTTCACTTGGATATCGAAGAAGCAACCCATAGTCACGCTGTCAACTTGTGAAGCAGAATATGTGGCTGCCACATCTACTGTATGCCATGCGGTTTGGCTTAGAAGTTTACTGCAGGAGCTCGGATGGCTACAAGGAGAGCCAACGACCATCTGTGTTGATAACAAGTCGGCGATTGCGTTAGCGAAAAATCCGGTGTTTCACAATCGTAGCAAGCACATCGACACTCGTTTTCACTATATCAGAGAATGTATCGCAAAGAAGGAGGTTCAGGTGGAGTATACAAAAACGCAGGACCAAGTCGCCGACATCTTTACGAAGCCACTCAAGTATGAAGACTTTGTCAAGTTCAGAAGTTTGCTCGGGATGACAAATCAAGTTTAAGGGGGAGTGTTGGAAGTAATAAACTTGATTTTTAGAGAAAATATTTTGTATGAAAAATCTAGAAAATAGAAATATCTAGAAGTAGCAATTGAAAGAATCCTATAGAATAATCTAAAAACTAATTAAGTAGCTTAAAAGAGGATTCTAGAACAATAGCATTTAGCTACAAAATTAAATCGGTGCTTGTGATTCCACCGACTTAGAACTAGTATAAATATGTGATGTAATCTTCCAAATTAGTGTGAATGAAAATTGAGAATAACTCCTCCTAAATTCATTTCTCATACAATCCTTCCCAAGCCACACATCACCACTGTGCACTAGTCTTCTAAAATAAATTGCTTCTAAATTATTACTTGAATTCTCCATATACATTCTCCTATAATCCAACAACATACGCACTTAACTTTTTAAGAAATCCCTCCTTAATTTCCATAAGATAACTACTGTACTGTCCTACTTTAATAGTTTTGTATACTATATTGAGTCGTCTCACTTTAATAGTCTTATTTTCTTACATGAAAAAATTAACCATTATATGTCTCTTACTTTTCACTTTTAACACTTTACTTAAAATCTCGTTCTAAAATAAAATGGAACCGTTGAGATGCGAAGAAGGGAATATGTTGTTTGATAATGGGTTGATGGTCATACGGGTTGGTCGTTAGAATTTCATGTTGAGAACCTTAGCAAGAGGCTGATAACTTTTTACATAAACATTATCGTTGTAGTCATCGTTGCCGTTATCGTTTTTCATGACCTCGAACTCTCTCGAGATCGATTCTTGACGGAGCACCTAGAGAGCCGCCCTTCGTCTCTCCTTATGCTTCCTCCTCTTCCTCTTCTCCTCCTCCAACGCGGCTTTCGCCTTTTCTGCCGCCTCGGCCCTGCTTATGGCTTGCTCCGCCCTCATCCTCAACTCTCCAATTTTCGACAATGCTGCTTCCAACTCTTTCTTCACATCCTCCACTTGAAGTGGTTGCTCCCCCTCTTCCTCAACATTGCTACTCAACCCTTCTCCCTCGAGTTCTTCCGCTGATCCACTGTTGAAGAAGCAACTTGTTTGTTTTTCAGATTTAGAAGAATAAAATTTGTTGTTGCTCTGCTCTGCTTTATTTTATTGATTTAATAGCCGGATGTTAATTAGTACATTATAGTTTCAAAACAATGTTACTTCTGGAGGGAAATGACAAAGTTAGAATTTTTTCCAACAATTGAATTACACATAGAAATATTTTGGTTTTAACTCTTCTAAATATTTCCGCCAACTTCACCGGTGATTTTGACCGATACATTTATTTTCAAACATAAATGTAAAATTATGCACAAGTTCAAGTAAAATTTACGAGTCCAACAATTCAGTTTTTAAGATTCTTATTTGTGTAAGGTTTACCGTACAGAATTGATATGATAAATGAAAGTGCTAGTTTGTGCAAAAACTAAAAACGATCTTAATTCTGTTCTTAGATGCAATAACAGAAAAGCAGTAAAGAACACAGAACTTTGGTAACCCAGTTCGGTGATAACGCACCTACGTCTGGGGGACAATATCCGAGAGATTCAATCCACTATAAGTAGTAGAGAGACTTACAGGACTTTACACCAAGGACTCCACCTTATGTCACCTATTCGTCTCGATTACAACTCCCTTACAATGAGATCGAATACAACCACGAGATAAACTCGCAAAGTGATAAAACACTAATATGGTTCTAAGCAACACGCCTAGACAAAACTGAACAAAGCCAGGGAAGCTTGTTCAGAAACACACGCTCGCTCAACAAACAAACTTGCACAACACACGTTGCAAGAACACCAAAACTCACGAACAATAATCTTGCAAAACACACGTTGCAAGAAGAACAATAACTCACGAATAATAATCTCTGAAGCGGCAGCGTGCTTTAGGGTTTTCCTTAGAATATATACTCAGCACAGGAAACCCTAGAAGATCTTCAGGCTGATCTTCTGTGCATGGAAACTTTCCATGCAGAAATTAATCTTCCATCTTCGAATAGATAATAATATATATATATATATATATATATATATATATATATATATATATATATATATATATATATATATATATATATATATATTTATTTAATCCTTGATTCATGCATAATCCAGTCAGTAAACGCAGCAGAAGACTTAAAGAGAAAATCGCCAATACAAATCTGAGATGCATGCAACCCATGCACTAACAATCTCCCCCTTTGGCATTTTCAAACACAGCATAAATTTGCATGAATCACTACACAGCAGAAGATCAGCAAAACAGGAGCAGATAGATTTACTCACACAGAGAGCTGTACTTCATACACAGATCAGATCATGAACTATGCTCCCCCTCAAACCAAAAACCATATCTTGATAAGAACAGTGGCAAGGAGCTCACCCACACTACCAAACTGTTCACAAGATACACACAACCAACTGCTAGCAAAAACAGATCAGCCATAGCAGAAACACTCTGTTACTCAGAACAGACCATGATCATAGAATCCCAACACAAGTCTGAACCAACAGCAGATGATATGCCTATCATACTATTACAGGCCATAACATGAATTCAGAATTTCCCAAAAAGAATACCAGAAATCCAGAAATCCACCTACTTACTATTACATGCCATATCCACAAAAGAGACAACAAGCAGAGAGAGAGAAGAGGAATCAACATACATCTTCTGACTTTTACTCCCCCTCAAATTATGCTGAATGCCAAAGAATTACTGAGTTGGTTTGCTGGATATCTCCTCACCAGCATCAGCACCACCATTCACCTCCTCAGTGCGCTCAACCTCCACAGTGCGCTCCTCAGCATCTTCATTTGCTGACATAAAAACAGAGTCCTCCTTAGCAGACTCAGTAGCAGTAGCAGGAACCTCTCCACCAGTCTGCACGACTGGCTCTTCATCATCAATATGGATGGATTCATCCACTTCCTCAGATTCATCCTCATCAACAAGAGGAGGAGCATCAGCGGCCTTTTCTGCAGGAGTCAATCCAGATGGACCTGCAATATCAACAACAGCAACAGGAGTGGGAATAGCATCACTCTCAATCTCTGGCAATGCATCAAGCATTGACTGCACAAGCTGCCTTTGTAGGCTGATGTGTTTCATCATCTTGTGGAGGGATGTCAATTGAGCTTTCAGCCCATCCCTCTGCTTCTTGACAGCCACAACATCAAAACCAGCCACAGACTTCTTTGAGGATTTGGCAGGGCCTTTCTTAGCTTGCATAGCAGGGCCCTTTCTGGTAGGCTGAGAAGATCTGACCTTGGCAGAATTTGGAGCACTTTTAGAGTGCTTCCTCGAATACTTCTTAGAGAACCTAGCAGCCGGCCTCCCTTCACCATTAAGATCAGCATTCTGATCACCACAACTTCCAACAACATCATCATCAGACATGTTCAACTCATGCTCAGACTCACTGTCCTCAGCAAAATCATCATCTAAATTCACTCCATGGACAGGCTTGAGGAGCTTTGAACTGAAACGCATAGCCTTAAGCTTTACAGGCTTGGAGTCATAGGGTCTAGATGGAACCCCTTGAAGCTTCAGAATTTTCCCAATAAAGCCAGGAAAATATAGCCTCTTCATCTTGCCAAGATACTTGATGAAAGAACAGATCTTCTCAAAGATCAGCTGACCCATATCAATCTCCAACCCCTTGCCAATAGCATAGAGCAAAGTACCCTCTCTTCTACTCACTGAATCTCTATGACAAGTAGGGGTCCAGTTTCTCACAACAATGCTATGCAAATTTGCATACTGGGACTGCAGCTTGATGGCATGGTTCAAGTGTTGATCATTTGGCCATTTCACAATCTGGCCTTGAGTCAATTCAGCAGCAACTTCATCGAAGTTTAGATCCCAAAGAGCATCTTCAATTACAGGCTCTCTCCCAAGAGCCCTTTCAATCACATCAGGACTGAATTCAATCATCCTCCCCCTCATGAACACTTTCTGAAAATTTGGGGACTTCTCACCAATAACATGATCCCCTAGGTTTGCATAGAATTCCCTGACCATCTCAGGATTATAAGTGTGCACTCTCAAGACCGCCTGCAACAAATTTGCATCCCTCGGCCAGTCATAAACTTCAGCTCTATGCAGATAGTGCTCAGTAACAAATCTGTCATCAAGAAAACTTCTATGCTGAAACAACTCCCATCTCATGTACTCTTGAATGGACATGTGGGTGTTGGGATCAAACTTCCCAACCATGTCTACCTCTACATTTTCATCAGTAGCAGAGTCAGAGGGAGAAGGAATATCATACTCTTCAGTGGCAGAGCTGTACAGAGCTTTCTTCTGTGCAGCAGTGAGTCTGGTTCTAACAGCGGGAGCCTTCACTCTCCCTTTTCCTTTGGTAGCTTTTGCAGTAGCTCCTTTCACAGCAGCAGGAGGAGCCCTAGCAGCCTTGATGGCGTTGTCCAGCATCCTTTGAATAGCCGCACGAGTGCGAGCATGAGAAGGAACATCAGCCACTTTCCCTTTTCCTTTTGCGACTCTCTTAGCCACCCTCTCTTCATCCTCTTCAAGATCCACAATGGGCTCTTCAGACTGAGCCTCATGCCTTTCACCACCTCTCTTCTTGTTATCTTGCACAGCAACTCTCTTCTTCCTTTCAACATTTTTCGCAGAAGAAGGTTTCTTAGGTTTAGAGGATCTTCGGACATTCCTAGGTGCGAGTTGAATAGGAGGATCAGCAACCCGAACTCGCTTGCTTCGAACACTACGACCTCCCCTTTCGACATTCTCATCGTCGCTGGAAAAATCACCAAGCTCGGGATCCATTTCCCTTATCTTGCTCTCAGTAGCACTCCCTCTTCTCCTCTTAGAAACACTGGAGCCTCTTCTCTGACTCGCGGAAAGGAGAGGACAATATTTCTCACCCAACGGGTTTTGCGAAGATTCGCTGGAGGAGTTGCCAAACGACATTCTTGTAGAAACAGTAATCTCAAGCACACTCGAAATTTCAGAGAGAATGCTAGGGCTACAAGGACTAAGAGGAATGAGAGAAATAAACTCCCTCCTCACAATATTTGAATAAATACCTGTCAGATTCCACTCATTTTCTGACAGTTGTAACTGTTCTACACGCCATGCTTCAGTAGCCCATTCAAGAGCCAAAAACAAGAGCAGAGGCTCTTTGTGCACAAGATCACCAACAATACTCAAAATACAATACTGCCAAATGCAGTATAACCAGAATACCAAGATAAACATATCACCATCCACAATCTCCCGAATAGGAATAAGATCATCATCCTCCATAAGCAGACAAGAAATCCAAGAAAACCAGAAAATAAAATTATGGTACATATATACACTAACCTTCCATGGCTCAAGAACGGTTAGTCATAAGATGCAGAGCCCAAGAGAGGCTCTCAAAAGCTCAAATCTAGCAGTATCAAGAGCTTTTGTGAAGATATCAGCCAACTGATGTTCAGTGTGAACATGCTCAATCTTCAATGTACCTTCTTCCACTAATTCTCTCAAATAGTGGTATCTTACATCAATATGCTTAGTCTTGGAGAATTGAACTGGATTCTTGGCTATATTAATAGCACTCTCATTGTCACATAGAATGTGAATAACATCTTGCTTAAAGCCATAATCAGCGAGCATCTTTTTCATCCAAACAAGCTGAGTGCAACAGCTGCTTGCAGCAATGTATTCTGCCTCGACAGTAGACAATGAAACCCCAACTTGCTTCTTGATGTACCAAGAAATAAGATTGCTTCCCAGATAGAAGCATCCACCAGAGGTGCTCTTCCTGTCAACCATAGAACCAGCATAATCTGCATCACAGTAACCATGCAGCTGAATAGATGTATTGTTTGAGAACCAAAGACCAATATCAGTTGTTCCTTTGATGTATTTGATGATATTCTTGACAGCATTCAAGTGACTCTCCTTTGGATCAGCCTGGAACCTAGCACACACACCAACACTGTGACATATATCAGGACTGCTAGAGGAGAGGTACAACAGACTCCCTATCATACTTCTATAGAGAGTATGATCAACAGAAGCTCCTTCTGGAGCTTTGTGCAGTTTCACTGAGGTACTCATTTGAGTTCTCTTGGGCTTAGCATTTTCAAGCCCAAATCTCTTGACCAAATTCCTGGCATATGTACTCTGAGTAACAAAGAAGCCTTCTTTTGATTGCTTAACTTGAAGCCCAAGAAATAGATTCACATCAACTTCTTCTTCAGGGACCAACTCTTCTGCATATTCTGGCTCACCTTTAATATCAGATCTGGAAGCGTTCTCAAGAAGACCAGCTGCAACATTTTCAGCATCACCAACCATGGATAAATCAAAGCCTCTTTCATCATCAAATCTAACATTCACAGATTCAATGATAGTTTCAGTTTTGCTACTGAATACTCTAAAAGCCCTGCTGTTTATGGAGTACCCCAGGAAGATCCCTTTGACTCCTCTGTCATCTAGCTTCTTGTTTTGATCTCTATCATTTAACACATAACAGGTGCTACCAAAGATGTGAAAATGCTTCACATTTGGCTTTCTACCTCTCCAGAGCTCATAAGAAGTGACAGTCATTTTAGGCCTGATATAGATTTTGTTTGCAATGTAGCAGGCTGTATTCATGGCTTCAGCCCAAAACTTGGCAGGAACCTTAGTAGCTTTCATCATGGTTCTGACCATTCCCTGCAATGTCTTGTTCTTCCTCTCAACAACACCATTCTGTTCAGGAGTGATTGGTGCAAAAAATTGATGCTCTATTCCTTCCAGAGCACAGAAACCTTCAAACTGAACATTGTCAAACTCTCTCCCATGATCACCGCTGATGTGTTTGACATGCTTCTCTTTTTCTCTAGTAACACTTTTATGCAGCTTCCTAAAGGATTCAAAAGCAATACTCTCAGTTTGCATTGGCCCCATCAAATCCATGTGTAGCAATTCAAGAATACTGCTGGTGGTGACTGCTGAAACAACTTTGTGAGTGGCATGAATCTGCTTCCCACTCATACAGGGACCATACTGCCCTTCATGATCCACATTCAGCTTCGGCAGCCCAACAATGACATCATTCCTCATCAATGTCTTCATGTGCCTGAAGCTAGGATGTCCCAGTCTTTGATGCCATATCTGGAACTCACTCATAGAATTACTGAAACTCTTGAGATTGCATTCAACTTGATAACAACTGTCAGAAGATCTTTTGCCAATCAAGTACACCTTCTGGTTCTCATACACAGTGCATGTACCTTTATCAAATCTGACATCCATCCCTTGCTCGCATAGCTGACTTATGCTCACAAGATTTGCTTTCAGCTGATCCACGAGGAACACATTCTTCAGCCTTGGCATACCAGAAATAACTAGATCTCCACATCCAAGAACTGGAACTTTAACACCATCAGCAAAAGTTACTATTTGACCATTGACATGCTTGATGTTAGACAAACTTTCTCTTTTTCCAGTCATATGTCTGGAGCAGCCACTATCAAAATACCACGTATTCTCAGTCTCAGCTAGAAGAGCAGTATGAGCTGCATATCCTCTGTAAGGACCTCTTCCCCCATAAATTCCAGGAGCATTTCCATAAATTTCAGGCACTCTATGATATGAGTTGTATCCAGGATGATTAGGAAAAGGTCTTCTAGCCATACTGAATTGATCTTCTTGCAGCTTCTTGCAGTGGGGCCTGATATGCCCAGGAATCCAGCAATAAGGACATATTTGAGAACTGACTTGCTGAGAAGATCTAGTATCTGCTCCCCAATCTCCATGCTGATATCCTTGAGGACCAGAAGGATAGGCTTTAGTCCGAGTTCGAGGCTGTTTCTGTTTTCCCTTGCCTCTATCAAAACCAAGACCAGACTTATACTTGCTGGATTTCCCACCAATTTTGAGAATCTCATCGAGCTTGGCAGATCCAGCAGTCATCATTTTCATCAACTTTGCCAAATGATCCATGTCACTTGGTTGTTCAGTTTCTTCCACTTGAGTTGAAATTGCTTTCTTCTCTAGCTGATCAAGTCTCAAGACCAGTTTATCTCTTTCTTCCTTCACTTGCTTTAACTCGTCACTGAGGGATTGATTCATCTCAGCAACTAGAAGACACTTGTCATACATCTCTTTGTATGCAACCTCAATCTGATCTCCAGAATTATCCTCTGTGTCTTCTTCTTCATTTCCATTAAACAGATTATCAACATCCTCATCAGATTTGACATCATCAACTTTGACAGCATAAGCTTTGCTGGGACCATCAGAAAACACATTGTCTTCAACTCCCGAGTCATCACATTCTTCATTGTCACTATGTGTGGCAGCATAAGACTTCCCAGCTTTCTTTTTAAGATTAGCACATTCTGGCTTAATGTGCCCATTTCCACCACACTCATGGCAGATAATAGGTGCCTTGTTTCCACTTCCAGCAGCATTATCTCCACTTCCAGCAGTGCTCTCCTCTTGACTTCTTTTACCTCTAAGCTTCTTCAAGGCTTTATTGAATTTTCTTGTGAGAAGAGCATATGACTCCAGCAGATCTGCTTCATCACTAACACCTTTCTGAGAACTGGAATCAGTAGCAGCAACAAAAGCTATCTCCTTCTTCTTAGGGGCATCCTCTTCACGCATCCCCATTTCAAAAGTTCTGAGAGAACCAATTAACTCATCAAGAGTCATGGAGGTAAGGTCTCTGGCCTCCTCAATAGCAACAACTTTGAAGTCAAACCTTCTTGGGAGAGATCTCAAAACTTTGGCACATAACTTCTCCTGAGACATCTTCTCCCCAAGCATAAAGCACTCATTTGAAATATTCTTCAGCTTGGCATGAAACTCAGATATAGTCTCATCCTCTCCCATTCTCAAAGCCTCAAACTTGGAGATCAGCTGCTGAAGTCTTTGAGCCTTCACTCTGCTATTCCCTTCATAAGCATTCTGCAGAGTATCCCAGGCTTCCTTAGCTGAAGTGCATGTGGAAATCAAGTTGAAATTTTCCATATCAACTGATGACAATATAGCATTCAGGGCCTTCTGATTCAATCCTGACAAAAGGACATCATTGTCATCCCATTTTTCTCTCGGCTTTTTGTCACCTTCGGCATTTGCAGGTTCAGTCCAGCCACTTAGCACCATCCCCCACGCCTTCTTATCAACAGATCGAATATACGAGGTGACTCTGACTTTCCAATAACTGTAGTTCTTCCCATCCAATATGGGTGGTCTGTTCACAGACCCTCCATCCTTCAGAAAGTCCATCTTTGCACAGCTTTAGCACACGAATCCCAGGATCTCCACAAATCCAAACCTGCTCTGGTGCCAATTGAAAGTGCTAGTTTGTGCAAAAACTAAAAACGATCTTAATTCTGTTCTTAGATGCAATAACAGAAAAGCAGTAAAGAACACAGAACTTTGGTAACCCAGTTCGGTGATAACGCACCTACGTCTGGGGGACAATATCCGAGAGATTCAATCCACTATAAGTAGTAGAGAGACTTACAGGACTTTACACCAAGGACTCCACCTTATGTCACCTATTCGTCTCGATTACAACTCCCTTACAATGAGATCGAATACAACCACGAGATAAACTCGCAACAAAGTGATAAAACACTAATATGGTTCTAAGCAACACGCCTAGACAAAACTGAACAAAGCCAGGGAAGCTTGTTCAGAAACACACGCTCGCTCAACAAACAAACTTGCACAACACACGTTGCAAGAACACCAAAACTCACGAACAATAATCTTGCAAAACACACGTTGCAAGAAGAACAATAACTCACGAATAATAATCTCTGAAGCGGCAGCGTGCTTTAGGGTTTTCCTTAGAATATATACTCAGCACAGGAAACCCTAGAAGATCTTCAGGCTGATCTTCTGTGCATGGAAACTTTCCATGCAGAAATTAATCTTCCATCTTCGAATAGATAATAATATATATAATATATATATATATATATATATATATATATATATATATATATATATATATATATATATATATATATATATATATATATATATTTAATCCTTGATTCATGCATAATCCAGTCAGCAAACGCAGCAGAAGACTTAAAGAGAAAATCGCCAATACAAATCTGAGATGCATGCAACCCATGCACTAACAATAAAGTTTTATGAGATCGTTCAACTGATTTACCGGTTAGATGGTTGAACAATTGAATAGATAATAAAACACATTTCATTTCAATTACTACAACTTTGGCTCGTTTTTGCGACTCAAGTTGTTCTCCAAAATCACTCTAATATCATTAACAATGCTAGGTTTCACTAGTTGAAATGTTTGATAACGTTTTTTTCATTTATGAATAATTCCCCTCAATGCCGACTTTGCTAATAAAACACGATTTTCCAAAAATGTACTATATACCATTGACCACGCTAGGTTTCACCGGTTGAACATGTTTGGTAAAGGTTGACGGTCATACGGGTCTGTTGTTAGAATTTCATGTTGAGAACCTTAGCAAGAGGCTGATAACTTTTTACATAAACATTATGGTTGTCGGCGTCGTTGGCGTTGTCGTTTTTCACGACCTCAAACTCTCTCGAGATCGATTCTTGACGGAGCGCCTCGAGAGCCGCCCTCCGTCTCTCCTTATGCTTCCTCCTCTTCCTCTTCTCCTCCTCCAACGCGGCTTTCGCCTTTTCTGCCGCCTCGGCCCTGCTTATGGCTTGCTCCGCCCTCATCCTCAACTCTCCAATTTTCGACAATGCTGCTTCCAACTCTTTCTTCACATCCTCCACTTGAAGTGGTTGCTCCCCCTCTTCCTCAACATTGCTACTCAACCCTTCTCCCTCGAGTTCTTCCTCGACTTGCACGAGGTCTCGAGACTCTGGTCTCGAGGCTTCTTCTTTGAGGATCTTGTTTTCCCTCTTGATCTCCTCTGCCTCGAGCCCCATCTGCTGGAGGGCATTGTACAGCGCCGTCTTTTCGTTCTGCGCCCTCGCCTCAGCCGCCTCTGCAGCACAGAGCCTCGAGAGTCCCTTGTGCACTTCGTATTTAAGTAGAGCTATCTCGACTTGAGCTTCGTTCTCTTTCTCCCTCGCCTTCTCCGCCTCCGCCTCTGCCCTCTCAGCTTCGCTCCTAACCCGCTCCACCTCTGCCTCGAGATCCTCAATCCGAGCTGCGCTCTTTTGAGACAAAGAGCGCAGCTCGTTGATCTCGAGCTGCAGGGACTCAACGTGAGCAGCTTTCTGCGTGATCTTATCATTCAAATCCTTCAACATATCATGTTTCTCCTTCTCGACCCGGAGGATTTCCACCTCCAAGCATGTTATAGTACCGTTTGTCTCGAAAACTTGTTTGGAAAGCTCTTCAACACGAAGCTTCTCCTCGGTCAGGAGCCCCTCCAATGCTCGAACACGAGACGAGAGCTCGACTTTCGCCTCGTTTAGAATAACAAGCTCGTCTCGTGCTCGCAAGAGCTCGTCTCGGGTAATCTCGTGCTCCGAAAGCCTCTCCGTCATCCGATCGAGGGCCAACTCGAGCTCGGACACACGAGTTCCCGACTTCTGCGATTCTTCGATGTAGAAATTCTTCTTGAGATCAGAGCTCTTGAGGAGGGTCGACAACTCATCGGAGGTTTTAAGGTAATGGTCTACTTTGAGAAGTGCTTGCTTGTGTGCCGCCTCCTTCACCTCCAGCTGGACTTTGACGCTCGCCAATTCTCTCTCTAGACTCTCGATCTCTCTCTCCCTCTCCCTCTCCATTTCCTGCATTCAAACATTCAACGATCAATCACACACACATAAAAAGATTGAATCTTGATGGGAACTTACGTTGTGATTTGTGGGATTGTTCTTCCTTAGTTCGTTGGTTTGGCTTTGGCCGAAGAAAGTGATTGCGGTTTGAACAGATTCTATTGGTTTTGTATCAATTTCCCCCATTGCTAAATAAACAAAAACCCTAATTATTTGAATAGATTTGAATGGAAATTGAGGGGAAATCATGATTAAATGGTTACATTGGTTTAGTACATCATCTGTGTAATCGAGGTGCCACTTTTTGTCTAAATTCATAACTCCAAAAACCACCTATTCTCTAAATCTTTGATATAATCGACCATTATTCATTTTATTTTATATTTCATTGGAATATCTTACTTACTCCCTCCGTCCCATGGCAATTGTCCATGTTGCCTTATTGGGACGTCCCATTTAATTGTCCACTTACCTAAAGTGGAAATATTGCACTCTCACAACCAATATAATATAAAATCCCCTATCCCTTGTGGCATTGGTTATTGTGCCACTTTCTTAGTGGACAATTGCCATGGGACAGAGGGAGTAATATATATACTTTTTCAGGGTTGAGGTCCGGTACAAAGTTGATTTTTCGTAAAAAATAAAAAGTGATACATTTTATGCACAATCACAAATTCACAATACATTGCGTATATAGTATACTAGTATAATGCATTAGTCATTATAATGTATTTTTAAGCGTAATCATAATGCACCAGTTAATTTGCACCGTAAATCACAATAAATTAATTATCCAGATCACTTCTCATTTCTTACGAAATCTGAATTTTATACGTGATCTCTCCGCTACGTTTGCATGTTCACTTTGTATTCTTTCTTCGTGTTGGGCTTTACTAGTGGGCCGGACAAAATAATTACACATACTACCATAATGGAATTATTGTACTATGAAATCATATTACATTGAAATTTAAGACATAGATAAATCAAGATCATTTTTTTTATCCTCTCAAAAAAAAAAAGATCAATCCTTTTTCCCTTCGGTACGCAACGGTGCCGTTTTGGGGGCTTTTATTTTATTTTCCCTTTTTTTATCCATGAACATTTGCACATGATTATGCAATCATTATAGAAGACACCAGCATGTGATATCTCTCTCTCTAAGAAAAAATTAAAGATTATTCTCTAATACCATGTCTAATCTTATGTTTTACTTTTTTAAAATCCATCAATTTTATAAATGTCTCCGCTTTAGTATAATTTAGCCTACGTCGAAAACACTTATTAGAAGAACGAGGGGTAGATACTTATATAGGTAGTCTTTAGATCTCATAGTATTTAGGTAATCTTCATTGAACAATAATTAATGCATGAAATGATTAATGGTTACTTGTCTTATTCAAAAATTATGATGATGGGGTATTCAATTGTCTCAATAATTGAGTAAATTTCAAGATTTGGATTGAATTGGACTAAACTTTGAGTCCAAGGCTAACGGTAGCCCATCATTGTATTTCAAGAAACAGAAAAAAAGTAGAAAATCACAATTCTTGAATTAAATAAATAGTCCAGTCCCAATCTTTTGCTTGTATTTTGTTCCCTCTGTGCGAGTGTAATGCCAAATTGCCTTTCTCAGATGAGCTGTGGCGCACACACACACTACCTGTGACTGAGAGAGAGAGAGAGAGAGAGAGAGAGAGGGAGGGAGGGAGGGAGGTCACACATATAAAGGGTAAGAGGGAAGCCTTTATTTACTTGGTTCTGTATTGATTTGAGGTGGGGTGGAGGAAGAAGGGAAGAGAGGGTTTGAAAATGGAGAAAGCATTGGTGAAAGTTGGGAGCATAAAAGCAGGTACATTTTGGGTTTCCAAGAAAGCTAAAGAAGAGATCTCCAACATCTCTCAAGACATCTCCGTATGCTCTCTCTCTCTCTCTCTCTCTCTCTCTCTTGATTTACCCTTTCCTTCATTATTTCTGGATTTTGTTTGGTTGTGTTCATTTCTGTTTATGTTTTTGAGGGTGGTTGGATGATTGTTCTTTTGATGTTCATCGATAAATGCTGGCTGTGTTTGTTGCATTAGCTCAAGATATCTCTACATTGATCCATTAAATTAAATTTTGAATCTTGACAGAGAAAGGGAAAATAAAAATCGAGTCTTGAAAAAGTTAATTCTTTCCATCAAAAGTGGGAAGAATTTGAGTTCATTGCAGTTTCAGAATGTTGTGTTTTAATGTGGGAAACTTTGATGGAATGGAGATGGTTGAATTCTGTTTTTACATATTCGCCTTGACACGTTTCTATTATTTTATACTTACGTATATTGAAGAAAGTGTCAAAAATCTGCTGATAAAAAAACCATCCATTCTGCTCTTGAGTTATGAACAAATCTGCTGATAAATTCTCCAAGAATTTATATTTGTTGAGTGAAATTGGGATAACAATGCCAGTTAGTAATGAGATTTAATAGGTGGATCAACTGGTTTACCGTAGTCATAATTCTGGTTGGATCGATAAATTTTGGCTATTTATCGACACCCTCGATTTTTCAGTGAACAATGTCAGTAGTCATGTTTCTCTTTGGATTGATTTCGGTGTAGATCAGTTGCTGTAGTATGTTCTTTCTCTGGATTTCTTTTCGAGACATAGTAGGAAGTCTGTATATAACCGTGTTTCGTGTTTCTTGATGCTGACAATTTGCCAAAGAACACGGTGATTCTATCACGATTTCTTCCCACGAAAGATCGAATGTTCCTCCTGTCATCTTCAGACCTACATGTCTAGTAGCATTCGATCTTTTATATTCGTTTTCTGTGTTAAAATTTCAGACGCTTTCAAACACCGTGGAGGAGAAGGCAAAATGGATCTTCAACAAGCTCAAAGGTACATGACATACATTTTGCCAAGCACTTGATTCACGAAATCATTCGTACGAATGCTGGATGATTTTCGTAGAACCTCACAAGCTTCGAATGTTGGATTTGCTCACACTCTATACACGATCGAGCATTCTTGAATCACATTCTCAAACTCACACTTTGCTCCTCACAGGAAAGCCAACAAAGTCGTTACCCGACCTCCTCCGAGAGCATAACCTCCCACCGGGCCTCTTCCCTCAGAACATAACATGCTACGAATTCGAAGAGGCAAAGTCGAAACTCATAGTCTACATGTCCTCCCCATGCGAAGCCTGCTTCAAGGACTCCTCCATCATCAGGTATTCGACCCGTGTCAAGGCCACACTGTCGAGAGGCAAGCTAACAGGGATCGAGGGGATGAAGACGAAGGTGCTCGTGTGGGTGAAGGTGACGAGCATCAATGTGGAAGGATACAAGTCCGATAAAGTGTGCTTCACAGCAGGAGTGAAGAAATCAAGATCCAAAGATGCCTACGAATTCCCCCGCGATGCCATTCGGGTTGAAGAATTTTGAAATTCTATGCAAAAAATTCTTGTAACATATAGCATATTCACATTCTTGAATCTTGAAATTCATTATTTTGGTTGGAGAATTTAATAAATGTTCTTGATTTTTCGACCTTGGATTAAAAAATATTTGATTTTTCTACCATGGAAGCAATTCTTGTACTCCCTCCGTCCTCCATTTAGTGACGGAGGGAGTTTGGGCACGCGTTTTTTTCGCATTTTATGGTATAATAATAAATTAATGTGTTAAAGTGTTAAAGTGGAATAATTGTGGGTCCATTTGAATTGTTTAATAGTATTAAAATGTTAAAATAATAAAAAGTAGATGTATAAAGTGTTAAAGTGTTAAAGTGATTGTGGGGTCTACGTCCAAAAATGGAAATTGTCAGTAAATGGAGGACGTCCCAATATAGTATTAACGTCACTAAATGGAGGACGGAGGGAGTACTATTTTATAAAAAAATAAATAAATAAATAAATTACATAGCCATTTATACTGCAGAAAGCTAAGTCTAAAGATTTCTGGGTGGCGTAAAATCTCCGCCGCTTCGAGGGAAGAATGAGCGCGGCGTCGCCGCCGCGAGGGCGGAAGCAGAAGGAGGAGGAGGAGGGGAGGCCGAGATTCTTCGGCAACAAGGCGAAGAGCATGTGCTGGGCCAGAGCCGAGACGGTGGAGGGCCGCCACCCCGAGCGGTGGCGGAAGGACGCCGCCGGCAACGTTGTTTGCAAGCGCTTCTGCAACTGCCAGGGCTGCCTCTGCTTCGAGTACGACCACATCGTTCCCTTTTCCAAAGGTCCAACCTTCTTGGTATTTCACTCCTTCGCTTTAGCTTAATCGAAGATGAAATTCAATAAAGTTTGTTTCTTTCACCTGTTTGATTCGATTCGATTCGATTTGATTTTCGATGAGATGATATTTGTAGGAATTGGAGGTGTATTGATAGTTTGATGATTTAGGGTTTATGGAATTTAGGAGAGGTTGAAGATGAAGAGAGAGTAAATCGTGGGTTGTTTGATTCGATTCGGTTAGATTCGATTTGATTTTCGATGAGATGATATTTGTAGGAATTGAAGGTGTATTGATAGTTTGATGATTTAGGGTTTATGGAATTTAGGAGAGGTTGAAGATGAAGAGGGAGTAAATTGTGGGTTGTTATTATGCAGGTGGTGAATCTGTAGCAGAGAATTGCCAGATTCTGCAAACAAGGGTGAACCGATTCAAATCGGACAAAGAGGGGATCGATGGTTCGGATTTGAAAGGCTACTCTTGTGATGTTAAGTTCACTGGTATGAACCTAACTTTGTTTATGGAATTATACATGAATATTTGCTGATTTGCTCCTCTTGGTTGCATCTGTCTAGCCATGTATTGTAGTATTGCGATGATCGGTCGAACTCACCTTGAGTCGGTATGGCACTTCTCCTTAGACCTGAGGGAAAAACGAGGATACGAAGAATTATTTGGATGTAGTTTGAGCAATATATGCAGTAGTTAGTTTACTGTGACTTGAGGCAGCTTAGATAATCATGATAGTCGAGAACACATCCTAACTACCGTTTGCTTTCAATAGAAGTCGGGAACTAAGTATCGAAGGGAACTAAAATTAGGAAGCATGTCTGGGTATTAAGTCATTGGATGTGAATTTGAATGACTTGGAAATGTTCAGACCAGATGATTCTATCTCTTCCCCATATGAGAGGTTGTCGAGAAAAGTAGACTGGTTTTACGAAGAAGAAAGTGGATCTGTGTCTCAAGATTTCATGACTGAAAACTTTGATAAAGAATGCACTTTTTATTCATCCAACTCATTAGCATCTTTCTGGAGTTTTGTCGAGTTCATAAACTCTATCGTCTTGATTGCAGACAAGGAGCTCGATATCATTGAAATGGCTGTGTACGGAGATGTCATAAGGCCAGGAAACCAATGCCGATGCAGAACTGTTGCTGAAATGCTCGGACAATACAAATCCAAGGATCAAATGTCCCCCTGCAAGCTGCCCTACGGTGAGGGAGAGGTGAAATCTCCGAAAGCTCCATCCATGTAAGAGTAACACCAAGATTTCCATTCGAAGATGTCAACTACGAGCCTACACGCCTCGGTACACTACTTAAACCAATACTGTCAAACTTGAAATAAATTCTTGAAACTCATTCTCATTGTCATTAGATTGTGTAAGTGGTCCCTTGTTTCTGGTGAATTCTTCTCAACTGTATTTGGCCATTACTGACGTTAACGTTGTGATCTTTCGTTCGGGATTGAATCGAAAAGGTGGGCATTCTAGCTTCACCTAAATTTAGTAGGAGTAGCATTTATCAGTGAATCAAGCAGTAGATGCACTTTCAGTAAGCGATGGAACGGTAGGTTCTGTTTACCAAGTTTACCTGGATTTTGTCGAGGTATCGCCCACAATCTTCTCGTTTTGTCCGACTCTTTCTTGCTTCGTCTGGGTTAGATCATCGAGCTCGAAGCCATGGATGGCAGAAACTCGAAATAGTCTTTGCTCTCTAGTTTCTGCAGAAGACTGTAGCTTTGATGCTCTTTCCGTCCCGTTCATAATAAGCTCGGTTGTATGAGAACGAGTTTAGTTACTTTAGTATGAGACTCAACGAGCTCATTATTAACGGGACGAAAGGAAGTGTTTGAGTTGCAGCACAATGATCCTAAATCATTGAAACAGCAAGAAAAAGTTCTCCTTTTTCATGATCTATGCATCTTTTTATATGACTTTTAGCATTGTAATAAGTGGTAAAAACATCATAGAAATGGGCACTTCCCATATGCAGTTATTGTACTTCCTCCGTCCCGTCCAAGACGACAAGACGACACTTTTCTTGATTATACGGTGTGTAAAATGATCGGAAAATGTCATCTTGAATGGGACTGAGGAGTAGTATACTAATTCCATCACCAACCATACCTCACAACACTTATCAAATCATTTTTTAGCATGTTTTAAATTACTATTTTACCCTTTGTGAGTGAAGTTGTTGGATGGTGATGGATGGGCAATTTAGCCACTCCACCTTGTTGACCTACCTTTGACCCACCTCAACCTCTTTGTCATTATTTCTCTAATACTCTCTCATTTATATAATTAATGTGACTAATTAGTGAGGAGTTGTGATTTTTGACTTACCTTCTCCGTTTCCGAAGAAGTGTCCCGATTAGCTCTATTTTTTGTTCTTGAATAAGTGTGTTCGTATCAAATTTTCATTCAAAAGTTACGTCATATTTACTTCTATAATAATTACACATTCTTTAAGTTTTCATTTTTCTATGTAACGATTAGGGGTAAGAATGGTAAGATAATCTACTTTCTTGGTATTACGATTTAGTGGTTGGGGACACTTATTCGGAGACGAAGGGAATATGTATTATTTAAATAAAAATAAAAAAAAGGTTGGGGGCCGATTTGATTTGATGGGTTATAATTAAAAAGTTGATTAATTACTTTAATCACTTTAATTATGAGTGACCTCAATGTAGTGCCACTACAGACAGAAGCATATAATTCGAAAGAAATAGTGTTCATGTGTTGGTCTAACGGTAAGAGTTTAAGTTTTGCGATAAAGGTTTTGAATAATGGACTTTTTCAACAGTTGGAATATTAATTTGAGATAATTAAGGCTTGTAGTTAGCAAATTAATTTAGTCAATATTTATTTTTTGGGCGATTTCTATTTTTATATACTTACCAAAAAAACTTTTTTAAGAAGGAAAAAAGGGATGAATTTCAAGGAGAAAAATCATGTGAAATCATGAGTAGATTATAATGAAAAATAAGACGTGGGAAGCAGCAATGATTGAGGTTAAAAGATTTTTAAAAATTGTGACATTTATCTAGTTAAAAAAATTGTACTATGTGACTTAATTTAATCTAATTACAAAGGTTAACTTCATTTATAGGGATTCCCATCCCTTTATAATTACTCTTGTAATTCATAAATTATTGAATGTTACTGTGAGAGATCGTATCACAAAAGATTTGAACTCGAGACTTTTAGGTTCGAAATGTGATACTTCCTCTGGCCCAGGATTTCTTGTGCGTTTCTTTTCGGCACGGGAATTATGGCGAAAGTGTTTAGTGTTTAATTAAATTTTTTTATTGGTTAATTAATAAATCAATTAACGATTTATTTTTTATTTTTTTTCTTTCTTGTCAATCACTGCAATCCGCCGCCCGACCTCCGCCACCACCACCACCACCTCCCTCGAAACCCTCCGCCATGGACCGCCACCGCGATCCGCCGCCGCCCGACCTCCGTCACACCACCACCGCCCAAATCCTCCGCCGCACCACCTCGCTCTTCTATTCCCACCTCCTCACCTTCATCTTCCTCTCCTCCCTCCTCCTCACCTTCGTCTTTCTCTCCTCCCTTTTCGCCAGCGACCCTTCCTTGAAGTCCCTCCTCTCCCGCCTCGATTTCTCCGCCTCCTCCCATTTCCACCCCCACCGCCCCCTCCCTCTTCCGCCGCCGCCGCCGCGCCTTCCTCCACCTCTCCCGCATCGGGATCCATGGCGACACCAAATTGCAGGGAGAATTAGGGTTTTGATGAATCCAGCGTCGATGGAGGCGAAGCCGGCGCCGGAGGAGTTGAATCCGGATTGTTCTCCCGGTTTCCCCTAATTTCCGAATTAGGGCCTCCCTTTATGAATAAATGGGAAATCGACGGAGGAAACGTCGATTGATGGCGGAGCTCTCTGATCTGTGCAATCATCGGGATCCATGGCGAGCGAGAGAGAGAGGGAGGGAGAGAGAGAGAGCGCGGGGGGGGGGGGGGGGGGGAGGGGGAAGAGACGAGAATGAAGCAGAAAACTAATTTCCAAATTTTTTTTTAATATTTCTTTAATAAAGATGTTAATTGTAATAAGGGATCACTAATTGTGCACTTAAACTGCTAATTATTTCCCAAAAAGGAAACGTACAAGAAATCTTGGGACGTCCCAAAATGGAAAACGCACAAGAAATTACGAACCAGAGGAAGTAACATATTGCGAGACCGACATATGCACATTATTCACGGTTGACTTATTAGATATACATATTTACGATAGATAATTGAGCGTTTATGTCACGTTTGACTCGGTCCGATTTCTAATCTATGTTGGAATATTTTGAGGAGACTAATTTATTTATACACTTATATAAGCATTGGATTAGTCAATAATCAATTATATAGTTGCCGAAATCCAAGACTCCAAGTCAATGTATATATGAAATATCATAGTGTGAGTATGTGTGTGTATTATTGAGTGATAGAATGGGTAGTGAGAGAAAATAAAAATAACAAATAGTTACAAGTAAAAAATTCTAACCCAATACGATTCAACAAATTGCTTTAACACACTATCACACCCGTTTTAATTCACGGATTGATAAAAAAAGTCTTTTTCCTAGTGGAACGGAGGGAGTATCAAATTTCAGATAACTTAAAATTAACTTATTGTAAAATTATCCAACATGAGTCATGCAAGTGCTAGGGTAGAAAGCAATGGAAAATTAATGCAATTTATTTTGCCTTAAAAGTGGTAGCGAAATCAATATAGTGGTAGAAGTAAATAAATACAAATTTCAATTTTAGTTGAAGAACTTTAATAAAGGAGATAGTGAAAAATAGGGTTTTGGTTTAAGTATACCCGACTAAGCTACCACCCCTTAATCATTTGCTTCACCTCTTTATTTTATTTTTGCTTTACTCTTTTTATAGTAGCATTATTTTTACTTTTTTTTATTCTTTTAATGGATATACGTAGTATTATCTTGTCTTTATAGATCAATTCCTTTTCATCATGCTTCCTCCGTTTATTCTAATTTAACTTCTTTTGATCGACAATAGAAGTTAAATTAGAGTAAACAGACGAAAGGAGTCAAATCAGAGTAAACGGAGGGAGCAATATATAGTAGTATTAGAGCATCTCCAACTCATACTTCATTTTGAAGTATTACTTCATTTTGGAGTATGGAGGTCATTCCAACCGTACTCTATTTTGCAGTTAGAGTATGAAGTATTGAACAGTAAAACTCTATATATGAAGTTTTACTATTCAATACTTCATACTCTATTTTCACTATTCAAAAAAAATTAATTGTAGATATTGAATTATTTAATTATACTTTTCATTGTAAATAATTATACTAATTCGTATATCATATTATTTCATTTTATTTCATTTACTCCTATTTATAAAAATCACATTTAAATTATTTATAGAAAAAATTAACATTACATATATTGCACTAGCCATATAATGTATGTTATGATGATTAATATAATTAATATTTTTCTTAAAAAGGATGAATTTACAATTTAATAATTTTTAAGAAGCCATAATTTTTTGATTTAGTTATTATTTAATTTTCAATATATGTTAATAAATTATGGTATTATTCATTTAATTTTTGTCAATATTGTTGAGTTATTAAAATTAAATAAAAGAATAATAAATTAGATATATAGAGTACGTGGTTGGAATAGATTTTTAAAATAGAGTACGAGATACTGCATTTTGAAGTATAGCATACTGTAAAATAAAGTACTGGGTTGGAGATGGTTTTACCCTAATATGTCCTTGACCACTTGACCGTGGGAAATAATTCATCAAGATCAAAGTACTATACTAGTAAAGATTAAACCTTTTCATAGTGGGATTTGAATAATCACTTTCCTTTAAAAAATCCTCTCTCTCTCTCTAGAAATATTTAAATTTAATTATGTGAACACATTACTCATTCGTCAACACCAAACCAACCAATATGTTTCCCTCTATCTCTACACTCTCCACGCCCTCCATTATTGCCCCTACCACTCCCCCCAAACCTAAACCAAAATAAAAATCAAAACTTTGCTCATTAATCATATTTGGTTTCAATTAAAGAAAATTCTCTAGAGCTTACATTGAGCAAAACTACCTAATTCAAGAATCGTTTAAACTATCAAAATTACATAACACAAGTTTAAGAATAGACGATCGGATATGAGAATCCCTAATTACAACACTAAACATGTGGGACCCAAAGCAAACCACCCCACCCACTACCACCCCCGTATACCTCACTCTCTCTCTCCCTCTCTAAAAACTCACTATTTATGCATCCAACCCCACTAAAATGAGAGTTCATTTGTGAAGTTTGAACGCTTTCGAAGGCAAGACAATTAGTAGTAGCATACACCCAAATAAAAAGGAATAATTTTTTTAGTTCCATTGTGAAATCCAAAGTGGCCCTAAAAGTCAAATACAGTAAGCCCAAAGATTTGTTTTTTTTGGGGTATAATTCTGCCAACTTTTCTTGGTTATACACTGTGCAGATTCCCGCTGCTTTTGTTTAAAGAGAAGAAGAAATCAAGCAGTAATTAAAGAAGGTATACTGTGTATAGATACGGTGTATGTACGTACGTATGTATGTATATACGTGTGGGAGTGGGAGGGAGAAAAGAAAAGGGGGAAAAGGGAGGAGACTGGTTTCGTCACTCCGTTGATTCCGCTTTAGTTCTTGCTGTTTTTGCGAACCCCATTAAGAGGGGGGAGCTATCCCGCAATTGCCGCACTTAAAGAGGTGGGAGGAGAGAGAGAGAGAGAGTTAGAGAGAGAGAGAGAGGGAGAGAAGGTGTGTGGAAAAGATCTTTCCTTTTTCTTGATTACCGTATAAAAATGGGAGCTTGAAGTTTTTACAGGGAGGCGGCATTGCTTTTTCTCTCGAAACGGAGCTCGGCCCGCGTCGAGATTTGGTGTGTTCTGATCTGGGTTCGAGCTAGTTCTCTGCGGCGGCGGCGGCGGTTTTGATGGGGTGGTGAAAGGCCGGGTGGCGCGGCCGCTATGGGTTGCGTGTCTTCGAAGCAAACGGTGTCCGTCACGCCGGCGGCGCTGGACCACTCCGGTGGGTTCGACGGCGGGTCGGGCCGGAGCCGGGTGGGGAGCTTCAGCGGCGGCGGTTTGGCGGCGGAGCTGGACACGAACTTGAAGAAGGTGAAGAAGAGAGGGTCGGCCGAGTCCGGGAGCGAGGTGGGCGAGTCGGGTCGGACGAGCTCGAACGGGTGCGGGAGCGAGTCGGTGAGTTTTCGACTTGGGAACTTGCACAAGTACGTGGAGGGGGAGCAGGTGGCCGCCGGGTGGCCGGCGTGGCTGAGCGCCGTCGCCGGCGAAGCCATCCAAGGCTGGGTGCCGCTCAGAGCAGATTCTTTCGAAAAACTCGAAAAGGTTAGAAATTTTTCACAACCATTCATTACAAATTAGCCAAATTCAGATAAATTGGTGAAGTCGTTATCACCATTCTTAGTAATTAAGAGGATTTTTTTAGTACTTAGACTTTGTCTTGTCTTGATTCTTTGGGAAAATTAATGATTAATTATGCGATTCATCAAACTATTTTCAAGAAAATCTGATTTAGCCATGGATACTACTACCTCCGGCCGTTCATAACGAGTCCACTTATATTAGAATGAGTCGATTCATATTCAGTGGACTCGTTTTCAACGGGACGAGGGTAGTATATCAGTATGTGTACTTGGAAGGGGGTTTGATGAGTATGTGTACTTACTATCTATAGCTGTACTGCAATAATTGTATCATTTAAGGTGGAGGTGTGATTATATAGTTGGTGTAGTTATGTTTTCATGCCTCTGAATGGGTCCCTAAATAACTAATGTATTCAATTGCATACATAAAAGGGGACTTAAGTTTGTTTTCCTTATCAAGAATAAGTGGTTTCAGCTAAACCTTCAACTGCTTGTTGTGGATCATTTTGTTAACTCCACCTGAAATTTTCCAGTCGAACTCGAGTTGATACCTTAAAATAGCGATACTCCAATTGATAGGTCGAAGCACATTCGTTAGCTGAAGTCTGGCTCTCTTGATCATCTCTGTGATAGTAGCTTTCTGTATAGTCTATTGTTATTGTCCACGACTAATGATGATACGGAAAGGCGATCACTTTACTTGTGATATCCTTGAAACGAGGATTGGATATATGTGGCTGCTGAACAGAACTCGAGCTTGAAGCAGGATTTCTGTGTTCTCTCTGCCATGAATGATGAACGTTGTTGTGCAAATAAACACTTCATTAGACGAGTCTTTTCTGGAAACTATTGTATTGATTCCTAATCGCCTTTTTAGCTTGGAGTTTTTGCAATGATCGACCGAGAACATTTGAATCATCATGCTATCTAAGTTGCCTGTTGTTACCATGTATCATGCCATATTCATATAGCAATTGTTGTGTCATGAACATTCTGTTCTAATATTGGCTACTGTTTTCGAATTTCGGTTTTTTTTTTTTAACAAGATTGAAACTTTTCGAAATCTGGTGTTATTTTTGGCCGACTAAATGTGATTTCTAAATATATTTGAACAGATCGGTCAGGGTACTTATAGCACTGTATTCAGGGCACGTGATTTGGAGTCTGGAAAGATAGTTGCTCTGAAGAAGGTTCGATTCGATAATTTTGAGCCTGAGAGTGTTCGTTTCATGGCTCGGGAGATAACAATCCTTCGCAGATTAGACCATCCAAATATTATCAAGTTGCAAGGGCTGATTACTTCTCGGTCCTCATGCAACATGTACCTCGTGTTCGAGTATATGGAGCATGATATCTCTGGGCTACTATCTTCCCCAGAGATCACTTTCACCGAAGCACAGGTTTGGTTCGTTCTTCCTTACATGCATTCATCATAACTTCTATCCGCCGTCTCTCTCATAACTGATTGATCGTTTGCAGGTGAAATGCTACATGAAACAGCTGTTATCTGGGCTCGAGCATTGCCATTCTCGAGGAGTGATGCATCGGGACATCAAAGGTGCAAATCTTTTAGTTGATGATGGAGGAGTCTTGAAAGTTGCCGACTTTGGATTGGCCAACTTCAATTCTTATTACGGTCAGAGGCAGCCTTTAACTAGTCGGGTCGTGACTTTGTGGTATCGACCTCCAGAGCTCTTGTTAGGCGCCACTGATTACGGGGCATCAGTTGACCTATGGAGTGTTGGGTGTTTACTCGGTGAACTTCTTACCGGTAAACCTATCCTTCAAGGAAGAACCGAGGTCAGCACCCCTTAATCAACTCGAAAATCTTGAGCTTTAACCTTAAGAATTCTTTGAGAACAAGCTATTTTGCATGAATAGGTTGAGCAGTTGCACAAAGTATTCAAGCTGTGCGGATCCCCACCGGAGGATTACTGGAAGAAGTCGAAGCTTCCTCACGCGACATTGTTTAAACCGCAACATCCTTATAAGAGCTCTCTATGGCAAACCTTCAAAGACTTGCCTCAACCCGCTGTTTCACTCATCGAAACTCTTCTATCCGTGGAACCCCACAAGAGGGGCACTGCTACTTCAGCCCTAGCATCAGAGGTACGAATCGATTTTGAGAAATACAGTGATCATTTGAATCTGCAAATTATAGTGTGCAGAAGGTTTTATGTATCAAGTAGGATCCTTTTAATCATTTAGTTTTTCATATGAAATGCTTTAGTACTTCAAGACGAAGCCGTATGCTTGTGATCCGTCCAGCGTGCCAAAGTACCCTCCTAGTAAGGAGATCGACATTAAACAACACGAAGAGGCTAGCAGGTACGTCTTTTATGTTCTTGCTTTATTTTCTATATTAGTATAGATAAGGTCTTGAACTCTATGTGCTACTTCTTCCGAATTTTGAACTTTAACACTTTATATTTCAGGAAACGGCCTGCCACCAGATCACGACCGCCTGAGACGAGGAAGCCTACTAGGAAACAGAATGGCATCAATAAACTAGCCCCAGAAGAGGTCCGTCCCTCTCTCTCTCTCTCTCATCTATGAGTTTTCTTCTTTTTGTGCTGAATCTTAACACTGTTTCTTGGATCTGATTTTCGTATTTTACAGAACTTGCCCCCTCAAAAGCAAGCTGAAAAGAAAATGAATGTAATTGGCGTAAACAGTCACAAGGAATTGGATCACGATCCCCCTAGACAGGCAACGAGCATGGCTAAGGAGGCATACCATGTGAAGAATGCATCTCAAGGTGACGATATATATCCTGGGCCTCTACAAGTTTCAGGATCGAGTGGCTTCGCTTGGGCGAAGAAGAGAATGATAGATTCCTCCTTAAGATCTCGAAGTAGGTCTAGTTCAAGAAGCCTCATCCTTGAATCTTCCGGTGCTATGCATTTGAGGAGTAACCTGGATTCATCCGTGGATGAGAATTGTGAAGGTGTGAAAGGGGAGTTGCCTAGTATGAAAGGCGAGGACTCTTACGAGAACTTCAAACACTCGATGCTGAAAAAATGGAGCCAACTAGAGCGTCCGGATTCTTTTGATGCTTCGGATGGATACCATTCTCAAGAACTCTCCAAGGCGCTCTACCGTAAAGAGGAATCGGGTGCTAAGAGAATTAACATGGTTAGACTTCCTGAAAATTGACGTCTCGAGTTATATTTATTAGCTTCATTGACATGATATACGAAAATATCGAATGAAAATATACACACGAGAACCAGCCTCATAGCTTCATAAAATACACAGCACGGAAGTTAGAAAAAAGCTGTTTTTTAAACTAAAATGAAAACTGTTTCTTGAGGTTGGTTTTTGTGAAGTCTGAGGTGATAAACATCCTGTGTTTGTTCGGATTGTGAATTCGTTTCGTTTACAATCGTTTCGTTATGCTCATAAAGCTACTAGCTTTTTTAGGTTTATTCTTCTTTGCGAACTTACCTGGGATTTGACACAGGTTTATCATGATGATCAAGGGGAGAAGGTTGATTTCTCAGGACCCTTGCTATCTCAATCGCACAGAATCGACGAACTCCTGGAGAAACACGAGCGCCAAATTCGCCAGGCAGTTCGTAGATCATGGTTCCAGAGAGGTAAACTTACACAATTCTATAAACCGTTACTACTAAACATGGGAAAGTCGGAAACTTTTGGCTCCCTCTCGACTTTTTACAGGAACGAATCTGAATTTATGTTCTTATCTGCAGTAAAAAGAAATGGGAAATAACAGCACATTTGCTTGAGTCGAGCATTGATGAGGCTAGAAGAGCATGGAACCTGAAATCGAAGCTAGCCCGATGACTGCCATGAAAAGGAGGATTTTGCTCTGTCAACTAACAATCATAACAAAGACTATATAAACGGTGAGGCTTCTGTCGAATCATCAAGATTTGGTTCGTCTTCTTTTTCGAGCTCGAGAAAACACCAAGTAAGCTGGATACTTCTTCTTTGGAAGAGAGGGATGCTTCTTATTGTCCATAATCTGTCTACTGTCTCATAATTTACCTTCTCTTGCTTTTGGTACTGCTCCACCACCACTAATGTACAGGAAGTTTCCAGAAATAGTAGTTAGTTACTTCAAATGTTCCATCCTTACAATGTTACCTTCTTCTTGAGAAAATCACATTTACCCTCTCTCTCTCTCTCTCTCAAATGTGTTCTTTGATATTCCTACACATGTTAATATTTGATAAACTCTTGTATTGATGATTAATCATATATACTGTCGAATCAGATCATCAGTAGCATTTTTCGTGTTGCATCTACTATTGCATCGGTAGACGATGGCTACATGCCCAAAATCAACAGTTTTGTTTGTGAATGTTTTATAGGGTTATCGTTGTTTTCGAAACTGTCTTAACACGTGACAATCATCCGTCGATATAATACCAGATCGATTTTTATACGAAAATGCAACGAGTGATCGGATTATAAATAACACATGGGGTAAGTTCTTGATGTATGAATGTACACAAATATAGATAGATATGTCCATCAAAGTAAAAACAAAACGAAAAAACAAACACACACACAATTAGTTAGATATTGATAAATGTATATTGTCCACAAGCTTAATTCACATAAATGTTCATGCATTATTTCCCTCACATAAGGTCAGCTCTAATTATGGCAACACCATCAATTATTTATTAGTTGCCCTACCTATCTAGATTTTTTTTAAATAGCCTCTATAATTAATTACACACATATTTTTATGTAGAAAATGAATAACGAATTTTCGACTTGTAACGTATCCGATAAAAAATTCGTACTAATACTTCAGTTGAGTCGATAATGGACTCTCTGAATATTATGACCGACTCATTATAATAATGAAATGGAGATGCATCTACCAAAATTTTGTAAATTAAGGTGTCACATGCAATTTATCAAAATGTGACGGTTACATATTTCTTTCATGTTACGGTTTTGCAATTCATTGCAAATCTTACAACCAAGAAAAGTATACAATACAATTATTATTAATTAATGTTATTGATTATCGAATGTAAATTTGGAGGAATCATCGTACCTTTTTATTTCTATAAGCAATGGATGTTTATATTATTATTATTTTTTTAATTAAATTTTAATACAGTATTTCATTGAATTAATGGATTGAGGAAATAATAAATAAGAAAAAATTTCAACAGAAATTATTTATTTTGACTTGGGTTATTTATTCCCCTTTTGGGTGGGGCCATCATTAAAAAAGACTTACATTTTTATGCACTTTTATTTTGATTAATACATGTTTTTAGCTAAAATAGGAATTAAATATTCTGATTAATCTTTGAATGAATAATTGTGTTTTGTTTAGTTTTGAAGGAATTGTGTTACTTTCCCCAACATAAGAAAGCTTTATTTTACTCAGCCCCTAAAACAATTCATACAATTAAACTGAATAAACAATAGTGTATGAAGTTCGTCTAGCGATAAAGAGTTAAGTTTTAAGATCAAATGTTCCAAGTTCGAATCATTCGTGTCACAATTTTTTATATTTACGTAGTTAAAGTTTTTTTTTTTTTTTTTTTTAAATAATACTACTATGAATTTTAATTTTGGCATATTTAGTTGTTTACGCGTACAACATGGAGTATTAAATAAAAATATCTTGATTTACAATAATATTAAAAAAGTCAACTAATAATATTAAAAAGAATAATGATGTAATAATAACAATTATCATGGTGTAAAATATATAAATTAAAATAATAGAAAAATACGTTGAAAGAATTACTGAGAAAGGAAAAGAAATTGAGTGCAAGAACCCATTTGAAAATCCAAGAAACATAACTAAAAATAGCCTTAAATTTTTCCATCCGAAGTCAAAAATGCAGAAAGCTTGAGTCTTTGAGGAAGAAGAAGAAAATTTGCAGCAGTAATTATCGGGGAAAAGTTACAGTGAGATGTAATAATTGCTGCAAATTTGTCGAAATTATTACATCAAGAATCGTTGTCAACATTTGGCCACGTGACATCCACATCGCACCAGAAGAGCAATGGATCCAAAAACAAACGAGCAGAGTTAGAGAGAGAAGAGAGAGAGAAGAGAGGAACAATTTCAAGAAAATCGACAAACGCCGAGTGGAGTCGAGTCGGGTCGGGTCATATTCAGCTGTTGCGCCCGGGTCGGGTTTGTCTCCCCCCTTGACGGCTGGCTACCCCTCTCTCTTTTACCTTTTCAGTCCACCACGTTTCCGCCCTTTCTCTCTCTACACCTCCAAACCCCCCATGTGATCGAGTCCCCCCCTTTTTTTTCTAATCACGAACGGTCCTAGTGTGATCCGTGCTATCGAGGATTTTGTGTATCGTTATCTTCTTCTGCTACTACGGTAACAGTTTGTTCCTCTCGATTGATCATCAGCTGTTTGATTCTTGGCCCGATAGAGGAATTTGACTGATTTTGTGCTGAAGTTCTTCCTTTTTTCTGGGGTTGCTTGGATCCTTCTCTCCGCCATTTCCGTTTCTACTGAAGTTGATTGAACTGTTGGATTGCTGCGCGGTTGGATTTCGCAGCTGAATTGCTGGCGGTGGGTGGTGAATTTGATCTGGGTTTTGTTCAGCTGCGGAGTTGCATTGCGGCGGCGATTGGTCGGCGGCGGAGATCCGGTGGTTGGTTAGGTCAAATTGCGGCGAGGGATTGGATTTTGGGGGGAGTGAATTGGGGGAAAGGGGGGGAAAACAGCGCCATTAGATGGCGCTGTTCCGAAGATTCTTCTACCGGAAGCCGCCCGATCGGCTTCTCGAGATCTCCGAGAGGGTCTATGGTATGCCCTTTTCAGCTAGCAACAGTTTACTGCTTTAATCAAGATGAATTCTTGTTTTTTACCATTGTAAATTCTTGAATTCTGAACGAATTAAGGTTGGGATTGTGAATTCTTTGGTCAATTATGGCAATGTGTATCGAATTCTAGCTCTAGTTCTAGTGTTGATGGCTTTCTCTTGGTGTATAACTTGGAATGTTGGAGCTATTTCATGAATGCTGCAATCTTGATAAACTGTTTTGTCGGTGATTCGAGCTTTGGCATATTTTAGTTTCTTAAGCATTTGGAGCAAAAGAGTTGTTTTTCGAATCATTTAGCTGGTTTCAAATCGATCACGAGGGGTTTCTTGGTTTCGTAACTAGCTTGATTGTAGTTGTATGATTTCGTTGTGTATTGTGACATATACTATACTGATGATATTTTTATATTTTTCGACTGTAGTGTTCGATTGTTGCTTCTCCACGGATGTACTCGATGAGGATGAGTACAGAACGTATATGAATGGAATAGTTGCTCAGTTACAGGACCACTACCCGGATGCAGCTTTCATGGTTTTCAATTTCAAAGAAGGTGAAAGAAGGAGCCAACTGTCCGATGTTCTGTCTCAGTACGACATGACAGTGATGGATTACCCTCGACAATATGAAGGGTGTCCACTTTTACCGCTCGAGATGATTCACCATTTCTTGCGATCGAGTGAGAGTTGGCTCTCGCTCGAGGGCCAACAAAATGTGCTTCTAATGCACTGTGAAAGAGGAGGATGGCCTGTGCTTGCGTTCATGCTTGCAGGCCTTCTTCTTTACAGGAAACAGTACAGTGGCGAGATGAAGACTCTTGAAATGGTGTATAAACAAGCTCCGAAGGAGCTTCTTCATCTCTTGTCTCCGTTAAATCCTCAACCATCTCAGCTTAGATACCTTCAGTATATTTCTAGAAGAAACGTTGGGTCCGATTGGCCACCTGCAGATACGCCTCTGGCGTTGGATTGTATTATTCTTAGGATTCCTCCATTGTTTGATGGTGGAAGAGGATGTAGGCCAGTAATTCGCGTATACGGTCAGGATCCCACTTTGAAAACATCTACTCGAAGTTCAAAACTTCTGTTTTCAACCTCAAAAGTCCAAAAGAAGATCCGCCTCTATCGACAGGTAATGACACACTTCTTGAAAATTATAATACTATCAAATAGATGGGTGGGTTGTGAAATTGATGGTGTTGTTCTGTGCTTTGACTGCAGGATGAATGTGAACTTGTGAAGATTAATATTCGATGCCGTGTTCAAGGAGATATTGTTCTCGAGTGCATCCACTTGGAAGATGACTTGGTGAGGGAAGAGATGATTTTTAGAGTGATGTTTCATACAGCATTTGTCAGGTCAAATGTTTTGATGCTGAACCGCGATGAAGTTGATATTCTTTGGGATGCCAAGGACCAATTTGCGAGGGAATTTAGAGCAGAGGTAAGATTTTTGTTTCTCGTGCTTAGCTTTCGTCAAGTTCTGAAGGTTTTAGAGTTGAACTTTCCCCCCGTTTCTTTTGGTGTGTAGGTGCTCTTCTCAGATGCAGATTCTGTTCATTCTGTTGTGAGCGCAGAAGAAGAAGTGAGTGATGATGGAAACGAAGCAGAAAATGCCGCAGCCGAGGAATTCTTCGAGGCAGAAGAGATATTCAGTAATGCAGTCGATGCTCAAGATGGGAAAGGGGAGTCTGATGACTATGAAATTATATATAAATCTCATGTAAGTGAGACTAATGATTCGGATCATCGTGCATTTGAAGATTGCGCATCTGATGAGGGAATGCATAGGGGTAACGAAAATGGTAAAGTAGAGTCGGAAACTGAATCCAGTAATGGTAAAATGAGTGATAAGTCTGAAGAAGAAGAGAATGAGCAAGGCGAAGGTTCTCAGTCAATGAAGAACATAGAAAAGCAGGACCAACAACAGAAATCTAACACTGATAGTGGTAAACCGAAGTTGGATAGAAGCCTCTCGACTTTATCTAAAAAGCCGCCTCTTTCACGATCTACTTCTGATACAGTTGGTACCAAGAAATCTAAGCTACTGGAGTCGCAGAACGCTCCAGCTAGAGTGGCAAAGGCAAATTCTGTATCGAGATGGATACCTACTAATAAAGGTTCTTACACTAGTTCAATGCATGTTTATTATCCACCAGGGGCAGCGAAATATAGCAGTGCTCCGGCAGCATTGACTAATGGTAAAGATTCTGCGCCTGCGGGGAAATCTAAGCCTCCTATTGCTACTTCGTCTTCAGCAACAGTCACAGCCGAGAGAAGCACTGCATCTGGCCGCACTAAGCGTGCATCTAGCCCATCACAATTAAATGTATCACCAGATCAAGAAGCTTCTGCCACGTCTCCACCTTTGCCCTCAGAAGTGGAATGTGAAGCAGAACATAGTCGAGAATCTTCACCACCTTCAGATTCGCCCCAGCCACCGCCTCCTCCACCACCACCACCACCTCCACCCCCGCCCCCACCTCCTCATCGTGATTCTTTTCCATATGAACCTTCTTCAACTCCTACAGCTCTTCATGATCGTGAGGGCAGTGTTCGTCCACCTCCACCCCCGCCTCTGCCTCCATCATCTGCAAGTGCTGTTACTTCTTTTCCCTCAAGATCATCCCTACAACCACCTCCCCCTCCCCCACCTCCACCCCCACCACCCACCCAGCCATTTTCTCAAAGTGCAAGTTTGACCAACTTTTCACCTTCCTCTTTCCATCCTCCATCCACTGCTACAAGCTTATGGTCAGCTCTACAAGAAGCAATTCCGAAATCACCTTCCCCGCATCCCAATTCTTCTAATGTGCAGAATATCAGTAGAGTTTTGCTGCCGCCACCACCACCACCTCCTCCTCCTCCACCCCCATTATCGGCTGGAAGTTCATGGTCAGCACCTTTAGGAGTATCAAGCCCCCCTCCCCCACCTCCTCCTCCACCACCTCCCATAAATGTTGTTCCTTCTTTTCAATCACAAAGAGCTCCTCACCCACCCCCGCCTCCACCTCCTCCTCCCGGTGGTCTGCCTCTTTCACATAGTGTTCCCCCCCCACCGCCTCCACCTCCCTTTTCACGTGGTGCGCCACCACCTCCACCTCCCCCACCTCCTTCTTATGGAGCACCACCACCACCACCTCCTCCCCCACTTCCTTTTTCTCGTGGTGCACCACCGCCTCCACCTCCTCCCCCACCTCCTTCTCATGGAGCACCACCACCTCCACCTCCTCCACCTCCTTCTTATGGAGCAGCAGCACCACCACCACCTCCACCTCCTACTTATGGAAATTCATTCGCACCTCAAAACCATAGAACTCCGCCCCCACCACCACCCCCTCCTTTTAGTGCATCTGGTGTACCAACTCCACCACCGCCACCTCCCGGCCGGGGATTACCTGCCCCACCTCCTCCTCCACCACCTCCAGGACGTGGAATGCCCGGTCCACCACCTCCTCCACCACCTCCAGGACGGGGAATGCCTGGTCCACCGCCTCCTCCACCACCTCCAGGACGGGGAATGCCTGGTCCGCCGCCTCCTCCACCTCCTCCCGGGCGGGGAATGCCTGCTCCGCCTCCTCCTCCAGTGCATGGAGCTCCACCACCACCACCTGCACCACCTTCAGCTCGTGGTCCTCCACCCATTGGAGGTGCACCACCTCCACCACCACCTCCTGGCGGTCGTGTGCCTGGTCCACCTGCACCTCCAGGACCTCCTAGACCTCCAGGAGGTGCACCACCCCCACCCCCTCCGTTTGGTGCTAAGGGACCTGCAGCAGATGGTAAAGGGTTGCTGGGTAGGGGGCGTGGGCTTCCACGTCCAATGGCAAATGCTATAGCACCACGAAGGTCTACCTTAAAGCCACTTCATTGGAGCAAGGTAACCAGGGTATTACAAGGAAGCTTGTGGGAAGAACTGCAGAGATTTGGAGATCCTCAAGTGTATTTCTCTTTCTCTTTCTCTCTCTCAAACTTCCCTTTCCCCTAAGAAAACAAAGTAGGATTAAACTACTCCTGTTCGGTTCTTTGCATTCTCCTTCACATCTCTATATCTAATATATCATGGCATAGGTTTTTTTTTTTTTTTTTTTGTCCCCCTTGTTCTTCTCTTTTGTCGTATGTTGCGTCCTTCATATGACTGACATGCTACTCTATTACTCTAGGGCACCAGACTTTGATGTGTCAGAACTTGAGACCCTTTTCTCTGCCACAGTACCAAAGTCGGATTCAGGACTGAAAGCTGGAGGCCGCAGAAAGTCTACTGGATCTAAGACAGAAAAAGTCCATCTGGTAATGTTATATTATTAATCCAGTTTACATTTGTAGTTGGCATTTTGTTTGGATTTACTGAATGATCAATATGGTCAATCTTTTCCTTCAACTAATTTCTCGGTTTTATTGATTCTGTTTGTAGATTGACCTACGGAGAGCCAACAACACTGAAATTATGCTCACAAAAGTGAAAATGCCCCTTCCTGACATGATGGTAAGCCCTGCCTTATTCTTCCTGTTGAGCATACATAATAAGTTAACGAATTTTGATGGAATATTCCTTTCCACAATCACACATGGGAAAGCTTGTAGTTGGTAGGTTCTTGTAATAGATGTCGTAATTATAACTTTTTTAGTTAATGTTTATTACTATTTCACCAGTACTGACGTATGAGTTTGATAGGCTGCAGCACTTGCAATGGATGAATCAATCTTGGATGCTGATCAAGTAGAAAATCTCATTAAGTTTTGTCCAACTAAAGAAGAGATGGAACTTCTCAAGGTGAAGCTTTGTAGTGCGCGTATTCTGCAGTGTTGCAATTTCAAAGTACTTTGAACTAGTCGAGAAAGTGCCCCTTCTGTTAACTGATGATGAAATTGTTACTGTTTAGGCCTTCACAGGAGACAAGGACACTCTGGGGAAGTGCGAACTGGTTTGTGGACTCTGCCTAATAACTTTGTTAATATATTATGTTTGTGCAGTATTATAATGATTTTTAATTCGTTTCGCCTCTCTTTTTCAAACAACCCTATTTTTATTGCATTATGATCACTAATGGAGATTTTGGGGTGTCTTATTTCTTTCAGTTTTTCATGGAGCTGATGAAGGTGCCACGAGTTGAATCTAAGTTGAGGGTTTTTTTATTCAAGATCCAATTCAACTCTCAAGTTACTGATTTCAAGAGAAGTTTGAACACTGTGAATTCAGCTTGCGAAGAGGTACTCCTGAAATTCAACTGAAAATCCAGCATGCATTTATGAGAAGTCCCTCAATAACATAACTTTACTCATGCTAGGTCCGGAGATCCGTCAAATTGAAAGAAATAATGAAGAAGATTTTATATCTTGGAAATACATTGAACCAAGGAACAGCTAGAGGTATGCAAGAATGTTAAAAGTATTAGAAGCATGGGATTTCTTCAGGACTTTCGTTCTACTCGTTCCCTTAAAAGGACAAAAAATTATTGCAAGATTTTGTTTGTTGCAGAAAGCTTATTTTCGGTTCTCAAGGCATGTTGAAATCTTATTATTTACTGTCTGGATTTAGGTTCTGCTGTCGGATTCAAATTAGACAGTCTCTTGAAACTCGCAGATACACGTGCATCGAATAACAAGATTACACTCATGCATTATCTTTGTAAGGTATTATTTCTTCTCTTGCTTATTTATTGTTCGTATTTCTCTGCGCTGTTTCTTCTACAATTTCTCTTGGGAATTAAACGTTATCAATAGCCATGTGAAAACGTAGTTGCAATCCTAAACGATCATTTACAATTCCCAAATGTTGATATTTCGATCCGACATCACCTTCCTCAAAGCTCATCCAGCACTGATCATCTTCTAAGGCTATGCATATGGTATATACCTCTTAAATCTTGAGTTGTGCTATTGACTTGCTCCTTTTATTAGCAGGTGCTTGCTTCAAAGACACCAGCTCTTTTGGACTTTCATCAAGATCTCGTTAGCTTGGAATTCGCCTCTAAGGTTTGTATTTATCCTCATCTGTCGGTTAGATCTAAAATCCCTCGAATTCATAGAAAGAATAATGAGTTGTCTTGTGTAGATACAATTGAAATCTTTGGCGGAGGAGATGCAAGCCATCATCAAAGGTTTAGAAAAAGTGAAACAGGAATTGGCTGCTTCGGAAAACGATGGTCCTGTATCTGACACTTTTCGCAAGGTATGCTGGTATTCAACGTGCTCTTTGTTTTATACTGATTCCATCCATACCTTGTATACTTGTGCTGCATAATTTGTAATCTGCAAAGCTCAATATTATTATGATTGCCCTAACAAGAGAAGACTCGTTCTGTTGACAGACATTGACGCAATTCGTTGGTAATGCTGAGAGTGAAGTTGCCGCGGTCACACATCTATATTCTATTGCTGTAAATTTTCTCCCGAACATATATCTCAAAAAAAAATGTCATCGAAGATGATTTTCGCTGGATTAATAATGTCATAAATCGGTGTTTGCAGGGGAGAAATGCGGATGCACTGGCTCTATATTTCGGTGAGGATCCAGCACGATGCCCTTTCGAGCAAGGTAATAGATATGCTCTTTTTTCGTACCTTATTTTTCACATTTCATGTTACACGTTACTGTTCCTGAGCGCATCATTTATGCAGTTATTGCAACCCTCTTGAACTTTGTCCGAATGTTCCGGAAAGCCCACGACGAAAACTGCAAACAGGCTGAACTAGAAAAGAAGAAGAAAGCTCAAATGGATGCCGAAACGGGGAATAATAATAACCAAGGAATGAATCTGGCAAAGAAAAGGCCTCTCAGTTGACTACTTTCTGATACAACACCGATGAATGCTGCCAAGAGCCCTCACTTCAGCTTCGCTGAAAGTGTCGAAGAAACGTGCAATTCCAGGAAACACAGTGCGAGAGGGTTCTGTCCAGCCATTCCTGGAAACTTCAGACACATCATCTTCTGATCGGGAAAATTTCTTCATCAGAGGTATGTCTTGGACCCTCGTATGTCTTGAGACGAACGTTTCATGCAGCTTGCAATAACGTGAAATCTGCACCTTTGTATGTTAAAAAATCATCGATTCACCACCAGCTTTCGTGAGGATATACCACTTGAAATGTAAAGAACGTAGCCAGAATGTAAGACAGGAACCTTGTACATAGTTCTAACCCTGTAGATTAACACTGATTCTTTGTTGTAGTATAGACTCCGATCCGGTTCCTCGGAACGTGGAACCTTCTCCGAAACTCGTTGTATAGAACGATTAGAGAGGATATGTACAGAATACAGCCTAAGTTCGTAGATAGTGATCTAGTCCAGAATAGGTTTTTTGATCTAAAAATTCTCATCTGTTTCATATTCAGTTTTCTATGAAAAAAAGGAGCCTTTCCTGCTCCATTCTATTCAAATTCCAATGCAGTATAAAATACTCTTTCAGTCCCGTTAATTATACTCTTTCAGTCCCGTTAATTGTCAACGAGAGTATTATATACGACATTTTGCCATTATCTTCATTGAGAGTTTGAGACTAGTGGATTTTGACTTTGGTTTAATATTTATATTTCTAAATAAGTTCAACTGTCTTAACTACCTTTTGCCCTCAACTTCTCATGGCAAACTAAAATTATGTCATATTATTCTTTTTTTATTCTGAAAAATAATTTTCTTGGAGTTGCAATCTAAAAAAAAACAAAGGTTGAAACCAAAATAAATAGGATTTAGTTTTTCAAACCTTCATAAATATTGCTGAATACAATATCCTATAAAACTATAGACTAATTACTATACATAGTTAATTACACCTAAAAAAATTTGGTGGGGAGCCATCGACATTACCTCAGTTAGGTAATGTACTAATCTAATTTCATACCACCCTTTACGTTTTTTCATAAATTAAATCGCGACACGTTAAAATCGTGTCAAAAAATTGTATCATCTCTAAAAGGATCGGAAAAAATGAGTATGATTTTCCGCACACAAAATAGTGCTAAAACAGCCTCTAACTCGATCGTTTTATTACTGATTTCTTGAAGTGAATTCAGTACAAAAGAATTTGATACAACATCTTTACAGTTTTCCACAGACACTTAACCCTAAATCCATACTTACAAAACCCCGATTTTTCCGGTGGGATCGGAGCAAATTCCGATCACCGTACCACCCGCATTTTCGATTTTTTTCTGCACAAACTTTGTAAATTCTTTTCTTTTGAAAAAAATAAAAATTGTAAGTGTGTATTGTCAAACCTTGGAATCAAAGGCCTTGATTTCTTCAAAAAACTCAATGCGTTGAGAGCTAAATAATTCCTTCGAATTCACTTGTTCTTCTTCTTCTTCTCGAGAATTCTTCAAGAACACGTAATTAACTACTGTATCAAGAACAAGAACCATGGCGTAGATGTAGGCGACGAGCGTTCCCTCCAAAACCATGGCCGGAGTGACCGCCGCCGACCGGTTGTAGGCGGCGAGGATGCGGTACTGGAAGAGGGCCTCGACGGCGGCCATGGCCATGTTCATCGGCACCGCCAGGGACAATGCGGCGGAGGCACGGCCGCGGATCGAGACGCAGGCGTGGAGGATGGCGGCGGAGCCGCTGCAGGGGTCGACGGCGGCGATGATCAGTGCGAGGGTGGAGACGACGTAGGCGTTGGCGAGGATGATGGAGTAGGCGACGGCGCCGGTGGCGGAGAGGAGGAGGCGGAAGTTCGGGGAGGTGAGGCCGAGCACGTCGGAGCAGTTGAAGGCGACGGCGAGGAGAGAGAAGCAGGTGGCGTTGGCGGAGAGGATGAGGAAGGAGCTGCAGATTTGCGTGTGGAAGAGGCGGTTGAAGGTGGCGATGAGCGAGAGCGGCGTGTGTTTTCTCCGGCGGAGGAGGGCGACGACGGCGGCCTTGGCGAGGAGGAGGAAGGAGAGGGAGAAGGGGAGGGAGAAGATGAAGGAGAGGATGGTTTGGGAGAGCTTGAGGTTGAGTATGGTGAAGAGCTCCGATTCGGGAGGGATGCCGGCGGCGACGAAGAGCGTCCGGAGGCGGCCGTGGACTAACGGGAAGTAACGGGACGAGGCGAGGAGCGGGGGCGAGATGAGGGCGGAGGCCGCGAAGGGGAGGAGGAGGAGGGAGGGGGCGGAGGAGAGGTGGTGGAAGTTTTGGAGGAATGTGAAGATTGATTTTCTCATAATTCTTGATGGACTCATCTTTGATGATGATGAAGAATAGTAGTGTTCTTCCATTTTTAATAAAATTGTGTGTATTTTCTTGAATAAAATGGTGGAAAAAAGTGAAGAAAATAGGAGGTATAAATATGAATTTTGGAATTTATTTGGGTATTTTTTGTGGGAATTTTGAGGGGAATGGGATTGTTTAACAACTATGAACTAATTTAGATGAGGTGGAGTTGTTTTTTGCCTAATTAATTTTGTTTGGATTTGTTGGTGATTGGTGAGAAAACTAGAGAGAGAGAGAGAGAGAGATTGAATATTGTATACATAATGGAATTAAGATGGCAACTAACCAAAGTCTAATAGTTTGGATAGATATAATACACATTTAATAAAGAGCTTGAAATTTGAATAGTAAACTCCAAAAATGTTGATGCAATGAAGTGAATGTTATTCTAAGTTTAGGGCAAGTCTTCACCTAAGCTCTATTTCGAGTCGAGTTCTTTAGTCCGTGTGTCTCCTATATTCAAAATTAATATTCAACATCACATATAGAAATAAGTTCTGGTAAATTATACGAAGATATTCTGAAAAGCACAACTGTAACATCATTACTAGGTGACACCTTAGAATCTAAGTTAGGCTTTTTGTTGAGTTGCTTGAATTTCAAAAAAGCCCAAACCCTTTTCAATGATTACTTGGAATATACTTTTGGAGGTTCAATATCACAACATGTTTTACTTAAAGAGTGTGAATCTGTTCGTTGAAGGAGAAACGACTTACCAGTTGAGCTACGTTTCGTTTTCTCGGTTGTGTTTTCGACTTCATGCAAGAAGGATGAAGAGGTGGTCATGAACCTAATCCATTCATGAGTTGAGCAACTAATTCTACAAAAATGCACATTTGATGCTACAAAAATTTGACTGCTGACCTAATTCATGATGGTTGGTTTTACACTATGATCTAATCCTTAATTAAACTATTTATTTCTTTGTTTTTAATTAATGGAAGATTTAATTTGGTGGGCAGTATTTTGACCTTGCACTATACGAAACTTTGGTTGGGGGCTCACCTCAATTAATCAATTTTTTTTTTTTATAATAATCTTTCTTTAATTAAAAGAATCTTAAATATATATTTTCTTGTTTGTTGTTTGGCTTGAAATTCTGGTACCATGATTAGGGACATAATACTTTGTTATAAAGCGCAAGATCATGTATTCGATTTTATTCAATGAAACGCAACTCAATCAATAAAAAGCTTCCGTTCGAACCAATAGACAAGAGTTAAAGTCATCTTCAGCAAGTTTTTTTTTTGTGTGTGTGTGTGTTTTTCTATTAAAGATAAAATTGAGTTTCTTATAAGTTGGTGGAAAAAGCAATTAATACAAAATGAATTGGGTCAACCCATTTTGCTGTTTACCTAATCACAAAAGAGCTTGTTTAATGCAGTCCACTTAATAAGGTAATCATCACCAATTTAAGTTATTTAACACCATTTTTGTTTAGTAGTTAAGGAATTAAGCCTTCTTAAACAAAGAATAATGCTTGAACAAATAATTAGTATTACTAATTCAAGCTATTGTTTAATTATAGTAAGAGATACTCCTTGTTTAATTCCAGCTGACGAGTTCGTTGAATATATATGTAAGATATAAAATAATGAAACGCATCAATCGAAATGAGACAGAACCACAGAGGGAGTATTATACATTACCAAGCTTTATATTTATAGCTAAATTAATATTTCACACATCATATATGTTTAAATAATGCGTTAAATTTAACGGAACGAAAGTAGCAGCAGTACTATTATATAAATATAAATAGTAGCACGTGTTGTCTTTATTCTATGTTCTTTTTCATATAATCATTATAAATCTACTTTTATTCTTTTTTATTTATAATATATATTTGACAGCTTAGTTTGAATTTAGCATAAAAGGACAATTCATGAATAAAAATAATAAATTTGGATTATGTTTAAAACTAACTACTAAGATTCATTAACAGTGTGGAGAATGCAACAATTATCAAATCCATCAAATAATTGAAATATTATCGTCTACCGACAAATCTTGTTAATTACTATAAAATTATACTCGAATTAATTAATTTAGTTGAGAAGCTATTTATTTTCCAAATAATAAATGAATTTTCGTCGAGAAAATATTAATTCTCCTCCCGTTCCATCAGTAACTAGTTCATTATCAATGAGACGAACGCTATATGTTCGTATCAATATTAAATTTGTTGGAGTAGTATCTTGAGAACATTGCACATTGATTTAGCAATATTTTTACTTTTTTTTTTTCCTAGGAGTTTATTTAACAAACCATACTTTTAGTTTGAAAAGTTAATTAGAATAATTATTGATAATCAATTAAATAATATCAAATCCATGGATAAGAAAGTGACAGCACATCTTCTATAAAAACAAACTAATTGCAGTTGCACCTTCAAATCACTACATTATTAGTACAAAATTTTGACAATTAAATTAATAAATTATCATGTAATATTCCCATATTTTGATTCAATGCAATCAAATATTTAAAACTCCCACCTTCAATTTTTATTTTTTTTAAATATACAATCTCCATCATGGGTTATACATAATTATCTATAAATTTATGTACCAAATTAAAAGTCCATGGGCCTTAATTTGGGCCTTGACTTTATTGGGCCTGTCATTGTTAAAATAAAGCCCATTTCGTATAGTTGGGCCTTAGCATCAGCCCAAATCAAATAAATGTTGATTAACCATTAATGGGATAAAAATATTAATAAACCGGTTTACCACGCAGTAAACATTTCACCACGGTCAATAAATTTAATCCACTCGATTAAGTAATTTTTACAAGTACATTAAAATAATTATAAGAAAGCGTATAATCAGACGGGACGAAACGAGTATGTTATCAAAAAGCTTGTGCTTTGCCAAATGTAGTTTGGAAAAGCTAATTTTTTTGGAGAATATGCTTTAATTGTCTTGAAAGAGAGAATGAGATAAAAGCTAGAAATCTTCATAGTATAAGAGAAAGCGACGTCGTTTTGTAAAATCCAGAAGCAAAAGTCAATTCGTTATCATGTTACATGTACCCTACCCAATAAAGACGAAACTCTAAAACAAAGTTTGATTTTTATTATTATTTATTTAATTATAATTCTTTTGATAGTGACCCAATTTAATCAACGTTATCCACATCATAGATAAAATCAAATCCATAATTTAATTATAGTAGTAATATTTTGCTCAAGATTATAATTTCCAAATTTATAATTTTGCAAAAATATTTCCAACTATAAAAAACAAACCCCCTAAAATAGTAGTAAAAAATATTTAAAAGGAAATAAATTATTTAAGATGATTTTTTTTTGTTCTAATCGGTTAGAAGAAAAGTGAGTCAGCACCAGCACCTTCAACTCTCTCTCTCCTCTCTCTCTCTCTCTCTCTCTCTCTCTCCATTTCTCACTAAATTCTTTCCTAATCGAAAACTCGATTAATTATTTATTAGTTTAAATTCTGTTATTTCATCATCTTCTTCATTGTTTCTCAACTCCAGCATCGGAGCTTTGTTGTTGCATGTAATCGTCGCGATTCGTCAGGTAATTTTCCGTTACCGACGGAGGTTTGACAGTTGATTTCTGCTGCTGATTGCTTCGTTTTTATTTTCGTGAAAGTAGACTTTGAATCGATTGGTTCGTTCGTGTTAGTTGTTCGAAGTTTAAATCTGATTTTTTTGCCGATCCTCTCTCTCTAGCAGCTGAATATCTATGGAACTTAATTAGTGCGTTTTTGTTAATGTCGAAGTGGATTTATGATTGAGTTTTGATTTTTGATTTTTTTAATTCTGAAAGGGATTGACTGCGAAACGTAGGTTGCTTTAAGCTGGCCAAAGTAGGTGATTTCGCATCCTTTTTAGTTATTATCTGTTCATCCGAAGTGTTTAACTTAGTACAAGTGTTGAGGAGTTTATAGATAGGTGGTGCGAGATTTGAAGCCTTAGGTTTTGATCTGTGGCCTTATAGTAAGCTGCAGTAACTTGTGTTCTTGGCAACCCCAAACATCTAGTTCAATCTTAGGGTGGTTGGTGCTGAGGATTTTCGAGACGAACGTGGTCAAAGTCGGTCTTCTTAGAAGTATTGATATTGATATCAGTAATTATGCAGTTTGTCTAACAGCCACTGTAATGTTGCTTTTGCTATAGAAATATGGAGAGTGGAGATGGGGCTGTCGATTCACTTCGAAGGAATTACAGGCTTGGGAAAACGCTTGGGCATGGTTCCTTTGGAAAGGTCAAAATTGCAGAACATGTACGGACAGGGCATAAGGTGGCAATTAAAATTATCAATCGTCGGAGGATGGGGGGTCCCGACATGGAAGAAAAGGGTGAGAAAATTTGCTTCTTTCAGAATAATAACTGAATGCTCTGTACCTAGTTTTTGGTAACTTCTATGGCAATACTTTCTTATCACATTATGCCTGTTTTAGACTCTTCAATATGGTGCTATTACATAAGCATTTAGGCATTGTCCTTTTTCCAGTTCATTTAGATTACTGAATGTGTTTTACAGCTTCTAAGAGTGTGCGGTGTTATGCAGTGAGAAGAGAAATAAAAATATGTCGGTTGTTTGTGCATCCACATGTGATCCGCCTATATGAGGTTATAGAGACACCGACAGATATATATGTCATCATGGAGCACGTGCTCCGAGGAGAGCTCTTTGATTATATTGTGGAAAGGGGCAGGTTACAAGAAGATGAAGCTAGACATTTTTTTCAGCAGGTAAATTTCTTTGTATGTTTTGTTTGTCTCTAATTGATGCCTTGTACACATGATGCACAGATGAAAAGTTTTTAGGCGGACATAACATGTTGAGTTTTGTTTGTGTTTTGGGAAGATTATTGCGGGAGTGGAGTATTGCCATAGAAACATGGTTGTCCATCGTGATCTTAAGCCGGAGAACTTGCTTCTAGATTCCAAAGGCAATGTGAAGATAGCTGATTTTGGATTAAGCAACATTATGAGGGACGGGCATTTTCTAAGAACAAGTTGTGGAAGCCCAAACTATGCTGCACCTGAGGTTGCACAATCCGCATGTTTTTGAATCCGTAATTACATTAATATTGACTGTATTATGCGACAAAAGACTTTATGTTAAGGCTAAAGTCCTAAAATGGAGCTGATCGCAGGTTGTCTCTGGAAAACTTTATGCCGGGCCTGAAGTGGATATTTGGAGCTGTGGCGTTATTTTATATGCTCTTCTTTGTGGGGCTCTTCCTTTTGATGATGAAAACATTCCCAACCTGTTCAAAAAAATAAAGGTATGTATGTACTAAGTGTTTAGTGGAGCTTGTAATGGTTGAGGTATAGATCATTGTGCAAGTAACTTTTGATATACCTCAGAGTGGACTATACACTCTTCCAAGCCATTTGTCTGCTGGAGCTCGTGATTTGATTCCAAGAATGCTTGTCGTGGACCCAATGAAGAGGATAACCACTCGAGAGATACGACAACATCCTTGGTTCAAAGCTTATCTTCCTCGCTATTTAGCTGTCACGCCACCCAATGCAACAGAACATCTAAAAAGGGTATTTTCTACAGCTTTTTAGTACTAGGCTGTTCAATTCAATCATCGATGAGATGGAACATTCTTATTATTTTAACGAATGAAGTACTTCGTACGTACAGCACATAACATCTTGTTTGCCAACTACACTTTAGTTTGCTTAAGCAATCGGTTGACAAGTGACAGTTTATAAACTATGTTAATAAGAAACATTTGAGGCTAGTTTTCACCTTATGCTTCCAGACACTAAACAAGAAAGTCTGTTTCTAAATTCATGTGCACTGATAATACTGAAGCTGTTTTATCATTTTTGCAGCTTGACGAGGAAATCATTCAAGAAGTTCTTAAGTTGGGATTCAACAGGGGCCAGCTTATTGATTCACTACACAAAAGGCTACAAAATGATGTAAGAGTCTCATAAACTTGATGTTCGCAGTTTCTTAGTCCCGGACCTTACAAATAGTTAATATTGTGACCTTATGCTGCAGGCTACTGTTGCATACTATCTATTATCCGATAAGCGGTCCCCCAGTGTGACTGGCTACCTTGGTGCTAACTTCCAAGAGACCACGGTATGAATTTCTTTCTTTTCTTTTACATGCGTTTATGGAGCATATTATTCTCTGCAAGCAATTTCAAAGATCGCATTCTCATTATGCCATCTCCTCTCTGCACATTGCCGTGGTTCTTGATGTCCATTAGTTTATTTCCTTCTCTAGTGAAACGGATTAACTTATGAATCACAGGAACCCCTTAGAACGTTTCCTGTCAAGTACCTACATGGATATGGTTTTGTTGTGTGGGATAAATATCTCTTACGGTCATGAAGTTTCTCCAAAATCATTTTGTTGTATATTAGAGAACACTGATGTTTGACATAATACATTATGAAGCTTATTCGTTCACCTCTCTTTCCAGGAAATTTATCCGGGACCTATTCCAGATCTGAATGCACAAGCCTTTCCCCTTGATGTGCTATCATCTCCCCGGATTGGACGAAAGAAACAATGGGCTGTTGGAATACAGGTTTAATTGTGAAATTGAATGATATTCTTTTTCTTGTTTGCAAAAAGCAGTAAATATATGGTTAGTTCTGTAGTTTCTCATGTTTGCTGTTTTACCAGTCTCCAGCACGTCCGTGTGAGATAATGACCCAAATTCTCGGAGCTTTGCAAGGATTAAATGTGAGGTGGAAGAAGATAGGACACTATAATATGAAATGCCTTTTCACTCGTGGTATTCAGCACATAGACACCACGTCCAGTAGCAATCACACGAATGAAAACCATCATGTCAACGGTGTAACATCCATGACTGCAAACAGATTACAGCTGATCTCTGCTGTGAAGTTCGAAATGCAGGTTAGACTCATTCTCGATGCTCTCCTATATAAACTAGCAATAATGTTGTTTTAACTTGATTGCTCACTGTAATTTACGTGACGTGATGATAGCTCTACAAAACCAGTGAAGTGGAGTATTTGCTCGATCTTCAGAGGCTTAGCGGGCCTGTGTTCCTTTTCTTGGACTTCTGCGCCTACTTCATGATGCGACTCGAGTTCCTTAGCGTATTCGCTGCTGAGAAAAAGTTTGTAAATTCGATGTAAATATTTTCATCTAAGCATTTGCCTATTTATACGTATAGACTACCTTGTAGGATTTACTTTGTATATATTGCATATATTCTTTGCCCTTTTAGGATTTATATTTGTTGAAACACAAAAGTTTCCTAGCTTTGTGTACATTATTGTTTCCTCACTCGCTCCTTCTTGGGATGGATTATAGAGGTTTCTTATTTATCGTCTAGTAGCCAGTCGATTTCTTTCGCGACGAGGGTATAGTGGAGCCCCAGTATCTATACAACTTCGACTACATCTCATAGATAGCGTCTTGTTACATGTACGAGTCTTCAATTTACACGACTATGCTTCCACTCTGTCTTTCTCCTTACTTCCCATAATTTTGAAGGTATGTGAGATATCCACTGCTATGAGGAATGAGGATCAAGAAATGCATAATCGAACGGGGCGAAAGTCGAGAAACTTATGAATTGCCTAAGGTAATGAGAAAAGGCTGAAGACGTTATAGATTTTTGGGCAATTAAAACAAGACAATTAATTTGAGACGAAGGGTGATAATAATTTCCTCGCCGTCCTAAATTAGTAATTTCCAAATATTTATTAAAAAGGAATATTTAAGGTGAATTCTTCTTTTGTTCTAATCAGTTATTAGTAGAAGAAAGTGAGTACCACAATCACCTTCAACCTCTCTCTCTCTCTCTCTCCATTTCTCACTAAATTCATTAATAATCCAAAACCCGATTACTTTCCATTATTCCTTCATTGTTTCTCAACTCCAGCATCGGAGCTTTGTTGCATGTAATCGTAGCGATTCATCAGGTAATTTTCAATCACCGAATCGGAGGTTTGACAGTTGATTTCTGCTGCTGATTGCTCCGTTTTTATTATTTTCGTGAAAGTAGACTTTGAATCGGTTGGTTCTCTCGTGTTACTTGTTCGAAGTTTTGATTCAGCAATTTTTTGCAGACCTTCTCTCTCTCTCTCTCTCTCTCTCTCTCTCTCTCTCTCTCTCTCTCTCTCTCTCTCTCCAGCAGCTGAATGTGTAGTAGTAGTATTTTGTTAACTTTGAAGTGGATTTATAATTTATTTATTCTGAAAGGGATTGATTGCGAAACGTAGGTTGCTTTAAGCTGGCTAGAGTAGGTGAATTTCACGCCCTTTTTTTTAGTTATTTTGTGATCGCACAAAGTGTTTACCTAGTGCAAGGGTTGAGGAGTTTATACATTATAGATAGGTGGTGCAAGATTTGAAGCCTTAGATTTTGATCTATGGCCTTATAGTAAGCTGCAGTAACTTGTGTTCTTGGCAACCCCAAACATCTAGTTCAATCTTAGGATGGTTTGTGCTGAGGATTTTGGGAAGAACGTAGTCACATTAGGTCTTCTTAGAATGATTGATATCAGTAAGTATGCAGTTGTCTGACAGCCACTGTAATGTTGCTTTTGCGATAGAAATATGGAGGGTGGAGATGGGGCTGTCGATACACTTCGAAGGAATTACAGGCTTGGAAAAACACTTCGGCATGGTTCCTTCGGAAAGGTCAAAATTGCAGAACATTTACGGACAGGCCATAAGGTGGCCATTAAAATTATCAATCGTCAGAGGATGGGGAGTCCGGAAAAGGAAGAAAAGGGTGAGAAGATTTGCTTCATTCAGGATAATAAATTAATGAAGATATGCCTGTTCTAGACTCTTCAATATGGTGCAATTATATTCGCATTTTGGCATTATCCTTTTTCCAATTCATTTAGATTGCAGAATATTTTACAGCTTTCTAAGCGTCTATATATGGTGTTATGCAGTGAGAAGAGAAATAAAAATATGTCGATTGTTTCTGCATCCCCATGTGACCTGCCTATATGAGGTTATAGAGACACCAACAGATATATATGTTATTACGGAGCACTTGGTCCGAGGAGAGCTATTTGATTATATTGTGGAAAGGGGCAGGTTACAAGAAGGTGAAGCTAGGCATTTTTTCCAGCAGGTAAAATTCTTTGGTTTTGTTTGTCTCTAACTGATGTCTTGTACACATGATGCACAGATGAAAGGTAATTGGGCGGACGTAATATGTTGAATTTTGTTTGTGTTTTGGGAAGATTATTGCGGGTGTGGAGTATTGCCATAGAAACATGGTTGTCCATCGTGATCTTAAGCCGGAGAACTTGCTTCTAGATTTCAAAGGCAATGTGAAGATAGTTGATTTTGGAATAAGCAACATTATGAGGGACGGACATTTTCTAAGAACAAGTTGTGGAAGCCCAAACTATGCTGCACCTGAGGTTGCACAATCCGCATGCTTTTAAATCCATAATTCATTAATATTGAATGTATTATGCGACAAAAGACTTTATGTTAAGGCTAAAGTCCTAAAATGGAGCTGATCGTAGGTTGTCTCTGCAAAACTTTATGCCGGGCCTGAAGTGGACATATGGAGCTGCGGTGTTATTTTATATGCTCTTCTTTGTGGGACTCTTCCTTTTGACGATGAAAACATTCTCAACCTCTTCGAGAAAATAAAGGTACATGTACTATATGTTTTGTGGAGTTTGTAATGGTTGAGGTAGAGATCATTGTGAGAGTAACTTTTGATATACCTCAGAGTGGAGTATACACTCTTCCAAGCCATTTATCTACCGGAGCTCGTGATTTGATTTCAAGAATACTGGTGGTGGACCCTATGAAGAGGATAACCATTCGAGAGATACGACTACATCCTTGGTTCAAAGCTTATCTTCCTCGCTATTTAGCTGTCTCGCCAACTGATGCAACAGAACATCTAAAAAGGGTAATTTCTACAACTTTTCAGTACGGGCTGTTCGATTTTCTCACCAATGAGATGGAACATTATTATTATTTTAACGAGTGAAGTACTTCATATTTACTGCATGTAAAATCTTGTTTGCCAACTACACTTAGTTTGCTTAAGCGATCAATTGATAAGTGACAGTTTATTAGATTCTGTTACCAATAGACTTTTAAGGCTAGTTGTCTCATTATGCTTCGGGACACTAAACAAGAAAGTAATTTATCTCGTGCACTGATAATACCGAAGCTGTTTGGTTATTCTTGCAGCTTGACGAGGAGATCATTCAAGAAGTTCTTAAGTTGGGATTTGACAGGAGCCAGCTTATTGATTCACTACACAAAAGGCTACAAAATGATGTAACATTCACATAAACTTGATGTTTGCAGTTTCTCAGTACCAAACATTACAAATCGTTAAATTTATGAACTTATGCTGCAGGCTACTGTTGCATACTATCTATTATCCGATAAGCGGCCCCCCAGTGTGACTAGCTACCGTGGTGCTAACTTCCAAGAGACCACGGTATGGATTTCTTTGTTTTTTCCTTTATCATACGTTTATGGAGCATATTACTCTCTGCAAGCACTTTCAAAGATCGCATTCTCATCATGCCATCTTGATAACTAATCTATATTTGATATTTTTGTAACCAGGAAAATTTATTGTCTCAAAATGAGAGTCTGGTAAAACTTTAGGCAACTTTGTATATGGGTTCTACCACCTTTCTACACATTGCAGTGGCTCTTGATGTCCGTTAGTTTATTTTCTTCTCTAGTGAAACGCATAAACTTATGAATCACAGTAACACCTTTGAACGTTTCCTGTCAAGTACCTACATGGATATGGTTTTGTTGTGTGGGATGAATATCTCTTACGGTCATGAATTTTCTACAAAATCATTTTGTTGTATATTAGAAAACTCTGGTGTTTGAAATACTACATTATGAAGCTCCAATCCTGGAAAAACTCATTCACCTCTCTTTCCAGGAAATTTATCCAGGACCTATTCCAGATCTCCGGATTGTTCGAAAGAAGCAATGGGCTGTTGGAATACAGGTTTAGTTGTGAAATCGAATGATATTCTTTTACTTTTTTGCTGTAAATATATGGTTAGTTCTGTAGTTTCTCATATTTGCTATTTTACCAGTCTCTGGTGGCACGCCCGTGTGAGATAATGGCCCAAATTCTTGGAGTTTTGCAAGGATTGAATGTGAGGTGGAAGAAGATAGGACATTATAATATGAAATGCCGCTTCACTCGTAGTATTCAGCACCTAGACACCACGTCCAGTAGCAATCACACGAATGAAAACCATTACGTTAGCGGTGTAACATCCATGAGTGCAAACAGATTACAGCTGATCTCTGCTGTGAAGTTCGAAATGCAGGTTAGACTTATTCCTATATAAACTAGCAATACAGTTGCTTTAATTCGACTGCTCACTGTAATTTTATGTAATGTGATGAATAGCTCTACAAAACCAGTGATGCGGAGTATATGCTCGATCTTCAGAGGCTTAGTGGTCCTGTGTTCCTTTTCTTGGACTTCTGCGCCTATTTCTTGATGCACCTCGAGTGCCTAAGCATTTTTGCTGCCGAGAAGAAGTTGGTAAATACGATGTAAATATTTTTGTCGAAGCATTTGCCTGTTTATACGATAAACTACCTTGTAGGATTTACTTCGGATGTAAAATACGAAAATTTCCTGCCTTTGTACATATTGCATATATCTTTTGTATCACGGATAATACTAGCTAGTCGATTTCTTTTGCAATGAGGGTAAAGTGGAGACCTAATATTCATATAACTTCGATTACGTACCATAGATAACGTCTTGTTATAAAAACAAGTAAATGCAACGAAGCCTGGATTCGGACAAAGTGCTACAACAAATTTCAGAAACACGAAACGCCAAAAATGGAGTTGCTATACTATTTACTGCATGTTAGTACCAGTCTTCAATTTACAGTATACTGAAGTTCAGTAACACGATTATGCTTCCTCCCTGTATCTCTCTCTCTCTCTCTCTCTCTTCTCTCCTCACTCCCAATTTGAAGATATATGAGATTTCACTGCTATGAGGATCAATAAATAATATGAATAAGCCTGTAAATAAAAAGAATATCAACAATTAAACTGTCAAATAATACATGGTCATGCGGTGTCGAATTTGCCTTCATTGCAGTCTACATCCTTGTTCTTCCGCCTTCATAAAAAGAAGAGATCGCCTAATCCTCTGCAACAACATATAACACCACCTCAGGTTATACACGAGCTCCAAGATACGTTGACAACATATATATAACTCAAAAGCGCATGAATTTCATCTAAATGTTCTCTTTCCAACACAGGTTGATTCAGAGGTGTGAATATAGTCCAGAGCATGAGTACCTCGTGTGTATCTCTTAGACGAAGGAGTTCTAATCTCTCTGACGGCCTACGGTTTGTTAGTGTAGCAAGCTGCATAATTCATCACATGATTAAACATCGGACAGTTATGAGCTTCACTAATGATTTCGATTAAAAAAGCATATACCCAAAAACTGAAGCGTTCAGGATCCCGAGCTGGGGGCATCAACCCTTCTGCTTTAAAAAGCTCTGCAAGCCTTATTCTATCTGTAGGGGAGATTCTCAAGATTTAAGAAAAGGTTGGAGAACGATTAAAAAATTAGAAATGAAACGGTGTCGCGATAGTTACCCCCTTGCGCTGCTTCTTGGGCCTCCTTTATCCATTGGCGAGCAAAAACTGCTGCCTTCTGCGTCATCTCCAGCAACTGCAAGCTTAGAGATATCAATACAAGCAAACCAGAAATAACATATACTCCATGCTTAGCATACTTATTTCGAAGAAAATGAAAAATCAGAGAAGATGGCAGCAACAGAAGCACAGTTATGTGTTTGTTCATACTACGATGAAAAGAAATATAGATATTGATTGGGATTAGTAACACCTTATTGAGGACATAACGTTTCTTTCGTTTTCATCTTTTGTTGCATGAACATCAGAGGAAGAGTTGCATAATATTATTAAAAAGTTTGAAATAATTTAGTACTCACATCATTTCTCTCAGTTCCTTCTGACGGAAATATATCCTCCACCCATTCAACCTCAGCAACACGGTACCTTCAGAGTCGATGTCAAAATTAATAATGAATCAGGCTAAGAAGTTATACTGTAAAGAATGAAAATCATGCATGTGTGTCACTACATAGCAGTGTGGGAAATTACCCATCCTGATCCCAATTCCGAATGATACGACATCTCCTTCGGCTTTCAACCTGCATCCATTAGTTATTTATATTAGGAGAGAAACCAAGCAATCAGAATGTAGAAGCGACACAGTATTTTTATATGGTGGTCACAATATCAATTCATCAGAGTGAGTCCGTGATTGCATGAACATATCCCAAAGTGAATTCCTTCTTCGTTATTTGAATCAACTCGTCTCTTTCAGCAATGGCATAAAATCCTCTCAAAACTCCCCCAACAGTTGTTCAATCAGAAACAAAAGCAGAATTGATATAAATAATAAGGTAGCTTACTTATAAATTTACCTCTAAAAAGAAACGTCCATCAGGAAGAGGTTCGCAGCTGAATTAATAACAGAAAAGGTATATATATGTTAAGGACACGTAGTCTCAATCAATGGAACTCATATTCCGTAGAAAAAATGTGAAAAGAAAACACGGAAGTATGGTCCAACTATAAGCAATCACCTACTCCGTAATCTCCACCTCACATGCATAGTCGACGACCGAACCAGTAGATGAGTCAATTACAACCTGCACCCAAAAAAAAGGCAGGAAAGTGAGCATATGTATGGAGCATAACAATTATTATAATATCAGAGTGAAGAAACGACACAATTAAACATCATACCATTCCCATTCGTCGATTTCCTTCCATTATCCTCCTCACCTGTTGTGACACAGAATGTGGGTTTAAAATTAGCCAGCTAGGCTGCAACAATATGTAGTCCTATACACACTTAATATGCCCACAAGACGGCATTTTGAAACACTTCTTTCAGTACCATATTGCTTCATGAAACTTGTGCAAACCAACTCCACTATATTTCAATTGATAAAACTTTCTAGGATTTCAATTATATTCTTCAGATATCGGCTGCATGATTCTCTTTATCTAGGTTTGCCAATAACATCATTAATAACTGCCTCGTGAGATTGTGACAAAAGTATAGACGAAGTTTGTATAACTTTCTTAAAATGGAAAATCATGGAATGCAGGGGAAATTTAATCAGCTCACCATTAGTCTATATCGCGGTTCGAATATGTTAAGCTGCAACTTCTGGCAAGGTAAGATAACGTCCATGGCAAAAAGAGGCAATAAATCAGGACCGGGGTTTGTCAAACTTTGATACTCTGCCTTCCTCTCTGCATATTCATCTGGAAAGTTCTTCTCTATGATGTTGTTCAATGTGACACTGCAAATGCCAATCAATTGATAAGTCGAATCTGTCACGTAATTAATATACCTTTGTATGCTTAATATTGTGGAAACAGAAATTTGAATGCTTGCTTCAAGGAAGTTGAAAATTACAACTATATGATATACCTGCAACACTAGTTTAGGCTTTAATAAGTTCATGAACCTTGACTATCTTTAATGAATTAAAATTTCTAATGTGGCTATCAATCACCCCTGTGCACAAATATGACTTAGAAAACTAACCTGATTGCACATGTCCTGGGACTAATAAATAGAACAGTACGACACAAAGGACATCTATTGCCTGAAATACAAAATACAAGATATGAATTAAAAAAAATGCATCATCGAAATGATATCAGAATCATTCAAACAATAACTAAGTATGAAGTGGAGAAAGGGAAACTAAGAGAAGGAGAAAGGACATGACACCTCTGTCCATAGTCTGAAACAAGCATGACCGACAAAAAGAATGCCCGCAAGGAGTTGTGATCGGTTCATATAATAACTTCAAACATAGAGTGCAGTCATAATCATCTGTCCGTTGAGGTTTTACACGACTTCTCCTCGAAAATGTATTGCTAATTGATTTCTCTAAATTCAGAAGAGCATTGCTGCAGAAAGAAACAATTCCAGTTATTATTCAAAAGTTCAAAACTATGAAAAATAGAGCTGATATAAAGAGGGGCCCTCTAACTACCATTGAGGATCAATCTGAAGTCCCGAACGAATAACATCTTGAGCCAGCTCATACTTCTCTAACTGTGAAATAGAGAGTGATTGAGAAATGACATTAAGTAGAAAGCAAGATGCAGAACCAAGAAGCCCCATAAAGGCACATGTGAGAACAAACTACAAGAAGAGTAGAATACACATTGTCTAGACTATAGAACTTTGATTAACAGTACATGCACAACTCCAGGTGCAGTTATCTGTATGAAGTACGAACTGATGAGGATTATGCAAACATAAAGTTGAACAAATTTTTCCTTGGTATCATGTATTTCATCAGTTATTTATAAGCCGATAGAAGTAAATACTAACACAACATCTCATAATGGAACTATGGAAGCACACGGAAGCTAAGGTTGTTCTTACCAGAATAAGAGCATTAGCTTTAAGAACATAGGAGGTTGCTAGATTACTTTGTAGAGTCATCACCTTCTCTGCATCACTCAGTGCAAGCTAGAATACATTTTAATCATGAAATTAGTAGGACCTCAAAAAATACTTAGAACGAACACTAAGGTATGGGAACATACCCCAGAATGAGTTGTTGGATCCAATCCATTCAATGGTCTGTATTCCGAAGCAGAAGGAGGCCTATTTCTGAGATATTGGCTAATCCTGAGGAAGAATGCAGTTGAAAAAACAAGAAAATGAAAACCTGATCTTACGAATCAAATTAATAGGATTCAATTATAAAACACTGTCACAAGAAATAATGGTTAAGGACAGGAGTACCGGAGATAGGCAGCACATCGGTTACTCAAAATAGTAGAATTGCCAGGTTTAATGTGATTTGCTCTAGTGTATAACTCAATAGCCTGATAAAATTGGACAATACGATTATTGTTTAGAAAACAGTAACTTTATAGCACTATCTAGCAAGATATACAATTTACTATTCCTAGCACTCAAAAAATACATAGAGTAGTGTTAATATGTGGTCTGACCTTTTCTTCAAATTAAATGCACTGAACTAATTAGAGTTACCAAGATAGCACTAATTGGCATTACTCACTTGAGGGAACTATGAAATTCAGTTAAAATAAGATTATGATGTTACTTAAGTTGAATGCCAGTAACTTCACTAGTAACTGCAAAAAGATGTCATTTCAAATTCCCAGAAAATTACCAGGACCCTATAACTACAAGTAGTAACTGATGTATTACTCGGTTTAAAAAAAAAAAAATGCACAGCAGATAGGAAAAGAAAAGCAGGGAACCAGCACGATTAGAGATCTTTTCTCCGAAAATTCCGTAAGCTTTCCCTCCAGAATACTTTAAAATAGATTTAAGCATGATGAAAACTATTGTATGTCCATCAGTAGCTACAAATCTTTCAATCATCTAGATAAAAGCGTATTCTTGCATCATCAAAAGTAAATCTAAACACCCATGAGATACAAACACACCTTCAACAAGCAGCAACAACTGAATAATACTCCTGAAGTACTATCCTAAAGGCACTACTACTTCAGCTCATCATGGATAGTGTTTCAACTTAAACTCTGATTGCATTCTAAGAAGTTGGATGAGGAGGAACACTAAATTCAAGAAGTATGGAGAAATATCTCATCTAGACTCCCCATTACTTTGATACAAAATCAACAAAAAGTATCTGATCAATTACGCTTCCTGGATTATTAAGACTAATCCAGCCCTTTTTTTCTAAAACCTCAACAGACAGTAGTTCGATGACGAACACCATCAATGAACTCACACGCCCTCCGAACACCTTGTAACATAAAGTGACCTCACCGGACGCAGAACAGGAAATCCAAAGAAACCATTAACTAAATTATCTTCCACAAAGGAACTCAATTTTTCAACGAACACTACACATTACCCAGATTAAAGCAAAGTTCGCAATAAAATAAAAGGGGTCAACAAGAAGGACGGCAGATAACCTGATCCAATCGGTTTTCACGAAATGCCGTGTTCCCCCGATGCATGAGGTCGTAGAGATGGCTATACCGCTCCCACGACATTGATGATCCTTCACCATTCTGATACACACCATAACCCAATTAAGCTTTCACACATAAGCACACGAATTCAACTCACACTCACAACACAACAACACACACAGAGAGAGAGATTAAAAGGAAGAATAAGCTTCAAATCCACACCCATGGAAAATCTTGGACATCGTCGATCCCTTCCAAGCTGAATCCGTCAGCGGCAGGAGTCGACATTTAGGGGCGGCGGAAATCAAATGAAAATCTCCCAGAGGGCATGAACCGATTATAAATAGCGGGGAAGAGTTCTTCTTCTATCCAAATAAGGAGGAGGGAGACGTATAACCAATGATAATAGTAAAAAAAAACTAGTTAATTGATGAATGGGAAAGGAAACGGTGGCGGTGGTGGTGGTAGTGAGTGGAAGCGTCGTGTTCCTCCCTGTATCCTTCGTTGTACGCTTGGACCCTATTCGTTTACGTGTTTCTCTCTCACTACACCATCATATACACACATACCTACACACACACATACTCCCTCTCTCTCTCTCCTCTCTCCTCTCTCTCTCTCTCTCTCTCTCTCTCTCGCAATTGGTATAGGGACTAATCGTGTACAGTATGGGGGGTAGGGGAGCCCAATTGCATGTACACGCACATGTACACGCAGTGAGTGTGCAATCGTGAATCCCAATTTAGGTGTGTGGATTTGGTAGAGAGCTTTCGTTCTCACTGCCAATTTTTTTTTTTTAGCCCTAATTTTTCACCGCCGTTGTTGATGAAATTTTTACTGCAAGCCCAGTCTCCCTCTTCTTCTTCTTCGGACTGTGCCGCGGCGGCTGGGAGTGACACGTGGCGGAATGTCAGTGGCCGGTTGGGTGTGACCAATTATTCGCCACGTCGCACCCCATGTGATATTAATTAGAAAATTAATTCATTCTCCAAAAATATCTTAACAAGAATTTAATGAAACAAATCAAGACTTTACATTTTCTTTTCAAGATTTTCATCACTATATATATTATAAATATTCCCTCCGTCCATGATTTAGTGACACCCTACCTTGGGCACAATTTTTTTTTGCATTTTGATAGTATAGTAATAAATTAATGTGTTAAAGTGTTAAATGTAATAATTGTGGGCCCATTTGTGGGGTCTACGTCCTAAAACGGAAAGTGTCAGTAAATGGTGGACGTCCTAATATAGTAATAGTGTCAGTAAATGGTGGACGGAGGGCATATAAGTATTTAAACAAGACTGCTTCATGAATTATGAGAACTTTGGATTTCCAATTCAATCGGCAAATTACTATCTTCGTTTCACTTTACTTAGTTTGCTATACATCGTATAGTTGAATGTAATATCTATATTAAAATGATTTGAGTAATGGGATGGAACGAGTGGATAATATAATGCATAATTATTTAGAACTAAACCCTAAAAGCTAGTACTACCACTTTTACTCAATACTATAGATACTCGTAAAATACGACTCAATGCTTGAATATTCTCCTAAAAAAAATTGTAATTCGATTCATTCTCAAGAAACCTTTAATTTTGAACTTTTTATTGATCTATGATTGGCATCTCAAATTCCGAAACGGAAAAGGCAACTCATCTCGTGTTGTTACACTCTATATTTTTCGATAACAATGGCAACTCTTTTTTTCAAGATAACTACGAGCTAAATCACCTTTCCGACACCGAAATCTGGGAAGTGTGTCATAACTCCAAATATTTCTATATAAGGTTTTTTAAAGTTTTGGTGTATTTTTTTTTTTTTTTTTTCAATTAACCAAAGTCCACATCATATACTATTCTTTTTTTCATACTCCCTCCGTCCTCCATTTAGTGACGGAGGGAGTTTGGGCACGCGTTTTTTCGCATTTTATGGTATAATAATAAATTAATGTGTTAAAGTGTTAAAGTGGAATAATTGTGGGTCCATTTGAATTGTTTAATAGTATTAAAATATTAAAATAATAAAAAGTAGATGTATAAAGTGTTAAAGTGTTAAAGTGATTGTGGTGTCTACGTCTAAAAATGGAAATTGTCAGTAAATGGAGGACGTCCCAATATAGTATTAACGTCACTAAATAGAGGACGGAGGGAGTATATTACTTCCACTTTTTAGTTATTAGTAGTTGATGAACTGGACCTTAGTTAAGCAGCCGACCAAAAAAAAATCGATAAAATCAACTGAAAAGTCCGTCAATACTTATGGCCCAGAACTAACACGTTATTACAAAAGCGACAAAAAATATTTCAAGATTTGTTCCAAAACAAGAAAACCAAAATTTTACACCAAACTTTATGTGTTTGTTTTGCACTAAAACTGTCAAAAAACTGGTATCTCTGTTTTTCGACAATTCCAAATCATCAAGAGGCATCAAAATTCGTAGTCAATCATCTCGTCGATACTTGATCACAACATAGTTGGGACGAAGGGAGTATATAACTAATTTATTGGTATATATAGTCTATGTTACCTTTCTTGGGAAATTATGAAGTAAGTAAATATTTCAAAGGGCATTTATAATACTTAAAGGAGGTACCGAATTTTCAAAAGAGAATTAATAGCTACTACTATTAAAATATTGTTTGAATCTCGAAATTAAACTATAACATTCATGTGATTCTAATGACTTTTTGAAGATTTAAATAGCAACGCGTATGATATTGTACATTTTGGGTAATGTCAGCACTATGTTTAGTTGGTTAAACTTCCTTTCAGAAGGCCCAATTAATATAGTAATGCGCCCTTTACGTACCAATGTGTTTTCGATATTGATCGAACTTGATTGTTTATAACGAGCAGTGAATACATACGATATTATATTCATACGAGGATAATCTAAAACGTTTATATCATTCAAACGACGATTGTCTAAATATAATCAAAGTTCAGGTATTCGTGATTTATAGATAACAAGTTTAGTTATGCAAGTTGCAAAGAGTATGTCCATAGAAGATGTAGAAAGGGATTGCTATATTGGGAGAATAAAACTCTATCCTTCCCTACATCCAAAATTGTGGCTGCTACAAACCCTAGTTTTTGGATAAGCTCCAAATATGGCTGTATTTCTAGATTTCTTGTCGCCTTCAACCACCCATTGCCTCAATTATGCTACACCTCAGATATTTTTCGTTTTAAGTATTTCTTTTTTTGCTATATGAAGTTGCTTCAATATACTTATATACATTAAAAGGGTATATAATAGGTGCAGATAGTCGGGTTTCTAACGTACACTAATCATATCGTGAAAAGCGTGCATGCATGCATGCCTTTATATATACGGTGAAATTCTGTATAAAATTGATTTTCGTTAAAACAGTGTGAAAATGATTTTCGTGAGAACGCAAAATTTTGTATATTTTGTCACTTTGTGGCCAACCCCTCATAAATTGGCATGCATATGTCCCTCTTAGAGGGCCTAAAGAAAGGTTGAGGAATTAAAGCCGTGATTTGACTAATAATTAAACAATCCATAATTTGTGAATATATAGAAACGTAACATCTTTCACAGAACGTTAAAAGGGAAAATCTTAACATCTGGAACAAAATTGAAGGGGTAATTAAGCTTTATAATATAAAGTCCTAAATACGTACGCACTTAACGATTTTACGTGACACCCGATATCGAAAGGGATGGATTCCTTGCATGAATGTCCAAATAGCTACAACTTTAATAGTCGACTACTACAATACTCCCGATTAATAAGGATCCAAAAACACAATTGCTTCGGCCCTCTAATATTCCATTACTCTTTTCTCAAACCAAATAAATAAAATAAAACATTCCTCCTAATTCAGCAAAATTTGTCACAAAATAGAAGAATATGACAGCCGTTTTAGAAAAGCAACTGTTGCAACGGTTAATTGTTCCGTGACAAATAGAAGTATTTGACTATGATAAGGAATTTAATCAAAACAATTAGCATTAATAATAATAATAATATGATTAATAAATTAAGCCTAGCCGGTTTAATCAACAGCGTGGACCATTTGATGTTTCAATCATAAAATAGCATTTGAATTCTCATGTACTACCAAAAGGCCGCAATTGGTATCTCTTCGATTAGCTTTTTCACGTACTTAAATCGGCACTCCATTCGTCTCAAGTATTTTAAATATAAAGTGAATAAGAAACTTGGGACGAGGGAATATTTTCTGTTTCGACCAAGAAAACTAGTTTGGACCGTATAATTATATATCTAATGGGAAATTCGGTGGTAAGTTAGGCTTTGAGATGGTATGTGCATATAGGCTATTAGGGCATCTAACCTAAAGGTATTATCGAAAATGCTCTACCATCCGTCGTGGACGAACTTGATATGTTCACTTATGATATGGCAGCACCACATATACGATATGTAGGGTTCTGTTTCTTTTAGATTCGGTATAGTTCGTTCACAGTTATCATTACCACGTCACACGTTGACACATCTGCGATCGACTGAACTATATACCCTAAATAGTAAATACTTAAGACTATTCATATGTTCACGGTTATCATGGGCCTAGAAAAGCCCAATTAAGATAACATAGGCCCATTAAATTTATAAGTGGGCTTTGATTTGAGAGTGGGTAGGCCCATTAAGCATATTAAATAGTGGAGATGAAAAACCCATGGGTTGATTAGGACCGTTGGATCTTAAATTAAAGCCCATCAACGGTTGATTAGTGAAAATAATTAGTGAAAAACGAAGCAGCAGAGCCTAACTCGAGAGTTTCCATTTCCGGCGTTGAGCTGAAATGGTGGCGGGTGAAGGAGATGCTGCGACGGAGCCGCTACCTCTAATCGGTGGGGGCGAATTGCTCCGAGCCGCCGCCTTATCGCCGCCGTGGTCGATGGTTGCTATCAGGAGCCACCAGAAGCACGACCGCGACAATCCACCGGTGGTTTTCCCTCCCGTCGACCATGAGAATCTTCACATTTCTCGTGAGGATTTCAAATTCCATGAAATCAACGCCATCCACGCCGGTAATCTCCAGATTTCGTTCTCGGACTCGGATTCGGATTCCGATTTGAACTCGTCGTCCTCGTTTTCGCCGTCCGATTCGAGTCCGCCGCCGCGCTCCCCGATTGCTCCGGCGAAGAAGAAGGCGGCGGATGGGGCTGGGAAGCTCGGTTCGTGGACGGGGATGTTGAATTCCAAGGCGAATGCCTTGGTGCGGTTCCTCTGCAGCGCGCTCGCCTCCACGCGAGGGGCGCTGTTGACTTACCGATTCGCGGCGTTCGCGGCCGTTCTGGCCGCGTTTCTGTATTTCCGGCGGCGGAGGAAGCTGCGCGGCGGGGAAGAGAGCAAGGATCGGCTCATCGCCATGATCAAACAAAGAGACGAGGTACGTTAGGGTTTGGGTCCCTTCCACCTGTTCGCGATAATGTCCAAGTGAACAGAAAACTCACGATTTTGTCACATTCTGCATCACACTGCACGATCGTGAAAATAATTCATTTCACAAATTTTGCAGAAGATCAATCTGCTGTTGGATCAAATATCGCGGATGAATCAAATGCTGCTCGCAAAACACAAATCTCCCACGATCTAGGCGAATCGAAGCAGCAGTAGAGCAGCATTCATATGAAGAAGAATCATGTTTATGGAAGTCAATAGAGTAGAGGTAATTTAAACCTTGTACAAATTGTGTTCTTTTATCACCTCCATAGTTAATCTGGGTAAAATTACATCCTATATTTTGTAACTTCTTGTGTTGAAGAAGGAAGTTGCTTTTTTGCAACAAATCAAAATATTTATTTGTAATGATATATACATGTTCTTAGCTTGATTAAGAGATGAACTGTGATTGTACAAGAAATGTGTAATCTTTAATTTAGCTGTCTTTGTGTAACTATACAAGAAATGTGAATAAAGAAAGTAGAAAAGTTGCATCAAAAAAATGTTATGAATAAAATAAGAATTCTTTAAAGAGGAATGGGACCTTCTTCTGCTAGTTAAATAAATAATTTCATCTTTTATATCAAACATTTCCATAGTTTTGTAATAGTACGTTGTGCTTGAATTCGAAGCGAAGCCGGTGCGAGGACAGTTTGCAGCCAGTATCGACCCCCTTAGCTTTCGACTCGAACTATCCCCTAAACGAATGAAAGAAGCTAAAACAACGGCTATTTTAAAAGAAACCACCAAAAAAGAAAAAAAGAACAAATAAGAACGGTTTTTTCTCCATGTTTTCTGGCTTTACAGAACAAGTACATCCAGATGAAGTCTGAGAACACCTCCAGCTCTTTCGTATGATTATGAAGTGAGAATCTCTCTGATCCAGTCCTTGTGAATCGAAGTGGCAAACTGCAACAAGAAGTATGCGACGGAGTCATTACGCATTGTGGTAGAAATCACCAAATATAAGATGATGTAAAGTTATCCTATCAAAGTTTCCATTTACAGCAATAGTACATTCAGTATGAGGAGGAATGTGGAGCAAATTTGAAAGCAACAGAGCTCAATGGATCCAGTATTATTTCCACAAGGCACGAGTTTCCTTAATAGTGATGTCGACTCACATGCTGAAGTTAATAACATGACGAAGAGTGTGTGATGATGAACTATTATTCCATTTGTAGAGGGTTTCATTTGATTACCTGCTCCGGACAGGAGCAAAAAGATAATCTCTAAATCATTCATGTTCGTTTACTTTGAAGTTTGAACTCAGAAGAGTGCATATTGAGTACTAGTGACAAAGTTGTATGCATTCGATCTTTGTTTGGAAAGGATGACTATAATTTAGTAACAAAAGCAAGGAGAATGTTGGTGAAATTGGTTTAATCGTAGGAAGGCTGAATCGTAAAGAACATGAAACAAAGGCCAAGCCTGCATATGGGGTAAACCTGAGTAACAAAATCATGTAAATGCATGAAAGCCTAACAATAAGTTTCCACTTTTGCCATGAAAAAAATTTAGCAGCGAAGCTATACACTGCATTCTAACCATCTTTCTTATTAGTAAATTCATTTCCCATTTTCGGAGTGAATTCTACCTCTGTATCAACAGCTTACACAAACATTCTAGGACAAAAGATCACAGATGAAGGCGGACAGTGACTATTACTATAAAGCAATTCACGTTTGACGCAAATTTGGTTTGAAAGGAAACGGAAAGATAGAACTTAAGAGAGATCACAATCATTAGAAAGTGAGCAGAATGTTTTCCAAATCCCTCAGTCTTGTAACAATAACTAGAAACACAAGGTTAAAGCAAGAAAAACAAGCTCATGCAACAAACACAGTCCAAATTCTGATACATTATTAGTCTAATGAAGTCAAGATCCCGCACCTAAAAACAACACTCCCAAGAGCAGTGAACATAACCATGTCAAGCAAGCAAACAATTATCGAAAGTGAAATCCCAAACAGAGACGACAGTCAAACTCAAAAGGCCAAGGAGATATATTTACCTGCAAGATGTTCTCAAAGGTGACGGCTTTCTAGCTAGCTCTGAGGCTCGAGGCTGTGATGAGCTGTATGTCGAATATCAAACTGATCCACATTCACCAAAGGAGCAGCAGTTTCATTCCTTATCCTCTTAATATTCGGACTAACCAAACCCCTGTGCCTAAACCCATACAAGTTCAAAACTTGATTATCAGCAAAGTTGAAAGCTCTCTCCATACTCTTTAAACACCTCTCCACCGGATAATCCCCATAGCTACCACAGGGCTTGCAACCCACAAAATGTGTCACGAACGGCCACCTCTCATCACCTAACCCCGGATGATACTTCTCGATCATTTCCTCATATCGATCCACCAACCCATCCCAAAATCCGTGCAAGTAGAAAGAGTTCTCCACAAAAACTTTGTTCATCCACTTCTCCTTCTGAGAAACTAGCAAGTATATCAATGCAGACTGATCATCAGCCTCGAATGCAGGTCGGCCCTTTAGATTAGCCGTCAAGACTTTCCCAGCCTCCTCACGAATCGGACCCTTGGGACCCATCGGAGCCCAAACATCCAACAAATCCAACGACCACTGGCAGTTCCGGAACAAGAAACTGCCGGTGTTCAAGGCAATCCAGGATTTCTGCTCGAACAATAAATCAGGATATCCATGAATCACCATGTTATAATCCCTATACTTCAAAGAAGGAATCTCAAACACCATGTCAGTGAACAGAGCATCACTGTCCATCCACCAAATCCACTCCACCTCCGGATGCGACAGCATCAATTTCCGAATCAAGGGCAATTTCGCCCAATACCCAGCCAATTCCTTGTCTAAATGAGCCATATTATACACAATCTCAATCCCATGAATCCTACAATAATCAATCTTGTTCTTCAGAGACTTGAGCAGATAATGATCGCCAATGGCATTGTCGCAAGGATTTGGGGGCGAACCAGTAACTAGCAGAATCCTAGGCTTCCCATTAATGTAACTCGGAAACTGAGGGTTTTTCTCGAGCCATACCTTTCGATCTTCGTCCCACGTGCTGATACTCGGCCCCAAACTGTAAGTATCGTTGAGGGTGAGGAACTTGTCGGGGCCGTCGTCCGGGTCGGTCGGATCCTTGTCGGATCGGATCTCCGCCAGAATCCTATTCGTCTCCTCGATCATGTGCTGGTTCTCAGCTTCGGCTTCGGAGGAGCCGAGGCTCCCGAGCCCGATCGTGCCGCGGAGCACCAGAATCGTGACGAATCCGCAGAGGATGGTGATCTTAATGTTGTTGAACGTCTTGTGGATCTGCCTCCCCCGCGGCAGAATCGCCGCCGCCCGTCCCCGCACCCCGCCGCCGTTCACGGCCGGGTTGGCCGTCGGCAGCCCGCCGGAGGTCCGCTTCTGGGCGGAGAACGCCACCTCCGATCCCATCTCCTCGAAATCAAACCCCTCAGCACCCCAAAAAGGTAGGGTTTATGAACCGTACGAATCTGGGTTTAGTAGTCTTCCTCACTCCACAAGATCAGCATGCATAAACTCAACCCCAGTCTCCCTTTCACACTCTCTCTCTCTCTAGCTCTCCCCTTCCCCTCTCTCTCTATAAAATGTGGGATGGACGGATGAATGTGGGAGGAAGAGGAAGTGGAGAGATGAAGAAGGAAGGAGGCACCGACTGCAATTCGGGTATTTTCTTTCTTCTTTTCTTTGCCTAATTTAATATTACTGCTTTTTGCAGGACTAATTAATTAATTACATAAATTGAGATTAGTTAATTAATTAACGATTAATGGCGGGGCCAGTTCGTAAATATATTAAATTAATTCATGGAAGCGACAAATCCGCTGTTGATGGGCTGGATTTAACGCGCCTGTTAGAAGCATCTCCCCTTTGTTTTCTTTTGACTCATTTCTCTTAAACTAGTTCAGTGACGGTCGAAATCCGACGGAAATTACTTATATTATATATCTTTATAAATATTTATTTAATTCCTAATATTACTATTATTATTTGATTCATTTGTAATTTTGGACCTGTTTAAGTCACTCTTATTGACTTTACTTTTTCCGACTTAGGTTACGTCTGGGCACTCCAGACGTATTTCAGTGAGTTATACGACATTTTTGTGGATAATGCACTTACGTGTTGGTGTTAATTTTGATCGAGAGATTATGATGACTTAATGATAACCGTAGATCATCGAAAGATTAACGGGAATCGAGTAGGCGAGCGACATAGGAGATTCAATTGACAATAGAACATGTGATTTTGGAATGCAGTAGTGTTAGGTGGGCCGATTTCCCATGTGTTTTCATTTACTCGTTCCCACGTTTGGTCCAATTCCCTTGATTCATTTCTTCTTATTCGTTTCTAATACTACTGTATTACGTAAATTAAATAATAGTATTTTTATTAAATGATTATTTTCTTAATGCACATGACGTGCCATGATATGGGATGACACACTGAATTTAAGAAATTAATTGTATACTCATTTTTTTTTAAAAAATTTTCTTTCAACCTAATTATTGATGCTCAGTGTAAATTATTTAGTTAATTTAATGATTAGTAGGTGAAAAAATGAATAAAGTTCATTGGAAGAGATTAGTGGTGAATAATTTCTACTCCCTACGTTCTAAATCGTCTATAGTAATAATTGAACGAGACGGATCGATTTGAGACGAAACGAAGAGAGTGTTATTTTTCCGACTCCGGAAAAAAAAAAAAAAAAACTGCTACCGATAATTCGAGAAATATTATTTACTTCTAAACATGGAAAATTACCGTAGGCAAGTCCAGTTCCAATACATCTCGAGCCTACTTTTTCACTAGCACTCCGATCATTCGATCAAATCGAAGAGTTCTCAGCATTCCGATCGGCTTCGCCGCCAAATTTTCCGGCGCCGATCAGCTCAATTCAAGGCACGCGGAGTTTCTTCTTCGATTTCTCGTAAAATTCCACCTATTGAATTCCGATTTGGAGGCTGATCGTGGATTTCTTCGTACAGTAGTTCATAATCGATTGATGCTTACAAATCACCGTTGATTGGATTGTATTTTTGGAATTTATTGTTGCTCCGGTGGTGAATTGAAGGTGTTAATTTCGTTGCAGAATTTGGGGGAAAAGATGAGTCAAGTCTTCGAAGGTTACGAGCGGCAGTACTGCGAGCTGTCTGCTAACTTGTCCAAGAAGATTACTGCGGCCAGTCGCCTCGATGGAGGTGAGGCAAATGTGCTTATTTTTCAATCATTTTGTTATTCAGTTGTGATTGAAAGAATTTGTTTGATTTTTGTTGTGGATTAGCTGCAGTTGCTGAAACATGTTCAATTCACTGATTTATATGTGCTTCTGCATTTAGGAAACTGTGATTTGGAAATGAAATTTATATGAAGTTCCTTAGTTTTGGGTTGTGGAATTTTCTTTTCTGCTATTCTGTGAGATTTAACCTTGAAATTGCATCATGATCATGAACTTTGCAATGTTATCATATTTCATGAGATGCATAGAATCTGTAGTCGATATAGATTCTGTACGATGTCTCGATTAATGCAGGAAGTTTGGGGAACGAGATGGATGCTCTGTTGCCTCTTTTACTTCGTTCTTCGTTCTTAAGCAACTTTTTTATGTGTATATTGATGTTGGATCATATTTTCAGTAGCTCATAAGTAGCTTAGGTGAAAATGTACTATGTAGATGATCCATGTACGAACACGTTACTAGTATGGCTGAATGTATGATCCTTTGTTGCTGCAGAATGGAAGAAACAGAAAGTATCTGAAGTACAAGGAGGATTGGAGGATGCTGAGGCAGTGGTATGGAGTATATGAAAAACATATATATAACTGACATTTAGGAACTTCTGGAGATTCGAACTTACGCTTTTAGCTTAATATCTAGATACGTAAAATGGATCTTGAAGCTCGGAGCTTGCCACCAAACGCGAAGGCCACGCTTCTCGCTAAACTGAGAGAGTATAAAACTGATTTGAACAATTTGAAATCAGAGGTGAAGAGAATCACATCGGCTAATTCCAATCAAGCTGCGAGGGATGACTTGTTGGAACCTGGAATGACAGATACAGCGGTACTATCCTCGTCTCCCATTCCTGTTGCAGAAATGACTTTTAATATTGCCATTAGAATTGCATATTACTCTGTTACCTGCTAAAATTTTGCACTCTTGATAATACTTCAAAACTACGTACTGTGCAGGCATCGGCTGATCAAAGAGCTAGGCTGTTGATGTCAACTGAACGACTGTATAAGTCAGGTGACAGAATCAGAGAAGGTAGAAAAACAATGCTCGAGACTGAAGAGCTCGGTGTTTCGATTCTTCAAGATCTGCATCAACAGCGCCAATCGCTTCTGCATGCACACACTACTGTACGTTTCGTTCTCTTCCAGTCCTCTAAAGTTGTTAAAATTCATACACGTTCAATTTCCTGGACCAAAATCTTCATGAAAACTCATTTACTCTCCCCCTCAACATACATAGATAGCTAGCCCTGCATTCCACTTATTACATACATTTAGTTCATAAGATAGGATATATAAACGGAGTCGTGTCGTGCAGCTTCATGGGGTGGACGACAACATCGGCCGGAGCAAAAAGATTCTGACTAACATGTCAAGAAGGATGAGCAGAAATAAGTGGATGATTGGAACAGTTATAGCAGTCTTGGTTATTGCAATTATTCTAATCCTTTACTTCAAGCTTGCCCATTAGATCCTCAGCTTTGATTCTTCAAAATCAATTTCTGTTTTTATGTTTTTCCACTGCAATTGTGTGATTTGCTTGTGTTTGCGGCTTGGATTTTTTTTTTTAATAGTGTTTGGCATCTCAAAATATTCTGGGAATTGTGATCTATACTTGTATAAAACAGCATATACACGAATGTTATAAACGCGACGAGATTAGAACTGCATTATCGAATATATATTAAACTGGTAATCTTGATTTCCAACAAACAATATGAAGAAGAAAATGAATATCAATGCCAACAATTACAGAATCAGTCCAATCCAAGAGTAACCTAATCTAGCATAAGCCTTGAATAATGTATCAGTTTGAATGAAGAATCAGTTTCTTCGCCACCAAACGGATGCCGGCATTCTGCTGATAATCATACGCAACCAACGAGAAATAAGCATCAACAACGTTCCCCGGAGTGAAGAGCGAATTCAGTTCAGCAACATCATATCTGCTGAACACGAGCTTGTGCGTGGATGAATTCTCTTTCTGGTATATCTCCGTTGTCCATCGAGTGCTTTCACCTTCTGCTATGGTTGGAAGCCTGTCCATTTACAGGAAAATGTAAGTAAATCTTCATATCAATACTTTATATCAATGGCAATCAACATCATCATCATATTAAAGAATAATTAAGGGTGCAAAACTGATATAACTATCGAACAGAATACCGATTAAGACAAAGAAGAACTTACTGTAGTCGGACGGTGGGAGAATTGAAGAAGCCTGGTTTCCTAGTTACTACATGATACCAGTCAGAAGTGCTACCAGAATCAGTGGAAAGTTTCTGGGCTAGATTATCAGCTCTTTCGAGAATATTGCATAAGTTCGGTGGTGCATCAACTACGACATTCAAGCGTGGCCTACCAGCATGATCCACAAACTTTGTACTGATCCCAAAACGAACTTTCAGAGAGGCACACTTAAGTTGCAATGGGAAATTCTGGTGTAATATTTGCATCTTTTGAGTCCCGCGGAAGAAGGGTGTGAGAGCTGCAGATACTAAAGGTATTGATACTTCATCAGGTTCCAAGAACTCGTTAGAGCTACCGGAAGATCCGCCATTTACTGAAGGTGAAGATTCTTGAGATATTAAGCCATCTTTCTCTTCTTCCATACTGTCCTCGGGGAGAGGATCGTCTATTCCAGCCCGCATCGAACCTAAGTCAAATGGACCCACATTCCCTGCATTGGGTTCGGTCAGAGACGAGTTTGCTTCTTCAACTGTACGTGCCACAAGCATATTGATTGAAGATGGAGACAGTGTTGATGGAAATTCAATCTTCATAGGAGGTGGAGACAATTTTGCATTGACACTAGATGATTGGATACTTTCATCCTTTGCAATCTGCTCTGCTGAGTTTTTTCCATTATTTCGACTTCTTGTGGTTGCGTTGGGAGAAACCCAGCTGTTCTCGGTGAATATATCCGGAAGGCTAGACTCCTGCATTAGAGTGGAGCTCATGTCACAGCTTTTTCTATACTTCAATTGAACATGTGATAGCTTGAGAAGACTGAATATACCATGTTATGAGTAAAGAAGATGAACTGCTTAATTGTAAGAATTCGCTAAAGGGAAGCTCGTTTTGGTTAAGACTACAAAGCTATTGGTTTGAGACTAAATCCATCCTAACCATCCCCTTGAACAAGTAAAATACAGCATTTTAACCTCACGCTGTCACATTACTAGTTATAACCAAATTACTTAGTTGTGGCAAACACAGCTTTCGACCAAACGAACATAGCAACATAATCAAGATTCCAGGTTTCTGCAGACCTCTCAAAATGCCAGGATTCATCAAGCCATTTTAACCATACGTCATCTGTTAACCTTGACATTAAGATTAAAACACAGTACCATAATACAATCCATTTGCCTACTCTTGAGAAAATTTAGGATATAACGTCATTCAACAAAAAATGCAGCAGAACAGCATAAAACAGCTTGAGCTCGAGAGCCAATCCAAACTCAAGAATCCCCCATAGAAGCTACAAGTTTGAGAAATTACCAGAAAGAGAACTGTTGCACAGTACTTAAGGACTTCAAGATTCATGCGCACATCATCCAGGCTCCTGAAGAACGGCATCAAATGTTCAGTAAAAATAACAGTAATTCATAGACAAGAAATCACAAACTCACTTGGATCTTAGAATTCCAAGAAACAATCCAACTCAAAGCTTATCATTGAAATCCATGAGAGAGAGAGAGAGAGAGAGAGAGAGAGAGAGAGAGAGAAAGAGAGAGAGAGAGACCTATGTGTTTGCTGCCCAAGTCCAAAATAAGTTGCAAGAGTTGCCATCTGTATGCAAATGGAATCCCACCATTAATAAAAAAGAAACAAAAAAATCCAACAAATTCGGAAAAACCATTGAAATGTCACTTCAGAAAAAAGAGTGGTTACCTTCATATCACCAGCTCTCCTTCCAAACCTCTGCGTTAACAGAGCTAGAGAATCAATGGTTCCCTTAGGCTCTGGAGCTGGCCTATTAATCTCAGCAAACGCCTCTCTTATCCGAGGACAATCAAATCGAAGTATGTTATGTCCCGCCCATATTCTTCCTGTTGTAATTTCCACAAACATATCAACTTCTCATTCTCAAACACACACACAAAACACGCAGCTCAATTCCGAGCAATTCCGCCATGAAATTACCTTGCAGCAGATCGTAGACGGCGTCCGCGATGTCGGCGAAAGTCGGCGCCGAAACGACGGCGTCTCTGGTAATCCCGTTGCATCGGACGGAGAGGGAATTTATGTGAGAGAGGTCGGCGGGTCGGACCAGGGTTGAGTAGTTCCGGAGCTCCACCAGCTTCCTCGGACACACCAGAATCGCTCCGAATTCCAGAATGGCGAATCCCTGGCCGTGCCGCGTCGGCACCGTCGTCTCCACGTCAAAGAACGCTATCTCCGATCTCTCCTCCGCCGCCTCCGCCATTTTCCCTTCAATCTCTTTAAAGCAACACTCGAAGGGCAAAAGCAACAGAAAGCGAAATTGAAGAAGATGTAGGCACCCGTACGTACGAATATATAGCTACTGAAAGGACAGTAGCTTAGAGGAGAAGGGTTGTGGCTTCCATGGAGGTTTAGAGAGAGATTGTAGAGAGAGATTGGAATAAGTGTGAAAGTGGAACACGAAAGAAGGATGCGTGCGGAGTTACTGTTTTGCCCCTGCGTAAACAGAGAGGAATTATCCTTTACTTGTACCTCAGGTTACTATAATCGGAAACTAAAATTCTTTCTTTCACCATTTTTTTTTCCCTTCTTCTTTCTTGAAAAGTTGCAGGTTTTTTGAGTTTAACGTATTTGATTCGATTTCTTTACAGTTTCGTGCTTGAGTTAATCAACACAGCCGTGGAAAATTAAACAAATCAAATCATTTCCTGCAAAAATTTATTCGATAAATTATTACTCCGAATTTAATATTCGATTAATTTGGAAAGCGATCGTCTTTTTGTATGAACTCATGATGAACAGTCAATCAGTGTGAGTGTTGAGTTTTAATCTGTAAATCTCGGAAGCGTTAATGGGGGAGGGTTCTTGTTTCTTTCTCTCATTTCAGTGAAATCCTATTAATATATATATTCGATTGGTTCGAATCTGCTGCACATTGTTGGTTTCTCAAATCGGAGCTGTTGCCGGAGCAATGTTGAAGTTTTTCCCTCCAAAAATCAAGGCTTTTAGCAAGCGGAAGCCGTCACCAGCGTTTCTATCTTCTTCTGCTACGTCGTCGTTTCCTGCAGAATCTTCGCCGTCGTATCTCTCGAATCTGACCGCGGCGATTCTCAATTCCTCGACGCCGGAGCAGGCGATGAGGATCTTCAACTCGGCGTCGAGGACCATAAACCCCGCGAAAACTCTGAAGCTGCACTCGGCCATTGTGCATTTCCTAGTTGGGAAGAGGGAGTACGTGAAGGCAAGGTGTTTGTTAAAAGGCCTCATAGAGGTCTTGAGGGAAACGCGGAAGCCCCACCGGGTGTGCTCGTCGATTTTCAATGCGCTGAATCAGGTGGAGTTTTTGGAGTGCGATGACCATGTTTTCGGAGTGTTGATCAGTGCTCTGTGCGATAGGGGCCTCGTCGATGAAGGGCATTGGGTTTACCGGAAGATGGGGAAGCTGCCTCCGGTGCAGCCCTGCAATACGCTTTTGAACGGGATTCGGAAAACGGGTCAGGTCGATTTGATGTGGGAAGTTTATGATGGCATGGTTTCGAATGGTTTATGGCCTAGTGAAGTAACGTATGGGATTCTGATCGATGCTTGCTGTGATGGAGGGGATACAAAGAAGGCAAGGTTGCTGCTTGAAGAGATGATTGGGAAAGGATTAAAACCGACCGTTGTGATTTACACGAGTCTCATACGAGGGTTATGCTCCGAGGGTAAGATGTCGGAAGCCGAAAGCATTTTTCTGAAAATGGAGGAGTCTGGTGTGGCTCCAAATCGCTTCACTTATAATGTGCTAATGGATGCATATGCTAAGACGGCAAATGCTAAGAGAGTGATGAAACTGTACTATCAAATGTTGGAAGGTGGAGTCTTGCCAAATGTTGTTACTTATGTTGCATTGATATATCTGCTTTCCAAGATTGGGGAGCTCGTTGCTTTTCGAAGCTACTTCGTGCATATGTTGAAGTTCAATGTTACTCCTGATATCTATATATATAACTGTTTGATGGATGGATTCTGTGAAGCTGGTGATCGGTCTTCTGCAGTGGCGATGCATGAAGAGATGGAGACGTTCGGTATTTCTCCTGATGTTGTTACTTATGGCATCCTTATGAAGGGGTATTCAAGAACTGGTAGAGTCGAAGATGCAGAGGTTTTGTTGAGTAAGATGAATGAATCAGGATTCGTGATGAACACTGTGGTGTATAATCCGATAATCGATGGATACTGCAAGAAGAAAAACATGGGAAAGGCTGTGGAGATTACTTCACAGATGGTGGAGAAGGGCTTACAACCTAATATAGTTACCTTCCGCACACTGATAAATGGCTACTGTAAAACTGGGAAACTCGAGGCTGCCATGGGACTTTACCACGAGATGACGATCAAAGGTTACAGGCCTGATGTCGTTGTTTATACTTCGTTGATCGATGGGTACTTCAAGAATGGCTACACCAATGCAGCTCTTCAGCTGCACAAAGAAATGATAGCTGCCGGTGTTTCGCCCAACTCTATCTCTCTTAGTTGTGTGATCGACGGGCTTTGTAAGGCTGGAAGGATCGATAATGCAATCAAGTATTTTTTGAAACATACTACAGATGGATCCGTTAAAGGTGAAGAAGATCGAGTGGAAAATTATGATGCGGAGCAATGCTGCCCGACTAAAGCCACGTATTCGATCTTGATAAACTGTTTGTGCAAAAACGGCCGAGTTCTTAAAGCTAGCAAGTTTTTCTCAGACATGAGGAAGAGTGGACTGCAACCAGAAGTTGGTGATTATGCTGCCGTCGTTGAAGGGCATTTTGGAGATAAGCGTGCTTTTCCGGTGATGATGCTACAGGCAGATATGTTGAAGATGGGCATATTGCCTAACGAATTCATGTACAAGGTATTGGAAAGAGGTTATGAGACCATTGCATACTCCGCATCAGCTCAGAAGTGTCGTGAAGCGCGACTACTCCTGCAGCCTAATGGTGAACGGAAGCCGTATCATGGAATGAATTTGCTAGATTTAGCGAGTCAGCAGAAGAACAGACACTTTTTGAGACTTGAGAGTAAGGACATGAACAGAGGTGCAGCTAAACATGCAGAGGCGAAGGCATACGCTCAAGATTGGAGTACAGCATAATCGTTACTATCAGGTTCAAGCGTTTCTCGGATAAACGAGTGTTTGTATCTGTTCGGAGCTTTTGAATGAATGAGTATTGCAAAATCTGGAAAAGTAAGATGCCATTTTTCTGTTGTGTTACATAAGAAGATGACCCTTATTTTTAGAGAATGAATCTTTGAAAACTGCACTCAGAAACTGAGAGAATTGCATAGTGCATTAGTAGAGCTTATATTTCAAGTTAAAGGCGAAATATACACTTTGTAGCATGTTTTTTCTATGAGCACACATTTTATACGAGGAACTTCGATACACAAACTCCCATGAAAAATATACTACGAACGACACTCCACCACTGTTCTAAAATCAGTCCTCTGCTTGTCCTTATTTCGTTCTGTAACGACGTTTTTCAATGTCTTCAACTGGTTCCGCATGTCGTCTGCAGATATGGCGGAAAGTAGAAAAGCAACGTGTTACTACAATTTTCGACATGTTTAAGCAATTTGTAGACTGAGTTACCTTGGAATAGAGAATATGGAACCCAAAAGTTGCACCAAGTAAAAGAATCCAGAATGTAAAGTTTATACAGGAACAGCTACAGGCCTTTTGCTGGTTTTGATCCCTTTGATAGCTGCAGTGCGGACACAAAAAGTTATGTGCACGAAATTGAGATATATCGAGCAAGTATCAGTGGTTTTGAATGAACTTGAAATGAAGCAGTTCTATATATATCCTTGCCTTCAGCGTAGTCAGGAGCTCCGAAAACAGCAGAGCCAGCAACCAATGCATTGGCTCCAGCCTCAATTACCTGTTCCAGTATAACAATAACAGATATGAAAACATAGCTCAGCTTTAACTGGTTATGCAACTTTATTTCATCAGAAGCCCCCACTTAAAGGATCGTAAAATGTCAAGATAATGAGTCGAGATCAAGGTAGGAAACCATGGGGGGAAGAGATATGTGACGGTCAGGAGCACCATATGCCTTTTATTCTTAGCCTCCTCAAAGATGAAAAAAACGCAGCAAAGATGTTTATGGAAGATTGGGTTAACAGAGATTCTAAAATGATGATTATGATAACAAAGAGTCTCAACAGTTCGGTTCTGTATTTGATAAAGGAAAGAAAGAGAAGGTGGTCACCTTGTATGCATTTTTCGGACCAACTCCACCGTCTACCTCAATCCATGGGTTCACTCCCTGTACAAAAAATTATTCAAACAGTGAGGGAAATCTACAAGCAATGCATCCAAGAGCATAATCAAGGAAGCAATTCGACATATTCGCACTACCTTCTCAGCACACAATCTTCTCAAATCTGATATTTTCTTCACTTGGCTCTCAATGAAGCTTTGCCCACCAAACCCAGGATTTACAGACATGATCAATACCAAATCAACCGCTGTGAGTCAGAAAAAAGAGAAATGCAATAGCAAATGTTAATTCACACAAGAAAACACAATGCTGGAGCAGCAACTCAGATATAAGAAGAATATCATCCACTCAGATTATTATATGTTTACTTTTCAAAATACAATTAATCATCTCCCATAGATCAGAATGAGAATTTGTACAAAAGTCGACGCATCAAACATAGTAAAGTGACTGTCATATGTGCCAATCAAAGCTAAACGTAAGCAAGAAAAAAAGAAAGATATAAGGCATATATTAATTGGTTGTAGTGGAATACTCTTTCAAAATCAATTAATCAAATAATTGCACTTTTGATTGCCTTGGTTTGCCTATGGTACCCGACTATAAGTTTTGAAAAGAAAAATGCCTTTTGATCACATATTTCATCTTTGCCACTCTAAGTCGGCCCTTTCCCTAAAGCAGTATAAGCTGCTACACATTCTTAACTGTGAGAACCAACTGATATCATCCTCTTTGCAGCTTGCCTTAATATTTTCAACTTAAGGACATATTTAACCTTACTATCACCTACTGTACTCACAAAAGAAAAAAGAAAAAGAATATCCCTTACCATCAAGAACATATTCGATAGCAGTCAATGGAGTTCCGGGGTTGAGGACAACTCCAGCTTTAGCACCCAAGCTCTTGATCTAAAGAAAGACACCAATCACGTATGTAAACTATTAGTTCATCTGACCATGTAATATGCAGGTTAAGAACAGGAACGTACAAACTTTGCTACTAATACATTAGATAAGCAACTCCTAGTAAGCATATTTTTAACTTAAATTGCCCACACAAAATCTCCATTTTCCAGCATACGCGAATGAAGCCGAGAATTTCCTAAACCTTAGCAACCGGAAAAGGAAACAGTAAATTTTAACTTTATAGGCAGATGACTATATAGCAATGTCACAATTACACAGTTATTACTTATTACTCTATTGACCCCAAACCTCCCTAATTAATCTTTTAACAACTGCCCCCTATTTAATGATGAATATTCACAGAGAGCTTTAGTCTCGGATACAGTAAAATTACATATTTATATAAGCCTAGTTCGAAGTCTTACTTGGTTCACTGTACGGTGCAAATGAATTGTTGAAGACTGTTCGCAGTGAACACTAATTATGTCAGCTCCAGCCTTAATGAAGTCCGGCACTCGTTGATCAGGCTCCACGATCATCTGCCATGCTTTAATAACGTTAATAAAAGGGTCGATTGCAGGTATTCCTTAACGAACGAGGACTAAAATTTCAAATATTGGAGTACCAGATGCACATCCAATGGGAGATCAGTGACTGGGCGCAGAGCATCGACTATGAGGGGACCGATTGTAATGTTTGGCACGAACCGGCCATCCATCACATCAACATGAATCCAATCACACCCTGCCAACTCCACAGCTTTGACCTAATCCCATGATAAAAAGGGTAAGCATATGAAGAGCCAAAATGATGCTTAAATTGCTTGGAGAACAAACACCACATCAATCGTTCGTGATCTTGACTCTTGAGATCTAACAACGGATGATGAAAATTTACGGCTCGAGATATGAAAACGTACCTGCTCTCCCAATTTGGCAAAGTTAGCAGAAAGGATCGATGGAGAGACAATTATGTCACTTTTGGAGAACTTATCAACACGGGAAGTTGCCTTAACTACAGCTCTAGATCTTCTCCTGCATCAAGAATAACGAAAACGATGAATATTCCTCAACTTTTCAGAGGCATTCCAGCACATATTACTTTACATACAAAATCATTTCTGTCATAGGGAATAAAGTCATACTCCAAAAAAGATACAGTACCAAACTATGCTTTTCTTGAAAAAGTTTCTCCACAGAATAAATACAGGTCAAAGAAGCATATTCACAAACAGATTGTGCCCATAACAAGAAACCAACCGATCAAGTAAACGTTCTCTATCCATAAACTCTCATACTGTGAGTAAAGAGGAAGCAATAATCACAGCCCAGAATTCGAAACATTTCACTAAAATTACAAGCCTACGATGCAGTAAAATCGAGTCAAATCCAATTCATACATGCCCACAACCACATTATCATCGATCAAGTCCAAACCAAGTCAATGCCCAGGTACAAAGATTCAACACAATCGACTAATCAAACCATCAACGATCGAGGATTACAATTCAAGAATCGCAAAGCGTAATCCATCAAAACCGAAAACCAAGAAATATCGCGCACCTCGTAGAAACGAGAGAAGTGGGTGTCGCGAGAGAGAGCTTTTGGCCGGCAATCCCACCGGAAACCGACTGAATCAAAGCGGAAGAACCCAAAGAAGCAGCTGCCGACGCCATTTGTGGATTGTTACTGGACTCTTGTTCGATTTTCCAAGATTTTCGCAATCGAGAAAGGGGGGTAAAAAACGGTTGAATTTCCCTCCTTCCGTTGGAGTCCACGAGAAGTAAGCAAGAAGGAGAAGTTGGGTATGGTAATGGAGGGGGGGCTCGTTGAGGGAACGGGATATTGGGGTGACACGTGGCGTGAAGAGAAGGGGTGGGGTATTTTGTTATCAGAAATGGTTGGCTCCTCATTTTCCCTTTTCAATTTTTTTGTAGGAAAATATTTTACACTCATTTTGCTTTTCAATCTCTGATCGTATATTACATTTTCGTGCCGACTGCATATTTTATTGCAACAACTAACTAAGTGTTAAAAAATATTTCTAAAGACTATATGAAAGAAGAAATAATCAGCACAAAGTGAGTCATAAACGAAAAATTCTCTCGTCTCACTTCATTAGTTATGTTCGCCTTCTTCAAAACGGTATATACATGTGTGTGCGCGCGTGTTGTGTTGTTTCTTGATCGATCAATCGATGCATATTCTATGGAATTGCATGATATGATGTCTAAGTTTACGAAATTCATTTCACTTTTAACTCTCACTTTGACTCCAGACACGAACGTCAAAGGAAGAAGTTGGTGGTGCTAAGGTGGCACGTGACGATGAACTTCTCCTCCCGATCGGATTCGATAGAGAATCTTGCATGAGCCGGCATCAGTCCCCCTTCTACCGCAGACGACGGCCCCGTCTACCCACACCCCCCCGCCTCGTAGCCAAGCTACGAGGCCCGACACAAGTGATGCGGATGTTCCTCAACCCCACATCTTCCTCAATCTGCTCATTTTCAATAATGAAAACGACAAATGCTTATACTGCGACCTTAATCAAGCGTACTTGCAGAAGATACCCCGATTGGTCATCAAGTCAAAAAAAATAATGTTAAATTGAGCAAATGACGACGGTCACCGTAAGTGACTAGCATGTCATTTTTTATCACATATTTGACAAGAAATAATCATATAAATATTAAAAATAAGTTTTTAGCACTACAAAAATATGTAGTAATATTCTTGGACAATTCTTTCAAATAATTTAAGATCTCAATTACGTTTGGTGGTAGATCAATTTAGTCAATCCAAACAAACATTTAATTATTAAATTAAACTAAACCAAACTAAATATGTCATCGAATCAATTCGGAATTTACTTAGAAGCATCTAATACAGTGGCAATTCTTTATAAATATAGTTTAATACTACTTGAATTGTCACACTAATTTTAAAATATTTAATTTTTGGGTTCTAGCTTGTACTCTATATATGTTCAAAAATATACTTTTTTTATTCATATATTATAATGTAAATATTGCTCTATATTTGTACTCTTGAGTGTCAAGTAGTAACTACATAGTAAAATACAAGCGTGTATCCATTGTAGTTTTTCTTCTCTTCGAGAACGAAAGTCCAACCGACAACAGATCTTTAACTACGCCGATTTCATCGAAGCAATATTTGTAGCAAATTGTTTTCTACTTGTGGGAAGATTTTCTCACTCCCTTTTTTGGTAGAGAGGGTGAAAATGGTCACCAACTTGGGCAAGTTTGAGGCGACTATCGTGATATCGGTGGGTGCGTTTCTTTTCTTCGTCGCGGGATTCTCCGGTTTCGTCCCGTCGTCCTTCGGAGGTTGGAGTCGAGAAGGTATGTATCTCGGTTGTCGTATAGATTTTGGTTGTCTTTTGAGGAGTGGAGATGATATGTGGAATTAAACTTTGTTATTGATTGTGTTCCTTGTTGTATTTGATAGATGTGAGTGATCGTGAGGTGGTAAAGGACGATCTTTTCGGCATTGGATTCGACGAAAAGTCTTGCCTGAGCCGGCACGAGTCCCTTCTCTACCGGCGACTGCCCCGTCTGCCTGCGTCCCCGCACCTCATATCCAAGCTCCGGAGCTACGAGGCTCGGCACAAGAGGTGTGGGCCTTACACGGAGGCGTTCAATAGGTCGGTTGAAGCTCTCAGAGCCGGCACGAACTCATCGTCCGGCTCTGGTTGCAACTACATCGTGTGGCTTCCCATGCACGGCTTGGGGAACCGGATCCTGACACTCGCTTCCACTTTCCTGTATGCCCTGTTGACCGACAGAGTCCTGTTGGTCGACAGGGGGATTGACTCCCGGGAGCTCTTTTGCGAGCCCTTCCCGGAAGCAACCTGGCTACTCCCCTCAGATTTCCCCCTAGCAGACGAGTTCAGATACCTCAACCAGAGGTCCCCTCGTTGCTACGGGGAAATGTTGAGGAAGCAGAAGCAGAGTAACTTGTCTGTTGCTCTGCTTATGCCCCAACCCTATGTCTTCCTCAATTTGGCCGTGGACTTCGACGACGATGACAAACGAACCTTTTGTGATGAAGATCAAGAGTACCTGCAGAAGGTACCCTGGTTGGTGGCCAGGTCGAATGTTTACTTCGTCCCGTCCTTCTTCCTGATGCCGATGTTCCAGGAGGAGTTGGACGGGCTCTTTCCGAACAAGGAGTCCGTCTTCCACCTCCTGGGCCGGTATCTCTTCCACCCGACAAACTCGGTGTGGGGGCTTATAACAAGATACCACGACTCTTACCTATCGAAAGCCGACGTCACCGTCGGGATCCAGATAAGGGTCTTCGACACCTCAGCGACCGGTCTGCCCCAGCACCTGCTGGAGCAGATCGTGTCCTGCACGGCGAAGGAGAACATACTACCGGAGATCATCCACGACGGCGATGTGGTTCCAGGGGCAAAGAAGAAGAAGAGGGTGGCTGTGGTGATGACGTCACTAGCCTCCGGCTACTACGAGGCGGTACGGGACCTGTACTGGGAGAACCCGACGACGACGGGGGACGTCATCGCCGTGTTCCAGCCGAGCCACGAGGTGACCGAGCAGAACGAGAAGGCGGACCACAACCGGAAGGCGTGGGCGGAGATATTCCTGCTCAGCCTGTCCGACGAGCTGGTGACGAGTTCCTATTCGACCTTCGGGTACGTGGCTCAGGGGCTGGCCGGGCTGAGGCCGTGGATACTCGACGTGCCCCGCAACGAGACGACGCCGGAGCCGCCGTGCAAGCGGGGCAAGTCGATGGAGCCGTGCAATCACGGCGCGCCGAGGTACGACGTGTGCAAGTCAAGGACGAGAGTGGATGTGCCTTTTGTTAGAGGGTGCGAGGATAGATTCTGGGATAAGAAGCTTTTTCCCAACTAATAGAGTAAACTGTAGTAATTCCACTTCAATTCAGATTATTATTTCAAATTTGAGAAATTATATTATAAAAACTCACCAAAAAAAAGAATTATGTTGAAAAAATTCTTCTACTAAAGTAGAATTATTAAATTAAGCAATTTATAAAGTTAGCAAAGTTTTAATATTGTAAAATGACGGCAAAAATGGAAAAATTTTACTCTATAATTCCACGAAAATAAATGTAATTTATCTGGTGAGACAATTGACTAATCTTATTTATAGTTAAATCATACTACTTGCGTATTTATGCAAAATGTATACAAATGTGTGTTTAACGTAACAACCGAAGTTTCCTGAGTAATCATGATTAAAAATTACTAAATATTTCTATTTCTTAATCATATTACTATATAGTTAGTTATAGTTTGGGTTCCGTGCAAACAATGATATTGTGTCTTGATTAGAACAAAGATTGTATAAACAAGAATAGATGAATAAAAATATGAATAAACAATTAATTCAATGAGTAGACGTTGCTTCTTCATATAGAAATCAAGAAATAATAATAATAATAATAATAATAATAATAATAATAATAATAATAATAATAATAATAATAATAATAATAATAATAATAATAATAATAATAATAATAAATGAATGAATAAATATAAGTCAGTTTCCATTATTCTTAATAATAAATTTTAGTCCATCAATTTAATTCCAGCCCAAGAGTTTATTTAGTTCGGCCCAGTAACTGAACCCGTAAACCCGGCCCAGTTTCCAATAAAACCCAGATTACAGAATTCCCTTCTCACTTTCTCCCGTCGAACCCTAGCCTCCCTCTCTCCCCTCTCTCTCTCGCGACTTTCTCTACTCTCGCTCGCGGCTGCGCCGCCGGCGATTCTCTTTGCCGGCGACGAACGCCGCTGCTCTTCTCTTCCTAACCTCTCAACTTCTCTATATTTTCATCCACACACATTCGAATTAACTATGGAGGCTACGAATCCCCGATTCCCTCCCTTCCCTCTCCGACCGACTTATCAGCCGTCATAGCCGGGTCGCGACTCCATCGGGCCGTCACCGCAGAATCAGGCCGGAGCGGCGCTCCAACCTTTCACTCTCCCTCTCTATCTCATTCTCCCTAACCCCAAATTTCAGAGAGGAGATTCTCGCCTTCGTCGCCGCTACGCGATTCAACCGAGCCGTCACCGGAGAATCAGGCCGAAGCGGCTCCACCCTCTCACTCTCTATTTCATCCTCCCTCGCCTACAATCGAACCCTAGCCCTAAATTTCAGAGAGGAGATTCTCGCCTCTCTGCCCACCGTTCGCCCTAGCATCGGCAATTTAAGTTTCACCGAACCCGAACACGTTAGTGGCTACTTCTTCGCCGGAATCATCCCCGTCGCTTCCGGGTCGGGTTACGGGTCTACCTCCAGGTCCGGGCTCAGTTCCTGGGCCGAATTAAATAAACTATTTGGGCTGAATTGAATTGATAGACTAAGATTTATTAAGAATAATGGAAACTGGCTTATATTTATTTATCAATTATTATTATTATTATTTTGATTTTCTGATTTCTAAATGAAGAAGCAAAGTCTACTCATCGTGATGATTAATCGTATATTTATTTATCTATTCCAGTAAGTTTAATTTTATTTGGGTTGTCACGTAATTTATAAATTCGGCCAAAACTAAATTAATTAACTATACTCTATAAATGTTGTACTCTCTCTGTCCTTTTTAAGTTGAGTCATTTCTTTTTGTGATTTCTAGCACTCTTTTCCACGCTTCTAGATGATAAATTTTAAAATGGATTTTTGATTTTTTTTTTTTTACGAGATACTACAACACTTGTTGTATCCCGTAAAATATTTTTTTTTTTAAAAAAATCTATTTTAAAATTTATCATCTAGAGTCGTGAAAAAGCTTGGCGAAAATCACAAAAAGAAATGACTTAACTTGAAAAGGACGGAGGGAGTAATATTTTCCGAAGAAGTAAATGAGAACTTATGTAATGGGACAGACAACTATCTTTATTCAAGTAAATACACATCCGAAATAACTCAAACTCCCGACCTTTGAGTAGAAGGGGAAAAATCTTACCAATTGTACTGCGCTACATTGTTAAGTACACACACGCCTTTGACTCTGTATATATAATAACATTAAGAAGTGAGGTAATCAATGTACAGCTAGTTTAGGCACAACTAGCAGTCTCTATTAATTAGAAAAATGTGTGTTTAGCGTAAAAACCGAACTTTTAAATAAATTAAATTATTTGAATCACAATATTACTGTATAGTTATAGTTCGGGTTCCGTGCAAACAACGATATTGTGTCTTGATTGGAAACAAGATTCTATAAACAAGAATAGATAAATAAAAATATGATTAAACAATTAATAACCAAAAAAATAATAATAAAAATATAGATAGAAGGCCAGTTTCCATTATTCTGTTGTGTTCTTGGAGTATGAAAGTCTAACCGACACTAGATCTTTAACTACACGGTTTATTGGTTAATGAAGCACCATTTTTTTCTCAGAGGATGAAGATGTTGAACAAAGCTACAGCTGTTTATGGGAAATTTGGGTTGACCCTCTTGATATTTTTGGGTGCATTTCTTGTTTTCCTCTTGGTCTTTTTCCCGCCGTCGGACGGGCTCCGGTCCGTTGCCGGAGCCCCGAATCTTGACTCCGAGCTTCTTGAGGGTACGTATGTTTTGGTCTAAATACTATTGAGGTGCATGTCTTGTTTTGAGCACCGATGAACAGGCATACTTTATTCTTAATTGTATCCGTCTTGTTGATAATGAACTGACTACTTTTAGTTGCTTCGTTTTGATTTTAATGATTCATTTTCACTTGACTTGAAAAAAATTTCTAAAAGGGAAAATCAAGTTATGATGTTCATATAATTTAAGCCATATGTTTTTTTTTTTTTTTTGAGAATATTTAAGCCATATGTTTGATTAGGCAGGGTTGATGAAAACGATGGTGGAGTGGCGACGGACGATCTTCTTCCGACCGGATTCGACGAAGAATCTTGCCTGAGCCGGCATCAGTCCCTCCTATACCGTCGACGGCACCCTCTACGAGCCGCGTCACCTCGCCTCGTATCCAAGCTCCGAAGCTACGAAGCTCGACACAAGAGATGCAGGCCCCACTCGGAATCGTACAACAAGACGGTCGACGATCTCAGATCCGGCAGGTACTCGTGGAGCGCCACGAGTGACTGCAACTACGTCGTGTGGATGCCCTTCGACGGTTTGGGGAACAGGATAATATCGCTCGCTTCCGCCTTCCTCTACGCCATGCTAACAGACAGAGTCCTCCTCCTCGGCGGAGGAGTCGACGTCCAGGATCTCTTCTGCGAGCCGTTTCCGGAATCCTCGTGGCTACTTCCCTCCGATTTCCCCCTGACCGATGAGTTCGAAAGCTTGCACCACAGGTCGCGACGGTGCTACGGGGAGATGCTGAGGAACAAAAGCAACTCCACTGCATCACTAATGCCTCAGCCCTATGTGTATCTCAATCTGCTAGTAAACATCAACGATCAAGACAAGCAGTTCTTCTGCGACGAGGATCAAGCGTACCTGCACACGATACCGTGGTTGGTGATAAGGGCTAATGCGTACTTCGTCCCGTCCCTTTTCTTGATGCCCTCGTTTGAGGAGGAGCTCGACGGACTCTTTCCGGATAAGGAAATCGTCTTCCATCTCTTGGGCCAGTACCTCCTCCACCCTACGAACTCGGTATGGGGGCTTGTAACTAGATACTACCAAGCTTATCTAGCCAGGGCTGACGTAACTGTCGGGATCCAAATACGGGTTTTCAGTGCTTCGTCTTCAGCTCCACTGAAGCGCGTCTTGGATCAGATTCTGTCTTGCACGACACGGGAGAATATACTACCCGAGATCAGCCACGAGGAACGAGGCTCGGTCCCGTCGCTGAAGCGGAAGAAGACTATCGCTGTGCTGCTGACTTCTCTAACATCTGGCTACTTCGAAGGCGTACGTGACCTGTACTGGGAGAATCCAACGGTGACAGGGGAAGTGATCACCGTCTTCCAACCGAGCAACGAAGGCCGTCAGCAGACGGAGAAGCAGAATCACAACCGGAAGGCGTTGGCGGAGATATATCTGCTCAGCTTAACCGACAACCTGGTGACGAGTTCTTCCTCAACTTTCGGTTACTCAGCACAAGGGCTTGCCGGGGTGAGGCCGTGGATACTCGAGATCCCCGGGAAGAACAATACAACACCAAATCCACCGTGTCAACGGGGCATGTCGATTGAGCCGTGCTATCACGAGGCTCCCAAGCACAACACCTGCAAGACAAGAAGCGGAGTCGAGAGAGGCGGCGTTGGCTCGCATGTTAGGTCTTGCGAGGATAGGAATTGGGATATAAAGCTATTTCAAAACTAGTTCTTTCTTCTACACTTCTCCTAGGTTTAGCCATTGATTCATGCTCTCACTCATTCTATGAGGTGCAGAGATGCACGAGTTTCATAATGTGAAGCAATAGTAATGAAGATCTAAGTATGAATTTCCCCACATTATAGAAACAGGTCAGTGAGGCGTTTTTACAAACAGGCTGGTGGTGTAGTGAAATTGTTCGAAAAATGAAGCATAATCTGAAGCTAAGCAAAGAGGAAACAGTAATCATAGCCCAGAATTTAAGTTGTTCATTCTAAATCCTAGAAAATTAGGATTCGTTCTGATTCAGAATTAACGATTCAAGATACGCAGTCAGAATTGAATGAGCTTTGTAGAAGCAGCAGCTGCTGCTAAGACTGCTGTTCCTTGTTCAAGATTTCGTGAGGACAAAACAAGGGGCTGACACGTGGCTGGAACAGTTCTTTTTTTTTTTTTTTTCTTTTTTTTTTGGGTCGTGGGCTTTATCGAAAAATATTTTTTGGGGGTGGTGGGCTGGAGCAATTGATAGGTTCTTTTAAGAAAGATAGATCGTTTGCGGTCCCGTGTCGTTCACTATCTCTCGTCCATACCAACCTTATTCGCACCCGTCCATTATAGCTCGCCGCGGGCTTTAGTTGTACGAACATAAATTGCATCTACCTTCTTAACGATATCTTTATCAACTATTCTTAAAACGCTATAAAATTTTAATACTCCCTCTATTCCAGCAAAAATGTATTGTTTTTCCTAATCGGGTTGCCCCACACGAATTGTCATGTTTCTAAAATAGAAAATATTATCATCACGTCTGAACTTCTGTGTCGAAAAGAAACAAGGCAGTTTAATATGTTAAATGATATAAGGTGTGACCCGAGTTCGATCCCTTGTGGGAGCGAATTTGGGAGATATAAGGTGGGCTTGGAGAAATTCTAGGAGTTATTGGGTACTTGGCGTACTAACATCTAATCTAACAACTAACATTTGACCGATCAAAAAAAAAAATGTCAAATGATATGGATGAGAGGTTGTATAAATTTTGGGTTCCATAATATGGTTTGTTAGTGGGCTTAGCGTTGGGCACGACGAGGAGATTGGGCCCCCACTTATCAATAAATTTATAATGGTAGATAGAGACTACAACAGCACTAATTAATTCGTTTTTGTATTATGTTCTTTAATTTAAATAGTGAATCTACGAAAATTGACTCCGTCCATTGCTTTCATTATATATTATTAAATGCATGTTTCCTAACATATCTTATATGTTATATCCAACCCATTCAATTATATTGATTTAAATTCGGGTCAGCCTATAATTTGATAAGTCACGAGTTTAAACCTCCTAATAATACCGAGTCTTGTTTGATTATCTAAACCGTACGAATAGTTAACTACTCAAGTAAATAACATATTAGTGAGTGTCATGATAAAATGGATATGGAAAGTATATTTTCGTGTTACATTCTTACATCGACTTTCAAGGTCGTCATTTTTTAAATTCATCTTAAACATTCTCATTTTCAATTGCAAAATGAGATATCACAAACTCAAACCGAAATGCAATAGAAGAATTCCCTTTGTATTCTTATGTTTTTTCCTTTTGGGGGAATTTGTGCTCTCTTGTTTAAAATACTATACATTATATTACATTACACATAGAAGTGGTAAGGTAAGGTAAGGTAAGGTAAGGTAATGGATGAATATAATACTCGGTAGCTGTGAATCATGTCGGTTTTAATATTTAGTGTGGATCCAATAATTCGCCATACTATTTAATGTTCATGGAAAGTCGGTGCAGTTTGTTGAAATCCACAATTCAACACGACAAGAAAATATCTATAAAATTTTTTTTACAACATGTTTAAAAAATCAGATCGGAACGACACGTAAATTGATTGAATCATTAATCGATTATGTTTTCAGTTCATTAAAAAATTTAAACGCATAAAAACGGAATGTAAAAAACAATTAAATATGATTAAAGTATAATTAAAAGCTAACCGACAGCAGAAGATCTTTACACATACAATTTCAAAGGCACAGTGAAAAACCTACCCCCCAATACGTGAAGAGCAGCAGAACTCATTGAAGATCATCGTACAGTACAGGCTTCGGCGATTGGTTCCCCTCTCTCTCTCTCTCTCTCAACATCTAGCAACTTCCGAATGAGAAGAGCCCCATTCTCCGCTTTCTAATGAAAAGACCCAACAAGGCCATGACTGCTAACGGCGGCGGCCAACCCGGCGCAGATCACGGCGCCGGCGCCGCCACGCGGAAATGCGGGCTGAATCTCATGAAGCTGACGGGATTGTTCCTGGCTCTGGTGATGGGCTCCTCCGTTTTGTTCTCGGTGTCCGTCGTGCTGAGGGACCCGCCGTCGGACGGGCTCTGGCCCGCTGCCGAAGCCCGGAATATTGATTTCAACCTTCAAAGAGGTATCTTTCGCTTCTGGGTCTACTCTCTCTGCTTCTTTGGTTCTTGATTGAGCTTCTGTTTGCTTTGCTTTAGTGGATTAAGAGCTGTGATTTTGGTGTAGGAGGTGATTGAGAGGGTTGATGGATGGTTTGATTTAAGTTTGAATTTGAGTTGTTTTTTTGAAATATTGTGGTCCTTTTCATGGTGGTTTGGCTGGTTTAGGTGTGAAGTTGTCTTCTTCTTCTTCTTCTTCCTCTTTCAAGAGTGTGGACCACTTCACTTTTTTGTGCATGTGTTGTTTCTGAATTCAGCAGCAGAGTTAAATTCATGATGAATGAACTGGGTTCTGAAAACTCATGTGTTGCAGTGTAATTTCATAGGCCTAGTGAAAATAACCTTTACTGTTCTTGATAGCTTGATTGCAAAGTAGTGAATGTTTCTTCATGGAAGAAATCTTGCTCTTCATTTGGGGCTGCTGTAGATCTAGAGGTTTCATTTACTGTAGATTTCAGAGCAAGCTCGATGACGATGAGTTTCTTGATGAACCGGTTGAAACGAAGAGCTGTGGGTTTATGATTTGTGCTAAAGATTGGTTTGCATTGCTTGTTTCAAATATATAATGTAGTCTCTATTGAGCATACTTGTTTTGTATGCTGAGGTCTCCCCTGTATGTCGTTTTCTCGTTGTTCGAGTCATGGGAACTTGAGGTAGAATGTTTGTTCTTGATGGCAGTACCTTCAACTCATTTCAGTGTATGGCATTGTTTTATTTGAATCGGCTGGGATCTTTTGATACGATGTTCAATCAAGTTCGATAAATTTTGAAAACTTGAATTGTTTCTACAAGCTATCTGGATAAGAAGTCATGTGCTGTACTTAAACCTTGTGATTCTGAGTTCCTCTTTTCCTTGGCAGCCATACTGCAAGAAAATGATCGAGCTCGACCTGTAGAGGTGCCCAACGATAAGCTTCTGGGTGATCTTCTCCCGACCGGGTTTGATGAGAAATCTTGCCTCAGTCGGTATGAGTCCCTCCTCTATCGTAGAGGGCCACATAAGAAACCATCTCCTTATCTCGTATCTAAGTTGCGAAGCTATGAAGCTCGACACAAGAAATGTGGACCTTACACGAGCTCTTACAACAAAACAGTCGAAGATCTCAAATCTGGCAGATACTCGAGCACCACAGAAGAATGCAAGTACATTGTTTGGATTTCCTTCAGTGGTTTGGGGAACAGAATCTTGACACTAGCTTCTGCTTTCCTTTACGCCCTTTTGACTGACAGAGTCCTACTCGTTGATAGAGGAATCGACGTTCCAGATCTCTTCTGTGAGCCATTTCCGGAAGCTTCTTGGCTACTTCCCTTGGATTTCCCTTTGATTGACAACTTCAGCAGCTTTGACCAGAGCTCGCATCAGAGCTACGGAAACTTGGTGAAGAGAAACTCCACGGAACTAGCGCCACAACCGTATATGTATCTCCATATTGTTCATGACTATGACCAGCACGATAAACTGTTCTTCTGTGATCAAGATCAAGAATATCTGAAAAGGACGCCATGGTTGGTGATGAAGACCGACAACTACTTCGTTCCATCGCTTTTCTTGATGCCCTCGTTTGAGCAAGAACTGCACAGCCTCTTTCCGGATACGGACACCGTCTTCCACCTCCTGGGCCGGTACCTCTTCCACCCCACAAACCAAGTGTGGGGACTTATAAGCAGATACTACGAAGCCTATCTATCAAAAGCCAATGTAACTGTAGGAATTCAAATACGGGTCTTTGATGAATCCCCGGGTCCATTCAAGCACATACTTGATCAGATTCTATCTTGCACGACAAGAGAGAATATACTGCCCGAAATCAGCAACAAGGAACAAGACACGGGCCCATCTGCAAATCAGAAGAAGAAGACGGTAGCAGTGCTGATGACATCCCTATCCTCCGGTTACTTCGAACAAGTACGAGACTTGTACTGGGAGAATCCCACTGCAACAGGGGAAGTGATCGCCGTTTTCCAGCCGAGTCACGAAGGGCACCAGCAGTCAGAGAAGCAGGATCACAATCGCAAGGCGTGGGCTGAGATGTATCTGCTTAGCTTAACGGATAAGCTGGTGACGAGTTCGTGGTCGACTTTTGGATACGTAGCTCAAGGGCTCGGAGGGCTGAAGCCATGGATACTCTACAAGCCCGAGAACCAGACAGCTCCAGACCCACCGTGTAGACGAGCTATGTCGATGGAGCCGTGCTTCCACGCTCCTCCTTTCTACGACTGCAAGACAAGACAAGGAGTCGATACGGGTAAGATCGTGCCTCATGTTAGGCATTGTGAGGATATGAGCTGGGGTCTCAAGCTGGTTCAACACCAAAAGTGAAGTGTAAATTATTATGTACTAGTATTTCCGGAGTTGCCCTAGGTAGAAGGCTAGTTTTGTGACCGTTATTGAGCCTTGTATTCTCTCTAGTGGTGTAAGAAACATAATCTTGCTCATTAATATTGTGAAATGAATTCAAACTTTCTTCTTGTTGGTAGAGAAAATGTAGCAGTAGCACAAATTGGAGAGAGAGAGAGAGAGAGAGAGTAGAAGCAAATAGTGTTCTTATCAAATATTGCAGAATTTGCCATAAAGTGTACAATCTTTAGTTGTCCACCCCCACTTCATTTAGGACAAGTTCAACATGTGATTCAGTTGAAAATACAAGACTGCATCTCAGTTCTTCCTCCCTTCGGACAAGATAATGTGGTATCCGTGCCTGCATTCGCCAAGAAACGAAATAAGATTAGTACCTAACAAGTAAAGATTATTGCTGAGTAAGGAGTCGTAGGTGCATTCATGATCGAAAGAGGGCTTGAAACGAAAACCATACGTTGATTTGAATGGTGCGCTGGTCACTCCAACAGGTGTGTTGAAAGCAACCTCCTGAAACGGGCCAGCCATTTTGCCACGTGGGAACCAACCCAGATCCCCGCCTTTCTTCCCCGATGGGCATTCTGAATATTCTGCAGCTATCTGAAGAAGATAATAAATTGAGAAACAAATCATCTCAGATGCATCAATTGAAGTGGAGACCGGATAATTATCAACATCTTGCTCCTTAAACCCTCGCAAATCACAAAATTACTATCAAAAAATAACATCAAAAGCTAATAATACCTTAGCGAATTCCGCAGGAGGAACTTTGTCTCCGTTACTGAGCCAGCCATCCTGTAGCTTCTTATAGGCTTCGTTGATCTTCCCTTGCTTCTCACACAAGATATGTCTAGCTAATAAACGTTAAGAGATCCGGATAAATCGTCATTGACACACACAACAAGTCCAAAACACTAGAATATTAGTGGGAAATAGGAGGAACCTTTGACATATGTGCAAGTTCCTAAGCCATCTCCCCCCTTTCCTCCTTTCGCTTTGCCCTTCGATGCAGCATCGTCACTCCCCCCTGCTGCCTGTTTCCCCTTCCCCTTCCCTCCTGCTTTGGCATCCTTCCCCATCACTGCAAAGATATGACAGAATATATTTCAAGGACATACAAAATTCACATCAGCTTTTCGAACAACGATAACAAAATCGACATTTCTGTCTCCTGTCCTATCCAATGTAATACCACTACAAGTCTTGCAATTCTGCAACTGGATTACAGGAAGTAAAATAGAAAATACTCACAAATATCAATACAATCTACACTATAACCACTACTTCAGATGCAGAATTCATCAATTTGAAGAGTAATTACCCAATCAGTGAGAGAATTCAACAAAACCAGATGCATATCCTGAACTATTTTTCGCAGCAATTGAAAAGGCAGAATACAAACATTTGTAAGGGAAAACAACAAAAAAAAAACCCTGAAATCAAACCATCTCAACCCCCTCTAAAACCTCAATCAAAACATCAATAAGCACATGATTTAACTCGATTGAAGCAAGGATCAATCTACGGTAAACGAACTACAGCCATGAAAATAAACTCCGAGCAGAAATAAACAAAAATTCTTGTCGAAGTTAAATCAGAAGAGGAATAGATCGACGAATCACGAACAGAGCGGAATGAGACGGAGCAAATCGTTACCTCGGAACTGAACTGAATAATCGAGGGTTGCTGAGAGATGAAGCTAAAAAGAATATACCGCTCCGTCGTCTCAATCCTACTACAGTAGTGGAATTCGTGTTCTCATGAGGATTTGAATTGACCATTGTAACCCCGTAAACCCCCACTACCTCCGTCCTGCCAAAGACGTTACATTTCTTTTTATCAATTTTTGGCACGTTTTTCCACGCTTCTTGAAAAAACGTGACAAAAATTAACAAAAAGAAATGTAACGTCTTTGACGGGAAGGAAGAAGTACCATTTTAGAAAGCACTTTTTAAATGAAAAAATATGTCAAAAGTATGCACAGCAAACTTTAGAAAAGAAATAAATGAAGATAAATTTCAATTATGATGCAAAAAATTTAAACTGTTTTAATAATAATATGGGTTACATAAAATAAGAGTCAATGAAAATCCAAAATGATGTAACATCAGCCTATATAGTATACCTATTCTATTCTATCACTGTGTTGTTGAAGAGCGTTTCTTGTGTGGGTCAGATATACTGCGGCACTAAAAGCGTGTATTCTTAAACAGCGCTTCTTCATGGAACTGTGTTAGTTCTACTATTCAGAATCAGAGTCTGAGAATTCCACTTGTTCTGCATTCTTCGGCTCCAGATCAGTAATCGATGGAGGGAAAAGCTGGTTCGATCCGCTTCCTCTACTTACCCTTCTTCTCCGGGGTTTCTCTTCCTCCTGCGCATCCGTTTCCAGTTATTCAGAGCTTCAAATTGGAAACTAGAGAGAGGGAGGGAGGGAGAGGGGAAGGTTTACTGTACCTTTGTTTGGCTCGACTCGTTTTGGCTGCTGCTGCGGCTTCTGGATTGAATTGATCGGTTTTTATTTAGCCAAATGTAGCCCCATGACATCAAAGCTAACAAAAGAAGACAAGGTCCGATTCTTGGATCCCCGAGGTGATCAGGGAGACGGGTTACGAAGGTGATGGATCGTTGCTTGATGCTGCCTCCGGATGGGACGAACTTCTTGCTCTGTATCCAGCTCTGATCACCTTCCTCGGGTACCAGCTCCGGAGCTTTTGTTTTCTGCAGAAAAGAAAGAGAAAACCATTCATAATGACAATGAGCAAGAATAAACTTAAATCAGCATACGGAAAACCATCTTCGAAATCATCGAAGGAGTTCGATGGAAAACTTACAAAAGGAGCGATCTCTCTCGAGTCACCGTCTTTAATGGTTTTCGATATCCATCTTATGATCTGAGGTCAAATGAATTTTAAGCATAATTAGCAGTTTTAATAATTTAAGCTTGCATAGCTGACATAATTAAGATAAAATTCTGAGAAAATTGAGGATTGCATAAGGAAATCTAACCTCGGAAGGTTCGCTTGAACCGTTGTACTTGGCTACTAGAGTCGAGACTGGATCAGTTTCGGACTGATACCAAGTATGTAAGACGTTTTCCTGTTTCTTCGGTTGTACAGTTTCATCCTGAGGAAACCTCTCGTAACGCACTATAAACACACGTGCTGAATCCACTATACCCCGTCTAGGTCCGCATGTCTCATAGCTATCTTCAGAATGAAGATTGAAGAAGCAATACCTCTGCAAGAAAACATCATCGTCTCTTTAAATTTACAGCACTTAATGAATTGCTTTAGCAACAAAATGCAAGAAATCAACCCAGAATAGAACACAATCGAATGAAGATTTAAGGATGCAAGCTCACTTGTTGGACCTCCCCGTCTAGCCATGCAAACGTCAGCCGTTTTTGCTTCAGCGCTGATGCAGCTGGAGCAGATGCCTCATCTTGATCAACAGTGTCCATCTCCTTTGTATCCGAGAGTTTATCTTGCACTCTGCGCATGGTCTTTAAATATATAGTATAGTTAATTACTGCTGATATCATAATCGAAAAAAAGGGGAAAAGGTCGTAGACTTTAATTTACTGTTCTTACTTCACGCATTTTACTGAGTTCGGGGCTTGGCCTTCCAGCAACAAGGGCACAATACCATGTCTTTGTATCTTTCCCGGCACGTGAGTATCCATTAACATCGCAACCCAACTCCATCGACGTCAAATTTCTCAACTGGGGAAGCACTGCAAGAAACAAATAGAAGATTCAGAAAAACTACCCGTTTTAACTGATTACGTTTGCTGAAGTAAGTATCTCATTCGTACACAAACTCGTAGAATGATGGAAAAGAAAAATGTACCATGATGCTTGTTCTTCTCCATGAGATCTATAAACACGGAGCTGTTGACATAGCCTGAAAATAACATATATATTAGCTTCTGCCGAAGGAGAGATTAAACTGTACATCAAACTCATCTAGCAAGAAAAGAGAGAGGAGGAGGTACACACCTTCGTACACCACAGGTTCGACTCCTGGATCCCTCATAAATACTATTGCAGGAGCCGACTCGACACCCAACCTGTTGTTATATGAGAATACGAAAAAAAAAAAAAAAGGATTAACTTGCATGCTATTATCACTTGACAGTTGACATGAGGAAAGGAGAAAAGGGGAAGAAAACATACATATTCCACCAGAAAGCAGATTCCTCTTGTCTCCACATAGCAAAGGCAAAGGTGGCATATGACGAGTAAGTCTTAGCAGCTTGACGAATGAAAGGAGTGGCACGCTCACCCGATTTCGAGATGAGAATCACTTTAACCTAAAAGGGAAAAAAGAAAAGGATAAACCATAAATTATTTCCCGACTATCGAGTAAACAATTAAAGTTTAAAGAGATCCTGCAAAAAAATCTAATTGACCATTCAGACGTTGTTTCATATGCATGTTCGTAGAAGCACCGTACCTGATGAGGCTTACTCTTGGCCAGAAAATTGTGTACCTGAAAAGGAAATTAATACTCGTATAATTAACTTTCATCTTAGCCAGACATACATCACCATACAAATAGGAACCGAATGCGGGACTAATTTGATGGGATGGATTACCAGTGATTCCTTCGAGTGATAGGGGATTCGAGGTAAATATAGGATTCTTGTTGCCAACCAATCTGTAATTGCATCAACAGAGAGCTCACCCTCATACCTAAGGGAAAAAAACTCGTTCAGGCAAACAGAAATCGAAAAAAAATCGGATTACTTTTTATATAATGTAATTATGAGGAATCGATTCGAAGAGAACAAACACCTATGAACACAACCGACACTTTTACACCCAGGTGGAAAACCCAAAATTGCCGGAAGTCCTGCAAAATGTTGGACAAGAATTCAAAAAAACTGACAATGATAATAAGTGAACTTAACAGCTTCTCTTTTACAAAGTACCGTATTCGTATGATGCCTTTCAGCAACGATTTCATGTATATGGATGTGTAATGAGAAAGATCAACTACTCTTACCATTTCTAAAGAATGGTTGTCCACTGGATTTCTTTTCGGCAAGATATGCAGCAAGCTTAACATCAACCAGATCAACAAGTCCGGTATTTGCAACGCCATCCAGCAAATTAACTAAATTCAAATTTAAATTCGAAAATGAGAGTGAGAATGGATGAAATAAATGCAGCTTAAAAGAGAAGTCAGTTATACCAGAGTTTGCACGTTAACGAGAAAAACTTACTGATTCGGTTCCAAGCAGCAGAAAATTCTAAGGATCGCTTGCTTCCAGTAGATATTATCTGAACCAGATCAAAGGACACATTAAGAAAATGAAAGAACCGATGAAATGCTAATAGAGAGATGTAGATAAAAGTAATAGTCTAAAGAACATAATTTCAATACTTCGATATTACTTATGTGGAGATGTATAAAGTCACATAGGAGATTGTGAAATTAAAACAAATCCACTGCAAGATACACAAGTTATACCTGCAGGAGCAATGGCTTGTTATCGTCAAAACTGGACAAGAAGTTCTCCGAATTGATGAGCCTGAGATCTTGATCGGCAGGGTCTAAGATAATTGGCAGCAATATAAGGAATGGCCATATAACATACAAAAATATGAAAAGAAAGGTATAGCCATATAGAGAGTTTGAAAAGGCGATGGAATAAGAGAACAAATCATCTAATAAAGAGGGATTTCACCAACCAAAGGAAGCAACTTTTATCAGTGGAAGGTCAATTTCAGATATATGTTTCCCAGAATGAAGCTCCTTGACTTTTTCAAGAACATCCTACAAAAACGGGAAAAAAGACATCGAATGAGGGATTCAACAAAAAACATGGTGTAGAATCTATGGAGCATGGCTCGAGCAGAGATGGGGAAAGTACAATCTTGAACATTAAGAAATATATTGATACAAAACAGAGAATCCAATAATGGGATAATCAAAGAGTAATTCATACAGTGTATTCGTCGATGTTGAATATGTCGTAGTCTCTCTTCAACACCTGATCCGTTAGTAGCTCATAAGCATATTGAACCTGAAAAACCAGCCACATCAAGATCACCGTAGACCATTGTTTCATATTGTTCGGTTGCAGCAAAAGACTTTTCATCAATAGTTGATTTTTCCAGATAACCATGATAGGTGCTCTTGCTGGTCATTGCCTTTTCAGGAATATAGGAGCTGAAAGAACGAATTAGCGTTACTGTTACATACCTCGATGAGATTGATTTCTGGAGGAATTGTAACACTTGAGTTCCTGAAAAATAATGATGGAAATAAGTTCAAACACGTGAAAAGAAAAACACTCCTCTTCTCTCCTCTAATCTTCTTCTCTTTCTGTTTCATTGAAACTTAATCGCATTAACAAACTAGCCCGAATATGATAATCAAAAACAGCACCAGCTTAACTAGGATGCACTGATACATAGTGTGAGAAACAGTCATACATCCGTTGATCTTAACCCAAACCTCATCATAGCTTGGGACTAGGGGAAAATAAAACGATTACTTCAGTTTACCTTAGATGCAACATTACTCGCCTACTATACTAAGATACTACAGTCAAAACTCACATTGACCAATCTTATACTCACCTACTGTACTAAGATACTACAGGTAGAACTCAGTCACTCACATTGACCATGTCAAATCCGAAAAAGCTCGAATCTCGGACTTCAACCATGAACACACAGCCACAATGTACTTAACTGAACTTACAAACACAATCGACTTAAATTTACAAGCAAAATCTGTCGTGCCGGCCCTCGAGCACACAATGCATCAAGGCATATAAAAATTAAAAAACAAGTCAATTGTGAAATTTTATTATCCATAAAATCGAAAAGAACCACACAAACTGAGCTAGCTCCCAAATCGAGCACAGCCAAAAGCTTAACCACGAATGTACGGATATCCAGCAACAACAAAAATAGAAAGAAACAGGGGTGAAAAGATGTGAACTTGAACTCGATTTTACCAATTAGATGTGATCTTTTCGTATGCTCGACTGACTTCTTCAATGGTGCTATACTTCGGAATCCCTAAAACTGCAAAATTCAACAAAAGGGGGCGAAATTGAGGAAAACCCACATTCATAAACCAAAAATTAAACTTAGAATAGACAGAATGGTGAAGATAAGGGCGTGATTCGCGCACCGTCGTAGTGGGATGGAGGGTAATTGCGGGGCAAGACAACGAGCTGATACAGAATAGCCGCGACGAGGAGTATGAGAGGAACGGAGTAGGCTTTGATGGAAGAAACTGAGAGTAGATTGTTGGGGAGATTTTGCCGGCCTGGAGTATCCATGATTGCGAAAATCTTGATCGATGAGAGAGGGAGAGGGAGTTGTTTTTGTACTTGCTCTACTAGTCTTCTTCCTAGTAGAACGCTAATTTGAAAATCGATGGAATCCTTAAATATTTTGGAGATTGTTGGATTTTATCAAATTCTTTTTTATCGAATTAATTAATTGATTTTGAGGGATACGTTTGGGGGGGCAGATGTTTTATGATGGCTTTATTTATAGATCACGTATATTCAAAAATGTATTGTACTGTATTGTTTTGGACGGGACAAAGGTAATACTACTTCGGGTATTTAGCAATGTTTAGTTTTATACGGGATAAAAGTAACACTACTTCCATACTATCATTGTGTGAGATAGGAATAGGATCTACTAGACAAAAACTCAATAAATTCTTAATCCACTTGAGGCGGACATCGAGTAAATGAATAGGCGGGGTCTCCGATTGCCTCTACTGCTTGTCCGTTGGGGCTTTAGAAAGATGAGATTCGATTGGCTTAACCTGAAATTCAATCGGGATGCCGAAAACTTTGTCTAAGCCCGATCCACAAAGAACTGATTGTGTAAAATACTCGGGATCACCATGGGTTAGTCCGAGCCTGATGGTCTTTTAAGAATTTGGTCCAGACCAACCCAAAATTTGGCCGTCCTCTAATATTGAAGTCCAAGCTTGCCTGAACTATGGTCGTACCAAGGTATTCATCAACCCGGAATATTGAATTTGACACTGTACTATGTTGTTCGGCACTCCGCGTACCTTGATTTATTATAAATTTCCTATAAATAAACAAATAAATCCAGGCCTCAAATCTATGACTTGATCAGACTCATTGTCAGTCCGTTAATGAAGGCCCAAATGCCAAAATCACGGAATATTTCTACACAACGAAATAATTTTTATTTTAAAATACAAATAGTAATGGGCCACGTAAGCAAGGGTGACAGCTGGAGATGGGCCCACACAACAGTTGTTGTTAGGGGCAAGGTTGGCACGTGAGCGGAGGCCCCGAAGTCCGCGTTCGTTGTGCAGCCAGGTGACGTTAGCAAGGAACCTGGACCTCGTGTCTTATTAAGCGCCAAAATTCCTTCGCGTGGGCCCCCACCTGCTTACGTGTCGACCGTTAGCGGCCACCTAACTCTCTCTCTCTCTCTTGCATCACCCACACGGTTACAGACCCTACGAGTGACACGGACGATACATGCCACCATATCATGTGCGAAATTACTCCACTGCCCCTCCCTTAATTACGTGACAAAGCGTATCTTAGCATGTAATTATGTACAGTAATTGATCCCAAACAAAAAAAAAAAAACATACCTTAGCATGTATAATAAATTATAGTCACTTCAACTAATAATTGATTTTAGTCACTTCAATCTATCATTTGAGGAAAAATATTCTATCAACTCAAATAATATCATTAGCATTGTCTCGTTGTATACCTCCTCCTTCGTCGTATTTATAAATAGATTACTTAACTGTTAATGTAATGGAAAGAGAGTGTTAATGTATTTGTACGTATTTTAATCTTTGGAGACAAATCCCCGAGAATGACACTATCCGATTTTTTATAAACCTTTATTACGTTACACATTTATCAGTTTTATTATTCATGACCTACCATCATCAAATGTATAGAGTATACACAGGGGCGGAGCTAGGAATCTAAAAGTTCCCGGGCGAGATCGTGTTTATATGAATTTGACCGGACGAAACAACATATATACATGTAAAAAATAAAAAATACACTGCAAATATATATAATACAGGGTAGCAAAAAAAAATTTTGCCCGGGCGGAGGCCTGGGTTGCCAGGGCCTTGGCTCCGCCCCTGAGTATACAGAATTCGAGACTCGGTTCTCACTTACAATATATAACAACACGATAAACGTATTTGATGGACGGAAAAAATATGTTCGACTCGCGGGTACATATACATATAGCATCCAAAATCTAACAGATGTGAATCTTTGTGAAACAGTGAATTTTAGGTAACACACCTCTTTCATTCATGCATTTCCACCACCAGCAAATATTCTTGACACTTTGTTCATATCCTAAAACCGTTGAAAATTGCCCAGAATTATTCATAAAACCCCATTTCCTCCTCTCTCTCTCTCTCTCTCTCTCTCTCTCTCTCTCGGCTATCGGGATCCTACTACCCCCTTCAGTGAAATACATGCCTAATCGTGTGACACGTGGCAAATTTTGTTTTTTCATTTGAGGTCATTTGGGTCTTTTCCACTTTTAAGCAGAAGGTCCCACATAACCATGGTAATAAAGAATGGTTAGTGGCTATGGATCCAGCGCTGGAGGAAGATGATAGCGCCGGCCGGAGGAAGATGATAGCGCCGCCGCCGCCGCCACTATCTCCACGGGAGGCGTTTTCACACAGGAGTAGCACTGCCACTGCCATCATTAGCTGTTCACGAATCCGACTCCTGTGCGGCATTTCGTCGAACAGTTGAGCTCCCCATTGGAGTTGAGCTCTTCAAAGGAGGCTCAATCGCCTTCTTCACCTTCTTCCTCTCCAATTCTTCAGAATCCTTCTTCACCGAATCCCCCTACAACGGCAAATCTTCGATACTTGAGCAGCTTTCGAACGGGATTCGTCTTAGATTTCCCAATTCCCCTCCCATCAACACGCGACTGCTGCATTTTCCTCGACTTCTCTGAAAAGAATTCAGCCACCGTGGGGTCCACAAGGGTAAACACAACTATGGTTAACAAAGAGGAAAACTTAAGCCCGAAAATACCCTCTTCTCCATTGCCATGTGTCATTAGATTAGAATGGGGTTGCATTGCAGCCCCTGTAGGATCCTATTTGCCCCCTCTCTCTCTCTCTCTCCTCTCTCTAAAAAGACTGAAAATTCAAGAAATTTTTGTAATCCCCACGAAATAAATCTTATTTAAAAATAGTTGACACATTGGTATGGGATTCTAGCAAATTATGGGGCCTAAAAAAATACTACACACTAATTACATAACTTTGATATATATACGTAAAGATCTTGTCTTTAGCTGAATTAAATTAAAATTAATGCCATTAATTACCTCTAATCCTACCATTATCCCTAATCTATGCATGCTTGTATTGTCTCTTTACATTAAATTAATGACATAATTAATTTAGGTCCCCATTATTTATCCCTAATCTACTACTTAATCCGAGTTTGGCCACCAATAAAAACCTTCCTTTTCTAATTAATTGCTTCGTGAAATGCCTCACGTGTATTTTACAATATACACGTACGAGTATAGTTTTTAGGGTTTCTACATTTTATTTATTTTTTATTTTTAATATTGTTATTTTTGTATGTTTAAAAAAGATAAAATCAAAATCAAGGAGTCAAATAGCAATACTGTAACTAGTCATTATTTTAATTCGATTAGATTTAGAGCCATCGGTGGCACTGGCGGATGCTATGTGGTGCATGGGATGCAGTTGCACCCAAAAAAAAAAAAAAAATTAATATATATATATATATATATATATATATATATATATATATATATATATATATATATATATGTATATTGTATTTTTTTTTATCCCTATGAATTTTCTAGTATTGATTTGGTTACTCTTGATTGTCAACTTGATGATTGTTTGGTCACTTACCTTGAAAATGACGTATTTCTTCAAGTGTCCGAAGACGAGATTATCAATAGTTTTCAAGAAATAAAGCCTCGTCGAAAGTTAGATTAATAACTATGTATTTTTTTAGTGCATTTTGAAATGTATTTGACATTATGGTATTTTAATTTAAATGTCTTTCTTTTTTTTATTTATTTATTTTTTATTTTTATTTTTTTTGATCGAGCAAAGTTAGTTGTTAGATTAGATGTTAGTACCGCCAAGCTCTCAAACTCCTAGAATATCTCCAAGTCCACCTTATATCTCCCAATTCGCTCCCATGAGGGATCGAACCCAGGTCCACTCATTCAAGAGGGGAGCCCGATGGCCAGGTGCGCTAAGTCACCTGGTTATTTTAATTTAAATGTCTTTCTTTTCTTTTATTCGTAATTTTTTTTTTTGTACCCCGAATTGAAAGTTCAGGATCCACCACTGATCGGTGGGATTGTGACACAAGAGGAATAAATAATAATATCCCAACAATACTTACTAATTAATATTCAACTGAAAAAAATATGTGACAAATTTAATACTAGTATATATTTTATTTCATTCTGTACATTCTCGAACGATTGTGCCACAATTATTATTTATCCAAATAATTATGATTGGGTCTTCCATTACCAATAAAAAAATTGAGATTAAAATAAATACTCCAACCACACCGTTTCTTAACACTCGTATTGCACTAGAACCCCTTGCCAATATACGTATTATTTTAATACTTTAATATTTTAACACTTAAACACGTTAATGTTTGTTATCATATTGTCGAAAACATTAAATTTCGTACTCAGAAGTCAGAACGTTTGCTCAAGAAACGGTGAACGAAGAGAGTATATATTGAAAGACATAGATGCGTCATGAAATGCGTCGAAATCCATGTGAGCGTAGCTAAGAATTAAAACAAATTGACATTTTACCAAAATCATGAGACCTGTACTTTCTTCTTCAATTTATTTTATGATGTCGCACATCAATTAGTATATAATAGTAGTAATTATTATTGTATATTTGAATAATTAATTACGGGAGGATTATTAAATAGATTGAGATGTAAATTTTCTAATAATCGAGGCAACCATTAAAGTTGGGACACGTATAAGTGCATAAACTGTTATGTGTTTATGTACGAAAATAGAACAAACCCAATTAAATTGACCTATAGTTATAATCGATTAATTAAGCCACAATTTAATTAGTTACATAGCTTAATAGAGTTCTGTAAATATGCATAAATAAACAATTACTCTAACAGAAAGAAAAAAAGAAAATCGTATTTAAATATCGTGACCAATTCAAAATGTTTATGGGTCAATAATAAAAATATATTGGACGGTCAAATAACGACTTAATCTTACATAACTATATTCAATTCGTTATCCTCATTATCGTTCATACCCTGAAAAAATGGCTCAAATTGGGTTATTGTAATGAATATTGCACATGATCAATTGAATGTAAATCTTTTAGGACATTCTATAATCCCGACACGCGCATTAATGTACTTATCGATATATTGATAATGTGAAGATATAACATAAATGTCGAGTGAACTGGTTGATTATTTTAAAATTTACGTAAGGGGTACGTAACAAAACATATAGTACTATCACATCATTTGTGTGCACATAATGTTCATGTATATTGGTATCAGAGCAATTCACTAACATAAAAATAAAAATAAAAATAAAATAAAACATGATTTTTTTTCCTATATAGGGGCAAACAATAAGAGATCCCGCCTAAAATTCCTAGCTACAATTTTATAATTTATTTCATTTAGCTGTAATCTATTATATCTATATATATTAGTAATACATTTCTATTAAAATATAAGCAACAAAATTAATTGGGAAATAAGAAAATTTGATTGGGCCTACAGCAAGAAACTGACTTTAATTAAAATAATAAATCCAAAATCATACATGGATTTGATTAATTAATTAAAATAGGGGAGATAATGAAGGATCGATCATATTATTTTCAATGATGTAACTCTAAGAATCCATTCCCACTAAATCAAGATTCAATAAAAACAAGAGAGAATTATCAGTTAGCCACCAACTTGATCCACATATGTCATTAAATTGCAACATTATTATATATTTCTCGTCTTGTTCTACATGACGCGTTTCTTGAACATATGCGAGTGTAAAATAATATAAACGTGTCAAGTAGGATGAGACGGAAGGAATAATACTTATATTTTCATTTTTTTGTTTGCTATTTCTCCATAAAAATTTCAATAGGGTTCAAATATGAAATATTACATAGTAATTGAAGTAACATATCATAGCAATTAATTGTATGAACACACAATAATATGTATATATACTGTAGTAGTAAAATGGTTTAGTAGCTCCAAATGCAGTCCAAATCCTGAGGTTGAACCGGGTTCGCCTCCTCCTCCTCCTCGAACGGCCTCTTCCCGGTTTCGATATTCGAAACGACGGAAGAGTTCTCGTTGCTCATCACGGTCTCCTGCGAGACGGTGACGATCTCTTTCTTGCTCCGGAACCCGTGGTTGATCATGCCGTGCCCGTAGCTGGCGAGGAATGTGCGAAGAACCGACGTATCGGGAACGGAGGCCGGGAACTGAAAACCGGTTCCGGTCTGAACCGGCGGGAACTGGTACTGGCCCCACGGGAATGCGGCGGCGGCGGAGGAGGAGAAGGAATCGAACGGGATCGAGCATGGCGGCGTGAGGCCGGGGTTGGTGGTGGTGATGAAGTTTTCCTGAATCTTCACTGGCGCGTGAATTGTATTGGAGAAGCAGTGCACGTGGCCCGATTCCGACTCGCTCCCGCCGGCGTAGGGGGAGTGGTCCATCAGCGGCGGAAGCGCCGCCGGCGCTAGCTCGTTTCCGGCGTAGGAGTTCATCCTCATCAAGCCGGATATGTGGACCTTCTTCCCTCCGGTTGTCTTCTGAAAAACCCTGCTTATCACCCAATCGTTCTGCACACAAATCGAGAAAACTGTATTTAAAAAAAAACTAATTCCGGCGGCGGCGGCGGCGGCGGAGATGGTGGATAGAGGCGGCGATACCTTACCTTAGCAGCTTTATCCTGAGAGAATTTGCCCTCCAATCTGTACTCGTGGCACACCCAATTCGATTTCTCCCCCTTCGGAGCCCTCCCCCGGTAGAAAACCAGGGTTTTCTTCATTCCGACGAGGATTTTCCCGCGGAAAATCTCCTTGTCTTTTCCGGTGGCTTTCCAGTAGCCGGCGGCGGTGGCTCTGTTCGTCCTCAGCCCGGTGGGGTACTTCTTATCCCTAACGCAGAAGAAATACCACTCCTTCTCCCCCAATTTCGCTCTCCCTAAATCAATCACCAACAGCAATCAACAAACAGAAATTCAACAAGGAAAAAAAAAAGTACCAAAATCATATTTCAAAAAATTCAAAAGAGAGAGAGAGAGAGAGAGATAAACTTACAAGGCAATTCCCAGGGCTCGACCTTGTTCATATCCACCTCGCCGATGGCTATGGCGGAAAAGTTGCCGTCGACAACTTTCCTGCAGAGGTAATGAGTGATGAGCTCTTCATCAGTGGGGTGAAATCGGAAGCCAGGAGGCAGCTCCATTATCAGATCATCTCTTTTCATCATTCCGCAATTACTTTCCATCAACAAACAATCGGATCGGACGATCGGATTCGACAAGAATCGAGAAAAACTTTCCGATCGACGGAATCAAAACCAAAACAGTCAATCGACCAGCTCAAACTCAGAGAAATCGTAAAAACAGAGCACACCAAAAAAAAAAAAAAAGGTATACAAAAAAAAGCGAATCCAGCAGCTGAAAGGCTAAGGGGAGGAGAGAGAGGACGCCATGGGAGAGAGAGAGAGAGAGAGAGAGAGAGAGAAATTTAGAAAGGAAAGAGCATGAGGAGGAAAAGGGCAATAAATAGGTGAAGGAGGAGGAGGAGGAAGAGAGGGAATGAAAGAAACGTGATGTGTAAGCAAGTAGACGAGGTTTGTTTTGTGCTCTTCTAATTCTTCAACAAATACAAATACCATTATTTACTATTTTGCCATTCTTTTTTAGTATTCACATTCATTTTTTTAGAAAAAAAGAATTTAATTTTCCATAATATAAATACCTTTCGAGATTTCGTCAATTATTCTCTTTGTTTCATTTCAATCGACTAAAAGAATGAACTTTGATTTCATGAATAGCGCGTTGTTTTTGAGGATTCTGTGAATGCTGATTTGTAGATTATACGAATCGTGTAAATTAATTAGTGTTCGAAGGACGAAAATAAATGCACCTCCACAAAATTTAGTATTCGATTCGAATTCGACATTAATTTTTTAAGAGGAATATAAATATTGATGCAAAAATGAATTATAAGCAATGTACTTTCAAAACTCCAATTAGGGCCTAGGGCCTAATTATAATTTTTGGGCCCTTAATACATGAAATAAATAGTATTAATTTCTTGTATTATAAATATACCTATTGCTTTCATGCAAAATTATATAGTATGTCCAAGTCAATTTTTTGTAAATTTAATTAATAAAATGCTTAGCTAATTTAAGTATATGGTTGTTTTAGATAAGATTTGGATTTGATGTTTGGTTGAATTTTTACTTATTTAGAAGATAGAACTATTTCTCGATTTATACATGTCATACTTATGGTGGAGGCCATGTTAATCTTCTCTATATCGTTCTAATTTTATCGGATGTTCCCGAAACGACTATTATTTAGAAGAGGAAGAGTCCACAATAGTACAATACTAAGCATATTTAAATAACAATAAATACTAGTGAAAGATTCTATGAATTATGCAAATTGTCATTTAATCTTCATAATCCAAATGCAAGTTGGAAGTAAATGACAAAATTAATTAATTGAATAAGCTAATTAATTTCTTACTGCACTCTAATTAAATTTCCTTTATGAATTGGTTGATTAGACCACCCACTCTAGTCAAATTCCACTAATCTTTTTTATTAATTTAATCTCTATTGACTTTTTTTACTCTAGATATTTATTCTCTAAAGGAAAATAGTATATGTGAAAAGTGTTTAACTAATCAACTCTATCTCTAAAGTGCTAATCACAGTATTAATTTAAGCCAATTAAACCAATTTAATGAAAAACCAAATATACTCTCTTTGTCCCAATCGAGACGACACGTTTCTATTACTTTACACTCATAAAAAATGTGTCGTTTTTAACGGGAGAGAACGTAATACTTCATTTGAAAAACAGATGTCGGCATGAAAGAAAAAGGTAGAAATTAAGAGAAGACGTATTAACATCAATTACCAGAATTAGCTTCCATTCCATTTTGTTTTGTCAAAAGGTCAAAAGACGAATTTAACCTTTTGTGGTTTCTGGAAGTGAAGTGGGATGATTAATTGGACAGCCACTGCTGCACCAAAATCTCCTTGCTGTTGTTCACAAACTGCCAAGTGGCGCTCGACTCCGACACGTCCCGTTCGAAGCCTCCACTTTCCTCTCGTCACAGTAACAAATTAACAAAATGTGCAAAATATGAAATCCACAAATTTCGAAAACTTAAGTTTTTGGAAAAAGAAACTCGAACGTTTCAAACGAGACAGCTCAGAAGTAAAAGGTCGAACGTTCTGAACGAGACGGACAGAGCTATCGGTCCTTTTTCTTTCATCTTTTTAGGTCATCGTTTTAAAGATCTAGGAAATCAAGAAAAGGGATTAATCCACGATTGATGAGTTGCAGTCATCATGTATAAATTGTTGAAATTCATTGAACTTAAAATTCGTTGATTGTGAAATCTCACGTTTTGCTGTGGACTGCCCAAAATGTGAGAGGATGTGCCTACTTATATAGTTATATATCGAATGTTTTATTTATTTTTTTTAATTTAATTTTATTTAGGGTAAAATCTTTTGTTACACGTTTTAATTAGGTATTTGTTAACTGTCACTCGCTTGTAAATAATTTTGTAGCATGCATTTGATGTTTTGAGATAGAGAGTTCGAAGATGCATGCACGTTGTTATATTTTTATTTGGACTTATCCTTTAAAGGTTAGGTGTGGAATATTTTGACTACTGTCTTTTACACATGAGCACTAGTATTTTGCTTTGATACGTATTTGTGGCTGTATATTTGCATGCACACTACACATAAGCCTCATCTTCTTTGTCAATAATTGTAATCAAAGCTAGTTTGCGTGTGCTGGTACAATGATAGGGGATTAAGTTTTGAGGTCGAAAGTTTCGAATTCGAGTCCACCGTGAAGTGGCTCTTTAAATTTATGTTATTAATAGCTTAGAAAAAAAATTGAACTCCAACGAGCCATATGTTGTTTGCCTTCGAGCTTGGCTCGTTTAATACTGAACCAAACTTTGAACTTTACTTTTCTAATACTTTAAATTAACGAGCTTCAATATTTTGTTGTAAGTTAGGCTTATCTTCGATGAGGAATCTCCAACGAGCTTTTTATGAGTCGAATTTCGAATAACTCGCAAGTAGCTATGATCTTGTACACCCCAATAGTTGTTCACTAACTTTCTCACATATAACTACTCTTTAATTCACAGTTCAAGGAATCTTCTTTCAATTCTTGCCTAAATTCTTCAATGATTAAGCGTGTGGCACGTGCTATTCACAATCATGATCAATTCCACAACACTAATTAACCCCCTATAATTAACAACACTTAGTCCGTGATTAACTATTAACTAAGTCAAAAGTTGAAATCAGCAGCTTAATTAATTTTATGAAAAAAAAGAATTGACACTGCCGACATGCACACTCACACATTCACACTCAAATGCGTGTTTAATTATTGGACACGTAGGCACTATTTAACCTAACCCAAGGGGATTAAGCCAATTAACCCGAGGGTTGACCCTTAATTATTGGATTAAGCCAAACTCAGTGGGCCCTGTTTCTTTTGTTCCAGCATGTACCACCAAAAGCGACACCTCCACGTGCCGCTTCGCCATTCGCCGAGAGGGTTGTATTAATTTCATTATTATGCTACTAATTTGAGATTAGGCAATGGTCAAAATGCAAGAAATTTCTCTTTTGGGATTTGGCTTTAGCATATAAATAATTAAATTTGATTAAATTTTGTACAATTATTGACTAAGTATTTTTATACTATTTTATAAGAATGCCTAACAATGGGTAACATATATACTTTGTAATATTTTTTTTAATTATTAATTATATGTTGTCTATTTAGTGACCAATAATTAGAGGGAATATAGGCAACATAATCCTATACGTGGCTTATTGAGTACACTAATTTGTAATTAATTAATTAATTAAAGTTAATTAATCTGTGTGGATGATACAAAACCACCTTTTGTAGCTCCTACGTATTTTTTTTATTAAAAAAATTCACCTAATCTTTATATAATTAATCAAGATTTATGCAATCGTCACTGCCTACTTCTACTATCAATTAAGGAATTTTCTAATTTGTCAATTTATATATATACCACTATTCTAATTAATCTTCATAAAAAAAAAAAAAAAAAAAACATGTCCAGGTGTCTAGCCTGTTATTGGATTGTATTAGAATTGATTTATCTTATAATTTGTCTAATTCTCTCTCTCTCTCTCTCTCTCAGAATCACACGAACGCATAAATTACTTCTAAAAGATTTGGGTGGACTAACGAAGTTGAAGTTGAAATTGAATCTCTCTCTCTCTTTGAAGAAAAAAAAAAGAAGCCTTCGAAATTTAAAGTATTATTACGATGTTGACAAATGATAATAGTCTAAAGTTTTTTCACAAAATAAAATAATTACGATCTTATGCTATTATTATTAACACCTACGTGTGTGTAGTTATAAGTTGCTTTCATTCATACCCACTCCTATTCAACTGGGATTCGAGAGAGAGAGAGAGAGATTTCATTATTGAGATTTCTATAGAAAATTTGAGCTCGATTTTTGGGAAAAATATTACGTGGGAATTTCTCCTTTTCCTTTTCCTTTTTATTTATAAATATTTGTGGAATAAATAATTATTATAGACTACGGTTCTTGGCATTTAGTGGAGAATTTTTCAATGTGAATCAATAATTAAAATAATTAGAGAGAATTTAAGTTTTTAGTTGACTAATGGGGTTGGGTAACTGTTGCATGATGTCACTGAAACAACCAACTTAGTATTAAATTATACGCATCATTATTATTCATTAATTTACTAAATTGTTTATTAAATTTCAAAGATCTGACAACAATATTATAATAAGAATATTTCTATTATTGGAACTGGAAGTAGATAAATTTTGTTCCGTCGTAGCGAATCAGATCTCCCCACGTCAGATTTTCGGGACATTTTAATTAAAATAAATGATTTAGTGATAATTAATTAAGCCTATATTTTAGGAATTTGAGTATGAATCTTCAACTGCTACAATTATAGTAGAACATAAAATGGGAAGTTGACTGTGATTGGATAAAGCTCTCATCATTAATTAATTGAGTACATACTACATACTCCAATTATTATTTCATCATAAATTTTGATGACGTGGATTTTGTTTGGGCCTTTGTTGGGCCGGCACAAAATTATAACGGCCCATTTGAGACTGAGTAAGCCCGGCCCAATTACAATTATAGTAACCAATAAAAGCGCTCTCTCTCTCTCCCTCTCTTCTTTTTTTTTTTAATCATAATTTATTATTCCGGAAATGTGGTTGGTACAACACTAAATTACAAATGCCATGTATATTCATATATGATAGTTGTATTATCCCGCAAAAGAAAAAATTCTTTAAAAATCTATTTTAAAACACTTCATCAAGAACGTGCTAGAAATTGACAAAAAGAAATGTAACGTCTTTGGTGGGACGGAGGTAATATGTAGCAGCAGTAGATTTACAGATGATGGAGCTCAAGAAGTTTTTCTTATCCTAATCCCTTTTCTCAAAATCAAGACTCCATTCCAACAAATACTCAATCAAAGCCAGAACAGGTAGCAAGTAAAAAGGGAAAATCGAGGAAATTGATGATTACTACCTTCCATACTTATACTACTCTCGTAATACAAACTTGAAGCAAAAGAAATAAACGTTCAACTTCAATCTACACCGTACACCCTAGCTGTTTCCCGTTAATCATAGGGTTCTTTCAACAACCGGTTGATTGACTTGTAAAGCCCTAATGAGAACTTCATCACGAATTTTTGGAGTCGATCCAAAAAGAGTGTTAGCAACAATCACAACACCCGGGTTTCGGCTATTTAGAAACCCCATAGTAATTGCAACGCTTGGCCGGTTTACGGAAACGCCTAGGAAGTTCGACGTGTCTCCGACTACGTACGTTGAGGCCTTGGAATAGGAAATGACCGGCGTCTACGCAAGCAAAGCCGTTCACTCTTACTGTAAAAAATATAATAAAAAAGGTGAGATCGAGATCGATGGTATTACAAAATTAAGACTAGACAAGTCATTGAAGCCATAAAATTCAAGTACTCTACTATTGTAATATACTAATCCCTTCGTTCCACTCATGGAGATACGTTTTTCCAGCATTAGATTTAAGATGAAAATGATAGTAAGCTAAAATTTTGTTGTTTAAGGTAATATCTTTATATCAGTGGTACGACGGACAAAAATAGAACTTATCGGTATAAATTAAAACGGGACATAGAGGATATATATATATTATAACATGAAATGAAATAATCCGTTTTTTGTACACATTAAACGCATAATATCGGAAAGAATTGAATAACACATTTTTGGTAGCATGTGCGGAAATGACAAAAGGAAACTACAGTAATATTTTGCATGATCGGAACGTGGTGGCGCTAAGGCGTCAGACACGGCGGAGCGGCGCGGAGCTTCCACGTAACCACGTACTACATTCTTGTTGAATTCTGCCCCCGCCGCTCAGCAACACCGACGCCCCATCGCCGCCATGCAAATAGTTCGGAAACATCTATAAATTAATAATCCACCAAATTCACTCCACTCCACTCCAATGGCCAACCCAACACCCCTTTCAACGGTAAGTGTTGTGCAATGAATATAATTATTTTATACATCAATAGAATGATTATAAATTTAATTAATTAAATCATCATTAAGTATCATTGTTACATATAATCTTACAATTTTTTTAATTTTTTTTCTGCACATACATATACGAGAAGATGAAGAGCCCGGGCTTCGTGGTCGATATGAAGAAACCACTTGTCTTTCAGGTTAGATTTCATATACATATGGTTTTTCCGTTTGTATTTAACAAGTCCGTAACACAATACATGGATAGAAGGTGGGGCATCTTGGAGAGGCTTACGATGAATGGGTTCACCAGCCCGTCGTCACCAAACAAAGCCCGCGCTTCTTCGCAAATCCGGCCATGGAGGTCGGTTTAAATACTTGGCTTTGAATTGTGTCGCATTTTATTTTATTTTTTTCATGATAATTGTCATTTTAATTTCAACGGATCGAGCTTATGGAACAGTTGTTGACGAAATGCCGCTGCCTTTCGTATGGTGGTTAGTATCGTCTCCAACGGAAAACAGTGTTCCTGGGGAATATATCGCGGCTACCGTGCTAGCCGGAGTAGCATTGTTTACGTTGGAAGAGTACACCATGCATCGCTTCCTTTTCCACATGAAAACAACTAGCTATTGGTATGCTAGCACTATCTTGTTTCCGATATCTTTACATTCATTTTTCCATTGCGTTCTTGTGTTACATATCGTATTCTGCTAATATATATTTAGGGCTTTCCAACCCCACTTTTTTAAACAGTTAGTTTGAAATTTTCGCATGACTTGGATCAGCCCTTGCAACTTGAACAATCTTCAACAACTTCTTTCAAAATTTTGCAAAAAAAATTAAATAAATATTACTAAATAATAAAATGAAAAAAAAAGGAGTTTTTTTTTTTTTTTGAAATAGTAACTCAGAAAATGTGTACATGCATGAAGAAGAAAACCCTAATCCGAAATAGTGAATGATCATAAATTGAAGGGCAAACACTATTCACTTCCTCTTCCATGGCTGCCATCACAAGCACCCGATGGACGATCTCCGACTCGTTCTACCTCCTCCGATGTCTGCCGTTTTCATGATTATGGTACGGCAAACAAATTAGACCCCATCTTGAACTTTTATATATGTTGCAATTTGACCTAATTTCCTCTCTCTCTCTCTCTCTCTCTCTCTCTCTCTCTCAGTTTTGGAGCATAACAAAGCTTGTTATACCTGAATCATATTTGGCTGCTCTTACCGGAGGCGAAATATTGGGATATGTAATTTATGATTGCACTCATTACGCCCTACACCATGGAAATTCTCTCACTCTTAAACTCAAGGTATATAAATTTATTCATTTAACTCCAATTGCATCTCTGTTAAAAAAGTGCATCACTTTAAAATTTTACAACCATTCTCGATCACGAGTTTTACTGATATGCACCGATCATCTATACATGCAATAGCAGATGTTCCGTGATTATAAAGTATAACCGTATAACGTACTGATTTTACTCTTTGAATTGTAGAGGTACCATATGAATCATCACTTCGGAGACCATGAGAAAGGCTTTGGGGTTACTACAGCCATATGGGACTGGGTGTTTTGGACACTACCTGCTTCAAAATATATGAGCTAAATTATATATCTGCACTGAATAATCACTCCGTTTCATTCTAGTTGACGCATTGATTGAATATACGCGATGTAAAATAATAGAAATACGTCAAGTAGTATGAGACTCTATATCGCTATGATTTTATTTCTCTACTATTAAAGTTGTGAAAATTACGCATCTAAATCAAATTTACAAAACATACTCCTATGTTTTAATTAATAGAATATGTTGACAATTACTTTGATTTAAAAAAAAAAATTACAAAAAAAAAATGTTAGTATGTTAGACTAATCTATACTATTATAAAAAGTGTGTTGTTTACAAAATATGATTTGCCTATTTTGCCCTCATAATTAGAATAAATATTTAAAATCAATATAATCATTAGAATATTTATTATGAATATATTTCAGATTTCGCCCTTATTGTTAGAATAAATATTCATAACATTAATATTAACATTAAAATATATAATCCGAATATAAAATATTATATATTATACGTGCAATCGCACGTTATCTCAGCTAGTAAGCTATAAAAATACGTATGATAAAAAATGTTAGTATATTTTTTCGACACGAGAGTTTACGTGCAAGTGTTTAAAGTAAAAGGTTGAGGAGTTTACATCGAAAAGTAAGAGTTTATTCCTTTCATTTTATAAAACATGACTATAAAAGTGGGACGAGTCAAAATAATAAACATGACTAACAAAGTTAAACGAATCAAATAGCGCACATGACTTATGAAGTAGGACGGAGGAAATATTATACTTTTTTAAATATGAATAATACAAAGTAAACTAAATTTGCTATTAGCAAATGAATTATGTGATTGTATTTTTTTTTTCTTTCTTTATTTTTAATAATAATAATTTATTAATTCTGGAAATGTGGTTGGTACAGTTTCATAGTTGTGGTACAACACATTAAATTACAAATGCAACTTATAATCATATAAGTAGCAGCAGTAGATCTACAGGTGATGGAGCTTAAGAGTTTTTCTTGTTTTTCTTGTCCTTCCAAGCTTTGATTTCGGCGTCGACTTTGGCTTTGACTCGAGCGTGAAAGCCGGGGCTGGGCTCGTAGTTGAACCCATACTGCAGAGCCTTTAAACATTCGAAAGTAGGTCGTCAGAAATAATTGATTCAAACCAGAGACTGTTATATCATCTGTGGAAATGAATGAAATGGTGGAGGGTGTACCTCCAGGAGTACGAAGAATGGTGCCATGAGGAATGCTTGAGCAAGATTGTCCAAAAGCGCAGGTGCTCGTTTCTGCAATCATGATGATCAGTAAAAACGAGATACACGAAAAACTGGATTAGTCTTGACTCACCTCAAAGACTCCATGGCCTAAGAACTGTCCAGTCCAGCAAAGTAACTGAGATGCCAAAGTAACCTGGAGAAACGATGCACGACTTTCAGATCACGAGGAATGCTTCAAGTGCAGCAGTAAGAAGAAGATGACTGATAGAAACACTTTACTCAAGCGAGAATAGAGGCTGGAGGAGAAGAGTAGTGTCGTACGACATCACCAGCAATTAACACAGAAATTTTGTTACAAAAGATTTACAGCTTTACGACAATAATTGAGCACGAACTAAAAACTTGGAGAGTGAACATGATAGGAGCCCTTCGATTCTTAGTCCCCAGCAGAGGTAACTGTTTTTTGGTCCTAACAACTAAAAAAATCTAGCAATCCGGTCATTTATCACACCAAAATTTCACTCTTCTCCATCTGAAAATTCAACTTCGGGAGATTACAGCTACATGGACGCTTCCCACTACCTCATAAACAATTGATAAAACAACAGTGAAGATTTTCAAGAAACGTGATGTTTTCTTTTTCATGATAAATCAGGCGAATGTCACTAGAAATCACAACATTCACCGATACGAGTGATTACAGGAAAAGGATTTTTTCGAAAACTAAAGTTGCCAACTCTAGCAACATGACTAAGGCCAGTCACAAAAATTAGGAAATGCTCAAGTAGACGAACTCGTTAATACTTATTATCAGCGCCTAAACGTTGATACAACGCAATCATGTCTAGTCAATAGACTGACCACATCATTCAATGATCCATGGCATGAAAACCAGAGCAACAAGATAACCTAAAATCCGAACCCAAACTCCGAACACCGCAGAGAGAATTACGTAAACACAGCTACACAAGAGTCACAAGACTAGTGATGTTAAGGCAGGTATAAACATCGACAATCTTTCCAAAATGTGATCGCATGAAGAGGGAGAATACCAGAGTAACTTATTTCGAACCAAACTATGCCAAACTAATTGAGAATTGAGATACAGCCTTCCCTTGTCTATCAAAGGAATTAGCAATTTTCTCTATCAACTTTCTTCAATCAAAACCCTAATCCCTTTCTCAAAATCACAAATTCATTCCAGCAAATACTCAATCAAAGCCAGAAAAGTTACTTAAAAGGGAAAATCGAGGAGATTAATGATTACTACCTTCCAAGCCAAAGAGTAACCGAGGTGATGGCCAAGAGCACTGCTTCCAGCCCAGCACAAGAAACAGAGGAGAGCAGCTAAAGAACCCGCCTTTCTATCCAAACTCACATAGTACAGAGCATAAATCACCGTGAACAAGAAGGCGTAATTGAGGACCAAGAAACTCTGGCCCAACAGGTGAATCGGAGATTGAGAGAAGAGGGGAGGGAGGAAATTCAAAAGAAGAAGAGCAGTGAACAAGATCGGCCAAACGAAGACCATATGAACTGCTATGTTAATGGGGTTGCTGTGGTAAGCTCCATAGAAAGCGAACTGTTCCTCCAAATCGAACACCCCCATCTTCCAATTTCTTCTTCAATCGCTTCTGTAATGGACAAGTTTGAATTTTGTTTAGTTTTGGAGTAGAGGGGAAGGGGAAGGCGTTAAGAATCAAGCAAGATTTCGTCGCGGCACATTTCCCGATGTGGCACGTTTCCCAATATTCCTTATCAAATGCGTTTTGCGCTGCGCTATTTCCTTTTCTTTTTTATTGGCTTTTAAAAAATTAATTCGGCCAAATATGTAAAATAAAAATTAATACGGCCCGATAAAAAAAGGTTTATTCGAACCAATATAGTTCGGCCCAACAAGTAAAATAAAAAAGCCCGGCCCGAACAAGTAAAATAAAAAAAGTCTGGCCCAAATAAGTAAAATTAAAAATAAAATAAAATTGGCCCATGCAGGTTTCGAACCTGCGACCTTCGCGTTATTAGCACGACGCTCTAACCAACTGAGCTAATGGGCCATTTTCGATAAAAGTTAAACATTATTTTTATTATAATATTTGTCAAAATGTATTTATGCTAGCATCGGTAACGTTACATATCCCATAGTTTAGGAAATCCATACTAGTATTACTTTATTTTTGACAAAAACATAAATATGTGTCCTCCATTCAATTTAGATTTATGAATGACTTTCCATATATTTATTTAGTGTAAAAACTACCAAACCATATGCAGAATGAAAGCCCTGGATGCTGTGTATCATAAAATATTAATGAACAAAATCCAACTCCATGAAAAAATAAATAAAAAATCTAAGAATGGTAATTGCAATGATTACATATGCTTAAAAATCATTTGTTACATTCTCAAAAATTTGCCTCACCAACTATTGTCATGTATGTTGTATTGTTTCCAACCCTCAATAAATGCAATATGCCATTTAATTTTTATTAATTCAAATTCATTTAATCTAAACAATAAGATATACAGATGATTATGGAGGTAAAAATCCATTTCAAAATTTGAAATTAAATTATGTGGAAGAAATTTTATACATAATCCTGACAATGAAATTAAATACTTTCCATTCTAGTCATGAGCCTGTTTTGCATTTTCACTCCTCCCTCCTTAATTCATACATGCAAAAGACAAATATTCCAGCTTATTATGTCACAGAATTACTCCAACTATAAATTAAACAGCATTTCATATGCTTTTATACACACAAAATACTGTAAAATTTTGGTGTTATAACAGATGAGCTCTTCTTCCAGTGAAGTCATGCCACAGGTATACACACTAGCATTGAAATGATTATTTTCTCTAATTCTTGCATAGTACATAGGAACACTAACATGTTAGATCTTCGATCTTTGTCTGTGTAGGGGGAGGGGGAGGGAGTGCTGAGCTTGAATTGGGTGGATAGGTTGCTGGGGAAGGTATTCTTTGAGAGGTGCAGTGAGCATGGTGATTTGCAGAAGAATGAGGTGAACAGATACTGCATAAGCTGTGATGAGTCAATATGCAAGTACTGCATCATAGGAGGGTCCCACTTGGAGCACAAGATCCTCACCATTTACAGGCATGTCTACCAGAATGTGGTGCCCCTCAATGAGATGGAGAGCCACATCAACTGCCACAAAATCCAGCCCTATAAGTGTAATAAGAAGTGGGTGGTCTCACTGTGCCCACTCCCACACAATGGCTCAGGTTCACTGCTTGAAGAGACTGAGGCTTGCCATGTTTGTAAGAGGAAGCTCACTGATTCTAACCTCTATGACTATTGCTCTCTTGCATGCAAGGTAATGCTTACGTACTTCCCTCGGTCCTGGTTCACTTGGTCGTGTCGTTGATTTTGGCAATAATGATCTCTTTTAAACTATGTTGTCTGTATATTTTAATAATGTGTCAAATAGAGTACTTTATAACGGTCGTAGAAAGAACTAGCGAAATCGAATAAAGTATATAGTGTATTTTATTATTGTCATAAATATTTTGTTCTCTAACACACACTCTCTCTCTCTCTCTCTAGGTTCAATCGAATTCGGGAAGGCTGGATTTACTTGCAGCGTCGCAGCAGAAGGAGGAGGAAGAAGAAGAAGCTGAGCACACACTTCGTAAACGCCCTAGGAAAGGAGTGCCCCAAAGGGCGCCTCTTTTCTGAATTCAACACCTTAATTATATTGGCTTCCAAATATTTTCATAATTCTTGTAATACTTTCTGAAATTCCGTTATCATCAGCGTATTATTTTCTTGGATTTCTTGAGCTTTATCCTTTACTCTATATATGAAAAAAAAAAAAAAAAAAAAAAAAAAGGGTTCATTTTCGTATCGATTGAAAAGTTTTTTTTTTTTAGTATTATTTTTTTTTTTGGGAAATCAAAACTATGGGTTATCAACTCATGAGAGGGAGGGAAAGGCGTATTTAAACAATGGGCGCAAATAATAAATAAAAAAACATTGGTATATACAAATAATGCTGATTTGTAATTGGGGCACACTCCCATGCGGCCGGCCTCACCGTGAGGCCAGATCTCGATTGGCACTTTTGTTTATAAAGATTGACACTTTTGAACATTGGCACTTTTATTCACTATGATTGGCACTTTTGAACATTGACACTTTTATTCATAATAATTGGCACTTTTACGAAAAATACGTTAATAATGAATATTAATTTTATCTTGTGTAAATAACTAATATGTATATATATATAATGATATAAATCATAATATCAAAACATTATAATAACAAGTTGATAAAAAATATAAAATTTTTCGACCTCACATAGATTGGCACTTTCATTCAGAACAATTGACACTTTTATTCAGGAAGATTGACACTTTTGTTGGAGAATTATATATCTTAAGTTTCAATTAATAAAACCATATTTTACCTTATAAATTTGAAATTAAATACTAACAAATAATTATAAAATCATAAATTGATATGTGAACCCTATAATGTAATTGTAAAATAACATAACATATAAAAAAATACATATAAATTTTCATGTACAAGATTGACACTTTTATTCATAAAGATGTACTTTTATTAATAAAGATTGACACTTTACCTAAACGGATCGGGTTAACCCAAACCGGGTCAGGTTGACCCGATCCAAAACGGGTCAACCGAGTCGGGTTGACCAAAGTTGGGCCGGGTCGGGTCGGGTTGGCGGGCCGGGTCAGGTCAGGCGGATCCGGCCGCATGGTGCGGCCGGCCGCATAGGAGTTTTTGCCTTTGTAATTAATCTGGAAAATAAAAAAGCACACGTCTTTTGCACATTTTATGCAACGTTTAATTAAATTAAATGCTGACAAATCTTGTAAAATTATTTTCACATGTGGACACCTTGCTTTTTTGTTTTGTTTTTTTAAAAAAAAATTAAATTCTGTCTCATTTATTTCTTGCCCACAGAATCTGCCTTCCACTTGCTACACTTGCTCACTACCACAATCTATGTATATATACTAAAACAAAATACCCATTCTAAGTTTTCCCTCCAAATTTCTTGATATGTGTGCTTCAATAATTTTATTTTATAAATTAATTATTTAGCTTATATTTTTCAGAGTCATATAAGAGCATCTCCAAGAGCACACTAAAATAGTGCTGAGCACTATTTTAGTGCAGAGTTTTGCTCCAACAGTCCGCACTAAAATAGCGAAATTATAGTGCAATGAACAGTGTTCCCCTAAATATAGAGTAACACTATTCACTGCACTATAATTTTGTGTTCATCATTTTGTGCTCGTGTTTGTTTGCGATTTTTATTTGTGGTGTAGTATTTCAATTTAGTTTGTTTTGTTGTATGAGTAATAATTTTATTTTTTTTTCTTTTCACAATTTAATTTGATATATGCTTATTTGTTTTGTGTGTATCAAATTTTTTTAATTATTTTTTTTTGTTCTTTTCACAATTTATCGTATGTTACTTGTAATAATTTAACTAATTTTTCTCTTCTTTTAAATTCTATGTATAATTTACGTGTGATATAAATATATATACAAAATGATTGTATAAATTAATGAAACAAAATATAAAAACAAAAATGCATTAATAAGAAAAACGTAAAATTACATAACATTGTCAAATTAAAGTACAAAACAAACTACACCATGCATGGGAACATACGTTAATATAAAATTGAAAAAATTAAAGATACATTTTTTCCCCTAAGAATGTAATTTTAATTATTTGTAATATCTACTTATTTTATCTTAATTAAATGAGTTAAAATTTATATCATTGTCATTTTTTTAATCATATTCACATTTTATTAAAAAAATGAATGAAAAATGATATTTTGGAATATTCCTTTTCTGCTGTATTTTAGTGCGAACTGTTGGAGATGAATTACTGTTCTGCACTATTTTAGTGATAGTGCTGCTGGAAAATAGGGGAAACTGTTGGAGATGCTCTAACAACTTAGCTTATTAATTTCAGTCAAATGTATTTCATTAATACCACTATAAAATTAATTTTCATCTTATATTTATAATCATATTACTATTCATTTATACAGGGCAACTGAAAATACGAGAAATATGGTAGTGTTAAAGATTTATTTTATGATAAATGATGTATTTATATAACCAGGTGATTTAGCGCACCTGACCACCGAGCTCTCTTTGTGAAAAGTGACCCGGGTTCGATCCCTTGTGGGAGATATAAGGTGAACTTGGAGAATTTCTAGGAGTTTGTGGGAGCTTGGCTCCAATAATTGTCCAAAACAAGAAAAAATACATAAATTTAATAATTGATAGGACTTAGGATTGCTACACTCTTTCTCGATCGAGTAAACCCCTGCATCGCGGGGGTACAATTCTAGTTTTATTTTATTACCACAATTTGTTCAAATAGTTTTCAATAATATGGTTTTCATTCCATGCATAATTCTGTAATTTAATTTGCAAAAATTAAAAATAGAGAGAGAGATAGATTTGGGAGTTGTTGAAGGTTTGAAAGGCTGAAATCACGAAGAGAATCCTAGAAAAAAGGGTCCAAGAACTGAGCTCCACCACCAAATCCATCCCCATCTAAAATTACTATCCCATTCCTCCATTATCTGAAATTAATCCTTCTCTCTTCTTATCCATTACCACCATTCTTATAGGAAACCGCTAATTTACCTTAAATGATCCAAACATCCCCAGCTTGTAGAAATTATCTGGATAAGGGCAAATCTCTTGACCCCACACTTTCCCCCTTTCGGATTTTTTCTTTTTTTCCCTTTATTTTTACTCTCAAACACAGACAAAAGCCACAAACAAACACCTATTTCTAGTGGACAAAGAACCCTAATTTCCCCCCATTCCCCCTTTTCGATTTTCAGTCCCTTGTTGGGTTCTTGAGGAGATTTATCTGTTTGTTGCGATTTGGGTTGAAAAAAGTTTTAATCTTTTGGAGAGAGAAACAAAAACAAAAATGTCTTGTTGTTTGAGAGCTGGATTCTCTGTTTCTGGGTCCAATGATCTTGCTTTCAAGAACAGAGGAAAAGGGTCCCTTTTTAGGGTTTGTTCCTCTGTTCAGACCCTTCATTTTAAGGAATCATCATCATCTAATCCCAGAAAGTGTTTGGGGAAATCTCTTGATTTGTCAGATCAGAAACATGTTCCCAATTTTTTCACAAACCCTCCCAACAATGTGAGCTTTTTTTCCTTTCTTGATTCTGTAATGTGATGATGCATGTGCATTTTTGTTGACTGTTTGTGTTGATTTTAGGTACAGGCATCAATTTACAGCAGTGACAGAACACTGAGGTGGTGGGAGGAATCCCTCCATGCTAACATGATTGAGATTCAATCAGCTCAAGAGCTTGTTGATTCTTTGCTGAATGCTGGTGAGAGATTGGTTGTTCTGGGCTTCTACTCCCCTGGCTGTGGAGGATGCAGAACTTTGCACCCAAAGGTACAATCTTGATTCTCTTTTTCAATGTTTGTTGTTTTCAAGAAACCTTCAATCCTTGATGAATCAAGAATTAATGGGCTGATCTGATCTTGAACAGATTTGCCAACTAGCTGAAATGAACCCTAATGCCCTTTTCCTCCATATCAACTTTGAGAATCACAAAGAAATGTGTGATGCCCTCAATATCAAAGTGTTGCCCTTCTTTAGATTCTATAGAGGGGAAGAAGGCAGAGCTTGTAGCTTCAGCTGTACTAATGCAACAGTAAGTGATGAAAAAAGTGATCAACTTCCTAAAAGTGCTTGTTTTTCTTGACCATGTTGCTGATGTGGGCTTTCATGAACTAACAGATCAAGAAGTTCAAAGATGCATTAGCTATTCATGGGACGACTTCGCGTCGCCTGGGATCAGCGAAGGGCTTGGACGAATCGGAGCTATCTGCATTGGCCTCTCGCGGCTTGATCTCGAGAAATTTGGCGTCGAATTCGTCCAAGGATTGTGAAATGGGAGATCTGATTAGCAAAGATGAGAACTTGTTAGGTCTCAATGAGGGCAATTCTATGGTGTTTGCTTAAGAGTTTAGAGTGATAGTAACTGAAATTGTTGATTTCATATTCTTTATCCTCTCTTTTTTTTTTTCTTTTTTTTTTTGAGATGTAAATAATTCATCAACGGGGTCCTTCATTCCTTCCTCGCTCTTCTTTGTTGTTAATGTTTTTGGTTAATTTCTTGTAAATATTATCATGTTCTACTTCCATAAACAAAGGCTATGGGATTTTGAGATGTAAGCCTTTGCATGTTGGAGGATCTCATATTTTCTTTTCTCTATTGAAAATTAAATACTTAGAAAATCTATATTAAATAATTATGTATTATTTATAGTGAAAAGGAAATAACTATGTATAGGTTGATTTTAATTTTTAAAAGAAAAGGGGAAAAAAGTTGATATTATAAGTTAGGTATCGATGAATTATTATTTAATAACCAAAAAGGTTATGAAAATGAAATGAAAATTTGGGGGTAATTATGTTGGGCCAAATGGAGATGATGGGCCCACAATGAATTAAAAACGTGAAATAATAAAGAGAATGGCGTGGAGCTGACTAGGATGTGTGAATTATACACGAGGACTGGCCCCACAAAACGTTTAATTAGGTGTAAACATTATCTATATTATTAATAATGGTTGACTATATTAATTATTTTTCTCTGATAAGATATGGCTGCCATATTATTATTGGCACTATAATCCACGATATAATGAGGTAATGCTCAAGTGGATAATTGTATTAACAAATTCAAAATCTTATTTCAAAATGCATTTAAAGATATACTCCCTTCGATCCTATCAATTGCAATTATATTCTATTACAGATTTTTAGTGCAATGTTAAAAAAGTGAAAAGTTACGTGTTCATGTTCAAATGTAAAATTTAATTCTTCCTATTTTAGATAAAAGCAAAAACAATTAGTGTGAAACAGTCTAGACAAAAATTGTTTGAGACAGGCTAGGATATAGTAAGACAATTTAAATATGTATGACTTTATACTTTTCATATCCATCCAACTTCACTATTCATGTTCTTTTTCGACTACGTATTCCTTCAATAATTATGTTCCTTTTCGACATGAGATATTTAGAAGTTTAAAATGAATAGTAGTAAATGTTACCTCTTTACACTTTAGGAAACAACACTATTAAAGTGGAACATACAACGAATGGAGTATAATTTTCGAAGAAAAAAATTCAATGAAACACGAGGGCTTTCTGTAATTGGTACCCCAAGTTATTCAAATTCTGAATAAGACACCCTTATTTGTAGGAAAATAAAGAATTCAAATCAAATTTAATTTGACTAATGGTTGTATATCAATTGTTCCATTTAGGGCCCATTTGTAACTTTACAGAGGGAGTCTAGGCCCAATTTTGTTAGGAAATAATATACAGAGGAAGTCTAGGCCCATTTGTAACTTTATAGCAGTAGTAAATAACAGTACTATCTCCGTCCCGCCAAAGACGTTACATTTCTTTTTATCAATTTCTAGCATTTTTTTCCACGTTTCTTGATGATGCGTTTTAAGATAACTTCTTTGAAAAAATTTACTACTAGTTACAATGTATCTCTTTGGAGAAAACTACAAACGCTTACTAATTACAAATGCAGGAACATATATATTGGGTAAATATGAAAATTGAGACCCATGGTTACATACTACTTCGTCCGTCCCATTCAAAACTACTCAAATAGCAGTCGTATTACAATAGACTCAGCGTCCGTCCCATTCAAAAACTAGTCCAATAGCAGTCATATTACAATATACTCGCCGTACTTGACAAAATCTTGAAATACTACACTATTCAACACCATTCCCTACTCAAGAGATGGTTGTAACAAGACAGAGACAAAGCTTGACAAAAACATATGAAGTGATATCAAAACAATATACACTACTCCTACCAATCAAATCATTAACTTGAAAACAATAAACAAGAAAAGGATGATCAGTGCTTGAAAACAATAAACAAGAAAAGGATGATCAGTGATTTGCCTCAGAGGTAGTGACAATCATATAATCAACATTGTGATTCTGTATTATGATAAATAGACAATGCATCACAGGCAAACCATTGACATCAACTCATCAACGGAGATCATAAAGAACTAGTATAAACGAGGCCTCAGCTACGATGATTCATAGAAACAATCATAGTTTCAAACTCATTTATAATTGTAATGTTATGCATCACTGGCCATCCCAAAAACAATCCTAATTAAACAAATATGATAGCAAAAAACGATGCATCAGAGAGATTCCCATCGACAAATCATCATACTCTAATTAAAATCTGATGTCCCTGTCTGTTCTTCGTCATTTGCATACAACCAAATCTCAATTCTCAAACATGAAACAAAGATTCAAACAGTTTAAATTTGATAGTAATTTATAAGCATCAGAGAGATTCCCATTAGACTAAGTCATCTTCTACTCCAGAAAAGGAGCTCTGATGTCCCTGTCTATTTTATCATCACTTGCTTCAAAATTCAGAAAAAAGCTTTTGATTTGAGGGAAAAAAACGTAAAATTCCTTAAAAGAAAGAGCCTCAGATGTAGATGTTTTTTCCTTATGATAAACTCACTCAAAGTATATTTAACACCATCATCGGCCAATCCCAAGCAATGTAAAGCAAATTTCCAGAAAAACTAAAAAATGCATCAGAGATTCTGATTTCCATGTGTAAAATTATCATCTTCCTCCGATTGGAGTAAGACATACTCTGAAATCATCACTTGCACAGAATTCAATCAAAAACAAAACCCAGAGTAAATACACAAACAACAACAAGCGCAGAGAAAACAGAAGAAACGATTACCCAATATTAAGAATCGAATGATTAAACTGAAAACGGCTAGCGAATTTTGATATTAGGAATTAGGGTTTAAGGGAAATGAGGGAATGTTTATATAGAAGAAGACTGAACCTGAATTACGGTTGAGCCAGCTGCTAGGGTTTTGGAAATTGAAAATTCCATATTTGCAGAGACGCCCTTCTACTTTCCCTTAATCCCATTCTAGCACGTCCAGTCCAAACAATGTTTTGGACTTACTTATTGGGCCGAATCAATCATCTTTATTGGGCCCGAATCTCAAATCTAGGCCCACCTTATTATATCCACTTGTCGAAAATCTATCAAGCAACACGAGAATCCACGTGGCCAAATATTTTTTGGATAATGGGGCCCACGATGATCTCAGAAAGCCAACGGCAGCAAAGAAATAGATTTGTGGATATGCCAGCTAGGATGAGGATAAGAGCACCGGATTCCCATCACAATCTCAGCCGTCAGATTTCGAAAATCCACGAAATCGACGGCCACATTTCACTCTCGAACCATCACCACAATTGCAGCATTGAAAAAGATTCATCGCCACTTCCCTCGATCATTACTTCCACTGAAACTCCCTCTCTCCTCCCAGCCGGCAGAAGATGGCCGCCGTCACCACACAAGCCTCCGCCGCCGTATTCCGGCCATGCGCGTCGAGAAGTCGGTTCCTGACCGGCTCATCAGGCAGGCTGAACCGGGTAGTGTCGGTTAACCCGGCCGGTTCGCCCTTGAAGTCGTTCAGAGTTGAAGCCAAGAAAGGCGAATGGCTACCTGGCCTCGCCTCCCCTACCTATCTTGATGGCAGGTACGTTATGATCTGTTGAGATTTATAAAAATACGAGCTTTTAGATGAGACGAAATTCGATCATATTCTAATCACATTTTTGATTAATTAGTGCTTTATTTTGTGTATGTGTTAATGCGGACGGATAGTCTCCCCGGAGACAACGGGTTCGACCCGTTGGGGCTGGCGGAGGATCCGGAGAACTTGAAGTGGTTCGTGCAGGCGGAGCTGGTGAACGGGCGGTGGGCGATGCTCGGAGTGGCCGGGATGCTGCTGCCGGAGGTTTTCTCGTCGATCGGAATCATCAATGTCCCCAAGTGGTACGACGCCGGGAAGAGCGAGTACTTCGCCTCGTCGTCCACCCTGTTCGTGATCGAGTTCATCCTCTTCCACTACGTCGAGATCAGGAGGTGGCAGGACATCAAGAACCCCGGGAGCGTCAACCAAGACCCCATCTTCAAGCAGTACAGCTTGCCCCCCAACCAGGTCGGCTACCCCGGCGGCATCTTCAACCCCCTCAACTTCGCCCCGACCCTCGAGGCCAAGGAGAAGGAGATCGCCAACGGTACATTTTATAATTCTCTTTACATTTTGCAAGATATATACAGGAGAGTGAATTTCCCGGATGGATGTTGTGCAGGGAGGCTGGCGATGCTGGCATTCTTGGGGTTCATCATCCAGCACAACGTGACCGGAAAAGGGCCGTTCGACAACCTGTTGCAGCACCTTTCGGACCCGTGGCACAACACAATCATCCAGACATTCAAGGGGTGAGATGAAGAGTAGCATTTCAAGTACTGGATTGGGTTTTTGTCTGAAAATGTGAGGTGTATTTGTAAGACAATTTAATGTACAGGAAACCGAACTTGGAGTTTGTCAATCAATACAGTACATCTACATCGTTCTCAGTCATCATCAATTTCCCCAACTAAATACTTATGCTTGTTTTCCTACAAAAGTTTTTTCTTTTCTCGTAAACGAAAATCTCTATCCATTGGCGAAATTGGCTAATGAGTACGCGCCCCGGCTATAAGCAGCAGCTTCTTATAAGAACCTGATGTCGCTGTCTTAATTCGGTGGCTGCAAGAATGACATAATTTGCACAAAGTTAGATCGAAGATAATCTAAACTGTAGTCAGATAATCGAAACTTTGAGATAAATCATTCATGGATCAAAGTAAGGAATCGAGGGCTTGAACTAGAAGTATATTATGCTCACCTGAGGATAAGAGGTATCGTTTAGCATGGAAATGGCGCATGAGCCAGCTGTAGGAACCAAACTAGGAGGGAAATTGTTGCAGACGGATCTTGGAAGGTCGAAATTCCCATTAATCTGATAGTCCAAGCTGCTGAGTTGAAAATTCGTGTCCTTTCCGGGTTCCATCAAATCCGGAAAACTTAAATTTCCAAACGAATTATAGGGGTATTGATCTCCAAGAGGCAGTCTCAAGTGAGCAGAATATGAGTAATCATCTATGGTCAATCCATCTAGTCTTTCATTTTTCATCTGTCTTGAATTGTCGATATTTTCTTCCTTCACCTCAGGAAAGTAACCCGAGCAGGTAGGAAACGATGCATCTCTCGAGCATTCCATTTCTCTGTAGAAAAAATGGAACAAGTAACAAGTAACATTATATCTTTAATATCTAACCAATTATTTTAATTTGTAAACGTACAATACAAAACTGGTACAATTCGATTGAAGGCAAGCTACATGAAATGAATTCCGAAAGCTTCATGAAGAATAGAGTTACACTGGTGGTTATTACGTATGTATATGATTTAGATACATATATGAACTTACCGACTAGCCAAAAACTGAGGTTCGTTTGGTAATATCATATGTTGACTATCACCGCCTGGAAGCCACGTCTGGTTTCCACAGTCCTGATCACTGGTTGTTGCCATGGAAAAATGCATGCTATTCTGATACTGTTGTTTCGGAAGTTCTTGCTCGAAAACTCTACCAAAGTCTCCACACACCTTTATATTTGAGTAAAAATCTATTTTAAAAAACAGAGAAACAAGGAAAGGGAAGAACGAGAATGCTGAACCAACGGATTGCATCATTACCTGGCTTGTGCAATCAAATGGAATAAGCGGATCCTTCAAAAACTTTTCCTGGTTAGAGAAAGTTATAGTGGTTAACTTATTTTCAGATGCAACTAATTACAACGAGGCCAATCAAAGCTCCAAAATTAGTGGAAAATAAAGAAGCACTACCTTGTTCATGCGAGTCCTGTTCAGTGACTCCAGTAGCGAATTCTCCATCTGATTCAGGTGTTCAATATCTTCGATTTTGTCTGGATTACCCCACCAGCTGAAGCCAAAGGAAAACACTTCAAGAATATCGAAGAGCTAACATGTTATCGAGATCATAATATTACAAATTGCAAAGTATTGATAGAACTGCAAAAGTTGAAATCGTAAAGGCAGCTATAGTACTAAAGATTGCACTACTTCAAACAAACGTAAAAGGTTGCAAGATTTTACCTATATCTTTTAAGCACTTCTGCAAGTTGAGCTTGAAGTGTCCTTGCTCGATTTTGCATTTCCTATCAAGTAGAATAGCACATTAAGCATTTCGAGGAATGGATCAAACTATGGTATGCTCGATTTTCAAACTACTGATGGCTAGCGAGAATACCTCGATTGATGGAGTACTGCCAAAATGACAAAAAGATAAAACGAAAAGGTCATCAGGAACTGCATAGTATTCAAGGAAACAATAATTTTCGATAGAGTAAACAACGCTTCACCTTGCATCAAGAAACTCTTCTATATCAACATCTTGGTCAAGCTTCTTGAAGTTTCTTTTCAAAGTCTACCACACCATTCATTTATAGGAATCAACTTCACTTCATTTCCAAGAACAATACAAAGCTAAATATACATAGTTCCACAGTGAAGTGAACTTACTTCAAGACTCTCCAACCTCCTATGTGAATGAAAGAAAACAGATGAAATTATTTCAAACATCACTTCAACACCATAGAGAGAGAGAGAGAAAGAGAGAGAGAGAGAGAGCAATATCCAATAACTATGACTACCTCTTTGCTCTTTCTTTTGGTGTGAGCTGAGCATATTTTGCTATCATTTCATCAATATTGCTGAAAATCCATGATAAAAAAGGCCAGTTTCATGCAATGGACACAAAATTTCATGAAAAACATAATTACTAACATGGTTATAATGAAAAAAAAAGAAATAAAAAAAGAACCTTCTTTGTCCACAGAAAATAGATGGTTTCCCAGAAGGAGAAAACATGATAAGAACAATGGGAATGTCACATAAAACTGAAATTTCTTGGGCTTTTTTCAAAATCCCAGCCCTTCTTTTCCCATATGTAACCTGTCGGCTGTTCAGAGTTTCCAATCTCTGTATCTTCAGCTTTACCCTTCCCATCCTGCAATTTTGTTTTCCCAGATTTAATTCTATCGCTTTTGATTCATTGCAAAGCTATGGAAAAAATCAGATAATAACCACCTTGATGTGAATTTCTCCAAACATGTGCAAATTCTCAGAAAGAGATTAAACAAAAAAAAAAATCCAGAAAAAATCCCTGTATTTCCACAAAAAATGGGGGTTAAAAATTAGAAGAAAGAAAAATTAAGAATTATTGAACGCCGATCGAGGATTTCGAGTGAAAGATTAGACCGCCATTTCGGCGACGGAGGCATTAGGGCAACGAGAAATGCAGAGGGGGGAAATGACCTAAAATTGGGAATTCGGAATGGACATGGTATTACCGGGAAAGGGGAAAACGGGGAAAGGAAGGAGGAGAAAAATGATTTAACGGAGGGGGAGAGAGAGGTGCGAGGAGAGAGAAAGTAAGAGAGGGAGAGAAGGCTAAGGAGAAGGAATGAGGAAGGAGACAACAGGTTCTACTATCATTTCGGCAGTTAAAACTCGCGGGAGAACCGAACCTAACTCTAGTGTTTTTATTTTTTAATTTTTTTCTTCTGGTGAGGATTCAAAAAATTAATACTATATTTATTTATTTATTTATTTTATTGCCTTCAGTTGGAGGAGTGAGAAATTGGTGCAAAAAATGTGCACCTTTTCTGTTTATTTCAATGAAAGGATGTTTTTATATTGGGCCAAAAATAATACTCGGCCCAAACATAGAAGGGAAGAGGTCGTCTTTTTTTTTTTTAATGGGCTTCCAATAGAATCAGTAAAAAAGTATTTTGAATTTACATACTCCCTCCGTCCCGTTGGGAAAGTGACATTTTTTTTCGATGCAAAAATTAAGAACGAGAGTGATAATATTGTATTAAAGTGAAAAGTAGTGAGTTAAAGTGAAGTGTCTAAATCATTGTGTTAGAATATTCTATTTTGGGAAAGATCTCTATATCAGTGGGACGTTCAGAAAAGGAAAATGTCATTTTATCAATGGAACATAGGGAGTATTGAAAAAAAAGGAAAATGGTGTGTGTGTGTTGGCCTAACGGTAGGGGGTTAAGATTAACGTATCAGACCTGAAAGGTCCCGCGAGTCCCCCGTTGTGCGGCCTTTAAAATTTCTATTATAAAGTTTTTTGTTTTTTTTTTTTAAAGGCAAGTGGATTGGTGGGCCGGGTTGATTAATTTGATGGGAACAAATTGAGCCCACATTTGTACTTAGTAACATGGGCTGGGCCTCAGCTATCTGTATGTGGGCCAATGCCGGTCCACCGACATTTTATAGTATATTTTCCTCTTTTTTCTTTTTACCCTTTGGATTTTGCTTGTGTCAATACATTTTGCATGATATAGAATCCACATGCACTAAAATATCTGGAGTTCGTGAAATAATTTTTACATGTAATTTGTCTTTCTATTATTGTAATGGGCAAAATTCGTAAGCCCAAATTAAATGGCCCAACGGTCTTAACGGACCAGGCTGGACGGTCGAAACGGCCCAATAGAAAAGGCATACAAGCCCAATTTAATTACTTAGCCCTAGAGCTTATCCGGTTACGTCAGCCACGACGGTCAACACGGTCAGTACGTGTAGCTCGTCATTTAAATTAAAGACCGAGTCAAAGTACGTTAACTCGGCCGCGAAAGTCGGAACGGATCGAGGGAGATGGACGCAAACCCTAAGGGGGAGGCCGTCGTATATATACCGACTGACTAGGTCGAATTAAGCACGATCTATTCTACACTCACACTCTCCACTTCGCTCTCAACTGCTCTCACGCACTCTGCACAATCACAACAGTCGCCGCCGTCGGAGTAAGCCGAACAAGCTTCCTCCGCCGTCAATCCTCCCTCACACGTTACTTCCTGTCACCTCCTTAACCGACCGAACGCTCTTAGTCGTCCGCGACCACCACAATTGCTTTGTTATTTACATTCGTCTTCATTTGTTTTTGCTAGTGCCCTAATCGACCGGATCGACCGAATCGTCCGGACAACCGTAATTGTAGATTCTACCTCTACAATTTGGCGCCCACCGTGGGGCCCTAGCAATCAAGCGAATCAGCACGATCCGAAAGCTTTCGAATTTTCGACCATGGGTGACGAACATAACATGTCCGATGCGCCTGTGGGGACCGATTTCGCCGCTCAACTTGCGGCCCTGACCGAACAGATGAACCGAGAGCAGGAGGCTAGGGAGAGGCTTGAGACGGCCGCGAATCAAACCCAAAAGACTCCGACCTCTCGGCTGAAGACTCCGGTTGACCCGATGCAATCCCTGGAATATGAAGACCACTTCACTGATGACGACGATGCCGACAATGTCAACCCCGGAGAGTCGTACGGTCCGGTAAATAATCAAGGTTTTCATCAGTTTAATCCTGACCGTACTCGTGTGTCTTTCCTTACAGGCAACCCAGTATCCCTCGATCTCGAACCTCAACGAACCGTGACACAGCCAATACGATCTGCTGGAATTGGCTCGACTGTCCTGGCAGCCGGTGCGACCGAATCAATCCATCCAGCCATCGGTCTTCAGCATGTGACTCCCGAACCGGTTCGCACAACACCCGGAGTGAGTTTAAGCCATGCGGTCACTGGAGGCACGGGTTTGACGGCACATGCGGGCGTTCAACAGCCAATTCAGGGTGCAACCGTTACTGCAGTTCCAACAGCCGGAACCATGCAACCCGAGCAAAACTCTGGCTTCCCCCATCAAAACCAATTCATCACCTCCGAACCAGTCCGGATGGCCGCAATCGGGTCCTCCATGAACTTTGATGCGGATCTGGCCTACAAGTTAGCCGAGATGGAGGCAATGATTCAACGTATCCCCGGAGTGCCGGCACCCATCAAGAAGAGTGCCGCAAGTTGTTATGCCGACTCACCGTTCGTATATGACATCGCGTTGGTGGAGATGCCTCCTAAATTCAGCTTCCCCAACATGAAGCCATTTGATGGAACTACCGATCCAGACGACCACATCGCTCAGTACCGGCAGAGGATGTTTACGGTGGCTATCCCTCGCCAGTCGAGGGAAGCCTGCATGTGTAAGGGGTTCGGTTCTTGTCTGATAGGACCGGCCCTCCAGTGGTATACCAATCTTCCAAATAACTCTATCTCTTCTTTTGCTCAACTAACTGATATGTTTGTGCAGCAATACGCCTGTAGCAGGAAGTTGGAGAAAATTTCGGAAGATTTGTACGTGATTGTCCAACGCGTAGGAGAACCCCTCCGCGACTACGTTGGACGTTTCAACAAAGAACAGGTGTCGATAACCAACTGCAACCAGCAAACTGCCATCACTGCTTTCCGCAAAGGCCTTCTTCACGACTCCGATCTCTACAAGGAGCTCACCAAGTACCCGTGCAAGACGATGGAAGATTTTCTGGCGAAGGCATGGGCGCAAATCAAGTGGGAGGAAGACCAGTACAGCAATCAGAGGTCTCTCCCTCACAAAAATCCGAGGAGAGATACCAGATCCGACAGAAGGTCAAGTGACAGGCGTTCCGAACCGTACCCACCTCCTCAAAGATTCGATAGTAGGAGAAGGGATTACGGCCAAACATCTGAAACGCGGCCGAGGGAGAGAGCAAAAGTGCCAGAATATAACTTATCGATCTCCCCCGCTGAAGCGGTAATGGCCCTCAAACAATTGGGCAACAGAGTCAAGTGGCCGGAAAAGATGAGAGCACAGCCAGAACAGATGGACCGGTCGAAATGGTGCGAATTCCATGCTGATCACGGGCACCGAACGGACGACTGCATCGCCCTAAAATTGGAGGTAGCCCAGTTGCTGAAACAAGGCCACCTGACCGACCTCCTGACTGACAAGGGGAAACAAACCCTCCAAGAAGCAAGAGACAGACACGGCTGCAGAGATGTTACCCCCCCCACGACCTCCGGTGCATGAGCGGACAGTAAACATCATAACAAGCGGTTCCGAAGTTAGCGGAGTAACTCACTCAGCAGCTAGGAGGCACACCAGAGAAGCAAGTCGATTCAGGACAGAGTCTAGCCCAATGGGGAAACACGCACCCGATCAGATTGCTCAGACAATCTGCTTTACCACTTCAGAATCCACTAAGCTTTTTAACCCTCATCATGATGCTCTAGTCATTTCTCTATATATTGCTAACTGTCTTACCAAACGAGTTCTAATCGACAACGGCAGCTCTGCCAATGTCCTATTTCTTTATACTCTCAGGGAAATGGCAATCGATGAAGCCAAGATAGTCAAGAAGACCACATGTCTCATCGGCTTCAGTGGAGAGCAAAAGAATACACTAGGAGAGATTGAACTGCCAGTTTACGCAGAAGGAATCAACCTTTGTACTCGCTTCTTGGTGGTGGACTCTTCGTCTGCGTACAACGTCATTCTAGGACGTCCCTGGATACACGAGATGGAAGCGGTGCCATCAACTTTCCATCAAGTGCTAAAGTTTCCAACTAGGTGGGGAGTAAAAGAGATAAAAGGAGATCAAAGAGACTCGCGTGCGTGTTACCAGGCGACGATGAAGGCAAAGCAGGCTACCTTATAGCAATTACAGCAACAGAGACCGTCTGACCGATGTCACAACAGTCGAGTCACCCACACGAGCCAGAGGATGGACGCGACATTTCCAAGCAAATGAATTTTCATGCCTTGAGCTTATAAAATCCAAGCAAAGGATGAACGAGACATCTCCAACAGTTTGAACACCATCCACCTTATACAGCAGCTCCACGGAGCCCGGCCAATATCTTCTGTCTTACCCGTCGTATCATATGAAACAGGCCAGACTGTCTCCCCGGAGCACGACGTTTGACCGAAAGGTCCAACTTATCAACATGAAGGAAAAATGAACTCTCCGGAGTTCAAACGCTATTTTCTACTGCCCTCAGAAGAGGGAGACCGACGCGACTTTCTCAAAGTCGACAACTACAAACAGTAACGTGGTTGCTTTCATTATTTTTATCTCTACACATACCCGTGATTACTTCCACAACAATGCTGACAATTCCATGCAGGACCTTGTCAGAACTACATTAGGGCTTGATCCCCAACGGGTATATAGGCAGCTCTACGGAGTGCAGCCCAATCATTCCAGACGCAGCCATCTTTCCTGATCAAACTGAGTCAAGGGAAAGAGAACAATTTACTTCTCTACACCGAGTCTACAATACAACTTTCCATTCCTTCCATTGTATACTCATCATTCAAGTTAACTGGCTCAGCCACCGAAGTCGAACGTAATCGACTAGTGCAAGCCTAGCATGCAGAACGTGAGAAGTAATCCCTTACCAAAGTCGACAGCTCATGGAAGCAAAACGTGGGTCGACCGACTCGACAGAATCACTTGATTGTATATTATATTATTTTCATCTCAGATGTCGACTAATGTAGCTGCAATAACAGCATAGACTGTCCATTACTATTCAAAGTTCAAAAGTTCATCTATCTTTGATACTGAGTTCACTTTAATTGTGACCGCTTAGACGACTTAACTCAATAAAGAGTTCGACTGTTTGGACTGTTCTCACTTCAATGAAGAATCCCGACATGCTCGTAAATTTTCAGGAGCTGAAATAATTTGAAGGAAAATCATTGCCATACTTTACTATTTATGAAAGGATAATACACTGAGTGGACTCGACCGCCCAAACAAACAAGCAGTAGGTCCCCTCAATAAGAAATGAGGCAAGTAAGAGCTGAACCGGGGTGCCTGATAAAAGAAAACACAAAGTCACAAACTAACACAAGGCATCATCATATCAAAAGGGTCATGTACCAGGCAAGCTCGCCTCCAACGGAACTACAAAATATTAGTTTAAGTCAGCCAACAGACTCGACTTAGACTAGGGGGGAAAATGGGTACCTGCCCTATCCTGCCTAACAAAGCTAATATAAGGTCTAGTAATAGATTACAGGCATATGTCTCGGGTACACGCACCCGGCTGAATAGAAGGAGTTATCGTCAGAAGCGATACTACAACATACAAGTACTAAGACAAAATAAACAACAACCACCCTCAAAGGTGAGGCTGGTCGGTCCCCGGCTCCGTCACAGGCTGCTCGACCTGTGGTACCTCCACCTCGGGGTCAACCGTCTCCGAGGCCATCATATCCTGCAACTCTCTTTCTTCAGTATAAGCCTTCTCGAAATCCCAAGCATCATTCTTCCCATCCTCGAACTGTCGATAAATCTTTGCCCGAAGCTTAACTTCAGCCTGGATAACAGCAATCCTACTCTGTGTACGCACAACGAACAACTCAGCACGAAGAGCCTCGTTCTCTGACTGGCTAGACCGTAAGAGATCAGCATCAAGTTCCTTCACCCTCAGCTGCTCCGACCGCTCGGTGACTAGTGCTTCAGCTTTGGCCAATTCAGACTTGACCGACTTCACCTCCGAGCGAAGATCATCTTTCTCGGATCTCAACTTCTTCAACTCTGCCTAGTACTCATCAGCCTCTTCAATCATATGAAACACACCTTGCAAGCACTACAACAAAGAGGAGAGAGAAACTAGTTAGAGCATGATGAGAATGCAAACACATATCTAAAATATAAAGAAGACAAAATCATTTATAATTTTGTTACCTTGAAGGCATTGGCAGCAATCGCCCGCCCAGCAGTAGCAGCTCCAAGCTCCTTAAACGTAGCCTTATCTTCCGGCCACAACAACTTCCTTGACTCCTTGAAGTGGGGACCAAACTCAGAGTATGCATGAGCAGAAGACGGATAGCGGATAGTAATGCTATCACCCACAAACTCAAGCTCGTCAGTATCGATGACTTGCTTCTTTTTCTTCTTTTGCACATCTGCAGAGTCGGGAGTAGCAAGTTGTGCCTTTCTTTTGTTACTCGTACCACCAAGAGACCGCTTAAGCCGATGTAACTCATCCATTTCACCCACACCAGGTGAAGGGACGTTATGAAGATGGCCTGAAATCTCGTAATCTGCAAAAGCTGCCTCCCTCGGCATCAAGAGAGGAGAAAGAAGATAAGACGCGGGATACAACTTTTCAACACACCTACGAAGTACCAATTCCCAAGGATTCGAACAACCTGGTGGGCATTCAGTACCTTCGGGCCGAGGGGGAACTAAACTCCACAAACCGCTCTCTCGAAGGTTGGCTCCAGTCAAGATAACATCACACTTACGTAACTCCTCCGGTATGCGGAGAAACCTTTCTATCCTGTCCCTCGTCAACAAAGTATCCCGAGGTTCGAAATACTCAAGGCTGCCTGCAACAAAAAACAAAATCAAAAAATCAGCAACGATATAGAATGCAAGCAAACTTACTCGACTCAACAATCGGACATAACAGTCAAAAACAAATAAAGCTTGGCAAGTAAACTGTTGCAACTCATCAATCTGGCAGTACACTCACTTGCCCCACGCCATGTACGAGGGACGCCACTATTTGGTGGTAACCCCAACGCTTCAAACGGGAAGAACAAATACTTCTGTTTCCAAGTCCTGTCAGGATCCCTTCGCTTTGCTAAGAGCGGAGACTTGAGCTTTTTCAAGTACAATTGATATCTCCCCCTGTCAGAATTGACTTTCTTTAAGGCATAGACTGTCAATACCTCTTCATAAGTGAAAGGTATCTCATTCAAAGTTGCAAGAACCTCAATAGCCATCAAAGAACGCCAAGTGTTTGGAGTCAACTGTCCTGGAGCGACTTCATGGTAAGCACACACCTGACCTATCAACTTAGGGAACGGAAACCTGAAACCCACCCTAAAAGGGTATTCGTACAAACACGTCATACCCGGCAAATTCCAATCTGCTCGAACTTCTTCGGCCGGAAGATGAAGCTTAACATCTTGAGGGACACTAAACTCTTTACGAAAGAGCTTCAAATCACAAATCTTAAACTTAGTCGGCGGATTTTCTTCCTGGCGAAAGTCTGTCGGAAAACTACCCTCAATACGTCCCCCACAATTTAACTCAACAACTGATATGATTTTCAACAACTGTCGGCTCAGACTGAACCACCACGGTAGTACAAGGAATAGCAACAGGTATACCCTCATCACCACCAAAATTATCACATATTTGAGCAAGCCCACCAGGCGAAGCCGTAGAGCCTTCTCGACTAGAAACCGACATGCAAACACCAAAAATATGACACTCTCTAAGTACAAGCAGAGGAGACGTGCTCAATAAAAAAGAATGGAAATGAAATACACAACTCCAACCGACGAGGTAAACCCAACAGACGTGATGAGGACATACCACAATATTCATTCAGCAAGAACAAATCAAACCAACATACAAGACTTGCAAATAGTCAAAAGAGTAGCAAGCTCAAAGTATACGATAAATTCTACAACCCGACGTAACGAAAGAAACAAATACGATACTTCAGAGACAATTATCTAACAATTGATCACACCGAATGATCTGAATCGGCATATGAAACAAGCTAGCATGCTCGAGGTATTAACCCAACTTGTCCTAGCCGTCTCAACCGAACATACAAAGAGCATATCACATGCTATTCAAAACCACATCAATCAAGAAAACAATAGAAATTCCAAATTCACCTACTAGCAAAGATCTAGCAAAAACATTCTACAATGGTGAATCAAAAATTTCAACCATCTACATTTCAAGTTTTCGACGAAGAACGCGAAGAACGCATAAGAGTGTGAGAAAGAGAGAGAACCAACCTTTTGAGAGCTCTCCAAAATCTTCTCTCTACAACTTCTCCCTATCTAGCTCTAAAGCTCTCCATTCCAAGACTCCAAAAAATTGCAAAGTGAAAATGAGGTAAGGATTTTCAAACCTTGCCTTCTTTTATAGATGAGAGGGAAAACAAATGAACGCCAAGTGTCACTTGCCTAATGGTTATTTTTACCCAACCTACAAATGATCACCTGCAAGGATAGATGCATTTGAGTTACGACAGTTACTACTGTCTTGGTTCAAAGAAAAGCAACAATGAAATAGAATGGAAGGAAGCAGATAACCTATCCCCCTCGAATATATACTCTAGTTATGGTCTAAGTTTATTCTTGTTTTTACAGCAAGCAAGGCCAACACCACAACATGGAGCTATCGAAACTAACTAACCCAACTGCTGAATCAACTCTTCAATTTTCAAGCTATGGTAGTTCAGTTATAAAGTAGAAGTACAAACAACGACGACAGTAACTTCTCTAACATACCTTACTGCTCAGTACTTTCAACCAGCTAGTACCACCGTAGCACCTCAACGTTTCTTCCCTCAAAGTATAACAAACAATCAGTTAAAGTTGCCATCGTCATAGCCTCAGAACACGTTAGTAAAAACGAAAGAAAACTATTGAAGCCTATGCAGTTTCCAAACTGGAAGAATAGTCAACTTAACATGCAAGGTTGAGCAACACCATTGAAATAAGCTGAGCCAGGTCTGGAGGAAGCTTAAACCAAATGCTTGAATCGGACAAACTAAACGTATCGGGCAGATTCAACGTCAAAACCAGCAACTGCAGCCATAAGCCATTGCATACCAGCTGTTCGATGAAATACCAAATCAAAATTGTATAAATTATTCCCAGTTCATGGCACAAAATCACAGAGACGCACGCGACTTACCTCTCTTCACCATCGTTACCAATCAAAGTGAAGAACCTAATCAATTTATTTGATGGAGAGGTCTCTCACTTTCGAAACTGACGAACCCGAAAGGAAGACTGTTCTGCTGGTTGAGAATTAAAACGATAGAAGCAACAGCTTGAATAACGAAGAGAACTAACTTCGCCTCTCAACGTAGCAAACTGAGTAGATGCCTCTCTCGAAATAATTTGAGCTACACCACAAAATTCATTTTTCTAACTCCCCTTCGAAAGTCGACAGCCTCGACAGATTGAAAAATCTTGAAAGAAGAAGCTGAAGAAATTTTCCAATCTGATGTTATTCACTTCGAAAAGCAAACCGGATTGACAATATCGACTGCTCAAGAGCACAGCAGGCTAGCTGTAACCCGACAGCTTTGACTGAAGTATGTATGAATTGCACCGCGTGCAAAGAAAAACAAGGAAAAGAAAAGGGGAAGGGGCGAAAGACGCCTGGCCCAATTTCCTCCTTTAGCAAAGGCTTCCAAAATCCAACTTCCCCCATTTACTTGACTGACTCGACTACTCCGATTGCAAGGCAGATTCCGAATCTGTTGATCCCCCTTCGATAAAAAAATAAAAATAAAATTGAGTCGGCAATCTCGACTGCTCAAGCCGGCAGCAGACTTCATGAAGCTGAATATATTTTACCCGTTGGAATTTCGAATTGCACTGCGTGTAAAAAAGAAAAGGAAGAAAAAGGGGAAGAGGGCGAAAAGCTGTTCTCTGTTCTCTGCTTACATTTTTCTCCCCCACCTTTCAATTAATTGTGAATTCAGCAAATTCAAGCTCTAGTTGAATACATGTGATAAAAATCAAATCCCCAAATAAAAGTTTGGCACACGGGCAATCTTGGTTTTCTATTAAAGATTGGCTTGCGGCCCAATCTTCATTTTTCTTTCAATGTATGGGCCACGTCCCAATTGGCCTCTTAATCGGCTTAATTTTTTATTTCAAAATCTCTTAAAGCGCATGTCGAGCTCAAAAAGTGTTCGATTTCGGGTCAAAAGGCCCATTTTTATAGTTAAATCTTATGGTCATTCCGTACCTCGTACGAAAAACGCAACGATATAATTTTATTAATTCTCTAGTTAAAATTATTTTTACTAGAGAATGGGGGGCAAACTGTAGTGGGCAAAATTCGTAAGCCCAAATTAAATGGCCCAACGGTCTTAACGGACCAGGCTGGACGGTCGAAACGGCCCAATAGAAAAGGCATACAAGCCCAATTTAATTACTTAGCCCTAGAGCTTATCCGGTTACGTCAGCCACGACGGTCAACACGGTCAGTACGTGTAACTCGTCATTTAAATTAAAGACCGAGTCAAAGTACGTTAACTCGGCCGCGGAAGTCGGAACGGATCGAGGGAGATGGACGCAAACCCTAAGGGGGAGGCCGTCGTATATATACCGACTAACTAGGTCGAATTAAGCACGATCTATTCTACACTCACACTCTCCACTTCGCTCTCAACTGCTCTCACGCACTCTGCACAATCACAACAGTCGCCGCCGTCGGAGTAAGCCGAACAAGCTTCCTCCGCCGTCAATCCTCCCTCACACGTTACTTCCTGTCACCTCCTTAACCGACCGAACGCTCTTAGTCGTCCGCGACCACCACAATTGCTTTGTTATTTACATTCGTCTTCATTTGTTTTTACGTTCAATTATCTGAATACCGTACTAACTTGAGCGTCGGAGGTCCTACGGCTGACACCCCCTCCGGTGTTCTTCGTAGGGCTCTAACGTGTCCGTTGTGTTGGTTACAGGTTGCTAGTGCCCTAATCGACCGGATCGACCGAATCGTCCGGCCAACTGTAATTGTAGATTCTACCTCTACAATTATAAAATAAGGCTGTTTAGTAAAGCTGTGACTAGCCTCGCCCATACCCGAGTCTGATGAAAAGTGTGGTCGGTATATCATGTATGTATGTAATTCTATCGGCCACAACTATGACACTCTAGCTAGTTATATCCAATTCTGCTGGGGTTTTGATTCTTTTTCGGGTCGGACCATCCTGTCGGACCGGGCGAGCTAGGCCGCTTTTTAACTATGGTTAATCTTGGTTTATCGAACCGTTAGTAATTGTCTACTTTTGAAGAGGAAAGGGAGTTAAATAGATAAGCACTCTCGAGATTTTTTGGTTAGTTTAAGCAAAATGGGATTTGACTTTTGGTTAGTGGTCACCGGTAAAGAGGTTAACCTTTATCTTCTCTTATTTGAGAAAGTGACTCCCTCCTAATTTCACTTTCTTCCCAAGTGAGATTTATATCACCCACTTTTCTTTTTTTCTCTATTTTGTTTTAATCAGTCAAATACAACTTACTCACCCACACACGCACGTAATGTGTCTTGAACCCTCAACCTCTCGGTTTGGATCAGTATCTTACCTAAGAGAAGGGAGGGAATTAAAAAAAAAAGGAAATGAAAACAATATAACAAAAGACACCCTAATGTGAAGGTTGTATAGTTTGATGAACTTGGAATGCATGGTCAATTTTCAATCTATTGATTTAATAACCCTAGTGGGACTAAATGGAAATTAAATTAAATCAAATCATAACTCCACTACTTTTATGAATGACATTAGATGCACTTATAAAAGGAGTGAAATAGTTGCATCTTTTTATAAGGGGGAAAAAAAAAGGGTAAAGGAAAAGAAGGAAAAGATTGAAGTGGGAAACTGACTTTTTACTAGTCTAAATTATGTGACACTCTTTCTTAACTTTTTTATAACAAAGTTTGTTGGAGGACCATGACATTAATTAACACATCTAATCGAAGTAGTTTCTAAGGTATCTTCAAGATCAGTCGATAATCCACGAAAAGCTCGTTAAAAGCTTTAATATATCGTAGATGTGCCAAATCTAATGGAGTAAACATAAAATATAGTATAATATCTCAAATCCAATTCTTAAGAATAGATATGTTTATAACATGTGGACTGAATCGGTTGCTATGGAAAAGGGGAAATTTGTACGTGTGATAAGATAAATGCTAGGAAAAGGGAAAGGGCACAAAAAGGCAAAAGGAAAGTTAGGAAAAAGGCAAAAGACATTTAATGGAATAAAAAAGTTTACAACTATAGTATTAATTAATATTTGTATTGAATAAGATGTGGTTAGCATAATGCCCCCTCAAAATATCTCAATTTAATGGTCCACGTTTCTACACATTTTTTCCCCCTAAAGTCTAACTTTTCTACTTATTCTATAAAAAAAGTCCACATCTTGAGGCAAGAATATGATAGTCATTTCTTACATTTTCCCCTTTAATCTTAAGTGTTATACTATCAAAATTGAAATTTAGATGAAATCACACTATGTGTTTACTTTGACTATATGAAATCATAAGATGGGGGAATAGTCATTAACACCCAAATACCACGTACTACTCGATGTTCGTTGTAATCATACTTAATACGTACATATTTGATTCGACAATTTATTCTAAAATGAACATATTACGTGCCTGTGTTGGCCTGGTGATCGATGAAGCATTTCTAAACCCTACTTACATGCTACATTAATGCTAGCTTTGTAAAGATATCGTGCCACCTTCAATAAGTAAAATAACCCTCAAATTTTGCAGAAAATTAAACAGACATTGATACATGGATTCTTTCTTCTGAGGAAAGTGATACATCATCATCATCATCATCATCTACATTATATAACGGCTATAACTGTCAGTCATCAACTATACTTAAACACTTGTGCAAAATTTATGTACACAAAAAAAAGGGCTAAAAACAAAGACGATTAAGGGCGATCAAACAGCCTCCTGAAACTTGAGGGATCGGGACAGAGCCGCCGGATTCGCTTGCATAAAGGAGGAGGCGGCGGCCGGCGCCACCGGCTGCTTCTTGAAATCACCCTTAGGCTGCAACGCCTTGAAGAGCCCCTCTCTGCCGACGGAATCGTAGTTGATCCCCAGCGTCGACCATATGGAGCTTCTGGCTGCTTCCTCCGGATCGTCGATCCTCAGCGTCTTCGGAACGACTATCGAGCTCCTCTTCGATCTCCGCCCTTCCCCGTCTTCTTCCGCCGTTGCCGGACTCTGAAGAAGCTCCACGCTCCTCGGATGCTTCCCCAGCGTCGACGTGGGGCTGCTGGCCGCTGCCTCGCTCGCCGCCGGAGACACCCACGGCACGCTCCACCCGCCGGAGTTCCACAAGTAGCACGGCACCGGATACCCCGGCGGAGGGAAAATGGCGGGAACTGGGACGGCGGAGCTCCAAGGGTACGGCCACGGGACGCAGGGGAACCCGTTCGCATTCGGCTGCCGGAACCCGTTCTGCCCGGATGGATTGGGCGGAGGCCCCGTTCTGGAAGTAGCGGCGGCGGCGGCGGTGGGAAGCTTGTCCGGGGCGAAGGAGAGGACGGTGGCGGCGGCGGCGGGCTTGAAAACGTCAGGATGTTCGGAGATGGTGATGTGGCGGCAGTGGGGGGCGGAGGACTTGTTCTTCCGCCTGCCGGCGCCGACGGGGACGTTCCGCATGGTGCCGCCGGCGGTCCAGTAGCGCTGGCAGCTCTTGCAGAAGTGGCGGGGCTGGTTGACGTTGTAGTTGTTGTAGTAGCAGAACTTGGTGTCCATGCTGCTGCACCTCGGGCACGGCAGGATCTTGTCCGGCTTCTTCAGCTCCGTCGTCTTCTCGTTCCGATCCATCTCCGACTTCTCTACCCTCCCCGATTCCACGTCACCGTCGGTCGGAGAGTTTTTGGTACTGCCGTCGGACCCCGACTCCGTACCGTTGGTTTTGTGATCATCGTCTTCTCTACTAGTAGTATCACAAACTTCTCCTTCTGCTAGCTCCTATATTAAATTGTATTGAAAAAATTCAATAATTTAATCCAAGAATTTTCCAATTTTGTTTTGAAAATCAGAAGAAGAAACAGATGAATTGATGGAAACAGAATCTAGGAAAACACCCTTTTTTTTAGCAAAACCAATAATTTGATGAAAACAAGGCAGAATCAATACCTACTGCAAAAGTTGCTGGAAAACCCAGAAAAAGTTGAGTTTACTTTGAATGTTATGAAACGGAGGAATTGTCAAAAGGGGGAAATTAAGGAAATTAAGCACAAAGTCAAGTTCACATAACCATATTCATCTCAAACAAATAGAGGAAAAAAAAACAAAATTACACAGAAATAGTGGAAAAGAAAGCTGAATTGGTGAAAAAGATTCCAACTTTTAGTTTCCAAATTAAACCAAATCCAGAATTGCAGTTCCAGAAAAGAGAAAAAGACTCCATTTTTACACAATTCAATCAAAGACTCTACCTCATCAATCTGCTCCTGCTTTCCCTCTCTCCCATCTTCTCTTCTCTCCTCAAAGCAGCGATCGCAACCGCCGCTGCTCTCACTGGAACCTCCACCGCCGCCGCTGCTGCCGCCGCTGTGCTCCGGCAAAGAGATCTTCCTCCCAAACAGCTTGATCTCCGGCTCCTTCAGCATCCTTTCTCTCTCTCTCTCTCTCTCTCTCTCTCTCTCTTGATTAGCTAGCTACAGAGTGAGAGGGGGGTTTGAATTGAATAAAGAAGAGAAAATTGAGGAAAAGATTGAGGTAAAAGAACAAAAAGCTTCGTTGGCAAAGCTGGATGGGTTGATTTTGATATCTTTGTAGAAAAAATATGAGAATTGAATATATAAACTGCGCTTGTTGGGGGATTATAACTATGTGGGTGCCATGTCATCACCCTTCGACTTCCCTCAGCCACAAGTTCTTCTCCGGCGGGCCCCGCCTCATTTCCCTTAATTTCTCGATATTTCAATCGTGTCCCCGTACTTTAGGTTTATTATTTTAGGTTTTGCGCTCATTCCGTCACACAATACTATCGTTTCACTTTACTTATTATCAGTGGCGGATGCAGGAAAATTTGACAGTAGGGGCTTCACTGGTTTAAAAAATTTATATCAGTTGAACAAACATTTCTCTTTACTTTCAGCCCCTTCTCATCATTCACCCTTAACTATTTTCTTCTTCCACAACATCAAAACCGTAAGGGTTGAAACACAATTTTATCAATTTTTCTCTAATTTGTAGTATAAAAAATTTAAAAAAAAAAAAAATTGGGTAGGGGCTTAAGCCCCTAACCCTCCCTTACTGAATCCGCCACTGCTTATTATGTGTCATAACCTAAGCGAGAGATATTATTGATCAGACGGATGCAAAGTTATAGCATGTGATGGTTTGAATCGATTTTTTTTGTTTGATTATATTGTGAAACGGGCATGATAAATTGATACGTTTTATTTTATAACAGACAGTTGACTAGTTATTGAAGTTTCGAGTTTGAGTGTTTGTATGTTCTACACCACATGATTAAAATTTTAAATTGCAAAAAAAAAAAAAAAAAAAAAAAAAAAAAAAAAAAAAAAAAAAAAACTATACTAACATAACATGACTGGCAGTTGCATGGAAATCTCAGTGCTACCATTCCAGGTAGGGTGTACTCCCCCGTCTTTAAATAAATGTCCTCAGCCGCTATTTTGTGCAAATCAAGGAGAAGGGTAAATTGACATTTATGCCTTTAAAATCCTTAAATTTTTTTATTTTTTATGCAAACCAAGGAGAATGGTAGATTTTCAAGAGAAGGGTAGTTTTGATACTTTAGTGTAAGTTTTGCTTGGAAATTTGTATGGGGACACTTATTTAAGTACAAAAATTTTGACGGTTTCGGGACACTTATTTAAAGACGGAGGGAATACGTAATTTTCGTTAAACCCTAACTTCCTGAATACGAATACGTGGAGTGACGTGATTGGTTGAAAGTGGATTAGGGTTCAGTATTTTTCTGCATAAGGGATTTTCCGATGATTGCGAGAGGCTGAATCCTGGCCAATCATAAGTTCATAACTTGAGGCTGCCTTAGATTTGACGGCTCAGATTGTTAATGATTTTTCAGATTTTTTCAATTTTATTTTTGCTTCGTGCTTTTAAAAAAAAACAAAAACTAAAAAGTTTCTCTCTTTTTCACTCTTTCACTTTTATTAATCTCAAAAAAGTGGACGGGTGTCTAAATTGTATTGGTCACGTCGTAATATTTATCTTAATCAGCCTTTTAATCATGAAATATAATACACTTATGTATACAATTATATAGTTAATTATCTCTCGTCTAACTTCATTAGTCATGTATGTTAATTTAAATTGTCGCACTTTAATGGCCTTGAAATGAAACAAGACCGGTGAATTGGGACGAGGAGTACATAAATATATGCTAAAATTACTCCTCGTGTCGAAAAGAAACAGGTCATCTCGAAAAAAAACGTAGGGCGAGAGTACTAGTTTAGATTTTAGAAGGAAAAGTAGATGGAAGACACGTGTAAATCATCTTTAGCTCTTTCGGTGTAAAGTCATGTTGATTTGTAGTAGTTTAAAATATTAGTATCATGAATTTATCTCCTAAGTTATAGTTGGATTATTTAATGTTGAGATTTGATAATTGTTAGTTACAAGTCTCCTTTGAGAGGGACTTATTTATTTTGTAATTCCCTTATTTTAACGTGTGACGGCCATTTGGACGGTTACAATGATTTTAAATTAACGTGGATGATACATAGGTAAAGACAAATATTAGATTTGGACATGTTTGTCTCATTTTAATTGATGGATATATCTTCACTAATTATTCCCTTAATTTATGAAATAAACTATCTTTTCGTTAAATAATTCACGTAAAACGGGCCGAATCTGGGCTGGACTTATCAATTTAAAGCCCATTAGGAAATGGGCTTGGGCTGAAAAGGCCCATAATGGGCTTGGATCTAGATGGGCCCGGCCCGGCTGGCCCAGTTGACACCGCCGCCGTGAACTCTGCATCGTGTTCCATCGACTGTAACACCTCCGGCGGCAAGCAAACTTCCACGTCGATCCCACCGGATTCCGCCGCCGGAAAGATCACCACCAGCCCATTAAACTTCTGCGCTTTCCCGCTCCTCACAGCAACCGGCTTCCCCCACCCGAAATCGCAGCCGTACACATCGTGGCGCGGAGAACTTCCGACGATAAGGACGGGAACCTCCGCCGCCGCCGCCGCTCCGCCTAACCTCCGAATATCCACCTTCTCTTCCACGTTGAGCCTCGCCGCTTCTTCACTCTGCTGGGAAACCAGCTCGTTGATCTTCAGAGCCACAGAGCCTAATCCTTTCTGCAGCAGATCGCCTTCGCTTATCGCCATTGTAGCGAGATAAGCTGCGTTTCCGAAGTAGCCCTCCGCCACTGAAGTATTTCTTCCTCTCGCGCCGATCGCCATCATGATTCGAGCTCCGGTGGCTCGAGGACGGCGGCACCGCACCGTGCTCCGCCAGAGGTGGGCCAAGAAGGCTTGCAGAGTCGATATTTTGTCGGTGCCGGCTTCGGAATTGGCCTTGGCCTTGAGCCGAGCTAAACTCTCTCTGCTGAAACGGAATACCTTCTGCGGCAGTGGAGGCGGTGGAGGAGGGGGCGCGTTTCTCTCTACCGCCGGAAGTTGGATGGCGGCGGCGGTAGTGAAGGAGCGGTCGAATACGGGGGCTTTCGATATCGTGGGAAAACCGCGAGAGATCTCCGACCAAGAGTTGAGGAAATGCCAGAAGGAAGTGCCGTCCACCACCGCGTGGTTGGCGGCGCAGCCGATGAAGAAACCGTCGGCGAGCTCAGTGACTTGCACCGCCACCAGAGGCTTCGAGGTTCCTTCGTAATTGACGACGTCGTTGAGCGGGAAGAAGGAGGACGAGACGAACTCCGGCGTGCAGTCGGGCCCGGCGATGTCGGAGACGGAGATGGAGGCGGCGACGGCGTGAGTGAACTCGGCTCCGGCATCGTTACAGTCGACGGAGAAAGTTGACGCGCCGCCGTCGTGGGGGGTGGTGGAGAGGCGGCCGGCGAGCGGAGGGAAGAAGTCTAGGGTGCGGGAGAGGGAGCGTTTGAGGTGTTGGATTATTATTAGGGTTTCTTCGGATTGAGGAAGGTGGAAGAGAATGCCTCTTTGAATACATGGAGATTGGAGCAATCGTAAATCCCAGGCGATGAGCTCCACTTTCGAAATTGCAGTGCTGACGTGGCGCGCCGTTCCGACAAGAGAGGAAGACACCACCTCAACTTTCCCCATCTTCAATTTCTAATTTTGGGTATGAATCGAGGAGGAATCCAGAAATACATAGAACAGGTATGAATTCTTCTTTCTGTTTTTAGCCAAAAATAAATATAAAATTAAAAAAAAGAAAGAAAGAAAAATAAACCTTATCTTCAGCTTGAAAAGTAACGTTCACCAATAACTAGAAACGACAAAAGTAGATACGTAATTAGTTAACAAACTCTCCCTTCATCGCAAGGGAGAGAGCGGCCAAACTCCCACCGGCGGCGACGGTGGCTCCGGGCATAACCACGCCTCTGCTTCCGACGAGCCCGCCTCTCCTCACCACGATCTTCCCATACTTCACTTTCCCATCATCCCCCTCATAAATGTGTCCGAACAGCAGCGCCTCCTTCTCAACCACGCCGTTTCCTTCCACCCGCACCAGCTCCGGATTCAGCGCCGCCCCCATACTGTCAATGTAGGCCCCGCCGTCCCATGCTACCTCCGCCCCCATCTTCTTCATCCACGCGTTGAACACCATGGACCCACTCGTCATCTCCATGAAGTAATCTCCGACCACCGTCCTTATAGCTTGCCAAATGGTGTCCATGAATATTCCGGCGCTCCAAATCGCCTCGATCTCGCCTTCTTTCTTCTTCCCCACCAGAATCCATTTGCTCAGAGCGCAGACCGCGCCTGCTGTGATGCCGGTGAAGAGCCAAAAGAACGGTAGAAAATAGATCTTCATCTGAGTTCTCTCCATCTTGTTCATGGCGATGATCGGAGGAGATGTGATCAGCCCCATCAGAAAATAAGGCAGAAAAATCTGCAGGAATGGCTGGCCGGAAATCAACCAGAATGTCACGTACCAAGGCCTCTCCAGCGTCACCTCCTCGGCCGCGGCCGCGTTTGTCGCGACGGCGGCCGCCATCGGGCAGCCGGAGAGGTCAACCTTGACGTCCGACTGGTTCAAGAAACCCCTCCATGCCTCCGGCAATGGCTTCTTCTTCCGGAGGTGCTGACATATGGCGTACACTAGCGAACGGCCGTGATCCATCGACGCGCTCTCGTTGCACGAGGAGGCGCGGATGACGTCGACCTCAGGGCAACGGAGGTATGGATTGAAGTCGAGGCCTTCGGATTCTTCATCGTCGAGGTGCTGGTCGATCACGACTTCCGCAACATCAACATGCGGGAACTCCGACTCGTCCCACGGCCTCGTGCAGTCGAGCGCTGCCTCGCGCCCTGCCTCGTCGCCCGGGACGGGACGGGCTTGGAGCTGGAGGACGTACTTGACCTTATCCGGAGAGTCGACTCTCCGGTTAAAGTCATCCGCCAAAAAGAGACGGGGGCGATCGTCGTCCTCGTCTCTTGGGATCGCGCCCGTCTCCGGCGGAAGTACTCCTCGAGGCTCGACCCTCCCGTTCTCCTCCCCGAACTTCTTATCATAAGGCCTCAGCTTGAACTTGACATACATTTCTCCACCGTCGTTGAATCTGAAAAGCCTGCATATGTTAGAGTAGTAATGAAGCTCAGTGTAAGAATCTGCTCTCCTCAAAGAAGTCCACATGGCATCCCTAATATGCGGAGAATGCTTCACCGTCTCCTCTCTCGCTTTAGCTCCACAAGCAAGCCACGTGGCGAAACCGCCTATACTCCTTGCATGGAAAGCGTTCCCCGTTTTTAAGGTTAGATCGAGCAACGGTGATTTCTCATCGCCGTTGCTCGACATAATCCTCAACGCCGCTCCTCGTGGATCGAGGCGAGCGTCGTCGTCGGAGCTCAAGCAGTTGCTATGGCGGAGGATGACTTGGTACTTCTTCCCGGGGGAGAAGATCTCATGATGTGGAAAACTTGACACTTGATCATACATTGTAAGAGAGCCTTTTCCGGCAGCTCCGATCCGATGGAAGTATCGAGAGTTGAGCTTGAGGGTGGAGCCGGCCAAATTGGCGGCGAGGTTGCCTAAAACCTTCTTGTACTTCACATCCATCTCTTCGATCCTCTCGTCGAAGCTCTGTAGCGTGTTCTTGACCATGATCGGAGCCGGAGATCCGACAAACACGCCGCCGGCTTGTAGGACTTTATCCAAAGGAGCAACCGAAAGCGCGCCGAGGATCACATCCCTCTCAAGAACAGAGCCAGGGAGGACTAGGCCTTGACTGCCTACGACCGAATTGTCTCGTACCTCGATTTTCCCCGAAATGTAGCCGTCCGAGGAGTAATAGCCCGAGACGACACGGCTAAAATCGCCTAGATGGACCCCGTCTCCGAGTGCAACGAGGTCCGGATCGGAGACGGGGTTGATGGCTCTGATGGAGCAGTGTTTCCCTACTCTGGCTCCCATGCAGCGTAGGTATAAGCAGAAAGCCTCTGTTCCAGAGAGGAACTTTGCAAATCTTACGTGGCATGAGATCACAATCCGATGCAGAAACCAAGTTTTGATAAATGACCTCGAGCTTTCCACTTCTTTTCCGATGTGGGATTTCAGTAAGGAAGTGTAGAAGCTGAGGATAAGGCCGTATGCGGTGTAACCGGAGGCGACGTAGAAGGCGAAGACGAGAGGGTGTGGAGAGGAAGCATTAGCTATAACCGTGCACGCAACAATGGTGTAGGGAAACCAGTGAAAAGCTCCACATATGCAGATTAGGGAGAAGATTTGAATGGAGGAAGTCTCTTGTAATGTCCATAGATAGATTAGATAAGTTGTCGCAGCTGATAAGCTTCCGATTAAACCGACTGCGTAAATCCCCAACAAGTGAATTACCGGTGCGTAGCTCTTCGAATTAGACGTCGTCGTTCGCTTCTCTGTTTTCCCCTGCAGTTGTTGTCAATGGAAGTTTTTAGCTTATGAGTTTTGTTAAGGGAAATGACAGTATGCATATGTGTTGTGGGACTGACCTTTTGGAGAGTTTGTTCATGTGTAGCTTCGGTGTTTACTTCACTCGAAACCAACGGAAGTACTTCGTCTCCGTCTTCGAGCACCGTGCCTCTCTGGAGGAAAGCATACGGCCCGACTGATGATCTCGACCCGATCTTGATCGGGGAGAGGCTTAAGTTCCCATCTTTCATCTCATGGCTCTGGAGCAATGCTCCTTCTGCGAGCACGGCTTCTTCCCCGATCGAAACTAAGTATGGATCGGAGATATCGACAGTGTCGATCAATGCTGAGGATGCAACCTTGGCTCCTAGCATCCTAAACCAGTAGTTGATGAACACAGTTCCTCTAAGATGGACTGCTAGGACTCTTGAAGAGACCTCTTGAGCCTTGTATAGTGCCCACCACTTCACGAATCCGATCGACCAGATTGAAATATCCGATTCCAACGCGTAGTTTGGCTGCAGAAACGGTGTTCCGAAGAAGGATATGCAGATGCAGGTTGAGAAAATGCACAACATCCAACATAGAGGTGCACACACAAATGAGGCTAAGTAACCGAAGAATGTAGCTCTCTCCGTTCCCGATATCAAATACGAGAACGTCGAGATCGAGAAGTATGCAGGAAGGATCATCAAGAAGCAAATGTAGGCAAGAGCTAGTAGCTGGATGAACAAGATACCTAGCTTTTGAGATGGAGAAGGCTCAAGCATAACCGTCTTTGCTCGTTTCTTCGTAGAACTTGGCACCGTTTGAGGGCGGTGTTTCTTCAACAGATTGTCTGCGAAAATGGCCAAGTCCTCCACACATGTTGCTGTGAAAATGTCCATTGCACCGATAGGAACTCCGAGGAAATCCGAGAGTTTCTGAGCTGCTCGGACAACGCCAATGGAGTCGACTCCGTAGGAAACGAGGCTTTCTTTGGTTGAGATCTTAGCAGTAGAAACTCCAGTCATTTCAGAGAGAAGTTGTATCAAGAACTCTACTATGTCTCCCTTAGATATGCTCGAATCCCCCGAAAAACGAGCTTTCGTGGCTCTAGACTCCGGTGCTCCCTCATCAGATTGGCTAGACATCTTCTCATGATGAATGACCTCAAGAGTTCCATCAACAAACCTCTTAAGGCATTCATACCTCTTCACCTTTCCTGAGGTTGTCTTGCTAATGGTCCTAGGCTTGATCAAAATCACCGAGGCTACCATAACTCCGTGCTCTTCGGCTACGCTCGTCTGAATCTGTGCAACGACATCACTCGAGACGGACTTAACCTCTCGAACCTCTGCAATCACAACCAAGCCAACTTGATCAGATGTTTCAGCAACCTGTATGCCTTTCGACAAAAGTATCTCCTTCTGAACACCAACTGCAGCACAGCAGCCGGGGCGAATGATTTCGCACGAATTCTCGACTGTTTTCTCAACATCCGAAGAGTATATGTTCCTTCCAGCAACTATGATCAGGTCTTTTATCCTCCCTGTAACAAATAGCTTCCCATCAACTACTCTCCCCAAGTCTCCGGTCCGTGTGTACTTCCTCCCGGCCTCGTTCTCGAGCTCGTTTCTGAATGTAGAATGGCTTAGCTCCTCCTTGTTCCAGTAGCCAACACCAGCACTCAAGCTACTGATCCATATCTCTCCCTCCTTCTCAGGTTCTTCATTCTCCTTGCATGTTTCGGGATCAACAATCCGTACGCAGACATCTTCGTCTCCGTCTGCTTCTCGAGCAACGTAGCCACAGCAAACTCTTTCTTCCCAATCAACCAAAATTCCCTTGCCTTCTCCATAAGCACTGCACACATAAACACAGTTCTCTGCTAATCCATAGCCAGGAGCCATGACTTCTTCCGAGAGGCCGAAAGGCCTAGTCAGCTCCAAGAACTTCCTCATGGTCCCTGCACGAATCGGCTCCGCAGCAACCATGAGAAAAACCATGGATGACAGATCATAGCTCAGTGCCTTGTTAGCCTCAAGCCTCAGGTTGAGAAGCTCGAAGGCGAAGTTAGGGCCGGCACTATGCGTAGCACGGTACGTGGTTATGGTTTGCAGCCATAGTAGAGGATCTCTGATAAATGTCAATGGTGAGAATAGAATTGCAGATCCACCACTCACCATGCTAGTGAATAGGCCTCCTATTAATCCCATGTCATGGTACTGAGGCAGCCAGCTTACTAGCACCGTATTCGACGTGCTCTTGTACCTTCGTCTCATCGTCTTCACGTTGTGTATTAGCCCTCCATGAGTGATCATCACCCCTTTAGGCTCTCCAGTTGATCCTGAGGTGAACTGAAGGAAGCACAAGTCTTGTGTCTTTGGCTCGTACTCCTCGATTGCATGGTCTCGAGGGCTCGAGATCTTCGACTTCTTCACCCAAGAATCCGTGTGCAGCCATGGAAGAGATGGCCAGTTCGAAGATACTCTCCTTCCGTTCAGAGAGAACAAGCTCTTCACAGAGGCTGCCTTGACTGTTATGTGATAACCAACAGTTGAAAGAATGGCTACTGCATTGCATGACTTGGCAATGTTCGAGACGTGGAGAAGCGACTGCCCGCTTCTCTGAGATGGATCCGGTGGAATCGCGGGGACAGGCACGATACCGGACCTCAAGCAGCCAAAGAATGCATCAATGAAGTCGAGGCCTGGAACGTAGACTAAAAGAACACGATCACCGGCCTTTAGAGATGGATTTCGACATGCTTTTAACTTCTCGGAGATTATGGAAGCATTCGAGTGAAGTTCTTTGTATGTTCTTTGAGAAATGACATGCCCCTTCTCATTGATCCATGTGTAGAGAGTCTTGAACTGAGTGGCACCATGAGTGCCCCAATGTCTCAAGTATGCATCGAGCGATGAAAGTTCTTGAAACTCGACTCCTTGTGATTCGGACAACTGCCTCGGAGCTGCTCTTCCGAGAATTGGCCTCAGTGTTATTAGTGTCTGAAACAACATAATTTGCAGTATAAGAAATACATTAATAATGAAGAGATCTTACTATTTATATACTAGTAAAACATAGGCCTAATGTATGTTCATTACCTTGACATATGGAAACTTCGGTTGAGGATTATCACTCGAGAAATGTTTCTGGATAAGCTCGAACGAATAACTAGAGTTCCTCTCCGTGAGCTCGAATGCCATTAGTCCACCAACGAAGTAGGTATTCCGATGACCTTGTAGTAGGAACTCCAACTTGTCATAGAAACCATCCTTCATATCTGTTTTTTAACAAAAATAATCAATATAAATTTGTAATAATTTCATATATGTTTTGAAGTTTCTGAGAAGTTTTAAGTGTTCATACCATTGCTACTAACATGAGGAAAGTAGTTAAATCTTCGTTGCAGAATCACTCGTTCGATTTCACCTCCCATTCTTTCAGCTGCAGCTATGGCAAGCTCAGCCACTTTAGCCCCTTGAATATCAGCAGCATTGCCATAAGACCAGAAGAGGAAAACGTCGGTTTCTTCATAAAATCTCTGCATTGCAACTGGATTTCCAATAGTTGAAGGATCATCCATGAACTCATTGAAGTAGTAAAATCCCTTAGGAATATGGCCTAATCCCTTTATTTTCAAGGCAGTAGTGTAATAGTCTATGGTCTGAACTTTCTCGAGCAACGACTTTTCCATCTCGTCCATGTCGATTCTGCAGCTATCTGCACGAGGCCGAAACAAGTTGTGATATGATCAGAAAACAAGAACTTGAATCAAAATTTCTTGTGAGAAAATTTGATTCATAAACAAATGTACCTGTTTTGTTTGATGAATTTGGTGATCTGTATCTCTTCCCATTATTAAAAGGGAATGCTCCTGAAATAATAATTTTGTCGAACTCCCTCTCTTCCACAACGCCATCTTCGCCTTTTATTTCGACTTTGATGAGAGACGAATGGCGTACAACGGAGAGTACTTCTGTGTTGCAGCAGATTTCAGCAGGCAATCTTTGGCTAAGCTTCTTCCACAAACTCATGTATCCTCCTTTGAAGCACCGTATTTTTCCAGCCATGGATGTTCTAGTGAACTCGTGCACGTAAGCATAGGCCATATCTTGCAAGTATCCGTACCCCGAAGCTGTGTAGCCGTACACTACTGATTTAGGAACCGAGGCGAAGCCTTGGCTCTTGAGATAGTCCGGAGCCAAGTCCGGGGCGAGTTCACTCACAGCATGCACGCCTATCTTACCGGATTCTTTGGCCTTATCCTGAAGAAACACGAAACTGAACACGATAAGACAGAGTCGAAAAAAGCCAGGGAAAGGTAAGAATTTGATGAATTCTTTACCTGAAGTTTGAGTGTAAGAGAAATCATGGATACATAATCTTCTGCTAGCTTCATTTCAGTGAGTGCTCCGGTTGAGCTATCGACTAATGCAAATTTATGGCTGTCCATTTCCTCCGTCTCTGCACCGATCTCTTTGGCTAAGTGAAAGATCGACGGAGCACTATTTGCAGCGAGAACTTGGCCTCCCAAGTCATAAACCAGTCCTACATCAACACATTGAAACTTGCTTATAACATAAATATGGACTAATTCCCTTGTACCTAAAGGATTAGTACAGCTCCTAGAATTCACTCTCGCCTATTTCTCCTTTCGTTTCTCGTTGTTTCGACTTCAAACTACGAAAGCTCTTCGTTTCTACACATTCCTAAAACATGTTTAACCGTTCTTACAACAAAAGTAATTAGTACTTATTGCACAAAAGCTCTTAGTTAAATTTCCCCTGTTTCCCCTGTTTTTGCTAAATTTCTTTGATGAAGTAATGTTTTAAAGCAATTAGTTAAAAGAAAATAACCATCAACACAAAATTTTGCATGAAAAGTTTCTCATAAACAACTAAAATAAATGTTAACAATAGTAGTAGTATTTTTCTAGCATAATTGGATGTATAAAGATGTGTCATTGTAGCTCTTACCTTCGATTTCGACAGACTCACACATGCCTCCGGGATCTCGACTTTTCTCAAACACCGTCACACGAGAGTAGCCCAACCTGCAGAGGGCATAGGCAGCAGAGAGTCCGCTCGGCCCTCCTCCAACGATTGCGATCCTCGTGCTCGTACCAAAGCAAGGACGCAGCTTCGAGAATCGATCAACGGCCGAAGACCCCTCCATACCGTAGCCTCAAAACTAGCTGAAAAAGAAGTAGGAAAACACTATAATGCAAGACTAACGTACGTAGCTGATTTTGCATGAAAATTTGAACAAGAATCTTAGTTATCTTAGTAAAGATGAAGGCAAGAATCTGCTTACTTTTTTTTATTCGGTGCTTTATTCATATCAAGAAATGGGATTAATCAAGCCTTTTTATAAATGGTTGTGACTTATTATTTAGGTGCTAAAATTTTAACGGTCTTTGGAATTCAATTAAAATATTTTATTTATTATGGCATACATCAGTCATATATTTGGACTTAAAATTTATCGGTGAATTATTTTAATTATTATGTTATGTGATTTATTCTAGTTCTAGAATGTGACAAGGTCAAAAATCTAACTTTCATTCTTAAAACTCAGACCGTCACTCGAAGTGATAATACATAGAATTGAGGGACGAAGGGAGTAATATTGAAATGATTAATTATTATTAACTTTTTGTAATTAGCCCTTTCTTAATTAAGTATGGATTAAGAAGTGGAATATATCGCTGAAATTGAATATTCCTTGAATATTAACTGGGATATTCGAACCCATTTTAACACCTTGTATTCGGCCAATTCCATGGCTACCTTTCAGGCTTACAATTCATGGATTTTTTTTTTAGAATTTTTTATTTATTTATGATTAAATTACTAAACTATATAATTTTTAGCTTTTGTGCTGCAAAAGACAAACAAGAAGCTTATAGGTAGATAATTAATTAATTAGCTTTCTATTTTTCTCTTTGAAATGGTAAAACTTATTTTAAATTTCAATGAAAATCATTAAATTAAACGTGTTGAATTATAGAGAGAATTGGTTTGGCTATAATAATACTCCAAAGTCCAAATTAAGGAAAATAAAATTGTCCCATTTTCTTTTCCTTTTTTTTTTCCTAAAAAAAATCTTTAAAAAAAAAAAGAAAATCGAGGCTCAGAAGACTTTGACTCACCGGCTCTGATTATAGTCTTTTAATTAAATAATTCAAGTCAAGTCTATAATGATAAAACCATAATTCCTATTAAACTTATAATCTATTGCCATTTTTATTTATTTATTTATTATTTTTATTAGTAAATAATAACGCCACGTGTTCATTTATTTTTATTCTTAGGGATAATTAAGTTTAGTGCTTCAATATGGAGAATATTTTAGTAATACTGTATTTGTTTTGATATAGACATATACTATACTATACATTAAATTAATAATGCCGGTCATAATTAGGCTCATAACCTCGAACGAGTCTCAATAATAAAAATAATCTGTAATACGATTTTTTTTTTCAAATAACAAAAAAAACTTATTTTCCGGAAAGTTTATAGTATGTTCGACAGAAAATAGCTCCAAATTTACACTTGGTTCCTAATTTCATACATGCATCCCAATTAAACTACTTAATGAGAGAAATAAAATTCATTAATCATGCTAAATACCTAATAAATAAGAAAAATACACCGTAATAAACAAATAATTCATGTAATTTAGTGATGAAGGAGCAACATAATATACTAACCTTGAAGAAATGAGATAAAAGCTCGAGCTATACTATTTTAGTCTATGTCCCATAAGTGAATATAATTTGTATTCTAAATAATTTGTACATAAATATCAAAGATTATGCAAGAATAATTCCAATTTTCCTACATATATAGACACATGAGATGGCCATGCACTTGCCAAATGTAACAATATATATGCCAAATGTATCCAATGCATCACATAAAATTAATTATTTTAACAATTAAACGTCACAAGACTCACAACTATGGAGATTCTCTTTAATTAGAAAAAAACCGAGAAACACTAAAACGAATCACGTTCGAGAAATGATGATCGAAGAGGAAAATGCATGACGATTCGGCTTAAATCCGAACCGAACCGCCAAAAACAAAATAAACCAAAATTTTTGGCTCTCTCCTTACGATTCGGGTCTACGAGTCGCCTTAAATAAAGACTGGAAAGAAAAACCACTCCACATTAGTAAAGAGCCGTATAAATTAGTTTGCTAATGAAATTAATTTTTCCAACATTTTTTGGTAATATACATATGAATCTAAGTCTTGTTGGGCTTGGGCAAAAAAAAAAAAAAAAGGCTAATTTAAATATTTTTATTTTGGGCTAATAAGGTTAGGCTATCCAACATATATATGTACAAGCCCAATAACAAATTGTAACACGTACTCACATGAAAAAAAATATGGTTACGAGCAAGAATACGAAAAAGGTTAAATAAGAATTATTAGTGTATACAACATATCTCACATCGAAAATATAATAAATGTAGGTGCAGTGCTGGAACGAGAATTTCTAATTTGAGTGTGCAAGAGTCGATACCGCTCCAAATCATCCCTCCGTCCACAACTGGGTGGGTGAACCTTATATAGTATTTTATTAATATGCGACATTTTAATAAGGAGTTCAAAAACAATACCGTAAAGACTCGATCCAAAGGGGACAATCGAAAACCCTAACAAGAATAATACATGTTACATGTTGTGTAGAATAAGGAATATAAGTTAGAAAGGAATTAAAAGTGAAGAATTAGGTTATAAGCATCATATTCTTGGCTACATTGATATTAAAAGTTACGACTTACGAAAAAAGACTAATTCGCTTCTATCATTTGTGGAGACCACGTTTTGTGGTATGATAAGTTTTGACTAATATTATCTTTTAATATTATCATTTACGTAATTACGTCGAGTTAATTGCACTTTTCATAACATTTTTTTTTAAAAATAAAATAAAATCGGTTTGTACATGTACAAGTTGGAACTCTTTTATCGTGTCATTTACTATTCAAAGCAACCTAGTAGCAAACCTTTGACGATAGAGTCTTGACATTACTACAAATGAAATGATCTAAGGAATAAATCGAGCTTCGACTTTTATGCTGTTTGAAATTACCAACGACTTACTCAAATAAGGTTTATACTTGTATGTTTATTTAATTGTATAGTGGGTACAAATTTAAATAACATGTAGTAGACTTTATTCAAATACAATTAATTATGCTAATTAATTAGCTGGTAATTTCAGTGAAAGGCCTTCACCTCAAGTTACGACAAGCCCTAATTGGATAATTAATTAATTATAAGAGTAATTAATACTCAAGAAGTGGTTAATATCATCTTGATTAATGAGCTTGATGTTTTATATTGATTGACTAAAAATATTAATTGTTATCTACGGCTATGGCTAATCAATGTTTGAGATCTTTCCATGTGCGTATGATTTTTTAATATAACTATTTTCTCTACGATTATGCATTTATTATCCGATTGGTACATATAAATGGATATAAGGAATTTTATGTCGGTAACGGATGCATTTTAAATAATTGCAGACTATTTAGGTCTTTTTATTACTCACTGGCAAATTGACTGGTTGAAATTCACATTAGTAATTTTGTAAAAATAATTAATCAAAGTTTTGATGATCATCTGCATATAAATAATAAACCCATTTTGTCTCACCATGAGATGGGAAAACTAAATAATTTACATAAATACGTACTCTCGTATCTATTGAGTGCGTTTAACGTGTTGACGGATGCCGGATGGTGTGTCAATTTCAGTTGGCCGCCTTTTCATTTATGATTCGATTCTTTTGATAGTACTCCTTCCGTTTTTTTTATAAGTCTTTTTTAGCTCAAACACGAGAATTAAGAAAACTTAATGATTATTCTTTTATGATCAATTTTTTTCTCGTAAATCACATTTTTCATGTAAAAATAGATGAAATTATGTTGGGAAAAGAGATAAACATTAATTGTGATAAATGAAGATAATGAAAACAAGAGAAAAATTGAAACATAGTGAGTTGAAAATTGAAAATTTTGCATAGAAATGTGAAAAGGACTTATAAAAAAACATAAAGAGGAGGGAGTACAACTTAATTATTTTTAGTATAAATTGATTTTGGAGTATATATACAACTTACAATAATTTGTTTAAATTATATTATTGTTACGTCAGTCCGGGAAAATATTTATTGTCATATGTACGTGGTACTTTTATTATCCTAAAAGAAAAGGAATAAACAACCATTGCTATGGGGATCAAAAAATGAGAATATCATTTATTAGAAACATGCAAAATTACATGTGAAAAACTTTTATCCAAAAATTAAAAAACAAGATTACATGGTATAGAAAAACAAATAGAAAAACAAATAAAAAGATTTGAAGAAGAATAAAACTTTTCATCAAACAATGAAAGCTTCCATGAATTCTTCGTCGTCTTCGATCGCCCGCATCGTCTCCACCGCCAAGCAGGCTTCGACGTCGATGCCGCCGTCTTCTGAAGACGCCGGAAAAAGCGTCATTTTCCCATCGGCTTTCTGGCCGGGCCCACTCCTCAAGGCGATCGGTTTCCCCCACCCGAAATCATTGCCGTACACGTTGTGCCGCGGCGAACTCGCCATGATGAAAGCCAACTCTTTCCGAAGAAACGTCGGATTCTTCACCCAATCCTCCATGAGTTTCACAACTGCTTCCTTCGTCTGCTTCGCCACCGTCTCGTTGATCTTCGCCGCCGCATGCCCCGTCCCCTTCTGCACAAGATCGGCGGCGCCGATCTTCGTCACGGCGCCCATGACCGCGTTCCCGAAATACCCCTCCGGCAAAGGGATGCGCCCTCTCGCGCCGACTAGCATCACCATGGTAGCTTCCACGCCGTTCAGATCGCCGGAGCTGATTTTGGAGCAACGGAGACGATATACGGTCCGCCATAGATGAGCTGAGAGAGCTTGCAGAGAGGAGATTTTGTCGGTGCCGGCTTCGGAATTGGCCTTGGCTTTCAGTTTAGCTAGGGTTTGTTTGCTGAAATGGAAGGCCCTCTCGAGCAGCGGCGGCGACAGAGGCGGAACCTGCTTCTTCTCCAGCGGAGGGAGGCGGAGGAGGCGGTTTTCGTCGGAGACGTTGCTAGGGAACCAACGATCAAAAACCGGGGCTTTCGATACCTTATCCGAACCTCGAGAAATCTCCGACCATGAGTTGAAGAAATGCCAGAACGAGATCCCGTCGATGGCGACATGATTGGCGGTGACGGCTACGAAGACGCCGTCAGCCAGCTCCGTCACTTGCACGGCAAGCAACGGCTTCGAGACGCCTTCGTAGTTCGGAACGCCGTTCTGCGGGAAGAAGGAAGCCACGATCTCCGGTATGAACTTGGGCTCCAAGACGTCGTTTACCGACGTGGCGGCGGCGACTGCATGGACGAATTCGGCTCCGGCGTTGTTGCAGTCGAGGAAGAAGCTGGTTGTGCCGTCGTGGTGGTCGACGGCGGCGAGGCGGCCGCAGAGAGGCGGGAAGAAGCTTAGGGTACGGGAGAGAGAGTCTTTGAGGCGATCGATTAGGGTTAGGGTTTGGTGGGATTGAGGTTTGTGAAAGAGGAGGCCTTTTTGGAGTTGATCGATGGGGAGTAACTGAAGATCAAACGGCGTTAGATCCAATCGTGAAACAGGAGGAGGAGGAGGAGGATTCCGATCACTTTCACCTCCACCCATTGCAACAACGCATGATGATATTACTTCTACTCTCGCCATTCTCTCTCTCGCTCCTCTTTTTTTCTTTTTTTGTTGCTAAATACTTTTGTTGAATTAACAAGAGAGAGAGAGGAGTTGAAATCTCAAAACACAAATGATATTACTTCTGTTGACTTTTTCAGAACTTACAAATTAAATGGAACATGGTAGAACATGCATGGTACTCCTTTCGTCCCACCAGATAATTAATTTTTTTCTCGGCACAAAAATTAAGACGAGGATGATTGTATCGTATTAGAACACAAAATCTTATAATCAACCCTTCCAGAGTCAATTAAAAAAATTAATATAATTATAACGTACAAAACTTAATCATTAATCGTAATAGGAAAAAAACAAAACAAAACAAAGCAAAATTATTAGAGTGCTTAAGTGGTGCTTGCTTTATTTTAACTACATATAAGTAAATTTCAACCCATGCCAAGCACATACAGCTGTTAGTCTTTTGATTAACAAGCGATTAATTATGTATGTGATGAGAAATTTCGACACGATCTAATTTGGAACATAAAAAATTGGACCAGATCGAAATAAATACTCCATCCGTCGTCTTTAAGAATAAAAGTATTCACTATAAATTTTAACACGAGTTTTAATAAATGTTAAATAAGGTTACACTACATTAAATATATAGATATAATGTTAAAAAAAATGAAAAAATGCGTCGTATTCTTACGTGGAAACATCGGAAAAGGATATTATATGAATGTAAAATAAGTAATAAAAATGATAGTCACGCGAAGTTGAGTCGGCAAAAGGAGATTTTCTCGTGATTTTGTACAATTATATTATTTGATTTGGAATCTTAATAAAATCAAATCAAATTTCATTGTCAAGAAAAAGGTCTAACATTTTCTGATTGGTACATGTATTAAAGCGTATAGTATATAATCTCAAACTCAAGAGTTACATTTCCAATTTTCTATGAATTCTAGTATATAATATTCAAACTAGGAATTAAAGTTAAAATTCTCTATGAATTAGTAGCATTAAATATTAAAGGTACTGTTTTCATATATATCATCTAAATCATCATTTAATTCATAAATTAGGCAAAGATAACTTATGTACAAAGGGGAGGGAGCTTCTTATCGATTTGAACTCAGAATCTTAATTTGGTCTCAAAACTTAATTCTCTGACTCTAGGCCAACACAAGTGCACGTTTCGTCCCGAAAATCCTGTTTTATAGAGCTCAAGTCAAGACCAGAGCTACGCGACGGTTCCGGTTAAGTACCTCGAAATCCGTCTACAAGGATATTTTTGTCCAATCAAAAGAATTTGGAATTAATTTGGCAAGTACTCCCTCCGTCTTTAAATAAGTGTCCCCGATGTAGTGTAAATTACACTACATCGGGGACACTTATTTAAAGACGGAGGGAGTACATTAATTTCAATTAACAATGGGAAAATAGTGTTCATTTTGAGAAATTGGTTTTACTTATGATAAATAAAATTAAGTAGTCAATGCACGATTAGTAAAATTGATTTTTTCCAATAATAATCGAATCTCTCTCGTTTTCTTTTAAGTATATCCCATTTGTTATTTTTGTTATTTATTTTTATGTTTTCTATTTCGAATTTGATAGTGAAATAGGTGTACATTTTACCATTTTATATATCATTGTAATTTATATCGTGTATAAGTTGATGTTTATAAAAAAATAGTAATAAATAAGGTCTAAATTAAAATTTAAATAACTTTGTAATACGCGAAAGTCGATAAAAATGACATTTAGAAAAAAACGGAGGAAATAATACATTATTTAAATCTTGTTGGGCTTGTGTAGATAAAGGCTAATAGACATATTTTATTTTGGACTAATAAAGTTAGGTTATATGCAAAGGCCCAATAGCAAATCGTAGAACTCACACTTATATAAGACTTAATTTTAAATTCATTTTTATTTTTACATAAAAAAATAAAAAATAAAAAATCGAAAAAGTTGTGCAGAATAACGAATATGAATTTATAAAAGAATTAAAGTGAAGAATTAGAATATATTATTAGCATCATATTCTTCTTAAATTGATAAAAGTTACGAAAATACTAAATTCTATTATCATTAATTAATTTGTGGGAACCTTATTTTGTGGCATGAGTTTTTACTGAATGATAAAATTTCCAATTTCCCTAGTACTCCTTTTTTCAACTCTTCGTTTCACTTCAATAGTCATTTATATTATATGAATTGTTCTATTTCAATAGTCACTTTTTCTTAAAATGAATATGATTAACCTTTACATTTTCTCAACTTTCACTTTTAACATCGGATCAAAGATCTCATATCGAAAAGAAATATAATTATTGAAGGGGAACGATGGAGGGAGTATCTTTTAAGTCGAGATGATCGCACCTTTTGCACTTTTCCTAATAATAATTAAAAAAATCGGTTTGCATGCATGTGCACAAGTTGGAACCCTAATATTGCTTCATTTACAATAAAAAGCAACCTAGTATATAAAACCTTTGGCGATAGAAATTTTGACATTGAAATCTAGTACTAAACGAAACCTTTGACCATAGAAACTCATTTAAAAATGAATTACAATATTTAAAGCTTTAAAAATCAAATTATATATAGATAATAACTCAAATAAAAATAAAAAGAACGTTACACTAACGTGGATTGACTAAAATTATTAACTTGTTATATACGCGTCAATTTATAGCCTATGGGCTATGGCTATGTTTGAGCTCAACTCAATTCTAGTAATAAGATTTAGTTTTATTATTATAATTGTTATTGTTAAATTTTAGTATAAGTTGATTTTAGGTTACAATAATGAAAAATTAATGATGAGAATTTCATTTATCGAAGGAAAAAGATTACATAACATACGCATAAAATAATTCGAACACAAAATATGGAGGATAAATAGAAAGCTCAAATAAAATAAATTCGAATGCTTTACCACAAATTACACTAGAATTAATCTTCAATTTGAAGAAGAAGCAATATTTTCAAACGGCGAAAGCTTCCATGAATTCTTCGTCGTCTTCGATCGCCCGCATCGTCTCCGCCGCCAAGCAGACTTCGACGTCGATGCCGCCGTCTTGCGAAGATGCCGGAAAAAGCGTCATTTTCCCGTCGCCTTTCTGGCCGGGCCCACTCCTCACGGCGATCGGTTTCCCCCACCCGAAATCGTTGCCGTACACATTGTGCCGCGGCGAACTAGCCATGACGAAAGCCAGCCCTTTCCGAAGAAACGTCGGATTCCTCACCCAATCCTCCATGATTTTCACTACTGATTCCTTCGTCTGCTCCGCCACCATCTCGTTGATCTTCGCCGCCGCGTGCCCCGTGCTCTTCTGCACTAGATCGGCGGCGCCGATCTTTGTTACGGCGCCCATAACCGCGTTCCCGAAATACCCCTCCGGCAACGGGATGCGCCCCCTTGCGCCGACCAGCATCACCATGGCAGCTTCCTCGCCGCTCAGATCGCCGGAGCTGAGTTTGGAGAAACGGAGGCGATAGACGGTCCGCCATAGATGAGCTGAGAGAGCTTGAAGAGAGGAGATTTTGTCGGTGCCGGCTTCGGAATTGGCCTTGGCTTTCAGTTTGGCTAGGGTTTGTTTGCTGAAATGGAAGACCCTCTCGAGCAGCGGCGATGTCGACGTAGCCTGGGCGGATGTTTGCGGCGGAGGAAGGTGGAGGAGGCGGTTTTCCTCGGAGACGTTGCTTGGGAACCAAGGATCGAAAACTGGGGCTTTCGAAATCGTATCCGAACCTCGAGAAATCTCCGACCACGAGTTGAAGAAATGCCAGAACGAGATCCCGTCGACGACGGCGTGATTGGCGGTGATGGCTACGAAGACGCCGTCAACGAGCTCCGTTACCTGCACGGCAAGCAACGGCTTCGAGACGCCTTCGTAGTTCGGAACGCCGTTAAGCGGGAAGAAGGAAGCCACGATCTCCGGTATGAACTTGGGCTCCAAGACGTCGGCCACCGACGTGGCGGCGGCGACTGCATGGACGAATTCGGCTCCGGCGTTGTTGCAGTCGAGGAAGAAGCTGGTTGTCCCGTCGTCGTGGCTGACGGCGGAGAGGCGGCCGGCGAGCGGGGGGAAGAAGTCAAGGGTACGTGAGAGAGAGTTTTTGAGGCGATCGATTAGGGTTAGGGTTTGGTGGGATTGAGGTTTGTGAAAGAGGAGGCCTTTTTGGATTGGATCGATGGGGAGTAATTGAAGATCCCATGGCGTTAGATCCAATCGTGAAAGAGGTGTTGGATTTTTTCCGGCCATTGCAACAACACATGAAGATATCTCTTCTACTTCTGCCATCTCTCTCTCTCTCTCTCTCTCTCTCTAAGTGCAAGCTAGCGATGGTGATACTCTACGTATTGGCTAGCTTGACTTCTTATATAGGAGTACGTGTAGTAAAAAACGAAGTAGAGGAGACTAATTAATAGAGTTATAGTAGTATCATTATTTAATTATGTATTAATAATAAAAAACACGCATTCCTGATGTTTTGATTTTATTATACTGCACTAGGAACACGTAGGATTAATTTTTCTTTTTATATGCTCAATAATTCTTACGAGTTTGTCAGAATTAAATCACAAATTAATGGAACATGATAGAACATGGCAACGATTTAGTTTTATGAAACGAGTGTGAAGAACAGAGTGCTAAAGTAATGCAAATTTTATACCAAAATGGCCAAAATATTCAACTAGATACACACAATCGCATCTGTAAAGATCTTAACTCTATTATATAAGTTGAACAACCCTCCCTCTTAGTTAAACCTTATTTGGGGATGATTGGCTGTATGATCAGGGCTATTGGCCAACGCCGACGTCTAATGTTCAAATCCCGCTGACACTATTCAGATGGTAGAGTTGACAAAATTCTATCACTTGCTTTATTAATTAAACTTGGGTGATGACAGACGTGCAGGTAGTGTTGTGTTAATAAATAGGAGTATGAAGAAAAATTGCGACACGGATTAAATGAAAAACATATATAATTAAATAATTAATCAGACAATGAACAGCTCTAAGATTATATAATCTGAATGCTCAGATGCAGACCTGTACAGCACATGTTCAAGTTCAAGTGTGGATCTTACGATCTCAAGTTTGATTTTCTCAAGCGAGAACCCTAGAACCCTACATCTTTATTATATTTATTTCTCACATATGCTGAATTATGCAGGGTTAATGTCGCCAAAATACACCAACTTTGCTTGAAGTTTTATTCTTTCCATATACTTACGGAATGTCCTGTAAATATACGAACTTTGGACTTTGTTCAAATTTTCCAATTTCGCCCTCAACCCACAATTGCAAAGTCGATGTTCGAGGGGATCCCCCACCGAATCACTCGACATTCCATCCGAAGACATTTTTTCTTTTCGCGCTTTGCCTTCGATTCTTCTTCTGGTGCAAAATAATTATCTTCTCTTTGCAAGAACCCTAAAAATTGTGTTAGTGTTTAATGATTTGGGGGTTGTTGTGTGAGTGTAATACGCATTGTTTACTTTATAAGCACGCGTAAATACAACGCTCGATTCGCCCAAATTTCTTACGGTCATCTATGATTTGGGCAAAATTAAAAATCGTGGAAAAATTGGATAAACTTCAAAGTTCATAAAATGAAAATTTCAAAAAAGTTCGTGTATGTTGGCGACATTAACCCAATTATGAAATCAAAAAATCAAGTCGGAAGTCTCGAGATTATTCATGTACTTAACATGTGTTTGTACGAGATAAAGATGGGCCCAATATCTATAATGAATAAATGATGCATCAAGGCCCATATATGAGTTCAGGGCTGAGCCCAACACCATTATAAGGGCAAATTAGTAATTACAGTAGAATTGGCTCCATTTTTCAGATGGCCAAAGCTTCCATGAACTCCGCATCTTCTTCCATCGCCTGCATCGTCTCCGGCGCCAAGCAAACTTCCACGTCGATACCGCCGGCGGAGGCGCCGGGATAGACGATCATGTTCCCGTCGAATTTCTCGATTTTCCCGCTCGCGGCGGCGATCGGTTTCCCCCATCCGAAATCGTTGCCGTACACGTTATGCCGAGGCGAGCTCGTCATCATCACCACGGTGCTGATCTTCCTCGCCGGGTATTTCCGGTACACGATCGGGTTCTTCACCCAATTCTCCACCGATTTAATCACAGATTCACCGCTTTGTTCGGCGATATGCTGGTTTATCTTCAGCGCCGCGAACCCTAACCCTCCCTGCAGAAGCTCAGGCGCGCTGATTGCAGCCGATGAACTGTTGAACGCGTTGCCGAAATAGCCCTCCGGTAAGGGGATCCTCGCTCTCGCACCGATTGCAATCATGATCCGAACCTCTTCTCCGCCCAGATCTGGCCGGCAACGAGTCGTGCACCGCCATAGATGAGCGGAGAGTGCTTGTAGGGTAGATATTTTGTCGGTTCCGGCTTCGGAATTGGCCTTTGATTTGAGCCTACCCAAGCTTTCCTTGCTGAATCTGAACACTCTCTCCGCCAGTGGAGGCGGAGGGTACGTGATTTTCTCCAAGGGAGGAAGAGGAATGCGGCGGCTATCGTCGGCGACGCCGCTCGGAAACCACCGGTCGAAAACAGGGGACTTCGATATAGTGGTGGCGCCGCGTGAGATCTCCGCCCAGGAATTGATGAAATGCCAGAACGAAACGCCGTCCACGACGGCGTGGTTGGCGGTGCAGCCTATGAAGAGGCCGTCGGCGAGCTGCGTGACTTGAACGCCGAGCAGAGGCTTGGAGATCCCGTCGCAATTCAAGTACCCATCGAGGGGGAAGAGATCCGATACGATTTCAGGTATGCGCTTCGCCTCCAATATGTCGGAAATCGAAACGGCGGCGGCCTCCGCGTGGGTGAACTCGGCGCCGGCGTTGTTGCAGTCGACGAAGTAGAAGAAGGAGTTCTCGGCGGCTGGGACGGCGGCGAGGCGGCCGGACAGAGGAGGAAAGAAGTCGAGCGCGCGCGAGAACGAGTCTTTGAGGCGATCAACGCACGATTTCCGATCGATTTCCGGCTTGTGAAACAAAATCCCTCTCTGAATCGGATTCACTTGGAGCAGCTGCAAATCCCATGGAGTTAGCTCCAATCTTGAGATTTGAGTAGTTGAATCGACGCTTGCCATTCCGATCAGACATGATGATATCACCTCTATCCTCGCCATAGCTTGGATTTTGTTTAGAGAGAGAAAGAGAATCAGAACTTCACAGCAATGGAAGTTGAAGAAATACTGTACACAGTAAAGAAATAAGTTTTTGGCATATTCAATTCCATCCACACATTTCATCCTCTATCCTTTTCCACTACAGTTGAATTTATACATCTCTGTTTTTTACAAGAAATTCTCTACGAACTCTGGATCATTTTCCATCGCCGCCATCTTCTCCGTAGCAAGGCAAACCTCCAAATCGACGCCGCCGGGTTCAGCCGCCGGAGAAATGGTTAGCTTACCATCAAAATCTCGCCCTTTCCCGTTCCTCGAAGCAATTGGCTTCCCCCATCCGAAATCGTTGCCGTACACGTCGTGGTGTGGCGATCCGATGATAAAAAACGACGGCGTTTTCCTAATAAAATTGCGGTTCTCGGAATCTTCGAAATCCTCGACGGCGGCTTCGCGAGTCTGCCGAGTCACCAGATCGTTGATCATGAGCGCGGTTTCGCCGATTCCGTTGTGCAGGAGCTCCGATTCAGTAGCTGAAGTTGCCGCAGTGTAGATTGCGTTGCCGAAGTAGGAATCGGGTAAGCCGATTCTTGATCTTGCGCCGACTACTAGAGCGAAGTTGACGGCGGCGGCGATATTTCTTGGATTATGAGTGTGTTTTGGTTGCTGGAGTAGAGCGATCGTTCGCCATAAGAGAGCTGAGAGTGCTTGAAATGATGAGATTTTATTACTCCCTGCTTCGGAATTGGCTTTGGATTTGAGTCTCGCCATACTTTCTTTGCTGAAATGGAAAACCCTCTTCAGCAACGGCGGCGGAGCGGTTTTGTGAGACTGGTTTTGCTCCATTTGCGGAGGAGGAAGGCGACTGTCAACGGCGAACTTGGCGGTGAAGGAACGGTCGAAAAGGGGAGCTCTCGATATTGTGAGTGAACCACGGGAGATCTCCGACCATGAGTTGACGAAATGCCAGAAAGAAGTGCCGTCCACCACCGCGTGATTGGCGGCGCAGCCTATGAAGATCCCGTCGACAAGCTCGGTGACTTGCACAGCCAATAAAGGGTTCCGATCTCCTTCTGAATTGGTGAGGTCGTTGAGCGGGAACAGGGACGGCACGAATTCCGGCACGTATTCTGATTCGACGAGGTCGGAAACAGAGACGGAGGCGGCTACCGCGTGGATGAACAAAGCCCCGGCGTTGTTGCAGTTGACGAAGAAACTGGCGCCGTCGTTGTCGTCAGCGGCGAGGCGGCCGGCAAGCGGAGGGAAGAAGTCGAGGGTGCGAGAGAGCGAGGTTCTAAGGCGGTGGATGAAGTGGTGGGATTTGGGTTTGTGGAAGAGGAGGCCCCTCTGAAGGTAGACGATCGGAAGTAATCGTAAATCCCATGGAAGAAGCTCTAACCTTGAGATGGAGGTGGCCGTCTCGACGCATTCCGTTCCGACCACAGAGGAACTGATCACAGACACCTGCATCTTCGCCATTAATCCCTGCTCAAGAATTTGAGCTGAAAATGGTACGTATAATAACCGGCTTCTTCCAACGAACAATCATAGCAAAAGTCAACTATATTTGGTAATTAAATATGATTAACTAAAGATATGCCAAATCAATCAAAACTAAACTATGATTTGCAGTTTGAATGTTCAAATCATACCGATTTTTATGGTAGTATATACACACGTAACTAACACGTATATAAAATATACTCCTCCGTTTTTTCTAGTGTGACTCGTTTATTTATTATTTAAGCGGTATACAAACAGGTTAATCGAAAAAAACAGAGGGAGTACTCCTCTGTTTTCAGACAGTAAGAGCTGCCATGAAGTCTGCATCATCTTCCATGGCCGCCATTCTCTCCGCCGTCACGCAAACCTCCAAATCGACGCCGCCATCTTCCGCCGCCGGAAAGATGATGAACTTGCCGTCATCCACTCGCCCTTTCCCCGTCCTCATCGCTATCGGCTTCCCCCACCCGAAATCGTTGCCGTACACGTCGTGGCGAGGCGATCCGACGATGAAAAACGATGAAATCCTTCCATCACCCCTCAGCTTCTTGGGATTCTCCAAACCCTTCTTCGCCGTTCCGCCGCTAATCTGCCGAGTCACCAACTCGTTGATCTTGAGCGCGGTTTCACCGAGCCCGTTCTGCAGCAGCTCCGACTCGGTAGCTGAAGTCGGCGTTGCGTAAACTACGTTCCCGAAATAGTAATCCGATAATCCGATTCTCGATCTCGCGTTTACTATTAACAGCATGTTAACTTTTCGATCGGTGGGGCTATTATGCATGGTTTTTGGTAGCTGGGAGAGAGTGGAAGTCCGCCATAGAAGAGCTGAGAGAGCTTGAAACGATGATATTTTATCACTCCCTGCTTCGGAGTTTGCTTTGGATTTGAGCTTCGCCATACTTTCTTTGCTGAAATGGAAGATTCTCTTCAACAACGGAGGAAGCGGCGGAGGGGTTTCGAAGGACTGGTTTTCTGGAGTGGCGGCGGCGGCGGACTTACCGGCGAAGCAGGAGCGGTCGAACACGGGAGGCCTTGATATAGTAAGGGAACCGCGGGAGATCTCCGACCAAGAGTTGATGAAATGCCAGAATGAAGCGCCGTCGACCACCACGTGGTTGGCGGAGCAGCCTATGAAGAGGCCGTCGACGAGCTCGGTGACCTGCACCGCCATTAGCGGCTTCGAAGTTCCCTCGGAGTTGGCCACGTCATTGAGCGGGAAGAGGGAGGACGCCACGAACTCCGGTATGTACTTGGGCTCGGTGATGTCGGAGACGGCGACGGAGGCAGCAACAGCGTGAGTGAACTCGACTCCGGCGTTGTTGCAGACGACGGAGAAGGGGGCACCGCCGCCGTCGAGGCGGCCGGCGAGCGGTGGGAAGTAGCCTAGGGCGCGGGAGAGGGAGGTCTTGAGGTGGTGGATTAGGGTTTGATGGTGTTGAGGCTTGTGGAAGAGAAGGCCTCTTTGAATGGGGAAGATTTGGAGGTGACGTAAATCCGAAGGAGTCAGCTCTAATCTTGAAATGGAGGGTGCAGCTGCAGATTTAACAACGCATGAAGAAATTATGTCGATCTTCGGAGCCATTTTAATTTCCTTAATTGAGAATTTTCGCTAATTAATGATCGAGTATTGGAGGCGAGCTTGGGTTTTATTACCGGTAGATTTTCGACGGACATCAAACTAGTTCTTAATAAATTAGAGGAAATGCATATTTTATGAATGATAAAGATGTACAAGGAGCGATAATTGATGAAAACTCACCCATCGTAAAATAGTAACGCCGTGGCGTCAATCACGCTTCTATTTTAATTAATCAAACTCGGTTGTTGGTTAGTTGCTTTATTTGCTATGGTAATAAGTGATAATCTATTTTATTGGGTTGGATTAGAAATTAATTGTGCATAGTGAACTTTATAGAAATAGGCCCATACAACTAAAGAAATATGGATAGGGTCCTATATTTCGAGTTCATGTTTAATAAACTGAAATCCAAAATCCCCTTTTATTTTATAGCTATGGCCTTGAATTTCTACATACCGAATGGGCTCAGTCCAAAAAAAAATTAAGCAATTATTTTTTACAATACATGTCACTTAAATATTGTGTCAACAATTTAGTTATCAAATAACACTCACTATTTATTAGCTGATGATCTGTAAATAAAATTAGTTCTTCCTTGATGACGTGTAATTAATAAGCCAGCCGTATCCAACACAATCAAAAACGAGATACTTTCCTTATTGTAAAGGGGTAGTTTAAACGTCATAGCTTAATTTAGTTACCATACACGACCTTTTTCATAAATTAAAAAACACTTTAATTGGGGTTCAAATTAAGTTTATTTAGCGTTATTAATTAGAATTAGTAGTCAGATTCTGATTCGGATTAGGAAAAAAAGAAAAGTTACCATATATATGTATCATCTCCCTACATGTATAAATACACCATCGATCCCCTCCTAATTACTTTCTTCTACTACTACGTAAAATTTCTTCCTTAATTTTTCAATGGCTGATTGCTCACAATTCGTAATGTTTTTCAACCTGAAGAGGAAGAGGGCTCACCGAACCAAGCCGGTTATCAAGAACAACGACGATGATTATCGTCTCTACTTCTATCGTCGGAGGAAAGTCGCTCGAAGATCCAAGGTTGCACCGACGGATGATCATCACGTACATCTCGGACGATTCGTCCTCAGGGACTCGGCTTTGAATTCGAGGGCTCTCGAATACGAAAGCGCGTGGGGAGACAACGAGGAGAAGAACGCGATCGAGAGGAGTTTGGCTTCTGTATTCGAGGGAAAGGACGCTGATGCCCTCATCGGCTGCGGTTGCTTGTCTGACTATGAGAAGATCCGCTGCATCAGTAGCGGCGCGTACGGCACCGTCTACCGTGCCCTCGACAAGAGAACGGGCGAGACTGTAGCGGTGAAGGAGCAGATGAATAGCGGCGGCTCGACTATTCTAACCCTAAGGGAGATCGACATCCTCAAGTCGCTCCCCCTCCACCAGAACATCGTAGGGTTTAAGGAGGTGGCGACGGGCGGCTGCAACGGAGTCTACATAGTGATGGAGCACGTGGAGTTCGACCTCCGCCGCTACGTGAAGGAGGCGGCGGACGGATTCCGCACCGAAGACGTTAAGATGCTAATGCTGCAGCTTCTCGAGGGGGTGAAGCACCTCCATGACAACAAGGTGATGCACAGGGACCTCAAGCCCTCCAACATCCTCGTCAGCCGCCGCGGGGATCTCAAGATCTGCGACTTCGGGCTGTCGAGGCGGATGGATGCTACGTGTGGGGCCTACTCCCCGCACGTGGGGACCAAGGGGTACAGGGCGCCGGAGATGGAGACGGGGATGCAGGAGTACTGGCAGGCGGCGGACATGTGGGCCGTCGGGTGCGTAATGGCGCAGATGCTGTTGGGGTGCTGCGGGGATAGGATGCTTGAGGAGATACATACGGTGGTCTGCGATTCGGAGGACGACATCCAGTCCGATTCTGCGCTTCGGAGTAGGCTGTTTACGTCGGAGGTGGTCACGGATACTGGGTTCGATCTTTTGAGGATGCTGTTGAATTTCGACCCGTGCACGAGGATCACGGCGGAGGAAGCTCTGAATCATGCTTGGTTTGATGAGAGGTAGCTAGGGAGATGAGACTATGTATGTTTTTGGTTCTTATAGTTGAGAGATTTTAAGAAGAGTTTATTAGGCGTTGCTTATATTATATGTATGCTTCACATATTATTTGAGTTATGATTGAAAGAATTGATGTAAAATCACTTTGCAAACTCAAATCACTCTTCACTCTTCACTTTAACGTAAAAACTCACTATTTCTTAAAATTTTGTGTTCAAAAGAAACGTCTCTTCGTATAAAGGAACGAGGAATATTTGAAAACAAAGTTATAACAACAGTAAAATTAATTTTTACAGTAAAACAAAGGGTAAAAGCACGAGATAGAAATTGAATCTTCGTACTTACGTGGCGAAAGAAGAGCCACGTATACAGTCTGAAAGTTTGACTCCAGCCCACTCGTTCTCTATTTGGACAAAGGGATCGATACAACCAAAGCGAAAATCTCCTCTCTTTATCCTCATTCAATCTCCGCCGTCCATTCTCTCAATCCTACGCCTCTCCCCTCCTCAAAATCCCCTAACCATATCCAACAAAAATCCACCTTCACCTTCATAAAATCTCTCTCCTCTCCTTCACTCTCAGCCACTAACTACCATGGCGGCCTCCATTGCTCTCAAGACCTTCGTCGGCCTCCGCCAGTCTTCATCGGAGAGCAATGCTGTCGTTCTCTCCAAGCCCGCCGCCGCCGTCGCCTTGCCCGGCCGGAGATTCAGGATAAGCGCCTCAAAGTCCAGCCCCAGAGTCACCGGCCGTAACCTCAGGGTCGCAGTGGTGGGCGGCGGGCCTGCTGGCGGCGCCGCCGCGGAGACGCTGGCGAAGGGAGGGATCGAGACGTTCCTCATCGAGAGGAAGATGGACAACTGCAAGCCCTGCGGCGGCGCAATCCCTCTCTGCATGGTCGGCGAGTTCGACCTGCCGCTCGACATCATCGACCGGCGGGTGACGAAGATGAAGATGATCTCGCCGTCGAATGTGGCGGTGGACATCGGCCGGACGCTGAAGCCGCACGAATACATCGGGATGGTCCGGCGTGAGGTCCTCGACGCCTACCTCCGCGAGCGCGCCGCCACCGCCGGAGCCACCGTCATCAACGGGCTCTTCCTGAAGATGGACCTCCCCCAGGCCAAGAACGCCCCCTACCTCCTCCACTACACCGACTACAACGCCAAGACCGGCGGCGCCGGCGAGAAGAAGACCCTCGAGGTCGACGCCATCATCGGCGCCGACGGCGCCAACTCCCGCGTCGCCAAGGGCATCGGCGCTGGCGACTACGAGTACGCCATCGCCTTCCAAGAGCGGATCAAGATCCCCGACGAGAAGATGAAGTACTACGAGGACCTCGCCGAGATGTACGTCGGCGACGACGTCTCCCCCGACTTCTACGGCTGGGTGTTCCCCAAGTGCGACCACGTGGCCGTCGGCACCGGCACCGTCACCCACAAGGGGGACATCAAGAAGCTCCAGACGGCCACGCGCCTACGCGCCCGGGACAAGATCCTCGGGGGCAAGATCATCCGCGTGGAGGCCCACCCCATCCCGGAGCACCCCCGGCCGAGGCGCGTGCTCGACCGCGTGGCCCTGGTCGGCGACGCGGCCGGGTACGTGACCAAGTGCTCCGGGGAGGGGATCTACTTCGCGGCCAAGAGCGGGCGGATGTGCGCGGAGGCGATAGTGGAGGGGTCGGAGAACGGGAAGAGGGCCGTGGACGAGAGCGACCTGAGGGTGTACCTGGAGAAGTGGGACAAGACCTACTGGCCGACGTACAAGGTGCTGGACATACTGCAGAAGGTGTTCTACCGGTCGAACCCGGCGAGGGAGGCGTTCGTGGAGATGTGCGCCGACGAGTACGTGCAGAAGATGACGTTCGACAGCTACCTGTACAAGAGGGTGGTGCCGGGGAACCCGTTGGATGATCTGAAGCTGGCGGTGAACACCATCGGGAGCTTGGTGAGGGCGAATGCGCTGAGGAGGGAGATGGAGAAGCTCAATGTATGATGAGAGTTTGTAATGCTTTTGGTTGTCTCTTCTCTTGATTCATACTCTACTAGCTTTTGTTGTTCTATATTTTGGTTGCAATTGAAGCATAATTTGTAAGATAAAGCTACATTTATTAGACTACTAATGGAGGATTTTCTTCTTCTTCTTCTTCTTCTTTACTTTGTGTAGTATCAATGGAGGATTTGAGGTAAAAAAAAGGAGAATCTAATTTGGGACTTTCCTATGATTGTAATTAGTGAGAGAGAATCTAGTGTAAGAATGTAGGATTATGAAAGGCTGAAATTATTACATGGAAAAGCCCATTAAATATGTGGGCTCTACTAAGCCCATGAGTTTAAATTTGTACCATTTTGAGCCCAATTATAATTTATTGGGCCCGATTATAGTTTATCAAAACAAAGTTTATTTTGTGGGGCCCAAAGCGCCGCCTTGGCCAGTGATATATTTCGTCATTCTTTAAATCAGGAGAAATAGTAGCCGTAGATCTGAGATTGAAATCTAGGGTCAGAAATCTTAGGGAATCTTTGATCCTTATTCTGGTACAGTATATGCCTCAAATCAAAAAGGGAACTGGAATTTCCTAGAGAGAAACAGTGTCGTTGGTAGATTCGACCGAGGCGAGGCCCATCGGCGGAGAAATTGAGAACTTTTCCAGCGTGTGTGTTTGTGTGTGCAATAGTTTTCCCTTTAATAATCCCCCATTTCTCTTCTTCATTCTCATCTATCCTCAATTTTGGACTCTCACTCCCCCACCCCAGGTACTTGCTGATTCTCCTTCCTTCTAATTTTTTTTGTAAATTCTCTCTTTTGTTAAATTGGTTGGGTGTTTGATGAGGTTTCGATCATTTTTAGCTTTTGGCTCATAGATCTGCTGCATTTGTTGCGTTTTGTGAAAATGATAGATTGGATTTGAATTGAAACTTCCAACTTTTGTTCATCGGTTTTTCGTTTGTTGAATGAATCTACATGAATGTGTAGATATGGCTGTATTTAAATGGGTTGAATTCTGCGAATTCTTCACTTTTTTGATTGATGATGATTTCAGCTTGTATTTCCGTGTTGGATTAGATGGGAATGTATTCTCGTTACTATCTAAGTTCTTCGGTTTTAGATGCATTTCACCGATCCGAGTTTGTCCAATCAATAATTATGCTTTGATTTTGTTCAAGTAGAAGAATTCGTAGTACGATTGACTCTGCCCTTGCTTAGTTTCGTTACTTCGTAGGCCGATTAACTCTGTTTCGTGCGTAGTTTGTTGTGTCGAAAATGTAAATCAATATACAGTGAAGTCTAAATGTAGCATGCCTTCACAGGTTGCAAGATGGCAGCAACATCAGCAACCACCTTTTCGATCGGATCTGCTGCACCTGCCAGCCCCAAAGATGGCCATTCGATTAGTTCAAAGGCCGTCAGCTTCAAATTCAACTCCAAAAGCTGCCTCAGAAGTTTCAGTGGCCTGAAAGCAAGCAATTCAGTCAACTGTGAATCGGATTCGACATTCTTTGGCAGTGAAAGCTGCAGAGCCCTTAAAAACGCAAACAATGGAAGTGTGCAAAAACAGAGCCGAAGAAGTTACAGACACGTCCAGCCTCTTGCATCCTACAAAGTAGCAATTCTCGGAGCTGCTGGTGGTATAGGCCAGCCTCTCGCCCTTCTCATCAAGATGTCGCCTTTAGTTTCCGCCTTGAATCTTTACGATATAGCAAATGTGAAGGGAGTTGCTTCTGATCTCAGCCACTGCAACACGCCCTCAAAAGTATCGGATTTCACAGGAGCATCCGAGTTAGCAGATTGTTTGAAAGGAGCTGATATTGTGGTCATACCTGCTGGAGTTCCGAGGAAGCCAGGCATGACCCGGGACGACCTCTTCAACATTAACGCAAACATAGTGAAGAATTTAGTCGAGGCCGTAGCTGAGAACTGCCCTGATGCATTCATTCACATTATCAGCAACCCCGTGAACTCCACTGTCCCAATAGCTGCTGAGGTGTTAAAACAGAAGGGAGTGTATGATCCGAAGAAACTCTTCGGTGTCACGACTCTTGATGTTGTCAGAGCGAATACGTTTGTTTCAGAGAAGAAAGGCTTGAAGCTCATCGATGTCGATGTCCCAGTTGTCGGGGGACATGCCGGAATTACTATCTTACCCTTGCTGTCGAAGGCTAAGCCTTCTATTACTCTTAGTGACAAAGAAGTGGAAGAGCTGACCGTTAGGATCCAGAATGCAGGGACCGAAGTTGTGGAGGCGAAAGCCGGAGCTGGATCTGCTACCCTTTCTATGGCATATGCTGCAGCTAGGTTCGTCGAGTCTTCGCTTCGAGCTCTTGATGGAGATAGTGATGTCTTTGAATGCTCCTACATCCAGTCCGACCTCACTGAGCTCCCGTTTTTTGCTTCGAGGATCAAGATCGGGAAGGAGGGAGTCGAGGCTGTGATCTCGTCCGAACTTGAAGGCTTAACTGAGTATGAGCAGAAGGCTCTAGAAGCTCTGAAGGCAGAGCTGAAGGGTAGTATTGAGAAAGGTGTTGCTTTTGTTAAGCAACCTGTTGCTGCATAACTTTATTTGAGAGAAAAATAAAGCAGCATTTTAAATTCCATTTTTGTAGCCAATTTTATTTTTTGCATTGTTGTTCTCTCCTTCGTTTCCTGTTTGTTGATGTACCCTTCTTTTTGAAGGCTCTCAAGTTTCCTACTTCTTTTTACAGACTATAGTCACCCTCTCTCTAATATACACTACCTCAATCCCATACAAATGAGCATAACTCGACGTTATCTATGGAACGGAAGGAAGGAGGAGGATAACTCGACGTTATCTATGGAACGTAAGGAAGGAGGGCATCTAACAAAGCTCCACGTTTGAAAAATGGAAAGCACAAAAGCCACCATATGAAGCATGCATGTTCGTCTCTGTCCCGATTTACAAGAGTCAATTAATAAAAAAAACACCTTCGATTCCGTCCCTATTTACAAGAGTCAATTAACAAAAAGTACTCAACTGGCTCTCGTACGTACGAAGGAGGGCGTATCTAACATTGAGATAGAATTAAGTACATTATACTATAGCTTACTCCACCTCATCTAACTAAATCCATGGCGAATTTTCAAGCCCCCAAAAAACAGAAAAGAAATCAAAGTTCGACTAAAAACTAGGAATATAAGAGAGGCAATCGGAATAAAGGAAGCTAAGCTCCTCATCATCTTCATCGATCGCTCTTGACCTGCAGAAATCTGCAGCATTTTCACCAGGCAGTGAAGCGTCGAGACGAGGTGTCGACGCTGCAGATGACTTCGACGACGACGACGATGATTCGATCATTCCCATAAGCTTCCTCTTCTTGTAGTTGGCCTTGAAAAACGACTGCCTTAGCCTCTTCGTTTTGTCCTCCAACTGAAGATCCGGTATTTCCTCCATTAATCTCTTCTCCTGTTCCAGAATCTGCAAAGATTCCCTCAACTTCCCTTCTCCTTCCTCCATCCCGCATTCCTGCTTCAACGAAACGTCAGAGAAATTCTAACAGTACATGTAGAGAGAGAAAGGAGAGAGAGAGAGAGAGAGGGTTTGCCTGGACATTCTTGATTAGGGTTTGGAGGCTCATGAGCTTTCTATGAGGCCATCTCCGAATTCCCAGCTCTCTGCACCTTTTCTTCAAAAGGGTTAACCCTACATTCAGTTCTCGTGCTGCTTGAGTGATCGGCATGTAGAAATACTGGGAAACCATTTCCCTAGTTAATTTCTTCGAGTTCTTGCTGTTCTCCTCCATTTCTTCAAACGACCTCTTCACTCCTCTCTTTTCATCTTCAACTGGGAATAATTTCTCAGCACTATTCATGGTGGAGGAGTCGTTGATATCATAATAATCCAAAAGGAGCAACTGATGATTCTGCCGCAGTTGCGGTTTTGGCGGTTCTGACTCAACCTGCAATCCACTCCCCGATGATTCATCCAAGAACACATTCCCAGAATCGCTCAAGTAAAACTCTGCAACAAAGTAAGAAATTAAAAACTTGGATTATACCTTTGCCTAGGGCATGATAAATCATTTACCTGGAATTAGGGTTTTGTTGTGGGGAAGGTCGAGAGGGGGAGGATAGAATGGTTCGTAAGGGGCGGCGCCGAGAAGCGGTTCTTGCATACTCCCGAACTCAAACCCAGAATGTCCAAGAATCCCACTGCTTAATTAATCAAGTTTAGAAAAAATCGAGAGAGAGAGAGAGAGAGAGAGAGAGAGAGAGAGGATGATGATGATGATGATGATAAAGTTACCTAAGATCAAGTTGAGGAAGTTGGGAAGGGAAGGAGAAAACATCGTCGTATTCTTCTTTGGGAATGGAGGAGGCTTGATTGTAATTTGACCATCCCATTCCCATGTTGTTGATTTCCATTCTTCCAAGAATTAATGAAATCAAGTGTTTTTCTCTAGGTTTTCGGAGTAGTAGGGAGTTGTAATAACGAGCGAAAATGGCGATAGGAGAGTGAAGGAGGCCAGTGGGCGGTGGTTATACACATACACACACATATATATACATACATACATGGAACACGAAGAAGAAGAAGAAGAAGATGATGATGATCGTGAAAATTAAAAGAAATTAAAGGGAGTGAATAGAATTAATGATGGGATTTAGTGTGGAAGATCGTGCGCCGTCGCATCAATTAAACGTATGCATGTACATGACATTATCCTAATTAATTACTTAGTTAATCTAATTTTGAAGTAATTTGGGAAAATGTGTGCCACTGTTCAGTGCTTGATTTGGTTAAAAAAAAAAAATGGAATCTTCATAAAAAAAAAAAAAAACATAGTAGTTGATCAAGTTAAAATTAGTTAGTGATGGTGTTGAATCCTAATATTTAAAGAAGATTAGTAGTATTACATAATTTAAATATAGCTTCAATTGATATTAGCAAATTAATCAACATATAGAAGTTAGTAAATTATTACTGAATTAATTAGTCAAATGAAGTCCTTTGGGGGCCTCCAAACTAATTAACAATTCCCTAAATTTGATGCTTTGTATGTTGTCATCTGATTGGAAATTAAAATGGATTAGACTCTTTTAATTAATCCGTGCTTATACATTTTGATTTATGGCTGTGATTTATAAATACTAGAGTACTATATTGATAATAATAGTAGTGTACTCCCTCCGTCCCCTAATAAGTGTTTCGAGCCGTCAAAATGCAATAACTAATAAAGTGTGTAATTTTACCATATTAACCCTAATAATTACATAGAAAATTGAAAAAGTAAAAAATGTGTAATGATAACAGGGGTAAAATTGGTAGTTTAGTCAAAATTTTACATTGAAATATGTGATAGGACACTTATTAGGGGACAAAAATTTTAGTCCCTTGGGACACTACTCAGCGTGCATAGTCTGCGTTTACGTAGTGCATGCAAATTTATTTAGAAAAGTTAAAGTTACTCTACTCAGCGTGCAACAGTTAGGGGGCTGCTTTTCTCTCTTTTTAATCCACGCTAATCCAAATCCAGATAACTGCTAATCTTGAATTATGATTAATTATGGCCACAACTTTTTTCTTTTTTTCTTTATCAAATCTTTACGTGAAAAAGCGCAATGATAATTCTCTCTTCCCCCATTTTTTGGGGAGTAGCGAAAAAAACACAAGTGTTTTTACTTACTGAAGCAATTAGCCTCCACTTTTGCTAAATAGGGTTAGATTTTAATCGAGTACGCTACGAAAATAGACTAATTATTGACTTTCATGTAGTACAAGGCATTTGTAAACCCTAATTTGAGTTTTGCACGTGAACATTTCAAATCAGTTTTTATCGATTTGATTTTCGTGTGATTTGGAATTATATGAACCGACGACGTGGTGCGATCTAGTGGTAAGACGTTCTCGCTTCAATAAAAAAAAAAAATCGGAAGTTCGAATCACTTTAGGTTCGTGCGAGTGTATACATGAGTTATGTTTGAATAAAAAAAAGAAATTATATGAATTTAAAATGGCGTAGTTTGTTAATTAGTGCACTGGTACAGATCAATTAATCCTCTACCAATGATGAATTTAATTAGAAGCATTCATCCTTCACTCCCACTAATATAGGAAGTTACAAATTAAATAACAAGCCACAATTAACTAATAATTACACAATTTAACGTTTCTCTTTAATTCTATTTATTGCTGGGGTTCACAAATGAGTGCTAATTAATCCAAATCAGGGGTTTTAAACTATTTCATAACTAGTGCAGTGCCCGTCGAAATTCGACGGGATTCAAATTATTTGTAATTGTGAGTAAAGTTTTAATAAAAATTACATAATTTTGTATATTAACTTTTTCAAGTAGCCCGTTACTATAATATGAAAATGGGTTAAGAAATTAATATTTTTACGATATATATATTTTACATTTTATCCCGTTAAATTTTAACATGAACCTCTTTAAAATGTTATTCAACTCTATATTTTTATTTTAAAGCAAAATATGAAAGAAAAATACCAAAACACATATCAAGTCGTCCGTTGTTTATTTTAAATTAAATTGATAGAGAAGTTGTACTTATTTTATATCTAAAGCACTCGTCGAGCATGTATATTGATATAAGAATACGTCAATAAAAGCTAATATTTCTCAAATAATTATACGTGATTTGAATGTCAAACCTCCCGTTATTTATTAAACAATTATTCTCCTCAAAATATATAAACTTAGAGAAATAAATTATTACAAATTCTTAGTAGATTAAAGAAGTTTCCTATTTTTTAGATACATGTACAATTGTACATGATTAGTATGTCAAGTTCCTTTATCTTCTTAGTGAAAAACATTTTAAGGACGGAGATGATATCGAGTAACGGTATTCAGGATATCAAGTTGTTCGTTGGTTGTTACATTAATGAAATATGTTAAATGCTAAACAAAAAATAAAAATCTTAGTTATAGTTCTCTTAACACAAAACCTACCGTTGCTTCATATATTCTCATAAAATAAATTACTTAAGGAATGAACTATATTCTCATGTAGATATACCATTAGAATCTTAAGCCATATGTTATTGAACATACTTTAAAATAAAAAATAAAAATAATTAGAGGAAAAATACATAATTATTCATATGAATTGTTTAAAATAGCCTGCTACTTGTGGTAATAAAAAATTGGGGTAATTTTTTCATGATAGATGTTATTATATCTAGTCAAAATTAACATAAATCACATTATTATGTTACTTTCAAGAAAAACACAAAAACATAAATATTACTCCTTATAGGAGTAATATATGTCAAGCCGCCCGTTATTTATCATCAAAATTATATTAAAAAATTGATGTGGGATAAAAAGTCCTTATAGTTTATACATAAGAAGTATCAAATATTGTATTGTGATTTTGCGACAATTGCATGAATTAATAAAAATAAAAATAAAATATTGACTCACAATAACAAATAGAAAATCGCTTGATTTTTAGTTTACATTAATTATGTAGTTTCTCAAATTAAGGATGAATTTTGTTGGAAATATATATAGATTTATTTATATAGGTAATACTTTATTAGTTCTTGTAAAAAATCGATGTTGGACAGAATTCTTTAATGTGATATAATTGGATTTAATATATAAATAAGCCAAATCAATGAGAATATTCAAAAATATTTTAAAAAATCATACGTGATGCCACGTAAGATCGAAATCTATATTGCTATTATATATATATTGATAGTCACTTATTTATATTCCTTTTTTTTAATTAAAAATAACCAAAATTTTATTTTATATTCTGTGAATATGTGGTCATTGCATTTTGGGCCACGACAGCCCAATTCTTTTAATGGGCCTAAGCCCATAATAAATGTGATAATGGGCCACAATCTAACAAATTGGGCCCAACTACTTTTGCGATTTCATTTGAGGCTCAATGACGGGAATATTACCGAATACTCCCTCCGACCCCTAATAAGTGTCCCAAGCCGTCAAATGCACTAACTAAGAAAGTGTATAATTTTACCATATTAATCCCAAATCATTACATAGAAAATTGAAAAAGTAAAAAAAATGTAATGATAACATAGGTAAAATTGGTAGTTTAGCCAAAATTTTACATTGAAATATGTGATAGGACATTTTTTTTAGGGGACACAAATTTTGGCGGCTCGGAACACTTATTAGGGGACGAAGGGAATAAATGCTTTATAGTAGTGGTGCAAATTGTTCTCTGTTCTTCTCAATATTCTTGTTCAGGTGTAGCAACGAATACTAAACAGAAGCATAAGCATGCATTTCTAAAGAATCAGAGAAGGAATCTAGAGAGAGAGAGAGAGAGAGGGAGATTTGAATGGATGGTCGAAAGAAAAAAGAAAACTGGAGAAGCTAAGGTAGGTAAAGAAGAAGGAAAGGAAAAGCATAAAGAGATACGCATTAAGCACAAGAAACCAAGACTCTCATTTTTTGCTGCATAGAAACAAGAGCCATTTAAAAACAAGAAACACTAAAGCATAAAAAATGCAATTGGCATTTTTAGTTAAGCCCAATTCCCCCTTTATTCCCTTCTCCTCTTTCGACGATGGCTTCTGTATCAATTCTTGCTGCCATTATACTTTCAAGAAAATGGTACGATCCGACGTGGCAAAGACGAGACGACGTGGAAGGATCGGTAGGGTTGAACGTTGGTCCAAAAGTGGAAACCAAATCCACAGATTCTTGGCTTCTTAAGAATGAAATCATCCTTTTATTCAAACATGTCAGAGTCTTCTAAAACAGCCTTATACTCTTTCATGCTATCATATGCTTATCATTGCATTTTTTGGGGTGAATGAATCCTTCTCTTCATACCCTTTTCCCCCTTTATTGCTTTATATCATACTATAATACTACCAATCTTTTTTGTTTTCTTGAAACATTGTCTCAATCTCAAGAAAATAGTTTCATTGCAAAGATGGCCTTCTTGATCTGCAGAGTGATCCTCGTTTCGATCTTCTGCATCGCGATTCTGTCTATTCAGATTGGGACTGTTTCCGGGGTGAGAAGAGTAGACCTTGCTCTTCTAAGGAGGAGGAGACTTCTGAGTGGTGATGCTTTGCAAGATTTGAGCACAACAGTAAACGTCGCTCCTTCTCCTTCTCCGGTGTTTGATCCGAACGAGTCGCAGAAGAGAAGAGTTCGACGTGGAGCAGACCCTATTCATAACAAGTACATGATGCATAGATGATCATCCATCCTCTGAGATTTTCAAGTATAGGTTTGTTTTTTTTTTTTTTTTGGTTTTGTTTTTGTTTTGATTGTTTCATTTGTTTTGCTTACAATTGATGAGCCCTCCTATAGTATAGTTTAGTTTAAACTCTCTAACCAAACTTCAAATACTTCACTTTCCTTTCTCTCTTCATGTTTCTTGTTCATATGTAAACTATACAGTTTGAAATTTCAAGCAAAGGATAGAAACAACAAAACAACAAAAAATCAAAATCAAAATCTGCAAATAAATTTACACGGTGTTCAAAAATCTGTATATAGATCTTACTCAAACAAAGATCTGTTGTATCTGTATCTGTTTCTCCGGTGGCGATCTAAGCTCGCGCTAGTTTTCTTGCGTGAGATCGCCTTCCATATCATATCCACGGCATCATTTTCGTGAGATGGGAAATTATACTCAAAGTGAACACTTATTTCCTTCAACCTCTCCCACATTTTAGTCCATCTCTCTGGTTTGATGCCTCTGAGTAAGTTGAGAAGGTAGCCCTTCTTCACGGCATCTGCAGCACGAACAAACACGCAGAATTCTGAGTAATCGAGAGCGTCTTCGAAAGGCAGCTCGATCTCATCACTGATTATCACAGGGACACCATGTGGTTGTAAGGAGCAATGACAATTAGCTATCTTAGGATGGTATCTTCCAAAATCCGTTTAAACTAGGCCATGTTTGGCTTTCCCTCCCCTTCCAACCTAGCAATCAGAAATGAAAAGAAATATTGAGAATGCTATTACTATTAGGCATGAAAGAAGAAACCTTGAAGGGATATTGCTTTTTTCTTGAGACAAATACATTCTTCAAAAAACCATTGCATTCTGCTTCTGCACTGACAAAGCCAAATAAAGAAACAACAATGAATATATCATGTTTACTATATAAATGGGTGATAAATTTGTATCACGAAACGATATGCCCCTCAAACCCGCACCTATTAGGGTCGGGTACCCGCGGCTAATTTTAATTGGGTAATTCTATCCACAGCCCCCACTTTTCTCCTCACAGCCCCCAATTTAATTATTTAAAAATAAATATTAGGTAATGTACAAATTTGTCCTTATTACACACAGCCCCTAAGATACGATGCTCTCACCACAACCACCATCTTTCTCTCTATCCCTCCATTTCGCCGGAGACTGTTCACTACAACCCTCATCGCGGACGAACCTTTTCGCATCTATAAATCGAACTAAAAGCCGTTCTAAATATTCTGGCCTCCCATGAATCGCATATATCATAAATCGGGAAATGAGGTGAGAATGGTATATAGAAGAAGAAATCTATACATTCATTGATTTGTTTTTTTTACAGAGAATACTCAAAATTCTGAAAATCAAAGCAAAGCTCTATAATTAAAATCACCAATTGCCGGTGTGAGGGTGCGGTGGATAATACTTATCTTAATTAATTAATCAATTAATTGTGTAAATATCCAAATCCTAAGACATGGAGCCTTTCCTTTGTTCGTGATCTTGGATTCTTGGCTCAGCGGAAACGACGACGGCGACCCATGGGCAACGCCGCCTCATTGTCCGACTCAGAGATGGGGCAGCCCATGTTCACGCCGAACAGCCTCAGTCGCTTTGCCGCAGCGTTACCCTGGACCTCCGGCACCGAATCAAACGCCACCCTGCTCCACCGCTACCGTCCCTCTTGGCTCTCATGGCGGTGGTCGTCGACTGCGATGCGAACGCGGAGGCAGTGCTGCCTCCTAAGGTAGACTACGACCCCATGCGCAAGGGTTTATGTGGCGACGTTGCCGTAGCCGAAAAAAGCATGAAAAGGAGGGCTGTACCAGTACGTCGACGGCGGTGGAGAGAACGGTGGGTTTGGGGGCTGTAGGGGTATTATTGTGCATTCCCTATTATTTTTATTATTAAAATAAATAGGGGGCTGTGTGGAGCAATATGGGGGCTGTGTATAGAATTACCCATTTTAATTCAATCAATAGTTGGCCCATAGAAACGAAACGATCCAACAATATTATCTATTGAGCTCCAAATATACATGTGGGCCAAGATTTTAACTATTATTGGAAATGGGCCCAATAAATAAATGATGGGCCAGGCCCACATTACATGCCCTAAAGTAAATTAAATGCTTTAAAAATTAAAAGTGTAAGCCCTAGGCACGCTTTCATCTTTAATCACCATCTCGGCTCGGCTGCACCTCCGCCGCCGCGAAGCCGGTGCCTTCAGACTCCGATCTCAATCAAGGTACTCAGAACTCGAAGCAAGCTTCACTGCTTTGGTTTTTTTTTTAATATTTATTGGTTATATATAGTCGAAAATAAAAATAATAAGAGGAAAGACTCAAACACAACTCATAACTTTAAAATTGTTAGCTGCACCTGCAATGCAATCGGTATGAATTGATAACGCAAAACATCCCAATCTTTATATGAATCGATGATTGTACTCATCTGTTTTGTTTTCTTTATTGATTATTTTATTTTATTTCATTTTTGTGAATAAATACCAATACCTTCACTCATTATTTTACACAGATGATGCTTCGCCCGGCGCCCACCGTTACAAGGATAAGGATTCCCACATTTGCCGTTTCTCCTCCTAATAAAGTCGCTGTTCCATGCCTCCAACTTCCGAATTTCAGATCCTTATCTACAACTCGCTCTAACGCCCACGCCAAATACCAACATCTAACTTCGGGCCGTGCCCAATTCCCAATCTCCTCATCAACAAAAAACTCCTACAGATCGGCTTCGGAATGGATCTTAAGCTATGCCAATATGGATGGAGATCAAGATGTCATTATTTCCGGGATTATACTAAGTCCCGGAATCCGTTGTGGATTTTCGGCTCCGCGAAAAATTTCAGTCCACGCACCTAATGGAATACAAGACGGAGAACTGGCTGCTGTGATCGATAATGTAGATCGGATCCTGGATAAGTTCCCGGAGTATCATAAATTCATTATCCATACTGCTAGCCAAAATGTGATTGGTCTGCTGAACAGAGTCTTTTTAGCTCAGGTTGATTCGTCACCTCAGTTTGAATCGGCCTTGAAGTTGAAGGAGCGGCTCCGCGATAAAGCGGTAGTGTTTAAGCATTTGATCAAAGGAGAAAACAAGGCGGCAGATGAACTGGGTAAACATGCTCGGCGGTTTAAACCTAGAACCCGGATTGAATACAGTGAAGTTGATCTCCGGAAAATAAAACAGGTAAATAGTGCAATAGATAAGTACATGTGTTCGTGGAATGAAATATGTGAACAATCTATCAAGGATGGATATATGTATTCACTTTAGATTAGATATATTTGTGCTGTAGAAAAATGCAAGTGGTGATGTTTTAGAAAAATGTTAAGTAGTGATGTAAGAAAAAATTTGTGTTCAAGCTTAAGAGTTTCATCAATCCTTTCTCTGTTCATGTTTCTGTTTAATATGTAAAATAGCCAGTTTGAAATTTCAAGCAAATTTAGAAACATCTAAATCAAAATCAGCAAATAAATTTACATGGTGTTCAAAAATCTGTATATGGATCCTACTCAAACCAAGATCTGTTGTATCTGTTTCTCCGGTGGCGATCCAAGCTCGTGCTCGTTTTCTTGCGTGAGATCGCCTTCCATATCATATCCACAGCATCATTTTCTTGAGATGGGAAATTATACTCAAAGTGAACACTTATTTCCTTCAACCTCTCCCACATTTTAGTCCATCTCTCTGGTTTGATGCCTCTGAGTAAGTTCAGAAGGTAGCCCTTCTTCACGGCATCTGCAGCACGAACGAACACGCAGAATTCTGAGTAATCGAGAGCATCTTCGAAAGGCAGCTCGATCTCATCACTGATTATCACAGGAACACAGTGGCTAGCAATGGCATCAAACAGCCGGTTAGACGAAGGCGTGTCTCCAGCAATGTTGAGGCAGAATTTCGACGAAGTCATCCCTCTCTCAGCCTGCTTCACCCCATTTCTCTCAACACTTCCGTACGAAAAATGCACCCCCCTCTCATTTTTTAGAAGGCGGTACAGCTCTTGCCGGATCGCTCCACCCTATATAAGCATACATCCACCAAGATCATCAACAATCATGATTATAGATAAACATATTTTTCATCAACGAAGTTAAATGTGCTTATTAACTCACATCTTTCCTATATATAGCTCCTTGAAAGTACACTAGAATTCTCCGTTGATCGAAGGAAGCAGAACTTGCAGCAGAAACCATCTTCACCATATGCTTATAAGGAGCAATCACATCCTTTCTAACATTAGCTATCTTATGATTGTATCTTCCGAAATCCGACAGCACAAAAGTAGCCGACCCGAGCTTCTTTCGAGCAAACAACATGCTATTAGGGTGATGAGCAACAATCACATGATTTCTCCCACCAGAAACCTTCCACTCCACCCTATCCAGCAGAAAATCCACTAACTTCTCCTGCAGAAGCCTATCTTCACTAGCTCTCTGCCTGTGGCGGCGCTTGGAGTGCCGGTTATAGCTCAAAGACGCGAAAAACGGAACAAACACTACATCGGCCTCACTAAAACTCTGCACCCTATAAGCACTGCATGGCCTAACCACATTTTCAAGATTTGATGCAAGAAGATCAAGGGTAAGCCAATACTCAATGCTATGCTGTGAACTCAGCCCCCCGGGGTAAGATGGTAACTTCCTCGCGCCGTTTAAACTAGGCCATGTTTGGTTTTCCCTCCCCTTCCAACCTAACAACCCGAAGTGAAATTCGGGCGGGAGATCATACATGTAGACCTTAAGAACAGCATGATTCTTGTCACAAATGCTGGTTGCATTTCTGGGATTTTTGAGAGGGATTGCTGGGAAATTATTCGGCATTCGGGTAATGGTTATGGATGTGTTCTTGAGTGGAATGAAAGAATGGGGATGGAATTGGAGGAGGGAGAGTGATGAAGAAATCAAAAGAAAGATTGAGAAGGCTATGAGGGATGAAAGAAGCCTTGAAGGGATAATAAGGCTTTTTTCTTGAGACAAATACATCTCTCTCTCTCTCTTCCAAATTCTAAACACACATCAACTCTGTTTTCACCCTTGAAAAACCATTCTGCACAGAAAAAATCAAGAAAGAAACAGTAATGAATTTTCAATTAACCTAAAATCTTACAACTGAAGAACATGCTAACAAGTGCATGGAAATTTTTTAAAAAAAAATCAAGATTCAATAATAAAAAAAAAAGAAGAATTATATTTGAAGTTATACAGAAAAATCACCTTGGAAGTTAGAGGGAGTTAAGTATATGTAGAGAAACTCATCTTCATCTTTTTCTGAGTAATTTGAGTATTGGGATTCCAGTAACAATAATCAGAGGTAGAACATCATCATCATTAGAGGGAATTTAATTTTCTTCCAAAGTGATTATGAGAAAATATATAGTATAATCTTGACTATACAGATTCTAATTTATACCATCAATTAATTAATTTCCTTTTATTTATATTAAAGTAATAAAGGGGGAGGTAGAGTAGGTCCAACAGCCATTTCTTGTGTTTGTTGTACCAATGCCAATACCCTTCAAACTTCAAATACTACTAATTTCTCCATTTTTATTTTATTTCATTTTATTTTATTTTATTTTATTCAATCTATAATAGCCCTTAGATACTTCCAACAGTTTATTTATTGGGCCTTCTAATATATGCTGAATTGGGCTTCAGAATTTGGGCCCAATATTTCTTTAAGTGGCCCATATTCTTCTTTCGTTGGCCCAAATCGAATTATAGAAGGAAGATTATTTTCACGTCCACGGTCTTGTATATAAGTAAATCCGGAGATCAGAAACGACGACGACAACAACAATAATCGGAAATACTAAAAGGCTCTCATAAAAAATCGTAAAACCCATAGTAGCATTACATTACAAAGGAAGTAGTAGTAAATTTAGAAAATGGTGGATTGATTGAAGGGTAGAATGGGAAAATAAAGGATGTGATCAAGGGCATTTAGGGCCGCCCTCCTTGGTCTTCCAGTTGTTGTAGCAAGGGCAAACGGCCTTATTCCCATAATACCCCGGGGGCACGCACAGGCACTTGTTGCAGCACTTGTTGCAGAAGAACAAGCACGGCTTCTTGTACTGCGTCCTCCCGCACCTTCTAGAACATTCCCCCGAGCATTCTGCACGTCCATTATTAACATTATTTTCAAAAATAATCATCTACATGTATAAATTCGATTGAGGTAAATACTTACGGTAGTTTTTCAAGCTGCCTGGGCCGTATCGAGCCTGCACCAATTTAATATTTGCCCAATAGATTAAATATCTTAATATCAATATATTTTTGTGTGTTCGATGAAGAATATATGTATCCAAGTAAGGAACTTACCGAATCGAGGTGGTATTCGCTGCTAGCCATTACCTGCAATCATACAAACAAAACTCATCACTACATACATACACATACATACATTCAGAGAGAGATCTAGAGAGAGAGAGAGAGAGTACGGTGGTAGAGAAGGTGGAGATGGCAATGAAAGCGAGGAGAAGAAGAGCAGTGAGCTTCGCCATTGCCATTGCTACCACACTCAAAAGTACTAGTGTTCGTTATTTGTTTGCTGTTGTAGTATATACACATATATATAGCCATACAAAAAATCGACTTTTTTTTAAAAAATAATTTTTATTAGATTTTACATTTCGATAAGATCAGCTTTCGTAACGACTGAAAAAAATAATAAATGAAAATTAAAATTCTCTGTGGCGGTGGGTTTATATTTATTTAATTTTAATAGAATAGATTAATAGATTAATTAATTTATGGATTAGCGTGAAAGAGTACTTTTATTCTCACTAATTTCTAGTAGTTAGAAATATATTCCATTTGACCGCAGAAGGGAAAATCTCGACACAAGTCAAACGTTGCACGACTAATTAGTTTTGTTTATCACTGATTTTTTTTTTGGTAAACACAAATTAAGGAATGTTTTAACTAATAAAATAAATAAACCTAAACAACCGTACGTCACTTTCTTAATATTCTATAAAAATATATAAATATATTTTCACATGCAACTTGTAATATTTTGTGAATAGTTTATACCATTGAGATTTGGACCAATAATTGAGTCACATGGCTTGAATTCGGTATCTAATTGAAGCTACCAATAATACAACAGAAAATCAAGCATCTATCTAACTAGATATCATGTCTATCCCAACGAATTCGACTTTAATTTCTATCTGTGTAAAATATTAGAAAGTAGTCGAATTAGATCGAACGGAAGGAGCATATAAGAAATTAGACAGGCACTGCTAGAGGCTAATCTGAATTCGATTGCATCGAAGAAAAGGAAAACATGAATATGGGGTGATAGGAAATGGCCCACCTCCCTAGGCCCAAAACAAACAAGCAGGCCCAGAACAGACAAGCCCAACAAGCCCAGATCGGCGTAGGCCCAGAGGCCCAGATCGGCACGAGTCCAATCGGCCCAGCCCACGCTAAATGCAGGCCCAGGGAGTTGAGCCCTAAAGACCTAGAACGTGGGTTGATGGAGGAGAAACCGGAACAGGACAACCACCCATGACTCCACGTCCTTCACTCCACAACCGGGGTCGACGGCGATTATAAATAGAGGAATCACTTGTATTGTAAACACTTACGCTATTCTGAATATAAACACGTACTTTTCCTCCCCGTGGACGTAGATCGTACCGATCGAACCACGTAAATCTCGTCTCTTTTCTTTATTTTCGCACATTAAACGCACACGAACTTGGGCCGCGAATTGAAGGTTCATCACTGGCGCCGTCTGTGGGAACATAAATTCATGCTTGAATTTTCGATTTTTGCTGTCCAAAATCATCAACGATGCCGAATGGAATGACAACACTGCTGGGAACTCCCCGCCGTCGACGGAGTCGCCGACGACAACCGGAGGAGCCAGCCGCGACGGTGGACACGGAGCAACCCCAAAACAACATTCCCGAGGGCAATCAGATCACCACTGAAGAAATCCCGGAGGCCCCTAACTCCGGTGTGCGGAACGCCACTGTGGAAACGGCACAGCCATCTTCACAGTTAGCCCAGCCACACCGAGCTCCCATAAGCTCGCGCCTAGGACCACAGGCTCACCCGACACCGGAGGGCCATGTCGAGAATCTCACTGCCAATCGGGAGCGTGAACTGTTTGGTCCAGAGGCAACCCTACGTTTGTCCCCAGTTCTCCGACCGAGCCTAGCCGATCGCCTCTCACCAGTCGTCCAGCCGAACTCGGCAGCTCCGCCAGCTCCGCCGCCTCCAGGGATCGAGGAGTTATTGCGAAATTATCTCACGACAGCATCAGGGCGAGAGTTTCTCAACCAGTACACGGGAGTCTCCCAGTTCGGACTGGGAGTCTCTCAGCCCGGACAAGGAATGTCTCAGTTCGGTAAAGGACAGAGGCCCGGACAGGACTTGCGACACTATCTTCAGCAAGTCCGAGGACAGACCCAGGGAGGCCAGCCGCCGAACTCCCATATAGTTCAACCGAACTATGTCACCGCTCCGCCCTATAATGCACCTAACCAAGGGCACCTAACTGGAGGAGCGCAGATCTTTGACGCGCTTGGTAGGATTATCAGTCCGCTCTCGGAGGAGATCCTCAACACACCTATGCCCTTCGGGTACACGGTGCCAAAGATCAAGGCGTACAACGGAATCGGGAATCCAAGCAACTTCCTTAGTCAGTTCAAGTACAGCATGCTGAACCAAAATCTGGGGAGTGTGCACATGTGCAAGCTGTTTCCTGAACTGCTAATTGACAATGCACGGGAGTGGTTCGACAGTTTGCCCCCCGGGTCGATCAGATCGTATTCCGATCTGATGAATGTTTTCGCCAGGAGTTTCTCCCAGCGTGCCGAGGTGAGGCACACCCCAGCACATCTGCTAACCGTTAAACAAGGCCGGGGAGAGTCACTACAAGATTTCATGACCCGATTCGATAGAGAGTGCCTGTCAACTCGGTGCACAAACGATCTCCTCATCATCTCAGCGTTCCAAAATGCTATCATCTCGGACCATCTCTACAGAGAGATCCTAGCGAAGGATCCAAAGACTACTACCGAACTTTGGGCCATAGCGGACAAGTTCGCCAAGATAGAGGAGGCCACTAGACGCAGGAAAGAAGTGGACCGAGGTGAAGCCTCAAAGAAGAAAGAGGATACTCCCCGGAAATGAGTAATGGAACGGATTCAACGAGGTCCGATCGAGTCTCGTCTTGGACCTCGGCAAAATCCGGTACAGCGGGGCCCGCCGACGTCCCAGACCGCACAACGGCCAGCTTCACAGTTCACACCGTTGAACAAACCGAGGACTGAAATCCTCGAGCTGCACGCTGGCTTGTTTGAGAAACCAAGGCCGATGCGGGAGGACGGCAAGCCGAGGTCGAAGAATAAGTACTGCCAGTTTCATGAGGACTACGGACATGATACAGAAGACTGCAGGAACTTGGCTCAGGACATTGAGAGCCTAGTTCGCAGCGGACAACTGAAGAAGTATCAAGATCGGAGCTCGGGGGTAAATCAAGTGGATGTTCCCCGAAGTCAAAAAAAGAAAAGACAGTATAGAGGAGGGAATTGCAGCACAGATGCTGAAAAGAAAACAAAGCACAATGAGGATGATGCTGACGAGGACGGAGATTATCAATACGAGGGGATAGTTGCTACAATCTCCGCTCTCGCCAAAGGACAGACTAAATCGTCCCTCAAAAACGGAGCTCGTAGCTTGCCGAACAGCGAACCCGCAAACAAGAGGTTCAAGAAGGAGGAAGCTGTGACTTTTTCGGCCGAGGACCCGGTCCCCCCCATGGTGCCGCACTCCGATGCCATTGTTGTTGAGGCTGTAGTGTCCAACATGCTGATCAAAAGAATTCACATTGACACCGGGGCATCGGTGAATATCATGTTCAAGCATTGCTTTGATAACATGGAGCTGGAGAAGTCAAAAATCATTCCAACCACACGGCCCCTGCGGAGTTTCGCACAGGAGGAAACCCACCCCCTAGGGACGATCGAGCTGCCCGTCACAGTAGGGAAAGGGCCGAGAAGCACCACTAACATGACCGAATTCATGGTGGTGGAGGCCAAGTCCCCATATAACATAATCCTAGGCCGTACTTGGATGAATACAGTGAGAGCGATCTGCTCCACGTACCATTTAGCTGTGAAGATCCCGACTAAGGGAGGGGTAGCCGTTATCCGTGGTGATCAGAAAATGGCGAGGGAGTGCCTGCATGTGGCTCTCAAGGGGCTAGGGGCAACGCCCGAACTGCCCCAAGCATAGCAATTACTGAACTCCGAAGAGCCGAAGAAGACGTCGCCCGCCGAAGAGAGAGAGGTGGCTTTGTACGATGACGATCCCTCTAAGGTTGTCAAAGTCGGGCTGACCGATCACCCCCATCTTCGCGAACAGGTGATTCGGCTCTTAAAGGAGTACAGAGACGTCTTCGCGTGGTCCCCATTGGATATGACAGGGGTATCACCCGATCTGATCACACATCGGCTAAAGATCGACCCCGAAGTGCGACCGATCAAGCAAAAACAGCGCTCCTTCGCGGCAGAGAGGAATCAGGTCATAAAGACCGAAGTGACCCAACTGCTGGATGCTGGGATTCTATTCGAGGTCACTTACCCGACCTGGATAGCGAACCCGGTAATGGTCAAGAAGGCTGGGGGAGGACGGCGCATGTGCATCGATTATACCGATCTCAACAAGCACTGCCCTAAGGACTGCTACCCTCTGCCCGATATCGACAAAAAGGTGGACTCGCTGGTCGGTCATAGGATATTCAGCTTCCTTGATCTGTATAAAGGGTACCACCAAGTCCTAATGGATGCCGAAGACGCGGCAAAGACGGCGTTCATTACGGACTTCGGCATTTTCGCATATCGCAAAATGCCATTTGGCTTGAAAAATGCAGGAGCCACCTATCAGCGGATGGTAGATAAAATATTTAAAGAGCATATTGGAAAGGAAGTGGAGGTATATGTCGATGACATAGTAGTGAAGAGTAAGGAAGAGAGCACAAGTATTTCCGATCTCCGAACTGTGCTCTCCATTCTTCGCAAGGTCAACCTGAAACTTAACCCTCAAAAATGTGACTTTGCTGTGGCATCGGGGAAGTTTTTAGGATGTTGGATTTCCCAAGAAGGGCTAAGGGCAAATCCGTCAAAAGTTAAGGCCGTGTTAGACATGCGGGATCCGAAGTCTATCAACGATGTGCACAGACTTACGGGGTGTCTCGCCGCACTGAGTAGATTCCTATCTAAAGCCGCGGAGAAGCAGTTGCCCTTCTTCAAAATCTTAAAGAGGGCACCCCAATTTGATTGGAGTTCGGAGCATCATCACGCCCTAAGCCAACTAAAGGAGTATCTCAGGAATCTACCGACCTTGTCAGTACCACTGGAGAGAGAGGTGCTCTTTCTGTATTTGGCTACTTCTGATGAAGCAATCAGTGCAGTACTCACGCGAGAAGAAGCGGGCCGCCAGTTGCCAGTCTACTTTATAAGCAGGTCGCTGAAAGGGCCCGAAGTGAGATATCAGCCCTTGGAAAAGATAGCCTTAGCACTTGTCAACGCTGCGCGGCGACTACGCCCATATTTTCACGCGCACCCCATACAAGTCCGAACAGACTCCCCACTTCGGCAGGTGCTGACGAAGCCAGAAGCCTCCGGGCGAATAGCGAAGTGGGCGATAGAGTTGGGAGAGCATGACATCTCTTATGTCCCCCGACAAGCAATCAAAGGGCAAGCCTTAGCAGATTTCTTAGTTGAAACTTCAATATCCGAGGTCCCGATCCCAACCCCAGAGCCAGTTCGCACAACGGTGGAGGAACCTCAAGACTGCTGGCATATGTACGTAGATGGGGCCTCGGGAAAGACGGGGAGCGGTGCTGGAATCCTCCTTGTCAGCCCAGAAAAGAAAGAGATCACATACTCACTTCGCTTTCAGTTCGCAACTACCAACAATGAGGTAGAGTACGAAGCGCTGCTTGCCGGACTCCGGATAGCCACGGATCTGAAGGTCGCGGCCATAAAAGTACACTGTGACTCCCAGGTGGTCGTGAATCACATGCTAGGCAAATACGAGGCGAAGGGTGAAAGAATGAAGAAGTATTTGGCTAAGGCACGAGGCATGCAGGGCTTTTTCAAATACTTCCAGCTCGAGAGAATCCCCCGGACTCAAAATTCCCGAGCTGACGCTCTCAGCAAATTGGCAGCAACACCTGGCACCTCACCGGTGGAGGATGTCCAGCATAGAAGTATAGACGAAGCCGAGGTCAACGATCTAGATGATGAGTCACAGCCGACGTGGATGACCCCGATATTAGCCTATCTGAAGAGAGGGGAATTACCTGAAGATAAGTTGGAGGCTAGAAGAATACTGTTGAAGTCATTGAGATATGTTGTCCAGGACAATGTCCTCTACAAGAAGTCATACCTTCAACCCCTACTTAAATGCGTCGGACCGACCTCAGCGGACTACGTCATGCGAGAAATGCATGAAGGGGCATGTGGAAGTCACATCGGACCTCGGGCATTAGCAAAGAAAATTATGAGATGGGGATACTTTTGGCCCTCGATGCTCAAGGACTGCACCGAACTCGTGCAGAGGTGCGAAAAGTGTCAGTTACACGCAAATGTGACAAGGATGCCACAAACCGAGCTGACTGCGATGCAGAGTCCTTGGCCGTTCGCGCAGTGGGGGATAGATATAGTAGGCCCATTCGACAGAGCGCCAGGTCAGTTGAGGCACCTCATAGTTGCTATCGACTACTTTACGAAGTGGGTGGAAGCAGAACCCTTGTCCGCGATAACAAGTAAGAACGCCCGGAACTTTGTATGGAAAAACATAGTATGCCGGTTCGGCATACCTCATGTCCTTGTATCAGATAATGGGACCCAGTTCACGGACAGGATTTTTAGGGAATGGTGTGACGAGCTGCAGATTCAACAACATTTCACATCGGTAGCCCACCCTCAAGCAAATGGTCAAGCCGAAGTGACGAACCGAACTCTCGTCAAAGGCCTCAAAACCCGGCTAGAGAAAGCTAAAGGGTTATGGGTAGAAAACCTTCCAAACGTCCTATGGTCCTACAGAACAACGCCGCGAACAGCAAATGGCGAAACACCGTATAGCCTAGCATACGGGACAGAAGCTGTAATCCCGGTTGAGATCGGACTCCCCAGTCCGCGCACGACCCATTTCATAGCCGAAGTAAATGATGAAAACCGGCGTGCGGACCTCGATCTGCTAGAAGAAAAAAGGGATACAGCTTACATAAGAGAGGCCCGATACAAGCAACTCATAGCCCGATATTACAATCGGCGGGTCCGAGATCGGCAGTATTGTGTAGGAGATTTAGTTCTCCGAAACAATGAGGTCAGCAAAGCTTGTAAGCTCGGCAAGCTGGAGGCCACATGGGAAGGCCCATACCGAGTAGACGAGGTCCTTGGTAAAGGCGCCTATAGGCTTTCCACTCTGTCCGGGGAGCCCATACAGCGACCTTGGAATGTAATCCATCTGAAGAGGTACTATGCATAGAGGTGGAGTATCATGTAGGATAGAGTCGTCAGTTAGTCAAATCTTTTGTTTGGTTCAAGCTCTTGTCAGTTCAGTCTTTTCAGCTCGTTTTTATGTTCAGTCCGGTCTTGTTTTTCAAAATTCTTTTAAGTAATGAAAGTTAAGATTGTCTCTCATTATGTTCTCATTTGCATCACTCTACCTATATGCATTTTACCTCACCCCCAAACACTATCCTGACGAGGACAAGTGTTAGTAAAATAAAATCGTACGAACCAGGGGACCACCCCTACCGACCTAGTCGGCAGAACAGGAACCCGACCTGACCCAAGTGTCACCTTGGCAGTGGATAATAGGCTAAATGCCATCCCGAACCAAGGGAAGACCCAAGTGTCACATCGGAAGCCGAAGTTAGGCTCCCAAGCCACTTCGGAAGACTCGAATATGACCACGTCAGTTCGAAAACGAAAAAAGCAGAAATGCAATTCGAAACAGGCAATAAGCCAAAGGTTACACTAACACAGTTTATACAAATATGTTTGTTATTTTGCAGAATTTTTACAAGTCACGCGTTAGAAGGCCCGCCCTCATCAGGCCTCTTGCTACAGTTAAAATAACTAGCCCAACCGCTAGTCGGCGGGTTCATCAAAAAGTCAATATTTACATCTTCCTTTTTTCGGGAACTTTGTCCCGAACTGCGACCACCGCCGCGCCCACCACCGCCTGACGTCCCAGTTCGGCTTGATACAGACCGGGACGAACTTCGACCTCGGGGGACTATTGGAGCTCGGTAATTCCCATCCCCTCGGTTCGGTATCGTTCTGCGGTTCTGAACAGGCATCAGCATGTCCAACCGGTCCTTAACCAGACGGGATGGTACAGTAGGACTCAGAGCTCGGAAACGGGGAGCATGTTGTTTAGATGGTTGCACGTCGGGGTACCGGTCAAGCCACTTCTTCATTATCGGGTGGCGAGATAATACCAACGGGAACAAGTTTGTCAAATATCGCAGTTCGGATATATAGTCGGCAACTTCCCATGAATCTGATCCGCGATTCTGGGTCTCCCGCACCACACCTCGCACAGCCTCCAACGCAGCAGCCTCGACTTCGGATATCGTCTTGCCGCCGAGCTCGTGGATAACCCTTTCGTATTCGGCATGCTCGTCGGCGATCCTCTTTGCATCCGCATAATTCTCTTTTAGTTGCAAATATCGCGCTTCGTTGGAGTCAGCCGTGATTTGCAGAGCGTTATACTTAGCATCGAATTCATTCCGGAGATGTTCAGCAAGTTTGTCAAGACGACCGATCTCGCCATCTTTCAGATCGAGAAGGATATTTAAACGTTTGATTTCATTCAACAAAACAGCTTGATCCAGTTCGGATTTGTTCTACACGAATAAAAGGCAGATATAAGAAGACAGAAACAAATATTTTCATTAATAGTGGAGGCAGTACATTTACAACCCATAGCAAGACAACAAAAATTACAGGAGAAGGGGGATCAACTGACCCCGCCAGACGGATTAGCCTCAGTATTCAAGGCACCGGTATCCGCAGTTTCCTTCTCCACGTCGGCGTGGCCAGTTTCCACATCCTCCTCCATATCCTCCTCCCCCTCATCCTCCGATGGCAAGTCGGGAGAAAGTGGATGTTCCGCCAGCTCGTCACGAAAGGGACCACAGAGCTTTTCGAACTCCAGGTCCCGATCAAACTGGCACTCCCGCACTTCGGCAGCGGACATGGGAGTCCGCTGACCGGCAACGTACTCGACCACCGGGAACGGAGCGCCCTTCTTCTGCAGCTGGCGGAAGTACATCCGCAGCATTTCTTCATCGGTGATGGGCTTATAACCGTACTTCCCCTTATCCAGAGTGGGGAAGTCGGCAGCCACCCGGTCCAGGACCTTCGCAACCTCTCGTCTCTTCGAAGGCCCGGTCAGCGAGGAAACGAGGGCACTAAAGCCCTCGCTATAAATCACCCTCTCAACGAGGGCAAGGGCAAATTCACCCTGCTCGGCCGCGAGCCGCTCCTCCCGGGCCCGGGCTGCCTCAAGAGCCTCCTCACTCTTAGCTGCTTTCTCCTCGGCAGCGGCGAGTTTGGAGGTGGCGGCAGCCAGCTCCTTCTTTAGCTCCTCCTCCCGGACTGTGGCTGAAGACAGTTCTTTGGACAACTGACTCCGAGCAGCAGCGAGGTCCCTGATCTTGGTGTCAGATCGGGTAGTCACCTTCACCGAGGTATTAAGGAGGTGCCTCACGGCGCGATAGACGTGGTCGAAATCCTCCAGTGTTGGAGCCACACCCTACATTACATTACCCGTTTAAAAAAAAAAAAAAAGGGACACGGGCGATTCTAAATGACCGAACTTACGGAGGGAAAAGATGGTGTTGTAGCTCGAACAGCGGTGATGGCGACATCGGGCTCAGAGGAGGCCGAACCCATCACGAGTTTCTTGGCCGCCGCCAAGTCCATTTTCTCAGCCACCAGTCCGGGATCCCCGTGAGATCGGGGATTGGGAATCTGAGACAGAGTCCTATCCGAGGACTCCGTCGCCTGCCTCTTCGTACCCGCGGGCGAACTGGAAGCATCGTTCTTCCGCTTCTTCTGAGTGGGTCCTTTCTTCTTGGAATCCTTGACCATATTCACTGAAAACAAGTCGAAAACGATGAGTACCGACAAAAAAAAAAAAAAAAAAAAAAAAAAAAAGAAAAGGGGAGAAGGGACCTCACCCTCCCCGGATCCACCGAAGTGGAAGGATCATCGGGACTCGGTACCGCCACCGCCAGTTCGGCTAGTGATATCGGCATCTTGCCCAAACTGGCAAAACGCTTTACCACCTTAGCCAAATCTTTCTGCCTAGGCAGAAGCTGAACCGAACCGGAATGCCATCCGACCTCGGCGGTACCCTCGAACTGGCAGAAGAAAAACTTTTTCTGCCAGTCTTGGACTTTTGAGGGCACCTGCACGGAAAAACCCTTGTGCCGGTATGAAGAGTAATACCAACCCTCAGTCCGGGATTTAAAAGACACCATCCCCCCCAGAAAATCTATTGAGAAAGGAATGCCCACCCGAGAACAAGCAAGCCCCAGACCGGTTATCTGGCTAATACTATTCGGAGTAATCTGGGCGGGGGAGAGGTCGAAACGACGATGAATGTCGCGATAAATAGCCGGAAAAGGAAGGCGTAAACCAGCCTTAATCTAGTCGACATACACAGTAACATACCCGCGGGGAGGGCGATAAGCCCTATCGGACGCATTGGGTCGAAGAAGAAGAACGGAAGGGGGGAAATTATACTTAACAGCAATTTTGTAAAGGGTGGAAGAGGAAACTATGGACTCTATACCCCCCACACTCCCCCTAGCCTCAGCGGTGTCAGGAAATTCCACCTTCTCCCCGTATGGTTCCTCACAATCGGAACGCACACATGCCCGCTCATCCTCGCAGAAGACGAACGGGATGGAATCAGAAGAAGAAGTGGCGGCGACTTCTTCCGTCGCCACCAAAGAATGCGACAAAACTGGAGAACGAACTTCCTGACCGGAAGAATCGGAGAACGAAGTTGGAATTGAAAGAGAGGAAGACATAACTTACTCTTGCAACGATCTTGAGTCTGCGCGAGGAAATCTTTGGAGAAGAACAGTAGGAATTTGCAGGTTTAGGGTTTCAAATTTTTGCACGGAAGAAATTTGATTGTTAACACAATCATAGGACATTAAAAGGGAAGATTTAATGCGTTGTGAACACGCTATTCAATGCGACGGCGTTTCACAGCAAGTCCAATCGGCGCTTTATCGGTACCCTAAGCGTCGCATTAAATGCGGCTGACAACTTTTCATTTTGGGCGGGAGACCAGTTCGGCTTCTCCCGACATCCGATCTTACAATTTCAGAGGGGGTACGCACTCAGTTTGGCTCCCCCCACAGATTCCAGGGGGGGTACGCACACTCAGTTCAGAGGGGGGTACCAAGCTCAATTAGGATTTCCTCACATATTTTGGAGGGGGGTACCAAGTTCAGTTCGGTATCTCTCACAGTTCAGAGGGGGGTACCAAGTACAGTTCGGTATCTCTCACAGTTCAGAGGGGGTACCAAGTTCAGTTCGGTATCTATCACAGTTCAGAGGGGGTACCAAGTTCAGTTCGGTATCTCTCACAGTTCAGAGGGGGTACCAAGCTCAGTTTGGGATTCCTCAAATCAGCTCATACTCACCAAGCACAAACAAGAGACGTCAACTCCATCACCCCACGCTTTTTGGGGGGGGGATGTGATAGGAAATGGCCCACCTCCCTAGGCCCAAAACAAACAAGCAGGCCCAGAACAGACAAGCCCAACAAGCCCAGATCGGCGTAGGCCCAGAGGGCCCAGATCGGCACGAGTCCAATCGGCCCAGCCCACGCTAAATGCAGGCCCAGGGAGTTGAGCCCTAAAGACCTAGAACGTGGGTTGATGGAGGAGAAACCGGAACAGGACAACCACCCATGACTCCACGTCCTTCACTCCACAACCGGGGTCGACGGCGATTATAAATAGAGGAATCACTTGTATTGTAAACACTTACGCTATTCTGAATATAAACACGTACTTTTCCTCCCCGTGGACGTAGATCGTACCGATCGAACCACGTAAATCTCGTCTCTTTTCTTTATTTTCGCACATTAAACGCACACGAACTTGGGCCGCGAATTGAAGGTTCATCATGGGGAAAGGTAATTCTTGAAAAATAAAAAGGGAGAAAGGGATTTCAATAATTGATAGGGAAGGCATGTGAGGGGAGCACATGCAAATTGTCTTTGTTCAACACATGCAAATTCCCTTTTCAATTTTGTTTTGTTATTTGCTTCACATGCACTCATGTGTATGTATCGCACTCTGCATGTGAATGCATGTAAACACTCCCCATATTTGTAGCTTCAAAATTACCATCGAACTTTAATTTTAAATAAATACGCAAACTCTCAATCGAAGTCGGATTTTACGAGTTCATGCTGATATGAAAGTCGGATTTATCTAAACCGGCACTTAAACGAATGACGTGAAAAACTGGGGTTCATTTGATCTCAAATAATACTCCACTGATTAATACTACTACTAACTTTCTTCTTTATCACTTTATTAGGGAGGATTCTTTTGTAACTTAAACCACGTGAATCGTATATATAATCAAGCCACTACAATTAATTAATTTTGGCTTTATACTTTGGAAGCATACTTAATTATAAATTCATATATAGAGGCATGAGTACTCTCACTTATTTTGGCTTTCTAAAACAATTAATATGAAATTTAAAAACCGTGTTATGGGCCGGGCCGGCTATAGAATTACACATATGATCATTGCTAAAATTGGAGTTCTTATAATTCAACTGCATAACCCAGCCCCAATAAGTTGCTTGAAAAGGGTCAGCCATTTATAAAAATAAATAAATGGAATAGTAGTTTAATTTATGATTATTGGGCCTGGCTTCTTCATGCATGAGATCCATGAAATTGAATAGTAACTCCTTTTAGTGGTGTTTTATAGTATACAAAATTAAATATTCACATGAAGATATTAATGCTTCTTTATAAAATATCTCTTGAATTTTAATTAAGCTTTGCATGTGATGAGTGATGAGTATTATTTGACTAAAATTAAAGTGTATGAAACCTTTTTCAAGTTTCTAATTAATTAACTAAAAAAACCATATGGAATAATCCCAACTCAAAGGAAAAGTTTCTTTTTAGAGAAGTAGAAGAGTAATGAAAAGATTACTAATTTGAATATTATTATAAATTAAATTAAAGGCATTCTTCTTGGTTAATTCATGAGTTGTGTATATCTATAAAAACTAAAGAGCAGATTATAAACATGGATGTGTAATTCTTGCATGAACTGCTTATTTTCATTTTCTACAGCTTTGGAAAAGCAATTTTCTTGAGTTTGAATTTAATGCAAAATCATTAATCCAAAAAATAATACTTTCATTTTAGACGATACGAAACGACAGCTAACTATCCATGTATAAACGGAACCCGAGCTTAGTAGTGAGCTGATGAAACTTGATTAAAATTTGTTTACTGATTTTTAGCTACACATGAATTCAAATTATTGAATACATATATAGAAACAAAGATATATAAACAGTCTTCTGAGAAAGGAAATAAAAGAGTTTTCAAGTACTCGTAAACGCGAGAGGAGATGATACAAACGCTTGATCCTGATCCTCCACCTCCAAAATCAGTATTAAAAGTTGAGTACAATTAGAAGGCAAATTCATCCTCTGGATCGAACGTTTGTATCATCTCCATTCCCCTCTTAAACTATATATTGATTTCAAATTTTTTTTAGAAGAAAAAGAACTGATTTGAAGGCTTGTTCCAATCCACTTATTGCCTCCCAGTAAAACAAAGGGGAGCAGCGTATTTATTGTTCTTTGTCCCTATAATTTTTTGTGGACCTTTCAAAACTCTTTTATATACATACATACATAATTAATCAAATTATATATATTAATACTATTGGTAGCTTCAATTCAACTTTAGTAGTCAACTAAACAATTTTGAAATTCTGCATTATGGCCTCAAAACATGACTAGATATGTGGCCCCCTTCTTGTTCTTTTATTCATTTAAAATTCAATTTAAAACATTAATTAAAGATCAAAATTAATTATATATTATACAAAATGTGTGTTGTTTTCCCTATTTATTTGGTGGAGAAGGGAAGAAAAAAGAAGTAGTGTTAGTTGAACAGTTGGAATTCTTGCAAATCCTGTCTCTTGGTTCCTCAAAAACTCCTAATTCAACTGCATTTTTTATTCCCTGCCTTAATTGGATTTCAATCCATGTATTCAACAGCCTATTCCACCTGTTTTTGCAATGGATTTCTCCAACATCAACTTCTTTTTTCCTAAAAATTAAAATAAATTATTGGGGTGAAATCTTATGTTGGATCCCATCTGATTATGTCTGAACTTCAACCATTTCCAAGAAAATCAAGATTTTGACTTCCTATTTTCAATTTCTTGCTTTGGAAACTGGTGAAAACAGCACAAAAATGGGGTGTTCTTACCTTCTTTGATTCTTCAAACTCACCCAAGAATCTTCAACTTCTTTATTCATCTCTATATACTCGACTGCTAAACTAGAGATGGAGGTATATATACTACTGAATCTTGATCGAATCTCGAATAAATAAATTAGCTCCCACTTGATTGAAATGTTGCAACTAAAAGTAAGCAGAGAAATAAAAAGGAGATGAAGTAAAAAACAATTTTATAGTATTACAGTCGAAGTAAAGAGTAAAGGCTATGAAGATTACTTCTAAATTAATACAGTTAAATTTAAAAAAAAAAAAAAAAAAACGGAGCTCTGAACTAAATCCTTTGATTTTCCATCAATAAATATATTTATATATTTTTCACACCTCACCACTTTCTCGGAAAAATTCACAATCAATCGTTTGTACAAGCAATCCAGTTTCCAAATCACAGACAATATTTTCCCAAAAAAAAAAAAAAAAAAACAGACCTTTAATCAATCATCTGATCCAAGCTGATATGATCAGCTCAAGGAGGGGAGTAGCTGTCGCTGACGACTTCGTTCTCGACCTCGCGGCGGTGGAAGTTCCGGTGGCAGCCGCAGGCGGCGCAGCTGAGGGCGGCGGGGGTCCCTTCTCCGCCGCCGGCCATGAATTCCCGGCAGCCGTCCACCGCGTAACCGCCGATATTCGCTGCATGGTTCTTCTGGCATTCGCCATACCTCACCGTTCGGATTACTTGGTTGCTTGAACTTCTGTGTGAGGTTTCTTTCCTCATCACCACTTGCCTTTTCTTCATTCTCTCTCTAACCCTAATTCAAGAGTTGATTACTTCTTCTGCACTTAAATATGCTTTGCCATATTTGATGCAGGGTTGAAGACACTTTCCCTTCTATTTCAAGAACATGGGAATCAAGGGAGGAGTGGAAGAGAGAGAGATAAAGGTAAAAGGCCAACAAAAATAATGGCGATTTGAATTTTGAAGGAGAGAGCACCTTAACCTAACCCTAGCAAGGGGATATATTTATATAGGCAAGATCCTAATTTTTTTCCCCCACTTTGAAAAGTAAAGGTTGGGGCAGTTGCCATTTTCCAAATCATTACTTTACTTTATACATATCAGATTGTAAGAACGCTCCCCAATTCACCGTCGACGACGATATACTTTTACAAGATAATATCGTGATTTAATATGTATTTTAACAATAAATTTAAATGAAAGATTATTAACATGTTATCGTTTTATTACTCGTAAAACATGGTCGGTAGGGAAGCGTTTACTGTTAATTAATTAAAGATTGTGAGAATTAGAAGTTTCAAAGCAACCGGTATCCACTAACAAAAGGCTACGATTCATACAGAGTGGCATTTCCCTTTTATTAATTCAACTACAATTAAATACTTGGATTTGATTTCTATCTTTAATTATTATTATAATTTCAAATGCATCTAAAAAAAATTATACAACTCGAAAAGATAACAATAATTAATATGAAATTACCGAATCATGAATCGACTGCACACAAATTAACGAGGATCACGCTAATAGTGACTAGTAGTGCATCCTTTTCTAATAATTTAATTTAATTATTACTTTTCTTTTCATTTCTTTTCTTTTTTTAAGAATTGACTAGTATTTTGTCTAATTAATTTACACGTAAGCATTTGATTAGCACTATATGAGTATTTTTGAGGATTAAAAAAAAGATTAATTAGGATACTGAGAAATGATCCCTCAACCGCCGAAATAGCTTGAAATTAAGGTGAAAAGATGGGGGATTTCGATGTCAATTAATTAGGCCAACGATCTATTTATTTATTTTTTGATTTTTTTTTAAAAAAAATTGATGGGAAAGCATTAATTTGTTAAAAAGTGATTGATTTTAGGCTCTAAAATGGCACTAATTCCACAATTTGTGGGTCCTTAATTGATGTAAAGAAGGATGTGTAGAACATGGCCCCTTCAAATCATGTCTAATACCCTCATTTATTTACCTAATTCTCGATTCTCTGACACATATGTGTTCAGTTTAAGGATATGTTACTGTTATTATAGATATCCTGTCCTAACCACATCAAGCTCCTACTATTAGTTATGATAATTAGGATTGTGGATGAGAAGCATATTTAATTTACTCTCCCTTCGTCCCGTCGAGTTTGATACAAGTTCAGGTAATGCGTCAAATTTGATGGGAGAGAAGGAGTATATTTACCGAGTGGTCCATATATATGAGTGATGGTGGGAATAGAGACAAGCAATAAGATATAATGGCTGTTGGAGATTTAATAATATAAATCTGAAAATTACAATGAACTTGCCGGGCGTAATACAACTCAAGAAGATAGAACAAAATTACAAGAAAATGACGAAAATAAATTAGAAGAACTTATATTTGGCCGAGTCGAGGAAAGTCCTCTTTCTGCAAGACGAGATACGCCCCGGTAATGCTCTCGGTTTTGGCGTATCGTCCCCAAAGATAAAACGACCACGTCTCGAAGGCAGCAGCACCGCAGAACCTTGGAGCTCCGACGAACTGAAGGAGGCGAGGACTGAGCTCGGAAAATGAAATGTAGAAAGGAGAAGAATGCCGATGCAAAGAGATGCTCGATTTGCGGTGTGTCTGACAAATGCATGCGACTCCTCTATTTATAGGCGTGTCATCACCCGAGGGATTAATGCCGTCATGAAGACGTCATCATGGTTCGTTGGCGGTTACGCACGAATCATGATGGCTCGTTGGCAGTTACGCAACGAGTCATGATTGCTCGTTGGCAGTTACAAGCGAGTCATGATTGTTCGTTGGCAGTTACGCAACGAGTCATGATTGCTCGTTGGCAGTTACACACGAGTCATGATTGCTCGTTGGCAGTTACACACGATCCATTAAAGGGTCGTTGGCAGTTACGCACGAGCCATGATGGCTCGTTGGCGGTTTCGCTCGACCCATTAAGGAGTCGTTGATGATTGCGTTTGTAACCTCCCGTGCATCATGATGTAGTGGAGGAGTTACACTCGTAACTCCCAACGGTTACAAACGTTACACATTCAAATGTTGAACACTAGGTTCAACGAATCTGGACACATTTCTGGCCCAAAACTCCGAACCCCGAAACCCGAGCTCGAGCTCGAGCTGACCAACGACGCTTGCGTGTATCTATACACGAGAGAGCCCAAACTCTCTAGTCCACTTAAGTCCACTTGATTCTAAGCTCACTTGTTTAATTACTTTAAACAAGTTTAATTAATGAAGCTTAATCAATGTGGAACAACTTAAACATTCATTAAACAATGAATTAACTCACCAACACTACACATTAATCATTCATATCTCACTCACCACGTATTGGTTTCGAGAATATGAATATATCACGTTAATCAACTCTCGGAGACGATTAACAATCTCATATTTAATTTAATAAATAAATTAAATATATTTAAATATTGATTTAAAAAATCAATATTCTAACAATCTCCCACATGAGTGAGATAGCCTTATGCAAATGTATGCAAATGCAGAAGCTCAGTCCTCAAGAGGTATTATACCATCTGGATAGGTAGTTGGTGGCTTTGAACCTTCCATAGTTAACACCATCGAGTACACAGGCGGCCTAGTAGCAAGAAGCTTTGAACTATTCCTCCACGGCGTGCACCGAGACAATGATATTGACAGTATAACACTTCAACCTCATCCGTTCTCACGTTTTGTATCCTTTTCAGCCTTGGATACCCCTTTGGATTCATAAGTGCATTTCTTGAAGCGGCCACACTTCACACTTACATAGGTGATTCTTTACCGAGTATCTTACCATACTCAACCTCCTTGAGGTATTTAGGAATCATTAAAAGTCGTAGACTTAACCTCACCACTAGGTAAGCTTTTTAACACCCGATTGCTCTTTAGAAGGAAATTTAGAAAGTGAGTGTTTTAACTCGAATTCTCATAGCTTAGGTTTCCCATTGAACCAAGTTCTCGGGATCTCCGGTCTCATTGGTTGGGTTACCACTATGACAACTCTTAGTTTGTGGATTTTAGACCCATTCCTTCTAGCAACTTATTCATTTGATCACGGTTTAACCCTTTGGTTAGCGGATCCGCTAGATTATCCAAAGACTTTACGTAGTCAATCGAAATAATCCCTGTTGTGATCAATTGTCTAACGGTATTGTGTCGTCGACGAATATGTCGAGACTTACCGTTATATAAACCACTTCTAGCTCTACCAATGGCAGCTTGGCTATCACAGTGAATCATCACAGGTGGTATAGGTTTTGACCAACAAGGAACATCGTCTAGAAAATTCCTTAGCCATTCCGCTTCTTCACCAGCCTTATCCAAAGCTATGAATTCGGATTCCATGGTAGATCGGGCTATGCATGTCTGTTTCGTGGATTTCCACGAGACAGCACCTCCCTCAATAGTGAACACATATCCACTTGTTGAAAGTGAATCTTTAGTGTCAGATATCCAATTTGCATCACAGTACCCTTCAAGTACCGGGGGGTATCTCGAATAATGTAGCCCATGATTTTGAGTATATTTTAAATATCTCAAAACTCGTACTAAAGCTCTCCAATGTTCTTTACTTGGATTGCTTGTGTAACGACTCAATTTGTTCACAGCACATGCTATGTCGGGTCTAGTGCAGTTTGTCAAATACATTAGACTTCCTATGACCCGTGCATAGTCTTCTTGAGCAAACGACTCACCACGGTTCTTGCTTAAGTGAACATTGAGTTCTAGAGGAGTCTTAGCAGGCAAACTGTCGAAAGTATTAAACCTTTTAAGTACTTTCTCAACATAATGAGATTGTGACAAAACAATCCCATCTGTTTTTCTAAGAATCTTAATTCCAAGAATAACGTCTGCTGGACCCATATCTTTCATGTCAAAATTTCTTTTTAACATGGTTTTTGTCTCATTAATCACTTGGATATTACTACCCATGATTAGTATATCATCAACGTAAAGACACACTATAATGTAACCGTTTCTAGTGTTCTTAACATAAACACATTTATCACACTCATTTATTTTAAACTCGTGTGATAACATCACATTATCAAACTTCAAGTGCCACTGTAACGACGCTTGTTTCAATCCATATAAGGACTCTACCAGTTTACAGACCCTTTTCTCGTGTCCGGGTTCTACAAACCCTTCTGGTTGTTCCATATAGATTTCTTCTTCAAGATCACCATTTAGAAACGCAGTTTTAACGTCCATTTGGTGTATCTCAAGATCATACAAAGCTGCTATGGCTAGAAGCACACGAATAGAAGTGATCCTCGTCACAGGTGAATAGGTATCGAAAAAATCGTACCCTTCCTTTTGCTTAAAGCCTTTTACTACCAAACGAGCTTTGTATTTATCAATTGACCCATCTGCTTTATACTTCCTTTTAAGGATCCATTTACATCCTAAGGGTTTACATCCTTCTGGTAAATTAACCAATACCCAAGTACGGTTTTGTTTAATGGAGTCAATTTCACTTTGAACTGCTTCTCTCCAAAGTTCACCATCCGATCTAGCAAACGCTGCTTTGATCGTTGTTGGTTCTTCATCCAACATGAACAGAACAAAATCAGGACCAAAATCCTTTTTAGTTTTAATTCTCTTACCACGTCTCGGTTCTTCATCTTCTAAGTTAGACCTTCGTCGCTTACGCGTCTTAGGTACTACACTTATAGATTTAGAACTAGTGGTTTCATCTTCAATTCTATTACTAGAATTGTTTTCAACTTTATCCTTATAAGGATAAATATTTTCAAAGAATATTGCATTCCTTGACTCAATAGTAGTTCTCACATTCATGTCAGGTATTTCTGACTTGTGGATAATAAATCGATAGGCACTACTATTCAATGCATATCCTATAAAGATACAATCGACCGTTTTTGGACCAATTGCAACTTGTTTTGGTAGAGGCACTTCAACCTTTGCCAAACACCCCCACACTTTGAGGTATTTGTACGATGGTTTTCTACCTTTCCATAACTCATAAGGTGTAACATCTTGACCTTTGAGTGGAATTTTATTCAATATATAGTTAGCCGTTAAAACAGCTTCCCCCCACATGTTCTGGGGTAACCCAGAACTGATCAACAAAGCATTCATCATTTCTTTAAGTGTTCGGTTCTTGCGTTCCGCAACACCATTTGATTGAGGGGAATAAGGGGCTGTAGTTTGATGAATTATACCACTTTCGTTGCATAATTCCTCAAACGGAGCTACATATTCTCCACCTCTATCACTTCGAACTATTTTTATTCGACAGCTTAGTTGATTTTCGGCTTCATTTTTTAAGTTCTTAAAAGCTTCAATAGCCTCGTCTTTACCTCTTAGAAGATAAAGGTAACAATACTGTGTGCAATCATCGATGAAAGTGATAAAGTACTTCTTACCACCTCTAGTTTGCACAAACTTTAGATCACATACATCGGTGTGAATTAACTCAAGGGGTTTTGTGCTCCTTTCCACCGAACGAAACGGTTGTTTAGTCATTTTTGCCTCAACACAAACTTCACATTTGTTTTGAGTATTCACTTCATTGATCTTTAGCAAATCTAAGTTTACTAATCTTTTTATAGCATTTGGATTCACATGTCCTAATCTACAATGCCATAAATTAGAGCACTCAACCAAGTAAGAGGAAGTAGATGCATTTTCATTAATAACTGGAGACTTGGTTACACGGCGCACAGCCATTACATTCAACCTGAAAAGACCTCCGGTGAGATAACCTTTCCCGAGGAACTTTCCATACTTCAACAAAGTAAACTTATCAGACTCAAACACTAGTCTAAACCCCTTATTAACTAGAATAGAGCCTGACACCAAGTTCTTTCGAATGTCGGGAACATGAAGCACATTCTTCAAAGTGAGAGCAAGGCCGGAAGTAAGCTTGAGCTCCACCTCTCCAACTCCGACAACTTCGGACGAAGCTTGGTTCCCCATGTTGAGCTTCCTCCCCTCAACAACTTGATAAGAGATGAACTTGCTCCTATCGGAACAGACATGGGCAGTAGCGCCGGTGTCGATGTACCACCCTCCTTGGTTCTCGACATTGTTGACTTCCTCGGTGACCACCGCAGCGAGGTCGTCTTTGTCCCATTCACTGAAGTCCTTCTCGGCTACGTTAACGACGTTTTTCTTCTTCTTGTTCTTCAGCTTTCTGCAATCATTCGCAGCATGACCGTACTTGCTACAGTTGTAACATTCGCCGTCGAACTTCTTGGCTGTCACTTTGCCTTTGCCTTTGTCTTTGGCTGATGGGCGAGGACGCTTGTTGGAGGGTTCGCCTCGCTCCATTAGGTTGGCCTTTGCATCCATCGAGCCTTTCGGCTTAGGATCTTGCTTTCGCACATCGGACTCAATGCGCAGCTTAACAATCAAGTCTTCAAGAGTCATCTCCTTTCGCTTGTGCTTGAGGTAGCTCTTGAAGTCCTTCCAACTTGGGGGTAACTTCTTGATCACCGTTGCAACGACGAACGCGTCCGGTAAGATCATCCCCTCGGCATGGATATCATGCACAATGAGTTGAAACTCTTGCACTTGCTCTATGACCGGCCTGGAATCGACCATTTTGTAGTCTAAGTACTTTGCGACCACAAACTTCTTTGTACCTGCATCATCACTACGGTACTTCTTTTCTAGAGCATCCCACATCTCTTTGGATGTGTTTACAACGGAGTATACATTGTACAAACTATCATCTAGTGCATTTAGAATAAAGTTTTTACGAAGATAATCTCCATTTTGCCAATTGTTGTAGGCTGCACGAACATTGAAGTTCGTCTCTTGCTCACTTGGCACGGGCGGTGCGTCTTCCTTGAGAAAGTTTGCAAAGCCCAACGTTGTTAAATAAAACAACATCTTTTGTTGCCATCGTTTGAAGTCGGCTCCTCCGAACTTCGGTGGCTTCTCGGCGGGCGGAATCATCCTTTGTGCCGAGCTTGCTCCCAACATAGAGCCACTAGTATTGAGCCCAATGGACCCAACACCACCAGATCCATTCAAGGATCCAAAGGAACCACTAAAAGTGGAACCAACGGTGCCGCTAGACGCGGATCCACCGGTCGACCCAAAAGGGTTCACAAACGTCCAAGGGGTGGTTGAACCACCGGTGTTCGACATAGTAGCCGAAGCCGTCGAAAAGGTTGGAGGCACCGAAGATGTCGTCATGGAGGAAATGGTGGAAGCTCCGGTGTTCGAGTCGGTTGAATTGGCGGCACTCGTCATTTCCAAGCAAAGGTGGTTGACAAAGTTCTAGTCTTCGTCTTCAAATGGCAAGTCCAATATCTCGTCTTGCGATTGTTGGAGATTTAATAATATAAATCTGAAAATTACAATGAACTTGCCGGGCGTAATACAACTCAAGAAGATAGAACAAAATTACAAGAAAATGACGAAAATAAATTAGAAGAACTTATTTGGCCGAGTCGAGGAAAGTCCTCTTTCTGCAAGACGAGATACGCCCCGGTAATGCTCTCGGTTTTGGCGTATCGTCCCCAAAGATAAAACGACCACGTCTCGAAGGCAGCAGCACCGCAGAACCTTGGAGCTCCGACGAACTGAAGGAGGCGAGGACTGAGCTCGGAAAATGAAATGTAGAAAGGAGAAGAATGCCGATGCAAAGAGATGCTCGATTTGCGGTGTGTCTGACAAATGCATGCGACTCCTCTATTTATAGGCGTGTCATCACCCGAGGGATTAATGCCGTCATGAAGACGTCATCATGGTTCGTTGGCGGTTACGCACGAATCATGATGGCTCGTTGGCAGTTACGCAACGAGTCATGATTGCTCGTTGGCAGTTACAAGCGAGTCATGATTGTTCGTTGGCAGTTACGCAACGAGTCATGATTGCTCGTTGGCAGTTACACACGAGTCATGATTGCTCGTTGGCAGTTACACACGATCCATTAAAGGGTCGTTGGCAGTTACGCACGAGCCATGATGGCTCGTTGGCGGTTTCGCTCGACCCATTAAGGAGTCGTTGATGATTGCGTTTGTAACCTCCCGTGCATCATGATGTAGTGGAGGAGTTACACTCGTAACTCCCAACGGTTACAAACGTTACACATTCAAATGTTGAACACTAGGTTCAACGAATCTGGACACATTTCTGGCCCAAAACTCCGAACCCCGAAACCCGAGCTCGAGCTCGAGCTGACCAACGACGCTTGCGTGTATCTATACACGAGAGAGCCCAAACTCTCTAGTCCACTTAAGTCCACTTGATTCTAAGCTCACTTGTTTAATTACTTTAAACAAGTTTAATTAATGAAGCTTAATCAATGTGGAACAACTTAAACATTCATTAAACAATGAATTAACTCACCAACACTACACATTAATCATTCATATCTCACTCACCACGTATTGGTTTCGAGAATATGAATATATCACGTTAATCAACTCTCGGAGACGATTAACAATCTCATATTTAATTTAATAAATAAATTAAATATATTTAAATATTGATTTAAAAAATCAATATTCTAACAATGGCAGACAAGTATTGATACAATTTTGATATACAAGATTTCATTTTTAGGTTTGTAGCTACTCAACACTTATATATTCTATGTTTCTAGTAATTTACTTAGAACAAGTAAATATGAATCTAATAGGAGTTCAATAAGTTTTTGTCACTTGTCCATGATGCTAGCAATCGAGTGAGAACTTTGGATTCTGTCGTGAGACGTCTGATCTCGGACATTAACCATCTACCGCCTAATAGCATTGACACGTACCGTTCTGATATGTTGATCAGCTTGGTTAATTGGCAGTTGCTGATTCAGTAACAATTTGCAACGAATTGTTAAATCAAAAAATGTGGATTTTGTCTGTTTAGTTCACCTAACCCTCATTCATATTGATATTGTACTTTCGAGACAACATTTCTACCTTTCAATAAAATTGAATATTGACCACATTCCACTCTTATCCATCTTTAAATTATTCCCTCAATGAGAGTTTAGAGAGAGAGAGAGAGAATTCACAAGTTATACGAGCATGGAAGTAACGAGGAGAGAAACTTGATTTGTTTTGGATTAGGGAAAAAGATATAGAATATGATTGAATTCCGGAAATCTCTCTCTCTCTCTCTCTCTCAACCTAATTAATTGATTGATTGTAATAAAAAAAAAAAAAAAAAAAACCAAAACGGACCCCATGAATATAAAATAAAGTGGCGGTTTTTCCAAGTCAAAAATCAAGATACGGCCATGGAGAAAAAATTGAAAAAATTGATAGGGTTAAATAAATATAGAGGGTGCGGTTGTTGAGAAACAAACTATGGAATCTCTTATATATTTTACTCTATTCAAATCTTGTCTCGAGTCTCCATCACCTTTTTTTTTTCACCTTTCAATATTATTATTAGCCAATGGTTTGGTTTTTAATTTAATTAATTTATTATTCTTGAAAAACAAATCTTGAATTTCTCATATGAATTGAGTGGTTTTGATTAATTTGTAATGCAATTAAAAATGTCAGCTTGAACTCCGGAGGCCCGACATCAAAGGAAAGTTGGATTCAATATTTTCAGTCTAAATTCATTTGACCACAATTAATTTAATTCTCTTTTTTTAAAAAAAAGAAGTGATTTTATCTTATCTTTTCAATTAATTATTAGTAATATATTTTGAGTGAGAGCATGTAATATTAAATCACGTGATTAAAGTTTTGATAAGTTTCTATTAATACTGCTGTTAAACCAATATTAGAAGAAATTCAAGTACTATAGAATTTAATTTATAGAAGAAAAAATAAAAGAAGAAGAAGAAAAGGTGCAGAGGCACACGTGAAGGAGTTGAAATGTACAAGTCAAGTACAATTTGGAAATGTCAATTTACACATAGTGAAATTTGTGTTTTGTATATTATTCATATATAGTCATATCGTAAAATATAAATAGAGGGTAAATTATATGGTGGAGGTGGTATATCAGTACGTATATCTACTAGTTCGATTGTGTAGTTGCTTTTGGTGTTAAATTCCCAGATTTTACTCAACCTGCTTCCCCTACATGCATCTCTCTCTCTCTCTCTTGATTGTAATAATAGTAAGATCATTTACCTCTATAGACATGGATCATATAGAAATAAGTCCTAATGTGAGAAATAGGAATAGGTCTGAACCATTGATCTTAATTTGATCTATGGCTGTAATTGATTTAAGCATGATTATAAGATATCATAAGCATGACTAGGTTTAAGCATGATTATAAGATATCATAAGCATGACTAGGTTTAAGCATGGATTTGTACATTAAAAAGCATAATGGTGTTGTAAGCATAAATATATACTGATTTAAGCATGGTTTTGTATAGCTTTAAGCATCTTTCGTATTTTAGCACGCAAGGATTCATTTGCACACGAACCACTCCCTACATCTATCTATATATATATATATATATATGGTCCACTTATATAGTCTACGACTCTACATTATATATGAAATCATGCATAAATAATGGAACCCAAATAATTAATTTAAGGCCTCATAAAACTCCATTTTTAATAAATCTTTGTAATTATTTGCGATTATGTTCTACTACATACAAAAAAAACAGACAATATTATTTCAACGAACCCAACAACTTGTAGGTTTAATTGAGAAAAATGCACGTGAAAATCGTTGACTTATCTTGATTTGATCACCCATATATATATCCTCGACAATAGGTACTCCCCCGTGAGGCCATTATTGTCTCAAATATATTCCCGTGGTAATTATTTGATGAAAGATTTTATTACAACGGAATACATGTATGTGAAGTCCCCAACCGAGATAGATCGACAAGTCAATATTTGAATGGAAGATAGTACGAGAAATTATTGTTCATCATTCCCGGAACTTATTTGATAACTATCATTTGATTTTAGAAACAATAAAAATTTCATCAAATGATAATGTTATATTGAAATCTAGTGATTATGTACTAACCAAGCATTCAAAAAGAGGATTTAGCTAGAAATCCAGCATACATATGCCATTTGAAAACTTTTACATCTAATTATGGTCATGGCCACTTTATGTTCCTTTCGTTGGTTACACCCTATCGATAACAATATAGAAACACACATTATTTAATGATGAAATCATTTTTTTTGAAACAATTAACAAAAAATCTAAAGGTCGTACCTTCTTTCGCCTTTTCATTTCGAAACGTGTTACTAATGGATCGTGACCTTTCAATCTTGCGGTAAATGGGCCTTGGTCTTGGTCAACAAAGTGTGTTGCTGTAATTATATGTACCCTATAGCTATTTATTTAATTAAACATGTGCGTAAATCTATCTCATTTTCAAAATATCTGCTTAATTCGTTTCGTAACCGATTCGATCGCAGACTGATCCCTCAACCACTGAATCACTCTTTAATAGACAATTGTGTAAAAATGTTTATAAGGAAGTTTCATAAATATCTTAAAAAAATCAGCATCGAACATTATTAGATGAGGTGGCACCTTTCCATGAGTGAAAAGTAGTAGTATTGGAAAAGAGAAAAAGAAAAAAAAAAAAAAAAAAAAAAAAAGAATTGAGATGGAAGAAATTATGAATACACATGAGGTTGGGCCCAAAAAGGGTGAAAGCAAAAGATATGAATCCAAGTGAGTTAGAGAGACAAACAACGTCCTGTCTAATGGGCTAAATAGGCCCTCTCATAAAATATATATAGCCTTATCCCCACCCTTTGAGTTCGCCAATTTACCAACCCCACTACTATTACCCCCTCTCTCTCTCGACCGACCTCTCTCTCGATCGGTGGTAGGCCCTTTTGCTCTTTTAGTATTATTTGCCCTTCAATTATTCTTTCATCATTAGTTAAATACAGCCAATGAACTCGATCTAACGAAGTCTGAGTCTAAAATGGAGTTCGAGACATCTCTGATATGTGTATCATGTAGTACATGAAAACTCCATGTGCTTGTTCGGTCCGCAGAATTCGTGTGAGTATGACGCGGGTTAATAATTCTGACTCGTGTAAATTAACTGAAGAGGCCAGATGTCTCGAATTTAATGAATAAATGAAGTTTTGAAAAGATTTACAAAAAGGAGATATAATAAGGAAGTGAATTGGTTCTAAATGAGCATGGAAAAGTTGATGTTTTTTAATATGCATAACCCTACTAGGAGTATATTAAGATCACTATATTATTGAAGAGGATAAGTTATTTTATAATATTAAAAAAAAAAGAATTTAATTTAGATATTTAATTATGCATGGCCCTCTGATAGAGTGTTCTCACAAACTTTGGAGGTACGCTTGAAGAAGTAATCATTTGAATAAGTAATCATTTGAATTAGGTTGACGAATGGTGATGGTGTATTTTGGAGTAAGCTCAATTGTCAATATGCATGGGCATATATGAGATGTCGGTACTCTCACCGAAGTAATATAAAACGTAACAACTTCGTTGGGACGAAAGAGTAATTCATATTTGAAATGAAGCACTTTAAAGATACATATAATTCAAGAGAGTGTTATATAGATTTTATATGTTTATTCCAAGAGGTATAGATTTATTGTAAACTTATAGAGCGCTTGCACTCAATATGCACATGACATATACTCACTTCGTCCCACTTAATTAGTCTCATTGGATATTCATATGTAAGGTATATTATATTCCAATAGGACTAATTAAGTGGAACGGAGGGAGTATAACTTTTTGTGCTATGTGTTTTTCATATTATTTTTCTTTTTTGAAAGAGAAAGCTCAATTTATTAAATCAATCAAGTAGTTAGCATGTGCAAGAAAAGAGGAAGATGAAAATTGGGCCATGTAGAAGCTACTTAGCTATCAAGGATTACAATCACTTGATAAATATATTCTCTCTATGTCGACCGGCGCCTCACTTTATTATTTTATACGTCACATGCATATATTTAAGACGTATCTTTATTGAGACGGAGGAGTAATAAACTTGACTCCAGAACTGAAAATTAGGATTAGGAACCATGAATAATGAACATCAAGCCCTAAATTCTGGTGATTAAATTACTATTAATAGAAATCATTGAGGCCTAGTGCATAAATGCAAAACCATATTATTTGGGCCCATAAATATTGATCTGTTCAAAACAGTAAATGAAACCCAACATTCAATACATAGCCCGATTTATATGGATCTGGCCCAATTATGTAGAACCAAATTAGGTCTAAAAGTTGCGCCACAAATTACTCGAACTCGAGACATTTGGTCTCAAAACCTCCTACCACCCGACCAAACGATGCAAACCCGAACTTTTTTTTTTTATACAGCAACTCAGGTAAATGATTTGAACAGAATGAAGGCACATGAAGCCAGATTCTGAATAATAGGGGGATCTAATTATTATCTAAAACATATACCCATGTCCTCCCCCCAAAAGATGGGAACTCTAGAGAGAGAGAGAGAGAGAGAGAGAGAGAGAGAGAGAGAGTAGACCAATGCTAATGCTGGCGCCCTACCACATTATTACATTAATACACAGATCATAAGAGTATTACAGCAAAGGTCCCTTCAATAATTTGGGTCCAAACCCAACCCTCACTTGTCTGCAAAAAAGTCTTTTATTTTTCTATAAATATATATCTACAGTTTCAGAATCACATGAGCAAATAAATACTTAAAAAAAGAGATATATACAGGAAAAATGTAAGATCCACCTTCAATGCACATGATCTTGTCAATGCTGCCTCTCTCTCTATCTACTTACAAAATTTTGGACCAGCTGTACATATGTATATAACCCTAATTAGCTTATACAAACCATGACACAAATCAAGTCTTAACATAAATGTGCAAGGGTTACATAGTGTCGTTTCTCTCTGCACGCTAATATGGGGTTTTGAGGGAGTATAATGAATTGTATCAAGTGGCTAAGATCTTGAGTTAGGTTCACTAAATTATACAATATGTGATCATAGTCCGTCAGAATTAATCGTAATGTATCAGCAGTATCACTTAGTTCGACAAAAGTACCTTTAAAAGCCACTTCATATTAACATTCCGACTGTACGAAACCAACTTTTTACGGGACAGAGAGATTAGTATCTTAACATTAATCTTTCCACCTTGATTAATCTTTGAAATGATAGGTCCATGGTCCATTATTGCCAGTGAAAATTCTTATTAAAACTATCATGAGATTATGATGGTGAATGAAATACACATAGCTGTCTAATATTTCTTTTTGCATTCTAAACTTTTTTTTAGAGAGGGAGAGAGAGAATGGGCTCTCATGACCTGCTCCATGCCAGCTTAATTGCACCTTCCACTTATGATCCATCACAATCATAAATGTTTTTGTCTGAAATACAAAGGAAGCTTCCTATGTAGATGCCAATCACTGATGACTTTCTTCTTCTTCTTCTTCCCTCTAACAGTAACTTCAAAAACTCTTTTACACCAATTAATGGGTGCAATCAATTTAGCAAGCAAATTTATTTCTGCATATTAACAATTTGAGAGGACTACAACTGAAAAAGAAGGGGGTTGTTTCTTGCCTTGATATTTGATGATGGTGTTAGAATTCATGGACTTTTTCTTCCTTTGCCTTTAGGGTGAGGGGTTTCATGGGATTTGGACAGAATTTTTTTGGCTGTAAAAAAATTTTGGGGCAAAAGTCAAACCCCTTTTGCATGTGCATTAAATATGAATGACAATTTGCAATTTTTCCAATGCTGATTTTGGTTCTTGACCTGGTCTATAATTCTTGTGATTTGGGTTTGAAAAATTGAAAAGAAAAAGAATTAATTCCTATGGAGGGGATTGGATGACCTGTGATTTTACTTCATGTCGGACTACAAAAATTGTATTTTAATTGCATTTCTTGTCTAATCTTATCCTCATTAGTAGTTGGTTTATTATAATACTCACTACTGGCAATCAATTGTACATTAAGTATAAGTATGTACACTCTCTGTTTTTTCTGATTTAACCTGTTTCGTCAAAGCAAAACGGGTCAAATCGGAGCAATAGGGAGTATATATAGTTAATATGAACATTGTATGGAGAAAAAAAAGTACTTTATTCGTCTTGTCTAATTACATTTCGTTTATTTTTCAAACAGACTCGTAAGATAATAAAAAAGGAGTATAATAGCACTAGTATAATGAATGTAAGGAATTGAAACAGAAAGTAATGCTACAAAAATCCTGACTGAGTCCTCTCACAATATTACTACAAAAGTCATTTTTGTCAAAATCATAAGTCAACCTATGAAACAATTTTGTGAATTGATGTGTGGAAAGGAAGTATGGTTTACCTCAGTTTATAGAGAGAGTATAGAAAAATTAATGAACAAAGTCAACCAGCCAATGTAATCTAACAGCTTTGGATTTGAGAAGTTTCTGAATTTATACATAGAATTTAATGTATAAATACCAAGATTTTGACACTATTCCTTAAAGGAACAAGGGATTTTTGCCCAAACTTTTTTCATACATAGGACTATGTTGTAATAGGCATTTGGTAGCTATATGTGTATCTACTAATTTTTGCAACATTCATTAGGAATTATAAATGCCTATTTCCTGAAGTGAAAAAGAATGAATGTAAGTAGAAACATATATACTGTCAAAATTGACAAGTTTCGTTCAATTTGAACATAGTTCCGTTCCATTTAGTTTGACACATGCACGTTACTAGCGAATTTGTTAAGCTTTATCCTCCCTGCACAATTAATTAACGAGGGCCATAATTAAGTGCCTCACTATTAAGTGGAGAATCCATAATTCCTTCAATTAATGAGAGATCGATATTATAGAGTACTATTATTCTCACAAATAATTCTTCTCTAGGGCAAAATCTCGATCGATTTAGGCATGTTTCAAATTCAAATATCATCAAATAAAGGACACAATATTTGATGATTACACACAAATATTATGTTTACTTTGTGAAAGTAAGAAACTTCCCCAATTGTAAACAAAGTGAAACCCTAATTCCGACCGATTTCGCATAAATGTACACCAAATGGTGCAGAAGGTACAAACATCCAAAGCTTATTTAATTTCTATGCAGCACATATGCAGAGGAGGCTAACCGCTACAAGTAATTACACTTTTGACATCTCTCATAAACTAGGAATTAATTAAGAGAGATCATCTACATACATTGATATTGGAGTTAATTAAACCCAAAAAAAAAAAAAAAAAAAAAACATCAGTTCAAAGCCTAAATTTCACAATTTTCCCCCATTTTAATAGTATTTTTTTTTGTTCAAGAAAAAAAGAAAACTGCCGAGTTGTTTTGAAGAACTACCATACTTTCTTCAGAACAAATCAGCAGTTTCCCCTAGCGTCATGTCCATGAAATCCCCATCCTGCCCCTGCGCCGCCGCTTCGTCGAGCAGCCACTTCTCCAGCAAGCTCAGGGGCATTTGTGTCTCGATCCCCGGCCTTCGCCCCTCGTCCCCTCCGAAAAACGCGGTTTCCGGGACCTCGAACTTGGCCTCGTGCTCCACCTCCTCCGAATTCGAAGAATTGAAACTGAGGAAGGTGGTGCTGATCGCTCCCTCGCTAGGGCTGGAGCTCAGCCCGGTGGAGAGGTTGTTGTTGAAGGAGCTGCTGTCGGAGGAAACCGCCTCCGATGAGTTCGGAGACTTCTTCATCCAGTTCTGGAGGAGGCGGGCGATGTTCTCGGTGCTGGAGGCGTACATGGCAGAGGAGGTCTGGACCGACGTCGTTTGCTGCGGCGGAGGAGGCTGTAGGGTGTTGATTAGGTTAACGTTTGTCGCCGCCGGCGGGAGATCGGTGGTGGGTTTGTCGAGGGAGAGAGCTTCGCATAGGGCTTGCTTAGCCATGTGAATGTCGGTCTGCAGCCTCCTCTCCCACTGCCCCTTCGAGATCGACTTCGAATCGGTGGAAACCCCATTTCCGCCATTATCGTCGTCGTGGCCGTGGATCTTCCCCAGCTTCTTCTTCAAGTGAGTGTTCCAGTAGTTCTTGATGTCGTTGTCGGTCCTCTGCGGAAGGTACGAAGCTATGGCCGCCCATCTGAAAAAAAAAAAAAAAAAAATCAGATCCAACCCTAACCCTAACCCTAGAATTCAAGAAATCGAAAATTCCGATCAGATCTTGCTAGCTACTGCGTGTTTGTGTGTGTTCTCTCTTTCTCTCTCTAAATATATCAGTACCTGTTACCGAGGAGGGCTTGGAGGTGGATGATCATCTTCTCCTCGTGCTCGGTGAAGTTGCCGCGCTTGATTCCCGGCCGGAGGTAGTTAGTCCACCGGAGACGGCAGCTCTTGCTGCATCTAAGCAACCCTGAAAATGAAGAAAAAAATTAAAAAAAAAAAAATCAATGGAGAAAAAATAGACGTAGCCAACAAAAATTAAATACGAAATCAAGGAAGACGGTGGCGATATTTATTACACAGCTTTAAATGCTTCCAACCAACCCAAACTAAACTAGCTTCGAAGAAAATCATGAAGAAATTAAAAAAAAAAAGAATAGAATTAAACCTGTGTTAGTAGGAACAGCCCTCCAATTCCCAGGGCCGTGTTCTTGAATGTAAGAAACGAGGATGATGTCTTCTTCAGGTGTCCATGGCCCCTTCTTCACTCCGATTTTATCACAGCAAGGAGGTCTCCCCATCCCGACCGATCGATCTCCGATTCCTAGAGAGAGAATTGCTACTACTGATGTTTTGATTTCTTCTTCTTCTCAGACTCTATGTGTGCGTTGAAGAGGAAGAGGAAGAGGGTTTTTTTCCTTCTTTTTTTCAAGAGTTTTGAGTGAGAGAGAGAGAGAGAGAGAGAGAGAAGTGGGGTGTAGGAGGGAGAGACAAGAGTCTAACTGAAGGGGTGGAGATGTGTCCGAGGAAATATATAGAGGAAAGACCGAGTTTGCAGTGTAGGCTGACTATAACAAAGAAAATTTTTTAGAAAGAAACACAAGCCCTATTTAATCTTCGAAAGAGTCAAAACCGGACAGCAAAGAGCATTTACTCTTTTGCTTGCAAAAAGTCAGCTTCTCCCCCTCTCTCTCTCTCTCTAGTTTTGTTTTAATTTTATTTTTTGTTCTTGAGGAGGAGTATAGTAATAGTATCCCTTTAATCACTGCGCGCCTCATAAAAACGCGTGGCAATTAATGTGAAAATTTTCTCTAATGTATTAATGAGAAAGAAGAAGAAGAAAAAGGGCATGAGTTTTTAACCTAGCTAAATAATTACACTTGTACCAGTATGGATTATTAAGTTGTTACAGTAAATAATTAAATTATTGGATTGAATTCGAATAAATAGTTTTAACCCTATCTCTCTCTCTCTCTACGTACATTCATAATACGCGGCATCTCTCTCTCTTTTTAGGTGGATATGTAGTCATCATTTCCCAATATTTAAATAACAGACAAAATGTAATTAATTGTAATTACATCTACTTTTTTTTTCATATCGAAACTTGAAAAAGAAAAAGAAAAATTCAAACTTGTTCTTCTTGAAAGAGAGTCTCTGGATTGAATTTGAGGGGTGAGATTGTGGTCGTAATAATCTTAGTTTGGTGACGTCGAAAATCGATGGGATTTAGTATATTTACGTAATTATATATATAATCGATCATGGAATTTTGGTGGATAGAGTCAATGTAATTAAGGGGTTTGGGTCCCATTTAAAGTCGGCATACTAATTTTAAAAAAATCAATTAATTAGGGTATTTTAATTCCTGCATTTATTTTGAGATAATGGTCATTTCACTTTCTATACAATAAAAACCCTATAATCCTAACTGAAAAGTTGTGTAATTTTTCATTGCGATTATCATGAAAAACTTTTTAGTTGCATTCTAGTACATTATTATATGAGTGTGAAATGTCACAATTTTAATAAAAAGTCAAAATGACTATTTCTAATTAATTCCATTTTAATTTTGGATTTTAACAATCGAACTAATTAGTCAACTGAAATGGGACGAAACGAGTGTTATTTTTACTGTAAAAGTGAGTAATAATGAGAGACTTAAAAATGGCGCGACTTGTAATCAAATAATTTTGTCAATTTAGTGTTCGCTCGCTTTTTGATTTAAGGGCGTGTTACAAAAGGTGAAATTAATCAATAACTAAGTTTATATAAATTGAGAAATATGCAGAGTGAAAGGAATGAATTTGAGAAATGGAAAACGACAATTCATTCATATTTTTTTTAATTATTTACATTTGAAATATCAACTTATTAATAAAATCATGCCCAATCTCATAGGTGGTTTGCTTGTCAATTTACGCCACCGTGGGTAAAGTCTCTTATATTATTATTAAATTGAGATGCTATTAAATTGAGACCTTTTATTTATTTGTTTATTTATTTATTTCTCATTCATTTACTCGAGATTTTATTAATTAAATCTCGTTTAATTATGTAAAGATAAATTAGATGATGAGCCTCATGTTTTAATTAATTAGAGTAATTAAATTTATAATTCATTTTCAATGCAGAGTATCCACTTACACATAAAGTCTCGTATCGATAGAAGATCGGAATATCGAAATGATACAACACTGATAATTCAAATTTAAATACCAAGTGCGCTTGCAGAAATATTGCAGATTCATTCAACAAAATATGGAGAGGGAAATTAAAGGTGTGGGCACTAAACAGTATTTTTCCGAGTTCCAATAAACTTTGAACGATAAAATTAATAAAATAATAATTATTAATAATCAGTTTTCGATTCATTTGAATGCAATTGGAATCAATGGAATGTAGAAATTCATGTGAATATAATTTATATATATATAAAGATATTGAATTAGAAACATGCGTTAATTAATTATTTAATTAATTGCTGCTTATAATATAAAATTAATTAAATGAGTACACTGTAATTAATTAAATAATTAGAGCAGAGAATTAGAAATTGTCGGTATATTTGATGTGTAACGGTGGAACGAAAGTGTGGACATGTGTCCAATTTTAGGAACCAAATTTTCATAGGGAAAAGAATTTTAGAATTACACAATGAAACAAATAATTAAAATACTATATAATATGATTCCAAATTTAAATAATACTACTTCTCCTTCTTATGCACATGATCTTCCACAAATTTGCCTTTGACTTTGCCTTCTACTTTAATTTAATTGCCGATCAAAATTGGTGAGATTAGTAAGACGTTCTTTCTCTAATCTTATGTCGAAAATTCGAATCATCTTCGTGTGCGGATGAACTTAGGAAAAAGAAGATCAAATCATGTAGATAAATCCATTTAGAAGACTCCAAATGAAAATATGTTTGAAGATCATGTTTATTTATCTATTACCTCATGCTTCATACGTAATACTTGACTATGGACGATCTAATTTTGTCTATACGTGTGTTGACTAATGAAAATCGATCTAACATCTCATGCATGACGAAAAAAAGACTAATGAACTCAAACTGAATTCTCACTCTACTCTAACATATCAAATCATTTTCTTTAGTTTACAAAAGATAAGAATCTATCTATCTAAATTCCATAGTAGCATATACTTGTTATTACTCTTTCCGTCTCGTTTTAATCGTCATTACTTTTAAGTTCTGTAACTATAGTGCCGTGAATAGTGGGGAGCTGAGCGTTTTCAACCGATCTAAAGTTGTTAATGTGACTTAGTGATGGATTGTGATGTGAGTTGAGAAAAAGAAGTATAGATCAACCAAGAATTTTGTAGATAGAGTTTGGAAAACCATGTGTCATTCGATCAGTATATAAGGGAACTCTTTTTGGACTCTTTCACTTAACACTCTTAATTATTTTTGGCCATTTCTTCTTCTTCTTATTTTAATTTCCCCTTATATTTTATTGCAATTTTCTTCTCTTGCAACTTGATCTATTTCAATTCAGATACAACGATTTATTTTTTATTTTTAATAATGCAAATTGAGATAGATATATTTCCTATATCGATCCCTTTTAAGTTGAATAATTTCTTTTGTCTATTTCTGACAAGCTTTTTCACGCTACTAGATGATGTGTTTTAAAATGGATTTTTAAATCAAGAAGCGTAAAAAATCATACCATAGATTGACAAAAGGAACGACTCAATTTGAAAGGGACGGGGGGAGTATATTAAAAAATAATGCGTCAAATTTAAACGACCTAGTGTCACACAATTAGGTGTATGATCCATAACATTTGGTACGCAATTTTGTAGTGTCACACTAAAAGTGTGACGCACTATATATCTACATATTCTTGTGTGTTAGACTAATTTATTTTATTTTATTTTTGTAATTTTATGTTATTCGACTACTACGCAATCCCTTACGTCAAGTTTTTAGTACTAATATATACTACTATTTTTATATGAATATATAGTGTATATATAGTGTTTATTTATATTTATAAATTTGCATCACATTTATGTAATCTCGACGCATGCAAATATATAATTTTACAAGTTCATATATTAAATCATGCAAGATTTTAAAAAAAGGATTTAAACATTATCTCCTATTATATCTCATTTATCTCCTATTAAAGATGGAAAAATACTTAGAGAAAAATGCGTGTGTATGTATACATGTACATATAGATCTATAGAAGGCTTCATATACAAATATTTTCATGTTTATATATTGAATATAGTGTATTGCAACCGTGTTTAAGTTAATATCGACGTTAGATTTTATAAAGATTAAAAACTCTGGATATATATATATTTATATTTCTCGTCCTATTCTAGTTGACGCGTTTCATTATTTTATATCTCACATATACTCAACGAACGTAGCAATTGAAATGATACAGAAGGAATATATATCTTTAGTTATGTGCCACGTGTAACAATAAATTAATTCAGTATGTGTGCTATGTGAAGTATTAGTACCACACGCAATACCATTATTTACAAATGTCAAAATCCAAAGCCTTCCTTATTTTATCCCAACTCTAAAATAAAAAAATAAATAAAAATAAAAATTAATTCAACCGTTTGTGAAAGATGTTTCCATCATTTCTTATCCCTTTTTAATGCTACAAATCTTTCCACATTTGAATTCAAGTAAAAATTAAGTTTTCATCCTCTCTTAAAGTGCATATGCCGTAAAAATTAGAGCTTAAAATTTTGTTCCGTGGTATCCCACAATGACATCAACCTATATTGTTGATATATATGCCTTAAATATATATTCGGGTATGCAGAGCTGATCGGTTGTTTTGTTACCCTTGCTTGGTGCAATCTCAGATCGGAAGGTTGCATCCTCTTTCCCAGAGACGCTCCAGCCCCGATTGGGTTTTGTGGATGTCATTGAGTTGAACCCATTTGTTATGTTATTTTCGTTATACTGTAAATAGTTGTAGAGATCTATTATGTAATCCGTATCTTAACCGCCTAGTAATATTTGTTCTGCTTTTCTGCTCGTGATCGTAGTCAACACATCGTTGTTGAACAACGTAATCACTTTCCTTCTTTACGTTACGTTTCTATTTGTATATTGCTCTTTAATCCAGATCCGTCACAATATACTATTTTTATCCCAACGAATTCGACCGATTACATTAAAATGCAACAGATAATCGGAATCCTTGAACCAAAAAAATGAAAATAATGGAGAGTGAAAGGGATGGTAGAGTGAGGAGCAAATTGTTTTGGAGGGGAGTGGGAATTAAATTGGGAGGTGCCCCAAATGTCAAGAAAGTAGGCCCATTGGGCTGAGAGGATTATTACATGAGAGGCTCAACTCTCACCACGTGGCACCACATTTAATGTCCATGAACACGTAGACAACAAGACAAATGATTGGGCTCGGGTCTGACAATTCAAGGCCCACATTACCCTAAAGGTGTTTCTCTATTTATCGTCATGGGCTTCCTTGTAATTACACATGCCCATCTCCTCATTCCCATCCATCCAGTGGCGGATCCTGGACATTCAATTTGGGGGTGCGAAAATTTTCTATATCTACGAATTATATAGAGGAAAAAAAGTCATTTATATTTCCCTCGTCCCATTTCATTAGTCAAATTTGTTATTTTGGAATGTCCTACTTCACTAGTCTTATTCCCTAAAATAAAAATAATTAATTAACCCTTATTTTTTATTTTTTAATGTGAATCCCTTACTTTTCACTTTTAACACTTGCGCATACAATTAAGTGCCGAAAAGAAACAATACAAGCGAAATGGAATGGAGAGACTAGAGAGTATTAAAATCCATATTGTTATATACATTTCAAAATATTACAATAAAACAATATATATATATATATATATATATATATATATATATATATATATATATATATATATATATATAAATAAATCATATATTTATATATATTTAATATATATGCATATATGTAGTATAAAAAAATAAAAAAAATTTGGGGGTGCAACTGCACCCCCTTGCACCAAGGGAGGTCCGCCAGTGCATCCATCCATCTTTCCTAAAAAAAAAGTTACCCTCGTCCCATTAATACAGAGATAGTCAACTGTTTGTTCGTCGAATACGTCTATAAGCTCCTCTTTAGTAATTTCTAGATGTGTTACATGTACATCGCAAAATTGTTGTACTGTCAACCGTGAACATGTCTAATATACTCGTCTAACGTCAGACGGAACGGTACAAATAATAAAGCATTTAAGTTTATAGGAGAGGACACGCGTTATGTAATAAATACAAATAACTCGATTTTAAAAAAAAAAAAAAAAAAAAAAAAAAGCCGATATAGTATGAGGAGTTGACTTGGTCATCTAATTAATGTGAGATAATAAGGTGTCCAAAGTCAAACCTCAGTTGTCTTTTTGTTCCATTTATTATTAATGGATGCGGATATGATCGGCTATATTTTGTGCATTTAAAAGTTTCCATTTTGGCCAATAGAGTGGTGACACGTATTATTGGAGTGTTACATCCAAATTAAACAGAGGATACTTAGTTGGAAAATGTGAGGGGCCTATTATATATACATAAAATTTGATGAATGATTGGGATTGGATGCCTTTTATTTTCCTATAAAAAAAATGAAAATCTATAAAAAAATAAAAATGAAAAATAAATAAAATAATAATTGATGAATGATTGGGATTGGATGCCTTTTATTTTCCTATAAAAAAAATGAAAATAAATAAACTGAAAATTAATAAAAAAATAAAAATGAAAAATAAATAAAATAATAATTGTCAATAAAAAAATGAAAATAAATAAAATGAAAATCTATAAAAAAATAAAAATGAAAAATAAATAAAATAATAATTGTCAATAAAAAAATGAAAATAAATAAAATGAAAATCTATAAAAAAATAAAAATGAAAAATAAATAAAATAAAATAATAATTGTCAAGAGTGGGATTTGAACCCACGCCCTTTCGGACCAGTACCTGAAACTGGCGCCTTAGACCGCTCGGCCATCTTGACTTAATATTTTAAAATTACATAGTAATTATAATAATTGGTTATTGCTTAATATTATGTGAGTTGTCGAGTGATTATTCGACCGAGGGTCGTTAATCAAAACGAAAGACGCCATTGTTGATTGTTTCTAACCATCAAGAAAGTGATCATGTTTACCCAGAAGCTAACCTCTTTACTACGCAGATACAGCTCCAATGCCGTTCTACTCGACGGGCCGCCGCCCGGATACGGCGGCGTTCGACACGAGCGCGACCGGCGTCTCTTGCTCACCAACTCGGCAAATTTCAAGAACTTCACCCTCTCACAAGCCAAAGAAGCGCATGCCATTATATGCAAAACCCCCGAGTTGTACACTAATCTCTACGCCATTAACAGTTTGATTCGTTGTTATTCGGACTGGGGCCGCATGCCTTGTGCATTCAAGCTGTTCGCTGAAATTCCTCAGAGGAACACGGTCACCTGGAATTCGATTATTCTGGGTTGCAACAAGAATTCCATGTATGATGATACATGGAAATTCTTTTGCCTCGTTCATAATGATGGAGCGGTTATGGATGAGTTCACTTATAGTGGTGTACTTTCTGCTTGTGGTTGCCTGGGGAATGCGACCAGTGGCTCGCAGATTTATGGGCTCGTATGGAAAAACGGTTTCTTTTCGAGTGTCTTCGTGAGAGCTGGGATGATAGAGTTGTTCGGGAAATGCGGTAGGGTCGAAGATTCTTTGAGAGTGTTACATGATTATGATTGTGAGGATGTGGTTTGTTGGAGTGCCGTTGTGTCTGGTGCAGTCAAGAATCAGAGCTATTGGGTTGCATTGGATGTTTTCAGCCAGATGTGCCGTTATGGTTCTCTCAGCCCGACTTGCTTTACGTTTTCGAGTGTTTTGTCTGCTTGTGCTGCAGTGGGGGAGCTGGATTTGGGCAAATGCATTCATGGACGTATAATCAAAAGTGGCGAAGGAGATGATGTTTGTGTGGGGACTGCCATTGTTGATCTGTACGCTGAATCCGGGGCCATGATCGATGCTCTGAAACAATTTAGACTGATGACTAGGCGGAATGTGGTTTCTTGGAATGTCATTATCTCTGGTTTTGTTAACCAGGGTGATTTTGCTTCTGCTTTTTCTGTCCTCAATGAAATGAAAAGAAATGGAGAGGAGATAAGCAACTCCACTGTCTCGTATGTGCTTTCAGGTTGTGCGAATCCGGACATGTTTGAAAAAGCATTACAGATCCATTGCTGGACTTTTAAGGCTGGGATCTATCAAGACCCAGCAGTTAAAGCATCACTTATAAGTACCTACTCGAAAGTAGGAGCTCTTAACTTATCCGAGCAAGTTTTTATAGACACTCGGGACCTGAAGCAAGTTGGTGTGTGGGCTAATATGATTTCTACATTTGTTAAGAGTGGGAATTATGAAAAAGCAGTCCTTTTGTTCCAGAAGATGCTAGAAATGGGTATTACTCCCGATGAGTACACCGTTTCTAGTATCTTGAACATGAAATACAATTTAACTTTGGGGAGACAGGTGCATGGCTACACTTTAAAGCTTGGTTTGTTGTCTGAACATTGTGTAGCCCGTTCGTTGTTTACAATGTATTCCAAAGTTGGTAATGTGGAGGACTCCATCAAGGCTTTCGAGCAACTTGAGAGGAAAGACAATATCTTGTCAATTTCTATGGTTATTGCTTGTGCTGCCAATGGATATCCTGATAAGGCTGTTCAGTTGTTTCGAGAGATGGGAATCAGAGAATCCCTGCCTGATGAAAGGCTTTTAGCTGTTGTTCTGAATTCATGTACAGCTCCCCGTTCCTTGAAGTTGGGTAGAGAAATTCATGGACATGCTCTTAAACGTAGGTTTGGTGAGCAGTTCATTGTTGATTCTGCACTAATACGTATGTACTCGAAATGCGGTCATCTCAGTTCAGCAAGGATTATTTTTGATAGAATGCCTACCAAAGATGATGAAACATGGTGCTCTTTAATTTCCGGATTCTCTCGTAGTGGTAATTTTGAGGAAGCTCTTCATCTTTTCCGCAGCTTTCTTCTATCCAATGCGACTGCTGATGCCTACACTATATCATCAATTTTCGGGGCCCTTACTTATTCAAGTAAACTAGATATAGGTCCACAGCTTCATGCATACGCCATCAAAATGGGTTTCGAATCAGAACCTTCAGTAGGAAGTTCGCTTATCATGATGTATTCAAAATCAGGAAGTATCGATGAATGTGATAAGGTATTCCGACAGATTATAAACCCTGATTTAGTTTGCTGGACAACAATGATTGCAAGCTACGGTAATAACGGGAAAGGATCAGAGGCATTACAGCTGTTTGATCATATGAAGAAGTCAGGAATCGCGCCTGATGCTGTTACCTTCGTTGGCATTCTTTCTGCTTGTAGTAACTCCGGTTTGGTTGATGAAGGATATTTTCATCTAAGTTCGATGATTAGAGATTATAAGATCAAGCCTAATCAGAAGCATTACGCGTGCATGGTGAATCTTCTTGGTCGTGCTGGAAGACTAGAAGAGGCTAAGACGATTATTGACAGTATGCATTTGAAACCTTCGATTTTAGTATGGGAAACTTTTCTTGCTTCTTGCAAAGAGCATGGGAATCACGAGCTCGGAAAAGTGGCTGCTGAGAAGATTATGGAGTCGCGGCCTTCTGATGTTGGATCCTACGTTTCAGTTTCGAATATGTATGCAGAAGCCGGATTGTGGGATCATGTGATGGAAATTAGAGAAGCAGTCGGAGAAACTGGCCTAGGAAGGAAGGAAGTTGGTTGGAGCTATGCATGAAGAAGCATAAGGACTGAGAGTTGAGACTTCATCTTGGACTGATTGAAACGAAGAAGGAGCTCCGTACAGACGAAGAACATGCTCGTTTTCTGATGGAATGTACGCTGTAAGCCTCTTCATTGAAGAATTAACTGTTCGGAAGCATCAATGTTCGCTGCAGTTTCATTCTTTAATATACCATTCTTGAATTTGAACTGGAGATATATAAATTGAACTCTGGATCTTCCCAAGAGTGACCTTAAATCAGTGATCAAATTTCAGATGTTCGAACGAATGAATGCAAGTGATCGAGTTGGGAAGGAGGCGAGTGAGCAATGCAGTAAGTATTGCCTATGAAACGTAACATCTCAACGAAAAATCAATTTGTATAAACAGATCATTCTTTATTTGTTCTTGTAACTATATGCAGCTAGATACAACTCAGTAACAGTACATGGGGATCACTTATTAGTCTTCGATTGTTTTCTCGAAGGCGGGGATAGTCTCTCCAGGCAAAGGTTTGTCCCACAAAATCTTCGACAAATGGCAAGCTAATGCTGCTTTCTCGATGCAGATTTTACGAACTGCTGCCAAACATTCTTGGATTTTCGCCATGCTCAACATGTTAGAAATGTCAAGAGATCGTTGCAGAATCCGTTCAAGAAAGCACTGAACCATAGCAGCTGTATCTGTTTTAACGTTTCACAGCAGCGACTCTATTTGCAAATAGTTCTACAGATGCACCAGCAACATTTCACTGAGATTTCAGAATGAAAGCAATCTTTGAACAATAACATATCTGGTGTAAAGAATATAAGTATAAATAAACTTACTTCTTTTGCTGCTTATCCATTCAAAGTTCGAAACCAGTCGTCCAGTCCTTAAAGTTGTATCAGAGTCGGATCTGAAAAATATTTAGCAGTCAAACACGAATACAGATACTTCACTATGTGCTGAAACAACATTATAAACTATAATAATGGTGCAAGATACCTGAGGTGCCCATTTACTCTTGGTTTAAGTCCCTTCACTCAGTCTGCAGTAACCGTGCAACGAGCTTAGATATTACTCCTTCAGAATCTTCTCTTTCTCACACATAAACCTCCAAATACCTAAGAGACTGTATTTTCCGAGCCATGTAATATTTTACTGGGAAGCTTTTTCCTCAATAGCTTCTTGTTTCTAACAGCTTCATACAACAGCTCGTATGCATAATAAGTGATATGCGACTTCTTCAACAAGTTCTCCACAACCATTTTGGGTGCTGCGACTTCTCTCTTATCTACCTCAAAAATTTTGTTCACTTCTTCAGGAACAACTCCCTCGTGCACCATAAGGTATATCACTTCAACTGCCTCACGCAATCTGTGCTTCACACACAGACAATTGAGCACCCGTCCAAATGTTGCCAAGGATGGAACAAACCCCATGTTGATACCATCAAGAAGATAGAAGTACCCAGAATCAACTTTTCCGATTTTGCAGAAACCATCCACTATACAGAGGAATGTGTACCTATCCGGTGGGCATCCACGAACGCCCATTTCTTGAAAAAGTTTTAGTGCCATATCCATATTCAACCTCTCAGAATAGGCGTTAATCAAGATATTATACAAGGATAAGGTTGGAGAAAGTCTGTAGTCCTTTTCCATTCTTCTGAACAACAGAAGGGCTTCATCTAAATCGCCGTTTTCACAAAATCCACTGATCAGTGTGCCTAAAGTTACTTCATCCGGATGCAAACCATTTCGCTGAGTTTCATCAAGTAACTCTAGAGCTCTGTCTAGTTTTCGAGCTTTGCAGAAACTCTCTATGAGTACATTATAGGTGATGATGTTCGGCTTACATCCCTTCTCCTCCATTGCTTTGAAAGTTTCCATTACATTATCGGAATTTGAAGTTTTGCAGAGACCATCCAGTATACTGTTACACGTGATTATATCGGGAGAGATACCATGCTCCCACATAGTATTAACAACTCCAAGTGCCTCACCCATCTTCAGCTGCTTACAGTAACCATCAATCAACGTATTAAAGGTGAATATGTCAGGAAAAATGCCTTTCGTCATAGCATCATTAACAAGAAAACTAGCATCGGTTAAACATTGCATCTTGCAGAAGCAGTTTATGATCAAATTATACGTCCATATATCAGGATTGCAACCCTTTTGCTGCATATCATTCATCAGCTGCAACGCTTCCAAAATGAGCCCCTTCCCACAAAATCCCTTGATTAAGGCGTTGTATAGAACAACACTAGGCTTTATACCTTTTCCGGGAGCTTCATCAAACATGCTCATGGCCCTCTCGATGTCACCACTCTCACACAATCCACACAGTAAGGCGCAGTACGTGAACTCATCGGGCACAAACCCTCTGAACATTGCATCTCGAAGAATCTTATCAGCATTTTGCACCAAATTCATCCTGCAGTACCCATCAACGAGAATATTGTAGGTGAAAGCATCAGGCTTCAAACCACTGTTGACCATTTTATTCATGTATTCCTCTGCTTCAGTCACTCTAGAACCCCTACAGAAGCCACGTATAATCGTGTTATAAGTCACAACATCAGGAGAAAGACCTTCTCCCCTCACACTCTCTAACATCCTTGCAGCCTCATCAAGTAGTCCCTTCTTACACAGACCCTGAATGAAGATGTTATACGTAAACAAATTCGGAAGTACGCCCCTTTTGAGAACCTTATCCAGCAGCATCTCACTCTCTCTGATATCTCCCTTCTTACAAAGGTTATGTATTAGTTTATTGAATGTGGTAACATCAGGTACAAGGCCAAGCCGAAGCATCTCATCAAACAATCCATGAGCTTCCTCTCTATAATCCCCTTCATAAAATCCACCAATCACAGTACAGTACGCTACCGGATTGAACTCACATTGCTGAGAAGGCATGTTATTCAAGAGCCTCAGAGCGGCATGAGGCCTACTCGTTTTACAAAATGCCTTTATTCGAACAGTATACGTATACACATCGGGTGCAATCCCTTTCTCCCTCAGTCTCATGTAAACTTTGTGTGCCTGATCGAAGTGCCCGTTTTCCACCAGAATATTCATAATCACGTTGTAGGAATAAACAGTCGGCTCACAGTTGTAGAAATCCATCCTCTCAAACACATTGGCAGCCTCCTGAATCCTCCTCTTCTTCCCATAACTTCTCATTACACTAATGTACACTCCCTCCAACGAACCGTTATCGAGATTCTCCCTCATCTCCGACACGACGTCCTCCATCGCCTCAAATTCCTCGTGATGACCGAGCTTCTCAACCATACATCGATAAGTTAGCAGAGTGTGCTTAAACCCATCTTCCTTCTTCACAGAATTGAACATCTCCAGAGCCCTAAATGGGTCTCTCTGGGATCGAATGACGGCGGCTACATGTTTAGGAAGGACGGCAGCACTCATCCCTATATACAGTTATATACTAAACGATCTCTCGAGCAAATCCCATCGGATTAAACTCACACCTTCGAAGGGTGAATTTGTACAGTTGTTTCGACCTAAATCATGAACCGTCAGTTGGCCGGGCAGCTTCAAACTTTGAAATTAAGCGCAAAATGAATGAACAGATATAGAAGCAGAAGTTCGAAAATCGACTAGTTTTACCTTTTACCCGAGCAAGAATTCATCCCCTTCCAGTATGAAGCCTTCAATTAGAATAGAAATGGGGGGAAAGATTAGGGTTTCAAATCAATGGGCTCACTGTAATTGCAGAATGGCGACTGTACTATGCTTCCCTGCGAGGAAGGAGAAGGAGTTGCTGTTTACTGATGGAAGATGATGCATTTAAGGCCCGTTAAGAGCCCGGCCCACATAAGGATCCGGCCCATTTAGTCATTTTAAGGATCCGGCCCATATAAGAAGACCATAACCCTGTTTAGAGTTTGGAGTCGAGTGCGAAGAACAACTCTGAACAGACGACACAAAAGGAGAAGCTTTCTCTCTCATTCGAGAATCGAGAGAATTTAGAGAGAGAGAGAGAGAGAGAGATGACGGTGGAGTCGTCGTCGTCGTCAGGGCAATGGTTGGAGAAGGCGTTGACGGAGCTGTGCCAGAAGATGGAGACGGGTGTACAATTAGATGGGGAAATCATATCAGGCCTCGTTTCCTACTGTGAGATGGCCCCTCCACTCGATGCCAAAGAATATCTCGATGTATGTATGCATCAATTCTCCCTTAATCAAATCCTTGATATTGATTCTTCTTCTCTTTTCCTGGAGATGAAGATGATTTAGTGTGCGTATGCATAATCTAAATGTTAGATAGGGTAAAGAACTCTCATCTGAATTCCTTGAACGAGTTTTGACGGGGGCAGCCGATTAGGGTTTGAATACTGTGAAGAATCAGATGCAATCCAATGATAAACTTTATTGAAATCAACATCTATACTGTAGTTTACTATAACTGTGATGGTACCTTGAGTTTCCTGTCATTTGCGATGATGCTATCGGTGGAGCATTGAGTGTTAATTTACAGTACATCCTCCCTTACCAACTGCATTTGCTAATTGCTATATCGGATTCGTGTTTTGTTTGTTTTCGAACGGAGAAGCTTCTGTTTCAATTTTTTTGTCATCTCTTATCATAATATGATGACAGCTTCAGCAGCTGGATTCTGTTTCATCTCCAGGTTCTTGTGCGATCAGCACACCTTGAATCATCCAGATCTTGTTTGAAATGATTGCAGATGTTGGTCTTATATCTATAAACATCCGTGTCTATCATTGTATGTTAACATATATCGGAATTTTTCATTGTTGTATCTCTGTCTGTTGTAGAAATCTCCAGATCTTTGTTGCTTTTCAAGGTATTGCAGGAGAGTAGTATCTGTTTGCTACATCTTATAGAAGGATTTTAGTATTCTTAATGTTTGTTTTCTGTAGAATATTGTTGGAGAGGAAGTTGGGAAGAGTGTAATTGAAGAGTACTTAAAACGGAGAGGTCACACGATTGTGTACAATGCTAGTAAAGAAGCTCCAACTTCCAGTATGCACGCCTATGTCAAACCACGTTCAGACGAAGGTTCATCTCTCTCATCAAAGAAACCACAAAAGGCACCAAAAGAGGCGAAGGCTTCCACAAGTCAGGAAATTAGAACTAAACAAGAGTCATCAGAGCCCAAAACTGGAAAACCTTCGAATCAAAGTAATTCAAAGAAGAAAAAGTCTGGGAAAGTTATTTCTCTTGCTGAAGCTGCAAAAGGATCGATTGTATTTCAGAAGGGAAAGCCATGCTCTTGCCAAGCTCGACGTCATGCATTGGTTAGCAATTGTATATCCTGTGGGAAGATAGTGTGTGAGCAAGAGGGGGAGGGGCCTTGCAATTTTTGTGGGGCCCTTGTTTTGAGAGAGGGGAGCACTTATGCTGGTTTGGATGAAGGAGTTATGCTTGTAACCGATGCTGAAGCAGCTGCTGAAGCTTATGCCAAGAGGCTGGTCGAATATGATCGTGACTCAGCAGCTCGAACAACTGTGATAGATGACCAAAGTGACTACTATGAGATGGAAGGAAATACCTGGCTCTCGAATGAGGTTTGTAGACTTAAATCTTTTACTTCCCGATAGGTATTGGCATGGCTTATGTAATTTCAGTCGACATTAATGCTACTTTTACTCGCAGGAAAAGGAACTTTTGAGAAAGAAAAGGGATGAGATAGAAGAAGCTGAACGAACCAAGCGAAGTAAAGTAGTCATGACCTTTGATATGCTTGGTCGAAAGGTTATGACTCTTTGACATTACCCATCCTTTTATATATTGCATATCTTTGAACTCTTAAGCTCATAGTACAAATGCACGAGTAGTGAAAGACAGAAAAAATGATTGACAAAGCAGTTATGTAATCTGCTGTTTCGAATACTTCCTTAAATGCAAATTCTCTAAGTGCAGGTGCTTCTGAACGAAGATGAAGCTTCTGAAGAAATGCAGAACAGGATATTACTCCGACCACCTGAAAAAGAGGACATTCGCATCAAACCAAATCCTCATCTTAAAGTTCAACCTATATTCATCGACCCAGGTCCTAGAAAAACTCCCAAGGAGAAAACAACTAGCAGAGGCCTAAGCAGTGGCTTGTGCTTGGAGATAAGTGGAAGGGTGCAGCATGGCACGAATGAACTGAATGTTTTGTGAAGAAGCGTCAAAAGAGAAGGAGCTACAACAAATTCTCGTGTTTCTTTATAGTCGCTAGTCTCTCAAACTGAACAGAAGAAGAAGAAAGAAGGTATGTACGGTTGCGGCTCGTTAGCATGGTAAAAACTGTGATATAACTATAGGCAGTATTTCGACATATTTTTGTTCTATCATATACTCCATCTAAATGTTTATCATGGCTGTTTAGACATTTTACACGACTGACATAATATCTCGATTGTCTTAAGTACTCCCTCCGTCCACACTCTCAGTTTTTCGTGTCAGATGGATGGAGACTGAGGGAGTATTATTGAAGGAACAGAGTTTGCTACATCCCCATTCTATACCTTAGGGCTAAGACCATCCTCGGTCAAACTTAGGTATTCAGAATCCATAAACACATAACCAAGAATGAAATGTATCTCTACCCTTTCCTTTCATGTTTGCTCACCAATTAAATCGATTTACGAGAAGGGGACCTCCGCCTCAAGCAAATGAGGACGTGGCGTCACACGTCCCATAAGCATCGAAAAACATTATACTATTATATAACGACGGTAATTAACTAAAAACAGTTATGCAATCGACAACGATTACCTTAGGTCCCCCCATTTTCAAGTAAGACTGGATTTGGCCTTTGCATGAATTGAAGGAGGGTGGATAGAGTAGATATGCAACGATTCAAGTACTATATATTTTGGGAATTTCCAGCTGAATAAATTTAATTCATGACATATTTTATATTATACTTTTTGCATCCAATGCACTAAATTCCTACCCAACTCATTAAACTACTTAGGGCTTAAAGTATTTGGAGCTTTCATAAATAAATGCAATTGCAATGTGATTTTGACTACGTAATTTTGTCCCCACTAATCTATCACAGTGTGTGGATATTGGATGAATGAATGGGTGGATTTGAATCTTGTTTCGTAGCCACTTCTTCAATTAATTTGAAGAGCTAGCTAGCATTGAATGTATATTCCTAAATCAAGAATAATGTAATAGACTTAGGATCACATCCGATTTATTCTATTCCCTAACAATAATGCTTCAATTTGTTCATCAATATCTTCACCGCGCACTGGGTCCAACGTAAAAGAGACGTAATTAGGCGGGTATGTGCAAGTGTAACCTACCACCAATATTTGAGTATCATGTTGCATTCATGTCTATATTGAATCTATATATACAACAGCTAGCTAGAGAGGATATATAAAAAAAGAGATGCAAGTACAAAGTATCCTCATCTCATTATTTCCTAGCTAAAACCCTTGTTTCTTGTGTTGTTTCATTCCATTTTGATATGGCAAAGAACAACACGCCTTACAGATTCTCAGCACAAGAAAACCCCGTTGTTTCGAGCTCAGCTAAATCGAAACGAAACGCTACCCTCAAACGGGTCGACCCGTATTCGTTTCTCAGCACCGTCCGTGCCCCGACCCTCGGAGTCTTCGGATCCGACACCTACTTCACAAGCCTAAAAGTAAAAGACGTCGGAGTAATCCCTGCTGCTGCCGATCCCGCAGGAGAAGGATCAAGCTCCGAACGCCTCCGGACTCCGAGCCTACGCTCCGAGGCGAGCAGTTTCAACAGCCAGACTGCTCTAGTACCGAGCCTCCATAGAAACGGCTCTCAAGAGAAGCAGAAGAAGACCATTAATAGAAGAGGAAGAAGAAGAAGAAGTTTCTTAGGGTTTGGGTGCGGCAGCGGACCGTGCTTCGACAAAAAAGGCGTCCACATCAATCCGCCGCCGTCGCAGAGAACCGATCACCACCTCCCCTCGGCTCCGGTGGTTCTAGATCCCGGCGCCAAGGCGGTGGAGATGGTTCTGGAAGAATCTAGAAAGTCGATCGAGGTTTTCGGATCGAGAGCGGCGACGTTCGAGGGGGAAGTGGCGAGGAACATGGAGAGGAAGCTCTCCATGCTGACGTGGGACGCCATCCCTAGAGCTCAGAGCATCGCAGTCTCCAGAAACGGCGATGACGTGGCGAGCGACGCCAGCTCGGATCTGTTCGAGATCGAGAATATTGCTATATCAGGAGCTCCGATCGCGGCGGCTGACGTCGACGCCGACGTGTCCTCCCTCTGCACTAGCCCCGCGTCGCGGTACGCGCCAAGTGAGGTCAGCATTCAGTGGAGCGTCGTCAACAGCGACTTAAACGACGATGCCGCGGGGAAAGGAGCGGCGCAGAGAGGCCGGAACGGCGGAATAATGGGTTGCCGGAGTCTGAAATCGGTGGACGTTGCATCTAAATATTGAAAATTAATTAATTTGATGCACATCTTATAGTATATATTATTATTATGCATGTTAATTTTTGTAATTTCTTTGCGTTATGAATTGAATATACTTATTTCGTCCCGTCTGATTTCATCGTTCATGTACCAAAGTACTGTATTATTAAACAGTTAATTGCTGAAGCAACCGGGCTACTCCGGAACATTATCGTAGGCCCCATAAGACATAGTCTAGGACCGATTTGGATTTCGATTTTTTCAAACCCGATAGGTTTTTGGACCGGGCAAGTTAGACATATTTTAACCCAAAGTCAGCCGTGCTCGGCCCAACAGCTCTAGTTATAAATTGAATTGCGAGGGCTCTAAACTTCTAAACCTAAGTTGAATTACACAATTGTTTTTGAGTGAAATTAACAATGGAGAATGGTAAACGGGAGCGGCTTCTGGCATACGATTCCAAGGTGAGTTGTGAGTAATTGTTTGTTCATCATCGTCTAATACATGTTTTTGTTCATGTTTTTATACATATGTGTGTGTAGGAGGTGGCAGTTGATCGGATTAACATGCTTCCAATAGAAGTGTTAGGGTTGATCATCTCTTTCTTGCCGCTCAAGGAAGCTGCTGCAGCAGCCCTAGTTTGCCGTCGATGGAAAACCCTCTGGACCTTAACAGCTAACTTAGATTTCGACGGCTCAGATATGGTATACGACAGGGTGTTAGCCTCTACATGCTACCAATCAGCATTGATCGAGGCAAGGTCGAACTTCGTTAGATGGGTCGAAGGCGTGATCGTCTCACACCGGAACTCTAATATCCAAGTATTCAGAATCTTCACCGATCTAGGACCAGATCACACACAAACCATCGATAAATGGCTCGCCTACGCCCTCGCCAACAAGGCTCGGACCCTCGAGTTGAACCTCGTCAACAACCATCACTACGATTTCCCATATAAGAGGGGGAATCTTCCCGCCAACTTCAAGATCCTCAAGCAACTGACTTTGAACTCGGTGAACGTGGCCGGGGAAACCCTAGAGTGCTTCGTAAGCAACTGTCCCCTCCTCGAGGGGCTGTCCGTTACTCATTCCCGGGTGCTCACGTCTCTCGAGATCAACCGGCCTTCTCCGTCTTTCAAGTGCCTCGACATACGCCTGTGCCACGCCCTCAAGTCCCTCGTGGTTCGAGATTCGGACCTTGTCACCCTCAAGTACAGTGGGATGGCGAAGACCGCGATTTTGCTCCACAACGTTCCTTTCCTTACTCACCTCTGGCTCTGTGGCCCCGTCGTCGACTCGAACTTGGATGATGTTGCTAGAATGTTTGCTCCTGTGCTTCAACAGATACAGTTTCTCAACCTCTATTTTATCAGCCGAGATTTCTACCCACCACAGGTACAAACAATTTCGAATTAGATTAATTCATTCTTAGGTTAATTATGTTAATTAGTACAAAAAAATGATATTTCTCACGTGATAACTTAGCTTATTTCTATATGAATCGAACTCTGTACGTACGTATATACAGGATGGTAGTCCAAAGTTGAGGTTTGAGATGCCCAGTCTTAAGCAATTGGTGGTGAGTTTTCCGTACAATCAACACGAGGAAATGGATTCTCTCCTACCCTTCGTTAAACTAATAAATGCATCCCCTTTCTTGGAGAGATTTGCATTAGAGGTAATTAATTAATCTAATGTTTGTTTCTTAATTATATATAATCATATATAATTAGTTTTACTAGTATATATTCATGCATGGCATGGTATTGTATTGGTAGCTACCACGCTTTCATGCCGAAGGAAGCAGCGATGCTGATGCTGATGCGGCCGTTGCTGCTGCCGTTGCTGCCCGTGCTTTTAATAGGCAAATGGTGGACGTTCGTTTTGACCGCCTCAAGGAAGTGGATTTTGTTGGTTATCGGGGAGCGATTGCTCAACTCGAGTTCATTAAGCTCCTTGTGGGTAAAGCGGCCGCTCTACGAAGTATGGTAATCGATCCGTCTACTTTCGATGTCCGTCCATGGCGTCGCATACCGGTCCATGGGTTTTTCGATGATGAGATGCTTGTGAGGGCGCGTGCGGAGGAGCAGCTTAGGCACATTGTTCCTCACAACGTAGCTTTGAGGATCCTTTAGAATCATAATTATCATTATTAATTATGTTGGGTTCTCTGATATTCTGTTGGGCCCTTTAGGATTGGGCCTTTGTTATTGGGCCACTAAGTTATCGAGCTATGTTAAAAATAAAATAATTGACACACTTGCCTCGGCCCGTTTATGCTCCTTGCGCATTGGGCCTTGGCCAATCTAAAAATAAAAGTTACAGTATTATCTTACGCTTGTGGTCCGTTCTAACTCGTTAATCAACTCTAACATCTCGCAACATAAATAATAACGTCAAATTTTTAACTCGTAAAAACTTCGGTTATTACATGTAAAGTCAAAGATTGTCTTTTGACCAAAAGTAAGGACAACTATGTATGTTTACACCTAAAGTGGATAGAAAACATACATATCTATATGAGTGGCTATTAAACACGCACAATGATAGAGGATGGGGCGATTTCCTCTACCAAGAAACGAAAACGAAATAAAAGATACAACGGCAGACGCGAGATCCTTGCTCGTCGTTCACGCCAGATTACGAGAAGAAAAGGAAAAGCGGCGGCTAAATAAATAAAATAGGGTTTTTGTATTATATTTCTTGATAATGAAAATAAGATACAATCCTCCTATTTATACTAAATACCTAGGGTTGATTCGACCTACGATTCGGGAAAGAATCAACAAGAAAACCCGAAAAGAACTACCCAAATAATTAAACGGGCTAAGCCCAACGACAAACCTAAATAAATAAAATAAATAACGTATCAACTCCTCCATCCTTGAGAATAACCTTGTCCTCAAGGTGGAGATTCAATAGACGTCTAATTTCATCTTTCATGTACCAAAGTACGCAAAGCAACCGGACTAGGCCGAACATTATCGTCGTGCAATTCCCATCCTATACTTGGAAAAGGCCCCATAAGGCACAGTGTTGGACCGATTTGGATTTCGATTTTTTCAAACCCGATAGGTTTTTGGACCGGGCAAGTTAGACATATTTTAACCCAAAGTCCGCCGTGCTCGGCCCAACAGCTCTAGTTATAAATTGAATTGCGAGGGCTCTAAACTTCTAAACCTAAGTTGAATTACACAATTGTTTTTGAGTGAAATTAACAATGGAGAATGGTAAACGGGAGCGGCTTCTGGCATACGATTCTAAGGTGAGTTGTGAGTAATTGTTTGTTCATCATCGTCTCATACATGTTTTTGTTTATGTTTTTATACATATGTGTGTGTAGGAGGTGGCAGTTGATCGGATTAACATGCTTCCAATAGAAGTGCTAGGGTTGATCATCTCTTTCTTGACGCTCAAGGAAGCTGCTGCAGCAGCCCTAGTTTGCCGTCGATGGAAAACCCTATGGACCTTAACAGCTAACTTAGATTTCGACGGCTCAGATTTGTACGGGAAGGTGTTAGCCTCTTATTGCTACGAATCAGCATTGATCGAGGAAAGGTCGAACTTCGTTAGATGGGTCGAAGGCGTGATCGCTTCACACCGGAACTCTCATCTCCAAGTATTCAGAATCTTCACCGATCTAGGCCCAGAACACACACAAACCATCGATAAATGGCTCGCCTACGCCCTCGGCAACAAGGCTCGAACCCTCGAGTTGAACCTCTACGACAGCATAGGCTCTAGAAACGTCAACAACCATCACTACGATTTCCCATATAAGAGAGGGAATCTCCCCGCCAACTTCAAGATCCTCAAGCAACTGACTTTGAACTCGGTGAACGTGGCCGGGGAAACCCTAGAGTACTTCATAAGCATCTGTCCCCTCCTCGAGGGGCTGTCCGTTACTCATTCTCCGGTGCTCACGTCTCTCGAGATCAACCGGCCTTCTCCGTCTTTCAAGTGCCTCGACATATCCCTGTGCCACGCCCTCAAGTCCCTCGTGGTTCGAGATTCGGACCTTGTCACCCTCATGTACCGTGGGATGGAGAAGACCGCAATTTTGCTCCGCAACGTCCCTTTCCTTACTCACCTCTGGCTCTGTGGCCCCGTCGTCAACTCGAACTTGGATGATGTTGCTAGAATGTTTGCTCCTGTGCTTCAACAGATACAGTTCCTCAACCTCTATTTTATCTGCCGAGAATACTACCCACCACAGGTACAAACAATTTCGATAACTTAGCTTATTTCTATATGAGTCAAACTCTGTACGTACGTGTATACAGGATGGTAGTCCAAAGTTGAGTTTTGAGATGCCCAGTCTTAAGCAATTGGTGGTGAGTTTTCCGTACAATAATCCCGAGTACAATTATCACGAGGAAATGGATTCTCTCCTACCCTTCGTTAAACTAATAAATGCATCCCCTTTCTTAGAGAGATTTGCATTAGAGGTAATTAATTAATCTAATCATTGTTTCTTAATTACCTTTTAAACTCACATAATTATATATATAATTAATTTTACTGTTATATAATATTCATGCATGGCATGGTATTTTATTGGTAGCTACCACGCTTTGATTGTGTCGAAGGAAGCAGCTCGGTCGATGCTGATGCTGATGCTGCCGTTGCTACTGCTACTGTTGTTGCTACTCGTGCTTTTCATAGGCAAATGGTGGACGTTCGTTTTGATCACCTCAAGGAAGTGGAGTTCGTTGGTTACCGCGGAACGATTCCTCAACTCGAGTTTATTAAGCTCCTTATGGGTAAAGCGGCCGCTCTACGAAGTATGATAATCGATCCGTCTACTTTCGATAACCGTCCATGGCGTCGCATCCCGGTCCATGGGTTTTTTGACGTTGAGATGCTTGTGAGGGCGCGTGCGGAGGAGCAGCTTAGGCACGTTGTTCCTCACAACGTAGCTTTGAGGATCCTTTAAAATCATACTCCCTCCGTCCTCTATATGTAGGAACTTTTCTTTAGGCACACAGTTTAATGCAATTGATGACGTGTAAAGTTTTTTCTTTAAAGTTGTTGTTGTTGTTTAGTGATTAAAGTTGTGGGTTCATCACATTTTTAGTAATAAAAAAAGGGTTGAGAAGGCTATAAATGTAATTTTGTTGTGGGGTCTACTTCTTAAAGAGGAAAGGTCCAACATATAGAGGTCGTCCGTTTATAGTAATGGGTCCAACATATAGAGGACGGAGGGAGTAGTAATTATCATTATTAATTATGTTGGGTTCTCTGATATTTTGTTGGGCCCTTCAGGATTGGGCCTTTGTTATTGGGCCCTTGAGCCACTAAGTTATTGAGCTACATTAAAAATAAATAATCGACACACTTGAATCGGCCCGTTTATGCTCCTTGTGCATTGGGCCTTGGCCCAATCTAATAATAAAAGTTACAGTATTATCTTACGTTTGTGGTCCGTTCTAACTCGTTAATCAATTCTAACATCTCCCAACTTAAACAATAACGTAAAATTTTCACTTGTAAAAATTTCGTCAAAGATTGCCTTTTGACCAAAAGTAAGGGCAACTATGTTTTTTTTAACCCTAAAGTGGCTAGAAAACATACATATCTATATGAGTGGCTATTAGACACACATAACTATCCAAAGTGGTTATTATTTTACATTGTCACTTTGATTATTAAAATAAAGTCGGTTTAAATAAAAATGTGACATGGATTGGACGGAAGTGTATAAATTAGTTACGGAGGAATTGTAAATGGAGGCCACCGGAATTGTAAATTAGTTATGACGCAACGACTGCAAGGCGTAGCACGCGGTATGAGACTACGTCTAGGCACTTGGACGGGACAAATGGATCTATCGGTGATACCAATGGACGACTTCAAGGTCGTGTTGGGCATGGACTTTCCCTATGCCTCGTTTAATACTTTATGTATTCTAGAAAAGGGGGCACCGTGTATGATCAATGTCATCGACTCCATCGACGGACAGACAAATGAAGCCAAACAAATGTCGGCCATGCAATTAAATAACCGAGGGGGTGAAGAACGCGACCCGACATTCTTGGCCATGTTGAAGGATGACAGCGGTCTGACACAAGGTGACAACAAACCACCAGTCATTTGAGACATCCTTGAGAAAAATAAGGACATCATGACAACCAAACTACCAAAGAAACAATGACCAATGAGAGATGAGGAAAAACGGATTGAGTTAGTGGCTAACTTGATGTCGTGATTCAAGAGACCATGTCGAACGACTCTATGCGAGGTAAAGGAGTTGGTGACGAGGAGGCAAGCCAAGGCCAAGGCCACGGGGCAGAGTCCAAACAAGCTAGCGACGAGTCAACGACCGGTAACACCACGTATGTTGACAATAATAGAGGATGCAAGAAGTCCCGGAGCTAGCAAAATGGCTAAGTCGTGGGAAGAGCAGAACGACCTGATACGATCATTTTTTAAGAAGGCTTGCAAGCGAATGAAGAATTGGGCGGACGAGAAGAGACGACCATTGGAGTTCAATATTGTAGACCGAAACTGTGGGCAGTCAAGTCGAGCACCATCGATGATGACCAAATCATTTGATAAGGAAGGGGGAAAGTGGTCATGAAGAGGGTGTATCGCAACCAAGGCATCCAACCACGTACTCAGTTCTTACTCCGGTAGAAGGGACTACCTGAGTCCGAGGCTACATGGGAAATGGAGGAGGACTTGTGGCAGTTCCGAGACAAGTTGCGCAAGTACAAGTCGACGAGGACGTCACTGAAATAGGCGGGGGAGAATGTCGCGGGCGACCTAATTTCCTAAGTATTTTGAGCTAGATAAAACTTAGTCCACTCTAATCCATATTGTAGCCCAAAACTAGGGGCCCATGTACATGGAATAGTGTAGAAGGTGATGAAGTGTGTAAAGACATTCTAGAAGAGATATAGAGGATTCTAGAATAGGAGAAGGTTTTGGAGACTTAATCTCCACCATTACATCAAATAAATCTCCACCGTCCATCATGGAGGAGGAGTTGTATATAAAGGGGTTCTCCTCATTTGTAAACCATCAACCAAATCAGTCAAGCTCTCAAACATTCTTTAAATGTTCTCTCCCAACTTTCTTTTTTAGCCAAACAAGTTTGTGACATATAAACTGTATAAAACATATAGAAACATGCCAGGAAATGTGAAAAGAAGCCCATGCAGAAATTCATTATACATTCATAACCAAGGGTATTGTACAATTCCAAAGCAGCAGACCTAAAGTTGGGTTACAACTACCATGGCTAATGAAATGAAATTCAAACCACCCTAACAGAAAATTTTCCGTAATTATAGCGAAAATCGACTCCAAACACTTTCGGTATATCAACTTCAGACAACTATTATAGTTATATCTTTAGAGAATAGGCGCTCAGCAACCTAGAGTGCTCTTGAATCAAACCCAGTACAGTCTGAATTTCTGTATCCGTAGTCACCAGAACATGTATAGTTATATCATCGATCTTTATTTTTTTTGAACTATTATAGTTATATTTTAGAAGACATCCAAATTTGTTTACTATTTGATTGGCTTGAAAATCAATCTTATCTTAAAAATCATCAATCTTATAAAATTCGAACATTCACTTTCAAATCTCAACTTTTATTTCGATTTTTTATAATTAAATTATTGTCACATTTTTTTAATGCTTGAAGTATAAAGACTAAACTGAAATATAACATTTTAACGGAAAAAGGAGAGAGTAAGGTTTTGATTAGAAATACATTAATTGAACTTTCTTGAAACTACTATTGTTGTTTTGAAGGATGGCATAATTTATTGAATTTTGATATTGCGGTATAAACATATTCAAACAATTTTTATTTTTTTATAATGTTATTTGATATTTTTTAAATAATATATATAATTTTATTTATTTATTTACAAGTGTGCCCCATATACATTTATTTACTGAAATAAATAGTTCCAATAGTTGAGAGTCAAAGTCAATGGAAATCCACGTAAATTAATTTTAAAAAAATATTTCACAATACTGAAAGTTCATGAAAATCCATCGAAATCAATAAATAGAATCAGTCTAACTCCTGTATATAGTTTATGAATTTTGAAAGTCTAAAAAAATCCACGTAATTTTTAAAGTAAAAAAAAAAAAAAAATCTAATAGAATCTCAATTGAATACACCCTCTTAAAAGTACAAAAATAAAGAAAGACACAAAAAAAATAACAAAAGAAATCGAAAAATTGTTCATCATTTGGAAAGAATGTATAAAAGCACTATTCAATATTGTAGTAGTAATTACTTTTTCCTTTAATCTATATATTATATAAAAGCAGAGTACGGAGGGTAGTTTTGTAAATTTTATTTTAATTATAAAAATTAAATTTTATTTTAATTTAAAAAAAAAAAGCTTGCATTTGATCGAAGGGTTACCTCTTTTTTTGAGTAGTCGCATGTCTTCTGAAGAATCACTAAGAAGTAAAATTTTCATCCTACCAACCTACGTGTCGTTTGGTTAGAAAAATCCCTGTTATATATATGTGCAATTTTGTTGTAATTTAACATTAGAACGTGGGGACACACAATAGTGCCATCAACTCTGTGTCGTACATTTCGGCCCATGGCTACGTCTGCACCGGCTCTTCCTACAGGCGGGATCGATAACGTGCGGTGCGGCAAAGGTAGATGTATATTATTAAAGACGAAGCATATCCTCACTTTGACATGGTTAGATGAAGAGTGAACAATCTTATTTCCTGAACCAGATACCTTTACTTGCATACATATGATGGCCAAAACTTGATCCTACATTTTGAATGAAAACTATTTTTCTCTATCTTTCATGATGGGTGTAAGATGATCTCACGAAGCCGTATTATTACAAATTAATTGGAATCTACATATTGCCATTATCGCTTCGCTACTGCTGAGAAGAAGAAGAAAAAAAAAAAAAAAAGTGGATCCCAAGTATAAGCATCGTTAGAAGTAAGTAAGAAATAAAATCAAAACACTTCATGTTTGTCTTTAAAAATAAAAAATAAAAAAAAATTAAAAAAAAATAAAAAAATCATTTAAACATTTTAATATTCAGATATAGAAGACAAAATCATCATGTTTATTTTTTGCTAAATTTGTATTTTTGAGAATGATAATCGGAACATGCTAATACATAATGATATATTGGATTTAAATGAACAAAAAATAATAATCATAGTAAAAGGACAAATAAAAAATTAGTTAAGATATTTTTAAAATATTAACATGAGTAATCGAGTAATAAAAAATATAAAACGCGCACTAAAGCATTTTGAAAAATAGATTGAATGTTTCTGAAAAAACTTTTTATAATTAAATACAAACAATACTACATTGTACATAATTAGTTTTTCCCCTAAAATTAAAATTTGTAGATACAAAAATAAAATTAAACGGCTAATTTTGTCTTTTTACTTCTACATAATAAGAGTATTTTCGTATTTTTATCCGTTTTTTCTCCTTAAACTTTCAAAATTTTGTTTGATATTTAAACTTAATTTTTCCCACATAATTTTTTAATTTTTCTAAAAATTTAAAACATTGCAAACAGACACATCCTTTAGGATTATCTCTATAAAAATTAAAATGTTATAAATTGTTCATTTCATTTGTGATTGTGTGAGAGAGTTGGATACTTCTTTCAAATGATTTTGTTTGCAGAATAAAATATTTTAATAGAATATCTTTATTTTTCAATTTATGCGCATGTTACGTAATTATATGTCACTACAACAAAATTCAGCTATTAGGACCTTTTTAATAGGACACACACTAAAAGAGTGTCCTATTTTCCTTCTAATAGGACACTCACTATTGTGTCCTAAAAATAGTGTTGTCATAGAGGATTGAACCCTTAACCATTTACCAAGTCATTTAATATTTATATAATTGATATTAAAAAGAAAATAATTATTAATATTATTATTATTATTATTATTTTTTTTTAATCGCAAACCATCATTTAAGTATTACCAACTTAATTTGAGTATTTCCAATTTAATATTACTCACTTCCTCAAACACGTTTGCAACGCCTCTCTCTCTCTCTCTCTCATCACAGTCATCTGCCACCTCTCCCTCCGCCACCGCCCTCTCTCTCTCTCTCTCGCTCGCTCGCAAACAATCGATTAAACGTTCGACGAAGGTGAAATCGAGTTCGAGTTCAGCTCAATAACCTGCGGAACTTTTGCTTTGGGATAAATTGGGGGATTAGCGAATTTTTGCAATTCTTCGACGATTTGGGGGTAAGTTTCCTAAGATGAATTTCTCACAACAATTGTCAATTTTCAAGATAATATGTTCGAGCTTTGATTTTAAGCTTGAATTCGTTTCATTCCCTTCTTCGTTTATGTGGATTCAATTTAGAGTTCTGTCTAAAAGAGCTGAGTGACTGGCTTTCACAGTTCTGGTACCTTATAAGGTCAGTTTATCTTGAACATCAATGTATCTAGTTGATTGATTGTATGAGATTTGTACTCTCTGAGTTTTGTAATGTGATGTTGATGATCAATTTGTGGGCTAGAAACTAACTAAAATGTATAGATAATCTATGAGGCAGGGGTAATCTATATGTTTTCATTCTCGAATGCTCTTCCCTGAAAATAGTGTGAAGCTTTGAATCACGGTAGTTATCTTTATCGAGAACTCGTTATGTTTTGTTCATCATCAGTGCCTGATATTTGATCATATTATGGAGTTGAGGTTGAAGTTTCTTGTATTTGGGTTGGTGTGTGTGAGTAAAGTAGCCTGGCGACCATACTGTAGTTTCTTTTATGTTCTCTGGTGGTTCAATTATTCAGCGTTTGTTTGAAAGAAAATAAGCTATATGGTTCACTTATTTTGGCCAACTCATCATACATTACATTCATGTTTGGTGACGATGATAAATGTGCCTAGAGGGCCAGTAGTGATGATAAGTTGGCCTTGGTTCTCTCCTTTTGTCTTTGAGAATTTTTTTTTTTGAGTTCCTTCTAGTATTTAACAGTTGTACTACTGCTGCAAATGGAGTCATGTTTAGTTTTTTGTCGATTTTCAGAACTGTAACTGAAAAACAGCGTGCTATTCTCGAAGAATTTGAGAAGGAACATATGGAAGAAAACAGCTCATCTGCTGCAGGCAATTGGTAAGTCCTGCTTGCAAATTTCTAGGTATATATACTGACCAGAGGAATATGAGCTCTTGAATAAGAGGATATTATCCAAGTTAGGTCTGCTCAAAGAGTTATCCTATATAGAAGAACACAAGATGATCATACTATGCGATAGTTGAGAATAGCGATGCATAAGAACTAACTCATGTAACATAATTATTTTATCTTAAATCATGCCAAATTGAACCCATTTTGAGTAAGGTATCTGATTAACTTGCAAAAGAGAATGGAAAATGTGTTGTATCAGGGTAGTCTTGTCTTCATACGTCGTTACAATTTTAATCTGTTTGATTCGACTTGTATCAGAGTAGAGTAAGTAAAAGGTCTGAAACAAATACTTTTGCTTGGTAATACACTCTCATACTAGTTTTAAGGGGTTAGATTGGACGATGACATTCTAAGGTGTTCGAATTGAATTTTATATTAGTCCTTTTCTCACTAATGCTGAGGTGTAAATATAATTTTTCTCAGCAAGCTGATGGTTAAACCTACACTTGCTGCGAATCCTGATGGATCAGTACATTAGTTCAAAAACTGAATATTTATGATTTAGTTTATAGGATTATCTTGACGTGTTTGAGCATGCTTTTCATGCAGGAGCCTGTTAGTCATGTGGATCAAATGGTTTTAGATCTAGCACTTGTTGCTCCTTTTATTGCCGTAGCATCACCTTCTGCCCTTCGGTAAAACTTTGTGTTCTCCTTTTATCAACCTTTTGAATAATTTTCGTTTATGCAGCTTCTTGTAGAACCAATGAAATGATCCCTTTTTATATAATGGTGTGCCTCTAATAGATCTCTATGAGAATGCGTTTACCTATTTGCCTTGTGTATATGTGATTTGAACCTTTGGACATTTACACTCTCTAAACTCTTCTAAATTTGAAGTTTTCTTAGAATTAATTACTCTTGTATTGCTCTGCACCCCGATCTGTTTTTTTGCTTTCTTTGAAAGCAGTCTAAACTTTACTCAATTACTCATGTTTTCAAATTTCTTGCAGATTTTATTGAATCTTCATATCAGTCACAGGTACTCAACATACCAATCTCATTTCTTCTATTAAGGAACTTCTTCGTGGGGCTGTAGGTAGTAGAAGAACCCCATTTTGCAGTTTCGTGTTGATATATAGTGACCACTTGATAATTGGTAACTCATGCATCTCTGTTTTACTGCAGTCATCACCAAAATTTCATAGATTGTGCTAAGAATGATAATGCTGGTTACTTTATAGCATGCGATCCTTTTAGGATGTTTAGTCTTTCCTTTAGGTGATCATGGAGCAGGGTGGCTTATGTGTAGAGTTCTTGAGTTTCTGAGACTGTTTTGTTTTGTTCATAATTCATATGATATGAAATTTTTGGTGTCGATAATGAAAAACTGTTTTCAATGATTGCATGGTAATGGATGTTTGTTTATTTGAATTTTTGAAGGTACTTCTTGAGGAAGCTTAATTAGAAGGTGAAGAAGAGAAACAGGCAACTCCACATGAGGAATGAAGTGTAGAAGAATTATTTTTAACCATGTTGCCAACATTTGACACAAGTATTATGGCATTGGATCACTTGTTATCTTTGTGTATTGAATTTTATTGGAGCAATAAGATCTTTTGCATGCTCATTGTTGGTTTTCACATTTTTGCTAGCAATTTAATTTTATATATAAAAATGGGCAGGTGAAATATAGCATTATAATATGGTAAATGTGTAAATATCAATTGTTTATCTAATAGGACACTCATGAGCATCCTAAAATAATCTACACAAAATAGGACACCTCGCAAGAGTCCCATTTGACATATTGTGACTAGCGAATATAGGACACATTAAGTATGTGTCCTAAGCAAAGGAGTGTCCTATTACAATGGATAATAGGACATTCATGAGTGTCCTATATTAAGAATTTTGTTGTAGTGTGTGCTACTACCCGTGAAATTGTTTATTAAAAAATCAAGAGTATTCAAGTTTATAAATATGATTGCATAGGGAAAATCAAAATATGTGTTACGCGTTTGTGAATTTTTAAATTTGTGAGATCTGATTACAATTATATAAATTAAATAAATCGAATAAAATTTTCACAAATAAACCTTTTGACCTTATCCAAAAATTATTTAACTCTATAAAAAGGATTAATCAAATTTATCGTCGGCTATTTAACAAAATTACAACTAACAAAATTTATTAAAGTTAACAAGTTCATAATAACTAAACCTTTGAACTTGATTCACAAAAACGTACACTATAATAAATAACTACTGTATTTAACAAGTTATTGTGAACCAACGTGACTCTACAAAGAGTCATTTCCTTCTCCGTATATACAACCGCAAATAATTGGAACGACATATGATTTATAGTCTAGAAAGTCTCAAACTAACATTAAAGTACCGCCTAATATGAAACAAGATAAAAACATTCTGTAATGGCTAATTTGAATCAAATATTTATACAAGTAATCTATCAATCTCTCTGTTTAGCACATATTCGGTAAAGCTGTAAATAAGATCAATTGCTTCTATTTTGATTTTGAGCTTTAACATTTTAGACCATTGTTCGACAATGTATCTATGAAGGTATTTTTACTTTTATTACCAATTTATGTAATCTCGCAATAGACGCATTCTTCATAAATCAACTCACGTTTACACCTTTTTGTGAAAAACTTTGCAAAAAAATACTCTCAAAGCAGACGTGTAAAATTTATAAGAATATTCTAAATTATATAAATCATCAATCATTTTTTGCATAATATATAGACTAATATAGAATACATCAACTAATTCGACAAACGGGCGAATCTATAAAAAAACACTAATTAAAAATGCGTACGGCAATCTTTCAATGAAAATAAATCCGTGCATCGCACGGGTGATATGTTCTAGTTTAAAATTAAAACTAGTATTGTAATAGCTTTTCTTATAACCCCTATACTCTCCATAATTGCACAATTCACCCCCAAACCCTAAACCCTCATCTAAAAGGCAGTTGAGGCACACTCTCTCTCTCTTATTGCTGTGGGCAGCAGCAAAGGGTTTATTTAGGGTTTAAGCAAAAGGCTCCCACAAAGCAATTCAAAGTGCAGTAATTTTTACCTGCGAATTCCAGAATTTTAGCAGAAATGGGAGCTGATAAAGGGAAGAAGCAGAGATCGGGAGAAACAGAGGAAGATAAGAACGGGTCGGAGGTCATCGATGGAGAGCTCGTTCAGTCCATTGAAAAGCTTCAGGCAATCCAAGAGGATCTCGAAAAAGTAATTCTGCTTTCTTTCGTTTCACTCCAATTCGCGATTCTTCGAAGTTTCTTTGCAGAAAGCTGGAGGCTTTGTAGGGAATTCTTAAATCTCGCAGCTTTTTCATATTCTTATTGTTGCATTTCTTTTTTAGGGGTCCAGGATTATTATTAATTGTTCCTCAATAATTGTTAGCTCCGTTTTTCGATGACGAAACGGAGAGAATGCGAATGACTGTGACAGTTTTAATTAATATGCAGTACCTTATAGGAAATTTTAATGGCATGAATGGATGTGCCGTTGTGTTGGTTTGAATTAATGAATGCATATAATTAGCTTTGAGCCTGCATTGTATAATTAGTGAATAGGACCCAGATTTATATAGGCCACTCTACACCCTTGTCATGATCGAAGACGATGGGGCAGAGTCAAACTCTGCAGCTACTTCTTGATAGTTGATCTTAGGCTTGTGTTTGATTAAATTCAAACTATTAGTGTACTATTAGTGATGGACTTGATGCTGATGAAAGGGGTCTTCTTTGTTCTTTTGCTGTCAGATTAATGAAGAAGCAAGTGAGAAAGTATTGGAACTGGAACAGCAGTACAATGAGATAAGAAAGCCTGTCTATGATAAGCGAAATGAAATCGTGAAGTCTATTCCTGAGTTCTGGTTGACTGCTGTAAGTGCTTATGGGTTTACTGAGAAACTCTGTTATGACTTGTATATGTGTTAAGTAAGTTCTCTTTCTTCCGGTTTACACAAGTTTTACTTCTTGCAGTTTATGAGTCATCCTGCTCTCACTGAGCTCTTGAACGAAGAAGACCAAAAGGTTTTGTTTCTCAACCTTTGCTTAGTCTAAAGTTTTTGTTGAAATAATATTCCCTCTGTCCACATTTGACTTCTCCAGTTTGTGTTTTCAAAGTTGACTGAAGAATCATACATTTCCTTATTAAGCATTTCCTAACAGCTCTTCTCTGTTTTATCTCTCAGCATGATTCTAAAAATTTGTTCACTTTTAGTTCTCAATTAGACTCCGTGGTGACTCTCATATGGATGTTCATTCTCAACAGATGAACTCATTGTTCTGTTGCGTTCTTCATACAGAACATACATTCTAATTTATTCCAATATATAAGTTTCTTTTAAGCATCAGCGATACATGGTACAAATGTCATATGATCTTTCTCATAATTCCATGGGCTTCTGTTGTGTAGATCTTCAAGTATCTAGATAATCTTGAAGTCGAAGATTTTAAAGATGTGAAGTCTGGCTACTCCATCTCGTTCGTAAGTATTTCGTTTTCTCTCGGCCTTAGAGAGTTAATGTAGAAAAACACTGAGTTCTAAACTACATATGCCCAGATGTTCAAACCCAATCCGTATTTCGAAGATACTAAGCTCACAAAGACCTTCACTTTCCTAGAGGAGGGAATGACAAAAATCACCGCAACTAATATAAAATGGAAAGAAGGCATGGTAAGATTTCCTTCACTCGGTGATGGGGTTTGAGGGCTTTAGGTTTCTGTATATATTTTGACAATTGTTCTGCATTTCTTGATTTTTCAGGGCATTCCTAATGGTAATGCTGAGGATAAGAAAGGAAACAAGCGATCTCATGCTGACGAAAGGTGCGTCTCTCTCTTTCCCACACGTGCGCACGCACACGCACTACTTCCTAAACAAGCATGCTGTGAAGATGTTAATATGCTGACTCCGACAGTCCTTATTTTAATTGTTAATGGTTATGTAAGCAACAACCTGGAGCTGCAGCAATGATTCCTTATCTCTGTTCTATGTAATGCAGCTTCTTTTCCTGGTTTAGCGAGTCTGAGTTCAAAGGTGATATGTATGAAATTAACGATGAGGTACATCCTGTCCAAGCACATCTCATGTTTTAATTAGTACTCCCACTTGATTTTTTTCCCCTTAAAACTGATATTGTCATATTTTTACTCTCTCTGATAATAGGTGGCTGATATAATCAAGGACGATTTATGGCCTAATCCTCTTACATATTTCAACAATGTATGTTCTGTGACTAGATTATCTTCTTTCTCCCCCTCGATTCCTATATATTCCTGCAGCAGTTCACTGTGAAGTTTAAGTATAGATTACAGACTATAATTGTTTTGATATCTATATACATATTGTGTTGTTTAATGTATCTTGTTTCTGATTAATGCAGGAAGCTGAAGAGGATCTTGAAATGGATGATGACGAAGATGATGAGGTAAATGCATAAACTACTTCGACTGAGTTTACCAACAACGATTTTTGGCTAATTATTGTCACAAGGCCAATATAGGGAAGGTTTAAAACAGGAAAATTAGGAATGCACTTTTAGTGGAAGCATCTACTATGAAATTTACGATGATCATAACTCCTCGTTTACAAATATTTTCTGTTTTTCTAGGATAACATTTGATTCTTCTACAGGGTAGTGAAGATGGTTCTGGAGATGATGACGATGAGGAAGATGCTGAAGCCTGAGACGACTCAGTAGGGAAGGCAACTGAATTTTCCCAAATACTTAAGGTCATGGGTTTTTGCTTATATCTATAGAAGTTTCAGTAAAAGGTTTATAATTTCAAGCATGAGATAGGTAGAGAACACTTTCAAGCTTTAACACCACACTCTCTATATCTGTTGGTACTGTAAAGACCATCTGGTCCTCGTAATTTATTTTGTTTTAGGGTCGATGACTACGTTCTTGATGTAGCCCCCTATGATTGGTGGATTTAGTTGCTGATCTAATGACAATGTGAAAGTATAGCTAGCCTTCTTTTCCCATTAGTGTAAAGCTTGTGTTGTGCTCTGTGTATGATGAATTTTTTGTCCATGGAGTTTTGCAAGAATGGTGAGATATTTACTGCATGTGATTCTCTCTCTCTCTCTCTCCCTCTCTCTCTCTGCGACTCTTGCCATCTTGAATGGGCGTAATTTCCTGGCATTTTTGGTCGGTCCTTTTCTTTATAATAAAAGTTCTTGATTTTTAGCTGGGTGTGTGCAATTTAAGCACAAGTTTCAATTATGTTTGGCCTAATTTGTCATTTTGTATTTAATTTGTATGAGTGGTTCGAATATTTCATTTTGGAGTAGGTTGTATTAGCACATGGTCGTCACTAATATTACGATTTTAGCCTGTACATTTGTGGAGTATGCATTACTCGAACTCGAGATCTCTGGTTTCAATAATTAACAAATGAGAATGCATCTTTTAAATACTCACAGAAGCAAAGACTTTTTAAATTTCATGTTGAATTTATTTTTTTTTAAAAGAAAAGTCGAAATTAATCCCGTGATCACATCGATAAGTTGAGACGTAGGTGCATGATTTAAGCGGGAATTATATTTAATTTTAAACTTAATAATCATGAATTAAATTATACAGAGATCGAACTGCTGCTTTGGACTCATGCATTTGTCCTAAAGCATCTGCTCTGCATAACCACGCAGAGAGAGAGAGAGAGATCAGAATGGCTATTCCGACGGTAGATCTTTCTCCCTTCTTCAGGGACGGCGACGACGAGGGGAGGAAGAAGGCGACTGCCGTCATCAAGGAAGCATGCTCCGACTACGGCTTCTTCCAAATCACTAACCATGGCGTTCCTATCCATCTCTTCGACCAAGCTCTCAAACATTCTCGAACATTCTTCGCTCTCCCCGACGAAGAGAAGCTCAAGTACAGCCCTGGATCCGCCGCCCCTCTCCCCGCCGGCTACAGCAAGCAGCCGCCGCATTCGCTTGACAAAAACGAGTACCTCCTGATGTTCGATCCTCGATCCGGCTTCAACGTCTTCCCGCCCGATCCCCCCAATTTCAGGTAGGTCAAATTAATCGAAAACGCGCACTATGTTTACGAATTTGAATCAATTCGGAAATTTGGGGATTCTGATTCGATCGCGCGCAGAGAAGCGGCGGAGGAGCTGTTCGAGCATTTCACTACAAAAAAAGAGGTTAATCTACGACGGAATCAACGACGGACTACGCTACGACGTTTATTGCCGACGGCGTTCACGACGGAGATACGTCAGACTTCAACTCCGGTGGGGGTGATGTTTCGCGCCAATGAATACCGACGGATTACCGACGGAACCTACGACGCCTATAAAAAAAATAATATTTTAAAATGCTTTTGAATTTTTTAAAATATTTTTAATTATTATTTTTGCTAATCAAATTAATTTCTATACGGGGCTTTTGTTTCTCCCTTCCGCGAATTCAAATACCTAAGTTTGAAATTAGCTTCGCCGACGGCGGCGCACCTATCTCTGCCGGCGATTGCTCAGGTTAGCTCACTCTCCCCGTCTCTGGCTCGTTCTCTCGTGCTCTCTCTCTCTCTCTCTCTCTCTCTCTCTCGCACTCTCACTCTCACGCTCACTCTCTACTCTATTTTCATCTCGAACCAACAGTGGGTTTCTACAATTTGGCCACCGGCCGGTGTGCTCCTCTCTTTCATTCTCGGCGTCTTCACAGGTATCGTTTCAATTTTGCCTCTTTTCCACCTTTAATTTCGAGCCCTAACCCCCAATTCTACCATTATTTGGCCTAGCAGTTTCTGTCGCCGGAGAAGCTACCTCGCCGGAGAGCCCTAACTCCCAATTCCACCATATTTGGCCTAGCAGTTGCTGTCGCCGGAGAAGCTACCTCGCCGTGGAGAACCTGCCTCACCGGAGAAGTCAGGTAAGTTTATTTTCAGGACCATCGTTTCATTTTCGCCTCATTCCCACCTTCAAATTCGAGCCCTAACCCCAATTCTACCATTATTTTGCCTAGCAGTTGCTATTGCCGGAGAAACTACCTCGCCGAGGAGAATCTGCCTCACCGGAGTAGGTCAGGTAAGTTTATTTTCAGGACAGTAGAGGCTGATGGTTGACTTTCAGGATAGTTGCTGCTGCAAATAGTATTTTCGTAAATGAGTGCTTTTAGCATGAGTGTTTTTTAATGCATAAAAACAAGAAACATTGAGATGAAAATTTGGTTGAGAGTGAAATCCAAATGAATGACTATTGACTAGTACAATAACAGATCATAGATATATATGTAGAGAGAGAGAGAGAGAGAGAGAATAGGATCATATATATTAGTAGCAGCATTTATTTGTAGTACAGAACAGGTCTGTATTCTGTGACATCCCAAGCTCCTCCTTCCTTGACATACTACAAGTACCTAGAGAAATCCAGCCTTGCTTCTTCCTTTTCTTTGTCTCAAATAGACTGAAAAATTGGTGGGCTTTGCTAGCCTTCTTTGCTTCTTTAGGCAGAGGCGGTGAATTATGATAGTAGAAGAATTGTAATTTAGGCAGATGAAGATGTTGATGTTGATCTTGACATGACACCAATTCATTCACATAATGATCTTATCGACCTTGATGATGCATCCGGTGATGATGATGATGGAGAAAATATATATTTGCCTGTCAGGACCGTTATTCACAGATGGAGCAACAATTACAAGAGGGACGAGAGGAGCGCCAGAGGCTAGGAGAACAAACACGACAACTCCAAGAGGCGTTGAAGACTCAGCAGCAGCTTATCGAGAAGATTATGTCACAACAAACGAGTGATTCGGGCCATCCTCCTCTCCCTTGATACCTCATTTCGTATGAATTATCTCCTATAACAATTAAACTTTTGTATCTACTTAGTTAAGCAAGATTGATCTTTAATGCTTTCGAATATCCTTTTTTTGACCTCATTTGATAGATTGGGTTCCTTCCTACCATCTTCTTCTTGTGTGAGAAGATACTTTTGTATCTAAATTGTTTAGTTATGAAATCTAGCAAGTGGAATTGTCTAGTTAAATTGACAGGTTTTGTGTTGGAGAAATACTTCATTAGTATGATTGAATTCTGAAACAGGGTGTAGTAGATAAGAGCAAAGAAGAGACCTACTATATCAATTACAGTGGGAATGCCGACGGAATTGCGACGGCAATTAAAAACGTCGAGTAATTTACCGACAGAATTGCGACGGCAGTCAAAAACGTCGAGTAATTTACCGACGGAATACAGTAGAGTCGGCTGGCAAATTTTCCGGCATCGGAGCTTCGCCGGAGACAATCACGACGGAACATTCCGTCGTTATTTCCGTCGTTAAGTATTTATGACGGATATGTTTCCGTCGTTAAACGTTAGCGACACTGTTTTTAAAGACGGATGAATTCCGTCGTTAATCCGTCGTTAAATGTGATTAACGACGGAATAGATATGGTATTACGACGGATATTTCCGTCGTTAAAGTGCATTTTTGTTGTTGTGTTTCAGGAAGACCGGAGAACTCATCGAGCAGATCGTGAACGACTGCTTGGGACTGCCGGCCGATTACTTGAAGGAGTACAATCGCGACCGGAGCTGGGACTTCATGGTGGCGCTGCGCTACTTTCCGGCGACGGAGACGGAAAACAACGGCATAGTCGAGCACGAGGACGGAAACGTGGTGACGTTCGTGATCCAGGACGAGGTCGGAGGATTGGAGGTGAAGAAGGATGGGGAGTGGATTCCGGTTGTCCCTACCCAGGGCAACATCGTCGTCAATTTGGGCGACGTTATTCAAGTAATTCATTAAGCGATTAATCAATGAAACGAATGAATTTGCTTTTCAATTTCTTCTTCTTCTGGTAATGGAAGGTGTTGAGCAATAAGAAATTCAAGAGCGCGACGCACAGGGTGGTGAGGTCGAAGGAGAGATGGCGGCATTCGTATGCGTTTTTCTATTCGGTCGAGGGGGAGAAGTGGGTGGCGCTGCTGCCGGAGTTCACGTCGGAGATAGGAGAGGCGGCCAAGTACAAGGGGTTCATGTATAAGGAGTACCAGGCGCTGAGGATGAGGAACAAGACTCATCCACCTGCAAGGCCTGAAGATGCCGTCACCATTTCTCATTACGCCATTTCCGATTAATGATTAAATCGTGTTTCTTGTCTGTGATAATCGTTCGTTTAAGGTGAAGAAGACGATGATGTTACTCTATGATCGGATTTTTGTATTTGATACTCCCTCCGTCCCACTTCAGTAGTCCTCAATACTATTTTCGTCAGTCCCACTTCACTTGTCCTCTTTCCTTAAAAGGCAAAAATTAACCCTTATTTTTTATGTGGACCCCATACTTTTTTAAATTTAACACTACGCATAAAATCCCGTGCCGAAAAGAAAGAGGACTACTGAAGTGGGACGGAGAGAGTATAAAATAAGAATGTTATCAGATTATCATGCTAAAAATATATTTTAAATCAGTATTTTAACACGCAACGATCATCAGTCGATGCAACGAGAGCAATACGGTTTCCCACTTGCAGTATACTATGAATTGCATGCATAGAATCAAACAACATGAGGTGTACGTGGGTCCACTTTCTTGTTATAGCCATAGGTATCATTTTATTTAATTTCAGATTTCATATTTCGAAGTCAATGGAAAATACATACAGTATTGCCACAGTAGATCTCTCAGTTTTCTTGAAAGAAGAAGGTGGGGAAGAAGGCAAGAAGCAAGCCAGAGAGATTATGAGCCGAGCCTGCGCCGAGTATGGGTTTTTCAAGGCGGTAAACCACGGCGTACCTCTGGAGCTCATGAGCCGAGCCTTGGAGCTGTCTTAAGGAGTTTTTCAGTCTGCCGGAAGAGGTGAAGCTGCAGTACAAGCCTAGAGCCGACTCCCCGGTCCCGGCTGGCTACGGGAAGCAGCCGCCTCGAGCCGCGGACAAGAACGAGTTCTTGTTGATGCTTCCTCCTAGTAGCCTCTTCAACGTTTTGCCGGACAATCCTATGGGCTTTAGGTAGTTCTTTTTATTAATTAACGAAGTTGAGTCGTTTTTTGAATATATAATTGTATTCTCATGTGCTCAATTTTTCCAGCGGGTTGCTGGAAGAATTGTTCGCCTATTTTACCAAAGCATGTGAGGTGATCGAGAGCATCGTAAACGATTGCCTCGGTCTACCTCCCGGTTTCCTCAAGGAATACAATCATGACCGGAGCTTGGATCTGATGAGCACCAAGCGCTACTTTCCGGCCACGGAAACGGAGAACATTGGAATATCGAGCCATGAGGATTCGAATCTCATCTCTTTGATATTACAGGACCAAGTCGGGGGCCTCGAGGTTCTCAAGGACGGGCTCTGGATTCCCGTCGTCCCGTCTCCGGCCGAACTAGTTGTCAACTTAGGTGACATCATTCAGGCACGCTTACTTGACTTTATAAATACATTTTCATGTTACATCTCGTATTTTATTTTATTTTATATATCAACCTAAAGTATGAGAATTCGCTCCCCTGCCTATTGCCTACCTAAAATTAATATTATTATCTCAAATGTTTTAATTTGCTTGTAACTTTTTTAAAAAGTTGCAACGAACCGGAGTTTAAACTGATGGCTCTGATCAGGTGATGAGCAACAAGAGGATGAAGAGTGCGACTCACCGGGTGACGAGACAGCCGGGGATGAGCCGACACTCGTTTTCGTATTTCTACAACTTGAAGGGGGAGAAATGGGTGGAGCCACTGGCTCAATTTAGTGCAGAGATTGGGGAGGGGCCAAAGTACAGAGGGTTCAAGTACAAGGATTATCTTGATTTGAGGATAAGGAACAAGACTCATCCACCTGCACGCATTGAGGATCAAATCAATATCTCTCACTATCAAATCTCTCCTTAATCACTTTGGTTTTGGTTGGCTATAGGGTTGTAAACGAATCGAACAATTTTGATTCGATTCGCGATTCGTATTCGTTTAGGCATATTCGTATTCGATATTTTACGATTCGAATTCGGTAAAACAAAAAAATTATGATTCGATTTTTAAACGAATCCAAATACATTTTTTTGATATTCGATTCGATATTCGTTAGTATTCGATTATATATATATATATATATATATATATATATATATATATATATATAATACAAATAAAATAATTATATTAAAGTTTTATATAAAATATTATTTTCTAAGCAATTAAAATTTTATTTCCTTAACAATTTGACTTAGGCCCATGGGCCATAGCCCATTAGTCAATTATAATTTATAGTATTGAGTCATTGAATTGAGTGACTTGAGTCGATTGACCATGAAAATAAGAAAAATAAAAAATAAATGATAAATATAATTTAAAATTGAAAGGGGAGACGGGAAAAGGAATTGAAACTTGAAAGAAAGAAAAGAAAGTCTCAATTATCCCTTTCTCAGAAAGCCCTAACAGAGATGGCGATTGCGACGACGGCCTCATCGAAGTTCGAACAGCTGCTGAAGTAAACGCACACAACATCGGCGACGACGAGTACATTGGCTCCCCTGCATTCGAAACAAAGTTGAACTATTCTATCTCTGTCGCTCGTATGGTAGATGTCTTTCATTTGTCCTTTTTTTTCTTCTGCGTTTCTAGGTGATATTGCGAGGATGCGTGTTACAGTTTTTGCTAAAATTAATTGTGGAATCATACATAGTTTCCAAACATATATGTCTATTTAATTTCTACGTTTTATGTTTTGTTTATTTGATTACAAGAAAAAGATTTGAATAAACTTGGAATATAAATGATAGATACAAATATATTTGTTTAGTTTTTCCAATGGGTTTTTTAAGAGATTCAGATTCAAGAAAAATTAATTCTTATAATCATGTACCCTTAACTGATCACTATATTGAGATAATTGTATTTATAATATTGATTTGTTACACTTTGTCTATTGCTCATTGTACAGTTTATGGCTTGTTATTTTATGTTCCTACAGATTTTTTTAATTTTATAATTATGGATGCCTCAAATTCATTGGACGTGACATCCCATGAAACTAACATTAGAGTGGAAGATCTTGAGGTAAATATCATTTGTTAAATGTATTAGTGATTATTATTTAGAATGTGAAGGTATTTGTTATAATATTTTGATGTCTCTAATATAAGGTGGTGATACCAACGATCGAGACCGTGGTTGATGAAAATGATAATACAAAGGATGGAGGTGATGTTATCCTACAAATGGAAGATAGGAATGCCCCTGGAGATAATGATATGGGAAATGATGGAGAAGATGCTAAGGATGTTGAAGGTGAAGAAGAAAATAACCATCTTGAAAAGAAGAGGAGAAAAAAGAGTTCAAAAGTGCATGTTGATTTCATTGAGGTAACTCAAGATGGAGTTGCAAAACTTCAATGCATACATTGCAAGACCCTTCTTAAAAAGACTACTACCGGTTGAACAAGCCATCTCTTAAATCACTTGAAGAGGTGTTTGCAAAAGAAACTTGACATCGAAAGACAGAAGAAGCTGCAATTCATGCCTATCAAGTCCAAGTTTGAGATGAATCCCCTTTCTGATGGTAGATATGATCATATGAAGCAAAGAGAAGCCATTGCCCATTGGATTTTAATGAACGAGCAGCCGTTTAATGTAGTGGAAAGCTTTGGATTCACATTCATGTTAAGTATCAATCAACCGCAGTTTGAGAAGATCTCTCGTGCCATGGCAAGGGATGATGTGATCAATGTTTATAACATTGAAAAGAAGAGGCTACAGTTGGCGTTGAAGGACATCAATAAGATTTCACTGACCACTGACTTATGGAAGTCTAAGGTTCAAAAAATTTCTTATATGTGTGTCACGGGCCACTTTGTTGATTCACAATGGCAACTTCACAAAAGACTTCTTAGCTTTATACCACTCCCTCCTCCTCATACTGGTAACATTCTTCATTATATATACAATAAAAATGAATGATCTTGCTTCATATAAACTGATATTGATTTAATTTTTGAAACTTTTCAGGTATTGATATCTTTGATGGGCTTATGAAGTGCACAAAAGATTGGGGGATAGAGCACAAAATCTTCAGTATCTCTGTGGATAATGCCTCCAATAATGATAGGGCACTTCAAATTGCTAAGACAACTTTCTCCAAAAGTCGTAAGTTGCCATTGGAAGGTGCGTTCTTTCATGTTCGATGTACTGCACACATATTGAATCTTATAGTTCAAGATGGTCTTTCAGAGATTAGAACAATTATTGGAGATGTTAAAGATAGTGTGCGGTTTATAAACCAATCGGAGTCTAGATTGAGGAAATTTTCAGATGTTGTGCATCATTTAGGAATTCCAGTCAAAAGATTGATCATTGATTGTCCAACTCGTTGGAATTCTACATATGAGATGTTAGTTGAGGCATATAGGGTTAAAGATGCATTTCCTATATTTCAACAAAGAGATACTTCATATCATTGTTGCCCCACTGCTGATGATTGGAAAAAGGCTAAGGATGTTATAGATATTTTAGAGGTTTTTTATGAGGCCACTCATGTGATTTCTGGTGTTGATTATCCCACTTCCAATGTTTATCTCGCTGTTGTTTGGAGAGTGAAGCATATATTGCAAGAGAAAGAAAATCATGTTGATGAGTTTATTAGAGTGATGATCCACAAAATGAAGGAAAAATTTGACAAATATTGGGGAAATTGCAATCTTTTGATGGCTATTGGAGCAATACTTGACCCTAGGTTCAAGATGAGGTTGGTTGATTTTGCTTTTAGTAAAATATATGATGAGGTAGAAGCCCGTATAAATGTGAGAAAGGTTCGAGAGGCATTGTATAACTTGTACTTTGAGTATGTTGCACTTGAAAATGCAAAATCCCGAAAGGATTTCATTGTAGAAAATTGTTCTTCTACACGTGCAAACACAAAATTCAAAGGAAAGTTGGTGCCTTCTGGATTATCTATGTATGATGCGTATTTGGATACCGTCGAGGTTGGTAGTCCCTTGAAATCAGAGCTGGATATTTATTTGGAAGAGGGGGTTTACAGAAGTCAAGATGGGGATTCAAGTAACGCTGTAACGACCGAGTTTGATGCCTTAGCTTGGTGGAAATCTCAAGAATTGAAGTTTCATCTCTTATCCAAGCTGGCTCGTGATGTTTTAGCTATTCCCGTTAGTACAGTGGCATCAGAGGCCACATTTAGTGCAGGAACTCGAGTGTTGGATCCATATCGTTCAAGGTTATCAACTGAAACGGTAGAAGCTTTGATTTGTGGAGGAGATTGGATTCGTCAACTTCATGGAATCAAGAAGCCCATTATGACACATGTAAGTTCTACTAATATTATTTTTCTTCTTTTCATGTATAACTTTGATTTATAATTGATTTTTATTTTTATTTAGGAGAAAGAAAAGCCAATTGAGGTCATGTTGCACACTAATTGAAGACCAAATTGAAGTTGGATGCTCTGCTGTGTTTTGAAGTGCTACTGCTCTCTGCACTACTTTTTGAAGTGTTTATTTTTCATGCGAATTTGATATGTAATTTGATAAAACATATGGAAATCCGTTTAGTCTTGAATTTGTGGTTGATACTTGGTATGAATATTTATATTTAAGTGCATTTATGAATATTAGTTAAATATTAATGTAGTTTTGAATTTTCGAATCGAATATCGAATCGAATAACGAATATTCAAAAAAAATATATAGTTTGAAAATTTCGAATCGAATACTCGAATCGAAGCGAATACTTACGAATACTAATTTCGAATCGAATTCGAATCAATTTTAGGATTCGCAAGAAATTCGAATCCGAATTCGAATATTCGAATAATCTAACGAATACGAATCGAATCGACTGATATTCGCTTCGATTCGATTCGTTTACAACCCTAGTTGGCTACATTTACTATTTAATTACATGTTTCTTTAGACACTTCTTGACTTTGTGACTATGTTTGAATAAAATGCGACATTTGTTGAATATAATATAAAACAATTAAAAAATTTAACCAATTTCTATTTGGCTCGTTTATCGAATACACAAGTAGCTCGATTTTGTTGAATATAATAAAAAAAACAATTAAAAAATTAAATCAATTTCTATGTGGCTTGTTTATCGAATACACAAGTGGCTCGATTTTGTTGAATATAATAATAATAAAAAAAATTAAAAATTACAAAAAAATTAAAATTAATTTGTCAAGTGTGGGATTTGAACCCACGCCCTTTCGGACCAGTACCTGAAACTGGCGCCTTAGACCACTCGGCCAACTTGACTCTTGTCCTCAATTTTTAATATAATTTCGTTACAAATACCAAATACTCCATAAGAGCTTCGTACATCTCATTAATATATAAATATTACCTTAAATAACAAAAAAATAAAATAATAATAATCCATTAAAACCCATTCCCGTATTGAGAAATGTTGTCCTTATGTTAATGGAACAGAGAGAATATTAAACAAATTCTATGTCGTAAACTAAATGTCACACTTTATATTCAAATGAATCTATAATAACAATGAAATGAAACGATCGGTTTGGTACTAATCGAATATGCAAACTAGATGTTGGCATAATTCAAAAGTCAGATCCAATCTAACTTTTACACAAAAAGAATTATCATAACATTACATTTTTTACACAATTGATCAACATTCATATATTTCTCGATTTAAATCCTCAAATTCTGGACTTTGAAACAACAGACATTCCTTCCAAAATGATGCCTAAGATCTCTGGTTCTTGGAGAAGAAACGCAGAACAATATAAAAAAGGAGCCTATAAAGAACCGCCCACCCCGCCATCCAGTACACCTTCTCCCACTTCAAGTTATCTCCGACCTTAATCCCGAGCGACTTCAATATCGTATCCCCAGATATCCCCCCGAACTCATTCGTCGTCCGGTACTCGTTCATGATCATCCCCTCGTACGGATAAGTCATGGTGGAGACGTAGTGCATCCACTTCCAGTATGGCGGGATGTCGTGGCTGTCCAAGAAGTAGCCGCAGAAGAGGAAGAAGAGTGCCGTGAAGGCGATCACGGCCGCGTACCCGAGGATGTAGTTGGGGACGACGGAGCTGACGAAGACGACGAAGGAGTTGGTCGACAGCAGAGACATGTAGAGGACGAGGAGGAAGTAGGGGAACTGGCCTTCGAGCTTGAGGGGGAACCAGACGATGGCGGCGTAGACGGCGGCTTGGAGGAGGAGGAAGGGGAGGTAGGTGATGAGGCCGGCGATGGTGTAGGAGGAGGCGCGGTAGGCGTTGTGGGAGGTCTCTCGTACGAAGATGAAGCGCTCCTGGATGAAGGCCGGGACGGCGTCGTTTGAGGAGAAGAAGAAGAGGCAGACGGTGAAGATGAAGAAGCTGAGGCGGTTGGTGATCCCTTGCTGGTTGTTCTCCGGCTTCCAGAACATGGTCCCCATCATGATCCCCATCACCGTCAGGACGACGAGACGAGAGAGGAAGAGCTCCGGCGTTCGACGGATGTTGATGAAGTTCCGCCGCATCAGTATCCATGTTTCCGGTAAGAAGGAGTTGGTGAACTTCGGGCCGAGCTGGCGGATGCCGCCGCGGCCGCCGCCGGCGGCGGCGGAGTGGAGCTCGCTACCGGTTATGTAGTCGTCCTCGCCGAAGGTGTAGTCGCTGCTCTGCGGTGTCGGCGTTCCCTGCACGATGTCGCTGGAGCTCGTGTAGTATCCCGGCGATTGACTGGTCAAAATGTTTACGTATATTATTGAATTTCGTCTCATCTAAAACTCGACTGGTTGAATAATTAATTTATATTTACCTGGCTCGGTTTTTGTGTGCGTAATTTCTGGTGGGAGTGTAGATCATTGACTGGCTTTGACTCCACGATCTGGACGAATTATTCCAGGGGCTTCGCACACTGTGGTCAAAGCTATCTTTGACCGCGGTGTGCAGGTGGAGGCGTTTGCTCGACCTGGTCGCCTGCCGGCCTTGCAATGCGGCCGCGGGCGGCAGCACGGTCGGCGGGTTGGCGGTTTCTGAGTAATCGTGCTCCGCCAGCAACGGGGGCTTGACCCCGGTGAGGGCGAACTCGGCCAGGGCCTCGACCCCGAAGGCCGACTGGTCGTACTCCTGGACCACGTCGATGAAGTACTCGACCGCGTTCTCCCCCTTGGGGAGCTTACGTGCCATGCGGTCGAGGTGGAGGGCGACGTCCTTGGGCGGGCCCTGGTAGACGAGCTGGCCTCGAGCCAGGATGATCATGTGGTCGAGGAGGAGCTGGATCCGAGACGAGGGCTGATGGATCGTCAGGATCACAGTACTCCCGGCCCGTGCTATGTCATGGACCTTCTCGATCACGCTATGCGCGCTGGTCGAGTCGAGGCCGGACGTCGGCTCGTCTAGAAAGAGGAGAGACGGACCGTGGATTATGTCGACCCCGATCGAGACACGCCTCCGCTCCCCACCCGAAACTCCCCTCGTCCCTTCGTCCCCTATATAAGTGTTCCTCGAAGAGGATAAACCGAGCTGTTGGATAAGATTCTCGACTCGCTGCCTCTTCTCATCCCTCGAAATCGAACCCAACCGGAAATCGGCTACGAACATGAGCGTCTCGTAAACGGTGAGCGTGGGGAAGAGACGATCGTCCTGCATTATATAAGCCGATGTCCTCTTGATCAAGCTAGGGTTGACGTCAACACCATCCAGCGACACCCTCCCCATCAAGCTCCCACTCGCAATCCTCCCCGCCAAAGCATCGAGAAAAGTCGACTTCCCGGCGCCGCTCGGCCCCATCACGGCGGTGATGCAGCCTTTCGGCGCGTAGCCGGTGATCTCATGGAGCAAGTCCACCTCCTTCTTCTCCCACTCCCCCTTCACATCCTTGGCCTTCTTGATCACCGTGTACGTCAGGCTCGAGAACTCCAGCCCTCCGGTCAGCTTCACCGGCTTCCCGATGTCGATCACCATATCGGGGCGGCGGCTGTCTCCGTTCCTCATCGCCGGCGAAATCGATGAAAGTTTGATTTTTTCTATGGAGGTGACGTGCAGGGAGGGAGCTTAAAAGGGAGGCGGAGGAATTTCCGAAGCTGGTGCAAACCTGTCGCTGCATTGTACAGTCCGTGAATTTGGAGAGGTGTTTCGTCCACACCTCACTGTTCTTCCTTGTTCGCTTATCGTTTGCTGCTTGTCGCTGCCGAAAACTGCGTCGTTTTGCTATGTTACTGGTGATTAGCTAGAAAGTGACAGGTATTAATGTAATTAATGGGTCGTTGTTTCTAAGGGAAAGTAGTGTTTTATTTCTTTCTTTCAATAATTAAGGGGGATGTTTAGTTTGTTAATAAAGGTGATTAGGAAATTATTATTCTAAATTTAGGATTAGGGTGGTTGTATTAATAATTCGAAAATAAATTCCCCAAATCGAATGGCGCGATGCTATTGGCCAATCGACATTGCTTTTACTAGTGAGAGCTGTGACCGACCTCCCTCTGCAGCTTCAGACAAAGACATGTCGGTCGCTCTCTCTCTCTCTCTCTTTACTCTCTTTCTGCATTATCTCACTTTCACCTTTTAGTGTGTGAGCCTAATCACACTGCAAGCTAGGGCCGTACCGTCAAGCACCACTCGTTATTTATATACGCTCGCTCCGTCTAGCTTCTTCTTCTACCACACCGCACTCTCTAGAGAGAGAAACTTTGAATCCTTTGAGTTTTAAGTTCGATAATGGGTAGCGGATCGGGTGGATCTGGAGCCTCGGAGTTTATCAAGTTGCTGGTTACTAATTTCGACCTCATTGCTGGGTACGATTTCCCCTAATTTATGTGTTTTCCTCCCCTTGGTGTAATGAGATAATGTTGGTTTCGTTGATTCTGGGTTCAAATCCAGTGGGTTATCGTCGATATGTTTGCGGCTGTGTTTGATTTTTGCAATGTGGTTTCGATTACGTCGGTGTAGAGTGTTTATCTGCAGAAATTCATGGTTGTTTCGAACATTTTTTTGAATATTGTGTTTGATTATATGCAGGCCTATAGTTACCCTGCTGTACCCTCTGTAAGTTCGGCTCTACCTCAATTGAGTAATGAGTTTGTTTTGTTGTTGATTTCGTAGAGTGAGTTTGTTTCTCGTTGTGCTGATTAATTGTGCTGGATTCGAGCTATTCGACAGATATGCGTCGATTAGGGCTATTGAGTCGAGGTCTCCTGTCGATGATCAACAATGGCTGACTTACTGGGTTCTGTACTCCATGATTACTCTATTTGAGATTACTTTTGCTAAGGTTATTGAGTGGTAAGCCTCCTCTACTTTGATGCGACTATACACAATGTGCTTCGTTCGTTCTGTTGCTGTTTATAGCTCGACTTGCCTTGATCTTCTATAGTTTAGTTTCTGGGATTTGAAACCTCTGCTTAGATTGGGATACTTGTGAGGAGTTCTTTGTCTTCTACTTGTTTAATCAATTGAGGTATACTGCTACTAGTTAATGAGAGATCATACTCTGGTGTTTCGACACTTTAAAGTAGTTAGATGTGAGCTTATAGACATTGCTTCCAATTGAAATGCAGCCTCGATAAAAACTGTAGGCGGTGTAATCCTTTACTCATGAGTAGCTGATGGTAAGAACAAATGTATGTTAGTGTAAAGAAACTATTCACTTCTTCCTCGGCTAACTCTTGTGTTTATAATTTAAAGACGAGTAAGGAATGTAAAGTGACCGTAGTCGAAAATGTTGCAATGAAACGGAAAGAGGGAAAAGGCGGAAGATGTGAATAATGCTTCTGGGGTGCATCTATTTTGAGTACCACCTCTTTAAAATTCGATGTAGGGATGTAGGCAAAATGACTAGGATTACATTATGCTTTTCATAGTGAAAATCAAGCATTTGTATAACTTGTTCTTGTCATCGATGCTTCTAGGTTTCCATTCTGGTCATACGGGAAGCTGTTCTTCACGTGCTGGTTAGTGATTCCGCACTTCAGTGGAGCTGCCTACGTCTACGAACACTATGTGAGGCCTTACATCGTCACTCGACAGAAGTCAGTTAACTTTTGGAACGTTCCAAGAAAGAAAGACGTATTCAACAAACACGATGACATCCTCACTGCTGCACACAAGCAAATCCATGAAGATGAACCCAATGCATTTGAAAGAATGTTTCACAGGGTAGGTCACGTTTTCCTCTATTGTCTCAAATCGTTCTTGTCAATTTATTTGCTCTGCAACTATCTTCGTGCATTTCACTAACTGTTAGCCGCCTCCATATGTTATAAAATCACTAATGGCTTCTTCCTTTTCTGATAAATCCAGAAAGACAACCACAGCAACCACAGCAACAACCACTACAGCAACCATTAACAACAACTTGATTCATAGCTACAGCTACGGAGATGTGGGCAAGTTTAGTAGTGTTCTCGTCTTTTTTTCCTTGGTTCGACGAAGGAGATGCTTCTGTTAAGGGTAGCTAGGAAGTCGATGCTTTTGTTAACCGTAGCTAGATAACTCGACGCCTTATTGTACTTATATTAGTCTGTTGATGTGTAAGTTCTCGTGTAATTTTAGACCTATGCAGTTGGTTAGTTGGATTATCAACCTCTTGCTTCTTTCTCTTGGTTGCTTCTAATTTTACCTGGTTTTCGTCGGAGAGAACTAACATTATATACTTTTTGTTTCGATAACGAATCCACTTACATTAGACTTATATTATAACAAATTTATTAGTATTATTGAGTCGGCTCATTATCAACACAATGAACAACGAAGATTCAACGAATCTCATTTGGGAGTGTTAAAGGTGAAACCAATTCCTTGCCTAATCTTTTTGACTAAGACACTTTATGGCGAGTTTCTTTCAACTACTCATCTTTCCCTTACCTTTAGTTCCACTTTACATTTTCGTGTCCCGTTTACTCATTAATACGTATATGAATAAGTTTATTGTTGTATACTTGTATGTCCCATTAATATAGGAATATTACCTAAAACAGTATCCAATACTACCAATCTCGTCTAAATTCCTATTCCCGGAAAATGTTACTCCCTCCGGTCTTTCCTAGTCGAGTCACTTTCCCGATTGGGCCGGTCTCTCCTAGTTGAGTCGTTTCCTTTTTGGGTAAAAATTAAGTATTAAACACACAACTAATTGTACCCCTTATTTTACTTAATTAACATACTAATTACGCCCCAATTTCTCAATCTCCACTATCGCCATTGTCGTCTCTCTCGAAATAATTTTAAATTAATTTAAAATAAATCTAGAAAAGTTTTAATTTTATAAAAAAAAAAATCCAGAAAAGTTTTTTATTTTAATTTTAAACATCAACAATAATTTTATAAAAAAAAATCCAGAAAATTTTAAATTAATTTAAAATAAATCCAGAAAAGTTTTAATTTTATAAAAAAAATCCAGAAAAGTTTTTTATTTTAATTTTAAACATCAACAATAATTTTATAAAAAAAAATCCAGAAAATTTTAAATTAATTTAAAATAAATCCAGAAAAGTTTTAATTTTATAAAAAAAAAATTCAGAAAAGTTTTTTATTTTAATTTTAAACATCAACAATGATTTTATAAAAAAAAATCCAGAAAATTTTAAATTAATTTAAAATAAATCCAGAAAAGTTTTAATTTTATAAAAAAAAAATCCAGAAAAGTTTTTTATTTTAATTTTAAACATCAACAATAATTTTATAAAAAAAAATCCAGAAAATTTTAAATTAATTTAAAATAACTGAAAAACAAAAAAATATTAATTAATAAAAAACATTTTTTATACTATTAATTAAAATAAAATACAGTACTTAGTAATTATAAACATAATCCCATTCTCTTCTCAATTACCAAACATACTTAAAGTACTAAACAACTCTTCTTAATTCCCGTGTCGAAAAGTTTCGACTCAACTAGAAAAGACCGAAGGGAGTATCATTATATCGATGAGACGAAGAGAGTACTAATCACATTTTTTTAAAGGAAATAAATTTATAAGAAACGACGACGTTTCTGTGCATAGACTAATAATTAAAGTTGAAATTGGGGAGTCTTTGCTTAGGTCATAAAATAGAGGTGTGCACCTACAACGACTGCCCTGTGGCTTCAGACAAACACTTGTCGATCGACCTTTGTCTCTCTCTCTCTAAACTCTTTCCTCTTTTCCATATTCTCTCTTGCTTTTTCGGTGTGTGAACTTGCTTCATCCTCTACTCCAAGCTAACCCTGCACCATTCGCCAATCGAACTTTACCGAAAGAATCTCGACCCTCTCTGCTTCAAACTTCGATAATGGGTGGTGGATCTGGGGCTGGTAGCTTCATCAAATTGATACTCACTAACTTCGACATTCTTGCTGGGTACGATCTTCTCGTTTCTCTCTCCTAATTTAATTGGTGGAGTAGAGGGATCTATTTGCGTCTTGATTGATTCTCGATTTTGATTCTGTGGGTTTACTGTTGGTATGTATGCGTATGGGGTTTCGATTATGATTGTGGAAGTGCTCACCTTGAAATTTGCTTCTTTTAAGTTCTTTACCTTCTAATGTTTTGAAGTTTTCTTCATGATTATGTGCAGGCCTGTGGTTACTCTTGTGTATCCTCTGTAAGTTAGGCTGTTTCTCTTGATTTTGATTTTTATTGTTTTTCAGTTCATGTGTTGTAGTTTTCTCACACTTCGCTGGAGTTTGAGCTTTGCAGGTACGCTTCGATTAGGGCAATCGAGACGAAGTCGCCCATCGATGATCAACAATGGCTAACTTATTGGGTTCTTTACTCTTTGATTACGCTCTTTGAACTCACTTTTGCAAAACTTATCGAATGGTTAGTCTCTTCTAGCAGATGGCGTTTTTCGTCTCGATTATCATGGCTATTGATGTGGTTTCTCGGTTTAGATTGCTTATACATTCTCTTGCATATAATGTGGTGTTGCTGGGCTTGACTTAGCTTGACCTTCCATAGTTATTAAGGGTTTTTTGAGGAATTTCAAGAGCTGTTTATGATTGCCTGAACAAGGTGTGTAACGCTAGAAGAAGTTATCGGATGATCACATTTTGAGTGCTGTTTTACGTAGTTCTAGCATTGGTGTAGCTTACAAGTTTCAATAGTTTGAAGCTAGTTAGGCGTGAGCTCGAGGTTGGGTTATGCTTTTAAGTGAATGCTAATGATGAGAAGAGAGTCTGTTAATGCTAAAAAGTAGTGTCAACGAAAAGACCTACAAATTGTTTTGGGCGTTAAGTTCACCTTCGACTATTTCTCTTTTATCTTGCTGTCATTGTATCTTATGATCTCCGTATCAGTTCTTTGGACCAAAATCTGGTGTAGATGACTGAAACTCTGTGCTTCAATTTGTTATAGTGAAAATCAAGCACTTGTATAAACTTTCCCTCGTCTTTGCTGCTTCTAGGTTGCCATTCTGGTCCTATGCAAAGCTGATTTTCACATGCTGGCTAGTGATTCCGTACTTCAGTGGAGCTGCCTATGTCTACGAGCACTATGTACGGCCTTACCTCGTCACTCGACAGAAGTCAGTTAACATCTGGTACGTTCCAAGAAAGAAGGACGTCTTCAGCAAACCCGATGACATCCTCACTGCAGCAGAAAAGTACATTCAAGAAAATGGACCTGATGCATTCGAAAGGATGATTAGCAAGGCATGCCTCCTTTGCTCCCACATTTCCGTTCTAAATTTATTTCCGTTAACCTAATACATTTCAATTCTTTTGACCCTGCTCGTGGTTTCTTCTGTTTGCGCCCAGTCCAGAGACATGACCACTTCAAGGACTCATAACTATGCTTTCCATAGCGATAGCTACAGCTATGAAGATGACTACAGGTACTGATATGGCTGGAGTTACAGTTGTTTCGTTTTCCATGTGGTTTGAAGAAGAAGAAGAAGACGGTTTTTGTAAAGAGGAGCTCGTAACTTATTTGCCTTATTGTACTATATCCCTTTCTATGTTGCTTCTAGTGTATCTACTACTTAACTGTTGATATTGGAGAAGACTCTGTTCATGCTAGATGTGTGTTTTGTTCGACTATCAACCTACCTGTATCCGTGTTAATAATAATCTGAGGCGGCATTTTCCTTCGGGTGATGAAGTGCATTGTAACATCCATCGTCGAAACTCGAAAGTCATTCGTTTTTACGAGCAAAAAATGAAAACATGATGAAGTGCGTCGAAATCGAAAGTGGCAAAGTTGGAAATATTGGCAAAATGGAAGGGGCATTCCGAGAATTGAACTCGGGACCTCTCGCACCCTAAGCGAGAATCATACCACTAGACCAAATGCCCTTCTGGTAGGTGACCTACCAGAAAATTTTAAAAGACACGTGGCATCACATGATAAGTTGTTAGTTTTAAATTAGTGGGAGGGAACTATAAATAAGGATCCCCGCTAATATTTCCAGCAACAGATTTCCATTTTGACACTTACATTCCTGCCTATACGAGAAATCCAATTCTCGCTCAACACACACTCTCTCTCTCTCTAGCTTCCTCTGTTGAGAAATTTGGAGCTGAAAGGACTCGTTCTGTTCATCAACGAAACACTTGACGCGCGCGTTTCTGTGAGTATCTTCTAACGTTAGCGTTTAAATCTGCATTCCTGTGAACGTGATTATTTATCGAGTTTGATAATTTTGCCCCAAAATTTCCCGTTGATTCGACGTTTAGACGCATCAATTTCGGCGCTGTAGTACGTTTCACTCTCCTTGTATGATCTTTAATAGTTCAATTATAGCATCGATGAAATGTTTTTCTGCAGTATGTTCTTTGTTGTGAGTTGAAAGTTCAATGCAGTTACTCTCTGGTATAATTTAAAGTGTCGTGAGTATGCGAATATAGTTGGAGCTGCAGGCTTGCATCTTTGGCTGGCTACTTTTCCTTCCGATATTCGTAGTTATGGATCGGTGCTTGGTTATTACTAATAATTGAATCATTTATTCGTCGATTAAGCTTAGAAAATAAAATTCAGGCACAGCTTTAATAGACTAATCGTAAAATCCTTTAAATTTCTTTCATGCCCTTGCATAGGCTGCGCTAAACCATAGCATACTGTGGGGAGCCTCTAAATATTGAGATTTTCCTTGGTGCTTTGTGGAAATGAATGCACGAACTTATCTGTCATTTTAGGTATTTTTCTGTTTTATGCATGAAAGAGAGTTCATTCATAGGAAAGTTCGATGGAAACCTTGCAGAGGAGCCCTGGAGATAGGAATACTCAGCAGGTAAATAATACAAGCCTTTCAATCTTCTTTCATCTTTGAGCATTCCTTTTTTCTTATGATTGTGAATCTCGATCTTCGGCCACTTTGTGTTCATGCTCATCAGTAGATAGTATAATATACGTAGTAACATCAAGGTAGGATAAAATCAATCGTTTCTTCTTGTTCAGCAGTCTTTGTTCCTTTCGTTATAGTTTCACGTCCTGGCTGTACCTTTCTACTACAGATAACTAAGATATTAATGCGTTGATCATTTTCTTGTTATGCAACTGGTGGTGTTTATTTCCATTAAGAATGACTTTATGTTCCTACTTTAAGAGAGAGTATGATTGTTTTGGTTACTTATAAGTGCGTAAAATGTTTCACTCAGGCCATCAATTCCTTAAAGAAAGGTTCGTATCTTTTGAAGTATGGTCGATGGGGAAAACCTAAGTTCTGCCCTTTCCAATTGTCCAAGGTGAGCTTTCTTATCAAATTTGGTTTGAGATAAGAGGTTGTTGTTGACTCAAAATTCAGTGTGATAATTCAATGGTAATTAATTCTGCTTTTATCTACACGGATTCAAATCTGTTCTGCAATATAACACCTTACTGTGTTCATGTTGTTGCCAATTATTTCATGTCGTATATCATGGATACTTATTTGATGAGATAGCAGAATGAAACAACTCTAATTTGGTATGCTGGAAAAGATCAGAAACAGCTCCAACTCAGTCAAGTTACAAGAATTGTACCTGGACAGCGTACTGTAAGTTTATGCACTTTCCACCCCAATAACTGTTACTTTTCTTGTTACTAGACTTTTTTGTATACAGGCGAGCTTGATCTTTAATTGCTCTAGTTTCTGTTGCTATTGCACCATGTAACAACATCAAACAACATGCGTTTATGTTTTCTATTGAAAGTTTAGAATCATTTTTCATGATTTTGCAGCCAATATTTCAAAGGTTTCCTCAACCTGAGAAGGAGTATCAATCATTTTCTCTTCTATATGGCAAAAAGTCGTTGGATGTGGTACGTAGTTCTAGGTAATTCTTTCGTACTTCATTTATTCTGATCCACATGCTCAACAGTATTTGACTATGACACGGATTGTTATGTCATGAATGGCCTCTCTGTCTCTCCATTCATAATCACTGTATTTAAGCTCCAACTTGCATAATGAGTAAGCTTACTGTTTACTGCATGAAATTATTCAAATGCTTGCATAAGCCATTCCGAAGGGAGATTAGGATATGTTTAGTCCAACCAGTCAGAAGTACTATACCGTTATGTAAGCAGAACATCATAGTAACGTTGATAATCTTACTATTTACACAGATATGCAAGGACAAGTATGAAGCAGAAATCTGGTTTGTGGCCCTGAGGGCACTGATATCACGGGGTAACTGTCAGAAATGGAGAACTGAAATCAGGACAGATGATGCTTTGTCAGACTCTTCGAGTGATCCAACGGAAAGAAATTCACTATCTGTGCTCTCGCTCAGCAGCAGTGATGCAATTCATGAGGTTGCTTATTGTCCTACTCACGGAGCACTCAAAATCTTCTATAAATCTGATTCTTTTGTCACTTGTATGTAACATGTACAGGATAAACAGATAGATCAGATAATTGATGTCCCTCTAGAAGGATTGCCTCAGAAAAGTCTCGGGAGAGCATTTTCTGATATTCTATTACATAAAGCAGCATCTCTAGGCTCTCCACAGAGAGAGTGTCATCACTGTTCTAGCATTTCACAACCAAATGAATTCAATGTTGGTAGAATCTCTGAAGATGCTCTCCGAGCCAGTTACTCCAGTACCATAACTACTGCATCTAGTGTGGAATCTTCTACTAGAGATACTCCCTTAAGCAGCATCTTTGTATGGGGAGAAGGTTTTGATGATGGAGAATCATCTCCCGAAAAGGATGCTTTTATGCCAAAACTTCTGGAATCTGCTTCAGCACTCGATTGTGAAACCATTGCCTGTGGCTGCACACATGCTATGCTAGTCACGAGGCAGGGGCAGGTTTTCAGTTGGGGAGATGGCTCAGGTGGAAAGCTGGGGCATGGCTTGGATGCTGATGTCTGTAGGCCCAAACTCATCGATTCTCTTGGAGGATTGAACGTTGTATCAGTAGGCTGTGGAGAATACCATACCTGTGCTGCAACACAAACTGGAGATTTATACACATGGGGAGATGGTATCCATAACGTTGGCCTACTGGGGCATGGAACTGAATTCAGTTACTGGACCCCACGAAAAGTCCGCGGTGAAATGGAAGGCATTCATGTAATATCTGTTTCTTGCGGACCTTGGCATTCAGCTGCTATAACATCACAAGGCCAGTTGTTTACGTTTGGAGAAGGAACTTTTGGTGCTCTAGGCCATGGAGATCGATGCAGCACAAAGTTCCCTAGGGAGATCGAGGCTTTTAAAGGACAAATTGTTTCAAAGGTATCTTGTGGATTTTGGCACACTGCTGCTATAGTAGAGTTTCCTTCTGAATCTCCAAGCTCTGGAAATTCTCCAAGAGGGAAGCTTTTCACTTGGGGGAATGGAGAAGAAGGCCAGCTTGGCCATGGTGACGACCTCAGTCAACTAACTCCATGCTGCGTTTCTATGCCAAATGACACAAGTTTCTCTCAAGTTGCCTGTGGTCACAGTATTACAGTTGCTCTCACCATCTGTGGAAAAGTATATACGTCAGGAGTCACTGATCGTGGAGAACTTAAGCGTCCTGGTAATAGCCATATGTTGCCTGCACAAGTTGAAAGTAAATTGAAAAACTGTGTCATAAAAGAGATATCCTGTGGCTCTCATCATGTAGCTGCTGTGACTTCAACGTCGGAAATATTCACTTGGGGAAAGGGAAGAAACGGACAGTTAGGCCATGGAGATAATGCAGACAGGTATTTTCCAACTCTAGTTAAAGCTTTAGAAGGGAAACATGTGAAGAGAGTTACTTGTGGAAACAATTATACCGTGGCTATCTGTCTTCACCAATGGGTACGCTCTTCCGATTACTCTGTTTGCTCTGGTTGCCATCATCCATTTAATTTCAAGCGTAAACGTCACAACTGCTACAACTGTGGGCTTCTTTTCTGCAACGATTGCACGAGTAAGAGATCTTTGCATGCCTCTTTAGCTCCGAACCTGAACAGATTGCATCGTGTGTGTGATGACTGTTACTCTAAACTAAACAAGGGCTTGCACAGTAGAGTAATCTCTCTCCCTCCGAGATCAAGCAGCATAAGTTCACATGGAAATACCCCCAAGGAAAAGAAGAAAGATTCCTTCAAAGCTCCACAACACAGAGTACTTTCCAAACTAGCATCGTTCGATTCTCTCATGAAGGCCAAAAAGGAACTTCCTACAAAGAATGAGAGAGTAGATACAACTCATACAAGCAGTCTTCATACTTCTCCTATCTATGGAGGAACTACTGGATACGATGGCTCGCCTGCATCAAGCCCATCGGCATCTGTGATCGACAGTTGTGACAGAATAAATGCTCTGCCTCCATGTTCTACATCTTCTCCTGTCTCCACCAAGTCAACTAATTCTCCGTCACTCCACTCCTCATTTCACCACCATCCTTTCCAAGAAGAAGTTGTTGGTGATCTAAAGTATATAAACGATGATCTTGCTGAAGAAATCTCCTTCTTAAGGGCGCAGGTAAATTGTACTCACGTCGCTTTATTACACTTAAAACAGTTCTTTTTGCCCAGACACTATACTAGCTCAATATTCTGTTTAATGTATGTATGATAGGTGGACAGTCTCGTTCGCAAATCTCAGTTCCTTTCAGCAGAACTCGAACGGACATCTTCTCAGTTGGATGAGGCTACCGCATGGTTTCAGCAGGAATCCGAGAAAAATAGCGCTGCAAAGGACGCAATTAAATGCCTCATGAGCCAGGTTTGTTCACTTTCAGTTCATTGAATAGTCATATACTATGTTCATAGGCACTAAGGAATTAATCCTTTGTTATTTCTTGTTGAAGATGAAAGACATGGCTTCAGAAAAACCTCAAGCAGCTTCTTGCCGCACTTTCGCTGATAACAATTGTCATGTTCAGAGCACTGCCTCTACATGAACAACTACACGATACGTTGTTTCGTGGATTTTCAGTGTATACGACCCCTCTGGTAGATTCTGTAGAATTGCATAATACGGATCTTCAATTTCTGCAACAAATGAGTTTTTGTTTACATGGAATCTGAATGTAACAATTGTTACAACAAGGCATATACTTTCCACATTCTCAAGTAATTGCAGATTCCCTAGAAAAAACAGAAAAGGGAAAGAAAAAAACTGGATCGAACACACGAATGCATAGCAACTGTTCTTTATAGGCACTGCAGGTGGCATTGTGAGTCAGTATCAGTAATCATCGTCATTTGAAGATCCAGGTTCTTCGACATTGATACATCGAGACACAATTTCTCGAGCTTCTGCAAGGGCATTGTCCTTCTCGTCTGCAGCATATAGTATCTTCTTCACTGCCACGACCATCTGCAACAAAGTTGAAAAGATTTAACATTTCAGATTCTGCAGTCACCTACATATTTCTCAAGCTTGTATTCGAGCAGTTTTTAGTCTAAATTCAGTGAGACGTTCGTACCGGGATATTATCAAACTCAGGTGTCTGGCAAAGTATTTCGATGTCCCTTAATTTGGCAAAGTAAAAATCTCTTTCCTTCTCCAAGGAATCAACAGAAAGCTTGAGTTCCATAACCTGTACATCATGTCATCTTCCATCAAACCGAGGACTCTTTAACAGTACACTACGCTCAAGCCGAGAAATGCCAGAAAAAGGTGTTTTTACAAGAGCTGAAGCAATGTTACCTCGTTTTTCAATCTCTGAGTCTCTAATGGAGCATCAACCCCTGCAGAAACGACACCCGACTTCCCTTGCTTCATGACTGGAAACAAGGAGCAGAAAACAATGGATATTGAACTGAAGGAATAAAGAAAACTAAACTACAAGGTCGAGGCTTACCAGAAATCTTATTATTACTCGCTCCATTGCATGATGCAGAATTCAAGGAATTATTAGTTTGTAATGACTTGGAGCTCTTTTGAGAACCCTTCGGATTTCTTTCCTTTCCGCCTTTGGTTCTTCGCTCTACCGGATCATAATTCCTGAAAAAGGTCATGCATTATGAGTCTATGACTAGTGATAGAACACGAGTCACAAAAAGCAGTAACCGGGTATGTTAGTAGAGCATTACTCATTCATCAGTCCACCATTAATCGAATCACAGTAACGTTTCAGCCACTGCAGAAACTCCAAGTTGTCCAGCGGCCTCCCCTTCACAAGTTTGTTCACCTCTATATGCTGCACAAACGCAACGAATATTACCCAACAAGCTCAAAAAGCTGTCTCATCATCAAAATATGTGGCGAATTAGCATAGACAACAGCCAAAACATGGAGGATTAAGAAGCATACATCTCATCAAAAAGGTGAAATGAAAAGGTAAGTGAAACAGTGAGATGCGACACTTGCAACAGAAGATCTTTCGTGGTAAAGGGATAGAATGAATAGAGTGTAGTAGTAGTGAAAGAACACCTTGGTAATTTTGAGTTTGGTAAAAACATCCTGAAGTACTTTGTAGTTCTGGATCATATCGTACTCGGTCTTGGCATCAAAATTAACCTACAACAGACCGATACGTTAGTAATGCCAGGATACGACGTTGCTAAACATGAGAATCGAGAGAGCAAAGGCATCACCTTATGCATGGGAACTACTCCTGGATGTGCCATGTCCATCATCTGGCATTGCACTGCCCCAGATGCTGCCTATAGTGTAACTCATACGTTAGCCTTCGACACAGCATAAAAAGGCACCCGTGAAGAAGAAACGAAGCACGATTCGAATGAACAAAAGGGAAACAACCCAAGAACTCATCTGATATGGAACATATTACAGAAGCTATAAATCCTTCACTTCTAGATCACAAGCTATTCTGTATTCTCATAGAGAAGTTGCATTATCTATCTCCAATACAAATTCCCAGTTCCAATTCTTTAGGCAACATCAAAGTATTAAGTCTAGCAAATGATTAAATTCATGTGAACATTCGATTTTTTGACAAAGATCTATTCTTTCACATAAAAAAACATACACGCGCACACACACACACTCTCTCTCTCTCTCTCTCTCTCTCACACACACACACACATTGAAATTTTACAGTGCATAAGTTGGAAAAAATGAAAATTCCCGGAGCAAAAGGCAAGGATGAAAATTCACAGAGCAGTTCATTACAAAAATAAAAATTATAAAAAAAATTATAAAATCAGACAACAGAATTCAGCAAACTATTCAATTTCAAATAGTGAAAAAAATTGAGATTCCAAAAAAAGGGGGAAGTTTTTATATCTTGTTCAAGAGAGGGCAGAGCGTTTACCTCTTCGACACGAGAGAGAGTAAGGTGAAGCCTGGCGTTGATCCAAGCAAGAATCTCATTCCTCCCCACAAAGTATGCTCCATCCATCATCCCTATACTCATCGTCGCCATTTCTACTACACCAGATTTCTCAAACAGAATTAATTAAGATCGACCCCGATGGAAGAAGGCTTTAGGATGATGAGAGAGAGAGTGAAGCTGTGAAGGAGGAGGAAACAAAACAAGGGAGCGAAACTTTTCATGTATTCTAATTCAAATTACTTTTATTTTCTCGCTCTTCTTTCTTTTTCTTTTTTCTTTTTTTTTTTTTTAAATTTTATTTTGGCTCTGACTGTTTCATTTCATGGGATAATAAAATCAATAATCCACACATTATAAATTTCTTTTTAATGGCCTGCCTGATAGGGAATTAGTCAACAAGGATTTTTATACTATTAATGTCCACTTTTTTCAAACAGATTTATTAGAAGAAAATAATACTCCCTCCTATTTTTAATAAGTGTCATTTTAGATTTTTCATTATTTGTTTAATATATGTCATTCTATTAATTTTTTCCAATATTACCCTTTGTCTTTATATAATCTTTTAGGCATTTATGAAGAGTGAGATAGAAGTAGTCCACAACTTAATCAAGAAAATAAATAGTTAATAAGCATTTATTAAAGTTAATTTAGGCAAAAAAATTATTTCTTAATATGTGTGAAAATGTCTAAAATGACACTTATTAAAAATAGGAGAGAGTATAACAAAATGTGGAAAATAATAGGATACACTAATCACTAATGCAGCTGGCTTGGGCCAGCAGTATTTGAAGCATTTACCCATCATTTTCCATCGTATTAATTAATCAACTAGTAATTAATAACAAGCCTGCTTATCAATTTCTTGCCTTTTAATTGAGTAATAATATATATAGTACACAATTGCATACGTTACATTTATATGTCGTATTCGATGCCCCACAATGTATAGTTACCTAATTAAATACTACTATATAGACTATATAGTATAGTGATACATGATGAAATTATATTGTCACACTACATGAGATGTCACTTTCAAATACGGCTTAGTAAGTAAGTGGATTACAACTGTTGGTTTTATTTAGAAAAGAAAAAAGATTATTAATACAAAACTCAACCTTATCTACCTCTCACATCCTACTTATTGAAATTTAGTCTCATGTTTGTTTGTAGTTTTGTGATTGTTTTTCTGTTCGTCCCGTCGAAAACGAGGCATTTCTTTATTTACATTACAAATATGAATACATTTATGCAATAGTGTTAAACTCACAAGTAGTATACAAATTGACAAATTATTGAAATAATAAAAGCAATGATTTAAGGCATGGTGAGGCCGAATTTGTGAGAGAGGGTTTTCATATCGTTGAGAATTGCTAAGGTGTTGCTCATGTACTCCTGCGATTTCTGCACCTTCACTTTCAACTCGCTTAGAGCCGTCGATCCCACCTCCTCCAGCCCCTCCAGACACGTGTCGACATCTGTCATGGCCGCGCTGATCCACGTCTGCAGGTCGCTGATCCTCATCTCCGTCAGCACCTTCTGGCCGGGTTCCACGCAGATCGACTCGGCCGACCTCCCGAGTTGACTCACCGCGTCGTCGAACAGCTCGCCGCAGTCCTTCAGTCCCCGATCGGCCGGCGGCTCGCCGATCTGGCTCTTGAGGCTCGACATCTCGAGCAGGCTGGCGTGGAGGGAGAGGTTGAAGAGGCGGAACGGATTGTCGGACGGCGGCGAGTTCAGCGGAGAGATCGAGGAGATGCACGAGTCGGGGTACCGAGTCACTGAGCAGACGGTTTTGAGGGCGTCGGTGGAGCTGGAGGCGAGCTCCGACGGCTTGGATCCCTTGGATTCGTGGATGAGAGCAGTGACTAGGCACGCGACGACGAGGGTGAGGACGACGGCGAGAGAGACGGCGACGATTCGCCGGCGGAGGTGGCGGCCGGCGTGGTTTGGTGGAGAGATAGATTCGCCTTCTTTTGGATTGACTTTGCCATAGCCTTTGGCGAAGTTGATAGATTCCATTATCAGCTCTTCGAGTTCGAGAGGAGAAGTGGAAATGGAAGGTTCGTTAATGGCGGAATTTATATATGTTTCCAATTGGGGGAATATTTCTGGGAAAATGAGCATTGACTAATTACTTCGAATACTTATTTTAGTACTGTCAATCTAGCCCGGCCTAGCCCAATTTAAAGGCCCAAACGGCCCATTAAAACCCGATATGGGCCCAACTTAAAGTCTACCATGGCCCATTTAACTCATTATGGGCCCAACTTAACGACCGTTGGCCCATTAAAACCTATTATGGGCCCGACTAAAGTCCCGAATGGCCCAACACAGCACGTGATTCATGCAAGATTCGCTAATTTTTTGAACAGATAATATAATCCGGCACGTGATCAATACGAGGCGTCACCGGCGCCATATTGTTCCGGCGAAAAATGATCGGAAAACATTGCCTAACGGCGGGAGTTTGAGGCCGACGAATCGACAGATCCCTTTCAGAATCCAAAGAAGGAAGAAGAAATACAAGGCGCTTATACACAAAATCACCACATCCTTCAAAGCCTCACTCCTCCTCCAGTCGAAGCCAGCTCCGATCCCACCCCTGAACCTCCGCATTACGACGTCGTACCGCGCGAGGAATTCCCTCCCGCTCCTCACGTACGCCTTCACGCGCAGCACCTTCTCCCTCGCATCACTCACACCAGTCGATTCTCCCTTCCATAGATCGTCGAGGCACGAATCCAGATTCCCCTCCGCTGCTACGATCCACTTCTCCATCTCCCTCCTCTCCTCGCCGCTCCGCCTCTCTACCGATGGGTTGACCCGCAGCGCCGCAACGGCGAGCCGGATCTGGCCCGATCCGTCCAGCAGCAGCGAGCTCGCGCAGTTCCGGTATGCCGGCTCGGTATCGGCGTTTGGCAGAATTAAGGAATTGAGCGTCGTGTCCAGATCTTCTGCGGCGGATTCGAGGGAGAGGGAGAAGATCAGATCGGGAACGGCGTCGGATTTGATGCTGACGAGCTCCATGAACAAGTCCAAGCACGAAGGGATACTGGATGCGACGGAATAGTATGCTCGGACTGCAGGGCTGAGAGGAGGCAGATCGGAATCTGAAATGCTGCTGTGGAGCATGTAGAAGAACGATGATGCTAGAATTAGGGCTAATGAGATAATGATGCAGAGGAAGACAAAGATTACGACGTTGTTCCTCCTTCGATTCGCCAGTGAGCTCGGATCTTCCTCAATGAACCGTGCCTCGAGACTGCTCTTCATCGCCGATTCCATGAGCTACTACTACTGTATGAGAAACTAGTAATCTGCTCGACTTTTACGTTTAACGAACCAAATGAAACGAGACGAAGAAGAGAGTATTTAAATTAGGTAGAACGGAATTTAGAGAGTTTGTGCAACATATATAAGACCAGAAACAACTGCAATCCACAAAAAATTATATAAAAAAATTACTCCAAAATTACGCCCCGAGCTGCAACGATCGCTGTTCCATACATGTTCATCGTAGCTGGCGAGAAAGTCTCCTCTGCCACGCAGGTGCACCTTAGCCAGAAGCAGCCTAGCCCTCACCTGATCGGCAGCCGTCGATTCCACCTTCTTCAGATCATCAAGGCACGACTCGATGAACCCCTCCGCGGCGGCGATCTGTCTGGTCATCTCCGCCCTCCGTTCGTCGCCGGGCCTCTCCATAAAAGGGTTCATGATCACGTGCTCCGCAGCGTCCTGAATTTCGCCCCACCCGTTCAGTACCGACCCGCTGCAGTTCCTCCACGCCTCCTCAGCGTTGACGTTCGACAGAATTAAGGATATGGCGTCCTGAAGCTGCTCGGTGGCCTTGGCGAGGGAGTCTGCGAAGACGTGAGAGTCGGGATTCGAGGTTTGGAGCGTAGAGTCGTATCGATCCGGTTCGGATATCGATGGAGCGTTGGCGTTGAGCTCGAGATGGATGATGATGAAGCATATGGTTAAGGTTAGGGATATGGAGATGGCCTTGAATATGTGTAAGATTACCTCTCCTTTGAGCTTTGTTGTGAAAGAGGTGCTGATTTTCGTTTCCATGGAAGGATTTGATTGGAAACTCAGACAAAATGCTCAACTCTGTTTTAATTTCATGAAGAAATTTAAATATGGATTAACGCTTGTTCGACGGCGGGAAAAACTAAGTGCAGCTTTTGTTTGAGATGTAATTAACTAAATATCACCCATCACTTCCATTCCACTCCATTTGACTTCGATGCTAACCGGATTTAATTATTTTGCAGAACAAGAAAAATATGAAAAACATCTGCATACCAAACAAACACACAACGACCATATTGAATTCAGCTACAGCTACAGCTACAGCGCCGGCTGTCTCCCTAAACCTCCGCCACATCTTGTCGCGGTAGCTCATGAGGAAGTCGCCTCTATCCTCCAAATACGCCGCCGCTCCGATCACCGTCGACCACACTTTGTCCACCGCCGCCGACGAATCAGCCGCCGATAGTTCACTAAGGCACGAGTTTATATCCTTCTCCGCCGCGGCGATCCGGCTTGCCATCTCAACCCGCTGCTGATTGCTCGGCCTGTCAAGGAGCGGGTTGACCCGGATCGCCTCCCGGAGCTGACCCGACCCGATCTGCAGCCACTCACGGCAGTGGTTGAAGGCTAGCTCGGATTTCGCCTCCGTTAAGGCGGAGGAGTTGAGGATTAAGGAAGTGGCAAGTTCGAGCTCTTGAGCAGCTCTTTGAAGAGAGAGACTGAAGATCTCGTACTCGGTAGCGACGATCGGAGTATCGATTTGATCGAGCGAAGGAGGATTGCGATGGATCGACTCTTCGAAGGACTCCGATTGGACGAGGTAGGTGATTAGGGCAACTGTAATCACTGCGAGGGAGATGAAGAACAGTGTGAACGCGAGGACTAGTTTATTGTACCTCCTGCGATATGCTTCTAAGTTTACTTCTTCTCTGTGAAGGCCTTTCTTCACGAAGCTCTGGTTCCCCGCTTCCATGGCGGAGAGAGTGTGCGCAGAGAGAATTAAACTAAAGTTATATGCATAAATCCTCCGCACAAGGTGGAAAGTTTCCAGGAAATTGCCTATGCCGTCAATTATTTGACGTTGACTTCATTTCCTCGAGGAAGAATAAATCAAATGATGAGAGACTTTTGAGGCAGCGTGTGGGGACTGGGGACTGGGGTGGAAGAAGACCTGTTCTTCGTCAATGGATAATCATCGTTTACTTATGTTTTTTTCGTAATAGTTTCATCAGGAAAAATAACTAATTACCAGAATCAAGCACGAAATATGCATTGAATAATTGAAGGAAATTCATAGAGCTGTATTAATCCGAAAAGGATCGAAGGAATTGCTTAACAGAAACTCTACTGGAACGGTTTCTGAAGAATATGCAGAGGAGGCCTAACATGAACAGCTGCACTCCACACAGAATTATACCATCAAAATGATAGTATCTCATGTAAAAACTACTGCTCCTTCTTAGAATACTCTCCATTCTGCGAGATCCGGCCAGGAAACGGTGGGAGCTGTGCAGGTACACCGCAGCGCGGTCCAGCTTCGCCGCCATCTGAGCGGCGGTCTCCGGCGGCTCAACCTTCGCCAAATCGTGGAGACAGTGCTCGACTTCTTCCTTCGCCGCCGTGAGTAACTGTATCGCCGCCTCATCCCTGTCCTTACGTAACCATCGCCAAAACGGACGCTTCCCGCTCGCCGCAGCTGCCGCCAGAGACTCTCGGACTCGATCCGACGCCCTGGGCAGCGAATCGGCGCAACCGGCGGAGGCGAGTTTGTGAGCGTGGATCGAAGAGGCGTTGATTAAACTCTGGAGATCATTGGCCGCCGTTTGGATGCAGAGGTCGGAGATCTGCTTCGGCTCGAGCGCGAATGGATCGGTAACGATGGAATCGACGGCGGCTATGCAGGTGGGGGAGTGAGAATACGAACAGAATGTGTCGACGGGTGGCGCGAACGAGTGGAGGAAGATATCATCAGGAGGTGGAGGAAGATTTATGTGGAGGATGAGTATGAGCAGCGCGATAGAGACGATGAGTAGCGTGAAACCGACGGCGATGATCTTGTTTCCTCGCCGGAAAGAGGATAAATTGGCGTCTACTTCCATGGAAGATAAGGGCCCCGAATGAAAATAAGCAGGATTCAAGGAATTATAGTTGGTGTTGGGCGATAATTTCCCAGTGTAGGGACAGTGGGAGTTAGTTCCTAGTTGTTTTGACTTGCAGGTCGTTTTCTCCACCGGCATTTAGAGCTGTCAAAAGCCCATAACGAGTTGGGTGGATCGGCCCAAATTATATTGGGCTGCCAAAGTCATTTGTCCAAGCCCAGTAACATAAGTGAAACTTATAGTGTAATATTCTCGGGTCGGATCGAGTCAGGTCGGGGTAAAATTTAGTGGTCATCCAATATACATGCGGGCGGGTTATCAATCGGGTTGGCTTTATAGGCTTTCTAAAATGATCATTAAAAGGAAATTTAAAGATCATGCAGCATTAGAATTTTGATTAGTCGCGAATATTAATTTCTTACCACTAGACAAACCCATTAATTTGTCAAAGAATAATTAAGTTATTGTAGCTAAAAAAAGAACAAATCGATTTGGGTATTTTTTAACAGCTCTATTGACTACTTTTCAAGTTATATATAAGACTGAATATTTCAAGTTTGAGTCAATTTCATTTCTTTAAAAAACATACAGACTCATTTTTATATACTTATACACAAAATATACTTTGGAATATCATTAAGTTTAAACTAATGCTCCTCTTAAAATTAGAGGAAGTTGGTGAAATGATACAATAGTATTAGGCTATAATTAGCAAAAGAAGAGCAAAAACTGGTTAAGCGAAACTCTACTCGAACGGTGGTTTCTAAAGAAAACGCAAACGAGACCCAACACGAACAACTGCACTCCACACAAAAATAGACCGAACAAATTTTCAAAATCGGTCTCCATATAGAATGCATCGTTCCGTTCTATTCCGCCGGAGCGGTCGAGATAGACGTATGTGCTGAACAAGTGCGCCCTCACGTAATCCATCTTCACCTCCACCCGAGCCAAGGCCGCCGGCGATTCAGCCTCCGCCAACTCGAGGAGGCATGGCTCCACAGCTCCCTTTGCTCCCATCAGCCACCGTACCACAACCTCATCCCTCTCTTTTATCAGCCACCCCAGCACCGGCCGTTTCGCCTTCACCGTCTCCTCTACAGACAGACGGGTCAGCTCCGCCCCTTGCCGCAACGATTCGGCGCAGTACTCCGAGGCCATGTTTGAGGATACGGCGGCGCCGATCAGATTCTGGAGATCTGCGGCGGCGGCTCCGATGGAGAGGGCGACGAGCTGATGAGGGTCGGTCGCGAACCTGTCGGCGGCGACGGAGTTGAGGGCGGTTATGCACATTGGGTGATAGAGGATGGGGCGATTTCCTCTATCAAGATTGCAGAGGTGTGTTGCACTGTCTACTACTGAGGCAGAGTTCATTGCCATTACAGAAGCTTGCAAGGAGTTACTATGGGTGAAGAAACTATTGCTGGAGCTTGGTTTTGGGCAGGACAAACACTTGTTATTTTGTGGTACTGCTAGTTTGAAGCTTTGTTTTGGAGGTGATAAGCCTACACTTGTGGGTTATAGTGATTCTGATATGGCTGGAGACATTGATTCTAGAAGGTCTACTTCAGGCTACTTGATTAAGTTTGCAGGGGGAGCTGTGGCATGGGAATCCAGATTGCAGAGGTGTGTTGCACTGTCTACTACTGAGGCAGAGTTCATTGCCATTACAGAAGCTTGCAAGGAGTTACTATGGGTGAAGAAACTATTGCTGGAGCTTGGTTTTGGGCAGGACAAACACTTGTTATTTTGTGACAGCCAGAGTGCAATTCATCTTGGTAAGAATTCAACTTTCCACTCTAGATCCAAGCATATTGATGTGAGGTATCATTGGATACGTGATGCTTTGGATGCTAAGTTGCTGGAGTTGGCCAAAGTTCATACGGATGAGAATGGTGCCGATATGATGACTAAGGCATTGCCTAGGTGCAAGTTTGAGACTTGTTGTAAGATCGCCGGTTTGGCGATTACCTCCACATAGTCGTGAGGGGGAGATTTGTTGGGTTTGGGCTCCCTTCCTATGTGGAGAAAGGCCCAGTTGTGCAAGCCCAGTATGAAAGGCCCATGTCTCACTTAGTTGGTGGAGAGGGTTCAACATTAAGTGTGCAAGAGAGAGGGTCGTCTAGGGTTTTAGACGAGTGAGTGAGCAAGACACAAATTGTTTTAGGAAGAGAGACTCTGTTTTCTGCCATCGCTGCGCAGTTTCAAGGATTTGGCCATAGCGACTTCGTTCACCGTTGGATCGGGCTGAAACTTTGACAGCAGGTTCGTAACACATTGTTCTTCATTCTGAACGGTGGGATTGGTGAGAAGTTGTCTGAGGCAGAAGTAATCGTCAGCTTACAGCAGCAGCGGTTTTCAGAATTTGGTTCTCCTTCTGTTTCAATTCAAGTTGTGTTGCTCTAGTGTTTTGGCTAATTGTTGAGCACGTGTTTTTTGCTACAATTAGAGACTCTCGTGTACCTTGATTTGATCATAGTGGAGCTCCATTACTGGCTTGTGCCCGTGGTTTTACTTCTCTCATTGAGAAGGTTTTCCACGTTAAAATCTTGTCTCGTTTGTGTTCGTGATATTTAGTTGCTGCATTTTTTGTTGATTGCTCCTCATATATTCTTGCAAGTTTGGGAAATTATTATTCGCTGCATATAGCTCTGTGTTGTTATTGTGTTTAATTTCCCATCAGAGTGGCATCAGAGCCCAGGTTGGAGGGGCTGTTTTAACTTGCTTGAATGATGGAGGCAAATACAATTAAGAGGATTTGTCTGAATGGCACTAATTATCACTTATGGAAGGGAAAGATGAAGGATCTGTTATTTGTGAAGAAATTGCATCGTCCTGTGTTTGCTACTGAGAAGCCAGAATCCATGACTGATGAGGAATGGGATTTTGAGCATCAGCAAGTATGTGGTTTTATTCGACAGTATGTTGAAGACAACGTCTATAATCACATTGCAAACGAAGAACATGCGAAATCCTTGTGGAATAAGATTGAGTCTTTGTATGCTTCTAAATCAGGGAATAATAAATTGTATTTGTTGAATTCCTTGATGAATTTGAGATACAAGGAGGGGACTTCTATTTCAGATCACTTGAATGAGTTTCAGGGACTCCGGGATCAATTATCAGGAATGAGCATCAAGTTTGATGATGAAGTGTTGGGACTATGGCTGCTGAATACTCTACCAGATTCTTGGGAAACTTTTCGGGTTTCAATTACTAATTCATCCTCCGATGGTGTTGTCTCTTTTGAAAATGTTAAGAGCTGTGTTCTTAATGAAGAAATGAGAAGGAAGGCACAGGGTACTTCATCTCACTCCGAGGTACTTGCCATGGAAAATAGGGGGAGAAGTCAGAAAAAGGAACCGAAAGGGAACAGAGAGAACAACAGAAGTAAGTCTAAGTCCAGATACAAGAATGTGGAGTGCAATCATTGTCACAAAATGGGACACATAAAGAAGAACTGTTTCGCATGGAAAAGGGAGAGCAAAAACAAGAATGGTAAGCAGGGAGATAAGAATCATGGTGATGATGATCGTGTTACTGCTGCTACTTGTGATGATCTTATTATTCTCCGTGACCATGACTCAGTAAATCTTGTATCAGACGAGAGCATGTGGATAATTGATAGTGGTGCTACACTGCATGTTACACCGAGGAAGGAGTTCTTCACATCCTACACTTCTGGTGATTTTGGAGTGCTTAAGATGGGTAATGACGGTGTGTCTAAGGTAGTTGGCATTGGTGATGTTTGTTTGCAGACCAACATGGGAGTGCAGTTGTTGCTTAGAGGAGTCAAACATGCACCGGATGTTCGTTTTAATTTGATCTCTGTGCAGATGCTTGATGGTGCTGGTTATGATAATAACTTCAGTTCAGGAAAATGGAAACTCACCAGAGGCAACATGGTTATGGCCAGAGGGGAGAAAATCAATAAACTGTATTGGACTAAGGCTTTGATTGCTAAAGACAGAGTGAACGTAGTGCACGTGGAGGCTTCTTTGTGGCACCGAAGGCTTAGTCATATTAGTGAAAAGGGGCTAAATTGCTTAGCTAAAAAGGATGTGCTTCCAGGATTGAAGAATGCAGAGTTGGAGAAGTGTTCTCATTGCATGGCTGGTAAGCAAACTAGAGTATCCTTCAAGAAGCATCCTCCCTCAAGAAAGTCAGAATTGCTTGAGTTGGTGCATTCTGATGTTTGTGGTCCGTTGAAGGTAAAGACCTTTAGTGGTGCACTTTATTTTGTTACCTTCATTGATGATTGTTCCAGGAAGCTTTGGGTCTATGTTTTGAAGACAAAGGATCAAGTGCTGGAAAAATTCAAAGAATTTCATGCCATGGTTGAGAGACAATCGGGCAAGAAACTGAAATGCATCCGCTCGGACAATGGTGGTGAGTATTGTGGACCATTTGATGTTTACTGCAAGCAGCATGGCATCAGACATGAAAAGACTCCTCCTAAAACTCCTCAGCTAAATGGTTTAGCGGAGAGGATGAACAGGACTTTGATTGAAAGAGTTAGGTGTATGCTTTCTGAAGCAAAATTGCCTAAGCATTTCTGGGGTGAGGCATTGTACACGGCAGTGCATGTTATTAATCTCAGTCCTGCAGTTGCTTTGAATGCAGAGGTGCCAGATACTATTTGGTTTGGCAAGAAAGTCAGGTATGATCATTTGCGAGTCTTCGGCTGTAAGGCATACGTGCATGTTCCAAAGGATGAAAGATCCAAGTTGGATGCGAAGACAAGACAGTGCATCTTTATTGGTTATGGTCAAGATGAATTTGGGTACAAGTTGTATGATCCCGTTGAGAAGAAGGCCGTTGGAAGTCGGGATGTAAAATTCATAGAGGACCAAACCATTGAAGATATTGATAAAATGGAGAAGAAAACGTCTCAGAATGATACGAGTTTGTCTGATGTTGATCCAGTTCGGACATCTGTACATGATTTGGAGACTGCTGAGAATGCTGTTCAGAATGATGAGCAATATGATGATGTTAACGATCAGCAGCAGCTTGGAGGTGCTAACTTTGACATTCCTATTGATGGTATTGAAGAGGGAAATGAAATGTCACAAGATGAAAATCATTGTGATGCTCCTGATCCACCTCAAGTTCAACCTAGGAGGTCTACCAGACAGAGGAAACCATCTTCTAGATATTTCTCTGATGATTATATTACTTTGACTGATGAAGGTGAACCTGAGAGTTATCCAGAGGCCATGGAGACTGAAGAAAAACAGAAGTGGTTTGATGCAATGCAAGATGAAATGAAGTCATTGCATGACAATCACACTTTTGATTTGGTTAAATTACCTAAAGGCAAGAAAGCTTTGGAAAACAGGTGGATTTACAGGGTGAAACAAGAGAGCAATTCTACATCTCCAAGATATAAAGCCAGATTGGTGGTGAAAGGTTTCAGACAAAGAAGTGGTATTGATTTCAATGAGATTTTTTCTCCTGTGGTGAAGAAGTCATCCATTAGAACTGTGTTGAGTTTAGCTGCTACTCTTGATTTAGAGGTAGAGCAAATGGATGTTAAAACCGCTTTCCTTCATGGTGACTTGAAGGAAGAGATCTACATGAAGCAACCTGAAGGCTTTCATGTGGAAGGCAAGGAAGACTATGTATGTAGGCTAAGAAAGAGCCTGTATGGTCTGAAGCAGGCTTCGCGTCAGTGGTACAAGAAGTTTGAGTCCGTTATGTGTGAGCAAGGCTACAAGAAGACAACCTCTGACCACTGTGTCTTTGTTAAAAAGTTCTCTGATGATGACTTCATTATCCTGTTGTTGTATGTTGACGACATGCTTATTGTTGGGAAACATATTTCCATGATTGACAGGTTGAAGAAGCAATTGGGCGAGTCATTTGCTATGAAAGACATGGGAGCTGCTAAGCAGATTCTTGGTATAAGAATCATGCGGGATAGGAAACAGAGAAAGTTGTGGCTGTCTCAGGAGCACTATATTAAACAAGTGTTGCAGAGGTTTCAGATGGAAAAATCCAAGGCTGTAAGTACGCCTCTTGCTGCTCATTTCAAGTTGAGTATTAATCAGAGTCCTTCGAATGAAGCTGAGAAATTAGATATGCAACGGGTTCCTTATGCATCTGCTGTTGGCAGTTTGATGTATGCAATGGTATGTAGTAGACCAGATATAGCTCATGCTGTTGGTACGGTCAGTAGATTTCTATCTAATCCAGGTAGAGAGCATTGGAATGCTGTGAAATGGATTTTAAGGTATCTTTGTGGTACTGCTAGTTTGAAGCTTTGTTTTGGAGGTGATAAGCCTACTCTTGTGGGTTATAGTGATTCTGATATGGCTGGAGACATTGATTCTAGAAGGTCTACTTCAGGCTACTTGATTAAGTTTGCAGGGGGAGCTGTGGCATGGGAATCCAGATTGCAGAGGTGTGTTGCACTGTCTACTACTGAGGCAGAGTTCATTGCCATTACAGAAGCTTGCAAGGAGTTACTATGGGTGAAGAAACTATTGCTGGAGCTTGGTTTTGGGCAGGACAAACACTTGTTATTTTGTGACAGCCAGAGTGCAATTCATCTTGGTAAGAATTCAACTTTCCACTCTAGATCCAAGCATATTGATGTGAGGTATCATTGGATACGTGATGCTTTGGATGCTAAGTTGCTGGAGTTGGCCAAAGTTCATACGGATGAGAATGGTGCTGATATGATGACTAAGGCATTGCCTAGGTGCAAGTTTGAGACTTGTTGTAAGATCGCCGGTTTGGCGATTACCTCCACATAGTCGTGAGGGGGAGATTTGTTGGGTTTGGGCTCCCTTCCTATGTGGAGAAAGGCCCAGTTGTGCAAGCCCAGTATGAAAGGCCCATGTCTCACTTAGTTGGTGGAGAGGGTTCAACATTAAGTGTGCAAGAGAGAGGGTCGTCTAGGGTTTTAGACGAGTGAGTGAGCAAGACACAAATTGTTTTAGGAAGAGAGACTCTGTTTTCTGCCATCGCTGCGCAGTTTCAAGGATTTGGCCATAGCGACTTCGTTCACCGTTGGATCGGGCTGAAACTTTGACAGCAGGTTCGTAACACATTGTTCTTCATTCTGAACGGTGGGATTGGTGAGAAGTTGTCTGAGGCAGAAGTAATCGTCAGCTTACAGCAGCAGCGGTTTTCAGAATTTGGTTCTCCTTCTGTTTCAATTCAAGTTGTGTTGCTCTAGTGTTTTGGCTAATTGTTGAGCACGTGTTTTTTGCTACAATTAGAGACTCTCGTGTACCTTGATTTGATCATAGTGGAGCTCCATTACTGGCTTGTGCCCGTGGTTTTACTTCTCTCATTGAGAAGGTTTTCCACGTTAAAATCTTGTCTCGTTTGTGTTCGTGATATTTAGTTGCTGCATTTTTTGTTGATTGCTCCTCATATATTCTTGCAAGTTTGGGAAATTATTATTCGCTGCATATAGCTCTGTGTTGTTATTGTGTTTAATTTCCCATCAATATAAATACCCGAAATTGCTATTGCAAGAATAAGAAGTAGAGCAACGCCAAGAACACGTACATGGCGTTAAACATACAAACTATGAAAACATAATCAGATTCAAGGCCGTAGTCAGAGTACACATCAGAGCTATAATGAAGAGGATGATATCGATTGTCGAAGTCGTCGTGGATGAGATCCCTCCCTTCGAAAATCGAAACGAAATTAAACCGGAGCAGGCTTGCTTTCTCCACTCCCATTTTCACTTCTTCCACTCCCACTCCGTCGCCCAACGCCAGAAAACAGCGACGGAGATTACTCTCCACGGCTATCATCTCCCCCATCATATACTGCTCCTCCCGGTAGGCACGATGGGACGAGTCAGCGCTTAGAAGCTCCAGCGCTTCGCCGAGTCGACTCAGTGAGTCGCGGATCGAAAACTGTCACGAGGTCCGCCTCGAGGCGTTGGATGCAGGGAGGGAGGAGAGGGCTGCGGTTATGGAAACGTTGGCGCGGCTGAGTTCGGTTACAACGAGTTGAAGGGGCAAGACGAAGATCGGGGCCGGGTTGTCGAAGAGGCTTGTGGCGTTGATGGCGAGGGAGGACATGGAGTCGTTGCATAATGTAGGGTGGGGAGTGAGGTGGCAGTAGTATCGGGCCAGGCCCGAGAAGTATGGGGTGAGCGGTTCGGGCTTTTCTCTGTAGATGGAGAATAAGATGAAGAAACCGGCAATGAGAACGAGGAGGATTCGGAGAAGGATGAAGATTTTGGTTCTAAGATTCTTGATTCTTGGCTGGTTTGGTTCATCGGTTTGGAGAAGAGGGGTTTCTAATTGGGTGGAGATGACGACGGCGACGGTTGCTTCAACGGTTTGGAGAAGAGGGGTTTCTTCGGTGGAGATGGCGACGGTTGTTTCATCGGTTTGGAGAAGAGGGATTTCTTCGGTGGTGGAGACGGCGACGGTGGTTTCATCGGTCGAGTTCATCTCCGTAAGCTAGCTAGCTGATCGGTTGAATTATGAGTTTATATCGAAGATCGTATTATGTATGTATAGATAGATCTTTGAAGTCAACAATTAAGCAAGTTTGATACTCTTTACATCTCATTTCAGTTGACTTTGCCGATTATATATATCGATAGTATAAAATAATAAAATAAGACCACTAAGGAATACTACTTGCAAAGTTTTGCAAGGATAATAAAATTGGCATAAAATTGCTATTGCCAGAGCAAGAAGTAGAGCAAAGCCACGAACACATACATCGCTCCATACAAACAGAACATGAAACCGTAATCGAAACCGTAACCGAAGTCGACGAAGTAAAAATAATAATTATAAAGATAGTTATAGTGCTCCTCCTTGTAATAATTAGGTGGATTAGAGAAATCGTTGAGGACGCTACCCCTCCGCTTAAACAACGACTTGAAGTTGACCAGTAGCCTAATTGCTATCTCCACTCCCAACTTCACTTCCTCCACTCCCGCCCCGTCATTGACGCCGTTCAATGCCGACAAACAGCCGTCGCCATTATTTTTAACGGCCATGATCTCATCCGTGATGATACGCTCCTCGAAGAAGAACAAGTCGATCCCTAGCATGCCTAACGACCTGTCCAGTCGGTTCAGCGAGTCGCCAATCAGGTCCCGACACGTGTGGAGTCCCGTCCCGGCCTGAGAGGCGTCGGACGCGGGGAGGATACTGAGGGCTTTGTCAACGGAAGAGGCGGTGCGGTTGAGTTGACTCACCACGAGCTGGAGCGACGTGGCGAAGATGAGGGCCGGGTCGGACTCGATGGCTGTGGCGTCGGCCGCGGAGGACATGGAGTCGTAGCACAAATTGTGGTAGGGAGTGAGGTGGCAATAGTACCGGGCTAGACCCGAAAGGTAGGAGCTCCGGGGCTCGGGCTTTTTTCGGTTCGCGGCGTAGATGGAGTAGAGGATGAGGAAGCCCGCGATGAGGACGAGGAGGATACGAAGGAGGAAGAGGAGCTTGGTTTTGAGGTTCTTGATTCTTGGCTGTGTCGGTGGATCGCTTTGAAGGAGGAGAGGGGTTTCTTGTGTGGAGATGGTGAGGCTTGACTCCTTGGTTGAATCCATTTTCATTGGCTTCTTTTTTTTTTTTCTTTTTCTTTTTGTGAGTTTATTTTGGAATTTCGGATTTTATATAAGTTATTATATTAGATTTATTATGATTTAATATTCGAAAAAGTCTTGCTTGGGTCGTGAAGTCAACTCTACTCCAAGAACGAAATTGAAGGTTGAGGGGGAAGTTTCGGAACACATGGTCAACCATTTGACTGCGGTGGTTGAAATGTTCAACAATGGTGGGTTGCCACGTGTACATTATATTTAGCATTTCAATTTAATCGAATAATCTCAAGCTTAGTGAGCTTATTATACATTACATCATTTAATTACTAGTAGTAACTATTTTTTACCACTCCAAATCAAGAAGGAGAAGAGCCAAGCTATGACTAAGTACATGAGACAATACATCCCGGTTATAAACTTGTAGCCTAGTAAGAAATTTTGATCAAAACTATAGTCATGATCAAATTCAAGAAAAGGTCTATAGAAATCATTGAGGATGAATTCTCTTCTACTATCAAACAACCATATGCTATTGAAAATGAGCTTTTTTGCTTTCTCCACACCCGACTTCACTTCCTCCACTCCCGTCGTCTTCTCCTCCTCACCTCCCATGGCCACCACCATATCATCGATCTCCTCCAACTTCAAGAAGCATTTTTCTACATACTTCATGGCAGCCATTAAGTTATCCATCTCCCTATAAGTCGTCGACTCAATATCTGAGTCAAACCCTAGCAAGTTTTTGAGTCGACAGAGCGAGCGGTGCACCAATTTATGACATACGGAAAGCCTCTGCCCAGCTAGAGGGCTATTAGAAATGGAGGAAAGAGCTTTTGTTATGGAAACCATGGTGCTATTGAGTTCATCGATGGCAAGCTGAATGGACTGGCTGGATTCAGGCTCGAGGGTCATATTATTGATTCGTCTAGCTCTTTGATATCTAAGATTCAAAGAAGGGACGAGCATGGAAGAGGCGACGATGATGAATATGATAAGCAAGAAGAAGAAGAAGAAGAACAAGGACTTTGAGTTCTTGATTCTTGTTTGTTTTGGTTGATCAAGGTTTTTTTGGATGGAGATGATGAAAGTTTCTTTGGTTGAATCCATTTTTTGTTTATGTCTTTACATTAGTCCTTGTGGAATATATACTAAAGATAGATGGAAGTATTGGAGTGAAAGTGTTCATGACTTTGTGTGGAAAAAAAGAATTGAGTGTGGAAAGTTGTGATATTGGATGAGTCAAAGTCTATAAGCATAATGAGTAGTTACTCCATGATGAAGTTTTTTCCCATTATTTTAAAAAATTTCCAATAATCAAAAAGCATGGTTTTTGTAATTCAAATGCATAAATTAATTTTATTAATTCAATAATATAAAAGAAGAAAGAAAAGGAAGAAGCAATGAAGCATGCATGGTTAGATATTTTCAAAATAAATTCATCTTCTCCATCGATCGCGATCCGAAATCAAAATTTCCGCCGGTACTTGATTCGGAAAAGACTGCAGAACAAGCAAATCATGAAGAACAGCTGCGATCCACACATACCTACAACGCCGATTCCTGGCACATCCAGGTAAATCACCCACCACCACCGATAGTGAGAGCCGCGATCCGCCTCGAAACTCTGCAGCGCCTCCGCGTAGCCGACCAGAAAGTCTCCGGCGCCGTTCAAGTGCGCCTTCGCCTCGGCCAGCGCCGCCATCTCCGCATCTCCGATTCCTGTCAGTTCCGCCAAACACGTCCTTAAATCTCCCTCCGCCGCCACGATCCGGCTCATCATCTCCCCCCTCTGCTCGTCGCTCTTCGACTCCACGAACGGGTCGACTCGCATCGCCGCAATCGGATCCCGGATCTGACCCAGCCCGTCCCGCAGCAGATCGGAGCAGTTGCCGAGCACGAGCTTGCCGCTGAAACTCAACAAATCGATCGAATTCCGGAGTTCTTCCGCTGCTGATTGGAGAGAGAGAGTGAAGATCTGGTTCGGATCTGACACGGATTTTCCGGCAATTTTGGGGATTAGGGTTCCGAAGCAGGACGGAGGGTCGGAATTAACGGAGCAGAAAGCATCGAGCGCCCGATTGAAGGTGGGGTTGTGAGGCGGAGGATGGTCGATGCGGACGAGGTAGACGATTAAGGCTATCAAGGTTAGCGTCAACGAAATCATTAAGAACACCAAACAGAGGATTAGCATCTTGTTTCTTCTGCGGAATCTTACTATGTTCGCCTCTTCTTCGCCATTTTCGATCGAAGTTTCCATCAGCAGCTAAAAGAGTGAGGATGAGCTGATTGTTAGCTGATTAGCCCAGAAAATTATGAAATAATTCATGATTGAAGACTGATTCATTACCATAAAATTATTATTAAAACTAGTTTACTGCCCGTCGAAAATCGACGGGTGCCAATTTTTTTTAATATTTAGATATTTTATCAATGAAATTTATTTTTAAATATTTTATACTATGCTCCACGATTTTTATATACTTACAAACAATAAAAAGAATTTAAGAATAATAAATATGAAGAGGCATTATTTAAGAATAATAAATATGAAGAGCCAATCCAATTCCGATTCATATTATGTTTAAGTCTTCGATACGAATAACTTTATAACGTTATTTATAAGTAAAATATTAATGAAAAGTATTAAAATATGTCAAGTCACCCGTTGTTTATTTTAATAAAAAGAAAATGTCGTTGTATCAAAATAAGTTAAGATGCCCATTTTGAACCACCACGTTGATCGACATGCATACGTGTCTATTTCTACATCCGCCATTCTTATTTATCATTGTAATCAAATATAAAATAAGAATATTAAAATAAGTCAAGTCGCCCGTTGTTTATTTTAATACAACAAAGAGGGACTCAAATAGTTATATTGGTTTAATCTAGCTGTGTCATTATTTCAAGCCGCCTGTTAACTGTGATAATAAAAAGTATATTTATAAGAGTGATATTTAAAATAAAATATTTTTTATTGTAATAAAAAGAAAACGTTAGTTACATCAAAATAAGTCAAACTGCCCATTATTTATTTTAATAAAAAGAAAACGTCAGAGAGAGTCTCATGTAGCCCTATGATTATTGTAATAAAGAAAAAAAGTTGTTACATCAAAATAAGTCAAGTCGTCCGTTGTTTATTTTAATAAAGAAAGTATGTCAAAAGGAGTCTCATATAGTTATAATCAATTTTAACGTCAATATTCGATATGAATCACTTTATATTGCTACTTTTAAGTAGCCCGTTGTTTTATTTTATTAAAATAAAATGTCGTTACATCAAAATAAGTCAAGTCGTCCGTTGTTTATCTTAATAATATATATATATATATATATATATATATATATATATATATATATATATATATATATATATATATATATATATATGTCAAAGAGATTCTCACATAGTTAAAATCATTTTTAACGTCAATATTCGATATGAATCACTTTATACTGCTACTTTTAGGTAAATTATGAATTATAATATGAAAATCTATTTATGTATGAATGTATATTGCTACTTTTAGGTAGCCCGTTGTTTTATTGTAATAAAAATAAAATGTCGTTACATCAAAATAAGTCAAGTCGCCCGTTTATCTTATTAACGTCAATATTCGATATGAATAATTTTATATTGCTACTTTTAGGTAAAATATGAATTATAATATGAAAATCTATTCATTAATGAATGTATATTGCTACATTTAGATAGCTTGTTGTTTTATTATAATAAAAATAAAATGTCGTTACATCAAAATAAGTAAAGTCGCATGTTGTTTATCTTATTTTAAAAAAATAATGTTTTGTAATAAAAAGAAAATGACAGTTATATCAAAATAAGTCAAGCCGCCCGTTGTTTTTATTTTAATAAACATAAAATGTCAAAGAGAGTCTCATGTAGCCCGTTATTCATTGTAATAAAAACAAAATGTTAATATAAAGTCTCATTTTACTCGTGTTTATAAGAAAATAGGTTAAAAGGGAATATTTTGATGATATGTGCATTTGTATCCCGTCTAAATTTGATATGAATCACTTTATAACGTTATTCAAAAATATATATATATATAATGAAATTATTAAAATATGCCGAGTCGTCCGTTGTTTATTGTAGTCAAATATAAAAGAAAAATATTAAAATAAGTCAAGTCGCCCGTTGTTTATTTTAATAAAATGAAAATGTCTAAGTGAGTCTCAAATAGTTATATTTGTTTTATCTCGTTCCCGTTAATTGTGGTAATAAAAACTACGTTTATAAGTAGGGATGTCAATGGGTCGGGCACCCGCCCATTCAGCACTTCTCAAACCCAAACCCGTTGAGATTTCGTATACTCATACTCGTCCCAAACCCGTTTAAAAATTCAATTTTAATACCCTTATCCGGCCCAAACCCATCAAGTAATACCCGTTTATTACCCGTTAAACACAAATAAAATTAATAGTTATATTTTTTTTTAATAAAAAAATCATAATTTAAACGTGTGTATCTCAATAAATGCTAACGAATGGTATACTACATCTAAAACAAATACTATCATATTAAATGTTAACAAATAACAAAATTAACGATATATGTTTTTATTTTATCAAGTAGATTTTTCTGAGATATATCATTTCAACTTTGTATATATTAATAAAAACCTTAAAAATGCTAATAGTAATAAATTTTTTTATTTTTAAAATATAAATATAGTTTTTATATACATGTGAAATATATATATTTACCATATATATAATTGGGTTAGAGTAGTGGGTATCCAGAGGTGTATACCTATGCCCGACCCAAACCCGTTCCGGGTATCTACCTTATTACCCAAATCTGTTCCAAGCCCAATTTATAATACTCAAACTCGTCCCAATTAGATTTGGGCAAGACAGGTACCCGCGAAAACCCGACCCGTTGACATCCTTATTTATAAGAGTAATATTTCAATAATAAGTATAAGTAAATTCGACATGAATAATTAATTATTTGGTGCTATTTTTAAGCAAATATAAAAGGAAAATATTAAAATAATTCAAGATACCCGTTGTTTATTCTAATAAAATAATAATGTCGAAGAGGCATAGAAAAATATTAAAATAAGATGTCATCATTTCAAGGAGCGAGTTAATTGTAATAATAAAAAGTACTAAGTCAAGTCATACGCAGTTTAATTTTATAAAAGGAAAACGTCAAATAAGTTCTCAAATGGTTATATTGCTAGTTTACCTATCACAAAATTCAACCTAAATAAATTTATATTGTTTTATCTATTTATTTACAGTACTTTTCGTGGACGAATTTGATGACATTTTAATAAATAATTGCATGTAGATTCTATTATTTTTTTTATTATATGAAATTGTAATTGTTATTGTTATTTTATTATAAATAAATAAATAAATAAATAATATATTAATTTTTTATTAGAATAATATATTAAAATCAATAAAATAATATTAAAGATAACTATTAAAGATATAATAATATTATTATTGATCATAATAATTATAGAATAATTAGATAATATTTTTTATTATAAATAAAATGAATTTTAGATAAATAGGAACGGAGAGCATAGGAAGCGCCACGTAGGCACGTGAATTAACGTGGGGCTCCGAATCCGCTTTGCTATTATATATAAAAGGATGTTAAGATTCAATAGTTTAATTATCAAAGATTTGGTGTCACGTGAATTTCAGTTGACTTCTATTTTGAATTATCAGTAATTATTTAATATTTCGAGATGCATTGCTGACACGTGGCAACTTTGGGCCCAATAGAGGGATTTTGTTGGGCTTTGGTTTTTATAAATGGGCCCACGCTGGACAACCGAGCCCAGTAGACGGCTTCTATTGGGCTTTGGTTTTAATACATGGGCCCTGGCTGGACAACCTCGGGCCCAGTAAAGGGCCTATATTGGGCTTAGGTTTTTATAAATGGGCCCACATTGGAAACCTTGGGCCCAAGCGAGTGATACAAAAAGCCCAATCCCAAAAAAGTCGCTTGACAGCGTAAATAATAAAAATAAAATAAAAAGAGTGAGCTGAAATTGTGACTTGAGCGTCTCCAACCACGGCCGCCGCCTCCGCCGTCGCCGCCGCATCTGACCGCCGAAGTTCGGTTTCAGCGCGAGCCATCGGAATGAGCTTCAATGATCCTCAATCAATGGTAATTCGCGCCAAAGCAATCATCTTCCCCCTATTTTTGTACTGATATGTATGAAGCTGAATTGGTATGTGGATGAGTAGGAGAAGGCGTACGATCACCGATTCCAGCGAACTGATCAGTGGATGCCGGTTTACTCATGGCTGGAATCGCTCGACACCGATGAGCTGATTAAGTCCAAGGACGTCGTCGATTGGCTCACCGCCAACCCCCAAATCAGGGACGATTTGTACGCTAGGCACTCGCGCTACCACTTGATGCACTACATCAAGAAGTGTCACGTCAAAATCCTTAAGCGCAAGGAAAAACAGGTTTTTGTTTTCATCTTCTGTGAATTTACTGTATAAAGTTGTAATTGCTGCGATGGAGTATGTGGTTTGTGGTTGATCTATGCTATGAGCTTCAATAGATTGAAGGAGGGGAAAAATCTGAGGATTATTAGTATTTGTTTGTACTGCAATTCTTATTCAATTGTTTGTTCCCTTATTGAATTGCACAAAAGTTCTTATTCTGCATAATTGAATTTAAGTATTACTTGTGCAAGACATTTTACAATGCTTTTCAGTATTGCTCTTGCTCTAGGATATAGCAATTGGATGTAAAGAGTCTATTTGAGTACAGAGTATGGGATAAATTTCTACTTCTAGTTTAGTTTGATTTCTGCGTCGAGTGTTAACATGCGAAATAGGCTTGACTTAATCAGTGTTGAACTTTTGGTTCGTCTTGGACGATTGTTTGTCCTAAAGACTCTGCTTTGGGATGTATCTCATGGTATAGTACTCATAGAAGAAGTATATCTTGTATCTTCGTATCAGTTTCTGGCTTTCTGCTTCAGGTGATCGTTCATGCTATTTTGGAAGCTTGTTAGTTTTATGTTTTTATTTGGTTCTGGTCATGAACCGTAGTATGACTCATCTGCATCTATAAATAGCTATGCATCTGGAAGTACGAAGTAAAACTCCTGAGCCCACGTTCTGTTTTAATGAGCAGGGACTTATTATTGCTAAACTACCTCCTTCAAAAGCTGATCAGGCTGAATTCAAAGCTCCTTCTTCACCACATTTTACTGGTAAATTTGCTTCCTCCGATGAACAAATGTACAATGATCTTATGCATTGATTTGTATGGAAGCATCCATTAGGTGGTAGGTAGTTCTTTCACTATAGCTATGAACTTAGTTCGTGCAGGAGGGACTAAAAACCATACAAGTACTCTTACTCTTACATCATATTAAACTCTTAAAATTCCCGGGCTACTTCCCTTCCGTTTCAAGTGAATGCATAGATTGGTTGGCCTATATCTTCTGCTGCGTAAAAGTTTATGCCTGATCAAACGGATTATCAAGTTTCGAACATGTTTATATTCCTTCAACTCAGCCATGTGTACAATCTGTTCTTGGATATCTTAGTGCACTGTCTATGATCTTTGTTCTTTGTTTTTTCGGGATGCATCTCCAATTTTATTCGTTCAATATGTTTTTTTCTTAGAATTTTTCATATGCTCAACAGGCAATAACTTGAGCAACATTCCTAAAGACAGCGAGCTATATAAAGCAAAACGGAGTGAGGCACTCCGTAAGTATGAAATGTAAGTATATTCCTGATCACTTCTTTACTTCAATGTGGAGAAAGATATTGTTTCTTCAACTAAATCCATAAATATCGTCTGGTTCAGTTTGGTCGAGCTGGAGAAACAACTTAAGCCACTCTTCGGTAAACAAGAACACCAATAAGCATCTCCGGTCACAGCCATGGCTTTCTAATCCTAATCCGACGAACATTCATCTTTCGACACACTAAAGCAAGGCTGTACATGTTCTGCTGTTTCTGGCAATTTGTAGCTTACACTGTGTATAGGTTTATAATTGCAATCAGTGGCTTCTACAACATTACTTAATCATAATTATTTGTGCATCACTTTCTCGCATAGTTTTTGATCATGATATGACTTGACAAGGCGACGAACGTAAGACGCTCCTCCTCCAATCGAGAGGTCGGGAGTTCTTGTCATGTCATGTGTTTATACTTTAAAAAAATATTAAAAATCCCATAAATGTCCTGACTTTTCTTAATAACTAATTTCTTGTCGTTACTGTGTTGTCGGCAATTCATTAAACACATTAATTGTTCATTATTGATTAATAAAATCTCAAGATTTGGTTGGATTTTATCACTTTTGTTGGTGCAATAGGGAAGGGAGGAGGCCCTCTCATTTCTTCCACGAGATTAAGACACTACCATTGTGGATCATATATTATTACTCATCCCGTCCCAATTAATTATTCTCATTTTATTGACGCAGTGTCAAAAATAAAACGTGTCAAAATTAAACTAATTAAAATGTGATTAGACACAAAGCCTACATATATGAGTACATAACATCACATGCATGAATAAAATCCATTGCTCCAACCTATAAATAATATTATAGAAAATGCTAATTACATTATATATATAAAACACACGATTAATCTATATATATATATATATATATATATATATATATATATATATATATATATATATATATATATCGATAAATAATTCTTTCTTCTTAAATAATTATAGAGATGAAACACGATTAATTTATAATTAGGCAAAATAATAAAATGGAAAAGAATTTTAGAGTTTCAAAAGTGTGGTGATGATGTCTGCATCGGCGGCATTGATATCGCCAGAAGCCAATCGTTGAGAAAGTCCATCACTTAATTCATCCACCTCCTTCTGCAGTTTCTTTATATAATTGCATGTCCTTTTCAATATCTTTGCTGCTGATTCCTGTAAAATTATTACTCGTTTTTATCACAATGTCAAAGAATCGAGCAGTACTCCCTTCGTCCCATCCTACTTGACGCGTTTCTTGGATATAAAGAAACGCGTCGATGTGACCAAAGCTTTTGTAATCACATAAAATCAGTTAATTTCAATTGACCTAACGTCTAAAATTCCATGCATGCATGCATACATTACTGTATTCTTGATAGGATTACTTAACAAGTAGTGATTTTTACATTGGTTGCAGATGAATATAATGCGATTTTTGACAGGAGAGAGAGAGAGAGAGAGAGAAGTAGTTACCTTTTGGTTAGAGGTTGAGTTGGAGCGATCTGCAGGTAAGAATGCCTGCAGTTTGAAGATGAGTTCATTAACCTCATCTTGGTTGAATCTCGAAACTCTTGCTCGTCTGTTCGACATCACTACTTCTTAGACAACACACAGTAAGTAGCAAGTGCAAGAGCAAGTGCAAGTGTAATGTTGAAGGCTGAAGGAGAAGGAGAAGCCCTTTAAAAGAAAACGAAATATGGGGGTTAGTTAGAAAGAGGCTATCAGCTCTGTAGCAATTCAATAGCACTAGGGCCCCATCTGTCTAACCCTTTCACAGTTTCACCTTAATTAATTAATTAATTATTTCGATTTTAGAAAAATAATCGAAGAAAAAGTGTCCCTTTAATTAGGACAAAGAACTCTGTAGGTATATCTATTAAAAAAAGAAAAATTATAATTAAGACATTCGTCTGATCGAAAAATTTGTGTAAGATTCTATGTTAAGGAGGCCTAATTGTTGGATAAGCAACTATATTAAGGAAACGAACATATCCGAGGCCGGGGACGGGACACTTGTCGACTCGCTATTGGCCACTTACAGGATAAGTAAAAGAACTGAGATGTTTACTTGCTACCAGAAACAAGATACCATGTTTCTCAATTTCTTAACATCTTCTTGTCTGTTGTGATTAAATTTAGGAAATGATGTTCAGATTGCACCTTCCTAATTTATATTCTCATTATATAATTTTAAGGTTTGAGTTGTGCCTAGTGCCAAAAAAAGCCTCACTTAAATTTGGTGATATATTCTCCAATCAAGTGTGGTTCATTAATTGAATAATCTTGTAGTACATTACTCGTCTGTTTTTCCTGACGTGCCTCGTTTGTTTATTATATTGATGATATAAAATAATAAAACAGGTCACGTCATACAGAGTTCTTGATTCGTCTAGGGTTTGGGTTTTTTCTTGTTCAAAACAACAGTAATAACTGCAGAGTACTGTACATGAGTCCAAAGAAGCAACTGTAGTTTTAGCAAACATGGTAGAAGTAGAATCAACGGTTGTGCTGTTTTGGACTGTTTCTGTCATGTTTGATTGCATTTACTACTTTCAATTTTTGATCATCAAGAGAGAGATCTAGAGAGAGAGAGTAGTTGTGGTCAGTGGCGGAACTAGGTGGGGGCTAACGTAGGCTGAAGCCCCCACGGTTGTCGTCGAAATCTCTACTTCGATTTTTTTTTTATTCGTATTACGTTTCAGTGTATATTTTATCGAATTTTATAGATTAGCCCCCATGGTAATTTAATCCTGGTTCCGTCCCTGGTTGTTGTTTTGGTCCTGACTATTATATCAGAGTACGTGGTGCATTTGTCAGAGGGTTTACTTGTGAATGGGAGTATGGGGCAACATTTCATTTGTCTTCTTCTTCTTCTCCTCCAAACAAACACCATAGGATAACACAAAAAACAAACATATAATATAACCTGCGATAAATCAAATGTCTCATCAAGGCCAAAATCCTAGTAAAACGTGCAACTGTAAAAAAAAAAAAAAGAAAGAAAGAAAAAAGCATAAAATGTAAAAATTAATGACATGCATAAGTTTTTGGATGAACACAATACACAAGTGTGTAAAATAAATACACCAAGTTGCTCAACCAACATTAAATTTGCAAAAGACATTGTAGGGGCCGTACGCCTTCAGTTATTTAAGAAACGGCTCAAGTTCAGCGATAATTGTTGTATAATCGCATGGTAATGTTCGACGACAAAGATGATTTCGACAATTCAAGAGAGTAATTGTAGGGATGGATGGGAAAAGTTGAAAACGAAGCCAAAAGAGTGTGACACTTGTTTGTTTCCTAATAGTAATTAGTGGGATTTAAGGCTAATTAGGTACAACTACTTATGTAATCTCCATTCAATTCAAAATAGCCATAAAATAGCACTAACTAATCGGCTTAACAAAATAAAAGTGTGGTGAATTGTCACATGCATTGATTTAGGGCTTGTGGAAAATGAGCTACATATATAGGATTTAATGTGGATTTGTGGATTTGATCACACATTTATTTCAAATATTAATAATAAATCATTCATAATTTCTTGCAACTAGTAGTTGCATTGCCTCAATCAGCATGAAAACACACACAATCACGAAAGATAAAAAGGAACTCGAGATTCGCTCATTCAGTTTGTCTTTGAACTATATCTGACGTCGATGCCAAGTCAAACTGTTCTCACTACTTTCCGATACAAAATACAAAGCGAACGTACGACTATTGATACTAATAACTCTGATTACTAACCCTAAAGGCCTAAACCCATTAAAATTAACTGGGCCTAGACGTGTGGGTTCTCCAGTATCATACTTTAAAATACACTCCATTCAGACTTTATACACCAACATCAATACAGGTCAAATGACAAAATCTCTCTATAATTTTAATTATCTCCCAATTTCAAGAAACTACTCAAGCTAAAATTGAAATTAAATCTCCCCTCAAAACAATTGTTATGGTTTTGATAATGTAGTATACATACTATTTCCTTTGTCTCGATATACCCGTTTCAATATTTCATAGTGACGAGGCTGATATAACGAGACAGCTATTTAAGCATGCTGATAAGATTTAATCTCGTACTCCTTTGTTTCAATCGAAGAATAAGCAGAATGGCAAATAATTTGTGCCAAAACGTCCAAAACACACATTAAATCTCGTGGCTCGTGATAAAGACCCTCATTTTTGGCTTCGATCGCCTTTTCAATGTCACATGCATGCATCGATTTTTTTTTTTTTTTCCAATTTTTTTTTTGTTGGAATTTGAAATGAATAGTTGTTTTCTGATGCTTACTCCCTCTACGAATTATACCTATTAAATAAAAAGTTGTATAAACTTTATGCGACACATTGAGTGTGACTTGGTTTAGAATATGGTGTTTTATTTTATTTCATATGGTTTTTTTGTTGCAAGATTTTGGGCCAAATTAATTAATAATGTAACGAGAGATAACAACTACTCGAGCAATGAGGTTGTAGGATGGTAGTCACCCTAGTTAGGGTAGGAAAATGAAATTATGAGATCTACAACGATTTCAACGGGCCGAAAAGTAAATGTTCCGATAATGTCTAGTTCACATCTGTAATTGTGTACTATCATTCTGCCAAATGTAATGTAAAGTTTATCGTAACATTTACTTTTCGACGCGTGCATCTGGAAGAAGCAGCATTGAATATGATTTAGCAGCGCCGCATGAGTTGGTGGCCATAGATTAAACTCAGAATATGCAATAGAGGTGGTGGTTGAAGACATCTACTATAGTTTTTATTGCCCAACTTATTTAGGTATTGTTTGGTGGGTCCCACTTTGCAGAATTTAAGAATTCAAGAATATCAAAGAGCAAAATCCAGTAACATCAGTGCTCTCATATTAGTTTTCTGTGTCTATTTTGCTAATTATCCACAGCTATAGAACTCAGCTCAGTAAGGATAAGACTAGAACAAACTACAGTAACGCGAAACTGAACTTCACGAGAGTCGAGTTATGGAGTTCGTAAGAGGATTTAGACAAACCTTTTTTTTCAACTGTTGAATACTCGGTTCTCCATGATCTTTTCCACCTCGCTCGACCTTAAGTGCATGATGCCGTTGTCTCTCCGCCATCTTTCGTCGACCATCAAAGTACTCTTGAGCTCTTTCTTTGCAGTTCTCAACAACTTCAGCCCGTTGCTTGTCTTGGGAAAGAAACCTTCGGGCCTCAAACACCAAGAGCCGAAAACGGCAAATAGAACAGTCAAGTCATTAGAGAGCCTCTGAACTCCTCCGTCGTGGAACTTGACATTGCCCATTAGTATACTATGGAAGACCAATTTATCTATACCAGAAGCCAAGCTTCTCCACAGCCTTGTGAAATCCATTTTGTTCAACCCTTCTTCTAGAATAGACAATTTTCTCTGCAAATAATCCATAGCTTCTATGAAAGACCGTGACAGTGTAGATGTTTCGTCGCTCTTTTCCTGCCACTGCCTTTTGTTTTTAATATAATCTCGACAAAGAGCATCAAAGCCACGTAAGACGACAGTGGACAGCTTTTCAATCCATTCGGTTTTGAATTCTTCTAGCTTCTTGATTTCTGCATGAAAAACACCTCCCTTGGCTGCTTCTGAGGAAAATTTGCTTGTAGCATCAAATTCACCTGCTGTTTCGATTCCCCCAGATTGATTTGTTTCCATTTCAACAAAGAAGATATCTTCACAGAATTCGTTCAGAGAAGATTCGAAAAAGCTCCCTGCATTAACAGACTTAGCGACCTTAATAAGAGCAGTGTCATCTGTGAGTGCAGTCAGCCCCTCAGCTTCTTGACACCTTTGCCTCAGGCAGTCCAAATACTTGTGTATTATAGGTGCACCTGCAGATTTGAGAAATCTTGACCTCAGTGAGAAGCTCGGCAGTGATCGGCAGCGATCAATGACAGAAGAGAGATGTCGGAAAACAGAAGTCGCTATCACGGGAGATTTGCTCTCTTCTTGACCAGGTAGAAGAGCAGCATTATAACCTTCATTTATCCAATTCCTGTCATCTTCCAATTCGGAGTTCAGTTTATCAAGAATGTCATTGAGCTCGATTTGAGCCCATAAATCAAGCCAGTCAGGTCTATCACAAAATACAACCAATGAAGACATCTTCTGCATATTGTCTTCTTCCTGTAGAGAGAGAAGCATTCCTGAATGTGCTGCCAAAGATTGAACTTGTTTATCGAATTTAATCATCAAGTCTACAAGATGTAGCCACAATGCTCTAGCCTGTGTTTGGATAGCAGTTTCGCCTTCTTCTTCAAGCTTACTGATATACAGGGGAAATATTTCTTTTGCCAGGTAGGTCGATATGGAAAATACCATTGCTGAGATCCATTCTTCTCTACAGCTGTAACCAGATAACATAGCTTCATCGACCAGTGGTTGTAATAAATCATCCATAGAATCGACATAGTCCCGGGTGATCTTGTACGCAAGCGCAAATATATACTCTGGCTTCTCAATCCACTTAGAGAAGTGGCGTTGAGATGTGATAGATAAGGGATTCACGAGTTCCTCAATAACCCAAAGGGGCTGGTGAAGAGCAACATCTTTGTATTGCCCCGCAAGTTGGCGGGATTTTCTTTTCCTCTGCAATTCCTGGAGACCACACAATGCAAGAAAGCTCTCACAGTACTGGAGTTTCAGGTCTCCTTGCATAGTAAAAAGTGGATTTTGCACATTCGATGATCCTTTAACAGCGGTATTAGATGAACTTAAGGGTGGTGGCCATCCAAGAGAAGAAAGAAGGGCTCGATGATCAGTAATGGCCTGGGGCCTTAGAATGGCTAATGCTCTATCAATTCTATGATCAACGGCTGAAACAAGCCTAATCCACTGAGGATGTGTCTTTATAACTGAGCTGATAACATCTTCTGTTAATTTAAGAGCCCTTAGAGCACCTGCACGCATATCCTACAAAGTAGAGGGAAACAAGAACACAAAATCATCTGTTAGGAAACCTTCATTTCAGCCTTACCCGCACAAAAACTGATCTTATCATCATCATTATCTATTTATACATGTAATTACAAAATGATTTCCAGAATGTACCATCCTTGTGTTTATTACTGCACAGATTGACAAGAATGAAAAAAGGTAACAGTGATCCGTGTTTGCAGCATTACATGTAAGTTATGTAACCTAGAGTTACAACAAGATTTTAACATGTCACGTTCCAAATAGTAGAGTTTCAGGACCATGTATTGATTGAAAAATAATTCATCATTCTGATAATCTATACTTCAAGATGATATTCAGTTTTATTGATTTGATGCATGTTTTCATTCCACTTTTATAAAAGAACCTCAGATCTAACATGAACTTAGGCATTTTAACTATATTCACGACAAATTATAAACACACATTCAGAGAAAAGTGTACTAACTTTTAGATCTTTAATCGATGGATGCCTCCTCAACGTTCTATTCATAGTGGATGATACGGCATCTTCAATATCACCAACCAATGTATCAAGCTTCAATGCAGTCTCTGAATGCGAAAGAGCACTTATGAGCGACCAACCAATAAGAACAGCACGAGCAAGAAAACAGAAATCTTCATTTGGTTTAAGATGAAATAGCCTAGTACAGAACTACAAACAAGACCATGCGAGCGTAGACAAATATTCAGCTTGTAATTGTTACTCAACTCTGCATGGAAGTGATCTCTAAAGCTCTACTATCAGCTGTTCTTCCAACCATATCTCAATATATCCAGCACAATCAGTTCACACAACACAACTAAAATAAGAGAATCACGAGTGTATAATACACCATGAACAGAAATAAGAGAATCACGAGTGTATAATACACCATGAACAGAAACTCAATGAATTCAAACAGAGAGGGGAAAAAATATATCAAATATTAAAACAACCAACCAAATTATCAAATTATCAAATTACTCAAGTAACCATAGCATTCTCTACATACATGAATATTTTTGTACTTCCATTTGTTTCTCAAACGCCCAACTCCTTCAAACAAGATATGGTCCTACCCGGAACACCCGAGCTCAACCATAGTCTCTATCCAAATTCGAACTCCTTATCAATAATTAACACACACACTCAACAAAAAAACAGTCCAATTCACTTCCCACATATGCAATAGAGGATTAATATATGGTTAATATACAGTGGTAAATTAGGAATGATGAGTAACCTGCATAATTCCTCACAGTTTCTACTCTTGCCACTTCTTTAGCCAATGCCTGTAACTCCTCTCCCATCCCTCTCCTCGAATCTCCATCTATACACGCAACACTTCATTAGCTCTGAATCAACAAAAGCCTCGAAATTCAAAAACACAAAAAATCCCCAAATTTTCCGATTACCTGACGACGGGTGGGCGGAGGAGCGGCGGAGATCGTCCAACTGAGCATGCACGTCAGAGAAGAGTAATCCGACCCGATTCGAGTACGAAGAGTGTCGGGTCAAGTGAGATTGGAGCTCCTCCCCGAGTCCAGAGAGTGTTCGATCAATTGCATCCGACTGAATTCGGAGCTCCGACAGCAAAGCCGGGGCTCCTTCGAGGTCCTCCCTGGAGCTTAGCTTGGAGTTGAGAAAGTAGAGAGCGTTGGAGGAGAGAGAAGACGGCGGCGGTAAAGGTCGGATCGCCGGATCGTTGTCGGATCGGGCCATCCCCTTTGACGGTCGGAATCGGAATTGGAACGATAACTGAACTGAAAGAAAAGAAATTGAATGTCGGTGGCGTTACAGTTATTGCAGTTTAGTCCCTGTTTTATTGGTAATTCCGGAAAGGATCCATATACTTTGATTATTTCACATGTTAGTCCCTTTATATGTATAGTCATCACATTTGTATACTCCATTAATTAGGAAATAAAATACATTGTACAATTTTATTCTTTTGAAAATTCTAAATCTACAATTATTATTACTTTGGTGTCTTTTAAAAATATTAAATCTATCAACATTTAAACATAGTATCATTCATAGATAGTATCATTCATATATATATCAGTGAAATAAAACATGTCACGTCAAAATGCAATAAAAAATCGGATCGACAATTTTCAACACCTTCAAGTTTGAATCAAGATCATCAAAATCCATTCATAAAAATAAATTAACAATATGTAAAGATAAACTAGCTAGAAGTCCCAAAAATAGGCACGAACAACGAACTAGAGGATCTTGACATTTATCTTCAAAGGAACATGGTCCTTAAGCGCTAGAGCCCTCGCAAACATTTCGTCCTCGACTGCCCGTCTCTCGAACCGATCGGACCGCTCCCACGGCCGGTGCGGTGCAAGCTCGAAACCCCTCAAGTTGAGGGCTATATTTCGTAGTGCAATAGCATTATCCACAAAGTGCAACATCACCTCGAAATGACTAATTACGCCTCGATACCCTATAAACTCCACTTCTTTGAGGTAAAAATAAGCCCTAGGAACGTTTCTAAGGACCTCCCTAAACTTATCGTAGTCCAACTTATTGTGGTCCCAGTACCTCTCGAAATCGCTATGTTGATGCACCGCCTACAACAACGAAATCGACACTTGATTATTAAATATATCGATAAGAGACGTAATCAAAGGAGACAGAAGATCGCAATCCATCAATCACCTCTACTACGAATCGTTGCAAGCAACGAGTCGCGCTTATTAAATTGACCACGGGCATAAGAGATGCACGGTCGGAGTAACCTTTGCCAATGCACACCACCAATTCCCGAAGACTGCACATATCGACATACGCTACGAACTCGGAACTTTCCTATGAAAAAAATCGGAAAAAATAAAAGAATATTGAATTTTCTTTTTCATCAAAGAGAACGTAACGAACTTTAGTTAAAAAAAATTTTACCTTCATCTTAAGTTTGGTCCTGAAATATAATTTCAAAACATGTAGCTTCGGAAGCAGAGACGAAAACATAAGAACAACATCGTCCAAATGATCAGTTCCGATCCAGAGCTGAGTGAGCTGGGGAACGTTGGCGAGCACAAAATCGATCCTTCCGCCGACGTACTTGACGACGGCAACCTTCGAGTGACGAACCACGACGGACTTGAGGTTTTCGCAGTAGTTTATCTCGAGGCATTTGAACGACGGGCGAGGGCGGACGATCTCGAGAGACTCGAGCGCGTACGACTCCGACACCGACAGCGTCTCGAGCAGGGTGCATTTCTGCAGGAAGAACTGCAGATCCTCGCCGCTCACCTCCACCGAGTGCAGAGACAGTTGCTTGAGCAGCACGAAATTCGGCGGGAGATTTCCCCCCAATTTGTAAGGGAAGCTGTAGCATCCGATCATCCGATCAAAGAAGTCGACGGTTCTGTTGCCTCTAATGTCCGTTAAGTCCAGCTCGAGGCGTCGAACTTTCCGGCTAACGGCGTAGCCGAGCCAGCTGTCGATCCACTCCCTGTACGAACGGTCGAGATCGAAGACGACTCTGAATTCCTCGAGATTCGAGCTCTGGTTCAGCGCGATGGCGCGGTCGACGAAGCGGACGAACTTGTTTCTCTGCCGTTGAAGTTCCGATTCGAGGTGGTCGGAATTTTTCACCTTCCGCATCGAATCGGCGCCGTCGATGTGCAGGCGATGAGTCAATTGCCAGAGGTTTTTCCATTTGCGAGAGAGTATGGCGGTTTTGTTGGCTTCCTTGAGGGGTAAGAAGGAGAGTATGAACCCTAATATTTCGTTTGGGAGAAAACTAATCCGATCGACTTCGCGCACCTGCAATTTTTCACGATCAGTTCATGAATTTCTGCAAATATTTAAGTCTCGAAATAAATAAATTCGATGAAGAAGAAGAACCTCGCGCTTAGTGCTCTGAATCGCCATTAATTTACAGAAAAAGCTTTTAAAATGCAGAAATTTTGATGCAGATCAATTAATCCCTTTTTATAAGGAAGAAAATAATTTAAGATAATTATAAATCGTAATTAGATATATACGAAAATCTTTATCCATCTAAAAGTAAACTATATATAGAATAGTAGAAATTAACCGAAGAAAAATTAATTTAAAAAAATGAAAGTTTTAAGAAAAAGATTAAAAGAAAAACTCTAAATAACGATGCCCTCCTTCTTCTTCTGTCTTGATTTGAAACGTATTTTCTCTCTCTCTCTCTCTCATGCTATTGTACAGATCAAAGAGGAGGAGAGGAGGAGGAGACGAGAAATGGTGGAAATCTCGACGAAGAAGAAATTATTACATCGTAAAATAAAAGGATAAAAGAAAAAATTAATGGGAAATTGCATCAACAAGAATAGGTTATACGTATTGGCTACATGCAATTTTAGAAACGGCTCTCAAGAATTTATTCAATCCCCCAAAAATGATGCTAATGCTAATGTAATTCCTCATGCTAATCGCCCTCCCCCTTCTGGTAAATTTCTCTCTCTCTCTAAAAAAAGATTTGATTTGGATAATTATTTGCATGAATTTTCTTGATCTTGAGGTTTGATCGAAGGTTCATATCATCGCATGAATGTAAAATAGAAAAGTTTATTGAAATAATTTGTTTAGGTTTTTTTCGTTTTCTGGAAAAAAAAGTGATGTTTAAAGATCATAGACCTGAATTAGGGTTTCCTAAATTCACAATGATCCACATGATAAATTTTGGCCAAATTTTCTGCAGCCACTGCAAAGAACCAGAGGAAAAGCCATCCGTTGCCGACTCCGAATCACTCTTTGCAGACACCCCACCATGAGAGCAAATCTGCAAACGTCTTGCCACTGCCAAAGTCCGCAGACGAGGCATGCTCGAGCTCAAACCCGAACTCGAAAACGGGAGGCTGTATTTTGCCAATGCCGATAACGGAGAGCGAGATTCTATCATCCCCAAACCTCAAGGCATTTTCCTTGGACCAGCTGAGCCGAGCAACCTCGGGTTTCTGCGAGAAAAGCTTGCTCGGAGAAGGCGGCTTCGGCTGCGTCTTCAAGGGTTGGTTAGATGAGAAAACCCTAGATGCTACAAACCCTAATTCAGGCTTACCCGTCGCTATCAAGAAACTCATCCATTCCGGCTTCCAAGGTCACAAAGAGTGGCTGGTTAGTCTCCTCTCATCCCATTTCTCCTCTCTCGATAATTAGGGTTTGTTTCGTCTGCATCGTTTTTAGCTGGGATTCTGTTACTCGATGTGACAAAAATGTGTCCCCACTAGAAAAAGTGATGCATGCATCGTTTTTAGTTGGGATTCTTTATTCTGACCTCGTGTTTATTCCCTATGCCTCGGGGGCAGTCGGAAGTGAACTATCTGGGCCGGCTCCACCATCCGCACCTAGTGAAGCTGATCGGATACTGCTTGGATGGCGAGGATCGGATTCTTGTGTACGAGTTCATGCCCGGAGGCTGCTTAGAGGATCTATTGTTCAGCAGCAGTACTTAAACTTAACCCTAGCTACTTACACAATAGCACATTACTAACTTAAGTACTCATTAATCAATTTCTCCTGATTAACTTATGCAGGAAAATCTGCAGCAATTTCATGGGCGAGACGAGTTAAGGTTGCCGTCGGCGCCGCGAGGGGCCTGTGCTTCCTACACGAGCTCGAATCGCCGGTCATTTACAGAGATTTTAAGACATCAAATGTTTTGCTCGATTCTGTATGTCTTTTTATTTCAATATTTTGTACTACCTCCGTCCCGCGAAAGACGTTACATTTCTTTTTGTCAATTTCTGGCACGTTTTTTCACGCTTCTTGATGAAGTGTTTTAAAATAGATTTTTGAAGAATTTTTTCTTTTGCGGGATAATACAACTATCATAGTATCCCATAAAAGAAAAAATCTTCAAAAATCTATTTTAAAACGCATCATCAAGAAGCGTGAAAAAACGTGCCAGAAATTGACAAAAAGAAATGTAAATAAATGGTTACGTGAATATGAATTTGTTGTTATATACGTGCATGCATGCAGGAGTACAATGCAAAGCTTTCCGATTTTGGCTTGGCAAAAGCTGGCCCCACACACTCTCAAACCCATGTAACTACAAGAGTCATGGGAACCGAAGGTTATTGTGACCCACGTTACATTGCCACAGGTATACCGTACCGTACCGAATTCCGATGCCACGTCAGATTCAATTTAACTGCATGCACAACAAAATTGACTTACGAAATTGTGTGTCTTACTTGTTTCTGTAGGGAAGTTGACGGTGAAGTGCGACGTGTACAGCTTCGGGGTGGTGCTGCTGGAGCTGCTGACGGGGCGGCCGGCGATCGACGAGACGAAGTTCGAGGAGGAGAAGAATCTGGTGGAGTGGGCGAGGCTCCACCTGAGTGACAATGGGAGGGTGCTGAGGATAATGGACACTAGGTTACAAGGGCAGTATTGTAAAAAGAGTGCCTTCCTTATTGCAAATATGGCTTTGCGTTGTTTGAATTTGGAGCCCAAGTATAGGCCCCCTATGTCTTACATTTTGGATATTCTTGAAAACCTCCCATCCTATAAAAATCAACATTAATTTACTCTCATTTACCTTTTAAACCAATTCAATCAGTACCCGTTCCGTCTCATTCAAGAATAAATGTGTCACTCTGAGGCTCTGAGCAGTTGTCTCATTTAAGAATAGAAACGTATCGCTTTAAACGCTCATTCTGTTTAAGAATGGAAACGTGTCGTTTTAAACGGGACACAGAAAGTAGTATAAAAGTGTTATATCATTAGAATGGGCTTCAGTCCGGCCCAAATGGATAATTTAGCGGGCCGAAACGTTAATGGGCCGAATCGAGCCCATGGGCTAAGAAGTTGGTGGTAATCTGGGCCTAATTAATCTTAGGGTTGATAATATTTTATTTTATTTTAAATAAATTAATATTATTTCTTGATTAGTCAATTGCATCTGAGCAAATTAATTATGCCGGCCAATAAATTTGTACATTAACTCATTGCAGTTGCATCCATGGACAGAGCCAGAGGCTAGCATTCTTGTTCCTCAAGTTTTGTTTTGGGGTTAGCAATCTTGTTCCCCAAGTCTTTCGTTCAAATACTCCCTCTGTCTCCTAATAAATATCTCCGTATGTCCATCTTAATATAACGAGACACTTAATAGGAGACGAGAGAGTAAGTCACAGACCAAATATACCATCTATTAGAATGAATCATTATTATTAACGTTACTAAATAAGAAAGCAATTCAAGCACAATATCAACCTAGTAGGTGATACGTTTTCCCTTATAATTGGATATTTTAGTTGGTAATAACTGAATATATTCTTAAAAAAAATTAGGATATTTGAATTTTGAAAAATGGTTAACAAATCCAAAATTTATTGATATAAGTAAAAAATCTCAACCGAAATCCTTATTAATAGTAAACACTTAATTTTTTTCTATTAATTAACGAATTAAATCAAAGATTGGTAAATCACACTATAAATATCCCTTCAACTAAATCTTCTCCCCCATCTTCTCCCTCCATGGATTGCTTCGAAGCTATCGACGATTACTGCGAAGTTTCTCAGCCAACGAGCTTCGAAATTCCCGAAACTACCCCTCCCTCCGATAACGACCACGACCAATTCTTCATAACATTCGAAGTCGAGACCACCTTCCCTTTACTAGAAGAGGAAGAGGAAGAACAGCTGCAGTTCGTCGAAGTCGAGAGCAACCGAACCTTCACGTTCTGGGCGCCATGTCCGAGATTCAAGCACAAGAACCTGACAAAGGAGAGGGTTTCGGGCATGCTTTTGAGCGCCGGAGTGGCGCTTCACAAGCAAGATTTCATGATCGAAAAGATCTCGAGCCGGGCCGACGAGATCGCCAACGCGGCCCGGAATAGGGCCTCGAGGATCCTGCCTATGGTGGTGTCCATTAGCATTGTTGCTTGTCGTTGCTATAATATGTTTCGAGAAATTTGAAACTTTTCTTAGGATTTATGGTTTAGATAATTTGTTTGTGACAAATATATGTGACTTTTTTTTAATGTGACAAGTTATTCCTTTATGTAATGTTAAATTTTATTTTTCCTTTTATTTTGTTGTGTATAAAAGTATTTAAGATTTCCAACTTAACAATTTTAATATTTCCTTATTTTATGTGATTTTCGCTTTGGAATTGGATCTTCATGTTTATGAATTTTCTGTATGTATGCAATTTTCTTGTGAATAAATCTTTGAATTGAATTGTTTTGTGATGTTGTTTCAATAAAAACCTATCTAATTAAATATTGTGGAATCGAAGTTTCAGTTTTTGTTCGAGCAAAACTGAACCGAAACTTCGATTCCACAAAATTCCAAATTTAAATAAGAAAAACTAATGTTCCAAAAAATTCTTAGGTTCTTAGAAAAAAGTTGTTCAAACAAAAAAACATACTCCCATCATCGTTCAAACTCTAAGAAAACCCTAACTAGCAGTGAACCTATAGACCATAACATGTTCATATTTCTGCCCCGGTTGCACCACCTGCGACGGGAACTTCCGATGGTTAACGGAATCCGGAAACCCTTGCGTCTCCAAGCACAACCCTCCGTGATTCCGATACACAACCCCATTCTTCCCCACCGCCTCGCCAATCATGTTTCCGGTATAAAACTGTAGCCCGATCTGGTTCGTCCACAGCTCCATCTTCCTCCCGGACTCCTCATCACTGACGACAGCCGCCTTCGTCAGGTGGCGCTTGCCCCCATCCAAGACGTAGTTGAACCCATCCAAGACGTAGTTGATGTCGTATCCGCCCTCCACCTCACCTATACGGCTTCCTACAGCCTGAGGCTCTAGGAAGTCGTATGGGGTCCCGCTTATAGCGGAGATCAAGCCCGTTGGGATAAGGTCCGACCCAACGGGCGTGATCTTTGAGGCGAAGAGCTGGACCTTGTGAGAGAGGATGTCGCCGTTGGCGTGGCCTTTAAGGTTCCAGTAAGTGTGGGAGGCGAGGTTGATCGGGGTCGACTTGTCCTTCGGCTCCGCCGTCATCTTGATCGAGAGCTTGTTCGATCCGATGAGCATGTAGGTCACCGTCACCGAGACTTCGCCGGGAAACCCTTGCTCGCCGTCGCGGCTGGTGTAGGTTAGGGTTAGGTGGCTGTCGGCTACGTGCTGTTGAACCTTCCATGTCACGTCACTGAACCCTTTCTTCCCACCTAGGAAATTAATATTTCATGATTATTTTTTTTCCAAAATTTGATGATTTTTTTAACTTTTTTTTAATTAGGGTTTTGGTAGTGATGGATTACCGTGGAGAGTGTTGCCGTGGTCATTTGCAGGGAGTTTGTAAACGACGCCGTCTAGAGTGAACTGAGCGCCTGAGATTCTGTTGGCCACTCGCCCTACTATAGCACCAAAGTAGGTGGTATCATTCTGCAATAGACTCGGTATATCAGTACTGTTTCCGTCTCGTTTGATTTATAATATATTTGTTTTAATATAAGTGCGCTCGTTATTATGAACGAAGGTATGAAAATTAATTTCTTTTGGATCATGACAACATCAATTTTTCTTTTTTCTTGTTTGAAAGCACATACACATCAAGAATCAAAGTAGTAATACTAGCAATTAAATTTTTTATAATAAAATAAAAAGTAGAAAATAAATATAGTATGAAAGACTTGCCTTGTAATCATCTAAGGATCCAAAACCAAGAACTACATCATCCACCTTGCCTGAAACAACACAATAATCAGTTGATGAAATCTCTCTCTCTCTCTCTCTCTCTCTGGTAATTAACGTACCGTTGCGATCGGGGAGAAGAACGGAGAGGACGGTGGCGCCGTAGTTGGTGACGTTGACTTCGAAGTCGCCCTTCTTCAACTGGTACACACCGATTTTCTCAGCACCGTTGATGCTCACTGCACACGCTAATATAATCGCAGCAGCACACAAACATGAATATGAAGCTAATTTCGCCATTTTTACAGTAATGCTCAAGCTCTAATTATGCTGCTGAAATCACGTAACGAGTATACATAGCATATGAAAACGAGATGATCGAGGGAGGGAGAGAAATGTGGTTGATTTGAGGAAAAAGCGTTGGAGATATAACAGAAAAGGGTATGAGAGAGAGAGAGAGGGTTTGAATGGATCTTCCCGCAATAAATGGGGAGCAGTAAATATGGATACATACGACTTTTGGGAAAGACAAAGTTGCTGCTCGTTTGATTTCATCCATTTCTTCATCTACGTACATTTATGAATATTTGATTTGTTACCACCTATGAAGGGATATTATTTTAGTACCAAACTCATTTCATGCTCATAGTTTTAGTTTAAATTTACTTAAATCGAACAATAAAGTGGTTTTCGGGTTTCAATTCATACCACATTTTAGTAAATTTTATGTACGGTCGACATAAAAATGGACTAAACATATTTTTTAAGGACGGTCGACACAAAAATGGTGAACGATGGGATTAATATAAGGAGGTGGATCACATGCATCGTACCTAATCTATAAGTATTAAATTCGTGACCTTTAATTAAACTTACAAAGTATATTCAGATGTACACTACTAAAATTCAGCCCTTTTATACTCATTTCATTGAGGATTTTGGAAAAATAATTAAAGCTTCAAGAATCAAACTGCTTTGGATGATGAAGGGTCAAATCTTATCAAGTAATTTTATTCCTTTTTATTCAATTGAATTTATAAAAATCATTCATTAATGATCATGATTAATTAACTTTGATACTTGGTATAGAGTATTACTTTCCATATTTTCTAAAAATAATACGTATAAATTTTCATCTGTTGGTATTAATTAAGTTACATATCGAGCAATGAAATCAAATTTGATGATTATAAATTATAAATCAATTAAAAACCCTGGATCTGATATAGTTTTTATGCCACTTAATTACAACAAAACCCACCTGTATAAACTATGTACAAGGTGATTAATATTAGTATTTCACTACGTATACAAATACCAATAATATGAGAGAGAGAAAAAAAAAAATTTCAGAAGCAGAAAGCATCAATCTACAAATATATAGTCTGGAATTATGAGAGGGTGTTGAATGTTTGAGCTCCTCTTGCAACCTTGATAAACACATCCTCTAACGTTGTATCCGCTAGGCCCCACGCCTGGACCGTGAATCGACTCTTTGCCTTCTCGACTGCATCGAAAACGTCTGCTATTCGTACCTCTTGCTTTGGCAGCTCAAACTTTTGCGTACCTGAGATCTGGTATATTCTGCTTGCGTTAGGAGAGAGGTTCCGTACTAAGTTCTCGACTTCTTGCTCGTGCTCGGGGGCTGTTGTCATTGTGAATACGTATGATCCTCCGTATCGAGCTTTGAGCTGTGTTTGGAAGATAAGAAGATTAATAATGAGTTGGGGATGTAAAGCTAGCTAATTAATTAACCACATACAGTGAGTAGGATTTGAAGGCTTAAATACCTCTTTAGGATTTCCTACGCACTGCAGGCTTCCGTCCACGAAAATTCCAAGGCGATCGCATAGATGCTCTGCCTCTTCCATAGAATGAGCTGAAATGTTAAAAGGCATGCATCATTCGGACTGTAAATGACTTGAGATTGATGTATCGAAAATCAGAGAGTGAGAAGCAAATGTGTGATAATGAAGAATTCAGTGGTTCGTAAGCTTGGAGATGCAAAGGAGAGCAGAATAGTTACTGGTGAGGATTATAGCTCTGTTTTGTTTTGCCCGTTTCACTACGTTCCACAACATGTTACGTGAAGCAGGATCGAGTCCAGTGCTTGGTTCGTCCATGTACACTACCTGTCAAGAGTTTCAGAAAACAGGCTATTAGAGGTCGTGAAATTTTAAATCGGGATGCCATAACAGAAGTTGAAGATCTAGTCGCCATACCTTCGGATCTCCAATGAGTGAAATGGCGACACTTAGCCTCCTCTTCATGCCTCCACTATACTTCCTCGCTTGTTTGTCGGCCACTCCACCATGAAATAAGTTCACACTCTTTAGAGATTCTTCAACTGCCTGTGTCAAAATTAAGAGACGTCTTGATATGCTTTACGTAGATAATTAGTGTGGTTTCCCACAATTTTCCCCAGGAAAATCAGACTTACTTGTAATAAAGAAGGCCCTTTGAGGTTTTTAAGCCTTCCGTAGAAAAGTAGATGCTCTCGTCCCGTTAAAATTCCCCATAGTAAGCTGCAAGTAGATTTTTAGTGAATTGAATAATATGAAGAGATTTCCGAAATTCAACCAAAATTCATTACACGAGAGATAGCAAATCGATGCTTCCTCGTGCTGGGGACACACACCCATGCTAGTGTATATTCTGTTCATCTCCGTCCATATATCTAGTCCCTCAACGTATGCACTACCGGAAGTTGGCTTTATGAGCCCAATCATCTGCAGTAACAAAAGTTTCAGTAGGCAATTCATCGTTAATAGATCTGCATGCTTATTAAAAAAGTGAGATGCCTAAAAACGAGTTCACGACACAGAATCCCAGGTTAAATTGTGAGTAATGCAATCGGACTAACCATATTAATGAACGATGTTTTGCCAGCACCATTGGGTCCAAGCATGCCAAAGCATTCCCCTCGTTGCAAAGCAAGTGAGAGGTCTCGCACTGCAAATTTCTGAGGGTTTCCATCCCTGCCTGGATATACCTTTTTGAGATTATGGCAGAGGATTGCACAATTTGCACTTGATTCAAGTAGTAACTGTTCAACCCTTTCCCTCTGAAGTAAAATCCAACAAGTGAAAAAGAGTGAGAGCTTGATAACAGGAGATGCAGCAATCAAATTAAAAAAATATAGAAACTGAGCATTGTAGTCCCTTCAAAATCATCGCCTTCAGATTAGCATGAAATCGTGTTGTCATGTAGATCTCCTAAATACCACTTCATGTGCGTGGTTTTCATTAACTATGCTTGCTTTATCGAAGAGAATAGACTTTAGACATGGAAAATCAATAATATACTTGAGAACCCGACAAACATAAATACGATTGATATCCAAAAACTTAATAATTGAGTATTGGAATGAGTAGCACATCTAAGAGCTATATAGCAGTTTTACCTCTTGCTCAACATCAAGTTTGTCCATCTGGACAAAAACCTTAGATCCTTGCCTTCGCAAGCTGGGTTTCCGGAAGGATGAAGAGAGTTTCTTTTGGTGCCTCCGCAAGAAATATAGAACTCCTCTTCCAGAGGACGTAGCTTGATCTATGTAATATGCAACACCAAGAACAACTAACCACTCCACTGCAAGGATAATCAAGACATCTCTCATCCCGTTGTTGCTATCACTTAAATCTTTCCATCGCATTCCACCAGTGCCCATGTAACTCCCATTAAAGGAATATTGAGCAAACTCATATAATCCACGATAGAGGGCAAATCCTGGATATAGCTCCATAGCGATTATCCCAGCTTCTGCAATATTACGGAAGGCGGTTACTCAGCTAATACATGTGTAAGGAATAATGATACTGTGCTGCAATTGGAAAGGTCGAATGATTGAAAATTGGATACATTTAGACCATTTCCTAATTTTAAAACACAAATTTCTGCTTAACTGACATTTCTCAATTTCAAACATTAAATTTATACAACGGGTAAGCTCAGACTACACCTTTATGGTTTCTAAAAGCTTAATGAAGAGCAATGAGCCTAAATTCTTCATAAATACGAATAAGCATATTCAGTTCTGTTTAGTTTGCAAAGCAGGGAATGTAAGATACTGGCTTCCTTTAAGTACTTTTCTACAGATGACATATACTAGCTTTGCGAAGAATCTGTGTCAGGCAGAGAAAGTCTTGCAGAAAATGACATCAGTTAAAGTTACGTACGATCCTTTTATCTACACAGACTAATAACAAAAATTACCAATCAGACAAAAACATGGTAAAATAATTCTGAATAGATCCTACAAATATTCCCATAGAAGATGCTAAAAATGTTTACTTACTTGAAAATGAAGCATCTCCGAGAAAGAATTGGAAGAGAAAGCCACCCAAGAGCCCGCTTCCAAATACCATCATATACCCCACAACTGAGAGCATTGTAGGTTTTAGAATGTTTAAATCAATATAAATCATATAAAGCAAATAAATAAATCAATTATAATAGTGATAAAGGAAATGTTCATTGAGATGAGGTCGAACCTGTAGCAGTCTTCACGTCTGAAAATAGATCAGCTACAAGGAAAGCTAAAGACACTTGCAGGTTTATGTAGAGGAAATAAAATACGAACTGGATGGTATAATCATTTAGTGTGAAGAATTTTAAACCTGCAATCAAATATTACAGTGATTAAGATTACGTCTATGGAATTGAGAATGGACAATAAACTGCAAAAATAGTTCAGCAGCTGATTAAGTACCTATGCCTGATCCAAATACCACAAAACATATCATGTAGATTAATGATATTGCAAGGAAATATGCATAGGTTATCATCCAGTAGGGCCCATCACCAAGCCCATGCATCTTCATCATAATTCTCAGTCTGTGTTGTTTCTCGTAAACCAATGATGTCAGTATAACCTGAAAAATACATACAAACACAATTGAGATAATGTGACCACTTTTGCCATATGTTTACGATTTGAAATGATAAAACATGCAGTACACTGCTCGGAAAGGAAAAAAATTTAGTTTAACTTACAGGGAACAGTTGAACAATAATCCAAGTAAAGAAGAGTGGCCCAAGGAGAGAGGAGAAATCCAGCCTGAGTCTTGTTTCAGGTTTCGGCATTTCTTTCACAAACTCAAAAAGTATTTTTGCAGCTGATCCTAGAACAGATTGCAGATATGCATTTGATACCTGCACGTGCACATATAAATTAGCATGACATTTCTTGTATTTTCTTCAACTTGATTAGCATGACTAATTACAAGAGTATATATATCATTAAAAGGCAAAACTTGATCCATATTAATTAACATTGTAGACAAACAATAGAGTTCCAAACCAAGATGATTTTATATCCTCTACATAGAAACAGTTCTCTTTGCATCAGAATCGTTTAAAAGGAAAACCAAAAGATAAATGCATCAAATACAGATCTAAAGGAGAGATAACTTAAAATAGGGAAAAGGTTCTTGAGGGGTAATTATTCAAACTGTGATGATTATGTCATAGTTTTGGTCAAGAATATACGTGAATAGCGGCTTGAATACTGAGACAAATGCAGCTCACGAGTATAAGAAAGACTTAATCTTAAGTGATGCCAGAAAATGTAAGAAAGATTACTCTGAAGGGAAGTGCATGTCAAAATCTTTTTAAATCAAGTTATGCAGAAACTCCATATTAATTTAAAAGCATAAGAGAAGACAGGAGTTAAATACCAAATTTACTGAACGAGGCACCCGCGTCAAACCAAGAGGCTGATTGCCTGTGTCATTCCTATATGTAGAATTGTACCATATCGTAACATTGAATAGGTTCTCATTTGAATTGGCAAAATCATAGGCTGCAATAGAAAGTGACAAAAAACTTGGTAATTAACATAAAACGGCAACTTTATTGCAGTGTCGTAATGGCATGTCGCACACCTGCTACAATCTCGTTGATTTGTCGCTCCGGGTTACCTTTACGGTAACCCTTGTAAAGCTCATTATTTATCTCTGAAGAACTGTTGCGCCATAGATGCAAGCCTTGAACGCAACGGACATCTGAGTTTAATAGGAAACAAGTTTCAGAAAAACCACGGGTCTTACTTCATGGATAGATCATAAGAAAGTAAGTAAGTGAGCCAACAATGCCACATAATATCTATTGTTCTACACAGTATATAAGCATGATCAAAGAGAGATTTGTCCATGAACGCTACCTTGCTGCACTGCAACAGGACCTAATTGAATAGGAACAGAGAATTGAGAGTTTGATGCACATTGAGGTTGAAGAAAATCAACCGGGGTGTTAGAGAAAAACGCCGGATCAAGAAAATTGGTGAACTCGGTCTTTGTCTCCGAGGCCTGAAACACCAAAATTTCATATGTAAGTCATGAAGAAATATTGTTAAATCATTTGCAGTGTAAGCAATGAAGTTCTTCCCACACCACTAGAAGAGGAACACAATTTATCGTATAAATAAGACAAATTTAAAATGAATACAACTAACCAAGGCTTCATCTGCTAAGCTGTAGAGTATATCAGAGGAATCTATACTCAACGGTGATGCAAACATGTTTCCAGCCACACCTATCAAGCCACAAGAGAAGTATTAAGAGATTACCTCCAGCTCTTGACATATCTTGCAATCAATAAGATGAAGAGCGACCTTCTCAAAGGGAACAAAATGAAGACGGACTTACTCTGTCCTAACGTTTGGTTTCTTCCTGTAATAAGGATAGATACAGGACAGGAGCCTGTTCTCTTGCACGAATCATTAGGCAAGTCCCCGTACGGGATCAAATCAGATCTCACTGCACGAAACTGCTGCTCTGGTATCTGTAATAATGGGGGCCATTCTGGAGGATGAGGAATGGGACAACTAAACACTTGGTCCAAAGTCGAGTATTCAATCCCACATCTTCGTTCACACTGACCATTCCCGTCAGTATCAACACAAGTGCAGCCACACCTATTTGAGGGCTTATCCAACTCATTGTCCACCAAAACTTGGATGAGAACAAGCAACAAACAGAGGAAGATCGGGGATAGAACTAGTCGAATGTTTGTTTTCATACTTCGTTTCTGCAAATGAGATGCACGAACGTGAAAATCAGTTTAGAACACCATCATCTTAGGATCAGCTACACCACATATTGAAAATCAAACTCCAAATAGGAAATCAATAATGTTAACAAATAACTACTCCATACAACGAGATTATTTTAAAAAATCGAACAATATGCTACCACGCATCGAGGTGCCAATGTCGAACCCCGAGGTCTCATCTCAGTGAAAAACCTCTGTTCAGTTGACCAAAAACCCCATATACAGTATTAACTGAAAAAGGAAACCAATGTATTAACTACTACAATTAACCTAAGCTTTCAACTTAAATTCTATTATGATAGGGAGCAACTAATCTCTAATCCCTAAATTAAGTTTTCAATCGGCGTAGAACCCATGCCACCTGAAGAAGAAAGAAGAACAACCTTCTAATTCATCTCCGACAACTCATACTCAAAGAAGTAGCATTGAAATTCAACAGAATATAATTGAAATTCAACATGATTCACTCCGAAAAGAAAGGAGAGGGGGAAAAAAAAAAACTCGCCTGAAAAGTCAAATTCTTCCTCAGCAACGCATTAGCCTGAGTCCAGGAACTCGACTGCGCATTCGGAGAATCCGCCATTTTTTTCCCGGAGCTTTCAACTGGTTCGATCGGAATTTTCCCTTTCTCTCTACTATTTAACAAATTCGAATTCGCGTCGAATTATATAGCTTTTTTTTTTTTTTTTTTTTTTTGAGATTTCAGAGTCCGCCATTACCACTCTGTTAACACACCGTTTATACTTTATATATGAATATTCTCCGAATTAACGGCAGGATTTACAGTGAAGGAATTGACGAAACTACCCTTTCGCGCAATTGAATTTCGCGGAACTTATTCGTGCTGTAATGACTAAAAAGCCCCTCACGCGTTTCTTTTTCAGAATGCTCTTTTTTTTTAATAAAATTCAAAGTTCATGCTTAACCATGAATTAGTATTCGCTTAGGTAAGAAAGTCGATATCATGGTAAATTTGTACTTAGTTGCTGTGCTTAAATTATTCGATAAATATGATCTCGTGCGTTTCTTAAATGCATGTAATTAAGCTACAGAATATAGAAACATACACGTTTCGATCGGATGAAAGGAGTATATGAATATATAACATGAAATTATTATTTTTTCATCATTTGCATAATGTGGGGGTTTCTTCCATTAAAACCGTTAGTAAAAATTGTAAATTAGGGCACCTTAATTCGGTAGATGATAGTGAGAGGATGTGTTAAGCATGTGATAACTGACTCATGAACTTTCCTAGAAATTTAACTAAGTGATTACGTATTCGATTACGTATGACTAATAACCAAATGATAGAGTATTAGTACTAATTAAATAAGTGGATTTGCCTTAGAATATTAACTCAAATGGATTTGGTCGTTGTGTTGAAGAAAATTTGTTTGATGTCAATTACTTTGCTTAAGGTAGAAGGATAGTTTAATTAATACCCCTCCGTTCCACTGGATTCCCGATCGATGTTATACCATTTCAACAAACCATTAGTAACAAGATACGTAATTAGATGGGGTGAATGGAAAATCGATCCCCTATCGAGCAAGTAAACCGTCGCCTTTCATAAAGCAACGAACTCAACTAAGATATTGGTCAACTAAAATATTTAGCCCTCGTTTGGTTCAAGTTGGGTAACGGAAACGGAATGGAATCAAGTCAAGTAAGGGAATGGAAACAATAATGGTTACTTTTATTAAGTGTTTGGTTTAATGGTAGTAAGGGAGTCACTTGTTAGGGGATTCCCTTCCCCCTTGTTTCCCCTCCTTCTTGAGGGGTAACAATCTAAGGGATTGGGTTACCCTCAAGTAAGGGTTATGATTAACTTTTGCTCAAACCAAACAATAAGTAATGGATTCACTTAATTGTTTCCCTTTCCTTGCTAAAAAAAAGGTGAACCAAACGAGGGCTTAATATGGATACTTATCAGTGGAATATATACACTTTCTCTATCCTTATTGAAATGTCAACTTATCATAACTTATGTAAAGTAGTCAAGGGAAAAAAATCGTTACCACTATTTGGATTCGTGTGGTTTAGGTGGTATTAAGATGGAGAAACAATGCGTGTTCGATAAGTAAGATCGGGTCATAAAAAAGAACATGAAAGAAATAAGAGAATGAAGTTGAAGTGCGAATAAAAAATAGATCCGAAACTGATCAGTAATTTCATATATGCGTTTTATAAACTTCACAATCGCATGACATTATAATTTAATAGTTTAGTGCCCGTCGAAAATCGACGGGTGCCAATTAGTTTTAACATTTAGATATTTTATCAGTGAAATTTACTTAAAAATAGTTCGTACTATGATTCTCGATTTCTATGTACCTACAAACAATAAGAGGAAGTTAAGAATAATAAGTGCGAAGACCCAATCCAACGCCGATTCATATTACATTTAAATCTTCGACGTCTAAAGACTTATAAATGAAATTGGTGCTGAAATCGACAAAGCCAAGTTTCTCGTGAAATACAAAAAATAAAAATAAAATTAAAGTAATGCAAAAAATACTTAATCGTAAACTACCCGTCGAAAATAGTTTACATTAATCGAATTCTGCCTCTTTTGCAATCTAACCAGTAACTTAATTTGATCTGATGTAGTTATTGTCATTCTTGCAATTGGAAACTTCTTACCAACATTTTTTTCTTAGTGAATTTTTAATAATAATTTAGTAGAAAATATATAATTATATAAAGTCACCCCGTTACTCGTGTTTATAAGAAAATATGTTTAAAAGAGAATATGTTGATGGTAGGTGCATTTGTATTATGTAAAAATTCGATACGAATCACTTTATAACATTATTCTAAAGTAAAATATAAATGAAAATTATTAAAATGTCAAGTTGGCCGTTATTTATTGTAATCAAATTTAAAAGAAAAATATTAAAATAAGTCAGGTCGTCCGTTGTTTATTTTAATAAAAAGAAAATATCAATGAGCGGTCTCAAATAGTTATTGATTTCATCTCGTCATGTCCCGTTAATATCCGACATGAATAATTAATTGTTTAGTGTTATTTTAAAGCAAAACATAAGAGAAAATATTAAAATAATTTAAGTCACCTGTTATTTATTCTAATAAATGAATAATGTCGAAGATACATAAATAAATATTAAAATAATTAAAGTCGCCAATTGTTTATTTTAATAATAAAAATGTCAAAGAGGAATTTCAAATAGTTATATTGATTTCCTCTCGATGTGTCGTTATTTCAAGCCACCAGTTAATTGTGATAATAAAAGTTGATTTATTAGAGTAATATTTTGATAATAAGTATAGTGTATCCCGTCAAAATTCGACATGAAAAATAAATTGTTTAGTGTTATTTTAAAGCAAGCATAAGATAAAAATATTAAAATAATTCAAGTCGTCCGTTGTTTATTCTAATAAAAGATTAATGTCGAAGAGACATAGGAAATAGAAAAATATTAAAATAAGGTACCATTATTTCAAGCCGCCAACTAATTGTGATAATAAAAAGTAGGTTTATAAGAGTAATATTTCGGTAATATGTATAGTGTATCCCGTTAAAATTCGACATGAATTATTAATTGTTTAGTGTTACTTTAAAGCAAACATAAGAAAAAAATATCAAAATAATTCAAGCTGTCCGTTGTTTATTCTAATAAAAGAAAAATGTTTGTATCCCGTTAAAATTCGACATGAATAATTAATTGTTTAGTGTTATTTTCAAGCAAACATAAGAAATAAATATACTATTTTGATAATGGTATAGTGTTTCCCGTCAAAATTCGACAATTGTTTAGTGTTATTTTTAAGCAACTATAAAAGAAAAATATTAGAATAATTCAAGCCGCTCGTTGTTTATTCCAATAAAAGAAAAATGTCGAAGTGACATAGAAAAATATTAAAATAAAGCATGTCGTCCGTTGTAAAAAGAAAACGTCAAAGAAAATCTCAAATAGTTATATCGTTATTTTACCCGTTACAAAATTCGACTTAAATAAGTTTATATTGTTTACTCTATTTATCTATAGTGTTTTTTGTTGAATAATTTAATAGTGTAGAATAAATGCTAATATATTAATCGCCAAGAATCAAGTTGACTTTATGTTCATGATTAATATTGCATATACGGCATTACTTTCAACAAAATAGAATATACCTTAAGTAATAATTTTTAATATGTTAAATTTTTTCTCATATATATCAATGTACTCATAATATGGATTATGAGAACTATTACCAAATTGTATTATAATTTTTTTTTTACTATTTGAAAATTTAACTTTTCTAGATTATTAAAGATAAAATAAAAAATATATAAGAAACCGACCGAATAAATATCCAAACACTTCAAAAATATGAATCGATCCTTTCATTAAGAAATATTAGATTAATATATATTTTTATCCAAATAGAAGATAAACATGAATTGAGTATATAAATAAATAGAAGATATATATGAAATAGAATAATTAATCTTATAAATCGTATTTATGCTCAATTAATATGATTAATATACATATTTTAGATAAATAGGAATAAAGAGCATAAGTGATGCCACGTAGGCATGCGAATCGACGTGGTGCTCCGAATCCGCATTGCTATTATATATAAAAGGATAAACCGGTAAATTAGAGTCACAATCATGGGGTAATTAGGAATAAGTTTTTGACATTTTCTGCATAAGTAGGTGATGATCCTTAAATATATGTTTAATTACTTATGAAACCAAATCTCTATTAAAATATTGCCATGAGATTTCCTGCAACATTTCATGGCCTATATTTTAATTACTTTTCTTGCATAGTAAGTAAGTACCGTCGGAATTTGATTTTAATTATTTAAAACTATATAATATAAGACCAGATACATTTAAAATTAAATATTTGTAGCCATTGACTATTCCGTTATTCGAGCCATGCACCCCCACGGTATTTGCAGTTGCCACGTCCAGTCCATAACTAACTAATTAAATAGTAACGGTGTGCGACTTTTCCCGTGACGAAAATGCCCTTCATCGAATCCAACTGAAATGACCAAATTGCCCTCCTACTCTCATCCAAATACATGAGAACAAAAATCTGGTTCCAATTCGATGGTATAATTTAACATGTTTTTATTTAAGAAACACGTCAAGTACGATTGAAAGAATACTATCGGAAAAGCCAATTTGACAGTACGAAATTTCCATGAAATTCTTTTCCCAGGGGAGTATTAATATATCAGAGAAAAATCAAAATAAAAAATAAACTCGAACTCAAAAAAAAAAAAAAAAAAAAAAAAAAAAATCCCTTTCCTTACCGAATCGAGGGGCAAAATCGTAATACTGTCCAGATTCCCCGCGCCCTTTCACCGGTCAAGCGTATAAATTGATTCCGAAATCAGTCGAAATCAAGTACAGAATCAGAGGGAAGCTTCCATTGATGGAGTTGCAGAGAGGATTTCGGCTGCTATGGCAGCAGTTCGAAGCTTTGTTCCTCAAAAACCTGCTGCTCTCGTGGCGGAACAAGCGCTCCACTTTTCTCCAGCTCTTCTCATCTCTCTTCTTCATCGCGCTTATTTTTTTCATCCAGGAAGCCATCGAGGCGCGCTACTCCTCCTCATCCTCCTTCAGGAACAATGTCGATCCGAAGCCGCTGGTGGCGCCGCCGATTCCGCGGTGCGAGGACAAGTACTACACCAAGCTGCCGTGCTTTGACTTTGTGTGGAGTGGGAACGGTAGCGCGAGGGTTCGGGAGATTGTGGAGAGGGTTAGAGCGAATAATCCTGGGAGGCCTATTCCTGAAGATAAGGTCTGTATCGATTTTTGATTTTTTGTGCTTTTGGTTTCGTTATTTGGCTTGTTTATGCTTCGTTTCCTCGATTTGTTTGGCTTATTTGTGTTTCGTTGTGTTGAATTAGTGATTGGCCGCTGTTTTGTTCTGTGTAAATGCATTCTGGGTATTGCTTTTGGTGGAGTCTAAAGCGTTCATGAGTCACTATGTATAACTGTAATGTAGTGTGTTGGAGAAAGCCATACTCAACATAGGCAGAACATAGTTTGTCCTATTGAATTCAATTTTCCTTTGGTTTCGATCCGTCAACTCTTATTGAGCCTTATGGTTAATGATGAGTGATATCCCTTCTTATATAGTTTGATTGAATTGAGGCTGAATTTCTTTGTAGAGTTTGTGCATTTTAAAAGTGTAATGATGGATCTGGAATTGAAAGATTTAGTCTATTATCTCTACTTGAGCAGGTTCAAGAATTTAGAACACCAGATGAGACAGACGATTGGCTAGCCAGCCATCCCATGCAATGCGCTGGTGCTCTCCATTTCATCGACAGAAATGCTACTGTTATTAGCTATGGGATACAGACTAATTCCACTCCACTTGCTAAGAGAGGGAACTTTGAAGATCCAACACTTAAATTTCAAATTCCTCTTCAACTTGCCGCAGAGCGAGAAATTGCAAGATCTCTATTGGGAGGTATGGCATCTACCTCATTCATTCAGCTCATTGCATAAGATAAGCATAGTTTTCTTCATTTTTGACCTCTAGTGTCTTCTCTAATGTCCGACTACGTATTATATCAGATACCGGCTTTAATTGGGTTGTCAATCTGAAGGAATTCGCCCACCCTGCACTTGAAATCGTTTCTGCTGTTCAGACAGCAGGACCGACCTTTTTCTTGGCTATTGCAATGTTCTCTTTTGTCTTCCAAATCAGCTCCTTGATAACAGAGAAAGAACTCAAACTCCGACAGGTATTAGCTTTGCATTTTCAGCTAACAGAAGAACTTTTTACGTTGGCTCCTCACATGACTAATCCTTTTCCTTTTGTTCTTTCCATAACAGAGTATGACAATGATGGGTCTTTATGATACTGCATACTGGTTATCATGGCTCACGTGGGAGGGAATGCTCACCTTTATTTCTTCCCTTCTAACAGTACTTTTCGGGATGATGTTCCAGTTTGATTTCTTTTTGAACAACAATTTTGCGGTTGTCTTCCTGTTGTTTTACCTTTTCCAATTGAGTATGGTAGGTTTCCTCATCCCAGTGCAAAACTTGCAACTTATTTCAATGTTGCGACCAATGCGAAATGCATTAGGAGATTCTGATTGACAGAATTGTTTGTTGTTTTCTTTGTCACAGATTAGTTTTGCCTTTATGTTGTCTGCCTTTATTAGCAAGTCATCTTCATCCACAACTGTGGGCTACTTCATCTTTATTATTGGTTTCATGACTCAGGTTTGTTACTTGATCAGAGGTTCACTTGGGAATTTTAATAAGTTAGTAGCCCTTGATAACAGAGATTTGTGTAATCTTTTTCAGCTGGTCACAACATTTGGATTTCCTTACGGCCAAGATTTCTCAAAGACCTACCGAACTGTGTGGTCACTCTTCCCACCTAATCTATTTGCAGCTGGTTTGAACTTGCTTTCACAGGCTACTGAAACTCCTCAAGATCCTGGTATCAGCTGGAAAGGGAGGTTGAAATGTTCACCTAATGATGAAGAATGTGTTCTAACAATGGTATGTCCAACTTTCAGAGTGTATTAACTCTACATGTCCTGTCAATTATTGTTAGGATATAACCAAAAACTCTTAAAATAACTTATTAGCACTGACACATTCCTTAAATCTGTCTGTTTTCAGAATGATCTATACATATGGCTAGTATCAACTTCCTGTTTGTGGTTTGTTTTAGCCATCTACTTTGACAACATATTCCCCAACACATCTGGTGTAAGAAAATCGGTCATCTACTTTCTATATCCTGGGTACTGGACTGGCAAAGGCGGAAACAAAGCACAAGGTACTCCAATATATTCTTGTTTTTGTTGGTTACATGAGTTTTGTTGCTTTGCTAATATTTCAGGCTTGCTTCTTTTAATTTCAGAGGGAGGCCTTTGTAGCTGTATGAGTTCAATTCCACCTTTGGAGAATATTCATCCAGATGATGAAGATGTACAACAAGAGGAAAACCTAGTGAAGCAGCAAGCTGCAGAATCTAATGTAGACTCAAGAATTGCAGTTCAAATACGTGGTCTAGTGAAAACTTATGCTGGAGCAACGAAGATTGGCTGCTGCAGGTGCAAGAGGACCTCCCCATATCATGCCCTCAAAGTAAGTCAATTACACACGATGTGCCAGTTAGAGTAGCTTATAAATTGGGAATAGAATTATCCAAGAGGAGTGCCGAAGCAGGTGATCGAAAGAGTGATAACTTATTCGGACTTTACTCATGATTTAATTATACTTGGGCATATAATGAAAAATAGTAAGATACACTTAGCATAATTGAATTTAAGCAATAGACTTTATATTAAAGCTGCTATTTGCCTGTGAAGAATCATTTTTGTGGCGTACTCCATCTGTTGATTTATCTATCAGTTTGCACTAGTATCCATTCTAGAGGGATCATGGGAAGTTGGTGAGACTGACAGTTAACAATAGAGGCATGAAGGCCTTGATTTCATAGTCTTTTTCCAAGAGGATGGTTTCTTTGATAACTTCTATTGATTGGATAAAGTACATCATTCATAAATAAAGCTTAGCTTCACTACGGACATCCGGGTATATGTATAGCTCAGCTAATCAGTTTAGTTTTGTTATTCTTATATTTGTTTCTGGGAGAGATGCCTTCTAAAGCAGATTCTGGACACTTTACCTGCAGGGCATATGGTTGAACTTCCCCAAGGATCAGCTGTTTTGCCTTCTCGGACCTAATGGAGCTGGGAAAACTACTGCTATCAACTGTTTAACTGGGATTACACCAGTCACTAGTGGAGATGGTGAGAGATCTTCCTTTGTCATTCAACTTTCATCTCATTTCTTTAAACGATGACTCATAAACCTGTTCTGAAATACTTTTGACAGCTTTAATTTATGGGAATTCTATACGCAATTCGACTGGGATGTCTGCCATCCGGAGGATGATAGGAGTCTGTCCTCAGGTTCTGCTCCTTTAAAAATTTCCATGCCTTCTTTGAGTAATATAGTTATGAAAGAAATCTAACTTTCATAATGCTGTCATAATAGTTTGATGTCCTGTGGGATGCGCTATCAGCTGAAGAGCACCTTCACTTATTTGCCAGCATCAAAGGTCTGAACCCTTCTTCGATTAAAACGGTATGCACTCTCACATCCCAAACTCATTTCTTAGTTGCATCAAAGCTTATTTGGTCCCTGATATTGTTAAGTTCAAGTGGCAAACTTGCCCAATAACCCATCACTTAAATAACTTAAACAATATTCCTTTTAAATAGGTTGTCGAGAAATTATTAGCAGAAGTCAAACTCACTGAGGCAGCTAAAGTGAGAGCTGGTAGCTATAGTGGAGGAATGAGACGTCGACTAAGTGTTGCTATTGCCCTAATTGGTGAACCAAAAGTGATTATTCTTGATGAGCCGGTGAGCTGAGAACCTCTTTGTTTCACTCTTTAAATCTTTATATATAGATACCTCGTTACTAATTTGATTTCTGTAATGTTGAACACACAGACCACAGGTATGGACCCAATAACTAGGAGGCATGTTTGGGATGTAATCGAAGGCGCTAAAAAGGGGCGTGCAATCATTCTTACAACTCATTCCATGGAAGAGGCAGATATCTTAGGTGACAGAATAGGAATTATGGCAAAAGGAAGGCTTCGCTGCATCGGAGCTTCAATAAGGTTGAAGTCGAAGTTCGGAACGGGTTTCATTGCCAATATAAGCTTCGTGGGGGATGTTAATGGTACTCCAGATAGAGGAGATACACAAAGTAACATTCAACATGTCGCTGTCAAAGAGTTCTTCAAATCTGTAAGTCTCATGCCAAGTTATTTTGGCTAGTCGAAACATTCTACAAACAGTACGAAAATAATAACTTGTGATCCGTTTCTGCAGCATCTGGACGTCGTACCTAAAGAGGAGAGCAAGTCGTTCTTGACCTTTGTTATCCCCCACGAAAAGGAGAAGCTACTGAAGGTAAGCAGCACATTTTATTACGCTATGATCTTCTTAGCAACTGTGATTTAAAAATCAACTCAAACCGTTCTTCGAAATTCCCAGAACTTCTTCGGTGAGCTCCAGGAGAGAGAAAAGGAGTTCGGCATAGCTGATATCCAACTCGGTCTAACAACTCTAGAAGAAGTCTTCCTAAATATTGCAAAACAAGCAGAATTAGAAAGCGCTGCAGCTGACGGAACCTTTGCAACTCTCGTTCTAAACTCGGGTGCTTCTCTTCAAGTACGTTATAGTCATATTAATCCATATACATCATATGCAACAATACATGCACAGTTAGTAACAAAGCTCCACATGCTATTTTTTCAAAATGTGCAGATTCCAATAGGGGCAAGGTTCATAGGTATACCAGGGACAGAATCGGCCGAAAATCCTAGGGGCATAATGGTACAAGTCTACTGGCAGCAAGATGATTCCGGAGCACTATGCATCTCTGGTTACTCCGAGGAAATGCCTATACCGTCTCACGTGCAGTTCGAAACTCCTCCTCCCACAAACGTCTCTGGACGAAGAAAGCTAGTACGTGGGATCGTGATCGACCCTTCACAGATTACGGACTCGGATTCGCGTTCTTGAGTCTCTGCTTGTTAAATAGTCTTTCAACAAATTTATGTACAAAGACACTAAAGAGAGGGCATACCATACTCAGTATTATACCTGTATATACATTTTGATAAATACTATACATAGCATTTGTATTTTGGCGAAAAATATGAATAAAAATAATATTCTTAAATTCAGGAGCGCTACAGAATTATCCACTTTAGCAACGGTAAATACATGACTTTTTTTTTTTCCTTGCTGAACTATTTATTTTTTAATTCCTTTTTGGATAAGTTCAATTTCACTAGAAATTACTAAAAAAAAAAACAAACAATTTATTTGAAGAAAAAATGATTATTTAAAATTTGAATTTTCAAAATTAATGGGGTCCTCCACACCACACTCCAGAAGCCGTTTCTCCCATAATTTGCCTTTTTTTTCTTCTTACCATTTATTTAATTAATTATTTTCCTTTTAAATTTGAGTGAGGCCCAAATTTTTTCCCGCCCACGAACTCTTCCTCCATTATATACGTAGCACAAAGAAAACCCTTCCATTATTCGTCTTCTTCTCCGTCGAAATCTTCATCGAATTCAGAAAAGCTCTGATTTCAACAGTTTTAGTCTGAAGAAATGGCGGCTGTAATGGAGGAATCTGCTGCTAAAGATACTGCTTCTGGTAAATTTACGATTCTCTTTTTGCTTCGGTGTTTGATAATTTTCCATTTTGAGGATTTAGGTTTGCTTCTGTTTTTACATTTTATGTTCGGGAATTGATTATTCGTTTTGAATTTGCGCTTGATTTCGAGAAGGAAGATCGGCCTCGAAGCTTCTCCGGTATCCGCTCCGATCTGCTGCGAGATCCAAGGAAGAGAAACCGCCGCTCGCCGATTCCACAAACTCCCACTCCACCACTAAAAGGTGTGCCTATGTTATGTGATTTCGCGAGTGTCTGTGTGTGTGTGTGTGAATTTGGTGAATCGTTGAGCTTTTTAATAAGTAGGTAACTTAATTTGCAGATTACGGTTCCTAATCTAGTAGTTTCATTATGTGTTCTTCGTTTGATTTCCTGCGATTTTACTTTTGCGTTCAAATTGATATTATGGAAACGAAATCTCACTCTGAGTAGATTATTTTGTTAACAATCTCAAAATCCTCTCTCTCTGTATGTTATTGTTCTGCATCTCTGTAAGTATCTGGTTCTTCATACCAGTTTTCACTCATGTTTATTTTCAGGGGAAGGCTTGCCTCCAGTGTGACTAAGAGTGTGAGTGTTCTTGATCTCTCTGGGAAGGAGAAGGAGAAATCTGCCAAGCCTCCAAGAAGGCTTTCGGTTCCTTCCAAGTCAAGCGCCAGCCCTGCTTCCAAATCTTTTGGCAATATCACTCCCATTTCGGAGGCTAGATCACAGAGGGGGAAGAGTGAAACGCCACTGTCGGATGTCTCTCGAACATCCAGTCGAAGGAAATTCAGTGTTCTAACATCAGCTTCGTACTGGCTCACTCAGATTAAGCTCTCTGAAACTGCTGGCAAGCACTCCATCTCTCTTGGCTTCTTCAAGCTTGCTCTGGAGGCTGGGTGTGAGGTATGCTAAATGCTTTAGTTGAATACATTATGCTTTTTGTTTGAAAATTGGAATACTGAAGTTTGAAGGCAATTTAGAATGTCCTTTGCCTTATTGTTTTGCATTGCTGCTACTCCTTAGATATGCTTTCTAAGGATTAGGTGTTTGTGTGTGTAGCCTATACAGAAGATAAGCGACGAGCTAAAGTCATATGTGCGCAAGCATGATGTTTCTGAACTGGGAGAATCCGTGAAAGAACTGTTTCAGGGCTATAAGATTTCAGAAAACTATGAGCCCTTAGAAGCTTCTGCAGAGCCAAATCAGTTATCTGAAGATGATGCACGTAGCTCCTCGTCTTCTATTACTGATGCTGAGAAGCAGCCGAAGCCAAAGCCGAAGTCACTGGATGTTAGTTCTGGTGAGGTTCAGCAAGTCAAGAAATCCGATAAGGGAGTCGCTGTTAAGGATGAATCTGCAAAGAAGACCAAACAATCGGTTTCCAAGATTCCTGCAATCTCAAAGCCTGCTTCTGAAGTCAGGGGACGCAGCATTCAAAAGAAAACTTCAAAATCAGTGAAGCAAGAACCTACCAAAGGTGACGACAAGGCCAAAAAGCAGGGGAAGAAGCCTGCAAGTGGTGAAGGTAAAACAAGCTGTCTTCTTAAGATTGTTTAGTTTTTTTAGGCAACGAATGTACTTGTGCTGACAATTCGGCTATTTCATTACAGTTGCAGAGGCAGTCACCTCTCAGCCAGAAGAACCTCTCCAAGAAGACAAAGAAAACATGGTGAGTTGATCCTAAACTAGCAACTCCGATTTTCGATTTGCAAAGCTTACAACAGAAACTTACAATCATCTCCACTTCCTAGGCTACAATGCAGATGGAGGAGGTGGCTCCAGCAGAAGCTTAGAGGACACATACTATTGGTATGCAACAATTTGGGTGTTTGGTTTTGGTTATCAAATATTAGTAGTTGATATTTCCTAATTGTATAGGGCTACAGAATTATTATGGTGGGCAAATATGGAAAATCTGGTGTGGTGTGTTGAAATTTGTAATTCTTTTGTACTCTTTGCTGCTCTGGATTGGTTTTCACTTTTGCATCTCTCTCTACATCTGTAATGCCATTACATAAATACATCTTGGATTTTTTTTTGAATCAAGAAATGGGATTTTTGAAGTAAAAGAAATCAATTTGTTTGTAAAGATTCATTTTTTATAATCTTGATGGATGTGATATGAAAGGAGGGAAAAGAAAGAGATCCATCCGGGCCCGATTCAACGAAGCCCGGCCCGCCGATTGTCTAGATTTCTAGCAAGGAAATCAGATTCACAGTAAAAGAAACAAGTGTACATAGTTCATATAATTGCAAGCATTGATGCTGCTAAGTAAAAATGTCATTTCAACATTCAAAGTTCAAAACAAACCAATACATAAATCATAGTATAGTATATGTTACAACTTACAAGTCTTCATCAAGCAACAGTCTTTAGACCATAACAGATCTCATACAGCTTCTTTCAGCACAATCCCGAATCAGCGTTGCAGCGATTCGTTGCTGAAGGAATGGAAGTGCATGATCAGTCAGCGGTCCAGCTTTGCTCCACGACTTCCCTAACCTTGCGGTTGTATTCTCGTTTATTCGTACTGAACATCCGAGCAGCCTCAGAGTTTGCAGGCGAATTTGGATTCGGGTCGCTCAGTAACGACTGTAGCACAAACACAAATACTTCTTGTTACAAACTTCATAAATGGATGAGGATCGTTAAATTACATAGCAGTAAACCTATTCGGGACTCTTAACACTTATCCCCTTCAATGCCAAGTACAAGGCTTATTACTTGAAAATGCAAGGAATGTGAAGAGCGGGTTAAATACACCTTGTTTTTGCTATTTTGGAAAACTATGGCAACTGTTACACGATGTGGAGAAACACACCATGCTCAACAGTCTCAGGAAACGATAAAGACGAAGAATGACACAAAAGGGCACACGAGAAAAATAATGTGTGAGATAGTGAGTAATAATTTGCGAAAGATTGAACAGTTATAAGTGAAGATACGTGAAACGAAACATGGTAACTGGTTGACATCTCATATAGCCACGTGAATCCTTAGAAGCTCAATTGAAGACGATTCTTTTATTTTACCAGTCATCCATAGTAATTTTTACTTAACCGTGAATCTAAGGGGGTACTGATCGTTCTAACCATGTCAAAATGCAAATAATGAAACGGGTAACCCTATGGGTTTGAAGAATGCAAACTCCAGCAAGTAACCATATATCTCATCAGGGAAAAGCAGTGATATAAGCAAAATAAAAGGTGAATCCAAAACCTCACGTTCCTTAAACACACAGCACCTCAAGATTGCAGTGAATCAAACTAGTAATTCAAAAGAAAGCATTTTACCTGGATAGATGTGAGTATAGCAGCAACATCATATATAGGACTCCACTGATTCTGCAATATGTCCAAACATATACTCCCGTCCGCATAAACTGATTAACACGTTAAATCTGAAACACTGAGCTAGAATAAGCAAACATAAACCAACAAATCCAAATCATCAACCACTGCCTTACTATTTGGATGGAACATCCGTGAAACAAATCGAACAGTTGGTGGCTTGTTCGGATACTCTTCCATGAACTGAAGAGTCATCCTAAACGTACCTAAGGACATTCAAAGCACATTTCCTCGACTATTAAAGCCGTTTACATCCAGAGTCACACACATGAACAAAATGCTACTACTCCCATTCATGAAAAAGACACAAGCACTACACCGAAACTCACCTCCATCCCAAGGTGTATCATCTGGACTGCAATCCACATGCAAAAAACATAGCATAACTCAACAATCAAACACAAAATACATCCCAAAATTCCAATAGATTAGAATCAAAAGAACACAATTTTACACACCCAAATATCACTGCATTCCACAGCATAATATTATTATCATGTGGGGCCCCACTAATCCCTGCTGGTGGGTCCTGCTGCAACCTCTTGAAGTCCCTCATCAGTCTCTTCCTCGCTGCAGTTGACATCTCAAAAAATACCTAATAATCACACCAATAAACATCAATTATCTAAAATTTCCTAAAAAAAGTGATCAAATATAACAAAAGATTCAATCTTTCACTCCAATTCACAAATTCAACTGCAAAAAGAACTAGATTTGCAAACAAGCAGCTCATCCCAAGACTTTCTAAACAAGATCCAACCATTTCTCCAAACACCCAATTCTACATAAAGTTATAATTAGAGTTTTCAAGGTTGCCCAGCTCCAATTTTTCACTACCATACCAAAATTACTCTAAAAAACACCCTCAATTAACAAAAAATTACAGAAAACCAGCATCAAAATCCCTAATCAAAATTTTTAATCACCTCCTTCCAAAGAAAAGAATCCAAGAATCCATTCATTCAACCAGCATAAATTCAAACGCATACAAGTAAAAGAAAGCATAACAAGATTATTGCCAAATCTACCCTCACACTTTTCAGAGAAGTCCTCTTGCAGCAGAACAGGTGAAGAGAAGTGCGGAGTGAAGGAAAGAGAGAAGATATTTTTATTAATATAGATATATTTATATACACTACTATGTGTGCGTGCTTGCTCTTGGCGTTACTCTTAATTTTTGCTTTGGGAATATTACACTCTACATATATATATACAGTATTATTTTGGTAAATTTAGCCTTTTTTGCTTGTATTCATTCCAAAATTCAAGGGATAATATTTATTACTACAAGAAATCCATGATATCTAATTTCGTGGTTATTAATAAAACCACGTAATAATTGAAAAACCGCGTCATTATCCACAAATTAATTGCAATAATAATAAGAATGAAGTGATACAAATATCTTATACTCGTATTATTATAATTTAGAAACAGTTGACTTTTATTGAAATATCTACTAGAATTTTAATTTCCATTTCACTAATTAATGGATATTATTAAAATTAATATTCCAATTAAATATACATATATGGTCCCGAATTTCCATTTAAAATTTTGTCGAAAATATTAAGTATTAGGTGTATTTTCACGTCACATCTGAATTCACTCGCTCGAGTGAATTCAACTCCAACGTAGAAAGAATCAAAGAGATATAACATTACAAGCAAACCTCGCTTGTTAACTAAATCGAGCCGAGCTTCGACTGCTGTTTGACTCGTTAACTCGTGAACACGTTCAACGTCATGTAATTTATCAAATAAGAATACTATGAATCCCATTGTTAGTTAATTTAGTTCATATATATATATATATATATATATATATATATATATATATATATTTTTTTTTTTTTTTTCTTTTTTGATCGGGCAAATGTTAGATGTTAGTACGCCTAGCTCCCAAACACTCCAAGAAAATCTTCAAGCCACCTTATATCTCCCTAATTCGCTCCCACCAGGGATCGAACCCGCATATATATTTTTTGATTTATACTAAGAAAATATCACAATAAATAATTAAGGGGAAGAGAGAGAAAGGAAACCAAAAAACAATAAGAATAAAAATTTCAAATTACTTACATTAATAATCAACATTTCACCATTTCATAATAGAGTTAAATACATAAAAAAATTGTACATATGAAAAACAAAAAAAAAAAAACAAAAAAAAAGTCAAAGAAGAAAAAAAATGAAGCTGGTAATAGTTTATTCAACTCTCATTACCAGCAGTCACCATCTATATCCACAATTTTCTTCATCTTACATCATTAATTCACAAAAAAAAAAAATGTTGATAGAATTTTTTTTTTTTAAAAAAAAAAAGGAAACTTAATCCATGCATGCACAATTTGCATTACGATAAAAACCCTACTACCATCTAAACATATGTAAAAAAAATCTCCAAAATCAAATCAAATCAATTTACGTGATCCCTATTATCCCCCGGCGAGCTAGACTTGCTCTTACTCGAATTCGGAAACGGAAACGGAGGCGAAAGAAGCGTCAAACCGGCCGGTTGAGAGCTCGTCGACGACGACGACGACGACGACTTGTTCATGAAGCTCGGTGCGCATTTGTTGGCATTTGGATTGGAAGGAAAGCTTGAGAGAACTGGGAACGAATCGCTTCCCTTGTTGGAGGTGATCACTCCCGATTTCTCGCCGGAGCTGTGGTTGCCTAATGTGGCGGCGGCGCCACCGCCGGAGCCGCCCATGATGGAGGTCAGAGCGGCGGCTAAAACGGACTGAAAGCTCGGGTCCGACGTTATAGCTTTCGTCGCGGCTGCAATGGTGTCCGGCCCTAAAGACTGTTGGTTATTAGGGTTTGACATGGTTTTCTGCAAGTAAGTTTGGTATAGGTTTTCGTAGGGTTGTGATCCAAAGCTTAGGGATGGTGGATTCTGGTTTCGGTTGAAGGATTGTGGGCCATAGTTAAGCATACCGTTGTTGTAAGAATTAGGGTTCGATTCGAGGGAGCTGAAGTTGAGGTTTGTGGATGAGTATCTTTGGAGGAAGCCGCCGCCTCCGGGGCCACCGCCGCCTAGGCGGTTGAGATGGGAGGAGGAGGAGGAAGAGGCGGAGGTGGTGAGGTCGAGAGTGATGGTCGGGAACGAAGGGGAGGATGAGATCGATGGATTAGGGAGGTAGAAGGACGGTTTCGATCTTGAGTTGTCGGAGAGGTAGAAGTTTAGGCCGTGGAGGTTTGCGGCGGTGGTGGTAGCCGCAGCGGTGGTGGTGGAGTTCGGCCCCGTTCCGGAGGTGGATGAACCGGACATCAGCATTGAGGCAGCGGCCGAAGTGGTCGAAGCCATGGCCGTGGCTGAGATCGGGAGCGGATGGTTGTGTGTGCCTTCGTACGTCGTGATCAGAATCGACATGTCCTCCGCACACCTTTGTACCTGATTAATATCGATAGGCACTACAGATTTTTAGACCGGATCGAAAGATCTAATAACAAGTACATGTAGACAATTTTATAATAGTAATAGATTATAACGGTCGAAATATACCTGCTTTCGAACGGGGCAAGACGGGGCGACCGTGCAACGATAGTAAGCACGAGGGCATGGATTCCCCTTCGAAATCTTTTGTCCATATTTCCTCCATTGACAGCCATCATTCATCTAGATTCATGAACACAAATAATCAAAATCATTCAAATTCTTCAAGCTAGATTTATGTATAAAAAAAAAAGTTACTCCAAAAAAAATGTAAAAAAATCAAAATTACCGTTGGTGTGTCACACCTAACTCTCACAGAAACCCTAGCTCTCTTAGTAGGGTTTTGCTGCGAAATCTCATCTTCTCCACCACCATCTCTCACATTCTTGATCCCTTTCGGCGGCCACGTCTCTCCGGCCTCTTCCTTCACCTCCTCCACGCTATTCTCGGGGCTCGGATGCGGAGACGCTTCGACCACCGACTTCTCGGGAAAGTCGAACTTGCAATCGAGCCCTAACGACAACCCTTGCTTATCATCATCGCGCGTTTCGCTATCGTCGACCTTCGGCATTTTACGCGCCTCGCCTTTTCTGTCGTTCGAGCTCATTCCCAAGCTGAGATCGATTAGGTCGTGATCGGACGCCGACGTCTGGTCGTGACCGCTAACTTGATCGTCGGCGGCATGGTGATTCAGAGATTGCTTCGCCTCTTGGAGAAGAACATCCTTGTACTGCATTTGTAGGGTTCTGTAGTCCTTGAGAACTCGATCTAAGTACATCTTCAACCTTTGATTCTCCTCCATCACTTCTTCCATCTCTGCTTTCGTCGATCCAAGCTGATCATCCAACTGCAAAACCATACATATATAGTTAAAATAGAGAGAGAGAGAGAGAGAGAGAGAGAGAGAGAGAGAGAGAGAGAGAGAGAGAGAGAGAGAGAGAGAGAGGGAGAGAGAGAGAGAGAGACCTGTTCCTTTTTGGCAGATGAAGAAGATCTGGACTCAGATTCAGGCGAAGGTCTTTCCATATTCTTCGTTAAATCCTAAAAATTATATATATGAAGGTGAGAAATTGAGTTAAAACAAATGTTAGGTTTTTCAATAAAGATGAATTCTTTGTTTGTGAAAAACGAAAGCATATATAACCATGAAATCGAGAAAAAAACCATTAAAACTCGAAAATTCAAACAATTATTAAATATGTAAAACTGGTGTGGTCTAAATAAGAGAGCCAAGTTGAAATAATAGTAGTCCGATCCCTCCTCTAAAAAAATATCAACTTGCATAAATATACCTCTATTACATGGTCAATGCTTACCTATGTACTTACATTATTAATTTATATTAATTCATATTTATAATTTAAACATAGAAGACTTTGATCACCACCATTATGTTTCAGATTTTTCCATTTACATGAATTTAAATGAAGAAAAAAAACATGAAATATCAAAATTTGATTTATTTGTGATAAAAATTCTTACTTGGTTGCTGAAATTGGAATTCGATGGTGCCTTCGTCCCATCAAAATATTGGCCTCTTTTTCCACCACCAAACTGTGATGAATTAATTAGGGAAATAATTAAGTTAAAGTAAATTTGAGAAAAACATAAACCTTAAATTAAAACAAACTAACATGAACCAAAGTATAACTGAGATCTTTGTCTGTTTTTCTTTTCCTTTTGAGCTATAGATTAATTCTCAGATTTGAAGAAAGATTGGATTACCTGGTGAAGAGCGATTTCTTCGATGCAGCTTTCTTCGTCGCCGTTGGATTCGGAAGGTTTGCTCTGATCATCCATGGCTGCAGCTGATTTTGGCAGAGAAATGTCCATGATAGCTAACTAGCTGCTCTTCTCTCTCTCCTCTCTCTCTCTCTCTCTCTCTCTCTCTCTCTCTCTCTTGTTGAATGTATAGGTAGTTTGTGTGATCTGAATAGAAAGAGCAATAGTCCTCTTGTATATAAAGCGATGCAGCAGTATTTGACTTGCATAAAAAAGGTTCAAAATAAATGGCTTAATCCAGCACACTCAACGTTAACACACACACAAAATGTCAATGCCCCAATTGCACCCTTCCTACATACTTCTATATAATTATGAATTAAACAAATACATTCACCGTCATACTCATAAATACAAAGAAAATAGAACTTGAAGAATTCAACTTCAACGTTTAAGTCTTTGAGGCAGAGCCGTATAAGTCGGTGGTCCCCACCACGGGATTCCGTTAACTCCATCCAAAAGCTAGCCTATGAGTGGAGGTTTAACCCCCAACTTAAGTACTCAAATCACTCGACCCCCCTCAGGAGCCGGTCGTCCACGGACGGCTCACACTCTGGGCGGCATTCACTCTAGACTCACGGGTGGCTCTCACTCTGGCCAAGCTCCTCTCGGGGTAGCCGTCTCCCAGGTAGCCCTTCCCCCCCGCACAACCCTAGGTAGCCCTCTCCGCAGGTAGCCCTTTCCCGCACCACGACCAATGATAGGCACCCAAGCCAGAAGTCCTAACTCCACCCATAAGCTAGCCTGTGAATAGGGTTACGACCCGCAACTTAAGTACCAATCCACAATTGTTTACGAATCCGATGTGGGACAGTATAATTTTTATGGTATAGGGTTTTTGATTTCCGTGATAAAAAAAAATGGTTGAATTTAAATACCAAAGCTGAATTCTTACTTTCAATAATAGACAAGTATTTCATACATTTGAATAAGTTTTATTTATTTCTTAAATAATATCTCTACATATTTATTTTTGACTTTTACATAATTTAATTTCCCATTAAAATATTCGCCTTGCTGAATTGAACGTAATTAAATAAAATTACTATAAATTATTACTGATATACGTAATGGAGCAGTTTCGAAATAAATTTATTTAATTCGTATCCAAATATTAGACAATTTTCATGGTTGATTGGTCAGACCGGCTACCGGTCAAAGTTTGATTCCGAAGTCTAGAGGTACAAAGGTATGTAGGGCTGCTTTAATACGAATGAAGTCAAAGCTCCTTTCGTATATTACCGGCTACGGCTTTCTCCGGTAGCATACCCTTCCTTATTCTCAGTGTTGTAAAAGACGCCGCCTAGGTCCGTCTAGGCGGCGCCTAGGCGCTAGTCAGTGCCTCGCCGCCCGACTAATATGTAATCCGCCTAGGCTCTATGCGATACCCAACGAGCCGCTCTTGAAGCTTAATCAATAGTGTATATGTGTTAATTAATCTAGTTTTAGGCAAACTATGCTACTCTATGTATGATTTTGGATTTATAATTATGAAACTAACCTATCAATTGTCATAGTATGTGTATTTATTATAAATTTGGCAACAATATTGTAAGAATAATAAAAATAAGCATTATAGTTCGAATCCGCCTAGGCCCCGCCTAGGCTCTCGCCTAGCCGCCTAGCGCTAGTCACCCCTCCACCGCCCGACTAGCGCCTAGCGCTTTTTAGAACATTGCTTATTCTCCATTGACCTTGATACGTAGGTACACTTAGATTTGCTATTTGAGAATAATATAGGTCTAAAATTAATGAAGGGCTCACTACAATATTTAGTGCGAGTATGTTGGGTTAACGGTAGCTAAGGGGCTAATTTTCGAATCACACTCGAGTTCGAATCTTTCGTAATTTAGACTTTAAGTTGTTATTGTTAAAGTTTAGGAAAAAAAAATACGATCGTTTAATAAAAACAAATATTGAGCCAATTTTATTACATGGATTAAAAATTGAAGGTGCAGAAAAAAATACTAAGATTTAAGAAAATTTGATAGTATCGAAATGAACCCTAATCTCAATGAATATTTGGGCGCACAAATTTAAACACATAATTATACTACTCTAATTATAATAGTATATTTTTTATTATATACTATATGATAATTAATTATCAAGTTGTAAACGTGTGAGACATTCAACGCAGCAGACCCTAAATAACCACACATTGGGATCGAAAAACGTTGACAGCTAATAATTAGGGTTAAATAATTAACTACTAATGTTTAAATAAACTCATAATTAATGGTTAATTCAAGTTGTTACAATTTAATTACTACAAAATTCTAATAAATAAGTGATGAGGTGGAGTTTGAATTTTGAACCGTAATTTTATTCTTTTCTCATGTACTAAATCTATTAATAGTCTAATACGGTAATTGGTAACTACATACGTATAAATAGTTTACTTTCGGAATGTTAATGAATTATTGTATGCATTGGTCAAACTATAATACTATTTCAAACTTTCAAACCGTACTACATATCATAGCATTAGACTTGATTAATTAGAACTCCAATTTCACCAATTCATTAATAATTAGGCATAATTACGTAGCCTACGTTAGTAATATTAGCCACCATTGACTTTGAAAATCAAATAAACTTCGATCGATAAATATCTGACCGTCTCGGTAATAATGAACTCAGGTATAACATTTAGCAAATTCATAATCAACAAGACAAAGATAATGCATATATAGGAATAAATTGACTTTTTTTTTTTTTTTTTTTTTTTTTTTTTTTTTGTATAGATTAAATTCAAATGAAGCTCATCAAGGTCAACAATATAAGCTTGGAGTTGAAAAACAGAATACTACTAAGTATCCCTTAATTGATTTTCTCCTTCTTTTTTTTTCCCAAAAATCATGCATGAACGACATAAAGAAACAGACTTTGGAGTTGAAAGTGCGATATGAGGTGCTCTTTCGAGAAATGTTTATTTCTTTGCTTTGCTTGACATTTCAAGATCTCATTCTTTTCTTGTCTTTTCTTGTCCGTGATTGATGACTGCACTGCCTCCATTTTGTACTTCATTTTTAAGTAATTCACGTACTGTCTTTACTTTGAATAAAATCTCCTCTTTTCCGATAACATAAATTGAAATAATTCGGAGGGTTGAAATGGGAGAATTAAGGAGCGGGTCTAGGTACTAAAATTGGGCAACATGTTAGCATTAATTAAATAAAATAATTGTAGCATGTGAGTGTTAGATTGAGCTAACAAATTTCAACTTTCTTGTCAATTTATTATAATTCAAGTTGAAGATGTGATGCATAATCCATTGACACTCTATTTATTAAACTATATAATACGTGTATATATGTATGTATTATTATATATACTATACTCCACTTGAAGAAGACTTTAGTTAGTATGAAAATCTATTACCAAACCCTAATATTATATATGAACAAAATTAATTATTTGCAAATGGCAATGATGAGCCTAAAACATAACAAAACTATTTTTATTATTTTATTTAAATAGTCGCAGCCTCGGTATTAATTATAACAAATTAAATAATTATGAAGTAATAATTAATGTAGTATTAGTTTAATTACGAGATGCAAAGTAGTAATTAATAGAAAAATCCCATGTACCCAACATGGAAGCACACATTGCCCCCAATCTAGTAATGGATTATATAAATTTATTTGCATTTTATTTATTAAATATTGTTAGCTAATTAATAAATTTAGATAATTTGACAAAGTTAAAATTATGTAGGTATTTAAATATCATTTGTTAATTAATATACTCCGTATATGGATTTGTGGACTCCCATTTCAATTGCTCATATAGTAATATTCATAAATAAATACTCCATCCGTCTTTAAATAAGTGTCCCGAGCCGCCAATTTGAAAAAACCAAGGAGAATGCTAAAATGACACTTATGCCCTTAAAATCCTTAATTATTTATTTATTTATTTATTTTGTCTTTCTCCCACTTTTAGATTTTCAAGAAGGGTAGTTTTGGTACTTTTGTATAATTTTTGCTTGGAAAAATGTGATAGGACACTTATTTAGGGACAAAATTTTTGGTGGCTCGGGACACTTATTTAAAGACGGAGGAAGTACTTAAATTAGTAGTGTTTATTTATTTATTATATGGTCCTTTAGAAATATGGAGAGTCGTAAATTCAAGACTCTAGTTAGATTCTTGACAATTTAATTCCACTACTTGGGTTTTTTTTAATCAACAAGGTCAACGCTTTTCATGGACTTATAAGGGACACTCGCTGATATATGTCTGCAGCTTCCTATTCATTTCGTTCCGTCGATAATAAACTCACTTATTCAAACGAGTTTAATATTTATCATCATCAAGACAAATGTAAAGTCAATTTAGCAAATTCTTTTGACCAAAATCAATTGGATTTGGGACAAAGCCCAAAATAACAAATTCAAAGCCATTTAGCAATATTTTTTGGGGAACTGGGCCCTTTAGCGGCCCCAAAAAAAAAAAAAAAAAAAAACTGGTACAATTATTCATGTGCAATCAAAGGCGGATTTCCACTTCACACCATCAAATTCTTGTAGCTGTGAGTGTTTCTTAGTCAAAAATAGCGAGAAATATATACACTCTCACGATCATGTATCGTTCATTGGTTTCGAGGAGTTTGAGAAACAAAGGTTCTTCAATCAGCTGTTCAAATCTTTCGAGGTAAGCTCAAGATCAAGAATCTGTTCATGGGCTGTGGCGTTATGCTCGAAATTTTGTATTTTTGAGCCTTTGTTAAAAATTTTCGGGATTATTTTCTTATAAAAATTGAATCTTGATTGATTGGGTTTTGATTGCCTTCTTGTGTGAAGTTCTGAAAATGGGTAATTTAAGGTGGTGGGATTTCGAAAAATTGCCAACTTTCAGCTTTACTGTTACATTTCCAGTTTTTGTTGTGATGAAGTTAGCTGAATTTCTCGTTTGTTTGTGGAGATTAATCGTGGAATAGAATAGATGAAGTGAATGGATGTGTATTTGTGTATTTTGAATTTTGTTGCTGCAGATTTGTTCATTCACTGCCCTTTGCTACTGTGAAAGCTGAGGAAGTATCAGGCTCTCAGCCAGCTGAAGTTCTTAACTTGGGTATGCAACACAAAACTCGAAAGAAACGTATCGATTTTATATTCGATGGATTCGAGCTGATAATTTCAGTTTTGTTGGGAAAGGGAATGGGAATTGAGTTTATTATACCGAAGTATGGTGTATTCTTGATTCCTTTGATGGCCCTTTATCTACAGTGTAGTGATATTGTTGTTCAGAAATGAAACTATTAGTTCATGAAAATGTGTTGAATTAGCCTTCTTTTCGTTTCACAGTGAAGGGGAAATGGATAAAATCTTCGACTAGTACTACCATCCCCGATCCGTTGAATGGCGAATCTTTTATTAAAGTTTCTGAAGTTAATGCCAAAGAGATACAGGTAGGTTCCATTCGTTCCTCGTGCTTCTTGAAACTTCTTTTGTGAGGCAGATATCTGTGTTGTAAAGTTGGCTTCGGATCCTAGGAAAATCTCATTCTGTCGAAGTATCTCCCTTGAAATGTTCTAATGGTTGATAACTATTGCAGCCTTTTGTCGAGAGCTTGGCAGAGTGCCCTAAACATGGTTTACACAACCCGTTCAAAGCACCAGAAAGGTTATTTCCTTCTAGGCATTTGGAGTTTTGATCCTTTTTTTGTTTGTTCGTCTCTTTCAGTTGTAGCATTTTGATCTTTCTTTCAGATTTCTCTCGTCTTAGTAAATATGCTCATCACTACTCTTCTACTAAAACTAAAATTAAAAACTCATACATCTCAGGTACCTCATGCTTGGCGACGTTACCACAAAAGCAGCTCAGAAACTGGCCCAGCCCGAGGTTAACTCCATACACGAAGATGATCTAGAGTCTTGTCTGAATCAACTGATAATTTTCCGTGCAATTTTGAGAATAATCTGTGTTCTGTTTCTAGGTTTCTGACTTCTTTGCGAAGCTGATACAAAGAGTGTCTCCAAAGAGTTACCAACAAGCCTTTATGGAGGTTTTTGTTACACTTAAGTTTCTAGAGAATTTCTGCGGTGATCAGGTACTGTAGTTACCCTGAACGAATAACAGTAGCTCAAAATACGACTTTTATTCAAAAAATTTAAAACTGTGACCGAGGATTTGTCCCAATTCATTTGAAACTGGCAGGTTCGGTTCTTGGCCAGGTCATTTGGAGTACCCGGAAATCATCTAGGTCAGCAGAGTCATGGTTTCAGGTGGCCATACGGCCCAGTAAGTCACATTTTTCCCTTATCAAATTACAGTACAGATATTATTTTCGATGACTCTGAACTATAGAAAATTTTGCTCGTCTTTAGGTTGCCATTATCACTCCTTTCAATTTCCCTTTGGAGATTCCACTTCTTCAGCTAATGGGGGCGCTTTATATGGGGAACAAACCGCTTCTTAAAGTTGATAGTAAGGTAAGGATTTAAATCTATTGCAGAGGCATAAATCTTTGACATAGTTTTATTTTGACAACTCGTTCTCGATGGAAGGGAAATATTTTACTCAGTTTTCTTGTACATTAATTTTAGACAGCTTCACTCTCTTCAGTTATCAATTTTTTTTTACATATATATAGGTTGCCATTGTAATGGAGCAAATGCTTCGTTTGCTCCATGATTGTGGGTTGCCTGTGGAAGATGTGGACTTCATAAACTCTGATGGGGTTACTATGAACAAAATTCTCACAGAGGTTAGTCGACTCTTTATATGCTAGCTAGGGAGAAAACTGCAATAAGTCCTTGTTTTCACATGTCTTCTTTACGAAAGTGATGTATTTTCGACCAAACAAACCAACATTTATACGGATGCAATATATGTGTGGGAATTTCACGGTTGATATTATCGGGAACCTTGAAATTTTCTTAAATACTGTATGTTTTATCTTCAGGGGAAACCACGTATGACTCTCTTCACTGGTAGTTCGAGAGTAGCAGAGAAATTAGCCGTTGATCTCAGTGGTCGCATCAGAGTCGAAGATGCTGGGTTTGACTGGAAGATTCTTGGGCCAGATGTGCAAGAGGTTTGAAACTCGATACATTTATGCTATTAAGTTTTCAATCATACCATTCGATTTCTAGTGTTTTAATAATTTTGGATATTATGTCGTTATTTGTCAGGAAGACTATGTTGCTTGGGTATGTGATCAAGATGCATACGCATGTAGCGGACAAAAGTGCTCTGCACAGTCCATTCTCTTCATTCATGAAGTAAGCTCCAACGAGCCTTGTGTCGTAACTTCTGTTGAAAACTTCGTTATAATGGATTATCTCCTTTCGTTTTCTATGCTAAGTGATGCAAAAGTTGCTCATTGATATCTAAAAAATACAATGACATCCTCTTTTCAATCGTACCTTCAGAACTGGAGTAAAAGTTCGTTCTTGGAGAAGTTGAGTGGTCTCGCTGCTAGAAGGAAGCTGGACGATCTTACAGTTGGCCCTGTTCTTACTGTGAGTACTTCCCGGTCTTTTTCTGTACTTGTTTCGATTATGAATTCATCCAATCAAAAGTGGTAGCGTAGCTATATATTGCGAATCTTGCTATAAAGATGGCATTTTAGCACAATAACAATAACAGTTCAAGTTCATAGGTGTGTGTTTCTGTTTGTAGGTAACAACTGAAGCGATGCTCGACCATCTAAACAAACTTCTCAAGATAAATGGATCGAAGCTTTTGTTTGGGGGTGAAGCTTTACAAAACCATTCTATTCCACGAGTGTACGGTGCCATTAAACCTACTGCTGTATTTGTTCCACTCGAAGAGATATTAAAGGATGAGAACTATGATCTGGTAACCAAAGAAATTTTCGGTCCATTCCAGGTAAGAACCACAGTCGTTGGACGTTGTAGAATTTATCATCAGGTCTATTCATCTGATGCATGTCTCTCATCTATACATACAACTCTTTCAGGTGGTGACGGAGTACAAACAGAATCAACTTCCTCTGGTACTAAACGCACTCGAAAGAATGCACGCACATTTGACAGCAGCAGTCGTTTCGAATGATCCTCTGTTTGTACAAGTAAGGCACACTCCTTCATATCATCCTTCTCAATCCAGTTACTATGAGTACGATTTATCATTTCATACAAAACAATTTGCAGAAAATCGTTGGGAATTCGGTCAATGGAACTACGTATGTCGGATTGAGAGCAAGAACAACAGGAGCCCCACAGAACCATTGGTTAGTACCAAACACATCTCTTTCTTAATGCAAAAGCCATTCTTTGATGCTTATACTCATCAAACATACACTGTAACAGGTTCGGCCCGGCTGGAGATCCAAGAGGGGCCGGAATCGGGACTCCAGAAGCGATAAAGCTCGTGTGGTCGTGCCATCGAGAGGTCATCTACGACGTCGGCCCCGTCCCGCAAGATTGGAAAACCCCACCCCCATCCTGATAGCCTTACCTTAAATTTCACAACAAATTGTTCTTGACAATGTTGAATACATGAATTCAGAGAGAATTATCATAAATAAATTCTGCTTTATTATAATCTCTTCATAGCTCAAGTAAAAAAAATAAAAAAATGAAATATGGGACATTTCTTTTCTTTTTATTTTTTTTATTTGTATTTTTTATCAACCAATAAAATTCATTTAATTTAAAGTAAATTTATTCTAATTTTGATAAATAAAACAAGCCCAAATAGCAATGGGCCCAGGCCCAGCCCAAAAGCCTCAGACCTTATAATCATGCTTCGTTACTTCATGCATATATAAATTCTTACTCTCCCAAAATTTAAACCGCCACCACCGCCGCTCTGACCACCGCAGTTGCCGCCGCCGCCTCTCTCTCTCTCTCCCCAGCCAGCGGCGGCCTTCCACCACGAACAGAGAGAGCTGAGCCGGACTTCTTTTTCCTCTGTTGTTTTCAGTTCCTTCTTTCTCTCTCCAAAATGTCTTTGCTGGAAGTGATAACAAAAGCGTCGGCCTCAATCCCGGCTCTAGCCGGAGAAGAAACTGATTACCCGATTGTGCTTAATCCGGAGCCTATTTTCCCCAACCTCAAGCCCGGCTCCGATGGCGAGGAAGCTCAGACTCCTGTTAAGAAGTTTACCGGCTGGGAAATATCGCAAACAGATAGTGAGCTAGTTGAATTAGGGCAGAAGTTCTTCAAAAAGCTGAGGAGGAATCTGAAGAACACTAATTCGTTTGGCAAAGCTGAGTTCTTGGAGATGGTAGCTTCGCATCTGGAGAAATTCGCGAAGACAATTGGGATTTCTACTCCCTTTAAGAAGAAAACAGGGGAAGGGTATGCTTGTAAGCTGGTGGAGAAGTTGGGGGTTTCGATGGGTAGGGATGTTAAGGGTTTGGTTATGGAGGGGTGTATCAGTTTGGAGGCATGGGAATTGTTGGAGAGTTTGATTGTTAATGGGGTTGTCGAACATGCTTCCGCTTCGAGCTTGGTTCATAAATTAATTGAGAATCGGAGATCGAATTTGGTTGTTTCGTGCGTTAAGCACTTGTCTGGCCTGCAGGCTTATGATCTGATGTGCATCTTGAAGTATTTCTTGTTGCTCCCGAGTGATGGGTATGGAAGCTTGGCGAGTTTGAGGAAGGATTGGGAGAGACAAGCTTCGATTGCCATTGAGAAAGCGAGCGGAAAAGGCGCTGGTGGGAAAGAAAGTTTGGCCAAGGAAGCTGCAGTTCTGATCATGGTGGGGCATGATGGATTCTCAGTGTCTGAACTGTGCTTGCATTATTTGCTTGAGTCTGCGAATCTCGATGAGGTTATTTTCGCAGCTTGTGTGAGTAAGTTGAATGGAGAGGAGTTGAAAGCTCTGATTGAGTATTTGGGGAAGTTGCTGAGGAAGTATGGAAGGTTTCCTCAAGCTGGTCCTTGTCCTAAGGGATCATCTGCATTGGGTTTGGAGGTCTGTGATTGGATTCCGACTCTTGAAACCGTTGCCAAGTATTTCGGTGTGGTGGTGGACGAGCATTATTCGACTCTGGTCCTGCATTCTGAGTTTCATGAGCTGATATCCTTACAAGAAGATGTTAGTTCCTTAGCTATGGAGGCGAGGCTTTGTGGTGGTTTGGCGAATCTGTCTGAAAGGCTCAGAGTCGAGAGTTAGGGTATGGATTCGATTTCTTCTTGCATTTATATGCTTCTGTTTTAGCTGTATGCTTTTTAGCTTGTATCTTAAGATGAGGTCTCATCCCATGTCATCCATATGTCTAACTGCTTTGATGTTTTGAGTTCAATTCAATGCTCTGTACTTTATAATTCCGATTTATCGGTTAGTATCTTGTTGCTACCCCCTGGAATATGTTCGTCCCTTGCTATTAGTATTCTTGCTACCCTTGCTATGTTTTTATTGAAATTTTTCCTTGGGCTGCGCATTATGGTATAGGTTCTTGTTACTCAGGGCTATCATAGGTTTGGATAATATTTGGATTCTGATCTTGTGTATTGAGGATTCACACATTATGTAATCTTGTATTGGTACGAAGACTGTGTGAATTAAGTGAGGATAGGCACGTGCACATTACACGTAGAAGTAGTGTCGAGTGAAAATTAGGGCTCCCAATTGTCACTTAATGTAGGAAGACCACTGTAAACCATTAGATGATGGATGTTTGTATGTATAATGCGATGTTAGGTTTGGGAAATCGTGATTTTACCAAATGAGTCGTGTATTGCTTGGTCATCGTGAAATGAAAATAATACAGTCTGCTCAAAAGTGAATCGACAGAGCACGATATGGGGATGTTCTCTGCTTAAAGATTCTGTTATGTATGGAGGCTTGAGAATTTGGGTTGTTATTTCTCATCCTTGTGTGTTTTTTTTCCTTACCTTTAGCTGCAACTGCAAGTAGTATTCATTTCCAGTTTGACTAATTTTTTCCCCTTTCATTTACGTCCGAAATTATTTCCAGTAACATGACTAAACTGAGGTAACCCCATTTATGCAAAGTCTCTTCTCCGGGCTAATAATTCTTTCCTCGAGTTTCTTTTCGATCTATTTTAGCCGTTTGAACAGTCATCACTTGCTGCGCATCGCAATCCTGTGTATGTAGCTTGTGTTTGGTTGTATATAAGAAGCAGTATATCCTTTTCCAGAGAAACTAAAGAGCAATCAATCTCTTTTGCAGCCTATGCTTACAACCATGGTTCTTTGGGAATGGAGATGGATCAATCATCGGCTCTGACGGATCTCGTTTTTGTTTGTGTTCTTTTACTTTTGAAGTTCAATTTTAGATTAATTAGAGAGGGGAACGACACAGATGTATTGTAACAGAAAACTAGTACGAGGATGAGTTTTGGGAGATTGGATGGATGTAATATGCAAGTTTGACAAACACATATCCTTATATTCAACTAGGAAACGAAATCTCTTTCAACTAGGTTGAATATTGGTTCAAAATTGGAGTTATGCATCTGAAACAAATGCTACTGCTACTTGCTACTGCAGTGTTGAGTCGGGTGGTGGTTGTTTGTTCGTCATTAGACTTCAGAGTCGGGGACGTCTTCTTCTTCCAAAGCTTGTACATAGCGTTTCAAATGTCCCTTCAAGCGGCTATAATTGTACCAATGGAGCATAAGAATGCATTCCAGCACCTTCCCTTTCAAGTAGATGCAAAGCATATCTCCGTCGTTGATCCCTATATTAACCAAGAGAGGTGCGCTCGCGCACATTACGAAGCAAGAAAGCATAAATAGCGCGGAGGCAAATCGAGTCACATACACACCCCACAACGGTAGTGATTGAGGGTATAAATATACTACGGTGCCAAAGCATAAGAAGCTAGCAAGAAAGCCGCAAAAGGAATCAACCATATTTTCCGTAAGTGCTTTCATCACCTCCGACTTGGACTCTTCTGCAACAATTACAATCATCTCATCTCATCACAACAACAACAAAAACCAACTATGCAAATGCAATAATGTAATTAGAACCCCATTAAAATTAAATGAAAACAAAAGGGAAATCACATCACCCACTCACCGAGTACGGTCGATTTGCGACCCATCATTCCTTTCCTTGTTGGGGTCGACGGAGGAGGTGGTGGCGGGGTTTAGATTTATTATCTCAAAAAAATAAAAGGATGAAACTTGAATAAAATTCATGAAAAGGAAATCAAAATTTACAGGAGAAATGGCCAACAGAAGAAGCAATGTTCAGTGTTAATGTTCTTAGGTCTTAAGTTTTAGGCTCATAGCTATTCGTTAAATGTGTTTGAATAATAAATTGAGAGTATATTTTGGATCGGTAATCGTTATAAATTTGAGTCAACTCCGTGCAAATCTCAATACTAAGGTTAAAAATAATTAGCTATCATAATTATAAACTTGTTACGGTTTTACAGTTTACGATTTGCTTTATTTATTTTAGAAAATCAAATGTAAGTCACAAACCATAATTTTTTTCATAAACAAACTCAAACCATAATTTCAGACCGTAAACTTTACAAAATCACACAAATATAGTTTGATCCGATTTGACTTATAATTTAAAACATGTTGAGAATACGCATAGAACAAAGGACAAAAAGTTAACTTATGCCAATTTTCAATGAAAACGGTTGCGGTACGATGTATTCGGTAAAACTCTGCAAATATGTTTAATCTCAAGGAATATGTGATGTCAAATCGTTTTTTTGTTGATTGGATTTGATTTTTTCTTTCGACCATTACCCTTAATTTCATTTAAATTTAAAATATTAAAATGAATAAACCTAAGTTTTGAAAATCGGCCTAAATCGGTTGATTGAACCGGTTTAATTGAAAATTGGTTATGGTTTCAGTTTCTAATTTTTTTCCGATTTCCATCAATTTGACCATAAAATTAAAGGCTTTTACTCCTCAATTGCCAATTTAATTTTTAATTTGTATGTTTATAAGCTCTCGAATTGCATTTGATTGCAAAACTGTCACCAAAATCAATTTAAAAGTAATTGCTAATTTTGAGTTCATCATTTAACATATGCCGCACCCCAAACCGTAAATCTATTTATTGACTGACGGTTTCACCTTTGAAATAAGGTGAGAGCAACCTACCAACATCGTCTCATGTGATTCTAGTGACTCGCAACCCCCACCCTAGTGGTTGATAGAGCCATGCTAACCACCCATTGCATCATGCTTAGGTTAGCTCTAATCAAGCTTGAACCATTTTAGGTAAAAGGCCTTTTAGGTGCCTACTACACAAAAACTTTAGCGAGACTCCCAAAACACATCCTATTTTGTGGGACGATCTGACATCATAAAAAATGGATACCAGACAATGTAAGTATCCATTGCTTTGGATTTTTTTTTTTGGAAGCGCTTTAGCCAATTGTTCACCTACCCTAGTGGTTGATAGAGTCATGTTAACCACACATTGCACCATGTTTACATTAGCTCTAATCAATGTAAGGATTGAACCATTTATTTATTATTATTTATGTTTATTATTATTATTATTATTATTATTATTATTATTATTATTATTATTATTATTTTTTTCCTGAGGGTTACAAGAGGAGAGATACAGATTCAATGCAAAAAAGGAAGGGTGGAGCTAAGATGGAGATGTTTGAAAACCTTAAAAAGCATAAACAAATGATTCCAGCTAACAGTATGTTGTGTTGTGTTGTGTTTTTACGAAGATGGACTTTAGGAATTAGAGGAAGTATCTCGGGGGTGGTAGCCAGCACCACCGACAAGGGGGCCAAAGTCATCATGATGAGATGGAGGGTGGTAGCCAGCACCGCCGACAAGCGATCAAAGCCATCATGATGAGATGGTTCTGGGTGTGGTTACCAGCCTTTCTCGCCAACCTCAAACGTTCTTAGGCTATCAATACCGACTATATAGCGAGAACACAAGCTCCCCCTACCAACCCATTTTCATGGGGTTCTAGAGACACACCCCGGGTTCTAGAGACACACCCCCTATCCTAACCCATTTTCATGGGGTTCTAGAGACACACCCCCTATCCTAGTGGCTGAAAGAGCCATGCTTACACCCCACTGTACCATGCTTAGGATTAACTCTACCCACTGCATGGCTTGAACCATTTTTTCTTTCGAGGGTTTTCAAAAGCGTATAAGAGCTAGAGTAGGGATTCAATGCAAGCAAAAATGGAAAGGTGGAGCTGTTTGAAAACCCTAAAATTGAAGCTATATACTCCAGCTATATATATTTATTTAATTATTTAAATTTTTTCTATTTCTTTTCCAGCTAACATAATACAATATGTAAGTGTACCATAAATTAATTAATGCTCTTACACTACAGGCTACAGGCTACTACGTACCTTTCATTTCTTTTACAGATTGATCAAATTCAAAGATGTACTCCCTTCGTTTTTTTTTTTTCAGACGTCCTGTTTTCTATTTTGGGACGTCAAATCGCTTTCTTGTTGATTGGATTTGATTTTTTCTTTCGACCATTACCCTTAATTTCATTTAAATTTTAAATATTAAAATGAATAAACCTAAGTTTTGAAAATCGGCCTAAATCGGTTGATTGAACCGGTTTAATCGAAAATTGGTTATGGTTTCAATTTCCAAAATTTTCAGATTTCCATCAATTTGACCATAAAATTAAAGGCTTTTACTCCTCAATTACCAATTTAATTTTTTATTTGTATGTTTATAAGCTCTCGAATTGCATTTGATTGCAAAACTGTCACCAAAATCAATTTAAAAGTAATTGCTAATTTTAAATTCATCATTTAACATATATACCGCACCCCAAACTGTAAATCTATTTATTGACGGTTTCACCTTTGAAATGAGGGGCATTGCCAACATTGATATTATGGTGAGAGCAACCTACCAACATTATCTCATGTGATTCTAGTGACTCGACTCGCAAACCCCACCCTAGTGGTGCTAACCACCCATTGCATCATGCTTAGGTTAGCTCTAATCAGGCTTGAACCATTTTAGGTCCTTTTAGGTGCCTACTACACACAAACTTTAGTAAGAGACTCCCAAAACACTTCCTATTTTGTGCGACGATCTGACATCATAAAAAATGGATACCAGACAATGTAAGTATCCATTGCTTTGGATTTTTTTTGGGAAACGCTTTAGCCAATTGTTCATCTACCCTAGTGGTTGATAGAGTCATGCTTACCACACATTGCACCATGTTTACATTAGCTCTAATCAATGTAAGGATTGAACCATTTATTTATTATTATTTATGTTTATTATTATTATTATTATTATTATTATTATTATTATTATTATTATTATTATTATTATTATTATTATTATTATTTTTTTTATTATTATTTTTTTTTTCCCTGAGGGTTACAAGAGGAGAGATACGGATTCAATGCAAAAAAGGAAGGGTGGAGCTGAGATGGAGATGTTTGAAAACCTTAAAAAGCATAGACAATGGACTTTAGGAATTAGAGGAAGTATCTCGAGGGTGGTAGCCAGCACCGCCGACAAGGGGGCCAAAGTCATCATAATGAGATGGAGGGTGTGGTAGCCAGCACCGCCGACAAGCGATCAAAGCCATCATGATGAGATGGTTCTGGGTGTGGTTACCAGCCTTTCTCGCCAACCTCAAACGTTCTTTGGGCTATCAATACCGACTATATAGCGAGAACACAAGCTCCCCCTACCAACGCATTTTCATGGGGTTCTAGAGACACACCCCGGGTTCTAGAGACACACCCCCTATCCTAACCCATTTTCATGGGGTTCTAGAGACACACCCCCTATCCTAGTGGCTGAAAGAGCCATGCTTACACCCCACTGTACCATGCTTAGGATTAACTCTACCCACTGCAAGGCTTGAACCATTTTTTCTTTCGAGGGTTTTCAAAAGCGTATAAGAGCTAGAGTAGGGATTCAATGCAAGCAAAAATGGAAAGGTGGAGCTGTTTGAAAACCCTAAAATTGAAGCTATATACTCCAGCTATACATATTTATTTAATTATTTAAATTTTTTCTATTTCTTTTCCAGCTAACATAATACAATATGTAAGTGTACCATAAATTAATTAATGCTCTTACACTACAGGCTACAGGCTACTACGTACCTTTCATTTCTTTTACAGATTGATCAAATTCAAAGATGTACTCCCTCCGTTTTTTTTTCAGACGTCCTGTTTTCTATTTTGGGACGTTTTTTTTCAGACAACCTATTTCCTTTTAAGGCCCAACACACCACTTTTATTTTTAACATTACATTTATCTTTTAACTCACACCACATATTAACTTTTTAATTATATTTCTTAAATATCGTGACGAAAAGAAAGGACGTCTGAAAAAAAAAACGGAGGGAGTACTCTTTAACACAACAGAACACATGGTTGGCCACTATTTTGCTATAATGTGTGATGGGCCAGCCTAATCATCAAAACAATAATTTTAGGCCCATCACACGTTTGAGTCCGACCCAAATACCACAACCCAATTTTATATCTTTTCTCGATTTAAAAACAAAATCCCAATTTGAAAGAAAAGCGAGCTTAGAATTCCGATTTCAATGGCTTCCGGCGCCGAAATTGCACGCGAGTCGACGGCGAAGCTGAAAGAGAAGGAGAGGAAGAAGAAGAAGAAAGCGGGAGATGAAGACCTGCACATCGAGGGCTACTCAATCGGGGGATTATCGATCGCAGGGCACGAAACCTGCGTGATTCTGCCCTCTCTCAACTTGGCGTTCGACATCGGCAAGTGCCCCCAGCGCGCCGTTTCTCAGCAGTTCCTCTTCATCTCCCATGGCCACATGGACCACATTGTAAGTTCCTCTCTCGCTCATCTATTGCTCCTCGCAAGCTTCGGTACTCGATCAATCGGCGGCTTTTGTGACTTTTACGTTGGGCGTTTAGCTGTTAAATTTCATCCATTAAAGTTCTAGTGTTGAGTTCGATTGATTTGTGTTATCTGTACTGCCGGTGTGCTCTGTGATTGGGGTTTTAGGGTAATTTTTGGCTAGTTGGGCAATTTAGGAGCAAGAAGTAGGGATGTAGCTTTTTCACTTGAGATTATAGCTCAATACATTTGGCTCAGTGTTTGAATTCTTGTCATTCTTTCTCAATCACGATGTTTTGATGTAGGGAGGATTGCCAATGTACGTTGCTACTCGCGGGTTATACAGAATGGCTCCGCCAACTATAATCGTGCCTAAATCCATCATAGGAAGCGTGGAGAAGATTTTTGAAGCGCACCGAGCCATGGATCAATCCGAGCTCAAACATACTTTGGTTGGTCTAGATGTGGGTAGGTAGGATAGGAACGAATGCTTGATTGTGTCTCTTCGTTTGGCTAAGCTCCTACAATGGCTACTAAGTTATCTGTCATTTTGTAGGTGAAGAGTTTTGTATGAGGAAGGACTTAAAAGTGAGAGCGTTTAGAACTTATCATGTTATTCCAAGCCAGGTTCTCCTCAAGACTGTTCTGGATTTCGGTTTATATCGTTTTTGCTAGCAAATTGGTAATTAGTGGATTGGCTTTGTTGTTTATAGGGATACATCGTTTATGCTGTGAGACATAAACTCAAGCAGGAATACCTTGGGCTACCTGGAGCTGAGTTAAAAAGTCTGAAGCTGTCAGGTGTTGAGGTGCATTAAACTAAACTCTTGTAGTTCAATCTAGGGTTTATGATGAAACTCTTTTTTATGTTGTAAATTTTGTGTGCAGATTTATGCATTCTTGCATCTGATTTATCATATCTTATTATGTCTAAAATGAATAAAGTTGGTTGTATATGGTGTATCTCTTCTGCTTTTGGATATGGTGTCACACTGTCACTGGATCATATGCTTGTTGTTAATGACTCCATAAAGTTGCTTCTCCATGGGATTTCATTGCATGAAATTCACGTCTCATCGGTTAGTTTGACTTATTCTTGTTTGCACATGGCCCCTGGAAGTTTTGGCTCTTTAAGATAACCTATGATAAGGACTGCAGAAATTTGGTTCTCTCTTTGTACGTGTGCTTAGCGTTGCATCAAGATAATGTGAAAATGAAATTTGTGTTAAAATCAATCTCCTTTTTGAAGAATGATGCTTGGTACTTGATAGTATATGGATTTAGTGTTGTTCTGTTTAATTACATTCTCATTTACTTGATTTGTGATGTTTGGTCGAACTCTGCTTCCATTCATATTTCTGCCGTGAGATTAATTACATTGACAGATCACAGACACATATACGACACCTGAAATTGCATTCACGGGAGACACTATGTCAGACTTCATTACTGATGCAGACAATACCGATGTATTGAAGGCAAAGATTCTCATCATGGAGGTATAATGTTTACCATAGCCTTTCACGTTTTAAGCTGAAAAAAAGTTATTGTTCAAGTCACAAATAAGCCACTGAACCTTGTTCTCCCCATCTCCAATCCTCTCATCAGAGCACATACGTGGAGAATTCATGCACGGTGGAGGATGCACGAGACTACGGGCACACTCATCTCTCCGAGGTCATTGCAGCAATGCCCTCCCTTTATCTTCCTTCCTCCCTAATCCTGAAATGCCTGCATCTAATACTGATTCTGCTTTCAACCGTCACAGATAATTAGTCATGCAGAGAAGTTTCAGAACAAAGCGATTCTTCTAATTCACTTCTCAGCTCGGTATGAATTAGATGTAAGCCATCACGCTCCCTTCTTCATATTTCTTTGCACGTATATCATGGAAATTACAATGTCTCGACAGTTTCTTGCAACGAATCACTAATCGTAGTCTGTGAATTATATCAGGTGATTGAAAATGCCCTTTCTGCACTCACTCCTCCTTTGGCGGGAAGAATTTTTGCCCTCACAAAGGGTTTTTGATGAAATACAGCTCTTTAGAGAAATGCAGAGAGTAGAGTAGTTGGTTTCACTCAGTTGTAAGCTGCTATGTTTAGATTCTAAATTTTTTCTTGGAAACTTTATAAAAAAAAATTTAAAGATCGCGTCATGGATGACTCGAACTCGTAAACTTTTAGCCCGAAACTTAACCCTTGCCACTAGGCCAATACACGCATACTAGATTCTAATTTTATTGTCTATGGAACCAAAAATTGTGGATTTTTTTAATTAGAGGCTTAAATATTTTTGAATATTTTAGTAATAATTCAATTGTATAAAAACTAGCAATATTATGATAGGGAGTGGCTGCAGAATTGGTAATTTTTTTCACTAATAACTAGTACTCGCCCACGCGCGATGCGCGACTCCGTAAGTTACGAATATTTAATAAAAGCAGCGAAACGGAACGTAAACATAGCACACTAAGAGCAGACAAATATAATGTTAGTGCACTACAACAACACAATATGTAATACATTTCGGAACACTTCCTTATATACAACAATTGTCGTCCCGGCTGATGCGTCAACGTCAGTTACTAAATCAAAAAAACTAAACCCTTAAAAAAAAAATGAATCCTAAAAAAAAACTGAACCCTAAAAAAAGAGACTATTTTGCAAATGTGAAAAAAAAAAAAAAAAAAAAAAACCGTAAAGTCATGTATTGATTTAAGTGAAAACCGTAAATTACAGTTTGTTTATGAAATTTACATATATGAACAATTAGGTTTTTCATGATTTTTTTTAAGTGACTTATAAATATTGTGTCACCCAATGTATGGTATATTTATTTATTTTTGTTCTATTTTTGGGCTCATTAAACTTTGACCGATATCTTATTGTTTTAGACCACTAAGTTAAATAAAAATTACAGGAAAGAAAACTGGAATAAATAGGATAGAATTTAACACGTGACATTAAATAAAATAAAATTAAATTATAAATATTTGTTAAAATACAAAATTACAATTGTTTGAAATACAAAATCAAAATATCAAATAATAGAAAATAAGATGAGAAGATTTTTTTTTTTTTTATTCAAAGTATAGCAATATTGGTGTCTATTTGTAGAGAATTGAAAATCATAATTTATGGTATAATTTTTAATTTTTTTAAATAAATATTTATCTCCATTATTTTGAAAATAAGAATTATTTTGATGTAATTATTTCCACCCATAAATATTTGCCAAGTGGCAAGGGGGAAAGAGAAGAGGGAAGAGAGAGAAGAAAATATGACGGATAATTTTTTGTGTTCACACTGGGCTATAATTTTTTGTTTTAGACCCCTAAATTATAGTTTTTAGGTTTAGACCCCTGAAATTTTCATTTATTACAAAATTGACCCCGCAATCAATTGAAAATTGATAACTGCCAAAAGTGTAATCTTTTTATATATATATAGATAACTAAACAATTTTCCTAATTCAAAAAAAAAATTATAACAAATTTTCCTCTTAAAAAATATATGTAACAATTTAGTTATTAATATTTTTTTTAATAATTTGCCGACAGTAAATCGAATATATAGCTTTTTTTTTTTAGTTCTTTTAATTCGGAAAAATCGGGGGAAAAAAGGGCTTTGAGAAAATATAGAAATACAAAATCAGCTCCAGGAAATTTCCCAATTTCAAACCCTAACAATGGAGTATCCATGGCGTTCCATGCCTCCAACCGGTAATTTCTGCCCGGTCTGCTCGCATTCTCACTTCCCGTTCTGCACTCCCCCTCCGCCGCAGTACTTCCGGCCTCCGCCGCCGCCTCCGGATCAATTTTACCGCAGTCCACTTCCGCCGCCCCCGCCGCCGCAGGCACAGGCTTCATACGATCCTTTCGTTGACCACCAGGGTGGCCCCGTCATCAACGCTTATCCGCCACCTCCGGCGCCTCCGCAGATTCCGCCGCGGCCCTGGAATGGCGACCCTAATTACGGTAATGGCTACTACGGAAATCCGAACTCTGGATTGGATCATGATGTTACTGGGCAGGTTGGTGTCAAGAGAATGCGTTATGACAGCGGGGGCGATGGATATGCGGTTCCATGGGCGGAAGATGAGAGGAGATTGAAGCTGATTCGTGAACACGGAGCTGTAAGTCATGGTTTAGATAGGAAGTATGATGGAGGATGCAGTGTTTCGAATCGTTCGTATGAACCGAATAGTTTTCAGGGGATGGAGAGTGGTTATCCTAAGGAAATCAATTCTAGCTTTAATCAAAACTATGGGGAGCCTCGAGCTCCATATCCGAATATAGAAAGCAATAGAGCAGTTCATAATCAAAGTAAGGGTAGCGTGTTGCATAATCATGGTTATATAAATAGTCCTGGAGCTAACGGGTATATGAATTCCAATGTGTCGAGAGGAAATCATGAAATTCCGGCATATGATGGTTCGAGTTACCATGAACAGAACATGAATTTTTCTACGGAGAACCGTGACTTCAATAATCAGTTCCTGCGGCAACATAGAATGGAGCCCCAATCATCCTTTTATGCCCAGGGTTTGAAGGCACAGCCCCCACTGCCCACATCCCCTCCACCTCCACTTCCAGTCGAGCCACCAAGATTTCCTATCTCGGAGCCAGTCTCCTCTTCTGGATCTTCTTTCCATTCACCATATTCTACGGTTTCTGAAGCTGTATCTTCTCACTTCACTAGTAAAGGGTATCCTAATTCAAGTGGTTATCATCCTGAGGTGAGCTGCTCTTTAACTCCTTTTCTATCTGAGTTCTGTTGCTTGATTGGAAAAAGTATAAATGCAGCAGCAATTACACATCAGGGTTCGAATGAATGCAGTGAGATTGGTGTTTCTGATGTTTGTAGATGTAACATGATGATTCTTTTTTATTTGGATGATATCCTGAAAGGACTCATTATAGATTTGGATTTTCTTGTCTTCCAGGAAATTCGAATGGCTAGGATGCCTTCATCCAAGACATTTAATGGAGAGAGTGAAGGCTACCTGCCAAAGAATCACTCAGTAGACAAGCCAAAAATTGTAGATGCATCTTATATTTTAAAGCATCCACACCGTGCTAGTCGCCCAGATCATATTGTCATTATCCTGCGAGGACTCCCAGGTTCGTGTTTTCTACAAAATAATTAAGCATCTAAATGATTTATAGACGGCTCTATATTCTGCAACTGTTTTCTTTGTTGTGAGAACATTGTGTGTGAAATTAAGTTTTTCATAATTTCAATAGATAGTGCTGTAGTTACACTGAAAATCTTGTGCATATCGCAAGCTCTTCTGTTGTTTGATTATCTAATGTGGTACTTTTCTCCCTCCACTTTTTAGGGAGTGGCAAGAGCTACTTGGCTAAAATCTTGCGTGACATTGAGGTCGAAAACGGCGGCACTGCTCCACGGATACATTCCATGGATGAATATTTCATGACAGAGATTGAAAAGGTATTTCACAATTTTCGCATTTGTTATGAAACAAGTTCCTTGTAATATATCTTTTGTACTCTGCTTCCTCCAGTTCCTAGAGATATGATCAGCTATAATCATTCTATATACTAATTTGCAGGTCGAAGAGAGTGAAGGCTCAAGGTCGAAGGTTTCAACTAGAGGGAAAAGACCGGTTACAAGAACAGTCATGGAGTACTGTTATGAACCCGAGATGGAAGAGGTGAAAAAATTGATCTTACTAATTATAGAAGCTATAATTTGTGCTCTAAGTATTCTTTCGTTTCTTGATTCCAAATTAAAATTTCCCTTTATGTCCTGTAAGTTTACTTGCTTATTTTTTGTTTTTCCCTTATACTATTTTACTTTTCAGGCTTACCGGTCAAGCATGTTGAAAGCATTTAAAAAGACTCTTGATGAAGGGGCATTCCCCTTTGTAATTGGTATGAATTTTCTGCACAGGAACTATATATAATCCAAAGTTCTCATTTCATTGTTTGGCTCTTAAGAGTTGATAACATCCTTCATTAGTGTTTGTCGTAAGATTAACCAGTGATTGACATCATTGGTTCTTCACTTTTCGTTGGGAGAGCACCGATATGCACTTTGTTTAAAAGTCTGTTCAATCCAGTTTTTTGACGTTTCTTGTTAGAATACAGGAGTCGCGACGTTCCTCGTTTTGCTAGTTGTAGCTTTGACATGGTAGAACTTGTCAGATTAGCTGATGCATGCATGATAAGCTACTGATGTTTCTCTTAAATGATCTAATATTCCTCAGATAATATAGAATCTAATGTGCACACAAAAAACAAAGACATAATATTGTTACAAATTAAGTGGTGATGCAGTGCCTTGCACTGTTGAGTTTGTCTAACTACAGTTGCAGTTTATTCGGAAATTGACCCATTTCTTGCTGGTATTTGTGCCTCGTCTTAGTGGATGACCGCAATCTGCGGGTAGCTGATTTTGCTCAATTTTGGGCAACTGCAAAGGTATACCCTCACTCTCTCTTTAAGGTGGCCTCTCGGTGTCTTGTTATTATTCTCTATATAGGGAATACTTTAGAGGTTGGTGGCTTTAGTCTTATTTGTAGATTTTACTGGTATTAATAAAAGATGTGGGTTGTCAATGCCTGTTTGCAACTTATCACATACAAACCTAAATCCTTGTTACAATGACTATATACAAGCGGATAAAGAAATTTCTCCAGCCATATAGTATAGGCTATAGGTTAGGAAGTAAACATATTAAGAGGTCTATTGTGTTCTGTTTTCATCTTTAAGCTTTAGCTCTTTTCGGTGTATCTTATTGCACGTTCGTTTATTTAAAAGACGTATGACAATACCACAACTAGGTATATACTCTCACGGAGTTTTGTGGAACAAAATGGTATGACTTGATTTGCATGAGGAATGAACCTCCTGATAATTTTGTTAGTGATGGTGATATAAAGGTTACCAGTCATCTAACATTCCTTTATCAAAAGTGCGATTTATCTGTAGCTTCACCTACCATTGTATTATATTTCACATACCTGTTTGTTATGATTTATCTGTTTCTTCATAGATATTTGATAAGACTGTCGCTGATAGTTAAGTGACTTATCATCACTTAATTTTCTGGTACATTGATTCTGACATTTGTAAATCCATATTGCAAGGCTAACTGGTCGTAGTTGAGTAATATCATTCCAGTCCCTTTATAACTCGTTAAAAGCATTATTCTTCTGAACATGAAGATGTTTGCTCTTTTCGTTGCTCCATTTGGGAGCTGTTCGCAATTATTTATTCTTTCTTTAGTGCAGTCTGAATGAATTTGGGAAATCTACTGATTTTGTATCATGTGTTTGGATATCAAATTCTTCATCATTTACTTCCTTGTATGGATTCACCGGATCCTAGGGAAATCATGTTCTGCCTTTGTAAAATTTATGTTGAAGCTTGGTTTTCCACTTGTTCAGTATTGGGAGTTGCATGTTTGTTGCAAAATTTCACAAAATAGGAACTAGAGGCAGGGGAGAATTCAAACCCTTGACCTCCGCCGTAACTGAGGAGACCACATATTATTGCATAAAAACAATTTTAATACAGAATCTTCAGAAGTTTTCCTGAAGTACTCGTGCTATGCTTTGATATTTATAGTTTTCTTGATTTATTTGAGGTGTCAGCTTCTGGTGCTCTTCCACTATTTGTCTGTTCATCTTTTGTTTTTCCAGTTACACTTAAGGTCATGGCTGAGTGAAGGGTCCGGTTCATTGTTTTCTGCTTAATTTCATCTTTCATATGATTTATTGCAGAGATCAGGGTATGAAGTTTACATACTAGAAGCCACATACAAGGACCCAGCAGTAAGTTTCTTTTTGGATTTTATTTCTTTCAGGTTATATCTATCTTCCTTCGAAGTAAACCCTGTAGCTTGGATAAATGACTGACTTAACACAATAAGATAGACATTATGCATGATGAGTGTCTCGATCTAAATAAATGACTTAACACAATAAGATAAATTGTTGAATAATTTGCTTTAAAATGAACCACAATGCGGTGAAGGGTCAGATAATCATACAGCATATCCCGAATGAGCATGACTAAGTCTTTCTTGAGTAGATTGTATATATTTGCATTGGTCATGTTGCAACTGTCCTTTGAATTTCTTTTTTCTTTTTCTTTTTTTACCGTAGTTTACTTCAGACTGGTGGTTTTCCTTAAGGAACTCTTCATTTTTGTTCAGGGATGTGCTGCAAGGAATGTTCATGGTTTCACTCAGAATGACATATTCAAGATGGCTAACCAATGGGAGGATGCACCATCACTCTATATGAAGCTGGACGGCAAGGTATAGATTATTTTTCATTGCATGTTAATGTGGCACGATCAGAGCACTTATAGATTTACAACTTAATCTACTGATTGGAAATTTTGAAATACTGAACTGTGACATCTAACATCTGATTACACCACAGTCATTGCTCCATGGAGATGATTTGGAGGAAAACGGGATTGAAGAGGTAATTTCATGCACATGTATACGTTCTAAATCTTGTACATTCTTACAGTCTTACTCATAGCTTCTTGTGAAGAGTTGGTGAAATGAGAGAATGCATGAACATTGTGGATAATAAAGATAAGAGAAATCAGCTAAAAAGTTAAAGCTGCTAACTTGCCCATGGCCTCTTATGGTTTATGATTGCATATGTATGGTGAATATTGACAATGTGTTGTCAATCATTGTCAGTGAATATGTGGTTTTGTCCACCTGGCTTGATGGTTCTGCATGATCAAATACGAAAAGTATCAGCATCTAATCATTAATCTGACAGGTTGACATGGATATGGAAGATGGCAGTCATATCAGTGATACCTCAGGTTCTGAAGTTATAAATGCTGAAAAGGATTCAAGACCTTCTGATGGTGTTTATACTACTGGTGGTACGTTCGATAATTGCATCTTCCTTCTCTCTTTTTAATTGAAACGAAGGTCATCCTCATCGCATATATCTGAATTCTCTGTGTTATACAACAATGGGGCCATGGTTTCATGTCTGGATATGCTTCAAATATGTATATGAGCTAAATCTATACTCCTTTGACAGAAGCATTTTGCATTGCCTCTGATGGTGTTTAAGATTTTAAATTAGGTAAAAGCTTACTTATTATGTTAATAACGCTCTCTAGGTTTTGGGAATTTAGGTCCATCAACAGATAAGCAGAAAGAGGACGGTGAAGAAGAGAATCTAGTAGAGGTGGTGAAAGATCTAGGAAAGAGTAAATGGTCAAATGATTTGGATGATGATGACGTTCCCAAGACTGAAGCGACCAGGGGAAACTCCACTGCCCTGTCTAGTTTAACCAAGTCGTACAGCAAGAAAGGTAAATCTGTGCGTTGGGCTGATCAGGTATGTTACTAACTGTTTTCCTTTCATTTGAGTGAAAGTTTTTATCTAAGATCTTGTTGCTTGCATGTTGTGTACCCCAAAACGAGTATCATTTAGATTTCCGTGTACATAGTGATAGCATGCTAGAAGACGATTCTTTCAGCATTTTTATCAACTGATATGGTTGATATAATACTTTTGAATGTACATACAAGTTTCAAATGAGGTTAATGAACTCATCATTAAGCAAATACCTTAATGTGAACCAAGTTTTTTATGAAAGTACTATTCCGTTTATACTACATTCATAATTATAATACTCGGAAGCTTGTAAAGTAACTGGGATATCTCGGGGGAAACAATTAGTGGTTGCCTGTTTCATGTAGGATCCTAGACACCGTAGTCTGTCATGCAATCGGATGTTGAAAACTTGATACTTCCTTTCCCAGTTCAATATTTTCAGTCTAGGTACTTTCTGAAATTTGTTCTTTACAGATTGGCAGAATCGGATTCTCAATCAATGCTGGAAAAACAGCAAATGTGTCCTTAATCGTCGGTCCTGGTTCTGGATACAACTTGGTAAGCCTCCTATAACTAACATATACCACTATATAAATATACTCAAAAGAAGGCAAAGAGCCCTTGTGTAGTATATCCATGCGTAAACACACAAGTCCTTGCAGAAGACGAATCCCTTGCTCGAAGAAGAGAAACTCAACCAAAAACTCACAGGAGAATCAAGAACGCGAAATGTATTCCAAGAACAGTTGCGTGCGGAGCGTGAGTCGTTCCGAGCTGCTTTTGACAAGAGAAAACACAGAATTGGTGGGATTGGTGGCGATGAAGAATAACAATATTATCTATTATTTCTGTTGTAAATTTTTGATATCATGTTGTTGAGGTGAATCGCCCATTTTCTTTTTTTCTTTTCTTTTGGGCATTTTGTAACTGAAATATACGAATTTCTTGTATCTTAAATTTAATATCAAGTGTTGTTCAACTCCTAAAATTGAAAGTGCGTCTATCATCTCACTTCACTAGTCATGTTTCTTTTTTACATGAGATTTTACGGCAATTGTTAGAAGGGAAACGTAAAGGGTCCATGGAGGGAGTAACTATTTTTATATCTAATGTACTAGTAGAAAAAATAATAAATTTCAAATGAAAAAACTATTGCCATGATATTGCTAAATCGACTGCGAACACATTAAGTACTCTACAATGAATAGGGTAGCGTTTTTGTATCGTCAACATTATTAAATATTCTTTAGAAAGACAAAAATACATTTATTCATTGCCATTTTTATTTTCTCATGCTAATTTATACTGATTTGCTGTGATAGACGAAGGCGCCGCCTCTTGAGATTTGACCACGTAAGGGACGAAGACAAAGACTGTAACACATATTTCCTGGAAAAACTGCTTTGTATAATCAATGTCGCTTTCTGCCGTTAGAAATACAGGAAGAAAAACAAAAAGCATTTGCAACAAAAAAAATATATATATAACGAAAATGGGGAATTCCTTTTTACTACAAAACCACTAGTTATAATCATGATTCACGGTGTGATTAGCTAAGTTTATAAGCTGATCCAAACAGATTATAAGTTGTTTGACCGATTATAGTAGTATTTGACAAAATAAGCTACGACATTTAAGAGTATAGGAGCTTATAAGCACTGGCGACTCCAGCATGGGGCAATGGGGGTACAGCTGTACCCCCCCCCAAAAAAAAAATTTGCGATTAGTATTTTCCGCTATTTCCAACGAATAGTGTTCGTTTTTATATCTATGTCTCATATATATTTAAGAAACGCCCATTATTCAGTAGTACGGAGGAAGTATATATTTATTTTTGCTCATTAAGTTGGTATTGATTCTTCCGATTGCTACTGCAAGTGTCGAGAGAGAGATTTTCGAAATAATCTAATGGTATATAATTTTTTTCGCACTCCGATTTATAATTTCTGCTTATAAGCTCTCCTTAAAAATAAACCGACCTAACACAACTTATTTTTACGTCTTAAAAAAACCGGGTGCTTATAAGCTCTTTCAAACGAACTTAGCCACACACCCCTTAAACTTGCTACTAGCAGTACTCTCTCTGTCTCTTCCTAAATGTGTCACTTCCGGTGAGATAAATGGAGTATTAGGAAGGAAAAAATGGTTTAAAAAAAAGTGATGTCACACCCCACTCTAGTCTCTTACCCGTGTAGACTAATGTACCTTTTAATATGGTATAATGCATGAATGAAGAAAAGTTGGTACTTTTATACTATGATTCAAATCAAATCTTTCCGGGTAAATTGGGGTGAAAATACATTAATTCCATTTTCGTGTCTGTTTTTTCTTTCCTACGATTCTTTAGATTTTCTTCAAACTACATGAATTTGGATTTAATTTCCTCGTAATCCTTTCACGAATTCACATTTGGGAGATCGTAAATGACCTCGCTTGCTCAAATAACGTTATAATGTACTTAACATCTGAACACCTCGTTTCTGGCCAAATTCAAATAAGTTTGTAAAAATATTGCAATGATACTAAATTTCATGTAGCTTAAAACAAAATCTGAAAATTATTAGGTGAATCTATTAGGTAGTGTAGTCCAAATGTCTTGTTCAAATCGTAGAAATTAAGAGAGGACAAATATTCAAAAAGTCGGCTTGATTATTTAGTTGTGTAAGTTAAGTGAATTCAAGTTTGTAAAGTACTATTATAATATGGGGAAATGTAGTGTTTTAGTAAAACACTATAGTGTAATTAATTATTAAACATTTTTTCTGCATGAAACACTGCCTATATCGTTCGCTGACCGTTTACACTAATTTAATTTCCACTGATTGGTTCTCTTCTTGTTATTTTATATCCCGTCTCATTTCAATAGTCATGTGTTCTTATCGGCACGAGATTACATACACAAGTGTTAAAAGTGAAAAAATAAGGAGTCCACGTTGAAAATGAAGTGTTCATTCTTTTCATTTTAAAGAACAAAACTAGTGAAATGAAACGATTCAAAATAGCATACATGACTAATGAAAAGGGACGATGGGAGTAAAAAAATTTCAATCAAACTTGTAGATTATAACTTTTTTTTTTTAATCATGTAAACAAACGTACGAGCCACGTAATTAAATTAATTTAATGGAAGGTTTAATTGTATAATATTCTGCCTCCGGATTCATCCTTGCCGCCCTACGTACGTCTTAACCGACATTTATTTCTTCGTTTTAAATTATTGATTTATAAAGTTTCATAAATTAGATGTAGCGTTAAAAATGAAATGTAAGAGATCCATATTGAAAAGTAAGGATTAATTTTTTACATTTTATGAAACAAACCAATTGAAATAGAACGTTCCGATTAGAAAAGGAAGCCAAGTGAAATAAAACGGATGATGTATTAGTAGTAGTAATACAAAATTAACCGACTATTGATGGATGGAGATGCCATTGCATTAATGTATATTACAAAATTGTAAATGTCCCGAGTAGAGATTAAGTTTCGAGTTCAAATGTCTCGAGTTCGAATCCTCTACGTATGCGGAGCGTTCCTATTGGCTATAGAGCTTACTCATTAATCTGATATCCAATTAGATATATAGAGTGAATATATAAATTCCTCACCACTGGGAGCATGCATCATGATCGCGGTCACGTCAATTTTGTCCAACTATATTGTCGAATAATAATAAATTAAACAATTTAATTCATAGTATTATATGTGTCTGTATTTATTTGACCTAAATGTTTCATTAAATAATTATGTCGTATTTGACTTCATAATTGAATATTTGAATACGTGAATATATATGACTGTATATTTAGTTTCTCTCTCAGGCGGCATGCACTTGATCATAACTTCTTTCATCATTCCTCACACTACAAAAAACAATCGAAATAACGTCCGAATTGATTCGGTTTCTAATCAGCGATCGACTTACGACTGATTTACGACTACCTGAAATTTTAGCATTTGCCGATCGAATTAGCAACTACGTTACGACCAACCATGGCGTGAAATTTTAACGACCGGATTTTCACCTCTGCTTATTTATAAATATTACTCCTTTCGTTCCATTCGAGTTCCGTTTTAAGGGTCAAACTCCCTTTTCAACATGGCTGCGTTTGTAAAGTATAAAAAATGGTATGATACACAGCTTTTCAAGAATTAATTTGTGCCAACAATGGAAAGTGTACGCTTGGAATAATTAATTGTATGCTACAACTACATAATATAATTTGGGACAATATCTAGAATCGACGTGACTCATGAGAATAATTTACAATAGAATAATTTGTGTATTGGAAAAGGGTGTGGTTCACCATTTATTATGTCACCATGTATGCTTCTTTAATAATTTAGTACTCTACTAGTTTTATCCGACTCGGCGCACGTTCAGTATGTCCATCGTTGATGTGTTCCGAAATAAAACATTAATATTTAGTAACTTTCTTCGTATTATTGTCATATTTAACGCGAGCATGCAAGCAACTATAATGACTTCTTTTGAATATTGTATGTTCGTCAAATTGGACGAAACGGAGGGAGTACACGATAATCGACTGCCTTTATGTCATTGATTTTTGTAAAGCTTTTAGTATATAAGAGTGATGGGTCTCTTAAGATAATATGTCACGTTCTAAGTGCAACTTTCCTATGTTTTGAATTTTTTACGTCAAAGTTATTAAATACAACTGTTTTTTCCCATTTCTTCAAAGAAAACTGTCACTCTTTGCGAGATATTAACACCAAAAAATAAAAAATAAAAAATAAAAAAATCCTCAATAATTCAAAAAAGGACAACGGTTCGAAATTGGATATTTTTATTTTTCATGACTTAATAGTATTTTTCTTACATCAAAATAGAATTTTTGTTTTTGGAAAAACATGTGCCTGAATTTTGAAATTTCTAAACTCTTGTGCATTATCTTTGCAGAATTTGATGTTTTTAGTGGGACTTCCCCCCCCCCCCCCCCCCCCCCCCCCCCCCCCCCGAATTTTAAGAGATGAATTGCTTGATTTTTTTTATTTTTTTTTGCAGGTGGTGGAATTAAATATTGACGAAGAAAATAAGTGGAAGGAGAAGTCTTTGATTATTGGGATTCAAAATTAATTGATATTCAATTTTTTATTTATTGGAGATTTGACGAAAAAAATTCATGGGGGAGTTATTTGACTAGACTACCAAAAACTATTGTATTAATTTATTTACTGAATAAAAAAAAAAAAAGGCAAAATTATGATTTAATCAAAGTTAATTAAGCTAAGTTGCTGGCAAGGGATCAAGATTCAAGAGTAGTGTAAAAACCTAACGAGAGAGGGACCATCGCGTGATTAATAGTTTACGGGTTCAAATTTCCATAACACAAAGAATTTGGCTTAGCTAGCTAGAGTATAAAGGACGCGTTCATGGCATCATGAATCGAAATAAAAACACCACGCTTTTCGTAAACGGAGAGAAGATTAATACGAGTGCTGAGGGACAGAGATCATCACATCTCTTAATTTCCTTCTTTTGTATAGTTTTAGTTAGTTTAAATTACACTAATTAATTAATGCGTGCTAATCATTTTAAACACTGTTTTATCACTTTTTAAATAATTTTTTCTCCATAAAAATAAAACGGTCATATATATAGATATTTAAATGTACTAGCAACATGTATGTGCATTCGCACATAAGACGACTAATGACTGATAAACTTATTTTCTAGGAATAATTATATTATTTATTTCGTATTCTTATATCAACATTCAACTAAATTGAAATCATAGTAAACCATAACATAATGACCATTTTATGCAAGAAAAATCTTGCTTTCCCTTGCTAAATTATTCTGAAAAATTATTTAGAAAATTATATACTTATATATATATCTAGACTTTTAACCCTACGCATGTCTTAATTATCGAAACATAACTCAAGCATATGCATAAGTATTGGTGGAATATGAAATCTAGGAGGAAAATAATATTTTCTACATTTTTCTACCATTTTTACATGATATGATAGGTAACTCAAGCACGTTAAGATGAAATTAAAGCTTTTACAAGTAATAATTTTTATTTCAATTCATGATATTTGCTCTCATGAATTATATTTTATCTGATCCATGATAATACTTTCGTGAAATTTTTAAACTGGGTAGTAACTTGTTCTTAATGTTTTTTTTAGTTTTTTTAGTTTTATTAGTTTTAGTAATTATAAACTACTAGTATTTTACCCGTGCGATGCACGGAAATGATATTTTAAAATTTATATGTATGGTTCTACTCTTAGTGAGAATATGTTAATAAAAAAGTAATTCAAAGTCCACAATAAAATTGTTATTTTATTACAAATTCTGGAACACTTCTTTGTATACAACATTTGTAGTAGATGTGCAATCTACATCATCATCGTTGCATACTAAAATTTTCAAACCTTTACGGTTTGTAACTCTAGAAACAACTACATAGAGTTGGCCATGACTAAAAACAGGTTTTTTCAATAACAAACCCACGTGAGATAGCGACTGACCCTGACTTTTGTTTATAGTCATTGCATAAGCGACAATTAGAGGAAATTGTCGCCATTGAAATTTGAAAGGAAGTCTTGGATCCGCCGGTGTTAAGGACATCCTCGGTATTAAGACTTTATTCCCTGCATTATGACCTGTAAGAATCTTTCCTTCCAATACATGATTACCGAGCCTCGTTATAATGAATCTTGTTCCATTGCACAATCCATTGGAATGATCCATGTTTCTCAATAACATAACCGGGGTGCCAACATTCAAAATCAATTCATGATTTGGAACACCAGAACACTTCAAAGTATTCAAGAACTCAGGAGAGTGGACATCTTGTAAAATATCAACATTAGAGTCCGATTTGCACGTGCTATCCGAACTTAAATATATCCGTACCTCTGAAGTATTAAGGGACACCATATATTGATTGATGCTCTCGACTACGTCCAGAGTAGGAGCAAGTATTGCTCTCTCTTTGAAATAAGAAGTGTCATCAATGTTATCTAAGTAAGAAGGGTACGTACTTGAAATGATGTCCTTTAGTGGATCTCCGAATGATTTAATCAATATGTCCTTTGGAAGATCAATAGATGCAAGTCCATCATTTGGGCCACCAACTGTTCCATCTCCAACACTTGCAATCCATTCGGAAAATTCTTTTAACTCAACGGACTCTTGGTTGCACGCTTTTTGAAGTCTCATGTTCTTAGTCAGTCGTAACACTGTGCAATGTCTCCATAGATACGACGAATTGATAGTGGCTTGCACTACATCTTGCCGGCTACCTTTAGAGATAACAGGTAATATCTGCCGAAAATCTCCACCAAAGACAACAGTTTTACCCCCAAAGGGCAACTCTAAACTCGATGGATTGGAAAATCGCATGATATCACGCATACTCTTATCCAAAGCTTCAAAGCAATACTTATGCATCATTGGAGCTTCATCCCAAATAATGAGTTTAGACCTTACAATAAGTTCGGCAAGTGGAGTTCCTTGCTTGATATTGCAAGTAGAATCTTCATTTGGATTGAGAGGAATTTTGAATCTTGAGTGAGCAGTTCTTCCACCGGGCAACAAAAGAGATGCAATGCCACTTGAAGCCACATTTAGCACAATATGACCTTTTGAACGAAAAGCGGCCGACAACGTCTTCCATGTTTTTTTTTAGTTTTATTAGTTTTAGTAATTATAAACTATTTTGGAAAACTTTTGCCTGGTATAATTTTTTTATGCTCTTCTTAAGGAAATATTAGGCTTGAAATTTTTTTCCTTCAATAAGTATTGGCTAACTTGGCGGACAAATATTAGACTCAATGTTCTTATATTCATGTTGTCTCTTATTGCATTTGACTTGTCCTAATAATCTTGGCTCACACCCAAAATAGGAAAAAGAAATAAAATATAATGTTCTATTATTTTAATTGAATCAATGTGTCACAATATAATATGAATTGCATGATTTAGAAGTGATCACAATTTACTCGTTTGTCAAACTTTTATGATTTTTATGTAGAGAGATTAAAAGTTTTGATATGATCTTGCATTACACAACTTTCATCTATATATTTTATTGATATATAATAAATCACTCTAACAAAAAAAGTATTTGCATAAAATATTAAATGCTATTTTTTTTTTAACAATATACTCCCTCCTCTCATTCTACTTAACATGTTTTTTGAATATATATTAACGTAAAATAATATAAACATGTAAATATGATGAGAATGAGGTAGTATATAACATGAAATTAAAAAATGCACTACCATTAAATGCTGGATATTTTTATCAACATTAAAGTGGTCATTAATAATTCATTATAAATTTATAATTGTATCCATTTTTGCGATGTTTAATTTTTGGACATGAGTAGTACCCAAGTTCTTCAAACTTCATTAAATCTTTATATATTTTTATCAAAAGTTAACTTATAATAGAAGAATGTCAAAATGGTAGAATGAAATATCCATTAAAAAAAAATGTGTTTACATAATGATGTATAGTTTTATTTTTTATTTAAATGAATTTGTATTTAGTTGGTGTATATTATAAGACTAAAAGATTGATGAAAATGACTTTACAAAACTTTGTATACGAATTATTAAGGGGCTTTTTATGAAAAAGCCACTCTAGATAACAAAAGATAAATTCTAGCCACTAACTTAAAAATTATAAATTCTAGCCATTTCGGTTCTGAAAAGACAAAATTACCCTTAATGATCCCGATCGAGCCTTAATGTTTTTTACCTCGAGCCTCAATCGATCACTTCTATAGGATGAGCTCGATCGTGCCCCAATGTAATATTACCTTGAGGCACGATCAAGTCATCTTATAGATGGGTTCGATCCAGCCTTTCGCCCTCATTGAAATGGGGTTCGTCGAGCCCGACCGAGCCTTAATGTTTTTTACCTCGAGCCTCGATCGATCACTTCTATAGTTAGACGAGCTCGATCGTGCCCCAATGTAATATTACCTTGAGGCACGATCAAGTCATCCTATAGATGAGTTCGAGACCGGATATGAAGAGGGGAAGAGAGAGAAGGCCTAAAACCCTAACCCTCTAAGATATAAACCCTAAACCCCAATTCACCTATCTATTTCCTTCCAATGTCATTCGAGCCGTCTCGGTTGATCCGCGTCTTCGCCTCCAACCGTAGAAAAAATGTCCAACTCTAGCGACAATATTAAAATTTGACTTGAAGTTCGAATAGATCTAGAAATAGGATAAATTATGGTTCGATCAAGCACACATGCACGGCTCGATCGAGACCATCAAGGCTTGATCGAACGTAATCAACATCAGTTAGATATTATTCACGCGCATGACTCGATCGAGCCCATTTGGGTTGAAGTTCGACGGGGCTCGATCAAGCCTTCCAAGCTGGATCAATCATATTTACATACGACACAGAGAGTCTCGATCGAGCCTATTCGGGCACGAATAGATCTCGATCGGGCCCATTCGGACACGAATAGATCTCGATCGAACCCATTCAGGCACGAATAGATCTCATTCGAGCCCGATTTCTATCGTTGCAGCACGTTGCCGAACGTATGACGATGTTCGCCGGAGAAATGGAAATATTGAATTCAAGGCAGTGATGGCGACATTTACAGGGCGAATTCAATTGGCGGCGATACATGAAGATTCTGAAGAGAACGAGAACTCCATTAACAGAGAGAGAGAGAGAGAGAGAGAGAGAGAGAGGCATGCTTTGGCGATGAGGAGGGCAGCGCGACGGGTGGAGTGAGGAAGAAACGGTTTGGGGAGAGAGTGGAGAAGAGGCAAAAATGGCGAGAAGAAAGAGGGGTGGGGTGGGGGTTACGGTATCTTAGGGTTTTTTTCCTATTCATTTGTAATATTTTTAATTTTTTCGTTAAAGGGTATTTTTGTCTTATCAAATAGAAGATGGCTATAATTTATAATTTTTAAGTTAGTGGCTAGAATTTATCTTTTACTATCTAAAGTGGCTAGTTTGACACATTACCACAATTATTAAAGGAAAAAGAAAAAAAAAAGAAGGAAAAAAAAAAAAAAGAAGAAGAAGAAGAAGAAGAAGAAGAAGAAGAAGAAGAAGAAGAAGAATTGCAACAATCAACACTACAAATATATGGTAATCAATTAAGACATATGCATATCGATAACTTAATTATTTGTGGAAAACTAATTTAATATCTACCATAAATATAATATGTGCGAGAAGTACACTATTGCCCTTATATTTAATCTAGTAATAGGGTTATAATAGGCAATCTACATTTTGTAAAACAAATCTCTTTTTATATAAGTATAGATTAATTTGTCGACTTTGGTTAATTTTAAAATATAAATTAATAGTAATTAATTGGTACTCCCTCCTATTTTTTATAATAGTCATTTTAGGTATTTGCACAAATTTTAAAAAATTTAAATTTTGTCTAAAATACCCTCAATTAATATTATGTGTCTATTTATGAATGAAATGAGTTCAATGCATAATAGAGGGAATAAACATAATTTAATTGGGACATTATTGGAAAAATGGAGTAGAATGACATATAAAATTTAAAAATTGAAAATCCTAAAGTGACTATTATAAAAAATAGGAGGGAGTATTTCATAAGACCGATTTACCCAATCGACATGAAGTATATAACATTGATTTTTCAAGATCGCGTGTTTGAATAGTTATGAAATTCAAACATATTATAGTAATGCGAATTTGGAGGTAGACGTAAGTATGGGAACTCAAATTTGATACTATAATTCATAGTAAATTAAAAAAAAATCTACTTTTAATATAATCAAACAATTTATAATAATATATTTAAAAACAACAAATCCAATTAGAAGCCCAATTCTAATTATGAAACAATATATCGAACCTAATATGATCGACAAAATGTATCCGTCGTTGACATGAATCATATGATAGTGTGAAGTTACATTAGCGATTAATTAAGGAACTTAATTATTATATAAAGTTAAATCTTAAAAGTTTAGCTCTACCGTAAAAATCTTTGTTCCGGTCATCGTCTTATCAGCCGTGAACATTTTAATAATACACGCGATTAGACATAATAAATCCCAATTAGTTACTCAATCATCATTTCATATCGATAATTATTCATTAATGGTACGAGATACCAAAGAACATATATATGAAATGGTTTGTAAAAAAAAAAATTAAGAGTATTTTCATTTTATTAAAATTTTGACAATTACTTTGACTCATATAAATATCTTTTAGAGACTAATACTAAGACAAGTCAAACCGAAAGAGAAGTCCTTATTTGACCGTATTATAGGGTTTAGGTTTATGCGTCTCATTCATATGACGATAACTTTTTCTCGACACGGGAATTAAGATAAATGTGATAGTGATGGGTAAAGTAATGTGAATAAGTTTTAGTGAGTTAAAATTTTGTCATTTAAAGTAATATCCATATATCAGTGGGACATACAAAAATAAACTTATCCCTAAATAAATGGAACTGAGGAAGTATTACAAAAATCCACACAAACATACTCTTAACTACCAAACTGGTCAAAAACATTTTGTGTTTCATCTCGTATTTCATTCTCTGATCAGATAAACACGTTCCTCGCCGATTAATTCAAGATGAATATATACGACGGAGCACGAAACATAATTACAAATATGCCATTGAATGTGAATACGAATCGGGTAACATTTACCAAGGTTAGAAATCTTGACAACCAAGTCTTGAAGAAATTAATTAACCTAGTTATTAATTAAATTGGTTTATGTTGAATGAAGAATCTCAGATTGAATTCAGAAGCAAGCAGTTTCCTCCCTGCTTCAATCCCACAAAAAACAAATTAAAAAAACAAATAGAAGTCTAAACCATTTACCACACATATGTATATTTTAAAATAAGTAGCCAAATAATTTGAATTATATCCACTTGCACACCTCATTCTTCTTAGACTTTTAATTAATTAATTAATTTTCTCACCCATATTTTTCCTATATAAATACTACCCTACATTCCATGGTTATTGCCACCAAAACCTAGCTCTTCCAATCTACTAGAGAGAGAGGGGAAGAGAGAGAGAGAGAGAGAGAGAAACACACACAAACACCCAAAACACACACTAGCTAAGAACAAAAAATGGCCTTAGGTACAAGCACCCAATGCATGGCTCGATTCATGGATATTGAGCCCATGAAATTTTCTTACTCATCCCCTACTGCAATTGCTAGGCAAACCGTTCGACTCCCGGCTCATGTAAGAAACGTGAATTCTTACTTTTTACTTTTAACGTTTTACGAGTGAGAGGTACAACCCATCGAAGCACGTTCCGTACATAAGTTCACGCAATCTTGTATGTTTTCTCTTTTATAGAAAACTCAAGAGCTCGGCTCCTTGTCGATGAATGGCTGTGGAGGTGACCCTAGGGCGCCCCTCGGCTCCATCGAGACCCGAACCTTCACCGCCGCCCCAACTCCGTCTGTGGCAGCCGACCGCCTCAACTCCGCCATCTACGATCTCAAGACGAACTGCCCGGCGCCCGCGGACTCCGGGGTTATTAGGATTGAGGTAAGCCATTGATACTTTGATCACTTGCAAGTTTTTTTTTCAAGAATTGAAGGTTTTTCTTCAAGAGTTATGGTGTCGCCGTGAACTATAGGGGCATGCAATTTGCCACGTGGCTGGTTGTGATTGGACAGCCGATCCTACCGATCATGATCCTTATCCTACATTTGCTATCACATTTGGAAATTGGGATCGATATTTTGGATTGGTGGAAATTTTATGAGAAAAAAAGGACGTGAAAAAAAAAATAAAAAATTGTAGTTTTATTTGATATTTGATCACTTATTTTTAGTATTTTTATTTCTTAATTAATTGAAGGAGGGAAATATTTAGGTGGGATTTAATTCTTTGAAGTTAATTTTTAAAAAAGAAAAAACTCTAATTTCCGAGCCATGCAAAATATATACTACATGTTTACGTATATCTAGTTGGAGGTTGGAATGCATAATAAATGAGAATTTATTTTAGTACAGTACAAATTTTTAAAATACGAACTACTTCATTCATGTTCCCACTGTTAAATATTTCTCCGTCTCGTTTATAATGAGTTCGATTTTGGACATGCACGTTGAGACGGGTCTTAACTAGCTCGTTATAAATAATCAACTGATGTTATAAATCTGTACCAAATGGTCTATATAAGAGGTTGTAGGTCAGTGCCCCCTAAATAGGTTTAAACCTTTATTGAAAAGGTATCATAATTTTTTCTATAAAGTTGACTATTAATTAAAAATGAGCTAGACTTTATTTGACCATAGATTTGATATATTTTGAATTGAATATTCATCAGAATAAATGCTTTAATTTTCGTTCTTGAATTACGGCTATACTCTTATTAGTCAAATTTGATCTGAATATTCTGATAATTGAATAAATAAATAATTTATTGATTCAAGAATTAAGAAATAATGGAGGAAATGATTATGGCTATGTGCAGGTGCCGATCCTAGAACAGATAGAAGCCCTAGAGTGGCTGCGTTGCCAGAGCCAAACTCCTCTCCCTCGGTGCTACTTTTCCGGCAGGGATTCCGGCGAAGTTCCGCTTATCGAAAACGGCGACGGCGACGACGACAACTCTCAGAAGAAGCTGGTCAGCATCGCCGGCCTCGGCTCCGCCGTCTCCTTCCGCCAAGTCCGCCCCTTCTCCTTGGACGACTGGCATTCCATCAAAAGGTATATATTATTTCCTATTATGGAGAATTTTTTTAATTTTTTTTTTTTTGCATGGCGTGCATGGCTATGTTAGAACAACGAGATAGATCGTGATCGTGTGTTTTTTGATCCTCTTCAGGTTCTTGTCGAAGAAGAGCCCGTTGATCCGTGCCTACGGCGCCATGCGGTTCGACGCGAAGACCGACATCGCCCCCGAGTGGGAGGGTTTCGGCTCCTTCTACTTCATGGTCCCTCAGGTTGAGTTCAACGAGTTCGAAGGTAGCTCGATGATGGCCGCAACCATTGCTTGGGACAATCGCCTTTCGCGTACCTACGAGCAAGCCATTGCCGCGCTCGAAGCCACCATGCGCCAAGTCTCATCGCTAGTCGAGCAGCTGAGTGGCAGCAACGGTCATCCCGTTATGATCCACCAGGCTCACGTGCCGAACAAGGCCTCGTGGGATGCCGCTGTTAGGGAAGCTCTGGAGATGATAAAGAGCAAGAACTCGCCTCTCATTAAGGTCGTCCTTGCGCGTAGCAGCAGAGTGCTGACGACGGTTGAGATCGATCCTATGGACTGGCTAACCAGCTTGCAGGTTTCTTTCTTTCTTTCGAATATTTCAGTGGTTGAGCAATTGACTGTGAGGATAGATTTCACCTCTCTCGATGTTATTTAACATGATGTTGTATGTTCTTTATAGGTGGAAGGCTCTAATGCCTACCAGTTCTGTCTTCAGCCTCCTGAGTCACCGGCATTCATCGGAAACACTGTGAGTTATTAATCAAAAATGTGTATAGTTACTATAGATCAATGATCTCAAACAAGTGTTTATATCTTACCGTGTTTCGCTTTATGATAAACAGCCGGAACGACTGTTCTATAGAAACCGCCTCAGTGTCTGCAGTGAGGCGTTGGCTGCAACGCGGGCTAGAGGCGCAACCGAGGCTCTAGATTTAGACATAGGGCAAGATTTGCTTTCAAGGTCAGTCTCCATTCTGCGCTTAACCGGCTCTTCTCGTGTTACTTTGAAGCTTTCGAGTTTCTTGAACTCACACTTACATATGTTTGCAGTGCCAAAGACCACCTCGAGTTCACTGTTGTGAGAGAAAACATAAGAGGAAAGCTGGAGGACATATGCTCGAGCACGGTCGTTAACCCAAGCAAGGTTCTACGAAAGCTTACGCGTTGCCAGCATCTCTATGCCAAACTAACTGGCAAACTTGAGAGGGAAGATGATGAGGTATTAGTCTTAACTCAAGCTCAACAAACTGTTAGCAGATTTTCTCGAGAGATGTCAAATTAGTCGATCTTTCGCCTCATCCTCTGATCGGATAATTTACTTGCATTTCAGTTTAAGATCCTGTCTGCCCTGCATCCAACTCCTGCTGTTTGCGGGCTCCCGATGGAGGAGGCGCGAACATTCATCGCTGAAACTGGTAAAGCACATTCCATCATCATCTCATAACTTCATACTGCACCATATTGTTAGATATTAACAAACTCATGTTATATTATGCAGAGTCGTTTGATCGAGGAATGTACGCCGGCCCTGTTGGCTGGTTCGGTGGCGCAGAGAGCGAGTTCGCCGTGGGAATCAGATCTGCATTGGTCGGAAAGGTTAGGCTCTAAACCATAGTCAAGATCAACTTCATGTTACCTAAACTAGTGCACAATTTTTCATTAGTCCTTAGCTAACTAAGTTTGTTACATTCATTACTCAGGGCTCTGGTGCACTACTCTATGCTGGAACCGGGATAGTAGAAGGAAGCGATTCTTCGCTCGAATGGCAAGAACTCGAGCTCAAGACCTCACAGGTTCGACCTCCGACTTCATCTAACGTAACCTTGAACCATATCCTCAATTATATACACTTGAACGAAAAACTCACCTTCTTTTTTTCTTCCTTCTGCTGCAGTTCACCAAGTTGATGAAACGTGAAGCGCCCATCGTCTCGATGATGGAGAAAGTCGAACTCTAAATCGAATCCGTCGACGCTCCGATGCATACTCTATGTTGACAACCCGAAGATATAAGGGGGGAAATAATCATTTACATCAATATATCATGTAGTATCATGTAATTTTTTTCTTCTTTACACCATGCATAGTCTATATTGGCAACCCCAAAATAAAGGGAAATAATCACTCATATAGATGATGTAATTTTTTTCTTCTTTTCTTTTTTTTATATGTAAAAATCTAGCATAAAAGGGAAGTTCAATTCCCTCTACATCAATAAAAATCTGTTTATTGTTTGGTTCATATATTTCCAGTTTTTTGTTTTTAATTTTGGTACATTATACTCTACAATATCAATGAAAAATGTAAAATAAAATGTAATATTAATTAAATTCCTAAGGTATTGAATGAGGCATTCAAGCAAAGAATAAACTCTGTCTCTAGTGAAAAACCAAACAAGGAAAGTTAAGCACAAATACATTCCTCTCTCTCTCTCTCTCTCTCTCTCTCTCTCTCTCTCTCTCCTAGTTATTTATTCTGGTTTATAAACTTAAATATTGATAATCAAACACTATTTGAAATTTGCATTGTGAATTTTATTTTTTCTTAGTATTTGAAGCATGGAGAAAGAGAGGAGAAACCCAAGAAATATGAAATTTGAGTATGTTTTGCCTTCTTCATGGTGGACAGAAACTGCAAATTCCCACTGTTTGCTCCTTGGTGTTCCAGGTATTACTCTCCGTCTCTTTATAGACGTTACATTTCTTTTGAGGCACGAGAATTAAAAAATGATGAATTTATGCGTTAAAGTAGTACTGTATATGCAAAAAGTGCTTTCCGTTAGTAATATTTTACCAAATAAGATTACATAACGTCTTTGAGAAAGAGTTTAGCAGAATTTATATGAATATATATATTTATAAATCTAGTAACAAATTTCCCATTACACATGTTATACCATCTTAATAAGAATACGTTCTTCCAAAAACTGAAAAGAAAGGCCACAAATTTGCCAACTTTTCTTGATTCCTTTCCAATTTGAAAAGAAATAGCAGAACATAGTTTGGATATGTAAGTTTGATGAATTTTACATTGATAATATGGTAAGGATTCAAGAAGGAAGAAGTGAGGATTCGAGCCGATAGCAACGACCACGTTATCGTGAGCGGGGAGAGGCGGGGCAACGACAACACGATCCTGCATTTCGAGCAAGCTTATAAGGTACCAGAGGACTGCAACATACAAGAAACCAAGGCCGTTTTGGAGGATGAAACTTACTACGTTATCATACCTAAGAAACTCGACTCGAAAAACGAGAACTCGATCTCAAACTTAGCTCAGACGGAGGAGCAACGAGCTCAAGAAAGCGTGTCTGATGTTATAGACAACACCAGCATCGATGAATCTAGCCAAAAACGAGACGAAGCTGCCAAGGATGAGCCTTCGGATACCGGTTTAACGAAGAAAGTGATGAAGATGATGAAGAAGAAGAAATGCCTTGTTTTGACAGCTTTAGTAGCACTTTCATTAGGGCTTCTTGTTTCCCACAGTTACAAATCAACTCCACAGGTAGAAACTAAACATCTCAATCAAAGCTTCATTGATATATATTTCATTACTTAGCTATGTTCTTGAACCATTTTCAGCAATTCAAGGCTGGTGATGGCCTAATTCCTCACCGGAAGGAGGCTAAGAGAAGAGCAGAAGACGGCGCGTAGACAAGAGACAAATCTCATGAGATAACGAGCTTCGAATATCCCACGAAAAAAGCACATCAGATGATCAAAGAAGACACTTTTTTTTTTTTCCTTATCTTGCAAGGATCAGATTCCAAAACAAGTCCACCAATTCTAAAAGACGAGATACTATACGGAGACGAAGCTTCTTGAAAGCACGGGGATAACATAAAACTGCAAAAGAATGCAATGTGTGTGTGTGCTTGAAGAAAGAATAGAATCAAGGAATAACATCCCTATCTATCCCATAGTGAAATTTATTCCAAAGCTAATTTATTCCAAAAAAAATGTGCCATTTCATTAAGCAATAGTGCTATGAGCTAAGCATCATTCTTTATTCTCAAAGCATACAAGAATGCACCAATTAATCACCATTTTCTTGACTAATTATATGCTAATGCCTGCATACGTCGTGCATTTTAGTCGAAAATCTACTCACGAAAGTCGAATAAACTAATGTTGAGGATCATGATCACGAACAACTCAGCCGTACCTAGTGAGCCACATTGTAACCCGATGATCCAAAATAATGCGATAGAAAGCTGCGAATTCGAGGCCGGATTTGGAGAATCCGAAGGCGAGGGAGAAAAGAGGATGCTTTTTCACACACAACTTTATACGAAAAAATGGTGGTGGGAACTTTTGACAAAAAGGGAGAGAGGTGGAGGAAGAGATCATGTGCTTCTTCCAGTTTTAGTCAAATTACCCTACACACAACAAAGCAAACAGTTTTCGAAGAATATATGCTCTGTTTTACAGGTTAATGAGAGAGAGAGAGAGAGAGAGAGAGAGGGAATTAGTAGTAGTTTGCATTGCAGTGTTGTTAATCAAGGAATAATCTTTTTGCTTGAGATTATAATAATTAATATGAAAAAGGAGGGAAAATAAAAAAATAATGGAGGGTTTTTCTTTTTAAGTCTGAAAATAGGGAAGGTATAGAGCATAACTTGAGACAAAATCCAAGTCTGTAGCTGCAGCCTTTTTCTATTTCAACAAAGCAATTAATTAAGCTCATAGTACATAAATATATATAAATATAAATAATTGGAAAAGGAAAAAAATAATAATAATAATAATAACTGTTGGAAACATTTAAATAATTGTTAGAATTTCTATGTAGTGTAAACAGGAAGTTGTAGCCCAGGAATTTTTGAAGGAGGACCCTAACCCAAAAAGGCCCAAAAGTGGGATAAAATATGAAATAAAGTGACTAAAAACTTGATAAGAGAGACTGGAATCAATCTCTCTCTCTCTCTCTCTCTCTCTCTCATCACGCACGCACTGCGCAGAAACATTCCCACCATTTCTAATCACAGCTAGAAAGGATCTCTCGAGAGGAAGAAAGAATATATCAACAAATAACAGCACAAACCCGATCCCCATAAACATTAAATATATTACTGCGAAGAATATTGGAAGCTAACGGATTCTAAAAGCAGAGCTATGAGCCCATGACAATGGCGTCCGACCAGCCGCCGCCGCCCTCCGACCAGCCGGCCACCGTCCGGAAGCTTATCGTCGAGGTGATCGAGGCGCGGGACCTCCTGCCCAAGGACGGGCAGGGGAGCTCGAGTCCTTATGTCGTCGCCGACTTCGACGGCCAGAAGCGGCGGACGTCCACCGTGCAGAGGAATCTGAATCCGGTGTGGAATGAGGCGTTGGATTTCGTGGTTTCGGATCCGAAGACGATGGAGTTCGAGGAGCTGAATGTGGAGGTTTTTAATGATAAGAAGCTGAGTAATGGGAATGCGAGGAAGAATCATTTTCTGGGGAGGGTGAAGCTGTACGGATCGCAGTTTGTGAGGAGAGGGGAGGAGGGGTTGGTGTATTTTCCGCTGGAGAAGAAGAGTGTTTTCAGTTGGATTAAGGGGGAACTGGGGTTGAAGATTTATTACTATGATGAGATTATGGAGGAGCAGCCTCCGCCGCCGCAGGCTGAAGAGCAGCCTCCACCGCCGGAGCAGCAGCAGCAGCAGCCGCCGCCGGAGGAGGTGATGAAGAGGCCGGTTTTTGTGGTTTCGGAAGAGCACCAACAGCCGCCGATGGAGCAGCGGGAGCATTCGCCTCCGATGATTAGGATTCATGAGCCGCCGCATGACCATGGGCCTCCGCCGGAGAATATGCCGCCGCCGGGATTCTCGCCGGATGTGAGGAGGATGCAGATGGGAGGCAACTGTATGCCAGGGGGGCCCATGGCGGGAGAGAGGGTGAAGGTGCTGCGGCGGCCGGCGAACGGAGAATACTCGCCTAGGATTATCGCCGGGAAATTCAACGGTGACACGTCGGAGAGGATTCACGCCTTCGATTTGGTGGAGCCGATGCAGTACCTGTTCGTGAGGATCGTCAAGGGCCGCGGGCTTAGCCCGAGCGAGAATCCCCACGTGAAGGTCCGTACCTCCGGCCACTTCGTCCGGTCGAAGCCCGCCGTTCCTCCGCCCGGCGGCGACCCGGCCAGCCCGGAGTGGAACCAGGTCTTCGCCCTCGGTTACAACAAGGACACCGCCGCCAACTCCACCCTCGAAATCTCAGTCTGGGACAGCGCGTCGGAAAGGTTCCTCGGCGGCGTCTGCTTCGACCTCTCCGACGTCCCGGTGCGGGACCCGCCGGACAGCCCCCTCGCGCCGCAGTGGTACCACCTCGAAGGCGGCGGCGGCGCCGACGACCAGACCCGAGTCTCCGGCGACCTGCAGCTCTCCGTCTGGATCGGCACGCAAGCCGACGAAGCCTTCCCGGAGTCCTCGAGCGCCGACTCGCCGCAGCCGTTCGTGTCGTACACGCGCCCAAAGGTGTACCAGTCGCCGAAGCTCTGGTACCTGCGGGTGACGGTGATCGAAGCTCAGGATCTCCACATAATGCCGAATATGCCCCCGATGACCGCCCCCGAAATCCGGGTCAAGGGCCAACTCGGGTTCCAGTCGGTCCGGACCCGGAGAGGCTCCATGAGCCACCATACGTCGTCGTTTCACTGGAACGAAGATCTGATCTTCGTCGCCGGCGAGCCGCTCGAAGACAGCCTCATCCTTCTCGTCGAAGACCGCACCGGCAAGGATCCGGTGCTGCTCGGCCACGTCCAGATCCCCGTGGGCACCATCGAGCAGCGTGTCGACGAGCGCCACGTGGCTGCCAAGTGGCACAGCATGGAAGGCGGGTCCTACTCCGGCCGGCTCCACCTGAGGATGTGCTTGGAGGGCGGTTACCACGTCCTCGACGAGGCCGCCCACCTCTGCAGCGATTTCCGGCCGACGGCGAAACAGCTGTGGAAGCCGCCGGTGGGTATTTTGGAGCTCGGAATCCTCGGCGCTAGAGGATTACTCCCCATGAAATCCAAGGGCCCCGGGAAGGGCTCCACCGATGCTTACTGTGTGGCCAAGTACGGCAAGAAATGGGTCCGGACCCGGACCGTCACGGACAGCTTCGACCCGAGATGGAACGAGCAGTACACGTGGCAGGTCTACGACCCCTGTACGGTGATGACGATCGGCGTTTTCGACAACTGGCGCATGTTCGCCGAGGCCGGCGAGGACCGACCCGATTGCCGGATCGGGAAGGTCCGGATCCGGGTCTCCACATTGGATAGCAACAAGGTGTATATGAACTCTTATCCATTAATGGTGCTCTCGAGGAGCGGGCTGAAGAAGATGGGTGAAATCGAGCTGGCCGTCCGGTTCGCCTGCCCGTCGATGCTGCCCGACACGTGCGGCGTCTACGGGCAGCCCCTGCTGCCGCGTATGCACTACCTCCGCCCGCTCGGGGTCGCGCAGCAGGAGGCGTTGCGCGGTGCCGCGGCCAAAATGGTCGCCGCGTGGCTGGGGCGGTCGGAGCCGCCGCTGGGGCCGGAGGTAGTGCGGAACATGCTCGACGCCGACTCGCTTAGCTGGAGCATGAGGAAGAGCAAGGCCAACTGGTTCCGAATCGTGGCAGTTCTAGCCTGGGCGGTCGGGTTGGCTAAATGGTTGGACCACATCCGGAGGTGGAAGAACCCGGTTACAACAGTATTAGTCCACATACTCTACCTAGTCCTGGTCTGGTACCCCGACCTCGTGGTCCCGACCGGGTTCTTATACATTTTCCTTATCGGCGTGTGGTATTACCGGTTCAAACCCAAAATCCCGGCCGGTATGGACATCAGGTTGTCCCAAGCCGACACGGTCGACCCGGACGAGTTAGACGAGGAGTTCGACACGTTCCCGAGCTCCCGACCGCCCGATATAGTCCGGGTCAGGTACGACCGGTTGAGGATTTTGGCGGCAAGGGTTCAAACCGTATTAGGTGATTTGGCAACGCAAGGGGAAAGAGTCCAAGCGCTAGTAAGCTGGAGGGACCCAAGGGCAACGAAACTTTTCATAGGGGTGTGCCTTGCAATTACGATAATATTGTACGTGGTGCCGCCGAAGATGGTGGCGGTGGCGCTGGGATTCTACTTCCTCCGCCACCCGATGTTCCGGGATCCGATGCCGCCGGCGAGTTTGAGCTTTTTCAGGCGGCTGCCCGGGCTTTCCGATAGGCTGCTCTAGTAGTGGGGGAATTACTTAATTTTGAGGCCCTTTTTTGGGAAATTATTCTTTTAGTGGAAGAAAAAAGGGTGCATGATGAATAACCTTGGAGGGAGTGAAATTAGTGGAGAGAATTGTGGGGGAAGAATTTTCAATTTGAGGAGATTTTTAGTGGTAATTTTGTCGACAAAAGTATAGACATTCATTCATAATTTCTACTATTCTCTATCATAGTACTACACTTAGGCCTACATATTCAAGTTTATTCAATAACGATAAAATGAAAATGCTACTATGATACTTTCTTCGTCCTGACTGACTTGATCCATATATATTCAGTATAGTATTAAGATATGTAAACGAGCCAAGTGGACGCGGGACGGAGGAAGTATGTAGTTTTTTAAAAATAAGCGGTGAAAATTGAAGATGCCAATTTCTTGCTAGATATTTGAAGATATTCTATTGAGAATGCAGAAAAGTAGGAGATTGCATTAAAAATAAGCCGTTGCTTTTTCTGGGTTGCGTATATATAATCTGCAGATTTTAGCTTCATTCATTTTTTATTAAAAATAAAATTTTCAAATCTCCAGAATCAAGAATATTCAGGTCTATTTTTTATTTATTTATTTTTACATAATGCATGTATTGTTCGATTGCAATATTAATTCCAAATCATTTTTTTTTTCTTTTTTTGTATTTTATTTCAACAGTGCATGCTATGGTAGTTGTGGCCTGCGCTGATAATTTGAAGAGGAGATTAAAAAGGGTATGGTTTTAAATTTACAAAACAATTTATTTTTGGAAAAATTATTGAAAAGAAATTGCAGGAGTTAGAAATCTGCATCTCAATTTCAGGAGAAACCATGGCGCTACCGCCCAAGAGCAGAAAATGCCTGAAAAGGAAGAGGAGGATGAGCTCCCGAGAGAGAACGAGGAAGAAGACGAAGAGGAAGATCAGGAGACGTATCACAAAACGAAAGCCAACTATTCGTATTCAGAGAAGACGAAGAAGACTCGTTCTCAAGCTCGGAAGAAAATCTACCAAATACGACGGCCGCATCAGGAAGGGCTGAATTTCCATACATAAAAACATGGATTTCTGCAAACACATAGTAGTAGATTGCACCAAACTGTAAAGAGACACTAATATTTTCAACATTTATATAAAAATCCCACTGTACAAAATTCATGTACAATTCTTCAAACACAGCAACAGAATCCAGAATGAGTATCAACAAAAAGCAAAAAAACGAAAAAGAAAACGAAAACGGATCAGCATAAACACTTGAACACAACCTTCATGTTTTGAAATAGCTCAAGGTGTTAAGCTTGATGCTGGGAATGGGAGCCCTGAAGAAGCCCGTCGCGGATCTGAGAGGCCACATCACGGACAGCTCCCGGTCCGTGTGGAATGAAAACAGCAGATGATTTTGATGAAGCGCCAATTTCTTTCATCGTGTCAAAGTATTGAGTGACGAGCACCATGTCCATGACATCTTTCGCAGTGGTTCCAGGCACGTTCACGGAGAATCCCAAAACGCTGTCCCTCAAACCATCCACGATGGCTTGGCGCTGACGAGCGATACCTTTTCCTGAGAGGTATTTAGCCTCTGCTTCACCTTCGGCTCTCTTGATTTGCAGAATCTTCTCGGCTTCTGCTTTTTCGTTAGTAGCAATCCTCATCCTAGCAGCTGTAGTAATCAACAGATTTATGAACATAGAGCCTTTATATCGCTCCGGACTAGTGAAACAATAACTTGAAAAACGAAAAATTACTACGAAACATAGTATTGATGTCAAGTACAGCTAATAAGCATAGTTGGATGAAGGAGAACAGCCTATTTACTTTATGGGATGATTACTTTTGAACTTGTTCGATCATCTAATCCTTCAAATACTCAATCATTAAATACCACAATCTCTTCGACTAAACAAAGTAAACGCTCCCAAATCTCCATTGATCATCATATATAACAAGCAGGATAGAAAAAGTTATCAATAATAGAGGCTCAGCATTTTACCTGCGTTGATCTCATTCATAGCTCTCTTGACGTGCTCATCTGGTTCTATGTCGACAATCAAGGTCTGAACTATTTCATAACCATAGGCAGACATGGCCTGAAAGCAAGAACGAAGCAATAAGAAACTATACACCTAAACATCAGATTCTCACATATCCAAATCAGCACAAAATCACTACATAAGCGCCTTCACTTTACCTTCTCGAGTTCCTCTTCAACAGCCTTAGCAATATCATTTTTCTGCTCGAAAGCATCATCAAGATTGAGCTTCGGAACACTGGCTCTTATCACTGGCCAGTTCGAAACGACAAAAACACGTTCAGATCACTCGTTATCCGACCAAGTACAAACCAATACATCTACAATCTACGCCATAAACCATAATTCAGAGCACAAGAACAAGATGTATACCATCAAACACATAGGCCTGAATCTGACTCCTGGTGTTGGTGAGTTTGTAGAAGGCATCGTTCGCCTTATCAGCAATCGCTCGGTACTGGATCGACGCCACCACGTTCACAAACACATTGTCCTGAATCCACAGCCAAATCATCATATGAGTATAGTTTCATAGTTTCACACACCACTAAAGCATCCAAATACATGGGAATTTCACATAATCTTGAAAAAAAATGTAAAAAATCGAAACCTTAGTTTTGGTTTCACACTTGACATCTAACTGCTGAAGACGAAGAGAGAGATGGCCAGCCATCTGGCTCCCAAGAAACCATGGCAAACAGTGGCAACCTGGCTCAAGAACCTCTTCGAATTTCCCAAATCTCTCCTTGATTGCAACCGTCGATTGGTCCACTTGAATACAGCAGCATAAATTTCCCATCTCCTAATACAGCCAAGAACATGAATTCCAATTAAAACCCAGAAAATAAAAGAAAATAAAAGAATCGGGTGGGTTATCGATCGAATCGCAAAACCCTAGGCCCCATAATCAAGAACAAGTCCTTCATCGTTTAGTTCTTTGAAAAGGGTAAACTACTAACAACAGAATTTTAACCAAGAAAGTGATGAAATAGTCGATTCACAGAGTCTGGAGAAGAACAAGAGAATGCAATTACAGTTCAAGAATTCAACCTCTATCAATATTTTCGAATCGTGGGCATACCCAGATCGTGAATTGGAGAGTAATCAAGTGAAGAGAAGACTTACAGCTGGTATTCGAGTCCACGCAGAGGTAAAGATCGGATTTTTAGAGAGAGAGAGAGAGAGAGAGAGAGAGGGTAATGGGAATTCGGTTCGAATTAAGGCTATTTATACACAAGAGGCTACTTGTTTCCTAAGAAACGTCAACGGAATTATTTCACTAATCTGCAACTTGCGATCTTTGTTTTGGATAATTGTAAACTTCTACGAGATTTACATTAAATTTAAATATTCTTTTCCGAACCATCCTAATTATACACCCTCCGATCCCTAATAAGTATCCCCTCCTCTCTCACGGAGGGGGACACTTATTTAAAGACGGAGGGTGTACACTATTTGCTATTTCGAAATTTTCGTGAAAGCTTTTTACTTTTCTACATATTTTATTAAAGTGTTTTTACTTCACTCGAAAATTGGAACTCATTATGTACTTATCACAAAATTTAACTTCTTAAGTTCATACGAAACGATAGTACATAATTACGACGGATGGCCGGAAGAAATATAATACTCCCTCCGTCTTCCATTTAGTGACGTTAATACTATATTGGGACGTCCTCCATTTACTGACAATTTCCATTTTTGGACGTAGACCCCACAATCACTTTAACACTTTAACACTTTATACATCTACTTTTTATTATTTTAATATTTTATTACTATTAAACAATTCAAATGGACCCACAATTATTCCACTTTACCACTTTAACACATTAATTTATTATTATACCATAAAATGCGAAAAAACGCGTGCTCAAACTCCCTCCGTCACTAAATAGAGGACGGAGGGAGTACTAGTAGTATATACTCCCTCCGGTCTTTTACAGTTGAGTCGAAACTTTTCGACACGGGAATTAAGAAGAGTTGTTTAGTACTTTAAGTATGTTTGGTAATTGAGAAGAGAATGAGATTATGTTTATAATTGAGAAGAGTTGTTTTAATTAATATAAAAAATGTTTTTTATTAATTAATATTTTTTTTTTTTTCAGTTTATTTTAAATTAATTTAAAATTTTCTGGATTTTTTTTTATAAAATTATTGTTGATGTTTAAAATAAAAATAAAAAACTTTTCTGGATTTTTTTTTTATATAAAATTAAAACTTTTCTGGATTTATTTTAAATTAATTTAAAATTTTCAGGAATTTTTTTTTTATAAAATTATTGTTGATGTTTAAAATTAAAATAAAAAACTTTTCTGGATTTTTTTTTTTTAAAAATTAAAACTTTTCTGGATTTATTTTAAATTAATTTAAATTTTTTTGGATTTTTTTTTATAAAAAAATTATTGTTGATGTTTAAAATTAAAATAAAAAACTTTTCTGGATTTTTTTATATAAAATTAAAACTTTTCTGGATTTATTTTAAATTAATTTAAAATTTTCTGGAATTTTTTTTATAAAATTATTGTTGATGTTTAAAATTAAAATAAAAAACTTTTCTGGATTTTTTTTTTATAAAATTAAAACTTTTCTAGATTTATTTTAAATTAATTTAAAATTATTTAGAGAGACGACAATGAAGATAATGGAGAAATTGAGAAATTGGGGCGTAATTAGTATGTTAATTAAGTAAAATAAGGGATACAATTAGTTGTGTGTTTAATACTTAATTTTTACCCAAAAAGGAAACGACTCAACTAGGAAAGACCGGCCCAATCGGGAAAGTGACTCAACTGTAAAAGACCGGAGGGAGTAGTTTGTAATTTTCGTTTTGTCCGAAGCTGAATTTCTTAGTCTGTCTCAATCAAGAATGGTCAAAGAATGAAGATGCTGCCGATTTATTATAAACAAAATAATTTTACAATTTGATTTGTGGCGTTAATCTTTGCCCACGATTAAGACTCAGATTATATTAATTCATAGTAGTAAATGAAACCAATATTAAAAGCCAGCTTGGCAAAGTCAACTAGGAAATAGAAAAAAGAAATTTACGTTAAATTTCCTTATAATTATCCTAATAAAAGATAATGAAATGGGGCCAATGGGAGTGGAGTACTAGGTTAAATATTATTTTATATAATTTTTTTCCTAAGTGGACAAATTTCCATCTATCAATCAAGAAATTCGAGGAAATTTTTCTGTATTTTCTCCATTTGGAATTAGGATAAATACAGGCTCAAACTTTATTAATATATAAATCTATTTTATTAGTGGCGTATTACCACCTAATTGCTAGTTAATTTGAAATTTAGCCTTGATATTATGGTTGGTTAATACTACTTCCTCCGGCTCAAGATTATTGACAAGTTTCTTTTTAACATTTTTGGCAAGCGTTTTCGAGCGTCTTGATGATAAGTTTCAAAATATCTTTTTAAGGAATTTTTTCTTTTACGGGATACTACAAGTATCAAGGTATCCCGTAAAAGAAGAAATTCCTTTAAAAGATAGATATTTTAAACTCGTCGTCAAGACGCTCGAAAACGCTAACCACAAATGTTGAAAAGAAACGTGCCATGAATCTTGAGCCAGATGGAGTATTAATTAACATGTATATGAATTAATTATGTAGGTGTGTTGTTTGGGTTATGTGGAAGTGTCGGAACTCAGTGTTCTTCAAAGGAAATGGGTGAAATTTTAGGCGAATGGAGAAGGAAATAAATATCGATTTTAGAGTAAGTGAAGCATTATGTTTAATGGATGAGCATCCACATATTTGGTTGATAACCGAAGTGTAACATAATATATACGGGTTGGTATCATTATAGTCTTATACTGATCCAACTCGGAGAATTTTATAGAGTAATTCAATTTGAACCCTATTAAATTCTCTTTTCTTTGAGGGAACAAATCAACTCAAAATCTAAAGTTTGTATCATAATTTATTAAGATAAGAAATTAGAGTATATAACTAGTGGAGAGATTATACAAGTAGAGGCCTATTAGTCAACTCAATAAAAAGTCGTGGAATGTGTTGGATGTAAATTACGACCTCAATTTCTATTCCTCTTCCGTCTTGTTCAAAACGTCAGCTTCCGCTTTTGTTTTTGAACTATTCAATACACTCACTTTTCTCGGTTCGAAAATAACTGACTCAAAATCTATACTATACTTAAAAGTGGAGTTTTTATCTTATTTACAAAAATGCCATTTTCCCTCCAAAATTTTATGGGGTCCACCATGTGATGTTGCACACTTGCACATGTGAAATTAGTTCAATATTGTTGTTTGATATTGTTGGTTAATTTAATAGTAAAAAAAACCAAATATTTATTATATTACTCCCTCGACTCTATTGATATAGAGGTAAAAAAATTTCTCGACATGAGAATTAAGACATTGATAATAGTTTATAAAGTAGTGTAAATATGTTTTAGTAGTTTTAAATTAATTTTGTTATTTTAAATAATGTCTCTCTATATCAATGTAGTGGATGAAAATAAAACATATCCAATATGAATGGATTAAATTAGAAAAAGATACAGATTTTATCTTTCATACTTACTATACTTGTAATTTTATTTACTACTTTCACCTTCCCACTTCAATAGTTATGTATGTTATGATTGTACCAATTCAATAGTTTAATTTTCTAAAATGAAAATAAAAATATAATTAATAACCCTTATTTTCCCCTACCTTTCGCGTCCTAATAAATTAAAATTTCGTATAAAAAATGAACAAGCCAGTTGAAGTGAGAGGGGGAGTATATTAATTTTTTTAGAAGTACTAATATTTTTTTGTTAAGGAATGAAAACTTTGTTCTAACGTCTTTGATTTACTAACATTCTTTCTATATTAGGACGTCCATGATTTAGTGAACCTTTCCTTTTGGGGATGTAAATCCCACGATCACTTTATCACTCAACTTTTTAACATTTTAATAATATTAAAAATATTAGATGGACAACACAATTATTCTATTTTAACACTTTAACATATTAATTTATTAATATATCATCAAAATGCAAAAAAACCTATACCCGTTATTTAGGTTTACTAAATCATGGATAGAGGGGTATTAGTTTAGTTTTTACTTTATTTATACTCACTTCGTCCCGCCTAATAATAGACAATATATATATATATATATATATATATATATATATATATATATATATATAGAGAGAGAGAGAGAGAGAGAGAGAGAGAGAGAGAGAGAGAGAGAGAGGAACGATATGCTACTAACCCAATGATGGGCACCACCGCGGGCACCTTCGTCATTTTTTCGTTTCGACGTTATTTTAATCGATTTTTTCGATTGTAATATTTTTTTTTCGATTGTAATGTGCTCTAATATCTTATAAATTAATATTGAAATCATTAAATCCAAAAAAAATTAAAATCAAAGCTTAAATTGTTTTATTATTCAGTTTTTGAACTTATAAGGAAAGACGAACAAATCGAGATTTTATTTTATTTTATTTTTTAATCTAATATTTCAAATATTAATTTATAAGGTATTAGAAAATATTGCATTCGAAAAAGTCGAACTAAATAATGTCGAAATGAAAAATATATAATCAATGAAAATGAAATTGAACGATTAAAATTATAAACGAAACGAGATTATTGAATCCTAGAAAATACTCCCTCCGTCCCACTTCAGTAGTCCTCAATACTATTTTCGTCCGTCCCACTTCACTTGCCCTCTTTCCTTAAAAGACAAAAATTAACCCTTACTTTTGATGTGGACCCCATACTTTTTCAAATTTAACACTACGCATAAAATCTCGTGCCGAAAAGAAAGAGGACTACTGAAGTGGGACGGAGGGAGTAATTAGAAAGCTGAACCAAATCACTGTATTGAAAAGAAAAAAAAAAATAGAAATTGGGATTTGTGATTTGGGAGATGGTTGACAACATCAAATCCGAGACAGAGAATTCCATGTAAAATACGACCATAACAAATATTAATTTTAAAAATTAATATTACATTAATTTATGTTTGTTATTATTGTTGTTGACATATTCCGTGCAACGCACGGGTGTAATACTAGTTCAAGAAAACTAAAGGAAAGGGGGAAAAAAGTTGTGTGAAACCCAAGCACTAGCTGAAACAAGATATTTTAGGAAGCTGATGGCCTTGAGCTCTACCGTACACGTTGGCGCAGACGGACGTCGCCGCCGTGTCCTCCTCCGTGACGATGTATAGATCCTCCACAACGACGTCTCTGCACGGCATCGCCTGGCTGCACCTCAATTGCACCGCGCTTCCCCCCTTCGAACACCCAACCATCATTTTATAGCTTACGTTGCTGATTTCCACTGCCGATCTCTGCACCAATATAATTAATTAAATTCATCAAGATCATGTGTTACGCGACCTTCGCGGACTCATTATTTTATCAATGGGACGAGAGAGTACTCGTATACTCACACTAGTCGAGCAATGCTGGCGATCGCAGTAGAATTGGTCGATGATGATCGGATTGATGGTGTTGTGGAACAAGAATCTCTCAAAGTGTATGTCTCTAGCATACCCTCTGCCCCCCTAAATCCAAGATCATGTACACAATTACTACTAGAATGATGAGAATAATTTAAAGTAACAACTTTTGGACTTGTATAGTACCTGCCATGTCTTGATCCTTGCACCGTTGGTCGTGCCCAAGAAAACGACGTCGCTTACTCTCACGTCTTCGACTTTGTTCTCCTCCCCGTGCTTTCCCAAGCTTCCGATGCTACATCATAAAACAACGTCGGAAATGCTAGAGGTATAATTAGATATTAAAAACTGTAGATTATTGTAAAAAAGTTGAAACGTCTACCTTATACCGTGGCCAGGTCCACATATAATGTTGCTAATCCTCACACTACGCGATCCATCCACCATAGCAATGCAATCGTCCCCTACAAAATACCGATATAATTATTAATTAATTAATAGTACTACTATTAATTTCTTTAAAAATGTAGAAGTTGTACCTGTCCCAATTCTGCAGTTATCAACATGAACATTAGTGCAGAACTGGATATGGATGCCATCGGTGTTGGGGCTGTTTTCGGGAGCTTCGATCGCAACACCGGAGACGAAAAGCAACCGGATCCCGTTGAGGACTAGGTGCATCATAGGACTGTTTTTGAATCTCAGATTACCACTTATGTGTACATTCTCTGCGTTTGAAATCTCCATAAGCTACAAAACCATCAAATACATTAATTCTTGCATGCATATTGTTTCAAATTATAAATAATATAATTAAAATAACATCTTAAATACATAACTTACAGTTGGCCTGTTTAGTTGCTGCAAAGGAGAAAAAATCATCATTAGAAACTCAAATATTATTACCCTTTGTTTATGGAAAATAAACTATAGTTTTTTATATTTACTAACTCGTATGTGACCTTTAAATTTCATGTAAAGCCGTATTTTAAAAAACGGTGTAATAAACCTATAAGTACATGATTACATACTGCATTCTGCCACCATCTCTGGCCGCGGCCGTCGAGCGTGCCGCAGCCGCGCAACGTGAGGCCGTCGACGCGGTGGAAATACAGCCATTGATAACAAACGCCGCCCTCACATCCCCAGCTCGAAGGATTAGTAGGCGCCACAACATCCCCATCTACCTAAACATTTTTTTACAAAATCGAAAAACACAATGAGAAAGCTATCCCGATCAGTAAACACCCCTAAAGAAAACCGAGACGACGAACCTCGACCGTAACGGAGTCCGACCGACACGGGCCGATGAATTGAAGTGGCCGAACCAAGAAAGTCTTGCCGGAAGGAATCCTCATCAATGGAGATGAGGAAGAAGATGTGCATGTTCTTTGCCATGCTTTTGCAAAAGCCTGAAAGAAAAATTAAAACATATATAGGAAATTAAATTAAACAAACACTATACCTAAATAAATTTTGTCACACTTTTTTTTTTTTTTTTTTTCCTTATTTGATAAAAGAAGGGGAAATAAATTGTTTACGTACGTTAGTGTCATCGGCTACTCCATTGCCAAGTGCTCCATAGTCAAGAACGTTAAAGGTTAGGGTTGACGCCGTTACGGCGGAGTAACGGAGGAGAAGTAACAAAGCTAACAGCTTTATTAATGAGTTTCTCATTTTTATTTTTTTCTGGGTTTGGGAGAAGAAGAAATGTAAACAAGAATTATTAAATGTGATGTGTAATTGGAGTTTTAGTTGCTCTATAATTCTTATTTAACTAAATCACTTGATTTTAGATTAATATGAGATATGAGATAGATATGTAATATCTTGTTTAACGAAAATTTGTTTGTCATTTAATTTAATAATCGGCTTTTTTAATTGTTGAATTGAATTATTTTGTTAGATAATCCAACCCGTGTTTCTAGAAAATTCGCTGGGCCCAACTCCTGGCCCATTTTCTGGTTCAGCCCAGGAACTGAACCCGGACCTTGAGACCGGCCCGTGACCCGGCCCGGTTATCGATAAAACCCAAATTTCCGTTTCAGTCGTCGTCGCCGCCGGGTCGCGGTTCGACCGAGCCGTCAGGAGATTCAGGCCGAGCGGGGATCCACCCTCTCACACTCACCTTCTCATTCTCCCTCGCCTTCAATCAAACCCTAGCCCCAAATTTCAGAGATGAGATTCTAGCCTTTGTCGCCGGGTCGCGATTCCTCCGATCCATCACTGGAGATTCAGGCCGGAGGGGCTACACCCTCTCACTCTCCATTTCATCCTCCCTCGCCTAGAATCGAACCCTAGCCCCATGTTTCGTTCACCTTAGGGTCGGCGATTCGAGTCTCACCAAACCCGAAGCCGTTATTGGCTAATGCTCCGCCAGCATTATCTCCGTCGCCTCCGTCTGAGGCCGTCACCCCAAACAATCATATGCATTGGCCTGGATAGTTCGTATATACTCAGTGGGGTTTGTGGATAGTTCATATATACTCAGTGGGGTTTGTAATTAGTTTATGGGGTTTTCGTTTAGCAATGATGTCGTACAAGTCATGTGAAGTGAACTTAGATGATGTCGAGTTTGGTTTACTCATGTTTTAATATGTCAAGTGAACTTTGATGATGTCTATTGTGCATTTGGTAAACTAATGATTTTATTAAGAATAGTTCTAGCTTTAGCTTGTTCGGACACTTTGGGGTCTATTTGCTTGTATGGAGCAAGCTAAAATATGGGTGTAGTTCAGCTCCTTTACTCTAGCTCTTTTGTTGTTCTACTTGTGTGTTTCTCTTAATGTGTATTGCTTGAATTAAGGCGTGAAAATGATTTATTTTGGGATGTTCTAGGTACATATATATACTGTCTACGCCTTGGGGAAAATATATACAATATTCTAATGGAAATTGTGTCGGCATTGCTCCGAGCCAATAAGTTATGATTATTGAAGTAATGTTAATGAGTTTTATTAGATTAGTTTACTTTTTTCATTTAAACTAATGTATATATCAATGGGACGGATGAAAATAAAACTTATCATTGTATAAATGTGATGAAGAGAGTAGTAATTTACATAAATATTCAATATGTTTAATTTTTCTTCTTTAAAATTCTAGATATTTGGTTTTTAGTTTTTTATTTTTTTAGTTCTTCTACTTGTGTGTTTCTCTTAATGTTTTTGAATAAACATCCAAATTTCAGTTAAGCATATGGTATTAACTTGCTGATGTAATTGCATTCTAGTACGTAATGGGATAACTTGCATTTTGCGTAAACAATTTAAACAAGTTAATACCATATGATTAACTGAAATTCAAGTTAATACCATATGCTTAACTGAAATTTTGCTTCGTAGACTGTTATAATCTCCTGAGTTGGATTTGATCATAATTGAAATATGGCTTTGGGACAATTTTTGTAGTGATATATCTTTGTTCGATTTGAGGTGGCGATATTACAAATAATTTGTGGTTATTTTGTGACTTGTTAATCGTTTTAAATCCTAAAGCACCTTTCCTTTTTTTCTTTTTTAAAAAAAATGTAGGTAAGAGTTTATGACTCTTAACGATAACAGAAATGTTAGTATTCTTTTCTCTTTTTTTTTTTTCCCTTAACTTAAATACTCTTCATATTATTCTGTTAGTATTCTTTTCTTCTTTTTTTTTCCCCTTAACTTAAATACTCTTCATATTATTTTATTTGCCACCAAGTGTTACGTTTTACAAGAATTTTCAGAAAATGGAGTATAAATAGGTAAAGGCCCAATTAGGACGATTCATGGCATTTAGGAAACAAACAAAAACAAAAATATCATCTCAACTGAAATGGCGTAATTGTGCATAATAACAAAAAGCTCGTCCCACTCGACAAAGCATATTTTTTTTTAAATACAACAAACTAAAAGGTTTCAGACAATTTTGGAGAACATTACGAAATTGATCGCTCAGACATAAGCCAACAAGTGAAATTTCGACCGAATACCGAATATAAAGGCCCATCAAGTAATAATTCATCTAAACTCGAATTTTAAGTAAGGGCCCCGGAAAGGGTCACGTAATCCTTATTGGGCCGTCAATTTATTCTTAGGCCCACTAAGTAAATTCTGGGCCCATATTAACTTTTCGAAGGCCCATTAAGAGTTTTCGGTCCAATTCTTAATGGGCCTTGCAATCCTTATTGGGCCAAAAAATCGTGTGTGTTGAGCGTCTAACATGTACAAAATCGGATTTTTAATTCTCAAATATGAAAATAATTAATCAGTTATAATTGCCCTACATTATCTTATTTTTCCGTATAGTCATGGACTTCTTCTTATACTAGTGCGAATGTAGTCCGTCACGATTTATGTTTAAAAAGTCATTGTTTTCGGAACAAAACAGAAAACGGCGTAAACAATTTTTCAAATAAAGACAATCATACTTTTTGTTCTTCTGCAAAATGCATAGAACGTTAGTTAAGTTTTGTTTGCCTAGATATATTTAAAAAGTTTACGCTTTTGTATGAAGCACCTCAGTTCAATTTATCTTAATAACAATTTCGCATGCAATTGGATGTACATCGATATGTAAACCACCGGCTGATCCACCCCACCAGCAGAACAAGGTGCAACCCCACAAATCGAAGGCATTTTCTTATCTTATATAATGTCAAATTAAAATCGAAATGCAGACCTGTATCCCGGAACATTACACACAAGAACACTCTCACGGTATTTTAAAATCATATTTCCATAAAACAATACTACTAGTAACTAAAAAATATCACACCACACTTCTTATTATACTGCGATTAAGAGAGACATGGGGTTAGAGTTAGAAAGAGAGTTAAGATTAGAAAGATTAGAAGAGATAGGGTAGGGGCAGAACTCCGGTACCGCTGCGGCAGTGGCTTGGGGTGATGGCCTCAGACGGAGGCGGCGACGACGATTCCGGCGGAGCAGTAACCAGTAACGGCTTCGGGTTCGGTGAGACTCGAATCGCCGACTCTAAGGAGAACGGCAGGGAGAGAGGCGAGAATCTCCTCTCCGAAAAAACATGGGGAATCGATTGTAGGCGAGGGAGGATGAAATAGAGAGTGAGAGGGTGAATCCGGTGACGTATCGGTGGAATCGCGACCAGGCGACGACGGCTCAGTCGGAGAGAGAGGGAGTCGGGGATTCGCAGCCTCTAATGTCAATTCGAGTGTGTGTGGATGAAAACAGAGAGAAGTTGAGAGGTTAGGAGGAGAAGAGAAGCGGCGGCGTTCGTCACTGGCACAGAGAGTCGCCGACGGCGCAACCGAGAGCAAGAGTACAGAAAAGTCGCGAAGGAGGGAGAGAGAGAGAGGCCGGAGGGGTAGGGTTCGGCGACGAGAAAGAAGTGAGAACGACGATTCTGAAATTTGGGTTTTATCGCCAACCGGGGCGGGTTACGGGTATTCGGGCTCACTACTTGGGCCGAATAAAGCCTTGGGCTGGAATTTACTCCCTCCGTCTTTAAATAAGTGTCCCGAGCCGTCAAAAATTTTGTCCCTAAATAAGTGTCCTATCACATTTTTCCAAGCAAAAATTACATAAAAGTACCAAAACTACCCTTCTTGAAAATCTAAAAGTGGGAGAAAGACAAAAATAAATAAATAAATAATCAAGGATTTTAAGGGCATAAGTGTCATTTTAGCATTCTCCTTGATTTGCACAAAATGGCGGCTCGGGACACTTATTTAAAGACGGAGGGAGTATTTCTTAAGAATAATGGAAAATAATCTGTAAAATAAATATAAAGAAATGATATATTAGTCACCTTATTGTGAGTACCTACGGAATCTTCGTCATTTTTTTTCATTTTGAAATTATTTTATTCAATTTTTCAATTGTAATATATCATACTACCTCCGGTCCGTTTAAGTAGACTGTTATTCCTTTTTGGGACATCCCGTATATTAGACTCCTTTCCTTTTATGGCAAAAAATTAACATCACATCACCATCTACATCACACTTAATTAATTTTAATTACATCTCCATGTGAGTAGGTTTAATATTTTAAATTAAATTAAACTCTAATTTACCATCACATCTCCATCACATCACCCTTTATACCCACTTTACTTGGTTTGTGTTCCATTTAGAAACCAACCTACTTAGACGGACCGGAGGTAGTATTGTCTTATAAATTAATATTGAAATCACTAAATCTAAAAAATATATAAATATCAATGCACGATTTGTATATATTACAATTTAAAAAATCAAACAAAATGATGTCGAAAACAAAGGTAAATAATTGTAGATGTGAAAAAAATAAAAAATTTAAATAATTGGAGCTAAAAAATATATAAATATCAATGCTCGATTTGTATATATTACAATTTAAAAAATCAAACAAAATGATGTCGAAGACAAAGGTAAATAATTGTATATATTACAATTTATTAAATCGAACAAAATGATGTCGAAAACAAAGTAAATAATTGTAGATGTGAAAAAATAATAATAAAATAAAATAAATTTAAAAAATCGAACAAAATGATGTCGAAGACAAAGGTAAATAATTGTAGATGTGAAAAAAAAAAAATTAAAATTAAAATTAAAATAATTGGAGATGCGGGGTATCGATCCCCGTACCTCTCGCATGCTAAGCGAGCGCTCTACCATCTGAGCTACATCCCCATTTTAATATTCAGTGAATAAAATTTATTATATTAAATAAATAATATATTCGAAGCAGTACTTAATTATAAGTCTTACGATAGTATCATATTAAGGGCTTGTTTTGTATGTAATACTAGACTAAGTGCTCGTTTGGTTCAAGTTGGGTAACGGAAACGGAATGGAATCAAGTAAAGTAAGGGAATGGAAACAATAATGGTTACTTTTATTAAGTGTTTGGTTTAATGGTAGTAAGAGAGTCACTTGTGAGGTGATTCTCTTTCCCCTTGTTTCCCCTCCTTCTTGAGGGGTAATAATCAAGGGATTGGATTACCCTCACGTAAGGGTAATAGTTAACTTGTTGCTCAACCCAAACAACAAGTAATGGATTCACTTAATCGTTTCCCTTTCCTTACCCAAAAAAAGGTGAACCAAACGAGGGCTAAATATAGGATAAATATTGATTTGCCCAAGATTCAATCATTCAAGATTATTTTAATCTTAGGGAAGGGGGCAAGACAAAAAATGACAAGATTAATCCTAGGTGGCAAGATTAATCGTATGTGGCAATAATCTATGACTAAATCTTGGGCAAATCTTAGGTTTTATCTTACATACCAAACATCCAAAGGTGAGATTAATTTAGTCTAATCTTACATAATTAGATTAGTAAAATACTATTTCAAATTGGATGAGTCATAGTATAGTTGTGATTTCGTTTTCCATTATATCAATGAAGAAGCATAAAATGAATGCCATTTGTAATTGTAATGTTTCCACCATCACTGATTGCTCTTTCATTTCTTGTTTTCTTCTGCCCCTCTCATTTTCATGCATGCATACTACGCTATCCATTTGCCTATTCTAGGACTCCAACTCCTCTCTATTTTCAAACTAGTCCTCAATCTCTTACAAAATTCTTATTCCCCCAACCTTAACGCAATTTAGTACTCCCTACAAAAGAATTAAGCTATAGTTGTGTTCTCTTTTCCGAATTTTGTATCCCGATTATGTCCTGAATCTCGATTTTTTAAATTTTCAATTTGGGACACGGTTAGGACATCAAATACGTACCTGAAATCAGCATAGCAATCACAAAATTTGATTTCAATCTCCATAGTCAATTCATCATCTTCTTCTTCTTCTTCTCTTCTCATCATCATCATCAATCCCCTAGAAAGAGAAAAAAACGCAGAAGAGGAAGAAATGATGGGTGTTGTGATCAGCCGCTGTTCCAACACTTCCCAATCCCATATCACCGCCATCATCATCGCCAGCTTCTTCCGCCATAAATTCTGAACAAGATTCTTCCCTCCCAATCCAACTCTCCAAGAATTTTCTGCTAAATTTTGCCCAGTCCCACGAAAATGGCGGATTCTCGATAAACGAGTTTTATTGTCACTGCTCGGATTTTCTTTCCTTTCCTTTTTCTGGTAAATGGCTGCCGGCGGCGGCGGCGCAGTGCATCTCACCGGAAAGATGAGATCTTGTGAGAACGGCCGGCCGTTGGATTCTGTGTTCGCCTCTGCTCCTTCTAATTCTTTTCTTGGTGCGTTGACTTTTGATTTCCACTGTGTTTGTGAGTATCTGAAATTGATTCAAGGATCAAGATTTCTACAATTTGTTATCAAACCTCCATTGTTATACCTCAATCATTGCTCTAATTTATGTGTTTCAAATGAAGATATGTTGATGGATGATGGCATTTTCTATGATTTAATCTTCACTATTGTTGATGGTGTGTGTGGGAATTCATTTTCCCTCGATCAGGGCCAGGATCAATGGTAAGTTTTGGGGGTGTTGGTGGAGTAGACGGATCAAGAAACTCGATTTATCATCCGTTCGATCTTCAAGAAAACGGGGACGAATGCTCGGACGACTACTTCAACCAGCCCGAAAGGAAGAGGAGGCTCTCGGTAGATCAAGTCCGGTTCCTCGAGAGAAGCTTTGAAGCTGAGAATAAGCTCGAGCCGGATAGGAAGCTTAAGCTGGCAAACAAGCTCAGCCTGCAGCCTCGACAGATTGCAGTGTGGTTCCAGAACCGTAGGGCTCGTTGCAAGACGAAGAATCTTGAAACGGAATACGAGACTCTGCATTCTAGCTACAAGAGCCTGAGAACAGATTATGACTCCCTCCTCCAAGAGAATGAGAAGCTAAAAGCAGAGGTGATCATCAAAGTTTATTAGAATTTTTGAAGATTGTTTCTGAATTTGTTATGATGAAGAATTTCGCTAATGTCTGACCAGGTTCTTCATCTCAAGCACGAAGATGGTGCCGGTCCAGTTGATCAGCCTTCGACTCCTAAGAACGAAGAGCAGAGTGAGCCTCGTAATGAATCTTTTCCAGTTCAGTCTGATCTATGGAGGCATGGAGAAGTAGGTTACGCCTTTCCTAAGATCGAAGATGCCCATTGTCATCCTCATGCAACTTACTGTGGCTATGGATTCGGTGTCGATCAAGACCACGCCTCGAGTAATTTCAGATCATATTAAGCTCTCTTGGTCTGGTTTATCTTGAGATGGTTTTCTTCTAAGCATATAGTCCTGTTTGAAGCTTTTCGACCTCTGTATTATAGTTTAGTGAAGATTTTGTGGTATATATAATAAGAAAATGGCTTGTCTCTTCTCTCAATATTCCTTGTTTGAACCAAAATATAATACTAGGATAGTAACAAAGTAGGCGAAATCGAACCTACTTGTTCATTATCATTGATGAAATCATACAAAGAGAGAGGTTACAGAGGAGGTTGCCATCTCCTTTATTTCTGAATACACGGATACATGAGAGCATCGCATTATTCCAACTCGACTATAGTCTTATATAGATGCTACTGCATCGATAGTGAGATGATCTCCGATCTTCACTCGACTCCCTTCTCGATCAGCGGCGTCCAGTGGCGACTCCAGGAATTTCAATTCGGGGGTGCGAAAATTAATAATATAACATTAAAAAAATACCATATATCTTACAATAATGTCTCAATGAAAATAGTAAAATTACAAATATACCTAATTTAACTTTCGACGAGACGACACTTCTTGAAAGCGGTTCGCAACATCGTCGTCTGAAACTTGTAAGAACACATCTCTCTCAATGTAGGTGACCAAACAATCATTTAAAAATTGATTTCCCATCCTATTTCGCAACTTGTTCTTGACATAAGTCATTCCAGAAAATACTCTCTCAACGCTTGCAGTGGCAACCGGAAGAATCAACACCAACTTGATAAGCAAAAATACTAGAGGATAAGTCACATGTCTATTTGTCTCAACAAGTTTCATCGAAAGAGAACTAATATCATGCAAATTTCGAAACTCATCACCTTTTTTCATATCTTCCATGAATATATCAAGTTGGCACTCAAGAACCATCGAATCAACACTCGAAAATTCGGAAGGATAAAAAGTAGCAAGTTTGAGTACCTTTTCCTTGTCAAAAGAAGAGAAGCCATCCTTTGGATTTAAACAAGCCATGCATCTAAGCAACTCCATATTTTTCTCATCAAATCGGTTGCCAAGTTCTTGAAGTAGTAAATCGATGACTTGTATAAATACATCAATTCGGAAATGATGAAGATATGTCACTCGTTGAACAAAACGTTTTGATCTTCCTTGATGAGGGATATAAAGAGCCTCCATATCCGGAACAACAATATCATTATCCTTGCAAAATGTAGTGACCTTAAGCAAGTGATTCTCCCATCCACCGTCTCTCAACTTTTGCAACACATCCTTGGTCAAAGTGACAAGCCTCATGGCACTAACAATATCTTGATCTTTTCTTTGCAAAGCAAGACACAATTCATTAGTATATCCAAAGATAGTACGCATAAGGTGTGCCATAAAAACAAAATCAAATGACTCTAGAGAGTACAAAATGCCTTGAGCTTTTGCCTTATCATCCGAATTAGAACCATTCTCCCCAATCATCACAAGAACTTTAACAATTGTAGAAAACAAGCTCATCACATTCAAAATAGCTTTGTAATGAGAGCTCCAACGAGTGTCTCCGGGCCTTTTCAAACCAATTTCTTGATTTAACCCCGTTCCCGTTTCAAGTTCACCAATCTCCAAAGCTTGAGCCACCTTTTGAGCTTGAAATTCTCGAATCATTTCTCTTCTCTTACAAGAAACTCCAACACATTCAATAAGGTTGCAAGAATATCAAAAGCCAAGCACACTCGTCGTTCTTTTTAGCAATCGCTACAAGAGTTAGTTGAAGTTGATGAGCAAAACAATGAACATAATATGCACTTGGGGAATCTTCTCTAATCAAAGTCTTAAGACAATGTATCTCACCTTTCATGTTACTAGCTCCATCATACCCTTGGCCTCGAATTTTAGACGGACTCAACGAATGATCCATGAGTAAAGAAACAATTGCACTTCTAAGAGATAAAGCCATGGTATCTTTAACATGAGTAAGCCCAAGAAATCGTTCAATTACCTTTCCCGTCTTCCCTTCAACATAACGCACACAAAGAGCTAGTTGTTCCTTTTGAGATGCATCACTTGACTCGTCGACCAATATTGAAAAGTAGTCACCTCTAAACTCTTCAATGATCCTCTTTGTTGTCTCTTGAGCACAACATTTAATAATTTGCTTTTGAATATCCGAATGTATCAATCGACAATTGCCGGGAGCATTTTCCAAAGTGTCTTTTGAAATAACTTCATTATGTGTCCTTAGCCATTTCAAAACCTCAAGAAAATTCCCCCTATTAAGGGAGTCTTCACCTTCTCTATGACCACGAAATGCTAACCCTTGTCGCAATAGAAGACACAAACAAGAAATTGAAGCATTTAATCGAATGTTATACTCTCTTTGTTGCTCACCGGTGGCTTTATCAAGATTCACAATGATTGATTTTGTTTTGCCGTCTCTCAAGTTCACATACTTCTCATAAGCAAGATTGTGAGCACTTTTAACTCCGCCAACATGTTTCATAAATCTTTCGGGTTTATTCCACAACTTAAACCCCTTATTAACAAATGCGTCCCCCCCTACATTCAATTCAATTTCATTCTTGAACAAGTAACAAACAAAACAAAATGCGGCATCCTTTTCAATGCTATATTCAAGCCAATCCCATTTTTCAAACCAAGATACACTAAATCGACGAGAACCTCCAATATCTTTTCGAGGAAAATTGTGAGACTTTGGTTGACAAGGCTTCTTAAGGATATAAGCTCTCCTAATCGAATCTCGTTGATTTGGTGGATAATCCATAATGATTATCAGTTTTCCCGGATCATGAGGAAGAAGATCAACATCATAAATCAACTCTTTATCCTCCAATGGCACACTACTAGTACTTGAATCACTCAATATCGCAACATCTTCTTGATCCTCAACCTCAAGGGAATTGGTTGGATGACAAGTACTAGCATTAGAGGAATTATCATTACCTCTCGGTGAAGAGCAATCTTCTTGCACTTTCATTCTTTTGAACATAAATTGTCGAAGATCTGATTGCTTTGTTTTTCCTTTTGATTTTTGTGTATCCCCATGATTTCCTACATTTAATAGATAAATTTAGGTGTTAAAATACTATTTTTTCTAACTCCTTTTCAAAAGGAAATCTAAAACAAAGAAACAATATAAAATTTCTTGAGTATGTTAATAAAATAGGATCATCTCAAAAAAAACATAAAAAATTAAGGAGCAAATGGGATGGGGACCATCTTGATCTTTGTTTCTTACAATAAAAAATCCAAAGTAGCAGTAGGAACCCACCAATTTTTTTGCTCAATAACATTCAATTTTCAATAAAAAATTTATATACATTGACAATTAATTACTTTATTCTCTCCATTGAACCATTCTCCACTTTCTTTGACAAAATGCAACTCCTCTAATAAAAAATAATAAAGACAAAGTAAACCATGAAAGACAAAATAATAAACTCAGATGGGTGTGGCTTCCCCAATTCCGCAATTCCTATCCCACCGCACAACACAAATGAAGCCCCAATTCTCATCGCAAAACGCAACGCAGAGATATCTAAACAACAAAAAATAGAGGTAATAAAATTCATCAATTTACCCTTTTCTAAAACCGATTTTAGGAGTGCCGATGCGGTGAGGCGGCCGGCCGGCGCCCGGCGGTGCCAATATGCCGGTGCGGTGCGGCGGTGTTGGTGGCAGTCAGAAACTCCAAAACGGCAAAACGGCGAAACGTAATTTCGATTTCCGAGCGAACAGGTGGGGTTTCTAAGGGTTTCTTTATATTTTCTTTGTTTTTTTTTTTCCTCTTTGCTTACTGCTTTTACGGGTTTCTTTAATTTATCTTTTTTCTTTTTTCCTTTTTGCCTACGTGTATTTGATTTTTAATATTCTAATAATATTTGTGTTGCTTCTTTAAATATACACATATATACATACTACTAATTTTTTTTTCTTTTTTTGGGGTACAACTGTACCCCCAATGCCCTTAACTCGCGTCGCCACTGGCGGCGTCGCAGGAATCCACGACGGCCAGAAATATTTCGGCGGCAGCACGTCGGTTCGGAGAAACTTAGCAACATCTAATTTTCCTTTATTAGGGGAAAAAAAGATAAGGAGAAACACCTAATTTTCCTTTATAGAATTGATAAAAACACATACAAATCAAGAGGTGATTGAGGAGGTTAATTGAAGACCTAATTAACCTCCATTTTCACAATTAATTTGCTTTTATTACACAAGAGCATCACATCACATTTTATTTAAATATTTCAATTAAGGTATGATGTGCATGCTCGCACACGTAAACCTTGATTATTAAATACTAGCAACGTGCATGCATGCATGCAAACACATGCACACGTTAATTATATCCAGCTATGAGCTTTGCACCCTTTGCGAGCTTGATCTCCAAGTCCTCTTCACTCACCGAACTCTTCTCCTTCTCCTTCTCCTTCTCCGATTCCGGCTTCGCCTGAAGCCACAACGGCTTGAAATATTTCGGCGGCATAGTCTCGCCATGGAGAAACTTAGCAAACCACGCAGCAGAATTCTTGGGGTATCTTTGATAACCGTTGGCGAAGTCCACGTAGTTGAGCCCGAACCTAATTGTGTATCCCGAGTACCATTCGTAGGTGTCGCACCACGCCCACACAGAGTAGCCCTTGAGTTCGTAAGTGAGTTTCCTGCAGTAATTAGGGTTTTGGAATGAATTCGGGATGTATCATAATTAATTGAAAATTGAATTGATATGAGAGTATTCATTAATTGATGTGTTTAGTTACTTCATTGCTTTGAGCAAGTTGGCAATGTGGTCCTGGTGGTATTTGATCCTGTCGTCGTCGTCTTCGCAGACCATCTTGGCCGTCTTCTTGAAATCGGTCGTGGTACAAGTCCCTAATTGATGATTAATTTGGAGATTAGTTATCAATTAAGATCCAGTTTGAGTGATTAAATCTAGCTAGCTAGCTCCAAATTCTTACCATTTTCAGTGATGTACAACTTTTTAATCGTAGGGTACTTGTTGAGGTACAAGAGTAGTTCGTAGAGCCCCCATGGCACAGAGAAGAGCCATTCTACTCCAGTCTATACATATTTACATTACAAAACAAACAAATTCAAGGGATTAAATTAATGAATTTGCAATTAGTGATGATCATTAACTATTGATAATATATCATTTTAATCACTATCCAATGTTTTCCTTACCGGTGATCCGATAGGTTCGCCGTCTCGATAAGCTGCAAAATCGCACATCGAAGACGATTAATATTATGATAATTAAGTCATTAACTAGTTAATTAATTCATTAAGTACTTACATTCAAACCTAACCCCTCTGATCAGAGGTGTATCCCTCATCAGTAGGGTTGGGGTCATTTGCAACATACTGAGACGTGTAGTAATTCATCCCCAGAAAATCCAAGGACCCAATCAGCAGATCCCTCTCAGCCTTGCTGAAAGACGGCAAGTTTTCCGGTGGAACGTTGTCGACCATGTTTTCCGGATAATACCCCGTCAGTATGGGCTCCAGAAACCTGAATAGTTTTATACTCCGTATTATATTATATTCATGACGAAACAAAGCATCAATTAATTAAAAGGGGGCGAATGACTCGATTCTAATAATATATAGACTATAGTAGTATACCATCCAAGCATGAAGTCGAGTGCCCTATCAACTGCAAGCTTATCTTCTTTGGAGCTTTCGTCGAAAGGTACAAACCAGTTGGTTACCAGCACAATGCCTATCTTGCCTCCTTGTACTTTCTGAGATCATGCATTTATTCATGTTCATGTTCAAGATAGAGATGGAGAGATCTAGAGAGAGAGAGAGAGAGGGAATCACACGTACCTGGAACTTGGTTCTGTAGAGATTGACAGTGTCTGCATGGGTGAGGAGGAGGTTTCTGGCGACGGTGTAGACCTCGGAGGGGTGGGCAACAGGGGGGTTGGGGAACTTGGTGGTGCCGGCCCTGGTGGTGGTGAGCGGAGGAGCGCCGGCTTTGGTGGCGGCAAGGTTAGTGACGACGGAGGTGGCGAGCTTACGGCCCGGAGGCGCGGCGCCGGTGACGTAGCCTTGCAGGGCGTACATGTAGGGCTCGTTCAAGGTAGTCCAGTGCTTCACTCTGTCTCCGAATTCCCAGAAACATACCTCTGCATATTCGATGAAATCTTGCCTGCATATTTACACATACATACATTTGATGAAAATGGAACTTAGATTTAATTAAGTGAATTGATTAATTGATTGATTACCTTATCTTTTTGGATAAGAAGCCACCATATTCTTTGTCCAAGGATGCCGGGAGGTCCCAGTGAAACAGTGTCACAAACGGAGTTATGTCTGTATGTATACGAGCGAATATATATCATTAATATTTATATAATTAAATGCCATTACGTACGTACTAATTATGAATTATCGATTGATTAAGCAAGTTACGATGTTTGAGCAGAGTGTTGATGACGTCGTTATAGAAGTCGATTCCTTCTTGGTTCACTCCGCCGGCAACTCTACCGGCTATATACATATTCAAAGTTTGGAGAATTTGATTAATTAATTATATATATTAAGTTCAAACACAATATCTTGAATAGTTATGTATATACCGGGTAATATTCGTGGCCATGAGATTGAAAAACGGTAAGAAGTAAACCCCATTTGCTTCATCTTCTTAATGTCTTCCTGCAATTCATATAAACTTACCAATTAAGGAAAGTAGGGTTTCATAAATATATGTAACTACTAGTATTTCTTACTAATTATAGTAGTATAAGAAGAATTAATAACCTTGTATCTATAGTACATCTCACATGCTACAGTTCCATTGGACCCATCAGCAATTCTCCCTGCACCCACAACCATTTATTTAAGCATTTCTTACTCAATAATTTACTATTGAGAGAGAGAGAGAGAGAGAGAGAGAGAGAGAGAGAGAGAGAGAGAGAGACAAGGTTGGTTGAGGGCGAAATCATCCCAAACGCTAATGCCTCTGCCTCCTTTCATGGCAGCTCCTTCAACCTATATCACGAGAGAGAGAGAGAGAGAGTTAATATCATGTGTATAATCAACTTAATCAAATTACAAAAAAACACTTAGTATAGTATAGCAGTATAAACTGAATGGAGGATGAAGAGAGGAACCTGATAGGCGGCAGTGCCAGTTCCGAAGAGAAAATCGGAAGGGAACCAGTTACGGTTGATAACGGAGTTATCGCGATCAACCGGAACCGGCCCTTCACTCTCCCACCATGCTGACTCTCCTAACACCTCCGTACTAACACCGTTACTGTTGCCGTTTACGTTTACGTTTCCGTTCTCCACTGCCGCTCCGGCCATAGTATCTTCTTCTACGTACACAATCAATCAAGAGTAATATAGTATTTTTGGTTGCTGTTGAGTGATATTATATTCAATACTAACCTCACCTATTTATAGTACCCACCTCTCCATGCATATACACACTCTCATTTCACGTTTCTATTCATTTTCCATTTTCATTCTTATTTTTTTCGCACATGCACGTACGATTCTTATTTAATTTCACATTGATTACGAATTTTGGTGTGGCGTGGGCGGGACGGCATTCTCTTCCTCTCTTTCTCTCTCTCTCTCAATAAATATTTGTGGACAAATTATACTCCCGGTATGCACATCACGTTTTGTGTATGGGTAACTAGAATTGTACCCTCGCGATGCCGGGGTTTCATCGAAAAGTAACATAAAAAATACTTCTTTCGATTATGTAGTCTATACACGTTTTTTGTTTCTTTAGACGATTCTTCAATCCAAGCATTTTCTATTTTTGCATATTACTTCACCATCATTTTTAAAATTTGATATCATTATCTTTATGTATTTACAAAATTATATCATTTATTATAGTAGTAGATGAAATATTTTATAGTCCTCTCATATTTTCAATTGCTCAATAAAAATTAATACGTTGATTTAAAAATTAATTTTAAAATAATAGTATTAATCTTTTAAAGTTGCAACATTAATATGTGACAAAAATTAATGAGCTAGCCAACTTTGAAAAATGATAAACTAAATAATTAATCTATAAATTAAATGAAATGATTAATGAGGCTCAAATACTAAGGTTTTTGGAGGGAAAGTTTAGAATTAGTATTTTACTTTAGTATATATATATATAGATTAGAGTAAATTTCATTTCTTTCTTTGTTTTTTCTTTTACTCTGATTGCTCATCTTCGTCTCATACTATTAGTCCAGTTTATTTTTGACAGTTTTACAAGTGAGTTTATTTGGGAAAAGTAAAGGTTCTATTAGTTAATTAAGGGTTTTCTACTAACTAAAAAGGTAGAGATCGAGTCTCATGCTATTTAGATAAGCGAGCTAATAGTGTGAAATAATTCAATTAATAAATATGGACTATATAGTATAGGAGTTTAATATAATTCTTATACATTAGTATATTTTTATTTATTTTTAGGGTGCATGCGTCCTCTTTGATGCTAAAGAGAGAAAAAAGTTAGTATCATTATTATTTATTTTTAGGGTGCGTCCTCTTTGATGCTAAAGAGAGAAAAGAGGCAAACGTCATTTAAATCTCACATTTTTCATAACCTTTTATCGCCTTTTATCAATGAGGAAGAATTTTACTCTTTAAATTGGAGAAAATATTTACAACACAATAAAAAACCGACGTCCTTTGGCGACATATAGAGTCAAAATTTTACGCGATATTTATTCAAAAACTATATGCCATAGTATATGCCAAAAATAATGAGGCAAAAAATATATTACCCAAAATGAGATAGTTACATAAAACTTACCCACCACTTTTTAAACACACAAAAACTACCCATTAATTTAATAGTGAGACAAAAATGCCCCTCCTCTAATTTCCCCCCCAAAAACGAGAACCTTCCCCCACCCTCTTACTTTTTTTTCTCTTCTCTCTCTCTAAAAGTGATTCAGAAACCCTCCGCCGTTGCAGTTCCTCCGCACCGCCGCCGTCCTTCCACCTTCCCCTTCCCCTTCCAACGTACCAGGAGGCCCCGAGAGCTCCTTCCGAGGAGCACGAATCCATGGCAAAGGGTACTTTTAAGAGGCGCCGAATAGAAAAGCATTCCACCACCACGACGGCCCCGGCGAATACCGTACCGGAAAGAGGCAACGAAGAGGACGGCGAACCCATAGGACACGTACCCCTTCATAAATATGGAGGTAACCATGACAAAATACATGTTTAATTGTGGTTCGAAATTGATTTAGGGTTTATGTTTTAAGAAGGTTTATGTCTAATTCTTTAGTATGAAATTGTGGCTGATTTTTGGTTTTTGTTTTTGGTTTTCAACCCTTTATAGTTGTTGTTCAAGTTGTTGTGTGTGTTATGGTCTGAAAATTTGTGTTATATTAGTACGAAAATGGTGAAATCATACCGATTTAGTGTTTATTTGTGCTCAAGCATTTAAGGTTTGTGGTTTGATTTAGGATTCATGTTTGAAGGTGGTTTATGCTCAATTATTTAGTATGAAATTATGGCTGGTTTTTTGTTTTTGTTTTTGGTTTTGGTTTTCAAGTATTTATAGTTGTTGTGTGTGTTATGGTCTGAAAATTTGTGTTCTATTAGTACGGAAATGGAGAAATCATACCGATTTAGTATTTATTTGTGCTCAATAATTTAGGGTTTATGGTTTGATTTAGGATTCATGTTTGAAGGCGGTTTATGCCCAATTATTTAGTAGTATGAAATTGTGGCCGATTTTTTGTTTTTGTTTTTGATTTTCAAGCATTTATAGTTGTTGCTCAAGTTGTTGTGTGTGTTATGGTTCTAAAAAATTTCTTTTATTTGTATGAAAATGGTGAAATCATACCTGCGTTTATTTACTTGATACGAAATTAGCGAAATCATACCATTTATATTTCCTTATAAAACAGTACCGCATTGTGAAGAAATCTCGAAATGAGTTGCAGGGTAGGTCACATAAGATGATTATTAACGGATACGAAACCTAGCCAGTGATGTCCGAAAGATAATGGAAAATCTGTCAATTTGCTGCCACAGAGGAGATACGTAAATCATGTATGGGTCTATACGCGGAACTCCCCAATTACAGCACAAGGTGTGGCAAGATGTTGCACTAACCCGAGCCGAACTTTGATGGTAGCAAACGATTTAGAGTTGGTTTTGTGTGATTTATGATAGAGAAATGCTTGAGAATGTTTGGTATAAAATAATGTTGTGTGATTTATGATAGAGAGATGCTTGTAAATAGTGTTGTGTGGTACGAAGTGAAGATTTCGTAACATGGTTGTGGTTCATCAGGTATGAAATTAGTTTAAATTACTTATATGCAGTAAATATTGTATAAAAAACATGAAACAAAATTGCAAAACACATGAGTAATATTTTACTAGTGTAGTATTTTTGCTTGCTGTTGAGTGATATTATATTCAATACTAACCTCACCTATTTATAGTACCACCTATTTATAGTACCCACCTCTCCATGCATATACACACTGCTCCCTCCACTCATTTCACGTTTTTATTCATTTTCCTTTTTCATTCTTATTTTTTTCGCACATGCACGTACGATTCTTATTTAATTTCACATTGATTACGAATTTTGGTGTGGCGTGGGCGGGACGGCATTCTCTTCCTCTCTCTCTCTCTCTCTCAATAAATATTTGTGGACAAATTATACTCCCGGTATGCACATCACGTTTTGTGTATGGGTAATTAGAGTAAATTTCATTTCTTTCTTTGTGTATGAATGTGGATTGAAGAAATTTGGGGAAGTAGTAGACCGAAGTTCACATTTGTAGTGTTATTACGAGATTAAGTGTGTGTATGTAGTTAAAAATTATAAGAACGAAATCGTGCTATATTATTAATTTTGTGTATAATGTTATTGTTTGGATGATTAGTGAATAATTAGGATTAGTGGGCCGTTGAAGAAGATAATGATTAAGCATGGTGTTGTCAGGGGCCAGGGGCGGAGGCAGCGTAGTGGCAGGGGGGTCCAGTGACCCCACTGTAATTTTTTAAAAAAATCAGGGATATTTTAGTAATTTCACATTTTTATCATTAAAAATATTAAAAATATTAATAATTTTAACAATTATACCCAAATCAAAATTGAAAAAGCCTCCCCCAATTATTCTCAATCCCGCCGTGCGCCGTGCTCCATCCCCAATTCCTCTTCTGCTCCGGACATCTGCATCTGCATTTTGTTGGGGATTTAAAGAACGAAGATGTGAAAACAAACAAAATCGGATACTCTGAAAGGCGCGTAGCACTTTCAGATCGAATCAATTCGACGGTTCAATCGAAATATTCGATCGGATACAATTCAGAGTCGAACGATCAGATGTAATGTATGAGATTCGTATGAACCAGAAGAAGAAATCGACAGAAAATAGAAGAAGAAGAACAGAACGGGAAGAAACTGATCTTTCAGTTTTTAAACTGCTAAACGTCCTTTCAAATGCAACTTTTCAAAAGTTGCAAAATGGTCCTCGAAATTCCGAAAAATAACCCAGCCAGGGGCTCTGCCCCTTGGACCCCGCCAGGGGCTACCGCCCCTTGGACCCCGCTCAGGGGCGCTGCCCCCGCACCCCCGCCAGGGGCTGCCGCCCCTGGGACCCTGCTATCGGGGGCGCTGCCCCCGAACCCCCGTCCTTTAGGGGCTTCGCCCCTAAAATCATAATAAACTCGTATAAGCGTGCACTCCGCACCTCCAAACTCATACGATGTATTATTATGATAACTCTGATCAACACAGTCAATCCAATTACACTAAAATATCCAACACATTTGCATCGTAGGTCTCCGTCTCCCCCTATTCCTCTTCTGCTCCGGACATCTTCAACCTATTCTCTCCGCCGCAGGCGAAGCCCGCCGCTCACCACCACCAGCAGCAATCGTAGGTCTCCCCCTATTCCTCTTCTGCTCCGACGTCTTCAACCTATTCTCTCCGCCGCCGGCGAAGCCCGCCGCTCACCACCACCACCAGCATCACCGCCACGAGGATTCGCAGCCACTGATCCAAACGCAGCACTCGCCCCTGGAATTTCCTACTCAGGTTTGACTTAAACCTCGATAACTTCTCCGATTGAGGATACTAGTTAAAATTGATTGAATTAATGCGCATCGTTGGATTGTGGATTTCGTTGAGCTGATTACTCTTAAATCAAGTTTGTACGAGATAATTTTTGATTAGTTTGTGTATTTTTACTTTGGTATTAGATTTTGTTTAGCTCCTTAATCTGTGGATCGGTATAGTTTGTTGTCATCTTCTAGATGATGTTCAAATTGATATCTTTATCATTCATGGATCATGTGTAATTGATTTCTATACTATCCACTCTACAGGGATTGAAAAATATGGTCAATTTGCTTATTAAGTTGTGTTTGACTTTACCGGTTGCTACTGCTACAGTTGAGAGAGCTTTTTCGGCGATGAAGTTCATCAAGAATATTCTACGGAATCGTATGGGAGACGACCTAATGAATGATTGCTTAATTCCTTACATTGAAAAAGATGTTTTTGTCAATGTTACGAATGATGCAATTATGGAGCGATATCAGAAGATGAAGGAAAGAAGAGGAATTTTATGAAGTTTTTTGTATTCATTTTTAGTTTTTAAACTTATTTCGTAATTTAGTTGTATCACATTTCTATTGAAAGTTATTAATACTATTTTCTTACTTCGGATTTTTTTTTTAATGTATATTTTTTGTAAAGTGAAAAAAATGTGACCCCCCTGCCGAGGAATCCTGGCTCCGCCACTGAGTATAGGAGTTTAATATAATTCTTATATATTACTATCATTATTATTTATTTTTAGAGTACGTCATTTTTTATGCGAAAGAAAAAGAGATAAAAGAGCCAATCGCCATTTAAATCTCACATTTCTCATAACATTTTCTCACATTTTATCAATGAAGAAGAATATTTACAATATCATATTGAACGAGATAATATTTTCTCATTACATAAAAAAAACCGACGTCCTTTGGCGACATATAGAGTCAATTTTTATACGATATTTATATTCCAAAACGATATATTACGAAAATTTTAGAGTATATTACGAAATTGATCGCTCAAACATAAGCCAACAAAGGAAAATTTGGATCGAATACCGAATTACCAGGCCCATTGAGTGATATTTCGGCCCATCTAAACTCTAATTTTAAATGAGGACCCACGAATAAAATTACAAGCCCAGTAGTTAGTAGGCTAAAAAGATTGGGCCCTAAATAATTCTAAGCCATATTTAAATATTATGGAGGCCCATTAAAAGTGGGCCATTCAATCCTTAGTGGACCGTCAATTTATTATTTAGGCCCACTAAGTAAATTTAGGACTCCAACTCCTCTCTATTTTGAAACTAGCTAGGCCTGCTCACGGTTCAAGGCCCGGCGGTTCGGAGGCCCGGCCCGCCGGTTCACGGTTCAAGAAAACGTGAACCGTAACCGGCCCGCGAACAGTGCCCACGGTTAGGGGCCGGTTAATTTAACCGCCGGTTCCGGACCGGTTAAAAACCGGCGGTTTTAGGCGGTTTCGGGCTTTTTTTTTAATTTCGGTTTTAGGCGGTTAACCTCCGGTTTGGCTTGAACCGCCGGTTAACCACCAATTTTCACTATTCATTCAGCAGCAGAGGGTTGGAGAAGCGAGGGTGGTGAAAGTGGGAGGAGGAATTAGCGAGCATGGGCATGGGGAGAGAGAGAGAGAGAGAGAGAGAGAGAGAGGAGGGTTTATGTTTGTTATTACCATGATGCCGTAGACGAAGCCTTCGAGGACGTTCTGCATGATGGAGACGGCAGCGAGCTCGACCTCGCCGAGGTGGCCGACGAAGGCGACGGTGACGACGCCGATGGAGAACTGGGCCACGGTGGCGAGGATCGCCGGCGCGGTGATCTCCCACATTTTCTTGGATTCGTCCAAGGTTCTGGCTTTGTGGGTTTTGAGGTGGTTGGCGGCGCCGGTGGTGGTTTCGATGTCGAAGGTTTTGGGCGGCGCCATGGGTGGGAGGAGGAGGTGGAGTTCTTGGTTTGTTAGTTGATCGTTTTTCATAATCAAGAAGTAGCTGTATAGTTGTTACGCATGGCAGTGTGTCATGTGTGTGGAGATATTTAGAGAGAGCAAAATGGGAGGTTTTAGGTGAGAGAGAGAGGGCGGTTCCACGGTTAACCGGCGGTTCCAACGGTAAACTACGAACCGGCGGGCTTTTTACGAAACCGGCGGGCCTAAACCGGCGGTTAACCTGCGGTTCACGGGCCTACCAAACTACGAACCGTAACCGGCCCGCCGTCAGCCGGTTCCGGGCCGGTTTTCGGCCCGTTGACCGACGGGCCGGTTCCGGTTCAGGCCCGCCGGTTCATAGAAAAGAATTATGCTATAGTTGCGTTCTCTTTTTCGAATTTTGTGTCCCGATTATGTCCTGAATCTCGATTTTTAAAATTTCAATTCGGGACACGGTTAGGACATCAAATAAAATCAGCACAGCAATCACAAAATTGATTTCAATCTCCATAGTCAATTCATCATCTTCTTCTTCTTCTCTTCTCATCATCATCATCATCAATCCCCTAGAAAGAGAAAAAAACGCAGAAGAGGAAGAAATGATGGGTGTTGTGATCAGCCGCTGTTCCAACACTTCCCAATCCCACATCACCGCCATCATCATCACCAGCTTCTTCCGCCATAAATTCTGAACAAGATTCTTTCCTCCCAATCCAACTCTCCAAGAATTTTCAGCTAAATTTTGCCCAAACCCGTAAAAATGGCGGATTCTCGATAAACGAGTTGTATTTTCACTGCTCGGATTTATTTTTTCTGGTAAATGGCTGCCGCCGGCGGCGGCAGCGCTTTACATCTCACCGGAAAGATGAGATCTTGTGAGAACGGCCGGCCGTTGGATTCTGTGTTCGCCTCTGCTCCTTCTAATTCTTTTCTTGGTGCGTTGACTTTTGATTTCCACTGTGTTTGTGAGTATCTGAAATTGATTCAAGGATCAAGATTTCTACAATTTGTTATCAAACCTCCATTGTTATACCTCAATCATTGCTCTAATTTATGTGTTTCAAATGAAGATATGTTGATGGATGATGGCATTTTCTATGATTTAATCTTCACTATTGTTGATGGTGTGTGTGGGAATTCATTTTCCCTCGATCAGGGCCAGGATCAATGGTAAGTTTTGGGGGTGTTGGTGGAGTAGACGGATCAAGAAACTCGATTTATCATCCGTTCGATCTTCAAGAAAACGGGGACGAATGCTCGGACGACTACTTCAACCAGCCCGAAAGGAAGAGGAGGCTCTCGGTAGATCAAGTCCGGTTCCTCGAGAGAAGCTTTGAAGCTGAGAATAAGCTCGAGCCGGATAGGAAGCTTAAGCTGGCAAACAAGCTCAGCCTGCAGCCTCGACAGATTGCAGTGTGGTTCCAGAACCGTAGGGCTCGTTGCAAGACGAAGAATCTGGAAACGGAATACGAGACTCTGCATTCTAGCTACAAGAGCCTGAGAACAGACTATGACTCCCTCCTCCAAGAGAATGAGAAGCTAAAAGCAGAGGTGATCATCAAAGTTTATTAGAATTTTTGAAGATTGTTTCTGAATTTGTTATGATGAAGAATTTCGCTAATGTCTGACCAGGTTCTTCATCTCAAGCACGAAGATGGTGCCGGTCCAGTTGATCAGCCTTCGACTCCTAAGAACGAAGAGCAGAGTGAGCCTCGTAATGAATCTTTTCCAGTTCAGTCTGATCTATGGAGGCATGGAGAAGTAGGTTACGCCTTTCCTAAGATCGAAGATGCCCATTGTCATCCTCATGCAACTTACTGTGGCTATGGATTCGGTGTCGATCAAGACCACGCCTCGAGTAATTTCAGATCATATTAAGCTCTCTTGGTCTGGTTTATCTTGAGATGGTTTTCTTCTAAGCATATAGTCCTGTTTGAAGCTTTTCGACCTCTGTATTATAGTTTAGTGAAGATTTTGTGGTATATATAATAAGAAAATGGCTTGTCTCTTCTCTCAATATTCCTTGTTTGAACCAAAATATAATACTAGGATAGTAACAAAGTAGGCGAAATCGAACCTACTTGTTCATTATCATTGATGAAATCATACAAAGAGAGAGGTTACAGAGGAGGTTGCCATCTCCTTTATTTCTGAATACACGGATACATGAGAGCATCGCATTATTCCAACTCGACTATAGTCTTATATAGATGCTACTGCATCGATAGTGAGATGATCTCCGATCTTCACTCGACTCCCTTCTCGATCAGCGGCGTCGCAGGAATCCACGACGGCCGCAAATATTTCGGCGGCAGCACGTCGGTGCGGAGAAACTTAGCAACATCTAATTTTCCTTTATTAGGGGGAAAAAAATATAAGGAGAAACGCCTAATTTTCCTTTATTGAATTGATAAAAACACATACAAATCAAGAGGTGATTGAGGAGGTTAATTGAAGACCTAATTAACCTCCATTTTCACAATTAATTTGCTTTTATTACACAAGAGCATCACATCACATTTTATTTAAATATTTAAATTAAGGTATGATGTGCATGCTCGCACACGTAAACCTTGATTATTAAATACTAGCAACGTGCATGCATGCATGCAAACACATGCACACGTTAATTATATCCAACTATGAGCTTTGCACCCTTTGCGAGCTTGATCTCCAAGTCCTCTTCACTCACCGAACTCTTCTCCTTCTCCTTCTCCTTCTCCGATTCCGGCTTCGCCTGAAGCCACAACGTCTTGAAATATTTCGGCGGCATAGTCTCGCCATGGAGAAACTTAGCAAACCACGCAGCAGAATTCTTGGGGTATCTTTGATAACCGTTGGCGAAGTCCACGTAGTTGAGCCCGAACCTAATTGTGTATCCCGAGTACCATTCGTAGGTGTCGCACCACGCCCACACAGAGTAGCCCTTGAGTTCGTAAGTGAGTTTCCTGCAGTAATTAGGGTTTTGGAATGAATTCGGGATGTATCATAATTAATTGAAAATTGAATTGATATGAGAGTATTCATTAATTGATGTGTTTAGTTACTTCATTGCTTTGAGCAAGTTGGCAATGTGGTCCTGGTGGTATTTGATCCTGTCGTCGTCGTCTTCGCAGACCATCTTGGCCGTCTTCTTGAAATCGGTCGTGGTACAAGTCCCTAATTGATGATTAATTTGGAGATTAGTTATCAATTAAGATCCAGTTTGAGTGATTAAATCTAGCTAGCTAGCTCCAAATTCTTACCATTTTCAGTGATGTACAACTTTTTAATCGTAGGGTACTTGTTGAGGTACAAGAGTAGTTCGTAGAGCCCCCATGGCACAGAGAAGAGCCATTCTACTCCAGTCTATACATATTTACATTACAAAACAAACAAATTCAAGGGATTAAATTAATGAATTTGCAATTAGTGATGATCATTAACTATTGATAATATATCATTTTAATCACTATCCAATGTTTTCCTTACCGGTGATCCGATAGGTTCGCCGTCTCGATAAGCTGCAAAATCGCACATCGAAGACGATTAATATTATGATAATTAAGTCATTAACTAGTTAATTAATTCATTAAGTACTTACATTCAAACCTAACCCCTCTGATCAGAGGTGTATCCCTCATCAGTAGGGTTGGGGTCATTTGCAACATACTGAGACGTGTAGTAATTCATCCCCAGAAAATCCAAGGACCCAATCAGCAGATCCCTCTCAGCCTTGCTGAAAGACGGCAAGTTTTCCGGTGGAACGTTGTCGACCATGTTTTCCGGATAATACCCCGTCAGTATGGGCTCCAGAAACCTGAATAGTTTTATACTCCGTATTATATTATATTCATGACGAAACAAAGCATCAATTAATTAAAAGGGGGCGAATGACTCGATTCTAATAATATATAGACTATAGTAGTATACCATCCAAGCATGAAGTCGAGTGCCCTATCAACTGCAAGCTTATCTTCTTTGGAGCTTTCGTCGAAAGGTACAAACCAGTTGGTTACCAGCACAATGCCTATCTTCCCTCCTTGTACTTTCTGAGATCATTCATTTATTCATGTTCATGTTCACGAGCGAGATGGAGAGATCAAGAATATATGTAACTACTAGTATTTCTTACTAATTATAGTAGTATAAGAAGAATTAATAACCTTGTATCTATAGTACATCTCACATGCAACAGTTCCATTGGACCCATCAGCAATTCTCCCTGCACCCACAACCATTAATTTAAGCATTTCTCACTTAATAATTTGCTATTGAGAGAGAGAGAGAGAGAGAGACAAGGTTGGTTGAGGGCGAAATCATCCCAAACGCTAATGCCTTTGCCTCCTTTCATGGCAGCTCCTTCAACCTATATCACGAGAGAGAGAGAGAGAGAGAGAGAGAGAGAGAGAGAGAGAGAGTTAATATCATGTGTATAATCAACTTAATCAAATTACAAAAAAACACATAGTATAGTATAGCAGTAAAAATAGAATGGAGGATGAAGAGAGGAACCTGATAGGCGGCAGTGCCAGTTCCGAAGAGAAAATCGGAAGGGAACCAGTTACGGTTGATGACGGAGTTATCGCGATCAACCGGAACCGCCCCTTCCCTCTCCCACCATGCCGACTCTCCTAACACCTCCGTACTAACACCGTTGCTGTTACCGTTTACGTTTCCGTTCTCCACCACCGCTCCGGCCATAGTATCTTCTTCTACGTACACAATCAATCAAGAGTGATATTATACTAGTGTAGTATTTTTGGTTGCTGTTAAGTGATATTATATTCAATACTAGCTTCACCTATTTATAGTATGCATATATATACACACTACTCCCTCCTCTCATTTCACGTTTCTATTCATTTTCCTTTTTCATTCTTATTTTTTTCGCACATGCACGTACGATTCTTATTTTCACATTGATTACGAAATTTGGTGTGGCGTGGCGGGACGGAATTCTCTTCCTCTCTCTCTTTCTCTCTATTTAATTATTTAATTTTAATTTGGATTCGTAGATTTTTATATTTGTTTTCTTTACTTTGTAATATAATATAATAGTAGTTGGTTGGAATGCATGGCAAAAATTATCCAAATATGTAGTTTAGTTTTGTTACCTTTTTTTTTTGGTAAAATCTTTAGTTTAGTAGTTTTCATGTGGATTAAAATATATTTGTGGACAAATTATATGTCGGTATGCACATCACGTTTTGTACGTGTATGGGTAATTAGAGTAAATTTCATTTCTTTCTTTGTTTTTTCTTGTACTCTGATTACTCATCTTCGTCTCATACTATTATACTATAAGTCCAATTTATTTTTAGCAGTTTTACACGTGAGTAAAGGTTCTACGAACTAAAAAGGTAGAGAGTCTCATGCTATTTAGATAAGCAAGCTAATAGTGTGAAATAATTCAAATAATAAATATGGATTATATATAGTATAGGAGTTTAATATAATTCTTATATATTACTATCATCATTTTTTATCATTTTTTATGCGAAAGAAAAAGAGATAAAAGAGCCAATCGCCTTTTAAATCTCACATTTCTCATAACATTTTCTCACATTTTATCAATAAAGAAGAATATTTACAATGTCATATTGAAGAGATAATATTTTCTCATTACGTAAAAAAACCGACGTCCTTTGGCGACATATAGAGTCAATTTTTATACGATATTTATATTCCAAAACGATATATGCTAGAGTATATGCCAAAAAAAATGTGGACACCAAATATTAACCTCACAATTAACATTTGTGTTTTTCTATATTTATTATCATGTATATATATCTTGCAAAAAATTGTATTATTGTTGCACGTTTTATGTGGCCTAAATTTAATTAGTGGTCCAAGAAACAAATATGCATATGTTTTTTTTTTTTTTTTTAATATATATATATATATATATATATATATATATATATATATATATATATATATATAGGGGTGGGTTCTTATGCGAGATGGTATCAATCTTGAGAACTAGGAACCAATCATATCCACTCCTTTTAAAGAATCTAATGGTGGATATTAATTCTCAAATTATCTATTTTACTTATTTAATGATTTATTTCTAATTTTAAAGGGTAGTTTAGGGGAAAAAAAAAGAAAAAGATTATGCGTTCCAAGATTGTCGCCACTTCCTATAACTAATTATCCTATTAATTAATATAAATATTTGAATGCAACTAAGACCTATTTCTATGCTTAAATAATCATATTTATACGCTATTTTCCTATTTATTTATGCTTAATAACCTGTATATGAAAATTACATGCTTTTTTTTTTTTATATATCAATTCATGTTTAAATATCGTGAATGGCGATGACAAATTGTGAATGACAATGAATATTCGAATGCACTTAAGACATATTCTTAAGCTTAAATAATTATTTTATATGCTATCTTCCTATTTATTTATGCTTAATAAATTTTATATGAAAATTACAAAAAAATAGAATAAAAAAAACATAGATGAATATTCGAATGCAACTAAGACTTATTCCTATGCTTAAATAATCATATTTATATGCTATGATCCTATTTATTTATACTTAATAACTTGTATATGAAAATTACAAAAAAAAAAAATAAAATAGAATAAAAAAACATAGATGAATATTCGAATGCAACTAAGACCTATTCCTATGCTTAAACAATCATATTTATATGTTATTTTCCTATTTATTTATGCTTAATAGCTTGTATATGAAAATTACAAAAAACATAATTAAAAAACATAGATGAATATTCGAATGCAACTAAGATTTATTCCTATGCTTAAATTATCATGTTTATATGCTATCTTCCTATTTATTTATGCTTACTAATTTGTATAAGAAAATTACAAAAAAAGAAAAAAAAATGAAAACATAATATAATTAAAAACATAGATGAAAATGTCAAGAAGAAGAAGAAGAAGAAGAAGAAGAAGAAGAAGAAGAAGAATCAAGAAGACGAAGAAGAAGAAGAAGAAGAAGAAGAAGAAGAAGAAGTAAGAAGAAGAAGATTACGGCAGAAAAATTTTAAATGAGTGATTAATTAATCCCTTAAAATATGGAACAAATAAATGAAGATTACATTAATATCCTTTTCCTAAACAAAATATGCCTTATTTAATTAATTTCCATGAATAAATCATAACCATCAATCTATTAAGATGGAAGGTCTAGATTAGTTCTTAGTTCTCACTAACTAATATGGTTAGCATATGAACCAATCCCTATATATATATATATATAACCCTTTGCTACTAATATAGGACATCTCGTGACACAATATATACATAGACATGGTCCCAAAAAAAAATATATGCTTTAATTTTTTGGCAGTTTAGTATAAATCGAAACTTGACAATGCCCAAACATAAAACGTTTTTGGGCACCACCGCCCCCCTCTAAAAAACTTACGCTGTAGTAAATGACTCGATCTCAAAAATTTTGATTCCGAAACTTAACTCACTCTCATCAATTCAACACACGTACACTATAGACTGAATGTTTAACGAGTCACATTACACACGATTAAAAACGAATCTTATGAATTTTGAAAAATACACTACATTAGAACAAAATTCTTACAAATTAAGTTGTAGTAGTACTTATAAGAATAAAAATAAACAAATACAATTAAATGAATAAAATATTAAAAAGAGAAAAAATTTGGGCCGTCGGTTTATATTTTAAGTAAACTGGGCCCAATTTTGGGCCCGACAACTTAAGCGAGGCCCACTAAAGGCCCATAAAACTGGGCCTACCAATCAAATACAGGCCCAACTTTTCATGTATATAAAAATAAAATTAAAAATTAAATGGTCGTCTTCTTCGAGAGGTGAAATGACTATAATAGGCCGCATACAAAAATCGGCGAAACAGATGATTCCACTGCTCGCTTCACCAACCGCCGCATCGCCGCCGTCAGCCGCCGCCTTTCCCGGTCTGAATCTACGCTCCGCCGCCGCCATGAGCACCACTCCCTTAGACGCCATTTTCAAGGAGAAGAGGGCGCTTCGCTCTAGAGTGAGAAAGGAGCTCAAGTCGATGGACCCCGCGCTCAGATCTCAAGAAGGCAATAAACTCGTTCGAACCAAGAATCAATCCGTGTATTGTATTTGGGTGATTTTCGTTCTTGTTATTGCTGTTTTGGAGAGATAATTGGGATTTTGAGGTATGGGGTTTTCTTCTTATTTGTTGGTGCAGATGATGCGATTCAGAGCGTAGTGTTGGAGGCACCATGGTTCAAGTCGTGTAAAAGGCTCTGCGCTTACATCAGCTGTGCTGCTTTGAAAGAAGTTGATACCTCGAAAATCTTGTCTGAAATCTTGATGAACTCAGATCAAGGTACTGCTTTTTGAGATTTAATTTCATGATGGTGAGTGGAGGTAGTGTATTAGTAGCTGTGTTCTCAGATTGAGCTGTTTATTAGTGATGAATCGTGTTTGATGAGCTGAATCGATTTCGACGGTATTCGTATTGCATTTCGGTTTTTTGGGAGTTTTATTGGTATTAGCCATCCTTCACTAGGAACTAGAACAATGTGTGTAGTTTATGATGCAATGTGAAGTTCTGTTTCGATTTTTTTGGCGCAATGCTACTTCGTTTTGAGTCGAGAATTCTGGAGTTAAGAGGTGTCTGCATAAGGATAGGTGTTTGAATTGAGTTTCTATGGTATGTCTTGATGATGGGATTGTTTTGATTTCGGCCTTTGTTTGATTCGTGGGGTTGTGTCTGAGTAAGTTCTAATTCTCCGGTTCTGTGATAAGATGATTGTCCGCAGTTGAGGAAGAAGCTTTATGTTCCTAGAGTGGAAAACAAGAACAGTTTCATGAGGATGTTGAACATCACTAGGATTGATGATTTGATTGCAAACTCGATGGCTATTTTGGAGCCCGACTCTTGTGATTCTGAGGGAAACGAACGTGAAGATGGTCAGTTAATTTCCTCGTTTTACTAGCAGTATTTAGTTTATGTTGACATAATGAATTTCACTTTGTCAAGTGCTCCATTTCTTTCTTGAACTTGAGCATTACTCATCCAACTGCACTGAGAAAATTTATGTTATCGATTCAGTGACATGATTGTTATGAAAAATAGGCGTATAACGCGATACATAGCTTTCAACTGCTGCTCTTGTTTCGAGCGTATCCACTATTAACTATGCCAAGTCTGTGTTCACTCGTTATCTATTGTTGTAAATCTTACGCATAGTTATCAGTTATCACCGACTCTAAGTCTCTAACTATGTCTAATTATCTGTATGCAGTCATGTTTGCAGATGAACCTGTGGACTTGTTTATTTTACCTGGTAAGATTTCAAATTTTATTATTTCGCCAGCTATATTACTTACATGGAATTGGAATCATACTACGACGATTCAATCAGATACCTTATTTGAATAACGTATGGCATATCAATACAAATTTTCTTTTATCATACAGGACTTGCTTTTGACAAATCTGGGAGGCGTATAGGCCGTGGAGGAGGGTATGTATCGTATTCTTGTTCTTGATATGTTTGAATTCTAAGATTATGATGTCATTAATCAATCTATACTTTAAGATTATATGCGCTTGTCTTGCCATAATTTCAATGTATGATTAATCCATATCTTCATGCCGGAAACAGAATTGCGAAAGGCGAAAATAAGATAGTACACATTACGTGCTGCCATTCTGCTTTCCTTCTTTGTTTTAGCTTTCTTGAGCATATAATTGTTTACATCTCCTTATTTCTTCCAATGCTGAAGCTATTACGACACCTTCCTCACGAAATACCATGAGCTGGCAAAGGATCGTAACTGGAAGAAACCGTTATATGGTGCGTTCCCTCAATCCCTTACATAACTCCGAGCTTTAGCTACTGACAATACATCTTCTTGTACAGTTGCTCTTTCATATTCAGTGCAAATCTTGGAAGATGATGTTATACCTATCACTCCCAACGACGTCCCCATCGACGCCCTCGTCTCTCCCTCGGGTGTAATCCCCATCAGTCCAGCAGCCGATCAGATGAGTCTGTGAACAAGAATCACCATACTTTTAGATGGAGAAAGATTCTGTTTTGAAATGTGTTTTGTAACACTACTGTGTATCACTTCTTGATATTATACTGGATTTTCTTCTTGTTTTTTTAATTATAAAATACTAATTCAAGTTGAATAAAAACTGCATATAAATTCAAAATGTTGGGTTTATTGATTTTGAATAAAACCATTATTAACATTAATGAGGAGAATTACAAAATTATTATATTAAAATATAAAATGCATTTATTCATATATAGTATAGTATTTCCCTCACATTTATTTGACAATTTATTTTCCCCTATTAATTTCTCACTTGGCCATGAACGGCAAGCACTGCAGGCCGCCGTCGACCGTCAAATTATGGCCGGTGACGAACGCGGCCTCGTCCGAGGCGAGGAACGCAACCGCCTCCGCCACGTGGTCCGCAACCAGCTCCAGCCCTTTCAAGCTCGTGAACTCCCCGAACATGCCCTCCACGTCGGCGGCCGAATGGAGGCCGATGGTGGCGGCGAGCGGCGTCACCACCAGCCCCGGCGACACGCTGTTGACCCTGATCCCGTGCACCCCGAGCTGCAGGCTGGCCGCCCGCATCAGCGCCACCACGGCGCACTTGGACATGATGTAGTCCGTCAGGTTGGGGCCGGCGTGCGCCGCCGTGGCGCTGGCGGTGCAGACGATCGCGCCGCCCTTCCCCAGCTCCACCATCTTCAGCGCCGCCTGCTTCACGCACGCGGCCGTGCCGCGCGTGTTGACACGCATGACGCGGTCGAACTGCTTGAGGTCGAGGTCGAGGACGGTCTGGGCGAGGCCGCCGGCGACGGTGCCGGCGTTGCAGTAAACGACGTCGACGCCGCCGTAGGTGGCGGCGGTCCAGTCGACGACGGACTTGACCTGCTCCTCGTCGGTGATGTCGCAGTGGACGTAGCTACACCGATGCCGGCCGATGGACTCCGCCACCGACTCGCCCTTCTCCGGCTGGATGTCGGCGATCACCACCGCGCGGGCGCCGAGCTCCGCAAAGAGGCGGGCGGTGGCCTCGCCGATGCCGCTGGCGCCGCCGGTTATGATGGCCACCTTGCCTTCAAGCTTTTTTGCCTTTGACATATTTTCTTTTTGTCTAAAAATAAATTTTAGTAAATATATGTGTGTATTTATAGATGTTTAAAGGACTTTTTCTTAGCAATTGTATGAAATTATTAATTAAGCTTAATGTATGAAATTATTAATTAAGAGCTAAACATAATTTAAAATTTGGCGATTGATTCATTAATGTTTACGGTTAAAATCGGTCCTAACTGAAAACTGCATGCTAGAAAATGGCGGCGAAAAAATATTCGAAAATGAATACTTTAATTTTGCGGCGAAATTACTTAATGTGGAAAAATCGGTACATCAACACAGAACATAAATTTGGTTCTTGAAAAAAAAAAAAAAAAAAAAAAGCCGTTTTTTCAATATAGCAATAATTATGTCGAATAAAATTAGTGAATAAAAGGATACAACTATAGTCGATAATCTTCGTGCCCACTAGATAAGGCTCAAGACGAGGGGGCAGAGGGAGTACTATTGTATGTAAAATTATAATTTTGGTTAATTGTAGATTAGTGTGGCTTGATCTTAATTGTTTTAGGGGAAGAAGACTAGAAAGAGTACAAGTAGAATATAGATGGACCAAGAATAACATGCTTCAATATTTGGTAATTTTTCTATTCAAGTACAAGGATTTAGGCAGCACTACCTAACTAAATTATATTAAACGTTACTCTCTTCGTCTATTTTATCACGATACTTTTGTTCAACAAGGTTGATACAAATCGAGCAGTAAAAGCTCAGGATAAAAATGGACAGAAGTAGTTTGTTTGACTAGAGAGAGAGAAAGTGTGTCCATATAGCTAAAAATATACAGAGGAAAAAAATGCAGATTCACACTTGAGTGAACGCAATCAACGTTCCTAAGAGTAACAGCTAGTCTCACAAAATCCGTCGATCGAAGGGATAGTAGCCTATTTACCGGAAAGACGGAAAAATTTAAGGACGAGCATCGACTGCCAAACGTAGCAGACGATCAGCATTTATCCGATTGGGACTCGTAGAACTCGCTTATGCACGGCGACATGACTTCTTGCTCGAGGAATTGTAGCACCTGATGCATTGTGGGCCGTTCCTCCGGATCTGCATCCGTGCATCGAGTTGCTATTTCCACCAGGACTTCTACTGTCTCCGGTTCTGCGTCTCTGCACCTTTTGTCGACTATGTCCTCTACTCGGTTCTCATTCAGGAGCGTGTTCATCTGGATTAGAAGACGAATTGAACGTGTTAACAATCAAACGAGGGTGAAAATGCGACACTGTATGATCACGTGATATGAAGGCGATCTTACCCATCCGACTACGTTTAATCCCCTTTGCACGAATGTGGGGTCGGTTGGTCTCTTGCCAGTTACGAGCTCTAGCAGTAGAACACCGAAGCTGTACACGTCGGACTTCTCTGTGGCTCTACCGCTCTGTAAGTACTCTGCATAGCAATTTTGAACAATGAAACACATAAGTATGGGCCGAGTTCTCCTCATGACTCAATCGATCAATGTAGAAGTCAAGTTAAGTCGTAGAGTCGAAACGAACCTGGAGCAAGATAGCCGAACGTGCCAGCAACCACAGTTGTGACATGAGCATCCTCATCAACTAGTAGTTTAGCAAGACCAAAGTCCGAAACATGAGGCTCGAGGTTTTCATCAAGGAGAATATTGCTCGACTTTATATCACGATGAACTATCTTCGGGGAGCAGTCGTGGTGCAGGTAAGCCAATCCTCGAGCTGAGCCAATAGCTATTCGTAGACGAGCATTCCAGTTCAGCAAACGCTCTTCTGCTATAGTGTCTGATCCACAAAATTTCACCAACAATTTTAGAAACCAAATGTAAAAAAAAAAAAAAAAAACATCACATTTTCATCGGATTCGAAAGAATAACTATACGTACCGTGCAAGAAATAGTCCAGGCTGCCCATGGCTAAGTAGTCGTATATAAGAAGCCTCGCTGTAGGGAGGCGACAGTAGCCCCTCAGGTTTACTAGGTTTATATGCTTGACACTTCCTAAGATCTCGAGCTCTCTCTCGAATACTTGATCAGAACCTTCTCTTGCTCGATCAATCTTCTTGACAGCAAAAGTTCCGCAGTCGTTCATAACCATTCTGTACACGGTCCCAAATCCACCAGCTCCAACAACGTCTTCCTCATCAAGAGACTCGATTTTCTCCACAAGCTCGCATGAAGGGTATGGAAGATCGCCATGGAAGGTGATAAGCTTGGCTCCTAGTACATAACAATGCATAATGAGTTTTAAGAAAACAAGAAATGAAAAGGATTCGAGGAATTCGCAAAGTTTTAGAAAGAGGCGTTCGTTCTAACTTGGATCCTGATGGACTTGTTTCTTGACTTCTGTGTACTTTTTCGCTGCCCTCTCCTTCTTCGTGAGCAGCCAAATCCAGAGGAAACCGAGAAGGAAAATAATACCAAAGCCTAGCATGGATACAGCACCAATCACGATTCCCTTGATATAGCGAGAGGATCGCTTGTGCACTGTAAATTGTACGAATTCAAGACCGGTTAAGTCACAGCTAACATTTCTATTGATGGCACTCAAAATCTGAACTATTGTCGAAATGCAGTACCTGTTGCTTCGTCGCTTGAAGCATGAGGCAATACAGCAGGAAAACCAAGAGACGTTCGACAAGGCTTGTTAACTTGTTGGCCACACAGATCTAAATTACCAATAAACCTAAGCATAAGCGCAGAACTTTAGAACAGTATCTAAATATTGATGTAGCCACGAGCAAGCGGACATTTATAGGTCTTGACCATGAATTTAAACCCGCAAAGCTTAAGGCATGAAGCCCGATTTCAACGTGTGCCCCGTGCACTTATTAGCACCCACAAAATAGTAGACAAAAGAATACTACTCCTAATAGTAATACACTACCCTTCAATTGCTCTTGCATTGTAGCCTTAAGGATTGCCAAATGTCAGAATTCGAAGTGTTTACATATGTAGTTCGAGGCAGAGAGACTTACGATTTGCTACCGAACTTGCTTAGCACTCCGATATCAGGGACTTCACCAGATAAGAAGTTCGATGACAAATTTCTACAAAAATCACTTTTCTGCATTAGTGTGATGAATGCAACTGCACGCAGCTGATAGCGAAGCAATAGAGAGTTATTCAACTTACAAATAAGACAGACGTGTTAAACGGCCTAGAGAAGAAGGTATAGCACCTTTCAGAGTATTGCTAGATAAGTCCCTACACACATCAAAACACACATGTACGATCAAAACAAGTCATCGAATACATAGAGACTTCAATCTAAAGAGAATACGTATCGATCTTACAGTATAGTCAGCATAGAAAGGTTCCCTATAGTCGCAGGCACACCTCCTTGAAAATAGTTAGCTCGAAGATACCTTCACAAACTCGAAAAGTACGATACAAATGAGAATTATTTTCACCCCGTCGAAACTCCAATGTAAATGGGGATAAATGTTTCCACTTACAAAGCTCTGAGCTCAGAACACTGAGCAATCTCAATAGGAATGGCACCATGAAGACTATTCTGATGAAGTGCCCTAAATTCATCGAAAAATCGTAACTTTATCAAATCAAAAGAAAGCACTAAAGCTTGCAATCTGAGGAACAAGGGATGAAAGGGCTTCTTACAGTCTTTGTAATTTGTTGAGTTTACAAATGCTTGGGGGTATGATTCCTCCAAGCTGCATGTATGGTAGGTTTCTAAAGGCACACAAAATGAATTTTCTATCAAGATTTGGTGTCATTTTAAATGGATAATAAGCTAAAAATGGATGATGAACAAAAATTTAAGAACAAAAATGGAATCTGAACATACATAGATACCACTCTTTGTTCTTGTGGGCTGCAAAGTATACCAGTCCAATGACAGGGAGATTCATCCAGATCTTTCCAGTTGCTCAGATAGTTCTTACTGTCATTCAAACTGGTTTTCACCTCCAACAGGGCAAGACCTAGAGAGAGAGAGAGAGAGAGCAAAATACATCATCAAAACCCACCAAATTAAGCAAGACTTAATTTTTCCTAAAGGAACACAAAACCATACCATCTGGAGTGAGAGCAAGAGAGGAATCAAGCAAAAGGGCAGCTGCCAAAGTAGCTAAGAACACCAAAATCAAAATGCCCATTTTCATTTCTTGCAACCAACTCGAATTTTTTTTTTTAATAAAAAACCTCAAGAAATAGGTTTTTTTTTCCTTTTAAAATCCTTTCCTGGATGAATTTGAATGTAAAAAGGAAAGGGGAAAGTGTTTTATGATGAAAAGGTTGAAGCTTGGTAAACCATGGTGGGGTTGTGAGAGAGAGTGGGTATAATTACAAATGTGTTTCCTTCAAAATACCATAATTATTACTTTTTGCAAAGAAGAAAGCTCAACAACAACTCACTCACTCTCTCTCTCTCTCTCTCTCTCTCTCTCTCTCTCTCTCCCTCCCCACAGTATCGGTGTTGGATTGAGGAGTAAGATTCACTTTCAAAAGGGGTGTATGGGTATCTGTGCAGCGAGGTCATAGCCGTTGGCCATGGCGTTCAAAACATTTTTGAGGGAAGAAGAGATTACTCTCAAACGGAGCGCGTGAGCGCGTGCATCAATCAAGAAACCGGGATCTTCCACGTGGACACGGGATGGGAGAGTGGCGAGATGGTGACAGTGGCGGCGCGTGAGGCACAAGTGTTTCTTGAAGACCAGAAAAGTCCAATTTTTTGCACTGCCCGAGTCTGAATTCTTTGCAGAAAATTTGAAGGAAAATTGTTTGAGAAATTGCTGGCATTTTCACGCGCGAAAAAGTATTTTCAAAAATTAAATGTTTTTTATATTATAAATTAATGCATTAAAATTTGAGAAATTCTCCCATTGGTTGAATTTAGGGGGGAAATTGATTAAGTTGGAGAAAAGGAGAAAGGGGTAGTTAGAGTGATTAGTAAAAAGCTTAACTACCGTATTCATTTTCAAACAACATAATTATATCGAATAATTTCAAAACGGAAATGTGGTTATTTCAGAAAAACAGAGGGGGTATCAACAAAAACATAGGCGAAAGTTCGTCATTTACAATACGTACAAGCTTCATTAAACTAGCTCGAACGAACTTTGAATATTCAAATTCGGCTCGTTTGCGGCTCTTTAGCCTTCTGATTCGACTAATATCGATCTCAACTTCATCCGCCGGTTTTGGATGAGGAAGATATAACATCTCTGCATTAGGATTCACCAGTTTCCATCTGGAAAAAATGCAATATAAAAACTCGTACACAAATTAACTGAAATATCATTAACTGCATTACCTGTATCCTAGAACCAGATGGTGAAGTAGAACAGAAACTTGCAATCGAGCGTACATGTTTCCGGCGCACGCTCTTGCTCCTCCTCCGAACACTAAGTACGACCCCGGTTTTGGTGCCTCCTAAATAAATAAGTACATATAACTTGATTTCAGCACGAAGTACATATTTTAACGTTTAATCTCATCTATAGTTTGCTTACATTCCATCTATCCGGGTTGAAGCACATGGGATCCTCGTAATATTCTGGATTCGTCTGCATGTAACGAAGCCAGCACACGACTTTCCAGCCTTTTGGGATTGTGTAACCTGTTTCCGGCAACAATCTCGTTACATAACTTGAAGCAAATAGTAGTGAAGAAAATTTGTGCAGTGTATGAAGTATGAACATGTTTCTTGAGTATGTTGAGAGAAGAGGAATCGTTGTTTGCACCTTTGTACTCGACATCTTTCCTAGCAGTCCGGGCCACAAAAGTTGATACATTGGCCATCCTAATTATTTCTTCCACCACCTAATTAAGTATGGATAGAAAGAATCTCAGTTTCTGGTATCATAAAATCGAAAGACCAGTTATCTAACTGCACGAAGTTACCTTGCTGGTATACTTGCAAGATGCAATCTCTTCGTATGTAACGAAATCTCCTTCTTGTTTCTTCCCTATTAGCATGTGCTCCTCCTGCAATTCAAACTGATCAGAAACCATATCACAATAGAACTAATAACGTTTTGCGTTACCATCAGTTACCTTGAGCTTTCGTAGAACATCTGGATATCTCGCAAGATAATACAAAGCAAACATAATAACAATAGAAGTCGAAGTATATCCAGCTAGAATAAGGGTCACAATATTATCAAGAACCTCGTCCTCACTTAATCTATTACCCTCTTCGTCCTTCATTTGCATCAACGCTTCCATTAGATCATTTTTGGGGACCAGATCTTCACACCGTTTCCTCTTCTCCAACTCTTCTCTAAATATCGCCTTTGCTTTCCTACGACACTGTCAGCACACTTTCATCAGTAACGTGACTATTTATACTCACTCGAGACTCGACTTCTATTAGATGAACGGGTAGTAGTAACCTGGAGGCCATAGTGAAGAGCAGTCCCTGGCAAATTGATAGGATAAGTTTTGAGTCCGTTGACAATACCCTTAACCAAATCATTGAGGGTATCCAAAACATCTTCTGCCTCGATGCTTGCAAAATACTTCCCAATACTTGCAAGTGTTACCTGCAGAGAGCGAGCGAGGGAGTGTGTAAGTAGTAGAAGAAACAGGGCAATTTGCTCACAGGAGACTAGAATGAGTTTACTACCTTCTTGGATTCTTTCAACACAGTGATTCTACCTCTCTTCGACCATGATTCGAGAGAAGCTACTACTCTAGGCTGCACCATGAGAGTGATCTTACGAAGTGCATCGGGTTGATTGACAGCCCTTAGAACAAGGCCTCTCACTCTAGCATGTGCAGCGCCTGAAACGGCTATCAGAGACGAGGCTCCCACAAGTTCTAGACTGTTCCACCCCACACCGAAGCTCGACTCAGATTGCAAAACAAACTTGTTTGCAGATGGTGTGCAAGCTATTACGGTTGGTGAACCGAAGAGGTACGTTCTATACAACCCTATTCCATCACCATACCTGATAATTCAACAGCAGCATACAGAAAACAGTACAAATTCTCAACCCATCCATGCTACAGATTGCAATTCAGTTCAGACATAATCAAATCAATCGAAAGGGGCCAGAGTTTATGATGAATTAGAGAGGTGTTTGAGCTAAATTAGTCAACAAATCGGATGCAAGAATTCAAGCTAAAAAATAGTACAGAAAAAGGAGGAAGCGGCGGAGCTTACCGGCGGCGTTTAGCGTCGATGAATCCATCGGGGCGGCGGAGACACTTGAAGTACCAAAGGAACGCCGGCATCTCCCCGAGAAACGGCAGACCCATGTACCCCGGAGGGAGCTTGGCGCCGCCGCGGAGGCGAAGCGACAGAGCATACCGACAGTCGTTCCACCACCACAGCAACGGCGCGACAACCACCGCCACCGCCACCCAAAAACCTGCTGCTGCTGCGTCCATCTCCATAGTCTAATTTGCAATTGCAGCTAGAGGAAATGAAATTATGGGCTTAATTTTGCTACTAAATCTGTACGCCATATATAGATGAAGATGAAGCATGGCGCCGGACTGAAGATTCTCCGGCGACGAGACAAAACTGGGTTTATCGAGAAAAGAATTGAGTTGTGGAAAACTGTTTGAATTGACATTTTGTCGAACAAATCGATCGCTGTGTGATTGGCAAATGGCGAGAAGGGCAATGCCTCAACCCCTCACATATGTATTAAATATTGATATATATTATCCTACTTATGTGAGGGGAGACACTACCCCAAGGGGTAGCATATACAATACCCATTCAGTGGGCCCCACGTGGAGTAAAATATTTACAGTAATTAATTTCGTTTATTAAAAAAAATGGAGAAAAAATATATATTATAATTAAGAAAAATCGATTTTAATACACAGTCAGTTACGGAGGGAGTATGATCTTATCGAATTCGTTTTCGAAACAAACAACAATATACGATCGTGTGATCGATTTGCATTACTACGATGATTGTAAAGATCTTAACAACCTTGTCGAATTCGAAACAACATAATGGTATCGTTATCGTGTACAAATTAGATATCGACAAGAACAAAGGTTACACTTGCAAGATACTAAACTCCCATCATTTCCGACCTTCACTAAATCAGCTCGAACAAACGAACAAACGAACTTGAAATATCCTCAAATTCGATCGATATCGATCTCAACTTCATCTACTGGTTTTGGAAAAGGAAGATACAACATCCCTGCCTCTGGACTCGCCAGTTTCCATCTGTACCCTAAAACTAAATGATGGAGGAGAATGGAAATGTTCAATCGAGCAAACATGTTTCCCGGGCAACTTCTTGGTCCTGTGCCAAACGCCAAGTACGATCCCGGTTTCGGAGCCTCCTAAACGAATAAATAAAAACCAAATTTTAGCACGACGAAGATGAGGCGTTTGACTAATCTGTTTGTTTCTCTCTTACATTCCATCTATCCGGGTTGAAGCGCATGGGATCCTCGAAATGTTCCGGATCCATGTGAAGATAGCGAAGCCAGCACACGACTTTCCAACCTTTCGGGATTATGTATCCTGTTTTCAAACAAACACTCTTGTTGGATACCTTGAAACAAATGGTGCTATCTATGATCACATATTATTACAGCTACTGTCTATGATGATGATGATGATGATGATGATTCTAACCTCTGTGCTCGACGTCTTTCTTAGCAGTCCGGATGATAAACGTTGCTACGTTGGCCATTCGGATTGTTTCTTCAACCACCTAATAAGGTACATGGAGGAAAAGAATCTCATTGTCTGGTGCCAGAGAATTGAAAGACCAGTTTATTCGATTGCGTACGTACCTTACTAGTATACTTGCATGAGGCGATCTCCTCATACGTAACAAAATCTACCTTCTGTTTCTTGCCTATCAGCATGTGCTCTTCCTGCAATTCTAACTAATCGTAAACCATATCATGATAAGATTAATAAATCGCGTTGCCATTAGTTGCATCGTGTACCTGGAGCTTCTGCAGAACATCCGGATACTTGGCGAGATAGTACAAAGCCCACATTATAGCAGCAGAGGTGGAGATGTATCCAGCTATGATAAGGGACACAATATTATCAAGAACCTCGTCCTCGCTTAACTTGTTACCCTCTTCATCATTCATTTGCATCAACGCTTCCATCAGGTCATTTTTGGGCACTGGATCTTCACAGCCCTTCCTCTTGTCCAACTCTTGTCTGAATATCGCCTTTGCTTTCCTACGACACTGTTAGCACACTTTCATCAGTCACGTGACGTCGTTGCATAATTCAGTCAACTTCTTATGGATGAAGCATCCTAGTAACCTGGAGGCCATGGTGAAGAGCAGTTCCTGGAAAATCGATAGGATAAGTTCTGATTCCATTGAAAATACCCTTTACCAAATCATCAAGGGTGTCCAAAACATTTTCTTCCTCAATGCTAGCAAAATACTTCCCGATACTTGCAAGCGTAACCTGCAAAAAACACACACACAGAGAGAGAGAGAGAGAGTAAGCAGTGGAAGAAACAGGCAGTTGCTTATAAGAGACTGGACTGAGTCTATTACCCTCTTGGCTTCTTTAAAGACAGTGATTCTGCCCTTCTGAGACCATGATCTGAGAGAAGCTATTACTCGAGGTTGCACCATGAGAGTGGTCTTACGAAGTACATCGGGCTGATTGACAGCCCTTAGAACAAGGCCTCTCAATCTGGTATGTGCAGTGCCTGCAACGGCTACCAGAGACGTGGCTCCCACAAGTTCAGGATTGCTCCATCCCACACCGAAGCTCAATTCTGATTGCAAAACGAACTTGCTTGCGGACGGGGTGCAAGCTATTATAGTCGGGGAACCGAAGAGGTATGTTCTATACAGTCCTATTCCATCACCATACCTGATAATCTAAAATCAACATACTAAAATCGAATAGATTGAAAATTTTAGTTTGAATATCACCTAATCTATCAAAGGGGCAAGGAGTTTATGATGAATTAGAGGGTTGATCAAACTAAAAAAGTCAACAAATCAAGTTCCATAATCAATTGATCACCATCAGATTATGAAAACATATGTTACAACTGGATAAAAGAGAAAGCAACAGAACATACTTGCGGCATTTTGCATCGATGAATTCATCCGGCCGGCCAAGAAACTTGAAGTACCAAAGAAAAGCCGGCATCTCCCCGATAAACGGTAGACCCATGTAGCCTGGAGGGAGCTTGCCGCTGCCACTGTGGCGGAGGCGAAGTGGCAGAGCATACCAATAGTCATTCCACCACCACAGCAACGCCACGATGACCACCGCCACCGCCACCCAGAAAACTGCCGTGGTGTCCATCCCTGTAGGCTGATTTGCAGAAATTGCTAGAAAAATATGGTCTTAATCTGCTTCCACATCTATACATTATAGTATATAATCAAGCATGAACCGAGAAGTGGGATCTCAGTTCTTACAATAATAATGAGTTGACAAAAAGCTGCTTCTTGGAAACTCATTTCCCTCGTTTTTCAAATAAAAAACACCTCTTCTTATCCTCTACTCTGTATCTGGTTAGGCTTGGATGCCCCCCCCCCCCCCCCCCCCCCCCACACACACACACACACACACATATATATATATATATATATATATATATATATTCTTTTGAGAATATTAATATACACATATTTTGGTTAAGCAAAATATACTCCCAAGATATGTATTTATAAAATGAAGTATAATGTACCACCAAGAAACATATACGATGAAGAGGAAGAAAGACACGTTCGAAAAACAGAGTATTTTGTCCTTAAATTGCAGTGAAATCAATCTCCACTTCATCTGATGGTTTGGGATGAGGAAGGTAAATCATCCCTACATTAGGATTCACCAGTTTCCATCTGAAACAAAGATTTTCCCAATTCAAAACTCATCTTACCTCTCAAATCTACTGCTGAAACGGTTTTCTTGAAATTGAAGGAATAACAACTAAACTTGCTAATGGAAAAATTATATACTAACCTGTAGCCAACGACCAGATGATGAAGTAGAATCCCAAGTTGCAACCGAGCAAACATGTTTCCTGGGCAAGATCTCGGTCCTCCCCCGAACGCTAAGTACGATCCAGGCGTTGGAGCCTCCTGGGAAAAAGAAAAAAAGAAGATCATGTTTCCCCTCAACGGTATGTAATAAGACAACCATCTGTTTCTCTTACATTCCATCTATCAGGGTTGAAGCACATAGGATCCTTGAAATATTCTGGGTTCGTGTGAAGGTAACGGTACCAGCACGCCACCTTCCAACCTTTTGGAATCTTATATCCTGTTTCAAACAATGTTAATCTAGTTACTTAGATGCCTTACAAACAAATGATCACATATTATTACCGAATTCAATTATATAGAATATGTCTGCACCTTTGTACTCAACATCTTCCCTTGCAGTGCGGAAGACGAAGGCTGCAACATTCGCTATTCTGATTACTTCTTCCACCACCTAATTACGAATGGGGGAAAAGGAAATATTCAAACCTCGAGTTAGTAGTTATTTAGCTTCGTCTTAAGATTGTATACCTTACTCGTGTACTTGCACAAAGCCATCTCTTCGTATGTAATGAAGTCACCCCTTTTCTTGCATATTGCCATGTGCTCATCCTGCACCTCATAAGATTAACCACCATATCTGAATCATACTAAAAACCAGTTATTATCATTCTTTGTTGCAGGATAGTCATACCTGGAGCTTAAGCACGACATGAGGATACTTGGCCAGGTAAATTAAGGCCCACATGACAGAAAGAGAAGTCGAATTATATCCTGCTATAACGAGGCTCACGATATTATCAAGAACCTCATTGTCAGTCAATTGGTTACCCTCTTCGTCCTTCATTTGCATCAGTGCTTCCATTAGGTCATGTTTGGGCTCAGAAGCTTCTTCACTCTTCTTCCTTTCATCCAATTCGTGTCTAAATATAGCAGTTGCTTTCCTACGACTCTGTCAAATGCATAACATTGAGTATTTCGTATTTAGCTATTTGATACAGATAAGTAGAAAGACAAGTTACCTGAAGGGCGTGGTGAAAAGCGGTTCCTGGGAAATTGAGAGGATAAGCTCTAACTCCATTAACAACACCCTCGAATAACTCATCAAGAGTGCTCAACAAATGTTCGTCCTCAATGCTTGCAAAGTACTTGCCAGTGTTTGCAAATATGATCTGCATAACATCAGAGAGAGAGGAGAGAGAGAACTAGTAATCAAAAGAAGTAAATTTAATAAAAAGATTCAACTCAACGGAAGCAGACATTCTTTACCTTCTTGGCTTCTTTAAAGACTGTGACTCTTCCGATATTCGACCACGATTTGAGGGAAGCCACCACTCGAGGTTGCAACATGAGAGTAATCCTCCGAAGTGCATCAGGTTGATTAATAGCTCTCACAACAAGGCCTCTCAACCTTCTATGAGAAGCACCTTCTACAGCAACAAGCGACGTCGTTCCAACAAGTTCTGTCGAGCTCCACGCGCTCGAAAAGCTCAGTTCTGATTGCAGAACAAACTTGTTTGCAGATGGAGTGAAAGCTATTATAGTTGGTGATCCGAACAGATGCGTTCTATACAGCCCTTCTCCATCCCCGTATCTGAAAAAACACACACCAATACAGCAAAACAACAGAAACATTCAACCTTCAACATAACATCTCATCGATCAAAACAGTAACAATAAACGAAAAGAAGAAGGCGTACATACTTCCGACGTTTAGAATTGATGAAATCATCGGGGCGGCGAAGAATCTTGAAATACCAAAGGAACGCCAGAGTCTCACCGAGAAACGGCAAGCCCATGTACCCCGGAGGGAGCTTCGCGCAGCCACCGCTGCGGAGACGAAACGGCAGGGCATGCCGGTAGTCGTTCCACCACCACAGCAACGGCACGACGCCGACTGCCACTGCCACCCAAAAACCTGCAGCGAGATCCATGCCCATGCGTCTAAATTAACCTGCAGATGGTACGGAATAGGAAGCCAACAGCTGCATTATAGTCGTCAAAAAAAGATACCTTAAATGTCGATTCCGAGGCGTTGACGGAGCATCGAGACAAAACCTGCTCTACCCACCACCAGTTTACTGAAATGTTAGCGGCAAAATCAATTGTTTAAACATAGAACAGTGGTAGCGAATACGATCTGCCATTAGTTTAATAGTCCCCTAATTAAAAATTAAGAGAAAATAATTTGTAGGTATAACCATATGAGTCCATACACAATAACAATAGGCATAATGTACAATGTTACTACCAGAGTACAATCATCCGTCAATGCAATAACAGATACAACACGAAATTCCAACGAAAGATCTGAATCGAAAAATAAATACGTATAGTTACAGATGAAAGATACTACTTCCTTCCATAATTGAGTCCTTAGATTGCAGCGAAAAGAATCTCAACTTCATCAGCTAGTTTTGGATGAGGAAGGTACGACACCTCTGCATTAGGATTTACCAATTTCCACCTGCAAAAAAACCAATTCCAATTCAAATGGCACACTAGAAAGAAAATGATGAAAAGGATGATGAAGGAAGAAGAGAATATGTATTACTTGTAGCCAACAACCAGATAATGAATGATGATGCCCACTTGTAATCGAGCGTACATGTTTCCTGCACAGGATCTTGCTCCTCCACCGAATGCTAGGAACGATCCTGCCTTCGGTGCCTACGAAAAAACGGAATTATATTCAACTTCGAAAAGTATACAACACAACGACATTTTAAGATCGTCTGTTTTGCTTACGTTCCATCTCTCCGGGTTGAAGCTCATGGGATCATCGAAGAGTTCTGGGTTCGTGTGAAGGTAACGAAGCCAGCACGCCACCTTCCAGCCTTTCGGAATCTTATACCCTATTTCCAACAGCATTAATCTTGTCAGTTAGTTAGATGCCCTTAAAACAAGTGATATGATCACATATTGGAATGAGATTGCAAAATCTTCATCCTTGATTGACTAACTAGTGTATGCTGATGATGACGACGATGATTAAACACAGTTACTAACCCTGGTACTCGACATCTTCTCTAGCAGTTCGGAAGAGAAACGCTATCATGTTGGCCATCCGAATTGTTTCATCTATCACCTAATCATGCAAGGAGAGAAAAAAGTTGGTATATAACTTGAGTAGTTTAAACTAGCATAGCATCTAAGATTATACACCTTGCTCGTATACTTGCACGACGTTATCTCATCATACGTAATCAACTCTCCCTTCAGTTTCTTGCTTATTGGCACGTGCTCTTCCTGCACCTCGTTAAACACCACATCTAAATGCAAACTAACAACCAGTAGCAATATGGATATCATTAGATAGTTATTGCGTAACAACGAGCCATACCTGGAGCTTTAGCAAAACATCTGGATACTTGGCGAGGCAATACAAAGCCCACATTATAGCAAGAGCAGTCGGGGTGTATCCTCCTATAACAAGGTTCAAGATATTATCGAGAACCTCATCATCAGTTAATCGGTTCCCCTCTTCATCCTTTGTCTGCATCAGTGCCTCCATTAGATCGTTTTTGGGCTCTGAAGCTGCTTCACTATTCTTCCTCTTCTCCAACTCTTCTCTAAATATCGCAATTGCTTTCTTACGACACTGTAAAGAACAGGTATGTATATCTTCATAGCCTATAAGTGAAGAATCTCCGATTTTAGCTTATTAGACAGAGCAAAGCAGAGGTATTAGTAACCTGAAGGGCGTAACGATGAGCAGTTCCCGGGAAATTGACAGGAGAAGCTCTTATTCCATTAGCAAGACCTTCGAATAAATAATCGAGGGTTTCCAAAACATGTTCATCCTCAAACCCTGCAAAATGCTAGCCGGTGTTTGCAAATACTAACTGCAACAGCAGAAACAGAGAGATAACAAATAACAAGTCAAATCTGTTTGTGAGAGATTAATAAGCTCAACAACTGATCTTTGCATTTCACCTTCTTGGCTTCTCTGAAGACTGTGATTCTTCCTCTCTTGCACCACGATTCGAGGGAAGCCACGACTCGTGGTTGCACCATGAGAGCAATCTTACGGAGCGCATCGGGTTGACTGATAGCCCTTATAACTACGCCTCTCAGTCTGGTATGCGCGGGGCCACTCTTGGTTGCGAGAGACGACTTCCCAACGAGCTCCTCGGAGTTCCACTTGATGGCGAAGTTCGACTCCGATCTCAAGACGAACTTGCTCGCCGAGGGAGTGCAAACTATTATGGTTGGTTCACCAAAGAGATGAGTTCTGTACATTCCTACTCCATCACCATACCTAATCAAGTAATAATCAAACATCAACATTCCAAAACAGTGTAAAATTGTTCAGATAACAGTAAAGGAAATTGGCTCACTTGTTTCGCTTAGCATTGATGAAGTCATCGGGGCGGCGGAGAACCTTGAAGTACCAAAGAAACGCCACCGTCTCCCCGATAAACGGCAACCCCATGTAGCCCGGGGGGAGCTTGGCGCCGCCGCAGCGGCGGCGGAGGAAGAACGGAAGAGCATACCAGTAGTCATTCCCCCACCACAGCAACGACGCTACGCCCACCACCACCGCCACCCAAAAACCTGCCGTCGCCGTCGCGTCAATCATTCCGATCACCGCCTAATTCGCAGCTCCGGCTTGAGTTTGATGAAAATGGAAGAGGAGCTACACCATATGCCATCGGAAAAGATACCTCGAGGAATGATTCTATGGCGTTTATGGCGCGTCGAGACAAACTCTGCTCTGCCCCACCACCAGTATTATAATGTTTGTGTGGAGTTGGCATTTCGTCGAACACCTTGAGCTCGTGCTTATCCAATCGGTTGACGACTACAGACAAAAAGCTTCTTCTTTTAGAATCGCCATCTCCATTAATGGCATCTTTTTCTTTTCCATTAATAAGCGAGAATCAATCTCTCCTGTTTTGTCAATTGTCAATATCTTTTGATGTGGACTTCTCTCCTACATTCTCGTATATGCTTCAAATAATTGCATGAGATCCTTTTGTGTCTTTATTTTATTATTTCGATCAATATTTTAAAAACCGAACCGATGTCAAACCAGCAAGATTTTAAGTTTTCGACTTGTTCTGTTGAAAGCGAATTAAAATCATGACCAATTTATAATTCATCGGTTCAATCATCAGTCGAGTTTGATTTATAAAACACTATCTCAGTGGAACATGTTAATTGAACTGAGACGGAACGAGTATTAATGTTTAAAAAAAATTAATTCATAAAGATTTAATTTTATTTATTTCCCTCCAAAATCCACTTATCCAATAAAGATTTATAACTGTCGATACGATACGATTGGGACACCAAAAATTGAAAAGAGGGTGACATATGTTAATTTCCAGAATGGTGACGAGAATTCTAAAGACAGTTCCATAACAAACCGAATCGAACCAAACCAAACCGAATTCGAAAAACACAAAATGAAGCAACATACTCCTTTCCTCAAATAGCATGGAAATCGATCTCAACTCCATCAACTGGTATGGGATGAGGAAGGTAACACACCTCTGCATCAGGATTCACCACATTCCATCTGCACAAAACAAAACAAAACACACCACTTCATTCATTCTCAAAACATCAACTCAACTTCAAATGATACAGAAAGCTCGTGATCACCTGTAGCCAACAGCCAGATGATGAAGTAGAATCGAAAGATTTAGTCGAGCGAACATGTTTCCCGCGCAGATTCTCGTTCCTCCTCCAAACACTAAGTATGATCCGGGCGTTGCTGCCTCCTAATTGTACAAAAACAGAATGCATTCAGATTTGAATTCGGGGATTAGACGATCCGTGATCTATTTGGCTTACGTTCCATCTATCCGGGTTGAAGCACGCGGGATCCTCGTAATGTTCTGGATTCGTGTGCATGTAACGAAACCAGCACGCCACCCTCCAGCCTTTCGGAATCTTATATCCTGTTTCCAGCATCAATCTTGAAACAAATGTGTTGGAAGTTGGAACAAGGATTTCAAATCATCCACATTTCATAAGCATGTACCTCTGTAATCGACATCTTTCGTAGCAGTACGGAAAACAAACGGTGTTATATTCGACAGCCTGATTACTTCTTCCACCACCTAATGGATACAAAATTACTTGGCATATATAAAGGGAGATCTTTTCATCTTCAATCTCAAAACATAAGCGCAAAACTGCAACCCTTCTACTTATTGGTTATGCTTTCGTCTCTTGGGACTACGTACCTTGCTCGTGTACTTGCATGAAGCTATCTCTTCATATGTAACGAGGCCCCCCTTCAGTTTCTTGCTTACTGCCATGTTCTCTTCCTACACCAAAATCTCAATCAAACCTCATAACAAATAATTAGCTATATATCATTAGATTATGTATTACACGATGATCGACCATACCCGGAGCTTCTGCAGAACATCTGGATACTTGGCAAGATAATATAGACCCCATGTCAAAGCAAGAGAAGTCGAAAAATATCCACCTACCATAAGGGTCACGATATTATCAAGAACCTCATCGTCGGTTAATTGGTTATCATCCTCATCCTTCATCTGCATCAAGGATTCCATTAGATCATTCCTGGGGGATGAGTATTTGCAATTCTTCCGTTTCTCCAACTCCTCTCTCAATATCGCCATTGCTTTCCTACGACACTGTCAATTGCAAGAGGCAATAGTCGTCTTGAGTCGTGATTGTTTCGTGAAAGTGATAATTTTAGCCAAGTAAAAAGATTGGAAACCTGGAGACCGTAGTGAAAAGAAGTTCCTGGGATATTGAGAGGATAAGCTCTGACTCCATTAACAACACCAATCAAGAACTCATCAAGGCTGTCCAAGATATGGTCTTTCTCGATGCTTGCAAAATACTTCCCACTGTTTGCAAATATCAACTGCAACAACAGAGAGAGAGAGAGAGAGAGAGAGAGAGAGAGAGAGAGAGAGAGAGAGAGAGAGAGTACTTAGAAGCAATGGGGCACTCAAAAAGAGATTCAACACAATTGAATTGACCATTTATATACTTTTTACCTTCTTGGCCACATTAAAGGCTGTGATTCTTCCACTCTTGGCCCATGATTTGAGGGAAGCTTCGATTCGAGGCTGCACCATGAGAGTGATCTTACGAAGTGCATCGGGTTGATTGATAGCTCTTAGAACCAGGCCTCTCAGCCTACTATGCGCATCGCCATCCACAACTGCAATCGACGTCTTTCCAACAAGTTCAGGGGCATGCCATTTCATCACAAAACTCAGATTCGACTGCAGAACGAACTTGTTTGCAGACGGCGTGCAAGCTATTATGGTTGGTTTCCCGAAGAGGTGTGTTCTATAAAGTCCCACTCCATCGCCATACCTTATAATCATACAAAAGGACATTCAAAATAAATAGCAATCTTCAATCTCTGAACAAATTCAAAGTAGGAAACGAATCATACTTGTGCCGTTTAGCGTTAATGAAGTCGTCGGGGCGGCCGGTAACCTTGAAGAACCAGAGAAACGACAGCATCTCACCAAGAAACGGTATCCCCATATATCCAGGAGGGAGCGGGAGCTTCGAGCCTCTGCCACCGACTCCGAGGCAGAAACGAAAGGGAAGAGCATACCAGTAGTCATTCCACCACAACAACAAGGGCACGACGGCCACCGCCACCGCTGCAACCCACAAACCTGCTAAAATCTCCATTTCCGATCGTCTGAGCTTCGTCCTTTAACAAAAATGGAAAGCCATGTTACGTTAAATAGATTGCTGCATGTGCATGGTCCGTGAAAAGAGATGCCGGAGTGATGATTCCCTTCGATGATGGAGCAACGAGACAAAAGAAAACACGGACAAAATTAAACTCTTTGTTAAGTGAAGCATTTCGTCGAACGGGTTGAGTTCAAAGTGACAGCAGCACTTGGAAGTGGAACCCATCGCCACAGACAAAAATGCTTCTCCTTCAATTCTTGGCACCATCTCCTCAAATAGCATCTTTTCATAAAATATACAGATTTAAGAGTTTGAGCAGGAATTCAAGGTGATAAAAAAATCTCTTCTTTTCTGTCGTTTCTGCATATGCAGCTAAAATTAGTATGGAATATCCAGTGTGAACTGCAATCGTTCAATAATACTCTTTCCGTTTCCACTTTTGATAACCCATTTCGTTTGAACACGAGAATTAAGTAGGAAATATTTAATTTGAAATGTGTGGTTATTGATAAAAGAGATTGAAATGTGAAATATTTTGGCTGTTAACAAATGAGATATTTATTTATAAATATAATTATTTCTTAAAAATGAAACGAGCCATTCGGATTCGGAGTGAGACGTCCCGGGATCATTTACGGTGGAACAGAGGGGGAGTAATAATGTAATTCAATCGACTCAAATCAATTAGTATAAAACTTCTTAGCTTTAATTCAAGAGATCCTCTAAATAACTTACTCTTGTGATAAGCTAGAAATTTAGCTTGAACGGTGCTAAAATCGATATTTACAATTTATTTTCTATTTAAAAAATATATTAATATATGGAGCAAGAAAATTACCATGTAATCTTTTGCTTGCTAAAAAATCATGATAATTTTCTTTTTTTACATGGTTATTTAGCTATAGATTGATAGACCTTCCTCAATTAATTTTTTTTTTTCTTTGTAATTTCATCATCTCGTAAATTATAAAAACTGACATTTTTTTTGGAATTTTTGCAAAGTCCAAATCGAAACTGACGTGGCGTTGAAGTTTCTTCTTTTAATTTATAGAACTAATTTAAAATTATTTACTGTTAAAAAAAAAAAAAAAAAAAACTGCAACTCACAATTTCTTCCAACTCTGAAACCTTAATTCTCATTCAACTTTCAAAGAAAAAGTAGTCCTTCCACTTTGGCTAAGGAACTATTGCATGCAACAAGGTTCAACCATTAGAGAGAGAGAGAGAGAGAGTCTAAATTGGAGTGATATCAATCTCAACTTCATCTGCAGGTTTGGGATGAGGAAGATACAATATCTCTGCATTAGGATTCACCAATTCCCATCTGCAAAAAAAATTTAAAAAAATTAGAAATCGAAAATTCGAAAAACCATTTTGAATGATGGTACAAAGCTTAACCATAATCACAGCTCAGCTACACACATACCTGTAGCCAACAACCAGATAATGAAGTATGAGCGAGAGGTTCAATCGGGCGAACATGTTTCCCGGGCAGATTCTCGATCCTCCTCCGAAAACTAAGTATGATCCTGCCAGTGGCGCCTCCTAATGAACAAACACACTGTATATTTATATTCCATTTACATGTTTATACACAATAAAGCCACCATTTTATCTCATCCATGTATTGCTTACGCTCCATCTATCCGGGTTGAAGCACAGGGGATCCTCGAAATACTCTGGATTCGTGTGAAGGTAACGGACCCAGCACACCGTTTTCCAACCTTTTGGGATTTTATATCCTGTTTCAAACAACAATCTTTGTTGGATACCTTGAAGTAAAAACAGTGCTATGATCACATATTATCATAGCAAGTTTGATAACACGAAAGAACGACGTCTGTACCTCTGTACTCAACATCATTCTTAGCAGTCCGAAAGATAAACGCTGCTATATTGGCCAATCTGATTGTTTCTTCCACCACCTAATCAGGTATATATAAAAAAAACGAGTTAGTATTATTTCCGGTCATTATGAACCTCAATAACTTGAGACCAAACTGAGTCTTACTACTTGCATAGATTTCGCCTTTCGAGATTATATACCTTACTCGTATACTTGCACGAAGATATCTCTTCGTATGTGATTAAGTCTCCCTTTTGTTTCTTGGCTAGTGCCATGTGCTCTTCCTGCATTTCATAATAAAACACCTTGATTATCACAACCAAACTAACAACAGATTCCATAAGATTATTAAGCGGTGATTAGCCGTACCCGGAGCTTTCGAAGAACATCTGGATACTTGGTCAGATAATATAACCCCCACATGATAGAAACAGCAGTAGAAGTATATCCAGCTACAACAAGGCTCACAATATTATCAACAACCTCGTCGTCACTTAATCCGTTACCCTGTTCGTCTTTCATTTGCATCAATAATTCCATTAGATCATGTTTGGGCTCCGAAGATTCTGCAAACTTCTTCCTTTTCTCCAACTCTTCTCTAAATATGGCAGTTGCTTTCCTACGACACTGTCAAAGGGCATCGTTACTATCACCAATTATACAAGTGAGCATCTTTTATTTAGTCGCGACAAGTAGAAAAAAATAATAACCTGAAGGGCGTAGCGAAAAGCAGTTCCTGGGAAATTGAGAGGATAAGCTCTAACTCCATTAATAACTCCCTTGAATAACTCATCAAGGGTGCTCAACAAATGTTCTTCCTCAATGCTTGCAAAATACTTGCCGGTGTTTGCAAATATGATCTGCACAACATCAGAGAGAGAGAGAGAGAGAGAGGTTGTAATTAGTAATCAGAAGCAGCAGAGCATGTGATCATAATAGATTCGAGTCAACCGAAGTGAGCATATTACCTTCTTAGCTTCTTTTAAGACAGTGACTCTGCCACTCTTGGACCATGATTTGAGCGAAGCCATGATTCGAGGTTGTACCAAGAGAGTGATCTTACGGAGTGCATCAGGTTGACTGATAGCCTTTACAACAACGTTCCTCACTCTGGTATGGGCAGAGCCTTCAACCGATACAAGAGACGTCTTCCCAACGAGTTCATCAGAGCTCCACTTAATCATGAAATTCGACTCCGACTGCATCACGAATTTGTTGGCCGACGGAGTACAAACTATTATAGTCGGCGTACCAAAGAGATGCGTTCTGTACAATCCCACCCCATCACCATACCTGATAATATCATACAGCAGCAACATTAGTTTACTTTCTAAATTATCAAAAACGGGAAATATTATACACGAAGGGACGAAAAAGAACGTGCCTCCGACGTTTAGAGTTGATGTAATCATCGGGGCGGCCGAGAGCCTTGAAGTACCAAAGAAACGCCAGCATATCGCCAATAAACGGCAGCCCCATGTACCCCGGAGGGAGCTTCGCGCCGCCACTGCCACGGCGGAGTCGAAGCGGCAGAGCATACCAGTAGTCATTCCACCACCACAGCAACGCCGCGACGCCCACAGCCACCGCCGCCCAAAACCCTGCTGCCACGTCCATTTTCCGGTGGTTCAGTTTGCAATTAGAGTTCCAATAAACATAGAATTCGAGCTGCATTATATATATAAGCGTAAAAATGATACCTTGGTGAAAGATTCTCTAGCGTCGATGGAGCTACGCGACAAAAACTGCTCTCACAGGCATTTCGTCGAACACCTTGAGCTCGATGCTGACTGATGCATGGAAATCAACTCCACAGCCAATGAATCGACCCCACAGACAAAACGATTCTCCTTGGAATCAACCAGCGTCTCGATCGATCGAATAAACAAATCTCGTCTTCTTCTTTTGGGAAAGTAATTGACAAAATCGGATCGTTTCGCAAGAACTGTGCACAATAGTAAGGGGTCAATGAAGAAAGTGACGTCGTTTTATCCGATATTCCCATCGAATATGCCATCTATGAAAATGACAGCTTTTGAAATAGGAAATAAATTATTCGGTTTGTTTTTTTATAATCCCATGATTGGATAAGAGTAGGGATGTCAATTTTCCACGCGGGGCCTGGTACCCGCGGGGACCCGCCCCTATTGGGGCGGAGGCGAGGGTTAAAATTTGGAGTCGGGGCCGGGGCCGGGTATACGAATTTATACCTGAATTGGATTCGGGGCGGGGCCGGATTTATAGATACCCGCCCCGAATCCGCCCTGAATATACTCCCCGAATCGGAGTATATTTTAATAAAATATTATACTTAAATTTTAATAAAAGGCTTTTCATATTTTGGAGACTCCTCGTCTTCTAAACTTCCAATCTTCCACAAATCTCAATCAACATTCTTCTTTTTCGTTTTTTTTTTAATGTAATTTTCTTTGTTGCAGCGCTATTTTACCGAGAAGAACCCTATTATTATTATTATTATTATTATTATTATTATTATTATTATTATTATTATTATTATTATTATTATTATTATTACATGGTAATTATTATTCAATTTTTTTTTTAATATTTATAAATGGGTACCCGTTGGGTATCCGTCCTCCATCGGATAATCCCCGCCCCGAATTAAACGGGTATAGGGCGGGCTCGAGGATTGTTTTTGGAACGGGTATGGGGACAGGAAAGTAATACCCGGCCCTGCCCCGAACCATTTACATCCCTAGATAAGAGTATTTCTAGTAACTTTGGGTTTACAATGTAGCCTTTTATTTTTATAATTATTTTTAAAACCCAAAATTCAAGTGTCGAAAAAGGTGATTTAGCTTGTTGTCGTCGCATCTCCATCTCCGATTTCGATACGAGGGTTGATATAAATGTCAAACTTCAATTCAACATCTTTTCTCACGAGAACGGCGAGCTAAATCACATTCTTTTTTACAAAGATCGTTAATTTATTTTAAGGTACAAAATCACCTATTAATTGATCTAATTAAGTAGTATATCTAATTTCGTTAAATTATTCTCACAAAATAACTAAGCCGTGGGCCGGTTATCATATTTTATAAAATTTTGGGCTGGGCCATATATCATGGGTCGGGCCCAAGACGTTTGATGGGCTAAGTGGGCTGAAATTCAGGCAAATAGTCTTATATTGGGCCTTTTTTCAAAGCCCAAAATCGAATTTGTTTACTTCAAAAAAGGATTAATTATGGAAGTAATATTTTTCCATATGAAATGTTTTGTTTTAAATATGAAGTAAATATTGCGTACGATTCAATGAATGGTAGGTCAAGTGATATTTTCACCAAATTGTATAAAATAAATTTAATTTAAAGATTGCATCATATTAAAAGTGATTTTTATTTGGATATGGCATGATGTAAACTTACCTACCCAACCTAACTTTAAGAAACAAAAAAAGATTCATCTTTCTTTGTATTGATTTTGTTATATAATATTCTACAATTATATAGATGATGCAATGGATTGGATTGAGTAAATAATAATCATTTCTTCACATTCGGCTATTGATTTTGAATGTATGTGACGTTTATTATAATATAATAGATCAAACGAAGTGGAACAGACGAGGACGAATTCACAAATCATAGTATTATTGATAGTATTAAAAAGGAAGACAATGGTCTAAATAAAAGTGATGTGACCTAAGTGCAAATGTGAACATTCAACACTATGATTTGACCCAAAATGTAGATTTTTATATGCATTCACATTGGCTATAACATTAAAATCTACATATTAATATAATATATGGATGCTTCTATTTTGTTTTCTTTGTGCCAACCTTTATTTTCTTAATGAAAAAATAAATTGCTCAAGTATGATTATATTGATTTTTTTAATACCATTAATCACTTTTAGCACTTAGACAAACTTGTGGTGCACAACTTTTTGGGTGTAAATATGTCCCACAACCGTTTAAACTTGACCTAAAACGGACTATATTATAGTAAAATGATACGGTAGTGTGTGCAGCAGTTGCAATGCTAGTTGAGAGTCTCTATCAAAAGTTTGTGAAGCAAAAGTATTATTTTCAATTTTGTCACACCTTTAAGTTATGGTTTTTGTATATTGGTCTTTTATTTAGGTAAACTGAAAAAAGTATATTAGATTTTTCATTTAATTTTTCAAAAATAAAATAAAAACATGTGACATTTAAAGTGATAGGGAAAAGACATGGTGGCAGGTAAAAGCACTATATACATATAAATGGACCACCAAATTAATGATTCAACTACATGATAGATTCCACTTTTTTAATGCATGATGATTGATACCAACTCTTTTATTTTATTTTATTTATTTTTGCCCATAAATTTGACACGTATGGATAGTTTGGTGGGCTATATGGATCATGACTACGAGCCTAAGACCACACCTTCGAATCATCTGTCTCGAATTATGTATCTAAATCGTGTTCCTAACAAATGATGGCTTAAGATGTAAAATGTATGGTTTTGGCAAAATTGGACTTTTTACGCATTGACTCGGAAAAAATTTGTCTCTGCATGGTCAACGCATGCATGCAATGAAATTACGGTATATGACTATTCACGTACGTAAAATGTGCATATATATACATGAATTAAGAGAGGTTGAGTGCATGAACCTTTATAGCTCGATCGCCGGTCATGCTATCGCGAAGTTATAACAATACTCACGACCACGACACGACCATATCGCTCAACTGCTCATGTAGGCAGTTACGATGGTGCCCACGATCATAGTACGACTGACTACGACCACATTGATCTACAATTTTAGATTCATTCGATTGAAATTATACTAGTACCTTTTACTTACTAGGATTATTATATACACTTCCGGAATTAACACCGTACGTATATAAAATAATACTAGCTACGTTCCCGATCGAAATTCCACGTGTCGATAGATAAGATAACTCGTTAAGACGGACTATAAAAGAATATTATATCCAACATCTAGAATATCCCATCCCAATCCATTTTACACCTACTCCTTTTTTTTTTACACTTCACTTATGCAATTTAATTACACGAGATGCAGATCTTCAAATTCGGGACCCAAATTTACCTATTTCCATTGTTCAGTTTCCTCTCTTGTTCTTCACTGTGCATGAATCATGATTCATCCAAAAATCTCCGATCCCTTTCTCCTTTATTCTTACCCTTTTCAATTATTTTTCTTCTTCAACCAAATTTTCAACAATACCCATCACCCACCCACTCTCTCTCTCTCTCTCTAAACCTTTGTTTTTTTATTATACAGAAATTCTGCGACAAGCGTAAGAGATTTTATTATATATATACATATACATAATTCGAGAAGGAGGGAGGCAACGTTAACAAATTGCACACGCACCTACTTCTCCTTTCTTCTTCTTCTTCTTCAATTCGATTTTCGCACACAGCTTGATTACAGTTGAAAATGGCGGAGGATAAGAGAGAAAATGGCGATGGATCTCAGATCAATCGCAAAATTGACGAAGCAATCAAGGTCGGAGACGATGAGGAGGAGGAAGAGGATGAGCCTGATTACAGAGGAATCAGAGCCATGCCTTACATCATAGGTAATTGATTTTACCTTTTTTTCAATTTGATCGGATCCAAAATTATGAAGATTGCTGTGTTCTGATGATGAATTTCTGGGTGAAAAAAATAGGAAATGAAACGTTCGAGAAGCTGGGAGCGTTGGGAACACTGGCGAATTTGCAGGTGTACTTAACCACCGTCTTCAACATGAAGCGCGTTTCTGCAACCACGCTTCTTAGCGTCTTCAACGGCACTACCAACTTCGCCACTCTCCTCGGAGCTTTCTTCTCCGACACCTACTTCGGCCGCTACAAGACCCTCGGCTTCGGCTCCGTCGCCTCCTTCCTCGTACGCCACGCTTCAATTCCAATCCTTCACCTCTCAATTTTAATTTCCCCCAAATTGATTTCGCCTAATTTTCAATTTTCCCTCGCGAAATTACAATTAGGGCTTGCTGGTGGTGACGATGACGGCGGCGGTGAGGAGGCTGCACCCGCCGCACTGCGCGGCGGAGGAGTCCCACTGCACGGGGCCGACGCCGTGGCAGATGGCGGTGCTGCTGTCAGGGTTCGGGCTGATGATCGTCGGCGCCGGAGCGATCCGGCCGTGCAACCTGGCGTTCGGCGCCGACCAGTTCAACCCGAGGACGGAGGCCGGGAAGCGGGGGATCGACAGCTTCTTCAACTGGTACTTCTTCACCCTCACCTTCGCCATGATGGTGTCGGTGACGCTCGTCGTCTACATCCAGTCCGACGTCAGCTGGCCCATCGGCCTCGCCATTCCCACGCTCTTCATGCTCATCTCCTGCCTCCTCTTCTTCGTCGGAACCAAGATCTACGTCATCGTCAAGCCCGAGGGGAGCTTCCTCACCAGCCTCGCCCAGGTCGTCGCCGTCGCCGTCAGGAAGCGCCGCATGAAGCCGCCGCCGCAGCAGCCGTGGCTCAGCCTCTTCAATTACATGCCGCCCAAGTCCATCAACTCCAAGCTCCCCTACACCGATCAGTTCAGGTCACTGTTTTTTCTTTTTCTTTTAAATTAAATAATTAAATAAATAAATAAATTTGGTTACGTAATGATTTTTAATTCCTTTGGAATTGGATTAATTAGTTAATAATTGGGAATCTTGTAATAAAAAAATAGTATTAAATATAGTGAATAAATCTAGATTTACCTTTTCTTTTTAACTAATGTCGTAATCAATTTTAGTACATGCGACACCAATGATTTTTTGCATCTAATTGCGGAGTGGGTCCCACCCGTACTAATCCACGTCACTATTCATGGCCCCACACGTCACTAAATGGGCAATAATTTACCATAGATTTTCTCTTATCTTCTTAAATTAAATTTCTTTTTTTAGTACTACCTCCGTCCCGCCAAAGACGTTAGATTTCTTTTTATCAATTTCTGGCATGTTTTTCCACGCTTCTTGATGATGCGTTTTAAAATAGATTTTTGAAGAATTTTTTCTTTTACGGGATACTATGATAGTTGTATTATCCCACAAAAGAAAAAATTCTTCAAAAATCTATTTTAAAACACTTCATCAAGAAGCGTGGAAAAACGTGCCAGAAATTGATAAAAAAAATGTAACGTCTTTAGCGGGACGGAGGGAGTAGTAAAATTTGTTTTAATTAATAATGTTATTATTATTAATATAATTTGACGTGCATGGATTATTACGTAAGCAGATTTCTAGACAAGGCGGCGATGATAGCTCCCGGCGACGAGATAAACCCCGACGGCTCCGCCGCGGACCGGTGGCGCCTCTGCAGCCTGCAGCAGGTGGAGGAGGCGAAGTGCGTGCTGCGGGTGATCCCGATCTGGGCCGCCGCCATCCTCTACCACGTGGGGGAGAAGCAGCAGTACATCGTGTTCCAAGCCATGCAGTCGGACCGCCACCTCGGCGGCGGCCGCTTCCAGGTCCCTCCGGCGACGTACAGCATCTTCTCCATGCTGACCCTCACCCTCTGGGTCCCTATCTACGACCGCGCCGTCGTCCCCCTCCTCCGCCGCCTCACCGGCAAGCCCGGCGGCATCACCGTCCTCCAGCGCATCGGCATCGGCATCTTCCTCACCATCGTCGAGTCCCTCGTCGGCGCCCTCGTGGAGGAGCGGCGGCGCTCGATGGCGATCGCCCGTCCCACCCACTACTCCAACCGCGGCGCCGTGTCGTCCATGTCGGCGATGTGGCTTGTGCCGCAGCTGTTCCTCGCCGGGATGGCGGAGTCGTTCTCCGCCATCGGGCAGGTGGAGTTCTTCTACAAGCAGTTCCCGGAGAACATGAGGAGCATCGCCGGGTCGTTCTTCTTCCTCGGCTCCGCCGCCGCCAACTACATCTACGGGATGCTCATAGCGGTGGTGCACCGGATGACGGAGAAGTCGCCGTCCGGGAACTGGCTGCCGGAGGATCTGAACAAGGGGAGGCTGGACTACTTCTACTATTTGGTGACGGGGCTTTGTGTGTTGAATTTCTTTTACTTTTTAATGTGTGCGAGGTGGTATAATTATAAAGGGACGAGTGTCGCCGCCGGCGTTGAGATGGAGGAGAGAGAGAGAGAGAAAGTCGATAGGGATTTGGATTCAAGAGTTGTGTAACCATTGTTGTTATTATTGTTCTCTTTTCTATCACAATTTGTATTATTATGCATATTATTGATACTGGATTTGAAATATGTCGACGAAATAGAAAATGTAGCATCGAAATGCAATCTAAAATACTAGCTCGATTAGCATACGTGGTATATACGTGAGATGTGCAAGCACGTCGTAAATTATTCTCATTCTCTATAGATATGGAAGTAATATAATTGAATTTATTCTAGTTAGGTGTCCTACATTATATGACAACCTTATTTTACAGGAAGAATATTTGCGCTGTTACAAATGCACTGTTTAAATAATACTATATGCTTACATATATGATTATATACACATTATAACTGCGAAATTTTCAACTAACAACATCATTAGTTAATAATATGATTGTTAGGGATTAATTTAATTGGAGAATGAATCCGAATTTCCACAGTTAGTGATGAATCATGCACGTTCTCTCCCATTTCAAAAAATATTATATTAATTAATGTACAGATCACACACGTATATAACACCAAAGTCATTATTTTTCCTCGTCTTAATTTCACTAATTTCCAATTATTTTCTAGTCAAATAAATAATTCTTCCACAATTTAATTAGGAGCTTAATTTATTTTGGTGTGACAATTGACATCTAATATTTTTAATAATAAGTGCATGGAATTAAACCTTTCTTCATGTACGTACAAAGATCTTAATAATCCTCGGTCGTCTTGTTTTATTTGTCTCCTTAAAGAATATAGAATATACTATATGTGACAAATTCAATAATACATATATATATATATATATATATATATATATAATAATCAAGAGAAAAATAGCACAAATAATATAGTAATCCAACTGCAACTAAGTTGACTAATCACCAAAGAATTATTGATGATTAAAAATCACTTAATTAATTTCATGCTCCAGCTACAACCATACAACCAGCAGCTTTCATATACTATCATAATACAATTAATCAAACAGTTGCTGAAAACAAACATCATCTACAGCTAGTATATATACAAGTCCTCTTCTTCCCCATCTCTCTCTCTCTCTCTCTAGAACAGGAAGCACAGAGCAAAAGACATAGCAGTAGAAGAGACCAGACATGGAGAAGAGAGAGAAAGAGATCGAAAACACAGATGAGCTGAAGATGAAAACGCCATCTCCAGCGATCGACGGCGATGAGCCGGATGTCAATTACAGAGGCCTCAAGGTCATGCCCTTCATCATCGGTGAGATTAATGCCGGAAAACTCTTGCTTATTTAGATCCACATTGATTGATTTCTAATGGAGGAATTGATTGCAGGAAACGAGACCTTCGAGAAACTGGGAGCGATCGGGAGCGTGACGAACCTTCAAGTCTACCTCACCACCGTCTTCAACATGAAGCGCATTTCCGCTACTTCTCTCATCAACGTCTTCACCGGCACCACCAACCTCGCCACCTTGATCGGAGCCTTCCTCAGCGACACCTACTTCGGCCGCTACAAAACCCTCGGCTTCGGCTCCGTCGCCTCCTTCTTCGTACGCACGCCTCATTCCAGAATTTGAATTCGATCCCCAATTCATTTAATTAGGGCGAATTCGGATTTTCAATTTTCGCGCCAATTACTGTGCAGGGGCTGCTGGTGCTGAGCCTCACGGCGGTGTTCACGAACCTCCACCCGCCGCACTGCGCGACGCCGGGCGGCGCCGGCTGCGTCGGGGCGGACTCCGGCCAGCTGGCGTTCCTGCTCTTCGGCTTCGGGCTGATGATCGTCGGCGCCGGCGGGATCCGGCCGTGCAACCTGGCGTTCGGCGCCGACCAGTTCGACCCGAAGTCGGAGTCCGGGAAGAGAGGCGTCGACAGCTTCTTCAACTGGTACTACTTCACGCTGACGTTCGCCGAGATCGTGTCCGTGACGCTCGTCATCTACGTGCAGTCGAACGTGAGCTGGTCCATCGGGTTGGGGATTCCGGCGATCTTCATGTTCCTATCGTGCTTCCTTTTCTTCATCGCCACGAAAATGTACGTGAAGGTGCTGCCGGAGGGCAGCCCGTTGACCAGCATAGTTCAGGTGGCGGCGGTCGCCGTTAAGAAGCGGCGGCTGAAGCTGCCGGAGCAGCCGTGGCAAAGCCTGTTCAATTATGCGCCGCCCAAGTCTCAGAATTCGGTGCTCCCTTACACCGATCAGTTCAGGTAACTCTCTCTCTCTCTCTCTCTAAATCTTTTCATTAATCTAGGAATACGTGAGAGTGTTCTTGATTATAAAATGTTGCAATTTTTGAGGTTAATTTCATGGGTGATGAATGAAGTAAGAGGTCAACTTTAATTTGGACCAATAAATTCGTTTTTTGTCTATACTTTTCTTTGATGCTGATATTTTTGTCTTCAAATTAATTAATTAATAATAATGATACAAGTAGACTTACATAAATCCAAAATGTATATTGTGACATCTCATTGAGAGTGGACATGAATTTCATGCAATATTATATTGTAAAATAATAACATCAACTAGTTCAATTCGATTTCCTCCCCTAAGTATTACTTCCTAAATCCATTTTATATTGACACTTTACTTTACTGTTAAATCAGTATTATTGAATGAAACTAGTTTACAGCCCGTCGAAAATCGACGGGTGCTAATAATTTTTAACATTTAGATATTTTATCGGTGGAATTTATTTAAAAATAATTCATACTATGATCCTCAATTTCTATATACTTACAAATAATAAAAGGAAGTTAAGAATAATAAATGTAAAGACCCAATCCAATGCAATTATATTTAAATCTTTAACGTTTAAAGTTTTATAAAGCAACTTGGTGCCAAAATCGACAAAGCCAAGTTCCTAGTGAAATCTAAAAAAAATATTTAAAAGTAATACAAAAATTACTTAAAGTAAATGAAACAATATGAAAATTATATAAGAAAACAAGACCTAAATAATAAGCTCGGGAACTCTTCTAAGCGTAGCAGCTTTTCGTTCTTCCTATGCAATTTACTCTCCTGTAAATCAAGAAAATTTAATCGTAGAAAATAAGATCTAAATATAATAATTTTATGTATAAAGTATAGATATTTGAATTTATAATTACCTCACAACTTTTGAAATATTTTCGTGTAAACAGCATTAGTATTTAGCCGTGGTGTCGAAGCTATTGCCATCTTCGTCACATACCAAAAATATGTGACATTTTTTCCTAGTGACTCTCGATATTGCGACGTAAAATTGTCCATGGTTGAACACCGGTTTCGGTAGGTATAGCCCTACATTAGAGAGGAATTGTCCTAGCTCGACTCTTATTTATTGTCATATCAAAACAAACAGGCGGTGGAAAATGCCTCCTTTGAAATATAACTGGTGACTTAATCATTCTTGCAATTGGAAACGGGCCAAACCCGCTGAAATTTCATATACCCATCCCATCCCAAACCCGTTTAAAATTGAATTTTAATGCTCGTCTCCAGCCCAAACCTATCGAATAATACTCGTTTATTACCCGTTAAACCAAAATAAAATTAATAGAAATATTTTTTTATAAAATAAATTATAACTTAATATATATACTTCTTTCGTCTCATTTATGTTGGCTCACTTTATATTCAAATGCGTCTATTATAATATAAAGCGAGATAAATTTAAATAGAACGGAGGGAGTATATAACAATCGAAAATTTTAATTTAAGCGTGTATATCTCAAATAACTACTAACTAACAATATACAAATATCAAATTATCAATTAGATTTTATGAGATATACAACTTTGTATATATTAATAGAAACCTTAAAATTATTAATAGTTATAAATGTTTTATTTTTCAAATATAAATCTAGCTTTTATATACATGTGAAATATATATATTTTCCATATATGTAAATGGGTTTGGGTAGTGGGTACCTGGAGGTGTATACCCATAGCCGACCCAAACTCGTTCCGGGTATCCCAAATTCGTTCCAAACCCAATTTATAATACCCAAACCAGTCACCCGTGATAACTCGACCCATTGACATCCCTAAATGCATTAAACATGGAGTATCGAATTTGACTTGTTTATTATAATATGATGATCATGATATATTAAAAGTTGTATATAATATAATTAATACTAATATCGATTATAATTAATGACACACATACTAACTATGTACATATGTTTCTTCTCAAATCCGTTCCAAATCCAAATTATAGTACCCAAACCCGTCTCAATTAGGTTTGGGCGAGGCGGGTACCCGTGATAACCCGGCCCATTGACATCCCTAATTGCGTTAAATGAGTTTGGGTAGTGGGTACCCGTAGGTGTATACCCATAGCTGACCCAAACTCGTTCGAGGTATCCCAAACTCGTTCCAAACCCAATTTATAGTATCCAAACCCGTCATCCGTGATTACCCGACCCATTGACATCCCTAATTGCATTAAACATGGAGTATCGAATTTGATTTGTTTTTTATAATATGATGATCATGATATATTAATAGTTGTATATAATATAATTAATACTACGATTATACGAATACATCTACGTGATTAGTATTGTAATTAATGACACGCATACAAATAAGATAACTATGTACATATGTTGCGTCGTCTCAAATCCGTTCCAAACCCAATTTATAGTACCCAAACCCGTCTCAATTAGGTTTGGACGAGGCGGGTACCCGTGATAACCCGGCCCATTAACATCCCTAATTGCATTAAATGAGTTTGGGTAGTGGGTACCCGGAGGTGTATACCCATAGCCGACCCAAATCCGTTCCGGGTATTTCAAACTCGTTCCAAACCCAATTTATAGTACCCAAACTCGTCACACGTGATAACCCGGCCCATTGACATCCCTAATTGCGTTAAACATGGAGTACCAAATTTGATTTGTTTTTTATACTATGATGATCATGATAAATTAAAAGTTGTATATAATATAATTAATACTAATATCGATTATACGGATATATCTACGTGATTAGTATTGAAATTAATGATACACATACAAATAAGATAACTATGTACATATGTTATGTCCCAAACCCGTTCCAAACCCAATTAATAGTACCCAAACCCGTCTCAATTAGGTTTGAGCGAGGCGGGTACCCGTGATAACCCGGCCCATTGACATCCCTAATTGCGTTAAACATGAAGTATCGAATTTGATTTGTTTTTTATTATATGAAGATCATGATAAATTAAAAGTTGTATATAATATAATTAATACTAACTAGTATTACACCCGTGCGTTGCACGGAATATGTCAACAACAATAATAACAAACATAAATTAATGTAATATTAAATTTTAAAATTCATATTTGTTATGGACGTATTTTACATGGAATTCTCTGTCTCGGATTTGATGTTGTCAACCATCTCCCAAATCACAAATCCCAATTTCTTTTTTTTTTTCTTTTCAATACAGTGATTTGGTTCAACTTTCTAATTATTTTCTAGGATTCAATAATCTCGTTTCGTTTATAATTATTTTTTATCGTTCAATTTCATTTTCATTGATTATATATTTTTCATTTCGACATTATTTAGTTCGACTTTTTCGAATGCAATATTTTCTAATACCTTATAAATTAATATTTGAAATATTAAATTAAAAAATAAAATAAAAATAAAAGCTCGATTTGTTCGTCTTTCCTTATAAGTTCAAAAACTGAATAATAAAACAATTTAAGCTTTGATTTTAATTTTTTTTGGATTTAATGATTTCAATATTAATTTATAAAATATTAGAGCATATTACAATCGAAAAAAAAAAATATTACAATCGAAAAAATCGATTAAAATAACGTCGAAACGAAAAAAATGACGAAGGTGCCCGCGGTGGTGCCCATCATTGGGTTAGTAGCATATCGTTCCTCTCTCTCTCTCTATATATATATATATATATCGTCTATTATTAGGCGGGACGAAGTGAGTATAAATAAAGTAAAAACTAATACCCCTCTATCCATGATTTAGTAAACCTAAATAACGGGTATAGGTTTTTTTACATTTTGATGATATATTAATAAATTAATATGTTAAAGTGTTAAAAGTAGAATAATTGTGTTGTCCATCTAATATTTTTAATATTATTAAAATGTTAAAAAGTTGAGTGATAAAGTGATCGTGGGATTTACATCCCCAAAAGGAAAGGTTCATTAAATCGTGGACGTCCTAATATAGAAAGAATGTTAGTAAATCAAAGATGTTAGAACAAAATTTTCATTCCTTAACAAACAAATATTAGTACTTCTAAAAAAATTAATATACCCCCCCCTCTCACTTCAACTGGCTTGTTCATTTTTTACACGAAATTTTAATTTATTAGGACGCGGAAGGTAAGGAAAAATAAGGGTTATTAATTTTATTTTATTTTTCATTTTAGAAAATTAAACTATTGAATTGGTACAATCATGACATACATAACTATTGAAGTGAGAAGGTGAAAGTAGTAAATAAAATTATAAGTATAGTAAGTATGAAAGATAAAATCTGAATCTTTTTTTAATTTAGTCCATTCATATTGGATATGTTTTATTTTCATCCACTACATTGATATAGAGAGACATTATTTAAAATAACAAAATTAATTTAAAACTACTAAAACATATTTACACTACTTTATAAACTATTATCAATGTCTTAATTCTCATGCCGAGAAAATTTTTTACCTCTATATCAATAGAGTCGAGGGAGTAATATAATAAATATTTGGTTTTTTTTACTATTAAATTAACCAACAATATCAAACAATAATATTGAACTAAACATGTGCAACATCACATGGTGGACCCCATAAAATTTTGGAGGGAAAATGGCATTTTTGTAAATAAGATAAAAACTCCACTTTTAAGTATAGTATAGATATCGATTATACGAATATATCTATGTGATTAGTATTAAAATTAATGACATACATACGAATAAGAAAACTATGTACATGCGTTACGTGTCTATTTGATACAAAAATACGCTAATAAAGGTTAACAATTCTCAAAATATAGTTATATGTGGTCTAAAGTCAAGTCACCCGTTACTTATTATAGGTATATCAAAATAAAATACGAAAAAAATCTAATCATAAAGCTAATCATGGAAAAATAAATAATTATAAATGTCTATATTACAAACTACAAAAATAATATATAGTATAATGCGAAAATCAAGAATTAAGAATAATCATAAATATTTAAATTAAAGTACAATTATGAGATACGAATGAAAAATGAATAAGTAAGTTTATAAAATACGAAAATTAAAACATGAATAAGTAATATAGAATATAAAACCAAATTGACAAAGATTAAGATTATTGTATTATTATATGTCATTAGATATATACGTATATAATTATATCCGTTATTAAATGATTAATATGTATAAAATATACATATTTTAGATAAATAGGAACGAAGAGCATAGGAAGCGCCACGTAGGCACGTGAATTAACGTGAGACTCCGAATCCGCTTTGCTATTATATATAAAAGGATGTTATCATAAAATTGAGGGAGGAGGGTGTAATTCATTGCTCACCTACTAAAACAACCATTCTTATTTTATTTTATTAGGTAGGGATGGGGAAAAAATCATATACCACTCTGGTCCAAGCATATTGACTCATTTGCTTTATGCACGGGAATTAAGACGAAAATGTTTAGTGTATAAAGTGTATTTTGTAGGTAATGTAATGTGGTTTATGTATTTAGACATATTTTAGAAACAGAGCATCATAGATGCATAAAAACATGTTCTTGTCTGATCTTAAATGAAAGATCGTATCAAGACCTTTAATTTGATATAAAAATCATAAAAATCCGATAACAAACGAGCAAGTTATAATAATTTAAACTTTCAAAATTTAAATTATATTGAACTACGTGCAGAAAAATGAGTGGATGAGATTTAAGTATGGAATGTTAAGTGTAATAAGGGGTTTACTAATTATTTCTAAAAAAGGAAATGATTCAATATGTGTGGGACGTCCCAAAAAGAAAAATGAGTCAATAAGCTGGACGGGAGTGGTACTAAAGTTTGAGAATGTCCATTTGCATGAAAATGGCTTTCCCATCACTATATATACACTACTAAAATAATTAGACGACCAATTCAAAACTTTATTATATGATTTTTTTTAATTTTATATTCTTGAAAATAAATTAGATTATTAGATAATCATTACATAATATCCAGCTATTATTGGTTCCAATAATTTATATATTACTGTATTGATTTTTTAAATTTTAAATTCTTGAAAGCAAGTTGGATTGGGCCGAAAATAGTCAACTCAATAATATACTGGGCTAAGTTGGGGCCCACTCTCCCATCCCTTCCAAAATTGATCGGACCCTGGCCCACTCCAGCTCGAGTACCAAGTCATGCTGCATTATTCGGGTCAGCCCGAGCCCACGAACCAACCGATATCTCGGCCCGGGCCGGCCCAAATCCGTCTTAAAAAAAATAATTATATAAAATTTAAAGATCGTGTCACGAAGAGTTAGGAACAAAGAATTGATAGTAACCAATGCTTCCTCCTTTTGTAGGTTCTTGAACAAAGCTGCGATTATAACTATTGAGGACAAGATCAACCCGGAAGAAGGATCCGCTGCCGATCCGTGGAACCTCTGCAGCGTCCAGCAAATCGAGGAGGCGAAGTGCGTCCTCCGCGTCATCCCCGTCGCCCTCACCGCCGTCCTCTACCACATCGGCGCCCAGCAGCAGTACGTCATCTTCCAGGCCATCCAATCGGACCGTCGCCTCGGCAACACCAACTTCAACATCCCCGCCGCCTCCTACGTCATCTTCGCCATGCTCGCCATCGCCGTCTGGGTCCCGCTCTACGACCGCCTCCTCGGCCCCCTCGCCCGCCGCCTCAATGGTGGCCGCGGCATCTCCAGCCTGTCCCGCATCGGCGCGGGCATCTTCATCACGATCCTGGAGTCCGTCGTCGGCGCCCTCGTCGAGCAGAAGCGGAGGGCGTCCCCACCCGACGCCCAGATGTCGGCCATGTGGCTGGTGCCGCAGCTGGCCATGGGCGGCCTTGCCGAGGGGCTCAACGCCATCGGCCAGCTGGAGTTCTACTACAAGGAGTTCCCGGAGAACATGCGGAGCATCGCCGGGGCCTTCTTCTTCACCGGGAGCGCGCTCTCGAACTACGCTTACACCTTCTTGATCTCGACGGTGCACAGGATGACGGCGAAGAACTCCACCGGGAACTGGCTGCCGGAGGATCTGAACGAGGGGAGGCTGGACTATTTCTACTATCTCATGGCGGTGCTGTGCGCTTTGAATTTCTGCTACTTTCTCGTGTGTGCGAGTTGGTATAGGTATAAAGGAACTGGAGATAATACCTCCATTTCTCTGGAGATGGAGCCCAAGAAACTCGATCTGCACACTGCATGATCATCTAGAGAGAGAGAGAGAGAGAGAGAGAGAGAGTTACTTAACCTAAGAAGCTATGCTGCATTAAGATTTTAGAGAGAGAAACAAGAAATTCAAGAATCTCCCTACTATGTTATTCATCCATGTACACAAGGTTTTTACCAAATCTGGAAAGAGAAACAAGCAATATTCATGTATATGAACACCCATCCACTTTCTAAAACTAGTAACTGAAATATTACAGGGCAGGCTTGAAAGGTTAAAGACAGAATCCATCAAAATGTTGAGGTTGTTATCTTCGTCTTCGTCTTCGTCTTCTTCTCCTCCTCCTCATACAGTGTAAGCTTGCTGAATCGTGTCAATGTCGAGACCCTTCAACCTCACCACCGACTCCACGTGTCCTTTTAGCGTGTGCAGCTCCCTTAACCTGCACAGCATATTTTCATCGAATGGAATCAGAAACCTCGAATTCTTGAAAATGGCATCAAACAAAGACGATGAGGATTCAGTGATAAAAGCTAGTGTTTCGACCATTACCTAGCGATCTCAGCTCTCCTCTTGGCTTCCTCGGCCAACTGATTCAGCTCGGAGAAATTGTTGGTTTCGCTGAACAATTTGGTGTCGGGCACTTGAAGCCCGTGAAGGGTCCTCTGCGCGTGGGCCCACTTGAGCTCTCGTTGCTCTTTTCCAAAATCCTTTTGCCTCGTGAAAGCAATCTGCGATGAAAGAGAGTGGAAATGGAAGTGAGAAACCAATCAAGAACTCAGACTTTGTGAGTACATTTCTGGAGTATAATGACATCAACTCACCCTTTGCTCGAGAACAAGATCCCAAGCCCTTCCACTAAGAGCGTAACGTGTCAAGAATTTTATGATATCGAGAGGGATGTAGAAGATGATGTTGTAAAGCCAGATCACTCCAGCCCAGCCCCATCCGATTCCTTCAATGGCTGCAAAGCTCCAGTTTGCATACACTGCTATTAAAGTGGCCACCTGTGTTTTTAAAAGTACGAAGATTAAGGTATATTCGTATGGAGAACTTCATCAAAAAGGCAGTCGAGAGTTTTTTTCTAACCAGTTGTGCAACGATAAATGCAGCTACGAGCAATAGACCAGGACGTTCGACATATGACCAGTTGCGAGATCGTGTAACGAAGATCAAGGCCTGACTGACAGTGCTCACTTGTAGGTATATTGCTGAGGCGAGTTTTCTGAAGTCGTCGTGTGCAGTTTTCTCGAGTGTCGGCACCCCAAATATCCTCTGGATATTTATAAATCAGTTATAAACAATATTACAAAAAACACATACTACTGTATATATCATTAGCTTGAATTTCATCAGATAACGCAAAAATATGTACAGTAAGAACTTTCGAAGAGGAGACGAGGGTGTGAATTGAAGTGGGAAGTCGAACGAACATACCGGAAAGAAATCAGTTTTATAAGCTGCCCAAAAGAATATGACTGTCATCATTGCTAAGTAACCACCCAGAATGACTCCAGTTGCGAAAATCTCAGAAAGCTTCCAGCTGTCTGGAAGAGGAGATGGCTTCACTCGATCTTTCGATATGGTCATGATGGTACCTTCACCATTAAGAGTCGTAGAAGTGTCAAGAGAAGCTGAAACTGGACAAATATACGGAGAGATAGAGGGTGAAGAACAAACCATCATTGAGAATCGCAATGATAAGCACCATGAATGGAGGAAAGTCGAATTCCCATATCAGGGCCAACAACATGAAGCCAAGCTGATACAAACAAAAGGAAGAAACGATTAAAATGGAAGGATAGGATCTGACGAAAAAAATGGAATGACGGATACATAACATACCACGATACGGATTGTTATGGACACAGCATAAATCTGCCAAAACGAGGAAACATGGTTGAGCTCGTTTATCATATTAACAGAAGCTTGTTCATTTACTAGTAAACTTTGACAAAAGATTTAGGTAGAGTACCGTGTAATTTTTCATCCTTTGGAAGATCGCTCGACTAGTTAAAACAGCGCTAATAATGACACTGAGGCCAGGTTCTGTAAGGACAATATCAGAAGCACTACGAGCTGCATCAGTCGCATCAGCCACAGCGATTCCAATATCCGCCTTCTTGAGGGCAGGAGCGTCATTTACTCCATCACCAGTCATCCCACATATATGTTTCCTCGCTTGCAACCGCTTCACTATTTCATATTTGTGCTCTGCCCAATATCCAAAATGAACATATAAGTAACGATGAAATTTTCTAGTCACACTGCAAGATTCCACAAACAAAAGTTAAAAAGAAAAAATACCAGGGAAGACTCCGGCAAAACCATCAGCTTTCTCTATGAGTTCATCGACTGGCAGAGAAGCAATGGATTCATCTTTGTTCTGTCCCAGCAAAGCTGATGAAGGATACATGTTAGTTCCCATCCCCAGCCTTCGTCCTGTTTCCTTTCCTATAGCAAGCTGATCCCCTGTCAATCCACATCATCAAACCGTTATAGTTCAAGAAAACACTGAAAATTCACAGGAAGCAATTTCACGTAGAATGATAGGCATGGCTGATGATCAAACAAATGCAACTAGATGATAACTTTTTTCGTTGGATCCTCGGCATTATTACTGAACGATTTGGCACTATACATATAGAAAGATGACCTGATCTGTAATTTATGACCAGGGAAAGTACGATTCCCGTGAGGGAAGAGGGGAGCATCTTCATTTTCATAGATGTATTCCAATCGGAAGATCATAGATCATGTAAGATGATGGGTCAATCTAACCTTAAACTTAGTCATGATTTCTGGTAGCCGAGGAGACCACAATAGGTTCAAGACTATGTAATGCTGAGAGTCTTAGATTACTAGGCACTGATCATAAATAAAACTCGTAATTTCACCCAAAAGAAAACATTTTATTTTTTTTAAGTTGTGGTAGTTACCAGTTATCATTTTAACATTCACTCCAAGATTTAGAGCCCTTCTTATAGTTTCCGCACTGTCGTGCCTGGGTGGATCAAAAAGAGGCATGAGACCAATGAACTGCCACGGGCCTCCGGGACTCTCTTTCGTTCCTTCTGGTACTTCCTGCAGAAAACAAGCAACAAATGCACCTCAAGCTACAGTAAAGGTGTCGGGTTTGAATACTTCCTACTTGAATAAGATGGTTCCATACTCCTCTTCAATACGTAAAGGATTGATGTAAATGTATACCTGGTATGCCACTGCAAGAGATCTTAAGCCTCGTTCAGCAAATTTGTCGATCACAGCATGAACCCTTCGCTCTATCTCTGACTTGTTGTGTGCAAGGTGCAGAATCTGGATGCGTGTTGCGTGCCAAATTAGCACTTTTGCCATCATAAAAAGGTGAAAACGATATAATTTACGGAAAAGTTACCTGCTCCGGTGCACCTTTACTGACCCTGTGCCATTTCCCATCACCATCTATGTAAGTCAATGCAGTCCTTTTGTCAGTGGGATTAAACGGAAGGAAGTGTATTTCCCGAATTCCAGCACGCGCCTATTTCACAGATATCCCTTGAATCAACATTGTAACCAGTATTCTGCACAATAGGACATATGAAGAGAAAATATACCTCCTTCGGATCAGCCAACATTCCAACTATAGCTGCATCTATTGCATCTTGATTTTCTGTTCGAGAGGCTCGAGCAGACATTAGAACAACAGTATCTGCATCGACACCTTTGGCAAAAACCTAAGCACAAGAGATCCAAAGTTTCAATCTTTATAACACAAAGTATTCACTAACTAAGGCATAAATGGTGAGAGAATGATGAATCTCAGACCTCGATGAGATTCTTGTCAACGGTAAGCTTATTCAGAGTTAGAGTCCCGGTCTTATCACTGCAAAGAACATCCATACCAGCCATCTCCTCTATAGCAGTCATTCTCTTCGTGATAGCTCCCTACTCGAATAAATATCCATCCCTTTACACACTTTATTCAATAGAGAGGCGTTTAACCAACACTCAGCATAAGAAAATAACCTAACCTGCTGCGCCAAACGATGAGAACCAATGGCCATTGTAACCGAGAGAACAGTAGGCATAGCAATCGGAATTCCTCCAATGAGCAAAACTAGAAGATTGTCAATCCCGGGACGATATTTCCTATGTTGAATAGGGTACATTACAATGATCTCGATAACCATCCCCACAGCAATAGAGCATATACAAAAGTTCCCAATTGCAGTCAAAACCTGGAAAGTACATTTTTTTCTTTTTTGAGAAATTTTGACTTCCATCACATGTATGGGGAATCCATAATCAAAATCGGTTATTTAGAAAGTCTTGCCTTTTGGAAATGTCCCACTTGATTAGTAGAATCGACAAGATGTGCTGCCTTTCCGAAGAAGGTGTGGACCCCAGTACCGATAACAATAGCTTCAAGCTCTCCTTGTTTGCAGGTCGAACCAGAGTATACACCGTCCCCTGGCCCTTTTGTCACTGGAAGGGATTCACCAGTCAAAGCAGACTGCATAATCGCATCAAAACTCGAGTTAAAGATCAAAAGCCTTTAACTTAGAAGTTAGAACGGATTCACAAAAAGAAGGGATACACACTTGATCGATTTTCAGCGGATCACCCTCAAGCAAACGAGCATCAGCAGGAACGATATCTCCCAGTTTAATGCTAATGATATCACCGGGCACTAATATGGATGCTTCTTCCTCGCTCCACCTTTCGTCTCTAAGAACCTTCATACAACCATGATTGATCAAACGATACACAAGATATTCACCAAAATCAATCCAAAATAGGAAAGTGACTTACTTTAGCTTTCGGAGCAAGACTAGCCATGAGAGCAGCTGCTGCATTCCCAGCATTGTTCTCTTCGATAAAACTGATTGTCGAGTTTATCACTAGCAAAGTGATGATACCCACAAAATCCTGCCAATCGGGAGGCTTGTTCTGCCAAAACGAGATCAAGAATCGATTTTTATCACCAGGAAACAAAGGGACCCAGGAAAAAAAAGGGGTAAAAATCGAGAAACGAAGGCCTTACCCCTCCATTAGCAAGAGCAATTGCCATGATAGCAGCAGCTTCCATAACCCATGAGAGAGGGTTCCACATAAACCCCAGAAACTTGAGCAATTTGCTTTCCTGGGAAAAATTAAGAAAGCAATGAATCCTAAGCCCAAAAAAAAAATCGTTCTTTCAAATGTAGAGAGAGAAACACCACCAGTCAAGATTCACACTTTATTAACATCAAAATCTTCCTCATTTGGAGCTAAAGCATCTCAGACTCAAACAAGCAGGAAATTGCAGGAAAGGAAAGAGGATTAGGGATGAGTTAAGACGCAAGAGAGCTCGTGAGCTACATTACTTCACAAACATTAAAAACACAAAGCACTCAAAAACAGAAAAATAAACGAAACAGTAATTTCACAGAACAGTATAAAAAAAAGAAGGAAAACAAAGAACAAAAGATGCAGTGAGCAATCCAAAAACCTTCTTCTCCTCAAGCTTGTTGTGTCCAAAAATGACCAATCTTTCTTGAGCAGCCTCTGTTGTGAGCCCAGCTCTGGTGCATCTCAGATTCTCAAAAACCTCCTCAATGGGTATGTTCTCCTGCAACACACACACACACAGAGAGGAGAGAGAGAGAGAGTAATTATCAGCCCACAACTTCAAAAACAGAAGAAGTTGGCAAGGCACAGCCATAAAAATCAAAAATCTTGAATTGGAGCTCTGAGATCCATTACCAAATCCACAGTCTCCTTCAATACAGCATCAAGAACTTCAGGCTTCTCCTCCTCCCCCATCTTCAAAATCTATTCTCTTCTACTCTAAAGAAAACCCTCCTCCCAAAATCAACAACACTCAAGAACCAACCACAATGAACAACAAGAGGCTGTTGATGCAGAATAAATTAGTTAAAAACCATAAAGAAAATGAAGAAGCAGCCCAGGTGAAAAAAAACAACTCAACTTTTACAGAAATGAGAATTCGAGAGAGAAGCAATGAGGCTCTCACCCACCAACACCAAATCTATAAAAGAGAGAGTGAAACCGCTGCTAGCAGTTACAGAAGAGCATAGCCTTTGTCTTTTGCATTTCCCATTATTTATATCAGTATGTAAAAAGAACCAAGCCTTCTTTTTTCTCTTATAAATAATTTTAACACGCACACAAACACAATAAATAAGAAAACAAAAACAGATTTTTTTTTATTTTATTTTTTCCTTTCTTTCTTTCTTCTTCTTCCACTTTCTTTGTTTTGGGGGGGTTAGCTTTTAGGTACTTGAGCCATCAAGCATCAATATTTGTACCATCCTTATTTCAATACAGAAAGTATTTTGCAGGAAATAAAGATTTAATCTTTTCCGATTTGCCTTTTTCTTGAATTACAGTATTTTACTTTTCTGGTGAAAGATGATTTTTGACTTTAAAGATTGAATCTTTCTTGAAATTTTGATCAATTTTGGCAGATTGATTAAAAGGCAGCAGCAGCAAAGCAAAGGCAAAGAGCCACAATACTGCACATGGCCTCTCAACCCTACTTAATTTCATGTTCATTCCACCACCAATCCTCTCTTTTCTTTCCTCTTTTTTATTAATTTTATTTTTCCATCTCATCTCATCTCGCTCGACTCGTTACCAATAAAACACTGATACTCATATCAATCGGTTCATTATCAATGAGACGACAGAAATACTGTGGAGTGACAATTAATACCATTATTCCATAATAGAAGAAATTCAATTGCTTTTCTTGGATCTCACCCTACATCCTAGTATTCATCTTTCCTTCTTGCAATATAACACTGTAGACATAAAAATATGTGCTTGCACATATAGTACTTCCTTCGTCTCATTCTAATTGACACGTTTCATTATTTAATACTACCTCGCATATATTTAACGGATGTGTCGACTAAAATGAGACGCAGGGAGTACATAGTTTATTAGTTGAGCTTAGAACTAGTACTATAATTGATCAGTTGTCAACAGCAGAGGAAATCAGTCATGTATTTGATGTTATTGTATTACTACTTACTACTAATTTATTAGATTTGCAATCTGAGACTTGACAACTGTCCCAAGTTTCCCAATTTTTTAATTAATTAATTAATTAATTAATTACTATTTGGCCATGTTAATTATTTAAAAGGGTTTGGTGTTTGCTGCTGCCTGATTTATGGTAACCATGTTTTGGAGTGTGGTATGCACAACTATTTTATTTCCCACCAAAAATTGACACTTTGCCTTCACTAAAATTCAAAGAAAATAATTCTGAAATGTAAAAAAAAAAAGTATTTAAGAAATAAAATTTTGATTTTAAGATCTTTGACTATCTCTAGTTTCATCAAATCCCATAGATATTATTTGATCAAATAATTGAGAAAACTATTAAACAAGACATTTTGTCACTTACAACCCCATTTCTTTGCAAGAAATCGAACATTTCATGTAGTACTGTCTGTAACATTTCATTCGTCTCGTTTCATTATTTTATAGTTCTATCTTATAAACATTCGAAGTATAGATAGCTCAAGTAATTTGTAGTGCTATTTTTATTGTCATGCACTTATTATTGAAATGTGGAGAATTTAATAATCCAAATCACTATTAATATCCAAGAGTTGACAATTTTGTGATCCTTTTCTCAAAAAAAAAAAAAATCAAATATACTTTATGTTATTCATGATCTATACATTATCTATAGAGTAGAATATATGATTTTTCAAACTAAAATTAATAGAGGGTACGGATTTAGAAAGGAACAAAATAAAAAAAATAAAAATTAAAAAACCCTAATTTAATTCCAATAAGGAATAGGCAATTAGGCATACGTGCTTGCCATTTTGTAAAAGTCCCATTATTTAATTTTTTAATTAATGCAAATTCCCTTAATCCAAATCATAGTTGAATTTAATTCTAAATTAAAATTTACTGTAGTGTTAATTCGTCCGTACGTATCTTGATAGTATACATACAAAAGTATTGAAATTATAAGTTTATATTAAAAAAAAAGTATTATCAAAATGTTTTTTTTTGTCATATAAAAGCCAAAATTTATTCCAACTTTTTTAAAAGCAAGATTATTATTTTACAATAATTTGAACGCTGTCACGTTTTGTGTATGATCTGTCAAAAATTAATACAGTAATATTTTTGGTATTATTATATGAATAACAAATGATGCAATGAGCCGATGAAGAATTGGCCGAGTGGCAAAGGTAGAGGCCCCAGAATCTCTCCAATGGAGAGAACCTGGGTTCAACTCCCACCGCCGATGTGGCGTGTGGAGTTGATTTTCCCACCTTTGTGTGTGGGTATAGTTCCATCATTTGTGTGTGGTATAGTTCCACCTATGTATATGAGTATACAATGTAATATATTCCACATGTAAGCTAAAAAAAAAAAAAACAAATGATGCAATGAAAGTATGAAACTTAAAAAAATAAAAAGATTGTTTATGCTTTTTAACCACTCTTTTTTTTGCCCTTTGCTTTTTTAGATTCCAATTCAGCATGAAATTCAACTATTGGTCTTTATAAATAAAAAAGATGGTTAAATTATTGGTGTTACTTAACTACTTTTAAATTCACTTCTTAATTATAATATTGATTTTACCTGCCCCATAAAGTAGAAATTTACATAAATCTATGGCATCTATAGAACATCGGCATGTTCTAATTTAACTTATAGCACTACAAGTTTGTGCCGATTTCTCAAACACGAACCTTTTAATTGAAAATTAAGCGTAAAACTAACTGAATTGCACCTAGTTGTCGAGCTTAAATCCCAATTCATTAAATAGGGGAATATTGAATCTTACTTCCCAAATTGTATTTTTTCGTGTGAAGGTTATACCTTGTTTCGATTTACAAATGTTTCTTTCCCTAACAATCACATCTAAATTCTTGCTTCTAGGTGAAGAAGATATCATGAACTATTAAACCACTATTAGTCAAAATAAAAAAAACTATAGTACTACTAATATCGATGACCAAATCTTGATGTTAGAGAAAAGAATGTGCATAAATAAATTTTAATTTTTTATACAATCTTGAAATAATTTCCATTTTTTTTTTTTGGCAAGTGATATATTGAGTGGGGGTGAAGATAAGGTTGGGAAGAACAATTCATGTGCCACATGTAACACAAAATAAATGAGGTGGGACATTATTATTATTTTTATAATTATATTTTGTCTATCAAATTTAATTCTCACATTTCAAAGTACATAAATCCGTACTAGACCGTAACACCTCTTGCATTTTATTCCATCACTTCAAATTTGTTAAAAAAAAATCTCAAACAAAATAGAGAAATATAATTGATTTTGGCAATTTTCTTGCTTGTAGTTACACATTTCTAGTAGTAATATTTTGACATGAGATCCAAAATAGAATTAAAATAAAACAATGGTTGGAAGCATAAATAACCACAGAAATTGCTTTAAATTTGATGGGCCATTTTTTATTTTTGCAAGTGGAGATTATAATTAATATTAATTGTTATAATTCCTCCTCATTAATTATATTTCCTATTTTTCAAAATTTTGTGCAACTCAAATACTTGAATTATACAATAAGTATCTACTTATGTTTGGTACGTACAGTTGGTACCTTAGTTGCTTTATTAATGCCTCCATTTATGCCAATTTATATTCCAAAATTGTTTGGGTGATTATTTACTCCCTCCGGTCTTTCCTAGTTGAGTCATTTCTTTTTGTGATTTTCGGCACGCTTTTCCACGCCTCTAGATGATGAATTTTAAAACGGATTTTTGAATTTTTTTTTCTTTTACGGGATACTACAACACTTGTAGTATCCCGTAAAAGAAAAAATTCTTCAAAAATCCGTTTTAAAATTCATCATCTAAAGGCGTGGAAAAGCGTGCCGAAAATCACAAAAAGAAATGACTCAACTAGGAAAGACCGGAGGGAGTAATTAATTACTCCCTCCGTCCCTCGTAAGAGGAGACGTTTCTTTTTTGGCACGGAATTTAAGAAAATGTGACTTTGTAGGTTAGAATGACGAGTGCATGTGCAAAATCATTTTTCCTTTTATTAATAAGGAAACGTATTCTCTTGCTAGGGTCGTACGAAAAAGGAAAACATATCATCTTGCGAGAGACGGAGGGGTAACAGAGTAATGTCAAATATCAAAAGTGTTATTACATTGTAATTATGTACTACCTCCGTCCCGCCAAAGACGTTACATTTCTTTTTGTCAATTTCTGGCATGTTTTTCCACGCTTCTTGATGATACGTTTTAAAATAGATTTTTGAAGAATTTTTTCTTTTACGGGATACTATGATAGTTGTATTATCCCGCAAAAGAAAAAATTCTTCAAAAATCTATTTTAAAACACTTCATCAAAAAGCATGGAAAAACGTACCAAAAATTGATAAAAAGAAATGTAACGTCTTTGGCGGGACGGGGGAGTAATTAATTGTTGTAGAATTTCCACCCATTAATAAAGATTGTTTCCTGTACAATTAATTACACTAATTATGTGGATTAGTAACCTCCACCTCTTCATTTCTATACCACAATAGTACTACTGACTTTATCTCATGTCAAATGGGAGAGATTGAGTAAATGCAATATTTGAAAATGAAAGAACTAAACTCCATCGTAACATCGACCCTTCAGCACATCGAAATGCGTGTCGAAACAGTCTGACCTATGAAGCTCAAGATCAAAGATTCAAAGCTTACCCATCTAACCCAAGGTTTCAAGAAACCTACCCAAGTCTCCAAACATTACTACGTACGTAAGCTTAAAAAAGTTTTCACAAGTTTAGTTCACCTATACTCTTACTATACACATCATTTTTTCTTCTCACCTACTACTCATAACATCAATTTTCAACATTGATTTCAGACGAAACACAGAACGAAGCCGGATCATCGGAAGTAGTTGATAGCCCAACTAACGAAACGAACAAAAAACAAAACCCTCGTATATATTCAAGAAACGTGTCAAGTATAATGAGGCAAAAAGGGCACCTTTCTCCGATCAAGAAAAGACGATTATGCCCTCAAAGAAATAAATGCATTGCAATAATTCAAACACTCTGCAATAATACAGCCGCCTACACCAAGAATTACATATTTCACCAAAGTAGTAAATTAAGAAAAAAATTAGGCAGCGCCGAACTGCCTACTTCATAGATAAGGCTTATATAAGTCAGTGCTTATTTAATAAAACAAAATAATGATACTAAAGATTTTTCCTTTTTTTTAAAAAAAGAATTAAAGTAACAAAAAGGGCAAGTTAGGCACAACTCAAATCATGTAGTAACAAAAAAAAATTGGGAAAAAAAAGAAAAAGAAATCATATTTCTTATTAGTATGATAGTATGATCAATAAGCATATAGCAGGCAATCGAAATTTTGTAAAACAAGGCACTTTTTTTAAAAAAAATATATAAATAAAGATTTACACCCGAACAGAACGACTGCAGCATCTGCCTCTAGTAACAAATAGTGTGATCACTTATATAGAATTATTTATAATGAATTCCCTCCCAAAACCCTCCTCAGTTCATACTTTTGGGATTCAGAGAGCCTTTTAGGGTACCTGACATCGATTTGAATCCTAAGACTTCCCTTCTTCCTAGGATCCTTTGAAATGGGCATACCTTCATTAGCGAGGGAAATTTCATGCCCGGGTTTCACTATCTCTGTTATGGGGACCGTTAGATTCCTGCCATCTAGAGTTGTGAGCTCAAGGGTCTTACCAGTGAGGGATTCGAGGAGGGTTATCTCCTGCTTCACCACTAGGTCGTTCCCTTCCCTTGTGTAGAGTGGGTGGGGTTTTTCATCAACCACGAAGATGAGATCTGCAGGAATCACCCCGGGTTCTTCGTTGCCCTTCTCTGGAAAAGTGATCTTTGTGCCCTTCTTCCAACCAGGTTTTATGTCGATAGTCAGGATCTCATCCAACATGCGTATCCTACTGCAGGAAATGAACACACGGTAGACATAAATTAGAAGTAGATCGAAATTCGTTTTCTCAGAGAATGATAAAGATGAGTAACAAATTAGAGTTGAAACAAATATAAACATACTAACAAACATACGATGTTTTCAGATAAGCAATGAACTATAACAGCATTGCTATAATGGCAGGCAGTCGGTTGGATATATTTTCTGAATGTAGCTGGCTCGGTAGCAATAACCATATAGAAGAGATCAAACTTTAACTAATCCTCGCACCTATGCCACCAGTACATGGTGATGCTACTACCTAAACTACTTAATGACTAACTAAAACGGGAACTTTTAGACCAGCGGATAGAAATGCAGAAAAGGGAAAAATGATAAAAGACACATGCCATTAGAATGTTGAAAACAAAGGAAAGAATCTACATTCAGAAAACAAGAACGGTCCTATCTAGAGAATCCATCCTACCTAATATTTGCACTCATCTGAACATTTGCAGCAAATTACATAAACATGTGAAGGCATACATGACAATCAATAGGAATTCCTCGCAAATTAGTAATCACCATCTCATCTTGAAAATTCAATGCAAAGCATTTTAGCCAGCTATTAAGTGAAATGACCGTGCCGATATATGCCACCCAACTTTCTTAACTTGTGCAAACAAAGAAAGCATAATGTGAGATTATGTTTTTCCAATTGCTTTTAAATACAGAATTCACTTTTAACTCCAAAACCACTGGACCAATATCATGGAAAATAATGCTCAAGAAACTAAAAGACTAAAAATTTACACTTAAAAAAGAACATATTTTAGCAAGAAAAGGCATAATTGAAATTATCAACTCTTTGTTATCTTACATAATTTTATATCTGCCATAAAATGCTAGATGGTCCTGCATAGTCTACCCGACTCATAACCTATCCAACACTTTAGATCTATAGTAGATAGGATCATAGGAGACTAGGAGTAGCTCAGGTAGAACGCATTCTCTTCAAACAACATTTCAGCACAACACTATGGCAAAGACAAACACTAAAATGAAATGTTGTAGACTTCTCATTCATTATGCTCAATTTTCGAAGAATAAAGCTTACATATACTGAGCTTTCAGCTCACTCACAACATACACTAGAACTGCTGTTCGCGCATAAAGGAGAACCCTTGAAAATTATTGAAATGTCAAAAACCTAACCTACCATTGTAAAAGCCCCAAAAACACCAACTTGACCTAGGGTCTGAGCCTGACATAAGTAAAAGCATAAGAGGAAATTTCTGCGGTTCACAATTTTGACGGACATGGATTTCTATTGACTGTGAATGTTCTAGTTTTCAAGGGCTAAATGAGGTCAATAATTAAAACTAATCATTTCTTCATCCCCAAGGTGAGCAGATGGATTAAAACTACTGCAAGTCTGCAACACAAGTAAACATAACAACACATTATAGCGAAACCGATTCACTCTCAAAAGCCACTAATGTTATATAATTTGGTGAAGCAAAACAATCGATAACTTTTCTAGCAATATAATTCTGATAATTAGATAGCTCATCTTTCCAAAAATCCAAAACCAACACCAACTCCCATTCCAATTTCGAACACCAAGGTGAAACATCAACAAATGGTAAAACAATAAATTAAAGAGATAGAACTAAGAATGCACATACCCATGAGAATCAAGAACATTCCTAGAAATCTTCATCTTCTTCGTCGAGCCAGTATACAGCTCCTCCAAACTACACATGAGCGCATTCTCCACCGGCAAGGCCTTCCTCAATCCTCCGCCACCCCCCGAAGTCTCCCTAGCCCCACCATTCATCGTCGTGCTCCGAAAATAAGCGTCTCTCCTACCAGGACCACTACTACTGCCGCCACCAGCACCAGCATTCCCATTACTAGTCTCCCCGAAAATCTCGGCATAAATATCATCAGCATTCCTCGGGTTGAATCTGAAATTAGGGTTCGGATGCTGCTGGTGGTTGTACTGAAAACCCTGGTTGTTCGCCCTCGCACTCCGCGGCGGAGGCGGACATTGCCCCGATTTGAGCCCCTCCTCCCCGTACAGATCGTAGATCTGCCGCTTCTGCGGGTCGCTCAGGACATCGTACGCCTCCGAAATCTGCTTGAATTTGGCCTCGGCCTCTTGCTTGTTCGCGTTCTTGTCGGGATGCCAAATCATCGCCAACCGGCGGTAGGCTCTCTTCAAATCCTCGACGCTCGCATTGCGATTGACTTTGAGTATGTTGTAGTAATCCACCCCCATTTTAGGGCGCCCCAATTCTCCCTCTCCGCTCCGCTCCTATCCAATCCCCGGCGCTGCGAGATTCCCGATGGCGTGCCTCAGGCAATGAGCGGAAACAAATGAGTATTGCGCGAGCTCCGGCTAATTGCGCGGCGGCGGTTGACGGCGGAGGGGGGGGAATCGACGGCGGGGGCTGAATTTGGATGGGAATTCTTCGTTGTGAGCTGTGATTCGTTGATGGAAAAGGGAAGGTGACGAGGTGAGATTTGGGGAGAAGGAGAGGGAGAGGTGGGGTATGCGTGGGATTTAGTGGGGGCCATCTCCGGCAGGGCTATTTTCGTCTTTTTCCACAATCAATCGAGTTTTGTCTAATTTACGTTTTGCCCCCCGGACTCTTGAATATTGACCGAACCAGTCCTCGAGTTTATATCCTTCTTACATTCTTTACCCAATATTTTACCCCTCCCCGTCGATCAATATAAGTTGGGTTATTATCAACGAGATTAAAGAAAATTCGTAATAGGATGCTTTTAAAGTTTGATATGCTAATAACTAAGTAAAAATGAAAATAGAGGGTTATATTTCAGAGCGAAATGTTTCGAGTTCGAATTCTCAATGGACGCGACCTTTAAATCTATATTCATTAAAGCTTTAAAAAGAATCGGAGGGTTGAATGTCACTTTTAAACAAATGATGGAAAGAGAAAGAAAACTTTAATTATGTTGGGCCAAACTATAATTTTTGCCTTGATTTACAAAATATCTGATCTTCATATCAAGATTAAATATTTTGAAAGTGATGGAATTGAATTAAATTAGTTCTCTATCAAAAAATAACTTACATAAATGTGACAGGTTCGAATTGTATAATGTAAGGTCAATTCTACAAATTATAATTTAAATCAAATTGATTATAATCAAAATTTATTTGGATATATTACTAAATTATTTGGTAACAACAATATTAATTTACTTGAATAGATTATGAGCTTTTCTTGAGATTACATTTCCAATCAACAAAAATAAATGGTGCTAACAAAAAGGCACATTACATGTACAACAACAAAATACCCCAAAAAACAGAAAAAAAAACACAAAAATATACAAAGATGTAACACCAAAAACACAATCTCTATACCCTACCAACATAAGAAACACCACTGGATTAACCATGAATCATGAAGTACGCTAAGATCTTCGGGTTTACGGGCACCGGTGAGTCGAGCAGGACGAGCCACGCTAAGATCGTGAACGGAGAGTAATATGGATGTTCAACGAAGAAAGAAATCACCTGTTAAACTACAACGCTTTGACCGGTGAACCCGTCTTGGAGTAGTAAAGAGCCATCCTTCATCAGATTGAGACTTAGGCTCTTGAATCTCTCTCTCGAGTACTGTCGAGATGCTTTTCTCCAGTCCGTTCCGGTCTTCATCATTGCAACAAACTCGTCGTAGCTGATTTGACCGTCCTACAAAATCAAAGCAAGTTTGTTTGTCAGAGATCGGAGGTAAGTTTATTTGGTGGAGATCAAGCAAAGTAAGAATGGGTGGAACCTTGTCAGTGTCAACTTCTCGTATGATGTCGTTTAGTACATCAGCATCGATCTCTCCTGACTCATCGGATAAAGCTTCTCGTAGTTCGTCTACTTCGATGTAACCGCTCCCATTTTTGTCGAAGAACATGAATGCTCTGCGGAAATGTTCATCGTTCTCCATCCTCTGTAAGTGGATGGTAACTGCAACGAATTCCCCGTAGTCCAGTACTCCGTTTCCATCTACATCAGCCTATGTACAGATAGCATTCTATTAGGACTCGGATAGCAGTTAAAAGTCGTGATATGTAAGAAGAGCATGATATGGAGTTGTTAAGGAGGACCAGTTCTTACCACATCCATCAACAGCTTCATCTCAGGCTCGGCAAGCTGAGAGCCCACCTTCCTTAAACCAGTTTTTAGTTCATCGAAGGAAACCTTCCCATCGTTGTCCGTATCCATCAATGCAAACATGTCTTTGATTACTTCTACCTCTTCAACGGATAGATGCTCCGCTATCACCTATTCAATTATTCGAGGGAAATTAATCTTTATGATACAGTGTAGATTCGTGACCAAGCATCTGTGATTCTTCCCAGTGGCAGAAAAAGACTTGCTCGCTTATATATATTCGATTAGAGGGAAGTTTTGCATTTGCAACGAGCAATTTTAAGTATGATATACTTACCCTCAATGCTCTCTTCTTAAATCTATTCATGCAAGAGAACTGCTTGAGTCTTGCCCTAACCACATCTCCAAGTGGAACATTTGAAGCTTTCTTCGCGTTCTGTATCCATGGATGGTCTAACAAAGATAACAAGGAGAGAAATATAAGTGACAGCCATCAGAGAAACCAGTCTGCAGCAATAACACGGTGTCTTGTACTCTATGTCATCTTCCTTACGTTTAGGTAAACTATAGCTATAGATTACGGAGCCTATCCGTAAATACAAAATTTGCTGTTAGAAACAAAGACCAAACAAAGACCAATTGTTCATGATATATTATCAACGGCCAGTTTTCTATAGTTCCTCCCATTGTCAAATAAAGTACTTATGTCCTTACAAAATCAGATAAATCTGGTAACTGGTAAAACAGATATGCACAAACGATCTATGTCGATGGAGAAGAACAGCAAGTTCTATACATCATCACAGTAGATAAGTAAGTTAAACTGATTCCTTTGGACACACCAGGTTCAGACCCCGTGATTGAACATTTGGTGATGCAAAGGAATCATCATTTCAAAACACCTTTTATTTCTTTATTGTTTGCTAATCCAAAAAAGTATGCTCCTTTTAACCCTTGCTTTTTACTAAAAAAATATACATAACAGGAAAAAGCTCACAGATCTGCACGCTTGATGCAACTTTTCCTAACTCAGCATGGAACCATCATCATTTTCAAGAGAAGAGAAGCACATGCAGCAAATATTTGAGCAGCACCACCATTCTCCCACATTATCAAAACTTTGCAAACACAATTGTTACAACTTCGTTTGAGAAACATACCGAGAACTTGCTGAGCTGTTAAACGCTTTTTCGGGTCGGGCTCCAACATCTGCCTAACAAGATTCTTTGCACCCTCAGAAACTTGAGGCCATGGTTCCCTCTTGAAATCAATGGATCCCCTCAGAATTGCAAGTGCAACACCTTGCTCAGTTTCTGAAGTAACAGTTTTAGTATAAATCAACTCAGCAAAACAAAGTGAACTGCACAAGCGGATATCGGTGGAGAAGCAGAGGAAGACAAAGTACCAGCCCAGAAAGGAGGAACTCCACATAACAAAATGTATAGAATCACTCCAGCGCTCCAGATATCGACTTCACACCCGTAATTCCTCTTCAGTACCTCCGGTGCCATGTAGTACGGACTTCCAACGATTTCGGAGAATTTTTCACCTGGTTTAGAATCATTTCTTAATCAATTGCCCAGAAAACCCAAAGAGAGAAGGACAGCAACAATTCACGGTATAAGAAAGCTTTCGCCAAATAACGCCATTGGATTCAATAGAGAGATTTTTGTATGATTGAAGATTAAATTTGCAATTACTGCAACAAGCCCACAAAGAGAATCCACAGATTACTGTAAGCTCTCCTCCAATACTATAAATCTTCATATAATTCGTTATTGATGATGAATATCAGGATTAGAAACTTCAAAAATTAAAACACATAGCTCAATCCAAATTACCCCCAAAAACACCCCCCAAAAAGTGCTACTGTAAAACCATGAGAGAGAGAGAGAGAGAGAGAGAGAGAGAGTTATCTGACCAGGCTTGAAAAACACAGATAAGCCAAAATCGATTGCCTTGAGAGCCGAATTTTCCTTCTTGTTCGCGAACAAGAAATTCTCCGGCTTCAAATCGCGATGCATAACGCCGTGCTGGTGGCACATCCTGACCACCTCCGCGATCGTCCTGGCGACGCCGGCCGCCGCCCGCTCGCTGTAGTGGCCGCGGGCCACAATCCGGTCAAACAGCTCGCCGCCCTCGCATAGCTCCATCACCAGGTGCACGGCCTCGCTGTCCTCGTAGGTGGCCCGCAGCTTCACCACGTTGCCGTGGTCCGGCAGGCTCGACATGATGGCCACCTCGCGGCGGACGTCCTCCACGTCGACGGCGGTGCGCAGCTTCTTCTTCGAGATCGACTTGCACGCGAGCGCCTCGCGCGTCTCCCGGTCCGTGCACAGGTAGGTCACGCCGAACTCGCCCCGGCCGAGCTCGCGGCCGAGGATGTACTTGTCGGAGATCCTGGTGCGCGGGATGAAGTCCTTCAGCACGCGTATCGGCGACGGCGATTGGGCGTAGGGATTCGGGTGCCGCTCCTGCTTCTTCCTGGGTTTAGGGGTGGGGGGCTTTCCGGCGGGCGCATCGGCTTCGGCCGCCCGGATACAGGCGTTGCAGTTTCCCATGGCGGAGGATTCAAGGTGGAAGTGGAAGGTAAGTAGAAGCGCCGCCGTCAGCGGTGGTCGGAGGTGGTGGTGGAAGAGAGCATGGTAGAGAGAGAGAGAAGTCTTGAACTCGTTGATATCAAAGAAAGCTTGAATATTTTTGAAAGGTGTAGAATATTCTAAAATTACAGTGTCGAAAATAAAAAATGAATGCTTTTAAACGGGACGAAAAGAGTATTTAGACGTAACTTTCTTGTGTTGGAAGATAATCGTAAATAGGATGGTGTGAAAAGTCAACATTTTGCATTTTCTCACATTGATGATAAAGGAGGGGTGAAAAAGGGGGCAAATAATAATTAAAAAAAGACTTGAGGAATTTTGTGTAAATTAAGCATAATTAGTTTATTTGCTTGGATTACCAAGTCATCCCAATAATGACACCTACCAACCCTACCATTATTGGTTCAAAGACTATCTCATTCCTCTTTCTTTTACTTTAAACCGGATAAAATTAAAGATCTTGTTACGAAAGACTCGAACTCGAAACATTTAATCTCGAAACTTAAGCCTGAAACATTATTGGAGTATAGTATCTAGGATGCAACAAAATTGGATGGATTAAGTTAACTCGAATGACTTTTGTCGCGTGTGTTAAACTAAAAATGGGAATTATTTGATGAATTTAAAATTCACCTCTCCTATTGTTTTTTTCCGTGCTTAATTAAATGAAAAAAATAAAAAGAAAATGAAAGGAATGATTACTCATTCAATATTATAGTGAAAGATTAGGAATTGAAAAATTGGAATAATAGTAGTTGAATGCGAGGTTTGTTAACCAATCGCACTTTTATATTTCCATCACTAAAATTTGGCCCATTTTACCTAACATTGGAAAATCCATTTTCCCTAATCTTTTCATTTTATTTTATGAAGTATTTAACGTGTATATGCACATATTAATAATTATGAATAAATTAAATTTTGCTCAAATCGCAACTATATTATGAAGAATTGGCCTTTTGATGAAAGTCCACACAGAGTTGGTGGAGTCAGCAGAAAAGCACATAAAAACGAAAAACTAATAAATAAATAGTAAATAAAAAGAAAATGAAAGATTGTCCTTATCTTCAACCATCGACATAGCTTTGACCCAATACATGCTACGAAGAGTTAAAAGGAATTAAATAAAATGTTGACATTTTTAAAACAATACCGCTAGGTTCATATTAGTGATACGAGACGTTAATACTCCCCCCATCCCACTTCATTACATATTATACGACAACTTAGCACAATATCATATCAAGCTCCTAAAATCAGTAGATATCACTATAATAAGGAACAGGGGCGGAACTAGGTGGGGGCTAGCGTAGGCTGAAGCCCCCACGGTCGTCGCCGGAATCTCTACGTTTTAGTGTATTTTTTGTCGATTTTTTTTTATTCGTATTATATTTTAGTGTATATTTTGTCGAATTTTATAGATTAGCCCCCACGGTAATTTAGTTCTGGTTCCGCCACTGATAAGGAATCCCATGCACCCTTCTCACAGTTCATCACCAATGCAAAAAAAGAAATGGAAAATAAAAATAGTATTTTTTTTAAGAATAAAAAAAAAGAGTGCAAAAGAAAAAGGGAGATGAGAGAATAGTGGAAAAAGAAGAAACAGATTGATTGAGAAACAGGAGACAATGATGGAAATAATGCCTTTCTTATCTTTTCCTTTCTATAAACTCTTCACATACACTCTCTTCTTTATACCCTGGCAAATATGGGAATGCCACAAAAGTTGATATGGAAAAGTGCCATTAGCCATCATGTTTGCTTGTGGCTGTTTGCCCCTTTCATAAACCTTTATGCATAAGCATAAACAATTGTTTATGCTACTTTCGGGACTGCGTATAATAAACGAGGTTAGAGAAAACGGAGTCATGCTCCGGTACCCACCACGGCCGACATGGCAGTGATATATGTATAAAGAAAGCATTTAGTACCAAAATTGAAGTAAACAATCGGGTCATCAGTGTATACCCGAATATGGGAAAACGCTACTAACAAACCCAGATCGGGGTAAGGTTTGGTAACCATAGGAGCAAATAAGATAGGGATTTACCCGAGTTTTGGTGTTGCCTAAGTACTTTCAAATCAGTGCAAATTTGTACAATGTACTATGTACATCTCAAATCCTGTGTACGTCGAATAATTGCAGAACTTGTACAAGATTTTGAACACATGTCGGATCAGATCCTAAGTAGCTTCATATTACTACATACTTGCATAGTGGACTACTCATAGCAGGATGCTTATCTTATGTAACAGAACAGAACAGCTAATCCTTTGATTATCCAGTATTCGAACAAATACATACTCATAATCACAATCTTAGGAATGAAAGTATTTGGTCAGTTCCACGTTACCTTTGATCTACTAAAGAGTACCAGCACTTAACTCTGTACTTGATAAAGTATTTAGTCGACGGTTCCATGATATAGTAGTATTAATCAAAACGAGCCTATCATCTTATTCATTTTTCTAGCAGTGTGAAGCTTCAAATGAATATCTTTAAACAAGTAATGAATAGTTAGAAAAGGCCGAGATACATGACTGACCAGGTTTATTTACTCATCCAGAGTATCTATCCTCTTTCACCACTCTCTTCATGTAACTGTCAAAAAGATCGCTTCAGGCAAGTTCGATTAATTTTGTTACAACCTTTGTACATCCTCAGCTCCAAATCCTCTTGGCTGCCCACTCTCAATCATCAACCACCATGAAAGGAAATCCCCTGAGAAGAACAAGAAAGTTTTACTCCTATTCAACACGTGTTAATTGAAATCAAGCAACTACTGGTACATCATTAGTAGATATTGAAATCCCGCCAATCTCAACTTCAACAAGGAAACTTAAGCTATCTATTCATTGACTAAACTTTGGTGCACCAGAAAACCACCAAGCCGAACTTTGAATTTTCGTTCCGGTTCGATACTTAAGTCTTAAGAAATTTCAACTTTACAAGGGTATGATAATGAATGCCAATAGGCATATGGTAGATCAGAATCTCACCAGCCTCCATGCCTGGAGAAGTAGTCATTGTCAAGTGAAACAGCAAGGGCAACTGTTACTGCTCGCTCAGACAGAGTCAAAGAACGAGCTACGTTCAACTCTTGAACCTACAAAAGCAGAATGTTGGGAAATTGACAATTGATAATTTTTTACTCATTATGAAACATAAATAAGTGATTTGTGTGCTGGATTACCTCTGCTGCAGGCTCAACGCCGGAATCTGAGCTCCCAAAGCGAATTACGTACTGACCAGCATCTGTAAAAATCTGCACCAAAATTGCAAAAACTAGGTCGCTCTTGTAATCAGAAGATCGGACTTTGTGGTAACTTATAGCATCACCAATTTTAACGTTCACAAGTCAAACTCTTCACCAACAGAGACTGCTAATGATGAATATGAAATCATGTAGCTGATTAGTCAGTTGGGCCTTGATATCGTAAAACTTTATTCTAGTTATTCATTTTGTGACCAGAGAAAACTGATCTGGTCAGTAAGGCTGGAAGATGGAAAGGAATATTATTCCCCTAAGCACTACATGAACTATAAAATAATTCAATAACCTCAAATCCGAAACCCCTCCAGTCACGGTCTATCTCAGCCAACACGTTTCCGTCAATGTCCTTCAACGTGAAAGTCCAGTTCCAAAAGCCAGGGTTCTCAACAACTGCAAATTGCTGATTCCTGAGAGAAGAGAGAGAGAGAGCTCAAAAAGACATGTTTCGGAGATTCCATGAAATGCTGAGGATTGGAACTAATGGGACCAAGATCTTCAGTCTAACATTAAGCACTATGAGAGAAAGATTCAGTATAAACAAGTAGAGCATTCTCCAACAATCCACATTATACAACACATGTCAAGTAATATTGCCCTCTGCTTCAAATGACTTCTTCTGCACTTGATAGGAATAAGATTGTTTCCTTTTGCAAACCAAAGAAGCGACAAATATTCAATGATTAATTTGTGTTATGATTTCATTAGCGCCTGTCAGGACTATATTATATTATTGCAATTATAGATAAAGTAGATTGTGGATCGTTGAGAAAATCTTTGTGCTGGGCAGGTTATTTGGTTCACGCGATTAACCGACACCTCTACAGTTTCTTTCTAATTCAAACAATAAAGAGCATTTGCTTGCCCTTGACTATATCAGCACTCCAACAATTGAACTAAGATTTGAGCAAGTATCCTATTTACAACAGAACATTATGTACTATCACTATACCAACAACAAATGTCATCAAATGGCAGAACGTAGAATAGCTTCCCAGAGAATATTACCCTAAGTACAAGTCATAAATTCTCCTCCAGAGATGCCATCTTCTGTGAACAACGCCAATTTCCTGAAAAAAAGAAGGCAAATAAAGATGGTCGTAAGTCAGAACACTCTGCTGCCCCAAAACTGCTCAGATATAGGCCTAGTCATTACAAAGACAAAAAAAGAGAAAACAAATAGCACATGAAGAGAACCATACTTTTCCATTTATCTCTGCATAAATTGAACTAGTGATCCACCAAAAGGGTCTTCGAACCTACTCGCAAGCAGGTTAACGAAAGAACACAGTTAACATCAGCTGTACATCCAAAGGAGGCTTCCTAATACAGATTGAAAATAAGAAAACAGTATAGCTCTTACCCTAAAGAGCTCATTACCAGATCCATCAGTAATGTGTGCAATAAAAGGGCGCCTCAGGCGCAGCAACTGCAGAAGAAAGAGTTGTTAACATCAACTGGAATAAGAATAACTGCAGGAACCCAAATACCATATTCTATAATTACAGAGTGGGCATCATTTATCAAGTACAACTGCAGGCAGGATAAAGAAAGGGAAACCAACTTCAAATTTTATATTCAAATTATAATGTCAATTTTGTTCAAATATCTGATGACATGTAGATCCAAATTTTGTCAAGTTCACAACTGAGGTTTGCCGTCTTCATAACAGCACAATCAACCTCAAACAAAGTAAGAAAATTAGCTTTCCCCTTAACCCCTAAGAATGAAACAATTTTCTATTTTGCCACTTATGCCACTTCAGAAATTTACTTGGGCAAGATGATATTTAGATCAAACCACTGTTGCAAAGGTAAGCAAATCAAATTGATATATGCTCTTCGGAGTAAGCGTTATAAGAGGAAAGAATAATCAGAAATAAAATAGAAAGCAAAGAAATTATGAATGTCAACAAAAGGTGTTATTTGTACCTGTCTCGCAATCACATTGCTCTGTTCGCGTATGAAACCTACAGGCTGCAAGCAAAGTGTTAAGAATGATTTACTGCTACTGAGCGCAACAATGATAATCTTCTTCATACCACCACCATTTGAATGGTAAAACCAGAAAGGAGTAAAATCAGGAGTAAACGTACTGCATGGGGGTAGCAGACATCAACTACTGCATATTTGTTTTCCTGCACAAAGACACTCCACGTCACAACATACAATTGCAGCAATGGATTTGTATATAAATGTACATATATTTCAGCTAATCGTAGAAGATAATGGAACTGGAGAATGTTTAGAAATTTTGAATAGTGCTTTTGCCGAGAAATTTCAGTTACTATCTGGTAAAAACAACATTCCCTAGTTTGGAGATATGGTTGTCAATTATCAATCAAAATATGAAATATAGCAGAATACTAAGTCCTGCAGCTATCAAAAGTGAAAAAACTCACAAGATATCAATTGTCTTGGTTAGTGAAGCTAAATGGAGGCTGCTTTTTTCTTCCGAATAAGATGTCCAATTGAACATCAACTCTAACAGCATATGCTGATGGATAAACTTACCCACTAGCATCCAAAATATGATCAAACTTGCTATGCCAATGGTAGGAGCAAATATACTGTTTACCCATGATACCATATTTTAGGTTTTGAAAAAGATATTAGCATCTTATTGCTGAATGCTATGGGATGAATTCTTAAACCTTAAGCTCACCTGCTCAAAGCCAAGAACCAAGTTGGCCCATTCAATATCCCTGGTTATCAGCAGATTGGATCTTGCCAGAAGAGGTGCGACCTTGGACTGAAAATAAGATTTGATCAAGTGAAAGTAGACATTAGTATCATAAATGATACAAAAAGATATTCAACAGATTTCAGTGACTATTCCAACAGGAATTAGCAATGGCGAGCAGTAAACTCCAAATAAGTAAATAACTCCATTGTTTTCATTGTAATGTGCTCCAAAGGAGACTGAATAAAATTACCTCTTCCAATGACATTGGCTTCAATGAACCAGTGATGGATTGGCTGGTAGGTGGTTGCTTAAGGCCCAACTTCAGCTTGTCGGAAGACTTCTCATCTAAGGTTGCTTTACTGGATAACATTCTTTCAAGAAGTTTCGGAAGAAATCGAACATCAATTGATGTTTCATCACTGCTACCTGGCTTACGAACTTTACTCCTCAGCTTCGCAGTAGGCTTTGCCTTTTTTTTATCAGCAAGCCAGAGCCGCACAAAAAAGTCCCTGTTCAAGTCCGGATCGTTTTGCAGGCTATGCGCATAGCGTAGTGATGAACTTTTACTCCCAGACACATTGTCCACTGGAATACATGGTAACTTAAACATCCCCGATGTCTTTCTTCCCAGGGGGTATCCTCCTCGTTCCAGTAAAGAGTAGGACCTCTTTGCAGCATATAAACATCCATTCTGACCCCTCAATGTATGACATTGCGATCTGCTGCACCTTGAGAGCTGCTTAACAGAGCCCCACACCTTACTCCAGTTCATCTAAACAAACTGGAACCAGGAATTGTACAGTTAAAGTCTCTTCAACATTGTGAAAATCATTAACACTAAACGTATTTACATAAGATCCGAGCCTACATGCCTGTTTCAATATCCTGATTGGAAGGCAAATCATTTATCTATACATCCGCTTCCATTGACTACACAAGTAGGGGTAAAATTTACTCTTGTGATTGACCGTAATGGGGCAGTGTAAATGGTTCAGTATGTTTCAAGGCATTCTGAGCAATAACGATAGGTTCGATTGTATAAAATTGTTTCCCGTATAACAACATTCTGGCAGTGGAAGCAGAGTATCATTTAGCGTGGGTTGAGCTTCATTTTTAGGTCAAATTATTCTCAGTAATAGAGTATGTCATGGTTTAGGCAACACACGCCCCGTAATTTGCCAGAGCAGCGTACAGACTATCTAAAAATATATAATAACTTAAAATCAGCAATTCAAATTGCTACAGTTCGCCAATAGCTTAGATAAGTAGCTGCATAATCAAATAACCAATTATCAACAGCTGATTCGTGTAGGTGCAGGTCATTCATAAGATTAAACATATTGTAGGTGATAGATGACAGTCATTGCGGCATTCTGTAGTTTACAGTGATAAGAAATTCGCCTCAAAAAACTAACCTCGCGAAAATGGAGACGGAGAGGAAAATTTACACAGCAATGTGCAGCCTATCTTCCTCCAACAGCTAGCGATTTACTCGAGCGGAAGATGCCATACCAAAATCGTCGGAGGAAGGAGGAGCGCGCCAGCGGAGACTGTAGTTCCGGCGGTCCTCAGCTGCGGGGAAATGAAGAAGAGTGAGATGAAGATGTATCCGCGGCGGAGGAAGCAGATGTCGGTGACGCCGATCGGCGGCGGAGGCGAGCTGTGGCGGAGTCGAGAAGCAGCGGCGACTGTTTTTGCAGTGTCCTACAAGTAGTCTTCTAGAAGATGAATTCATTAATTATATTTTAAATCCCATGGAATTGTCTATATTGCGTTTTGACCCATTAAGCTCTTTAATTTCTTAATCCAGTCCTTCGTTTTCGGGTAAATTACGGTTATGGTTCACGTAAAATCAAGATATATATTTCTAGCCTCACATAAAAATAAATTTTACAAAATGGCGTCACTAATTTAAATAAAGGTGTGGCCAGTGTTCTAAAAATCGGCCTAGGCGGCCGCCTAGATGCTAGACGGTGCTCGGCCGCCGCCTAAGAGCGGCCGCCGCCTAGGCGGGCTGGGCTGGGTAATTAGGATTTAGAGTTAAATAACTTAAATTGAATTTTAAATTTTTATAGGTATCATGGATAATGTATTCCAACTTATGGATTTCTTTAAAATTATTAATATTTTTGTTGACTTTAATTTTATTATTTATGTAAAAGATTTTAAAATTTGTAGAATTTGAACTATTAGTTAGCATATTATATTATTATATAATTTATATATTTGAACCTTGTCCTTATATCATAAATTAGTTGGTGAAAATATATTAGTAAATGATATATACTTTTATTATATGGTATTGTGTGAAAATAATAATAATAATAATATTACATAAAATAGCTCTTATCCGCCTAGCCCGCCTAGAATCCGCCTAGCCGCCTAGAGGCTAGTCAACAGCCCGCCGCCCGCCTAGCGTCTAGCATAGTTTAGAACATTGGGTGTGGCCAACTCCAAAGTTGATATATATTATTATTTCTACAAGTTGATATAATATTGAAGAATAAAGTGTGAGAATATGTCAAAGGATATGATTATTAAAGGAATATTCACAATTGAAAGTGAAACTCCATATAGGAATAAAATGTGCTAAAATGTTAGATGTGTCGATAGTGGTTAATACACGAGGTGGTTAGTTTTAAGTTTGACTGTCGCAACTTTTGAAAATTTAAAATAACAAATCGAAATAAATGAATATATTAGCTCATGGAAAAGCTCGGATTATATTACTCAACTACTCTTGATCGTAAAGTTCTCTTGAAACTAGTTACTCGTCGAGAATGGTTCGAAACCTCGTAGTTACAATTTTTATCTCTATAGAACAAATTAGAGCTCGATTGTAGACTCGCGAACAGACTTAATATATACGAGCCAGATGTCATTGTGCAAATTGTGTTGAGTACCTGAGTAATCAAGCTCAAGGTTGATCGAGTTTCTTTCAAGTCGGTTACTGAGTTGTTGTTGTATAATTTGACTCCTTAGTAGTCCTGATTTTGACCAACAAACGTTTAAGAATTAGGAAATGCGAAAATTAAACCCTAGTATTTTCTTTTCGTTGAGTTGAAATTATATACTCCCCGTTCAAGTTAAATTGTCTCGTAGTTTCGCTGGGTTGTTTCACACGAATTATCCTGTTTTTTCAAATGAACGTCACATTTTAATATAAATTCAGTACTTTTACTTTTAACACTACACCAAATTCGATAAATTCGGTGTCGAGGGAGGGAGGGAGTAATTTCTAGGGTGGCGACAAAACCCAAAATATTTAGGACGAGCCCGAATTAGTAAAATTGAGTCCGTCCGACGTGGCGGCCCAAAACCCTACTCCCAAATTCTCAAGTTGCCGGTCGGAAATAGTACTACATATAAAAATACGTGCTCTCTTTCTTGTCGGAGCCAATTCGGAATCGGAGAAAATTGGGGGGCGCGAAGAGAGAATTAGGGATTTGAGCCGCGCGCTTGCATGGAAGAAGAGAAGAGAAGAGATAGCAGAGTGGCGTAAGATAGACCGGTGGGGGCAAGAATCTTCGAATCAACCCAATTTGCCTTTGCTCGCCCTCTTTCCCTTTCCTCATCGCGTGCTTCATACGGTCTATTTCACGCTTATCTGCTTTCTCCCCTCTCTCGAACTCGCGCTCTCTCTCTCTCTAAAACTCTCTGCCGCCCTCTCTCGCTCCTTTGCATTCGAAGCAGGAATAGTTCCCTGTTACTTACTGCAGCTGGTTTTGCTCCTTTTTTTTTAATTTCAGTCGTTTACCTGTTTGATTTAATTATTGTGCTCTGTTTCTGCCTTTTTGTTTACTGCTTTCTGCTGTATTTCGTATAAAATATAAAAAAAAGAAGTAGCATAAGCAAGCAGTAATACTAGTATACTACTACTGCTTTTGTATTGGTTTGATTGTTGAGTAAGTGATAAGCAGCTGCTTGTTTGAAAAGAATGGGGGAGGATGCTGGGGTTCCGGTTGGAGCTTCTAATGTCGATGCTGATGGCAGACCTTCGTACTGGTTAGATGCCTGTGAGGACGTGTTGAGTGATGATTACTTTGTTGATTTTGCACCTGCCGCGAATAATTCAGTTCCTGAACCGGAAGCGGGAGTCTGCAACGACCCTTCTTTCTTTGGAGGAATTGATCAGATTCTTGATAGTATAAAAAATGGTGGTAATCAGACTCCCGTGAATGGTGCCAGCAATGGATGTCATAATTCTTCTGCTCAGAGTGTACGGGTCCAGGATCAGCACTCACCACCGAAGAGTGCTGTTATCAATGGCAATGGCCAAAACAGCAGCTACAAGAATGAAAAAACTAACCTAGGCAAGAGGCCTCATGAATTGTGCGATACAGAGCAAAGACATGATAGAAAAGTTCGTGGGAGAGATCCGAAGGAGAGGAAAATTTGGGATAGGGCTCCTCCCAGAAGGAAGAGGCAACGAGGTTGGGATGATGAGGCTGATGGGCAGCTAAGAGAACAGGTTAGGAGAAGAGAACGCCATGGCAGAGACCACAGGGAAGGGAGGGGTTACTGGGAGAGGGAAAAAGAAACTAATGAACTGGTTTTCCGTGTTGGTTCCTGGGAAGCTTGTAAAAATGGAGATGATAAAACAAATTCTCAGAAAAGCTACAAACAGTCTGGGAGCTTAGAAGAGACAAAATCAGAGCAGGTAAAGGAGAAACTTCCTGAGGAGCAAGCTCGTCAGTACCAGTTGGATGTTCTGGAACAGGCGAAGAAGAGGAACACAATCGCTTTTCTTGAAACAGGTGCTGGAAAAACATTGATTGCTGTCCTCCTCATGAAAAGCATCAGCGCTGATTTGCAAAAACAAAATAAGAAAATGCTTGCTGTCTTTTTGGTGCCCAAAGTTCCTCTTGTTTATCAGGTATTGTCTTATGGGTAATTATCAGAATTTGAAGTATCTTTTTATCTATTAACCTCCAGGTAAGTAAAGTCTTTGTTGGATTAAAATGCAGCAAGCTGAGGTAATCCGTGAGCGTACAGGTTTTCAAGTTGGACATTACTGTGGTGAAATGGGTCAGGACTTTTGGGATGCTAGAAGATGGCTGCGCGAATTTGAAAGCAAGCAGGTATTTGTTAATATACTTTCAAATTTAGTTACAATCATGAGCAATGCAATACTTTTTACTCAATGCAATACTTTTTCGTTCAAATTTAACTTGTCCATAACTTTAAACAAGCATGTGCAAAATCTTATGCAAGTCTTGTGATGAAATCCTGTTTATTATTGCTCAGTTGCTTGTTTGTTCTTTTGTAGACTGTGTTAGGTGATTTATGGTGAATTTTGAACTAAATATTGCTAATTGTTAGTACATTCCTTTTATCTAGTACTATTAAACTATGGACTTTTGGAGTGCCTTTTAGTAAGCTTTTACATCTTAAAGGAAGTTCATTCTCATCTTTGTACTTGTTTCTTGATTATCGATATTCCTTTTGTATATACAATATATGTGAATTACTGAAAAAAGTCAAACTTGCTGTTGCCCATGCTCACACTCACGCTCAAGCTCAACACAGGTCTTAGTGATGACGGCTCAAATTCTTCTGAACATTCTAAGACACAGTATAGTGAAAATGGAAGCCATCAGTCTCCTTATTCTGGACGAGTGTCATCATGCAGTAAAGAAACATCCATACTCCTTAGTGATGTCAGAGTTCTATCATACAACACAAAAGGAGAAAAGGCCATCAGTTTTTGGGATGACTGCATCTCCAGTAAACTTGAAGGGTAATTTTCTGAACTGCCTGTTGTGATTGATTACTTTCCCTTTTATTTTATTTTTTGAGGTGGAGGATGTGGGATTAAGATTTGTACCCTGGTCCCTCACACTTAAGGGGTGGAATACCACCTAGCTATAATGCTAGTACTACTATTGATTATGCTACCATGGTCTCTCACCTTTGGAATTGTTTGGATAGGTTTGAGCTTGAGGAATTTCGGCCTTTATTCATGTGAAAAATTACTTAAAATAGCCTGACATATAAGTATTATCAGGGGGTGAACATGGGTCACCAGCAAGTTCTGCACTAATGCTTGTACCTATATCTAGCAAATCATGCAACTCTGCTCTTTTGAAATATTGGTTATCTCGTGGAAGCATGGCATGGGTTGACATGACATGGCTTACTGCTCTAACATATGTGCACCTAGTTCCTTCTGTTTATCTGTGCCTCAGCTGTTCAGCAGATGAGGCTTTATTAGCACTAAGCATAATATATCTCTTACCTTAGGTATTTTCATTGGGTTTTATCTCTTGAACCCTGCACTGATTATGTATAGTTCAGGTGTTTCGAGCCAAGTTGATTGTGCAGTAAAGATTCGGAATCTGGAAAGTAAACTAGATTCTGTAGTTTGTACTATCAAGGATCGTGAAGAGCTGGCGAAACATGTGCCTATGCCTTCAGAGGTGGTTGTGGATTATGATAAGGCAGCCAGTCTGTGGTCACTCCATGAGCAAATAAAACAAATGGAACAGACTGTGGAAGAAGCTGCACGATCAAGCTCCAGAAGAAGTAAATGGCAGTTTATGGGAGCCAGGGATGCTGGAGCTAAGGAAGAGCTGCGCCAAGTGTATGGTGTCTCTGAAAGAACTGAAAGTGACGGTGCTGCTAATTTAATACAGAAGTTGAGGGCCATCAACTATGCACTTAGTGAACTTGGACAGTGGTGTGCTTACAAGGTGAGTTGGTTTCACAATTGGGGTGGGTATATTGCTTTTGGTTCCAATAGTTATCCTTGTTTTTTTTATTCGATTAATTTGGTTCTAAAAATGTTCTTTTTGATCAAACACTGTTTGTATCTTATGCATTTTCTGGGGGATCTTATTCACGTTCTCTTCATGTGGTGTTTTTGAGATATCTAATGTTTTGGCTTTGAGGGATGAGATGGCTGGATTGTTTAAGGTGGTTCAGGTTTTGTAGATTGCTGAAGCAGGAGTTTTAAGACATTAGTTGTGGATGGCGCAGGATATATTATGTGGGGGAAGAATGAATTTTGCACGATATATTAGTAATATCTGTCCCTTTTGCAGGTGGCACATGCATTTCTAACTGCTTTGCAGAATGATGAGAGGGCAAATTATCAACTTGATGTCAAGTTCCAAGAATTGTATCTGCTTAAAGTTGTTTCTCTATTACAATGTCATTTGTCTGAAGGAGGCATTTTGGAGGGTGATACTGGAGAGGCTGACATGAAAAATAGCCCTGCAGATGAGAATGGACCTGAAGACCTAGAGGAAGGAGAGCTTACCAACAGTAGTGGTGAGTGGTTTCACTTTGTGGTCTTACAATGTATCATTACTTGTCCCAGGTGTTTTTCTGTCAAGAAACAACACCCACTTTGAAGTTTCTTGATTCTTGATTTGATTGACAAGATATCATCAGAAGCATTGCTATATGCTTCTTATTGCTGGTTCCGATCATGTGTACCTTATATCATCTAACTCTTCTGAATTTTAGTTGGACGATATGACTTATATGTGTACATTGTAGTTGTCTCTGGTGGAGAACATGTTGATGTGATTATTGGAGCTGCTGTTGCTGATGGTAAAGTCACTCCAAAGGTGCAGTCATTGATCAAAATACTTCTGAAGTATCAGCACACAGAGGATTTTCGTGCTATTATCTTTGTAGAACGCGTTGTGACTGCCTTAGTTCTTCCTAAGGTAACTGAGTACAGAACTCACCACTTCAGTTTTTGCTTGCAGCTGTCTTCATGCAACTATTTTCTGTTCTATGCACATAGGTTTTTGCAGAGCTTCCGTCATTGAGCTTTGTTAAATCAGCCAGCTTGATTGGGCACAACAACAGTCAAGAAATGCGAACCTACCAGATGCAAGATACCATTGCCCGGTTTCGAGATGGCCGGGTATGTCAGATTCATGTGATCACCTCCTAGTGCCTTCAGCTCATCTCACTAATTTGTATGTTATGTGAATCTTGTTCAGGTGACTGTTTTAGTTGCGACTAGTGTTGCTGAGGAAGGACTTGATATTCGGCAGTGCAATGTTGTCATTCGCTTTGATCTTGCCAAAACTGTATTGGCATATATTCAGTCTAGAGGTCGTGCCAGAAAACCTGGCTCTGACTACATCTTGATGGTTGAGAGGTAACATGTTGATACGCAATTCTGATGCCTGCTGTTTCATAGATTAAGAGAGTCTAAAGTCTATATATTATCTCTGTTGATCCATTTGTAGAGGAAATCTGTCCCATATGGCCTTCCTAAAGAATGCTAGGAATAGTGAGGAGACTTTGCGCAAAGAAGCCGTTGAGAGGACTGATATCAGTCATCTCAAAGATAACGGCAGCATAATTTCTGCTGAAGATATAGCTAGTTCAGTGTATCAAGTGGAGTCTACTGGTGCCGTTGTGAGTTTAAATTCTGCTGTAGGGCTCATCCACTTCTACTGCTCTCAGCTGCCCAGTGACAGGTCTCTCTCTCTCTCTCTCTCTCTCTCTTGCATGTTTATCTCAGCTCTATCAACTCTGCTCTTAACTTTTATTTGTGTCCAGGTATTCAATTCTTCATCCAGAGTTTATTATGGAGCGCCATGAAAAACCTGGAAGCGCTACAGAGTACTCTTGCAAGCTCCAGCTTCCCTGTAATGCACCATTTGAGAGACTGGAGGGACCTATATGCAAATCAATGCGCCTTGCACAGCAGGTATTTTCTCATGCTTTCACCACCATCTATAACTTTTGGTATAAAGTGTACCAGAGATATCTAAATCATGTCATGGAATTTTCAGGCTGTTTGTTTGGCTGCTTGCAAGAAACTCCATGAGATGGGAGCATTCACTGACATGTTATTGCCAGACAAGGGAATCAAGGGAGAAGATGAAAAGCTTGAACAAAATGATGATGGGGATCCTCTTCCTGGAACTTCTAGGCATAGGGAATTTTACCCTGAAGGGTTAGCTGACACGCTCAGGGTTAGTTCCTCGATCTTTACTTCTTTTGACCAACTGAACATTTCCGACTCTTAATATGGATTCAAGAGTTTTTCTGACGCTTTATATTTCTCTGTGTATTATACGAATTAGAGATGACTGATGTTGGTAAGACTTCTTCCTTCTGGCTAAATGTGTATACCAGACATGCATATATTTCATGGTCCCTTTTAGAGTAGCACATAGGTTCATGTAAAACTCAAAGTTGTGGGAAATGCTCTTTGTCATACAAGATCTGTAGTCTTCCGACAGAATATTATAACAGTTAATATACTTGCCAAGGAGCATCAGAGCAGGTTTTCGGTAGTCCTGACCCATTTTTGTGTAAACAGTAGATACTTGTATTTTGTGCTTGTTTTAGCAATCAATGCTGGACAATCAGCTATAGGATGTTACAGCACTTGACTGCTCTTGCTCTGCAGGGAGAATGGGTATTAGCAGGCAAAAGCTGTGATGACTCCAAATCGTTTCATCTTTACATGTATTCTGTCAAATGTGAAAATGCTGGCTTCACCAAAGATCCGCTCTTATCTCTTGTTTCTGACTTTGCCATACTGTTCGGCAATGAATTGGATTCAGAGGTATTTGACTTGCCCTTTAATCTTAGCTGAATGACAAAGTCCGGTTCTTAATATGTTTGCTTGTTTTTTAACAGGTCTTATCAATGTCGATGGAGTTATTTATTGCCCGGTCTTTAATAACAAAGGCTTCATTGGTTTCTAAAGGGCCTATAGATATCAGAGAAACTCAGGTGCATCTATAATTTTTTTTCACAATGCGACTTGTTTTTTATTTTGCTATTATATCTTATCTGAAACATCGATCTTCATTTCTATACAGCTGGAGGCTCTCAAGAGCTTTCATGTGAGGTTGATGAGCATTGTATTGGATGTGGATGTTGATCCCTCAAATACACCGTGGGACACTGCAAAGGCATATTTATTTGTTCCATTGGCTGAAAGTAGATCTGCCAATCCAGTGAATGATATTGACTGGGATCTCGTTCAGAATGTTACAAAGACTGATGCCTGGAACAATCCCCTTCAGAGAGCTAGACCAGATGTTTACCTTGGAACGAATGAACGGACTCTAGGTGGGGACCGAAGGGAATATGGATTTGGAAAATTAAGAAATGGCATGGCCTTTGAGCAGAAATCTCACCCGACCTATGGGATTAGAGGAGCTGTCGCCAAGTTTGATGTGGTAAAAGCATCTGGATTAGCACCGAAAAGAGATGCTACTGATTTGCAACACCAAGTTGATTTATCAGAAGGAAAGTTGATAATGGCTGACTCCTGCATTAGAGCAGAAGATCTGATTGGGAAAATTGTGACTGCTGCTCACTCCGGAAAAAGGTTTTATGTGGATTCTGTACGCTATGAAATGACTGCAGAGAACTCGTTCCCAAGGAAAGAAGGCTACCTCGGTCCTCTGGAGTACAGTTCTTATGCTGATTATTATAAGCAAAAGTATGTTCTCTTGCTCATGTAAATTTGCTTGCTTACGTTCTTGCATCCATGCTAGCCTCATGTTTCTCATTCAGATGGGTCTTAGGTAGGAAAGGATTGGATTGAGGGGGGTAAAGAAAGGATTCATTTCTCTCTTTCAATAAGAAGAGAAGCCTTTTCTTCATGTTTTTTTATTTTTTGTGTATCTCGATTACTGAGGGTTCTATTTTTCCTGAAAGGATTCTTGGTTCACTTCCCTTCTGCACTTGCAATATGTTGCATCTAATATTAACACCTATGAAATTGTAGGTATGGAGTAGATTTGATGTATAAGCAGCAGCCTCTGGTAAGAGCCCGTGGTGTTTCCTATTGCAAGAACCTTTTATCTCCACGATTTGAACACTTAGAGGGTACGGTCTTTGCAATTAAATTTGACAGTATCTTGTTAGGCTAGATCATTATTTAACTGTTGAAGTTTGTGTTATAGGTCCTGATGGTCAATCTGAAGATGTCCACGAGAAAATATATTATGTTTTTCTCCCTCCCGAGCTTTGTTTTGTTCATCCACTACCTGGATCACTAGTTAGGGGCGCTCAAAGATTGCCATCAATCATGAGAAGGATCGAAAGCATGTTGCTTGCAGTACAGCTCAGGGATGCGATTAAATATCCTGTTCCTGCTTCTAAGGTTTGATCTATCATCTGGAAGTTTCTCCTAGCGTTCGTTTTTTTGCATTATAGCTGATCCGTATGGTTTCCGTTTTCAGATCCTGGAGGCTTTGACTGCAGCATCATGTCAGGAGACTTTCTGCTATGAAAGAGCAGAGCTCTTGGGAGATGCTTATTTAAAATGGGTAGTTAGTAGGTTTCTTTTCTTAAAATATCCTCAAAAACACGAAGGACAGCTTACTAGGATGAGGCAACAAATGGTAAGCAACATTGCGCTGTATCAGTTTGCTTTGGAGAAGGGGCTTCAGGCGTATATTCAGGCAGACCGCTTTGCTCCATCTAGATGGGCTGCACCTGGAGTTCTTCCTGTTTACGATGAGGACACCAAGGATGACTCGTCATCCTTCTTTGATCAAGAACAGAGTTTCAGAAGAAAGCATGATGATGAATTTGAAGATGATGAATTGGAAGATGGTGAACTCGAGGGTGACTCAAGCTCATATCGTGTGCTATCGGGAAAAACACTGGCTGATGTTGTGGAAGCTTTGATTGGTGTGTATTACGTCGAAGGTGGAAAGAATGCAGCTAACCACCTTATGAGATGGACTGGGATTAATATCGATTTTGATTTGAAAGAGATAAATTACTCAATTACGCCGAGTTCTGTACCCGACACTGTACTGAGAACTGTTGATTTCGATACACTGGAAAAATGCTTAAATATCCAGTTCAGTGATAAGGGCTTGTTGGTAGAAGCTATAACCCATGCATCACGGCCATCTTCAGGAGTTTCTTGTTATCAACGGTTAGAATTCGTTGGTGATGCGGTGCTTGATCACCTTATCACAAAGCATCTTTTCTTCACATATACAGACTTGCCGCCTGGACGCCTCACTGATTTACGTGCTGCTGCTGTGAATAACGAGAATTTTGCTCGTGTAGCAGTTAAACATAATCTTCACCTGCATCTTCGTCATGGATCGAGTGCACTTGAGAAGCAGGTACTTGACGCTTTTCCTGCTTTGCTGTTTACGGATTTTAGCTAAGCCACTAAATGTCCACTGTCTTTGTTTTGTTGCATTTTTCAGATTCGAGATTTCGTGAAAGAGGTTCAAAATGAGCTTTTGAAACCTGGGTTCAACTCTTTTGGCCTAGGAGACTGTAAAGCTCCTAAAGTTCTTGGAGACATTGTAGAATCAATTGCCGGTGCTATCTTCCTCGATAGTGGGTGTAATACTGCAAACGTCTGGAAGGTTAGATTCTTGATTTCGCGTATCTCATCCTTTGCAGTAGTTCAGAGCGTCGTCTTCATAATATCCTTCATGAAGTATAAGATGCCCGGAATTCTACATTTATAAACTGCTGTAATCCGTTTAGATGTTCTCTGTAAACATGAACATCTTATTTTATCTTGTGATTTTAGCGTCATTGCTTTTTATTACCTTATTCGCGTACGTATTGAACTCCATTCTCGAATTCGTGTAATAGGTTTTCCAACCATTGTTGAACCCGATGGTTACCCCAGAAACGCTGCCCATGCATCCGGTTCGAGAATTACAAGAACGATGCCAACAACAAGCTGAAGGTCTGGAATATAAAGCCACACGAAGCGGGAACGTGGCTACCGTGGAAGTATACGTAGACGGTGTTCAGATTGGAGTTGCTCAAAACCCTCAAAAGAAAATGGCTCAGAAATTAGCTGCCCGAAACGCTCTGGAGGTATTGAAAGAGAAGGAAGTAGCCGATGCCAAGAAGAGCGCGGAGGAGGAGGACGGAAAAGAGAAGAAAAACGGGAGCCAAACTTTTACGAGACAAACACTGAACGATATCTGTCTACGCAGGAATTGGCCAATGCCTCTATACAAGTAAAAGAGCTTCTTCTACCTTGATCATTCCACACACGGGAAACGTCGCCTAACCTAACTTCTTCTTTCTCGTAGGTGTGTGAACGAGGGTGGTCCAGCACACGCTAAAAGGTTCACTTTTTCTGTACGGGTGAACACCTCCGATAAAGGATGGACCGACGAATGCATTGGTGAGCCGATGCCGAGCGTCAAGAAGGCGAAGGATTCGGCTGCGGTTCTGCTCTTGGAACTTCTGAATAAATGGTACTCTTAAACGATTCTTTTGCACAAGAAATGGTAGATTATATTCATCACTTATTTTTTACATTGCAGCAGTTTTATTTTGACATTATTTCTGCTGCTTTATTTAAACATTGTTTGGAGATTTAGAGATATGAGTAGAGGAGGGAAATACACGTATAGATTTCGTGCGACCAGTGTTTTAAAAATCGAACCGGAGGTCAAACATGTAAGGTTTTCGGTTCATGGTTTTTCAGTTGAACCCTGGTTGAACCGTTCAAAACGAAAAAATTGGAAAATTTGCGAATTGAAATTATAGCTAGTTCATGGTTCAGCCGATTTAATTGTCGGTTAGGTTTGGTTTGATTTGTGATTTTTTTTTCTTCTGCTGTTTGTGTGGGTCCACGATTATCCAATATTGTGATTGCAGGTGTTGAATTCACGCCAACGTTCTAGAATAAAATAAAAAAGAGAAGAAAATGTAGATTGGGTTTTTAATGTTTCATTTATGTGGATGTTATGTGCAACTCATTTGTCGAATCCTTGTTGCCACGTCTCGTTTTCTTTCCCTATCGAAAAAATAGCTCGCTATAAATTGGACGTAAAGATTATTATATCCGAGGCATAAAACTACTTTTACGAGGAGATTGTGTTTTCTCTTTTCATTTTACGATTTTAAAACAACTAACATGAAATTGAGAGGTTTTACAAGGATCTGAACATAAGGCATCAACCTCCTACTAGGATGACGAGATATATTCCCGTTTTCAACATAAAATGTGCATACTCAGCTAAATTCGTCTTGAATTTGACATTCTCATTTAAAATTCTCATATTGGTCAATTGATTAAGGTAATAAAATAATCTTTCCTTTCTCGGATTTCAATAAGTGGATTGTGGCACAAGAAATCCCTTAATCTCAAATATAGGAAGAATTAATCTCTCCACAAATCATGATTGAATTCCAATCCTTTTTCAGTTACATAATCTTTAATTTTTAATTTATTTTAAATCTATCTTAATTGGAAAATAAATAATTAATCTGGTCAACCGCAACTCACGCGCACAACACAGTCAATGCGACCCACCGCACCGTATAAAATTCCCCACAGACTACAAAAGTCAAAATCCTAAAATTAAGCAAATAATAAATAAATAAACAAATAAATAAAAAATACCTGAAGAAAAAAAAACAAAAAAAACGATAGGCCTAAAACGCAGACACGGCCGTGAAGGCGATGACGTGGCACCATGTAAATCATAGAACTCCTCACAAAAATATCTCCGAAAATCGAACAGAGAAAGCTTGAAAATGGAAAAGTATATTTATTTATTTATTTATTTACATCGTAAAAAGAAAAATATAAAAAAATGATAAAAAAGGTGACAGTCACAGAGCTTCCCTACTTGCTTGGAAACTCAATAGGTCACAAAAGACATGGGAGAAAACACTCGGGCAGCCGCCTTCTTTAACCCTTCCTCTGTTTCATACTTTCTTTGATTTATTATTTTTTATTTTGATTAAAATGTTTGATTCTTGATTTGTTGGCCTCCTCTCCTCTGTTGGTGTTGAATGGGGGTTTGATTCTTCTGGGCTGTGAAGGAACACTGTTTGTTTTAAGGTAACTTTGTTCTATTTCATTGACTTTTCAGCTTTATTTGGAATGTTAAAGTTTGCGCCTTTGAGTTGTTGTTGGTGGGTGTTTCTTAGTTTTAGTTTTAATGGTGTTTGTGTTTGTGATGTTTTGAATAATGTGGGCTCTGTATTGGTTTTGGTTTTGATACTTTTGTTTTGTTTCAGTGGTTGTGTTTTTAATCATTGTTTCAGTTCTTATTGTTGTGATTTAAGATTGTGTTGTTTTATTTGAAATTTTCCGTTTTTGGTTGTTTTTGAGAGTTTTGGGATGAGGGGTGTTGTTTGTTTGATTGGATTTGGTAAAAGATTGAAACTTTATGTGATGATTATTTCGTCGTTCGTTCGTTGAGGTTTCGGGATTGTGTTTTGTGCGAATGGTGGTTTTCTGTTTGGGCTTCTGAAGCTAAATGGTATTCAAATTGAGCTCCTTTGCGTTGTCTGAGTTTTCGAAGTTTCGTTTTCTGAAGCTTTTGTGTGGCCTATTCTTTTGTTTCTGGGCTGGCTTGAATCAACTCCATTTTGGATGAATCCAAAAGTGGAAATATCATTATTAACTTAACTTGTAGTTATGTATGTATGGCTGTCTGATTGTGGGATTATTTAGAGTCTCTTGTACTTCAAATAAGTGTAGATAAGTTTCTGTTTGCTCTTGACCAGAACCACAACTCCCTCCCTCTCTCTATATGTAACCTGTTTTCGATATTTTGATATAAATAATAAGATATAATCTCTGTCAATATGTCTTCCTTATGAAGGCAGCAAGTTTGATTTTCTGAACTATTTTCAACAAGTGATATTCTACTGCTCGTTTAATGTGACAAACTTTTATCACTTCTTTTCAAGATTATAGATTTTCCTCGTCCACGTCCACCTTCCTCTGTTAGCAGATGTTTCCATTCTGGTAAACATGTAGTTTCCCTTTATCAGTGTGGATGCATAGCAGCAATTTTGTGTCTTATTTGTTTCACTCGTATTTTTTTTCTTTGTATATACATTTTTATTGTCCTTGTTCTATTTGAGATCCGTGATGAATTCTTACTCTAATTCCACAGAAAATGATCCGAGCAAAGCATCTCGGCAACTTATCCCAAACTGCCAGATCCTTTTTCTTAAGCGGAACAAGATGTAGTGCTGCAGATGGAAGTTCGTGCACTTGCTCCGAAGATGAGTCTTGTGTTTCTAGAAGATCTCTTAGAGCAAACTTGCAAGCACCATCCTCGTTATTGTCAAAGGCTTCAGTAGCAGTAGGTTCCCTAACTTCAGTCGATTCAGTAAAAGAAGTGAATACCAAAAAACAGGACAATGGCCCTGTCTCAATAGGAGTAGCCGCTGCAAAGCAGACATCAGAGAGAGTAAACTCCGTTAGTTATGGAGGTGAAGCCGATGTAAGTGGTATATCAGACCAGTTTGTGAAGGCAGGTATGGCAGCAGTAGGTCTCCTATCTGATATAGTAAACTATAGAATCCCGTTGACAGAAGGGAGTGCGATGGGGACCTTGCCTTCGAACTCTGTGATTGAACGGACGAAGCAAGTTTCCATTATCAGACCTCCAAGTATCAAGACTTCAAGAAAAGACAGAGTATCTGTAAAACCATCTGCTGTACCGGTATATAATGATTCGAAGTGTACTAGTGCCCCTGATGGTGCTAAAGGCAGAACTGAGAAAAAAGAAGGGAAAGCGGTAGGAAATGAGTCGAATAATGGATCAAGAAATTTTGTAGAAAGTCGTGGACTTCCCTCAGAGCCCCGTGATAGGAGAAGACCGATTCCTCAAAAATCGAGGTCCTATTCTAGCCACCTCACACCAAACACACAGTCGGAGGGGAAGTTTGGTGATAACAATTTCGAGGGATTTCAAAGGTCAATGAGACAGACCCCTGCTTCTAGGCAATTCTCTGTTGTCGAAAGTGCCTCTCGTATTCTTCACGAGTTGAGATGGGGCCCTGCTGCGGAGGACGCTCTCGAGAAGCTCGACTGTGCAATCGACCCATACCAAGCAAATCAAATACTGAAGCAGCTTCAGGATTACAAAGTGGCTCTTGGGTTTTTCTACTGGCTTAAACGGAAGCCAGGATTCAAGCATGATGGACACACGTACACCACCATGGTTGGAATCCTTGGCCGTGCCCGGGAGTTCGGCGCCATCAACAAATTACTCGGCCAGATGATCAGTGAGGGGTGCAAGCCAAATATTGTTACATACAATCGTCTCATTCACAGCTATGGCAGAGCTAATTACTTGAGCGAAGCCATGGGTGTTTTCAATCAGATGCAGAAGGTAGGCTGTGAGCCTGATCGTGTCACCTACTGTACACTCATCGACATCCATGCAAAATCTGGATATCTTGATGTTGCGATCGATCTGTATCAAAGGATGCAAAAAGCTGGGCTTTCTCCGGACACTTTCACTTACAGCGTAATCATTAACTGCTTGGGAAAAGCTGGCCATTTAGCGGCAGCCCACAAACTTTTCTGTGAGATGGTTAATCAAGGCTGCGTGCCTAATCTCGTGACCTATAACATCATGATTGCTCTTCACGCAAAAGCTAGAAACTACCAGAGTTCTTTGCAGCTTTATCGAGATATGCAGAGTGCTGGGTTCGAGCCAGACAAAGTTACTTACAGTATAATTATGGAAGTTCTTGGACACTGTGGCCATCTAGATGAAGCTGAGGCAGTTTTTGGAGAGATGAAGAGGAAGAACTGGATCCCAGACGAGCCCGTGTATGGACTTCTAGTCGACTTATGGGGGAAATCTGGCAACGTGGAGAAAGCTTGGGAATGGTATCGAGCCATGCTCAGTGCTGGCTTACGCCCCAACGTCCCAACTTGCAATTCTTTACTCAGTGCTTTCCTTCGTGTCCACCGTTTGCAAGATGCTTACGATTTACTCAAAAGTATGGTGAGTTTAGGCCTGAATCCTTCTCTCCAGACCTACACTCTCCTCCTCAGCTGCTGCACGGATGCACAAACGCCATATGACATGGCATTCTGCTGTGAGCTGATGACCGTCTCCAACCATCCAGCACATTCTTTCTTGCTTTCCTTACCCGCTCCAGGCCCCGATGGACAGAACGTTCGGGACCACGTCAGCGGTTTTCTCGACATGATGCACAGTGAAGACAGGGAGAGCAAACGAGGACTCGTGGACGCAGTCATCGACTTCTTCCACAAAACGGGGCTGAAGGAGGAGGCAGGCTCCGTTTGGGAAGTCGCAGCAATGAAGAACGTGTATCCCGATGCCGTGAGGCAGAAGGGTTCTTGCTACTGGCTCATAAATCTCCACGTCATGTCCGATGGAACCGCAGTAACCGCACTCTCAAGAACCCTAGCCTGGTTCCGGAAGGAAATGCTCGTCTCTGGGATTAGCCCCGGACGTATAGACATTGTTACAGGCTGGGGGAGAAGGAGTAGGGTCACGGGGGCTTCGATGGTGAGGCAGTCGGTTCAAGAACTTCTGAACATGTTCCGATTCCCCTTTTTCACGGAGAACGGGAACTCGGGCTGCTTTGTCGGGTGCGGCGAGCCTCTGAATAGGTGGCTGCTTCAGTCTTATGTGGAGAGGATGCATCTGTTGTAGGGGAGAGGAGAGAGTTGGGTGTGTTTTTTTGCAGTCTATGTGTGGAGGGAGAGAGAGAGAGAGATGAGGTTAGTTATTGGCTGTTTAGGGTGTAATGATCTATGGTATGTGTTGATGAACTGAAATGGTATTTGAGGTTAGTTTTAAGTAAATCTTTGCCTAACTTTTTGTGTTGATATGTTTGTATTTATGTTTGTAGTTTTTGTGTGTTTGTTTCTTGATTATTAGCTTTTCTTGATTGAGCTCTTGTACGTGTGCTGGTCTAACATTAAAGGGTTCAGTTTCGGGACCTTAGGTTTCGAGTCTGAGTCTTTCGTATTCGTAGCGCGATCTTTAAATTTATGTTATCAAAGCTTTCGTAGAAGAAATTAAGTGTTTGATTTTACCCGCATTATCGAGAAAGAGTAAATTGGTTTTGGCATAACCTTGTTGCTAATTGATTAGAATTAGTACTACTATTTAAAATTAATGATTTCATTAGACATCAATGACGTTGATATTGGAAATGTACAACCTGGTCCGATTATCCGTCGATAATTTTTTCTTTCTAAATAGGTAAGGAGTATTTAGTAATTATACGGTTTGTATCAATTGGTCAATTAATAGAATATACGTGAGGTAAGACGGGACGATAATTTTCTTCTTTTCAATAGATTGTAACTATTTAGACGGTCTCGTATGAATTCTCCAATTAAGAATATACATGTAAGGTGAGACGAGACCTAGTCACGCGATTTTCTACTAATACAATTATTAACTTTGAATTAAGCATCTAAAATGTAATATATTCAACACAAATTTCGTAATATTTCGTGATTATCATAATATTTCTTAAATAAAATAATATAATATAATAAGCAATTACTATAATTTCGCAAAATGGATAAAAATGTAAAATACGAGAAATTGTGGGCCATTTGTGGTATTTAGCGAAGTTGGTGGGCCCATTTGTAAATTGAAAAAATAATTCATACCAAAGTGTATTGTTGTTCTTCCCCAACCCCAACTGGTTTGGTGAGTTCTTTTTTACACACACTACACACACTAACCCATCTCTCTCTCTCTCTCTCTCTCTCTACACACACAGAGGTGCGTATACCTCCATGTATATCTGGTACGCTTCGTCTCCCCTTGAATCGCCGTGCTCGTAGATTTCTCCATCGCTGTGTGTGGTGTGTGTGTGTGGGGTGTGTGTGCTGAATAGTTGCCTGCATTTTACACAGAGTGTATAGACAGAGAGAATTGGTGTATGTATAGATTCAGTAGGGGGGATGAATGAGGTTTGATTGAGGTTTGATGCATGCAATTAAGTAGCCGCCGGGAATTCCGATATGGGGCATAAGAAGCGGAGCGTCGCTCCTCGCTCCAAGACTTCCCAGCCGGCGGCGGATGCAAGCGGCGCCGCCGTCGATTCCGGGGTTTCGGACCTCGACCATTCCGCGGATTCCTCCGTCGCGAAATCGGAGTCCGCTATTACGGTGAGCAATAGCAATGGAGTTTCTACGCCTGCGCCGCACGCTGCGATAAGGCTGGAATGCGAGAGGGCGCTCACGGCGTTGCGGCGGGGGAACCACACAAAAGCCCTAAGGCTGATGAAGGATTTGTGCGCTAAGTACGAGAATTCGCCGCACTCGGCTCTGGCTTACCGCGTTCAGGGGACTGTGTGTTTGAAGGTGGCTTCGATTTTCGACGACACCAACACGAAACTGCGGCATTTGAGGACTGCGATCGAGAGTGTGAGGAGGGCGATGAGCCTGTCCCCTAATTCTATCGAGTTTGCGCACTTTCACGCGAACTTGCTGTATGAGGCGGCTGTTGAGGCCAGGGAGTATGAGGATGTCATCCAGGAGTGTGAAAAGGCTTTGGCAATCGAAAACCCTATCGACCCTGCTAAGGAGAATTTGCAGGAAGAGAGCCAGCAGAAATTATCTACAGCTGAGGCTCGGATTTCTCATGTCCATACCGAACTCAGACAGCTGATACAGAAGTCGAATCTCTCCTCTATATCTACTTGGGTGAAAACTCTGAACCAAGGAGGAGACGAGAAGTTTCGGTTGATTCCGATCAGGAGGGCACCTGAAGATCCGATGGAGTTGAGATTAGTTCAGGCAAGAAGGCCAAACGAAATTAAGAAGGTGGCCAAGACGCCTGAGGAGCGAAGGAAAGAGATAGAGGTGAGGGTGGCTGCAGCTCGGCTTATGCAGCAGAAGTCAGAGTCTCCTCATTTAGGAAATGATGGGGATAGCAATACTAATAATAGCAAGGAGGGTTCAGGTCAGAGAGCAGGGGAGAGGAGGAAAAGTGGGAATGCACGGAAGGCCACATCTTCAGATGAGAGGATGGATTGGGTGAAATTGTATTGGAACACTCTGAGTTCAGAGGGTAAGAAAGATGTGCTGAATGTTAAGGTTTCGGATCTGAGGGCTCATCTGAGCTCTTTAAAGGACGGTGCACTGTGTGAAGTGCTTAATGAAGCTCTATCCTTTGCGGAAACTTATAATGTATGGAATTTCTGGACCTGCTGCCGCTGCAATGAGAAATTTGCAGATGCTAGTTCATTTATGCAGCATGTTGTGCAGGAGCACTTGGGAAGTTTGTTGCCTAAAATGCAGTCAATTTTACCTGAAAATGTGGAGGATGAATGGGTTGAAATGCTTCTTAATTGTCCCTGGAAGCCAGTGGAATTGAGTGCAGCGATTCGAATGCTTGAAAAACAGTCAAAGTCTGATACACATGATTTACTTGAGGTTGAGGAATCAAGTTGCAGACACAATGCTGATGATTCACAAGAATGTTTTGTCGACACGTACTGCAATGAATACGAATGGGACTCCTCATTTGGAAAAAAGAAATCCGGTGAGGATTGCAATGGCACTAAGAGGGATAGCAGAAAGTTTGAAGATCTCGAGTGGATGGATTGTAATGATCTCCAGAATAGCAAGGAAGGGTTACTCTTTGACTGGCCTTTGTCTGATGACCCTGAGCGAACAAAGCTTCTTGAAAGAATCCACTCTCTTTTCCAGTTACTTATTAAACACAAATGTTTAGCATCAAGCCACCTTAGCAAGGTCATACACTTTGCTCTGGAGGAGCTGCAGGGTATAGCTTGTGGTTCTCAACTTGACTTCAATGTGAACCAGACACCTATGTGCATCTGTTCCCTGGGTGCGCCTGAGCTTAAGAAAATTATGAAATTTTTGCAGGAAATTTCTCAGACATGCGGTTTAAATAGATATTCCGATAAACCCAACTCAGGAGATGATTCTAGTGGTCCAGTGCAGGGTATTGATGTTATGGAGAAGATAATACTTAGAGAGGATGCTTCACTTTTGGTGATTGACGAGCAATGCCTTCCCTGCAAAATTCCTTATTCATCCTGTAACAATGTTGTTAATGATGTTTCCAATGCACCGATAGCTTCGCATGTCTGCTATGAGAGTGGCGTTACTCTTGATTCAGATGCATTATTGTCCTGGATATTTTCTGGTGCCTCAGCCAGTGACCAATTAGCATCCTGGAAACGAACGACGGCAGAAAAAGCCCAACAAGGTCTGGAAATACTCCAGTTGCTGGAGAAGGAATCATATCATCTCCAGGGCTTGTTGCAGAGAAAATGTGATAGCGTAAGTTATGAGGAAGCATTGCAGGCTTTGGAAGATCTGTGTTTGGAAGAGGGAAAGAGAAGGGAACATGGAGTTGGTTTTGTCTGTCAAAGTTATGAATATATTCTTAAGAAAAGGCATGAAGAACTCAACGAAAATGACAGTGAAATCGCAAACATCAGCGATAGAGTTGAGCTACAAGCTATAAGCGAGGTTCTCAAGGATGCGGAGTCCCTAAATATGAACCAATTTGGTTTCGAGGAAGCTTACAGTGGCATTACATCATATCCTGACCTAGAGTCTGGTGAAGATAATGATTGGAGAATGAAGGACCATCTTCATCAGGTGGACTCGTGTGTAGAAGCTGCAATACAGAGACGAAAGGAACACGTCTCTACTGAGGTCCGATCCTAATGTTTCAGTTACTTTTCTATTTAACATCTTCCCTGTAGATTATCTCACATATAAAAACGATACAGATCAGCAAAATAGATGCAAGAATCATGAGAATAGTTTCAGGGATGCAACAACTGGAAGTTAAGGTTGAGGCTGCATCTTCTCATGACTTCAGATCAATCTTATTACCTTTGATCAAATCATTTGTGAAGGTCAGTATCCATTGGAACCCCCTTTTGTTAAAAGTTCTTTACCTATTTTAGTACCTTTTAATCTGAATCGGATGTTTATTCTCTCTCTCTCTCTCTCTCTCTCTCTCTCTCTCTCTCTCTCTTTTTGCAGGCACATTTGGAGGATCTGGCTGAGAAAGATGCTACAAAAAAATCTGATGCTGCAAGGGAGGCGTTTCTAGCTGAACTTGCACAGGATTCCAAAAAGGGTGGTGCAGTAATTGAGAGGACAAAGGATAGGAGAAAAAGTAGGGATAACCCAAAAAACAAGGATCAAAAGGTCTGAAACTTGTAAGATTAATAGTTCTTGTTTTTTTTTATCTTACTTGAGAACACTAATGAGGATGCTGACTCATTTTTATTTTGCGTGTATCTTCAGGCTACTAATACTGACAACTGGCTGGATCAGAATGATAAAGAGATGTATGTATTTGTTTCCCTCATAAAGATAAACTATATTTATACATATGCAAGTCTATCCGTGCAAATGCTCCATGTTCTTTTAAAGTACTTCTTGCGAGATTCCTTTGCTTAATGTGCAGCTGATGTTGATTTTGCTTCTGGTTATCTCCTAGTGATCATGAAGAAGAAGACCCAGGTTTTGGAATGGCTTCCTCTGGACGTGATGGTGCCGTGCAACTAAACTTCGAAGAGTATCAACGGAGAATTGAACTTGAAGCTGAAGAAAGAAAGCTTGAAGAAACTTTGGAATATCAAAGACGCATAGAAAATGAGGCCAAACAGAAGCATCTAGCTGAGCAGCATAAAAGAACTTTGAACCTGGCCAATGAGAAGACGGAATCATTTGAGATGGTAGAGGCCTATTGGAAGCATAGTGATGACGACAAATATGCCAATGAGCAACTGACAGATAGAAAGGTAGAACTTACTTTCATGAAATTTTACTTGTCTGAAATCAGTAGTGGGTTCTATATTGTTGATGATTCATTTTGAAGCTTGGCTTTTGATATCTGTGACATCATTTTTCTTCAGGGTCTCGTGATGCAGGAGGGTGGATTGGTTAACTGTATAGTGGATGTGCCAAAGAGTATTGCAAATGGAGCTTTGTCGAGAAACGGTAGCAGTTAAATTGATATCAGGGATTTTTATATTCATACATGTTTTGGCTGAATTAATTTCATGCATGCCATCACTTTATCCTTTTTTCCAGGCTCACCAAATGAAGGTGTTACACAGGATGGTGGCTTATATTTTGAACAACGCTCAGGAAGGAGAGGTAGAAGACACAAGGGTCAAACCAAATTTGTTGATGGCAAATGTACTCCTTTGGAGCCAGAAGTGGAAAATAATGGCGGTATGTAATTTGGTAAAGATAGCATGCATATTTGTTTTCTGCAGTTGTCTTAATCATTTTTTTTTTTTCAGAATGCTAGAGTTTGATTTATTATATATATGTCTCACTAATTGCTTTGTTTTCCCACATCCCCAAGCTCCTTAACATTAGTGCTTCTCAAGAACAAGAGGGCTTAGATCTTTTGTAATTTACTGATGCTCAGAAGATGGAGTCTATAAACATAAATTATACTTCAATAGTTTACTGCTTGTTACAACGTGTGAGTTGAAATAATGGTTACTCGTAATGGTAATTACATTACTGCCTTCAGTAGAGAAAGTTCTAAACTAGGTAAATTAACTGCTTATTCTCTTTCTTCTGCATTAGATAAACAAGGCATTCTATGGTAAATGATGTTCTATTCTTTCACTTGCTGTCTGCATTATGATTTCGTGAACATATTATAGGAGCTGTTGCCTTTTGTATTCTCATTTGTCCACAATTTGTATTGCGACTATCAATCTAGAACCCCTCATAGTTTCTGTTTGATGTTTGTGAAATGGTGCATTATATTATGAATTTAATGGCCAAGAATTTGGCAGTTAATGACCAACAGCGATGCTGTTATCATTATTTTTTTGCATTTGAGATTAAGATACATATTGTCTAGTTAAAATACTTCTCCATTTAATAAGGCTGTTCTTTTTTTAGATAATGGGGAAAATACACTGAAACATCTGGTAGTAGAGGATGATGAAGAACGGTTTCAAGCTGACCTTAAGAAAGCTGTACGCCAAAGCCTTGGTATATCCTATTTGTCTTTTTCCTCTTTATGTTCTTTTAATGTTTGCTCTGCAGGGATAAAATTGTTCTGTTTAGAGCATACTTGGAATCTTCCTATTTTATCTGATATATTTTCGTAAGTGTTCTACAAATTTTTTTGTCTCTTAGTCAGAATGCATTAATGAGGTTTCAAACACAGGTCTGTAAGAATAAATGCAAACCTCCGTCAGCTAAAATATCTTTAAATTAATCAGAATCTTCCTATATATTTGTATAACAGTCCCTCCGTCCCACCCAACAATACGCAGTCTGCTATTTTAGTCCGTCCCACCCAACAATGCGTAGTTCCTTACTTGACACTACTCACTATCACCTACTTTTTCTTTACCCTTACTTTATCCACTAACATCACTCCCCTACATTTTCTTAAAACCCGTGCCCCACCGTTCTCCGCATTGTTAGGTGGGACGGAGGGAGTATGATTTTAACTTATTATAACAGTTTTACCATAATTTAGAAAGTACTAGAGGTGGTGTCACATAGGTTATGTCTTTTAATTTTTTTTTTGGTTTCTGATGTTAGAGATTTCAAGTCATGTCTTACCTTTTTTAATTACAACACTACACTCTCTCTCACACATGCACACATGATAACTCAACCCCCGACCTTTTGGTTGGAGAGGAAGCATCTATAAACTGAGTTGCATTGTCGTCGATTTGAGTTCTATTCTTAGTTAGGATGTTCTTGCTATTTTTGGGGATGGTTTAACCTTGATGTTAAACACTGTTAGAGTATTCATACCTACAAAATAAAACCAAATCTATATCGATAATAAATGACACAAATCCCGATATAACATATATAGTAAACATACTTTAAGATCATCCGCAGTGTACTTCTCGTGTGTAACCGTTAGGTTCAATCTCGATTCTCTCCTCTCCTCTAACTTAAATTAAGTAAGTACATCAAAAATTAAGTTGTTTTCTTTTAAAATTAATAAACAAATGTTCAATACATTGTTTTATTCTGATTAAGCCTCAGTTTTAAACCTTTGGGTAATAGAACAATCAATGAAAATGGAGGGTATGAAGACTTGAGATTAATCGTATATAGAACTTACTTAAATTGCGAATTTTGTTGAGCAATTAAAATAACAGTTGAAACATTAAGAGAATTAAATGAAAAATGCAGTTAATGCTAAGATACCTAACAGAAATAAGGAAAACTAAGTAAAATTACAAATTATTTGATCAAACTTTTTATTTAATATCTGGGTGATTCATGTAATGATATAACCGTTTTTTTTTCCTTTTCATTACAAATAAATTAAAACCTGATAAACTTTTTACTGGTAGTTCCGAATAACACTCGTCAGTGTATTTTGTGACTTTTCTCATCTTTCCTATGCATCACGCGCTATCTGATGTCAAATTCCACAATGCCGGATGATGAGCTTTTGGAACCTAGTGAATTGTATTTAATGTGATGCATCCTTGACAGATGGTGATAATGGAAAGGAGACATATGGAACAGGGCTAAAGAATGAAGTCGGTGAATATAATTGTTTCCTTAATGTCATAATTCAGGTTGGTAACAGAAGCTTGCCTTTTATTTTGTTTCATTGTTTGATTCCGCTTACACATTTGTTTTGTAGCCTATATATTACTATTTATCTGTGGGACAAGATACTTATTCTTTCTTATCATTCAGTCATTATGGCACCTAAGACAGTTTCGAGATGAATTTTTGGGGAAATCATCATCTGAACATGTTCACGTTGGCGATCCTTGTGTTATATGTGCCTTGTATGATATCTTTATTGCTCTGAGTATGGCATCAACGGATAACAGGAGAGAAGCTGTTGCACCCACCTCTTTGAGAGTTGCTCTCAGCAACTTGTATCCTGACAGTAATTTCTTTCAAGAAGTAAGTCTAATTTCATTATTCTTGCTGTGTTTGTTGGTTTAGTACAGTGCACCCATATATTTTTCCTCAAAGTACCGATGTGGTCAACACACTTTCTGAATACATGACCAAATTGTGTTTTGACCCTACAGGGTCAGATGAATGATGCTTCAGAAGTGCTGGGAGTAATTTTTAATTGTCTTCACCGATCATTTACTCCTGCATGTGATGTGTCGGATACAGAGCCAGTGGATGGCAAGTGTATAGCCCCCTGTATTGCACATCTAATTTTTGGAATGGACATATTAGAGAGAATGAATTGTTACAACTGTGGCTTGGAGTCCAGATGCTTGAAATACACATCTTTCTTTCATAACATAAATGCCAGTGCTTTGAGAACAATGAAGGTATGCTTTTTAATCGAAGTATCCATGCTAATGCTTCGTTAGTCTAGTGGTTGCTGAATTGGAAATTTAGGAAATTATTTATTTATTAAATGGTTAATTATATAGCGATTGCCTTTCATTTCATTTCAGGTTATGTACCCCGAAAACTCTTTCGATGAGCTTTTGAATCTGGTTGAAATGAATTACCAGTTAGCTTGTGACCCCGAGGATGGTGGTTGTGGGAAGCTTAACTATATCCACCACCTTCTCTCCAGCCCACCACATGTTTTCACAACAGGTGACTCTCTCTTAATTAATACCACCTTTTCTATTATTCCTTTCGTTTAGTCTTATTATCATGATATGTGCAGCATTTTTCTCTCCTTATAGATCTTAATACATTTTCCATACCTTGTAGTCCTGGGATGGCAGAATACATGCGAGAATGTTGAAGATATAAAGGCAACCTTAGTAGCTTTATCCACTGAGATTGATACCAGTGTCCTTTATCGAGGTCTTGATCCGCAGAACAGACATCGCTTGGTTTCAGTGGTATGTCTGCTAATTCTTTTGAACTTTATACGGTCACTACTTGATATCTTGCAACTGTATAACTTATTCACTAGGAATCCGATGCTAAGTAAATAGAATATGGAGATATACCACGTTCCACTAAGTAAACTAAAACGGTCAGAGACCTGAATCGTTAAAAGTTAACCTCTGGTTATAATTCCTCAATGGTTTAAAAAATTGAAGAATATTTATTAGTTCTCTTGTGAAGAAGCTTATTCTCATTTTATCACTTGTGCCGCAATTTCACTGTCAATTCCATGGGTTTTTCATGTCTTAAATGTAGTCACGTGACTGTCAAATTCTTGCCTTATCGATCTCTCTTTCAACACATACATTCTTGACCCTCTCTCCGAATATTTTCAAACCGTTACACTGTTAGGTTTGCTATTACGGGCAGCACTACCACTGTTTTGCCTACAGCCGTGACCATGAACAATGGATGATGTACGATGACAATACTGTGAAGGTACAATTTACTTAACTATCACCATAGTCTCTAGATGCCCCTTTTTCAGGGTGTACTTGATCCGTCTTTCTTGAACTAGGTTATTGGTCGCTGGAGTGATGTCATTTCAATGTGCGAAAGAGGGCACCTACAACCCCAAGTCCTTTTTTACGAAGCTGTAAACTAGTATTTCAGTATACTAATCTAGACTCGGCGAAGCAAGTTCAGAAGTCATTTTGTGGATCTGGTGCGTCTCTTAGCTAACTCACGACAACTGGACCTGTGGAGTTACAACGTGAAGCCTGAAGTGTATTATAAAGCGAAGAGATCCATTATATGATGGCGAAAAGAAAGGGATCATTATGTTGAACTAGGAAGTTTCAGGAAAAAAAAATAAAGAACGAGGATCGGTGCAAGCTGCTAACAGGGACACCCTCTCCTTTTTCCAATTTTGACATCTTTTGTTCTGGTTCGGGTTACTTGAGCTCGTTGTCGGTTCAGAATGGAAACTGTCACCATCTCCATTGATGTACAAAACTCAGTACAAGCATCTCCTATACTTAGATGAATACAAGAAAGGCTGTGTATAGATCAGAGATCATCCCTTGAGCCCTAGTTTTCGTTCTTTCGTGGGAAAATTTTGGTGTCGATGCGCACTGTTAATAACTCTTGAATGCCGTAGAGGGCTACAGATTTAGGCAGCGGTTGAACCGTAATCATATTATGCTTTACTTATCGTCCTTTTCTACTCTAAATATACTTGCTCTTTATCACTCTCTCTCTCTCTCTCTCTCTCTCTCTTTTCTTTTCAAATTTTGATCTTTTGTTATGTGTATTTATTTTTTTCTCTTTATTGTTTGTGTTTTTGCTCTTTGCTGGAATTTTGTGATGATATTTGAGTGTCACTTCTTGAGGAAATAATCTACTTAATATAAAAAGAACATTGTTTTATAAAATTAGTATTGACTTGTTTTACAATATTTGGACTACATAATTAACTTAACAACTGTGATAGTTTTATTTCAAGAACGCTACAGGTTAGGGTATATATTTATATCTTGTATGCATTAATAGTATATCACGTCATCCATGAGCACAATAAGAATGTCCACGGTAGATACAAGATCCTATTTTGAATACCGACCAACAATGTATATATAAGAATGATTATAAAATACACTAATTGAATCATAATTATCCAAACAGCTCAAAATTTTAAAATTTTAAATTAACCACATTTCCGTCAAAACTCTTTATCCATTACTACACACTCATTCTACAATCAAGCAAATTTGTCCAAGTCCTGAACAAAATTTACACATAAATCAGTTACTATTATGTAATAAAAAAAATAAAAATAGAAAGAGTAACAGTTAAGTCTTTGACCATCTATAAACTAAAAATGTACGTACATCAACACTCACTCGTTTCGAACAAACATTCCCTTCCTTCTCGCCTGCTATTTTTACTCGGTCCCTTCCCACAATATCCGTACAACATAAGCCCCCATTTCCCACTCTCTCTCTCTCTCTCTCTCTCTCTCTCTCTCCCTCTCTTCTCTCGTCATGATCGCTGCCTTCTGAGGGATGACTCTGAGGAGTGGCAGTGGGCAGGCGTGTGCGGCGTGCAAGTTCCAGCGCCGGAGGTGCAACCCCCAGTGCCTTCTGGCACCCTTCTTCCCGGCGGACCAGCCGCAGATTTTCTACAATGTGCATAAATTGTTCGGAGTTAAGCACATACAGAAGCTCCTCAAGGAGCTCCATCCTCATCAGAGGGCCGTGGCCATCAACTCCGTCAAATTCCATGCCGCGATGCGCCATAAGTACCCGGTGTATGGGTGCCTGGTCGAAGTCCACAACCTCGCCTATCAGCTTCACGTCGCTGATGAAGAGCTTCGGGCTGTCCGGCAGCTGTTGGATTACCACCGTCAGCAGATGAAGCAGGAGCACGAGCAGGAACGGGAGACGAAGCCTGGTGATGAGTACCTCCTCTCGCAGCAGCTGCAGCTGGGCATGGGACAGTTGAATCTCGCCTCTTCGTCCCCCGACAATATCAATGGAGATGTTGAGGCACTGTGGATGCAACGGACATACGACAACAGTGAGATGGCGATGCAATCACAACCACATCATAATATGAATGTACCACAACAATGCCAAGATTTCAACGAGATGTACTCATTTTTCGACAATATTGATGATAGACAATCTTACCTCGGCTCCAAGGAATTGTATGAATCTAGGTACTTCATCATCTCAACATAATTGAACTAAACCATAAAAGATTTTAGTCATATTTCTACACTACAGCTAACTCATTTCTAACCTTTTATGCAGCTTGGACTCGTCGATTACACATTGTACACGATCTGATGAGCAAATGGCAGAAAACGAACTGAAAACTGCTGCAGCATGCTTTACCCTTACTAGCTTCAACTAATAAACATCAAAACGGAGGATTTGGCCATGTTTTTTTCTCAATCATATATATCTTTCATAAAGCAAGCACTACAATTTACGGTATAAAGTTTTTCCTTGAGACAGTATTTCGATATGTTCTCATCCGTCTGTGCCTCGTGTCTTACCTTTTACGGTCTGACAGGAAAGACGAGAAACTGAATGACAGTTAAAAGACTGATAAAGGCCAACAAGTAATTTTTCATTCATTTCACGAAAAATAAGCAATCGTGTAAACCCCTTCTATATGGTGGAACGGGCTACTCGATGGAAAACATAATGTACAAAGGCTAAAGCTCATTCATAAGATATCAAAAATCTACGGAAGAAGTAAGAAGTTTATGATATCGAGAATTAGATCAATAAACAGAAAGGTAGGTCTAGCTCATCCATTTATACAAGGCAGAGATCATTTAGAACATTTTTTCCACCTTAAAAAATATGATATCAATCGCCGGTATAAGGATAAAATAGCTGCACTGACTAACAGAAAGTAGTCCCGTCGAAATCCTGGAAAACTATGTAAGAATTCAGATAAAGAATTACTTCGGAAAATTAAAACTATTACTCTCTGAAAGAATCTAAACTAATGCATCTGGAAGTCATCATTTATTCACTAATTGAGCTTTCGTACAGAACCCTACAATAGGTCGTGTTACCAATATCTCTCTACTAGAGTCCGTGGTGACACAGTAGCTCAAAACAAGTTCATCTACTGAAAATCGCAATCGTTTCGTCCCAGTTGCATAAATCATCAAGGGGATGTATCTACATCTAGCCAGGAGGACATACAATTTTTTCCAAGAATTCTAGTCACACAAGTCTTGTATTGTACGAACCACAATAGGGGCACTTGTGGTAGAGCCAATGAAAAGAGGCAGTTCCTCTTTTTTCACAGTCATTGCATAATATTACCTGCATATGCATTGCACGGATATTTTGAATAATTTTAACTGAGGATCGGTTTTTTCGAATTCAAGAATCACAATTTAGCATGCAGAGTGCAGCATACCTGATTCCGGCCAGAATACTCTTCTGGGATCTTTTCTTCTGCTAACAGAGCATCTAGCATCTCGAAGTACACCTGTATAGGATATAGATAAAGATTTACTGACCATGAACAGTTCTGCCGAAGTGAACATAAGCTGCAAACAGGAACAGTAACACGAGGCTTTTATCTTGATTGTGTTTTCGTTGTTTAACGTATGCATATTAAAATATTTATACTCTGAAGATGGTCATTGTACGCAGCACCGGTTATGAAATCTATCTATTGTTACTAATTATCACGGAGTGCACAAAGTGAGGGAAGTAGGAACATCTGGCATAATGAAAACAAAGGAATGTAAACTAACCTGCATGTCCCCCAGCGACTTGCTACAGATCGGGCAAATATAGTGAGAGCAAGTGTATTCCTAACAGCGGGATAAAAAGGGAATAAGATGCAGATTTTGAAGAAAAAAAGAATTATAAGTTCATACAAGATAAATTTTTAGAGAAACGGTATACCTGAAAACAAGATGAATGCATCAAATGGCCACACGGAAGTTGCTTGACTGGAGAGTTCGATGTAAAGATGTACTCGTTGCAAATTGGGCAGTTATCCTCAAGGCACTTCTCTCTACATACATGTTTAAAGAGTAAATACGACATACAGGCATTGCATTTCATGCAATGGAAGTAATCGATGCCAAGCCCCTTCCCAAGTCGGCACAAGTTGCAGTAAGGACAATGGTATATTTGCCTGTCCAATATATCTGTTAGGATGTTCGGTAAGATCATAGACCTATAAATTGAAGTACAGAGATAGCTAGACTATATTCTGAAATTAGAAGAACAACTTTGTTGAACAAAGCACCACTGCATTTATTGACTCTAAGATGAACCGAACTCGCTTCTTTCCCATGCAATCTATGATTCTTCCAGATAAACTGAAAGATCCCCGAGGACAACATATCAATTTACTTAACAGAGGCCTGAATGCTTTCCTTAACCGTCTTGCATTGTTCTAACTAAAAGTACGAAGGCTAAATGAGGAGCTCCTAAACATAATGATAACAGTAAGTTATACGAAACAAAGTTCTGCATTGTTAAGACTAGAGGTTTCAGATTCCGTATGACACCCATGTGAGGACGTACTAAGAAAAGTAAGAGGAAAATCATATAGGTGGAATCTACCAACCTGCCATCATCAAACATTTTGCAAATCCTGCAGTAGTATTTTGCCATGGAGAAGCCGTTGCAAGATTGGCTCGTACATTTCTGCCCAATTGGCTGAATCACCAGGCATTTCATGCACATCATTTTGATTATAGCTTTTCTGCAGCAAGAAATAGGAAAAATCTATTAACTGTTAGAAAAAGAAACATAAATTGAGCAGAAAATCTGATTCACAATAGTCTAACCTGTCCACTGAATGATCTGTTAGGTCATCATGGCAACGTATGCATGTGAAAAGCTTATTGCAGCATGGAGCAAGAAGCTTGCAGTTCCTCTTATAGTGCTCGCAACCGAAAGTTTCTCCAAGAGGGTCACGATAAGAAGGACTTTGACCTGAGATTTCTCCGTCGTGATTCTCTGCAGAAGCCTGATTCTGCATCCGTTGCATTATAACCCAACGGCTGTATTCAAAAAACAAGTCAACCAGTGATAGTAAATAATTTATTTAAGCTTAAAGTTTCTTAAACAAGTCGTGAAGTCTCGACTTGCACAGAATGAAATGATGTCATCGTTACCTCATTAGCAATTGCTGCATCAAATACGTTTTCTTTTGAGAATCCAAATTAGGGTCACGAGACACCTGTTGTATTGCAGCTTCAAGCTCCTCCTGGTTCATGCTTAGAGGGTGGTCCTGGCTCACGTTCTGACTTTCTGTATTAACTATCTCTGCTACACCATGGCTAAGCTTTTCAGATTCTTTGAGTCTCTTTCTCTCGTTCTCATTCTTGTATAGGCTCAAATCTTGAGACTGGCATGCAACCTTCTCTCCACCAGTGATATTTGCTTTGTGAACATCAGACGATCCACAGTTCTCACACTCTTCAATAGCAAATTCATTTTGTGCCCCTCTGTTATGACCTGCTACTTTCATTTGAATACTATCTCGTAGAAAATACTTTGATACAACTTCAAGGGGGTCATCAGGAGGCCTCGATCCCTGATCTTGCACTGTGGATATGTTATTTTCTGCCATACCTTTCCACCATTCTCGCAGCCATTCATCGAACTTAGTATATCTAGAAATTTTTATCCATAAAGATATCACCGCCTGCTGCTCATCAGAGGTTAGATAAGCCATTAGCCACGGTATCATTTCCTGCAAAAATACCGCACTTGTCCTCCCAAGCATAAGGCCTATAACCTTTTCTTCTTCATCAATGGAAAAGCTTCCTCTAAACAAAGGAAAAAGCTCAACTTCTTCACGGTACATGTGATCAGATAGTACCTTTCGCATGGACAAGCAAGTGTGATGGAGCTTCGAGAGCAATTTGCCCAGCTGAGCCATGGTCTCGTTGCTTTCTGGGTGATCATGCACTGCAGATATCTCTTCAAGGATTGTGGAAGCTTTTATGAAATATTTGAATTCCAACTTATGATCGATGCCATAGGAATGACTTATGTTTTGAAGTGCTGCTCCCTTTGACTCCAGAGCTGGAAAAGCAACCTCATCCTCTGAGTTGCTATGATCCTGATAAATGTTACGCAAAAGCATGAAGCGGTTCTTAAACTCAGCAAGAAATCCAACATTGTCAGCCAGCTTGGCCGATAACTTGACAAGATACTCCAGATCTTTAACCAGACCTCTATGGATATAAAAAATAAGATCCATCGGCCTAGATTCGACACTCAGGGAAGTAGTATGGTCAGATTCTACCAGATCTCTTTGAATTGATGGCATTCCTTTGAACTTCTGCGAAAAAAATACCTGAATATTTACCTCACTGGGATCAAATATATCATGATCTCCTGTTTTGGTAGAGACGGAAGAAGATGGAAACTCTGCACTTATATTCATCTTGGCCGTCGCATTTGGTTTGAACATCCAATCTGAAAAAATAATTTTCTGCCTGTTTTGCTCAGCCAGGTAAAAGCTTCTACCATTGAACATACCTTCCAGATTTTCTCTAAATTTTTCAGCTGATAATTTCCCTGAACAACCGATGCGGATCCATTCGCATAGTAGAGCTGTAAACGATTTACTTATTGCTGGACATCCCAGCTTAACTGTCTTTAGAACAGATCCTGACTGTTTCTCGGTTAACTGGGAAGAGAACCAAGTAATTGTGCACCTTAGAAGCCCAAGTGGCATCATATAAAGGCATGCATGGAGTAACCACATCTGCATTTCGTCAGTACAACTCTTGGTAATGGATGGGAAAACCTGGAAAAATCTGAAGAATAAAGTTACTGAAGCAACAAACGTAACATCCCAACAGTGAGAAACTTCGAAAAAACAAGCCAATGAAACAGTGCATAGACGAAAATCCTGATCAACTTTCATGGTAGTTACACTCAAATATAGTATTCTAAAATGCGACAATCAAAGGTCATTTACGTAAACAACTGAAGCCATATTCCAGTCTATAGATTCATTAGTTATAGGGTAACTTTAAACATCTGAGAATTAACATGCTGCAAATTGTACCTCAGTTTCAAGAAGCATCAAATTTTTGTCCAGATCTCTCACGAGGGATTCCATTTCCTGATAAAGCATCTCCACAAAGCTTTCTAGTTGTGCCGAACTTCGAGACTCATAGAGCAGTAATCGTTGAAGTCCTTTGATCTGGTATTCATCTACCAGTGGATTGCAGGGAGTTATGCTATTCTCCAGCTCAAGATCTGTCAAATTACAGAATATTTTGTCCAACGAATTGCTGTGATCAAAATGAGAGTAAAATTGTTAACAAACATATTATAGGCTCAAATACACAGCAACATACTGTTTTGCTGCATTCTAATAACTTCCTTACTAATATGAATAGAAAGCAAGATTCATCACCCATTGTTATTCATTTTTACTTTTTCATGAGAAACAGAAATACGGATCATCCGTAACGAAAGGCCTCTATTGAGATGAGTACATCACAGTCATTATCAGTCTCAGTGATGTAACTAATTGAGATGTGGACTCAAAGCCGAAAATTCCTTATTTCCGATGCTTACCTATAAAAGATCAAGACATCTGCAATGAACTTCAGCTGAACAATAAGTGAAGACAAACTCGTGGAACAGTTTGAGCTTCTTATATTGTTCAATTCTTCTACAATTTGATTGAGATCCCTTCTCAGAGCAGCATGCCAAATATGGATACCCTTGACCGGTCCCTCCACGCAAATCTTTTGGATCGAACATGCTCTTTGAAATTGCTCTTCTCTGTCACAGGGAATTTGAAGTGGACATAGCTCGCTTATGTCCTTATTGGACAGTCCAGTGAGAAGCTGCTTCCTTATTTCATATATGCTGTTGGAACCAGAAGAAGAACTTTCGTGTTGAATCCAAGAAATGACTACCTGTAAAGGTCAATATCAATTCCAGATACTTAGCTTGAGAATCGTAGCTTAGAATCTACCTCTTGAAGTAATCTTTCTTTAGGCACGATGAGCTTTACGCAGTATAAAACACCTAGTTTCTCATCTGGATTTAGATGAAGAGTCATCCATGGAAAAAATTCCTCCAGCAGTATGGTGGGAACACTGCACATATACTGCCAGACTAGCTGACACTGTTCTTCGGGAGAGAATTTATCGATCACCAACGGAAATACCTGCATCCACAGAAGCATATAATGGGAAATCTGTAACGGAGAACTAAAAGGATGGAGATAAGATCCGAACAAGATATGTGCATGAACAATGAATAGTCAGATCTTTCAACTGGTTCAGTTTCATCGCATGAACGGAAATTGGTTACAAACTTCAGGTAATTTAATAACATGAAGCTAGTACGAGAGTACAGCTTTTACTGTCTGGAAATGTGAAAAAAGAAGGAAAGAAGACGAACGTCATATAATTTGATGCATACCTGCTCCTCTTCTTTGTGCATGTGATGACAGATCATTGTCTGTACAATACCAATCGAATAAATGAGATCTTGAAACATCTGCGACACGTCTTCTTCATTCTTCATCAAGAGATCCAAGTAGTGGAATATACAGTTGAAGCTATCATCAATAGAACTATGCTCGAGGGAATACGTGGGAACTACATTTTTGACTTGAGCATCTAACGCCAGAAAAATAACCTGTTATTTAAGAATATGAGATTTGCAATTTTGAGTCATTCACACACGCTGAATCTGCAAAATTCAGCGGAAATTAGATCAAAGCTGAAGTACTTTTTCAGGCAAGCTGCCAAAGTTATGAAGGAAATAGGAAAAGAGCATGTATCGTTGAGCATGTCTACCTCGATGCCTCCCTTCATCAAAAGATATACAGAGTATACTTTCAGTGAAACAGATCGACAGTATTATGAGATTATTTAAACGATATCACAACATACTCGTAGTCCAGTTTCCACAACAAAAAGCTTCTCAGTTCTTTTCATATAAGCAAATCTTCAAAGTTAGGTACAGCTAAAAACATTTCAACTTCATTTTAACATATGAAGTCCTAATTCTACGAAAACGGACATATGCTTCGAACCCGACTATCATCCCATCAGACATCACAAATTCGAAAGCTCGAGATATAAATATCACTCAAGATCAAACAAGTAAATGTCGAATAAGGTAACGAGCATATACATTTAACATTCTAAACATATATGCAAAATAGCATTTGCTCCTCAAAGTCAACTCACTCCATTCTTAAGCAGAATTCTATCAAGATTCAAAAACATACATTTTCTCTAATCTACCAAAAAATCATGTCGGTTTATCATATCGAAACTCAGCCTAACCTCGTCTTCGGCGACACTATGGTAGTCATACACAAGCTTCAAGAACTCCAGCCTTCGGCTGAGGTCAACGACGAGCTCGCCGCACACAGCCCCAGTCTCGGCGGCCTCCGCCGCCACGCGGCGGACAGATGCAAGCTCCGCGCGAAAAGCCTTGTGAGTGACGACAAAGAAAAGGATCGGAGCCTCAACTAGACTGGCCCCGGAAACCGAAGGCTCCGGCCAATCCTCCTCCTTCTCGGATTCCCCGCCGCCCATTTAACGACAATCCGCCGCCGCCACCACCACCTTTCATCAATAGCGCGAAGGACCAAAAGGGGAGTTCTCCACGGCGGGATTCAGCTGCAATTTAATGGCGTCGCTTCGTCGCCGGATTCAAAACTTCCGCCATTTTTTTTTTTAATTTCCCATTATTTAAATCTGTTGGTAATTTAAAAATCAGCTGCTCGAAAAACAAATTCGGTTGATTCAGACGTTTCAACAAACACCTTGTGGCCGTGGCGCGGGCTGCTTCTGCTTTGTTTGTTTCCGTACAATAGTATTTTGGCGCGATGGTAGGGCCAACGGGCAGGCGCCACGTGTTGGGGACTTTTTGTACAGGCTTTGTCGGAGTGCAGGGTCACTGTGTTATGGTGGAGCGTGGACATCACGCTCTTTCACTTTTTTTAAAAAATTTATTGTTGAGACTATTTTATTTTTAATTTTTTCATTCTGTATTTATGGAATGATTCTATTGAACAACATTTATAAGGAAATAGTTATAATTGATCCATTAAGTTTTTATTTACATCTAATTTTCCATATGCTTGTTCTATTACTATTATAACCCTCTAATGTTGGATGAGTAAGTAGTGATTTAAAAACCGATAATATTTTGCTTTTAAATGACCATAATGTCTATTTGTTGAAATTTCAGAACAATTATTTTTCAAAAATGAACCATACTATTGTATGAGCAATTATTCCCATATGTCTGAAAGATAATATTGTCTATAAGCATATATTGTACCAGTGCATAATTTAATTTACGAAAAAACAAGCGACAAACTAAAATAACTTGTCAATAATTAGTTTATATAAATTAATTTATGAAAGACTTAAATAGTTTTAATGACATCGAAGTCTTCATTTCATGTACATTAAGAAAAAAAAAAAAAAAAGAGATAGATAGATAGCACTTTCGAATTTTCTAATGTACCCTCGCTTTACCTTTAAGGATTATAGTAAACGAAATTGTTTACATCACCGATTTACATAAAATTTAATAATCTATACCCGGTGTTTTCCTATTGCATGTTTTATTAGTAAAAATAATATATAGTTGTTGAGTTCAGTTATATATCTTTTTAAAACTACTTCTATAAATTGGATTTATCAAAAAAATTAATACCTAAACTTGAAGAGTGAAATTCAAGATATACAAAAAGATCAAGAACTAAAATTTAAATTTTAACTTAATAAGTACATATCATTCTAATACAGAAACGAACAAGATATTTTTTATTAGGTTGTCATTACTCATAACTTTTTTGTCATACTGCTTTTGTTCCTTTTGAGTATGCATTATTTGTCGTGAACACGAGTTTTAATAAAAATATAAAGTGACGTGATATTATATATATAGATTGAGATGATCGAAAGTATAGATAAAATAATTTAGAATATAATGTTTAAATTATACAATGTAATATTCTATTTAGACGATAAAAACAAGTACTTTTCATACTCAAAATGAAACGGAACAAGTAATTACGAGTAAATAACACGGAGTACTAGTAATGCATGGGAGTAGCGAGTACACTCCCATTTCCATACTCCCGCGCGTGTTGGTGAGGCATTCTCGCATTGTTCAACAGACAAAAACAAAACAGAAGGTCTGGTTCATGCCGGGACGGCGGGGCCTAGGCAAGATCCTCACGCGATTTCCGGGAAGGTCAGATATCGTTGGGGTGCACGCGCGTGTGCCCGGCGCATGACCGGCACGTGCCTTCCTCACGCTTCCACGCTCTTGACCTTGCCGGTTTTGGGCTTTACTTGGGCCCACTCTCTATAATTAAATGGGCCTATTTAATTACCCCTTCACGAAATTATAATTATAATAATCCCATGAATAATTTAATTATGAATAATTCTAATTTTTTGTTTATTAATTTATTATATGTGTAGGCATGTTGAGTATTTTCTATGGCATTATTCAGTGAAATAATTTTGACGTATTCTACATAATTACGTGGCATGTGAAATAAGCCTCGTTGAGTCGTTGACTATATTTAAAAGCACAACTCAATTAGAGGGAAAGTTAAAAAAAATAAAAAAAAATACTCGACTAACATTTCATTAGTCATGTTTGCTATTTTGGATCTCATTTTAGTAGTTCTGTTTTTTTAAATCTCATGCCGAAATGAAATTGGATTAGTGAAATGGGATGGAGGGAATATACTCTCTCTGCCCCCGTCCTGATCAATTATCTTGTTTCATTTCGATATGAAACTTTAGGTGAAAAGTTAAAAGTAAAAGGTACGAGGTCTGCAAACTGTAACAATTAATCCTTCAATTCCTTTTAGAAAATAAGACAATTCATTTGAGACGACCTGATTATTATTATTATTTTTTTTTTCAAAGAGCCGTCTGAATTATTTATTTATTCTTCAAAGAAATTATTAAACTAAAGTATTTTAATTAAACATGGACACATCAATTTAATTATCACGTGGCATTTGGTATATGATGAAATAAATTTGGTCAAGCATTAATTGGATATGCACGTCACAACATATTACAGTATATTGTCCTAATTATTGAGGTTAGTAAACCTTAATTTGAATTTAATAAAAAAACACGAGATGAATTATTGTTTTCTATCTATTTTAAAATACAATGGCATTGTAGAAAGTTGAATTATTAAAGAAATAGCACGAAATTAAAAAAAAAATAAAAAAAAAAAATGCGAGGAACATGCATGGTTTTGGGAGTTTTGGAGTTTGGTTAAATCTAAACATGAAAAGTATTAAATCGTGTCATATTCCCCGTTCCATTTATAAATAACTACTACTCCCTCCGTCCCGCCCGATTTGGCCCATTTTATTTGGGCACACTTTTTAAGGAGGAGTAAATTACATTAATTAATAACCTTGAATTTGTGTTCCCGAAAAATTAAAACTAGCCAATCAAATTAATTCTTAACAATTTAAAAGTATTAAACTAAAAAAGTGAAAGTGTAGTGTTGGTCCCAAAAAGGAAATAGGCCAAGTCGGCCGGAACACCCCGACTTGAAAAACGGGCCAAATCGGACGGGACGGAGGGAGTAACATTTTATGAATAAGACTGCGAACGGAAAGCGAACGTTTCAATTTGATCATAGTCACATGTGTTAGATATTGTTTTATATACGGTTTTAGGTCGGTACAAGCTAGGGAAATACCCCGATTGAATTTTGGGTTGGGCCGAACCATTAATTAGTGCAACAAAGCTCGACATTACACTATAATTTCCACTTTAGATTGGGTTTCGAGCAAGATTTTTAGCGGCCCAATATACTGTATTTTCGGGTTGGTTCGATTTGAACCTGATTTTCTTGTTGGGCCTGATGGGCTCGGGTTCGGCTGGCCCGGCCCAACAGTTGTGAGAATGTAGGGGCGTTTTAGTCATTTAGTGTCGCGAAAGAAAAAGTTATAGAATCAAGACTTTATCCGACCCGATAACCCGCGGGTTTCGCCCATAACCCGTTCCCAAATGCAGAATTGAATTTTAGGACCCGAGCGTTTCTTCGTTTCCTCCATATCCAAATCGCAGAAACACTTTCTGCACAATTGCTCGATTCTGAAGGAGGAATTATCCGTATGCAAAACCCTAATTGAAGAGGCGAAGAGTTTTGATTGAGGAATTAGTCTGATTTTTTGGATAAAAGAGCCGTCAAAATGGTGAAGACGACGAAGGGGGGCAAAACCATGAACCCTACCGATGCCTACCGCAAGGAGCTGCGGAAAAAGGAGTTGAAGCGGGTAATTTTTTTTTTTATTCTGTTTGTTTTTGTTGAGTTTGAATGTCTAGTGGGTGTTTCGGGAGCGAGCGATGGTTTTGAGAGTGGAGAAATTGGGAATTGCTTGATTGTTTTGGTATTTGAGGGATTACGTAATGCATACTGTAGGTGTTGTAGACGTTTGTTGTAATGATTTTGAGTTCTTGTTGATGCCGCTGTTGCAGAACAAGAAGGAGAGGAAGAAGGTGAGGGAGGTTGGAATCTTGAAGAAGGATCCAGATACTTTGAAAGACCAGATTAATAAGCTGGAAGCAATGAGTAAGTCTCTGAGAATAATCTACTGCTGCATTGTTTAGGGTGTTTCATGATGTTGTTTGGGTTGTGCTTTATGTTGATTTGCCACATAGGTTATTTCGTTACATACACCGAGTCGTCAAAGCATGATGAGTAAGTTAAGTGTTAATGATCATAAGGTTCGTCTCCGGCATTGGGTCAAATTTAGTCATCTATTTAGTATTATAACAAGGTTATGGTGGATAGTAGTACCATGCATTTGAAATATTTGGTGCAAGTATCAAATGTGTTACATCTTAAGAAGCTCATATCTGGTTGTTGTTCCCTTGTTACATAATTTTGCTAAGCAGAAGTTATAGATGGCTCCGCTTTGATTTCGAGCTACTTTAAGAGACTGGTATCTTAATCATTACTTTATGACTTTCAGAGGCAGATGGTGCTTTGGACAAAGCTAGAAAGCACAAAAAGAGGCAACTGGAGGACACACTCAATCTCGTGATGAAGAAGAGAAAGGTTATTCTTCCTTTTAAGCTATGTACTATGCTTTACTATTAAGATGTTTCCTGTAATGTGTCTTAGAACTATGGAATCCTCCATTCTCATGGGTAATTTTATGAAAACCGATCCATGCTAAAATTAAGAAAATCTTCCTCGGTGGATTTAGTTTGTATTGTATCCTGACTAACAAGCGTGAAATTTAGTATGGTTCACTGTGGGAGAAAAGCTGAAACTTCAATAGCAAATGTTTACAATATCTCGTAATCTGGGGGTAAAAGATGTGCTGCTAGATTTGCATCTTAAAGCCAAAATTCTGTTATAATGGAAGATATTGTAAATTATAGACAATAGGAGCTTGTAGCCGATAAGACAGGTGAAGCAAATATAGGACGATCATCATCCCTTTGCAACATTTTGCCTTAAGAGAAGTGTAGGTCGGTCATCCAAATTCCAAAATTAGTTGCATGGCTAAAACGTGTTCCTGTATAGAGTGCACTTTATAAATCAATCAACAAATACGTTTGAACACTCCATCCACCTTTTCCACCTTGTGAAATGCTTTGGCTGAAAGATCTAGATCATCGATCAGGCCTAATTTTTCGGGTAACCTTATTTAGATATGGTTTCAAAGGGCAAGGTGCCTGTACCATCTGAATATATTTGTTTTTACAACAATAGTAATAGACACATAGGCAAATGAGTTTCGACTGAGGAGAATTATTAAATTCCTTCAAAGAAATAGATAATGAATAAAATATTCATTGTAAGACAGTACTTATTATTTCAAAGTAGACTGCACTGACAGTCTGTTGTGTTTGTTCTTTGTCGCGTAGGAATATGAAGAAAAGATGAAGGAAAAAGGTGAAACGCCTGTTATGTTCAGGTGAAGACAGCTAAATTGTGTAATCTTAATTTACTTTAACTTCATTATAAGATATGGACGTTCATGTTTCTGCTTTATGAGTTAAGTCGTGTTTTGCAGTCACTTGGGACCTGTTCGAAGGCGAACTACTGCAGAAGAGGAAGAAAGAGCCAAAAATCCCAGACCTGAAGTAAGTTCATTTAATTTTCGTACTCTAGATTTATCACCCCTTTTTTGATTTTCCAATGCAAATGAATGTTCTTCGTGCACACATATTTATATAGCTGTTCATGTAGGACTCAGTTTATTATCACCCGACTCTGAATCCTTCTGGAGCCCCCCCACCTGGAAAACCTCCAATGTTTAAATCATCAATAGGTATGCTTTAAGTCTTGAACTTCCTAGACACATGATCTCAGTTGTCTCATAGTACCTCTTTCTCTTGTCTCTGCTCACCATTTACTTTCATTCATCGCTTTTAAAAGATTCTGTTGCTTTATTGGAGACGCAGGACCAAGGATACCTTTATCAGAAAATGCAGCTGGTAATGTGGCATCATCATCACAATCAGAAGCAGATGATACCACTTTACCTCTTCCTCCTCCACCACCTCCGTTGCCTGGTGCAGGCTTAGATTCTGTAGAAGGTTCTGCCTTGCCGTTGCCTCCTCCTCCGCCAATGCCTCCAAATCCAGCAGTCGGAGATATTTCATCATCATTGCCTCCACCTCCACCACCCCCTCCACCTGGCCCGCCTCCTAAGGAGTTACTCGCTGTTCGTCCCCCACTTCCTCCACCTCCACCAGTCCAGCCGCCTCCCCCTGGTACTGCTAGTGGCGAGAATGGAAAATCAGAAGATTCAACTTCTAGGCCTCCAGTTCAGGTACACTTTACATATTCAAAATTATGCTGAGATCTTCACAATCTAGAATCTAGGTGACGGATATTTCTATACTTCCTCATAAATCATCTTCACAAATTGTATCTTAGCTGATGGATTTTTCGTTTTTCAGATGGCAACTACTCTTCCTCCACAGCCTCCACAAATGGGGATGCCCCCGAAGTTGGGTGATAGTCAGCCTGAAGGCTCGTCTTCTGATTCTGAGGCAAAAACTCCTATTGATCCCAAGGATCTTCTAAAAATGGCTCCTCCCCCTCCATCATTAAGGCCACAACAGCTACAACAGATGCCTGGAGCTGCCATGGCGCCGGGTTTGCATCCTGATGTACATCCTCCAGGTATGTTGCGCTTTCCACCTCCCCCACCACCAGGTCCACCACCTCCAACTGATATGCGGGCCCCATTGTCTGCTCCTGGAATGCCCGGGCAACCCCTTCACCCTGGACTCATGGGCCCACCACTATTGCCAAGGCCACCTTTCGGACCCCCCCTTGCACATCCATCAATGATGAGACCACCGCTTCCACCTGGCCCACCACCTCCTTTTGCACAAGAGGACTTCGTTGCTAGACCACCTGTTCCTCAGAAGCCATCGTACATCAAATCAGCTGCATCCACCGTTGTGAAGAGGCCTCTCGCACAACATACTCCCGAGCTTACAGCCATGGTGAGTTTCTGTGCCTGATGTAACGTATTTTACCAGATCTGAATTATAATTCCGAAATTGTTGATAAATGAAGTTTTTTTTATCACATCTTCGTCGCTCAATTTTTTTTAGGAATCATTTTCCACTTCACTGTAATGCCCTTCCTGTCTCTGTGGCTATAGAATTGAATCTTGCCATGGAAATTTGGCCTCATGATCTGCTCTTTTGCAGGTTCCTGCATCAGTACGAGTGAGGAGAGAGTCTGCCCTTCCAAAACCGAAGCCAAAGACATCATCTACCCTTCCGACTCCAAGTCGGCCAATCGTGGCCCCACCAGTTGCAAAGCAAGAATCCAGTAGCTCTGCATCAAAACCACCAAGTATTGATGACTCGTACATGGCGTTCTTAGAGGACATGAAAGCACTCGGTGCTCTCGATAGCTGAACCTACGCATCATGAACAATCACACACTCACTCAGGGGAAGAGCTTGAACGGGAGGAAGAAGTACGTTCTGTCGAGACTTTTGGTATGGATCTGCGCTTCAACTTAGGCAAACTATGTTTTCACATCTCATTGTGCTTAAAACTCTTTGCAGCTTGAACCATAGCCGTTCCGCTCCGTTCGCCAAGATAGGGTGGGATATTGGTAGCCTTAATTCCTCTCATCGCTTATAAACACTGTTTCCTTCCATGGATTTGTAGCTGGTAAATGAATAGTTAAATGTACCTATAATTTAACATTTCCCTTAATTTTCTAACTTAACTCCTCGTTTTCTTTGAACGATGAAACGAGTACCGAAAAATAGATGATTAAGAGTCTTATCCGTTTCCTTTTTAAGTAGACAATCGACATACATTGTAAAATTCGAACAAGATGCCTCGGAAATACTCCCTTTCCCTCCGTTTTATTCATAACGTCGCGTTTGTTTCTAACCTACATAAAATGCGATCGTTGTCGTGCACGGTCAAACACAGATGCGATTCAGACAAAAAATCAGTCTCAATCAACAAAGATTTCTTGGACAAAGAGAGGCATAGTTATTCTCAAGATTTGATTTTTTTCCCATTATCCCCTCAATAATTTATTTTTTCGAACATGTAACCAAACTAATGATATTATAATCATTGTGAATTCTTCCATTTATTGGGCAGCACTAAATTCTTGATTTTTTTTTTTTCTTTTCTGTTTAAATGCAAATATAAACAATAAATGATTTCACAATGCAGTTTACTGCATTCATGTTTTCAACCAACAAAGATCCATCCAATCTGGGTTTTTCCCCTTTTTTTAATTAGTAATCAATCTGTGTTTCTTCTCAACTACCCAATAAAAAAAATTTAAACTTTTATTCGATAGATTTATGATTTATCAAAGTCAACTATGCACAGACAGCAAGCTGCAAGTTGATGGTGGTTTTCCATCTCTGTTTCACAAGGCAAAATGTCAAACCCGATGGAGATAGAGAGAGAAAGACTCAAACTTTTTAAATATATCGAGTTGATAAGAATAGGGTTCTTTTCTTTTTATTACTATTTCTTTCCCAATCATCACTTTTTGGTGAGAGACTGGAAATAAAAATAGGTGGTCAAAGGAATTGATGGTGTGCTGAGTGTTTTGAAGTTTGAAACCAAGAACAAAAACCCCCTTTTTTGTGGGTTTCTGATCTTTTTGTTTTGTTTGCTCGATTCGACTTTTCTTGGTTTCGGCTGTTGGAAAAGTGGGGCTTTTTTTTTTTTGGCTTGTCCCCTTATGGAAAAGTAGATTTCTTGCTGTTTTTGTTGTTGGTAAATTTGGAGAAATGGGAGGTGACTGTTTTGTTAGGATTCTTCAGTTTTTCGTGTTGTTGCAGTTTCTTGATTCTTGCTTTGCTCTTCCTCTCTGCACCGATTCGAGTATGTTTGTGTTTTCAACTGTTTCATTCATGTCAAATCTCTCTTGTTTGTATGTGTGTGTGAGAGAGAGAGGGAAGGTTTGTGCTGAGCTCATTTTGTGGTGTTGTATTGTATTTGCAGGAGCACCATTTGTTCCAGATTCCAGTCTGCAGTTCTGCTCCTACAATGGCACCTCATGCTGCAATTCCTCCGATGATTTGCTTTTGAAGAAGCAGTTTCAATCCATGAACATTTCAGATCGTGGTTGTGCTTCTCTTGTCAAATCCATCCTTTGTGCGGTATAACCATCTCTACACACTGCAAAAATCCGTTCATTCTCGCTTCGAATCTCGATTCTCACTCTGGTTTAAGGGCATCTACATTATCTTGTTTTGAGTGTTGCCATAGACCATCATAATCTTGTGTTTCTTTGCAGTTTCTTCACTTGCATATGAAAGATTAGCTTCTCAGTTCATGATTTGTTAGATTTTAGGCTGCTCTATTGTGCAGTTTCTTGTTTTTGATTGTTAGATTGAGCATCTTGCCTTCTCATGCATCCACAGAGATGTGACCAGTTCTCGGCTCAGCTGTTTCGAGTCGATTCCCTTCCTCGACAAGTTCCGGTTCTTTGCAACTCCACCGTTTCCCCAAACTCGACACAGTCCATCCCGTCTTCGTCCAGCTTCTGTTCTCAAGCATGGAACTCTTGCCAGAACGTCTCAATCCTGCACTCACCGTTTGCAGCTTCGTTGCAAGGCCAGGCCGGAGTTCCGAAGGCCTCAAACTCCACGAAGCTGTCTGATCTATGGCAGTCTCAGTCAGATTTCTGCACTGCTCTCGGTGGATCATCTGAGGAAGGACTACCGTGCTTTAACGGCTCTCCGGTCACTCTTAAGTCCAACGAGACTGAAACTCCGGCCCCACCAAGTGGCCTGTGTCTCGAGAAGATTGCTAATGGATCTTATCTGAACATGGCTCCTCACCCTGATGGCTCGAACCGCGCCTTCTTCTCGAACCAGCAAGGGAAGATTTGGTTGGCTACGATCCCGGATCAAGGCTCGGGGAAGCTATTGGAGTTCGATGAAACTCAGCCTTTTCTAGACTTGACTGATCAAGTCCATTTTGATACTGAGTTTGGTTTGATGGGAATTGCCTTTCATCCCAAATTCAAGGATAACGGACGGTTCTTCGCCTCGTTCAACTGTGACAAGGCCAAGTGGCCGGAGTGCGCAGGGAGATGCGCGTGCAACTCGGATGTGAAGTGTGATCCTTCGAAACTGAGCCCGGATAACGGAGCAAATCCTTGCCAGTTCCACAGTGTCATAGCAGAGTACACTACTAATGGAACTGCATCACAGCCTTCCATGGTATCGTTTGATCAGAGTTCTTGAATTTCGTTTCGTTTCTTTTTCGTAATATCATCAAGAAAATGTGACGTTTCATGTATTGATCAGGCAACGACAGCGAACCCTTCGGAGGTGAGGAGAATCTTCACCATGGGGCTTCCCTTTACGTCCCACCACGCAGGGCAGATTCTCTTCGGACCTAAAGACGGATACATGTACTTCATGATGGGAGATGGCGGAGGCGTAGGCGATCCGTATAACTTTGCTCAGAACAAGAAATCTTTACTAGGGAAGATCATGAGGTTTGATGTTGATAGCACACCAAGTGAGTTTGCATTTCCATAATGTGCATTTGGTTTGAATATCCTTAGCCCTGTGGTTTTCTGGTGATTGACTCTCTCTCTCTCTCTCTCTCTCTCTAGGTGCAACAGAAGCTAGCCAGCTTGGTCTATGGGGAAACTACACCATCCCCAAAGACAATCCCTACACTCAAGACAAGGAGCTACAGAAAGAGATATGGGCTCTCGGGCTAAGAAATCCGTGGCGGTGCAGCTTCGACTCTGCTAGGCCTTCGTATTTCATGTGTGCAGACGTCGGACAGGTACTGCAATCGTCTCATTAGCTCGTAAATAAATTCCATCTAAGAAGATAGGCATCCATAGAACTCATGTATGAGCATAAAAGGAGTGAACTTTGGCCTTAAAAAAGCTTCCTCAACTGCTCAACAGGATCTGTATGAGGAAGTGGACTTGATCACCAAGGGTGGAAACTACGGGTGGCGAGCTTACGAGGGTTCGTATAAGTTCAATTCTTCTAAATCGGGCGGAGGAAACACTTCGGTGGTCTCGATGAATGCTACAATCTTCCCTGTCATGGGGTACAACCACTCTGATGTGAACATAAACGAGGGCTCGGCTTCCATCACCGGTGGCTACTTTTATCGAGGCACGGCCGATCCTTGCTTGCACGGAAGGTAAGCAATGCTCGTTGTGTATCACTGAGTATTTGAAGGATCGGACGATCAAGAATTGTTCAACGGCTCGATTTCTGCTAGCTCGTTGCTTATCCCGTGCTCCCTCCGTCTATAGGTACTTGTCTGCGGATCTCTACGCGGACGCCATATGGGCCGGCACGGAGAGCCCTGTCGACAGCGGGAAGTTCAACAGCAGCAAGGTCTCGTTCGGCTGCGCTCGCGACACGCCTATGAGCTGCACGGCGACCCCCGGGAGCTCACTCCCCGCCTTGAGCTACATCTTCTCCTTCGGTGAGGACAACAACAAGGACGTCTACATCCTCACGAATAGCGGCGTCTATCGAGTCGTTCGCCCTAGCCGCTGCAGCTACTCGTGTGCCAAGGAAGACGCCTCCTCGGCCGCCGCGGCTCCGCCCCCGGCGGCCTCGCCTCCCCCTTCTCGAGGAGGCCTTATGAGAGCTCCTTGTGAGGCTTTGGTGGCGTTGGCCTTGTTCTTGTGCTTTCTTTGCATGAATTAGTGTTTTCTTTTTTTACCACTTGCTTTTTTGTGATTATAATTTTTGTAATGTAATTCATGTTGGAAAATTTTCTTAATTATTTTCCAATTCTTGAGCTATATCCACTAAACAAATCTCTAGTCCGATACAACGAAATATAGTATAAGCTGGTAAAACACTTATTTTCCAACTGAGAGGTCGAGGATTCGAGTTACTTCGGGTAAAATCAAGACTCAATTGTACAAAAATTAAAATGAGCTACACATGAAAATAAAATACTACTAATATATACATATAAATATGTGTATAATTAAATTTGAAAATAGTTTGAAAAGGAGATTTCATTCATTCCATATTTTAACCTAGAATCTAAAATCTTGTACTAGCAATAATAGAGCAAAACGACGCCGTATAGGGAGATGATTATTACGTTCAAGAAACAGAAATTGAGCTTCTCTCCATAATTTCTGGGAACTTTGTCTTCTCCACTGAAATTAGCAAATCCACCCCCAAAATATAATAACCAACTCCTTTTTAGCCTAAAATCGTACCGTGAAATCCCAAGATTTACTTGCTTACACCCCCAATTTTACCAGATTCTTTCACCCGCAGCTTGAATTCAACACGCCCCATTTTCTTTCTCCTCAAAATTCCCATTTTCCCACTCTCTCTCTCTCTCTCTCCTAAAACACAGGACTTTGTAAACCCACCTCAAAACCCAGAACCCCATTTGTGCATTTCCCATTTTTAGCGTGTTAGTTCCAAAAACAGAGTTATTGTGATTGTTTGATTCTGCTGTTTTTTTTTTAACCTTTTGCGGTTTCTTGTTGTTGAAGACTATTATGTCGTTAAATTTTGTAGCTTTTTGCTAAAACCCTCAGTTAGTGTTTGATGCCCTTGTTCGTGCGGTAAACGACAGTTCTTGCTTCACTTCAATGCAAGCCCTTGATCTCCCACGTGGCCATTCCGCGAATCCGGTGCTCGATCCCTCCGCCGTGCCGGGAAGCTACTCTCCGATCCGGTGCTCGCCGGAAAAGCCTGCGAACGGCGAACCCCATGTCGGGAACAGCTCGAAGAATGGGAGTGGTGGGGAGAATAGTGTTCGGAATAGCGGTGTTAGTGAAAGCAATGGTGGGGCTGGTGGTGGTGGTGTAGTTGCTAGGAGGGAGAGGCCGACGAGGGCGTGCACGCAGAGAGCTGCGGAGAGGGTGCAGGCGGCTGCGGAGGCGGAGGCAGCGATGGCAGAGAAAGAGAGGAGGAAGAAGAAAGCTAAAACGAGGGAAAGGCTAGCGGCGAGGCTTTTGAGGGAGGAGTCTGATGAGGAGGAGATGGGTGCAATGGAGGAGGAGGGAGTGAAGGAGGAGGAAAATGGGGAGGAGGGGGGTGGGTCTCCTTCGTCTTCAAGATTGCAATACAGTAAGCTGATCACGCCACTGGTTGGAGAGCTGGAGCCATCCCAGTTGCCCCGGTCGAATATACGGTCCATGTGGCAGCTGGCTTCAATTTTGAACTTCTTGAATGTATGTGTGATCTTTGGAGAATGACAATGTGATGAACTTCAGTGAAAATTTTCTGTTTCTGCAGCTAATTTTCTGCATGTTTCTGTGTTGTGTAGGTGTTTAGACATCTGCTGAATATTAAAGTGGAGTTTTCGGCTGAAGAGTTTGAAACTGCTTTGATGAATCCAAATAATACTTTGGGGGATGTACATATGCCTTTGTTAAAGGTAAGTGCTGTTTTACTTCCTGCTCGGTGGAAAAAGCATCGTTTTTGTTGATTAGAATGTGAATATTCATAGGCTGAGAGTAATAGCTTTTGTCAATATAGCTGGAGCTTTAAGTAGATCACGTTCCCTTTATTTAATCTTACTTGTGTTACAGTCTTTGATACAATTACATCTTGGCTATATCTGCTGTTTATTTCGATAATATGTTAAAGTAGGTTTATTGTCCTACAGTTCTAGCTGCCTATGTCATTGAAATTTAGTGTGGAGAGGGTGGTAATGCTTCTTAATGAGCAAATACAGTGCTAGAAAACTATTTGTTTACATGGTTGAAACATTTGCTTTGATGCATATAAGCACAGCAATTGACAAAGAGTGGTTCTTAGAACATTGTTGGTAATTTTCTGAATTTGGCGGCAGGGTTTGACATCCATGGCCAATAAATAATTTTGACAAACTTTAGTGGGGGATTCTTAATCTTGATCTTAATGTTCAGAACTTGACTGCTGTTGCAATCTCACTGATTTAATTTATGCCTTCTCCTGAGCTTTTGTAGTTTTTGAATATGGGTAGTCTCGAGATCTCCCTCATGCAAAATGTGCTTACCCTGAAAAGTCTGCTGTATCACATGGTTAAATGTTTCTTGCTGACACTCGGAACCTGGCAGTCTGACACTATAATGAGTTTCCTTATCCATAATTTTTTCCCCTTCCATTTCTTTTCTATAGGCAATTCCTCCTGTCACTCGAATGGCTATGGGGCATGCTACTTGGGTGACAGTTTTGTGCAGAAAATTGAGAGACTGGTGGCATTGGGTAATCTATTGTGATTCAACTTTGAACATATTATATACGATTGCCTTCAGTGGCCTCAAATCTACATGACTATAGGGTTTACTTGGTTTGGTGCTTCTTTACAGGTTGCTGAAGGAGACCTACCTATTGTTGCAGCTCAAGGGTGAGTTAAAATATATTTCGAGGAAATTCAGATTGGGTGCTTGTACCTTTTTATGTGAGACACAAGTTGTAAATGTTTGTGAGGTTGACCTTGTTGTTTAGGGCTGAAGTTGAAGCATACAAGGCCCTTGATCCTGGGGTTAGAGTGGTTATTCTGAAGGCATTGTGTGATATTCGTGTTGAGGTACTGTACCAATTATCAATTATTTATTGCATCCTTGAAGGCTTCCTTAAAGGGTTGATAGCACTTAATTTTGCTCTCATTGTTCAATTAAGTCACTTCAAGGTTTATTACTTGTGAATTTATATCCTAGTGTTATAGCCCGAGATTCATTTCAGAAATTGCTATGTTCATTTAGTCCTTGATTTCTTTTGTGTTTATGCTGAGGCCAAGAGGCTTTTCTTTCTGGTTGATTGGAGCATTTACACTTCATTATTATGTTAACCAACCCACGTTCTCTTTCATGTGCTTCTTAAGCACTAATGGTTCGATGACTCTCTTATTTATTCTTATGCAGCAAGAAGATATAAGAAGCTATATAGACAACTCAATTAAACATGGTATTTACATTTCTGCATTCCGCAAAGAACGTATTGGTGGTGATTCTCATGGAGTCTCATATTGGTATTACGTCTTGCCTTCGTAGTTGATAAATCAAGTTTTATCTTTCAGCTTGCTTCATATTATAATCCTCTAGAACTACATGGACGGCCTACCTTAAGTGAATTGCGTTCCCAATGCCATAGCTTCATATCATGTATTCTCGTCGAGAATTTCTATATAAATTGATTTTTTATCTTAATGTGGTTAAGGTATGAGGATGACTCGATCATTGGCCATCGACTGTACAGAGAGGTTAGGAAAGTGGAGGTGAAAAAAGGAAAGGGGAAGAATGTTCCACCAATTCCACCATCATCTTATCAATGGGAAGCTGTTGCAACTAATCTAGATGAATTTTTAAGTGTTTCTGTAAGTCTTCTCCATACTTCATATCGCCTGGCATTTTCTTGTGGAAATTCGTGATGCTTCCATTGTTCCTTCCGTTGCCCTGGTAAACATCATACAGTGAGAAAGATGGTTTACGTTTTGATCAGAGCTTAATCGAAATCTTTAGTTTTATGATAAGAGTATCAAATCTGTCCTAGTTGTTGAAATCTTCTCTATTTACTTTCTTATCCCTTCCAAACTCCATATTCCCTGTCAGCGCTTATATGGCTGTATGCTCCTGAAGATATTTTTTTTGTGTATTGGATAAAAAATCAAAGTGGATGTCGTTTCTGCATAATCTCTGTTATCCATCATTCCAGCTATAAGTTTATCTTTGTTTCATGGCCTGTGTTAAGGAATTTCACACCTTGTTGGTTGCAGGAGAAATTGTTTTCAAGTAAAAATAGAACGGAGGTCTCTGTGGGGAAGAAACTGAAAAATGACATGCTTCCGGAAATTGAGAAGGTCCACAAGGTGGTCTACTACTTGATCGAAAGATTATTTAGATTAATTGTTCTGGATTTACGCTTTTGCTGATCTTAGCTCTCAAGTTCGTGAATCCGTCTTCTATAGGCTTTTAGTAACTTGCGGATGGGCTATATTATATCCTTTGGATTTTACTGGCACTAAGATGCGCTTTTGTACAGAGGAAGGAGAAACTATTGAGGAAACAACATAGGCAAGGTCTCATGCTGGATACCATGATGAATATGGACGGCATTGCTGCTGGACGTTCTCTTCGTGATAGAAAACCTGTCACTTATACTTTCGGTATGTGGACTCTGGTTCTCTCTTCACATTACTGTCTCTTTGGTTGGCTATGTTTGGTCTCACACACACATACATGTGCGCGCGCACATGCAGAAACAAGCGCCCACTTGAATCCCCCAAGTATAATTGCTCGATTCTGAAGTTTGTCTAATAAAGAACATGGGAACGTTATAGCAGTTCCATGCTGAAATTATCTAGTTATAGTATCTAATGTTTCGACTTATCTTGCTCAATGTATTTTTTTGGTATCAGATGCAAGATCTGTTCGTTTTATGTTACATAGACCCAGTGCATACTGCATGTTCTTCACCGCTTTAGACTATAAATCATATGTATTGGACCTTTTTCTGGCATTGGGAAGTTGTAGGTGTGTATTTCAACCCGAAGCTAATTTGCAGATCCTTTCTTCTTTCTTGGCAGATGATTACGACCGATCAATTAATGAGGCTTTGAAATTCACCAAGTAAGCATTCTATAGCACCCAGTAATACTTCCATTAGACTAAAGCTGCAACTGTCTTCAAGTTCTAATGCCGTGCTCATGATTTCCTTTGATTGCTCTTGTATCAGAACGAAACAGCAATTCCCAGAACACTTTGAAAGAAGAGACCCTCTAGTGAAACCTGAAGCTTCCATGAATGATGGTAGATGGGATGGCCCTTCACAAGATTTTCAACACGACTCATTTAGTGCGGTGTCCCCCAATTCACTTGAAAATGAGGATGGTGATTATGCCAACCAAGAAACTGAGATGCTGGATCGCAGGTGCTTATTAGTCCATACTTATGTGTGTGTGTGTGTGTGGCTTCTCCATGAATTCTTTAAACAGCTTAACTGTTTCAATTCCAGTAATCGACGAAGACTTAGGCCTCAGCGCTATTCTGTAAATGACTTTGTCGAAGCTGACTCGGATAATGAGGCAGATTTTGACAGTGATGATGATATAGTTGGTGAAGTAGTATACGACGAAGAGTACCTGAGGAAAAGGAAGCAGAGAAGGAAAACATCGAGTAGTTCGGAAGGCGACGAAGAGTATAACTGGAATGAAGAACCTGAAGATGACGAAGATGAGGAAGATGATAGCCCTGCAGGTACAAGTGATGAGAGTAATGAGCCACGTAGATTCAAGCCATTGTCTCGACAAACTAGGAGGGAGACTAAATCAAATAAGAGAAGAAAATCGAGGCAGGATGATGACCTGGAAGGCCTTAGGCGAAGTAAGAGGTCAACCAGAAACCGTATAGATTACAGGCAGTTAGAGATGTCCGATGCAGAAGCAGAGCCCTTGAAATCAGAGAAGCCATTTATCGTATCAGACGACAATTCTGATTCAAGTGAATATGAAGAGTTATCTACGGATAATCAAGATTCTGATGAAGACATGAATAAGGAGGAGGAGATGCCTGCAGACGAGCCTCCAGAAGACCAACCCGAGATTGTCGAGGAAAAGGAAACAGACCCTCCTCAAGAACAACCAAATGTTAGAAACGAGGAAGTCGATGGTACAAGAGAGAGACACTTTCTTGATCTAAATGAGCTCGCTCCAGGTTCTGGGTTCGATGATGGTCCCACCTCGACTAGAGATGACGAGCTGTGAAATCTCCCACTCCAGAAGGATCACTTCTTCTCTCCCGGTATGTACAATATATCTTCGAAGCTCGAGTGACACCGCGTACGCAGTTCGATTGCGTGATTTTGGTAAGGGTTTATGTAGGATTAGTTGATTAGAGAAAGGAGGCAAAATCACAAATGAGGTGAGTATGGTTTGTTAAGGTGGTGTTACTCTTTCTAATCCTTTGGTTATTGTATTATTATTGGTTGGATTAGTATTTGTTGTGGCAAAGGTTTCTCTTAAATCTTGTGTTTGTCACCCTCTCTCTCTCTCTCTCTCTCTCTCTCTCATGTACTGCACTTTATATTATACAAAGCCTGGCTGGAAATTCAATACAATAAGCAACAAAAAGTAGCTGAAATGTCATATCCTCTCACATACCAACACGCTTTCCATTACCCATCATTGTCATTGCAGCTCACATGAGAGAGAGAGAGAGAGAGAGTATATGCAAGTGATATGAAGACAAAATTGCTAAAATACAGCAAAACTATACACAAATCTGAGAGAGAGTGCTACCAAAGAGTAGTAACTAAGGTAGAGAGGGGGGCTACAGAAGGAGTGTTCATTTTCCCTAGTATATATATTTCTGCCATCCTCGGATGATACTCATTACCTAGAAAAGAAATGTCAGTACAAAGAACGAATTTAACCGTCAACGAACCATTTCACCGGATTTTTACAGTAGTCGTCCTTCTTCTTCCTCCTCCTCTGCAAAATTGCTGATTCCCAAGTGTCACCTCATGTTGCAACACAAGGGCCTTCCTACCTCTCTGAGTTTGTTCCAGAGGCAAATCATCTGCCTCGGGGATTGGTAATGCGCCGTTATGTAATCTTCTATGCACCCGAACTGGCAGAATTTTAAGCTGTGCACGTACTCTACTGCTCGAGAGCTGTTCACTTTCTCCACCCACATCCCCATGCTAACGTCTTCCATTTTAAACAACTGCACAAACGAAGATTATACAGGTTGGTTTCAGCAGTCCAACGTGACCGGGAACAACTCCTTGGTTTGGGAAAGAATCAAACCGAAACCAAACAAACAATAATACACGAAACCTAATGTTTCGGGTTGGTTTGATTCGGTTGAGTATTACATTGATTTTGGTTTCAACTAATCTAATCCTTCTATTTCATATTGTTAGAAAAGTAGGTACTTCATGGAAATTGCATTTCACACCTAACACATCACTATTCGTGTTCCCTTGGAACCGTGGGGACGGGGGGTCATTCAGTTGTATATTCCTTTTCTTTTTTCCGTATACAACCAATACCAACCAAATAGAAAACCATACTGCAAATATATTGGTTTCGTTATATATTGGGGACGATGGATGCATAAATGTAGAGAAAGAACCTTACCCTTAATCTGCGTTTCTCAAAATCAGAAAGAATGAAGTTTGCAATGTCCGATGAGATAATGTAGCCGGGTCCATTTGCATAGGGTGGATAGTCTTCCTCCGGCCATTCCTGTATCGAAACAGAAGTACATTTCCCATTACTAGTTGAATCTATATGGATCAATAAGATATCAAACTTCACTTCAAGTGAACGAAACCCATAAGCAGAAGAGATCGTATGGCTTCACGAAGAAAGAAAGTAATAACCAATGATTAGATATTTGAGTAAAGGTTTGAATAGTACCTCATACGTAACAGCCCATTTACCACTACGAAGAGGCTTATGGTAGTAATTTATATTTCCAATGTACAAGCTCTTGTTCTCCGGAACTTTCTTTGCCTCGTTGATAATTGCATCTACCCTCACAAAAGTGTCATCATCACCCTTCATGATATACTTTGCAGATATAGACCTTACCTGCAATCACACCATGCAAACAGTTTTAAATAAATGAGAAAAGGGTTCGACTTTCAAATGCTTATGCAAAAAAAAAGCAATCCATAACTAACCCCATATTCACAAATGGCGACAGTTTTCAGAACAACGAGATCATAGTTGTCCATGTATGGCACTACTACAATGTCCCCGAAAAACTCAGCTTCTCTGTTCACTTCTATATTTACCTCCTTTCTTCCATGCTGTCGAAAATTGATTGCTAAGTTAGTTCAACAGATAATAAAGGAGTATATATGTATTTATCCAAAAGTATATATATATTAAAAAAAAAAAAAAAAAAAAAACTAATCTTTACCCACCAACGCAACAAAGAAACGAACGACAACATCTGAAGATTTAATAAGCTTATGCTGCATCCAAGATTTCCTCACAGCCATCCTTTCAGCAAAGTGATTGCCAGCTGAAAGAACACCGATAAACAACTCAACGGGCCCATTTGGAAGAGGAGGAGCTTTCCATCTTTCAGAGAAATCGAGATGTCTTTGAGGAGAAAAACTGGGGTGAGTCGTGGGCAATGAAGCAGCAAAGATGGAATGGACATCGATATCCCCATTCAAAGTTAATCCAGTAGCATCCTCAAGGGCAAAACCCTATGTATTGAACCGAAATTAGGCATTTTCCATAAATAGTTAAGACTAAGAAACAGCAGTATCTTTTACTCACAGTTCGATAAGGAAAGGAGGTGACATGCTTCCCATCAACATTGACATGGTATCCTTCTAGCCCAGCACTAAGAGTGAGAACAAACAATTTTTCTTCCACAAAAGGGAATGGCCAATCCACAGTCACCTTTTTAGTTCTTCCTATCAAACGGTTCAACCACCATGTCGCCTTCGATTCCTCCGACCCATTGTCGTCGTCACGTATCCACTTTTCACACTTCAACAACCCATCAACTAAAAAACAACAAACAGTCCATAATGAGCAATGCCACAACAGTAACTATACAAAGCAAGAGCTCAATCACAAAGCACATGCATAAATGAACAAACTGGGAAAAATAGCCTCTCCATTTGAGTATATTCAAGATTCAAATGGATGAAGCAACTCTGCTTCCACCGCCCAAAATCTGCAAATTTCCACACATCTAACCAACCATAAGAAGAACATCAAAGATTTCATATCCATCCACAAAAAACAGCCAACCAAAGAATTATGTTTAACAAAAATAAAGGCAATTGAAAGGGGGGGAATGCCTTCAATTCAACTCACTTGTCTCTTCATCAGCTCGAGATTTCCAACCCTCACACCTCTGTGAGGTTCCCCACTGCATTCTGTAACAGGTGTTGTGTTCGATCACCGGTTTTCCGCTCCAATCCCCTTTGAGCCGTGGATTGAAGTGCAGAATTCTGGGTGGATCCTCTCCTTCCACCGTCTTCAGCCCCTGCAACTCCATCATAAACTGAGAAACCATCAGATACTGCCCCTCCTTCAGCAGGGAAATCTTCGGCTCCGTCTCTGCGTGCGCCGCCCTCGGCTTCCCCACCACCGTTATATGGGACCCCAACGTCAGCCCACACGGCAGAATCATCAACCTCTTGTTCCTCGAGAACTCATCTCCGGTCACCGATATCGAATGCGGGCACAATTCGGAGCTGCCGCCGCTGCTGCTATTGCTCCTATTCAAGCTAGCAAAGCTACTAACTCCCCTATCACTGCTGTTCCTCCCGAACAACTCAAGCTCCCGCCATAGCTTCTGCCCGAGCTCAAGCGCGTCGCCCGCCGACTTCAAAATCGAGCCTTTGGAGCTCGAATTCGCAATGCCGGCGGTGAAATTCAAGCCCGAGAGCGGGCGCTTCTCGAATTCGCGGATTCTCCCGTCGGCGGCGGCCGATTGGTAGGGGTAATCGAGGGGGCGGAGGGGGGCCTCCTTCTCCTGCAGATTCTCCTCGCTCTCGAGCAAGAACGGCCTCGAATTGAAGAACCCATCGTTGCCGCCGCCGCCGCTGAACACCTTCTCCGAGGCGAGCCCGCTCTTGAGGAGGAAGGGGAATTCGCAGCACACAAACAGTATGTAGAAAAGCCCCAACAAAATCAAGACGCGAATTGATCTCCTCCTGCTCGCCGAAAACAGCAGCTCCCAATTCGCCCTCTTCATATTCCGCAACCTCACCGCTTTCTCCGAAAAGAAAACCATAGAACACGTAGCACAGAATTTCAGCTCAACAACAGCTCGCGATCGCTGCCGATAATCAAACCCAAAAAAAAAAAAGCTCAAAAAAGGAAAAACAATGGGTTCCTGTTCCTGTGTGTGTGTTTAAGGAAGTTTAAAAGGAAGTGAACGTTAGGTCAGCAACGCATTGCTGCAACCGCGTCACTGCCGAGAGAGAGAGAGAGAGAGAGAGAGAGAAGCGCTATATACACGGGGGTGTATGTATAGCCACCCACACAGAGAGAGAGAGAGAGAGAGAGAGAGAGGAGAGAGAGGGGTCGGTCGCTTTAGAGTTGATTAGTGAAGGGGAATTCCTTTTTCCGATTATTCAAATTTTTAAAAGCTGCTCATTTCTTTTTTCATTTTCTTTATTCGAAAGGAATATTTACGATACTGTTAATTATTAATATTTTAATACCAATATTATACTCCATGAGCTGTTCAAATTAAAATAACACTTCTTCCATTATTAATTATTGATTAAGAATAATTAAATAATCGTATACTATATAGTATTTATTAATTAATGAATAAATATTTATTTATTTATTTATAAGCCAGTGAAAATATTTCAACTGATGACGCAAATGGCAACATTCAGTCTTGTCAATGCACAACTTCTATTGCACAACGTACAACTTCGATCAACGGAGTATTATTTTGGGAATGAAATAGTATTATTCAAAGTTTATTTTTAGAAGAAGTATTATTATTCAAAGTTGATTATATTATAATAGTAATGTGATAAAATTGTGGTGACGGTGACGTATGTTAGTTGGGAACGAATAATTTCTGCCGGAATTTTTGGGTAAGAAATTCGACCTTGGATTTATATCTATCATCAATAATAATAATAATAATAATAATAATAATAATAATAATAATAATAATAATAATAATAATAATATGTTTTCACAACAGTTAATAATTATGGGAATAAAAGTGCAAATTAACAGTGATTTTCAGTTACTTGTTTAAACGAGGTAGATTCCAATGATTAAATAATTATTAAGGAAAAACAAATTTTAAGGGATTGAATTTAGCCAGGTAATTAGAAATTGGTGTGTAGATTATTACAAATACAAGTATGCAAGTATATCTAGTTTTTTGTCACAAATCAAATTATTTGATTAAATCAAATCAAATTATATACTCAACGACGTACAATCGATTTAACAAGATACTGTACGACAGTGTCACGTTAATAATTTGAATAAAATTAACATACATTAATTTTAAAATTTTAGAAGGACAACACAACTACAATGAATTATTCAACAATTAAAAATAAGCTGCGAAGGTTGTTCACATTATGATTTAGTGGTGCCATTAGCTTCCACAGTTGTACCTTCGACTTTACAGAATGAAAACAACAATTTTGAAGTGTCTTTGTCCAAACCCATTCCTATTATTATTATTATAATAGATGGGTCTAAAAAAGTAGGCCCAATTATTTAAATTAGTACTTTATTTCAACACAACCGTTGCCAATATTTTTTATTTTGATTTGATATTTGGAAAAAATGCATTTAAAACCGCAAACTTTCTCTGACATACCATTTTTCCCGTTAACTTTCAATTTTCTTCCAAAAATCACAAACTTTTTAATTTGTTCAATTTTCCCACAGATTATGTTTCCGGCGAAACCAAAGCTGACGTGGCAAATGACGTGGCTCTCCGACGCTAGCATGGCAATAGACGTGGCATTTTAATAATCCACGTTGCATTGTTCTTTAAATATAAATCTCAAACGACGAAACGACGTCGTTTATTCTCTTTCTCCATTCATCTTTCTTCTGCAAACACTTAAGCAAAAGGAGAAATTAAGCTTTGGTTGGTCCTAGGGCGTGAATACATCGGCATAATCGGAGAAAGCGTCGCTCACTCATCAACTATCGAACTCTTAGGCGAAAGGATACCGTGGAGGCCCTATGGCTTGATTCCGTGTAGACGCGTTGCGATTGAAGTCGGGAAGAGGAAGAATAACGGTTGCGCGGTGGTCCACATTTTTTGTCTGCAAAATGGTGGACATGTTTGGACTTTTTCTCAATTATTTAACGTTTAAGGTTTTTGGTCGAAAATTAGGGTTTAAATTAAGGCTTTTCAAATTATAAAGTTGAAATTTGACTTGTATCTAAGAAATTACTTGATCTTTTATTGCTAAATTAGTTTTTGTTAAATTTGCAGTATACTTTTCTCCCTGTATGTACACCTAGAAAAGAAGCAGATTGAAAGGTGAGGACGATTTTCCCCCATTAATATAGAATACGACGTCGATTAGTCCATATGTGACGACGTCGTTTTTTTTGCCGGTCGGAAAAATACATGTCACGTTTCCGATTGCCACATCGACGCCACGTCAGTTTCAATTTGGGGGAAATTAAAAATTACGGGAAAATTGAACAAATTAAAAAAGTTCGTGATTTTTGGGAGAAAATTGAAAGTTAACGAGAAAATGGTATGTCAGAGAAAGTTTGCGGTTTTAAATGCATTTTTTCCAATATTTCAACAAAAAAATAATAATACTGTATGGTAGCACCAAAAAGGCCCAAATAGTATATGAATAATTATAATATTTATATTTATTTATAATTTAATTAATGTTAGTAATCTATGATTAATTTCTATTGAATTAAATATATATCGAGCAAATGTTACTCAATGCTACATATAATTTTCACATACATTGCATATTAAATTTTATTAATAGTTTGTCGCAGCATAAATTAATGCAAATAAAAACAGATGGTACTTAAATATAAATAACTATATATTTATGTGATTAAAGGCATGTTAGTATATAAAATTGGGGATGAAAATGATATTTTCTACTCTATAGTACTTTGATAAATTCCAAATTAAATTCAACAATAAAAAACCACGAGTACAAAGTACTTAATTAATAGGGAATCATATGTAAAAATTTACTAAGTACAATTAATTATAGATTATAGTGTAATTAATTCCCCCTAAATCTAAGCCCAATTATTTTGAAGTGTTGCTTTCAACTTTGGCCCAACGTCTACTAATTTTACCACTTTTTATAGGCCTAGGAACTTTTATTTCATGGGCCGTGCTAATTAAAAAAAACAAAACTTTATTTGATTTGTCACTTTCTAAATGATTTCATTTTACTATTTGCATTGAAAAAATTTCTTAACAATAAGAGCATTAGAATGTATTTCCTCTGTTTCACGGATAACGTCTCGTTCTTTTAACAAGAATGTCATCTAGTTATACACAAATCCACTTACTTCCATCATGCATAAATTGTGGATTGTTTTTTATTTGATTTTTTGAGGTAATCACACTTATGTGATCTTTTAATTAATCCTATAATATACTATTAATAATTAATTAAAATTATGAACATGATCATTGCCTTTCCACTACAAACAACTCAACCAAGCACTAAACTTAGCTCAAATCTATACTTAACCAAATAAAACTCCACCCAAATCAAACCAGTTTCAAATACTCTAGCTTTACACCATTAAATCACCTCAATAATTCACAAAACTAATCACTTTTTTATTCAAAAGAAATCCATGCTGCAGAAGAATGCATGCAGTCATGCAAAAACAGCTCAAAATCCCTCCCCTCATGCCTTTCTTGCCCCCCTCTCTCTCTCTCTCTCTCTCTCTCAACCTTCCATGTTAAAAAGGCTCTCAAATTTAACACAATTCTAAACACATTCATTAATCCCTTTAGCCACTAATAAATCACTCAGTGAATCCAATCTCAGATGGTAAAATCTGGTTGGAATGAGGAAGAAGAGTCGAAAGTGGAGGCCGCCTTCGTCTCTCCGAAGCAACGAGGAACAGGTAACTGGTCCACTTCTTCGAAGAGATCAGGTATGCAGATTCAAAGTTATTGACACATGGAGGGAGAAAAGGGGATGCATATTCAAGAATCTCCCGTTTTCCGATCATGCCAGGTCAGAGGAGAAACGGGAAGCTATGCAGGGAGAAGTCGAGCATCAGCAACCAGAAGCAGACGGATCCGAAGACGAACATCTTCACCCCTCAGGAGGAGGAGCTAGTGATCCAGCTACACGCAGCCATAGGCAGCAGGTAGCCTGATAAATAAATAAACATTTGATATTTTCCATATAATTTCCGACCTGAGTGTACTGAAAGCCCGAGCAAATGCCGGTATGTCCTCAGGTGGCCCATCATAGCGATGCAGATGCCGGGGAAGACGGAGAGCGACGTGAAGGTGCTATGGAACAGCAAGCTGAAGAAGAAGCTGTCGGCCATGGGAATCGATCCGGTGACTCACAAGCCCTTCTCCCAGATCCTCGCCGACTACGGCAACATGGGCGCCTTCCCGAAGGCGAGGACCCGGCTCGGCTCTCTCTCGAGGGACCTCAAGACCGCCTTCGTCTTCAAGCAAGACGAGGTGGTGGTTGAAGCCGAATCGCAGATGGAGGTTATAAGCCTGGTGACGGAGGCGTCGAAGAGCGAGTACGAGTCCTGCTCGCCTTCGAGCCGGGAGGCGGCTTCGTCGAGCTTCAGCTGGAGCGATTTCTTCCTCGAGGAGGCGTTCGCGGCGGAGCAAGGGGAAGGGAGGGTTATGCAGCAGTTTGATGAAGAGGTTATGGAAGGGAAGGGGCTGGTGGAGGAGGGCGGTATTGGCGGAGGCGGAATCGATGCGACGTCGTCTTCTTCATCTTCTTCATCCTTCGTGGAAGCCATGATTGGGAAACAAGAGGAGATGTGCTCTCAGTCTCAGCTCCATTGCTTCTATGAAGAACCATTTTATTACTACTAATTTTAGAAATTAGAATTAATTTGTTTATGACGATTATACCCCTCTTCACAAAAATAAACACACACCTATAGTAATAAAAATTCACAAGGTATTGTTCTTAGTACTATGTATTCGTTGATTTTCAAGTATGATGATGGCATAATTAATCGCAAATGTGTCGTCATATGATTGTATTCGTCGTATATGTATAAAACGTTTTTAATGAAGAGTTCACTTTAAGTATAAACAGATCATAACATCTACAAAAATTTATGTACATTAATTACACGTGTAGTAATCTTTAGATCGACGTTTCGAAAAACAAAAATCTTTAAAATTCTCGAAACATTTTATAACCTCTTTAAAATAAGCTTATCCATTTTGAATTGAATTAACAAAATTTGTTGATTCAAATTTGGGCAATTTGGTCAATTCAATGCCGTGAGATGAATAAATAGACAAAGATATAAATAAATATGCAAAAAAGAAAAGGGGAGAGAGAGAGAGAGAGAGAGTAATGGTGGCGATATCACTGTACAAAGGCAACCTCCACAAAGTGCCGGACGTGCCGCACCGATGGCCGCGCCCCGCCCCCAAAATTTCACTCAAAGACTTCAGAATCCTCTTACGCCGCCGCGCCAGGGCCCTTTCCCGCGTCGGCACCTCCGCCTCCGATGTGGCAACGGCTTCGAACCCTAATCCCGCTCCAGCCCCTGCCTTAAATTCCAACCCTAGCTGTAGCAATTTCGATCCGAGCGCCGCGCGGAATTCAGGGAGTGGAGTTAGCGGTGGTAATCGTGTCGATAATTTTTGTTCGGATTCTGGATTGGCGGTAAAGGGGGAGCTGAAGAAGGGACAAGGGGTGAAGGAGGAGACCGGGGAGGAGGGAAAGGCCGTGGGTGAGGTGTTGGGGGAGGGAGAAGGGAGTTTGAGGAAATTGTTGGAGAAGGATGGTGTTCCGGCGGTGGATCGGGTGAAGGAGGACGTGGAGACTGTCAAGAATGATGGTGTAGCCGAGGTTCTGGTGAATAAGGCGGTTGAGGTAATCGTTATTAAGGTTTTGTGCTGCTTGATTGCTCCATGCGTATATTTTATGATTGTAGGATATGATGGTGTGATTTTGGTTTTGTTTGGGTTTGTGTGTGTGTGATGCGTGTATATGACGTTGCAAGATCTCGTTCATGCCCTCGTTTACTGGACTTTGTGCTTCAGTATCGTGTGTTATTATCGTAGTTTTATGTGATGGTGATTAATGTTTAGAATAGGTGAATATAGGGTGTTCCTGTAAGCTGGACAATGATGATTAAGGGAACATGGTTTTTTAGTTGGACATTGGTTCTCAATATGATAACATGAAAAGAATAATGTATGTTCTCAATTGATTGTCCTTTTCCAGTTTCTGTTAGTGTGGACTACATAAGATTGTATGACGCGTGCAATTAGCTATAACTTTTAGGCCGTTGCATTAACCATGAAGGCCGAGTGAATTCCACGTGTCATTTCTATTGCACAGAAATCACTTGCGCTTTTCCTTCATTTGTCGAAGACAGTCTTTCTCAACTTCCTTAGATTGATAAGTGGTTTTCTAAGGGCATATGCCCTTGAGCTCAGTGTCAAGCTTGTATTTGAGATCTTCAACTTTTGTTTTCTTCACTATCAATTCACTTATGAGAAGTTGGTTGAATTGTTGATTTGCATGTACTATCTTCCTTTCATATTCTGTGTACATGTATGATCACACTTGCCAAAGGTTTCCTTGATCTGAGGGTTGTTAAATGCAGGGCTTCTGCACCTTGTGGATGCTTTGCTGCCCTTAATTGAAATAGAAACTGGGTTTCGGGAGATAGTGACTGAGTTTTTCTGTGGGATATGATGGTGATCTTTGTTTTTTTGGGATTTGTTTGTGTTTATTGTGTGTATCTGTTGTTGTATGATTGCATTCATGGCCACGTTTAATGGACTTTTTATGCTCAAGTAATCGGCCACTTCTAATGTTTAGATTAGGTGAATATAGGGCGTTCCAGTTTCTGTTAGTGTGGAGTACGTAAGATTGTATGACGTGTGCAATTAGCTATAACTTTTAGGTGATGCATTAACCATGAAGGTCGACTGAATTCCACGTGTCATTTCTATTGCACTTAAATCACTTTGTGCTTTTCCTTCATTTGTCGAAGACAGTCTTTGTCAACTCCCTTAGGTTGATGAATGTTTTTTAAAGGGCATATACCCATGAGATCAGTGTTAAGCTTGTATTTGGGATTTTCCACATTTGTTTTATTCATTACCAAATTCTCTTATGAGAAGTTGGTTGAATTTGTTGATTTGTATATACTATCTTCCTTTCGTATACATGTATGATCATGCTTTCCATTGGTTTCCTCTATCTGAAGGTTGTTAAAGGCAGGGCTTCTGCACCTTGTGGAAGCTTTGCTGCCCTTGATTGAACTTGAAGCTGGGTTTTAGGAGATAGTGACTGGTTTCTTTGTGAGCTCATCAGTCATCACTCAATTTGTAGTTCCTACTCATTAATCACAACAAGATTAGATCTAATAATATCTTTTCCACTAAATTTTACCTTTATGTTTCTTTTCTAACAGTTTGGTTTGTTCTTTGATTCAAAACCAAATACATATCTGAAATGGTGCACCCTGCTTTTGCCAGGAGCAACATAAGGGCCTTTTAAGTGTCATGCTTTTGATTTTTGACAATATCGCTCATGCCTATATTCTGTGTTACCCATGCTTCACGTGTGATACATTCCCCCAGTTCATTGCTTCTTCCTATTTGGTACCTTAGAAAGCATTAACTACCCCAGAAAGTTGTTTGGTTCTTCAGTTATTCCTTCTTTAGGAGATACAAGTGGGTTTTCATAATTTTATGTCTGGCTTAACTTTACAAGATAAGTTCCTATTGGTGCGAGGCTGGATGAATTTAAGAGATTAGAGATGACAAACTTTGTGGACATATAGAGACCCGAGTTGTTTGTATGTGATATGATACATCATCTTATAAGTAGTTAAGTGCTATACTGAAGAAACCATTTGGGCCTGTAATTTAGGAAAATGCCTTGTGCTGCTCTTCCCTTGTTTCCTTAAAAAATTCGCTTCTCTCCTGTAAGCATATTGTGCTTATGTTTTTGTGGGCTAGGGATGTCAGATGCAGGCATGATTGCTATTAGATCCATGCAATTATCATTGACCTTGGCCTTCAAACTCTGCTAGCATGAATCATAAATAGCTCAATCTTATATTTTCTTGTCATATGGCATAATTGGCATATTCATTTATTTCCTTTTCGCATTTTAGCCAATCACCACAGAAAATGCTACAAGTGATGTGGAGAAAAGAAGAAAGGAGGTTAAGGAGAAATTAGAAATTCTGAACGAGAAAAAACACAGTTTAGTACAAGTACTTAAACAGGTAACGTATCTCTTTTCAATTTTGGGGTAAATGGTGAACAGTGCTGGAAGGTTGTAATATTATTGTGGCATACTCTCTCTTGACAGATTTTGAGTGCAGAAGAGCACTTAAAGAGACAGAACAGTGTACAAGGAATTCCAAACCGACCTCCTCTTCCACTACAAGTGGATACAACAACTGATTCAGGGTCAATGATTAGGGTCAATACCCCTAGAACTGGGAAAGATGGATATCCATGTGGTGACATGGAGGGTGGAGAAGCTGATGATAATTCAAACCATAATGCACACTCTCGTCATTTAGCCCGTACAAGCAGCTGTTCGCCATCTTCCGATTCCCAACAGCGGAAACCAGTCTCAAGCACTGTAAATATTCGACTCACCTCCTTTTGTTTCTTGATTTGTCTATTATGATTATAAAGTTGTCTGCATAAATTGAGATACTTAGCCATGGCTCGTACTTTGTTAGAACATTAGGGCTGTGGATCTGCAACTTGTTAACTTTTTAGGCATGAAATTCATCAATCTGCTTTGATGGTGGCAGGTACCCCACGCTTATAGAACTACACTAGGAGTTGCAGGCAGTCCTTCGAGGTTCGCACCTGCCAATCAAGGACCACCATCAGTTTCCGTATCGGGAGCAAGTTATATAGCATCCTCTCCTTCTCCTGCGGCTTCTGGTGGCACTTCAGTTTTTAGAGATGGCAGGCTCCCTAGTCCGTGGAACTAAAGTGGTATTATCTAAAAGCTCTTAATACACATCTATCTATAAAAAAAGAAGCTAAAAACTCCAATATCGAGAGCATAATCTGTCCTTGCATGATTTGCCTGTAGAATTTGTAGTATTGGAATGACTTTATCGTGCGCAATTAGCTCAAACTAGGAAATATATGATTTCTCTCTATCAATCATCTGTATGTTGTACATCAACTAGTTTGTATATAACCCCTTTGCCGATGCCGTATTATGATCTATGACATTGCAATTCCTAGAGTAGCTAGTTTGTGTTCTTTGATCAATTCTAAGCATGTATAATTCCATATTAGTAGCTCGTGATACCCGTTCAAAAAGATACACCATCTTTATGCTGTTGTTGGATGTTAGTTTTCTCGGTACTGTATGGTCATTTAAGGCTCTTATTATTACCTGAAGTAGAGGCTTATGTGAGATTAGCTTAGTTTAGATATGATTACATTCTTCGGGAGGGGATCTCGTTGTAAATCGTGTTTTATATAGATTGAATTTTTAGGAATTGATCATCTTTTCTACACTTGGGACAAATCTCAGGAAGAACTCATTGCTTAATGATGATTAGTAGTAGATTCCAATTTTCACTGTCTGTTTCTGTCAATTTTCTTACATCTCATTTGTTTAATGCTTTCTTTGACTGATCCTCACTTCCCTGTCTTTCATTCATAAAAAAATGCATTATGTTTCCAGAATGATTCTGTTTGTTTTGTGTTTCCTGCACCTGCACTCTTATCATCTTATCGATGCCCTCTTTTCGAGTTCATACAATGACCTTGTCTTGTGCTGCATATCCGAACGTTATCATATACTGTTAGCATTTCTGTCTCGTTCTACTTGACACGTTCATTTTTTATTCACGTGACGTCTCTCGAATATTTTATTTGGTGAGGTGGAGGGAGGGACCACTCCTAACGGGGACAGGAAGTCGATGGACAGTTCCGTGTTTGTGTGAGTAAATAAGTGTGAGTGGTCCCCACTTCTTTGAATTTTTATATACTTAATTATTTCCCTAATTATGCAATTATTTTGCTCCTATTAATTCATGTAATTAATTAGTACGGCATTTCTAGTTGCTAGTGAAATTTTCTCTTTGGCCTGATTACGACTCTTTTTATTATTTCAACGGACTCATAAGACCAGACCATAACATGATAAAAAGAGGCGTAGTCGAGCGAACGGAACGGGGAATGTATACTTATATAAGAATGAAATGCCTACATTAATAAAGTGAATAATCCTTGCTGTGTTAAATACTAACCAACTAATTATATAGTGTAGGATTACTATAGGTACAAGACTGTACAACCTGTTTAATTTCGTTGACCGAACATACCTTTTGCACTAGACATATTGTAATTATCGTTGACCATTTTTTTTATTTTTATTTTTTCAAGATAATAGCTTGAAAAATCTTAATTTTTTTTCTTTGTTTTTTCAAATTAAGGATCGGAGAGAGAGAGAGAGAGAGAGAGAGAGAGAGAGAGAGAGGACCCACAACATGGAACCTAGTCATGGTGGAGCGGCCGCTGCTTGCTGCCAATTTGTGCATGATTGGAAGGAAACTATAATTTAAATCCCATGATTAGTTAAAATTGGATTAATCTATGGAGAAACACCTTTTGATTAGGGATAGTAGTAGATTTGGTAGCATCAAATTTCAAAAGGGTGGTGATTTTAATAGATGCAATTGTTATAATTTAATATCGTAGCACTTGAAGAACGGACGAGGCCACCGACATTTTCCACTAAAACACATGTAAAAATATGATGAAAATACCATTTCTATTGGCGTTGCATTATCACGTCAGTAGTGTGTACATCAAACATACATACAAAGTTACGATTGAACCATTTCTTTCAAGAATTATGTCCATTGAGCATTAAAATGAAGAAAGATGAATGCAACTGAAACATACGTAAATGAATGGGTTGTTATGTTAGGTAGTTGCAAAAAAAAAAAAAAAAAAAAAATGAATTGTTGTTAATGGAGGAGTACCATTAATCACATGAAAATTCCAGGTACTGCTATTAATGCACTCGGTACCACATATAATGGTCAACACAATTACTAGTACACAACGACTCTTCTTCCTCCGCACCCGGCGCATTTTAGAACCAATCCCCAGCGTACACACAGATCTCTCTCATTACAAGCAAGCCTAGACCCCATCCAAATGTATTGTTCATCTTCTTCATCCCCACCCCCACATGGCCCCACTCTCTCTCTCTCTCTCTCTCTAACAAACACACAGAAACGCAGTAGACCTTATTCAAAGAGTTAAATCTCTCTCTCTCTCTCTCTCTCTCTCTCCCAAACTTTTTTCTTGTACACATTTTATCCCTTTATATGGCGCATCAGACCAGCCACCGGCGCATTTTAGCAGCTCCGGACTCTCAAATACCCATGGATCCCACTTCAAGAAAGCCCAAACCCAACCCTTCCTCCGCCGCCAAGAACCACCACCACCCCCTCCCAGATCCCGCCGCCGCCGCGCCGCCGTCCACCATCCAGACCATCTCCCACCGCTTCTCCAAGCTCTACACTAACCACAAGAAGCTCGTCCCTCACTCCTCCACCAAACCCAACCCGCACCCGCACCCGCACCCGCACCCGCACCCCCAACCCGACCCGAATCTCCACCGCCCGAACCCCCAACTCTCGCCCTACCTCGACACCTCATGCACCACCCTCACGAAATCCAGCAGCGTCCACGGCCGGAACGGCGCCGCTTTCGCCGCCGCGGAGAGAATCGTGGAGAAGAGCCAGCTGGTGAGCTCGAGAATCAAGAAGGAGGATTTAAAGAAACCATCTTTGAAGAAAGATCCCAAGAGGGCTTCCTTCGATGAGGGCGATTTGGAGAAGAAGGGATCCAAATCGATGGCGGTGGAAGTGGAGAGATTGAAAGGGTTTCAAGAATTGGGGCAAGTGAGGGGAAGAAACTCTCTCTCCTCCTCAATCCCTCCAACTGCAACCATCAATGGCGGAGGAGGAGGGAGGAGGAGATCGTTCTGCAGCTCACAGGTTGAGCTAGCCGACTTCCTCTCCTGCAATGGGGTGAAGATTGTGGCTGTGGATATGCCACCATTCATGCAAATCCATGCTGTCAATTGTGCAAGAAGGTCCCATGATAGCTTGGAAAAGTTCACCTCCAAGACTCTAGCTTTCACACTCAAAAAGGTAAAATTTTCAACTCTTTTCTTGATTCATGATGAGGGCCTTGATCATTGCTTCCAATTGTTTATGTCATTTTACATTTCACCCTCTTCCCCTTCCTATGTGATGATGGATGTGCATTCTATATTTGGTAAAATATCTAGTGTAAAAAAGAAAGAAAAAAAAAAAAAAAAAACAGAGAGAGAGAGAGAGGTTGATTAGATAGTTATTGAGTTATTGGCTTTTTACAGGAGTTTGATGGGGTATATGGGCCTGCTTGGCACTGTATAGTAGGGACCAGCTTTGGATCATTTGTCACACATTCAGTGGGAGGTTTCATGTATTTCTCCATGGATCAAAAGCTTTACATCTTACTCTTCAAGACTGCTGTACAAAGAGCTGAATGAATGAACAAAGAAAAAGAATTCCCATTTCCCTTCTTAAATTTGATTAGAGCTACTACATTTTCTTGATTTGAGGTTAGCATAGAAGAAGGAAGAAGGAAGGGGAAAAGGAAAAGAAAAGAATATTTTTGGAAAGAAATTTGCTGTAACTTTGTACATTATCAATGTTTCCAAGAAAAGAATTTGAAGGTTGGTTGGTTGTTTCCTTGTGGGATCATTGAATTCAGAGCAAATTTCACCTTCTTCTTCAAGTAGGGGTGAAAAAAGAATTTGGATAATTAATGAGAGTGTGATTCCTGGGAATTGAAGGTGAGTTAAAGATGGAGGTGAAGAAGAAGATCACATGATGGAAGAGTATGGCCATGGCCTTTTCCCCCTTTTGTTTGTTTTTTTTGGTTGAAAGTAAATTATTGGAAATACAAGAATTGATTGGAGGTGTCACTTTCATTATTTTGACTGTCATGTGGAATTAATTCAATTGCTACCTTTATCTTGCTTGGCTTTATGGCTCATGTAATCTTGGTTTGTGGTGTGTAGTTTTTGGATGGATTGGGTGATTGGGACACTCTATTTAATACTCTCCTCGTCGCATCTTAATTGACGCGTTTATGTTATTTTACACTCGTGTATATTCAGCAGACGCGTCAACTAGGATGAGACGGAAAGGGTACATGCAATACTATAATTTCATCCATTACTCAATAAGAAATACATTGAAAAAAGTACAAATTATAACTTGGAATTGGGTCAAAGAGTAGATAAAAATGAAGTGGAGTTCAAATTAGACTTGTCACTTTCCTTCATCTAGGGTCCAAAACCAACCAAACTCCAATTTAGCCCTTTTTATTATTGAAAAAATATAATACCAATTTCATGAAATTAAAAACTAATTCACACCTTTTGACACATAATAATACTAATTTGGCCTTGCTTGAAAGATGGATGACAAATCACATACTTTTTGTCAAGATTTAAATATATTTTTGCTTGATGTATCTACATCTCATGACATATGGGGACAAAAAGGTAATGCAAATAATTCATAAATTTATTTGTAGTTGTGTCAATTTATAACGACTAACAAACATGTTCCTCAACTCAAATAAATTGACAACGGAGGGCAGCTCAGCTTAGTTGGTAAGAACTTTTACCTCCAAACCAAATGGTTAGGAGTTCGAGTCACCATTCTGAGGAAATTGGGAACATTTATTGATTGTCATTTAATTAATGTTTTCATAGCTTAATTACACAAACTAATTGGGGTTGATTTTTGTATTCTTTTTGCCTAAATGAGATCTAGATCCATTAATTAATGGGCTACTATGTGAATATAATATCTAAACTAAAAGCCCAAATATAGAAAATTTAACTTCATTATTGGGCTAAGGCCCATATGAATAAGGTAGACAGGCCTAATGGGCTTTTTATTTAAAAAAAAAAGAGCAAATTTAGTGGGCCTTCCCTAATTTATGTTGTTGATAATTTCATGAGAAATCACAAGGGAAAAATAAAGTGGGAAATTTGAGATGTCAATTTTACTGTATTGAGATTTATGCAATTGGTTGAATAGTGAAAAATAAATGTACAAATAGTGCATGATGTGGAAGTCTCATAGACAGCCAATATCCAATGTATGTATGTATATATATAAGTCTCAAAACTTAATTAAATTAAATGTGAAAAGGGCCTTTCAATGATTTTGACATGCTACATTCCATGCATGACAAGTTAGAATGACCTATCTCATCAAGAGAGAGAGAGAGAGAGAGAGAGGTTGTTTCTTGCTTCAACTACCTACTAATTAACTTGGGCTACCTCAAGATATTAGTAATCCTCTAATCAAAAGGGTGTTTTCAAGAATCAAATCATGAAACAATTATTCATTATAAAGTTAGACATGTGCTTAGTTTTCTAAAATTTAGGGACACAAACTCTAAATTTTGATATTATGGAGTCACTTTTGCACCATTTTTTCAAAATTGATTGTTGCCTATTCATTAGGGATAGATTGGGATGTTGAATTATTAATTTTCATCTCCTTTAATGCTTGTTTTCGAGTTCTTTGGAGTAAATATCACGAATTCAGATCGAGAAAAATGTAAATGCATAGAGATATAAAATGACAAGGCACATTAGTCATGATTGGAATTACTTACAAACTAACTACCAATCAAACCTTGACATTTCTCAAGATGAAAAAAGAGATCCACTCAACATCAATCTTTTCTTCTAGTGTTTGTCTTCCACATTACATATTCTCTCACTTGCTATTTTGATGTAATAGTGAAAATACTTTTGTGGGCTTATCATAATTCATGTGCCTTTACTTGGATGTAATGCACAAAATGTGATGTGGTTTATCTATGAAATAAAAGATTAATAATAAGAAAAAAGAATAGTCCCAATACCCTAATACCAAACCTTCACCTTTAGGACATGTGCCCAATGCCCAACAAAGCATCAAACCTAAAATAAGGTTTTTGTCACTCTCATAGTAGACATCACTCATTGCATAGTGGCTAATTTGATTAGGGGATGATGAAATTAAATTATTAGTAGCAATACCCGCCGCTGTTTGTACTCCATCCGTTCCGTTTATCACTCGATACATTTATCTGAAATACAAATCCGATATAAATCTATCGAGATTGATAAGATCAGACTTCAGTACTTCACGTATATTCAAGAAAGTCCATTATTCGATAAAGTTAGAAGAAAAGATGGGTTGCTTGGAATTTTGAAGTTGTAAAGTAAGGGGCCTTTTATCAAACGAACTTCTAAATTGGGCATGATTGAAGGTAGGCTTTATATCATCACTACTAATGTTTGATGAAAATAATATTCTAAGTAAGGCAAAGTTAGGCACTATTGGTAGAATAGAAGGCTGTTTAATTTCATGAGAAGAGAATATTATTATTAAAGAGGATTAGGTCTTTTTATTAATATCAAAATTCTTCTTAATTAATTTTATCTTTTATTAATGAGCCCAAACGATCCATGTCTCGTCTCGTCTCGTCTGATCATGTCTGTTTTAATAAGAAATGCATTTGTAAACTTTTGCTTATTTCCCCTATAAGATACTCCCTCTGTCCCGTGGCATTAGTCCCAATTTCCTTTTTTGTCTGTCCCATTTATTAGTCTCATTTCCTTAAATGGTAAAATATACTTGGCTACAATTCACTCTCTCTCCTCAGAATTAATTACAACCACATATTCTCCACTCATTCTCCACTCCCTTGGTTCATGTTCCGAAAGCAAATGGGACTAATGACGCGGGACGGAGGGAGTAGAAGTTAAAAAAAATCCACATAAATTTGAAAATAAACTTTACTCAATAAAGATTAAATTAGTTTTAAAAAGAAATTAAAAGGGAAAGAATGAAAAGGAAAGGAATCTGGGCCGGTGCTAACATGCGCATGAGGCGCAGTTCCTCCTTCTATCTTCTTCCTCAGCCTCACATCACTCTCTCTCTCTCTCTCTCTAGATTTCAGCATCACTGCACTTTCACTCTCGGGTAGCCATTACTATCCCCTTTATATCAACCCCCATTCCTCTACGCCCACTGCTCACACTTTCCGCATTCATCCACACACTTACTTCATCACTCACCCAACCGCTTCAAACGGAGGAGAGGGGGAAAACAATTAAATTGCGCGAAAATTGGTTGAAATCGGGAGTTTTCTTCTGCAATTCTGTAGTGGTGGGGGGCGGAAGGGGAGGTGGAGGATGGATCCGCCGCTGGTGAACGAGGCGTCGTTCACCGCTGCCGCGAATCCGAATTCGTATAGCTTGGCGGGGCTGCTGTCGTTCCCCGGCAGCGGCGGGCTGGGGCTCAGGATGGGGAGCTTGGGCGGCCGCGGAGGACGAGGTGATGCGTCGCGCGAGGTGTCGACGGTGACGGAGCAGAGCGGGAGCGGGAATGGCGGCGGGAAGCGGCGGAGGGATGTTGGGAGCTCGGTTGATGATGATTCCTCCAAGCTCGTCTCCACCAGCTGCGCCACTCAAGATGTGGTATGTCGCGCTTTCCGACCTTGTCAATGGCCGTTCTAGAGAGAGAGAGAGAGAGATAGTTTATCTAATTTCTGCGTTTGATCTCATTTCTCTTTTCCTTTACCTGTTTTTGCATTTAATTTCTTACTGCAACCGCCTCAGTAATTTTCCGATCTTGAAATTCACTTCTATGAAACAGTAATTTTCATTCTTTGTATATGATTTTGTTCCTCATTTGATATGATTGTGAAAATATCTCATCCTTTTCTGCAAATATTCATAATCACATGCTTTAGTTGAGCAAAAGAAATTACCATAATTTGATCTTTTGTATAATCATGTACACTTTCGTCGATGATCTGCGTTTGAGTCGAAGAATACGAGATGAATCTACTTCGTCTTCTATGTAACAGAGCGAGTCGAATCCCAAACGAGCAAAGATGTCTGAATCCAGTGATGGAAATGGTGTTATGAAAACGGAGGCAGAAACGAATTCAGGAAGCAGTAGCAAGCCGACTGAGGAGAAGAGTAAAGCCGAAGCGCCTAAAGACTATATTCATGTTAGAGCAAGAAGGGGACAAGCAACCGATAGCCATAGCTTAGCTGAAAGAGTATGTTCTTGCTACAATTGATTTCAGATCTTCGTGAAATCTTGTTTAATATTCTTCGATTCTGATATCTCTCCTGTTCGTCTCAGGCTCGGAGGGAAAAGATCAGTGAGAGGATGAAAATTCTTCAAGATTTGGTACCTGGATGTAACAAGGTGACTTAGCTTTCCACTTCCCTTTCGAATTTAACTAGTTCTTTGAGCGAGAAACTGATGCAGTTGATTGATTCTTCAGGTTATCGGAAAAGCTCTCGTTCTTGATGAAATTATTAATTACATCCAATCCCTACAACGCCAAGTTGAGGTAGGTTGCTCGTCTTCTATTATTATTGTTGTTGTTGTTTTGCTTTATCATTCCACTCTGTGTGTGTGCTTAAATTTGACTCTGTTCATCGTAACTTCTGCTGCAGTTTTTGTCGATGAAGCTGGAAGCGGTTAACTCAAGGTTGAGTCCCACAATCGAAGGGTTCTCCTCCAAAGATGTACGTTCAAAAGCCATATTTACTTCAAGTTTCCTTTCAAGTTGATTATAGACTTTCTGCCATTTTTGATTTTGATGGAACAAATGTTGAACTTCAAGTCATCTGTAGATAGCTGGGGTAGGAATCGAGTTTCTTTTCGATTTCTTGTTGCTAATTCTGCACTCTTACTCCATACGCTTATCTTCAAATTCTTGAACTCGTCCCATTTCCCCCGGAACACTTAGATCTATTACTTGTCAACTCTGTTGTACCAAAACCGTATGTTTTCCGTTGAGTCCTGTATTCAAGCATGATGTGAACGTCTACCTGATTCCGTGTGAACATCGATTAATTTTGCCACGCATCCTAAAAAACGTGGGTTTTAGCAGGTAGCAGGATCTGCATTCGATGCCAACGGGATGATTTACGGCCCACAATATGCCCGGGGATCGCAGGCAGAGTGGCTTCACATGCAGGTTGGAGGTGGCTTTGAAAGATCAACATAACAGCAGGATTTAGCAATTCTTGAAATGAACCAGCCTTTTAGATTCTGTGTTCTTGAATTGGATCTCTCTCTCTCTCTCTCTCTCTCTCATGTACAAGAAAAATAGTTATTGAGATTGTAATCACTATTGTGTAACTGATTCATAAGAAACACTCAGGACTTGTAATATTCCTATAATTGTTTGTGAAAATAGATATCTACCTTCTTACAACAAACACCTCACATCCAATTGTCGAAGCTACAAAATTGTTAGCGTTTAGAAGCACGATCGCGCCAAGAGCCTTTCTGCCTCGTTAAAACCTGCGGAGATCAAAGTTTCATCAGCATAACTGATAAATTTTGTCAAATTCTTCTCTCTGTAAGAGGTGAAGTGCATCGAGTTACCTGGTTACTTAGCAGACTTGTGGCCGGAGCAGATTCAACGTTTTCTTCTCTCTGATTCGAGGCTTCTGCCTCGTCATCTGATTCTGCAGGTGGTGGCTGTGAAGAGACTCCGAAGATGGCTTCATCGTGAAGAGTCTTCATCTCGTCATCTTTCCTTGCCTTTAAAGATTGAGGCAGCAAATACACATTAAGAATTTTGATAATGCAAAAGTAAAGCATAGCAACGAATGAAAGATTTAGTACCGCCACTGCAGTGAAACGAAAGCTTTGACCCCTGTTCTTGACCAACACAGCATCATCCTCCGCAGCTGCAAATAGGTAACGAGCATTAATGCATTATGATGATCACTATTCTACTATGCAGAACAGAACACAATAGGAGTAGCACATTCAAAAAATTGTTTTTGGAAGCATTGCCAATCATCGTGAGGTACTATTAGACGACCAAATAAAACTGATTTCAGCAAATCAAGCAGAGAAAGAGTGTATAGACGAAGCATAATTAGTCAGGCCAAGAGAGAAGCTGAGCAAGAAGCGATCTACCTTCTATCTCATCTTCATCATCGAGAGGTGCATCTTTGTCGAACTCAAAACGCTCCCATCCAGAGCCTTTTCCAATTGTTTCATCATTTTCAGCTGTGGCAATGATTTCACGTTATTACTGAAAGGGCAGCTAAGGGAACAAAATGAAAACAGAAAGCCATAGAAGTTATGCAGAGATTACACTACTGATCATTTTCCTCGAACAAGAAAAAGTATCGGAGGAAAGGATATTTCTTAATACTAGAAGCAGAAGAAAACAGAAACACAAACGACTTCCACTTTGAATGAGGATAGTTTACCAGTTTTTGAAAGCTGAAGCTTCATCTTGGCTTTCACTCTTTCAGCTGGTGTCTATTACAAATAAAGAACAGTACATTCAATACATAACATAACGAACCAACACAAAAGAAGTCGAAGTGTTAGTGCAATTCATTCTGCTAGAAGCTTCACACCTCAATTTCTAAATGCAAATCTAGATCTTGAACAAAGTAGAAATAAGTTTTAGATCAAAATCATCAATGAATAATTTCAAATAGATAAAAACTCGAACCACAATAACACATTGACCACGTTTAGTCGATTCAACTCAAATGGTGAAGCTCAAAGCAATGTCATAAGATTCATAACAATGTTCTTACTTCGGATTCAACCTATTTACTTGTCCAAAGCACTGATGCCAAACACACTCAAACTACACTCAATTGAATTCATTCGGGTAGCAAATAGAGGATGATCATGACGCCATTAAAACAAGTATATTCGATTCATCCATTCAACGACTTGGCCGTACTAAGAGCTCAACACAGTTCTAAAAGCCAAAATTCTTAAATTGATCAAAACAACACCAGCTGAAGAGATTGTAATTCCTGAAAGAACTCACCATACTATCGTAACCATCAATGGATTTAGCAAAATCAATCCCACCACCAGCACGGGCCACCTCCCGCTTCTTCCCCTTATCCAACCTCCGCTCCTCCGGCGATCGTCGCCTCGTACTTCTCTCTCTATTGTTCTCTCTACTCCTACTCCTAGACCGGTATCTACGCCTCGACCCATCCTCTCGGCTCCTACTCCTACTCCTCCGCCTCGACCGCCTATCACGGCTGCGGCTCCTGTTCCGCCGCTTCGAATGCCTATCCCGGCTAGAACTCCGGCTCCGGCTACTACTCCTGCTCCGCCGCTTCGAATCACGCTTATCTCTTCCCCTATCTCGCCCCGGACTTCGGCTAGGGCTGCGGCTTCGGGGATTAGGTTTTTTGCTGAGCTTGTTTTGAATCGATCGAAGGTTCGCTTCCTTTTCGAAGCCGGAGGTTTTCTTAGGGCTGGATTCTCTGACGAAGCTGCTGAGGAAAGATGAGGAGGCGGCCGGGAGGGCGGAGCCTCTCGAAGGAACGTCGTCGTTCGCGGACGAACTGTTGGAAGAGAAGCCGAGACCCTGCTTGAACTTAGCGGCGCCACCGCCTCTTCGACTCAGGTCGTCGTAATATGCCGCTAGCTTCTCGTCCTCCATTTCCGGCGGCGGCGAAAACTCTCCGATCGCAGTGAAATATCCCAAATAAATACAAAGTAATTGAGTTCAAAATACATTTTTAAAAAATTAAAAATGGCCTTAATGGGCCTAACTGCAAGCCCAAATAGCATAATGGGCCAGCAACAAGCCCAATAAATGGCTTAATGGGCCATAATTAAAAGGCCCAATTGTGTTAGTTTTCATAGCCCAAAAATGAACTTGGAGGAATTGAACTTGCCACAAGTGTATTCCTTAGAGGTGGAAAAGTAGGCCCGATCGAATTTCAAGCCGATCCGATTCTCTAGATATGATATTAAGAGTGTGTTTCCGAGCCGAGTTTGGACTTGAAACTGTTCGACTTCAAAGGTATTCGGGCCAACCCATATTATAGCCAAATGCCTGTGGGGCTCGGGACAGGCCGGCCGACTCGACAATTTGACAGCTCTTCGAATTATATAGGAGTATTAAATGGGGACAATTGGATGCGATGTGGGACTAGAGTATCTTTATGAATGAGAAGCAAACAAAAAGCATAGAAATAAATAGGGAGAGATACGACGTATGGAATGGGGCAGACAAGTATTTATTTAATCAAGATTTTGTTTGGATGGAGCACAAACACAAACACAAACATGGGAGAGATTTAGAATCACACTTATTTATTATACCTCCTTTTCTAATCTCAATCAATGTGAAAAAAGATTTCTCAAGATATTCTATCACTGATTTGATAACTCACTTCCCAATTCATTAACCATATTTTATTTATTTATTTATTTATTTATTTATTGATCTTCCCCTCATTTTTCTAAGTTTATTGTTTAGAAATACACGAGATTTCATAAGATTTTTCAATGTAAACGAATAATGAATGTAAGGTTCACGTTTGAAATGGACGAAAGTATAATGAATTAATACATAGTTAATCGATCGGAAACTAGTACACTCGTGGCTTTTCTCATCTGTCCAAGTGAAAATGACCTATTTTCAACGAAATGAAAGTAGTACTATTACTTATCGTTATCGGTGAGGGAGGATATGCAAATTTTTATGCAGTATGTAACCAAGAAATAAAATATTGGGTAAAACCTTGTACAAGATCAAGTGGGATTTGAAACTATAGTACATATCTTATAGAGTGGGAATTTATGCAAATAAAATAAAGGTGGAGAATATATTTGGGATTTTATCCTATAGTTTTTTTTTATTTTGTTTTGTTATTAAATACATTAATGGGAGAAGAGAAGAGAAGATGTTAGTTGGAATTAAATACTCAGATTAGATAGGATTGTGAGAATCTTTTGGTGGGACTCAAATCTAAACCCCCAATCCAATAGATTGTGATGACGTCATCCACAACACACATTTCACACACTAACACGTGTCTAGTTTGGTTTGGTTTTCATTTCAAGCCGCCGGTTTGGTTTGGTCCATTGACCCGGTCTCCGGTTTTCTAATTATTTTGTCAAATCACATTTTAAATGGAAAGATTTTGTCAAGAATCTTGATTTTTCTTGGTCAACTAAATTTAACCTATTTATATTTTTCCCAATATCCCCACCTAAACACAAGGTTGTGGGAGATTTCATAGAGATACTAGTATCGTTTAATTTATTTTAAGAGGACTTATGAATGTGCTATCAGTGTATGTTTACTTACTTTCTCGTAACACGTTTAAAACGGACTCGAACTCTCGACTTATCATTTAAACAAATACGGAGTACTCGTATTCTACTAATAATAATTTTTTTTTTAAAAAAATGTGACATTATTTGGAGAGAGAGAGAGATTTGGTAGAAAAGGTGGAGTCGATCAAAGCCCAAGATCCAAGAGTAGTCAACTGAGCCCACTGCACCGCACACAGGTGATTGACCGCTCACCCTTCTTCTTCTTCTCCACTGTTCTTTTTTCATTCTTTTTTACCCCATTCCACACGTTGTTAAATCGCACCCACCCAGTAAATCAAACCTTGTCTGCCGCCGAGCCCAAATCCATGATTAACCCAACAAAATAATGGCGCAAGATCTCGACTTTCTTCGCATTTTAATATTGTGTTTCCAGGAGTTGAAACTGTCAGAGAAAGCGACAACTCGGATATAATGCGAGGTGGATTTGGAAAGATTTCCCCTGTCCCTGCTTTTCGTTTCCCTAAAGTAGATCTCTTTCTCTCTCTGTGATCTTCACAAGCACCACTCAATCAATACCCCACCGCCCCATATATATATGGAAAGTTGCCTTCTTTAATTCTTCAGAAATTGCATTTCTTCTTGTTTCTCTCTCGTCTCTTGAGCATTTTGATTTGGGTTGTTGCTGAGTTGAAGGGAGTTTCCGATTCGGTTGTGTTTTTTTGCGATTCGTGTGAAGCAGATAAGGTGTTTGTGGAAAGTCCCAGCTGAGGGGAAAAATGGCTGTTGAGGATTTGGTGAGTGATTGTTCTTCGAGTGGTGGGCAGGAGTTTCATGTTCTTGCTGTGGATGATAGTATTATCGATAGGAAGGTGATCGAACGGCTGCTCAAGATTTCTTGCTGTAAAGGTGTGTACTTGGTTCTTTGTGGGTGGGTTTGATTTTGCTTTTGTTTCTGTTGCTGAGATTCTGTTGTTTGTGAATTGCAGTGACTGCTGTGGACAGTGGGAGCAGAGCTCTTCAGTTTCTGGGCTTGGATGGGGAGAGAAGCTCTCTTGGATTTGATGTAAGAACATTTGCTGGAATTTTTCTTGATTTCTTGGGTTGATTGTGTTGAGTTCTTGAGTTTTGATGTTAAATCTCAGGAGTTGAAGGTGAATCTGATAATCACAGACTACTCCATGCCTGGGATGACTGGATATGAGCTTCTAAAGAAGATCAAGGCATGTATTGAATCCCAAACTGAGACTTCTAATTCCAGAAATCTTGATTCAAGATTGAATTTTTGGCTTCTCTGCAACTTTTTTGATGATTAACATTTGTTTTGCCTTCTTCTTTATACAGGGATCAACCAAGTTGAAGCAAATTCCTGTTGTGATCATGTCTTCTGAGAACATTTTAACTCGAATCGATAGGTAAATTCGCATGATTTTAGCCATTTTTACATATATGAATAGCTTGATCATGTTCTGCTTGAAATCCAATTCCCAGAACTGCATATTAAGTTTATGTTCATGTTCATGGCTTAATTATGTATGATAGTTTCCATATATGAACCCAATTTGAACTTTGATATGCAAGGAATTGGAATCGGAATCGAAATCTCTTTAAATTTGGTGTTGTAGAAAGTAGAATCTGAAACAGTTCTATTCTGGTGTGTGAAGATGGAGCAAGATCACTTATGAATCCTTTCCTTATAATATAGGTGCCTTGAAGAAGGAGCAGAGGACTTCCTCATGAAGCCAGTGAAGCTCTCCGACGTCGAGAAGCTGAGAAATTTCATGCTCAAAGTCGAGGACGGCAACGAAAGGGAGATCGGGCGAAAGAGGAAGAATCGCGACGAATCTTGCTCTTCGTCCCTCGCCATCGACCGCAACCCGTTATCTCCCATCTCAGCTTCTGCATTGCCACACTACCAGCCTCTCTCCAAGCGTTCAAGACTGCTCTCAACTGATTAGGGTGGGATTTGAAATTAGATCAAATTTTTGTGGTAAATAATGTTGGAATTTGAATGAGCTTTTGTGCTTCACTCTCTCTCTCTCTCTCTCTCTCTCCTTTTTTGTATATTTTGGGAAGAGCTGAAATTTTTGTAGATCCTTTCTTTCAAGAAAAGGAGTGTTTGTTGTTTGAAGAAGATGAACAATTCAACTATTCATTCGTTTTAATGAATTTTGTGTGAATCATTACTTAGGCCCAATTCTCAATTTTGCCCTCCAATTCCTTGTTGGGCTTTGAATTAGTGAAATGGGCCGGGTTTTGTATCAGAATCGGCCCACTCATTTAGCCCATTAAGGCCCGGTTGCAATTATATTTGGGCTCTCATTTCTAACTCTCATTCAGCCTGAAACTAATTAGTACCCCTTGTCCGAAACGGTCCGAAACGAAATGCACTCATTCTTCGAATTCTGTGAGTTTTGTTATTTCGAAAGAAGGGTGTATTTCGTTTGGGTCGCGAAAAATCACTAAACAAGGCTATTTTGGAATTTGATTCCTGTTGGGTACCAAAATTCCCACTAAACAAAATTCATTAACAAATTTGTGTAATTGATTTTGTTGAAGTTCAATTCAATTTAATTTTTTGACATAGCATTAAAGTAGTTTGGTAATATGTCATTTACAACTGGTCCTCTTTTACACTTTTCAAGATATCAACAATTAAATCTTTCACCACTATTCAATTCTTGTTTCATTTATTGCCATCAAATCTCACTTATTTTTCCCCCAACCCATTAAAACTAGCCTAATTAATTTCATTTCCAATAATATTTAAGACCAGAATAATACCTTTCACCTTATTTTCGTCCCACTTTATTTCGATACAGGATTTTAGATGCAATGATAATGTAAAAAATAAGGAGTCCAAATTGAAAATTATTCTCTCAATCTTATGAAAAGAGACAATTCATGCGTGACGATTCGATTTTGAAAGCATGACAATTAAAATGAGACGAAAACAATATTTATTTTATACGTATTTCTTTTATGAAATCTAGGCAGCCTATTTACAGAGTCGCCCACTTACAAATTCCAGAAGATAATGGGGGCAAATTCTTTAATACACTAACCAAAAAATTATGCAAGAATTGACACAACATTTATTCTAGTTATGGATAAATAATGTCACAAAATTGAAGTGCTACTGCACATATTTAATAAAGGACCGCCCCACTTAACCATTCCCAATTATTCCCCACCTAAATAATTCAATACTGTATAGTGTATAATCAAGAAAACAATTCCACAACCAAAATTTAATTAATTTATTGCTTTAATCAGTCGCATTGCACGTAAAATGTTGTACTTATGCAACATTAACTTATGGAAAAGATTGATTGATCACAGACAAAGTGCCCCTTCGTCTCGACTGGTTACGTCTCCTTCGATTATCGTAATCAGAATAACAAATTGCTATTGCGAATGTGACACGCGAGGAAAAGGCTAAAAACAATTTGATACAAATGCTACCACCAAAAAAACAAGTCTATTGTATAAAACAAATTAAAACAAATGCCGTCGATGCAATTAATGAATGACCAACCCGTCCGACCTTATTGTCACTTTCTTTAGGGCGTAAGAGCGCCGAAAATTACGATAATACCCCTGGTCGAAGCTCTACAAGGGCTATGGGATGCTCCGAAGCAAGGGTAAAAAGGTCATTTTGTCGACAGGGAAGTTAAGTTAATCCAACAACCTTGAACTACCTTGAAAGTATCAGCGTGAGGGCCAGCTGCTCTCAGAATTTTCATTGTTCGAAATAAGTAAACAAAGCATCTCTAGTTTTAGCTACAAAGCATCTCTCGTCAAGAGTTTATGAAAACGTCGAAGGTCGTCGTTAACGAAGCGTAATAATGTATGTGCACAGCCGGACGGTAGTCTTGGCTGTGGCGATCACGGCCGTGATCAGTCTGATCGTGGCCGTGATTGTGTTTTTTATCATCTACCGACTGAGGGCTAAGAAGGGCGGGAAGCAGGACCGGGAGTCTAGCTTCCGTAGGGAGCTCCCGAGCGCCCCGCCACGGGTCGAGTTTAAGCACCGCGGCACGGCGGTGAAAGGGCTGATAGTCGAGGACGAGGGGTTGGACGTGTTGTACCTCCGAAAGGTCGAAGGCGGCCGTTTGTCCCCGGGATGTTTCTCGAAAGTATGGTACAACCCGATGATGGAGGAGGTGAAGCAAATGGATTGCAGAAGCGAGAAACCGAGCGTTGTCGAGCCCATACAACGGCTTCCGTTGCTTCGAGAGCCGAGACATCGACAAGAACCGGAAACGAAGAAGGCAGTGTTTACAGAGTGGAGGAGTCCTCCATCACCACCACCTACTCCATTCCATCAAGCTCCTCCTCCACCACCACCGCCTCCTCCTCCTCCCCCGCCCCCGCCTTCATTACCTAAAAGGCCCACACCACCACCACCACCTCCACCGAAATTGAGGCCAATGCCACCACCTCAGCCGGCAAAGAGGCAGATTCCATCGCCTAGGCCACCTATCGCTCCGAGAATTCAAGAAAAACGAGAAACTAGAACGGAGGTTTCAGACAACGAGACGGCAGTTCAAACGACGAAGCTCAAGCCTCTGCATTGGGACAAAGTCACAGCAAATTCAGATCATTCCATGGTGTGGAACGAGATCAACGATGGCTCATTTAGGTACTTCAATCCAATCTCAATCCAAATTTCTTGATACTCTTAACTAATTCCATCAATTCTATCGAAATCTTGATAAACTTCGAACGTTAATAGGTTCGACGATGAACTGATGGAAGCTCTATTCGGCTACAAAACCGATCATCGGAAACAGAACGACATGAACAAGACAATGTCGGTCCCGGGAAGCTCGACTGCAGCTCCGTCGCCTCAGATATTCATACTCGATCCCAGAAAATCACAGAACACGGCCATCATCCTCAAATCCATCGCAGCTTCGCGCAAAGAGATCCTCGATTCAGCCATGGAGGGACGAGGGCTCAACGCCGAAACCCTCGAGAAACTCACCAAAATCTGCCCAACTCAAGATGAGACTAACAGAATCCTTCAATTCAACGGCAATCCGACGAAGCTAGCCGTTGCGGAGTCGTTCCTCTACCACATTCTCCGAGCGGTTCCGTCGGCGTTCGTCCGATTCAACGCGATGCTTTTCAGGGCGAATTACGAGCCGGAGATGCTCAATCTCAAGGAGTCGCTGCGGGTGTGCGAGTTGGGGTGCAACGAGCTCCGAAACGGCGGCGTTTTCTTCAAGCTTCTAGAAGCGATCCTCAAGGCCGGCAACAGATTGAACGCCGGCACGAACCGGGGCAACGCGCAGGGGTTCAATCTCACGGCGCTGCGGAGGGTTTCCGATGTGAAGAGTACGGACGGTAAGACGACGCTCCTCCACTTCGTGGTGGAGCAGGTGGCGCGATCGGAGGGGAGGCGGTGCCTGAACTCCGGCTCCGGTGCGGAGATGATGAGGGACGGCGAGAGGGGGACGGAGAGAGAGTGCCTGAAGCTAGGATTGGCGGCGGTGGAGTCTCTGAGCATCGAATTCGGCAACGTGAAGAGAGCTGCGGCGGTGGATTACGACAATTTGATCGGAACGTGCTCCGCCCTCGCAGCTAGGGTTGACGAAATCAAGCGCCTACTGAATCGGAGCAGCGGCGCCGAGCCGGGGCGGTTCGCGGCGGAGATGAGGGGTTTCCTGGAGGGTTGCGAGGAGGAGCTGAGCGTAGTGAGAGATGAGGAGATAAGGGTGGTCGAACTCGTGAGGAAGACGACGGTCTACTACCAAACCGCCGTGAAAGGGGGGAACCCACTCCAGCTGTTCGTCATCGTCAAGGAATTCCTCAACAACGTCGATCGAGTTCGCGCCGAACTCGCGAAGAATACGCAGAAGGAAAGAGGCGCGCCGTCGCCGCCATTGTCGCCGACTCCGAGGTCGCCGGTTAGGTTCCAGAATTTGCAGAAGTACTTCATGGCTCAGAGGGCCGGGTCGAGTTCGAGCGACTCGGACGACGAGTTTTGACTCGGAAAACGTCGTCGTTTCTTGATTTTTGCTTGTTCATATCTACATTTTTAAACATTAAAATTAAAAATTAGCTGTAAAAATTCCAAAAAGAAAAACACTCCATTCGTTCCGAATTCCTATTCTCGTTTTTAGTCGTCCCATATTTCTTGACACGTTTCCTGAGCACTTCTTAAATAAAAACTCGTCAATTCAGTGTCGAAAAGAAACGCCGACAAGTAAAACGAGACTAGGGAGGATGTCATAAAAATTCAACAATTGAGAAAAGCATTTTCGTGGATATTTCCCACAAAATTCCAAACATTTGGAACTCTTTTAAGTCAAGGAAGAACACAAGTCAATAACCACAATCATCATTCATCCACTCACAAAAAACTCACTCACACCTTCATCAAATTCCCAGTTTCAACAAAATCCCAGTTTCAACTGATTCTCAGCTTCTTCAGAAGCTCAAGAAACTGAAAGAAGATGATCGAAGGTTTGCTAGGGGAGAACATAGGAGTGAGAGAGGATGTGATCCAGAGAGCTTGCAAGCTATCCATGAAAGCTCATGAGAGATCATCATCCCCTTCCAAGCCGTACATCCACGACCGAACCCGCCTCTCGAACGACGTCTTCTTCGCCTTCCCGGGCTCGTGGCGTGTCGAGGACTGGTACGCCGGAGATCCCTTTGGCGAAGTTGGCGTTGACGAGTCCGTGTTCCCCTCCATGAGGAGTGTTGGCAGTGAAGATGTGGGGTTGGTGAATGAAGCTTTCTGCAGGAGGTTTCATGGCCTCTTGCATCGATCATCACTTGCAGCAGAGGTACTTAATTTTCGAAGAATCTTGAATTTTTGTTTGAATTTTGAATCTTGATTAGTTCTCCGTCTCAAACGAAACGCACCCCTTCGTCTCGATCTCTCAGGTGGAGAAAGCTATGTCGGAGAGGAAGCAAGTAGTATTCACAGGGCATTCCTCAGGTGGGGCCATCGCCATTCTTGCTGCGATCTGGTGCTTGGAGAAGTACACAAGAATCAACCAATCTCTAACGCTCCCTCTCTGTGTAACCTTCGGCTCGCCTCTCTGTGCGAGCCACGTCTTCTCTCATGCTCTACGGCGCGAGAACTGGGCTCGTCTCTTCGTGCACTTCGTGATGAAGCACGACGTCGTTCCGAGGATAATGCTGTCTCGTCTCTCGGACATCCATCAATGGCTGCCTATGGTTCTCGAGTCCCTCAATCCGAGGTCGCAGTTCCTCCTCACGGATTCGTCCGTGGCGTCCAGGTTCCTTGAGTCGGTAATGAGGAGCGCGCTGTCTGTGTCGAGCCATGCGGCGTGCTACCTCAAGGAGTGCACGAGCTTGCTCCTGGAGACTGTAGCAGCCATTGTTGAGCTCAGCCCTTATAGGCCTTTCGGGGTCTTCGTCTTCTGCGTGGGGAACGGGAGGCTCGTCGTTCTTGATAATCCGGATGCGGTCCTCCAGCTGCTGTTCTTCTCCCTGCAGCTCGGCCCCGAGGAGGATAACTCGGAGTTCCACCATAGAATGTTGGGACACCATTTCCTCTATGAAAGTGAGCTTCAAGAAAGCCTGAATATGCAAGATGTCACCTATTTGAAGAGCCTTTTGGATCTCCCTTTGGCTCCTCATGCCATTTCCCCTTATGCAGCTGCTCTCAATGATCTTGGCCTGGTATGAGAGAGAGAGAGAGAGAGAGAGAGAGAGAGAGAGAGAGAGAGAGAGAGAGAGGTCTTGAATGTTTTATCTAATCTTGATGTTTATATATGCATGATTTCAGACAGCACAAGCAAGGCTGTGCCTACGGGCTGCAGGCGAGTCGGAGAGGCGGAAAGTGGAGAATCAGAGAAGGATAGATTCCAACAGAGACGCCATCCGAGAGTGCCTAAAGAAGATCGAGGAATACAAAAGAAGCTGTCAGATTCGGAAGATTGGATACTACGACGCCTTCAAGATCCAGAGAGATCAAGCAGACTTCGATGCTGACGTTAAAAGACAAGAGCTAGCCGGGATCTGGGACGAAATCGTGGAGATGATCAAGAGGTACGAGTTACCAGACACGTTCGAAGGGAGGAAAGAGTGGATCGAGCTAGGAACCGTGTTCAGAAGGCTAGTGGAGCCTCTGGACATCGCGAACTATTACAGGCAGTTGCTGAACGAGGACACGGGGCCATACATGGTGAAGGCGAGGCCCAAGCGTTACAAGTTCACGCAGAAGTGGAGGGAGCATAAGGAGAGGATGGAGGTCGGGGGGAGCTCGGAGACGACGTTCTGGGCGGAGGTGGAGGAGGTGAGGGTGAAGGAGTTTGGGGAGGTGAAGGAGAGAGTGGTGAGGTTGGAGAGAGATGTGTATGCATGGGTGGGTAACGGATGGATGGGGAAAGATGTTTTCTTGGAGGGTTCTACTTTTGCTAAGTGGTGGAAGCAGCTTCCTCTCGAGCATAGGCTGGGTTCTTGCATTGCACCTTTCTTCAATACTTGAGTGTCTTGTTTTTGCTCTGTTTTCTTTAAGCAACTCTGTATTGCTCTCTCTCTCTCTCTCTCTCTCTCTCTCTCAACTGATGGTAAATCACAACTGATGCTAGAGGTCTTTCGAAACAAAGAAAGCGTTTGAGAGAGAGAGGAAAAGATCGATTGATCAAGTCTAACAGTATCTGGTAAAATGTTCGAAAGAATACGAAATAAACATTTACTTTACACTGAATCGATACCAGAAATCGGCCTACACGAACAAATGTCTTGGCACTAAAAAGCAATGCAGGATAATCTAACAATCTGAAATGGATGGTTTCCATTTCCAAAATGAAGATAGCACCATCAACTTTTCCGATACATCGGTGTTTCGGACTTAGCAGGAAGGAATGCCTTCAAAAAAACAATGAAACAGAAGAGAAGTAGGCCTGTTGAAGAAGAGCTAAAAGTAGCAGAAATAAGGAAAAAGTTAGAATGATATTAGCTTGCACAACATATAAAGAATCCCCAGCACTCATAGCCTGCAATCTTTATCCTCTAATAACTCGAGATCCTAACCCATTTTCGACACAGACTCAGACTCGAAGCTCTACTCACCATATGATGAGGATAATTGCCAGCAGCAGTCTTCCCCCAACAACAACGATACAGTGTCTCTGAGTGAGAGAGAGAGAGAGAGATGCATGCCTTTGAAACTATTTCATACTTAAATGCAACATAAGGTCACGGTTCATGATCAAGATGTGGTGCAATCTTTAGATGGGTAATATCTCATGAGAGCAACACCGATGCATTTCAATTCCCAGGCGTCTAGGGGGAAGCCTTATATAAGCCCAAAGTAAATAAAGTGACGAGACAATGTAAGTTCACAATAGTTCGCATAATCTGTAAAGACTAATAGTTTATCTCAAAGTACAGTTAAGTAATCATTAAGAGCCAAATCCCCCCAATTCAATAGTCTCATGCTAACCTGATAGCATTGTAAAAGTAGCATTTCAGCACGATAGTCTCATGGTTTTACCACAAGACTTCAGCAAGCGAAATGCACACAAGCTCTCATGCACGTTGCACTAACAAAAGATGGTTAGTCGTTAAAGATTGTCATAACTAAACGATACCTATCCATGATACACTGAACTCAGCCTCTGTACATTTCAGATACAATGCAATATCAGTTTCTCTAGAAAAGACAGACCACAAGGTTTAAAGTTGAAATTCAATTGAAGAACAAAAAAAGAGAGAAAAAGGGAAGAAGATTTCAAATGCAAGAAGGCTCATAAATTAATAAATCATCAAAAGCAACAAAAACCAACAAACTTATTCAAGGATGTTTATTCGTCTCGTTACTATATCACTGTAGCTATTCACATTATAGCACATAACAATATATATATATATATATATATATATATATATATATATATATATATATATATATATATATCATAGGGCAACTGATCCAAGATGCGTACTATATTGATTCCTCATCTCCAAAACAAATTTCTATACCAATATCTAAACTGCAAAGAACAGTTTCAAAGTAAGGACAAAAGCAACACGCACCAAGAAAAAAGAGAGACCTAACATACAAGATTGAGGCACGGTTGACTCCATCTAGGACCTTGTCATCATGCTACAAGAACGAGCCAGTCGAAAAGTCAAGCTCCCACCATCCAATGTGGCCTCTCCCTCAACAGGGTTGCAGTCATACTGCTTCCTGCATCCAGGACAGCGCGCATCTTCCTCAAGAATTCTCTTGTGACAGAAAAGGCAGAGCCTGAATCCACAGAGACAAGGGATAAAGCTTGAATCTGTGAAATCAAAATCCTCATAGCAAATTGGACACGATGTAGGGACTGGCCCCACATTCTTGCAGCCCCAAACGGAACCTCCTAAGCCGAAATGCCTGTCTGAATTTGATCGCAAACATGATTGCTTCGACAAATTAGGCAAACTCTGCGGCCGGAAAGTGTCATCAGGTCTCCAAGCCTGGCAGTTTCCTTGAGATATCTTCACCGATTCCCCCTCACTCTCTTGCTTTTCACTAGAAAGAAAATGCTGATTTGCCAAGCTCAGCTCAGGTCCATGCTTCTCCACCGGTAAGTCGTCTCCTGATGTGAAACTGTGCTTCGACTGCTCGTCTTCAGTGGCAGCCAAGGCATCAGCCATGGCTTCCCAATCGTCCAAGCAACCATCATCATCACCATTCCCTTCATCTTCCTCACTCATGATACCCGAATAGCAACCATTAGTACTACAGCTACTGCTCCGACCACTGCTGCTGCCACTTCGGCTACTGGAAGTGAAATGGACACCAGAATCGTGGCTGCCTAACACGCTGCTCGAAGGACTATTCGATGGCGAGGATTCAAAATCACTAAAATGATGAACAGATAACCCATCAATATATATTCCCTCCTCACCACTCCGATTAATCTCCAGCTTCTCCAAAGGCCTGTTCTTATTTCCCAAGTCTGTCGGACTTCCACGAGCACACCCCCCTTCAACATTCACCTCCTCCTTACACCCACCCTTATTTTTCACTGGATAGATTAAAAACGCTTTATCGTTCAATCATCATCACATATTACAAAGCAATCGAAAAGAAATACCTTTGAAAAAATCGCATTCAAAAAGCAAAACTTTTGATAATACCAATGCATCAAAAGGCAGAAAAGGGCTTTCAAATACCTTGAGATAGCCATTGTTCGCGACGAGCATCAAGCTTGCACTGCTTTAACTTCGCCGAACGATTGGCCTGGATTTCAAAACATATTAAATCAATTTCAATCAAGATACACAGACACGGCAAAAGAAAGGGGGCAGTTTCAGTTTCAACCACATAAAAAAAAAAAATTGGTTAAAAATCCTAACAAATCGAAAGGAAGAAGATTTCCAAGAACAAAACTCAATCTTTTCCATTCAGAAAACACGAACAACAACAGAATCACACGCAGCAAACAATGCATGCATCGACTCATCGCGAAAATCAGCGGCGGAAGGCGTACCCTCTTCTTCTTCGCGAAATCCTTAGGGTTCGACGATGCGAGGGCAGCAGACGCGTTGGGCATCGAATCAGAAATCATGGCTGGAGTCGACTGGGGTGACGAATCGGAAAACCCTAAATTGATCGGAGACGAGGAGAGAGAGAGAGAGAGTGAGCGATTGAAAATTGTGGATAACAGAAACTCTTCCCCTTCGAATTAACCCTCTTTTTTTTTTCCTCCACTTTTCCTTTTTTTTTTCGACTGTACGAACAGATATCGTGAACTGGCCTCGTTTTATATTACCCCAACCGCAATTACGATCCTGCCCTTACGTGACGCTCGTGGCACGCAAAGGCCGCACGGGGAAATCGAGGGGCAGTTTCGTGAATGCGTTGCGTGGGGGCTGAGGAGCACGAGAATTTCGAAGGGCGCGGGGGCAGAACCGTCAATTCAGATGGGTGTCGTGTTATTACATCATTCTAGAACAATCACATTAGCCACAAGTGTGGGGGGTAATTAGGTAATAACTAATGTGTTTTGTTGCCTTGTTTTGGGGAAATTTTAAAGGTCAATTACGGCAATGAATGTGGGTATTGATTAAGGGGGTTACGTTGTCCGCCCTCTAATGGAGAAGGGCAATTTAGTCATACCACATAATCCCCCTATGTCACTTTAAACGATGTTATTTAAACTCCGACTACCCGATCGGAGGAGCATCTTACCAGTAGACTGTGCTCCATTACCAACGTTTTTGTTTATATGAGTTTATTATAAACACTTAATTCAAAAGTATGATAAAAGCTTTTGATATAGGGTAATCAAATATTTTGAAAATTGGGCCAGTTTTAACTATATTATAGGCCCAATAAAAGTTCATTTTGTGCAAGCCCAATGTATATGGGCTTAAATTTAATACTCCTATTAAATTATGGGCTTCTACCTCTAAAAAGGCCCAATATTAACATGAGCCCAAGCCATATTCAACTATGCTAAGCCCAATTTGCATGAAAATTCCTATAATCAATTATATTTAGAATAAATTTATAATCAATTAATGTTTTTGTGGATGATCTGTTTTGTTTAACAGTTAATTTAAAAGAAATTCCTAAAAAAAAAAAAACTCATTATGTCTCACTCCCGTTTCTATTATTTTACACTTGCGTATATTTAAAAATCGAGTCATCTAGAATGAGACGGAGTTAAAAATTGCAAGTTGCTGGGCAACTTTAGAAGGTGACGTCGAAGCAAAAGTCGTAACAGAGAGAGAATCAAACACACAAAATCTTTTCTCATGCAAAATCCGTGATTTCTCATAAACGAAAAGTCAATCGCGAAAATTCAGCCCCAACAACCGAAAGATTCGTTAATCGTAATCCGATTTCTTCACCCATGAGGGAGGCCGCAGCAGCCGCACCTCCGCCGCCGCCGCCGCCGGATTCGGCGGAAGGCGTGCGTCACCGGAAGAAGGGGGCGCGGGTTGGGAGCTGGGTGGTGGTGGACTCGGAGGGCCGGTCCAAGGTGGTGGAGGGGGGGAAGCACTCCATCATGCAGCGGACGGGCCTCCCGGCCCGAGATCTGAGGATGCTGGACCCGTCGCTGTCGTACCCGTCGACCGTCCTGGGCCGGGAGCGGGCCATAGTGGTGAATCTGGAGAGCATTAGGTCGATCATTACCTCCCAAGAGATGATTTTTCACAACTCTAAAGACCCCCTGCTCACCCCCTTTGTTCAGAGGGTTCAGGGGGTTTTCCGCCACCGCCACGCCGTCGTTTTGAGCCAGGTTTTCCCCCTTTTTGTTCTGGGGATTTTTAGCGAACAGTTGATGGAATTGGGATTTTGTTCAGTTTGTTTATGTGTGTTTGGTTCTTCATTGGCTTAATTTGTTGTGCATTGGCTTGATTAGTTTCTTTGATTGTGCACTCGATGTGTTCGTAAAGTTGCTCGACTAATGTGTAATCCGCCCCGACACGAGCTTGGTATTAAAGCTCAATCGGAGTAGTCTCTTAGGTGTGAACTAATCGACGTCTAGGCGAACTAGGCTGCTCTATACGAGATTGCTTGTATTCAAGTAATATGTGTTGCATGGTACTATGAATTTTTATGAAATTGGACTAATGATTATCATATAGTATGTGTTTTTATCATGAATTTGGAAATAAAATTTGTCACGCCCTATGTTTATTAGTTTAGTTTCTTAACTTAGTTGCTGATTGTATGTGAGGATGATGATGTTTAGGAATCGGGAGACGATGGAAACAAGGATATGTGGACGAATTTTTACGACTCCGAGGGACCACGAGTAGACGATGGTGGTGATCAAGCCCCTTTTCGAGAAGAAAAGGAACGTTTGCCGGAAGAAAAGGAGGAGGGGAACGCTCACGAGCTCAAGATCCTCCCGTTTGAATTTGTTGCTCTTGAGGCGTGTCTCGAGGCTACTTGCAGTAGCTTGGACGAAGAAGTATGGATTGATCTAGTGCTATTATGCAACAGTTTCTGTTAGTGTGGATGCTTTCTCTAAGTATTGTTTGCAAATTCTTGAACTAGGCGAGGAGACTGGAGCAAGAAGCTCATCCGGCATTGGATAAGTTGACTTCGAAGATCAGCACTTTGAATCTAGACAGAGTACGACACATTAAAAGCCGTTTGGTTGCAATAACTGGACGTGTGCAGAAGGTAGGCGTTGTTCCTGCTTCTTGTTTGGCTTTCGTCTTCGTTGATGATTCGGATGATCAGTTTCATATGAGAATCTGCATTACCTCATCCATGCTCGGATCAAGTTGCAGATAATCTGCATACTAATAGCTGAAATTCGAGTTTTGAGTTTACATTTCATCTGCTTGTTTTTCGTATGATCACGTACATTTTCAGGTGAGGGACGAGATAGAGCATTTGCTTGACGACGACGATGACATGGCAGAGATGTATTTGACGGAGAAGCTAGAGGAGGAGCAAGAGCTCGAAAACTCTTCCTCCAAAGAGCAAGATATTAAATACGACGAAGATAATTGGTACTACTTATAATTTCAAGAATGTATAATATCAATGACTACCATGATTCTTACAAAAGTATTGCCTCAGGGCTAATGATGAGACGGCAATGGAAGATGATGCAGACAACGAGCACGACCAAGCTTCAAGAATCGAAAGCTCTGTTATAAAGAACATCGATGTGGAGGAGCTTGAGATGATTCTAGAAGCGTACTTCGTTCAAATCGAAGGCACACTAAACAGACTATCTGCAGTAAGCCCACTTCTCTCCATTCATATATACATAATCTTGTATACTAATACTCAGTGGCGACGCCAACATGGGGCATTGGGGGTACAGCTGTACCCCCAAAAAAAAAAATTTATGACTAGTATTTTCTCCCGTTTCACCGAATAATGTTCGTTTTTGTATTTTATTTCTCACATATATTTAAGAAATGCCCACTATTCAGTAGTACGAAGGAAGTATATATTAATTTTTGCTCATTAAGTTGATTCAGTTGCTACTGCAAGTGTCGAGAGAGAGGTTTTCGAAATGACCTGATGCTAAATAATTTTTTTCGCACCCCCGAATTATAATTTCTGGAGTCGCCACTGCTAATACTAATAAGTATAATACGGATTCGACTACGTATTTGTAGCTGAGGGAGTACGTAGAGGACACCGAAGACTACATAAACATAATGCTGGATGAGAAGCAGAACCAGCTTCTGCAGATGGGAGTGACGATGACCACAGCAACTTTAGTTGTGGGAGCCTTTGTGGCCCTGACTGGGGTGTTTGGCATGAACGTCGGAATCGAGCTCTTCGATGATAAGCATGCCGGGATGCCGGACTTTCTTTGGACCATCGCCGGAGGCACCATCGGCTGCATCTTCTGCTTTGTAGTTATAATGGCATGGTGCAGATACAAGGGCCTTTTGTAATCAAATGCCATGGCTGCACTTAATTTTTAGGTTTCTTGAGTAAAAGAAGAAGAGGTAAAAATGGTGATTGATCATCTGTTTTTTCTTGATCTTCTTGTTAGTTAGTTACTTCATTTCTATTATTATTATTACTCCCTCTGTCCCGTTAGAGTAGCCTCGTATACGAGGTATAAAATATAGAAACGAAACTAACATAATGGGTCGTTGTTGCACTAGCAAAAGTATGGGCCTAAGATAAAATGTGATGGAGCTTGGCCAATCCATGTGTGATGTTTGCAGCCTAGTTAATATTTTCGTGTTTATGTCGATGATGACCTCACTTATATCAAAATGTATTGTATTTATTATAATACTTCGTAAGCTTATTATCAACGAGATGTAGACGGTACTAATAATTGAAACAAATTAATCACAATTAGTTTACTAATGTATAGTGTTGGGATTTCTTCATTGATTTAATCTAGTGAAATAAGTTAGTCTCAAATGTGCATAATTTAGAGAGAGAGAGAGAGAAATCCAAAGACAAAAACACGATTGCACACTTGCTTGCATGTGAAATTATGAGGGTCTTCATCATAATACAAGACTATATTATATTGCATGGTGCATATATTATACTATAGTATAGCATATATTAGCTACATTGGATTCTTTGATTCCTTTCAATTCTTATCAATGCATATTATTTGTCATGGATGAAATGAAACTCCATCGTAATATCAGAGCCATCGGTATAGATTTTACGCTTCTTTATAAGTTCGAATGTTTACATGAAGTGAAATTGTATCGATATACAACCGATAGAAGATCTTCATGTGACGTCCCGGTATGAACGATACATGTAGGACCACATATCACATGCATAAATGCATGTATGCCCAAGTCTCTAAGAATGTCTGCATCACTGAATATATGTGCATGCATGTATGTGTAAGGATAAGAATCCCAATTATCAAGAACCCTAATTACTAGGTTTTTGTCCCTTCAATTTCTTGATTTGCTTGGATCAAGATTTTTGGTTTTCTCCTCCATGTTAGGTGCCTGCTTCAATGGAAAGAAACTGCACATGCCACATTCTTTAAATTTTGGAGCCTTATACATGTGTCTTGTAATAATATTGCCCCCCTAACCTATAGTATAAGTTAATGCATAATCAGTACTCCCTCTGTTTTTCTTGACGTAACTCGTTTATTTATCATATAGATATAGATGGAGTACTATTATAAATTTATAATGCATCGATCGTCATAATACATTTGCAGTACAATAACAATGCACTGATTAGTTTAAACATTAAATCACACGTACACGAACAACCCAGATCATTTCTCGTTTCTTACAATAAAAATAATGGAATGTATGAGTATTTTAGTGGCCCATGTTATGATTGGATGAATTGTGTCTTTGTACCAAGTACCAAATTAATTGTCAAGTTGACTCTTGCCATATTTTCATGGGACAATCCTAGTGGCTTTTTCCTTTAGACATAAATCCTCTATTTTCATGTATATATCAAAATAATTGAGATATAACATTTATCCTATATTAATTTTCAACTTGCTAAATAGTTTCACATTCTTTAATGAGGATCTACATGAATGAACATGTACCAAACACTAACACATGTTAAAATTGGGTAAAATTCATGATAAGCTCAAATTAAATATGAAGTCACAATCAAGAAAGTTACATAATTTTAGCGCACCTGGCCACCGGGCTCCTCCCTTGAAGGAGTGACCCGGGTTCGATCCCTTGTGGGAGCAAATTGTGGGAGATATAAGGTGGGCTTGGAGTGTTTGGGATCTTGGCGTACTAACATCTAATCTAACAACTAACATTTGCCCGATAAAAAAAAAAAAAAAAAAATTAGGTGTCACATAAGAAACTATTTAGGGTGTTTATTTAATTGTTTATTCATTTATAATTTTCTTGTCCCATTTAATTTCTATTAAAAATTCAAGAAAATTCTCCAACTACCCTCACATGCCATGTCTTAATTTTATTTTATTTTTCAATTAACAGAATTTTTGTTATATGAATTTAGAGTGTGTTGATCAAATGAGGTTTTGGTAAAAGGGCTAGAGAGAGAGAGATTGTTCATCTGAATGATCTATACTTCCCAACTATATATACCTATTTTACTGTTTGATTAAAAGGACTATATATCTAATGCCAAAATTTGAATCTTTAAAAATCATAGTAATATTCTTGTATAATAAAATTCAATATGTTTTAAAAACCAAACTAGAGGTCGAAACGGTAATGCTTCCGATTCACAGTTTTTTCGGTTTAAACGTGGTTTGAATTGGCTGATATCGAAAATAATTGGGAAAATCGCAAACTGAAATCACAATTGATTCATAATTCAATCAGCTTATCCGCTGGTTCGATCCGATTTTTAAAACAGTACATAAATGTCATGGCTCACTTTTTTGTATTCCTCCTAATAATCCCATGTGATGTATCTATGGGAATTTAAGTGATTTATTAATTGATAATTATGGCTCACTTTTTTGTTATTATTGTTAGTAGTTCAAATACTTAATACACTCAACTAATTTAATACAACTTCATTTCTTCTACCCATTCTTGTCTCTTTTTTTTTTTTTTTTTTTTTTTCTCAATTCTAATTTTTACATTTTAAATAAAGTGAGGTGAAATATATATTTATATTTTCATTCTAACTTTTTTTTTTCCACATTTAATTTCCAAAATTAGGACCACGAATTTATCTATTGTTACTCTCAAATTTATTTATTTTTGGACCACTTTTTATTATTAAGATAAATGGAGAATCCTAATAGCAACAAAATCTATTCACTAAACAATAAAAAAGTGGATATTCACAGTTATCATGTTTATCAGTTTATCTCTTATGTGTCGTTTGTATACTATTGTGCTATAAATAAGTATCGAATATCTGAACGTATGACGGTGAAAATGTCGAACTGAAACGCAATAGAGAATCCGAATCGCTAAAGCAAATCAGTCTTTATTCTCTTTTGGATTTAATTTTTTCTGGGAAAAGATTCAATTTTTATTAATTCTGAAACGACATCGTTTGGAGCAACATGAAAAACAACAAAACATCCCACTAAGGAATGTCCAGCTAATTATCATTAATTAATCCCACAAATTAATTAATTATCGCATAAGACAAAACTTCTCCATAATTAGTATTTATACATACATACGTACTCGTATACGTATATACGAATATTGTGTGAGAGGAGAGAGAAAGCGAGCGAAAAGCATATGCATTCGCGGGGAAACCAGCCTAATACGACAACGTTTCATTACTTTATCCTGTAATGCGACGTCGTTTAGCGTTTCTTATTCGATTATATATTCCCAGAGGAAAAATTAACTACCGCCAGAACTTAGGAAAAAACTCCTCCGACCACCGTGATGCAGCCGGAGACAGCGGCGGCGCCACCACCACCTCCGTCGAAGTTGTGAATTTGGCCAATGTCGGGTGGCAACTCCAGCAAGCAGGCGCAGGCGCAGGCACGTGACCTGAAGCACCGGGTGCTCACGTGCCTCCACAAGCTCTCCGACAGGGACACGCACGCCGCGGCGGCGGCGGAGCTCGAGTCCATTGCGAGGGCGCTCTCCGCCGACGCGCTCCCCTCCTTCATCTCGTCCATCTCCGCTACGGATTCCTCCGACAAGTCGCCCGTCCGCCGCCAGTGCGTCCGCCTATTCGCCGTCCTCTCCGACCACCACGGCAACGCCCTCTCCCCCCACCTCTCGAGAGTCCTCTCCGCCGTCGTCCGCCGCCTCCGCGACCCTGACTCCTCCGTCCGCGCCGCCTGCGTCGCCGCCTCCCTCTCCCTCGCCTCTCACCTCACCTCCTCTCCCTTCACCTCCATCACCAAACCCTTCCTCGAGTCGCTCTTCGTCGAGCAGGACTCCAACACCCAAAACGGCGTCGCATTGTGCCTGGCCGCCGTGGTCGAGGGCTCGAGGAACCCCGACGTCGGCAGCCTGCGGAAGCTGCTGCCGAGGCTCGAGAAGCTGGCGAAATGCGACAGCTTCAAGGCCAAGGCCGCGATCCTCGCCCTCGTCGGAACCCTCGTGGCGGTGGAGGGAGTGCTCAGCGGTAAGAGCCCGGCGGTGAAGAACCTCGTCGCCTGCTTGATGGAGTTCCTGAGCAGCGACGACTGGGCCGCCAGGAAGGCGGCGGCGGAGGCGCTGATGAAGATGGCGGCGGTCGAGAAATACGCCCTATCGGAATTCAAAGCTTCCTGCTTGAAGACCTTCGAAGCAAAGCGATTCGATAAGGTTCGGAAATTTGAAATATTTCACTCAAATAAATTCGAAATTTTCGATTTCGATTCTGATTTTTTGCAATGTGTGTGTGATTATCACTTGATTAGGTGAAAGCTGCGAGGGAGACGATGAATCAGATGGTCGAGGCTTGGAAGGAGATTCCCGATCTAACGGCTGAGATTTCACCACCACCTCAATCACATTCTTCATCTAAAGGTATAAATTTGCCAGAATTATTGCTACTAATTTCTAACATGAATATACATCTGGTTGAATGTGAATCGATGTCGTTAGAAATTCATAGTTTTTTACTGTGATATGCAGAAATCGGTAGCCATTCGTCTCCGAAGGTGAAGAAAAGTAGCCCAGTAGATGAGCAAGGGAGCAGGGCATCTGCAGAAAGGAGGAGGAGTTCTGTTGGTAGTACTAATGGAAATCGAACTAGTCCTCCGTTGTTCAGGAAATTGGATGTTAAGAAGCCTTCCAACGTCAAACTAGACACTTCCGATTCTTCTGTGATGTCGGTTTCTGGAGATAAGGATTTGAATGAGGGGAGACGGTTTGAGAATCCGAAGATCAGACGAGCTCTCTTTAAAGATGATCACGAGGAGCAGAGTCTTGTGTACGAAACTGGTTGTCGAGTGGTTCCTAGTAATGAAGCTGGGGGTGTCTGTAGAGACCAGAGAGACTGCGAAGACCTGTCGCTGATCAGGAAGCAGCTCGTTCAGATCGAGAATCAGCAGTCGGATTTGCTGGACATTCTTCAGGTGAGTAATGTACTGCTTTGTTTCGACTCTGCCTAGTCGAACTGTTAGATATGTACTGATATTCGATCTTTGCTCTGTAATGAATCCAGAGATTCATCGGGAGCTCACAGAGAGGCATTCATTCGCTGGAGGCACGCGTTCACGGTTTAGAACTGGCTCTTGATGAGATCTCGTTCGATCTAGCTGTCTCCAACGGCAGAATGTCGAGAGACGACACTTCATGCTGCTCGTTGCCAGGTGCAGAATTCCTCAACTCGAAGCTACGGAGAAAGGCACAGCCTCATGCTTCGGCTTTCCAGTTACCAGTCAAGAACGAAGAAGGCGGAGCGTTTCCCTTGCAGAATCGGAGGCTTCGTGGTGGTCCCCGGGGGCTCACGGTGAATCCGCTGGCTCGAATCCCTCTTCCGGAAGTTTCCTCGAACGCCATCGTTGTTTGAAGCCAAGTTCTTGGCAGGAAGGTGCTAATAGTATACTTTTGGCATGGATTCAAATCCTCGTACAGCTTGAATTGAGGAAGAGGATAAAGATATTCAGACATCAAATCTTCATTACCAAGTAGTACTATATGTATATGCTATGTCAGAAAAAGTTGCAGAAGCTTAATATGGAGTCATGTTTCTTGAGAGAGAAAGGGAAAGATTTTAGAGCTGTAGATGCATTTTGTTATCCCTTTAATTCTAGTGAAATTTTATGTATCTCATTTCTTAATTTCGACCGATTAGGCGTTACATACTACGTCCCGTTGATAAAGATTCCGCTAAATATTAAAGTAGTCTCGTTCTGATATAAATTGACTCGTAATCAACGGGACATTCCACGGAGTATATAGTTAAGAGTCTAGGCAAATCAAACATCAAGTGAGAATCAAGTTAAGATTTCAAAATGAGAAATACTACTAAATTTAGAATAGCTTTGAAACCATTCTCCTCAAGAAAAGGAGACAGATTCAACTACAATAGTTTATAACTCTGGATTGTACATATCTTGTGTTTGGCTGAGCTGGCAACTAACCGTTGTACAATAACTAATACGGTCATCGTCTCAGTCGCCCTTTTCGACAGAGTACCATATCTCGAGATGAGTAGTCGGATCATACACAGCTCTGTCAGTTCCACCACTTCTTCTCGGACAATGCTAGAAGCTGCAAGATCGAGTGCAAGTAATAAGCATGCAGTAAAATTGATCGACCGGGAAATAACAAGAAACAAAAGGTGAAATAGTCACGACGAAGATGTTTAGTACTGTCATATGAGTGAACTAAAGTAGTGCAGTATATTATATTTACCGTATATTTCTCTTTTCGACTTATATACACATCGGACTAAAGCTATTTACCTAATATTCTTGATTCATGTCCTGAAAATTACTAATCTATAGTTTCCCAGGCAAGAGTGAAGTCTCTAACAATTTCCTACCGTAACAGACGAAGAATTGCAGCAGATGATTGAGGTGCAACCGAAATAGAGTCTAAAATCTAAGAAAGTAACTATACAAGAAGAGGAAAAAACACAAACGAACTAAACGCATCAGAGCTAAACACATTCCCCCATGAAAAGCTAGATGCATAAACAGGAATTAAGCAAGATAACCACTAACCTGACGAGCAACTTGGGCCAATCGTCTACTGTCTCGAGATGACTCTGATAACAAGCTAGCCTTGGGTGGCTCCTGGTTTTTACGAGCATTTTTCTTTTCCCCATTTTTCTTTTCCATCTCAGTTGACACCGTCACTTCAGGTTCACTTGGAACTCCTCTCTTTCGCCTCCTTTGAAAAGTGTATTTGATGATTCTTTCCCTCACAGGTTGGCTATGGCTTGACGACATATGATCATTCCCGAAAGCTCCTTCAGAAACACAGGGCAATAAACTATCCGCAGATCCAGTTTCCTCCCCTAAGGGCACCACTTCCTCCTTCAATCCTTCATCCTTTTGAAGTACTCCCACATCTGAAGATTCTTCACATCCTTGATGAACTGATAGTTCACCTTCATCTGGCGAAAATATTGGAGCTACTGTGGAACGATCGTCAATAGGGTAAGCATTGCCTTCAGCTGAAATATACACATGTCTTGTCGAAAGTTCTGGCAATTGATCAGGTCTCTGGGGAGGATCGGTCAGCTTCATAGTCGAACATGTTATATTTCCTCTTTGCTTAGTAGTTCTTCTTCTTTTCCTACGAAAAGGTTGGAAGCTACTCAGCTTCATATCCGCCAGCAATTTGTTCTCAAGTTCACTCCGAGTTTTTGCCCCAAATGATTCCTTTCGGCTATCACTTTCCCCAGGAAGACACAATTCCTTATCCAACAGATTCCTCTCACATGCTCGGATTCTTTGTGTACAGCCATTCCTATAGAGTCCAGGCTCTTTGTAGTTGTTTCTCGATACTATGGAAGGCAAATCCTGAGTCCCGATATCTGAACTACACATGCAATCTTTCTCGCTGTAGTAACACTTGGAACATTCATTTTGCTGGCTTGGATTCAGCTTTGCTAGTTCAGAAGCTACGGCAAATTCATCTCGAGAGTTTGGATGAGGAAATTTACTTGAATCATATGAGTAAACTGTAGTTGGCACCTCGACTGAATGATCGTTCTCAAGTTCATTTACATTCTGTAAATTGTTTCTCTTCAACCTTTCCAGTTCATCCTGTACTTCTCCCAATTCTTCCCTGAGTTCTCTGACAATATCTTCAGCTTCCTGAAGTTGAGCTTCTAGTTCTTCGATTTTCTTCTGTTGCTTCAGTGTAGCAGCTTCAGCTTCAATAGACTGAAAAATTTGTCGGAAATATGAAATATGAGTAACATGTTTGAAAATTTTGGGGAAAAATTCCACTAAAGATTCTTGCTTTCGCGTAGTGTGCAATCAGGGGTTACACTTGATAGTAAAACGAGAGCAGACAAGACGGAAGAAAGCCAAACTAACAGAAGATGTTAATGCTTTAAGATATGCACAAGAGAATTGATACAGCTTACGAGAGATAATCGAGTAAGTATTACCCAAATCAATCAAAATAAGGTTCAAATAGTACAGCTGCTGATATATAGGAAACCTTAAACATCAATATTCGGAATGTAGCACTCAAGTCAAGAACTCATTTTTAACATCTTGGAAAGAAATCATTTTCGCCACTGAGGTGATGAGGATCGCATACTAACATTAAAAAACGGAAGCAAAATAGAATGAACAAACAAAAGCCACATTGAATCACTTTCCTGCTGATAAACTCCAACCAACAATCAACTGAAGCTTACAAGATATAAGTTTTAGGCAGAAAATAGGTAATCAACGAAAGAGGGTGATCAAGCATCTTCAATCAGTAAATCATTTGAAATAACAGAAGGTAAACTCAAAACGAAGATGAAATTCCAGAACCACATAAAGAGCAAATAAAACCAAGTAAAATCAAAACTTTCTAGAATAAAAATATAGGTCATCACCCTAGCATCCATCATTTGCTTGAGGTGCAAAAGCATCCGCAGCGCCTCGTCTTTCGCCACCTTCTGCTCGTGCTGATACTGCACAGCCCTCCTCTCCGATGACATGACCCGAACTGCTGCCTCCTTCGAAGTGTTCAATATTATATCAGCATACGCCTTCTGCAATGCTATCACTTTCTGCACTCGAAATCCCAACAACGAAGACAACTCAATCCATAAGAAAGATCCACATTTCAACACATTAAACCTAAGTTACCAGAGGGAATCATCAAAGCTTAACCCTAGTTCGAAAATTCAGATTATGCAATATTCAATCAAATCCAAGGAAGAAGACACAAACACAACCGATTCTAGTGAAAGTTCAAACTACGAGCTGTTCGAACCGTGAAACAAACCCCAAACAGATAATCAAAACGACACCGCATTTCCTCAGACAAAAAAGACTTAGAAGCAGATGAAATTCATAAACAACACAGGAAAAAAAAAAAAACACGAAAACACGAACGAAATCATCGAAAGCAGAAGCAGCGAGATTAGGCAAATAAGGAAAGACGAAGAGGATCGAACTTCAACGCAATCCACAGACAAATGCAGGAGTTGGAAAAAACGGTTAAGCGAATAAAATACGGTAGTTGGTGCGGCGGCTGTTAGATAAGCGAAAGCGGCCGCGCCGCCGCGCATGCGGCGGTGATCTTGCCGGAGATTACCTCTTTCGCGTCCATTTCCTCTCTCCGATTCCTCGGAAAATTCGAAGAAAATTTGTTATTCGTTTTTCCTGAGGTTCTTCGGTCCGAACTCGTTTCCTCAGCAGAGCTGTCTCTTATGAACTGAATCTTCTGCTCCGTTGGAAATCTCCGTTTTGCCCCTAACGAATCCGCTAATTTACGGGAATGCCCGCTGGGGCGGTTTTAGTTTTTGGGCTCTATGGGCGCGCGCAGCAGTCGGCTGGGCCCCACTCAGGTGCGCTCGTCCGACGTGGCGGTGTCCATGTCGAACTGGCACGTGGGGTTCACGCGGGTGTGATGCTTTTGGAGGGAAAGAGATTGAAAAAGAAAAAAGAAAAAAAAAAAAAAAAGGATGTGATTTTATTTTTTCACACTTAAAAGTCTTGATTACTGATATACTTATTTAAAAACCAACTAGCAAAAATAGTTTGGTTGTATTATTTTGTATGTCCAACACTAATGATTGAATTATATAAGTGTTTGTTTATCTTAACGCTACCGAGTTTTCACATTCGTAAGCAGGGTCGGTCCTGTACTCCATGGGGCCCTAGGCGAAATACAAAAAGTGGGCTCTCAAGAACGGGAAAAAATATTTTAAAAAAATGATACAATCGAAAAAAACCATAACTTATCTAAATATGTGTAATCTATATACTCAAATGATTGTGACGATTTTGATAGCTTTACAAATATCTCGAATGTAACTCTATTTGAACTCAAAAAATGATTAAAAATAAGAAGATTGAACAATAGTAAGTTGTAGACATCAAAAATTAAAATAAACATATTTGAACATTAAAGAAATAGAAACCCACAAAGTGATTCAAAGACGGTTCTCTCTCTCTCTCTCTCTCTCTCTCTTTTCCCACTACATTTGGCGTAAGTTAAAGATATAGTATGTATATTATGAGAAATGTTCCACTACCCAGTGTGGGCAGTGCCTAATGTGACATACTATTAATAAATAAAAGATATAAATATATAGTATAACTTATCTAAAAAAAAGTAAACCGTAGCACTGTCACATCAGCTGTGGGCACGTTAAAAGTGTCCACGGTAGATAGGAGAACATTTCTCATTGTATTATTTTTGTCCCTACAAACTTAAACTATTTCTTGAACGTAATTTGAGCTATAAAATAATAATACTACTCAAAATAGCACATAATGTATAAAAAGAGTATATTTAAAAAAAAAAAAAAAATGGGCCCCAAAAATTATGGGGCCCTAGGCATGGGCCTTATGAGCCTATAGACAAGTCCGACCGTGTTCGTAAGGATCGTTTAGTGTATGGATACATATGTTATGGTGTCATTCTCTATCAATTATCAGAATGTCACGTTTCTTTCTCGAGTAAGTTGTTTCAACGATGAAATTTTCATAAAACTAGTCTAATTATAAAATTAATTGAGTTCTAATTGTAAATATTGGTAGATTGTAATAGTTGATAATATTATTTTCATACGGTAACTTAATTATGAACGGCATGATACATATATTGAGAAGACGAATCTCTCGAACTGAATTGAAAAAATGATGTTGCTTTTCACACAAGTTCCACTGTTAATTTTTGATGTGGTCAACCGGCTGATACAGTATAATAGTATCAATTTTATTACGTGTAACGGGATGTAAGAGTTTCCTATTTAAGTATCTATATGAACAATTAAGACTAAATTACAAATAATTGATAAACTTTCCCAAATATTATTTTCAAAACAAGCCATTCACAAAAAATGAAAAATAAAAGGAAATGTTGAAAAATAATTTAATGGAAAATTTTGTTTTTTCAAAAAAAAAAAAGAAAAAAAGAAGCATTTTCTTCCCAAATCGAAAATTACGCGGTGTAACTACTCTTGGACTCCCCCTTTCCCTCCATATCTCTCCCGCCGCCAATCGGCGTCTCCTCCTCCACGCGCCGCCGAGATCAGACCATCGCCTCCCAGCTGGAATAAGGTACGAAGGAAACCCTCGCATTTTCCTGGTTCCGAACGGATCAATTTATTTTCCAGTATTAAGATCATCTGTTGAAAATTCGAGAATTTGGATGCGTGTTTTCGCTCTCAGCTCGCTCCCCTTTCACCCTCAACGCATGATGGTTTTGGCTCGAATTGGTGCATTTTTTTGTTCCATACAATCTTATATCGAATGGCTGTTTTTTACGTGAGAAACTTGGAAGAATTACATCTATTGAATTGATAATTCTGTGAAACAATGGTGATTTCTGGACTCTGTTTGTTTGTAGTTTATATATCACTGTTGTGTCAGAAATGGCGGTCGTCAATCCTTTGATCGTTTAATACAAGATATCGATGTTAGAGTTTTACTGTACTTAGTAACTAGTTTTTGTCGAATTACGGTACTGTAGTGATGAGGAATTGTATCTGATGGTATAGTGCTACTTTTGGTGCAAGGTCTACTTCCAGAGGCTGTGCATTCATGTATTTCCCTTGAAGCAGCTATGTATTAAGACACTGCAAGTAGCCTTTCTTCGAAATCCAAGCCTGTAGCGATAAAGTTTACTCGAATATGGTTTGGGTCCAAGGAATTGGAAGAATGCAGATGCACAGGACAAAAAGTAATCACAAAAGCGGTGCTACTTCAGCATCACAAGTCATTGTTCTCTAGGTTCCTTTATCAGTATTGATGAACCCTGAATTAAGATATCTCCTGATGCCAAGATATTGTCCGTCATCAAGTTTGCTGAGCAGCAGAAGCAGCAAACAGCTGATCCCACCAATCTTAGGCCCGTCTGTATGAAAATCTTAACGGCCAATGTTGGAAGCCGTACATGAGATTGCAATTTATATTCATCGGTTTCACAACCTCGACTTGTTTCAGCAAGGGTAAGTATGGTATTAGTGGATTTCGTGTTCACCCTTGCATCCTTTCTTTTTGTGGCTACATTTCCTAATGATTTTGCATACCCTTTGTGTTTGTCCATGTGTTCCTATCTCGATCCTTTTGTTTGTTTAGATGGTACCAAATCAAGGTCACAATGAGATGGGAGGATGAAGACTGTGGCTCTTTTGGTACTCCAGCAAGAGTGATTCAATATGAAGGTAAAATTACTATGATCTCATTCACTTGATTGGGTGATATTGCTTCTCTGACATTACTCTTGTACACCGGATGAGAACTTATCCTGCCTAACTTGTTTCTCTTCTGTCCGAATGGCAATCAACATTCAATTTGTGTGGAGTTGAAGTTCAACCTCACATTTGTCAAAATGAAGTTTCTGTATAACAATTACTACGTGGATAGAGTCTCATATCATCTCGTGCGTTTAAGTGTCTACATCTACATACTCATGCTTGCTATTTATTGTTGACCATTATAAGAGCAAGGAAGATGATATAGTTTCTGTAACTTAACAGCTCCTGATTTGGATTCTGATTATGTGAGTGGAATATGGACCATCGATGACATAGACCACAGCTTCTCAACACATCCTTTCCGAATCAAATATGCAAAGCAGGATGTTCATATGTCAATGATGGTCACATTCAACTTATCACCTGGTACATTTGAGGTATTATATTAATCTTTTTGTGGCTGATGTAAAGAATAGGCTTACTACTGGGAATAACAAGTGCATTAACCCTGGTTGTGGTAGCTAAAAAGTAAAACAAAAATTGATGACAGTAGTATTTGGTCTTTGAAATTTTTTTAAACCAGGGATTTTTTTATGCGAACAAATTTGAGTCACATCTCTTTTATGGAAGAGCTTGAGGAGTACTAATGAAAGAAGTTTTCCATTTTTTTTATCAATTATGTTGATATGAACCCATGTTTAAGTTACCAGGTTCCTTCCGCATCAGCTGTTATTCTGACTTTTGAGCTGCTGTACGCTCCTGTTTTGGAGAGCAGGTTAGCAGGCAGAATTTGTTTGTCATATGAAATGCGATACGACGCAAATTCTTAATTTTTTTCTTAATACGGAGTATATATTAAAAGAAAAAGCTGGAATGCTTATATTTAATTAACCCGGCTGAGGCGTTTTTCCTTTTTTCTGGGTGTGTTAAAGGTGTAATATTGAAGATTGTGTGGAAAATATCGCTGCGGTGCATGAATTCAGGCTCCCCCCTAAAGCTCTTTTAGGGTTGCACACCTATTGTCCAGTTCATTTTGATGCTTTTCATGCTGTGTTAGTTGATGTTACTGTACATGCGAGCCTGCTGAAAATGGATTGCACTTCCTCACCAAAGGTACCGAGGTTTGTTCGAATATCCATTGTCTTTGAAATAGGATATGTCTTTCTTTCGGGTAAAAAGACCATATCATTTCTAGCAAAAAGGAAGTAAGGAAAAGCAAGGAAGAATTGCATTCTGGCAACTGTAGTGGCATAGTAATACAATTTTATTTACTTATTTATTCAATATTTTTTACGGGTTCCCTGAAGAAAACTCCATGGTTCTAGGTTGGTCTTTTAATGTTACTCAACAATTAGTATTACAAATGTAATTTCTTTCAGTGATCCTACTGCTATCAGAGAAGACATCAGGGAGTATGGCAAGTCAAAGCAAGTATGTTTTAAACTCTCCTTGATCCCATGATTCATGATGGATGATCATTTAAGATTATACTTCCTTTTGTAATTGCCCTGTAAAGATTGTTTTCGAAATAACTGGTGACACTATTGTCGAACTTTGATCAAACAGTTTAGGGTGTTTACCTATCCCAATGTCACGCAACATTAACTATGCAGCCTTTTAATTTGCTGTTGCCTTTACAGGCTAATACCATATCTACTGCACATAATATCTTAGGCAACTCTCTTGTTAGTTTTTGTTCTTTGTTCTGAACAGGTGATGCTTCTACACGCATTATCAAGTTCTAGTGGCATACTGTTGGCTGATCTACAAATGCTCAGCCAGGCCATTGATCAGCCAATTGATATGGAAGATTTTGCTTCTAGCGAATTGTTGGGTTCAACGCCAAAATCAGATCGGGTAATTCTTGATGCTGAAGTTCTAAGAAAAAATTCATTATTTCAATCAAAATCAGCAATTTCTCCGAGGTTCTTCAGTGATTTGAGCCAATCAAATCTTTTCATGCACTCCTAATTCTCTTTTATCCATCTCAATTCATTCAGTTATTTGCTTGCGTATAGAGCTCCAGTAACCAGTGTTCTATTATTCCTTGAACAGAAACTAAATGACGAAGGTGACTTTTACTATGATGAAACTTTTCAGCTATCTGAGGTTAAACTACTTGAGTTAATTGATCTGTTAGGAGATCAAGTCTCGTACTTATGGAGCATATTTTTGAAATTTCACAGGTTTGTTTTGATATTCGTTCCCACTTATTAGACAATATTGTTTCTGATTCTACTACTTTCCAATTCCATTTCATTTTCCTATCTTAATCTAAATGGAAGAAAGGCACAATCCTTTTAGGTTCAATTCAACTGTTGTATAATAGGGGTAACACCTAGAATGTCTAATTTATCAGGCTATTAATTCAAAAGATATGCTCCTAACCTTTCCAGGGCTAACAAAAGGAAGATTCTTGAGTTTCTTCGCAGCCAGTGGGCTATTGACCGGAAATCTGAATGGTCAATGTGGATGATTCGCACTAAGGTTAAGATGCCCGAGCAATATATAGGCTGTTCTGTTGACAAGTCTGCTTATAAGCCTGTGCATGGTAGACCAGCCGTTCCACAGAAGATATCTGGAGACGTAATTGTGCCACCACATTTTCCCGTTGCATGTTATTTGTTTGTTCCATAAGCTAGAGAACCTCATTATTCCCCATCAAACACATACACACACACACACACTTTTGTTTCGTTTTACATATATTTACTTTTGCTGTGTGCAGCCTGCTCAGATGGCTGCCAATCAAGCTGAATGTCATAGGCAGAGTATCACAACGATGATGGTCAGTCCTGTTCAATAGTGCTTATGTATTTTTACTATATTGGTTGGAAGTTGAACATGCATTGCTTCAGTGCAGCCGGAGAATAGGTCTATTCAAGACATGAACATTTATGGAGATCCATCACAGATCCCTATTATAATTGTTGAAGAAGCTATGAATACTCCTGTACGTACGATTTGTAGAAACTCTTACATCAGCCGAGGGGACCACAAAGATAAGAAGAGTTTACTTCGGGAAAGTGCATCATCTGTCAGCAATCGCCGTCCCCTGAATATTGTAGTTTTTGTCCATGGATTCCAGGCACGTCCTACTCTACCGATTAGAAAACTGTTCATTGCTTCTTAGCATATTATACTGTCATAAATGCTTGTAGATTGCTTTTGGCTCGGAGTCGATAGGTATCTTTTGCATCATATAAACCTGATTTGCCAGAGTTTGAAATTTTCTTCTATTGAAGGGGAGTATTTGCTGCTCAATATGATATAACAATTAAACTTACTTTTTCCGTCTCCTTTTAGTTTCTATATATTTGATTGGGAAGAAAATTCCAGGCAGAATATTGTGTGGGGTTTTACGTATATATAAAGGCCTCCTTTCCTATATCTAGAGGACATGTGTGTATTGTTTCGTGTAAATCATAAGTATCTTGAAAGCTCTCTGTACATGTACAGGGGCACCATCTGGACCTTCGTCTTATTCGCAATCAATGGCTTTTGATCGACCCAAAGGCAGAATGTCTCATGTCAGAAATTAATGAGGAGAAAACATCTGGAGATTTTAGAGAAATGGGACAGAGGCTAGCCAAAGAAATTGTATCGTTTGTGAAGAAGAAAATGGATAAAGTGACTCGATCTGGTGTCCTGGGAACATTTAAACTCAGCTTTGTCGGGCATTCCATTGGAAACATAATTCTGAGAACTGCACTTACTGGTTAACACTTTAGCGCTTACTATTATATACCATCTGTTATATCGAATTTCTTATATCATTGTACTCTTGCAGATGGCATCATGGAACCATATCTGAGAAACTTGCACACTTATCTCTCCGTCTCTGGCCCACATCTCGGTTACCTTTACTGCTCGAACTCTTTGTTCAACGGAGGTTTGTGGCTCATGAAGAAACTCAAGGGTACCCCATGTATTCACCAGCTCACCTTCACCGATGATCCAGACCTCGAAAACACATTCCTGTACAAACTATGCAAGGTGTCAACTCTACTCTTACTTCCTCTTCGATATATTCGTGCAGCCCTTATCAAAAGAAATAAGCTATTTGAAGTTGCCTGGTCACTTCAGACTGATGCTTACTAGTCGAGTTTACGTTGCCTCTAGCTTAATGAGAACTCGACTGATTAGTCTCACTCTTCCATTTTCTGATACTCGTTCTCCCTCGTTGCTTCCAGAAAAAAACTTTGGAGAATTTCAAGAATGTGATTCTGCTGTCTTCCCCTCAGGTAATCAATCTCCTACTCAAACTTGTACCGTCGAAAGAACAAAAAAAAAACATCCGAACGTCTAAGCATAATATCTGTGGTAGGATGGGTACGTCCCGTACCATTCTGCTAGAATCGAGATGTGCCCAGCATCTTCAGGAGATCAGTCGAAAAAGGGGAAGGCGTTCCTGGAGATGCTAAACCAATGCTTAGACCAGATACGAGCTAGATCCTCGGAGCCCCGTGTTTTCATGCGCTGCGACGTCAACTTCGACTTATCCTCGCAAGGGAAGAGCATCGACACCATAATCGGGCGCGCTGCCCACATCGAGTTCCTCGATTCCGACATCTTCGCCAAGTTCATAATGTGGTCTTTCCCAGAACTGTTCCGTTGATTATCCCTTCTTAAATTTTAGTTAGTTTCAAGTATTATAGTTATAACCGCTGCTTTCAAATTTTAGTTACTGTGTATATTATTATTATTATTTAATTTTTTTTTACTAAAGTTTATCTTCAAATATAAAGCTGACGTGTCATCCATCTTCTTTCTCTTTCCCTCTCTACCCAAACCGCTAAAACCCCTAAAAAGGTTCCATTTCCACTCTACAGAGGGAGCTTCTCCGAGCTCTATCGAAATGACGAAATTGGCCCTCTCCTACCACCAAATTCTCTCCCCTATCCTCTCCCCGACCTCCACCTCCCCCTCCCCTTCCTACCTCCACTTCCCCGACAGATTCCACCGCCGTCTCCTCCACCACCACCACCGCCTCCCCTTGCTCCGCCGCGGCCTCGCGGTCGTGTCCAAGGCCAAGAGCAGAGAGCTCATCCTCGGCAACCCCAGCGTGACCGTCGAGAAAGGCAAGTACAGCTACGACGTCGAAACCCTAATCAACAAGCTCTCCAGCCTGCCGCCGCGCGGCAGCATCGCCCGCTGCCTCGACACGTTTAAGAACAAGCTCTCCCTCTCCGACTTCTCCCATGTGTTCAAGGAGTTCGCCCAGCGCGGCGACTGGCAGCGCTCGCTCCGCCTCTTCAAGTATATGCAGCGCCAGATCTGGTGCAAGCCTAACGAGCACATCTACTCCATCATCATCGGAATCCTCGGCCGCGAGGGGCTGCTCGATAAGTCGGCCGACATCTTCGATGAGATGGTGGCGCATTCGGTCCCCAGAACGGTGATGTCGTACACCGCGATTATCAACGCCTATGGCCGGAATGGGCAGTACGAGGTTGCGCTGGAATTGCTGGACAGGATGAAGAAGGAGAGAATCGTCCCCAATATTTTGACCTATAATACGGTGATAAACTCGTGTGCTCGAGGCGGGTACTCATGGGAGGGATTGTTGAGCTTGTTCGGAGAAATGCGGCATGAAGGGGTTCAGCCGGATTTGGTCACTTACAATACGCTGTTGAGTGCTTGTGCAGGTAGAAGATTGGGGGAAGAGGCGGAGATGGTGTTCAGGACGATGAATGAGAGCGGCGTTTTGCCTGATATCACGACGTATAGCTATTTAGTCGAGACATTCGGGAAATTGGGGAAGTTGGAGAAGGTTTCAGAGCTTCTTCAAGAGATGGAGGCTGGTGGAAATCTGCCGGAGATTATGAGTTATAATGTGCTGCTGGAAGCTTATGCTCAATCGGGGAAGATAAAGGAGGCCATGGGAGTTTTCAGGCAAATGCAGGTCGCAGGTTGTATGCCGAATGCCGGAACTTACAGTATCTTGTTGAATCTGTTCGGGAAACACGGGAGGTACGATGAGGTGAGAGACCTGTTTCTTGAGATGAAGGTGAGCAACACCGAGCCGGATGCAGACACGTACAATATACTCATTGAGGTCTTTGGTGAGGGAGGATACTTTAAGGAGGTGGTTACATTATTTCATGATATGATCGAAGAGTCTGTGGAGCCTAATATGGAGACTTACGAAGGGCTGATTTATGCTTGTGGGAAAGGCGGGCTTCATGAAGATGCAAAGAGAATTTTGCATCATATGAACGGGAAAGGATTGGTACCGAGTGCCAAAGCGTATACAGGGGTGATTGAGGCATATGGTCAAGCAGCTCTGTACGAGGAGGCTCTCGTTGCCTTTAATACGATGAACGAGGTTGGGAGTGTGCCAACTATTGAGACATATAATGCTCTGATTCATAGCTTCGCGAAGGGGGGACTTTACAAGGAAACTGAAGCTATTTTATCGAGAATGGGTGAGTTGGGTGTTCAACGCAATAGGGATACGTTGAATGGTGTCATTGAAGCATATAGGCAGGGAGGCCAATTTGAAGATGCCATAAAGGCTTATGTGGATATGGAGAAGCTGAGATGTGATCCTGATGAATACACTCTTGAGGCGGTCTTGAGTGTCTATTGCTTTGCAGCGCTCGTGGATGAAAGCGAGGAGCAGTTTCAGCAGATTAAGGAATTGGGTATACAGCCAAGTGTCATGTGCTATTGTATGATGCTGGCAGTTTATGCAAAAACCGAGAGGTAGGCTTCGACCCTGCCATTTATCTGATTCGAGAATGCTTTGTTTTACTGCTATCAATGCCTTTAAGATCGTATAACTACACTATTGTGGAAATCTTGTTTGTTTTTTGACTTAACTAGAATCTCAAGGAATATGATTGGTGATATGGAAACATACGATACAAATGGTATGAGTATGCATAATAAGCAACTTACACTCTCTCTCTTTCTGAGAACGGCTGCAGCACCAAAACATTACTAGGTCAAGTAGATACATAGTTAATACACTGTTATGTGTCGTTCTATTTCTACAAGAAAACCTCTATTTCAATGGGTTGTTAAGCTAAGCTGGCCGTCTGTTTCTCCTCATATTTGTGCTCTGGTGCATGCATTGGTTATATTCTTTTGATAATGACTAGTAAGTATTTCCTTGTGCAATTTCAAACAAGGTTCTGCATTGTTCTTAGGTGAACTTTGGAGAAGAAATAAACTTGTCCAAATTTTTGATGTCATATCAAGACTTCTTTTACCGTTTGTGTGCAACTTCACACTTGTCATGTAGGAAACTAGAATTTTCCTAGCTGGTTCGAGTTTCTTGTTTTTTTTCTTTGGATTGAGCTGATGATTCCTGGATTCTGACTGTTGTACAGCCTTCATGCTTAGGCTGTCCAACTCATTCATTTGATCGTCATGGCTTGAACTATTAGATATCTTACTGTACTTGTTAGGAGGTCTTTTATAAACTCGCGGTGTTGTTTTTTCAGGTGGGACAAGGCTGATGAATTGTTGAATGAGATGCACACAAATAGGGTGTCTAACATTCATCAGGTCATCGGGCAAATGATCAAAGGAGATTTCGATGACACCAGTAATTGGCAAATGGTAGAATATGCGTTCGATAAACTCAATTCCGAGGGGTGTGGTTTTGGCATCAGGTTCTTCAACACTATTCTAGAAGCACTTTGGTGTTTAGGGCAAAAGGAAAGGGCTGCAAGAGTGCTTGATGAAGCAACAAAGAGGGGCATGTACCCAGAACTATATCGCAAAAACAAGCTCATTTGGTCCGTAGATGTTCACAGGTATCATTAGCCTCTCTCTTTGCCTTTCTTTCTCCAGAAGTTTGAGGTTCATAACATTTATCATGTTGCGTTCCTCGTCTCTTACCTTTGAATTTTCAGGATGTGGCCAGGCGGCGCTTGTACAGCAATCTCAGTCTGGTTGAACAATATGCAAGAACTAGTAACTAATGGGGAGGAACTTCCGCAACTGGCAACTACTGTTGTTGTGTAAGTCCTCATAAATTACTACTGGATATACTTATGACATTACGTACCATCGCCCCCAGATAAAGCTTTGCACACTAGAGGCCATTTATCGAAATCTCTTCATAACTGCATTGGTTGCTTTCATAAATACATTTGATGCTTGCTGGACTCTGTTTCCACTGGTGGAACTCGAACTAAACTATTCTCCTAATGCTGAGTTATAGATCATTAAGAAAGTTACTCTTTTAATGGATTGCTGCTGATGGCTAGATTTTCCTATATGCAGGCGAGGGCATATGGAAAGGAGCTCGATAACACGGGATTTCCCCGTAGCAAAAGCTGCTTATTCATTGCTGAAAGACGTATCATCATCCTTCTGTTTCCCCGGGTGGAACAAGGGGAGAATAACCTGCCAAAAGACTCAACTCAAGCGCATCTTCGTCTCTCCCAAATCCTCAGACGATTCGGATATTGAAAGCATCATCAGTTTATCAAATACTCCTTTCCCTCTCTCCGGAACGAGGGCGTCGTCAGCAAGGGAGGTAAAGCAACAAAAGAATTCAGATAACAATGTCAGTTTTAGGACAAATACAGAACTTATGGCTACCGGTGTATGAACCCTTCTTACAGAAATCTCACATGTTCGAGTTTCAGGTTCTTTCCCTTCGCCTTCCCTCTTTAGAAAATTTGAATTTCCTATTATATCCTTGTTGCATGATCACATTTAGGGGTTATAGGTAAACACTACTATGATAGTTTGCATTTATAAGAAATACTATGATACTGCTAACTATTAAAGGAAAGAAATCTAAAACTTCCATGGCTTCCTTGATATTGTATTCTCTCCGTCCCATTTCACTTGGTTTTCTTTCCTAATCATTTTGAATTGGGACGAAGGGAGTAATAGAATTTGGGTTAAATAATTCAACTATAGTGACCCTTAAGCACTAGATATGAGGCTCAAATCTTGATAGTGAGTTAATTTCTGGCTATTGCTAAAAAAAAGAGGCGATTTTAGGGTGGTGAGTGCTTTTCTAATGTGAAGTTTCTGTTAGATGGCACTTAGGGTTAGTGGCAGGGAACCTTAAACAAGGGAAAGATCACTAATGGATCAATCTCTCTCTCTCTCTCTCTCTCTCTCTCGGGTCAAAATGGATTTGGTACAAATGTCATGGTCTGTTGTTACAGATGTGATAATTGTGTGGAATTGCTATAGGAATGGCTCCACTATGAATAATTAACCACAACATGGATTAAGGAATGATGTTATTATTGTATATTAAGATGGATGATGGCCTAACATCCATGTGATTTTGACAGCTAATCTCCTACTTTAGGTTAGAAAATTTCACCTCTTTAAGCTTATTCATTTCCACCTCACTACCCCTAATCACAACATTCTTTATTTGTGTTACAATTTTTTACTCCTTCCGTCCCACTTCAATTGTATTGGACTGTCCTACATAAATTGTCTTGTTCACTAAAATGGAAAAGAATTGACTTTTACATTCTAATGTAAATCTCTTACTTTTCACTTTTAATCTTGTGCTTAAAATTTCGTATCGAAATGAATCTAGATAATTGATCTGTGACTAAGGGAGTAATATAATTTATTTAACCTTAGTTTATTGCAAGTTGAATATCTGAATAATTTATATATAAATAAAAGGGGAAAAAAAAACCCTGTATGAATTACTGCTTTGTGTAGTGGGAATATATAAAATGATATGTGGTCAAAAGCATTAAATTTAATGTAAGGTTGCACCAAAAGTATGGTGGCAGACAAAATGGGTTCGTGGTAGAATCTGGTGATCGCATCTTTTTTTTTTTTTTTTTTTTTTTTAAATTACTCTTTGAAATAAAATAAAATAAAAAACTTATCTTGTATCAACACCATGTATTCATCTAACATTTGTGGGGATAATATAGCTTTACACCTTTGCAAGTTTTGAGCTTCCATCCACCATGAGAGAGAGAGAGAGATGGAGACTTTTGTATGTATATTATACCCAATCTTTACTTTTTGTATGAAAATTTTGATTGGTTTCTTCACTTGATTGAATCAAAAAAGTCAAAAAGGGTTCAAAGTCAAGAAGATAGGCTTATGTTTATGTAGTGGGCTATGTTTTTGGATCTTGTGAATTTGGTTTTTTGTAATTACTACTATAATTTGATTTTAGGCTTTAGGTTTCTCTCTCTCTCTCTCTCTCTTGTGAAAGTGAAAGTGGTTTTTATTATAGAGTAAGTTTAGTGATCCATAGTTGTGGAATAAGGGGTGGTTTCATCATATGTTAACATGCGAGCGTGAAACTCGTAAGAAACGAGAAATAATTTGGGTTATCGGTCACTTTGATGATAGTCGTAAACCAATGATTCAGATATATTTATATTTCTATGAGTTGACTAAGCTAACGGTGAAATATTATTATTCACTTACCACCCAAATAATTAATGATGACTACTGTTTTAAATGTGGGTTGATACATGAGAGGTTGATGTGAATTGTGATGAATTTACACATCAATCAAATAATTGTTATAATTATCTCCGCATTATTACAATTTTCTTTAATTTTACTATTGTAGGTTAGTGTTGTGTGGATTTTCTCTCGTAAAAAAGTGGTGTGGCGTTTATACTAACGTTTTAGTACTCCCTCGTTCCTTCCATTACAACTTTTTTTGGGGTCATGATGAAAGAAACGGAAGGAGTGTCTACTTATATAATTTCGTGACCTATTCGAATTTCGACCTTTTGGAGAACATTTTCTTCAACACTAAGGAAGCCATACCATTTTTCTAAAAAGAAGTATAGTAAATAAGTATAGATCATGGCATGCTAAAATTGTGCATATTTTAAAACATTTTTCTTTAATAATTAGTCAACTTTGTATGGATGAATGAATCCCACTTTCTTGGTTTACTACTAATCCGAGATTACACAATCTCGTAAATCGAAAGTCATGAGCTTTGTTTCTTCTATTTATACGCTCGCTCTCTAATCAAAAGATCGGGATTTCGAGTTATCTTAAAAGTTTTTGTGTGTGTTTGTGGTGCCATGATTGTCTTTTTCCTTATCAAATCATTAATATATTCGTATAATGAAAATAAAAGTATGGAAATGATTTTTATACCTTATCTTAAATTATCTTATCTATTTACCCCCACCTGTCTCACCCCACCACTCACCATCATGGATCAAAGTTTTATGTTATGTTTTCAAAATTTAATTAAAATTCAATTTTGGAACGATACGAACCGTTAATCATACATTGATTAATATCTATCGAAGGTGAAAAACGAGAATATATTTTAATTCGTTCGATCCAAAATTGCCACTTAGTCAAAATCGTTAGATGAAAGACGAATTCCAGCATCCAAAACAACTATAAAAAAACAAGCTACTCCCTCTGTCCATCTTATCATGGCACTTTACTATTCATTCTGTGTCTACTTTATGAAAAAAAAGTGCCATGATAAAATGGACGGAGGGAGTATTATCCAATTAAACTAGGGGATGGAAAAGGTGACCAACCCTAATCATGTTCTAAAGTATGAATCTTAATTAATTAAATTATCTTCAAAACGAACGAACGAATCAGATCGATAATCCGTTGTCTTAAGCAGACAAGATTCTCAGTTAATTATTGATTAAACCACCATTTGCTTTTCATGTGATAATCTTTTCTAAATCTTAATCAACCAACTTGCAATTAATCAAAGTAATTATTTTTCTAAATCTTAATCAACCAACTTGCAATTAATCAAAGTAATTATTTTAATTATTGTTTTGCTAATAAAACTTAATTATTTTAGGATCATCGTACCGTATTGGCTGCAGTGCCATGGAATCAATTCATGTAGACATGTTACAATCTCCCCACTAGTATTATACTAATCCCTAATTACCCATTAAATTATGCCTTAATCTTATTCTAATCATCTTCTTACATTCATGCCCCTCCCGAATTTTGTGAAAATACGAAAATACCCTTCGAATTACGGCGAAATACGCTATTGCCCTCCATGGGCCCACGTCGAAATAATGTATTTTTTCTAAGGATATTTTTAATTTTAAAAGAATATTAATCTTCTTTTAATTTTATAAGCTAGCCAATGGGTCAAGCTATTTTAATTAATTAATTATAAAGTATGTGTATGTAACTATTCTTTCTTCGTTGGATCTATGAAAATTTCATAGAACTAATCAAGCATCTTCTTTGATAATACTATGCAACTTCACAATAAATAAATTATTAAGGTGTAAAAATAAAGAAAAGGGTAAAAAAATAAAAAATAAAAAACTAAAAACCAAATATCTGGATTTCTATAAATTACTACTCTCTTCATCACATTTATACAATGATAAGTTTTATTTTCATCCGTCCCATTGATAATATGTACACTAGTTTAAATGAAAAAGGTAAACTAACCTATTAAAACTAATTTACATTACTTCAATAATCACGATCACTCTCGTTGCACTTTTCGTATCGAGAAAAAATTATCCCCATATTAATGAGACAAAGGGAATAGTCTATTATAAAGCTTTATAACTTATTGGCTCGGAGCAATGCCGACACAATTTTCATTTGAATATTGTATATATTTTATATGTTTAATATTGTACGAAATTTCTTGATCCACACAAAATAATAATATTTGAAAATTAAACAATTCATTAAAACTTTATTGTTTTGTTCCATAGTTTATAGCCATACGATAGCACTCACGACCTTTAAATATAAATAATACTCCTTCTATTCTATGATAATTGTCCACCATAGAAACGATACACTAAAGAATTTCGGGAAAAGATTAAATGATTTATATTATACTAGTTATGAGAGTTTAGAGAATTTATTTCGGATAAGTTGACAATTAAATGAGACATTCCAATAAAAAACAGAGACAATTAGAATGAAATTGAGAAGTAATTATACCTATTTATTAACATGCAAAAATTTGAGATAGTAAGAACCAAATTCCCATTTAATTTTCTTTACTTTTTTGGGACATTTGACTATGTACACAATTTTATTTAATGGGTTAATGAAAAATACAGGTGTAATTAAATCTTAATTAGATATTTTTTTTCTTTTTTCATTTATTTTTATTATTGTGTACTCCCTCCGTCCCACTGGGATAAGGACCTTTTTTCCGGCGCGTGAATTAAGACGAGAATGATGATAGTAGGATAAAGTGAAAAGTAGTGGGTTAAAGTGGTGTGTCAGAATTTTATTGGGTTAGAATTTTCTATTTTGGGAAAGATCCTTATATCAGTGGGACATCCCGAAAAGGAAAAGGTCCCTATATCAGTGGGACAAAGAGAGTACTCCCTTCGGTCTTTCCTAGTTGAGTCATTTTTTTTTTGTGATTTTCGGCACGCTTTTCCACGCCTCTAGATGATGAATTTTAAAACGGATTTTTGAAGAATTTTTTCTTTTACGGGATACTACAACACTTGTAGTATCCCGTAAAAGAATTTTTTTTTCAAAAATCCGTTTTAAAATTCATCATCTAGAGGCGTGGAAAAGCGTGCCGAAAATCACAAAAAGAAATGACTCCAACTACGAAAGACCGGAGGGAGTATTTAATAGTGGTATTAAATTTATATAGAAAAGATAGACACGATAATTTACAAGATAGGATATTCTCAAGTGCCTTTCTCCACTCGACACGTCTCCGATTTCCCATCATGCAAATTAAATTAATATTTATTTACTCCCTCCGTCCTCCATTTAGTGACGGAGGGAGTATGGGCACGGGATTTTTCGCATTTTATGGTATAATAATAAATTAATGTGTTAAAGTGTTAAAGTGGAATAATTGTGGGTCCATTTGAATTGTTTAATAATATTAAAATGATAAAATAATAAAAAGTAGATGTATAAAGTGATAAAGTGTTAAAGTGATTGTGGGGTCTACGTCCTAAAAAGGAAATTGTCAGTAAATGGAGGACGTCCCAATATGGTATTAACGTCACTAAATGGAGGACGGAGGGAGTATTTTATTTGTTTACTCTAAAAAAATACTCCACTAATTAATTTACTATTTATTTTTCCCAACAATTTTATCATTTATTAGCAACTAGCTATACGAAAATTTCTTAGTTTATTCATAAAATTGTACATTAATATTGGAAACATTATATTATCACTTGAGTACAAGATTAGGCTAATAGTTATGGAAATATGCAGCAATTTATTCATCCGTTTCTTTCGAAATGATTATATCTTATTATCGGAACGTGTTATTTAAAATGACTATTTTTATATTTGAACAAGCTCATACAAAATTCAAATTAATTACTATTCATTAGCACTTAATCAACCCTATTTGAAATGGATAAGTGCCACTACTTTAACCACTAATATCTCGTTTCTTAAATTGCGTGTCTAAAGGAAATGATCATTTCGAAAGAAATACCATAGTGGGAATAATAAAGGAAAAAAATTGTAGAAACAAGTAAATAAATAGGACTAATTAGTAGTATATGAGTTCAATCTAAACATTAAATATCCTTATCTCGAACTAATTAACCCCTGTAGCCAAACAGCCCCTTATCCTAAGCATTTAATCCCGACTATTAATTTTAATTCGAAAATAAAATAGGAAATTCCAGCGCAGCATAGTACGGCCATCACGTTTCACAAAGCCTTTTTTTTTTTTTTTTTTTCTCGTCGTATATAAAAAGCGCTCTTATTCTTTCCCCATTTCCATTAATTTCTCACTCATTCCGAATTCCGTTCCGTTTCCAGAGAAGAGAGAGAGAGAGAGTAGAGAGAGAGAGAATGTCGCAGAGCAGCGACGCGCCGACCTCCGCCGCGGCAGGCGGCGAGATCATGCTGTTCGGCGTGAGAGTTCGAGTTGATCCGATGAGGAAGAGCGTCAGTATGAATAATCTGTCCGAGTACGAGCCGGTTGGGAGCAAGGGCGGCGAGATGCCCAAGGATGCGGCGGAAGCCGGCGCTGGATACGCCTCCGCCGATGACGCCTTGCCTCTGCCGTCCGGAGGGAATCGCGAGCGTAAGAGAGGTTAGATCTCTGATCATTGCTTGGTTTTTGAATTGTTGGTGTTTTTTTGGTTGACTCTTTGATTGTTTGTGATGCTGATTTGCCGATCATCGAAAATTCTCTCTCTCTAGAGCTCAATTAGAAATCATCCAGTCGTTTTGATTAGCTGATTAGATTAATTTGATAATCAGATGTATTCTGTGTTCCTTTGCTCATCAACGAATGAAATTGGCTTGGTGAAAGTTGATTGATGTTATAAGAACATAAATTAGCTGATTTCTGTATTTGATTAGTACTGTTTCTCTTCTAGATTTAAGGATTGTTAGCGCTGTTAGATAGATAACTGTGCTCCGTATTGATTGGTTTGGATTTGTTTTTAGGAGTTCCATGGACAGAGGAAGAACACAAGCTATTCCTCCTTGGACTCCAGAAGGTCGGAAGGGGAGATTGGAGAGGAATCTCGAGAAATTTTGTCAAAACCCGCACTCCAACTCAAGTTGCTAGTCATGCTCAGAAGTACTTCCTCCGCCGGAGTAACATCAATCGCCGCCGTCGCCGTTCCAGCCTTTTCGACATCACCACCGACTCGGTAATTACTTTTTCAGCTTCTTATCTGCCTATTTGTTCTTACTTTGTTAGTAATAATTACTCGAGGATTGGTTGGTGCTAGCTTTTCTTGTTGGTTTATGAATTGAAGATTGCTGTGCTGTGTTTCGTTTGCTGAAGTAGTAAGTCTTGTATGTATTAGGCTACCACCTTAAACTCTTGCTTTTCGCTTTTCGGAGAGAAAGAAAAACTCTTTTTTCGAAAAGCAAAAGGGAAGCTTTCTGAGTGCTTTATCAATGTGGATCGCAATTTCTTGCCACTTTCAACTTTGAAATATTTAATCGAATTCTGTTATCAAAAGTGAATTGCTATTTCTTGCTACAGTTGAATCTGAAGTATTCAATCTGCTCAGTGATTTCCTAGTAAGGTTACATGATCCAGTTTTATAACACTATTGGTTCTTGCTGCTTTTCTTCATTAGGTTACTCCGATGCCAATCGAAGAGGCCAACAATCATCAAGAGAGCACAGTGCCTCTCCCCATCACTTCCAACGGCAATGGCTTCTCAGTCGTCCCATTCCCCGTGGCAGTCACCCCCGTCTTGTTCTCGATGCAAACCGGGAACCCCATGGAAACCGAAATGGCCAACGCTCCACCATCACTCCTCGTTCGACCTGTCCCAGTCCCTCCTTCCTCATCAATGGTGGATCTTAACTTAAGGCAACAAGCAGCAGCCGATCCCTCACCTCTATCCTTGCGCCTATCTCTTTCCTCAGGTCAGGACCAGCCATCATCAACGCAGGCCTCAGCTTTCCAGATGATGCACGGAGATAGCATCATAAGCGTCGCTTAGAGTTTCTCTCGACCCCGATCGAGGAAATAAAACCCGCTGAGAAACAGCATGAATGTTGATTAGAAGGAATCCGTAAATGGAGTTAGGGAAAGCTTTAATCAAGAAAAATAGAGAATAGGCAAGGTTAGGTTCGGCTAGAAATTGATCTTTCTTCTTCCTTTTCTTTGCATTTGTACAGACCGGAGAAATATCATGCTGTATTAAACTCCTTTGTTCTGTGCCTAATATTTTTAGATGCTTTGCTTCTTTTCTCACTTTTTCTCTATGCTTGAAAATAAGACACCATTAATAAGTCCCGTTGTTTTCATCCCGTTTCTTGAACATGTATGACGTCTAACAGTCGGGACGAAAGAAGTACATTATGAATAGGGGCGTAGTGAAGGTTATATGTAGTGTAGGCAATAGGTGCAAATCTTGAGGAAATCTTTGGTACTATTCAATATGGGAAAATTAGGTATCAATCTCTTATTGTTGGGAATCGTAGGGGCCTTTTGAAGTTTGTTTGGACGGTAACCAATTTTTCATAAATATTAATAATAATATCCAAATATGTGGTTGGATATAAAAAAGGGTATTTTGCATATTTTGTTTGCTTCACGAATTCTTGCTATAAGTGTCTATTTATCAATTATTACACATCTATACTATTGCCACGTTATATTGTTCTTGCCGCTTGAAATTCAGATATTTTGTCACTTATAAAAACATATTCCGTCCGTTCCACTTCAATTGACTTGTTTCATTTCGATACGGAAATTTAGGTGTAACATGAGAAGTGAAACATAAGGGGTTCACATTCTTTCTATTTTAGGAAACAAACCAAAGTGAGACGTCCCAATTAAGAAAGTAAACCAAGTGAAATGGGGCGGGGAGGAGTAGAAAATAAAGATTATGGCTGTTTCCAACTTTGGATATGTTTTTCCTCATAAACAGAAAGGGCCCATTTATTTATGTATTGGGCTTTTTAGAGGCCCGTTCATATGAAACATACCGTATATGGGCCAGTTATTTAGTGGACTCGTTTAAATATAAGTGGACTCGTCATCATGGCAAAAAAATGGTTTTGCTGATCAATAAAGTTACTAATTAAGGAAAAAACAAAAGGCCAAGCATCGTGCATTTAACATTCTATGGTTATAATCATACATTACCTCTCATGAACTGATAAAATCTGCAGAAACAGGTAACACTTACAGAGATCGAATCTGCCGGGTTCATTCGTTCGAGCGCCATGGGCTAGGGGCGACGTAGGTGTACCCTTGGAAATGCTCCCCCGGTGCAGTTGGCGTAGAGGCGGGGGAATCGTCGAGGGGCATCTGCGTCCAGCATTTGTCGAAGTTAGCTGTGCAATCTTGGCCACTCACGTCCGGTCTGAACTTTGGGTCGAGTTCTCTCTCCTCGATTTTCTTCCAGTTTATAGCACGGAACCATTGGTGAGTTTTGATCTCTTCGGCTCCCCTGGGCCCGCTGCCTAGTCTTTTCGACGCGTCCTTTTGAAGCAGCTGTCGAAAGAAAGCAGATTAGCATCTCAAGGATCAAGAGAGAGATGCAGATGTTTATGGATGAAGAAAAGCATGTGTGTATTACTCCTTTCAGCAAGGAATGAGCTTCGCTGGTTAATCGAGGTGGGAGCTTCAGTTTTTCGTTGATGATCTTCTCCTGAAGCTTCTTTCTGTTAGCATGTGCATACGGCGGCTGAAATGTTCAACGAGAAACGCTTCAGCGGAGAGAAACAGTAGGTGATAATAAGCTTCTTCTAATCAAGCACAGATGCAAGAACAAATTCAAGAAAACGCGAAAAGGCGAAGATGTGAAAAGGATCTCAAGCAACTCGGCCTGAAGTGGCCTTTGATCCCTCGCTCTTGAACTTTGCTCGATCAAGCGAGATATGAAATACGAAGATTTTCTGGAAGTGTTCTAAATTAAGTACTCAGTGATTTCAAGAAATTACCTTCCCTGTCAGCATCTCATACAGAAGAATTCCAACGCTCCACCAATCCGCATTCTTGTTATGACCTTTAGATTGCAAGATTTCTGGAGCCATATATTCAGTCGTCCCACATAGCGAATTTGATCTGCTCGATTCGTTGATCTCCTTAGCCAGTCCAAAATCAGTGAGCATTACCTAAAGGGGAAGTAGATGGATTAGTTAAGGAGCAGCAAATTACTTTATGTAAAACGACAAGGTTAGGTCGTGAGCGTACATGGCCATCAGAATCCATGAGAATGTTTTCGGGTTTTAGATCTCGATGCACTATCCCATTCTTGTGAAGATGCGAAACAGCAGATACAATCTCAGCAGTATATACCCTTGCCTGGTCCTCACTACCCAAGAAATAGACAAAAACAAGAAACTAAGTAGATGAACGAACATCATCTTTCGTTGTTTCATGAAATAGTACCTGAAGATCCCTTGCCTATAGAGATGATAGAACAGATGGCCTCCATTTATAAAGTCCAGGATCAAATACAGCTTCGACTTAGTCTGCGGGTCAGGAGAAGTAAAAACGTACGACAACATCAGATGCATAATTACTAAAGAAGTGCAGCTTTATAGAAACTCTGCTACTTTTCGACTCCATACACAAGTTAGGAAACCCCGTTTGGTAATACGAACGCCTAGCAGTAATCTAAACCATTCTCCTTCAGAAGGAAACAATCACTCCCACAAAAACAGCACATTCTGATATACAAGAAAGTACCTAGACAGCAAAAATGCGACTTCCTATTCCTATAGAGACGAGAAGTTCGAACACTAACTAAGCAAAGTAAACACAAAATCACTGCCCTCATTTCCTGAGTGACAAAATTCTTAACAAATGGCTGACTTCTAAGATAAAAAGACATCTTTGTTCCAAATGTACGGCACAAGGTATATGTTCTCGTTGCAGCATGGAAGTCGATCTTTGCGGACAGATAGATTGCAAAAACCAGAAAGATACACAGTAATGAATCAGTTTTCCAGTTATACCGCCATGATACTAAACAACGAAATCACCCAAATTCGTTAGGGGGTTAATTATGATACTATGTGCTCAAGTAACAACTCTTCAGCAAAGGACATAAGTTTCATCACATCCCCAGTTTGTCATCTGCTTTCTCTACAACTAAACTAGCTAGATAACGATGCTACTTCGAACGAAGAGAAGGTATGCATTCTGTTGTTCTTCCTAACATTCGAACCTACGAAAGAACTGCAAACTTCCTCGTTTCTTCTACCCCATTTGCAGCTATCTTACTCGAAACTACAAACATTTATCGTAATCTAATTCAAGCATTTAACATCAAGCCAACCAACAGAATGTATTATGAATCAATTTCTTAAATCTTGTTCCAAGTTCCTACTCTTCTCTACACAAGTAATTTATACAAACGATGAATCAAGAGAGCAAACGGTGAAGAAACGAAGAATCACCTGAAACGAATAGCGCAGCTGAACGATGAAAGGATGCACAACTTTGGTGAGGATATCCCTCTCAGCCTTCATGTAATCGACATGGTTGTTTCTGATAATCGTATCCTTCCTCATCACTTTCATGGCGAAGATCCCATCGCCGTCGGTCTTCCCTTTCCTCCTCACCTGAAAAACCTTCCCAAACGCGCCCTTACCGATCACCCTCATGATCTCGAAATCCCCGGGCCCAACCTTCTCCGCCGCCTCACCGCCGCCATCCTCCGCCTCCACGGCGCTCCCGCCGCCAGCTCCGGCGGCTCCATCCTTCGCGTCGTCGTCGGAGGAATAGTAGAGCTCGTCGCGCTCCTCCCGGTCGAATTTGGGGAGCGATTTGGAGAGGGTGAAGCGCGGGGAGGGCCCCACGAAGGAGTGGGAGCGGTGGTGGATGACCTGCGGGTCCCCCAGGAAGAGCGAGGAGGCGGAGGTCGGCGAGGGCGCGGCGGCGGGGCCGAATAGGTCGGAGAAATCGAAATCCTGGGAGGGATCGTCGGCGGCGGCGGAGGGGATGTGGAGCTGCGTCAGCCGCGAAGCTAGCAGCGTGTGCACAGCCTTCTTCTGGTAGGCAGAAGAAGAGGAAGAAGACAGCATATTGTTGGTGTTGTTCATGGCGGAATTACAAAACCCAGCTCTCGACGCACTCGATCTGTTTGTAAATATGCGCGTACGAAATCTCCGAACTCGATCGATCCAAAAGAAGCCAGCCAGCCAAGTAGGGCCAGGCTCAAATCTTGCAGAGGTTACATTTTTCTAGAGAGAGAGAGAGGGAGAGGAGGGAGGGAGATTTGCAGAAGCAAGCTTCAGAGATTATTTAAATACTTTTTGAAGATATTTATTTACCAAAATCATTTCATTTCAAAATTCTTGAAATCGAAAACATTATTAAAATTAGAGGGGAAGAACAGAAAAAGGTTGGAGAGGTAGGCCGTTAATTCAGGTAAATGGTTCTTATTTTTGGCAAACCTTATAGCCTCTCTCTCTGTTCATCCCCTCCCACACTTCACACCCATCTAGAGAGAGAAACGAAACAAAAGAGAAAGGGAGGGAGAGAGAGAGAGAGCGATCATCCAAACGTTCTTGATTCTCTCTCCTCCCCCAACCCCAACATTCTTCCCCCACCCCCCCTTTTTTCTCTGGATTTATATTTCTCAGAGATTTCTTCAAACGCACCATGCTTCCAACGGGAGCATTCAGGATCTCGATCGAGGAAAAATTCGGAACCCTGCCCTATTTCTTCATCTACGCCCTCCTCGAATGGCTGCTCATAATCCTCCTCTTCGTCGACGGCTTCCTCGCCTTCTTATCCAACGAGATCGCCAGATTCTTCGAGCTCAAGACGCCATGCCTGCTCTGCACCAGGCTCGATCACGCCCTCGTCCAGAGGGGCTCCAGCTTCTACTACAACGAATCCATATGCGAGGTTCATAAGTGGGACGTCTCCTCCCTCGTCTACTGCCACGTGCACGCCAAGCTCGCCGACATCCGCTTCATGTGCCGGGGCTGCCTCGATTCCGACGGCGCCTCCGACTCCGACAGGAAATTGCAGCTGAAGCAGTTGAAATGGAGCGAGAATGATGAGAGGGTTCCTGTTTTTAGGTACTGCTCTTGCTGCGGGGACCCTCTGAAATCGAAATCCTCCTCCTTGAGGAGGAACTTGAGTTCTTCGAGCTTGTCCATGGCGGCGGCCGCCGTCGCCGCCGCGTCCCCTCGAGCTTCTTGGTTTTCGAGCAGGAATGAAGAAGTTGGCGCCATGGATTTGCAGAATAGCAGATATACAGAGCTGAAGCTGATTGCGGAAACTGATCCAGTGCTTCAAGATTCTGATATTTCACCTACTCAAGGTGAGTTGTGTGTGTACAGATGCATGTGTACATTCTTCTTGAGCTGATGATATGGACTTACTCTGTTTCTCTCTCTCTCTCTAGGTATGATGGCTGCAGCTAGAGAGGAGATCAACGTCGAAGATGTACCAAGAACTCCAACCTTCGCAAGCAGGAACAAGTTCTTCGGACTCTCATTTGCAGACATTGCAGCAGCTCCAATGAGTCCGAGCAAGAGAATGCTCGAAAAACCGGACCTCGCCCTCGATCCTGTCGAAGACGGGGAGGGCGAAGGCGACATTGTGGCGCGCTTGAAGAGGCAAGTGACCCTCGACCGGAGGTCGCTGATGGCCCTATACATGGAGCTGGACGAGGAACGGAGCGCGGCTGCAGTAGCGGCCAACAACGCCATGGCGATGATCACGCGCCTCCAGCAGGAGAAGGCGGCCGTGCAAATGGAAGCATCGCAGTACCAAAGGATGATGGAGGAGCAGAAGGAGTACGACCAAGAGGCAATGCAGATGATGCAGGACCTGCTCTTCAAGAGGGAGGAGGAGACGAAGGAGCTCGAGGCGGAGCTCGAGCTGTACCGGGAGAAGTACGGGGTGATCAAGATGATAGGGAGCGAGGTCTGCGAGGTGGACATCGACGAGGACTATCAGGACATCGTGCACGCCCAGTCGCTGGAGTCGAGCAGCGCGGAGAATCGGAGCGAGGGCGTGGATCATCAGAGCGAGGAGTTCGGATTGGATTACGAGAGAGAGAGGTCTCATCTCCTAGGGTTGATGAGGGAGCTTCTAGAAGGAAATGGAGGAGACGAGGAGAGCAAGAATGGAGGAGGAGTTGGTTTGATAAGGGAAAGGTTGAAAGCAGTAGAAGAAGAGAGTGGATTCTTGAAACATGCAGCAATGACGATGCAAAGAGGGGGAGAAGGGATGAAGATTTTGAGTGAGATAGCTCAGAATCTAAGAGTGCTTAGGCAAAAGAATCTAGAACCTTCTTCTTCTTCTTCTTCTTCCTCATAGGCATGATTCATCTCTCTCCTTTCTTGATTTTATGTAATGTGTGTTGGTAGGTGGATATGCATGGTTGCAGCAATTAAGTTGCAGTGTTGATAGGTTGATGTGAAGTAGAGATTTGAGTTTTAGAGAATTGTAGAGAGAGAGAGAGAGTGTGTGTGATGGTATTGTAAAAGAGAAGTTTTGTATTTCACCATTCCAACTCATGATCAAGAATTCAAGATAGAAGAAAAGGTGAAGATGCCTTCAAAAGCTTTATCTTGTCATCTGTCTCTCTCTCTCTCTGTAGGCAAAGATTTGATAATGTGCAAAAACAAGAATCCAACCCCAAACATTGGTACTAAAACATAGTCAAATCAAGAATTAATGTTAGCATAATCTTTTATTACATCGACAAACTGTTACTAAAAAATCTTTTTTATCATCGTTAGTTTCAGAATTTTTTGTAACATAGGAATGTGATAATCATTCGTATACATAATACGAAAATGGAACAACACCGAAATGTAATAGACGATCTGAATTACGAAAATTCACTGGAAATTCAAACTCCCTTTTCATCCATACACAATAAAGTTTTCAAACTCCAAAGAATATAATAGCATCAAACATGCCTAAAACTCCATTAACATATTTCTTCTATATTACTTTCTCAAAAAGCAATACTATATAATAATATAAATTCAATCATGCAGAAAGTTTTTTAGCAATAACGTCAATGGCGTCGGCCAAAACCCCACTATCTTCAACCCCCGCCCTCAGCCCGCCACTCTTCGCCACCGCCGCCGCACACCCCCTCACTCCGCCGAAAACCGCTCCCGCCACCGCCTTCAGCTTGTTGTACCTCCGCTTCTCCAGATACTCCGGCGCGATCAACAGCTGATCAATAGCATCCATATACAAATCCTCGCAGTTCCGGTAAAGGCTCTTGAGCTTCGCATCCCTCGCCGCCACCAAGAGGCTGTGCACCTTAATCCTAACTGCGCCGGCGGCGTCCATGGCGGCGGTGATCGCGATCTCCCCGAGCTCCGGCAGGGCTGCGGTCCGGGTACCCGTGTTGGTGGCCTCCAGCAGAGACCGGCACCGCTGCGGCTGCTTCGTTCCGCGGCATACTTCGTCCAGCGGGGCGGCGGCGGCGGCGGTGAGAGAGAGGAAGAGGAGGAGGATCTGCCGGGGAGAGGTGTAGAGAGAGAAAAAGGTGGCCATGAGAGTATTATATTTTCTTCTTTCCTTTGCTTGGCGTGGATAGGAATAGTGGAATAGTATTAGCTAATTAATAGAGTTTCTTTAATCATTATTTAAGGAATGTTTTTCAATTAATTTTGACTACTAATTTACTAGTAAGTTCGATTTAATAATTTTGAATAAAAACCTACTACTAATTAAGAAATTGTTAGAATCAGAATCTTATGTTATAATAATACTAAAATTATTGTTACGTGGTCTTAATTTTTTCTATTATTTTAATATATAAAAAGAAAAGTAATAATTAGTTAGTTTCTTTAAATTATCCGAGTCAACTCTACTTTCTTTTTTTCAGTCAAATAATTGTGGACCGCGCATTTTTTGAATTTACAGGAATGCCCAAATCTTTTAGAATAATTACCGATAAGCCCCAACTATCATCCAATCTATTGCAGGGAAATCCTAGAGAGAGAGAGAGAGAGAGAGAGAGAGGATAATGGCTGCCGTCTCCGCCACTGGTATGGCAATTTCGTTGCCGTCGCAGCTAAGCAATTTACCCCAAAACCATACCTTAATCCCATCGAAATCTTCAGTGAGAAGGAAAGCAGCAGCTCAAGTGTGCAGAGCGCATTGTTCTTCAGCAATTTCGGATTCTATCTCCAACCACCACCTCTCGTCGTCGTCGTTGTCCGCCGCTTTTTCTGATATCATTCGCTCGGCTGCCGCCGGAAATGTGGTTCTGGCAGATTTGGACCCGGCCACGGCGAAGCTGGGGATAGCGGTGCTCGGGCCGTTCTTGTCTGCGTTCGGATTTCTGTTCGTTGCGAGGATCGTGATGTCGTGGTACCCGAAGCTGCCGGTGGAGGAGTTCCCGTACGTGGTGGCGTATGCGCCGACGGAGCCGTTGCTGGCCCAGACGAGGAAGATCATCCCGCCTCTGGCTGGAGTTGATGTCACCCCTGTTGTCTGGTTCGGATTGCTCAGTTTTCTCAATGAAATCCTGGTCGGCCCTCAGGGCCTCCTCGTTCTCCTCTCTCAGCAGAAGGTTTAGGATTCAGAGAGAGAGAGAGAGAGAGAGAGAGAGAGCATTTTCTGAAGCTGCTTTTTCTTCTGTCTCAGAAGCAGGTTTGGATTTTGGAATTGAAATGAATGAGTTCATGTGTTTATCAGTTATGCAAGTGTAGATGAATGTTATGCTAGAGAGAGGAGAGAGAGAGAGAGAGAATTTTGCAGAATGATTCATATTGATAAGGAATAAATGTCTATATTGATACAAAATTGAATTTTTTAGAGCTATGGAAAAAGTTTAGAATAGAACATGAAGCAGAGACACAGCTACTGAATAAATCTATACTCGAAACTAAGCCGAAAGCTCAATAAATACACGAACGTCGTCACCTCGTTGAAGTACTGGAAGTCCGCTGCTTCCTAATCCGACCGAGAGAGATCACCAATTCGAGCAGAGAAGTTATGGTGGAAAGTGCTCGACATCCCTCGCGTACCTTATTCCACGAAGAAGACTCTTAGCAGTCTCCTTCTCCTGCATATATGGCACGAGGAAAAAAACGTTCATCAAATTTTGAACTGAATTTACAGAAGATGCGTTTTTCAAACTGTATATGATTGGATCTAAGAGGACTTACCGGGCCTGTGTAGTCGAGAAGGCGAGTGCAATAAATCTCGGCTTCGTCGAATTTCTTCTGAGATTTGCAGTAATGTGCAAGGAACATCAAAGCTTCGACCATGTTCGGTCCTTCTCTCTCTTCGGCCTCCATCCTCTCCAAGTCTTTCTTGAAATAGAACGCGGCCTCTTCAACTTGACCGAGCTCGGCGTGAAGTTTCCCCAGCTGGTGTACAGCGATGGCTTCCCTATCATTACAGTTCGATGCGCGTTCGTAGCATTTGATGGCTTCTTCAAGCATATGAAGCTGCTCGGTCTCGTAGCATTGAGCCATCGCTATCCATAACCTAGAATCATTCGGCTGTAGGAATACCGACTTCTTGAAGTAGTGAAGGGCATAATAAGGCATTCCCATCATCTCGTACGCTTGCCCTAATCCATACCAAGCTCGGTAATCGCATGGATTTATATCTACTGCACGTCTATAAGCATCGACTGCTGCAGAGGTGTTCTTCATCTCAACATACTCATGCCCCATAAGAGTCCATGCAGATAAATAGTTCTTGTTCAATTTCAGAGCCCTCCGAAAATACATGACCGATTTCTCGTGTTGCCCTTTCAAACTGTAATAGTTTCCGATTATGCAGCAAGATTCTGGCCTGTATTTATCGGTGAGAAATACCCTGTGAGCTAGATAGCTTAAAGCTGACGAACATTCCTTGGCATAGAGCACGTTGGAGTACATGTCCATGTCTTCGATCCTGTAAGGATCGTTTCTTAGAAGCTCTTCGAATATAACCTCCACCTGTTCGAATTCCCTCAGATTGTACTGAGCTTTAGCAATCTGGGCTTGGATATAATTGCTAAATATAAAAGATCCCTGTAAATATTCGTATTTGGCCAAGGATTCGTTGTGCATCCGGAGTTCTTGGTAAGCGCTGGCAAGGAAAAAGTCCTTCATCCAATGATTATTGAGATTAAGACTATTCAATGCCTCGATCGTGGTGGATAGAGTCTGCAGCTCAGACCAAGCGCTCCAGTTCCAAGGGTAGCTATTGACAGACTCCACGAATACAGATCTTGCTAGATTCTCACTTCCTTTCTCCTTGAGGACAAGGCCATATACGTAAAGGCCAAAAGGGTCAATCGTTCCATTCTTGCGAAGGGTTGACAGTTCTCTCTCAAGAGAAAGCAGCTCACGGTTCACAGCATCGCTCTTTCCCATTGGACCCTCGAGCTCTATCATCTCTTCTTCTTTTCGCTTTTCTCCAGCCTACAAGATTAATGAGATTATGAGAACTTTTACTTATACCGAATGCGGGTGCACTAACAATAATGGGAAAATAACAACGGCACTTGAACAGCGGAAAATTCATTCACTACTAAGTTGCAAAAGCTGGAAAACCAATGTCACAATCAATATGTTTGAAACACATAACCAAGACTGCCCAGTAACGAATGTCCAAACTCGTATGCCCTTGTCCTACTGCATGAAGTTACACCACAAGTGCAAGCAACGACCATATAAAACAATAATAGACCTATTCTTTGTCATACTTTCATCCACCTTAATCAAATACTGGAACTTGTGAGAGTAAAGCTTCAAATATTCGTTAAAGCTCCTTAGCGATAAAGGAAGCAACAAATGAGTGAACCTCAGCTCGTTCGAGCACTGTAGCTGCTACTAGAATGCTTCTCAGATAACTATCGACTAGGAGAAGTAGAAGTGCTCATGTAAAGGAGGTCTCAAACATTTCTTTAACCCCATCTAGCTTAGAGATAGATTCGATTGCACACTAATTAACAATATGGTGGCACAAATCTATTCAGATTTCAATCAAAACGCAAGTAAATTACAAGGGACTGATCACCAAAATACAGATGCTACCACACATGCTTGAGACTAAACAACGGACGCATGATTTTTCAGGGATATGTCACAACTACCATGTTATCCCCCAGCAAAATGATCATACACGTCGCAAATCCCTAGAAATCGTATCGATTGCATCTTGGTCCAGGTTTACCATTGTCCTCACACTCACATTTTCATAAGGGCTCATCAACCCAAGTAAAACATATTCAACAAAACCACAAACCAATCATCAATGAATCAAATCAGCAGATAAAAATGCATAGCAACGAACCAAATAAAGAGCGTAGCAACGCAAGAAAACGGCTTTCTTGCTGGTTTGATCCCTAAGGACATGGGCAGCCCTCCTATACTCCCTGCAGTCGAAGTAAGACTTTGCCAGCAGATAAAAATCACTATCCATCAGATCATAGTCGTACTCCTCGGCCGCCGCAGCTGCCGACGGTGTCATGACATACGAAACCCCCGCGGAAGGGGTGGCGGAGGACTCGGCGGGGGTGGCCGTGCGGAAGCGGCGGCGGATGCTGGAGCTGCCGCGCTGGAACCGAGTGTGCGACGGCGTGTGCTTCGAGGGGTCTTGCTCAATCCCCATCAACTGCTCCGCTGCCCTTAACAAGCAAATACATCCTCCCAAATCAGGATTCGAAACCATAAATTTCAGATGAATTTCAATTTAAACAAAAAATGAGTAAAGGGACGGATTTGAGCTAGTGGGAAGAGTTCTGGAGCAAAATTAGAAGATGGGTTTTTGGAGGGGATGCGATTGGTACCATTTGGCGGCGGAGTAGAGGCCGCGTTCGCTGAGGTGGCGCACGGCGGCGCGGAGCTCGGTTCTGCAGGTTTCCTTGGAAGCCATTGTTAAGCGATTCTCATGTGCTGCCCCCTGTCGGTGAAATTGGTGACGGTAAACGTCTTCTCCGCGGATGTTAGCTGGATTTGAAAATTTGAGATGAAACTGCGGCGGCGGCGAGCGGCGGAGGCGGCGTTGGGGTTTTGTATGCGCAGCCGCGCCTTTGGTGGTGAATTTTTTGAAATTGGAACTTCAAATTCACATTCGAACCAATTAGTTTTCCCCTTTTAATTAATTTATTTATTTTCTATTTAAAAATTCAATAGAAGTAAATAATGTGTGACATCGCTTTTAATTTTTCAAATTACAGGTAGATTAATACTTAGAGCATCTCCAACCCATACTTTATTTTGAAGTATTACTTCATTTTGGAGTACGGAGGCCATTCCAACCGTACTCTATTTTGCAGTTAGAGTATGAAGTATTGAACAGTAAAACTCTATATATGAAGTTTTACTGTTCAATACTTCATACTCTATTTTCACTATTCAAAAAAATTAATTGTAGATATTGAATTATTTAATAATATTTTTCATTGTAAATAATTATACTAATTCGTATATTATATTATTTCATTTTATTGCATTTACTCCTATTTATAAAAATCACAATTATAGCATTTCTAGAAAAAATTAACATTACATAAATTGCACTAGCCATATAATGTATGTTATGATGATTAATATAATTAATATTTTGCTTCAAAATGATGAATTTACAATTTAATAGTTCAAGAAGCCATAATTTTTTTGTTTAGTTATTATTTAGTTTTTCAATATATGTTAATAAATCATAGTATTATTCATTTAATTTTTGTCAATATTGTTAAGTTATTAAAATTAAATATAAAATAATAATAAATTAAATATATAGAGTACGTGGTTGGAATAGATTTTTAAAATAGAGTACGGGATACTTCATTTTGAAGTATAGCATACTGTAAAATAGAGTACTGGGTTGAAGATGGTCTTACATGTGCCTTTTATTTCATTTTACTTAGCTCTTTGTATTATTTTTCGACTTACGTATATTCAACGAGGCAAATGAAATTGGACGAGAAGAGTAGATAATCAAAAGATCCATGCTTACACTGTTTCAGGACCAACCAAACTCAATTGTACAATTCAATTTATCGAGCTTAATAAAGGTACATTCAGGACTTGTTTCGAAGATGTGGTCTAACCCGACTCACATAGAAAGAAAGGTCGTACGGGTCCAAGAATGAGCGGGGAACGAAACAACATCTATAATCGAAAGATTGTATATATACAATTATAGATTGATGCAATAAATAATACAATCCCTCCAATCTAAAATCAGATTATTCCCAACTATAATTGAAAGAGTATCATATTTGCAACTTGGATTACAAATTAATGAATTGGGGTTATTCTAATCAATTCTATTAATATTCATTAGCTCCATCAATTGTCATGTTTTATTTTGACATGAAATTTTATGTGTCGTATTAAAAGGGAAAAATAATAGTTAACGTTTTCTATTTTGAGAAACACCACAATTCATGTGTGATAGTATAATTAGAAAATTAGAACAATTGAAGTGGACGAAGGAAGTTATATTGCAACACAAATTTTGTTAATAAAACATGAATTAACTAAAAATTCCTTGTCCAAATTCAAATTATTAGGGTTAAGACTAATCCAAAAGCAAACCTAATTTAATAATAATTTAATAGTAATTAAAAAAAAGGTGACAAAATCAAATCCCGCCACGTGACTAGTTCATCAGATTCCCTGCATTTCTGTACCGAAATGCGAACTCCCGTTTCTACCCCTCACACGAGCCCAATCGGCCCAATCCCGCTCAAGGGCAGTACCGTAACTTCAAGGGCAGAGGCGCGTCTCCCCAATTTCACCGTTGATGGAGATTCAAACTCCCGCTTTATTTGCATGGCGGATTTTCAAACTTTCAAAATCCCTCCCAAATTCTCAAACCCTCTCCCCCCGCCATCCCCACCCCACCTTCTTAACGGTCTCTGCGCGCACACCCTTCACACCCTTTTGCTTCGTTTCCGTTGTTCGCATCTCTCTCTCTCTCTCTCTCTCTCTAGCGGAGGTGTGGTTGGAGGAGGAAATGGCGGCGTTACCTTCTGCGCACGCCGCAGTAACAGTCGCGGAATCTGGATCTAAGGAGATGCCCTATTGCCGGAAGCAGAAATCCCTCGGCCTTCTGTGCTCCAAGTATGTGTGATTTCGAAGAATTCGCATTCCCCCCCCCCCCCCTAATTTTTAGGTTTTAAGAGTGTTTTGAGATGTGACTCTGATTCGATTGTGCAGTTTTCTGAGCTTGTACGATCACGACGGAGTTGAGTCGATTGGGCTAGACGACGCCGCATCGAAATTAGGTATGTTCAGTTTGCTTTCAAGCCTCACCTACCGTTTCCCCCCTTTTCGATTCGTTTTGTTTTTTAGGTTATGCCATTGATTTATGGATTTTTTTTCTGCTTTTAGGGGTTGAGAGGAGGCGGATCTACGATATAGTCAATGTTCTGGAGAGCGTTGGTGTAAGAACTTCTAATTTTTCGATGAATCTTTGGAGAATTTGACTGCACTGAATTCGGTTTTTGAGCTGACTTTGTGGTTTTGAATATTGTTGCTTGTAGATTCTTACGAGGAAGGCCAAAAATCGGTATACTTGGAAAGGGTTCGGGGCGATCCCCAAGGCTTTGGAGGAATTAAAAGTACGAATTTTTCGATGCATAATTGATTCGATCGAGCTTTTTCTTCGTTGCTAATGGCTGTTTCTTTTTGGTCCGTGCAGAAAGAAGGCTTAAGAGAGAGCGGAACTACAGCTGATACAAGCTGTTCCGAGAAAGTATGCCTTCTTCGATTTTTTCGTCTTTTTATTCTGTTTATCATCTTTGTTGCTGCTTCTAATTTAGATTCTTTCCTCCTCAGATTTCAGATGATGAAGAAGATGAAATGTGCTCAGATATGAATAGCTTAAGTCAAAACGATAGATCGGATTCGGGTTCTATCTTGAAACGTGAGTGTCGTCCTGTTTGGTTTTCGATTTCAGTCAATTTCTCGATCCAATTGGTAACTGATTGTGTTATTTATATTCTCAATTTAGGTGATAGTAGAAAGGAGAAATCTCTTGGGCTTCTTACACAGAATTTTGTCAAGCTGTTCCTTTGCACGGAGGTAAGCGTACCTTCGATTGTGAATGTTAGCATTCGAGTCTCTGAGCTTCGACTTATAATTTGGATCTTCTCTCCTTTACTAGATGGATATGATTTCTCTTGATGATGCTGCAAAGCTGTTGCTCGGTGATGGAAAGCACACTTCGATGACTACTCGAAGTAATTTTACCTGCAGCTTCGTCTCCCCTTGCCTTCCTAGATAGTACTACAAGTTATAAGAACACATTTGCTAAAACTGTTTTGTGAATTCTGCAGCTAAAGTCAGAAGATTGTACGACATTGCAAACGTTTTGTCTTCGATGAACTTTATTGAGAAGGTACGTGCTGTTTTTTTTCTTCTGGACTGCTCATCCGAATTGAGTTCTATTAACATTCGATTCTGATTATCTCGTGGATGAATGCAGACTCACCACCCCGAAACAAGGAAACCGGCTTTCAGATGGCTGGGGTTGAATGGGAAACTGGAGAACAGAACTGCTGATTCCGTGACTCTGAGTGATTCTAAGAAGAGAATATTTGGAACTGATCTCACTAATGCTACTACGAAGAGGCTCAAGACTGATGAAGGTACATTCCGAGTGTTAAAGCCACACAGTCAAGTACGGGTTAAGCATGAGAAAGAAAATGAGGACGAAAGGGAAGCTGCTGAAAAGAGTTACCAGTTTGGCCCTTTTGCACCTGCACCTGTGCCCTGCGTTGGAGATTCGAATGACGGAAAAGGGAATCAGGCTGTTGATTGGGAAAGTCTCGCATCTTCTTACAGACCTCAGTATCACAACCAAGGTACTTTCCTAAGGCCAATTCGTTGTCATATCTATTTCGTACGATCTTTTTCCGACTGAAACTAGCCATCAAGCTCATGAATGCTGTAGTTAGTGCCAGATACTTAGATCACCCCTAATATGTCTTCACTTTCATTTTCTAAGTCTAATACGAGATAACTATGAGATGACACTGCATTCTGTCGCAACATATGTAACTGATTATCTGACTTTTAACGAAAAGGGATTCTTCAAAATGATTACTCACTGCACACACGTCTCTACTTCGTACTGATATTCTGGTAAACTCTTGCTGATAAGAAAGTTCTGTTCTTGATGATTTCCTCAGCTCTGAAAGATCTGTTCTCGCACTTTGTTGAAGCATGGAAATCATGGTACTCCGAGGTTGCTGGGAAAGGCCCTATACAGCTCATGTCCTAAACCTATTTGGTTCAATCCAAGTCCCAGCATCTGGAGTTGATAGTAGAAACGTTGAAGTACACAATAGGAGCAGTTAGGTCGATGGTGAATGCACGCTCTCGGTGCATCTATTTACATATCTCACTGGAATCCATCATCTGTAATGTTTCACTAAAAAGCTTTTTCTTCTGGCTTTGCATAAGCCTAATCTTACATATGATTTGACTAGGATGCACATTGGCATTACTGATCTGTTTTTTTCATCTTAGATCGATAAAATCGGGATGTTTATTGATATATCTTGATGCACATGTAAACTTTGTTATCATCATGCCTTATAGAGTCGAATTCATGAAAGCCAACTTCTGGTATGAAGTTCTTGAACCGGTGAGGAGTGTTCAAGAACTTACAACTTACATTAAGCCTTTAAGAAAAAGCAAGGAACATGCTACTGGATGATTCTCCACACCTTTTTCCCATCGATTTCTTGTACAAAATATCGAAGCCTGTGAATGAAGAAACAAGAATATCTGTTCGAATTATGCTTGATCAAATGTTAGTTAACTGCATAGCTATTCCGTGAGTATGTTTAATCTTTGAAGGGTTGCCTGAAATGTGGAACAGATCTAAAGGAATAACCTGAGGTGTACAGATGATTCGTCTCCTTCCCAAAACTCGAACCTCTCGGGTACGAGTTTATATCCTCCCCATTGTTCAGGCCTGGGAATTTTTGTACTGACGATGAAACAAACAAGAGCATTGACAAAGATTAATTAAATTGTGTGGAACTTCGAATGATAATGTACAAAAATATAGAAATATCCCGATATACGGACCCTTCAGGATACTTCTCCTCCAAATCTTTATACTGTTGATGGACAGCTTCCCTTCCGGGAATTACAATGCTCTGAAATAATTATATAAATAAGAAAACTAGTTAAATATTTGATGCTGATCCATAATCAAGCTGAATTCTGGATTAAAGAGCAAAGCAAGAACCTGTTCACCGAGAGCTGGAGCAATCTGTATCTCCCGTGAACGACTATGGAAGTACTGCTCAGACTCCTCGTCAGATACTTTCAGCACATATCCTTCCACTCGTACCTGGACATCACTTAAATAGCTGAGATGAGGTCCCCTAGAAAGAAGTAATCACATTTTCGTAACGTTAACAAAATGAAACATAGATGAATCTCCATCAAAAACATCAAATAGTGGTTACCAACTGCCAGTACTCATATAAAGCACCAGCTAACAACACGTACCTGGCGATTTAAGGCACCCCAATAGAAAAGAAGTGATGCTTGCGGATTTTCTGATATCTCAAGCCCTTTTCGACTTCTGTAATTACTGCACCTGAATATTTTTACCAGAAGAACATTAGGCATACATGGAAACATACTGATGCATTACATTATAGCAGATTAAAGGATACACTAAATGCTTCTTGTAATTTTGTTTGAACGGATTTTCACAGTCTCAATAAAAAGTGGTTATGGAAAGACTTATTAACTAACCAGACAAATCCTCCGTTGTCAATCTTCTTTAATTGTACCATCCGTGAAGAACTGCAGGGGTAGCACTATGTTAGACTAATTGGAACTTTGAACTACAAAATTTCTCGTATATATTCTGAGAGGCTGGCTGATAAGAGATACCAGAATGAGAGATTCGAGATTCAGTAATCAGGACCAAAATTTAATAGCAGGTTAATTCATTCCCCATGAAGAAGAAATGGTTAATTCATTCCTCGTGACAAAGAAAAGCTGAAAGGGAGAAACATACGGTTTACCATCTTTGGAGGCAGTAGATAGAGCCATAACATCTGGTACCTTCAAACCTGCTGCTATAGCATCGTCAAACCATTTTTGGAACTGCAGATCAAACGAATTCCTTATTTTGCTACAATAATAACTGGAACAAAATCACTCTAGGTTTAAGAGAAATTTCACAGAAAAAGTATTATCTGCAGTGCAGCAAGCTCCTAACAATGGCTATAAAAAGTTACGTTTACTACCTGAACAAAAGGATCAGCCTCCACACTAAGGGTAGTTGGCTCTCCAATTCGAACACACATCGAGGTACCAGGATAAGCTGGAAGTTTTAGCTTATATTTGCTTGTAACAGATGGAGGTACAAATCTTCCACCCAAAAAGTGATGAGGACCGCAAAATCGTTTAGCACAAAGCTTTGGAGCCGTTAAAGAAACCTAAACACAAGGTGTGTAAGTCTTCGTTCTTGCTCAAACCGGATGTATATCTAATTATCTAGTGATGTATTCTAATAATACGAAGCATTCAGAGAAAACCATCACCAGAAAACATTACCAGCATGTCAGGTTTGATGCCTTCACCACTCACATCTCCGTCTTCTACATGCCAACCAGAAGGAATATCCACAGAAACAATGACAGGAGAATTCTCTCGGACAGATGCCATCCAACGTATAAGATCATCAAAGGGTGGCCTCGGATTTCCTATAAAAGAGGCACGGATTTAGAATAAATTTTTAAGCACAACAATGTCACATCAACTTGAATAAGAGGTTACCCTGGAAAGAGAAGCCGAATATTGCATCCACTAAAATGTCAAAGTTCAGTAATTCTTCCGGCAGGCTTTCCAGGGAAAGAAAAGGAACTGACAGTGACTCGAGCTGCAAAAGTAACCATAATATGAGGACTTCTTGTTCTATACATCAGCTTATGACCCTTCGTTATTAAATACCTGAGTGACGAGACCCTCATAAAGGGGTTTAGGAGGGCGTTTGGGATAACAAATGCAGGGATTATATCCAAAATGATGCAAATGACGAGCAGCAACAAGGCCATCTCCCCCGTTATTTCCAGGACCGCATATTACAAGTACTCGTTTATACTTACCTGGACCGTACACCTGCAACATGATTGAAAAAATTAGCTAGCCTCCCAATATATCGAAACTCATATCTTCAAAGAATATCAAAACATCTTCACATATTTGCCAAATTAGTACAATAGTGAACAATATTTAAAGTAAGCAACTACCTATTTACTTGACTAATATTTTCGTTTCTCTATTTTTCATAGGCACCCTTCTCTGGCACTTTCATACTCAAAAGCCAAATATGAACTTGGTCCAAATTTTAATGGAACTTCAAAAAATTTCCAGCACCACTAAAATCACAAAAGGAATTAGAAAAGCCCTAAAACAAGCTAACTATAGTACTACTACAAAGCTACAAAGTACAACCACCACCAACCAAAACAATAGCAATTTCCAAAAACAGTGTCTCATCCACTCTCTACATGGAAATAAATTCAAAAGGAGTTGAATATATACAATTTAGAAAGCATAAATTCACCTCAGAAATCGCAGATGCAACACTTAAACCAGCCAGTTCCTGCAATTAAAATCCCATAAAAGCAATCACTTAACTGAGAGCTCAAATTTCCATCTCCAAGTAGACAAAAAACATCAAATCCTTCAAAGAAAGTGCGAAATTTAAGCTAACCATAAGCTGATCGATGGTAAAACCGATTCGGCCCATGAGCAACTCGTCAATCTCAGCAGCTTGCAGCTGAGTCAAATAGGTAATGGTCTCTCTCTCCTCCATTAACTTTTACCAGTTCCTTCAACCTAAAGCTGCTCCGATTTCGAGAATCAAAGCAGCAGCAGCTGCTTCGCGCCAGTCACGAAACTGTTCTTTGTAAAGAAGAAGAAGAAGAGAAATCCAGAGAGAGAGAGCAGAGAGAAAAGTTGGTCGTTATGTACTCCAAAAGTCTATATTTTCCTCAATAAAGAAAAGGGAAAAAAATAGTGTAGAGTATGGGCCGAAAGCTGGCCCGGCCCAAGCCCACTGGACTAATAAAAGGAATCATAATGGGCCTGTGGTATAAATCCGGCCCAAAAGTAAGCTCTTGGGCCTGTTCGAGCCCACGCTATAAGCAAAATTTTGTAGAAAAAATTACTAATTAAAAGTTTCTTTATTTCGAGAGGGAGAATGAGTACAAATTATAAAATAAAAGTTGATTTATTTCGAAATCTAACAACATTTGAATTGTATAGAAATAAATATACAAGTAACTCTTCACCATTAAAAGTGGAAGTGGTTTGTATTAAGAAACGCAGCACTAAAGAATCAAGAAACATAGTACACGATTTCTTCATGAGGAGGATGCTTTGAATGATACTGCTAGTCATGGAGACAATCTCTCAATTTTCCATACTCTCTTTCCGTCGACATCGTTCGGAGAGTAGCGCAGCCTGTCAATCGGATACATTAAACGATGCTTGGTTTCACAGGTTGATGAGTCAAGGAAAAAGTTTTACAAAATATTAGTCACCTGTCGTGAAGGCGAGATGGTTGCCCTTGCCAGAACTCGAAAACCTCGGGTTTCAGTCTGTATCCTCCCCAAGTTTTGGGCTTCGGAATCACGCTTCTGCACAAGAAAGGGCTCCAGGAATGAGGCTATGGATATGATTCAGCAGCATGCAATAATGAAGCCAAGCATGAGAAAATTAGAAAAGTTGTGTTTCTTGAATATTTTTCTATCCAGCTATAGTTTGTTAAATATCTCAAAAATTCAGCAAGTGGACTTCGTCTTCGTGGTTAAATCGTGCAAACCAGTGGAATAGTTATTCGAATGGTAAGCAGTGTGGGTTAGCTGTTTCAGTAGTTGTGAGTGAGCAACTAACCCATCAGAGTACTTTGCCTCCAGCTCTGCCTGCTGTTGGTAGAGAAACTGCCTTCCAGGAATTACGGTGCTCTAGTTAACAAGAAATGGAACTTGATGAATTTTCATAAGAATGTATGAACACAAGAGGCTACATATCAATGAACAAAAAAAACAAAACAAAAGGATAAAGACGAACCTGTTTGCTGACTATTGCTCCGATCTGGCTTCCCCTAGGACGGCTGTGAAAGTAGTGATCAGATTCTTCATCAGAAACCTTTTGTACCGGCCCTTCGATTCTTACCTAAAGCCAAGAAGATTGCAAAATTTTACTTAGGGAGCTCGAAAAATACATCATGTTATCGTCAAGCATCTAGGTGTACCCTAGTCTAGAAGATGTACACTTTTCAAAGAAAGGGAATCGTTGTATAGCTTCAAGACAAAATTTGAAAGCCATATTATGAAATGAAAGCTGTCTCCTATATAGAGGAAAGGTTCCATGTGAATCTATGGCTTCATAACTGGTCGATGGAATTTGGATGAAGTATAAAGTGGCACCTGGCGGTTTAAGGCATCCCAGTAAAACAGGAGAGCAGCTTGAGGATTTTCTGATAATTGACGAGCCTTTTGACTTTCATAATTTGTGTACCTATCAGAAGATGAAGAGGTTTAAGATTTCTGGAATGGCCAATAGAATTCTGGCTTAAGCACCTGTAACCCCGTGTAGAATAGCGTAATTTACCAGACAAAACCGTCTCTGTCAAATCCTTTCAGCAACACCATTCTTGACGAGCTACAGGGAAAAGAAATAATAAACAGTATCATGATTGAGTTAATGATATGCGTATTCAAGTATTTGCATCTCATGTAATCTATTCAAATACGATCTAATACTTGTTTGGGCCATCAGAGACGCCTAAAGCATATTAAAGAAACAGTGGCCCCGTTAACACAATAAAGGGAACTACTTCTCATAGAGAAATTTCAAGCACTGATTTGTTCAAATTATCATATTGTAACATTAAAGAGCTGCGGCATGAATCAGGTAAAGGCAGTAATCTTACGGTTTCCCATCCTTTCCAGTCGTGCAAAGGGCCATGGCGTTTGGTTCCTTCAAGGCAGCTGCCACGGCATCATCAAACCATTTCTGGAACTGCATTATATAAAACACTCTTACAGGAAATTCAAGACAAACTCGTACAAGTAACTGATTGTAGAAACACCAGTGGATAAATATGAAGGCCCTATGTTTCAGGGGAAGAAATACCTGAGTAAAGGGATCGGCTTCAACTTGGTCCTCAGATAACTCGGGAGAAATGTAATTCTCTCTAAGAGCCGATATATCAACTCGGGGAGGCTTACCAATCCGTACACACATGGAAGTCCCAGGATATTCTGGAAGGATCAGCTTGAATTTTTCAGCAATAGCAGGGGGAACAAATCTGCCTCCAAGGAAATGGTGCGGGCCAGAAAATCTTTTGGCACATAACTTCGGGGCTGTCAAAGAAACCTATACATGATTTGCAGCATTAACCTCCTGTCAAGAACAAGAAGAGAAGATGGCACATTCATAGATATATACCAGTAAGTCTGGCCTGATTCCTTTGCCACTCAGATCACCTTCTTCAACATGCCACCCAGATGGAATGTCAACCGAGACTATGGCAGGTGATTTTTGATTCTTCTCCCTGAGGCTTCCTAAAGCTACCAACCTTTGAATAATATCATCGAAAGGAGGCCTTGGGCTGCCTAGAGGGTTGACAGGAATTCTATCAAAACTGTTCAGACTAAACAGAAGCTACAGCGACAACATACATCATCAATATATATATATAACTGTCTCTTATTGTGAAATTATCGACGTTGTGAAATCTAAGAACCAAAAAAATGTATTACAGAAAAATATTCGAGCAAGAGATCATAAAAAGGAATATCTCTACTCCATGGCACAAAATTGAAGATAATCCACTCAACGCCTATTTATTTCAAGTTTTGACTTCATAAAATGTTAAAGAAAGTAAGTGTACCCTGGAATGAAAACCCAAATACTGCATCCACTACAATGTCAAAGCTTGTCGACAAGTCGACTGGTAGGTCTTCAGCCGGCAGGAAAGGAATGGACAGCGATTCCAACTACAAAAACTCAAGCCTCAGTTCCATTACAAGATTCCTTTGTTTAAATTCTATTACAGTAACCTTGGGATATGCCCTATACCTGAGTAACCAGACCATTGTAAAGAGACTTAGCCGTACGCTTTGGATAACAAATAACCGGTTTATATCCAAAGTGATGCAAATGACGAGCAGCTACAAGACCATCACCGCCATTATTACCAGGGCCACATATAGCAAGAACACGATTATGTTCAGTCGGCTTGTAGACCTGCATCATAAACTCAAAGATTTCAATCTTCAACAAGAGTCAAGATATATATCTTCTTAGAAACACCAATTAATCACTTTTAGCTAGGCAAAATAGCAATGCCAAGCCAACACTATTGATTTGTTTCATACGCATTCCTTTTCGAGATTCCATGCAAGCAAACACTGAATGATGATAACAAATACCTATATCTATAACTCTCCAACTCTAACACCATGAAATCAGCATAAAAACAGAAATCCAAATCGATTAATTCACAGAAAAACGCATAAAATAAAGCAACTCACCTCAGCAATCGACGTGGCGACGCTCAAACCAGCCAATTCCTGCATTCAGAAACACACGGAATTCTCAGCCAACTCCACCTAAAAAAAAACAAAGTTGGAAAACCAAAAAAAAAAAAATTCCCCCAAAAGAGACCATGAGCTGATCGACGCTGAATCCAAGCGGCCCCATGAGTATTTCATCGATTTCCGCAGCTTCACGCTGATTCAAGTACGATATCGACTCCGGGTCGCTCGCAATCTTCGCCGACGCCATGGATTTAACTCCGGCGATCAAACTCGAACAATACTCCCGTGAATCACTCCTCAAAATCCTAGAACCCTGAATCCAGAACCGAAACACAACCTTCAAATCAGCTCACACCCTCCTACACCAGCTGAAAAAACAGCAACTGCAGTAACCATACACATACTCTGTGCGTAAACGTCGCTGTAGCTAAATCATACCTGTATTACAGAACGAGGAGGCAGAAACTTGGATTCGAGAATCGGATTAGGGCGATTAAAATAGGGGAAATTTGGGATTTTCGAGTGTAGTGATTGTTGGGTGAGGATACATTTCATGGTCCTCGCTCTTCGCAGCAATGGCTGCACCATTTTTATTTTCCATTAAATCAATATTAAGCCCATAAAAAGGTTTTATTTATTCGTCCCTCCGTCTCATCCCAATTGTCCCTGTTTCGTTATGTTTACGATTACGTTTGGTATACATATGTATCATAAGAACGATAATCATCAAATAAATAGGTCACACTTCACAAGTAACTGCGATTTCTTACTTCTTAAAGTTCCGTCTCGTATAATTACGTCTCTTTTCAGATGAGGCGGATCGATATTTTAATTGAATTTTTATATTGGATTATAGAAATACTTAAAACTCCCTAAATGGGCCTATTAATAGCTGAGCCCAATTGGAAGCCCAAATAGTAAACTAAATGGGCCTATAATTTTTTTTTCTTCAAGTGGGGCCCATTTCAATTTCAAGAAAATATTATCTATATATAATTAAATTTGGAATAATAAAAAAAAAATATTATCCCATAACAAAATTCATGCAAGATTTTTAGCAATAACGGCGATGGCCTCGCCCAAGACCCCGGTGTCTTCGTTCTTCCGCTTCAGCCCGGCCTCCTTCGCCACCGCCGCCGCGCACCGGCCGGCGCCGTCCCTAACAACTCCGGCCGCCGCCGCGAGCTTGCCGTAATTCCTTTTCTGCAGGTACTCCGGCGCGATGAGGAGCTCGTCCAGAGAAGAGCGGTACCGATCCTCGCACTCACGGTAGAGGTCTTTGAGCTTCGGATCCCTCGCTGATACCAGCAGGCCTTGGACCCCAGCTTTGACGTCGCCGGCGACGTCGGTCGCGGCGGTGATGGCGATCTCTCCCAGCACCGGCAGCGCCGCCGCATCGGCGCGCGTGTCGGAGGACGTTAGGAGGGAGAGGCAGCGCCGTGGGTCTTTGGTTTTACTGCAGACGTCGTTCACCGCGGCGGCGTCGGAACGGAGGAGGAGGTCGCCGGCGGCGAGGGAGAGGAGGAGGAGAGAGAGTGAGGTGGCCATGTTTAATTTCTACTTCGATCCTTTGTTCTTTTTTCTTTGAAAATGGATTTCATTATTTATAGAGTTTATTTAGTTAAGACTATGGTAATTATTTGATTTAATTAAGACTATTGTCTAATTTTTTTGGCAATTTTAGATTTATATATGTATTTCTTATTAAGCGAATCAATATCCAATTTTGGCTCATAAGAATTTTCCTAATATACTTAATTCTTTAATGACTTATATATTGGTATAAATAAATGTGGCAAAAAATTATAAATTCAAAGATCACATCATTTTCAAACATATGTGGAAGTTTATTGCAAAACAAGATCACCTATTAACATATTTGGCTAAGATTTACCATTTCATTTATTAAATTGATTTCATCGTACTATTTTCTTTACTACTCCCTCAATCTCATTCGAGTTAACACAGAGTTCGTAAAAAAGGTTGGAATAAAGAGAAGTAGAGGAGAGTTTATAAAAATTCACCTCATTTAAAATAAACTTACAAGAAAGTACACTATATGTATGTTTTTTTTCATGTGGTGTACAATGATGAAAATAAATTAGGATTTACAAAATGATTTCGTCTTGAACACTCACATTCAGAGTCTTGTTTGGAAGTACAATGCAGTTTGTCACCACCACTTCATCTTCAACTGTCACTGCTTCTCCTGTTTCAGTCACACAATGCCATCATCATCTGTTACTACTTTAGAGAGAGAGAGAGAGAGAGATGGTACCTAGAATGGTGACGCCAAGTTTCGCGCTGCAATCTCCGGAAGCCTGATAACAAGGGGAACGGAGATTAGAACGCGTTACAAAAACTCAGAAGGTAGAGCCAAGAAAATGGCTACGATTCACGGAAAGTAGAGGAACCGATTAGTAGGATTGTGTTGCGTATATTACATCAAAGGCAAAGCTAGGTGATTGAAGAATCCAATTTATTGAATTTGTTACCTGGACCCTAGACCACCTTCCGATGGAGGACTTCCATCCGACAATTGCATGGATCACGACTCCATTTTCCTAATAAGCATAGAATTAAGACGAGCATGATGACAGCGTTGGAATATTGTGATCGAATATTGATCACATGTAGTAACTAGTAATTTAGGTGATCACCTGGATCTCAACATCATCAAGGATGATGCAGTTGACGAGCCTCGCCCCTGCTCCTATCCGAGCATTGGCTGAGATTGAAACATTCGGACCAATCTGAGAGAGAGAGAGAGATTGGGAGCAACAGTAGACACGAGGCATGGCGTAAGTAAGTGATGTTGTGAAGTGAAAAGAAACTGTAAGGTATAGTAGCTACCTTTGCAGTTGGATGGACTTTTGCAGATGGATGGATAAATACATCACCGGAGATAGTAGCATTCTTCGAACCATCTCCGCTTGCTAAAAGATGGGGAGACGTGAACCGAAACTGTGCAAGATAGAGCCCCGAACATCTCAAGGACATTCTACATAAGAAAAGGTAAAAATCACAGTCAGATACTACTAACGACATAAGAGTTGAGGAGAGAACAAGCACTGGTAAACCTTCTTTAGCTTACCCAGGAGTTTTGATTTGTTCCCAGAAATTGAGGGTTTCGTATACGTAAAACTGTTTCTTTCCAGCAAGCGGTGATAGAATATCTTGATCCAATCTTACAAAATCTGTAGGAAGACTCCTGGCGAAAGAATTCAAAATTTTAAGAATGATGGCCACAGTCTTTACTTATACATGCTTCAAAATGAATAGGGTTCTACCTGTTTGCAGGTTGAAGTGCTTCGAAGCTGGTAACACGCCTTAGGGTAGCTGCAAATACGAAAGAAAACGAGGAAAACAACCAGATCTAATTAGCAAGGGAAAAAAATGATGGGATACCTTCAACATTTGGGTTCTTGTTTATATGCATCAATAGTCCTACAAGTTCAGATACATAATTCATTTGTGAAGCGAGCTCAGTTACACAGGGATTGCTATTTGCTAACCTCTTTCTTTTCGTTGTGTTGATACGCCTTGAATAGCTGTAAAAATACCCGGGCTAAACACATAAACTCCACAATTAATACGGTCACTAACCTGTAACATGCATGTACATCACAAAATCGGTTTTTAGACATGAGAAATTCACATGTAGAAGTGAATGATAGTTCAGTCTTGAAACTGTTGCATACAAAAGTTTCCGGTTTCTCAGTGTAATGCAGCAGTTCTTTTGTATCGGGATCAGCCACGAGTTCCCCAAACTGATATGCAGATTCAGGAGAGACCTGTGATAGATAAAGCAATATGCGAATCAGTAACAAACCAAGAGATATTCACAACGAAAGATCAACTCAAATTAACATATATATCAACCTTGGCCACCAAGATTGTTCCAATCCCTCCGTATCTTCTATGAGCCTCTGCAAAGTAGCCGAAAAATCAAATCTACAATCTAAAATATCAACAAAGAGTATATTTAGATCTTGAGTCCATGGTAAACTCTATATGGTTGGGCAAACATGGAAAGTTACCTAGCATTTCTGGCAGCGGAAAACTGCTACAAACATCACAATTCAGCAAGAAAATGTGTGACTGAAGGGTGAGAAATATGATGAGACGTAAGTATTTTGGGGAGCAAGAGATATCTTCTCATACTTCACTAAGAGGTCATTCGAACAAGTATTGAGAATGAATCAGAATAGAACCGGAATCTCTTCCATGATCAGATCCCTGAAGTTATACAGTCCACCAGCTGAACCATGTGGCTTATCCTCTTTCAAATATCTATTAAAAGAACCATTACACAAAAAATAAGTCCGAGTACGCCTCTAGCAATGGTGTATCAACAATTTAGTAGCCCACAGAATGATACAGAAAACACGAAAACATGCAGTTATTACCTCACAGGCACCCGAAGCTCATTAGAAACTGATGAAACAAACAATGCAAACTCACGTTCTTCGTAGAAACCAATGAGGTAGATCTGTACCAGGTTCGGGATCTAAAACAAGCATTCGGATAAAACCAGTTACTTTCTCGAACATCACAACCAAGTGACAAATACATTAATCATCGATCCAGAACTCAAACTACCAAATCATGCTAGACTTTCAACACCATCTCACTAACACACATGCCAAACATACACCAGTTGCCAAATGTAGCAAGTTTTCGACTATCAGCATCATACCCTTTTACAAGCAGATATAGGGTGAAGAACCATCGGCTGCCCTGCCAGTGGGAAGAGTGGTTTTGGTATATTCAGTGACAATGGCCTAAATCTAGTTCCTGCATTCACCAATCCATAAACATTAAGAGAAGAAGAAAATCAACTACATCTACACAAATAGGTTCTTAAACATTAGCAATCACGAATTTCCAGTAAGAACTACTCCACATTGCAAAACATCAAACAAGGAACGATAAATCGAGCGAAATTAAGGTAAAGGAGAAGTGAGATTGACCTTTAGTAGGGCCTCCGACCATGATCACGGCAACGACTCGTTCCTCCGAGCTCGCCATTGACGATTGCTCAAAGCCCAGATCTCGAAACTCCCTAATTTCCAGGAACTGGCACTCGAACTGTTGAATGTTGATTCTTCTCGAGCGCAGAATCGGAGTAGAGATCTTGAATCAACGCGCAGAGAGCAACGAACACCGTTGCTAAATACCCAGCTTAATTCAGCAGAATAATGGAAATTTTGAGAGATTTAGGAAGGAAGAATATGCGATTGGATTCAAGTGGATCCGAGTGCGGGACGTGAATGTGATGGCGGGGAAATCAGATTACGAAATGAATGCTGTAAATGTACGGACGAACAACCTTTTTTTTTTTTTTTTTTTTTTTTTCCAAAAAAAAAGTGAGGAAAAAGAAGAGAAATTATCTCAAATTGTTGAAGATTTTATATCCATGGTCCAAATTAACCGGTACATTATGAACGAGGCATTATAATTGTAACGAGAATGCATTATTAAGCATAGATTTGATCTCGAATGAAATTTTAGTGGTTCGGCCATATGCCTACTTAGATCGTGAAGTTTCACGACAAAAGTAGAAGAGTAATATCGAATTTGAGATTCATTACTAATTCGAATGGCATGAAAATTTCAAGAGTGCATACAAGCTGGGAATATTCGGAGATGCTGTAATTTCACAAGAAATGAGAGCAAATTTCTTTATTCTTATACAGCTGAATACATAATAAAAGTACAAACAGAGTGAGGCAGAAGGCCAGCTATCATCTCTATGGCTTTGTTGGAGGCTTGTACCATCCCCATGGATCCTCGGAGATGTACTGCGTAACTTGCTTCACGTTCAAGTAGTTGTCGAGCCCCCTAAGGAAGAAGAAACGTGTTTTGGTGAAGTGTTTCTATGAAAAGGTGAAAGAAAAGCATCGAGTACATGAAAAGTTTAACTTACGATTCTCCAAGTTCACGGCCAAAGCCACTGCGCTTCTTTCCTCCCCAGGGAGCTTGGGAGAAGCATGGCTGCGAGCAGTTCACCCAGACGATGCCTGCTTGAAAGGCCTTGAAGAACGAAGAAGGGAAATGTTCAAGTTTAAAGAGCACTAGTACGTATTTGTTTGTTGAAAATTTTAAGTTGTATTTCTTTGAATGCAAAAGATTTTCTCACCTGTGTCAACCGTTCACACCTTTCAAGGTCTTGTGATAATACGGCAGAACCCAAACCGTAACTGTGAAGTTCCATCTTTGATTAGGAGAATTCATACTATGGTGAGAAATAGTACAGATATTATGAGATGAGACTGGACTCTTACTGGGTGTCGTTTGCTAGTTCAATAGCTTCTTCTTCGGTGGAGAAGGTTTTGACACAAAGAACTGGACCGAAGACCTCCTCTCTCCATATTTGCATGGAAGTTGTTACATCAGTTATTATGGTAGGTTCAACGAAGAAACCTTTCTTTAAATGCTGCAAGTACAATGATGGGGTTAGGAAAATGATACTACTACTATTTTACAACAAAAGTCTGCGTTAAGGGGATAGTTTTACCTGAGGTCGTCTACCCCCACATAAGACGGTTGCACCTTCTTCCTTAGCTGTTGATATGCACTTCAATATCTTTTCGTACTGTAATATTATCACCATCAGATAATGACTTAGTATGGCTGACCGCCACTTTAGAAATTCATGCATTGACACAGACCAGAAATATTGATGAATGGAAAGGAAAGTGGACTTTCTTTATGCTCACCCACCTTATCCATCACAAAAAATAAACTGTTTCTGTAAAATGGTACACTCTTGTTTTCGACAGTATATTCCATTAAAATGGTCTGAGGAATTATATGAGAGTATTGGAGAAGCACTTCTATGGGACTAACCAAGAGTTCCAGTGATCTTGTAGTTGTACGAAGATATATAGAACCTCATACTGATACAGTAATTCAATATCATTATCACATGAAGAAGATATATAGAACCTCATACTGATACAGTAATTCAATATCATTATCACATGAAACAAACTCGTAAAAGGTAGTTTCACTCACCTGTCCGCTGCTAACAATAGGGCCAAGCCTGCAACCTTCCTCTAATGGGTCTGAAATTTTAATGTTCTCGCACCATTTAACCAGCTTGTCAAGGAATGCTTCTGCAATGCTTTCCTGGTAAATTTTGTTAAGGACAAACCGTTATTAATCTTTAAGGGATCCAGTGCAAAAACAGTAAACATAATAGTTATTTCAATTACAAGGCAAGCTACGCTAGCTGAACTTGAACATAGTTACCTGTTAATGCCTTAATGGTAATAAAAGAGTACACTAAACGCCAGCATTTTCAATTAAGACAAGTCATTCCGAGGCATTTGGTTCAAATTTTTTTAGACATTGCCTCTTTTTCATGGTTGGATTTTGGGGGAAGGATGACAGAGATTATAAATAAGTAAAATAACTAACTACTAGAGTCTATGGCTTTTCATACTTACGTGGATAATGAGTCGAGAAGTAGCGCTGCATATTTGACCATTAGTCCAAAAGCAACCGAAGAGAGCCCATTCAGCAGCTGTATGCATAATTTACATGAATGAGACAATGAAAAAAATTGCCGAAAATCAAATATTATAAAGAAAAAAATGTCCATCACTTTCATCTTTTGCAGCAATTGGTCAAATGTACTTTTAATTCATTCAGAGTTTGATAGGAATCAATAGGGAGAAAACTTGGACAACTTTGAAATATGCAAGAGCCAGACAAAACAATTTGTTACTCGAAAGTTTCATACCTTTGTCGAGATCAACATCTTCAAACACTACTATTGGACTTTTTCCACCAAGTTCAAGTGTAACTGGCTGCAGTAAGCGAGATTTAAGTAAAGATATTAGCAACTCAAGCTGATTAGAACACTAGCATAGTTGAGGTAATCACAAGCAGGTGAAATGCTATGACATACTTTTACAAGTTGTGCAGCAGAAGTCATGATTTTGCTTCCTGTAACACTACTCCCGGTAAATGCTATCTGTTGATTCAGCATGGAGCAATTGTCATTCCAATGCAAAATATGCAACTGAAAAGAAAGGGAAGAAAATGAAAAATATATTGAAAGACCATAACAGACCTTGTCGACATCTGGATGTGAAACCAAAGGAGCACCGGCTTCTGTACCCAAGCCTGTCAAAATGTTCAGAACACCAGCTGGAAGACCCACCTCTCGACACACTTCGCCCAGCTCCAAACATGTGCTGAATTTACAAAGTAGGGGAAAATGTTATATAGAAATTATAGAAATAGATGCTGAAACCATAATATTGATGTAATCTTACGTAGATGCTAGTTCTGATGGTTTAAGTATCGCTGTGCAGCCAGCTGCAAGAGCTGGGGCAACTTTCCATGTTGCCATTAACAGAGGGTAATTCCTACAAGTAAAAAACAACAATTTAGGACAATCATTATTGACATCAAAGTCACATGAAAAATTAATTTGTAATAGTAACTCCATCAAGAAAAGGCCACATTATTCCATTTATTTAGTTAGTTCACAATCTGCAGCAATGAATAACAAAGTTCTTAATTATATTTCTACATTTCATGAGTATCATTCTAGTTACTCTAGAGGGTAAAACAAAAAAAGCACTAGGTTTGCCTCGGAAACCAAAGTAGCATTACCCACCATGGCGTAATCAACCCAACCACCCCAATTGGTTCTTTCAGAACGTAACATTTAAATGTGTCCATGGGAACAGAAACGGGAGTCTTTTTCTTTGAATCAAATGCTTCAGCCATATCAGCAAAGTATTCAAAACAACCAGCAACATCATCCTGGACGAAACAGAACCAGCTATCATGTAAGTTACTGTATGAATCAGAGAATAAATCAACAAATCTGTATGCATTAAAAACATACTATATCCCAAGCTGCTTCTTCCAATGGCTTCCCACAATCGATCGCTTCAAGTTTTGCCAGATCCGATTTCTTCTCTGTTATCTACGCAGAATTTGGAAAGAGGATAAGCAACCAATCATTTTACTACTTGATACCGAAACACAAGCATCTCACCCTGTCTGTCCTAACTACGAGTAGATGCAAGGAGAGCTAAATATCGATCGTTGAGCAAAATAATAGTAACACACAACATATGTTCCCAAAAACAAGGCATTAACATAATTTTGGCGATTCATAAAGGAGCTCAAGCTCAGCAAAAAACCTTAAGATCAAGTGAAAAATTGCACACCACAAAACAACTGTTATATACCTTAGCAGCTATTGCTCGCAAATACTTGGCGCGGTGCGCCCCAGTCGCATTGGACCAGTCTTTCCCCCCATTTCGAAGAAGCGCTTTCTTAGCAGCCTCCACAGCAATTTGAACATCTTCAGCAGTAGCTGCTGGAATATCCCCTGAATCACACAAATTCCAAAAGCTAAGTCCCCAAGCATCGAACTCAATTCAAACAGGCAGATCAAGTTTATCTTCATCAATAAATGCAATAAATTCTAGAGAGCGAGAGAGAGAGAGCATCTTCCTCATCAAGCACTCACTCAAACCCTCCTCACCATCGATCTAAGCTAGCTAATCACTTCACCAAGTTGATTACTCGGAAATTATCACAAATCACCCCAAAAACGAACCAAAAAAACACGAAAAAAGGAGGCGCTACCATAAACAGAAATAGAAGGAAAGTAATTAGGAGATTTGGCAACTGACCGATGGTATCTTCAGTAGAAGGATTGATGATAGGGATGCGATTCTTCAGCACCGGCTCCCTCCATTCCCCATCGATGAAGAGTTGACGACTTGGTATAGGCATCGCCATTATCACTCCTCTTCACTCTACTCCCCTCGGCTAAGCTCTCTCTCTCCTCTCTCTCTCCACTTTTTAACAGCTTTTATTTCATTCAATAAGGGCTTGTTTGCAAGCCTAGACTAGATAAGAGAAAGTATGATAAGAATTAAGATACTTCCTCTGGCCCAGGATTTCTTGTGCGTTTCTTTTCGGCACGGGAATTATGGCGTTTGTGTTAGTTGTTTAAGCATGTTGTTTATGGATATTATTTAATTTATTTTGTTAATTTGTTTTGTAATATATATATATAAATTATAATAAATATTAAAAATAATGTAAATTTTTTTTTTTGTTATTTATTAATCTGCATTTCCGATTTATGCACAGTATTTTTATTTTTATTTTTATTTTTTTTTGGCTTTTCTTCACTCCATTCAATTGCCATTTCATTCCATTCATCAATTCCATTTTCCTTCACTCCATTCAACCAAAAAACAGAGCAAATGAACTCCAAAACATAAAATGAACAACAAATTAAACAAAAGAACAGATTTTGCCATTTCATTCCAACAAACTGCAATCCATACACTGAGATTAAATCAATTGTTTTCCAATTAGTCACATGGGTTTAATCACCCAATAAAAAAAAGAAAAAGATCAGAAGAGAGGGGGAAATGGAAATGGCGCCCAATTCAAATTTGATCAACTTGTGCAGCATATCCCCCTCTTTCATCTGCATTTCTGTTTCTTCATCTGCCCTAAAACAAAAAAAAAAAATCAGAAGAGAGGAGAGAAGAGAAGAGTCAGATTCCAGCAGAGAGGAGGAGAAGAAGAAGAAGAAGAAGAAGAAGAAGAAGAAGAAGAAGAAGAAGAAGAAGAAGAAGAAGAAGAGAGGCAGGAGAAGAAGATAAGCAGAAGAAGAAGTGATCACAGAGGAAGAAGAGAAGCAGAACAAGAACAAGAACAAGAAGAAGAAGAAGACGAAGAACAGAAGCAGAAGAAGAAGAGAAGCAGAAGAAGAAGTGATCACAGAAGAAGAAGTGATCACAGAGGAAGAAGAAGAAGAAAAAGAGAAGAAGAAGAAGAAGAAGAAGAAGAAGAAGAAGAAGAAGAAGAAGAAGAAGAAGAGATGGTGAAGAGGGCCAAAAACCTGACAGATGAAGAGCAGAACTTGGCTGTGCAGTTCCTCCTTCAAGATACAAAGAATGGGAAGCCAAAACGAGGTAGGATGCTTGAAGCCCAACAACAATTCCACATCCATCGTAACACTGTATCTAGGCTCTGGAAAACTGCAAGAGAACAGCAAATGCAAGGGTTAGCTATACAGTTAAAATCACAGAAAAAAGGGAGAATAAGAAACCATAACCTCAAGCCCAACTACGCAGTTCTTAGGGGAATGGATTTCAGTGAAAGATCATGTTATAGATCGATGGCGGAGAAGATGGGAGTTAGCAGATCTACCTTGCAGAGATGGGGGAAGGCAGGACTTTTTAAGATATTTGCAAGCTACATTAAGCCTTCCTTAACAGCAGATAACAAATTCATTAGGTTGAGGTTCAGTTTGGAAATGCTCCAACTGGACAGAGTACTCAACACATTGAAGTACTCATCTATGCACAATATAGTGCATATTGATGAGAAGTGGTTCTTCATCACTAAAGGAAAAAACAGGTACATGGAGGGACTGACCTCAGTAAAGGAGATATACATCATTGGTCATCAAACAACATCTATACTTACCTTTTAAATTTCATATTACAGGTATTATCTTGCACCAGGGGAAGATGAACCATACAGAGCATGCAAATCAAAGAGGTTTATTGGCAAAATCATGTTTTTGTGTGCAGTGAGTAGGCCAATACTAAGAGATGATGGCACAGTCCTATTTGATGGCAAAATAGGATGCTTCCCATTCACCACTCAACATAAAGCAATCAAAAACAGCAAGCACAGAAAAAAGGGCACACCCTATATCAAAGCAGTTGACTCCATCACAAGAGAAGTGATGAAAAGATGTCTTTTGAATGAGGTACCAGCAATCTACTGCCCTACATGTTTGTAAATGCAATACTCATGCTCAGATATACATCATAGCACTACTAAGTTGTCTCATAGAATTGCTTTTTCATGAAATATCACACTAGGTTGTCCCTGCAATAAAAAACAAGTGGCCAGCAACTGCAGATAAGAACATTTTCATCCAACAAGATAATGCAAAGCCTCATATCACTGATTCAGATCCAGATTTCAGATTAGCTGCAAGCACAGATGGATTCAACATAAGATTAGTTCAACAGCCACCAAATTCCCCAGACACAAACATAAATAACTTGGGATTCTTCAATGCTATTCAATCACTGCAGCATAGAAAAGTATGTAGAACAGTGGATGATCTAGTGATGGCAGTGCAAACTGCATTTCATGATTTACCAGCAATGACATTGAACAAAGTATTTCTCACACTCCAAGGCTGCCTAACAGAGATCATGAAGGTAAGAGGCCACAACAATTACAAGATACCACACATGGGAAAGGACAGGTTGATTAGAGAAGGCAGATTGCCAATTAGTCTAACAATTCCAATGGAATTAGCAAGGCAAAGCATAGATTATCTAGTAGAGAATGGCCAAATCAGAGGAATTGAGCATCTGATTCAAAGATTGGGAATGCAGCAGCTGACAGGGATTGAAGAACAGTTGGCCATGGTTGCAATTAGCTAGGGTTCATCACATGTAACAAACACTTTCTTGCAGAAGCATATAGACTAATCATAGTTGTTGTATATGTTAGCATTTGGGATTTCAAAAGACTAGTGTACTTAACATCTTTTGAAATGGAAAATGCTACTCTTGTTCTACCACTGTCCCATTTTCAAATTGATCAAAAACTTTGTCAATTAGAATCAAAACATGCAACAAAGATCAGAGATCACATAACATTCAACTGTACATACACTCATACCACAGAAACCTCATCAAGAATCAATCAAGTCACACAAATTCAATGGAACAGTGGCACATCAACTACATATCAGAGGGACAGAAGAACAGAGATCACTCAAACCATATACTGGCCATAGCAAGAAACCACAACAACATCTTCCATCAATAACCATTAACACATTGCACATAAACATCAGATTAGTTCAACCTCCTCCATCACAAAACCCCACAGATTATGCAACGTCCCCCTGACCCGAATCCCCTTTAAAGAGTTCATCTTTAAAGGGGATTCGGGTCGAAGGAACCATCAATTGGATTATTCATCTGCATTTCAATCACCAATTGGATCACAAAGCCCCACAGATAATTCAACCTGACCCTGACCCGAATCCCCTTTACAGACTTCATCTGTAAAGGGGATTCAGGTCCAAGAAAGGATTATTCAGCTGCTTCCCGATCAGCTTCTCCATCAAAAAAATCCCACTATTCTGTGGTGGGATGGAATGGGAAGTAGACTGGAAATCCATCACGGTAGTAATACACATGCCTCTTGGACAAGGGATCACTGTCCGTGAGGCCTTCCTCCTCAACAGCGGACGGCGGCGGCGGCGGCGGAGGCTGCTCAGAAAGTTGGGGGGACTCTTCGACGCTTGGGGCGGCTGAAAACGGCAACCGCCGCGCCAGCCTCTCCGTCGTTTGGTGAGGGGTTGCCCAACGGAAGGGAGGACGTACACTCTCATCCTCGCGAGGCGGCGACGGCGTAAGTTCCTCAAATCGAGGGGCATACACATATCCCTCGCTCAGAGGCGGCGGACCGGTCCAGGTTGGAAGGCTCCGCACTGTCGGTGGTGAGCGGAGGGTGCCGTAGCGCCCGGGTGAAATGGGCGTTTTGATTCGAGGAGGAGGTGGAGGAGGGCTTGGGCTCAGTTCGGAGGAGGAAGCCCAACGGCGGCTAACACGGCGGCGACGCACCTCGCAGCCTGTGAGCCCGCCGCCGCGGGGATTCACGGCGACGGGTCGGTTGCGGGTTGATCTCCATTCCGATTTATCGGATGGGGGTGGATCCATGGCGACGGCGGGGGGGATGGGAATTTAGGGTTTGTCGATACCAACGAGATGAAGAACAACAAAGAAGAGGAAGAGAGAGAGTTGTGAGAAGATAATGAATTGGGTGGAATAAATTTGGTGGGTGGGAGATATTTTGTGGTAGGATAATAGAAGTGGTTTTTAATTTTTGTGGAAAAATTTTTTTATTGTTTTTTCTGATTTTTTTTTTTTTTTATAAATTATTTGTGAATTTTTTTTATTTATTAGGGTTTTGTTAATTGTAATAAGGGATCACTAATTGTGTACTTAAATTGCTAATTATTTCCCAAAAAGGAAACGCACAAGAAATCTTGGGACGTCCCAAAATGGAAAACGCACAAGAAATCACGAACCAGAGGAAGTAGTTAACTTGGTTTGTATGTGAGCTTCTCTCATTGAGGTGGTTTGGTAGAGTAGTTTAGATAAGCTCCTATCTTGAGTTGGGTGTTTGGTAGTGTATACATGATGAAGTATGATAGAAGCTTTTTACAAAAATGTCCCTAAAACTAAAACAAAAATTAATGTTTAGTTGAAATTGTTATATCTAATAAAAAAAAAATTATGATTTTTCATACCCTAAAGTTTATTTGAAATGCATAAGTTGATTGTTCAAATAGTAGATGATACAGGTAATTATTATTTTTTTAAGCTAGAAATATTTTAATTTAATTAAATCATAATATATTTACGCCTAAAACCCTTCAAAATAAAATATATATATATATATAGGGTATTATTTTTGCATACCCCTTTTCAAAACTCTCATACACAAAATACCACTCCTTTAAAAACAATGCACAAAATACCCCTTAATATCCATTTATCCATAAATACCCTTATCCTTGTCTATGTGCAACCCCAAAATTGCTATTGACACAATTTTTCTTTGTTTGATGTATTTATCCATTAATGATTTGTAAAAATGGGATAAAAATCTCGTTTTCACCAATTATGATCCTACGCTTCTAAAATGGTATCAGAGCCCATGGTTTATTTGGGAATTATATTTATTTATTATATATTTGATTATTTACTAACGGAGGAGACACCAAGTTAAAATGGATCGACCGGACTATTGTCCGAGTTGCGAGTGTTACAGAGAATATCTCCAATTTTTGGGGAATCGAAAGGCGTATGAACTTTCTCAATTAAGAGAAAGCGAAAGAATTCTCCGAGACGTTCGAGAGTATGCCACTCCCGACCAGATTCGGACCGGAGAAGGAGTGATGCAGAGTTACTTAGATCGCCTTTGGATAAATTTTTATCTTGAAGGAGTTCTAAGGCGAGCTATGAGGAGGTTTCACCAAACTCATACTCATCCCAGATGACGGAGTCAACCGGAGGAGTTGGCCCTAATTTCCTAGAGATTGAACCAGATTCATCAAAAATCTCTAAGGATGTACAAAACTACGGCAACAGCCAGTACGGAGTACCTCAACAAGTTGAAAAGATATCTTCTCAACAAGATGAAATCCTTAACATCTTGAAAGATATCCAACAACGAGTGGAGAAATTGGAACAACCCCGTTCCAGTTCCTTTAGAAGAAATTTCGTCTTTAAAGGCGAATCGAGCAGTCCCCAGACGGTACTGCCCATTAAGGATCCTAACCTGAAGGATCCAAAACAAGAATTCATAAACAGACTGATTCGAGATGGCAAATCTTGAAAGGATCGGTTTGGAAGATCTACAGGAGTTGGCAGAATCATTTGCTGACCTCAGAATGGTGGATCTAAAGGTGAACGAGAGAGAACCGGAGCAAAAGCCATTTGTTGAAGCCGGATCTTCGTTCCATGAGCAGTTTGAGGATAGGAGTTATGAAGCTCACAGAATCAACATGCGTAATTCAAGGTGGAAGCCCTCCAAAACACAGGACACTCCTGTAGGAAAGGCAACAATGGAACCCATCCATCCATATGGAATTCATCTCAACCTCGACGATGTCAACTTCAACGAGAGAGAGGAAGCCATCGAGGAATGGAAAAATTCTATGACTATTGCAGCAGCCACTCTTGATATGAGTCAAGATAGCTTTGCAAAAACTCTCGAGGTGAGCCTCGTGGGTGTGGTCAGGATTGCTTGGGAAGGAATGAGCCAAGATACAAGAGACAAGTGCCTAAAGGGAGACTATCAAAACATGGCTCCTTCCATGGCGGATGTATTGAAGCATCATTTCCTAGGGGAAGGATACTTCAAGGGATATGATGAAGAGAAAAAGAAGAAATACTTATTGGCGTTCTACAATCTGAGGCTCGTGGTCTTGGAGCAGAAGACGCTCAACAAGTTTTTAAAACTCTTCACCTTATATCAACATCAATCTAGGATTGATGAAGAAAAGGCCAGGGAAATTTTCTTCCTAAAGTTTCCAAGCCCTTGGAGAGAAATGCTTATTCGTGGATATACCCCAGGTATTCATGACAGCGTTGCTAAAAGGATGTCCTATGTGCATGCCAAGTTGATGGAATGGTGTCAACAAGCTACTGCACAGAAGAACGTGAAGAAGTTGAGGAGAATGAACAAAACCACCCTCAACTGTGAAGGCAGTGATCTACCAACGGTCATTGGAGAAGAACCTTCGGTGAAACAAAGGTATAAGAAGAATAGGTTCCAGCCCTATTCAAAAGAAGGAAAATCCAGGAGAAAATCTTGGAAGCCAAGAACTATGTGGTCCAGACAGAAGGCCGGATCATATAAGTATGGACAGAGAAGCGGTCCATCCAGGAGCAGATTTCAACCCAGAAAGACGGACCAGAAGACGGACCAGTCTCGGGGAAAATTTGCAGGCAAGAAAACTTTCAGAAAAGCTCATGCTAGAGCCAATGAAAGTTTCAAAGATTGCAACTGCTGGACGTGCGGTGCACTTGGGCATATCTCAACCAATTGCCCAGAGAACAGGAGGATGAATAGATTCGAGTCAACACCCGACATTGAAGACGCGATCTATTTCAAAGATCTGATACAAGTTTATCAGTTCGAGGATATACCCTCTGATGAGAGTATATATGAAGCCGAAGAGGACTTCGACAGTGAAGATTCTGATGGATCCAGTGATTCAGAATCCAACTGAAGAAGAGGTACATCATCAGGAATGTGAAGATAGAACCGGATATTCTAGCCGGACGATTATCTCACAAAGCCAGATTGATAAGATCATGAAGAAGAACTTGAGTATACAAAGATACCAGGGTTTTTCAGCCGGGAACATAGACCAAGTTCTAAGGAACTTCAGTCTAAAAAGTCGAAAGCACCATATTGTCTATGGGATCACGAGACGAGAAATGGCGCTACCAATCGAGCTCACGGGGAATCAAGTGGAGATGCAGTTGATTCCAGCGAGCGATATCCGGGAAGATCTATCAAAGATGAAACCGGAGGTTGCGGAAAAGATGAATTGGATCCACATCGGAGCAATTCAACTCGTGCTTAAATCAGCCTTGTTCGTAGGAGTCGATTCACCAATCGACATTGCCATATGTGACAGGCGAGTACGAAACCTGCAAGATTCGGTGATGGGAACCATCGCAGGAAACCTATGTGCTGGACAAGTGGTGGGGATTATCTATCCAAAGATTGCTTACAATCTTAACGATACCAGCTTCAGCAAAGCCCTGACGTTGTATCAGGACTTCAAAAGAAAGGATTTGGTGGAAGAAGGGAATAGACCTTATTCCATCACATATCAGGTATCATATGCGCTTTCCAACTCCCATCATACTGAGTTGTTCTTGGGAAAGCAATTCATTGAGATACCAGATATCTTCAAGAAGGTGACAACGGCAATTTGTCCCGATAGAGTTGAGATTCCACGACTAAGAGACGTGGATATCCAAATTCAAAACAGGGTAGTCATAAGACATGATCAAAGTCTTAGATTACATTCTGGAAGATTATCATTCCAGGGAGATAGGATTACTTCTCAACCTTTGGGAAGAAGCCTGAGTCTGAGACAACCTGCCCAACCAAGGTTGTTGGACTTCAACAAGACGGTTATCACCATCAAATGTCCAGAAGGATGGAGAGGAGTAACCACCAGATTTGATACCACAAGATGGGAAAATAATTTTCCTTGTAATGTCTTGTATTATCTGGAACAACCAGAGATCCATCACTACAAGGCCATGATCGAGATGGGTGGATGGAAGGTTGAAGTCAAAGGCTGAGCATGGAGAGAAGAGAATATTCTTATCCTTGGTCTAGATTTCCTCGAGAAATACAAGCCCTGGAGAAGCAGGGAAGGAGGAATGGAGATCACGATCAATGAGAAAAAACTATTGATCGAATGACGAGTCCATTCTCAATATACATTCCTCTAGGAGTGTTGTATGAGAAATATAAGGCAGAATACTTTGCTGCCTATATTGATTCAGGTGCAGGGATATGCACAGCAAGACGTGAAATCTTCCCAGCAGAAGTTGAGGAAGAACTACCACGGATTGCAGGACGAGACTTTTCCAAGAGGATCTTGATTCTATCCAAAGGAATTAAGGCAGTGGAAATCTTGATTGGAGGAGCAGGTCAGACGCCTTGGTATAAGGTTAAAACCCCTCCAATTTATTTTCATGATACCGGTGCAGATATCTTGCTCGGTAACAATTTTCTACAGATGTTCAAAAGATATATGCAGGATAATGAGAAGCAGAGATTAGTGTTCACAACGAAGTGTGACCACAAAATCATTGCTCAAAGATTGAGAGGAGCATTTAATCGACAAATGCCAATCAATTTTCGCAGCAAGCGTGGTGATGAAGGACTACTTCGGAACCCGAAAATGCAGGACCAGCGACGATTCAACGAAGTGTTGTTGGATTATAGGATCAATGGGAAACTTAGCAAGAACGATGAGGAAAACATTGTTAAGATCCAGATCCTAAAGGTATCTTTAATTTGTAAAGATATAGAAACTGATACACAGGTATCATTGGAAGATGTCAAAAGGAAAATTGTACGTTGTCATTGGAAGATGTCAAAAGGAAAATTGTACGTTGTTACAATGAGAATCCTTTGGCATGGTGGGAGAAGAATCAACTCAGAGCAACCTTGAAGGTCAAACCTGACAAGGTTCACGAGTTTGTTCGATACAGGCCGATCTTGATGAATATCAAAGATCAAGAGGACATGAAAGGCATCATCAAGGAGCACCTTGACATGAAGCTGATCGAACCAGGAAACTCACCATACAGTAGCCCAGGCTTCTTGGTAAGGAATCATGGTGAGATTAAAAGAAATAAACCTCGACTTGTTATTAATTACAAAGGTATTAATGACATTTTGGAATTCGATGGTTATTTCATACCAAGTAGAGAACACCTTATTAACTGCATAAGAAATGCAAAGGTTTTCTCAAAGTTTGATTGCAAGTCAGGTTTCTACCAGATTCGCATGGAAGAAGGGAGTAAGAAGTTCACAGCTTTTTCTACTCCACAAGGACATTACGTTTGGAACGTGATGCCAATGGGGCTAGCTAATGCACCCCAGATTTTTCAGAGGAAGATGGATAATTTATTTAAAGATTATTCATCATTTATGTTCGTTTATATTGATGACATTCTCATAACGTCAAAAGATATGAATGAACACAATAAACATCTTGAGATCTTTGCAGATGTTTGTTACAGAGAAGGGCTAGTACTGTCTGAGAAAAAGGCAGTTATAGCAACCCGGAAAATGGAATTTCTGGGAATCGAGATCGATGAGACGGGGATTATTTTGCAGGATCATATCGTGCAAAAGGTGAAAGATTTCCCAGAAGATCTCAAGGAGAAGAAGCAACTTCAAAGCTTCTTAGGAGTTGTTAATTTTGCAGGAGCATTCATTAAGAATCTTGCAAAATACAGGTCTTTAGTCCACTCTTAAAGAAAGATGTTCCATTCATCTGCACTGAAGAACACAAAGAAGGAATGAGGGTATTGAAAGGAATATGTGGAAAACTCCCCAAACTTTCAATGCCACAGGACGAAGATGATTTAGTCCTGTATACCGACGCAAGTGATCATTGGTGGGCAGCAGTCCTTACAAAGATCACACCGAATGGTGAAGAACCATGCAGATACTGTAGCGGGTTGTTCGCAGCAAATGAGGCCGTTAGATGGCACATTAACGAGAAAGAATTCTTTGCAGTTCGAAAGGCGTTTAAAAAATGGCCTTTATTTTTATTAGCAAAGAAATTTACTTTGAAAGTCGATAACACACAGGTTAAGGCTTTCTTAAAAAACAAGATAGAATCTAAACCTGAAAAAGCTAGATTACTAAGATGGCAAGCTGAATGTCAATATTTTTTTTTTTGACATTGTTATTGTGAAATCTCATGAGAATGTTCTTGCAGATTTCTTGACAAGAGATGGAGCCAACTGAATGTAGCTCTATCATGATTGCCCAGAAGCATCTCTGAGAGAACCTCGAGATGTTATCAAAAGAATGGGACGAGTGTGTCTTGAGGGCTGAACAAGCCGGAAAGATACAAGCTGTCGACAAGACGAAAGTCACCGACAGGATACAAGCTTGCAGGATGGCACAAACCCAGTGCTGGAATGCAGTACAAGCGCCACTCCTTCGGGCGTCCTCTAAGGAAAAAGAAGTGATTCGGTTGCCGGCCCCTATAACGGTAGCAGAGGATTCAAATACCTCTAGCACAAGTCCTAAGTTGGTGGTGTCTACGGATCCATCGGCCCAAGGAAAAGATGAGGTTCAGATGTCCAAACCTGAATCATCATGTCAACCCAGCACCTCTGGGGTTAAAGAGGGAGAGATCAATCTTAGGCCAATGACTGGCAAATCTAAGGTTGATACTAACCAAGTTATTCAAGTTTCTCCATTTTGGCAGGCATATCAAGCTAGTTGGGAGAAGCTTCTTACAAGAAGGGGATTGAATCCAAACCATTGTATTATTGATGGTTCAGGAAAATATCCCAGGGTGTGGATGAAGCCAGGTGCAAATCCACATGATGTCAAGCAATGGTATGATTTTGGAGCTCTTGCTTCAGTTTCAACCATATCACCGGCGTTCGCAGAAATCAAGAATCTACCCAGGTGGATTCAAGAGGTTGTGTACGATTCATGGGCTAACAACGATCAACTTAGCCGCGGTGATGTTCTGGAATTATACTTCATAAGTGCAGCTCCTGAACCAGCAGGAAAAGGGAATCACGAGGCCTTCCACTACATAAGGCTAAGGAGACCCGACGAAAGAGCCTTAAACAGTGTTAAGGCAATGAATGGAGATGCTCCACTCGTCTCCACCATCTCAGAAGATGAAATCTCAACTCGACGAGCTTGGGGTTTATGGGTCTGTCTCACAGAGATGGACAAAGTCAAATACCAGTTCAAATTTTATCAGAACTCGGTAAACGGATCTTTCCTGTTGAACACTATAACAGGAAAAACCACAAGATTCGCAGAGGAAGCTTTCGAGAGAAAAAGGACTTTGCTATGGGAGAACAAGCTAGTGGTAAGCAAAGAGACTCATCGCAAATACTGCAACATGGCTCATTTTGGTCATTGGGAAGAACGAATTTGTTCGTCATGCCAAAACCAGAAGGAGTTGGAGTTCGGGAAAGGATTCAGGCCAAGAGCAGGCCGAGCCCGAGCCACCGACAAGAAGGAGTCTGACTAGCGCTATTTCTAGCCTAGCAATAATACCGAACTAGCTAGTAGTCCGAGTCGAACCACAAGGAGTGAATATGGCGATAACAAATCAAGTAGTCTATATCGTCTCCATTATACTATCTAAGCACATGATCATGATTTGGTTTTCTAAACTAGACAAAGAGTAAAGTGGAATGTAAACTCAACAATGTAACGTAGACAAGACAAGTAAAATGCAAATGTAAGGAATCAACAATATTAAAGGCATGGATCCAAGTGATTTCAAATATGATGATGATGTAGGTCTTAGAATCTAGGTGTTTCAAGCCAATTTAATCCACCTTGGATGGTTTCTTATATCAAATATGCTAACCTACCTTACTAGGGTGATTAACAAGTTGATTGATAGAGCAACAAATGCTTTCTAAGCCTTTAAATACTCCATCAACTCCAAATAGCACAAATTATGTCTAAGATAACCTACCAACTCTCTTCCAACTCATCTAATTCTTTCTAGGAACTATAAGAGATGAAATCAAGTGATATGGGTATGGATTGATGCCAAGTGCTATGAAAGGAAGCTTACTAGGCATTCCCTCAAACACCTTAGATGCACTCCTAGTGATCAATTATTCATGCATACAAATTAAAGTCCCAATCCATAGGCAATCCAAGAGGAAGGTAGATCAACATCCTAGAATCTAATACCTATCATCTACATCATATTATCCATCACTTGGAACCATATGCAAGCTTAGCTAGCCATAGATCTAGCAATTAAACCATGGAAAATAAGAGAAAACATGATAGAAATAACAAGGAAATGAAAAGGAATTGAAAATCTTCAATAAATCTTCAATCTCCAAGCTTGATCATCCACAAATATTTGAAAATACCAAAGTAGAAAGAGGGAAAATAGCTAGGGTTCTAAGAGAAGTTGTGCATATGAAATACAAGTCAAAATTAGATAGCAAATAAGGAAAATATCTAGCTATATATAGTTTTCCCAAGCATTGGGGCTAAATTGCAAATACTAGAAACTTAAGTTGAGAAGGTGGGGTAAAATCTGTAATTTCTGGAAAGTTAATTGAGGAGTTGACTATTTCATTTCCGGTTGACCCGTGCAATTTCCGCCCACATTTCCAGTTTGCGCGCTCTCACGGTTTTGGCTCGTTCTCTCTCGTCCGACATCGGAAAATTAATCCGCAAAGTGCTACGGCTTCCTCTTTCGACCCTCTTCGACATAGGCTAAGTCAAACTTGCCCAGAAAATTGCCAAAGCACCTGAAATCAGCACGGAAATCGAGAGAAAAACGCAAAGCATATAGAAAAGGCATAAATGGTAAAAACCTATCATTTCTATTCATTTAAGCACAAATCCGAACCAAAACACGCATCGAGACGCACTCTAAAGTATGCTAAATATGTGGTTATCAGAGTCCCATGCGGTTCCAGACAAACGAACGCCAAGGGCCCCGGGGAAAGGTTTTCCCAACAAAAGATAGTGGAGTCATGTGACTTTACTCAACAGGAGCCCCACTCAAAAAGAAGACGACAAGAGTGGGTTGCAGGAGAGTGACATTCCACCAACAATTTCGGTGGAATTCAAAAATGGAGGTCCCAGACTCCATTCATTAAGTTGCATTATCAACACCTTTCGGTGGAGATAATGACAGATCAACCTCACCGGATGAATTATTATAACTTTCGGTGGATTGATTAATAAACTGGCCCTCACCACTACCGAAATTTGCAGTGAAGGAGGAAGATGCCAACGACTTTAGCATCCGAGGCAATAATGCAGGATTTGGTAGATGCAATTCAGCATCTATATAAAGAGAAGAATGAAGGAGGAGAAGATCATCGAACATTTTCTTCAGCTTCTTCAAAATAAACTCTGTAATAGTTTTTTAGTTTTCTTTGTATGAGTGTTTCTACTTCCGCTACCATAGGTAGCTAAACAAGTTTGTCTCCTCCCAAAAGGAGATAATCTTTATGTAATAAATAGTTTATAATTCCCTAAATAAAATTTTGGGCTTCTGCTCATCACCTGTCGTCAAATTTTAATTTTGTATTTACCAACAAAATACTCTACGCCCCGGGTAGAAAACGAACGAGGGCTGTGCTGTTTGCTGCTGAAGGAATTCGTGGCTGGAACCATCCGGTGCTCCGCGTGGTTGGAATGCGTTTGCCGTAAAACCCAGACGGATAGGACCCGGCAGCAACTCGGTCAAAAGGTATGAAGTTGGTATTTTACAGAAATTTTAATTTTTCGGAAGAGTGATGGGCCTGTTAGTATTTGCATGGCTAGGAGTGGAAATATACAAAAAACAAAGGGAAATACATTGTATAAAGGGTATTGATGACTTTTTGGGTATAGAAGGGTAGTTTGTGTATGGTTTTATTTTGAGGGGTAGTTTGTATATGGTTGGTTTGAAGAAGGGTATTTGAATTTTCTACCCATATATATATATGGGCACCGCCGCTTTGAACGAGAAAAAAATAAGAAAAAGAAGCCAGAAAAAGAAAAGAAAAAGAAACCAAATCCGCCGACTATTAATTATTGATGTTGAGGAGGTTATATTAGTCATTTCACCGCTTAACAGGGTTACCATGGTAACTATACCACCAAATTGCCATGATAGAAATTAACAAAGGCTACAGTGAATTTACGTGTGGGCCGGATAACTAACACGGGCCGTTACTTTAGTTAACATACGTACCAAACAACTGAAGAAGCTCAGATAATAAACCTTATCTGGGCTTCACACCCCTATCAAACGCCCCCTAAATGTGCATTTCGATGAGTCATTTATGGACCAAATCTTCATTCGTGTATTGCTATATTAAACAAAACTATCAAATCCCAATTTCAATAATTCAATATTACTCTTTAAATAAGTGTTCCGAACCGTCAAAATTTTTGTCCTTAAATAAGTGTTCCCACACAAATTTCCAAGCAAAAATTACACTAAAGTACCAAAACTACCCTTCTCTTGAAAATCTACCCTTTTCCTTGATTTGCACAAAAAATAAAAAAATTCAAGGATTTTAAGGGCATAAATGTCAATTTACCCTTCTCCTTGGTTTGTACAAAATGGCGGCTGGGGACATTTATTTAAAGACGGAGGGAGTATAATATTAGTACAGACTACCATCTAACAAAAACGTGTATATAGTATAGTTCCAATAATGGTTGCATTCAAAAATAATGTGGCCCACTGGGCCCACAGAACGGGCCCAAAATGATATTTCATTTGGGCTTTATTATTTTTTCTTTTGGATCAAATTAGGCCCGAATAAATTTATACATGGGCTTTATTAGTTTATTTTGTTGTGTGGACTTTTATTCATGCTCAAAAATATAAATGGTCAACTTCATTTGGCTTTCTTTTTTAATCGAAGCGTCCATCTTCAATGGTTTGTTTTCTAAAATGGAAAGAATTAACCCTTACTTTTTCACTTCACTTGACTTTCTTTTCTATCGGCACGTCCCACTTCAATTTGACTTGTTTTCTAAAATCGAAAAAAATTAACATTTATCTCTCAATGCAAACCCCTTACTTTTCACTTTTAACATTGCGCATAAAATCTCGTGCTGAATGAAACAAGTCAAGTGAAGTGGGACGGATTTATTAACTTTGACTTTGATTCAAATTTAATCTTCTCAATAAAGATAAATAAAGGGGAAAAAATGATTAATTTACACAATTTTACATGGTTTTAGTTTTCAAAGTAGGAAACGTGCTTGAAATATTTATGATAAAATAGTTGAAACTTATCCGGTTACTCCATGATTACGAAAGTAAAACAGATAAATCGAGACAATAGTATTTAATAATATTTATATTTTAAACGTATAAACAACATCGTTACAAGAAGAATAGACCGTCTCGTGCAATTTAATTAAAATGATTAATTTAAGCCTAAAGAATAGACCAATTATTTTCGTTCAAACTTCTTCAAACTACATTAAATAAATAATTATTTCATTTTGAATATGTCAAAAATAGGACGTGGAGAAAGCTTTAACATTCCTCTTCGGCCGCACAAAATATTCCAACAATCAATACAAAGATTAGAAAAATCAAATAGAAAAAAAAAAAAAAATACAATACAAATTCAAAAAAAAAAAAAAAAAAAAAAAAAAAAAAAGCAAGAACAAGAACCAAATTCATGAATTTTTGTTTTATTTTATTTCAGATGAAGAGGTATAATCAACACAATATGTCCATGATCATAATCCAAACCACAATTTAATTTTTTCAAAAAAGAAAAGAAAAGAAAAGTTCAACGCTTTGTAGTTTTCTGGTACTTTTCTTTGATCCACTGGAATCCAACAGATGTCCCTTCCTTAACCTTCTTCACGCCGGTGGTGGCCGCCGACTTCGTCTTCTCCCCCACCTTCTTCCCGTACGCGGCGGCGCCGCCCCCCTTCTTCTTCTCCGCCGGAGGATCTGCGGCGGTGTCCCACTGATCAGCCCACGACCCACCCTCCATGTTTCTTGATTTCTTGACGAGAGAGAGAGAGAGGATTGTTGTGTTGAGGTGTTGATAAGTGAAAGAAGGAGGAGGAATTTGGTAAATAAAGATTTTGCGGAGATATTGTTGTGATATAGGAAGAATTAGGATTTGGTTTGGCCTAATCACTACTATGTGTTTAGGATAGGTATGAATACTCCATGCAAATTGCTTTAAATTACGTAATTACCCTTTCTTTCTTAATCGAGACGTTGCTAGATTAATGAATAATAAGTGTCATTTCACACCTTTGAGTATAACAAGTAATTTCTTGCATTCGACATAAATTTATAATCAAAAGTCCATTTAATACTCCCTCCGTTCTGCCAAAGACATTACATTTATTTTTGTCAATTTCTGGCACGTTTTTCCACACTTCTTCATGAAGTGTTTTAAAATAGATTTTTGAAGATTTTTTTCTTTTGCGGGATAATACAACTATCATAGTATCCCGTAAAAGAAAAAATTCTTCAAAAATCTATTTTAAACGCATTATCAAGAAGCGTGGAAAAACGTGTCTGAAATTGACAAAAAGAAATGTAACGTCTTTGGCGGGACGGAGGCAGTAACAAATTACTCCACCTGTTCGATATTACTTGATGCGTTTATTGAGTATTTGTGATGTGTATAGCAAATGATATAAAACTCCCCAACATATACCCCTCCGTTTTTTTGACGTGGTACATTTAATTTCGGCACGATATTTAAGAAATATAATAAAAAAATTAATATGTAAGATAAATGTAATGTTAATGATAAAAATGATGTTTATTAAACCATAAAATGAAACAGAACCAATTGAAAAAACAAAAAACAAACAGGTCACATCAGAATAAACAGAAGGAGTAATAATTAGAAATAATGGTGTATGTAATTAGACAATACAATATATAAATTATTTAGTGTATAACAATTGACAAATCAAGGTAGAATGTTACAAAAAATATTGAATGGTAGTAAAAAATAAGAAATGGTCCAACAAGGTTAATGCTAGTTAGGATGCGTTCGAGTATTCCGTAACATGAAAAACGGTCCAACTCGGGGGTTAATGCTCGAGTGTTCGATTATTCCGTAACACCGTATTTAAATTTCGGTTAAATAACCGAAAAGGATCAATGGTAGCTTTGAACAGAAATCTTGGCTTGAGAGCCGCCTTGAATGTAGACAAAGCTGCAATCGGAGCCAGGATTCAGCACCTTGAGCCATTCTGGGAATTCATACACGTTCTTCTCCGCCGTCGGAGTCAGGCCCCAGACCAGTCCGCTCAGATTATCGAAGTGGAGCTTCATTCCTGCGATGGGCTTCTTCGAAACGTTCTTCATCACCACCTTGTGCCGGTAATATGTCTCCTTCCCCACAGTCCATGAGTTGGTGATCGAGTGAGCGAATTCCATCGGAGTTTCTGCAAGAATTCATTATAGTTTAATCATTTAATGACTGTGTGTGAGTTTGAAAATCTTTAAATCTGAGGTTTTGATTCGGTTTCTCTCACCTGATTTGGGTTGTTGAGGTGCTGCTGCGTATTTGGGAGATGGTTCTGCAAGAACAGAAGGTGTTAGATGGTGATGATGGTTAATGGTGTGATGCATATCACATGTTTGTGAAATGTTCTAAATGGGGAATTATTCAGAGAGAGAGAGAGAGAGAGAGTTCTCCTGTTGCAGACCTTTTGGTTTGTAGGAAGTGGTGGCGTTCTTTGTAAGTGTTTTCTTGTAGGAACCTGCGTAAACGAAATCGAGTCGAACATTTAACCATCGAAGCTACAGAGAAGGCATCATTCTTCAAGAGATGAGTGATGAGTTTGTTTACCTGCAGAATTCCCGGAGAGGCTGTGGAATTTGCAGAAAAGGCCTACAAGAGGAGCTGTGCCGGATAATGTAGGCTCGGTCTGTTCATAGTTAGACCGATCATCTATGAATTCGTCCACGGAATTCGGGCCTCCGACTAGAGCTCCATGAATGACGTTAGGGTTCGCCTCCACGCGTTTGTACCACTCCTCGAATCCCTTGATGCACCCCACTTGAGAAGGGAGTAGAGAAATTGGGGCGATAGACGCGCCTCTGTGATGAACATGGACCGGATACTTATCGCCACAGCCGACTACATAGCTCATGGATTTGGGATTCTTGCCAAGAATGTAATCAGCCTGAAAAGGAGATTCGATTTCAGCAGCAAATTCAGCTAAGGAATAAAGAAAGAAGATGATCAGAACTCATATTTTATGTACTTGTGATTTTGCGAAGACGAGGAGATCTTGAGGCTGGAGTTGGCCTTCGGGGCATTTCACCGCAGCTTTTCCCTTTGCAAGATATTCGGAGTAGACCGTGATGAGGAAAGCGGCAGAGGAAGCGTACTGCAGGTTGTTCAAATCGTGCAGATAGAGCAGTCCACCTAAGGAGGAACAACGTTTGTTTGTTATAAAGATGGACGTTTCTTGCACGAAAACAGTCAAAGATGGATGGTGATCAAGTTCGTGCTACTAACCGGGAGTCGTGGGAACATTGTAGCCGTCATTCTTTTGCATGCAGGCGCAGGTGAAGTAATCAGCCTTGGCTTGATACTGCTGTAATATAGACTTGTATACTCCTCCGCCTCCCTCCATCAACACCTTCATAGATTTCAGACCAAGAATGTAAGAATTCGTGACTGGTTTTACCTCGAGTCGAAAAGTAACAGCCATTTTTAGCAAGAATCTCTACCTTGGAGAGAAGGATCTGTACTCCAGCATACTTGTTGTCCCAAGAGAATTCCTTCACAGCCCATCCAGTTCCACCCAAGGTGACGCAGTTGTCGGTTACGTATTTCAGATAATATTCATCGTTCGTGGCACGATGCAGCCATGTCGCGGCCCACAACAGTTCATCCTAGAACACAGAGCTGCCATTGTCAGATTTACATCCAAGAAAACGAAACGTTTTGAGAGAAAATTGCAAATGGAAACACATACGAAATAACCAGACGATTTGTAGAGGTTCTTGGCTGAAGGAACGGAATCGTGGTAGAAGCCTCTGAACCTGTCTGCGAACGAGAAAAGCTGCCATGGGAGGATCACAAGTTAGATATATGGAATCAGTTACATCAGTTAGTTATCCTCAGATGTAAGAAAAAGTGTGTTTAACCTGCTTAGCATGGATTAGCAGAAGATCGGAGTAGGCAGAATCGTAAGGCTTGAAAGCAAGAGAGGCGGCAGCCAGGGCGGCAGCAGTTTCTCCAGCGAGATCTGATCCCGGATGCTCGGGGTCGAGCCTGTATGCTGTCCTTGGCGTCGTCATATCCTCTGCTCGTTCCCAGCAGTAATGATCCGACTCTCCATCTCCGACCTGATCATCATAATCCACAAAAGTAGTCGTAAAACAGGGAATAATTCGGGCCTCGGTCCAAGCCAATGGGCCAAACGAAAGGGTCGGGTCGGGCTTTTACCTGTCCCCATAGAACATTAGGCTGAGGATGTGCCTTGATGAAGTAATCAGTGCTCCACTTGATGGCTTCCAAAGTGTGCGCCATTTGATTGGACTTCTTCAACTCCTGCTGAAAATCGACCGCGCCCCAAGATAGCATCGTCGCAGCGAACGCCATAGGCAGCCCGAATTTGACATGATCTCCACCATCATAGTATCCTCCAACTAGATTCACCTGCACATTATACAAAAAATGCATTTCGTAACCCAAATTTATTGCATTTTCGTGGTCGAGAAAAGAGCGAGAGGTTTAAGGTTCGAAGTTCGAACCCCTTGAGAGTAACCATCACCAAGGCCCGAATTTCCACGCCACTTCACGCGGTGGTTCGCGGGGAGTTTGCCCGACCTCTGCGCCTCGAAGAACAACAAAGTCTTGTCGAGGGCGTCGCCGTAGTCGAACGCCGAGATGGCGGTTGCCTGAAGGGCAAGCAAGGCAGCTAATAAGGAAAGAATGCGAGGTGTCGATGATAGCTTCATCATCCTTTTTGGGCAAGTGAGATTTAATCCTCTCTACCAAATGAAATAATGTTGAAATATAGTATAATATAGTTTGATAAAATTATTAGGTAGATATACGAAATGGTAGCATCCACGTTCATGGAATATGAGAGAGAAATACATTGAATTGGAGATTGAGCTCTACACGTTTGTGCTGAATTTTATCACTATATTTTATTTATTTAGATTTAGATTATTAGTTTTTTAAACTATTGCCATCCTAGTCCCAAAAAAAAAAACTTCAAAATGGCCCATTTATTTTCTCATTATTTAGATGAAGCTTATTTAGAGATAATTATGAATTCGTTATAACGATCCAAAGCCTTCCTAATTTAAGGTGATTACTTAATGTGAGCTCCACAAAACATTCTTAATTCATCCCTCCTTAAAAATGTATTTGAAAGAAAGTGGTCAAGTCGAGGGGCGGAGGAAGTACATCCAATACCGAGGGCTTACGTTGTTGTAAATTTGGGCTGCTTAAATAAATTATTGGGTGATTCTAATACATAAATAGCCCGAAAATATCTCTCCAAAACCACTTTATATATGAACTCTTCACAATTGACAATAAGCATATTATCATTGAATATATCACTTGTCCAGATAATTATGAACATTTATTGAGAAAAAAAAACATGTTATTGCTTGCTTACATATTAAAAAGACTTAATCATCCCACTTTATGATTTTAAAAATTGAGCACGTGCCCATGCTACGCACGCATCACTATGCACGAGTTTTACAAACTTTCTTAAATAATCTACAATTTAGATGATAAGTCCGGTACTTTAAAATATTTTGAAAGAACTTCGTTTCATAGAAATAGTTTCTACATAACGTTGTTAAGAATAGAAGGTTTAGATATTGTAAAGAACGCATCTAAAACTCGTAGAATGATCTTGATACGAAATACACTTGTATATATAGGGCTTGTGTCATTCATTTGTAGCCATCGAGCAAACTAAAGTATTCGTAAACCATTCTCCAAGCAATCAACCTTTAATTTCTATCTAATTAAAGAAAAAAAGAAGGAAGAAAGCCACTAATTATACAAATAATAAATCAAATAGCAAAGAAAAAGAAATATAAAACCAATACGAAAAATGGTTGATAGTAAATTAAAGTATTCGTTTATAAGTAAATAACTTTCGTTTTATTCAAATACACGCTATAATTTTAGTACAATAATTTAATAAAATAATAATAAATCTATTTTTAAATAATAATGAAGACAGTTAAAGACAACACGTTGTCTATTTAATATAAAATATGGCTATAAACAAAAGCTCGAAAACCCATTGTCTACGTATGATTTATGCGGTGGTAGACAACAATTTTCGTTACCTCTTCTCTATAGTGATATAGACAATGAGTTTTTGAATGTTGTGAGTAATTAAAATAAAAAACAAGTTTACGTTAAACACTTGTGTCTATACTATTATACACAGTATAAGCAGTAAGTCCGTTAAATCCGTTATCTATATCCTATTGTCTATAACAAGAATTCTATATAGTGTGAGTTTTGCATTGTATTAACAGTTATAGAGAGTGGAAATTAAAGATTATGGAAATGATACCGATATTACATAGCATTCTACAACCTAAATTGCCTTTTAAGTTTGCACCTAGCTTTTTAAGTAAAGTTTCAAATAATTGATCTGAAATTTTAATAATATTTATATAGAAAATTCGATATTCAAGATATACAACTAAGCAAATATCATCCCTCAATTATTTGATATTTTTATTTTTTTTTTAAAAAGTACATTTAAGAAAACCTCCCTTCAATAATTAAGTATCAAAAGCCACATCTTTTAACCTAATGGGCCAAGTCCAATAGAATAACAAGCCCTTTATACAATTAAATCTTGCATTAGTTTATCCGTTTTTTTTTACATGTTTTATTTTTAAGTATTCCAAAGTACTCCTATATCCCATTGTCCAATTTCATTATTATAATAGACCCTATTCAATATAAAGTGAGACAATATAAATGAAACGGAGAAAGTGATAATTAAAAATCTAATTTTTCGATAATGAGCTGGACAAGATTGCTTGTACTATTAGCAATTACGGAGAGCGTAAATAAGATTATGTAAAATGATAACTATATTTGTAGGATAAGATACCTATCGATGAAGGATTGTTTTTAGGTTATTCGGCATTCTACGATCTTAAGACTTAAATGGCTTTTAAATTTCGCACACTTCAAATAATTAATCTGAAATTTTAATAATATATACACCAAGAAAACACGACTAAACAATTTCATCCCTCAATTATTGGGTTCCTTTTAATATATAAAAAATCCCTTCAATTGTACTTCCTCCGTTGTGTAATATTAGGCCCATTTAAAATGGACATAAGAAATAAGGGAAAATAAGATACGTGACTATTATCAAATATTCTGTCGTGTTTCAGGAAACGAGTCTAATACAAGGGAAACATACGAGCATAAAAATGAAACTAAATAATAAGGTACAAAAATTAGCACACAAGATAGTCTTGATGTAATAATAATAGATTATCTATGTTTATTTTTATTTTCTCACAAGTAGATAAATGTGGTTCCTTCTCCAACCTACAGGGACTAAAAAGAGGGCGATGACTCAGCATGCAACGAATTTTTTAGGGAGTTTATAAGTATGGAGGCAATGGGATGTGGAAAATATTAGATAATCAAATGTCACACTTTAGTCAAAATATTTATGAATATTAAGGGAGACCAAATAATTTATGTCATCTTCGACGTAAAAAGATGATTGGACACTGTACACTTCAATTTTGCAGTGGCCTTTTCTTTTTCCTACTTCCTCCATCTCATATAAGTACTCCCATTTAGAATGGGCACAAGAGCCAATAAAGGAGAAAATGTGTTGCTGTAATTGATCCATGCTAAGCCTGTATTATGCTTAGCTACTGCAACGGACTTCGTCTGCAGCGGCTCAGCCGATCAAACCGTGAGGATATGGGGAGGGAGTGGGAAGTCTTACTCATGTTTAGCAGTTCTTAAAGGGCACAGAGGACCTATCAAGTGCCTCACCGTAGCACTCGATCATCATAGTAGTTCTAATCCATCAAAGGATTGCCTTCTCTACAGTGCTAGTCTTGATTGTGATATCAAAGTATGGAAACTGTACATCTCTTCATGAGAAGAATAAGAAGAAGCACCAACTAATCTTCCTTTACCACTCCTTCCTTTCACAAAAAAAGGCCAATGAAAAAGTGCAAAAAAAAAGTGATTTCCTTTATAGATTTGTCCTTTTATATCCACTCCTTATGGATTATGACCAGGATATGAACTTCTGATGGGACCTAATATATATGCATTAGAATCTGAATATCAATAATAGTGCCTAATTAACTAACTAATTAAGAAAATTTTCACACATATATCGGAAACGGAAGGAGTATTATTAGGATGCCGAAATAGATTTGACTAGACTTTCTAGAAGAATGAAAATATTGATGAAGTTATCTCAATATTCTCAGAACAGGAAAATCCAATATGGTAGAGCAAGGTGGCCAACCATCAGGGGCTTTTAAGCAAAATGGAGTAGCATAAATAATTGTAAACCAATGTAACACTCCACACATCATGAAATACTAACATATAGTAAAACTTTATGGAAAAATCAAATATTTTATTATCTTGAATGGAAAGCCACTTGGCTATATTAACCAAAGAAAGGCGATACCTTTTTACAGAGTGTAAAGGTATGGTTTGGCATGCCTAGAAACAGCAGTAAATAATAGAGCAATAATTCTGGAAATAGAGAACATATGCAGAAGCTAGTTGTACCATTAGCCAATGATAATCTTTTAGCATTAATCTATTTCAGGTGACAGATGTATATTATAATCAATAAGGTGATGCACTATGTATACATGCTAAAATACTTGGGCAATGACATTCAAACTTTAGGATGTCAGATGCAGAGGCATATATGTATATGGTAGTGCTCATGTGCTCAAATCTGAACTTTAAGCTAAAAAATTTATTGATTTGTAAGGGAAATAAATTATGCTATTCATATCGGTGAAATATCAACGTTGTTACTGGCGACACGAGAGCATAACACAAGTTAGCATCTATTTATGTTTAAGTAATTGAACTAGTGAACAATTTATACTCCAATCCTATGTTATGGGTAGATTTATTGACTGGATGAGTGATTCACTATTATAATAGTAGGGATGGACTGAGTGTGTTATACTTTTTTTCTGGGTCTTCGCTGGATTGAAGGCAATGGAAGGTAAAAAGTAAAACCTACCAAATCTTGTATGTTTCAAGTAATTGCCTTGTTACCTAATTCACTACTAGAACGAAGCTAAACTTTAAATTCTATACTCTAACATACACCTTTTCACAGTTCAAGTAATTTAGGCAAACTCCGACAATTTCCCATGAACAAGACCTATTAAAGGAATGAGGATAAGGATAAAAGGCCTTTGAGTAGCTACTTAGGCTTATTATAAATTTAGAATGAGTGGATGGACACATTACAACAAATTGGTTGAGAGCATACTCAATTTAGAGTCTTCGGATTGATACGGAAAAGGCCTAAATGGCTGAATGTAAGCAAATAACGTATCTAAAAAGGAAACAATTAGGTATAAAATGTCTAAATGCTGGAGTGAAAAATGCTAAAGAAGCTTATGGATGGTATTAGAAACACAAACAAGTACATATTTATGCACAACAGGATTGGTAAGAAGATGAAAGGGAGAACAATATTTCAAAGATATGAACAAAAGTGTGAGTCTCAGTTGAATTATAAAGAAATCTCAATTATGAATAAAAAGGGTGCTAGAAAATGCGATAAAGCAGAAAGCTAAACGAACATAGCCAGTCTAACATCTATTTCATAGTGGTAGCTTTGACGGAGTACCTGGAGCCCGAGGATATTTTTTTGGGGTAGAACTGTTTTTCAGACATATAATCGCAGTTCTTTGTCCATATTTGCTATGTGATTCCACTGGAATTGAAGCACAAGATCTTGTTAGCAGTTTAAATAAGCTCAGCCTAATTTAAGACTTGACTTGTGATGGACATGATGGGAAGCACGGTGACTGACTTAGGGTGATCATATTATGATTACTAATGGGAATTATTGCATTAATCAAATAAATATACTAGGATTACAAGTGTACGACTATACTTAAGATGCTTAGACAATACTCCAGATTTCCCCTGGCTTGTCACTGGAATTCTTGACAGAGATAAAAACTGATAACGATTAAGAACCCAGTAGATAATTAGTAGTGATACTGAGAAATATATAGAAACATAAAAGGTAAAAAAGCTCTATAACAAAAGATAGTTCAAAGCATAGTATCAATGGTTTCAAACATGGTAGCCATTCAAGTAGTGAAAGTTGAAATAAGAGATGCATACCAAAGCATGTTTGCAAGAGAGAAGCACCCATCAAGCGGATAGCTCTTTCAGCATTCGCAACTTCCTCCTGTAGGAGATGTTTACAACAGGTATGTATTAGATCATAAGATACAAAGCTTGGTCACTGTACCTCTGCATATGTAAAGATGTATGTGTACTTCTAAAATCAAATAAACATCTAAAACTAATAGTATAACCACATGACAAAATGAATGAATACCAAACACGTAAATTTGTATGAGTGATAGGTAATGACACGAAGGACTTAAACCATCCATTTCAAATAATGCACCTGTGGATCATGGCCCTTGGCTGCCACAAACAAACCGCCAACTCGGACAAGAGGAAGACAATATTCAGCTGCACGCCAGCAAAAGGAAAGTGCTTACAGATCAAAAGATGCCCAGATCAAAGAGTGAATGCACAATAGTTACCAGTATTTACCCAGAACTCTCATTTCTGCAACTGCTCTAGCAACTGCAATGTCAAAACTCTCTCTGTAGTCAAGGATTTGTCCTGCATTCTGTTCTACACAGAGACCAGATTATATATGAGCAAACACCCAAGACAGGTGAAATATTAACTACAGATCAGCTATGATACAGCATATACGTTGATGCTACTATCTATACTAGTAAGCAATTCTCCAAAAACAGCTACAATCGAACAGACTACAGACACAGAGTATCGTATACTCCAACATTTATAAATCTAAGTAAATTTCACCAGATAACAGAGGCGGAAATCAAAGATATTCTACTGATTCAACAAAACTCAAATATGAAACGCAAACTACTACTACTATATACTTTAATTCCAATGTCGACATGAATAATTCATACCTCAGCCCGATCTCGTACAATCCGAACATTCTCAAGGCCAATAAGACTAACGACATGCTCTAAGAAGACGCAACGCTTATTTAGGGACTCCAACAGAGTCACCTTCCAACCTAAGCAACACAAAAACCAGCTGTAACAATGAAAAGTACACAATAATTCGTTTTCGCAGAAACAAATTCAAATCGTAACCAATACTTGGGCATGCGATGGCCAGAATCAATCCAGGGAGTCCTGCTCCACTTCCAACATCAACAACACTCAAATTCTCGAAAGAACCACCGCAGCTCGACACATACGAACCACGAACGGGTTCGATGATCGCCAGCGAGTCCTCCACGTGCCTCTCCATCACCTCGTCTTCCTCTTTCACCGCCGTCAGATTCATTTTCTGCACATCCAAAACAACCGAACTCCAGCAATCAACATATCGCGAAATCTAAGAACAATCATCAAAATACACAGTAGAGGCAAGGCAACAATGCGCGGCACCTGGTTCCATTCGAGGAGGGAGTCGATGTAGAGACGAACTTGATGCTGCTGGTGCGACGTCAAGGCTTCGAAATTGGGGGTACTACCAACTACGGCGGCGGATGAGGTAAAGGAAGAGGCGGAGGCGCGTGAGATAAGAGCTTCTCCGGCGAGAAAGTGGCGAATCCTCAGCGCCGATGGTTTGATTGTCGGAACGTGTTTGAAGAAAGTCCTCAGAGAAAGCAGAGAAGAAGCTGAATAGAAAGTTTGGGCGCTTATCGAAATCATTTTTGGCGCCACCGCTTCCGCCAAAATTCAATCGAATTGTTATTTAAACCGGGTTTAAAAAATAAGTGGGCCTGGGCCTGATTTATTTTATTCTTCAATTTTTAGGCCCGTTGAAATATGAATATATTTGTTCCTTTGATAAAGAGCTCACTGAATATTATAATCGACTCATTCTGATATAAGTTAGCTCTCGATTCAAAGATATGTGTACATATAGTTGTGGCTCATATATAAGTAAACTACGGTGTGATTACTAGGTATTATATATATAACTCGTGCTGATCCTTGAGGGCGCGCGTATAGTTTAAACCGGTCACGTTCCGCTAGTACAGATCGTAATTTGGGAAAACCAAAACGGTCTATTTTTTTTTTTTTTTCTTTTTCAATTTGAACAAAATTACTTCAAACATGTTTATGTTTTCAAATATTGAGATGCATTGTAGAACTAAATAAGTGTTATTGTAGTTGTGTAAAATACAAGAATATTTGGAAAATGTTGAAAAGTGGTTACTTTTTTGCTAAAGTTATACCTTTCCCATCATCTCATGGTGTTTGGCCACAAAATAAATTTACTCAAAGTTGAGAGGGAAAGTGGAGTGAAAGCTGGTAAAGTATAGATGGCTTTATCAGAGTCAAAACATTACCCCTTCAACTAATTTACTCTGCCAAAAGCTACTTCCATTCCATTCAAACCCGGTTCACCACTAAAAATGTTCGTTTACTTGATCTCTCGCCTATATATATAATGAACAATGAAAATGGATCGTTTTTTGTTTTGTTTACTCTCGTGCTTGTACACTAACTTGGATAAATTTGAATTCGGATGTATACGTACAAGAGCTTTCAGAAATAAACCATCAACTAGTGCTTTGATTTGATTTTTCTCAACAATGTGTAACATATTTAGTTAGCCTTATATAGATGCTTCATGTAAGCATGTAAATCAATCGAAACTCAAAAACCCTAGATATAGAGTTGATTATCATAGCATCCGTCCAAACGAAAAATAAGCCGTTTCTTGAAAAGTATAATGCAAAACTCATACAACGAAAAGAAAAAAAATATACGAGCAAGAGATTGACGATATTCATATAGATCTAATTAAACAACAAACTGCTATATATCATTATATATCTATGGTAGATTTATGAGGCAACAGAGCCATAAAATCCCACATAACAAACGGTGAAACACACAGAAAAAAAAAAATACAAAAAAATAAAATCAAATAAAATCAAACAAGCTCGAGCTTATTTATAAGAGAAAAATATAGAAATCCCACATGGTAGAATTATAATAAAAATAAAATAAAAACAAAAGGCAGTAGAACTGTAGAAGGCACAAACCCTAATCTATGCTAAGCAAAAAAAGAAAAGGAAGAAGGATGAATTCGGACCAAGCGGCTTGATTCCCTGAGAGATCGATCGATCGAAGAAACGAACCTTCTAAGAAGATTCTAGAAGAAACCTCCATGAGCAACCATCTTCTCTGATCATGCCAAGCTTATCATCATCAGTAGTGAAGTTTCTGTTCATCAAGAGAGAGAGAGGGTGGTATCATCTTTTTTCTTGATGTGAGGTTATAGGGGCATGGTAGTAGATATGTAGATACTGGTGGTGCAAGTGGTGGTGGGGTGGTGGTGGAGCGGTGGTGGAAGCAATGATGGCGGAGGAGGTGGAGGTGGTGAGGAGTCAGAATGGGGAAAGGTGAGAGCATGATGATGATGATGGTGGTGGTTGATGTTGAGAGAGAATGAGAGAAGAAAATTCCAATGTTTTTGCATCAAATATTCCTTACAAACCCCTCTCTCTCTCTCTCTCTCTCTCTCTCTCTCTCTCTCTATCTCTCTCTCTCTGTGTAGTATATGAATCAATGATGCTTCCTTTGCTCTTTCAACCCTAGTTGGACCCAAGATGTCCTTATTTTACACTACACCTATAAAAACAAATTATTTTTTATTTTTTAGAAAATCTTTAACCACTGAGAATATTTTTGAATAAAAAAAAAGGTTTTCAAAGGTTAATTTCTAGGTTTTCAAAGGTTAATTTCTAGATAAATTAAAACGTTTGACTGTCCATTGTGCATGGAATATACTTGACATTGTCCACCGTTACGTAACAGTATTACATTAGCAACTTTCAATGTTATATACCTCACATACATATATTATAATTTTTTTTTTTAATATAGTATCGTCAGATCAGCCGGGTGCATATTAACTCCGACTAGTATAAGAATTGAAGCAATATGATGATCAATGATTTGGAATAGGATGAGGTAAAGTAAGAGAACATTTGGAGAGAATAAATAATGTGTGGGAATATATTGGTGTGTGTGAATAATAGTAATATCTAAATATGATGGGAATTGGTTCTTCTTTTGGCAACAGTAAAGGCTGTTTATGTCTGTATATGAATATGAATATGCTCATGAATTCTTGAATTTTGCTTTATTGGGTTTAGTTAAAGTTAGAGCAACACAAAACCACATAAATATATAGTTTTATTTTATTAAAATATAAAAAAAAAAAAAGAAAAAAAGAAAAAAGAATCAAACAAAGGACAGAAGGAAGAATATCACAGTTCTTGAAATTTTAAAAAATTAAGTGATAAACTGAGCTGAGAGAATAATTAATTAGGGCAGAGGAAGAAGAGAGTTATTTATTTGATTTTTAGTTATTTATAAATACAGTAATAAGAAATACAATTTATTTATTTTATTTTATAAAATTGCGAGCTATTTTCAGTTTCTGCCCAAAAAGAAACTTGAGAGTGCAAATAATTGAAGCAATTTAATCAGCTTTTTTTTTCTGTATTTCTTTATCATTTTAAAGGGACAAAAAATGCAGTCTTTTTTATTCCATGAAAATGTCTTGACCTTTTATTTAATTTGCTGGGTTCCTCGTTTTGTATTATTGGCTTTATACTTTCTTCCAGAAATGCTATATACCCCGTGAGCACCGCTCTCGTTTAGTCTACATTAATATTAACTTTTTTCGTTTTATATATTTAGTTTAATTCTAATGCCCTATTGCATGGAGTCCAATTTGGCTATAAACTAATCTTGGGCCCATTTATGGAATAGAATCCGGCCCAATTATAAATCGACTGGGCCTCACTATTGGGCTTCCAATGAGATATATCTCGGCCCATTTAAATCCATTGGGCCTCACTATTGGGCTTCTAGTAAGATATACTTCGGCCCATTTATAAATCCACTGGGCCTCTTCATTGGGCTTCTCGATTGGGCCTTAATGCTATTGCAGTATTACCTTTTTTTTTGAAAAATAGTAACTAACCCGAGCAAATTGCGTAACAAAATTTAGCATTTGAAATTGAAAGATCGAGTTGGTTACCTTTTGAATTTGAATAGTTCCAATTTTTTTTTTTTTTTTTTTATCACGCCACGTCGTGTAGAAAGTGAAATAAACCGAATCGGAAGTTGAACCATTGCAATCTTCGATTTCTGGTGAATTGATCAATAGCACCGAATCAAAACCGTAATCGATTCTCAGTTCAACCGATATGACCATCAGATCTGGCCAATTCTAAAAAACACCACATATTTTTGGAAATAGGAGGATTAAATTAAGTGATAGGAGAACAAACCATGCACAAACATACAAAACCTTGGAGGAAAAAAAGAATATAATATGAATGGCAATATAAAATCCTCTAACAAGAAAAGTAATAATAATTTAATAAAAAATAAGTAGTAGTTGTAGTACAAATTTGTTTGGACTAGGTCCCCAATTGCGACCTCTTGAATCTGACCAATAATATTCGATTTATTACAATTGATTTTGACATCCAAATTTCGTATCATCTAAATTCTCGTTTCGAAATTAAATTTCATACCAATAAAATAAATAAAAATAAAACAAAAAATGAAAGCGACGTTCAACATGTTATAATAATAATTTATACCATTCTAGAAAAAAGAAGCCCACAATAAAAGTCCACAAATCTTCAACTTATATAAAAATAGCAATTAAATTTACATATATCACAATCTAACCTCAAAGTTTGATCAATTATTTGTACTAAAGTAACAAAAGAAGTTAGGCTCTAACTCTCTAAATTAAAAGATTTTATCCAAATACACTTTAAAGTGAACAAAAATAAAATAAAGGAGCCATGAATATTGACATATTCCACCAAAATTAATTAATTAATTACCAATTCTTTTTTTACTTAATTTAAAATTAATTACACAACAAATTATAGAATGGAGTACCGAGTTGACTCAGAACTCAGTTGAGTTCCGCCCACGACTCTTGCCGACTCGGTGCCTCGCCTGACTCACTCCGCCCTTCATCACTGCTTCCCAGTCAACTTCGCCGTCCTCCGCCTCCTCCGGCCCTCTCAGCCCCTCCAGAATCCGCCTGGCTTTCTCTTTCGCCCGCTCGCTGTCCGACTTCACGACGTCGAGTAGCACCTCAGCTGCGCCGGCATCCCTCGCTAGCCCCTTGAACCGTAAACTCCGGTCGCTTAGTGAGTACAAGGCGGCGACGCAGTTCTCCCGAGTTGACTCGGAGCTTAACTCAGCTCGGTTCCTCAATAGTCCTATTAGGCAGTCGACGGCATTGGCATCGAGCAGCGCCGCCTGCCCCTCGTCGCACGCCGCCAGGTTGCACACCACGAGTACCACACGCGCCGCCACGTCGGCGTCCCTGAGCAGCCCGAGAAGGGCGCCGGCGGCGCCGAGGCGGATCACCTTCGCTCGGTTGCTCTGCACCAGCGTCAGGTGGTACAGTGCAAGAGCGGAGTCGTGGCGGCTCCGCCGCGTGCCGGATCTGAGCTCGTGGAGGAGCGGCGGCAGGGCGCCGAGGACGCCGATGGCGGTCTTGTTGTCGTCCTCGAGCGCGAGGCTGAACATCGCGCCGGCGGCGTGCTCCCGCGACTCGTCGTAGCCGTTCCTCAGGATGTCGATCAGCGGCGGGACGACGCCGGCCCTCACGATCTTCACCTTGTTCCCCTTCTCGAGCGAGAGGTTCACCAGCGCCGCCGTGGCGTTCGTCTGCACGGCGGCGTAGCGCGAGCTCAGCAGCTGCTTCAGCGCCAGCAGCAGCCGCTCCGAGCAGAGCGAGGCCCGAGCCTCCTCCCTCGTCCGCGTCGTCTTCCTCAGCTGGATCACCGCCTGCTCCTGCTCGTACACGTCCAAGCTCCTCATCCTCGCCGCGAAGCTCTCCTCCTCCGACGATGAGCTAATCGACGCGATGTTCAAAGATCCGTCGTCGGCGACGAATTCCGACGAAGTGGAAGGCGACGACGAGTACGAGAAGCACGACGGCCGCGTCGCGAACGGCAGGAGCGGCGTGCCGTTGGCAATCACGGATTCCTCCGAGCTCGAGAACGAGTTGAGATCCCTGTGACTCCGATTCAACTCAGTCGCGGCGTGAGAGAACAAAACCGGAGGGTTTTCCTCTACGCCTTTCAGCAATTCCCCCTCCGAAACCCGAATCTTCGAATTCGGGCTTTCTAGGGTTCCGGTGGAGCCCGAGAGGGAGCGAACGCTCGACTCGATCTCCGAATAAACGGGCGGGCTCGGGCGACCCGACCCGGTCCTCGAGCACCAGCTAACAATAGCAGTCTTGAGAGCTAAATTAGGGATGACGGTGGAGAAATCGGGCTTCGACCCGTCGGGTAGGGTCGGGGCGAAGCCCAAACCTCTGCAGACGTCGACGCACACGCGCTCGAAGGTCTGGCCGGAGGAGACGATGGTGGGGTCGGACATCAACGAGTTGGAGATTGGGCAGAGGAACTCCTGCGGCGGTGACGGCGGCGCCGCCTTCTTAGCGGCGGACGGAGATCTGTGGAAAGAGATTCTCCAGCGGCGGAGCTTTCCATTTCCGCCCATAACGTTCCGATTCCTTGAGCTGGTGAGGGTCAGTGGGAAAGGGGGTTAGGGTTGAAGAGATTCATGTGATGAGAGAGAGAGAAGAGAGAGAGAGGGGATCCAAAGCAGCTAGCTTTATATCGATGATGATGGTGGGTTTTGGTAAAGATTGGATTTTTAAGGGGAAGAAGAATCAAGATTCTGAGTGGACTAAGTCTGTGTGCGTGCAGAGGAGAGAGAGAGGAGAGAGAGAGGAAATGTTGATGAAGGAGAAGATGAGAGAGAGGAGATGCAGTTGAGTTGCGCGAAAGAACAGCTCAGTTGGGATTTGATGCTTGTTTTTGGGCTTTTGATTACACTAATCACGATTATAGTACAATCTTGTTATGGTCTAATGTGAAAAATGAGGTACCATCATCGTTCTTGAAAGGTAAATTAATCAAAATTATAGAAAGTTTAGAGAAAACAATACTTGAGATAAGATGGTTTGAGGGGCCAGCAACTCTCTCTCTCTCCTCTCTCTCTCTCTCTAATTGTAAAATGGATTAGAATTTAATTTGAGTTTATAGGTCAGATATTTTTGTAAATGCTGGCCTAAACATCAGATTTTAGAGTTAATGAAATTCGAAAGGTTGACTTTTTATTCAATTTTGGTACAAAATCTTGCTAATTCTATAGTATTATTATAGAAATAACAGTAAATTTGCAGTAATTAAAGTTTCTTACCAATTGCATTTATCACCTAATCTTATTCTAAATAAAAAAATAAAGAAAAAAATAATCAATATTCATTAGAGAAGAGGTGAGAACTGAGAAGAAGCTCTGCTCCGATCCCAACACTCCCCCTCGAAATCCCCCTCAAAAACCATATGTACTGGTGATTAAAAGGAGTAATTTGGAGGCCCTTTCGCTCGATTAAGTTTCTGGGCTTCTGTTTTATGCTGGGGCGGAGAATCCATGTTGACTAGAAAGAGATGGGCATGGCTTCTGTTATTCTTCGTTATTTTTTCTTCTTTTTACATCGAAATCACTTCGTCGAAATTGGACCCGTATGCAGCTAAGAAGAAGCGGATGAGCGAGAAAGTCCGCCGGATGTAATTTTTCTCTCTCTCTTTCTCACCGTTCCGAATTTACTCTTCTGTCATGTTTCTTGATTTGTGGGGGTTTGACATTCTTCGTTCTGGGATTAGTTCAGCTTACTTGTGAACTGATTCACGCCTTGTTTTTGGGTTTTCTTGATTTTTGATGTTTGGGTTTATGTTCGAAATTTGTTTTGCTGCGTTTGATAGAGCGTTTTGGGTTCGGAGTGATCACTTGCTATGTGCTGCATTGAGGAATTTGGTATTAGTTTGCTCAGTTTTGGATGGGATACTTCATTTTCAGCTCGATTTAGCGAGGGTTTGGTTAATAAAGGGAGCATGTTGATGATAGCATGAATTTGTTAAAAGCCCTCAGTTTATAGATATATGCACCAATGTATAGCAATAAATATACGGCAGTTTCACTGATATACGCTAGAGCTCCGCTCCTTCGTATGTGAGGCTCTCTAAGAATCGACCCGTGTAAAGGTTGAGTTCCGGAAACCACACCCTTGATTTACAATGCATTTTTAGGTAAAAAAAATGTTTAGCACGGGAGGTGTAGTTGCAGGTCTTGTTTAGTTTGACGCATCTATAATTACACGTATATGTAGTTCAGTGGATGTAGTACTAAACTCTACCTATTAGTGTAAACAAGGCTTTAGGATATTGGAACATGCTTAAGGTGAGGTACAGAGGTAAGTTTTTGAGCCTGAACTGTTCGAGAAGAGATGTATTTTCCAAACTGAAGGCTCTAGTTTATACTCACCCATTTCGTCTCTATGGCAGGTTTTACCATGCCTATGACAACTATATGCTGTACGCTTTCCCGGTCAGTCTTTAATTATATAATTGCAGCATCACGTAAGATTATTTTACCAATCAGCATTGCTTATATATTTGATTGAAATCACTTATTTTTCAGCATGATGAATTGAAGCCTCTGTCAAAAAGATTCACAGATTCTCTAAGTGAGCTCGGAAACCTGAGGGTGAGTAGTATGCCTGAAGAAAATTGTAACACGTTGTAGACCTATTAGCTAACTTCTATTCTTTCTGATTTTAGCTTGAACATCTTCCACAAGAATATAATGGTTCAGCACTCACCCTTATTGAATCGCTGTCCAGGTTCGATGCGTTCCTTTAACTTGAAATGACTATAAAGCAACCACATCTGGTTATCCGTTTCTAACTAATATTGCTGTTAGAATAATCTGGCCATGTCTTTCACTCTCAGCCTTGTAATTATGGGAAACAACACCGAGTTTGAGAAGGGAGTTCTTTGGTTGTCTGAGAATCTAACATTTGATGTTGATGCCAGGATAAATCTCTTCGAGGTAATAAAACGAACCAGCTTTGTGGGTTTGCATTTTAAATAACCTCAATCTTCTTACTGAAAACATTGTCTGATGAAGCCTTTTTCCTTGTTGTGAAACTATTATATTAACTTGTAGTGGCGATTCCGACACTCTAGAAACAATATTTTCCATAATTGATCGTGCTTTTGGAGAGTTTAATCATATCCTTTGCCTGATATTCTGTAGTGCAACATAAGAGTACTTGGAGGACTTGTGTCTGCTCATATTCTTGCAACTGATTCTACAAACAGGTTGACAAAGGGAGCTTATAGCAACCAACTTCTTGTCCTGGCTGAGGAGTTGGGAAGACGTTTTTTACCAGCATTCGATACCCCTACTGGACTGCCTTATGCATGGATCAATTTGAAGGTATTGCTTGAATTATGCATTAGATAGCTGAATACTAACTTGAGTTTAATTATGTAACTCGTTTGATTGGAGTTGCCGCTCTACAGTTCTATCAATGTGCTTTTATGGAATCACCGGTCGTTTTACTGTGTTCTGCTCTGCCCCGTCATGTTCTAAGTTTTAACCGACTGCTGGAAGTTCCAGGAGTTTAAATAAGCAACTTTTAACTTGTGGTATCTGTCTGCTACTGTGGAGTTCTTGTTTCCATCTGTATCATTCTGTTTATATCAAGGTAAAATTGTATGTGCAGTACGGAGTGATGGAGAACGAAATCACAGAAACAAGCACGTCTGGTTGTGGTATGAACTCTCTCAGACACAACACACAGATAAAACCTCGCAATTTGATGCTCGCATGATATCACGTGCTAATTACCATGTTTGGTACTAGGTTCTCTTCTTCTTGAAATGGGAGCTCTGTCACAGTTAACCGGTGACCCAAGATTCGAGTCTGCTGCTTTGCGTGCTCTGCGCAAATTATGGAGCATGAGGAGCTCGTTAAATCTCTTGGGAACAACGCTTGATGTAGAAACTGCGGAATGGATAGAGTTTTCATCTGGAATTGGGGCCGGTATGAATCTTTGCCAGATTATTACCCAACTTTTTAACTTTCACTCACGCACGCAAATCACCTTTTATCACATGCTGTTATACCATGTGGATTAATCAAAAGATCCTTTTTTTTTCCCCCCTCATCTCTAACCCACTTTGTTTTCCTTCCAGGAGTTGATTCGTTCTACGAGTATCTACTAAAAGCCCACATTTTATTTGGAAGGGAAGAGTTGTGGAGGATGTTTCAGTCTGCTTACACCGCTGTGCAGAAATATTTTCGACATGGTCCTTGGTAAAGTTTTCAGGCGAAGTTCCTTTTCTAGCTGTGTCTGTTTAACGTTGGTTGTTTGACTTCGAGCTCTTACGGAAAAGGATATAACTATAACTAGGTACCATGAAGCTGACATGAGGACAGGAAGAGCAACGTACTGGCAACTTACGAGCCTACAAGCATTTTGGCCTGGCCTTCAGGTATATACTGGGAAACTTATAAAAAATCCACACAAATACGAATGTGGAAGTTTATTCCTTGATTTTACCTGTGATAGTCAGGTTCTTATTGGGGATGTCGCTGCTGCTAACTTGTCACATCGTGAATTTTTCTATGTATGGCAAAAATTTGGAGTCTTACCAGAGAGGTATCACTTCTTGTTCGGTCTGTGTACTGTCTTTGATTGTTCTATTTTGTTTATTCGTAGTTGTTAATTGGTATCAAAGTCATTTTCAGTCTTCGTACTACACTGATGTGGATAATGTAGTGATTGTTTCCTGTGGTTTAGATATCTCCTCGATCATCAAATGCTGCATCCTACTGAAAAATACTATCCTTTACGCCCGGAGTTGGCAGAATCGACATTTTACCTGTATCAAGCAACCAAAGGTGCATTTCTGTTGGTGTGGTTTGCTATTAAAGTTCACGTTTTTGCCAATCATTAGCATGTTAGGATTATTAGGATCGAAACTTTGACATCATATATTGCATAAACAACAGCACGTAGAAAATTACACCCTATACTCTATCATTGGGTAATGAAACCGCCTGCACGTATTTGTTAGACCCGTGGTATCTACAAGTGGGGGAGTCAATGGTGGATTCTCTCAATCTGCATACCCGAGTTGATGGTGGGTTTGCTAGCGTTAGGGATGTGACAACCATGGAGCTGGAAGATCATCAGCATAGCTTCTTCCTAGCCGAGACGTGAGTCCAGATATGTTGTTGCCGTGTTATAGCCAATTTGTTTGGCTAGAATTCGATTCTCTTATGAATAAGCCAGTTGTGATTTTGTCTCTCTGTAGGTGCAAATACCTGTATCTTCTGTTTGATGATTCGTTTGTGGTGAACCGGAATTACATATTTACTACGGAAGGCCACCCGTTGCCTATTTTAAGCTCTTGGCATGAGAGACTTCCTGAGGCATATATTCCCAGTAATTGGACATCGGTACAGGTATTGGTCTGGATTACTAAATTGCTTGAAATTGTTTTCTTCCATTTTCCGTATTTGCTTGTTCTAAATAGTCGTCCAAAACTTCGGCCTGCTGTGTAGTTGCTAGTACTTCAAAGTAGGTGATAATTGTCTTCACGTTTACTTAAAAGATGACTTTATATCTCAAAGCTTGAGACGAGCTCTACGAAGTCGGTCATTTGGGTTTCTGGAGGGAACTAAGTGACTTATTTGGAGACGATGGAGGTAGTATATATGGATGAGAACGTGACTGAAAAGGAACGAACCTCGTATTTGAAGTGCTTATAACTTAGTTATAACTTGGTTGATTATAGTGACATAGATTCAGCCATATCTAGTATTTACAAAACTACGAGGACTTGATTCACGACTTATTTGCAGAGCCAAGAGCGACGGAGACGATCCAGCGCAATGTCACAACAGATATGCCCGGCAAACTGCGGAGACGAGCAAGGGCAGCAGCTGGAAAGCGTGTGCCACGTCCCAGATTCACGCACAGATCACAGGTGTCTGGGCGACGAGGACTGCGGGGTCGACTCCACCTCATGCAGACGAAGGTCCTGCAGTATGGCCGGCTACTGCGGCCTATGGCCATCTTCGTGAAGAGAAGCTCGTCGCAGAAAATAACAGAACCACAAGCTCAAATTCAGACAATTTTTGTAGTTAAAAAAAGAAAGAAAAAGGTTACAATACGAGGTTGATTTATCACACAAAATCTTGTAGCATAAACTGTATCATAGAAAAATTTATGCGTAACTGTCATTAAATTTTTTATTTTATTGTAATAATCAGCCGTAAATTATATAGAGTTAGTTTTGCATTATCCATAATTTAAAAGAGTATAAAATTGAAATAGGCATGCAGTAACGTGCTGTTAAATCCCAGCATGGGCAATTGCTTGAGAGATTTGTAACCGAAATTTAAATTTAAATAAATATAAAAAGGAAAAAACGAAAGTAGTGTAGTAATAAAGTGGTTTAATGTTTTAATAATATTGGAAATAATAATTATGTTTGGGGAGTTTAGAGGGCGATGAACAAACCAACCATCGTCGTTCCCTATTAATAAGGTTGTAACAGTCGTTCCCTTTTTCTGGGTTTTAATGCAAAATAACAAAAAAAAAAGAAAAAAAAAATTAGAAAAAAAAGAAAAAGGAAGAAGAAGGAAGAGATATTTACGTTTCACCACTCCCATTTCCTTCACCGTCACGGCCCTTTGCCTCTGCCTCCGCCGCCGCCGCCTGCATGCACAATCGATTCTCCTCCTCCTCCTCCTCCTAAACCCCCGGCGTGATTAATCGATTCGTATGAAGAATAGATTGTTGGTGTTCATGCGTGGGAGGAGGATAATTTCTGCATAATTTTGGGAGGTGAGGTGAGGTCCGCTGTGATCATTCATCAATGGCGGACATCGTGAAGCAGATCCTCGCGAAGCCGATTCAGTACGCGGACGAGGTGATTAAGACGGCGGATCAGGCGAGTTTCATGAAGGACGAGTGCCTCCAGCTCAAGGGGAGGACGGAGAAGCTGGTCAGCCTCCTCCGCCAGGCGGCGAGGGCCAGCGGCGACCTTTACGAGCGTCCGACGCGGCGGATCATCGACGACACGGAGCAGGTCCTCGACAAGGCGCTGACGCTTGTGTTCAAGTGCCGCTCCAACGGCCTCCGCCGCATCTTCACCATCGCCCCCGCCGCCGCCTTCAAGAAGGTCGCCCAGCAGCTCGACAACTCCATCGGCGACGTCTCCTGGCTCCTCCGCGTCTCCACCCCCGCCGACGACCGCGACGACGAGTACCTCGGCCTCCCCCCCATCGCCGCCAACGAGCCCATCCTCTGCCTCATCTGGGAGCAGATCGCCATCCTCTGCTCCGGCGGCCTCGACGAGCGGGCCGATGCCGCCGCCTCCCTCGTCTCCCTCGCCCGCGACAACGACCGCTACGGCAGCCTCATCATCGAGGAGGGCGGCGTCCCGCCCCTCCTCAAGCTGGCCAAGGAGGGGCGGCAGGAGGGGCAGGAGAACGCCGCCCGGGCCATCGGCCTCCTCGGCCGCGACCCCGAGAGCGTCGAGCACATCGTCAACGCCGGCGTTTGCCAGGTATTTGCGAAAATCCTCAAAGAAGGCCACATGAAGGTGCAGATCGTGGTGGCGTGGGCATTGTCGGAGCTCGCCGCCAACCACCGCAAGTGCCAGGACCCCTTCGCCCAGCACAACGTCATCCGCCTCCTCGTCTCCCACCTCGCCTTCGAAACCATACCCGAGCACAGCAAGTACGCCATCGCCAGCAAGAACATGGACATCAGCTCCATTGTAATGAATTCATGCCCCTCTCCTTCCTCCAAGAACAACAAAGACGATTCCGACGATAAGAAAACGAGCGTCACGCACCACCCCATGGATAACCAAATGCCCAGCCAAATGCACAATGTAGTCACCAACACCATGGCTATGAAATCCAACATCCCTAAAGCCTCCGGCACCGCCGCCCCCCACCCTTCCCCGGGGAGGCAATCCGACGCCGGCGAGAAGAGCGTCAAATCGAAGCAGAACAACCAGTTAATCCAAAACAAGCACAAGCCCCATGGATTGCCGGGAAGCAGCATCAAACGCAGAGAATTCGAAGATCCGGCTACAAAAGCAGAGATGAAAGCCATGGCCGCCAGAGCTCTCCGCTACCTCTGCGCCGGCAACGTCGCCGTATGCCGGAGTATAACCGAATCGCGAGCCCTACTATGCCTCGCCGTCCTATTAGAAAAGGGGGAAGACGAAGTCAAGTACAATTCCGCCATGGCGCTAATGGAAATCACCGCCGTCGCCGAGCAGGACTCAGATCTGCGGAAATCGGCCTTCAAACCCACCGCCGCTGTAGCCAGAGCCGTCGTCGACCAATTCCTCCGAATCGTGGAGCGAGCAAACTGCGAGCTCCTAATCCCTAGCATCAGATCCATCGGAAACCTAGCGCGCACCTTCCGCGCAACCGAGACCAGATTCATCCCGCCGCTAGTGAACCTCCTCGACGATCGGGAACCGGAGGTGAGCTGCGAGGCGGCGCTGGCCCTAAACAAGTTCGCCGGGCCGGACAACTTCCTCCACGACACCCACTGCAAGGCGATAATCAGCAGCGGCGGGCACAAGCACCTGATTCCTCTGATCTACTTCGGGGAGCAGATGGTGCAGATCCCGTCGTTCATTCTCCTCTGCTACCTGGCGATGCACGTGCCGGACAGCGAGACGCTGGCGCAGGAGGACGTGCTGATCGCGATGGAGTGGTCGGCGAAGCAGCCGCACCTGATGCAGGACGAGGCGCTGGTCAACCTCGTTTACGAGGCGAAGAAGAGGTTCGAACTGTACCAGTCTAGGGTTTCGAAACAGTACCATTGATTGAAGACGACGATGGAAGATTGGTTTTTGTATAGCTTGCGTTTCTTCAGTTTAGCTTAAACGGTAGCCCTGTGTTGTGTAGCTCTCTCTCTCTCTCTCTCTCTCTGTCTCTCTCTCTCCTCACTCTCTCTGTATATTGATTTCAAATTCGAATGTGATGATGACACGTGTTTGTTATGCATTTTGCCTACGTGGAAAATAGTTTCTATTTTGGGTTGCTGTAGGCCCTTGAAAGTTAGGAGTTTGGGCTTGGGCCCAAATGATTTTGGGCCAAGAAAATTCGTGGCGGCCCATTAATGATTTTTTGATTTATGGTTACAAACTTACAACTAATTGCGCCAAATTAGTTGGTGTGACATTCAAACAACCACGTGCTTTGACTATTTTACTATATGGTCGTTATATAATTTTATTAATCTATTTAAATAGAAAAATATTAAAAATATTTTCAAAAAATGATGTTAATTTTTACAAATCTGGAATATATGTTTTTTTTTTTTTTAATTTTATAAAATTCGATTATACTATTTGCCTTTCCCCACTCTAAATTTCAACGTTACTAGCAGACAGTGAGCCCAAATTTCTTGCCGTTTACGCGCTTAACGGTGGGGCCCCCACGCGGTTTTATAGTCCCTCTCCACTCTCCAGTTCAACAACCTCCCTTCTCTCTCTCTCCCCTCTTCCACCTCTTGCCATGGCAAATCAACGAGCCACGCTCCTCCGTGCACCGGCCATCCAAAGATTGAACCTTTAATCCACTCGCAATCAAACCCGCTTTTCTTTACCTCGTAACGGCTCGAGGGAATCTACACCTGTGTGTGAAAAAGATTCAATCTTTCATCATATTCGTACCCGTAATTCTATCTGTTCTTATCCTCCTCTCTCTCTCAAGAAAAAAACAAACCCGTGTTCCCTCAGCAGATAACACTCGCCTCTCAAAATATTAACTGCAGTTATTAATTTTTTTGTGGGACCTTTTGCATGTTGGTCTCCTTCTTTCGCTATTCTCAGTTTGGTTGAAATGTACAACAGCCGAAGCGCGCGAGGGTTGTACTTCGCTGGTTGATTCTCTTTTCTCGGTGGGGCCCCTTGAAAAATGTCGCAGAAGAGGCAGCAGCGAGAGGAAGGGCCATCTTTCGATGAGAAACGTCCGAGGAGGTTAAAATCTTTCAAGAGGTTGATTTCTCTCTCCTGCTGTTGATGTGATTCTTTCTTGTTATTCTTGATTGGTGTAACTGTTTGAATTTGTCTCTCTTCATGGGAATTTGAGAATTTGGAGTTCAATCATTAGAAGTTCTGGTTTTTGCTTGAGCTTTGAAGGAGTATGTTTATGTTTCTGAGAAAATAGAGAAGTTGCAGTGGTTGTTGAGTATACTAAATTGATCTCTGACCCTGCATTTATGGATTCTTTTTGTTCTGTAACAAAAGTATTAGATAGAGTTAGTTATACTGGAAAGTTGTTGTTAGTTGATTGCTCTGGTATGAAGCTAGGCCTTGATTTGTCTAGGAATTGAGAATGTGTGTGTGTGTGTGTGTGTGTTTGTAGAGTTGTATGAAGGGTTTAAAGGTGGTAAATTTACTGATTGTTTGCGAATTTCGTAGTGTGGTGCTGGAGGTGATGAGCCTCTGCAAGTTACAACATCTCATGGAGCCGGTGCTGGAGCCTCTGATTCGTAGAGTTGTAAGTCTGAGATACATGCTTTCTTTTGTAGATAGTTTTAGTATTCGGTTCTGATGGATATATTTTCAGTTCTACGTGCTGTTTCCATTTGAGTGTGTACAAATAACCACGTCTTGATCTTATTATATCTGGTTTAACACCTAAAACGAATGCTAGAACTCTTGTGTACAATTGACTGTGTTCTATTAGGTACGGAGTTCTGCTGAATTTCGTTTGTTTTGTTTCCTTGAACGATCTATGATTGACAATATTCACTGGTTTATTTTAATGGGAGTTCACAGGTGAAAGAGGAAGTGGACTCAGCGTTAAGAAATTGCATAATCAATACGAAAAGGTATGGCATAAGTATCTTTAGCAATATTCAGCATGATTTCTAATTTTGGCTTCTCTGGTGATCTTTTGGTGAAAAAAAAAATCTAGGAATTCGGGGAGAGACCTGCATCCTTTTGAATCAAGGAATTTATGCTTACAGTTTTCCAACGCCATATCTCTTCCAGTTTTTACTGGAACTCGTATCGAAGGAGAAGGGAGTACCAGACTCGAAGTTGCTCTAATCGATTCCCTTAATGGCGAAGTTGTTACTAGTGGTCATGGATCCTCTGGAAATGTAGAGATTGTAGCTCTTGAAGGAGATTTTGATGGAGATGAGAGGGGAAATTGGACACTTCGAGATTTCCAATATAATACAGTAAGAGAGAGGAATGGAAAGAAGCCCCTTTTAACTGGGGATCTTGTCATGACCCTTCAAGATGGCAAGGGTACCGTGGGTAACATTATGTTTACGGATAATTCGAGCTGGACAAGAAGCCGTAAGTTTAGGCTTGGGGCAAAAATCTTGGATAGCATCAGTGGAATCAGAGTAAGAGAGGCTAGATCAGAAGCCTTCGTTGTTAGAGATCATCGCGGTGAATGTGAGTTACTCTTTTATTAAATTGTTAAGTCGTTTTTTCTTCATTGAAATGTGGTTACTTTGTGTTTCTTAAAAATATTCGTTCTGGAAGTGTACAAGAAGCACCACCCTCCATCACTTTCTGATGAGGTATGGCGGCTGGAAAAAATCGGTAAAGGCGGAGCTTTTCACAAACGTTTGAGGGAGGAAAGAGTCAATACAGTGGAGGATTTTCTGGTGTCGTTCTTCTTAGACCCTACAAGACTTCGAAGCGTAAGATTTCGTACGATATGACTTTGATGTTTGTTTTATATCCTTTTCCTGCGAAATCCATTCATGTTCTCATTTTCCAATAATCATTCTGAGCTAGGCCGGTACATTTCTAACTCGAAAATCCTGCAGATACTTGGAGCTGGTATGTCTGCCAAAATGTGGGAAGTTGCAGTAGAGCATGCTCGAACGTGTGTTCTTGATCAGAAACTGCGATTTTACGGTGCCTCTCGAGAAAATGGTGTCGTTTTTAACATCGTTGGGCAACTGATGGGGACTATCTCGAATAGCCACTATCTTCAAACCGATAACCTGTCTGAATCAGAAAAGGCATGCTCATTTTAATTATAATGTTTTTATTTCATCACTCTTCAGTTTCCTGACTGACTCCGGTCGTTTTCCTTTCCAGACTGAGGCCCGTGAGTTAGTCGTCTCTGCATTTGCAGATCGTGCGGGAATTGTGAGCTTTGATGACTCCGCCCCGAATTTTGCCACTTCGTCAAGCTTATCCATCGTTCGATCGTCTTCCAACTTTCTGTGTGAGACTAGTTTCCATGGTGATTTGAGTTCCGAGAAGATTGGTGGATCCTCTTATTTGCAAGAAAATGCATCTTCCCCAGATTACATGGATTCGGTTTATTCCGCGGGAGGCTTGAGCACCTTCGAAGATTCCCTTCACCGAGTTCAAAACGGCTTAATCTCCAACATCGACACCTTTAATCAAGCATTCTGCACGGACGGACTTCAATACTTCAAGACAGATTCTTCAGTCCCGAATTCACCGTTGCAATTATCAGACGATATACAAGGCGAAATCAGTGCTTATATACCATACTCCGATTTTCCTACTGATAAAGCTCAGAGGGGTTGGAAAATTCTAGTCTGCGTGTTGAGATGGTGGTTCTCGATTAGAAGAATCGTTGCTCGAAAAACTCATGCTTGAGAAATATCGAGCTACTACGACCGAAGATGAAATCCTCTGCAGCTACATGGATAGAGGTTTAGGGAAGCTGTTATACATGAAAATTCAGGATTTTAATTAGCTGAACTTTTGTGAAAATTGCATATTGTAGTGTTTATAGGTGGTGGTCTAGTTTTCAATTCAAGGGCCACCCTTTTGTACATAACCAACATGTGGATAATATATACCCCCTTTTCATATATGAAGCTGGGATTTTGATCACTTGAAAAAGGTGTTGAATTGTGAATGGAATGTGATGGCCATTTCTTGATTCATTTTCCTTCTTGATGTTTTGTTCTGAAGATTTTGTTCTTCGATAGATTATGAGTCGAAAGGGGAATATTTCTAGTAGTTCTGTATAAATTTAATGTGATGGCATTGTTGCAACCAGATAAACCATGGACTGTCCTTTTCTTTCTCTCTCTTGTTTATCTTTTTCTTGATTAAATTTTGTTTATGAAGAATTTGCAGGTTGCTTTCCGGGCCAAGTCGGATGGTGATGGTGTTGGAGATGGAGATGGAGATGCTGCATCGAAATTTCCTGGTAACTCTTATACTGCATGTGAAAATTTATGTTGTCGGCCTAAATTGATTGTCATCTTAGGTTCTTCATCATTTCTGCCATCAAACTACGATCTTTGACTCCCAACACAATCTGGAAAATTTCTTCGTTTTCTTCTTTGGACGAAACTCTGGACGGCCTAGCTAGACGTTGGAGGTTTCCTCATCTTTTCACATCCATCCCATTTCTCTAATAATGCCATCAAATTCTGATTTTGGACTAACACAATCTTGAAAACAAGTCAATATATATAAATCCAAATAAAATTTTCCACTTTCTTGGATTTTTTCCAGAAAGCGAGGCACTTTCCATAGCTGCTTCTGGGAAAGATCGTTCTTTTATTTTATGGTTTGACTTTATGCAGCAGTTCTCTGTAGTTCAAGATAACTCTCTTTCAAGTGCTGGTGTTATTATATTATTATAGTGGGAAAAGAACACAACCAAGATTTTCTTGTTTGAGGAAATTTATGATGATGTTTGAGTGTCTGTCTTAAATATTCCAAATGATTCCCTAGTTACTGCGCTCGCCAAATCTCGGGCCCACCACGCGCTGTACGCATCTATATATGTACAAGAATGTTGGATCAAGAAAAGGTGCATATTCAGATAGTATCTGATTAAGGTTAGATCCTCCTTTTGGAAGGAATTTCCTCTTCAAGAACAAGCTGAGATATTTGCTCACACCCAGAATGGTAAAAGTCGAAACTTGAAATGAATGGATTGCTGTTTACTGAATATTTCCTCTTGTTTTGGTTTTTTTGATGTTGTTTTGGGAAATATTTCTGCAGAAAGGAGGGTGCTGGGAATTTTTTGATTTACTTGCTTGAAAATGGTAGATTTCTAGCAGCTTTGAAGAAGAAAAGGTATGTTTTCTTCGATGTTTCTGCGTTTGGAAGCTTCGTCGCTGTTCTGATCTTTGATTTTGAACCAGAGATCAAGCTTATAGAGGCTTAAATATGGGTGATCAGTTGCTGAAAATTGTAAGTATATAATCTAGATTGTGTGTACATTATTTCTGTAGAAGGAAATCGATAGTGAATATCTGGGCTTTTATATTCTGCTCAGATCGAAGAAGAGCTGGAATCGGAGAAGATCAAGATCATTGCCACGGTCGAGGAGAGATTCGAATCACTGAAAAGGAAGATGTCCACTGTAATCAAGAGGTGAGAAGGCAAATTTCATTTCTTGATTAAGAGCCTGACCGAATTTCTCAACATGGATCTCTGGATTTCCTCGTTTTTCAGCAAATTCAGCGGTGAGAACCAGGCCTCGGTGCAGTCCACCATGAAATTGGAGTTCAGAAACAGGATTGCTCGGAGAATCAAGACCACCAAGGAGATCAAGGGAGAAGGAGGCGATCCGATGGAGGTAGCTCTCGTTGATGACGTGTCAGGAGTTGTTGTCGCTGATGAACCTGAATCCTCTGCAAAAGTCGAATTCCTTCTCCTCAAGGGAAACTCAGATGCTAGTGAAGGAGATAACTGGACACATGAGGACTTCAAAGCCAACATTGTTCCTCAAGTGGAAGGAAAGCTGCCTCTTCTTGATGGAAGTGTTGCCTTCCGGCTTAAGAAAGGCGTCGGAGTTATGAAGGACGTCAGGATCAGAAACCACGCGATCAAGATCAAGCCTCCCAAGTTCAAGCTAGGCGCCAGACTCCTTGATGCCCCTCGTGTGAAGGAAGCCACAACCGAGCCCTTCAACCTCCAGGAGTACCGCGTCCAATGCAAGTCGACAAGTTTCTTGATTCACTGTTTCTGACTACTTTTTGTTTTCTTTCTGGTGTTGACTATTTTGTGATGTTCAGATAAGGAGAAACACCAGAATCCATCTCTATTCGATGAAGTATGGCGACTTGCTTCCATTTGGAAAGACGGTGAGATCCATAAACGTCTTCAAGAAAAGAATATCAATACAGTCGAAGATTTCCTAATCCAACTCCTCGTTGATCCTCATGGCCTCATGACTGTAACTTTTTGTCTCTTCATCGTGTTATTCGTCTCGTGAACTTGAACAATCAGCTGCATTTTCTTGGTTGATATACATGACGTACGTCGGCTTATTGTAGATTGCCAAGGCCCAAGCAAAGAAGTGGAAGGCCACAGTTGAGAGCGCTCGAGCATGCCTATTTGGGGAGAGGGTATACTGTTACATAGACCCGAACGAGAAGAGAGGTGTCGTCTTCAATATCCTAGGGGACATTGTAGGAACATGTTCCGGAAGCTTCTACTCTCACGCAAGCACGCTCTCACAAGATCAAAAGGCATAGTAACTTCTCCTTCGAATCCTCTCTAGCTACTTTCGTATTCCTCGTTACTGATTCAAGATTCACTCTAAATGCAGGCCGATGCAGGAAAACTGCTAGAATCTGCATACAGAAACTGGGAGCAGGAGGTGAAGGCCTTCGACAACGAAGAATCTCTCCAGCTTCACTTAAATGGCTTAACTACACATAAGGAGCAGAACTCTGAAATGATGGGAGAAAGTGATGGTTTTGGACTCTCGAGTGGTTTGAGTATCGATATAGAGTCTGCATATGAAGCCGCGATGCAATCTTACGATGCCTGCCTCTTTGAAGATCTAATAATGGGGGTGAAGACAGATTTTAGCAGGAGAAATTCACCAAGAAGGTGGAGAAAGTTGCTGTGTGTATCAAAGTGGTTCTCTGTGAGGAGAAAGGTGGCTCAAGGTTTTGGTAGCCCTAATTACAAGAAGCAGAAACTTGATTAGAATTTAAACAGCAATTAATACTTTGCATATTTGTTGATTTAGTTACATATATTAAATTCTTGAAGTTGATTTGGGCTTGTGTTAATTGCAATTGTAGAAGTTGGTTTAGCCCTTGAAGTTGATATATACTTGTGAAATGATTTGTGATCTCTCCCTCTCTCTCTAAAGAAGAAATGATATGTAGCATTAATTAATTTCAACAGGTGAGTGGAAACAATTATTTGAATAGTCAAGATTATTGTCCCATAATTAATGATTAAAAGCATAAAGAGCCTAAAATCTAGTTACAATTAATTAAATACTTGAATAGAACCCTTTTTAAGGCTAGAAAAAGGTTAGATTTTGTGGGCTCTTGCACATGATTAATTATTTGGAATTAGTATATACCACTTCGGTCCCTGCTAGTTGAACCATTTGCTTTTTGACTTTTTCTGCACGCGTTTCCACCGAGACGTAGTACGGGTTTTACGATATAATTTTGAAATATTATTTCTTTTACGGGATACTACGTCTCGGTGGAAACGCGTGTCGAAAAAGTCAAAAAGCAAATGGTTCAACTAGCAGGGACTGGAGTGGTATTTGAAATAATACTGTATTTTAGAGAGAGAGAGAGAGAGAGGAAATACTAGTTCCTTAGTATAGGCGTGAATGTGAAGCTATTGCAGAAATTTCTAGGTAATATCCCAATAAATAAGGAAAGAGGAGACAAAGGAAATGAAATCTAGGGTTTTTTTGTTGAAAAATAGAAATGTTGATAAAATCATTAACGGCAGTTACTATAGTAGCCGGTGTCGGCACATAAAAGAGTCAATCAAAGGGGAGAGAGAGAGAGAGAGAATTAGAAAAAATTATTAATATAAAATGGAATGATCAATCGACAATCATTAAAAGATTATTCCGTTATGGTAGTTGGCGGCTGTAACTGTCAAAAACAGGAAATTCCCGCGAATGTTCTTTCTTTGCTATTTTTAGGATGTACGGACGGAAGGCATCAAATCCAACTTCCTACTTTCCGAGCTGGCGCTTTTTCCCGCGTGTTTTCCCCTCAACGTGGCCATTTCTTCAATTTACCCTTTTACCTGAGATTAAAATTAAAATAAATAAAAGAAAGATGGAAGGAAGGAACTGAGACATAAAAGTCAAAACAAAGTTTGAATATGAACAATTTGCATTTCGTTCTTTAGAAAAAGAGAGAGAGAGAGAGAGAGAGAGAGAGAGAGAGAGAGAGAGAGAGAGAGAGAGAGAGAGAGAGAGAGAGAGAAGAAGAAGAAGGGAAAAAAAGATGCAGTTTCTGAGAACCTGATGCAGTCTGGGCTCTGAATTTCATCCCTTTTTGTGCAAAGGATGAATCTCTTGCTTTAAGAAAGCAAGTCTACTTGAAAAAGAAAAAAATCTCTTTCGTTTTTCATTTTCTTTTTTTTTTTTGGTGATTCGTTGTTGTTTGATTCTGGAATCATTTGTTCAGCTGAATTTTTGCGATGGGGAAGTTGAGAATCGAAATGGGTCGCGCTTTATTGCTTTATATAGTAGTCGAATTAGCTCGGAATCGATCTTGCTGCTAATCGTTCTTGATTTCGATTCAGTACTCTCTCCGTTTCGAACGAAGCGCACCCCTTTTCTTCTTTGTTCTTCGGATTTGTCTTTAGATTGATCTGGCATGCTATTGATGAAATGGGTTCTGCTTATTTTCAGTTTTAATCGCTTTTTTGTATTCAATTCCCCATTTCCCACTTATTCTTGTATTAAAAGCTTTAGATCTAGTAAATGATGAGCTAAATTTGGATATGTGAAGTTGGGAGCTGAAATAGTATGGTGTTTGTTTCTACTTTGCTCAATCAGATTTACCTTTGCTCGAAAACGAATTGATCGGGCTGCTTCTTGATCTCGACGTGGCTCTCAACTTTCATCCTCTGTCGAAGAATGACTGTTGATACTGATCCTCGAGTAATGAGGCCGAGGGCCGTGATCACCGTTGATGAGGGAGTGATGGATGAGGTTTGGCAGCCTAATGTGGTGAGTGTGCAACAAACTTCTCTTTACAAACTGTATTTCCATGAATCAGGTGTATGTTTAGCATCTAAGATATTGTATCGATCCGTTGCTTTCTTCGTTTTTTTGGTTCGATGAATTTGATTGAGCTAATCTTAAGTCTGCTCACATATAGCATGATTTGATTCCTAAATGAAGTGATCTAATTCTTGTCCTTTTTGGATAAGAGAATCAAGATTATGTTTTTGAATACACCACTTTAGGTTTGGAAAAGGCTTATAGATTCAAGTTTGTTATTCGTTGTAGGTCGAAGAGGAGGGCGTTCGATTTGTTGAAGGGCAGCTTTCGACTGGAGGGACGTCTAGGTGAGAACTTATAGTCTGTTGGTAATTTCTTCATTTCCTTCTATTCTCCGGTCAGTGAAAAGGCGTGCTTGGTAACGAAGTATCGTCTCGTTTCTAATGTGTTCGAAGGGATCATGAGCTGCCGGTGGGAAGGAGTTTGCAGCTGAAGTTCTTAGATCAAGTGTCTGGTCCTGTTCAGACAGGCAATGTGCTTAGAGGGATGAACGACGAATGCCTAAGGCTGGCTCTCGTTGACTCAGACGAGCAAATCGTCGACTGTGGCCCTGCAAAAGCCGAGATAGTTCTTCTGCTTGATGATGGCAATGGCATGATAACTCATGAAAATTTCAAGACAAGAATCATCAAAACAGGAGAGAAGAAGAGGCCTCACTTTGCCAAACCTGTCTTCGTGTACCTCAAAGAAGGCAGCGGAGATTTGAGCGGCGTCAAGTTGGGGCAGGACTCGGGCTGGACCAACAGCTGCTACTGCAGGCTCGGGGCGACTCTCGTTCACAATCCGCGGGGAAACATAGTGCGCGACACATGGACCCTGCCGTTTAAGGTCGAAGACAATCGCAACACGAGTGAGTTTGGAATAATGAGATGCAGAAAATGTGAAGAACAGAAGAAATTTTATGTTGCTTATCATTGTTTGGTTTCCTTTTGCAGGGAACAAGAAACATCACCCTCCATTACTTCAATCGGAAGTTTGGAGACTGGAGGGGATTGGCAGAAACGGCGAGCCGTGTAAGCGCCTCGAGAAGAGAAACGTTGAGACTGTCCAAGATTTTCTGTTTTGGTACTATGTCAAGCCTAAGGAGCTCAAACAGGTAATGTTCTTCGTTCGTTCTGCAATTTTTGCTCGTTTCGATTGGCAAAACTATTTGAAAACCAGCTGATTTGGCATGTTTAAGGCTCACTGATTCGACATTGTTTGGCTAACTCGTAACATATGCAGTAAAGATTTCTATGTTAATTAAGGCATGAATGTTTTGTAATGTGTTTACTGTGTACAGATATTGCGCTTAGGTCATATTCCATGGAAGACTATAGTCACTCATGCTGAGACCTGTAGAATCGATGATCGGAGGACGTACTCTCACAGATCTTCGAACGAACCTCAGACGAGTGTCGTTTATGATGCCGTGGGAAGACTGAAGGGGCTAATCAAGGAGGAGTGCCATTTTGTTGCAATTGATAATCTGTCTGCTGATGAAAAGGTGTGTGCTTTTTATCACTTGTTATCTTGTACTGAAATTGATCGGTTATCGTGATTTAATAGGGCCGTGCACGCAAGTTGCTCGTCTCCGTGTTGGAAGGGCCAGCATTCGGAGAAAGATATGGCATCCCCTTCGACATGGAGTCATCCGGCATTACTAATGCTTCGTTGCAGAAGTGGTCTAATGGCTGCAGCCGTCTCCCCTTTTCTGATAATGCCAGCGGATATCAGACAAGAGAGCGAGGCTCCTCGTCTCAGAGCATCCTCGGTCCTGCCAACGCCCCGTTTCCTGAACCTGAAATCACTAACTTGGAGAACCATTGTTATCCAACGAGTAGTTTGTCAGCTGAGGAGGACAAGGTATGTACCGTTCAGACGAATGATCCTCTCGACCTTTTGACTCATTTTTTACCTTCTGACATTCATGGGGAGGGGAATGTGGATCCCTTCAAGGACACTGACTTTAATCTCCTAATGGGCGGAGAGTCGAGCAGCAGACCTTCAAACGCTTCGTTCTGTAGCTTAGACTCGGAGGTGTATTATAACCTGTGCGGTGATGACGACAATATAAACTGGCTCTCTCAAGCCTCTCCCAGTCCAAACCCCTTTGACTATTATGCCGCTGACGACACTGCTAGCTACAACAACCAAACGTATGGCTATGGAGTCGAGCCTCGTCCGCCTCAGCCTCAGGTTGTTAGTACTGGTGGTAGCGAGCCGTGTGCTGATGCATCTGCTCAGCCTCAGCCTCAGCCTCAGCCTCAGCCTCAGCCTCGGGATGTTAGTACTAGTGGAAACGAGCCGGGTGCTACAACATCTGCTGCTAACAGGTGGAAATCTTCGTTTTCCAAACTGATGGTCTCGCTTCGGGAAAAGATGTCTCTGGATTTCATTCGTAGCCACAAGAAGAGGAAGATCGGTTGACGATAACCGTGTTCATCAACACGGTTCGACTTGATGAGGCTTGAATGTGCTCTTACACGCTCAAATGCTCGATAATTGGTGTCTGGTTGTGCAGAACATTGGTTCATGATTTTTGCTTTAGCAATCGATGCATAGGTTGTTGTGGGATTGTATTCATTGTGTTTCGGTTCGGTTTAGTTCGGTTTTCAATTATTTTATGATTATATATCTACACAAATTTCTTATGCTATTTTGTAGTAATATATATTTGAGTGTATAAGAAAACAAAAGAGACCATTAAAATATCTACCTATTTATAGACAACAAATACCAGAAAATAGGGAGCAGCTAGCCGGCATAAAATCTAAGCTTTAATTTATTCATTTGGAAATCGAAATAAACAAGGGCTTTTTCTTGTTAATTGAATAATAAAATAAGCATAATTAACCATCAGATAAAGACAGTTATGGTAGTTGGTGAGACTTGACAATAAAGATAATGATTTCTACTCCCTCTTTTTTTTTATAAGTCGTTTTTAGCTCAAGCACACGAATTAATAAAACATAATGATTATTCTCTATTATTCTTTTTTTTTTCTCTCGTAAATCGCATTTTTCATGTAAAAATAGATGAAATTATTTTGGAAGAAGAGAAACATTAATTGTGATAAATAAAGATAATGAAAACAAGAGAAAAAGTGAAGAATAGTTAGTTAGAAATTGAAAATCTTATCTTGATATATGAAAACGACTTATAAAAAAAAAAACAAAGACAAAAGGCTAAAACGACTTATAAAAAAAACGGAGGGAGTATTAACATGTGATTTAGTTATGCTTTAATGACAAAAATTTAAAGACCCGACTATGAAAAATTTGAACTTTATACCTTTGAATTACGAAACTTAACCCTTACCGTCAGGTCTCTTTTTACGTTGAACTATTGCAGTAGCAGCAGAAAGCGAAAAGCGTCGAATGGTATATTTAAATGCAACCCAAAATGCAAAAAAACCCAGGCTTCCACAGGTCTAATGTAGAGTAGTGTGTGTAAACGTCCATGGAGCGCACGCAACGCGGTTTTGCTTGGTCCCTCTTTAAGTACTGGATTTTCCGACACATAAATACTTGCACTCACTTCAGAGCACTAGTTTACAGTTAGAACATTCTTCATTAATTCCGAGATTCAGCTGGAGTATATGCAGATCGAGGGCGAGGGAGATGGTGGGTCTCAGCAGCCCAGCTGTTCAGATCCTGGGCACGTTCTTGCTTTCAGGAAGTAAGTCGATTTGGGGTTAAAAGAAGATTAATTTTTTTTAATTTGGGTGATTTTTCATGAAATTAGGGTTGTGTTTTCTGCTAACTATAATGGTTGCTTGTCTTTGATTAGCTCGGAATTAATCTTACTTTTTTTAGGGTTCTTGATCTTGATTTGTCACTAGAGTGGGGTTTATTTTTAGGGTTCTTAATCTTGATTTGTCACTAGAGTGGTTTTTTTTTTTAGGGTTCTTAATCTGGAAAAAGATGAGGGTTTTCCCCCTTGATGATTGATAATTATATAGTACTAATATGCAGATTCCTCGTACTGTGGAGAAAAGGAGGAAAGTGGGGTGAAAAAGATTCATACTTTTTGCAATTATAGGAGAGGCAACTTTAAGGAAATGGTGGGTTCGGATTGTTTTAGGAAAGTTAGTCTTTTTGTGTGTTTCTTTTATAATTTATTGATTAATTTGATTAGTTCTTTGTACTTTTTGTGTGTGTGTGTGATATAAGAAGTCGGTTGAAAGTTGCCAGAAATATGTGGGAATTCATTTATCAAGCCTTGATCTTACTATTTGTGGTAATTCCCCATGTGAAGGATGCTGGACGAAGAACTCGAACCGATGGTGACGAGAATTGTTAGGCGACTAGTGAAGCCAATGGTCATCACTACTGTCAAGCAAGAGATCGTACCGGCTGCTGAGGATATATTCCGTAGAGTGGTGAGTTTTGCCTTTTTCCTTTTATACCCTGTGGCTTATGCTTTTGTGTATTTGCTATTGCGGTGTTGTAGTTCAATTTCGTAAAATGGACGGATATTGGTTAAAGAAACGGATCGCATTCATGCCTATGTTAGTAGAAGAAATCACTTCTTCCCATATAGCTTGAGTCTAATTGCATCTCAAGTTATTAGTCTTCTGTTTCGTAGAGGCAGTTCGACTTCAAGGTATAACTTTCTTGAAATCTTGAGTCCTTGCATTGTTATGGTGCTCTGTGTTTCTCACTCGAGAGTTTATAACTGATGGTTCGATTTATTCCTTGAAACTGAGTTCGAGATATGGACTTATAGCCATAAAGTTCATTCTCTGTTCTAGGTGAAAGAAGAAATTCAACCATTGAAAGAGAAGTATATGGCTGGTGGGATACGGTGAGAATTTATACTATCGGTTGCTCATTTTTCTTTTCCAGACCACATATTGACTAATGCCTGTGCTGTGCTCGACAACGATTTCTCATCTAAGCTCTAACGTGTATAATAGGAATGATTTTCCGAAGGAAAGGACTTTGCAGCTGAAGTTCTCAGATGAAGTATCCGATACTGTTGAGACTAGTACAAAGCTTAAATCAAAAAACGACGAATACCTGAAGTTGTCTCTTGTTGATTCAACGGGGAAAACTGTGGATCGTGGCACTGGATCTTCTGCAAAAGTGGAGATAGCACTTCATAAAGAAAACGATAACAATGGTGATTCTGAGAGTGAAACCATTGCAACAGAAGATAAAGAGAATCCTCGCTTCGCTAAAAGTTTCTACAAACTTAAGGACGGCATTGTTAGTTTGAGTGATCTCAAGTTAGGACATGGTAAAGAATGGACCAAGTTATGCAAGTGCAGGTTGAGGGCATGTATCGCGCAGAATCTTGATGGAATTACAGTGCAAGAAGCTTGGACTGAGCCATTTCTGATTGTCGATAAGCGCATAAAGCGTACATTGTTTTCACTCGCTTTTGTGGTTTTTTATGACTTATGATAGATTACGTAGTCATTCGTAACTAGGATTGCTTATGAGTGCTGGTTTAAATTCATTTTGCAGATTATAAGAAACATCCCCAACCGTCTCTGTCATCGGAAGTGTGGAGATTGAACAATATTGGGAGAAATGGCAAGCCGTTTAGACGCTTGGAAAAGAAAAAGATCAATAATATAGGCGATTTCCTGTTTTGGCTCTCTGTCAATCCTGAGGAGCTCCAAAAACAAGTAATAGCTCTCGTCCTTTTTTGTTACTTGTTCGATTTGCTGAGAGTGATATCCGATTTTGCTTGTTCTGTTGCTTGTGTTTATTGTTGCGCGTTCGCTCATTCTTTATTGTGACTCATGCATACAGATATTACGTGTTGGCAATGGCAAGTGGGAGACTATAACCGCTCATGCTCGGACTTGCGACATCAATGAAGATAAACACTTGTACTCCCACGCATCTTCGGATGAACCTCAAACGAGAGTTGTTTATGATGTCGTGGGAGAATTGAAGGGAGTAATCGATGAATCACACTTTGTTGGCATCAATAATCTGTCTGCTGATAAAATGGTTCGTCCTTGCTTGTCCGTGAATATAAATCTTCGTTGTCTTGTACTGATGAACGGTTGTTCCCGTCTATATAGGATGAAGCTCAGAAGTTGCTAAGGTCTCTGTTAGAGCCACCTGCATTCGTGCAACGGTACAAAACCTTCTTCGTTGACGAAGCTTCCCTTCTCCAGCAGTTTCCTCTCGCTGATCCTCAAAACTCCGGTGTAGCCCTCCCTGTAGATCCAGGTACCTTAAGGCCCTTCGATAACCATCGCCTTCCAACAAGTTTGCTGTCTGAAAAACACATGGTATGGTTTCAACTTGTGAGTTAGCATACATTGCTGAGATTCTTCGTTTGGGGAATTATAATATAAACCAATAGATTCTCTACAAGTTCGAGCTTTTAGATGAGACCTAATTCTGTTACTTCGGATTTGTTGGTGAACACTAACCGGTGGTGTGAAATCAGACTACTGCAGGAGCCTCTGGATATGAGATGGGAGAATCGAGCAGCAGAGGATCAAGAACTAACATGGTTGAAGAAAACGGGGCACGAGATCCCGGGACCTCGATCAGCGGGGCTTATGAGCCTATGGAGACCATGGTTGACGCTGCCTCGTCGTTTCCTGATCAGCCGTGGCAAAGCATGGACGACTTGTTCGAAAACATCGAGGCGTGGGAGCAACAATACATCCTCGAGCCTAGCACGAGCTACGTACCAAAAGGTTGGAAGTTCGTGGTAGGTGTTCTGAAATGGTGGCTCTCAAGCAGAAGGGTGCCTCAAGGGACTCGAAAACGGAAGCGATGACGGGGATCGCGGCCGCGTAACCGTTCGGTAGTCGAGCTGCCCATCGAAGAAGATTGTTAGCAGGTTAGGAAGTGTATGTATTTCGTTATTGATTTTTGTTTCCGATTGTCGGAAATTGTACTGTATTTTTTTTTTATCAGACAAACATAGTATACTCACACACGTGCATCCGAGATAACTCGAACCTTCGATTCCTGTTGTACAGTTTGTTGTTATGAAACTGCTCAATTCCTTTTTTAGTAGTATTTCATTTATTTGTATCGATAAAAGATTCGATTTTTTTATTTTTTATTTTGCTAAAAATAAAAAATAATAAAAAAGTAATTAATGGGAATATAACTGATTGAAAGACAGTTATGGCAGTTAGTGAATCTTAAAGCATCGTACTTTAAATACTTGATGCTATTTATAGTACTGTACTAATTATTAATTAATGTGGGAATAAATAAACAACTTTTTAATTTTAATTAATTAATTAATTAATTATACTATAACTAGTTCATTTTATTTAACAGTACTTATTTAAGTTGCTTTCAAATGCTAATAATTCACGGATTCTTTATTTTCTAATTATCGAGAATACAGTTTAAGACATCAATTTCACATTTGACATTTCAATCTCAAATTTTCGTTGACCTTGATATCTTGAATTTTTCACATAACTTTGAAAATGCCAGAATTTGAATGAATGTTTGCGTTGTAATCGAATCAGAAATTAATAAACATGAATTACTATGTTATAATCAGTTGTTTCATTATCAACGAGACATCAACAAATTTAAATCACTAATTGACTCGTAGTCGAACTCAGTCGTTATTGCCGCTTATCAACGTACCGTTCTACTATTCTGCAAACAAATCTCATAAAATAACGAAAAGAAAGGTACTCGTAATCGGACTGAGTATGCCCACCGATCTTGAAAAAAATAAAAATAAATACTTGTCTACAAATTGAAGCAGCACTCTCTTTACACGCTGAAGACACGCAAATGTGGGGTTTAGGTAAAAACTGAGTCCAAAAGTCCATTTTTATTGTAATACTCCCTCCGTCCCACTTTACTTGTCCTCAATACTATTTTCGTCCGTCCCATACCACTTGTCCTCTTTCCTTAAAAGATAAAAATTAACACTTACTTTTTGATGTGGACCCCTTATTTGCATAAAATCATGTGCCGAAAAGAAAGAGGACAAGTGAAGTGGGACGGAGGGAGTACTATAAAAAAGATTAAACACATATTCTCTCTTTGTTTTTTCTCTGACGTGTCTTGTTTGTGTGGTAGTATAAATTAATAAAGCATGTCATGTCGGAAAAAACGGAGGGAGTTCATATTTATTAAGCACTTAAATTCTTCATCTTGTGTAAATATGTACTCCATTTCATATTTTTTGAAGAATTGATTTTTACGAAATTAGAAACATAATCTTTCATTAATTTGGCTTTTATTATGGCGAAAAGTGCATCTTTTTTTTTTTTTAAATTGTTATTTAAATTATTACAGTCCAATAAAAATGGTGAAATGTGATTAGCTTCCCCTTCCCCTTCCCCATTCAAATGTGGCAGACTGGTTAATTTCTAACGCGCTTCAAGCTTATGCCCCACCTTTATTAACTGGTTTGTCAAACATATTTATAGTTGAAAAATCTCACTAATTTCAATAGAAAACGGCACTTAGTTCAGCATTCAGAGTTGGAATATTCCAGAATCATTATGGAGATTGGGGGTGATGGCAATGGAAGTGGAGATGGTGAATCACAGCCGAGTTCTTCAGATTCTGGACAAGTTCTTGCCTTGTCAAAGTAAGTCCACGTGGATTTGTTTGATATTTCTTTTTGCTTTTTTGGATTTGGATTTGGATTGTGGTGGTTGCTGGAGTAATTTTGCTTAAACATGAGCTCAATAATTGCTGGAATGGTTTATGTTCTTGCTTAGTGTTGCTGTAATGGCGGTTGACTTGCATTTCAATTGCATGTTTCTTGTTCTTGTTCTTGATTTTGGCACTTGATCCTTTTCTTTTTTTGGTTTAATGTTCTTTTGGTAGAGTTTTCTCTCTAGAAAAGATATGGGTTTTGCTTCTTTTTTTTTTAAAATGTAGTTATCTTGTTTTCCCCCTTTCTTGATATGGATAGATGCTATTTCAATTAGAGATGGTCAAAAAGGGGGAAATTTGAGGTGATGAAGATTCATACTTTGAGCAATTTGGAGAGTCCCTATTTAAGGAAATGGTGGATTTTGGATGCTTGTGCAGTTTTTGGCTTGAAGAAAGTTAGTCTTTTGCTGTATAATCTGTTCAGTTATTCGATTAGCTCTTGTAGTTCGTTTACATAGAATTGTTTGATTTTACCAAGTGTTGATCGTATTTTGCGTGATGATTTTTCGTTATCTTGGTGTGGCTCAAAGTTTTTTTTCTTTTTTTTCTCATTTACCCTTATGAAGGAGGATCATGGAAGAAGTGCTGAGAAGCGGTGGGGGAGAAGGGAAGACGATAATCATCGCTATTGTCCAGCAAGGGAACGGAGGAGTCGCTGAGGATGTTCGTCTAGTGGTGAGTTTCGGGTTCTCTTTCAAAACTCATGCCTTATGCTTTTGTGTGTTTTGTTGAATTTTGTATCTCCATTTTGATCATTTGGATACTTGATGTCGAGCTTCTTCGTTAATTGATTGTGATGTTTTAGAGTCTATATATAGCAATCTCAATATAAGTCCCGATCAAAAAAAAAAAAAAAAAAGCAATCTCAATATAAGGCTTGTGATTCGTAGATGCAGTTCAGATTTTAAGGTATAGCTTTCTTGAAATCTCTTTTATTTCTTGGAAGTGAGTTCACTTTGAAGATATGGGCTTTTGTTCTTTGTTTGAGTGCAGGAACTTCAATCTTCGGAGGATAACCTTTTGGCCGGAGGGACACAGTGAGAATTCACACGAACTTGTTACTCGTTTTCTTATGTTTTCCTATCCATGGTATTCAAATGCGCTTGGTCTTGATAGTGATTACTAGCCTAAATTCTAATGTTTTTGTAGGAAGAAGGCATTACAGCTGAAGTTCTTTGGTGAAGTACCCGATACTGTCCGAACAGGCACGGTGCTTACATCGAAGACCGGGGAATGCTTTAAGTTGGTTCTTGTCAATTCAGAAACAGGTGACACCGTTGACTGCGTCCCTGAATCTTCTGCAGAAGCGGAGATTGTAGCTCTTCTTGACGGGAAGAACGACATGACTCGTGAAAATTTCGAGAGGAGAATCATCAAAACAGGAGAGAAGAAGAAGCCTCACTTTGTTAAAAGGGTCTATATAAATCTCAAAGAAGGTGTTGGATATTTGAGGGATGTCAAGTTGGGACAGGAGTCGGACTGGACCAAGAAATGCAAGTGTAGGCTAGGGGCTAGAGTCGGGCAGAGTCTATATGCGTGGACCCAGCCATTCGAGATCATAGATAAACGAGACAAAGGTACGTTGCTCTCTCTCATTGATTATGTGAGGATCAATAAGGTCATGACTAAATCATAGAGGAAGATTCCATATAAAGTGATGATTTCCTACTGCAGATAATGAGAAACATTTCCCTCCAAAGCTTTCTTCTGAAGTCTGGAGATTGGTTCGAATTTGCAGAGATGGTAAGCCATGTAAACGCCTAACGGGAAAAAACATCGAGACTCTGGGAGATTTCCTCTTTTGGTTCCATGTCAATCGCCAGGGGCTCAAACGGGTAATAATAAATACTACCCCTTCTCCGTGATCTATACTTGCTCTAAGCCATCCGGCTAGTTTTGTTGCAGTAGAGCATGCTCGAACGTGTGTTCTTGATCAGAAACTGCGATTTTACGGTGCCTCTCGAGAAAATGGTGTCGTTTTTAACATCGTTGGGCAACTGATGGGGACTATCTCGAATAGCCACTATCTTCAAACCGATAACCTGTCTGAATCAGAAAAGACATACTCATTCGTTTTCCTTTCCAGACTGAGGCCCGTGAGTTAGTCGTCTCTGCATTTGCAGATCGTGCGGGAATTGTGAGCTTTGATGACTCGGCCCCGAATTTCGCCACTTCGTCAAGCTTATCCATCGTTCAATCTTCTTCCAACTTGCTGTGTGAGACTAGTTTCCATGGTGATTTAAGTTCCGAGAAGATTGGTGGATCCTCTTATTTGCAAGAAAATGCCTCTTCCCCAGATTACATGGATTCGGTGTATTCCGCGGGAGGCTTGAGCACCTTCGAAGATTCCCTTCACCGAGTTGGAAACAGCTTAATCTCCAACATCGACACCTTCAATCAAGCATTCTGCACGGACGGACTTCAATACTTCAAGACAGATTCTTCAGTCCCGAATTCACCGTTGCAATTACCAGATGATATACAAGGCGAAATCAGTGCTTATATACCATACTCCGATTTTCCTACCGATAAAGCTCAGAGGGGATGGAAAATTCTAGTCTGTGTGCTGAGATGGTGGTTCTCGATTAGAAGAATCGTGGCTCGAAAAACTCATGCTTAAGAAATATCGAGCTACTACGACCCAAGACGAAACCCTCTGCAGCTGCATGGACATAGTGTAGTGTTTATAGGTGGTGGTCTAGTTTTCCATTCAAAGACTGCCCTTTTGTACATATTCTTCAACATGTGAATAATATACCCTTTTTTCTATATATAAAGCTGGGATTTTGATTACTACAACGTGTTTAAATGTGATTGCCATTTCTTGATTCATTTTCCCTTTTGATGCAGACAAGGAAGGAGACAACCATGGATTTCTTACCAAGATTGTGTTGGTTCTCAAGATTTTGTTCTTAGATTCTTTAAATCACATGTTGCTTCCACAACATAAATTCATACATCATTTTCTTGTAGCGTGTACTGTGTTTCTTTCTTTTATTTATTTCTAATCATTTTCTAAAGTAGTTGCAGGTTGCTTTCTGGGCCAAGTCCGATGCTGATGGAGATTCTACATCGAAATTTCCCGGTGTCTGTAACCACGACTTCTACATGTGCAACCACTACTTCAAGCCATGAAATCTCGACAAGAAAAGTTGGGAGGGCCTACCTAAATCGTCGTCGTAAGTTCTTCATCATTTCCTTCGTATCATCAAATTCCGATTGCTGGCCCCGCCCCAACTCAAGCTTGGAAACAAGTCTACATCTTCTTGTTTTTCTTACATTTTCTCTTCTTTGTTTAAATTTCTACAAGTGAGGAGGCAGCTTCGTAGAAGTTTCTGGGAAAGTATTATAAAAGGTTTGACTTTCACGGTGTCAAAGTATCTGATGATAAGAGCAGTGCACTGTAGCTGAGAGTTATCTAGTACGATGATGGTGGAAAGGACACAACACTACCAAGATTTTTGTTTTGTTTGTGGAATTTATGATGATGTCGAAATGTGGCTGTCTTATATACTCCACCAGATTCTCTCCCCACATCTTGGGGGCCCCACACGCTTTTACCTATATATGTAAGGATCTATGAGTGTATATATACAGATCAAGAAAAGGGAGCACATTCAGATAGTAGATACAGTTAATAATAACGGCCTATGCTCATAAAGGGTAAGTCAAAATCGTTTCCTTTTTCGACTAGTTGTGTTTGTATGTTTTGATGTCTTTGTGAGGAACATTCTTGTTGCAGTCTGCTCATCTTTACTATTGTTTTTCGGCCCTTTACTTGCTCGAAGCCTCTTGTTGAAAATGATCTGATCTGATCTGAACTCTAGCAGAATCAGAGAAGGAAAAGGTTTGTCCGTACACTGATTTCTTGAATATTTCTTCTGTGTTTCAAAGTTCAATTCCGTTTTCTGTTCTGATGATTGATTTTCATCCAGAGGGGGTCGAGCTTTCGGAGGATGGGTGATCAGTTAATGAAAATTGTAAGTATACATTGTTTCTTTCGATCAATGATGAATGGAAATTAGTAATGAATTAGTTGGCTTTGTCCTGTTCAGATCGAAGAAGTTGTTGAATCGGAGAAAATCAGGATGGTGGCCGTGGTCGAAGAGAGTTTCGAATCATTGAAAAGGGAGTTGGCCAATGTCATCAGGAGGTGAGAGGGAAGTTTTATTTCTTGATCAAGAATCGGACCGGATTTTTCTTCGTGCATGGATCGCTGAATTTCCTCATTTTTTGCAGCAACTTCAAAGATGAGAACCAGACTTCAGTGCAGTCCACCATGAAACTGGAGTTCAGAAATGGGATCGCTCCGATAATCAAGACGGGTGATGAGATCAAGGGAGAAGGAGGTGTTCCTATGGAGGTAGCTCTTGTCGATGGCGTGGCAGGACATGTCGTTGATGATCAACCCGAATCCTCTTCCAAAATCGAATTCGTTCTCCTCAAAGGCACCTCTGGTCCTTCCGAAGGCGATAACTGGACAGCTGAACAATTCAACGCCAACATCGTCCCTCAAATGGAAGGAGGAAAGCCTATCCTTTCCGGAAATGAAGCCTTGCAGCTGAAGAGAGGCGTCGGTGTTATGAGGAACATCAAGATCAGAAACCACGCGATCAAGATCAAGCCTCCCAAGTTCAAGCTAGGCGCTAGGGTTCTTGGATCCTCTCGTGTAAAGGAAGCCAAGACGGAGCCCTTCGACCTCAAGGAGTACCGCGTCAAATGTATGTAATGCCGCCTCCTTACTTTTTACCCGATTTGAATCATAACGATTCTGGTATGTGTTTCTTGATTTTCAGATAAGGAGAAACGAAAGGTTCCTTCTCTATGCGACGACGTATGGCGATTAGCTAGTATCTGGAAAGGTGGTGAGATTCATAAACGTCTTCAAGAAAGCAATATTAATACAGTGGAGGATTTCCTAATCCAACTCCTCATTAATCCTAAAACCCTCATGACTGTAACTTTTTGTCTCTTCATCGTACCTCCGATTCGTGCTAATTATCTCGTAAATTTATATAATCAGCTGCGTTTTCTTTGTTGATGCTTGTTGATGCATGATGTATTAGGCCCTATTATCTTGTTTGAAGAGCATCTTCTTTCTCTTATTGCAGATTGCCAAGAGCCAAGGAAAGAAGTGGAAGGCCACAGTCGAGAACGCTCGAGCATGCTCAGGTGGCGAAAGGGTGTATTGCTACGTAGATCCGAAGGAGAGGAGAGGCGTCGTCTTCAATATCCTGGGACACGTCCTAGGGACATGTTCCGGAAGCGACTACTCTCAAACAAGCATGCTTTCAGAAGAACAGAAGGCATACTTCTTCAGTTAAATCTTAACTTCTCCTCCCTCTCTACTTTCGACTTTCGTACCACATTCCTCGTTACTAAATCGAAGTCTCACCCAATCGATGCAGGCTGATGCAGAGAAACTGTTGGAATCTGCTTACGAAAAATGGGAGGAGGTGAAGGCCTTTAACGATCACAACACTCTTCAAGAGCACATAGCCGGTTTAAGCACGCTCATGGATCATGCTTCGGAGATGGTTGAGTCGAGCTCGTACCCTTCGTTCCACAGCTCAGCCTCGACAACGAACTTGCTTGGAGAAGGCAGCGGTCAAGACTACGGATCCTTTGCAACTACTGCAAGTGATGACATAGCCATGTACAATGCCGCGTTGCAGTTTAACCACGCCTGGCCTTGCAGCCCCAGCCTCTTCTTAGAAGGCTTAGAATTCGAGGAGAATGCTTACGAAGAAACTGCTGCTGCCGATGATGGCGAGCCTCGGACCGTTGATAGGAGAAATACTCCACCAAAAATATGGAGAAAACTGCTGTGTGTAGCAAAATGGCTGTCAGTGAGGAAGAGAGCAGTTCTAGCTGCAAGAAGCAGAGAATTGGTAGGGATTTAGACACAATTTGGTTAAGGTTGTTTGTTCTATGCTATGAATTGATACTTTCCACTGCTTATCCTGTTACTTTTCGATACGGAAATTCTTACAGTACGAATTTTAATCTTAATAATAATGATCGAATAATAAAGTAATTTTTGATTTCATACTTAGAATGAATAGGTCATAAATAAATTATTTAACATTAAAAAAATGGACATATATTATTAAACGATCAGAAAAGGAATTAAAAATACAAAAATAGTGGTAAATTTCCAGGCAAGCTCCCCGTCAACAAAATTTACACAAAATTTACACTAAAATGAATGTCAAGATTTTTTTTATAGTTTAACACTCTTAATTACACAAAATTCGAGTTAAATTCCTGATTCAGTTATAATAATTTGAATAGTAGTTTTTCTAAAAAAAGAAAAGGGAAAAAAGGGAATAATATCAATGATTGGACGACAGTTAAGTTAGTTAGTGACACCTAAAGGTTAAAGCAGCCAATCACTTACGTAATTATTACAGGACATGGAAAGGACATGACTGCAACACTAAATTAATTAATTAGTTAATGACGTTTTTAGCTAATTAATTAATGTGGAAATAAATGAGCAACTTTTTTATTTTAATTCTACTACACTTGTGCTCATCTTTCTTCTACATCTCGATTTAAATTTTACATTATTATTAACACTTATATAACTCTATAAGCTGCTTTTAGAATATTAATAATTAATAATTCATGGATTATCTCTTATTTTTCTTAATTAAAAGAAATAAACCTTATTTCTCTCGCAAAAAACTACTTGCTCCTTAATTTAACATAGTATAGAAACAATAGATAATACTATCATTTATTTGTTTTTTTTTTTTTGTAATTCATATTATAATAAATATAAACCACTGGTTAATTAATAAAGAAATCGTTAAAAAAATATATTAATTGCGTACAAAATTAAGTAGTACACGTGTCCACGAGGAAAACACGTAAATACGAATATGTTAGGTAACTACCTAAGTCCATATCATAACTAATTAAATTAGTTATTAAAAAAAAAATCATAATATTAAACACAGATAGTAGCAGTATTTATTTACTTAATTAAAGTTTGACTTATTGCACACAAGCAATTAATCTAGTGCAATTTTTCTAACTTGACGACTTCTTTTGTTGCATGTAGTAAATATACTAAATGTTTAACCGTTGGTTAATAGTAGTATCGCTTAACTTTGACACAACTTTAACACGTATTTCGTTTTTTCCATGAACTTGAAAAAAATTGTTTAAATATACGAACTTTGCAATTTGTTCGATTTTCATAAATTGGTTGGTAACTATCGTATCACTACAGACTCTATAGCAGTAGATAGAAATACGATGAATGAAGTTTGCAATTTACGTGCATAATATAATACTCCGACTATCCCGATGAAAATGAGGCATTGGATAGAGTATATAAGAGCTAGAGTTTGGTTAATATTGAAATAAATCTTGGCGTCAGAAATAAACATAAATTTAAGCTGATGACGATCTTATTAAAATCTACTTAGTGACTTAAGCATATATAGTTGCAACATATAATAAACAGAAATATACTTCAAATATAACTTTACATTTTTCGCATATTCATACACGACGATTATCGATTATTTGTACGATAACTCTTCATGCGTATAATAGTTTTTCCCACAATTCGCTCCTTCAAATATAACTTTATTTTTCACATATTCATATGCGACGATTATTTGTACAGTAACTCTTCATGGGTATAATAGTTTTTCTCACAATTCGCTCCCTCAAGGCATCGAACTCGGGTCACTCACGTGCGCTAAGTCACTTGGTTATGAGTATAATAGTATATTTATATATGCTTCCTATTTCACGACGAACACTTATATCTCACATATATTCGAAAACGTCTTAAGTTAGCCGGAGCAGGGGAACACTGTATACATATCTCCTTCCCTTTCTTTATTACAGCCCAGTTAAAAATGCAAAACATAAGCTTCCCACATTCAAAGTGTGGCGGACTGTGGTTGATTTCTTCTCCACGCGTTTTCTCCCCTCCCCTCCTCAACTCCATTTTCAAATTCATTAGATACATTGAATATCCCACTTAGTTGCATTAAAAATAAGCAGAAGAAAAAAAAAATCTGCATCAGCTGCATTTACAGTTAGAATATTCTTGCATAAATTTTGTGGGGTTTCTTCAATTCAGAGGAGAAAATCCAGTTGGATATGCAGATCGAGACCGATGGAAATGGCGGCTCACAGCAGCCGAGTTCTTCATTTTCTGGGCAAAATCATCCTCTCACAAGGTAAATCGATCGACGAAGATTGATTAAATAATCCTTTGATTTTTTTTATTTATTTTTAGTAGTGATTACTCTAATCATTAGCTTAATTAATTAGTCGAAGTATTAATTAGCTTAATTAGCCGAAGTATTAATTAGCTTAATTCTTTGATTTTTTATTTTTTGATTTTTGATTTTTGGTGTGTGTGCTTATTGTAATGGTTGAATTGCCTTTCCAGCTTTCCTGGTTATTGATCTTGATTTGGCAGTAAAGTAGTTTCTCTCTCTCTCTCTCTCTCTCTCTCTCTCTCTCTCTCTCTCTCTCTCTCTCTCTCTCTCTCTAATTAATGTTTTTTTTTTTTTTTTTTCTTTTTTCCCAGAATTGTTTGAGATTTGGCAACTTTCTTGTTAAAGATTCAAACTTTTGAGCAATCAAGGATGGAAATGGTGGATTGAGATGCTGGGCAATTTTTGGCTTTAACAAAGTTGAACTTTTTGTGTGTGTGTGTGTGTGTTTCTTTTTTTCATTCTAATCTATTAAGCTTAATTAGCTCTTTTAAGTTAGTTTCATCCTTTTGTTTGTTGTTTGATTTGTGTAGTCAGTTGAAAACTGCCATGAATTGGGAATTCATCTATCAGTTTTTGACCTTTTCATGTGTGGTAGCTTTCTATAGTGATGCTTCTTTATCTTGAAATAACACCAAGTTTACTCAGGATTATGGAACAGCTCGAAGAATCGTTGAAAACCGGTGGGAAGGTGATAGTCTTCGTTATGCCCCCCCAGCAAGGGAACGAACCGGTCATTGAAGGTGTTCGTGGAGTGGTGAGTTTTCGGGCTTCTCTTTCGAACTCATGCCTCTTTATGATGCTCTTGTGTGCTTTATTCTTTCTTGAATTTTGGAAATTGTGATCTGTGCTATTTGTTTGAGTTGATTGTGATGTTTTATAGTGTGTTTATTTCAACATAAGACTTGTATTTCTTGTAGTCAGTTCGAAAATTTCAAGGTACGATGATCTTGAAATCCCGAACTTCCATTTGATTTATGTATATCGAAAGTGAGTTCAAGATAAGAGCTTCTGTTGTTTGTATTGAGCACAGGAAATTCAATCTTTAGGGGAGTATCTTTCAGCTGGAGGGGCACGGTATGTATTATTCCGAGTGGAGACGAAGATCAAGAAAAGGTTGCGATTTCTCATCTAATATCTGATGTGTTTGTAGGAATGATTCAAGAAAGGATAAGACTTCACAGCTGAAGTTCTTGGATGAAGTATCTGATCCGGTTCGGACAGGTACGGAGCTTAAGGCAAGGAACGGGGAATTCGTGAGGGTGGCTTTTGTCGATTCAGAAACAGGTGATCCCGTGCCCGAATCTTGTGCAGAAGTGGAGATTGTGGTTCTTGAAGGGGAGAGTAACATAACCTGTGAAAATTTCGAGACAAGTACCATCAAAATAGGGGAGAAGAAGAAGCCTCACTTTGTTAAACGTTTCCATATAAATCTCGAGGGAGGCGTTGGAACTTTGCGTGGTGTCAAGTTGGGACAGGATGCAGTCTGGACCAAGAAATGCAAGTGCAGACTAGGGGCAAGAATGGGGCAGAATCTATACGCATGGACTTCACCGTTCGAGGTCATAGACAATCGACAGGAACGTATGTTGTTCGATCAATGTGATTATGATTAAGTCCTAGAGAAGCTTTCAATGTGAAGTGATGGTTTTCCTTTTGCAGGTGGAAAGAAACATCACCCTCTAAAGCTTTCCTCTGAAGTTTCGAGATTGGTTCAAATTGGCAGAGGTGGTATGCCATGTAAACGCCTGAACGAGAAAAACATCATGACTGTAAGCGATTTCCTGTTTTGGCTCCATGTCGATCCTAACGGACTCAAAAAGGTATATACGAACTCCTCTTCTACTGTCTACACTCGCTTCGGTTGCTAGCCATGTTGCCTATTTCAGCTTGTTTTGTTGCATATATACAAGGAGTCGTTTTATAGATTATACGATAATCGAACAACTTCATATTAATTTCATCAAAGTAGTTATATGGCATGATTTTCACATGCATACAGTTATTATTCGGTAATGGTGGCCACCGCAAGTGGGAGGACGTAGTCGAACATGCCAAGACGTGCACTATTGATGATGCTCAAAGGATGTACTTTCACAAATCTTCGAACGAACCTCAAATGATCGTCATCTATAGCTCCGTGGGAGAACTGAAGGGGGTAATCGAGGATTCACGCTTTGTTTGCATAAAAAATCTGCCTGCTGATAAAAAGGTGCACTTTTTCTGGGAATTAGATTCTTGTTATGCTATTATCTTGGAATCTTGTAGTACTTGTACTGATGAACAATTGCCCTTAATGTGTAGGCTCATGCTCATAAGTTACTAATGTCTTTTTTAGAGACGTCTGCATTTGTTCATCGGTATGAAACCTTCTTCGATGACGAAGCTTCCCTTCTCCATCAGTTTCCTCTCACTGATCCTTCAAACTTTGGTGGAGCCACCCCTGTAGATCCAAGTTTGCTGCTAGACGAACACCAGGTATATATGTACAAATACGAAGAAATTCTGTGCTTTCAACATGTTGTTTAGCATATTTAAAAAGTAGAGGAAGGCGAAGGAAAGTCAGTTAACTGGTGGTGGGGCTTAGATTAATGCAGGAACCTCTGAAGACGAGACAAGAGCATTGAGAAGGAGACGATCAACGACCTACTCGCTTGAAGATATTGGGATGGAACATATCTCGTGTGATGCTACATCTTCTCAACAGTACAAAACCATCCACGATGATTTCGCTTCCCTTCTCGTTGCTCCTCAAAACCCTTCCAATTTAGGTACACCTTATAGGGCTCTCAAAATCAATCCTGCAAGATTTCCCATTCATATTAGATGCTATTAGTGATAGGTTCCTGTTATTGTTCTTCACCTGTTGTTTTGATGTTCTAGACATTCGCTTCGAGGACTATCTTTATCAAACGAGTTTGCTGCAGCCAGAAAGACACGAGGTATATAAATTAATAGTTTCTACCATTTCTGGAGATTCGAGGCTAGTGAAGAAAAGGTGACTTAACTGGTGGTGGGAATCTGCAGAATCATGCAGGATCATCAACCAACTGGCTTGACACGGATGAAGTTGAGGCCTGCTTCATCAGTAGAAAGGGAGGTTGGATTTGGATACTTGTGGCGCATGTTCTAAAATGGCGGTTATCAATCAAGGGAATCCACAAGGTTCGTGCTGGGGATACTCGTAAACGAAAGCGATGATCGAAACATAACAGTTTGATAGGCTTGGATTGGAGCTGCCCCTCGAAGAAGATTGTGAGCAGTTAGTTAATTAGCACGAGAGAACTGTAGATGAAGATTGTGTGTCGTTTGTTTAGTTCAAGTTTTACGTGCATGTTGTTTGCTATAAATAAAAACTCGTGCAGAAACTGGAAAATATTAATGGAGATTACTTCCTTCTTCTTCATTCTGTACTCTGTAAATCTTTAATGATCATTGATTAGAGAAGTACTATTAATGGATCCATTAATATTTCTTTACTCCTAAAAATCTAATCCACTGGAAATTTTGATCCATTCATAATTATTATCTCAATGATAATCGTAAGTCGTAACTACTTCTCTCGTCTCTGTCTCTTTATGGATACGTTTTCCTAAATATATATCGATCATAATTATTTTTTTTTACAATATTTACAATTTCAAAGATTATGATTTCACTGTACATAGATTGTCTTCGATTTACTGATTTTTTTTTGAGATAATAAATTATGTGATACTGTAATTAATCATGATAAACTAGTAGTTACTACACACGAGTTTAGTTTCCATTCAATACAAATTTGCCCATGAAGGTATCCCGTATCACTAAATTAGCAACATTTGTTTTATTGATTTTTTCGGCACGTGTTCCCCCAAACATCATACGGGTTTAAAGATATAATTTTGAACTTTTTTTTTACGGGATAGCCCGATACTCGTAGTATTATGTAAAAGTAAAAATAATATAAATTTATATTTTAAAATTCATACTAGGTTTCAATAAAAGCGTGTGCCGAAAAAGTCAATAAAGCAAATGTGGCTAATTTAGTGAGACCGAGGTAGTACGTGCTAGATTCTTTTCACGTGTTGCAAATCTATTTCGCATTTTGATACGATATCAGATAGAAGAACTGCTTCGAGTGAGTTCGAACTCCAGAAAAGAGAGAAAGATACAAGAGAGAAAAGTAGAACTAAATAATTTCATTCATAATCATCCTGCAAAATACAATCCTCTCTGCTATTTCTACTCTGCGATTACAGCTAGGGTTCCTACATTCTTGTCCCTCACGACATTGTAAATGGGCTGTCCTTGAATTGGGCCGGACTCATCCATTTTCTTGGGCTCATTTGACATGATTCCCTGGGCCTCCTTTTCTAGTTTAGAGAATGGAAGCTCATTCTCTGCAGCTGTAACACTCCATTCCCCTTCAAAATTAACCTTGTCCTCAAGGTTCAAGCTCATTCTCTGCGGCTGTAACACATTTACTCTCTAATTATAATTTGCATGCAACTGTTTAGAAAAGTTGCAAAAGAATATATTTATGTATTGTCCATATACAGAGTTTGAAGAATTATTTTAAAAAAAAATCAGAAACATTACATTATTTATGGAACGACCCGATCAAAAAAGAAGAGCCAAAACGAACAGAGTATATGATAAGTAGACTAGTACTGTAGTTATATATACGTACGTGCAGTGTATTTATACTAACTGTATTTCATTTGTTATTCTTAAAAAGTGTTAGCTTCCAGTCTTCCACACTCATAATGTGGCAGAGTGTGGTTGATATCTCCACATTTACGCGGTTCATAGGCCCCACCTTGATTAACTGGGTTTTCAAACATAGATTTATTCATAGTCGAAGATCTCACTTAGAGTCGCACCAATTTCCACAGGAATCACAGCTAGTTGAGCATTTATAGTTAGAATATTATAGAATAATTTAGGTGGGGGTTTCTTTCTTTCAGGTGCTTATGGCGATTGGGGGTGATGGAAATGGAAGTGGGCCGAGTTCTTCATATTCTGGGCAACCTCTTGCGTAAGTCTACGTGGGTTTATTTAATATTTCTTTTTTGTTTTTTTGGGATAAATGTTTTTGCTTGAATGCTTCATAATTAGCTCAATAATTGCTGAAATGGGTTCTGTTTTTGCTTAGTATTTGCTATAATATGGTGGTCGTTGACTTGCATTTCGATTGTTTCTTTCTGGTTTTTGGGTTCTTTTTTTTTTTTTTTTTTTTTTTTTAAAAGAAAGAAAAATGGTGGATTTTGGAAGCTGGGCAGTTTTTGGCTTCAAGAAAGTTAGTCTTTTGCTGTATAATTTGTTTGGATATTCAATTAGCTGTTTTTGTTCGTTTATTGTGTGTGTTGATTCTTCTTTATCTTGATGCCCCTTGTGAAGGAGGGTCGTGGAACAAGTGGAAGAAGTGCTGAGAACCGGTGGGGGAGATGGGAAGACGATAATCATCGCGATTGTCCAGCAAGGGAATGGAGCCGTTGAGGATGTTCGTCGAGTTGTGAGTTTCAAAACTCATATATGCCTTATGCTTCTGTGTGTTTTGTTGAATTTTGTATCTGTTGTCATTTGCTTCTAACTTATGAAACAAAAGGGTAGAGATCATCTCAAGCTTCTTCACTGATTGATTGTAATGTTTGGAGTCTATATGTATATATATATGGTATAGCTTTCTTGGAATCTCAACCTTTTCTCTTGAAAGTGAGTTCGGTTCAAAGATCTTTGTTCGGTCTTCGTTCTTTGTTCTGTGTACAGGAAATTCGATCTTTGGAGGATAGCATTTTGGCGGAAGGGGAACGGTGAGAATTCAAATGAACCGGTTACTCACGTTCTTAACTTGATGGTGATTTCTCATCTAAATTCCAATGTCCGTCGTAGGAATGATTTTCCAAAGGAGAAGGCATTGCAGCTGATTTTCGTAGGTGAAGTACCCGATAAAGTCCAGACAAGCACGGTGATTACATCAAAGAACGGGGAATGCCTGAAGTTGGTTCTTGTCGATTCAGAAACAGGTGAAACCGTAGACTGTGCCCCCGAATCTTCTGCAGAAGTGGAGATTGTAGTTCTTGAAGGGGAGAGTAACATAACCTGTGAAAATTTCGAGACAAGTACCATCAAAATAGGAGAGAAGAAGAAGCCTCACTTTGCTAAAAGGGTCTGTAGAAATCTCAAAGAAGGTGTTGTATATTTGAGGGATGTCAAGTTGGGACAGGACTCAGAATGGGCCAAGATATACAATTAATACAAGTGTAGGCTAGGGGCAAGAATCGGGCATAGTCTATATGCATGGACCCCTCTGTTCGAGGTCAGAGATAAACGAGAAAAGGGTACGTTGTTCTCACTCACTCATGATTATTTGAAGATCAATGTGATTACATTATTCAATCTCAGAGGAAGATTCCATATGAAAAGTGATGGGTTCCTATCGCAGATAATAAGAAACATCGCCCTCCAATGTTTTCTTCCGAAGTTTGGAGATTGAACGAATTGGCAAAGGCGGTGCGCCGTGTGACCGCCTAGAGGGGAAAGACATCAAGACTGTAAGCGATTTCCTGTTTTGGTTCCATGTCAATGCCCAGGAGCTTAAACAAGTAATAAATTCTCCTCTACTATCTATACTTGTTTTAATTCGGCTGTTTTTTTTTTTTTTTTTTTTTTGCTTGCTTTTATTGTTTAGCGTTCGCTCGTCTGGCTTCATATACATACAGATATTACACCGTGGTGATGGCGAGTGGAAGGTTATAGTTGATCATGCAAAAACCTGCACTACTGATGATGATCCAAGGATGCACTATGATGATGATCCAAGGATGTACTCTCACAAATCTCCGAACGAGCCTCAAACAAGCGTCGTCTATAATTTTGTGGGAAAACTGAAGGGGGTAATCAAGGAGTCCCAATTTGTTCCCATTGATAATCTGTCTGCTCACGAACAGGTGTCTTTTCTCAGAGTGTATTCTGATATGCTGTGATTTTCTTGTAACTAATGCATTGGCACCTAATAGGATCATGCATACGAGTTACTCGGCTCTGTACTCGAAGGTTCTGCATTCAAAGAACGATACAATACTGTTGGTCCCGAGAAAGAGTAATTGGTGTATGCGGGGGGGGGGGGGAAATACACCAATAACCAACCGTTTTTGACTTTTATAAAATCAGGTTGATCTAAAGGTCGATTGTCAAGATCGAACCTATCAGAGGCAGTTTGATCTATCAAGCTTGTATGGTATCAAGCTTGATTTATCAAACTGTTGTTAATGCGGAAGTTGGTGGAGGTTGATTACTCTTTGAAAAATCTTAAGGCTGGTGAACAGTTGCAGGTTGATGCGTGATATGCAGGTTGATGCTCGTCAGTTTGATAGTAAAATATAAGTGTGATAAATAAAGAGAGAGAGAGAGAGAGAGAGAGAGAGACACCGCGATATAGCGTGGTTCGGAGAAACCCTCCTACGTCCACGTCAGGTCGACTCGACCTGAGAATCCCTTTTCTTTTGGATCCACCTCTCTCTTATTTATACTGACTGAGTATCAGTTCTAGATACAATCTAACCTGAAAATATCTAGACACGAGTTTTGGGTCGTGACCCTTACAACCTTTCGTACTAAAAAGTACAAACAACCTTTCACACACTAAAGAGCTTGACTAACTCTACAATGGTGAAACACAAAACAATCTTTCTAACTTCGAACGGGTCGGAGAAGAAGATGTTGAATCAACGACAAGCAGCAGTGAACGCTTCGTCGTTGTGGTGTATATCGGAATCGGAAACCTCTCTTTGTCAAGTGTTTGGGAAACTAATCGGATTTCGAACACTTGAATGGATATGAACTTGAGAGAGGTTTTGGGCAGAGATATGGCGTTGATAGCTTGAGTTTCCCGTACTTGAATCCGAAATGGCTTGAAGTATTTATAGGCAGTTTTGAAAAACTAGCCGTTGGAGTCAGGCTGACGTGGCACTAGCCGTTGGAAGCTGACTCACTTCTAGCCGTTGGGAAAGTTCGTCCTTGCTGGCACTCGACGTGGCAAGGATCAGGTCGTGTAGCTCCATGAAGGTGGGGCATCGACCTTGATATGAAAGTCCAGCACTTGAAATCTTCTAAGGCAATGCAGGCTGGAAGCTTGATAAGGAAGGTCGATAGACAGGCAGATATGCCAGTTCGATCCAAATGAGGCAGGTCGATCAATCGACCTTTCTCTTACAGGGTGGATCGAACTTGCATTTGAACATAAGAGAGCATCGACCTGCACTAACAGGTAGCAGGTCGATCTATCGGCCCTAAACAAGTAAAATATGCCTAAGTGTGGTTTCGATAAACATCATCAAAATCGAACTGCAAGGGGTTCCCAACAATTTCCCCCTTTTTGATGATGTCGAAACCAAACACTTTACAAATAATTCCTAAGATGTAAAACAATGAAAGATCGATAACCATGAAGGTTGATAAGGAATTATAAGAAAGGCAGATAATAAAGCAAAGTAAATAAAGCAGTAAAGGCAGATGCCTGGACAAAGAGATATTGTCGTCAGGTCGAAAGATGATTTTTGCTTCATTAAGCTCGATAGCGAAATACATAGAAAATTTACAAGTCAGGCTGAGAGCATAAATGAATAACAAAAATTACACAAAATCATCTATTCTATCTACCTCTGCTGGGCACGGGCTGCTAAGCGCTCCTCCTGGATCTGCTCCCTCGACTTCGACTTCATGCTTGCGTAAATTCCATCCCTGATTCGACGAAAGGCGGGATCGGAATTTGACACATTGACGTTCAGGCCGATGGCGGTCTGTGCGATGTATTGGTCGACTCGGGAGTAATCCAAGTACCCCGAATCACCAAGAAGCAAGGGCGCAAAATATTGCTTTGCAGGGGCCCTTATCATCACACCGGCTTCTGCAGCTTTCTTCCGAAGCTCACCAATGAAGTCTTGGTAAGGGAATTTGAGCATGTAAGCTGCATAGGCGTCATCGGCGTCGGCAGGAAGGGAGGGGTCCTGGATCCAGTAGTGCAGGAGGATGAAGCAACTGTTGAGCTCCCGCAGCAGGTTGTTTTGCCTTTCATCGAGCCATTCGATGACCTGCTGCTGGACTCCAGCATTCAAAACGAGGGCGGACTGGCTGATCCAGTCCATCTCCCTCTTCTTCCTTGCTTCATCAGCCCGGCGCTTGGCCATGAAGCGCTTCTGCTCTTTAGGATCAACGGACTGATCCGGAGTCGCACCGGCCAAAAGCATGGCCTCAATAAGTGCGGACTCTCTTGCCAGACGGGCTTTGGCGGCGGCGGCCTCGGCAGCAGCAGCAGCGGCCATGGGATCGGCCTGGGAGGCAACGGCCTTGGAGGAGGCGGCCTCGGGAGCAGGCTTCTTTTGAGGAGGCGGAGGAGGAGGGGGAGGAGCCACCGAAGATGAAGGGGTTTTGGATTTTGGGGTCTTCTTTTTCCTGGTGGCGGCGGCAGCTCTTTCTTCTTCCCCCTTTTCGACATCATCAGTCAGGGCTTTGATAAGGGAAAGAAGTGAAGCGTCCTCCTCCTGCAGCTTGGTCACGGCATCCCTCAACTCCTGTTGGCCATTGAGAAGGGAGGAGATGGTGCCGTGAATGGCGTTGATTTGCTCGTTGGAGGTCGATGCCGAGTTTGTGATAGAAGAAGTCAGGTTGGATACTCGCTCATCTACCTTGGACAAGTCCTCCAACACTTCCGCGATCTGGTCGCGGGACGCCATGTTGAGTTCCTCGAGCTGGCCCGGCAGGAGCTTGTCAGTATATTCCTTCAATAACTTCACGGCAAAGTCCGTGACACGCTCCCTTGCAGCTTCATCGGCCTGGACCTTGGCATCTTTCACAATATCGGCCCGGGCCTCTGCTACGGCCTGCTTGATTTGCTCGGGAAGGCTGGTGATGATGGACTCGAGCTTGGCAGATATAGTGTCGAGTACACCCTCCACATCAACCTTTGAAATTTTGGGAGACGGAGCAGCAGCATCAAGAAGCTGATCACCACCCTCATTCCTGAGTGGCGATTGCTCCGGAGTTTGAATCATATCAAACTCGTCTCCGACGTCGGCGGCGGAGTTGAAGAGGGCGCGAGAGGCGCGAGAGAGAGAGTAGAGTGGGCGAAGGTCGATACCCAGAATTTTGGCCTCGACCTTCATGCGGCGCAACACTAGAGATTGGAAATTTGAAGCCGCATCCACCACACTGAAGAAGCCAAACTCCGCTTCCAGCGCCAACTCCTCGATTTTCAATTCCTCGAGGGTGGAGACCTGTAGCAAGGCCTCGAAAACAAAATAATAACTCGACTTACAAACCAGATAGAACTGGAGGCGAGTGGCGAGGTCGAGGGACTTGGGGAGTTGAGCAATCCCCGGCATCAGGTCGATAACCTTCAGCCTGGCCTCGGCCTTCATGGAGGCCACCATTGCTTGAGCAGGAGACACGGCCTGCTCGGAGAAAGGCTGGAAGGGCAAGACGGTGTCTTCCTCCACGGGCACATGCCGAAGGGGGGAAGACTGGGAATCTTCCGCAGTGAGATCCTGGATCTCTACAGATCCAGCTCGTTGGACTGGGGGGGAACTCACTGGAGAGGGAATGACAACGACCTGCGGGCGGGAAGATGCAGGCCGTTGCTGCCCGCCCGCAGGTCGTTGCTGCGAGGTGGATGGCTCCATGGCGGAACGGACTGGAGAAGGAGTCCGTTCTGCAGAGAGAGAGGGCGATGAGGCGGGCGAAGGCTCCCTGCGAGGTGCAGATTCCTCGGACAAGGGGAGGATCCTGTGAAGTGGCCTGGGCGGATCTCCGGAGGCCGACTGCGTCCTCCGTGGAGGAGTCTTCTTCACAGGTTGAGATTTCTTGGCAGGGCGAGAGGGAACCAGGTCGACATCGGCCTTCCTCTTCTTTTGAACAGGTCGATTTGGAATCCTCCAACCGACCTTGGATTGGCCGGTCCTGGCGAGGTGCGCCCTGACATTGTCTGGGGAGTTGTAAAAAATCTGCGGCGCCACCCCAATCGCCATCTCCAGCTGGTGGAGATCTTTTGGAATAAACAGAGGGGGGAAGGCCGGCTCATTGGACCATTTCCTATTTTTGAAGAAGGAAATGATAATGCAGGTGGCCTTCGACCCAAGGCGAATCGGCCTTTTCTCGTTGTGGAGAGACACTTTCACTACGGCCTCTCCCTCTGTCTCGCAGACGATCTGCCTGGCTTCATCCCAGAGCAGGGAGACCATTAACTTGGCCCAACTAATGGGTAGGTCGAGGATTACGGCCGTCATTAATTGAAACTTGAATGGGGTGACCTGGTCATAATTCCCGATGTGCCCTAAGAAGCACTTCTGCACGAAGTCCATCAAGAGGCGGTATTTGGGACGGAGCTCGTTCCTCTTGAAGGCTACTGGCACGTACTGCCTTTGCTCAATCAGAACTCGGTCTGCAACCTGCTGCAGTTGATCTCGAGAAATCTCCGAGAGCTGCAACGTCCCACCTTCCTCAATACCGAAGGCGGCCTTCACGACGTCAAGAACGTTGATGGTGTGCATAATATTCTGGGTTCCGAGGGAGACGGTGTGAGAAGACACGGAATCGCCCTCGTTCCAGTTGTAGAAGAAGGCAGCTACAATCTTTGGAAGACTCTTCGCCGGCCGGGTGGAGATGATTTGGTGGAATGAAGAGCATTTCTCCACCATGACGAACATGGAGTCAAGATCACGAAAACCGAAGTTTTCGCGCACCATATAGGGCTCGAATTTGATGCGAGCCTTCAAGAAATCCTCGATTTCGGACCACTGCATTTCCTTTCGACCGGAAGTCGATTTTTCTGCCATTGTTGTTTTTTTTTTTTTTTTTTTCTGCAAGTTTTTCGAGAAAGATTAGGAAAACAATGAATATCTTGACAGAAAAATTGAAACTTAATCGGTGAAAAGAGCACAAACCACGTCTTGTGATTTGATACAGAGAGTGAGAAAGTAGAAAACCAAGAACACGACGGCGGCAGATTTTGCAGAGTGTGGAGAATTAGGTTTTGATGGAGAAGATAATGAAAGGAAGTAACGTTTTAAATGAAAACTGCATGCCATATATAGATATTTCGAACGGTTGTGATCGTTCGAATTTGAAAAGGTTAAAGTTTTCAAGTTACACCACGTCCGCACGATTTAAAGCGCGTGGAATGTGAAACGGTTCACATCCGCGCGTGAGGTAAGGGAAACGTGCGAAATATGGTGCTTTTTCAGAAAAGTGGCAGGGAATTAAATGCAATCTCGGTCAATGTGTCAAAACTTGACACTTGACTAGATGTGTTGCAAAAATGGCAATGATTACTCTCTTTTTCCATATTTTCTGCAAATCAACAGAGCTTTAAATAATGTAACACATTGAGAAATAAATAACATTAATAAATGAAGAATTCAATGCGTATTAAAGAAGTTATAGGACAAAAGGGTGATACTGCCCTTTTGATTCTCCCTTCATAAATGCGGGTAGCATTAAGGTTGATATCGATCTGATGATATCGGCCTTGTGTCAAAGAACAGCCTGTCGAAATGAACAGCCTGGACTTGAGATATCGGCCTGGCGAAATAAACGCCCTGGAAGATGATATCGACCTGGCGAAATAAACGCCCTGGAAGATGATATCGACCTGGCGAAATAAACGCCCTGGAGGCAGACATTGGCCTTGTTCCCCCTCAAATGATGGATCACTTAAAAGTGTTCCCCCTCAATTTTAGGAATACAAGTCGATCTGTTGATTCAGACGACGGCCTGGCGATGAAGAACGGTCTGTCTTTTGAATCGGCTTGTAGGAGGGGATACGAGACGACGGCAGACTCATCGATCTTGAAAAAGGCTGTTACTATTTGCCATCTCTACATCACGAACGGCAACTCTACAAAGCTGCATCGGAACATGGCAAGTCAACGTCGCGTTCGGCCTGTTTGAAAGTAACGGCCTGACAAACGACCTGTTCAAATAGTAACTCCTTGTTCAAATGGTAACGGCCTGTTGAGTAGTTGACGGCCTGTTCCCCCTTAATATCGGCCTGTTTATCTTGTTGGTCCCGATTGTTGGTCCCGAACAAACTTTTGAAGGAGGTGGCAGGCTGTTGAGGAAATGACGACCTGTTGGCTCACGATTGGCCTGATGATTCCACATTCAATAACCCTAGCTTTCCACATAGCATTTTGAATCTTTCTTCGGCTAGGGGTTTGGTTAGAATATCAGCTCGTTGAATATCAGTGTGTATCTTCTCAATAACCACGTTCTTCTTTTCAACGTGATCACGAATAAAGTGATGTCGAATATCCACGTGTTTGCATCTTGAATGAAGAACTGGATTCTGAGTAATGGCGATGGCACTCGAGCTGTCGCAGAATATAGGCACTTCACTGACTTCAACTTCATAATCCTTAAGTTGTTGTTTGATCCACAAGATTTGTGCACAACAACTCCCTGCGGCCATGTACTCGGCCTCTGTGGTGGAGGTGGCTACTGAAGTTTGTTTCTTTGAAAACCATGATATCAGCTTGTTTCCAAGAAAATGGCAAGTACCCGAGGTAGATTTCCTATCGAGCTTGCATCCTGCATGATCAGAATCTGAATAACATGTAAGCTGCAAATTATCATCACAAGGATACCAAAGACCTAAATTTGTGGTTCCTTTGATGTATCGAAGAATTTTCTTTGCTGCTTCCAAGTGGGATTCCTTCGGATTAGCTTGATATCGAGCACACACTCCAACTACAAAAGTGATGTCAGGTCGACTTGCAGTTAGATAAAGTAATGAACCAATTATACCCCTGTACTGTGTTATGTTGGCAGGTTTGCCTTCGGGATCCGGGTCGATCTTCCCACCAGAGAGCATCGGTATTTTGACTGGCTTGCTGTCTTTGACACCAAACTTGTCAACTGACGAGCTAAATACTAACTCCCGCAAGAGTACGGGTAATCCTAATATAGAGCAAGTAAGGTCGTATTCCACGAGGATCAATACAAAGAAACGATAGTGAATACTATTACTAAGTTCTTTTGATCTATCTAAGCTAACGAGATTTTTGGGTGATTTTCTAAGCTACTAATGCAAGTAAACAAAGCACATAAACGAAAACAAGTAAACGAAAGTGAACTAATGAAGAAACGATGAAGTAAAGTTATTCTAGGGCTTCGGAATCGATGGAATGCAATGGATATAGCCTAAGTCTATCAATACATGAATCAACTATCTCTATCTAGGGCGATCTCTAATTCGTATTTGCCTCCTCTCGGACGACAACTACCGTAGATTACAAGCCATGGTCATAGTCTCCTATCAACCTCTAGCCTATAACTCCTAAAAGCTCCTAGGATCAATTGCCCCCACAATTACTCTCACCCTCTCGGTTTATCAAGCAATTATGCCTTGTGATCGGTTTCCAACATCGAATCTCATCTCTCGATACTCAATTCAATGTCTAAAGCATGCATCAATGGTGATCAAGCATCAAAGCATCCATAAAAAATAAGATCACAAGGAGATAAATCTAATCAATCATGCATTAATAGGAAATAAGATCAATCCATTACAAATCCAACTATCCTTCTCCCTAGAATAAAGGAATTTAGCCAATCAAACACATGATGAGCATAAATACCAAATCCAAGCTAAACATGAATAAAAGACTAAGGAAAAATGGGTTTAGAATCAAATCCAAGCTCTTGATCTTCTATTCTTGCTCCTTAGACTCTCTCCTTCAACAATTCTTCAATCCCAAGTGAAGCCCCAAATGTGGAATGAAGATGATGGGTGAAAAGATGGTGTAGAGATTAGTGTGTGAAAAAGTGTGTTGGTGTGTGAAATAATGAGGCTTACCTAGAAAATGAGGTTTGAAATGGGTATTTATATGTTTTGGGAGAGAGGGACTAAGTAGCAATTAAGATTGGGGAGGAAAATGAGAGAAAATGGGGTCAAAAATGAGAAATAGGAGAAGAATCGGGTGAAAACGAAGTTGGAAGGAAGTCAAGCCGGAAGGAGTACCCCCGCGGGCTACCCCCGCAGCGCAGGCCAACGGCCATGTTGACGTGCGAGGGCAGACCCCGCCCTGAACCTGGGCGCGCGCGCGGTCCCGCGAGCGGGCACTCGCCGCTGCCTTGCGTTGCTGCCTCGGCGCGCGGCCCGGGCGCTTCGTCGCCCGGCCGTGCGCTGTCTCGCCGTTTCGCCTCGTTCTCCCTCATACGAACTCCGATTCAATCGCCGTTTTCGCCTACGCGCTCCTCTCGAACCGAGCTACGTCGTGTACTTACTTCCATTGTTCAATCTACTCTCGTTTCCTGTAAAAATAAGCAAAACTAAGCTCGAGAAGAAAGATTCAACAATTCGACGTTGAAATGATGATAATCACTAAAAACAAGCACGAGAAGACTTTAAAACGACACAATATCACCCCATAGACTCTAAGAAAACCATGTTTGTCAACCCCTCAAACTTGAATCGTTGTTTGTCCTCAAGCAACAAAGATAAAAATAAAAAGAATTACAAACATGGAAGGGTGATGTTGATATACTAAGCTTCAGAATTAAAAGCACTCATGCAAGTGAAATCCCCTAATCAAAGCTCAACTCAAATCAATGGAACATGAACACAATGCATCAATAGGAAAAATAAACCTTACGGCATGTGGAAATAATCAAGTGAGCTCTCAACTCTCAAGTGTATGGCAATAATGGCACACTCAATCCAAAACAAGATATGCAATCTACCATAAGCTTGAAATTAGTCTAACTTCTCCATTGCTAAACATGTGCTTGAAATAAAGATCAATGTGGTCTTTTAAGGGTTGTAATGTAGGCTCTTTGGTTAGGTATGGAATTTTTAGGCTAAGTGACTAGTTATCCCACAACGCAAAACTATGTATCAAGACAACCTACTAAGCCCAAAACTCCAATCATATGAGACTAAATATATAATCAAAACATCAACCAACCAAAGATAACCTTCTTCCAAAACAAAATTTCAATCCATCCCTTTTATTCTTTCATACTCTCTTGAAAGTTTCTCAAGTACTACCCCATAAATGCTCCTTCGTGTACTAACTCTTTTTTTTTTTTTCTCTTTCTCTTTCTCTTCTTTTTTTTTCTAAGAGCATTATTATTGGCTCTCATCATCAATTTTTTCTCTCTTTTTTTTCTTTTTTTTTTCATTTGTTTATGAGATTAATAACTCGGGAGCTCATATAGAAGTATACTCAAGTATCGCACCTATTCAAACCATAACCATACCTCTTTGCACTTTTTCCACATATCCACCTCCAATACCCAATTATCCCCTTGGCTAGATCAAAGAAAAGGCTAAGGCTCAAAAAGGATTAACTAGGATTTTATAGAGTAAATGGACAAGTGTATGGATAAAATGGCTAGCAAAGAAAAATGCCACATATCATCTCTACATTTCAAACACAATAATGCAACCTCAAAGAAGACTCAAGACAAGTTCTAGAGAAAGTCATACTTGTTAGGATAAAAATCACACAAGAAAGGAATTAGACTATAAATATGCAATAGTCTCGGCTCAAATCCTCTCACGGGTACACAATATTTTTTTTCGTTCATATTCCACAAGAAGTAAGTGTTCAAGTTCCATTGATACAAGTCTCACTATCACAAGGAATCATCACAAGCATGAACAAATTTAGATTTTCAAAAGAATTCATCATGAGCTTGTATCAACATTCTCCCAACACTAGTTCATAGTACTTCTCACATTCATCATGTAAACTCAAAGCAAACACAAATCAAGATCAAGATCCAAGACAAACTCTAAAATCCCTTATTACATACCATAATCCGAATGAAAATAAAATAAAATCCAAATATCCCCAATACCATAATCCATCATCAACATCCAACTAGAAAGAAAGATAGGAAGAAAAGTAGGACGACCGGATAAGCAAACCAACTTCCAACCCCTCAAACTTATTCCCTACATAGTGAGGAATAAGTTTGCATGAAAGCTTGGTTTACTTATCGAGAGCTCACAACTTCAACCGGAAGGCGGAGATGAAGGTGAACGCCTTGCATGTCGAGCATGAAGAATCTCCATATATTTGATACGTCTTTCTCTTCTTCCCCATTTGAATTTTGGATGAGCTCATTGTTCCTTGAGAGATTTGATGCTTGTGTAGTGGAAGAGGAGGAATGGGAATGGAATAGAGGATGAAAGAATGAAGAAAAAGAAGAAGGTGGTCAAAGTGAAATGAAATACGAAAAATAAAATACGAAAAATAAAGATACCTCGTTGGGGTGCCTCCCAACTAGCGCTTTGTTTAACGTCGTTAGCTCGACTCTTCCATGGCTCAAGTATCGAGATGATTGGTGACGAACACTCCATCCCTTTGCTCGGGATGATAAATAGACTTCACTCGTTGTCCATTGACAACAAAAGTCGAACCATCCTTTCCCTTTAATTCAAGTGCTCCGTTCATCAATACCTTTGAAATGGTAAAAGGTCCCTTCATTCCATCACCTTCTTGCTTTTCCTCCTTTTTGGGCTCTCCATTTCTTGGATCAAGGAATTGTCTCATTCTTCTTGGAATTTCCTGCACACCCGTCAATGTGTTAGCACATTTCAACAACTCAAGATTAAATTCATCATTATTAGGGGAAATAGATGAAGGAGAATCTAATAAATAATCCTCTAATGGATCTTTGGATTCATGAAACTCCTTCATTTGAACACAAGAGTTTATCATATCAAGAGCCATGCACTCTTTAACTCCCTTTAGCTCTCCATCTTCATGAAATTTGAGGGCCTTGTATATTGAAAAAGTGTGGCTCTCCTCATTGACTCTAAGAGTGAGCTCTCCTTTGGAAACGTCAATGAGAGCTCTTCCCGTGGCAAGAAATGGTCTTCCAAGAATTAAGGGGACATCCTTGTCTTCATCCATGTCTAGCACAACAAAATCTACCGGAAAAATAAAGTCGTTCACCTTGACTAGAACATCTTCGACTACTCCTTTGGGATATGAAATGGAACGATCCGCCATTTGAAGAGCAATGGTAGTTGGCCTTATCGTTCCAATCTCCAACTTCTTGAAGATTGACAAGGGCATCAAATTGATGCTTGCACCCAAGTCACATAAAGCTTTTCCAAAACGATCCTTCCCAATATCACAAGGAATAGTGAAGCTTCCGGGATCCTTGACTTTAGCCGGCAATTTCCTTTGAAGGACGGCACTACACTCCTCGGTCAAGTTGACCGTGCCAAACTCCTCAATGTTCCTCTTCTTGGATACAATCTCCTTGAGGAACTTTGCACATGAAGGCATCCTCCTCAATGCTTCCACGAGAGGAATATTGATATTGACTTTTCGGAAAATGTCAAGAAAGCTTGAGAGATCTTCCTCCGTCTTCTTCTTTTGAAACCTTTGAGGAAATGGAAGCGGAGGCACATAAGCGGGTGGAGCCACATACTTAGGAGCGGGTTCCTCAACTTTATTTCTAGAACTCTCCTCTTCTTTTTCCTCCTCTTCATTGACCTCTACTACTTCACCTTCTTGATTGGGCATCTTGGGACCTTCATATCCCTTTCCACTTCTCAACGTGATGGCCTTGCAATGCTCTTTGGGATTCACAATTGTTGAACTTGGGAATTGTCCTTGTTGATGTTGATTGCTCAAGATAGTGGCCAATTGCCCAAGTTGCTTCTCAATCATCTTGAGTTGAATACCTTGAGACTCAATACTTGCTTCGGCTTTCTCCATTCTTGAGTCATTCATCTCCATCTTTGATTGCATAGCCGTGAGCACTTTGAGTATAGTCTCATCGGTACTTGGTTTCCTTTCCTCAACAATGACTCCTCCTTGAGTAGTAAATCCGGGGGGTGCATGCAAGGCATTGTTCGGATTTCCATAATTGAGATTTGGATGCCTAGACATACCTTGATGATAGGGATTCCCTTGGTAACCCCCTTGTTGTGGATGAGAATTTTGATAGCCCCTTTGATTTTGGATATAATTGACATCCTCAAATCGAAATTGCTCTTCCAAAGTTAGAGTAGGTTCCACCTTTTGTTGGACCATAGCATCTATCTTGCTATTCATCATGGTCATTTGAGCCGCAAGCAAGGCTATGGGATCCGTTGGAGTTGTAGGAGTAGTAGGAGGAGTGGGAGTAGTGGAAGCCGAAGCCACTTTCCTCAAAATGGACCTCTCCGTTGGCCATTGATAATTGTTCATAGCCATGCTCTCTATGATAGCCAAGGCGGATACACTATCTCTTCCCATTAAAGCTCCACCGGCCGCGGCATCTAGGAGTCTCTTCATCTCACCATTGCATCCATTGTAGAAGAAGCAAATCTTGGACTCTTGATCAAACCCATGGTTCGGGCATTTCCTCAACATCTCTTTGAATCTCTCCCAAGACTCATAGAAAGATTCTCCATCAAGTTGTTGAAATTGAGTAATCTCCGACTTGAGCCTCATAGTCATGCCCGGGGGAAAGAACTTCAAGAGAAACTTCTTTACCATATCATCCCATCTATCCACTAGCTCGGGATTGATTGAGTGGTACCACATCTTTGCTTTATCCCTTAGAGAGAAGGGAAAGAGCCTAAGCTTGAGAGCATCATCCGAGACCCCATTCATCTTTATGGTACTACATAGCTCAAGGAATTGAGCTAGGTGAGTGTTGGGATCTTCTAGTGGTCTTCCTCCATATTGATTTTGTTGCACCATACTAACGAGAGCCGGCTTGATTTCATAAGTGTTAGCCGCTACTCTTCCTCCATTAACTAACCCTTGTGGTGCAACGGGCTGGAATAACTCATTAATAGGCGTAGGTGGTGGCCTATTCCTCTCGGCTTCTTGAGCCCGAAGTTGAGCTTGCATAGCCTCGAGTTGTTGTTGCATTTGGTGAATAAGCTCCTCATTGGGTGGTGCTTGTGCCATCTCTTGTCTTGCTTGGATATTTCTTCTCCTCCTTGCGTTGTTTCTTCGGCAAAGTACTTCAATCTCAAGATTCAAAGGGTTGATTGGATCACCTTTAGACCTTGTTCTCATGCACCACCTAGAACACACAAGTAAAAGTAAATATCAAATACAAGTACTCACTTAAGAACCAAAATGTAAAAGTGCATAAAATAAATGCTTAAAGTAGGCCTTCCAAACTTTTCACAATATCACTATTCAAATCATAATTGATCCCCGGCAACGGCGCCAAAATCTTGACGAGCTAAATACTAACTCCCGCAAGAGTACGGGTAATCCTAATATAGAGCAAGTAAGGTCGTATTCCACGAGGATCAATACAAAGAAACGATAGTGAATACTATTACTAAGTTCTTTTGATCTATCTAAGCTAACGAGATTTTTGGGTGATTTTCTAAGCTACTAATGCAAGTAAACAAAGCACATAAACGAAAACAAGTAAACGAAAGTGAACTAATGAAGAAACGATGAAGTAAAGTTATTCTAGGGCTTCGGAATCGATGGAATGCAATGGATATAGCCTAAGTCTATCAATACATGAATCAACTATCTCTATCTAGGGCGATCTCTAATTCGTATTTGCCTCCTCTCGGACGACAACTACCGTAGATTACAAGCCATGGTCATAGTCTCCTATCAACCTCTAGCCTATAACTCCTAAAAGCTCCTAGGATCAATTGCCCCCACAATTACTCTCACCCTCTCGGTTTATCAAGCAATTATGCCTTGTGATCGGTTTCCAACATCGAATCTCATCTCTCGATACTCAATTCAATGTCTAAAGCATGCATCAATGGTGATCAAGCATCAAAGCATCCATAAAAAATAAGATCACAAGGAGATAAATCTAATCAATCATGCATTAATAGGAAATAAGATCAATCCATTACAAATCCAACTATCCTTCTCCCTAGAATAAAGGAATTTAGCCAATCAAACACATGATGAGCATAAATACCAAATCCAAGCTAAACATGAATAAAAGACTAAGGAAAAATGGGTTTAGAATCAAATCCAAGCTCTTGATCTTCTATTCTTGCTCCTTAGACTCTCTCCTTCAACAATTCTTCAATCCCAAGTGAAGCCCCAAATGTGGAATGAAGATGATGGGTGAAAAGATGGTGTAGAGATTAGTGTGTGAAAAAGTGTGTTGGTGTGTGAAATAATGAGGCTTACCTAGAAAATGAGGTTTGAAATGGGTATTTATATGTTTTGGGAGAGAGGGACTAAGTAGCAATTAAGATTGGGGAGGAAAATGAGAGAAAATGGGGTCAAAAATGAGAAATAGGAGAAGAATCGGGTGAAAACGAAGTTGGAAGGAAGTCAAGCCGGAAGGAGTACCCCCGCGGGCTACCCCCGCAGCGCAGGCCAACGGCCATGTTGACGTGCGAGGGCAGACCCCGCCCTGAACCTGGGCGCGCGCGCGGTCCCGCGAGCGGGCACTCGCCGCTGCCTTGCGTTGCTGCCTCGGCGCGCGGCCCGGGCGCTTCGTCGCCCGGCCGTGCGCTGTCTCGCCGTTTCGCCTCGTTCTCCCTCATACGAACTCCGATTCAATCGCCGTTTTCGCCTACGCGCTCCTCTCGAACCGAGCTACGTCGTGTACTTACTTCCATTGTTCAATCTACTCTCGTTTCCTGTAAAAATAAGCAAAACTAAGCTCGAGAAGAAAGATTCAACAATTCGACGTTGAAATGATGATAATCACTAAAAACAAGCACGAGAAGACTTTAAAACGACACAATATCACCCCATAGACTCTAAGAAAACCATGTTTGTCATCAACCAGCTCGTGTGTGTACTTTGTTTGGCTAATGAAGATTCCTTCATCGGACTGCTTGACCTGCAACCCTAGAAAGAAATTCATTTCCCCCATCATAGACATTTTATATTTTTCTGTCATGAGGTTACCAAATTTTTCGCACAAAATGGGAGATTTAGATCCAAAAATAATATCATCAACATATATTTGTACTAAAAGGATATGTTCATTCACTTTGATAGTGAATAGAGTTTTGTCGACTGAACCACGCTTGAATCCTGATTCGATGAGAAAGGATGATAGCGTCTCATACCAAGCTCGAGGAGCTTGCTTAAGACCGTAGACGGCCTTGTGCAGTTTGTAGACTTTGCTTGAATCACCCTCCTCGAATCCTGGAGGCTGTTCCACATAGACTTCCTCTTCGAGAATGCCATTGAGGAACGCACTTTTAACATCCATCTGGTAGACTTTGAATCGTTGATGAGCGGCATAAGCTAGAAACAGCCTTATAGCTTCTAATCTTGCAACTGGGGCAAACGTCTCATCATAGTCGATTCCTTCTTGTTGGCAGTAACCCTTTGCTACCAATCGGGCTTTATTTCTGACAACTTCTCCAGATTCATCTCTCTTATTCTTGTAAACCCATTTGACTCCAATGACGCCCTGATGGTAAGGACGATCAACTAGAGACCATACTTCATTTCTTTTGAATTCATTGAGTTCTTCTTGCATGGCTTGAATCCAGTCAGCATCTCGAAGAGCTTCAATGGCATCTTTGGGTTCTATGCGAGAGAGATAGCAACTTAGAAGGGCACTTTCACCAATCGTCCTTCTTGTCCGCACTCCTTGGTTTTGGTTCCCAACAATGAGCTCCTTCGGATGATCATCGATCCAACGTCTGCGACGTGATCTTTCTTCATTTGTAATGATTGGTTCGGGCTCATTAATCGGTTCGTCAAATTCGGGGTGAGTTGAAGGTTGATCGGTGGGCACGTGCTGTTGCTCGGGCTGTTGATCAATCTGTGAATCGGGCTGTTGATCAGGCTGCTGTTCGGGCTGGATGTTGAGCTGCTCCATTGTGCTATCGAGCTGCTCGATTTGGGATGTAAGGTCGTGAACAACATCAGTCTGGGGGACTGAGGGAGGGGGATCAGCCTGGTTAAGTCCGGCTGATGTATTACAGCTCGAAGTATGAACATTACTTGCATCACTTCCCCCTTGCTGTGTGACCTTTGGATCAGATTGATCCTCTTCCTCTAGATCATTTGGAGCCCATACTAGCAGGTCGTCAATAGGGGAGTTAGACGGCCTGTTAGCAGCGGACTGATCTGGTCCTGTACTTATTTCTATGTACAGACATGTAGATTCATCAAATACAACATGAGGTGTTACCTCCACAACTAGGGTTTTCTTATTAAAAACTCTATAAGCTTTGCTAACCTCCGAGTATCCTAAAAATACTCCTGGATCGGCCTTGCTATCAAAAGTCTTTAATTGAGATTTCCCATTGTTATGAATGTAACACAAGCACCCAAAAGCTTTAAAATACTTTAACCTGGGGAGCTTGTTGTTCCACAGCTCGTATGGAGTCTTTCCATGTCGGGTTGTGATGATCGACCTGTTTTGGGTGTAGCAGGCTGTGTTAACGGCCTCTGCCCAAAACTTCTTTGGAAGGTTGGTTTCATCCAACATGGTACGAGCTGCTTCCTTCAGCGACCTGTTACGGCGTTCCACTACGCCATTTTGTTGAGGTGTACGAGCTGCTGAGGTTTGATGATGAATTCCACTCTTTGTGCAATATTCTTCGATCATAGCATTGATAAATTCTGTGCCTCGATCTGATCGTATGGAGATTATGGATTTCTCCTTTTGATTGCACAGTTTGCTCAGCAACGCAGGTAGCTTCTCCAATGTCTCCTTCTTTTTGTACATGAAAATAACCCACGTAAATCTAGAATAATCATCTATAATAACGAGAGCATATTTTCTACCGTTTATACTCAAGGGAGTGACTGGACCAAAGAGGTCGAGATGGAGAAGCTCAAGAATTCGATTTGAGGCTTATGCCGTCACACTTGGAAAGGGTGATTTTGTTTGCTTTCCAGCTTAATAGGCTTTGCAGATGTGATCACGATCGAAGACTTGATCTGACAGGTCGTTAACCAGCTTGTTGCGTGCGAGCTTGTTGATGGCCTTGAAGTTCAAATGACTCAACCTCTTGTGCCATAGCCAGCTTGTCTCGGAATCAGCCTTTGTGACCAGGCAGGTCTCTATCCAATCATTCCATTGAACAATGTAGAGTCTATCCTGCAAGATTCCGGTAAGAAGAATTTCTCCTTCCTCATTTTTCACGAGACATTTGTTAGCAGCAATGTTCTAAAAAACGCTAGGCGCTAGTCGGGCGGCGGAGGGCCGACTAGCGCCTAGCCGCCTAGGCGGCGCCTAGGCGGATTCGTATTTTTTATTTTTATTTTATTTTTTTACTAATATTCCTAAATAAAAATATTAAAATTTTCATTATCCAATATTCCAATTACATATTATCTAATTTCATCTCAATTCTTAACAATGCAAATATACAATTGCAAACTAATGTAGTTCAAAATTCATAAATCAATAGTCATTCAAATAAAATTCATAGTCGAAACATTACCACAAATTTAAACATAAAATCGAATGGGAAGGAGAAGAAGAGGAGAAGAATATTATTGTTCCCAGCCGCCCAGCCCGCCGCCTAGCCCGCCTAGCCGCCTAGGCGGCACCTAGTCTGCAGCCGCCTAGCCCGCCTAGCCGGCCGCCTAGCCGGCCGCCTAGCCCGCCTAGCCGCCTAGGCGGCCGCCTAGGCGGCGCCTAGTCTGCAGCCGCCTAGCCCGAGCCGCCTAGCCCAAAATCGGGACGGCACGGCGCCGCCTAGCGCCTAGGCGCCGCCTAGGCCGTTTTTTAGAACACTGGTTAGCAGTGAATTCTACTCGTTTACCACTCGAGCAGAATTGCGACACAGAGAATAAGTTATGATTTAGACCTTCAACATACGAGACATTAGAAATAGTTGTTTTACCAACACTTAGATCGCCCCGGCCTCTCGTAAGTCCCTTAGAATTTCCTCCAAAGGTTACAAGTGGCCCGTCTCGTTCTTGATAGTTTGATAGTAGCGTTTTGTCACACGTCATGTGCTTGGAGCATCCACTATCAATGATCCATACAACTCCGCGAGCTGCTTGGCTCCTTCTTTGAGCCTTCCCAACCTGCAATTAGTTAAACTTAGCAACCCACTTGAGATTGGGTGCTACATCGGTTGCGGGAACGGCCTTTGGGACCCAGATCTGTTTCACCGGTCTGCTTCTATCCGAGGCTGAGGACGAGGCAGTGGCGGTCTTGGGCTTGGGAGCTTTGGATTTCTTCGAGCGAGGGCGACGAGGCTGATAATATTGTTCTTTATAGAATCGAGGTTGATACTGCCAATTTTGAAAATTTGACTGTTGATAGTGGCAGAAACACCCTTGATAATCAGGATGAAAGAACTCAGGGTGATACGGCCTTTGATAGTGCTGGCCTTCATATCGCCCTTGACGAACAGCCTGCTTTTGATGAGTAGGGGCAGGTCGACTCATTTTCTTTTGAGGAACAGGCTGTTCCTTCTCTTGTTGCTTCAAAAGGATGGCTTGGGGCTGTCGAACTGGATTCTTCAGCTTGACCATCTTATCTGGGAGAGCTTGATGAGCTTTCCTTGCATTCTTTGATTTTGACTGCGCCTTCACAAATTTGACCTTGCAGTCTTTATTCTTGTTTTCCTTAGATTCTCCGCTGAATCCAATTCCAGAGTGATCGCGCGGATTGCGTTGCATAGATTGGACCTCTTCCAATTTCTTTCCGCTTTTCTTCAACTGACTCAACGTGAGTTGAAGCTTTTCTTCCTTTTTCACGAGGAGTTCGTGTCGTGTAACCAAGTCAGCCAGCTTTGATGTAAGGCTGTGAATTTCGGCATCTTTGGCTTTAAGGGAGTCGTCCTTCTCGAGCTCCCTGATATCGAACTCCTTGACCCGGAAAGTCAGTTTTTCAACTTTTGACTTTAGGGCTTCGATCTCCCTTTCCTTTTCTTCATGATAGGGAGTGAACCTTTTTTCTAATGCTAGCTTGTATTTTTCATTTTTGTCCATAAGCTCAGCATTATCTTCAACGACCTCTTTGAGTGTATCCACGAGATCGGCATAATCGTCGAGTTGCTTCTTGATTTCTTCCCAAGACACAGCCTCGGATAGGTCTTCACTTTCGTCTGCACATTCCTCATCAGAAAAAGAAAGTGAAATAGGTTGAGGAACTACCTTTGAAGATCCCGCGGATTGTTGAAGCTCTCCAACAAAGCACTCTTCATCATCACTTTCGTCGAAGCGATGTAACCTTCGTCATCACTTGACGAGCTGTCAGAGAGGTGAGCTTCCTTCGATTCTTCAGCAAGCATGGCAGCTCGTTGTTCCTTGAGCTTTTTATCGCGCTTTACACGGAGCTCGTCTCTCTCGGCCTTTGTCAGATCTGGACAATCGGTCTTGTAGTGACCTGGCCTGCCACAACCAAAGCAACCACCCTCGGGTGTGTTAGAAGAATTGAAGGTTGAGGGTTTACCTTCTCCTTTTTTGTCAGGGCGGTCGTGGTTGCGGTTTGAGAAGTTTCGCTTGTTGTCACGGTAGAACTTTTTATATTTGACAACCTTCCCTAGGAGCTTCTCATTTCTCCTAGCAGCGAGAGCATAGTCGAGAGTCATCTTCTCGAACTTTTTGACGATGGATTCGTCAATTGTGCTTGGGGTAGCAGCAGAGGCTGAGTCGGCCTTGAAAGCTACCTCCTTGTCGTTCTTTTCATCAGCCTTCTTGCTGGTTGAAGGCTGCGTTGATCTATGGATGCGGATCATCTCATATTCATTTCCGACAAGAATGTCGAAAAGATCTTCGGTGGTGAGAGAGTTGAAATCCGAACGGGCTGGATGCATGGCGGCGTATACGTGCCAATTTGCAGGAAGAGCACGTATCACTTTGAGATTCTTCTCGCGCTGCGTATATTTGTACGGGTTGATTGCAGCGACTTCGAGAATAATCTCAGTGAAGCGAATTTTCATTGCTTCAATGGTTTCACCCGAAACCATCTTGAAGTCATCGAACTTGCTGCACGCCATGGACAGCTTGTTCTCTTTCATTTCCTCTGAACCAAGGCTGATGGACCGGAGGGTGTCCCACATTTCTTTGGCGGTTTCAAGATTTCGGATCTTGGCAAGGTAGACGCCCTTCACGGTGCTGGAGATGAGTCCCTTTGCATAATCATCGAGGCTGGCCTCCTTCCTTTCCTCGGTTGTGTAGTCGCGAGGATTTTTGAGGACTTTCTCGTATGTAGCCTCCCCGGGGGCTGTTCCATCCACAATAATCTTCGCTGCATAAATGGGGGAGGGTCCATTCTCGATGATATCCCACATAAGGACGTGATGTGCCTTGAGACACATCTTGATTTGGAAACTCCAGTCTTCATAGCCTTGAATGGAGAAGTCTTCACAAACCCTGAGAAGAGAAGCCTCCATAGCAAATAATATGGTATGAATGAATGAAAAAGATTTTTCTAAAGGATCGGTTCAAAATGACCAAAAGTTTGATAAAGAACTTTCAGTATGCAAAGCAGCGGTCAAAAGAACCACTGCTCTGATACCACTTGTTGGTCCCGAGAAAGAGTAATTGGTGTATGGGGGGGGGGGGGGGGGGGGAATACACCAATAACCAACCGTTTTTGACTTTTATAAAATCAGGTTGATCTAAAGGTCGATTGTCAAGATCGAACCTATCAGAGGCAGTTTGATCTATCAAGCTTGTATGGTATCAAGCTTGATTTATCAAACTGTTGTTAATGCGGAAGTTGGTGGAGGTTGATTACTCTTTGAAAAATCTTAAGGCTGGTGAACAGTTGCAGGTTGATGCGTGATATGCAGGTTGATGCTCGTCAGTTTGATAGTAAAATATAAGTGTGATAAATAAAGAGAGAGAGAGAGAGAGAGAGACACCGCGATATAGCGTGGTTCGGAGAAACCCTCCTACGTCCACGTCAGGTCGACTCGACCTGAGAATCCCTTTTCTTTTGGATCTACCTCTCTCTTATTTATACTGACTGAGTATCAGTTCTAGATACAATCTAACCTGAAAATATCTAGACACGAGTTTTGGGTCGTGACCCTTACAACCTTTCGTACTAAAAAGTACAAACAACCTTTCACACACTAAAGAGCTTGACTAACTATACAATGGTGAAACACAAAACAATCTTTCTAACTTCGAACGGGTCGGAGAAGAAGATGTTGAATCAACGACAAGCAGCAGTGAACGCTTCGTCGTTGTGGTGTATATCGGAATCGGAAACCTCTCTTTGTCAAGTGTTTGGGAAACTAATCGAATTTCGAACACTTGAATGGATATGAACTTGAGAGAGGTTTTGGGCAGAGATATGGCGTTGATAGCTTGAGTTTCCCGTACTTGAATCCGAAATGGCTTGAAGTATTTATAGGCAGTTTTGAAAAACTAGCCGTTGGAGTCAGGCTGACGTGGCACTAGCCGTTGGAAGCTGACTCACTTCTAGCCGTTGGGAAAGTTCGTCCTTGCTGGCACTCGATGTGGCAAGGATCAGGTCGTGTAGCTCCATGAAGGTGGGGCATCGACCTTGATATGAAAGTCCAGCACTTGAAATCTTCTAAGGCAATGCAGGCTGGAAGCTTGATAAGGAAGGTCGATAGACAGGCAGATATGCCAGTTCGATCCAAATGAGGCAGGTCGATCAATCGACCTTTCTCTTACAGGGTGGATCGAACTTGCATTTGAACATAAGAGAGCATCGACCTGCACTAACAGGTAGCAGGTCGATCTATCGACCTTGACCCTAAACAAGTAAAATATGCCTAAGTGTGGTTTCGATAAACATCATCAAAATCGAACTGCAAGGGGTTCCCAACAAATACCCCCTTCAACGTGGAAGCTTCCCTTCCATACAGTTCATCTCGTGAAGTTAATGCTTCCACAAGCTCTCCACTGCAGCCTCTTTGTCAACATATCTATCAGGCAACAGAACGAGATTCTTCGTCTCAGAGCATCTATCCTAATAACGTGCCTTATTCTATGCCTTCTCACTCCCGTGTATCGGAAGAAATGGGAGAGCTTTGCAACCCTGCAAATCTAGGTACGTTAGCTGAGAGGCATCACAACATGTTTGTTTTCAAAAGAGTGAAATTTAATCCACAAGTTCTATGATTTTTCGACTTTGTCCAGATCACGAAAAGCACGAAACCCCATCGCTATTCGACCAAGTATCTTGTCTAGTTAACATCTGCAAAGATGGTGAGATCCACAAAAGTCTTCTGGTTAACAGAATCAACACTGTGGAGGAATTCCTGATTCGGCTCCTCATAGATAAAGAAGAAATTAGACAAGTAAGCTGTTTCCTCTAGTTATTTCCCCTCTTTGGTAAGAATATGATCTCACAGAGAGAGAGAGAGAGGTTGGCCATTTTTACAAAAGCAACTTGCTTGTTTCAGATGGTGAGTTTGGAGAGAGAGGAATGGGAGGCTACAGTGAGCAATGCTGCCCGAGCATGCATGACTGGCAAAGGCACTTACTGCTACACGAGTCACAAACTGAGGAAAGGCGTAGTTTTCAATCTCCTTGGCGATGTCCTAGGGCTGTTATCTTTCGACAAACGTTTCCGTCCTGCGAATATGCTATCAGAACACGACAAGGTAATTGAACACTTTGGACAACCAATCATGCTTCTTCGTGCATGCTGTTTTAAATTTTTAATTTGACTGCAATATAATGAATAACCACATACAGGGCGAGGCTCGAGAGCTGTTAGCTTCTGCTCTTAAGAACTGGACGGGCGTGGAGCCCTATAACGAGGCGGATCACCTCCATGATCTGCCCTCGTTCTCTCCAGGATCGAACCTTGGTCTGCATCCGAACCCCATGCTCCATTATATCGAGGACCCATGGCCACAGTATGGTGCATATACCGAGCCTCATGTTATTTTTAGTACGAGGGATGGGCCAAAAGGTTGGAAGTTCGTGAAGTTTGTTGTATGCGTACCGAAATGGTGGTTCTTGTATAGATATAGGTTTATTTTCATATTGTATATCGTGTTTCTAGCTTTAGGTTTCTATTAGTTCCGCCATGTGTGCACTATAAGCTTAGTATAAATAATGTTGTACTCCCTCTGTCCCTTTGGAGTTGTTACATTTCTTTTCAGCATTTGTCTCAAGCATTTTCGAGCGTCTTGATAATAAGTTTCATAATATCTTTTTGTAAAAATTTTAAATTTAAGAGATACTACAAGTGTTTTAGTATCTCATAAAAGGAAACAATATCTAAAAAGCTATTTTAAAACTCATCAATAAAATTCTCGAAAACGCTTGGGACAAATGTTAAAAAGAAATGTAACAACTCCAAAGGGACGGAGAGAGTACCAGACTTTATTCTCTCGCTTGAAATATTGAAATGGAAGCTTTCTTCCCCAAATTCCTCTCTGTTACACTCTCTAAATTCTACATGGTATCTCGGCAATTTCGCTGTGCTCTGTGATTTGATTCTCTGTTTGTTCTCAATTGCAGTGCACACGTGGCGGAACTAATAGAACCGTAAAGCTAGATACACGATATACAATATGAAATTAAGCTATATCTCTACAGTTCTCAGGGTGCCTCAAGTCACTCGTAAACGAAAATCGCAACGTGCAACCTTACAACAGTCCAGTAGAGTTTGGAGCTGCCCCCGAACAGTCTGAAGAAGATGGTGAGCAGAGCAGGTTTGGAGGAGAATCTAGATGAACACTATCTGTGTTCTTTGTTTCTTGTTTTGTTCATTTCTGATTGTTGTTTGTGACTGTGAACCTCATTTGTTTGTTATTGAGATTCATCATGAAATAAACTCTCTTCATCTCTTTGTTCATCATGAGAATCGTTTGATTTGATTGAGAGTGTTATGCTACACTAAATATTACTCCCTCTGTCTCCTAATAAGTGTCCCAAAAGAGTAAAATTTTTATCCCCAAATAAGTGTCATATCACATTTTTTAATGTAAAAATTTAGCTAAAAAATCAATTTTACCCCTGCTATCATTACATTTTTTTTTACTTTTTCAATTTTTTATGTAATGATTAGGGGTCAATATGGTAAAATTATACACTTTCTAGGTTATTGCATTTTGACGGCTTGGAACACTTATTAGGGGACGGAGGGAGTACTTCCACTGGTCGAAACGTAACAATTTCGTTGGGACAGAAACAATTTCGCCTGGACGGAAGGAGTACTAATGTTTGGGGCTCAAATTCTTTACCTTTTCCGGACTCAAATTATACTATTTCTACAGCCCAGCAGCTCCAAGAACCCTAATCCTCAAGAAACTTTCCATTTAGATGCAAACCTTAGCTTTCTCTCAGCTACTGCGGAACGGCCCCCAATATCTCAGATCAAGCAAATTCACTCTCAGATTATCGTTCAATCACTCGAATCCTCCAGCGTTTCCTCGTTCGACTCGCTCATTCACTGTTATCTTCACTCCAAAGACCTCAGCTCTGCTAAAATCCTGTTCGACAACCGCCGCCGCCTCTGCTATGGAACCTCGTGATTCGCGCGTACTCGAAGCTCCGGCGTTCTTCAGAACCCATCAATCTTCTCCGACGGATGATCGCTGCTCGAGCGGAACCCGACGACTATTCACTCACCTTCTGCCCATCAGAACTCGGTTGCGTGTGGGCAGGTCGTTCATGGAATGGCTGTGAAAAACGGGACTCTCTTGAATTTGTACTTGGCGAACTCATTGATTGGCATGTATGCTGCTTTTGCTAGGGTGGATGATGCGTGTAAGGTGTTTGACGAAATGCCTGAGAGGGATGTGTTTTCGTGGACTAGTTTAGTGTCAGCTTATGCTAAGAATGGAGATATGTGGAGGGCGTGTGAGGTATTTGGGAAAATGCCGGTGAGGAACGAAGTTTCGTGCGCTGTGATGATTTCGGGTTTCGTTCTGCGATTTTTGCTCGTTTCGATTGGCAAAACTATGTGAAAACCAGCTGATTTGGCATGTTTAAGGCTCACTGATTCGACATTGTTAATTAAGGCATGAATGTTTTGTAATGTGTTTACTGTGTACAGATATTACGCTTAGGTCATATTCCATGGAAGGCTATAGTAACTCATGCTAAGACCTGTAGAATCGATGATAGGAGGACGTACTCTCACAGATCTTCGAACGAACCTCAGACGAGTGTCGTTTATGATGCCGTGGGAAGACTGAAGGGGCTAATCAAGGAGGAGTGCCACTTTGTTACAATTGATAATCTGTCTATTGATGAAAAGGTGTGTGCTTTTTATCACTTGATTGATAAATTTCCTTCACTAGTAATCTTGTACTGATATTGATCGGTTATCGTGATTTAATAGGTTTGTGGACGCAAGTTGCTCGTCTCTGTGTTGGAAGGGCCGGCATTTAGAGAAAGATATGGCATCCCCTTTGACATGGAGCCATCCGGCATTACTAATGCTTCGTTGCAGCAGTGGTCTAATGGCTGCAGCCGTCTCCCTTTTTCTGATAATGCCAGCGGATATCAGACGAGAGAGCGAGGCTCCTCGTCGCAGAGCATCCTCGGTCCTGCCAACGCCCCGTTTCCTGATCCTGAAATCACTAACTTGGAGAGCCATTATCCAATGAGTAGTTTGCCAGCTGAGGAAGACAAGTATGTACGGTTCAGACGAATGATCCATTCGACTTGTTTCCTGCTTCTTTTTCTGACATTCATGGGGAGGGGAATGTGGATTCCTTCGAGGACACCGACTTTAGTCTCCTAATGGGCGGAGAGTCGAGCAGCAGACCTTCAAACGCTTCGTTCTGTAGCTTAGACTCGACGTCGGAGGTGTATTATAACCTGTGCGGTGATGATGACGATATACACTGGCTCTCTCAAGGCCCTCCCAGTCCAAACTCCCTTGACTATTATGCTGATGACACTGCTAGCTACAACAATCAAACGTATGGCCTTGGAGTCGAGCCTCGTCCGCCTCAGCCTGAGGTTTTTAGTACTAGTGGAAACGAGGCAGGTGCTGATGCATCAGCCTCAGCCTCAGGTTGTTATTACTAGTGGAAACGAGCCAGGTGCTGATGCCTCAGCCCAGCCCCAGCCTCAGCCTCAGGTTGTTATTACTATTGGGAACGAGCCGGGTGCAGCAGCATCTGCTGCTAACAGGTGGAAATCTTCATTTTCCAAACTGATGGTCTCGCTTCGGGAAAAGATGTCTCTGGATTTCATTCGTAGCCACAAGAAGAGGAAGATCGGTTGACGATAACCGTGGCAACGATCCGTCGTTCGTTCATCAACACGGTCTGACTTGATGGGGCTTGAATGTGCTCTTACACGCTTAAATGTTCGATAATTTGTGTCTGGTTGTGCAGAACATAGGTTGTTGGGACCATTGCATCTATTTATGAAAGTCGGTAGTACACGAAAATAGGGAGCAGCAAGCATAAAATCTAAGCTTTAATTTATTCATTTGGAAATCGAAATAAACAATGGCTTTTTCTTGTTAATTGAATAATAAAATAAGCATAATTAACCATCAGATAAAGACAGTTATGGTAGGTTATATCCTCCTTTTGGAAGGAATTTCCTCTTCAAGAACAAGCTGAGATATTTGCTCACACCCAGAATGGTAAAAGTCGAAACTTGAAATGAATGGATTGCTTGCTGTTTACTGAATATTTCCTTTTGTTTTGGTTTTGATGTTGTTTTGGGAAATATTTCTGCAGAAAGAAGGGTGCTGGGAATTTTTTGATTTACTTGCTTGAAAATGGTAGATTTCTAGCAGCTTTGAAGAAGAAAAGGTATGTTTTCTTCGATGTTTCTGCGTTTGGAAGCTTCGTTGCTGTTCTGATGTTTGATTTTGAACCAGAGATCAAGCTTATAGAGGCTTAAATATGGGTGATCAGTTGCTGAAAATTGTTAGTATATAATCTAGATTGTGTGTACATTATTTCTGTAGAAGGAAAATGATAGTGAATAACTGGGCTTTTATATTCTGCTCAGATCGAAGAAGAGCTGGAATCGGAGAAGATCAAGATCATTGCCACGGTCGAGGAGAGATTCGAATCACTGAAAAGGAAGATGTCCACTGTAATCAAGAGGTGAGAAGGCAAATTTCATTTCTTGATTAAGAGTCTGACCGAATTTCTCGACATGGATCTCTGGATTTCCTCGTTTTTCAGCAAATTCAGCGGTGAGAACCAGGCCTCCGTGCAATCCACCATGAAATTGGAGTTCAGAAACAGGATTGCTCGAAGAATCAAGACCAGCAAGGAGATCAAGGGAGAAGGAGGCGATCCAATGGAGGTTGCTCTCGTTGATGACGTGTCAGGAGTTGTTGTCGTTGATGAACCTGAATCCTCTGTGAAAGTCGAATTCCTTCTCCTCAAGGGAAACTCAGATGCTAGTGAAGGAGATAACTGGACTCATGAGGGCTTCAAATCCAACATTGTTCCTCAAGTGGAAGGAAAGCTGCCTCTTCTTGATGGAAGTGTTGCCTTCCGGCTTAAGAAAGGCGTCGGAGTTATGAAGGACGTCAGGATCAGAAACCACGCGATCAAGATCAAGCCTCCCAAGTTCAAGCTAGGCGCCAGACTCCTTGATGCCCCTCGTGTGAAGGAAGCCACAACCGAGCCCTTCGACCTCCAGGAGTACCGCGTCCAATGCAAGTCGACAAGTTTCTTCTTGATTCACAGTTTCTGACTACTTTTTGTTTTCTTTTTGGTGTTGACTATTTTTGATGTTCAGATAAGGAGAAACATCCGAATCCATCTCTATTCGATGAAGTATGGCGACTTGCTTCCATTTGGAAAGACGGTGAGATCCATAAACGTCTTCAAGAAAAGAATATTAATACAGTGGAAGATTTCCTAATCCAACTCCTCGTTAATCCTCAAGGCCTCATGACAGTAACTTTTCGTCTCTTCATCATGTTATTCGTCTCGTAAACTTGAACAATCAGCTGCATTTTCTTGGTTGATATATATGACGTACGTCGGCTTATTGTAGATTGCCAAGGCCCAAGCAAAGAAGTGGAAATCCACAGTTGAGAGCGCTCGAACATGCCTATTTGGGGAGAGGGTATACTGTTACATAGACCCGAAGGAGAAGAGAGGTTTTGTCTTCAATATCCTAGGGCACATCGTAGGAACATGTTCCGGAAGCTTCTACTCTCACACAAGCACGCTCTCACAAGATCAAAAGGCATATTATAGTAACTTCTCCTTCGAATCCTCTCTAGCTACTTTCGTATTCCTCGTTTCTGATTCAAGATTCACTCCAAATGCAGGCTGATGCAGGAAAACTGCTAGAATCTGCATACAGAAACTGGGAGCAGGAGGTGAAGGCCTTCGACAACGAAGAATCTCTCCAGCTTCACTTAAATGGCTTAACTACACATAAGGAGCAGAACTCTGAAATGGTGGGAGAAAGTGGTGGTTTTGGACTCTTGAGTGGTTTGAGTTTCGATATAGACTCTGCATACGAAGCCGCGATGCAATCGTACGACGCCTGCCTCTTTGAAGATCTAATAATGGAGGTGAAGACAGATTTTAGCAGGTGAAATTCACCAAGAAGGTGGAGAAAGTTGCTGTGTGTATCAAAATGGTTCTCTGATAGGAGCAGAAAATAGTATGGAAGGGAAAAAAGAACAGAACGAAAGAAAAGAAAAACTCGGTTCAGCCTAAGGCTCAATTTTCAGCCTAGGGCTCAAATTCTCAATACTTCGATAATAATCTCAAAAACCTAATAACAATATTTATACTACTTTAATGAAGAGTCCTACCATAAATAAACTTCTACCCTAATTAAACTTAAACAACCCTAATCTAATAATAATATAAAAGACTAATAATAAATATAAAAGACTAATGAATAAGCTCGTTCCCGGCTATATAAATTCTCTCAATTCTGCTCTCTATCAATTCCTTCCCCCATCGAAACAACCTTGTCCTCAAGGTTGAAATGTCAAGGATATTTGTTTGGATCACCCGGATCGAACTGCCGCACACTCTCCAAAAATTCTGCATAGCTAAAATCTAGTAGCTCATCCTCCTCCGCCAATAGAACTCTTAGTTGTTTCAACGGACACTCATGCTGAGGCGTGTATGGTTTCTTACAACGGAAACACAACCCTTTCGCCCGCAAATCTGCATAGTCATTCGGTGAAAGACGAGTGAAACGTTGCTGCTTTGAATTCTGCTCCGATACAGTACTACTGTCAGGAGTCGTTTCTGACCCAGAATTGGTTCCAAATGTTGGCCTAGGGTTGGAGTTAGCACGAACAGGCGTACTAACTATTCCGCTATTCGCTCGACCTCCAGACTGCAGTGCCAAATTGTCCTCCACATCCCTTGCAAGCTCCATTGCCGTCTCCAAATCCTTGGGACGTAACAGTCTAAGCGCACCTCGTACTGAATCTGCCAAACCCTTCATAAAATATCCTAAGTAGTGCTCGTCACTGAGACCTGGAACTTGACCTGCTAGCTGCACAAACAAATTGATATAATCCTCCACCGAGCCTGATTGCTTCACATCGGCTAGGCGCTCAAATGGATTTCCTTTGAATCTAGTATCAAATCGCGATACCATCGCCTTTGAGAATTCCTCCCATGAGAGTTCCGGCTTGCGAGAACGAAGCCATGTAACCCAATATAGAGCCGATTCCTCCATAGCAACCACCGCTATCGCCACCTTCTGCCCCTCGCCTGTTTTGTTGATCTCAAACTGTTGATTGGCACGGGCCAACCAACCGATCGGATCAGCACCATTAAAAGGCGGCAACTGCAGAGAAACCACGGGCTGCGGATTCCCTGATGTCGACTCTCCCTCTTTCGGCTTATCCGAAACCTTCTCTTGAAGTGCCTTCATCAACCTCGAAACGTCTGACAATGTCGCTGAAATCTCCTCCAGCGATTTCTGCATCTCCGTTTGCGCTGCTTCAACCTTGGATAAGCGTTCTGTTGTAGATCGTAGATCCATAATGGCGGGAACGGGATCCGGCAGGTCGGACCAATTGATAGGAGCAGAAAATAGTATGGAAGGGAAAAAAGAACAGAACGAAAGAAAAGAAAAACACGGTTCAGCCTAAGGCTCAATTTTCAGCCTAGGGCTCAAATTCTCAATACTTCGATAATAATCTCAAAAACCTAATAACAATATTTATACTACTTTAATGAAGAGTCCTACCATAAATAAACTTCTACCCTAATTAAACTTAAACAACCCTAATCTAATAATAATATAAAAGACTAATAATAAATATAAAAGACTAATGAATAAGCCCGTTCCCGGCTATATAAATTCTCTCAATTCTGCTCTCTATCATTCTCTGTGAGGAGAAGGGTGGCTCTAGTTGTTGGTAGCCCTAATTACAAGAAGCAGAAACTTGATTAGAATTTAAACAGCAATTAATACTTTGCATATTTGTTGATTTAGTTACATAGATTCTTGTTAATTGTAAGGGGCTGTTTGGTAGCCAGGATTAGCCCTAGATAGGACTATTAGTCTTGACTAATCTGGGCTTGTATGTTGTTTGGTAGGAAAGATAATTAGTAGTGGGAGCCCTGGATAAAAGTAAGGCCCGTTCTTATTTTGCCATTTCTCACCGACAATCAATCCGCCCCTTCACCCTCCGATTATCCTCGCTTCTGAACAGTGTTCCAAGACTATTTCCAATCTTACCCTTCGTTCTCCTTCTTTCTCTCAACGGTCATCGCGTTCCAGCTCTACTTTCGCAGGCGTAGAATTTTCCCTTGTCGTCGCTCAATTCGAGCCGCCATCGCAAAGGTACTTCCGAATCGGCCGAAAGTTTCTTTGTACCGAAATTTCTTGCAGCATCTTCAAATACTTGCGCTAACCGAAACCATTGTCTATTACTACTGAATAATCCAGAGAGAAGGGGAGAGAGAGATGGTGCTATGGGAAATCACATTGGGGACGACCTACTTTTTTGGTTCTCAAACGAACCTACAAGCTTACTCTGAAATTGCAGCGGAAGCTCATCTGCCCTAAACACCCGAGGATTCGGCAATTTCTTCAAAGGTAAATGTTTTTCTGTTTTTGAAATCATTTGACCAGTTTAGTATTTGGTGCCTCATCTCCTTCTCCATTTTCATCCTTTCTCGTAATTGATGGGGGATATGGGGCTCGTACTGCGTGTTTTCGCGAATCGCTTTTCTGTTGATATAAATTTGAGTGCGATTTATTGTGTAATTTTCGTCAATTCGAATTTTGGATTGTTGGATTTCTTGTCATGATGTTGATCGATAAAATGATATGTTTATATGAATATATGATGCCAAGTAATAAGTTTTCTATCAGCTGTGAAGTTTGATTGTTGAAGATTTTAAATGCCGGAAGTAATCTGGGATTGCTGTAATTGTTTGAAGGCTGAATGAAATGGCGTCTGTGGACAGTAAGGGAAATTTAAAAACAGTATCAGAGTATTTGTGGATTTGAATCCATTGTTTAAGTTGATCGAATCGTTTTGATTCCTTGTTGGTCATTGAATAATTGATTCTCTTATCGTGCTTGTTTCGAGTTTCCTCAGCTCTATGGATAGCCGCATTATTGCATTCTCTATATAATGAGAAGTCCTCCTTGGTCATTGAGAGAGATGAGGAAGTAAACCGACCTAAAAATGATGAAATGCACATAAATTTTATTTTGCCTTTAAAAGGCCTCCTTTGATTTTCTTATGAGAAATTGATGACTACTGTATATGCGTTTCCATTCTTGTTATACTAATGGGCTGATGGTTGATTCATTTGAATAGCTGGATCATTTTCATGCATAACGGAGGTGCTCCATTTGTGGTGAAATTCTAGTTATGACTTATATTACTTTTACCTAATAAATGCTAATATTCACTGTATAAGTTCTTAGTTAATAAGTAACAAAACAATGCTTCATTTGCCTCCTTTTGTTCTTTGCTTTGATTGCTTGAGAAGTTCTTGTTATCATGGTCTGTTACTAATTTTAGTGTTCTTTCTGCACCAACATACGCCACAATGTTCATAGTTCAAGTGTCGAGCATGGAATTTCTTACATATGCTTGGCCATGGTGTTTACCCTTAGCATTAGGTATGTATGCATAACCTAAAATCCTTCTAGTGTTTGTGTTAGTAATGGTACTTCATATCAATGATATTACGAAGTTCTGTTATAAAATTAAGTGACTCATAGATAACTATGAATTCTGCAAGTTCGTGAAACTACCATTTGATCATTCTCTTTTCTCCCATGACTTTATTTACAGGTTAGAGGGCTGCCAACGGTGTATTTCATCAGTCCTGACCTGAAGAAAGAAGCTATTCGGACAGAAGGCCTCATCCCCATACAAATGATGACGGACATACTCGATAACGATATGTGAAGTAGCCGAGTACTAATTACGCCTAGATCTTCATCAAAATTAGACATCCTCTGTTCTTGTTCGACTCGAGAACAATCTTCGAGAAAGCGTTGCAGCTCATAAGTTTTGTTCACCAGTTAAAAGTATAGGTTGTAGAGTCATTGTTTCATTGTAAGTTGGAGAAGACACAGATTAGGCTTAGATTTACTTCTATTCTTGTTTAACCTCTTGTTTTTGTTTCAGATTAAATGACTATTTTTTCTAACAAAAGTAATTTATTTTTTACGATTAAAAGCTCTAGGGCTTTGGCTTTATTGTTATTATTTTATTTATTAAAAAATAATAATTGTTAAGGAAAATTATATAGGAAAGATATCAATTTACTTCCTAAATTGATGATTATTACAAAATTTTACACAAAATAGAATCTATTATGCAGCTATAATAAATTAGTGCCACAGAAAAAGATCAATTTTTTACCTTAAAAAATGTTTTATAATTAATTAACGCGTAGTTATGAATAAGCAATTTTTGCTATATTTCCAAATTTAAACACACAAAATTTTGGTATTTCATCTCATATAAATTTATGTTCATTATTGTAATTACTATACTTTTTACAGGGATATTTTTGTCTTTACAACTTTAATCTAGGGTTGGAATCTTGCCTACCAAACGCTAGATTAGTTATCCGACTTTTTTTATCTCGTCTACCAAATAACGTGTAGGATTAATAATCTTACTACTATTCACACTATTAATCCTAAGTTTATTTATCTTTACTTATCTCATCTTATCTACCAAACACCCCCTAATTGTAGAAGGGCTGTCTCTTCTGTTTGTTGAATGATTTGTGATTTCTCCCTCTCTCTAGAAAGAAGAAATGACATTAAATTAATTTCAACAGGTGAGTGGAAACAATTACTTGAATAGTCAAGATTATTGTCCCATAATCAATGATTAAAAGCATAAAGAGACTATAAAGCCTAAAATCTAGTTACAATCAATATATATATAATACCGTTAAGGATCTCGATCCTACGTGACATCACGTATGATTTTTTTGAATATTTTCGAATATTCTCATTTGGCTTATTTATTAATAATTATCTAATTATACCACATTAAGAAATTCTATCCCATATCGATTTTTTACAAAAACTTAACAATCTATTACCTATATATATAGATCTATATATATTTCCAACAAAATTCATCTTTAATTTGAGAAACTACATAATTAATGTAAAAATCTCATAAACAAAAATCAAACAATTTTCTGCTCCCTCCGTCCCACTTCAGTAGTCCTCTTTCTTTTCGGCACGAGATTTTTTGCGTAGTGTTAAATTTGAAAAAGTATGGGGTCCACATCAAAAGTAAGGGTTAATTTTTGCCTTTTAAGGAAAGAGGACAAGTGAAGTGGGACGGACGAAAATAGTATTGAGGACTACTGAAGTGGGACGGAGGGAGTATTTGTTTAGAATTTCACTCTTCATTTTATTGTGTCCTTTTTTTTTAAAAAAATAAAAATAAAAAATCATACAATTGTCGCAAGATTACGATATAGTATTTGATACTTCTCATGTATAAACTAATAGGTATAATACGTGAATTGCATTTTAATTTATATTCGGGTCTGGTTCGATTTAGATGTTAGTGTGGTTCGGTTTTGTTTATTTTTTCGATTATAATTAATATTTGCAAATATATGTATTTTAGATAAATAAGAATGACGGATGTAGGAATTGAGACGTATGCATGTCAATCAACGTGGTAGTTCAAAACGGGCATCTTAACTTATTTTGATATAACGACATTTTCTTTTATTAAAATAAACAACCGACGGTTGCTTTAGATATAAAATAAATACAACTTTCTATCAGTTTCATCGAAATAAACAACGGGTGACTTGATATATTTTGATATTTTTCTTTTATATTTTGCTTAAAATTTACAATAGAGTCGAATTTTGGCGTGATTTAGTAAAACTATATAGTTATTTCAAAAATGTTAACCCTAATTATCCCTTTTTATTTGGTCAAAAAAATCAATCTGAAGAGTGTTTTAGTTAAAATAAAAACGGGGCGGCTTAATATATTTTTATTTTATTTTATATTTTGATTAAAATAACATTATTAAGTGATTATGTCAAATTTTGACGGGGTGAAATAATCGTAAAAATATTAATTTATTAACTCATTTCATATTACCACGAGTAACGAGATGCTTGAAATAATGGATTAATATACAAAATTATGTATTTTCATTAAAATTTTATGTAAAATCACGAAATAAATTGAATCCCGTCGAATTTTGTGGGCTCTTGCACATGATTAATTATTTGGAATTAGTTACATACTCCCTCTGTATCCTAATAAGTGTCCCGAGCCGTCAAATTCCAATAACCAAGAAAGTGTTTAATTTTATCATATTAACCCCTAATCATTACATAGAAAATTGAAAAAGTAAAAAATGTGTAGTGATAGTAGGGGTAAAATTGGTAGTTTAACTAAAATTTTACATTGAAATATGTGATAGGACACTTATTATGGAATAAAAATTTTGGCGGCTTGGAATTATTAGAGCATCTCCAATGCATACTTCAAATTGGAGTATTACTTCATTTTGGAGTACAGAGGCCATTCCAACCGTACTCTATTTTACAGTTAGAGTATGAAGTATTGAACAGTAAAACTCTATATATGGAGTTTTACTGTTCAATACTTCATACTCTATTTTCACTATTCAAAAAAAATTAATTGTAGATATTGACTTATTTAATTATATTTTTCATTGTAAATAATTATACTAATTCATATATCATATTATTTCATTTACTCCTATTTGTAAAAATCACATTTAAAGTATTTCTAGAAAAAATTAACATTACATAAATTATATTTTGTTTCATTTCATTTATAATGTATGTTATGATGATTAATATAATTAATATTTTTCTTTAAAAGGATGAATTTACAATTTAATAGTTTAAGAAGCCGTAATTTTTTTATTTAGTTATTATTTAATTTTCAATATATGTTAATAAATCATAGTATTATTCATTTAATGTTTGTCAATATTGTTAAGTTATTAAAATTAAATATAAAAGAATAATAAATTAAATATATAGAGTACGTGGTTGGAATATATTTTTAAAATAGAGTACGAGATACTTTATTTTGAAGTATAGCATACTGTAAAATAGAGTATTGGGTTGGAGATGGTCTTAGGGGACGGAGGGAGTATATCTAAAATAAACTCATGTTTTATATTCTAGAGAGAGAGGAAATACTAGTTCCTTACTATAGGCGTGAATGTGAAGCTATTGCAGAAATTTCTAGGTAATATCCCAATGGGAAATTTATCCGGGAAATTCTATTAGGGGTGTAAGAGGGGTTTTTTGTGGAATCCTTAATGGCAGTTACGGAGTAGCAGGTGTCGGCACATAAAAGAAGTCAATCAAAGAGGAGAGAAAGAGACAGAGAGAATTAGAAAATTTTATTACTATAAAATGGAATGATTAGCTATATATAGTAGTCAGATTAGCTCGGAATCTTACTTGAATCGATTCAAACGAAACGCACTCCTTTTTATTTTATTTCTTCGGATTCGTCTTTAGATTAATCTGGCATGCGATTGATGAAATGGGTTACTGATATATGAGATGTATTCAGAAATGAAGAACGCAGAAAATAGAGAGAAAGAAAGGAAACTGCATTCATTCACTTCAATTACTAACTACACTGTACTACAACTTGATTAAGTATGAAAGAGAGATTAAACTATAACTAACTACAGCTAATTACAGTTATTAAACCGACTCAACAACGTCCAATAACACTGCGACACCTCAACACATCCAGCTCACATTGATACCTCAGCAATAGCTCAGCAACACATTGACAGCTTCACACACACATCAGCATACGCATCTATATTCCCAACAAAGGCAGTAAGATCCTTAATGGCAGTTACTTCAGTAGCAGGTGTCGGCACATAAAAGAAGTCAAGCAAAGAGGAGACAGAGAGAGAGAATTAGAAAATTTTATTACTATAAAATGGAATGATTAGCTATATATAGTAGTAGTCAGATTAGCTCGGAATCTTACTTGAATTCGATTCAAACGAAACGCACTCCTTTTCATTTTATTTCTTCGGATTCATCTTTAGATTCGTCTTATTTACAGTTTTAATCGCTTTTTTGTATTCAATTCCCCTTTTCCCACTTATTCGTTGCTCGAATCGTGCTGATTCTTGATCTCGACGTGGCTCTCAACTTTCTTCCTCTGTCGAAGAATGACTGTTGATACCGATCCTCGGGCAACCGTTGATGAGGGAGTGATGGATGGGGTTTGGCAGCCTAATGTGGTGAGTGTGCAACAAAATTCTCTTTCTGTATTTCCATTTTGCTTAGTGTGTTTACCATGAATCAGGTGTATGTTTAGCATCTAAGATACTGTGTCGATCCGTTGCTTTCTTCGTTTTTGGTTCGATGAATTTGATTGAGCTAATCGTAAGTCTGCTCACATATAGCATAATTTGATTCCTAAATGAAGTGATCTAAATGAATCAATATTATGTTTTTGAATACACCACTTTAGGTTTGGAAAGGCTTATAGATTCAAGTTCGTTATTCGTTGTATAGGTCAAAGAGGAGAGCGTTCAATTTGTTGAAGGGCAGCTTTCGACTGGAGGGACGTCTAGGTGAGAACTTATAGTCTGTTGGTAATTTCTTCAGTAAAAAGGCGTGCTTGGTAACGAAGTATCGTCTCGTTTCTAATGTGTTTGAAGGGATCATGAGCTGCCGGAGGGGAGGAGTTTGCAGCTGAAGTTCTTAGATCAAGTGTCTGGTCCTGTTCAGACAGGCAATGTGCTTAGAGGGATGAACGACGAATGCCTGAGGCTGGCTCTCGTTGATTCAGACGAGCAAATCGTCGACTGTGGCCCTGCTAAAGCGGAGATAGTTCTTCTGCTTGATGATGATGGCAATGGCATGATAACTCATGAAAATTTCAAGACAAGAATCATCAAAACAGGAGAGAAGAAGAGGCCTCACTTTGCCAAACCTGTCTTTGTGTCCCTCAAAGAAGGCGGCGGAGATTTGAGCGGCGTCAAGTTGGGGCAGGACTCGGGCTGGACCAACAGCTGCTACTGCAGGCTCGGGGCGACTCTCGTGCAACCTCTGGGGGGAACTGCAGTGCGTGACGCGTGGACCCTGCCGTTTAAGGTCGAAGACAATCGCAAGACGAGTGAGTTTGGAATAATGAGATGCAGAAAATGTGAAGAAATTAAGTTAACTCAGAAGTAATTTTATGTTGCTTACCAATGATTGGCTTCCTTTTGCAGGGAACAAGAAACATCACCCTCCATTACTTCAATCGGAAGTGTGGAGACTGGAGAGGATTGGCAGAAACGGCGAGCCGTGTAAGCGCCTCGAGGAGAGAAGTGTCGAGACTGTCCAAGATTTTCTGTTTTGGTACTATGTCAACCCTAAGGAGCTCAAAAAGGTAATGTTCTTCATTCGTTCTGCGATTTTTGCTCGTTTCGATTGGCAAAACTATGTGAAAACCAGCTGATTTGGCATGTTTAAGGCTCACTGATTCGACATTGTTAATTAAGGCATGAATGTTTTGTAATGTGATTACTGTGTACAGACATTGCGCTTAGGTTATATTCCATGGAAGGCTATAGTCACTCATGCTAAGACCTGTATAATCGATGATCAGAGGATGTACTCTCACAGATCTTCGAACGAACCTCAGACGAGTGTCGTTTATGATGCCGTGGGAAGACTGAAGGGGCTAATCAAGGAGGAGTGCCATTTTGTTGCAATTGATAATCTGTCTGCTGATGAAAAGGTGTGTGCTTTTTATCACTTGATAAACTTCACTCACTAGTTATCTTGTGCTGATATTGATCGGTTATCGTGATTTAATAGGGCCGTGCACGTGAGTTGCTCGTCTCCGTGTTGGAAGGGCCAGCATTCGGAGAAAGATATGGCATCCCGTTTAACATGGAGCCATCCGGCATTACTAATGCTCCGGTGCAGCAGTGGCCTAACGGCTGCAGCCGTCTCACTTTTTCTGATAATGCCAACATCCCGTTTCCTGCCAATGTCCTCGGTCCTGCCAACGTCCCGTTTCCTGATCCTGAACTCACTAATTTGGAGAGCCATTGTTATCCAATAAGTAGTTTGCCAGCTGAGGAAGACAAGGTATATGCATGCTTCGGATGAGTTCATCCTTTTGACTCGTGTTATGCTTCTTTCTCTGATGAATTCATGGGCAGGGGAATGCGGATCCTCTCGAGGACATGGACCGTTATCTCCTAATGGCCGGAGAGACGAGCAGCAGACCCTCAAACGCTTCGTTCTGTAGCCTAGACTCGACGATGGAGATTCATAACCTGTGCGGTGATGATGATGATTTATACTGGGGTACCAATGACTGGCTCTCTCAAGGCCCTCCCAGTCCAAACTCCCTTCACTATTATGCCGCTGACCACACTGCTAGCTACAAAGATCGAACGTATGACTATGGAATCGAGCCTCGTTCTCCTCAGCCTCAGGTTGTTAGTACTAGTGGAAACGAGCCGTGTGCTGATGCATCTGGCCAGCCTCAGCCTCAGGATGTCGGTACTGGTGGAAACGAGGCGGGTGCTGATGTATCTACTCAGTCTCAGCCTCAGCCTCAACCTCGGCCCTGGCCTCAGGATGTTAGTACTAGTGGGAGCGAGCCTCACCCCATGTTCCATTATATCGAGGAGGACCCATTGCCACAGTATGGTGCATATGCCGAGCCTCATGTTATTTTTAGTACGAGGGACGGGCCAAAAGGTTGGAAGTTCGTGAAGTTTGTTGTATGCCTACCGAAATGGTGGTTCTCTATCACTATGAGGGTGCCTCAAGTCACTCGTAAACGAAAATCGCAACGTGCAGCCTTACAACAGTCCAGTAGAGTTTGGAGCTGCCCCCGAACAGTCTGAAGAAGATGGTGAGCAGAGCAGGTTTGGAGGAGAATCTAGATGAACACTATCTGTGTTCTTTGTTTCTTGTTTTGTTCATTTCTGATTGTTGTTTGTGACTGTGAACCTCATTTGTTTGTTATTGAGATTCATCATGAAATAAACTCTCTTCATCTCTTTGTTCATCATGAGAATCGTTTGATTTGATTGAGAGTGTTATGCTACACTAAATATTACTCCCTCTGTCTCCTAATAAGTGTCCCAAAAGAGTAAAATTTTTATCCCCAAATAAGTGTCATATCACATTTTTTAATGTAAAAATTTAGCTAAAAAATCAATTTTACCCCTGCTATCATTACATTTTTTTTTACTTTTTCAATTTTCTATGTAATGATTAGGGGTCAATATGGTAAAATTATACACTTTCTAGGTTATTGCATTTTGACGGCTTGGAACACTTATTAGGGGACCGAGGGAGTACTTCCACTGGTCGAAACGTAACAATTTCGTTGGGACAGAAACAATTTCGCCTGGACGGAAGGAGTACTAATGTTTGGGGCTCAAATTCTTTACCTTTTCCGGACTCAAATTATACTATTTCTACAGCCCAGCAGCTCCAAGAACCCTAATCCTCAAGAAACTTTCCATTTAGATGCAAACCTTAGCTTTCTCTCAGCTACTGCGGAACGGCCCCCAATATCTCAGATCAAGCAAATTCACTCTCAGATTATCGTTCAATCACTCGAATCCTCCAGCGTTTCCTCGTTCGACTCGCTCATTCACTGTTATCTTCACTCCAAAGACCTCAGCTCTGCTAAAATCCTGTTCGACAACCGCCGCCGCCTCTGCTATGGAACCTCGTGATTCGCGCGTACTCGAAGCTCCGGCGTTCTTCAGAACCCATCAATCTTCTCCGACGGATGATCGCTGCTCGAGCGGAACCCGACGACTATTCGCTCACCTTCTGCCCATCAGAACTCGGTTGTGTGTGGGCAGGTCGTTCATGGAATGGCTGTGAAAAACGGGACTCTCTTGAATTTGTACTTGGCGAACTCATTGATTGGCATGTATGCTGCTTTTGCTAGGGTGGATGATGCGAGTAAGGTGTTTGACGAAATGCCTGAGAGGGATGTGTTTTCGTGGACTAGTTTAGTGTCAGCTTATGCTAAGAATGGAGATATGTGGAGGGCGTGTGAGGTATTTGGGAAAATGCCGGTGAGGAACGAAGTTTCGTGCGCTGTGATGATTTCGGGTTTCGTTCTGCGATTTTTGCTCGTTTCGATTGGCAAAACTATGTGAAAACCAGCTGATTTGGCATGTTTAAGGCTCACTGATTCGACATTGTTAATTAAGGCATGAATGTTTTGTAATGTGTTTACTGTGTACAGATATTACGCTTAGGTCATATTCCATGGAAGGCTATAGTAACTCATGCTAAGACCTGTAGAATCGATGATAGGAGGACGTACTCTCACAGATCTTCGAACGAACCTCAGACGAGTGTCGTTTATGATGCCGTGGGAAGACTGAAGGGGCTAATCAAGGAGGAGTGCCACTTTGTTACAATTGATAATCTGTCTATTGATGAAAAGGTGTGTGCTTTTTATCACTTGATTGATAAATTTCCTTCACTAGTAATCTTGTACTGATATTGATCGGTTATCGTGATTTAATAGGTTTGTGGACGCAAGTTGCTCGTCTCTGTGTTGGAAGGGCCGGCATTTAGAGAAAGATATGGCATCCCCTTTGACATGGAGCCATCCGGCATTACTAATGCTTCGTTGCAGCAGTGGTCTAATGGCTGCAGCCGTCTCCCTTTTTCTGATAATGCCAGCGGATATCAGACGAGAGAGCGAGGCTCCTCGTCGCAGAGCATCCTCGGTCCTGCCAACGCCCCGTTTCCTGATCCTGAAATCACTAACTTGGAGAGCCATTATCCAATGAGTAGTTTGCCAGCTGAGGAAGACAAGTATGTACGGTTCAGACGAATGATCCATTCGACTTGTTTCCTGCTTCTTTTTCTGACATTCATGGGGAGGGGAATGTGGATTCCTTCGAGGACACCGACTTTAGTCTCCTAATGGGCGGAGAGTCGAGCAGCAGACCTTCAAACGCTTCGTTCTGTAGCTTAGACTCGACGTCGGAGGTGTATTATAACCTGTGCGGTGATGATGACGATATACACTGGCTCTCTCAAGGCCCTCCCAGTCCAAACTCCCTTGACTATTATGCTGATGACACTGCTAGCTACAACAATCAAACGTATGGCCTTGGAGTCGAGCCTCGTCCGCCTCAGCCTGAGGTTTTTAGTACTAGTGGAAACGAGGCAGGTGCTGATGCATCAGCCTCAGCCTCAGGTTGTTATTACTAGTGGAAACGAGCCAGGTGCAGAATATGTGGCTACAATTAACTCTCTCTCCTCAAATCAATTACATCCACATATTACCTTCCTCATTGACTATTATGCCACTTTGAAACGGACTACTTATATGAGATGGAGGAAGTATCTAGTTTCGCAGAATTGCAGTAAAGAGACAAACCTTTTTTTCAATAAAGATAATGATTTCTATTAACATTGATTTAGTTCTGCTTTAATGACAAAAATTCAAAGGTCGAAAGATTCGAACTTTAAACCTTCGATTCCGAAACTTAACCTCTATGTTCATAAAAGTATTACGAAGTCAACAGTCTCTTTTACATTGAACCATAGAAGCAACAGCAGAAGGTGAAGAGTGTCGAATAGTACTCCCTTCGTCCCGTGGCATTAGTCCCATTTGGATATGGCACAGTAATCAAGACATGCAGAGATAAAGGGGTTTTAAAAGGTATTTTTGTGTGTTAAATTATTTCCTTTTAAGGAAATGAGACTAATAAATGGAACAGACAAAAAAAGAAAGTAAGACTAATGCCACGAGACAGAGGGAGTAGTATATTTAAATGCTGCTCGAAATACATAAAACCCAGGCTTCCACAGTTCTAATGTAGAGTAGTGTGTGTAAACGTCCATGGAGCGCACTCAACGCGGTGTGGCTTGGTCCCACTTTATCTGGATTTTCCGACATATAAATACTTGCACTCACTTCAGCGCTAGTTTACTGTTAGAACATTCTTCAATAATTCCGAGATTCAGTTGGATTATATGCAGATCGAGGGCGAGGGAGATGGTGGGTCTCAGCAGCCCAGCTGTTCAGATCCTGGGCACGTTCTTGCTTTCAGGAAGTAAGTCGATCTGTGATTAAAACAAGATTTAATTTATTATTATTTTTTAATTTGGGTGATTTTTCATGAAATTGGGGTTGTGTTTCCTGCTTATTATGATGGTTGCTTGCCTTTGATTAGCTCGGAATCTTACTTTTTTTAGGGTTCTTGATCTTGATTTGTCACTAGAGTGGGGTTTATTTTTAGGGTTCTTAATCTGGAAAAAGATGAGGGTTTTCCCCCTTGATGATTGATAATTAGTAATTACATAGGAGTACTATATCACACACTATTCCTCGTACTGTGGAGAAAAGGAGGAAAGTGGGGTGAAAAAGATTCATACTTTTTGCAATTATAGGAAAGGCAACTTTAAGGAAATGGTGGATTCGGATGGTTTTAGGAAAGTTGGTCTTTTTGTATGTTTCTTTTTATAATTTATTGATTTATTCGATTAGTTCTTTAAGTACTTTTGTGTGTGTGTGTGTGTGTGTGATTTAAGTACTTTTGGGAGTTCATTTATCAAGTCTTGATCTTACTAGTTGTTGTAATTCCCCATGACCCTTATGAAGGATACTGGAAGAAGAACTCGAACCGATGGTGTTGAGTATTCTTAGGCGACAATTGAAGCTAATGGTCATCACTACTGTCAAGCAAGAGATCGTACCGGCTGCTGAGGATATATTCCGTAGAGTGGTGAGTTTCGCCTTTTTCTTTGAACCCGTATTTGCTATTGAGAGTTATAGTTGATCAGTTTGTAAATGGATGGATATTGGTTAAAGAAACCGGATCGCATTCATGCCTATGTTGTAGAAGGAATCACTTCTTTCCATTAAGCTTGAGACAGTTTCAAACTTCACAAAGTAAACCTGCAGAGTCTATTTCGTTTCAAGTTTTTAGACTTCTGTTTCGTAGAGGCAGTTCGACTTAACTTTCTTGAAATCTTGAGTCCTTGCGTTTGTTGTTGTGGTGGTCTGTGTTTCGGACTCGAGAATTTATATCTGATAGGTTCGATTTATACCTTGAAAGTGAGTTCAAGATATGGACTTATAGCCATAAAGTTCATTCTCTGTTCTAGGTGAAAGAGGAAATTCAACCGTTGAAAGAGAAGCTTTTAGCTGGTGAGATAGGGTGAGAATTTATACTATCGGTTGCTCAATTTTCTTTTCCAGACCACATATTCACTAATGCTTGTGTTGTGCTCGACAACGATTTCTCATCAAAGCTCTAACGTGTATAATAGGAATGATTTTCCGAAGGAAAGGACTTGCAGCTGAAGTTCTCAGATGAAGTATCCGATACTGTTCAGACTAGTACAAAGCTTAAATAAAAAAACGACGAATACCTGAAGTTGTCTCTTGTTGATTCAACGGGGAAAACTGTGGATCGTGGCACTGGATCTTCTGCAAAAGTGGAGATAGCACTTCATAAAGAAAACGATAACAATGGTGATTCTGAGAGTGAAACCATTGCAACAGAAGATAAAGAGAATCCTCGCTTCGCTAAAAGTTTCTACAAACTTAAGGACGGCGTTGTTAGTTTGAGTGATCTCAAGTTAGGACATGGTAAAGAATTGACCAAGTTATGCAAGTGCAGGTTAAGGGCATGGATCGCGCAGAATCTTGATGGAATTACAGTGCAAGAAGCATGGACTGAGCCATTTCTGGTTGTCGATAAGCGCATAAAGCGTACATGTTTTCACTCGCTTTTGTGGTTTTTTATGACTTATGATAGATTACGTAGTCATTCGTAACTAGGATTGCTTATGAGTGCTGGTTTAAATTCCTTTTGCAGATTATAAGAAACATCCCCAACCGTCTCTGTCATCGGAAGTTTGGAGATTGAAGAATATTGGGAGAAATGGCGAGCCGTTTAGGCGCTTGCAGGACAAGAAAAAGATCAAGAATCTACGCGATTTCCTGTTTTGGCTCTCTATCAATCCTGAGGAGCTCCAAAAACAAGTAATAGCTCTCGCCCGTTTTTCTTTATACTTGTTCGATTTGCTGAGACCGATTTCAGATTTTGCTTGTTCTGTTGCTTGTGTTTATTGTTGCGCGTTCGCTCATTCTTTATTGTGACTCGTGCATACAGATATTATGCGTTGGAGATGGCAAGTGGGAGACTATAACCGCTCATGCTCGGACTTGCGACATCAATAAAGATAAACGCGTGTTCATGTACCCGTCTCCGAATGAACCTCAAACGAGAGTTGTTTATGATGTCGTGGGAGAATTGAAGGGGGTAATCGATGAATCACACTTTGTTGGCATCAAGAATCTGTCTGCTGATAAAATGGTTCGTCCTTGCTTGTCCGTGAATATAAATCTTCGTTGTCTTGTACTGATGAACGGTTGTTCCCGTCTATATAGGATGAAGCTCAGAAGTTGCTGAGGTCTCTGTTAGAACCACCTGCATTTACGCAACGGTACAAAACCTTCTTTGTTGACGAAGCTTCCCTTGTCGAGCAGTTTCCTCTCGCTGATCCTCAAAACTCCGGTGTAGCCGCCCCTGTAGATCCAGGTACCTTAAGGCCCTCGAAACGAATCATTAAACTTTTGCTTCGACTTATGAGATCCTGTGTTTTCTAATGCTCTTGACGATGCTACAGGACCGTGTTTCGATAACTCGCCTTCCTACAAGTTTGCTGTCTGAAAAACACATGGTATGGTCTCAACTTGTGAGTTAACATACATTGCTGAGCTTTTAGATGAGACGGAATTCTGTTACTTCGGATTTGTTGGTGAACACTAACCGGTGGTGTGAAATCAGAGACTACTGCAGGAGCCTCTGGATATGAGATGGGAGAATCGAGCAGCAGATGGTCAGAAACGAACATGGTTGAAGAAAACGGGGCACGAGATCCCGGGACCTCGATCAGCGGGGCTTATGAGCCTATGGAGACTATGTTTGACGCTGCCTCGTCGTTTCCTGATCAGCCGTGGCAGAGCAGTCCAGACTTGTTCGAAAACATCGAGGAGTTGGAGCGACAATACATCGTCGTTGAGCCTCGGGTGGTTGTCAGCACGAGCTACGTACCAAAAGGTTGGAAGTTCGTGGTAGGTGTTCTGAAATGGTGGCTCTCAAGCAGAAGGGTGCCTCGAGAGACTCGTAAACGGAAGCGATGACGGGGATCGCGGCCGCGTAACCGTTCGGTAGTCGAGCTGCCCATCGAAGACGATTGCGAGCAGGTTTGGACGTGTATGTAGTTCATTATCGATTTTTGTTTCCGATTGTCGGAAATTGTACTGTAATCTATTTTTTTTTATCAGGCAAAAACAATGTACTCACACACATGCATCCGAGATAACTCGAACCTTCGATCTCTATTGTACAGTTTGTATCGATAAAAGATTCGTTTTTTTTTTTTCTAAAAATAGAAAATATTAAGAAAAGTATTTAATGGGAATGTAAATGATTGGAAGACAGTTATGGCAGTTAGTGAATCTTAAACCATCGTACCTTAAATACTTGATGCTATTTTTAGTACTGTACTAATTAATGTTAGAATAAATAAACAACCTTTTACTTTTAATTGATTAATTCTACTATAACTAGTTAATTTTATGTAACAGTACTAATATAAGTTGCTTTTAAATGCTAATAATTCATGGATTCTTATTTTCTAATTATCGAGAATACTATATTTTAAGAGATCAATTTCTCATTCCACTCTCAAATTTTCGTTGACTTTGTTTGATATCTTGAATTTTTCATATAACTTTGAAAATGCCAGAATTTGAATGAATGTTTGCGTTATAATCGAATCAGAAAATTAATAAACTTGAATTGTGTTATAATCAGTTGTTTCATTATCAATGAGACATCAACAAGTTTAAACCACTAATTGACTCGTAGTCGAACTCAGTCGTTATTGCCGCTTATCAACGTACTGTTCTACTATTCTACAAACAAATCTCGTAAAATAACAAAAAGAAACATAATCGTAATAGGACAAGAGTATGCCAGCCAATCTTTACAAAAAATAAAGGGAGAAACTCATATTTAGCCACTTTCACTATAAGTGTAAGTTATATAGCCACAAGTTTAAAAGTGTGAGTTTTATAGCCACTTTTGCATGAAAGTACATAAATACCCTTACTTTTAATTGGGTCCCACCACTTTTTATTTTCTTTTTTTTTTTGTAATTAAAATGACAAATGTTTTCTCTCTCTCCCTTCTTTCTCTCTCTCTCTATCCTACCGTATCAAAGAAGAAGACCCAACCGTGTCCATTTTTTTATTTTATTTTTTTTTTAACGAAAACATTTTTTTTTTCAACTTTTTAAATTAATGTCTTCAATTATATATCAATACCGTGTTCAACTCATGAACACGGTTGATCAATTTTTTTTTTTGTTTTAAAATTTATAATTTTATTTTTCACATAAATTGTAATTATTTTATAAAAAAAAATCAATAACTAAATAGTAATGCATTTAATTTATTTCAACTACCAAATCTTATTTTGATTCACTTCATTAATTCAAAAGAGTAGATAGTAGTAATAAATGTGTCAAAAATTGATTGAATACAACAATTGCAACACACATTTCATTCGAAACTCACCAAAAATTAGAGAGAGAGAGAGAATTTTATTGGCAAAAAATCTATTTTTCGTATATTAATTTCTGGGGAATCGAGGGACTATTTTCGGCCGTTGAATTGGAAATATTGAAGGTTTTTCCGACTAATATAAAGGTACGATCGTAATTTCATTTCGTTTCGCATATTTTCGAGGATTTTTTTGCTCAAAAAAATAAAAAAATTAAAATTGTTCTTCGTGGCACTGTTGAGACCATAGTGACACTGTTGGATCATAGAGGCACGGTTGGGCAAACCATGCCCAAATTTTTTTTTTTTTTTTTTAAATTCGGTATAGGCACGGTTGATTAGGTATTTCAACCGTGTCACACGGTTGAATTTCCAAACCAACCGTGCCTTAAATAATTTTTTTTTTTTTTAATTTTTTAATGACACGGTAAAATTGAGATTTCAACCGTGTGACACGGTTGAAATATCAATTTTACCGTTCCCATACAGAAAATCTAACAAAAAAAATCTTGTGTTTTTTCAGGATGTCGTATCAGAGAATCATCGTGCATCACAGTGGGCATTGGGAGAGGACCTCGTACGTGGGAGGTGATAGTTTCCTCGTGCACTTCCCCATATTAGGAATTACACGTGATAAGGTGCTTAGGGAGATCCGTGATCAATTGGGCTCCGAATCGGAGTACATATTGTACTACTTGACGGACCTAACCGATCATGGGAGGATGAAGGTTGTTCTGAAGAACGACACGGATTTGCTTAGGCTTATCGTCGAGCAGAACGATTCACCAACCGTGTATGTGATCGAGAAGACACAGAACATCAACTTTCGCACTCCTACGACACAACAATCCACGGTTTTTCAGAACTTGAATATTGGAGGTTCTAGTCATCAAGAATCCGAGTCTTCGGATGAGGAGACGGGGGATGAGGAGGCGAGGGATGAGGAGGCGAGGGCTGAGGAGGAGAGAAATGAGAGGGCTGAAGAGGCGATTGATGAACAACAGAGGGCAGACTTGTTTGAGTCGTTAACTACGGAGTTTAGAGCATGGATTCAGGAGCCGGGGCGTGTTGATAGGATCATCGGGCACCGAAGCATACATTCAGATAATCAAGACGGAAGATCCGATGATACTCGTGCCACTCACGAAGCCATAAGAAATTGGTTGATTCCGTACGTCGACCTAGATACGGCATTGCCTCTAGGCTTTATCGAGCCCGATTACAGCCCCTCACTTGGACAATTGCGTGTGGATGGCCTCTTCAAAGAGAAAGATGAATTGCAAATAGCCGTGGGCCTATATCACATGGAGAACCGACTGGAGTATACCACCGAACGCTCAAGCAGAACGCGTTTGAATTTTGTGTGCACCCAGGATGATTGTGCATATTTGCTGCGTGCACGACAGAAGGGCGGGATATGGAAGGTTGGGAAATATGAACCCAACCATACGTGTCAAGTGGTTATAGACGGAAACAAACCGCGACAGATTTGTGCCAAGGTTTTAGGAGCTTTCTTTGCACGTAGACTTGTCGTCGAGGGATCCGTGTTGAAGCCGAATGAGATGATGAACGAGCTACAAACTCAGTACGGCATTGAGATAGGCTACAGCTTTGCACTGCGCGCGAGAAACGTAGCGATCGAGAGCATGTACGGAAGTTACGAAAAGTCGTATCAGAGGCTACCGTCTTACCTCTACCTGCTGAAGGAGAGAAACCCGGGAAGTGTGTACGATATGGTGACATCGCGTGCTGACGATCGACTAGTGTACATGTTTCTTGCCCTTGGACAGTCCATCGAAGCCTTTCAAAGTGACTTGCTCCGTCACGTGATTGTTGTTGACGGGACACATCTGAAAGGGAAAAACAAGGGGACCCTCTTTGTAGCTGTGACTAAAGACGGGAATGAGCAGGTGTTTCCTCTTGCAATAGGATTAGGTCCGAAGGAGAACGATGAATCATGGACATGGTTTTTGTCGAAGGTGAAGAGTTGTTTCGGGGCGCCGGACGATCTATTGATCGTTTCCGATCAACACGTGAGTATCATCAATGCCGTGAACGCCGTTTTCCCTAACCGAGCACACGGCCTCTGCTTCTACCACATCACGAAGAATCTGAAATCGTTCGGGCAACATGCCTTGGGAATTTTCAAAGAGGCGGCCTACGCAAATCAAGATTCAACGTTCGATGAAAACTTCGATGCCTTGAGATGCTTCGGCCGTGAAGGGGCGGAATTTATAGAAGGTTGTGTGATATCGGCCCTCCGAAGTGGGCGAAGTCAAAGTGTCCCGTCCCACGCACGAGTTTCATGACTTCTAATCCGACCGAGACAATGAATGCACGGCTACTGTGGGCTCGTCGGCTGCCGATATGCTCGATGCTTGAGATGTATCGCACGATCGTAGAAAAGTGGTTTGACCAACACCGTCAAACTGCCCTTTCTCGAGAGCACGATCTCACTCCGAAGGCGTACGAGAAGATGTCGGCAGCCCATGAATGGGGACGTCGCTACCCGTGTAGGACTACAGCGACTCCCAATTTGTATAGGGTAGAAGGCGAGAACGGCAATTACCTCGTGGACCTTCAAAACTCGACGTGCTCGTGCCGTGAGTTTGACTTGGACTTGATGCCTTGTCGACACGCCCACGCGGCTCTAAGGTACGACATATTCTTATGTGAGTTATACATAGACGAGATTGAATGGTACGACTGATTTATTTATTCGTGCTCAATCAGGTATTCAGGTGGACGAGCAAGTGATTACGTGAGTCACTATTTCAAACAGTCTACCTTGGTAGCCACCTATACACCAACCATCGAACCCGTCCCTCATCCGGAGTCGTGGGACGTGCCCGACTACGTGACCTCACGCGTTGTGCGTCCACCTCTAGTACCTAAGCAAGCCGGACGACCAAGCCTGTCACGTGCAAGAGCCGTAGGCGAAGAAGGAACGTCAACATCGACGGCTCGACAAAGGTGCACTCGATGCGGACAAGCTGGGCACAACAGGAGAGTGTGTAGAGCTCCAATTCCGATTGGCGGTGTCGACTTGAATGTACCGCCCCAAGATGCGGAGCCTGGTAGAAGAAGGAAGAAAAAATGTAGCATATGTCAAAGCCAAGAACACACGAGACCTCGATGCCCCTTGCGAGTGGTAGAATAATTTTTCGATTATTTTTATTTCGATATATTGAAACTCATGTTTGGATTGAATTGAATGTTTGGATTGGAATGAATTTCAAATGTCGATTGAATGTTGTACTAGGTATGAGAAATAAAATGGGGCATGGTTGATTGGGGGAGTTAGAAAAAAATTTGGCAATTTTCCACCAAACTTTCGGTAGAGGCACGGTTGAAATGAATTTTCAACCGTGCCTCACACGGTTAAATGAGCAAGTCAACCGTGTCTTGAGGGTTTGACTTCAAGGCACTGTTGACTTGAGGGTTTGACCGTGTACCCTTACAGTGTACCCTAACCGTGCCTACAGTCAAGGGGCAAATTTTGAAAGTCAACCTTCTAAAAATTCGTTAATTTCGATGTTAGTACGTAAATTAACCATCAATTACACATTAGTTAGTAACGATACATCAATTATATGCCGTTAACAACAACAACGAACCCAAACGAAGTTCGAATCTTTGGATAATGAGGTAGGGGACCATATACATTGTAGGAGTGTTTCATCTTAGGAAGTGGCGATGCATTAGATAGATTAGATTACGCTATTTTAATCATTAAAACCCAATGTTTCCGCTTTATTTGTTGTTTTTTAATCAACTATGGCATATAAAAGTGACGTCGCACGCAAATTACGATCCAAAAATCGAATTTTGTACAAATTGATGGTTTAGGCACGGTTGGGGTTCTAAGAGGCACTGTTTGGCACGGTCAAACTGAAAGTCAACCGTGCCTGACGGAAGTCAACCGTCTACAGTGTTAGGCACGGTTGACTTCACAGTTTGACCGTGCCAGACACGGTTGAAACCTCCATTCAACCGTGTCTATACCGAACATTTGAGGGGAAAATGTCTAAAATTTTTTCTAAGTCCAAATTGCCTCTAAGTCCTACTCTTGTACATTCGATATTTGTTCGATGATTCCACATTCGATTATCTAATACGATATTTGCAAAATGACAACGATTGCACTTTCGATATTCTAATACGATAACCGAATTCCATAAACAAGATCAATAGATAAAAATCAAGGTTTTTTATACATCTACGGGACCTGAATCCTAGATAGATCGATTTTATACATCTACATTAATCCTCGAAAGATCAACCTTGCCTTCGACTGGATACAACGAAAGAGTAAAAATTCGCCGTGCCAATCTCATTCGATGCTTCTTGATGAACTTCGCCTCATCAACACTTCGTAGACGTGGTGGATTCCCGGCGAGGATACGATCCAAGTACATGCATGCATATACGCCACAGCTCACATCGTCGACTTGGACGAACTGTTCTTCATCGGGCATGTATACCAACTCCATCGGGTCCGTCCTCCTCCTCAGATTAACCTTTTGTGTCCAGAAGTCGGTTTGGGAGAGGATCTTCGGGAAGAGACGAGTTATGCAAAGGAGTTGGATTGTACGATGATCTCCAGACTCGCCCTTATCGAGGCGATACAAGATTGAATCGTACACCTCGACCCTCCACTCTGGAACGCAGACGCGAGCGACCACCCAATGATTCGTCGAGAGGTGGCAAACGAGGATAAACTGTAACAAAACAAATTATAATTAAAAACGCTAAAGTCGGAAAAAGAGAGGAACAAACGAAATGAATCGTACTTACATATTTGGCCAACTTCCAAGGGATGTACGTATTTGTCCCTTCGAAAACCTCCAACAAGTTATCAGGGGCTTTCCATCCTCGATACGTTGGAGCCGATTTCAAGCCTAGCTCTGCATCTTTCGGGTGCGCGGCTTCGATGGCTCGACTCAAGTACTTCTGTATTTCCAACAACAATTTACAATGAGAGCTACACTTTGTATATAATAAGATAATGCAAAAACGTTAGTAAATAATACTACTTACGTAATAATCACACCCCGCCACGACGGTCGTAGTGTAATCTACTCCGGGAGCTAACAAGGCTCGACGACGCATTCGACACCTCCAAAACAGGATGTAGAGGTCAACAACCTGAAAAAGCACAAACAAAATACATATTAATGAAACCTCGCATTGTGATCTAAACACACAAATAAAAACGCAATTACAAACACTTACCGGCGCTTCTATTTGCACCTTCGGGTCCTCGATCTCGTCAAAGAGTTTTTGATTCATCTCGTACGCAAACTCTTGACGGGTGTACACACTTCGTCCCAAAGCTCTAAACTGTTCATAAGCTTCTTTCACATGTTTAGGCCTCGAAGACTTCGGCGTGTCGACGTTCGCCACAAACGGGCTCTGGAGGAAGGAGGAGGGCTTGATTTGTCGGCCGGCTTGAGTCCTTTGCTCGCCTTGAGGTTCCTCCTCAATTTCCGAACCCTCCGATTCGGGTGATTCTCGAGCGTAAGGAGGAGGCGAGGGGATGTTATCGAGCTCGCGTAAGAAGGACTCGTGAGAGGACGAGGCTCCCCCTCCTTGCCCCGGTGCTTGAGTCGGTGTCCGACTCCTCGACCTCCTAACCTCATCCCCGATCCTCTGACTGCCCCCGCCCACGTGCGAGTGATACGACGCCTCGGGAGACGGCCTCCTCGATCCTCGGCCCCCGAGAAGGCCCTTAGCACGTTCGACGACGGCCCTGGCGAAACGAGCAACAATGCTGTTCTCGTCTGTATCCCGAACCAGTCGATCACCGAACCTCTCGATGAACCGGTCCATCGACGCATCGTCTCCACGACATCCGAGCCGGCACGGATCCCCGTGGATGCAACAGACGACGTCGCTCGATTCCTCGTGACGAGATGGCTCGGCTCTCGGGCGCTTCGACCGTCCCTCGTCTCTACGGCGCCTCGACTGCGCCTCGTCAAGCGTGTCCCGATCCAGGGCTCCGAGACGGAGAGGACGGGTAGGCAACTGTCCCTCGGAAGAAGCCCGGGTCGCTCGACGGGGAATCACGACCTGTTCAGGGTCCCGACACATCAACCTCTCTACGACCCTGGCCATATCTCGGGCCGCCTTCGATCTCCTCTGCTCCGGCTCCGCTTTCTTGTGGGCGTGGCGTTTCGGAGCATCGTACTCCAACACCAGAGGGTTCGGGTTCTCAAGACTGAGGAGATAGGGCTGTCGTTGCTCTTCCTCGGATGGGCGGAGCCTCGCGTGTACCTCGAGCTGTATACACGTATGAAATTCATTAGTTAACAACGTACGCATGAAACGACTAAATAAGTAAATAATTTTAATGCAAAGTGAAGTCATTAATTACCTCGGGGTTGTCGAAGAAACCGGCAAAGCTCGAGTACGTCGAATAGGTCTCCCACCTCCTCAGTCGGGGCATCAACTCAGCTCTCTGTGGAGCTTTGTAGCCACAGGCTTGTCCCAAAGCCGGAATTGCCTCGTACGCCCATAAATTGAGCGCCCAAACCGGCCCGTACAAGTGGTATTTTTTTGCCTTGTTGTCGATCTCCGATGGATCTTTCTTCACAACGTCCAACTGGTGGCAAAGGATTTGCCACGACCACGATCCCCACGGGAAATCCCTCCACTGCTCCTCGTTCTCTACTAGCGCCCAAGCCCAATCATCGATGGGCGCATTGTCACGGCATTGTAGAATCAACAAGTAGACGAGAAGGTTGGCGGCCTTCAAGTATTGCTCGGGCGTGCCTAGCCGACTTTCCCGGGGATGTTTCAAGAAGTCATCCCTCAATTGGTTCGACTTGATCTTCTTCTTCGAGCGTCCGTACTTCGTGTGGTACAGGCTAGACAACGGTATAATATGGTTTCGACCGTAGGGGTCGAAAGCGGAAGGCCCGAACTTTAATCCGGTCACAATGGCCCACTCTCGAGGGCCGCATATTATTTCACGCCCCCCAATCGAGAACCACCTCTCGTGCTCCGGGATCGACGAGTCTTTCAACTCCCGGGCTAGAAACTCGTGTGTGGCACTGATTGCCACATCTCTCCTGTTGAGCTCCATGATGTAACGGAAGGGGCTCTCCTCTAGAAATCGATCGAGGAGCGGCTGTCCCCCGACTTCTATCAATTGATCGTGGATATCTCGAAGAATGTGGACCCGTGTGTATAGGATTACTTTGCCGGCATATCCTTGCATTCGAGGTCTCATCCACTCAAACCTAGGCTGAAAATAATACAAACAAAACATATTAGTATAGTTATAACAAAAAAAGATGAAAAACGGATAAAAAAAAAAAAAAATTCTGTCCAGGCACGGTTGAATTGGAAATTCAACCGTGTCACACGGTTGAATTCCCAAGTCAACCGTGCCTGGTCAACAATTAGGCACGGTCAACGGTAGAGGCACGGTTGACTTCGAATTTCAACCGTGTCACACACGGTCGAAATTCAAATTCGACCGTGCCTCTACCGTGTTTCACTCAGTCGCCGCCGTCGTCGATTTTCCGATTTCCACCGTGCATTATTTCGTGATTTATAAACCCATAAACCTAAACCTTTACTCAATCTTGTTCAATGAAAAATAACAACCAAGAACTAAACTAATCGAACAAGAAAATTCAAAAAAAAAAATTGAGAAATTTTCCTAAACTCACCGGCGGCGGAGGAGTAGCCCATTCTTGGTCGGAATCGGACCCCGACATATTCTTCGCTGGTGGAGGCGGTGGCGAAAGTGGGAGTCGACGGCGAAGGTGGTAGCGACGGCGACGGCGACGGCGACGGCGACTGTTTGCTTTTTTTCTTCTTTTTTACAGAAAACGTCGAGAGTGAAGGAGAGGGAGAGGGTGGTGGTTGTGTGGCATTAATGGCCCACAAAATCTGCCTTTTTGTTTTTTTTCCCATAATTCCTTTATTCCTTTTTTTTATTTTTGTCAAATGATGATGTGGACAAACTTTTTGAGGGTAAGGATGTCTTTTTACCCAAAAGTGGCTAAATAAGTTATAGTTTTAAAGTTGTGGCTAAATAAGTTATAGATATAGTGAAAGTGGCTATTTTTATACATTGAGACAAAAATAAAAGTAAATACTTGTCCACAATTTGAATACACGCTGATGACACGCAATGAGGAGGTTAGGTAACAACTGAGTCCAAAAGTCCACTTTTTTTTTTTTCCTTTTTTTTTTTTTTTAATAATAGTAAAAAAACACACATTCCCTCCGTTTTTTTTTTGTAATAACGTGACTCGTTCGTTTATTATATAGGCAATATACAATAATAAAGCAAGTCACGTTATAAAAAACGGAGAAAGTTTATTAAGCACTTAAATTGTTGATCTGGTTACATATGTAGTAGTTCATATTATTTGAAGAATTGATTTTTACAAAATTAGGAACATAATCTTTCATTTGGCTTTTACTATGGCGAAAAGTGCATCTTTTTTTATTGTTATTTAAATTATTACAGTCCAATGAAAATGGTGAAATGTGATTAGCTTCCCTCCCCATTCAAAATGTGGCAGGCTGTGATAATTTCTAACGCGGTTTAAGCTTAGGGCCCCACCTTGATTAACTGGTTTTTCAAACATATTTATAGTTGAAAATTTTCACTTAGTCTCACTAATTTCAATAGAAAACGGCACTTAGTTGAGCATTCAGAGTTGGAACATTCTAGAATAATTTGGTGGGGGTTTTGTTTCTTTGAGTTGGATATGGAGATTGGGGGTGATGGAAATGGAAGTGGAGATGGTGAATCACAGCCGAGTTCTTCAGATTCTGGGCAAGTTCTTGCCTTGTCAAAGTAAGTCCACTTGGATTTATTTAATACTATTTCGTTTTGTTCTTGGATTTGGATTGTGGTTGTTGCTTGAATACTTTTGATTGATCTAGCTCAATGATTGCTGAAATGGGTTCTGTTTTTGCTTAGTGTTGCTGTAATGGTGGTTGACTTGCATTTCAATTGCTTGTTTCTGCTTCTTGTTCTTGATTTTGGCACTAGAGCTTTTTTTTTTTAGTTTGATGTTCTTTTGGTAGAGTTTTCTCTCTAGAAATGATGTGGGTTTTGATCATTTACTGTGTATTTTTGGTTTTTTTTTTTTTTTTTTTTAAAACAAATTTAATTATCTTGTTTTCCCCCTTTCTTGAATCTTGATATGGATAGAAACTGTTTCAACTATCTTTTGCACTGTTTAAAGATTCATACTTTGAGCAATTTGGAGAGCCCCTATGTAAGGAAATGGTGGATTTTGAATGTTTGTGCCGTTATTCGCTTTGATTTTACCAAGTGTTGAATTGTTGATCGTAGTTTGTGTGGTGATTTTTCTTTATCTTGGTGTGGCTCAAAGTTTTTTCCTCATTTACCCTTATGAAGGAGGATCATGGAAGAAGTGCGGAGAAGCGGTGGGGGAGAAGGGAAGACGATAATCATCGCGATTGTCCAACAAGGGAACGGAGGAGTCGTTGAGGATGTTCGTCTAGTGGTGAGTTTCGGGCTCTCTTTCAAAACTCATGCCTTATGCTTTTGTTTGTTTTGTTGACGTTTGTATCTCCATTTTGATCATTTGGATACTTGATGTCGAGCTTCTTCGTTAATTGATTGTGATGTTTTAGAGTCTATATATAGTAATCTCAATACAAGGCTTGTGTTTGTTAGAAGCAGTTCAAATTTTAAGGTATAGCTTTCTTGAAATCTCAACTTTATCTCTTGGAAGTGAGTTCAGTTGAAGATATGGGCTTTTGTTCTTTGTTTGAGTGCAGGAACTTCAATCTTCGGAGGATAACCTTTTGGCCGGAGGGACGCGGTGAGAATTCACACGAACTTGTTACTCGTTTTCTTATGTTTTTTTTAATCCATGGTATTCACATGTGCTTGGTCTTGATAGTGATTTCTCGTCTAAATTCTAATGTTTTTGTAGGAAGAAGGCATTGCAGCTGAAGTTCTTAGGTGAAGTACCCGATACTGTCCGGACAAGCACAGAGCTTACATCAAAGACCGGGGAATGCTTGCAGTTGGTTCTTGTCGATTCAGAAACAGGTGACACCGTGGACTGCGTCCCTGAATCTTCTGCAGAAGCGGAGATTGTAGTTCTTCTTGAAGGGAGGAACGACATGACTCGTGAAAATTTCGAGAGAAGAATCATCAAAACAGGAGAGAAGAAGAAGCCTCACTTTGTTAAAAGGGTCTATATAAATCTCAAAGAAGGTGTTGGATATTTGAGGGATGTCAAGTTGGGACAGGACTCAGGCTGGACCAAGAAATGCAAGTGTAGGCTAGGGGCAAAAATCGGGCAGAGTCTATATGCGTGGACCCAACCGTTCGAGGTCATAGATAAACGAGACAAAGGTACGTTGTTCTCACTGATTATGTGAAGATCAATAAGGTTATGATTAAATCATAGAGGAAGATTCCATATAAAGTAATGATTTCCTACTGCAGATAATGAGAAACATTTCCCTCCAAAGCTTTCTTCTGAAGTTTGGAGATTGGTTCGAATTTGCAGAGATGGTAAGCCATGTAAACGCCTAACGGGGAAAAACATCGAGACTCTGGGAGATTTCCTCTTTTGGTTCCATGTCAATCGCCAGGGGCTCAAACAGGTAATAAATACTACCCCTTCTCCGTGATCTATACTTGCTCTAAGCGATCCGGCTAGTTTTGTTGCCTGCGTTCGCTCGTCTGGCTTCATATGGCATGATTGACTGATTGTCATATGCATACAGATATTACTTGATGGTGGCAGTGGTGATAGTAAGTGGAAGGCTATAGTCGATCATGCGGAGACCTGCACTACCGATGATCAAAGGATGCACTATGATGATGATCCGAGGATGTACTGCCACAAATCTCCGAACGAGCCTCAAACGAGCGTTGTCTACAATTTCGTGGGGAAACTGAAGGGGGTCATCCAGGAGTCCCATTTTGTTCCCGTTGATAATCTGTCTGCTCATGAAAAGGTGTCTCTCTGAAACTCTGCCACTCTATCAGTATATGCGATAATTTCCTCGATTATCTCGTAACTCCTGTAATTGGCACCTAACAGAAAGATGCATACGAGTTGCTCAGCTCTGTACTCAAATCTGCATTTATAGAACGACACAATACCCCCTTCGACATTGAAGCTTCCCTTATTCCGTATGGATCATCTCGTGAAGTTAATGCTTCCTCATTGCAGCCTTCTGAATATGTCTATCAGGTTACAGAACAAGGCTCTTCATCTCAGAGCATCGATCCTAATACCGTGTGTGATTCTGTGTCTTCTCACTCTCGTGCATCAGAAGAAATGGGAGAGCTTTGCAATCCTGCAGATCTAGGTACGTTAGTTGAGAGCATCACTGCATGTTTTTTATCGAAAGAGTGAAATTTAATCCACTAGTTCTAAGATTTTTCGAGCCTTTTGTCCAGATCACGAGAAGCACGAAACCCCATCTCTGTTCGACCAAGTATCTTGTCTAGTTAACATCTGCAAAGGTGGTGAGATCCACAAAAGTCTTCAGGTTAACGGAATCAACACTGTGGAGGAATTCCTGACTCGGCTCCTGATAAACGAAGAAGAATTTAGACAAGTAAGCTGTTTCCTCTTGCTATTTCCCCCTCTTTGGTAAGAATACAATCTCACATACACGCGCGTGCACAGAGAGGTTGGCCATTTTCACTAAAGTAACTTGCTCGTTTCAGATTGTTCGTTTGGAGGAAGAGGAGTGGAAGGCTACGGTGAGTAATGCTGCCCGAGCATGCTCGACTGGCTACGGGAAGTACTGCTACACGAGTCTCAAACTAAAGAAAGGCGTGGTTTTCAATCTCCTTGGAGATGTCCTAGGGCTGTTATCTCCTGACAAGCATTTCCATCCCATGGACATGCTGTCAGAATACGACAAGGTAAATGAACACTTCGGACAACCAATCATGCTTCTTCGTGCACATTGTTTCCGACTGGAATTATAATGAACGATGACATATGTACAGGGCGAGGCTCGGGAGCTGTTAGCTTCTGCTCGTAAGAACTGGACGGATGTGGAGCCCTATAACGAGCCCAGCCGCCTACATTATCAGCTCTCGTTCTCTCCGAGGTCGAACTTCGACGAATTGCTCGACAGAGCATTGCACGGGTTTTGTGGTGATTTCTTGTGCTCCAGTCCAAACCCCGCGCTAGATGAGTACTTAAATTCGATTTACAACTCTCGAAAGAGGTGGAAGAAAATCTACAGTGTGTGGTTCTCACTCAAAAGGATGACTGTAGGTGTCACTTGTAGCCGCAAGAAGAGGAAGCGTTGTGATTCATGCAGCTAATTCTAGTCTATACAATTTTATGTATTCATTCATTTCATTTACGGGAAACCTATAGAGTTTCGTCTCATCTAAAAGTTCGAAACTAGAGGGAGAGAGTGGGATCTATCGGTGTATATCATAGTTTAGAAACTTTGTGTTTCGTTTGATTCATTTTACTTGAGAAATGAAATGCTGGATGAGTTCAGTTCTTCATTGAAGTTCTTCATTAAGGAAATAAATTCGTCTTTAATCTTTATGGTTCTTTGAGCTAGTTCATGGAAACCCTAGCTTCCTCTCGGATCTCCATCTCTCAGCTACTGCGGAAACGGCCCCCAATCTCTCAAATCAAGCAAATTCATGCTCAGATCATCATTCAATCGCTCGAATCCTCCAGCATTTCCTTGATCGACTCGCTCATTCACTGTTATCTTCACTCCAAAGACCTCAGCTCTGCTAGAATCCTGTTCGACAACCGCCGCTCGCCGCCGCCGCCTCTGCTATGGAACCTCGTGATTCGCGCGTACTCGAAGCTCCGGCGTTCTTCAGAACCCATCAATCTTCTCCGACGGATGATCGCTGCTCGAGCGGAACCCGACGACTATACACTCACCTTCGTGGTCACTTCCTGTGCTCATCAGAACTCGGTTGTGTGTGGGCAGGTCGTTCATGGAATGGCTGTCAAAAACGGGACTTCCTTGAATTTGTACGTGGCGAACTCGTTAATTGGCATGTATGCTGCTTTTGCTAGGGTGGATGATGCGTGTAAGGTGTTTGACGAAATGCCTGAGAGGGATGTGTTTTCATGGACTAGTTTAGTGTCAGCTTATGCTAAGAATGGAGATATGTGGAGGGCGTGTGAGGTATTTGGGAAAATGCCGGTGAGAAACGATGTTTCGTGGGCTGTAATGATTTCGGGTTTCGTTAGCTGTAGAAGGTACACTGAGGCGCTTCGATACTTTCATGATATGTTTCTTGAATTTAAGCCTAACGAAGCTGTTCTTGTTTGTGCTCTCTCTGCCTGTGCTAATCTGGGATCTTTGGATCAAGGAAAGTGGATTCATGGCTACGTAGATAGTAGTAGTTTTACTTCAGAAAGTAATAATATCGTAACTGCACTGATTGATATGTATGCCAAGTGTGGGAGAATAGATTGTGCATATCGAGTTTTTGGCAATACCCGAAAACGAGATGTTCCCAATTACACTAGTATGATAACGGGTTTGTCTATACACGGGCTTGGGGAGGAGGCGATTCGTGTGTTTCAGCAAATGTTAGCTGAGAAGTTGAAACCTAATGGTATTACCATTCTTGGGGTTCTAAACGGATGCAGCCATTCCGGCCTTGTACAGCAGGGATCATCGGTTTTTTACAGCATGGAGAGATTGTGGGGGATTGTGCCTAAAATCGAGCACTATGGTTGCTATGTTGATTTGCTTGGCCGTGCTGGCTATTTGGCTAAGGCATTTGGGATAGTCAAAAGCATGCCTATGAATCCAGATGTTGTTGTGTGGAGAGCTTTAGTTAGTGCTTGCAGAATTCATGGCAATGTTAGTTTTGGAGAGCGCGTAACAAGTTATTTAGAGAAGCTCGACTGTGGTAGTTATTCTGGAACTAATGTACTACTTTCGAACTTGTATGCTTCTCTAGGCAAATGGGGGAAGGTGTCGCAAGTGAGAGAGGTGATGGGAAAGCAGAAGGGTTTATCAAATATTGGATGCAGTTGGATCGAGGTGAATGGTGTTGTTCATGAGTTTCGAGTTGCTGATGCTCTTCATCCTCAGATAGTTGAGATTCGAGAGAAGTTGAGTGAGATATTGAAAAGAGTAGGGGCAGTAGGCTATGCAGCTGATTCCTCACATGTGTCGTTTGATTTAAACGAGGAGGATAGAGAGGAAGCAATAGCTTGGCATAGTGAGAAGCTAGCAATTGCTTTCGGGCTCATGAGTACAGCCCCCGGGGCTTGTATTCGAATAATGAAGAATCTAAGGACATGTGAGGATTGCCATAAAGTTATGAAGGCCATCTCCAAAGTTTATGATAGGGAAATCGTAGTTAGAGATCGCTCTCGTTTCCACACCTTCAAAGAAGGGAAGTGTTCGTGTAAGGACTACTGGTAGTGATCAGTTCTCCAACATCAGAAAGGAGAGCCTTTGCACTTATATTATTGTAAGGCAGTCAAAATTACTATATTCTGTGTTTTTCTTCTTACACGCGATGTCTTTATGTGATCCGTGGTTAACGATCTACCTTCTCTGCAGGTTCGCCAAAGCTTTACTCCTCGCCAGCCGACAGAAAGTATAAGAGGGGATTCTCTGGGATGAACTTCAGCAAGTGAAAGAATCAAATCGAGAGATTAATCTGACTCCTTGAGTCAAAGCGTGTATTGATGCTTCAATATATAGTACAATATACAGAAGATTGATCCACAATAATAGGAGTAAATCCTTGTGCCACGAGACGGGCTTTATATCTGTCAATCGAGCCATCGGCTTTGTACTTAGTACGGAAAACCCACTTGGATCCAACAATATTTGTATCGGAAGGCGGAGGCACAAGATCCCATGTTTTATTCGTGCGAATAGCATGCATTTCTTCCTCCATCGCCGAAAACCAATGGGGATATTTGATGGCCGATTTGAAGCCACGAGGTTCTGTTGCGGCGGTGGAAGCAACTAAGGCCGACAGAAGGGGGGTGGTGGCAAGATTGACGGGATATTTCGGCTTAAAGATGCCTGCTTTGGAACGAGTCACCATAGAGTGAGTTGGCACACATGCCGTGGGTTGAGACTGCGGGGAGTTTGCAGCTGGAGCTGGAGACGCCGGTGGCGATGGCGTCAGTGGCGGCTGAGGATTTTCTGGTGGTTGTGGATTTTCTGGTGGCTGTGACAGCTGATCCGCTGTTGGCGAGATAGGTATGGCTAGATCAAGATCAGATTTGCATGGAGAGCATGAGGGTGGCGAGTGCATTGGAGGAGATGAAGATTCACGAGAATTCTCATAAAAGGATGTGAACTCCAATTTATCACATGCAGCAGCAGAACCTGTAGATGAAAATGGAAAATAATTTTCATCAAATTGTGCATTACGGGTGATGTATACGCGAGAAGTCGTAGGATCGAAGCACCGAAAACCCTTATAGAAGGAGCTGTAACCCAAGAAAATACAAGGGGCACTGCGTGGAGCGAGCTTGTGAGGAGAGTAGTCGCGTAGATACGGAAAAACCCGACAGCCGAAAGGCTTGAATGTAGGATAGTGAGGCGGACATCCAAAAAGCATTTCAAATGGTGACTTGTGCTGCAACACAGAAGACAATCGATTTATGATGTAAGTAGCCGTAGCAAAAGCATCGAACCAAAGATTTGCCGGTGCGTGTGCGTGAAATAGCATTGACAACCCCGTCTCTGTGATATGTCGATGCTTACGCTCAACACGCCCGTTTTGTTGAGGGGTGTACGGACAAGAAATTCGATGATGGATTCCATGATTATCAAAGAAAGACCGCACACGAGCATTCACAAACTCAGTACCTCCATCACTTTGAAATATTTTGAGACGAGCAGAAAATTGATTGCAGACGAAGGCATGAAACTTTATGAATACATCATAGAACTCGGACTTAGCACGCTGAGGGTATAGCCACGTAAAGCGAGAAAAATCATCAACAAATGCAACGTAATAACGAAACTCATCAGAACTAGCAACAGGCGCTGGGCCCCATAAATCACAGTGAATAAGGTCCAAAACGGACGAAGCTCGTTTATCATTCAAAGTATAAGGAATCTGTTTACTCTTAGCGAGCTGGCAAGGAGAACATAACTTCGGAATTGGTAATAAAGAAGTGACAGATAAATGACCTAGCTTATTAAGTAGCGGAATAGTGGTAAATGGAACATGGCCCAAACGAAGATGCCATAACTCGTAGCTTGCCCTCGATTTGCGCGATTGAACAGCGGCTAATAAGGCTGGAGTGCCCCTGCTTAATACGTACAAGCCGCGATCAAGATGCCCCTGTGCGATGGCCCTCTTTGTTACCCGATTCTGAATAACAAATGTACGATTAGAGAAAATCACGTCAACAGGAAGATCGTGAGTGAGTTTGCTAATAGACAATAGATTCTTCGTGATGTGAGGGACGACAAGAACATCAAGAAGACGAACATCATCGGTTAACAAAGTATTTCCAGTATGAGAGATAGAAAGAGAAGTTCCATTACCAACTACAACACTACCATTACCATTATAATGTTGAATATTGTCGAGAGTCGACGGATCTGAGGTCATATGAGCAGAGGCTCCAGAGTCGATATACCAATCCGAAGTTGGGCTGGAGACGTTGCATGAAGCAGTGAAGGCATCGGCTAGATTCGCCGAAGGAGATGAGACCCGAGAGAGATATAACGGACACTTGTCCGCGTAGTGTTCGCCACGGCATATTTGGCATCGGGGCTTGCGTGGTTGGCCATTTCCACGACCTCCACCATTATTACCGCGACCTCCTCCTCCATTGCTGCGGCCTGCATTACCATTGTGTTGAGGATTGAAGAAGAAGATGAAGATGGAAGAAGATGTTTTAATGCTCTGTTTTAATTTTGCGTTTGTGGAGATTCGAACACTGTTGCTTATTACCGTTAGTTATGTTTAAATTCTAGCAGTTAGATCTGCTGCCACGTGTTTGGTTAAGATATTAGGGTTTGGTAGGTTAAGTAGAAAGTCGTGCTTTTGTTATCACGACTTTAGTTAGTTTTATTTCCATATATATGTGTACGTGAACACTGCAGCAGCCAACAAGATAATTTTGATCCATGCTTTTCTCCATTTCTTTTCTCATTCGAACATGGTAATCAGAGCCAGGTTCTGGTCTTAATCTTCTCGTCAAAATTTTATCTTTTTCTCTCTATCATATTCTATGGGAAAAGAGGAAGGTGATGATGGTTCATTTAAGAAAAATGGTGATGGAATGAAGCCAGGATCTGAAGAAGAAGAAGCTGGAAACAAGGTGGATCCGGCGACTGGTCTTAAAATCAGGCAAATCGAGGAGATCTTGAATATTCCTGTAGCAGATCACAGTGGCATTCAGCTCGTCTCAGCACAGCTGACTGGATCTAATTTTCTCAACTGGAGCAAGTCCATCAAGAGGGCTCTTGCTGCAAGAAGTAAAATGGAACTTCTAGATGGTACCTTTCCTGAGCCTAAATCTGATTCTCTGTATTACAAGAGATGGTTAAAAGTAGATTATATGGTTTCTACCTGGATAACAAATTCTATTTCAAAGGAATTTGTTGATGCTTTTACAAATATAGACAATAGTGAGAAGTTATGGTCTGCTCTAGTTAACAGATTTGGAACTAAAAATGGTCCAAAGATATTGAAGCTTCATAGAGATATTTACTCTTTTAGGCAGGGTAATCTAAGTGTGTTCATGTATTTTAATCAACTAAATGCGTATTGGGATGAAATGGACATGCTATTACCTCCTCTTGATTGTGTCTGTCAAGCTAAAGCTAAGAGTGATCAAAGACAGGAACATATGAGACTTGTTGCTTTTCTTGCTGGTCTGAATGATGTTTATGAGCAAACAAAGACTCAGATTCTGTTGCAGCAGCCCTGGCCTTCTCTAGATCAAGCTTATGCCATGGTTGTGCAAGTTGAGGATCAGAAACAATTAAATGATTCTTCACAAGAGGTAAAGGGTGTTATGGCAATGAATGTGTCCAAGCCAAACTTTGGGGGATCCTCTCCCAACTCTGAACAGAAATCTGGGTATCAGAAGCAGTCTGGAGACCAATATAAGAGAAGGCTTAGCAAAGAAGAAAAGAGGAAGCAAAAATGTAGCTATTGTCAGGAAATGGGACACAACAAGGATGAGTGCTTTAAGCTGCATGGAGTGCCTGAGTGGTTTAAGAAACTCAAAGAACAGAAGAATCAAGGGCAGTATAGAGCAAATTTTGCTGATGGAAGCACAGATCAAACTGGGAGTTCAAAGGGATCTGCACAGCAAGATAATGGGACTGATATGAGCAAGCTAATTCAGACTGAGCTAATGAAGTGTATGGGGCAATTCTTTCAACAACAATCAGTTGGGAATGCTCCCACCAAAGCTGAGATCAATATGATGCATGATTCTACAAACAAGCCCAAGCCTAATCCATTTGAGGGCCATTTTGCATTCTCAGTCTTACCCAGTATGCATCAAACTGATTGGATTATCGACTCAGGTGCTAGCACTCACATATGTGCAAATCCTGAGTTGATGTACACTACCTACCAAATGGATGCTCCAACTATTATCTATCTTCCTGATGGAACTTCAAAAACAGTTGCTTATGCAGGGAAAGTCAGAGTTAATGCTGATATTGTGTTAGATCATGTACTCTATGTACCTGGTTTCACACACAATCTCCTATCAGTTCCTCAACTGGCCAAGGGTATGGATGTTAAGTGTGTCTTTCATCCTACTCATTGCTTGATTCAAAAAGGAGTCACAGATAAAGTTATTGGGATAGGAAAACTGGTGGGTAATCTCTATGTGCTGGACACAGTTAATGAGAAACACTATCTCAGTTTTTACAACCCTAAGGACATGACAGTGGAACAATGGCATGTTTATCTTGGACACCCATCAATAACAGCCATGTCCCACATGAAGATAGCTGGTGTTCAGTTTCATAGGGATGCATTGCAGGTCTTGGAAAATTGTGAGGTTTGTTATAAGGCTAAGCAGACAAGAGACCCTTTTCCAGTTTTACACAGAAGATCAGAGGAATTATTTGAGCTTGTCCATGGTGATGTATGGGGTCCATATGGAGATGAGAATCTATGCAATGCAAAGTTTGTGCTTACTTTGGTTGAAGATCACAGTAGAAACATATGGACTTATGTTATGCAGTCTAAGGATCAGGTATGTGCTGTGCTTGATTCTTTCTTGGCCATGGTGAGAAATCATTTCAATAAGGCAGTCAAATTCTTCAGGTCTGACAATGGGACTGAGTTTGTTAACTCAAGAGTTCATGCATTATTCTCTTCACTTGGCATACTACATCAGAAATCATGTGTCTACTCTCCTCAGCAAAATGGGATTGTGGAGAGGAGGCACAGAATGCTGCTAAATTCTGCCAGAGCTATGATGTTCGACAGTGGTCTTCCTATTAGATTCTGGCCCTTTTCTATACTTACAGCCACTTGGGTGATTAACCGTGTTCCAACCCAAGTTCTGAACTGGAAGACACCTCATGAGGTGCTCTTCCAGAACCCACCATCTTACAATATGGCCAAGCCTTTTGGATGCCTTGCCTTTGCTGCAAACCTATCTCCCTATAGAGGTAAATTTACATCCAGAAGCCTAAAGTGTGTGTTTATAGGATATGAATCTGGTCATAAGGGATATCTTCTTTTTGATCTGGAAAATAAAAAGGTTTTTATTTCCAGAGATGTGCACTTTGTAACTGATAAATTTCCTTTTAAGACCCCCACTGATGATATTCCTGAACCTCCTCTTACTCACCCCTTTATACCAGAGGTTGATCTTGATTATCCATCCATCCCTGCAGAGTCCATTGATTCATCACCTGGTGAGAGTTCATCTACATCTATTGATACAGAAGCTCATTCCCCTACTGCCCAACAAGAGGATGTTCAAATTTTGAGAAGGAGTACTAGAAGTAGAACTCCACCTGTGTGGATGAGAGATTATGTTGGTAATGTCTCTACCAACATTCCTGTTACACTGACTACTGGAGTTGCACCACATACTTTTCCCTACATCATCAATAAGTCCTTTACCCAATCCCATATATCTTATTTGTTTAATCTCACCATGCTAACAGAGCCAAGGAGTTTTAAGGAAGCTTGTCAATATCCTCACTGGATCACTGCCATTAATCAAGAGTTGCAAGCTTTGAATGATAATAAGACATGGATTCTGACTGAGTTACCAGAGGGTAAGAGACCTATAGGGTGCAAGTGGATTTTTAAGACCAAAGTAAGGGCAGATGGGACTGTGGAAAGGCACAAGGCTAGGCTTGTTGCTAAAGGCTATACTCAGGAATCTGGGGTCGATTATCAAGAAGTGTTTTCACCTGTTGCTAATCTAGTCACTGTGAAAATTTTCATTGCAATCATTACAGCTATGGGTTGGCCCCTACACCAGTTAGATGTCAATAATGCATTCTTACATGGATACTTGAGGGATGATATCTACATGACACCACCTCCCGGTCTACAGGGTGTTGCTAGAGGGCAAGTTTGCAAGCTTGTCAAGAGTTTATATGGGCTCAAACAAGCATCACGTGAGTGGAATGCTGAATTCACAAGGGTTCTTTCTTCTCTTGGTTTCTCAGCTTCCAAACATGATCCTTGTTTGTTCACTAGAGGTATCAATGATTCATTCATCTGTCTCCTAGTGTATGTTGATGATGTTATAGTTTCCAGTCCTTCTTTGGATCTTATAGCTGATCTAAAGGTCTCTTTAAACAAAGCCTTTACTATAAAGGATCTTGGTGAAGCTAAATATTTTCTGGGAATGGAAATAGTGAGAGGAGATGCTGGAACTTCCCTTTGCCAACGAAAATATGTACTGGATATTCTCTCCTCTCATGGCCTGCTTGGTTGTAAAGCAGCTGTTACTCCTTTACCTGCAGGTCAGTCTCTTCATCAAGGGACAGAGTCTTTGCTTCAAAATCCAGAAGATTACAGAAAATTGGTGGGCCAATTGCTCTATCTCAACCTCACCAGGCCGGATATATCTTATGCTACACAGCAACTTAGTCAGTTTATGGCTACTCCTACACATACACACTGGAATGCTGCAATGCATGTTCTGAAATATTTGAAAGGATCTCCTTCCTTGGGTGTGTTTTATCCATCTAATGCTCGTTTTGAATTGCAAGGATTCTCCGATGCTGACTGGGGAACTTGTGAAGATACAAGAAAGTCTTTGACAGGTTACTGTATTTTCCTTGGTCCTAATCTCATTTCTTGGAAATGCAAGAAGCAATCCACTCTTTCTTCTTCTTCTACTGAAGCAGAGTATAGGGCTTTAGCCACTACTACTCGTGAGCTTGTTTGGATTCATTCTCTGTTGAAGGATTTCCATATTTCTGCCCCACTTCCGATTTCTCTTCATTGTGATAATCATGCCGCCATTCAAATTGCTCAAAATCCGGTCTTCCATGAGCGCACCAAGCACATCGAGATCGATTGCCATGTTGTGCGGGAGAAATACGTTGCAGGTTTTCTTGTGCCAACTGCAGTCAAATCAGTTAATCAGCTAGCTGATTTCTTTACCAAAGCTCTACCTGGACCACGGTTCCATATGTTGTTGTCCAAGATGGGTCTGATGGATCTTCATCAGCTCCATCTTGAGGGGGGGTGTTGAGGATTGAAGAAGAAGATGAAGATGGAAGAAGATGTTTTAATGCTCTGTTTTAATTTTGCGTTTGTGGAGATTCGAACACTGTTGCTTATTACCGTTAGTTATGTTTAAATTCTAGCCGTTAGATCTGCTGCCACGTGTTTGGTTAAGATATTAGGGTTTGGTAGGTTAAGTAGAAAGTCGTGCTTTTGTTATCACGACTTTAGTTAGTTTTATTTCCATATATATGTGTACGTGAACACTGCAGCAGCCAACAAGATAATTTTGATCCATGCTTTTCTCCATTTCTTTTCTCATTCGAACACATTGCCACGACCACCATTTCCGCCGGAGTTGTGTGGTAACCGAGAGGGAACGTAGGAGACGTTGCTTGATTGAGAGTGATGAGAGGACGCCATGAAAGCCACCGTGGAGGAGGAATCGGAAGAATCCATAGATCTCGTCATGAGATCGAACTGAATGGCTTGATGCCACTACTAGAAATTTCCTCATAGGAAACGCTTCATACATTACGGTTTTTCGCCAAAACCGTAATGTATGAGCGCTTTTTTACGAAACCGTAATCTATGTGCGTGTACTTTTAACAATGATTACAGTTTCTTAGAAACTGTAATGTATACCTATTGTTAATGTTAACGGTTTTGAAAGAACCGTAATGTATGAAGTAACACTTTAACTTTTAGTTACGATAAGAATAAACCGTTATTAAATAAGTGTTATGTATTCTATTTTAAAAATAAAAAAATAATACTAAATTACATTACAAAATTTCTACCCCCGACACTTAGAATTTTTTCAGAATCGAGTGCTGCTGCGGGGCTCTCTCTGCAGATCGCCGCCGTGAGAAGCTTGTTGTCGCCGGTATTTTCATCGCCCGGTACTCTCCTCCTCTCTCTCCCTCTCTCCCTCAACGATTACCCCTCAATTTCTACCCTCAATTTCTAATCGATTTTGGGGATTTAGGGTTCCGTCCCAACCTCACCGCGAGGTAGCTCGCCGAAGAAGTATTCGCTGGAACCGCCGCCGTCGGCCGTTCTAGCATCCACCGGAGAAGATATTGGCTCGGAGGCAGAACGGAAGCAAGGAGGTCAGAGCTAGAGCGCCTGGTAAAATCATACTCTCCGGCGAGCACGCCGTCGTCCACGGATCCACCGCCGTCGCCGCCAACTCCCGAAGGTACTCTGCTCATTTGCCCTTTCTTATGATGTAATGTCCATGATCGATGAGGTGTTTGAGCTGACCTACTGTATTTTGATGGGGAAATCGGAGCGTAATTTGTTATTAGTTTACAGTTAAGTGCGTTGAGCTTGTTTGGAGCTTCTTCGATCGAACATTTTGTTGGTTTTATTTAATTTTGAACTGCATAGTTGGAATTGTTTGTGATTCAAAGTCCAAATCCAGATTCTGTTCAACCAAATGAAGTGTAATTAGTGTGTTGATGGATTGTGGACTAAATGTTGCTATATCTGCAGGAATTCCGTGGGGCAAGGTATGTGTGCTAAACATGTTCTATCCATTCTAATTTAATTGCTATAGAGTGCTCTTACATTCAAGAATCACACTCACTAATGTTCTTAAGGCACGCAAGACTTCCTCAACAGCTCACCTGTGGTTAATCTTGATTCCTTACTGCTATTTTTTCTCCCGTTCTCATTTTAACACATTTTTTCCTGACTGTAGTGGTTGTCCATGCCCGCCTTATAAGATCATAATTCTTGATGAGGCATATTCAATGACTGAAGATGCTCAAGTATGCAGGTTTCTGCAGTTAGCTTATCATATTATGAGTGTTTTCATGAATTTTTTTATTTATGGTTTCATAGAATGCCTTGCGATGCACCATGGAGACATACTCAAAGGTTACAAGATTCTTCTTCATCTGCAATTACATCAGCAGGTAGAGTTTTTGTCAGTCCCTTTTGCTTGAGAGTTGTACTTTGCTTTCATACTAGAGATATAGTTGTTACAAATATATATGCATTTTCAGATTTTCAAATGTTTTCCTGAGATGATATCTCTTATCCTTGGAGCTGACTTCAGGAATAATTGATTTATACATAATTATAGGACCCCTTGCATCTAGGTGTGCTAAATTCAGATTCAAGCCACTTACCGAAGATATTATGACGTCTCGCATTATTTACATTAAGTTTGTGTGTTTTTTTTGTTCTGCTTGATGATATGTTGTCAAGACTAATGGTGTCATGCTTGTTTCAGAGGGTATGCGTGGATTTATAATGGTCACAATTAATGGTGGAATAAATCAACAGTGAGTAGTTGTATGTCTATGCCTAATATCATGATGAGAAACTTGTAAAAAATTACCTGAGTTACGTTCAATATTATTATTGACAATGACTATCTGCTGTATTGACAACAGGTATGATATGTTGTTGCTATTGCTAGATCGCTTAATGCAACTCTTGAGAGTTGCCAGTTCGGCGATATTTATCAGGAGGATTATTTCATTGACTACTCAAGCCTGATATTAGGATTGTCAAGGAAATTCCAGTGGAGTTACAGTCACTAGATCTAGAATGCAGTGGGCAGCATGGTAAGGTTGATATGTATCTACTCTATATACCTAACTCTAATGCATTATTTGTTTTGCTAATTGCTATGGTAACAGATTGACGTCTGATCCGATTCCTCATCAGTTACACGTACCTAACTACCTTCAAGCTTTGCCTTTGTTAATGAATATCAGTTATGAGCCTGACTTTTGCTTTTAATTCTTCAAATTCCAAAGTTTTGAATGTTCATATGCAAATCTCTTTGCTTTGCTTCCTAATTAAAGAACTTCATCTAGAAACTTTTATGCAGATGCATCTTTCATTCGCTGAGATTTGTTCCCAAAATACAAGAAGATGGGGCTTTGGTTATCCAGAGGATGCATCAAATGATACGGGTTTGGGGCATATGGACCATTATCTCGTAGGTCCAACTTTCTGTTTTATATCGAATGTACTGTTTGTTCATGATTGTGATTGCAGATTCTGTGTCTTCGTGCTAATCTGCTACTGTGAGGGTTTGGGCCTGTGGACGGCAGTCTCGTAATCGCCCCAACTCAGCAAGAATATTGTTACTCCGTACAAAATCTGATACTGAACTCCACTGAGCACTATTTTGTTCAAACCTCCAGGTTCTATTTTTCCTAAAATTCTCAAACAATTGCTACTGGTTTGGGTAAATACTTGCATAAATCTGTGTATTTTGCCATTAATTAGTCCAGCTGCAAATTCTTGGTGACTTTTATGTTATATTTTTCGGTGCTCGTTGGTTTTCGAGGCCTGTTGTTCATCTTAATTGATAAAGGAATTACTTTGAACTACTGTATCAATTAAGTAGTTGACTTTTAGTGGAGTGCATTTGCTTCAATCCCTGCTACTGTGTTGTTGTGTTGTTTGTTTCTCTAGTTGCAGATCCCTATTGTGTGATTGGTTGACTTCCTTGTATTAGTGAGCTCAATTAGTCACAAGTACTGATATTATTCTCTTTTAACCACTAGTGCCGACTCCAATCTAATTTGCTTGTGCTGATTCCATAATTGATCAGAGTGTTTTGTTCTTGCTTTTAGGAGTTGGCTCACAAGTCACAAGCAACAGTTTTAATTAATTCTTGAAGAAACTACAGAAACAACCGGTTGAAGCACATTCTTCTGAAGCCACTTCCTGTACATACCCCAATCTCCTCCGGCATTGCCACCGATCGATGATGACCATGGCAGCTGCTGCTTCCACATTTGATGGTTGTAATTTCTTTATTTAGAATATTTTGATGGTATAGACAATGTTGGGATATCTTTTTATATTTTTTGAGAAATAAAATGAAGAAATTTGTGTTTCTTGGTATACATTACAGTGTACAATACAATTATTTAATCTCCAAAAGCGTAATCTATAATGTATAAACCGAAATCTTTGGATACAAATTTTTAACGCATGAAAACTTATAGATAACGGTTTGAAAGTGTAATGTAAAAGTACTATATATTACGATTATCTATTGTTATCTATGAACTTTCAAAGCGTTATGAATAAGTCACATAGATTACGCTAAAAAACCGTAATGTATGAGCGTGACTATAGATTACACCCAGTTCTATAACGCTTTTTTTGGTACATAGATAACTCAAAATTTGAGTTATCTATGAGCGTTTTTCTAGTAGTGTGCAGAAGTGCCGAGAAGGAGGGAATCGGCTGCATCGACATACGAGCATCCGCAAAATTTGCAAACACAGCGCCGAGGCCACGGAGAAACCAATGACTCTTGTCTGATTCATCCACTGGTTTTCCGATTGCCGAGAGTTGATCACATAGAGATTTGAACCGAGCTCCATAATCTTTGACCGAGAGAGAACCACGTCGGAGTGAGAGAAGTTCTTCTCGAAGTTGATTAATACGAGAAGCAGAGGAGTGCGAGTAGGCAGACTCGAGAGCAACCCAGGCATCCCGCGAGGTGGTGCATTCGACAACCTCCGCCATAGCTTCTTCAGAGAGGGTGGAGAAGATAACAACGAGGAGGCGCTGATCAGTGGAGAGCCATTTAGAGAAGGCTGGATTTGATGTCGTCTCGCCGTTGTCCGAGAGGATGGTGGGTGACGGCGCCGCTTTAGTACCGTCAACGAACCCTAGGAGCTCAAAACTGGTGAGCATGGGAATGATCTGTCGCTTCCACAGAAGGAAATTAGACGAGGATAGTTTGATCGAAACCATGTGAATCATGGTTGCGATCGGAAGTGAGTCGGAAGAGGATGGAGGAACAACGGCCATGAGAAAAAAAATAGGGTTAGGGTTTTTAGTGCGAGAGGCTGATACCATGAAAGAATCAAATCGAGAGATTAATCTGACTCCTTGAGTCAAAGCGTGTATTGATGCTTCAATATATAGTACAATATACAGAAGATTGATCCACAATAATAGGATCTACTAACTAACTCTATCAAACCCAAAAATATCTATAAGAAAAGATAAATACAAAAGAGCAGAAAATATAGAAGATTACGAATCTTCCTTAATAGCAAGGTTAGTGACAACTTTTCCTTATATGAATAGTTATAGAAGTTTCCTCTGTTTTAACAGTGAAGCGTCGAACATGATCAAAATCAACCCTGCTTAGGGGGGTGTATTCAATTCAGATTTTGCAGGATTTTTATAGACTTTGAAAAGTAGGTGGATTTTTATAGACTTTTAAAATCCATAGACTCTGCGCAGAGTTTGACTAGACTCTATACAGAGTTTGACTGACTCTATTTATTGATTTTGATGGATTTTCATGGACTTGCAGTACTGTGGAATTTATTTTTAATTAATTTACATGGATTTGCAAAGACTCCGACGTTGAACTATTGTAACTATTTATTTATATAAATAAATGCATATGAGTCACACTTGTAAATAAATAAATAAAATTATCTATATTATTTGAAAAAAAAAAACCCAATAACTTTATTCGAATTGTTTGAATATGTTTGTAGGGAGTATCAAAATTCATCAAATTATGCCATCTTTCAAAACAAGAATCTTATTTTAAAGAAAGTCCAATTAATGTATTTTTAATAATAAAAAAAAAATTACTCTTATTTTTTTTTTTCGTTCAAATGTTATATTTCAGTTTAGTCATTATTCAATTCCTTGAACCTTAAAAAAAGTGGCAATAATTTAACCATAAAAAATCAAAATGAAAGTTGAGATTTAAAAGTTACATGTTTGAATTTTATAAGCACGAGGGATTTTATGAAAATATTAATTTTCAAGCAAACTCTAGTAAACAAATTTTTGGTACTAGATAGTCATAATTTGGATGTCTTTTAAAATAAACTATAATTATTTGGAGAAAAGATAAAAAGTACGGAAGAGGGTGGCGAAAATGGTGAGTTTGAGATTTTTTCAGAGAATCCGTAGAAATCTCTGGGTTTTATAAAAGATTTTGAAAAGTGAAATCTCTTTATATTTTAAAAAAAGAATCCAGCAAAATCCATAGACTTTTAAAATCCATGGACTGTTGAATACCTATAGATTTTTTAGGACTTTAAAAAGTCTGCATTGAATACCTCAGGATTTTTAAAGACTTTATAAAATCTGAATTGAATACCTACATATTTCTAAAATCTTTAAAAATCATGCAGAATCTGAATTGAATACACCCCCTAAGTCTCGATTTTATGAATCTGTTCGCGAATACCTTTAATTGGTTTTCAATATCTGTCTTGTTATTGGGCAGGCAAACATTGTTCATGATCATAGGATCGAAACCAGGAGAGTCGAGCTGAATATTAGCAAGCTGACAATGGTCTGATCAGCAGCAACGCAGTGGTATCATCTCATAAACCTAGCAGACAAAATCAAGCTCTACAACTTGGCCTCTTCTAATTGAGTCGCAGCCACAGGACCCTCCCCCAGCTTTGGCTCTGCCTCGTATGGAGGTGGTGGCGGATAAAAGCAATGTGTTCATCGAACAAAGTACAAATCACTACAAGCCGGCGGTGAAGGTAATATGAATAATACCATTTGCTTAGGTTCATCATTGAAAAAAACTAGAATCATACAACACAAGTTAGAAAGGAGTAGTACATTAGTTCCAGAAAATCCCATCATCGTCATCATCATTGAATCTCTTGTTTGGATCAGATATTTGATAACCTTGCATGATATACGACGAGAACCACATTTTCGTCTTGTCAATGAACAGAATAGTACAGGTTAGTACTCAAAATTCCTTGAGATTGTGACTATGAAGATTCTTGTATGCTGTACTTTATGTGGCTTGGATTTTTCCATTTGTCATTTGCAGTAAACTGGATTTGGCCTTAGATAGATTATGAAGTTGATGTTGAAATTTCTGGCATTTATATTCGATTATCTCTAGGTAGAATTGTACATTACCAGTCGATGAACTCCATGTAGATTAGTAGTTGAGATTATGTACTTAAGAGATAATTTTAATTAATTAATTAATTAATTAATTAAACAGGTCATGTTGTTCTGGCAAAGTGTTGTTTTCATCCTGTCTTCTCTATGAATCTTGCTCTTTCTCAACAACCAAGGGTTGGTTGCATTTGCATGACTCATACTCGTTCCGGTTTTTTCTGACGTGACTCGTTTGTTTATTAAACATGTCATGCTCATGCCATGTAAATTTGAATATTCTGAGTAATATGCTTATGTCATTATCTCGATAATCACGTTAATTCTTGCTATTTCATTGTGGATTAATTAAATAAACCACAATTTCAGAAGTAATTAATTTTCTAGTTGGGCCTTCTTATTCTTCTTGTAGTTTACGTTATATTTGTTGGTTACGTAATTTTAAACGTATATATTTATACATGGGCCGTCCCTTCAAACCCATAAATAACTACTGATACATATTAAAAAAATTAGAGAGAGAGAGAGAGAGCAGATTAAAGTATCTCTATTCTGAATAAACAATGGTTGAGAGCATATTTTAAAAAATAGGAATCTGCTAACATAACCTTCAAAGTAAACCCTCTTCAATATTTTTTGCCAGTTTTGAACTACTTTTAATATTTTTTTTTCCTCCAAAACCAGGCCAAGAAAAAAAAAATAAAAAAAAAAACTAGAAAAAAATAAAATAAAATAAAATAATCAAGAAGCAGCTTCAGAAATAGCCTTTAATGATGGCTGCCACCCTCTTGATTTTGATAAACCAGAGCTCACTGCTGCATTATTTCTTGATCTATGTCTCTCATTATTATGCTTCTTCACCTGAAAATTATTAAACAAATTAATTAAGATTATTATTATTGGAAAACACTAGTAGCTGTATGTGTAGCTTGATAATTTACTAATTATTTGCCTATTATCTGGCAGCATAATATATGATATGATGCAAATAAATAGGAAATTAATATTAATTAATCATGCCAATAATCACACTTTGTTGAACTGTATCTGTACTATTTTCCCATTTCTTTAATCATGCTTAAATAATTGACTTAATTAATTCAAGATCGATCTACTTATTCCTAACCCAACTCATTAATTATATGGCTTCACTTCAACACAAAATAAATTTTTTTTATAGCTTTGCCAATACAAATTAAATTATTCTTAAATCCACAAAAAACCTTAATAATTAAATTAAGTTGAAGAAATAATATACCTGTTTAGAATTACTCCTCTCAATTTCACTACTTTTCCTAATTTCTGCTTCAAAATCTGGGTTTATTTTCTCTGTAACAATTTTCCCAGCACCCTCTAATTTCTGCTGCTTCATCTTTGCTTCCTTCTTCGCCCACAGCCCCTTCATCACCTCTGCAAATTAAAAAACAAAAAATTAAACAAAAGGGTCTCCGAAAAATCCAATCTTTATCAATAATAATCACCCAAAAAAAAAAAACTTTTTTTTGTTTTCTACCTTTGGAAGAGACAAGTCTGTAGACATGGCCAAGAGCGAGAGTCTCATTGGGCCTAAGAAGCTTAATCCTCGTTATTCGAAGAGGGGCTGTGTTGTTGTTCTTGTTCTTGTCGTCCATGCTACTGCTTCTGGTCTTGGCGGCGGCGGCGGCGGCGGTGGAGGAGGAGTATAAGGTGGTGGTGAGGAGGAGGGCGACGTAGTGGCCGGGGTTCATCTTCATGATTTCATTAGCAGAAACTGGGCAGTAGAGATTCTCTACTCTTCCATTTGGGTGTTGGATCACTAGAGCTGCACTGTCGATCGCTTGACAGTTTCCCATTTCTTGAAGAAACTAAAAATGTTTTCTTTGATTGAAAATCAAGAAAAGAAAACAAAATCAAGAACTTATTTTTTTTGTCTTGTTTTTGTGTTTTGTGAGAGAAGAATGGAGGGAGATGTGAATTTTCAGCAAGGCTTTACCTCTTTATAGCCACACCCCACTAATCTTGATCATCACTCTCTCTCTCTCTCTCTCTAGATTTTTTTATTTTGGAGATAATTAAATGATTTAAGTCAATGAGAAGGTGCTTAATTTGGACCACTTAGTAGTAAATGATGAAATTTCTTTGGCATGAAATAAATAAATAAAATTAAAAAACCCTTTTTCGTAACGTTAAAATCATGCGAGCCATAATGGAAGATGTTTGCTTTATTTTACGATAATTATTTGCATAAAAAAATGTCATAATATTTTTCAATACCCCTTTTCAAAACACCCATGCACAAAATACCCCTTAACAAAAAAGCATGTACAAAATACCCCTTTATTTATTTTACAATTAATTTTTATTACAATATCGATTTTTCAATTTTTTTTTTTTATTTCCACTAACTTCAATGTGATTGAAGTGACTAATGTGACATATATGTTTTTCTCACTCAATGCGGATACAAATTATTGTACTGCATCTGAATTATTGTACAGTATTTGCCATCAATTTTGTTCAGTGATGAACAGTAAAAAAATGGTATCCTATGTAAAATTTTTCAATATATAGTTGCAAATCGAAGCTGAATTCACAATCGAAAAAATTTCTTTGTTTCGACTTCACCGGAAAAAAAAAAGCTCTATTTTCGTGGACGAGCAAATACAAGGAAAAGGCAATCAAAATCCGATATTAAAAGGTATGTCACGATGCATTAGAAAGGAAACAGTGTTAAAAATTTTCCGGGCGTGATAACGCCGGAGAAAGTTTGCCGGAAAATCCATCACGCCGGCAGCACATAACGCCGGCGTGATGCATTTTCCGGCCAACTTTCTCCGGCGGTATCTAAGCCAATTTTTTTTTTTTTTTGTTACATGTGTCATACTATATGTTTTCATATCATCAAGTTTCCGAGAGCTATGAATGAATGATATGTTATACGTATATTTTTTTTTAGTTTTTTATGTATATTAAGAGTGTTTTATAATTTTTTTTTGCAATGTATGTGCGTAAATCAAATTAAAATATAGCATAATGTGAAGAAAAAAAAATTAAGATTAATAACTGATTTCACGCCGGAGACACACGCCGGAATGCACATACCGCCGGCGTTATGTTCACGCCGGCGTTATGTTCATTCCGGCGAGATGTCTCCGGCGTGATTTTTTTTTTCATGTAGAATTAATTATTTTGTTTCATTTCGTATACTAAATTGTTTCATTTAATGATTTATTTGCAATGTACTAATTATTTACCGAGAATTATTGTTTTTTTTAATGTATATTAAGAGTTCTTTTTATATTTGTATGTGGTATGTGAGTAAATTAAACCAAAATATAGCATATTAGGAATAAATGAAATGAAATAAGAAAATATGTTGATTTCACGCCGGAGATATGTGGCCGGAATAACCATACCGCCGGTGGGTGAACACGCCGGCGTGATGGATTTTTCCGGCCAACTTTTCCGGCGTGATTTTTTCCAGTACCCTTATTTTAGTATTCTCTATTGATTTTGACATTACTTGTTCTCATACATTGATTTAATTTCTCCGTATGATTAATTCGAGTTCATTTTATATTGTAGATGGATGTAAAAATCAAAGCGTATTACGGAGGTGAATGGGATGGAAGAAGGTACAAGAATGGCAACGAGGTCGATTTTGTGTGGACCGAAAGTGATCTCACACTTTATGGGTTGAGAGTTATGGTAGCTCAGAATTGCTACCTAGTCGGTAGTGATTTCGATATGTACTATTTTACGATATCCGAGAGCACAGGACGTACGAGGAAATCGAAGTTGCAGTCGAAGGCGCAAGTGGTTGAGCTATGCACTAAACACCTCAGCCCAGAAGTGTACGTGATTATCAAAAACGGAGGGTCGTCTTCACATGTCGGTGGTTCGTCTTCACACGGCGGTGGTTCTTCTTCGTATATCCCACAATTCGACCCGTCGTACCAGCAACCGTCTTCGTTCGAATTCGGCAGCACATATGGCAACACGGATGATTTAAATTCACAGCTCGATGATATCGTACAAAACATCAATTCCGCACGTTGGGATGATGAACAGGTGTATCAAGTCCACAACCTCGGAGGCAGTTCGTCTCATCATGCCGCAAACGCTCGTGGCGATCAAATACCCGACCAGAATTATACATCAGGAAGGGGTGAGCAGGAGGATCCGAACGAAGATGATGTCTTGCGCGACGACGATGATGATGAGGATGAATATGAGCCGTCGCTTGACGTCTCCACCGAGGACAGCGATCAGTCGAACGTATTGAGAGAAGGAAGGCAAATTCCTAGGGCCCTAATGGCCGAGTGGACCGCCTGGATAGCTGAAGAAGGCGGGTTCAACAGACTGTTGGCTATGATGTTTTCAGACCTGCACGGTAGGAGCCAACCGCCTGTGGATACTGATACGGAGCACATGAGGAATTGGTTAGTGCCGGTGGCCCCACTTCAGCCTCTGGAATCTGCGGCGTTCAACGAGGAGGACCGGCATATCGTCGATCTGCGGCGTGGTGCATATTTCAAAAGCAAGAAGGATCTGTATACCGCCGTCGGTTTGTGGCAGATGGAGAGCAATAAAAATTTCTACCCCAGGTGGTCGGATGCGATTAGGCTGGTGTTCAGATGCACGTCGGACGAACGTTGCCTCTTCAACATTCGTGCCACAAGCAAGGGCGATAATTGAGTCATTTCAGTGTTTGAACCCGAACACACATGCGGGCCCAATACTGGGACGGTCGAAAGAAAGAAGGTCCGATCTAAAGTCATCGCGGCGTACTTTGCGAAGAGGATCCTACGCGACTCCGCGATAATGAAGCCTAGGATCATTGAGCACGAGCTGCTCACGTCGTTCGGCATTAAGGCGAGTTACGACGTCTGCTTGAGGGCGAGGAATCAGGCCGTGGAGATTATCTACGGGAAATACAAAGAGTCGTTCCAAGATCTGCCCGCCTACCTCCATGCTCTCGAGACATCCAACGCCGGCACAGTCACCGATCTCGACATAGACGAGGAGTCCCAATTTCGAGGGGTGTTCGTAAACAAACAGCTGGTGTGCATATCTATCGGTAACATCACTATTTAATTAATTCATTAATCTTATCTTAGTTATTTAATTTAATTTTAAGACTAAGTATTTAATTAATTAATTAATGAATAGAGTGAAAGGGCACATGAGTTTTGATGATGATCCCATAGGTGTGCGAGCGTGGGTTGGGTGTCCCTAGGTTTTAGGGAGAGACACCTCTCTCTCTCTCTCTCTCTCTCATTCTTCACCAAACCCTAGAAATTAATTTAATCCATTTTGAGATGTATATAAATTAACATGTAGAAAACATGATTAACAAGTTTAGTATATTGTTAAATCCCTTAATTTCTTGTTTTCGAAGTGAATTATACTACTAAGTCCGTCTCATTTCAGCCGTCAGCTTACTTCTCGAACGTATGTAAAGTCTGAAATAACAAAGTAAATCAACTGAAACGAGACACGAAAGTAGGATGATTCCCATAAGGGATTTGATAAAGTGGATTATGCAAACTTCTTTTTTTTTTTTTTTTATCGGAAAAAGGATAATTTTATTGGTCTTGAAACTCAATGGTACAAGTAGTACCAATGAAAGGAGTGGTTACAGGTATGAGTGGATTATGCAAACTTCTTGTATTGAACAAATCCATCTCTCTCTCTCTCTCTCTCTCATGGTCATGGTGTGGCATGCAATAGATCGATCCCACAAAAGGGAGGAAAGCAATAAGTGGGTGTCGCATGTGAAGTTTTTGGTTTTATCTTTGTGGGATTACATTACACACACCATGATGCTTCTGCTTCTGCTTCACCACCAACATTATTAAATAAATTAGAAAAAATATGCAGGTTTTGTCCATCCACATTTCTTCCTTTTTCAAACATTTCCTGCACTTTTCAGGATTACCATTTTCCAAAATATTACTCCTCACTAACAAACCCTAGCTCTCCCTCTTCATTCATTTTCTGACTTTCTTCTTCATCTTGTTTCCCAAACATCCAACAATTACTAACCCCACTCTCCCTCCCTCTCCCTCTCTCTCTCTCTAGATTTTTCATTTTTACTATTAGGTTCATCTTCTATACACCCTTCCGGATAGTCTCTCGATTCTGAATGAAGTCGGTTCATTAATTTCTTGAATATGTAAGATACAAATCGAATAGAAAACAATTAACCGATCAGCTTCGTCGGGACGGACGAAGTATTGATTGTGTTCATCTTCTAGACACTAATTATTACTCATGCACCACCACCATTGATGGGCAATGTAGCACTCCTTGATTTGCTTCTACTAATGATATGGATGATGCCATGGGGTTTGACTAGATTTGAGGTCATTCAAATTTTGAAGATTATTAATTTATTTATTTATTTTAGGAATAGTATTACTATCATTTTTTTGAGTGTGACATGATCCTAATCATGCTACTTGGAAAAATATTGAAATCAACCATCAATATTCATTTGTACACACATTAATTTCCCTCTTTATTTTTGCCCAAGTGTACCAAGAAAATATCATGTACTAGTTATTAGTCAACACCAATGAATATGCAATTAATAGGGAAGACCTAAAAGAATTAATTGTCTCCATCATCCATAGCTACTCTATTTAATTGACATAGATAGTATACGATACTCCATCCGTCCGATTCTAGTTGTTGCGTTCGTTAAACATATACGAAGTATAAAATAATGAAACACACCGTCTAAAATGGAATACGACCTCTATATTAATTGCACTCATACTTATATATTCATCCCAAAAATGATAATATAATCCCATAATTTTATCAAATCTTTTTTTTTTTGAATTATTTTTATAAAATCTTTGGTGGGCCCTGTTGGACCAATTCATATAGGGCCGGGCTCAAATCAAGTCAAGCCGATTCCTAAATAATAATAATAATAATAATATATAAATAAATAAATGCAATAATTTTAAAATTCAAAAATACATTTCTAGAAGAAGAAAATAATAATATTTAATCTCCAATAATTATTTAAATTAGTTATGGTACTGTTCAGTACTTTTGTTTTATAGTGAGAAGAAAGTGTTTGGTGTAAAGAATCTTATTTTGGTGAAGAAACTTCCTAATCTAATTACTTAATCTCTAATTATTTATTTAATTGTAAGTAATTAATTAATATATATGTTGTGCTACCTACTTCAATTCTCTACATTAATTTGATGCTTATTACACGAATCTGGACCCTTTAATTAATTTTTTAAATACAAATTAATTAGCTTCATGTCTTACACCAGAAATCATTTTATTTTATATTTCATCAAAAAAGTTTGATTACAGTGCCTTTTTCCTTTTATTATTTCCAGATAAAATAGTACACTCTTCGTTTTTTTCGAACGTAATCTAACGAGACGGGACAAGAAGTGATATTATTGGTGGTTGTGAGGTTGGAAACAAAGGGGAGTAGCTCAAGTGGTTTAATTAATTCCTTTCAAAATAAAAACAATAATTATTTGCTTAATTAATTTGTATGGTTTTATTGTCTTCAAATGAGACCAATATTTGACAATTCATAGAGGTCCACATTTATTTTAAATAAAATTTTAATCTAAAATGTGACAAGCAATCTTGAATAATATTAAAAAATTAGATTGCAGTAGTGCTTTTGAAAGAACAAAACTCTTGAAATTCAGTACATGCACCACTTTTCACTTTAATTGTTCTGAAATTCTGAGACAAAGCTGCAAAAAAAATTCACTGTGTTCTTATTTGGTAAGGATAGAATGTTTAACTAATCATAATTATTACTCCCTCTGTCACTTTCCTTTTTTATCTGTCCCATTTATTAGTCTCATTTCCTTAAAAGGAAATAATTTAACACACAAAAACACCTTTTAAAACCCCTTTATCTCTACATGTCTTGGTTACTGTGCCATATCCAAATGAGACTAATGCCGCGGGACGGAGGGAGTATCTCAATGATAACTTTAACTACTTCTCTCGTCTCTTTAGAAATAAATAGTACTTTTTTCTAAATATACGTCGATCAGAAACGTATTGTCTTTAAAAAGACGGAAGGAGTATTTCTTTTTTCATTCCATTACCTAAATTCACAAAATTGCAATTAGTATATACCAAGATTAATGTGGACTATAGTGTGATTAATAATTTAGCCCTCGTGCAATAATTCAAGTGGTTAGCCACCCAAGAATAAAATATGAAAAATAGTGTTTAATTTAAAATAATAATAATAAAAATAATAAACTGCATGTTTCATTTCACATGATAATTTATGCTTGGTTTTGGATTTTGGTACAATATACATGGAATCTTGAAATATATTGTTTTTTATTTTATTTAATTTCTTTTGAAATACTACTATACTTGTTTTTCATGAATTTAAGCAGTATTTTGTGGGCCTACCTTAATGGGCTTTTGAAATTACCTTAACGGGCTTTTGAAATTGTCTTAATGGGCCTTTTAAATTGCCTTAATGGGCTTTTGCAAAATACACGCTAAAATTAATGATTGAATATAAATTGAAATGCATGAGATGCTATCAAAGAATTCATCCATGGTTTCTTGTAATCACAATGAACATCATCTCAAGCACTAGCCAAATGCCCTTTCTTCGGAATTTCGACGCGATTATTGAATAAATCGAGCTCGTATCGAGCACGTTTAGTTTACACAGACACAATTTGGTTCAAACAGCAGCAATCTTGCCTCATTGCTGCTACATTTACACACCTATTCCCACACAACAAAATGGAAAGCAAAAAAAAGAGGGGGAGAGAGAGAGAGAGAGAGAATTCAAACAAGCAATGGTGTAAAGTTTTCTCTCAAACAGAAGGGAAATACTTGTTGAGATTGAAAGGGAGTGAATAGAACTCCTCACTCCTCTGATCACTCTTGAAATCCTTGAACTTATCCCACCAATGCTTCCCTCTGTCCTTCCTCACTTGAGGATCCTTCTTCTCCAAAGTGTTGTCGAACAGGAATGCCAGCACCCCGGCAACGAAGGCCTTGGAGGAGAACGGCACGTTCACCATGTCGTTGAACTGGCCAAGAACACAGTCAAGAACAGATCAAGAAAACTGATCAAGAGGGGAAAAGATCAGATTTTTACCCATCTTGCCGAAGTGTGCGTGGGGCCGTAGCCTCGGAGGGCAGTGTACTCATTGAAGTATTGAGCAACAGAGAAGCCCAGAAAAGTTGGGACAGCTAGTATGAACTTGTTTCTGAAGCTGTTGAGCTGGCAGAATTGGAGGAAGGCTAAGCCTCCTACACCTGTGTTTTTTAGTTCATGTAATGAAATCAGATGTTGAAATGGCTAAATTATGCAGGTTTTTGAGGAGTGAGAACTTACCGAAGTAGCCGAAGAACACACAGTAGAAAGCAGCCACTATAGACATTGGGATCGAGGCGAAAACTGCTCCGAATTTGCCTAATTCAAACAAGGAAATGCAGCATGTTTCTCTTGTTAAGGCTGAGTTTCTGATCTGAGGACAGGAATTCAGAGATATGGAGATGTTTGAAAGTTACCGAGGACGGAGAAGAAGAGCATGAATCCGGCGGAGATCTGGACCACCCTTCGACTCCCTACTCGAGTCTGTGCTACTAGGCCTGCATTCTCTCTGCATCAAAGACAAGAAAGTTAGCACCATTAAGTTGAATAATGTTGTGAATGTTTCTTGTTTGGTTTCTTACATGGATATGGATGATCCGTTTCCAGTTCCGAATAGACCGGATAACAAGGTGCCGACGCCTTGCCAGCCTATGCCTCGACTGAGGATGGATGGTGGCAAAGGCGTCGAGCTAGCATATCTGGAAAGGCCAATGAATCCACCACTTGCCTACACTTGCCAAAAAACATGAATCAAACTTGGAAATTCAGTACAAATTCAAGAAGAGGAATTGTTACAGAAACAGACCTCCACAATGGCAACAAATGCAGCCATCATCATGGCGAAACACTCGCCTGCATCGAACGAAGGGGCTCCCCATTGAAATGGATATGGAACTCTTATCCTGTTCATTTTTTATCAGATTGTTTTAATCCATCAATGATGATATGAAGATGATATATGAGCAGAATTTGATTTTTTTTTACCATGGAGCAGCTTCGATGAGCCCAGTACGATCCGTTCTACAGGTTGCTTGAGTCTTCGGTGAGGCTCCATCGTAGGCACCACCGATGGTGAGTATATGAGCATAGATCCACACTATCGAGACCGTGATAAGAACTGCAAAGCGTTCGAATATGTTCTTTCCCGGTTTGATTATCTGTGGTAGATACTGCAGCAAGAACATCATAACATCAGTATAGAGCATACATTCTGCAATGAAAAATGATGATGATCAAACCGATTTAGGCTGCACCTGGCCACAGAAAACGAGAAGAACGAGCTCAGGCAACCCGATTTCAACGCATTTTGCAACCTTAACAAGCAAGGGAAGGGATCAAATTATAAACTTTGTAACAATTTGAAGCTAGTTCTATGCAGATCAGTGATCGGATGATCTGAGAAGTTCGAACGTACCCCAGGAAAACCGAGCTCATACAGTCCAAAACCGGATAGAGCAACCAGAGGAACAACTGAAATTGGACTTAGAAACCTGAGGTTGCAACAAAACATGTTAAAGCTCATCAAATCAAATTAATCACAAGTTAGCTGCAGATTCGAGCTTCGGATTTACCTCACTACGTTGCGCCAAAGGCCACTGAAACCTATAACTATCTGAATGGTTGAGGCAACAATAAGTGCTCCTTGTGTGGCCCTCATTATTTTCTTGAACTTCTGCAGTTATTCGCAGTTAAAAACGTAACACAAGTTTGTCGAAAGCATGCCAAGATAGGAATTATGCACGTGAAATCGAATAGGATGAAGATCACAAACCATGATAGGATCTGGATCATCCCATCTGCTGGAGAGTATGATCGAAATTGTGGGGGCAACGAAGGTGTACGAGCCTCCGATGACAGCAGGTAATCGAGTTCCGAACCATGTCTGAAGGAGGGTGTTTAGGCCAGCAACAAAGAGTAGAGTCTGAATAACTTTTGCCTTCTCCTCCTATGGAACAAGAAACTACTTAAAACATCAGAAATTCAGATTGAGAAAAACTGCAAAGCATCGAAATTAGTGCCTTACATTTCCTCCTCCCATTTGAGGGACTAATGCACTGGGAATGAGTACAGTGGTGCCAAGAACAACCAGATAGTGTTGAAATCCAAGAAGGATGGCCTCGGCTACAGAAATCGAACGTTCGACATGTTAAACATTCGATGAATGGATTAAAGAAGGCATAAATTTGAACAATCTATCAACAAGGTACTCTATATCAACATTAGAAATTCATTCAACACAGGGAAACAAGAACATACTAAAAAAAGTGAAGTAAAATAAAAATAAAAATATTCATTAAATAAATACTGACGCCATGGAGGAGGGCTTGTGATGCAGTATGCAACATTTGGAAGTTGATCTTTGGGAGGGTGTGGGGCCGGTTCATCAAGCTTTGCTGCCATTTCTTACTTCCTTTATCTCTCTTCAACTCTCTCTCTCTCTCTCTCTCTGTGCAAATATCAGTTCTTCATCAGAAAATGGCAAAATATATAAACATACAACACAATGCAAATGAGAAATCATTCATGAAACGTCCAAAATGCGGTAAAGATTGCAACTTTATCACAGCCCAGAAACATATGAATCAAGAAAATAGCATACAACACAATGGAAATGAGAATTCATTCATGAAACGTCGAAAACGCGGCGAAAATGAGGTAAAGATTGAAACTTTATCACAGCCCAGAAACATACTGAGGATCAAGAAAAGTGTAAACATCTTACATGAAATGAAAGTATGCAGCATTCTCTGTTTTCTCCTAAAAACAGTAGGAAAAGATTGAAGATGTGCTAAGAAATTGCAAGAAAAGCAAACTAAATTGTGAACAGAAGAAGCCCATGTATAAGTTTCAATGAATCAAATAAAGGCCTCTTGTGAAAAAACAAAAGAAGAAAAGATTCAGAGCAAGGAAAGGGGGGGGGGGGGGGGGGGGAGAGAGAGAGAGAGGTGGCAATGCAGCAATGCTGAGAGAATAGTATATTTTCTTGCACAAAGGTGAGGAAGAAAACAAGACTAGAGAAAAGAGTAGTGAGCAAAATGTGAAGATAAAAAGATGAAAAAATACTGGTCCCAATTTTTATACTTCAACCCCTCTCTCTCTCTCTCTCTCTCTCTCTGAGCAATGTGTAAGAGAAAGAACTGGGAAAGATATACTGGAGAATCTACAACAATGTAGCATAATTTAATGCTTTATTTAATATTCTGCTCCCTGCAATCACCTGCAATCACTTGTCAACACATATGTGCTCTTTGAAATTAATTAAAATTTACTAGATTATTGTAACATTTAAATAGTAAATAAATACCAAGAAATTATTTTTGCAGTTGCCAAAATTATTTTATATGACTGTTTGAAGTCAGGTCTTCAGCTGTGAACTGATGCATGAGAAATAATTTCCACTTCAAACTGGCCTTTTACTCCGTGTTGTTGGACTGCTATTATGGCTCTTTCACAAAATTCTATATCATTAGTTCCGTCGTCATTTTCGTCTGTCTCAATTATTATTCTTGTATCTTAAAAGGACAGAGTATTTGAATACAATTATGTTCATAGAATTAGATTATAACCACATATCTCTTTCTTCGTTAGTTCTTTGTCGGAACTGAATGAGACTAAAAACAAGAGACGGAGTAATAACTACACTTATTTTATGTATTAATGTGATGGTAAAATAGAATATTTATCATTGATAAAGGGAGATTGGGGCCCTCACTATTCTAGGAATAGGTGGATTTTTTTTTTTCTATATTTTTAAAAAATATTTATTTATGCATGTACAACTTACCATATCACAATTAATTTTTAAAGATATAGTAATATTTAAATTAATTAATTAACCAATTAAAACCCAAATTTAGATACATTAAAAAAATAAATATTGGGATGCCAAAAAGTGTGAAACTTTGGGAAGGCAAAAAATCCACCGACTAATTTCTTCTTAATTTTTACTAGTTCCAAGTAAAATTTAATAATTAATTTATTCAAAATATTATTATTTTTAATTATAATTTTTACTTATAATTTTGGTATATTACGTTCCACGTAAGACTGCATGCATGGAATGAGCTGGAATTTCCAATTATAGAAAATTAATTTTGTTATGCAACTATATTCTTTAAAAGTTGTAGTATACTAATTCATGAAGAAATATAAATACTTGTACCCTACTATAAATAATAAATGAACGTAATTGTTTTCTTGCTCGTAGCCATAATTATTTATTAGGACAATAATGGAATTACTATTATTTATTTACTTTCTTGGTTTTGTCTTAAATGTCAACATATAATGGTACTATTAGTGAAAAAATAGAACTACTCCATATTTATGTTTTGTCCTAGTTTTTTTATATTTTATTTACGGCCTTCGTCCCACTTATACAACGTTAATTTTCTTCATTTTATGCCTCGTTCATTAGTATATTCGCTTAAGGTATAAATTCTTTAACCAAATCAAACTCACTACCACCTCGTTAACCTACTATTATGATTAGTGTTATAATTTTCAATGTCTTAATTCTCGTATCATAAAAAAAATAATTTTTTATGAATGGAACGAAAGAGTACCCGATTCTCTAATTGTACATATTCGAAAGGGGCCACTTTCTCCCTTTCTTCATGCATAATATCCAACAAAAAAAAGTTATTCAAAGAGGATATTCACCTTTCCTAAAAGTATACAAAGAAAAAGGGAATTTTATGCTTATCCCAACTTTTATCTACCCAAAATATATATGTATAAAAAATACATTTGGAAATAATTCCTCCCATTCTTTGTTTTAAATTAGATGGGCCAATCTAGCCATCTTGGGCCCAAAATTTCTACAATCAAACTATGAAAAATATATTTGAATTGGATCCATTTCTAAATGCATGAATTGATCCAAGAATGAAGGAATTATAAAAGTTGGAACCAAATAATATTGAGCCCAAAATTTAGATGGGCTATAATTCATGCTTTGCACACCTATTAGCCCAAAAGTAATTATTCTTGAAATTCTATTCATCACATATTTAAATACACAAGACAAAATAAACAAAAATTGGTAATTTTTGCTTATAATTCTATTTTATTTTTGATTTTATATTAATCAAAACGACGCCGTTTTAATGTGAAATCAGTCATGATTCGCGACATAATCTTCAATTCTCCGCCCGATATATGTTATGTGCAAAATCAGACAAAATCGAATTTTGAATTCAGATTTCGAAACTTATTACCTAGATCAGAGTATTTAATGACAATTATCCCATTATAAATCCCAGTCACAAATAATGAATACCATTCTACCCATTACAATAAACAACAAATAATATTCCCTCCGTTCCATTCATCTAAATTAAGTTTGTCTCAGTACAAAAATTAAAATAAGAGTGACAGTAGTGAATAAAACAGTACGAATAAGTTTAACGGATTAAAAATTTACCATTTAGGTAGTATCCTTGTATCAGTATACATAATGGATAGACGAAAATCAAACTTATCCTTATGTCAATGGGATGGTAAACGAAAGTCAACAAATAATTTAAGGAAATTAATTAATTTAGGGGGAGGTAAATGTGATTTTGGAAATCGAAAGGAGTAGTTTCACAATAATCCCCAAATTTTCCGTGCGCCCAATCAAGAAAAATAAAAACTGCGTCGTTTCCTTTTTGTCAGTCTCCTCTCCTCTCTCCATTTCTCCTAAATCCCAAACTTCTGCCCCTAACCTATCTGTAGATTCGCCAAAATCCCTCGTTAATTCGCTCGCTCTGGGGTTTATTTATACGGGTATGTTCGGCTGGATCGGAGGGTTGAATGAGTTGATGCTGATTGTTTTTTGTGGATCGCGGAATTGAAGCCGATGTTGATTTCCGACGTTGATGCCGTTTGTGATCGGTGATTTCGGATGGTTTAGGGTTTTTCGACTGGGAATTAGGGATTCGTTGTGGTTTGCGTTGATCGGGGGGATTGAGTGAAGGGGGTGTTTAGGGTTTTTTTTTTTTTTGAATCGCGAAGAGCGGAGTGGGTGGGAATTCAGGGCGCTTGGATTGAATTGATGTTTGAAGGCAGTTTTTGTGGTTGTGTTGAATCTGGGAAAGATGCAAAGAAGGGTTTTTTATTATGCATGGTAGGTTTCGGAGGGAAGGTGAAGGGAGTTGCAGAAGTCTACAACGCAGTGTCAGTTGGCATATGCAACCAACTGTAATTGCTGCGGATTCAAATTCGTTTTTTAAGGTGCACGCTCCGATTCGATTCTTCGTTTCTCGTGGTTTTGTTTGATTGATTTTTTGTTAGCTGGTATTAGCGGGTTGTTTTGATTTCATTCATTTATGAAGAATCGTTCAATTAGTTGGTTTTGATTTCCCCCCACAAATTCGGCGATGGCATCGTAGTCGGCAGTGCTAGCTATTGAAGATTATACCTGGTGTTCTATATGTGCATAGAATACTCGATTTCGTACCTTTTTTGGTCGTTTTGCTAGTTTACCATGAATATTTTCCACATTGTCCTGTCCAATTTAGGTGTGAATTTTGCCATAAAATTGATGTTTAATGGATTGGCTTCATGTTTTTGCATTTCTCTATCATCATTATTGGACAAACGGATTTTCAAGGCTGTGATTGCTTAAGAAATTGATACCCACGTAATCTTCATCCCTCCTAAAACCATAGGAAATCGAGGGATTGTTTAAGAATTATAGATCTTAACATTTAAAGAGATGGTTATTAAATCAAATCATAACAAACACTATATAGCAATGAAAGGTTTATCAGATGCATTCTAAAACAATGAAGGGTCTATGGGGTGATCACTTCACAAGCAATCTAACAGCACTGTTACAGTTCATGTCGACGATGGTTATTCACTGTTCTCTGAATTAGATTAGATTGCTCTACATGTATCCGGACCCTGAAAAAATTAGTGTGTTTGTGTAACAAAACTTTAACCTTTTGTAAATAGCTGTTCCCTACGCCTTATGAATATCTATATTATACGCAACTGATACTCATCGTCATTTATACCTACCTTTTGTTTACGATTAATCAACAAGTGTTCTGGGTAATGATACCCTGGTCCATTAAGTTCCACCCGTTATGATTGATTCTTTTGGCATTTTGTTTGATGTACGCATCCGAGAGAAACTCCGCTGCGCCTTTTCAGTGCACATAGTATGCATGTAATGATCAAGGTTTTCTTTTTTGACCGACATGCTTGACTTGACAACCGTTTATTTTTGTTATCATCTTACAGGATGGTCGCAAAATCAGTGTTGGTGACTGTGCTCTTTTCAAACCACCACAGGATTCTCCGCCTTTCATTGGTTTGATTCGTCAATTTACATCAAGTAAAGATAATAACTTGAAGATAGGAGTTAATTGGCTTTACCGGCCTGCTGAGATAAAGCTTGGAAAAGGATCTCTCTCAGACGGTGCACTAAACGAAGTCTTTTATTCGTTTCACAAAGACGAGATACCTGCTGCCTCATTACTTCATCCATGTAAAGTTGCATTTCTTCCTAGAGGTGCAGAACTTCCAACAGGAACATCCTCTTTTGTTTGTCGGCGCGTCTATGACATTGAAAACAAGTGTTTATGGTGGCTATCAGATCAAGATTACATTAATGTTAGTTATTATTGTCAATAATTTTTTAGCTTATTGTTTTAATTACGAGGGAAGGGTTTGCATTTTGATTCTTCCTTCTTTTAGAATCTTTTTCTAAACTCCCATTCATTTGACTTCCAGGAGCGTCAAGAAGAAGTAGACCAACTTTTAAACAAAACAAGGACAGAAATGCACGGAACATTGCAGCCTGGTGGCCGCTCTCCCAAACAAGCTAATGGCTTGACTTCAGCCTCACAATTGAAACCTAGTTCAGAGAATGCTCAGAATAGTGGAACTTCTTTTCCATCTCAAACGAAGGGTAAGAAGAGGGAACGAGGGGATCACTCTATTGATCCTGTGAAACGGGAAAGATCCTCAAGGACGGATGACAGTGGTTCTGGTCAGCACAGAACCGAAAATAATGTGAAATCTGATATTGCAAAGATAGCAGAGAAAGGCGGACTTGTAGATTTTGAAGGAGTTGAGAAGCTTGTACAACTGTTGCAACCGGATAGGATGGGGAGAAAAATGGACTTGATTAGTCGTGCCATGCTTGCTGGTGTAGTTGCTTCAACCGAGAAGGATGAGTGCCTTAATCGGTTTATGCAGCTAAAGGGTTTATCTGTATTTGATGAGTGGCTCCAGGAGATCCACAAGGGGAAGGTTGGTGGCGGGAGTAATTCTAAGGATGGTGACAAATCTGTGGAGGAATTTCTTTTGGTTCTACTTCGTGCACTGGATAAACTTCCTGTTAACCTCCCTGCGCTCCAAACATGCAACATAGGTAGATCTGTGAATCATCTACGATCTCATAAAAACGTTGAAATTCAGAGAAAGGCTCGAAGTTTAGTTGACACTTGGAAGAAACGTGTTCAAGAAGAAATGACTAGTATTGAAGAGCCTGTCTGGTCTTCTAAATCACGCCTCCCAGAAGCTTCCCATGCTGGGAGCAGAACACCTAGTGGATCTGATGTTGCCGTGAAAAGCTCTATTACTCAACATTCTGCATCTAAAACTACTTCAGTGAAGTCCTCACATGGGGAAAATAACACAAAGTCTGCATCTTCATCTCCTGGTCCTGTCAAACCATCTTCACCTCCAGCGTCTGTTAAGGAGAACCAGCATGGAACTTCAGTTAGTCCCAGTGGCCTTCCTGATGCCCCTCAGATTAGGGAAGATAGGAGCAGTAGTTCTAATCAGTCTCATAGCTGCAGTCTGTCAATTTCAACGAAGGAGGAGGCTAAGAGCTCGACTGCAGTTTCAGCAGCTGTTAGTAAGATATCAAGCAGTAGTTCTCGTAATCGGAAAAGTGGTGGTTTCTCAGGTCATAAAGATAGCAATTCTAGCAAAAGTATTTCAGCAATAAGAAGTTCTACTTCAGATAAGGTATCTCCGTCTGGTTTTGTAAATGAAAGGGTTCTTGAGGGATCCTCTGTCCCTGAAGCTGGCAATGCTAAGCTAATTGTTAAGATACCAAATCGGTCACGAAGTCCTACTCAAGGAGTCAATGGAGCTTCTCCTAATGATCCTTCAGCTGCAAGTAGCCAAACATCTCCACCAGTGCTTTCAGGCAAGCTTGATGAGGTTGAAAATATTTCAAGGGCACCAGTGCTTTCAGGCAAGCTTGATGAGGTTGAAAATTATTCAAGGGCACCAGTGCTTTCAGGCAAGCTTGATGAGATTGAAAATAATTCAAGGGAGAAGAGTGATGCTCCTCAATGTGATTCTCGTGACATGAATTTGGAATCTTGTCAAGTTAATAATAGGAAAGATACCCTTACTGGATCTGTTGATGGAGGTCTATCAGAAACTGTGATTCATGATGAAGAGAAAAGTATGTCAACTGAAGATGCCAGGCGTTCAATGGAAGGCCCAAAAAAGAACCAACTCAAATGTGGAAAGTTGCTTGAAACTTCTTTCAGCCCCATGAATGCTTTAATTGAGAGCTGCGTTAAACATTCTGAAGCACATTCTTCTTTTTCCCCCGAAGATGATGTTGGGATGAACTTGCTTGCTAGTGTGGCAACTGGGGAAATGTCGAGATCGGAATTGATTTCACCCACTGATTCAACAGAAAGAAGCACGCCTGCAACAGAGGAAGTTTGCTTTAGTGATGATGCAAAGTCAAAGTCTTCCCCCGAAGATAATAAAATTCAAGCAACTGAGGATCAGCAGCTTTGCAATGTCGGAGAAGACAGTCACAAGAAACATGCCTTATCAAATGGTTCATTATCGGGAAATGGATTGCACATGCCTAAACAGGCACCATTCTCTCCGGACATGAGTTTGCACCCCCATACTTCTGCAGACATGCCGGCTGGAGAAGGAAACAAACCCCACGACTCTGCTAGTGCAGTTTCTAGAAGCACCGATGCCAATGAGAAGATTGAAGATGGTGAAATAAAAGTAGAATCTCACAAGGAAAAGAGCCCATCAAGTAGTGCGTGTGTCGATGTTGTGGTTGACTGTAAAAAAGAAGGAACTAGTGTTGCAGTGACTGAGGACAAGTCTGGTGAGGATCCTGTAGACACTGCTAAGGCGGCAAAAATGGTTGAAGTTGCAAGTCCCAATAAATCGTGTAATGTGGACTGCAAGAGTGGTGTAAAGGATGGCTTGATGGTGGATGCTGATTCCATGCAGAAAGTTGCTGCTGTTGTTGTGAAATCTGAACTCAAGGATAGAGCTATTAACAAGAAACCCGAAAAAGCTTCACCTCGACGGATGCTTTCTGAAGCCAGTAATGCCACCAGAATTAAAGAAAGTGATGAAAAGGATGTCAAGGATTGTGCTAGTGAAAGGAATAGCATCAATAAGACAGTGGACAGAAATACAGCTCCCGATGGCCGTAGTAGTGCTGGTTCCTGTTCTGCTATTCATGGTCTCGAGAATCATAATATAGATAGCAACAAGGAAAAGAAAGAGATTGGCGAGCTTATTTCAGTTCCTGAGACTGGGCTTCCTCCTTCTGCTGCCCACAAAGGGCATAAAAAGGATGAAGTGAAAGGACCAAAACCTGCTGGCGTTGATGTGGATGAAGTAGAATCTGCTTCAAATGTTGCTGACATGTCTTCTGCTGCAGTTGGGCCAGTTACTGGTGCAAAAGTAAGGTTTGACTTGAATGAAGGGTTTGCTGTTGATGACGGGAAATATGGGGAGCCAGTCGCTTCGGTAGCCTCTGTTTCAACAGCTGTTCAGATGTCTACAAGTCAGCAATTTTTTCCTATCCCAACTCTTCATCCTGCTTCCATCACAGTGGCTGCCGCTGCCAAAGGCCCCTTTGTTCCTCCAGAGGACCTATTGAGAAGTAAAGGGGAACTGGGATGGAAGGGATCTGCTGCCACTAGTGCATTTCGGCCAGCCGAACCTAGGAAAGCTATTGAAGTGCCTTTGGCTTCAAATTTCTCATCTGATGCTTCTACCAGTAAAAATGGTCGGGTTATGTTGGATATAGATCTTAATATTGATCTGAATGAGCCAGGTGATAAAGTTCTTGAGGAGACGTCTTCTGAAGCTTGTAATTTGGTTAATGATAGTTCTATATTGCTCAATAGAAGTTCAGGTTCTGTACCATCTCATGGTTCTGGTGGCCTGGATCTTGATTTGAATAGACTTGATGAATCCAATGAGAATGGACAGTGTTCTACAAGCCGGCATTACAATGAAGAGAGTTCTACAGGGTATGTCAAACCTTTGGTAGGCTTACCCTCTGCTGATTATCAAAGGGGTTTTGATCTCAATGATCAGCCTGGTTTCGATGATGGTAATGCAGAACACTTAAGATTCAATCAACAAGTCAAAGTTTCTATCCCCTCCCAGTTACCTTGTACTGGTCCTAGAACAAATAATCCTGCTCTTGGTAGTTTCTCGTCTTGGTTCTCACCATCAAGTACCTATTCAACTGTGGCGATTCCATCGGTTTTACCTGATAGAACAGATCAGTCCTTTCACGTGGGTCCACCTGGGCCATCTCAGAGATCGTTTGCCCCTTCTGGCATGTCTCCGTTCATGCCTGATGTTTATCGTGGATCAGTACTGTCATCATCTCCCGCTGTATCATTCTCGTCCAATCCTTTCCCGTATCCGGTGTTTCCTTATGGGCCCTCATTTCCTCTTCCATCAGCCAGCTTTCCTATTGGTGGAACCTCGTATGCAGATGCCTCATCTGGTTCTAGGCTTTTCGCACCTCCTGTAAATTCGCAGTTGTTGGGACCTGTTGGTGCAGTTTCATCCCAGTTTCAGAGACCGTTTATGGTTGGCCTTCCAGATAATAGCAGTAGCAGTGGGATGGAGAACAGCCGAAAGTGGGGTAGACAAGGTCTGGACCTTAATGCTGGGCCCGGAGCTGTTGAAGGTGATGCAAGAGAAGAAAATTTACCCCGGCCATCAAGTCAACATTCTGTTGCCAATTCACAGATGCAGGCGGAGGAGCAAGCTAGGCACTATCCAGTTTCAGGTAATCCTCTGAAGAGGCCGGAACCTGATGGAGGATGGGATAAAGAAAGCTTCAGATACAAGCAGCAGCCATCGTGGCAGTAGGAACTGTAAATTTCCGGGCTACTTGCTCGTTATAATTCCTGTAAGTTAGCTTTCTCTTTGCAGCGCTATATTTGATTTCGGGCATGTGAATAAAAAGTATTCCTTTTACTTTGATACCGTCTGTTCGGTATATGATTGATTTCCAGACGTGACAGTTTTGTGGATACTGAGAAATAGTTCGTTTTCCAGTCGAATCTATAATTTACTGAATAATAAAGGCTCAACAGCACAGGCTCGATGTCATTGTTGTTTTTCGTCCGTCTGTGAACTTTTATAACTGTAATGGTACGTTTTATGTAAGTTCTAATCTAAGTATCTTGACCGTCCTAGATCCGGAGCAGATTCTGATCCTGATTAAACCATGAGAGAGAGGTTTGAAAAACTTCCTCCGGTTTCTGAAGCCCGCCTCTCGTGAGCATCGGTGATATCCTCTTCGACCCGGGAGGATGGAGGTCCTTTATTCACCATCTGTACATAGTTTGACTGTTGGAGAAGCTTGAGCTTGAGGCCCCAAGATCTGATAAATCTGCATATTTAGTTCTGGATTTGAGCTTCTTTTCTTTTCTTTTCTTTTTTTATAAATTTTTTTTGTTACTGTTCTTTCTTCTTACATACTTTTATTCTTATTCTGATGATTTAGTTGTAATGCTTTTTTTATGTTGGGGTTTTCTCTCTGTCCTAACCTAGTTACAGCCACTCTCTCTTGCTCAAGCTTTATCCTCACCTCAATTACATACCAAAGAATGTGGTTTTGTTTCTTGAAATCAACTTGTTTTTCATCTTTTATACTTTCATGTCTACAATTCGATACTCTTTCCTTCCCGTTTCAATTGAGCTAGTTTTAATGAGACTTGAATGTGTCTGCGAGTGACGTAGTTATAAGCCTTACTGCAAAAGTTTAATACTAAACGGAAAAGTTTTCGACATGATACAGTTGAGTTAGTAGTGAATACGTATCCGTGTTAAGCACGTTAAGTATGCATACGACATGTAGAAAAATATTTTCGATAATAGGAATATAAAAACAATTTATACAAGTGGCAAATAACACGACGAAACGACGTCGTGAGAGAGGCAGGAAGGAATGTTTATAAACCCTTGCGTTCCACTCTCCCTCTAAATCGAATCTCCTTTCCTTCAACACCAATTCAACAATGTGCAGCGAAACCAAGCGCAAGCGGAAGCGCGGCGGCGGCCGCTCCAAGAACCGGTCGCCGGAGACCTCCGTACTCGACAACGACGGCGACGAGTCCCCTCCGACCACCAGCGCCGCGGATGACGAGGCGGTCTTCTCCGTAAACAACGTGGAGCTCATCAACACCAATGCGCCGCCTCCCTCTGACCGCCACGGACGCCGCCGTGGCCGTCCGCGCAAAGAACCCGAGGCTGAGCAGGCCGGACCCGCCACCAGTGCCAAAGCCCTGCCTCTTGCGAATGGTGCAGTGTCGACTGCGCTTATCAAGGCGGAGAGTTCGGTGGCTAGGGCTGTCCCTGCGATGGACGCTGTCGTGAAGGTCTTCTGTGTTCATACTGAGCCGAACTTCTCGCTGCCGTGGCAGAGAAAGCGGCAGTATAGCTCCAGTAGTAGTGGGTTTGTTATCAAGGGAAGGAGGGTTTTAACGAATGCGCATTCGGTGGAGCACTATACGCAGGTTAAGTTGAAGAAGAGGGGTTCGGATACAAAGTATGTAGCTACTGTGCTTGCAATTGGGACGGAATGCGATATCGGTTAGTGAAATGAACTTTTCTTGATTGATATGGTTTCATTTTCAGAATTCGAGCCTTTCTCAACTGGGGTAGCTATGCTTGTCTATAATCTTTCACGAGTTCTCTTATTTTATGTTCATGATAAATACAAAACTGTTTGTTCTTGGCTAATAAAGATTAAAGAGCAGCATAGTCAAGGGCTTAATCATATGAAAGACTTGTTTTGGTCATAGTATTCGAGCTTCATAGTATTCGAGCTTCTGTTTCTGCAGCTTTCCTCTTGTCGTACTTTCAAACTGTCATTTGCACTTATTGATTCTTGAGCTGTATTTTGATTGCTTGATGAATGATACTCAATTATTCTATGGGTTACTTAACTATTTTATAAATAAACATGTCATTTAGATTGCTTGATGACTCAACTTATATGGTTTATTTGATGCTGCAGCTTTGCTCACAGTAGAGGATGATGAGTTCTGGGAAGGGGTTTCTCCTTTAGAATTTGGGGATCTTCCTGCACTTCAAGATGCTGTTACCGTTGTAGGTTATCCAATTGGCGGTGATACAATCTCTGTCACAAGTGGAGTTGTTTCCCGAATAGAAATTCTTTCGTACGTTCATGGATCAACAGAACTTCTGGGGTTGCAGGTATGTAAGCAATTTGAGCATCATATATTGAGTTTGTAAATGGAGGTCCCTGAAATGGTTTTGAAAATCCTTTCTTGCAGATAGATGCTGCTATTAATTCTGGAAATTCCGGGGGACCCGCTTTCAATGATCAGGGAAACTGTGTTGGTATAGCTTTTCAATCACTCAAGCACGAGGATGCGGAGAATATTGGTTATGTGATACCAACACCGGTAATTATGCACTTCATCAAAGATTATGAGAAGAATGGAACATATACAGGTATGATTCTGTGACTTTGCTAGTTTTGTTGATCCTTGTTTCTGTTGGATAAGCAATTGGGTCTGGGAGTCTGTGGATTTATCTTTTCATATAGAATCCTGATTTGAAGGAAGGATGATCTGGGGTTCTAGATATTGGAAAAATGAGTGACTTAAATAGGAGATATCGAGTACTGCAGTAGTAGAGGGCCTTAAAATTGGCTCCAAAGATGTAATGCTACTGCATAGCTAGCAGATGTTCCATTTGTTTGCTGCTCGATCACCTGGACCTACAAGTACTCGGTTGGCCTTGTATTAGGCTGTCAATTTTTGAATGTGACATTTACTTGAGCTGTATAATCAGTATCAGCAAAAAATCTTCAATGAGGTCTACTTTTGGCTCATCATACGAAATAGGCTATGCCATTAATGACATTGATTCCAAGATTTTCTCATGCCACTCTGCTTTGCCTAATAGAGTTAGCTCCATCTTTTGTATACTTTTATCATCTTCTTAGAGTGTGGCAGGGATAGGGTGGTTCAATGGCATTTTATCTGTATGCATGAAACTCCAGTCTTTTTACACCTATAGTTGGTTACGATGTGTTAGTATGGAAGTTAATTGTAGCATATCATGCAGTTTGCTTCTTATTTTATTACTTTCTCATTCTGGGTAGTTTCCTCCAGTTGAGTCTAGTCACTATTTGCCAATGCTTTATCTTCTGAAGCAAATTATTTTTTGCCTGCCAGGATTCCCAATTCTGGGTGTTGAGTGGCAAAAGATCGAAAATCCAGACCTACGTTTGTCCATGGGCATGAAACCTGATCAGAAGGGTGTGCGTATAAGAAGGATTGATCCCACTTCGCCAGAGCACGCTGTTCTGAAACCATCAGATATTATACTTAGCTTTGATGGGGTCGATATTGCTAATGATGGAACAGGTATGATGCAGATATGCGTTCCTTGTTCAATCTGATGAACATGCTTTCGCTTTTATTTCCTTTATCAACCTCTTTCCTAACATATGTTAAACTTTATGCTGGTTTTGAAATCAATCCTCTATGTATATTCTTTTGAATCTTTTCCTAGTATTGATATCACGTAACATACTATAGTTTGTTATTTCGCCTGAACTTGTTTTTAAATAACCTTGCAATGGGGCTCATAACTCATCATTGCTCGCATGCAGTTCCATTTAGGCATGGAGAGCGCATAGGCTTTAGCTACCTGGTGTCTCAAAAGTATACTGGGGATACTGCTGCAATTAAAGTTCTGCGTAATTCGGAAACCTTGAAGTTCAAAGTCAAACTTAGCACACACAGAAGGCTTGTTCCAGCTCACAATAAGGGACGACCTCCTTCATACTACATTATTGCTGGATTTGTTTTTTCGACTGTTTCTGTTCCATACCTACGTTCCGAGGTTTGAATTCTACTCCCAAAGTATTAATATCCTAGTAATTCTAGCTTCTCGAATTAACTAATTTTTCTCCTCCCCATCTCCAGTATGGAAAAGATTATGAGTATGAAGCTCCAGTCAAGTTGTTGGACAAGCTGTTGCACGAAATGCCCCAGTCGGTGGATGAACAAATTGTCGTCGTTTCTCAGGTGAATCTCTAGATGACCATAATGACTTACGTTTTATTGGAAGTTGATCATTATTATGTGGCTAAGACTTTTTTGTGCTTGTGAAACTTGTTAAAAGGTTCTTGTGGCTGACATCAATATTGGATACGAGGAAATTGTCAACACCCAGGTTAGTGAGAAACGCTGTTCAACTGAAAAAGGCCATATTTTGTAATATTAAAATACTGTACTTTCTGCTGGTGCTCAATCGCCGTTCTTCATCTAGGTTCACGCCTTTAACGGCAAGCCCGTGAAGAATCTCAAGAGTTTGGCTACCATGGTTGAGAACTGCAACGATGAATACTTGAAATTCGATCTTGAATACCAGCAGGTAAGCTCTCTCTCTTCAGTGCTTGCCTTTTCTTATCCTGCCAAACTACCCGAAAGCCTAGCATAAACATGAATCGTCTCGTTTTTACAGATCGTAGTCCTCCAGACAAAAACTGCTAAAGCTGCAACGTTAGACATTCTCTCAACCCACTGTATACCATCAGCCATGTCAGATGATCTCAAAGCATGATACCCGACACCCATGCATTGAATGTGCCATCCAACTTGAGCTACCACATTTAAAGAGCTGGGCCGTAAAATCTGTTCCAGAAAGTCGAGTGATCTATCGCTAGAGGACTCGTTGAGTCGCTATTTTTCTTCAATTACTAGCCGGTTTGAGCTCTATTCTTGCTTATCGAATCCCAATTTTTTCTCGTTTTTTCGTTCTCTACATACACAAAGGCAGAAAGAATCACCCACAGTGAAAAGAGGAATGCTGAACTTTCACTTTTACAAGAGTTGTATTTTTGTATTGAGGTATTCTGTCAAAAACTAGTACATTCAATTATTGTAGGCTAAAACTCACTAAACTCATACTACTATAATTTAGGTAGCGTTTACTACCTTTGTAACATTATTGTAAGAGTATGTGTGTATTATTTCTGCTCTAGCATACGGATTTCGCTCGTCTACTCGTCTATGCATTATCGACTCAGAGTCACGTCTGCATTTTTTCTTAGTACAACACTTACACTTTCGGGTTTCGGATCCTCGAACTTCTTTATTAGAGTTTTTGTCAAAAAAATGTTCCAAGTTGAGGTCAGTACAATGAATCATTTATTGTAATATTCAAAAGTTGGTGCATCTTCCTCATACACAAATCATAAACACATTTTTTGACGAATTTTTTCGTTGATAATGAGATGACTTATATTAAAATGAAATTATGACGGTACTTATATTTGTCGAGCTTATTCTTAAATGAGACGGAAATACTAGTATTTAATTACGGTATTATCTTTAATCTTAAATGGAAATAAAAGGTCAACAAATTCTTTAATGGAGATTGTAATTTGTAACTGTAGAGAGAGAGGGGTGTGAAATGTGATTTTCGAAATTCAGAGGGGTCGTTTTATAATTATCCCGAAATTGCGTGCGCCCAATGAGAAAATAAAAACTGCGTCGTTTCCTTTTTGTCAGTCTCTCTCTCTCTCTCCATTTCTCAAAAATCCCAAACTTTTGCCTCTAACCTATCTGTAGATTCGCCAAATCCCGCAAAATTGCCCTTTAATTCACTTGATTTTGGTTTATTTATATGGTATGTTCGGCTGGATCGGAAGGTTGAATCGGTTCGTGCTTTTTCGGATTTACAGATCGCGGAATTGAAGCCGATGTTTAATTTGGATGCTGGTGCTGTTTTTGATCAATAATTTCGGATGGTTTAGGGTTTTTCGACTGGAAATTAGGGATTCGTCGGTAGTTTTGTCAATCAAGGGGCTAGATAAGCGAGATATTTAGGGTTTTGGAATCGCGAAGGACGGAGCGGGTGGTAATTCAGGGAGCTTGGATTGAATTGATGTTTGAAGGCAGTTTTTGGGGTTGTTTTGAATCTGGGAAAGATGCAAAGAAGGGTTTTTTATTATGCATGGGAGGTTTCGGAGGGAAGGTGAAGGGAGTTTCAGAAGTCTACAACGCAGTACCAGTTGGCATATGCAACCAACTGTAATTGCTGCGGATTCAAATTCGTTTCTTAAGGTGCGGACCCCTGTTTCAGTTCTTCTTTCTGAATGATTGCAGTCCGATTGTTTTGATTTCGTTTTGCAAAAAATCGTTGAATTAGTTGGTTTATTTCATTACTTTGGGGAAGCCGTAGTTGCCGGCGTTGCAACAATTAAAAGATTTGACCAGGCGTTGTTGTGTAAATAGGCCTTTGAAATTGTATAGCAGGAGTGCTTGATTTTGGTTGCTCAGCTGAATATAGGATTGGTTCAATGGTAGCTAGTGTTACCATGAAAACTTTCACATTGGCTTGTCTAATTAAGGGATAAATTTTGTCAACAGTAAACAAATTGAAGTTAAATGTTCAAGAATTGGGTGAATTTTGCGTTTCTTTGTCATCTTTGGACCAGTGGATTTGCCTAAACTTTAGAAAGGGATCATCTGGGCGGTAGAATAAAAGTGTTCCTGAAATAATTATATAATTCACAACTTTTACGACACCACGAGAAATGATACCTAAGTACCTAACTAATCTCCATCCTCGTAAAGCCAGAAAATTGGGATTGCTAGTGAAATTATAGACTTTGACATATAAGATATCATCTGGAATTCGTGGCAAATGCTGGTTTGGAAAGAAATGAGGGAATTCTGAAACATGAAGTACTCTTTAACATTCATGTGGATGATGTTTATTCACAGTTTTCTGAATTAGAATAGTTTCCTCACCTGTTTCTGGATTCTTGAATAAGTGAGTTTGTCTGCCGTTTTCAACACCTTATAATATACTCCCTCCGTCCACCTATTTCTGACACGCTTTCCTTTTTGGGCCGTCCACCTATTTCTGACACGTTTCCTTTTTTGGAAAGAATTAGCCACTAAGTAGTACAATTAGTAAATCCCTTATTACACTTAACATTCCATACTTAAATCTCATCCACTCATTTTATCTGCACGTAGTTCAATATAATTTAAATTTCGAAAGTTTAAATTATTATAACTTGCTCGTTTGTTATCGGATTTTTGTGATTTTTATATCAAATTAAAGGTCTTTATACGATCTTTCATTTAAGATCAGACAAGAACATGTTTTTATGCATATATGATGCTCTGTTTCTAAAATATGTTTATTCCCTACAAAATAATACACTTTATACACTACATCCATAAACACAATACACTTTACACACTAACCACTCCCGTCTTAAAACCCGTGCAAAAAGCAAACGTGTCAGAAATAGGTGGACGGAGGGAGTATATGTTACACGTGCCTGATATACATTGTTACTTTGCTTGCTTTTATTTTTTGATAAATTGAAATTTGTTTCTGGGTATGACAATACATGGCATAGATCTATTTACCAACAAAGCTCAATGTATTAACATTGAGGTTTTGTTTCTTGATGAACGTAACTGACTTGACAACCATTTCTGTCATCATCTTGCAGGATGGTCGCAAAATCAATGTTGGTGATTGTGCTCTTTTCAAACCTCCACAGGATTCTCCTCCTTTCATTGGTTTAATTCGTCATTTGACATCAAATAAAGATAATATATTGCGGGTAGGAGTTAACTGGCTTTACCGACCTGCTGAGATAAAGCTTGGAAAAGGCTCTCTCTTGGACGGTGCACCAAACGAAGTCTTTTATTCGTTTCACAAAGACGAGATTCCTGCTGCCTCTTTACTTCATCCATGTAATGTTGCATTCCTTCCTAGAGGTGCAGAACTTCCCACAGGAACATCCTCTTTTGTTTGTCGGCGCGTCTATGACATTGAAAACAAGTGTTTATGGTGGCTAACTGATCAAGATTACATTAATGTTAGTAATCAAACTTTCTCCTTTGTTTGTTTTAATGATGAGGGAATAGTTGAGTAAAGCGTCAATGTCGATTCTATTCCTAAACTGTCATTTATACATGTCTTGCAGGAGCGTCAAGAAGAAGTAGACCAGCTTTTATACAAAACAAGGACAGAAATGCATGGAACATTGCAGACTGGTGGCCGCTCTCCCAAACAAGCTAATGGCTTGACCTCAGCCTCACAATTGAAACCTAGTTCAGATAATGCTCAGAGTGGGACTTCTTTTCCATCTCAAACCAAGGGCAAGAAGAGGGAACGAGGGGATCACTCTACTGATCCTGTGAAACGGGAAAGATCCACAAGGACGGATGACAGTGGTTCTGGTCAGCACAGAACTGAAAATAATGTGAAATCTGATATTGCAAAGATAGCAGAAAAGGGTGGACTTGTTGATTTTGAAGGAGTTGAGAAGCTTGTACAACTATTGCAACCTGATAAGATGGAGAAGAAAATGGACTTGAGTAGTCGTTCCATGCTTGCTGGTGTAGTTGCTGCAACTGACAAGGTTGAGTGCCTCAATCGGTTTATGCAGCTAAAGGGTTTATCTGTATTTGATGAGTGGCTCCAGGAGATCCATAAGGGGAAAGCTGGTGGTGGTAGTAATTCTAAGGACGGTGACAAATCAGTGGAGGAATTACTTTTGGTTTTACTTTGTGCGTTGGATAAACTTCCTGTTAACCTCCCTGCTCTCCAAACATGCAACATTGGTAGATCTGTGAATCATTTACGATCACATAAAAACGTAGAAATTCAGAGGAAGGCTCGAAGTTTAGTTGACACATGGAAGAAACGTGTTCAAGAAGAAATGACTAGTATTGAGGAGCCCGTCTGGTCTAAATCACGCCCCCCAGAAGCATCCCATGCTGGGAGCAGAACACCTAGCGGGTCTGATGTTGCTGTAAAAAGCTCTATTACTCAGCATTCTGCTTCCAAAACTATTTCCGTGAAGTCCTCACATGGGGAGAATAACACAAAGTCTGCATCTTCATCTCCTGGTCCAGTGAAACCATCTTCGCCGTCAGCATCTTTTAAGGAGAACCAGCATGGGACTTCTGTTAGTGGCAGTGGCGCTCCTGATGCCCCACTGATTAGAGAAGATAGAAGCAGTAGTTCCAATCAGTCCCACAGTTGTAGCCTATCAATTTCAACGAAGGAGGAGGCGAAGAGTTCGACTGCAGTTTCGGCAGCTGCTAGTAAGATATCAAGTAGTAGTTCCCGAAACCGAAAAGGCGGTACAGGTCATAAAGACAGCAGTTCCAGTAAAAGTACATCTGCAGTAAGAAGTTCTACTTCAGATAAAGTATCTCCGCCTGGTTTTCCGAGTGAAAGGGTTTTTGAGGGATCCTTAACAAAAGCAGCCAATGCTAAGTTAATTGTTAAGATACCAAATCGGTCACGAAGTCCATCTCAAGGAGTCAGTGGGGCATCTCCTGAAGATCCTTCTGCTGCAAGTAGCCAAACATCTCCACTGGTGCTTTCAGGCAAGCTCAATCAGTTAGAAAATAATTCAAGGGAAGATAGTGACGCTCCTCGATTAAATGCTAGTCCTAAAGTGAATGTGGAATCTTGTCAAGTTAATGATAGGAAAGAAAGCCTGGCTGGATCTGTTGATGGAGCTGGGGCAGGTGCTATGCTTCCTGATGAAGAGAAGAGCATATCAACTGAAGACTCTAGGCGATCAATCGAAGGCCCAAACAAGAACCAACTGAAATGTGGAAAGTTGATTGAAACTTCTTTTAGCCCCATGAATGCATTGATTGCAAGCTGTGTAAGATATTCAGAAGCGCACTCTTCTTTGTCCCCTGAAGATGATGTGGGGATGAACTTACTTGCTAGTGTGGCAACTTGGGAAATGTCAAGATCAGAATTGATTTCACCCACTAACTCAACAGAAAGAAGCACACCCGCAACAGAGGAAGTTTGCTTGGGTGATGAAGCAAAATCAAAGTCTTCCCCTGAAGATAAAATTCAAGGAACTGAAAATCAGCGGCTCAGCAAGGAAGGAGAAGAGGGTCATAAGAAACAGGCTTTATCAAATGGTTCATTGTCGGGTGATGGATTGCACATGCCTAAGCAGGCACCATTCTCTTCAGACATGATTTTGCGCCCCCATACTTCTGCAGACATGCCGGCTGGAGAAGGAAACAAACCCCACGACTCTGGTACTGCAGTTTCTAGAAGCACTGACACCAATGAGAAGATGGAAGGCAGTGAAGTGAATAAAGAATTTCAGAAGGAAAAGGCCCAATCATGTAATGCTTGTGTTGAAAATGTTGTTGACTTTAAAAATCACGGATCGAGTGCTGCAGACCCTCAGGACAAGTCTGGTGAGGATCCTGCAGACACTGCTAAGGGGGCAACAATGGTTAAAGTTGCAAGTCCCAACAAATCGTGTAATAAGGACTGCAAGAGTGGTGTAAAGGATGGAGTGATGGTGGGTACGGAGTCCATGAAGAAAATCACTGCTATTGTTGTGAAATCTGAACTCAAGGATAGAGCTAGTAATGAGAAACCGCAACAGATATT